>JAQQTO010000043.1:9545000-12434166 GCA_029884595.1 Ormosia semicastrata
GTTCACCTCCTAGTTTGCTCCACCTTTCTTTTGAACAAGTTTCTCTATTAAATTAGCTGCTTCTTGGACGGTTGTGATGTTTTCAGAGTTCTCCTCCTCAACGCTAATGTCAAACTCTTCCTCTAAACCCATCACTATTTCCACCTGCCATATTCGTATGACCAAATCAGTTAGAGCTGATTCAACTAAATAAGATCTTAGCTAGTTAGCATAGGCAACATAGATTTCTGAGTAGCATTATTAATAGTAATCAACCAAACGAACCATCTAAATTATAATTAACAAAGATATATGACAATTTGAATCTTACTGTGTCAAGGGAATCAGCACCAAGTGCTGAAAACTTGGTTTCTGGGGTAAGCTCGGATTCAGCACGTAGAGCAAAGCTGTCTCCTCACAATCTCGCAAACTTTTTGCACTGTCTCAGGTCGTGCCTGGATTGTTTACAAAGTTATGTGTACCAAAATTGTAAGTTCTTTTTCGTTTCTCGCAAATTTATTTGAAGGGAAAAAATATTTAGCAGGGAATCAAACTTACTGCACAAATGCGGAAACCGAAGGATCTCAAAGAAGGAACAATCCTCCTGGTCCATCCCACAGAAAATGCACCCAAACTTGAAGTTGTGCAAGAAGCCTGCATGTTTTAAGCATCCAAATCAAAGTTTTTTAGCCACTTAGTTATCTCATAAAAAGTAGAGATTAGCTCAATAAACTGACAAAGTGACCATTATATTGTATTACCAAGAAGATCCTAATCAAGAATTTCAAAGTGGTTTTAATTAGACATTGACATTATGAAGTCATCTTTTATCTAATAGATACTCCATTATATTCTATCACTCTTCTATTTAGTTTCCTATCGTGAATTGGATGATTTTAAGTAAGAAAGGAAGAAAAAGAGAAAAGAGACTCAAAATAATATGAGATTGATATTAATTTAATGTGATAAAAAATATGATACAAAAGACAAACTTAATAATCTTATTTATATTAATACTAGAGTCTTAATCATAATTAAATAATGAAACAAATAAGGAAATATAAAGAATAGGAAATAATTCTTAAGAAACCATCTAAGATATTTTAAAATATTTTAAGATACAATAAAGATATTATGAGATCTTTTATTAATATTCTAACACTTTCCTTCAAGTTAAAACTTATTAAGCTTTAAGTTTATTACAATTACACACTAAAAGAAAATAAACTAAAAACATAATACGTCAAACAATGTGATAGTGGCAGGCAATTGAGTCTGTGATGGAGATGAGGCTAATACATCTGGGACTAAGACGGACAAGGTCAGTGCATCTAGGACAAAGTGAGTCAGTGCATCTGGGACAAAGCGAAGGTTAGTGTGAGTCATAAGTCATAACCAACATAAGTTATCATCGGAATGATTGTTGAAGGGATGGCTAGTGCATCTAGGACAAAGTGAAGGCTAGTGTGAGTCATAACCAACGTAAGTCAACATCGGAATGATCGTCAACGAGAAGAAAAGTCACTATTAACATGATTCATCTGTGAGAGAGAAGTTATCATCGGAATAATTGTCAGTAAAAGGAGAAGTCATCACTTATATCATTCATTAGTAGAAAAGAGCGACATGTTAAATACTGGCATTGAAGTATAAGTTTTGAAATTATAATTTCATTCTTCCCCTCAATGCTGAGTTAGCATTGGAAATAAGCCAAACTGATAAATCAGAGTATATGTAAGCATCAAACATGGCAAAACACAGCCTAAGAGAGCCAAACAACCACATTGAGGTGGCGACAAAGGTTTAGGGGTGCTCGAAGGTGGTAGTGATCGAAACAAACCTTGCACTCACTCTCACGTGCGGGAAAAAAAGGTTGGAATTGCATATTACGGTGATGGCACATCCTAGTGATGGCGACGACAAGATTTCAATGAGAGGTCAATCAGAAGACAACAAACGTAGTGGTGAGGTTGGTCGAAGGAGATACACACCTCAAACTTGTATATCTGAGATAGAGGCTGTAGGAGGAGAGAGAAAATACAAAAACATGTGAATCTAAGGGTGGCACGTGGGTAGTCAGACGGAGATGTACTTTCAGGTGTTGGCTGATTTAGGGATGCTGGAGAGGATGGTGTTGGCAATGGGTTGAAAAGCCTATCGATGAGAGAGAAACGACACTGATAGTCGCACAATGGAGAGAGAAAAGGGGTTTTCAAAAAGACAACACAACAAGAGAGGTGGTGGACTTAAGTTCTAGATTTTAGGGAACTCCACAATGGAATAGTGACATGATAGGTTATGGAGGATGATACCGCTTTGATATCATATTGAATTTGAGGGTTTTAGATAGAGAAAGAAAAAAAAAGAATACAGACTCAAAATAAGATGAGATTGATATTGATTTGATGTGATGATAATGTGATACAAAAATAAACTCAATAGTCTTATTTATTTATACTAATATTAGATTCTTAATTCTAACTAAATAAAGAAACAAATCAAGAAATATAAAGAACAAGAAATAACTCTTAAAATATTATTGAATATACTCTAAATTATTCTAAGATATAATAAAAATATTATAAGATCTTTTCTAGATATTCTAACACCTAGGGTAGGTTGTCACTAATTCTTAGGCGTTGCCCTTTTTTTTAGTTCAAGCAATATAGCTTCTATTATCAAGCCTACCCAAATATGACTCAGTAAATCACACGCAAGTGTACCTAGATTATCTCTAGCACACTTCACCATGTCGATGTGTTGTCTTGCACGAATGCAGAGCAACAAAATGATATAGTAGAAAAATTTTGACAAGCATATTTTGGTGATAAAACGGTCATTATTTCATGCATTCACTAGTACCAAAACCATATATATCGATCATTTCAGCAAAAAGTAGACAGTCTTCTACTATCTACAAAGTCACTGTCACAATCTAATACATTTTATACCCAAAACATTACATAATGATACATCCAAAACACGAAAATGAACCTAAGAGAAGTCTAGAGACAAATAAATAAGAAGGGTATGTATGTATCAAGAGAAAGAGGGATTTTGAACCTGGCTAGTTCTGCTAGACAACTTGAAAGAGGATTCAAACCTAAGAGAAATTGCCGAAACAGAGGCCATTGAAGCTTAGGTAAGGTGCAGCGCAGATAAAGGCGGGTAAAAGATAGGGATTGGGTTTAAGAACCGGGAAGCATCAATACATGCAATATATCAACCTAGTTGGAAAGCAAATGAAAATCATATACCACGAAGAAAGTGTATTGACTATTGAGCATCGGTTATTGAGTGATCAGAGAAGGGAATGAACGAGTGGTGCACATTGCTCATGGAATGTAAGAATCTATCCAAAAATTACGTGGCAGTTATCAATTACTGATGACGCCGATGAGTGCTGACCTTCCCAATTTACTAGCAATGCACACATTTTGCACTGATGCTAGAGTGAAGCCTGCTATCGTTGGACATGTATACGCCTATACGGCGTACCAATACTAATGTGATGTAATTTATGTGATTAATTAATATTTGGATTATTTTATTTTATATTTACAAAAACTTATAATTTAAACATCATAGAAAGATATTTTAGTTAAAAATTTATTTGAAACAAATATTAATCAAATCTAAACACGCAATGATCTAAAATAACATTTAAGATTTATAATTAATTACTAGTGCATTGGCCAGCATTATGTTCCTGTTAATTTGCAAATTCTTTTAAGATGAAAAATAATTGAAGTAAATTATAATTATAGCAAAAATTAACAATAAAATAATAGATTCCTTTTGTAAAAGTAAAATAAAAATCAAACTTTTATTGACGTGGTATTTGAATAAAAAAACTTGTTACGTAGCGAGACCAAGCACGTAAGACAAAATGAGTTGAGTTTTTACTTTTTACTGTGTCTTGGGCTTACCTTCACTTTCTTAGTCACGTCACTCTTCCTACCATCGCTGTTCTTTAAAAAAAAAAAAAAAATTGTTTCACGATTACTATAGTTTTTTAGCAAGTGAATTTTTTTATATATATGTTAAACTTAGGAAGCTTATATCATGGACCCAATATATTTGGGTCCATTAGACTACATCTTTTTGTAATTAAAGTAGACGAGAGAGAGTGTATATATATATATATATATGTGTGTCAAAAAAAATTTGATTATATATACTTTAGCAAAAAATTATTATTTGAAATAATATGTGTGGGTTTATTTAAATCTTTTTTAACGTGACAATATATATGCAAATTTATATTGAAAAAATTATCATTTAAAATTTATAAATTTTTTATATGTATAATTATTTAAATAAAAAAAATAATTGATTAATTTTTATACTAATTTAAATATTATTAGATAAAATTTATTTTTAATTTAAATTATTAATTTTTTTAATAATAAATCAATAACTCAAAAATTATAATCTATCCATAAACTTCTTTTTTAGATATTTATATTAAAATTTTCCTTTGATCCTATGTTGTGTTCAAGGCAACTCAACCAACATACGTATGTGTTATTTCGTAGAAAGGTATTTTAAAATCCAATCCACAGCTGTCACGGGCACGAGTCAAGTCCAAAAGTACCTACCATTACCAGACTTAACCTAGCTTATGTTCATCTTGAGTAAAAAATATTTATAAATTTACTTTTTATAATTTTATTTAATAAAATAATAATGATATTTTAAGAAAAACATAATTAGAGGCCAAAAAGGAATTTCCGTTCTAATAAAAAATAAGCATATATTGTAATTAACAATCAAAATTATATATTTTTAAAAAAAATTATAAACTATATCTAATATTTAAAATTTTTATGGTTTGTTTAATATAAGTAATTCAACATGCCATTATAAAAAAGTCTTAAGCATATAATCTAACAATAGTTGCTAGTATATACAATTTATTATCCAATATTTTATTATTTGTTAATTTTTATAATTAATAATAACCAGTCCAACAAGTATAATTACATGATAACTCATCAAGATACTAATATAAAAAAATAAATTACTATCAATTTTCTATCAATTTAATTTTTTTTACACTATCTAAAGTATTTTTTTTATAATTCCCAAAGTATGTATTGATATGTTATTAAAAGAGTTTGACTTTTTAAGCAATTAATATCATTATAAATAAGCTCATTTAATAAAGTAAAAAACTATGATTAGATGATACATGAGAAATTTTTACGCAGACAATTACCCTAATGATTTTGTATTAATGTCTTATTTTTTTTTCCTTTTTGATAATAAAAAGATACTCCAGTAAAAAAGAAAAAAAATATTAATGAGGTAGGTTACTCTAATATACATTTGGGATATGTGAAGGATAGGTATTATAAATTCTCTTTATGGAGTCAAGTGAGATAATTAGTCAAAGAGAAATTCAACAAATTGTGAAATTCTTGTTAAAGCACTGCATGTCACATCATATCTTAAACATTTCATTTAAATATTAACATGTATAAACGTAATAATTTACATGTTTCAATTCTTATTAACACAATACAACTTTGACTTGACTTTAATGTTGGCTTATTCTCTCTCCTTTTTCGCTCCATGTTATTAATACACATGTGAAACAAAATTTAATATTAATATATATTTCTAAAAATTAAACTCCACACTAATTGTCCATAGTTATTCGGCTCAAATTTTTATTTTGTAAAATAAAAATGGTGTTAATAAAATATTAGTTGTGTCAATAATAGTATTTCTTTAGTCAATATTAAGCAAAAACAAAGGTAAAGAGAGAATGTGTTAGAATGTGTATTTTTTATTTTATTATTTAAAAAAGAAGTAATATAAAAATGGTATAAACTTTTTGAAGTGTAAATGTCACATTTTAATTGACAAATAAAGTAAATATATTGACACACAACAGAAATCAAAATTCATTATGCATAGACAGTTTGTGTACACTAGATTGTTTTATTGACTTACAGTTTTGATTAGTATGAAAACTCGAGATTTCTTATTTTCTCTCCTGTACATATATAGATTGTTGTATATGTAACCTAGCTATGCTAGTGCAGGCCCTTTTATGATAAGAAAACATTGACTAGTTTACATACCATGAAAGTGTCGCCTATGTTTATGACGAAGGCATCAGGTCGAGGGCGAACAGGCAGCCATTGGTTATCAACAAAAACTTCTAGGCCTCCAACTTGGTCTTGATGAAGAAGGGTTAATAAGGTTGGGTCTCTATGAGGGCCAGTGTCAAGGGTGAGGTTGAAATCGTTGCAAGCCGGATAAGAGTTTCACCTCATTGAGCACTCGCCATCTTGGAAAAATCTCCGATAATGCAAACGATCCACACCCAAGCTAATGGCCAAGAGCTCCATAATTACAAGAACTAATTCCTTCATTGCTTCACACTACTTCTGATACACCAACCTATTCCAGATTTTTTTAAAAGAAAAAAAAAACATTATTCATGGAAATTGTCGAATAATGTCTATAGACTAATTAAGTTCATTATAATGTATCCACAAACAGTATTATACACACAAAGTTATTTATCTACTTAAACCTTGTTAAGGACAAATTACAGTTTCAATTAGTGTGTCAAAGCTATAATCTAATTGGACACAATTGGACACTGTCAGATAATGATGAAATCGATTCAATATGGAGCTCACCAGATGTGTTGAAGGTCTTCTCCTAAGGCAGACTTGAAGTAGTCAACAACTTGTGAATCAGATTCATTGTTGTGGTTGTATTTGAAAGTAAATGTCTCTTTCCATGGCAACTTGGAAGAGAACCGATCTGCATGAAAACCTGAGTAGCCCTCGAGCATACCAGGTTTCTTCTTAGCACTGAGCTTCTTGCTCAAGGGAAAGTTGAAAATGGAGTCAATTTCTTGACAAGAAGCAGTGATGAGATCTGGGTCCACACCATGGTTGGTCACTTAGAAGAAGCCATGCTCCACACATGCCTTCGATCCTCACAAGCTCAGCAGCATTAGCAATAGCAGCCTCATCACCCTTCATCATAACCCCTATGTCTATGAGGGGTTCATTGAGCTCTTCTTGAGAAGCACCAACTAAGTCCTTATATGGCCAATAAAACTCTTTGGGAATGTGTTCTAGCTTTTGCAGTAAAACTTGGTCAAAAATCAGAACCCGGTTTTCATCTTTGAGCTCTATTGGTGAAGGGCAGTGTAAAAGGGTGGCAACGCTTGATTCCATTAGGAATGTAGGAGAGAACCAAAATAATATTTTTGGGTATAAATACAACTACAAATAAAATTTAAGTAAATTTTTTATTGTAGTGTTATTTTTTAATAAAAATATTATATATATATATAGAGGATAAAATTTAAGTAAAAATTTTTAATTACTTGTATTATTATTTTTTAATAAAAATATAATATATATCTTACTTTTTAGTTATTTATTATCTTTTAAATTTTTATTTATAAGTTGTGAATATATATATATATATATATATATATATATTATTTTTATTAAAAGAAACACCACAAACACTTAAAAAAATTTATCTTAAGTTTTATCCATATATATATATTGCCAGCAGGATAGGGCACTAATCTATCTAGATTTTAATATTTCACTTTTAAATTTTGCAAAAATTCCAAATGAATGACACACGTATATATATATAGTGCTAGCCGGGGTAGGGTACTAGTCTATTTGGATTTTAATATTTCACTTTTTTATTTTTAAAAAAATTCTAAATGAATGATTATATATATAGTGAGTATATCTAGATATAGCGAGAGAAGTTTTTATTATAAAAAATTAAAGAAATAAATTTTTATCATATATAATTATATATGAATATTATCAAGATTAAAAGTTATTTAAAAATTATGTGATTATCTAAAAAAAGTCACATGTATTTTATATTTTAATATTAATCATTCATGTAAGATTCAATAATAAAGAATAACTCATTTCACCACTTACAATAAATATTTCTCTTATCATATATATATATCATAAAAAATATTTATTATAAGTGATAAAATGAGTTTTATATATATATATATTGCTAGCAGGGATAGGATACTAATCTATCTGGATTTTAATATTTAACTTTTTTATTTTAAAAAATTCCAAATGAATGACTATTTTAATAAGGCAACATTTTACTTTCGATATTCTAAATGTAATGAATTATAAGCACCAAAACAATAAAATAAATCATCATAGATAGCATGTTAAATGTAATATATTAATTATAAAATCCAAATTAAATGTGTATGTGTTTTTTTTTTTTTACATCAAATAAAATGTTTGTGTGAATTAGAATCTTAAAAAATATAAAAAATAGGAATAAAAATTAATTGAATGTTTAGAAGAGAGCCAACAGCTAGATCAAGTAGACACCCATTAATTGCTTTAGTCACTTTCTGATTCTGAAGACAAATTTTAAGATACACATCACTGCAGGCAGCGGACTCTATCCCTTGTTTTTCCTTTTATTGTCTTATCAATGTATTACCCTTTAAAATTGCTTATTCCTATGGGCCTGCTGAGATATCCCCTTTTTCTCTTCTTTTTTACAAAAGAAAAATAATTACTAAACCTTAATAAAATATTTTTCAATAAATAGTTAATATTACATCCTCCTAAAATATTTACTTTATAATACTTTAAATACTTAATAAAAATATTAAATTAAAAAGTAAATATATTTAAAATCAATAATATAAAGAGCATGTAATTAATACGTTTTCATTTAGTAATTAAAAGAATTATTAAAATAATTAATTAGGATAATATAAAAGTTTATTTTAAATTATTTTCCTAATATCCCAAAACCATCCCATTGGCTATTGTAACTCAAACATGCAATGTATCCATGTTGACATCATAGTTTTATATATTTTTTCTTTGGACAATGATACATGTTATGAGTTTCATCAACAAATCACATTCACAAATAAATTATATCATACAAAATCCCAGTTTTCAAAACAAAAAATCTTCCTTTTTTAAAACTCTTCCTCTGAATCCATTATAAGTTCAGAATCCCTTTTACAAAACTCGTTTCGTGTTACTGATCATTTTCCTTTTTCTTTATTCCTAACTCAAAATTTGCTTTAAAAAAAAATGGATGATACCAGTTGAACATAAAAACTCTTTAACTCACACTCATACATAGCGAATTGCGAGAGAGACAGGAAGAGATATTTGACACAAATATTTGTAACACTCTATTGAAATTTTACTCGGTACTTTGCAGCTTTTTATAGGCAAGCATTGTTACATAAAGATATTAGAAAATATAGCAAAACCAGTAGTGAAGAAAGCTAGGAGCGGTGCCTACAATTTGTGCACTGAAATGCGGCTAACAGTGCGGCCTTCAAATTCATGTGTGGCTACAATTTTCAAGATGATTTAATATTCTAACATTGCCTCCCTTAAATCAAGCTTGTAATTTTGTCATTCCAAGCAATTTCTTCAACTTGTAAATAACTCAGTCCTCAGAGACTTTGTAAAAATATCTGTAACTTGTTCTTTAGTGGAACAATATTCAATCACCAATTCTTTTTCTACTAGCTACTAACTCTCGAATCTTGTGAAATTGAATGTCAATATGCTTGGACTGCCCATGAAAAATTGGATTTTTACACAATGCAATTGCAAACTTATTGTCACAAAATATTTCTGTAGGAGCATCTTGCTTCTGGTGCATCACTTCTAAAATTTTTCTCAGTCATATTGCCTGTGTAGCATAATTGGTTGCTGCTGTGTATTCTGCTACGACTGTAGAGAGTGCAATAACTGGTTGTTTCTTTGATGACCATGATATTGCACCAGTACCTAGATAAAATGCGTACCCTGATATGCTTTTCCTTGTTTCTATATCTTCTGCCCAATCACTATCCGTGTATCCAACAAGCTTCACATCATTATTATTAGCATAAAAAATTCCATCAGTCAAAGTACCTTTGATGCATCTAAGAATTCTCTTTGCTCCTTGCAAATGGCCAGAGCGTGGCTCTTCCATGAATCTGCTTAGCAATCCAACTCCAAAGACTATATCTGGTCTAGTCGCAGTCAGATATCTCAAACTTCCAATCAAACTTTTATAGTGGGTTAGATCTACTCTTTTGCCATCATTTTCTCTCGTTAGCTTCAACTTCTCTTCAACTGGCGTGGAAATCGGCTTTGAATTCTCCATCTTGAATTTCTTCAAAATGTCACCAACATATTTCTTTTGAGTAATAAAGATTCCATCATTCTGCTAAATGACCTTAATGCCAAGGAAATAGGACATTAGGCCTAAATCTCTCATTTCAAAACAGCTTATCATAACCTCCCTGAACTCTACAATTATCTTTAAATTATTGCCAGTAAAGATTAGATCATCAACATAAAGGCACACAATAAGAATATCTCCAGGGTTAACAAATTTAATGTATAAAGTGTGCTCAAATGGATATCTTTGAAAACCATGTTGTATGAAGTAGGAATCAATCTTCTTGTACCAAGCTCTTGGTGCCTGCTTCAATCCGTACAAAGCTTTTTTTTCAACTTGTACACTTTGTCTTCTTTTCCTTTAATCACATATCCTACAGGTTGTTCAACATATACTTCTTCTTCTAAAGTACCATTAAAAAATACAGACTTAATATCAATTTGATATATTTTCCAATTATTCTAGGTTGAGAGAGAAATAATCATCTGAATTGTATCTAATCTTGCAACGGGAGCAAATACTTCAAAATAATCAATACCTGACTTTTACTTGTATCCTTTAGCCACCAACCTTGCTTTAAAGCGGTCAATTTCTCCATTGTGTTTGTACTTAGTCTTGTACACCTATTTCACTCCAATAGGTTTTTTATTTGCTGGCAAATCTATCAGCTCCCACGTTTCATTCTTCTCAATTGCATGGATCTCATCATTCATAGCTTTCTTCCAATTCTCATTATTTGAGGCTTCTTCAAAGAACACAGGTTCACAATCTGCAAATAAAGCAAAATTGATAATTTTCTCATCAGATGGATCATTGTCATTACCGATAAGATATCATGTAACTTCCTAACCACATGACGATGCCTTTGCAGTCTACTAGATGATTTTGGTTCTTCATGAGTTTGTACTCCATGCTCATTCTCCTCTTCATAATTCATTGGGATCACCACTGGCTCCTTTTGAGATTTTGAGGACCAATCCCACATTCCTTCTTCGTCAAATGTTATGTCACAGCTGATAATCACCTTTTTTGTCTCCGGATTGTGAAGTTTGTATGCCGTTGAGTTTGTGCTATAGCCAACAAAAATATATTTTTTACCTTTGTCATCTAATTTCTTCCTCGGCAGGTCTGGTATATGGGTATATGCAATACACCCAAATATTTTAAGATGTTGAATTGATGGTCTCCTTCCACTCCAAGCTTCTTCGGGTGTTTTATCATGAACGCTCTTTGTAGGACACCTGTTCAAAATATAATTTGCAGTGGCACTGCTTCCGCCCAAAATTCTTTAGGCATTTGTTTGACTTTCATCATACATCTCACCATGTCCATGATTGTCATGTTCTTCCTTTCAGCAACTCTATTTTGTTGAGGTGTGTATCTGGTTGTAAGTTGATGTTGAATTCCATGCTGCTCAAAGAAATCTGTACATGCAAGGTATTCTTGGTCTCTGTTTGTCCTGAGTGCTTTAATTCTGCAACCATTTTGCTTCTCTACAAATGCTTTGAATGCCTTAAAGGCATCACAAACTTCTGATTTCTGCTTCAAGAAATATATCCAAGTATTTCTGCTAAAATCATCAATAAAAGTAATAAATTACCTGCTACCACCTTGTGTTGGTATTTCAACCGAGCATAGATCTGAATGAACTATCTCTATCAACTTTTTTGCTCTCCAAGACTTTCCTGTTGGAAATGATTCTCTGTGCTTCTTTCCCATTTGGCAGGTCTCACAGACTCTATTAGGAATATTCATAACAGATTCATTGTTGCAAATCGAAACATATTCTTTTCATGGCAACTTGGAAAATTCAAACCAGAAAAATGATAATGCCCAAAGCGCATATGCCATAACCAATCATCATTTGGTATTATGGAACTCAAACAAGGAAATTTATCATGTTGAATTTTCAAGGGAAATAGGCGATTTGGAGTCATTTGTACCTTTGCAATGAATCTCCCATTTTTGTCAATCAACGTACAGTAGCCATGATGAATCTGCATGTTGTAACCTTTCTCTGACAGTTGTCCCATACTCAATAGATTGTGATGAAGACCAGGAACATAGAAAACATAAGAGATAAAATTTTGTGAACCATCTTTCAACCTGATAGAAATTTGGCCTTTTCCCAAAATTGGAATATTTGAATTATTTCCAAATTTCACGGTAGATTTTACCGTTTCATTTGTTGAAGAAAATAACTCCTTTTTCCCACACATGTGATAACTACACCCGGTATCCAAATACCAAATATTTTCATCTTCTGAATATGCATTACTTGCCAAAAATAAGCATTGTGGATTATCAAAATTCTCACCAACATCTTGATGCTGATTTTCTGCTATGTTTGCCTGATGTTTGAATCTACAATCTACAGCTTTATGCCCAAATTTTCCACAATAAAAATAATTAAAATTTGTTCTTTCTTGATAATTGTTACCTCTTCCTCTTCCTCGGTTGGTAAACCCAAAATTGTTTCCACCTCTTCCTTAACTGGATGATCTAAAATTGTTATTTCTTCCTTGGTAGAAATTGCTACGGCCTCTTCCTCTGAAATTTCCTCAGCCTCTACCTCTGAAATTTCATCTTCCTCCTTTATTGAAATTATCACGACCTCCACCTTCTGCACTTTGATTGGATTCAGCAAGGTTGTTGAAATTCACCTGACTTTTCAAGACTTCTTCATTTACTTTTCCTGTTTTCTCCAAGATTCTGCTTACATGACTTTCAGTGCTTCCCTAGAATTCTGCTACTGACATGGTGTCTATATTGTGGGACTCAATTATTGTAGTCACCACATGGTCAAACTTCATTGGCATAGTGCGTAGAATTTTTTTCTACCACCTTGTTGTCGGGAATATCTTCTCCATACACCTTCATCTTATTGACGAGATCTGTAACCCGTGAAAAATATTGTTCCATGGATTTAGTACTGGACATTTCGTACCTTTCATATTCCCTTCGCAGATATTGTAGTTTGGATTTCTGAGCCTTCTCCACTCCTTTGTAAGACAGCTTCAAAATATCCCACGCTTCTTTGGCAATTTTGGCGTTTGCAATTTTTCCAAAAATTGAATAATTAACGCCTTGGTGAAATTGTGAGAGTGCTAACTGGTCCTTCCTTTTAGCGGTATCGTTAGCTCATTCTGCTAATCCTGGTTCAACAAAGCTCCAAATATTGTGAGCTCTCAAATGTGTAGACATCAAAAGTTCTCAATAATAAAAATCTAATTTCCCATCTAGCTTGGGACTGGACCATACAATATTACAATTGGTGGCCATATCTCTCTCTCTCTCTCTCTTAAAAGTGTATCAACTCTCTATATTTTTTATAACACAAGGAGAACACTCTTGTTTCTCACCAACTCAATATTTTTTTACTCACACTATCACCAAACTCTCAAGCTCTGATACCAATTTGATACCAGTTGAATATAAAAACTCTTTAACTCACACTCATACACAACGAATTGCGAGAGAGACAGGAAGAGATATTTAACACAAATATTTGTAACACTCTATTGAAATTTTACTCAGTACTTTGCAGCCTTTTATAGGCAAGCATTGTTACATAAAGATATTAGAAAATATAGCAAAACCAGTAGTGAAGAAAGCTAGGAGCGGTGCCTACAATTTGTGCACTGAAATGCGGCTAACAGTGTGGCCTTCAAATTCATGTGTGGCTACAATTTTCAAGATGATTTAATATTCTAACAATGGATTCTTTACCTTTAAGCTCCTCTTCTATTTTTATTAACATAATAATTTTTCCTCAATGTAGAGGAACATTTATTTCGATTTCAATTTCTTATTTTTTCCTTGTTTATTGAATTACTTAATTTTGTTTATTTCTCATAAGTTATATGCGATTAATTTCTTTCTTTATTTGAATTGGTTCTTTCACGGCAAAGATGAGGGCTCAATGAAGAGGATCTCAAGATCTCGCATAAACCGCCTAAAGGATTAATACAACTCTTCTTGGTCATACTATGGACATTTCTTTCTGTAGAATCTAACTTTTTTCCTTTTCTTCCTCACTTTACCAAAAAATTATATAGAAAATTTATCAAACAAATGTTCTTTATAGTAAATAAACATTGATTACGAAAAAACAAAAACTCCCTCTGGATAAAAAAAACTATCAATTTTGGATTTATATATAGAGAATTGAAGATACTAAATAACCTTGATAATAGTAAAAAATAAGTTAATTTGACAAAAATGCTCTTTTATTAAAGTTATAACCTCATTTATATATTCATTCACTTCATATCTCTTTATTCATTAACACTCTATTTAGGGAAAAGAAATGGACTTAATATAAAGGAAAGAAATAAGATTTTATTAGTTGAGATATTTTAGGAAAAAAAATTAATAAATACATGTAATTATTAGCATATTTAACAACGATAGTGGGGTAAAGGTAAAATTGAAAAAAAAAATATCTCCTTGATATTCTAAAGTGACAGATAAATTGAAACAAGTAAAGATTTTTAAATTTGATAGTTATTTTAAACTAGGGGAGTAATTAAAGCATTTTCAAATTTACTCATTAAATTCAATAGGGAAGAAAATTTAAGTTGATAAAAGAAAGAAATTAAACAATTGAATTGAAGATAATGAATTTAATAAATGAGGAAAGAATTTAGCATTGAAATAAATATTGTTAATAACAAAAATAAACAAGTTTTAATAAAAATAAATAAATAAATCTCTGCATTAATCATTTGTGAATCAAATCCTTGGCATTGTCATCCTCCACCACTACAATCATCAATCATGCACGGGGAATTATTTTCTTAATCATTTTTCTGTTCCATTTCTACCTTATTGATTATAGATTATTAAACACGGGAAGAAAAATGATTAAACATAGGGTGCCACAAGTGTTAAGCAAGTATGATTGATGAGAATTTCCTAGGTATTGTCATTGTAATAAAATTAGTCGATTAAAAATATAACATGTGCACAACATTATCATGAGTTTAATTTTAATACAATGTAAGTGTAAATTTTTTTACATATCATTAATTAATAGTATATCATCACATATATGACTTTTGAAATAGTTCTTACAAAAGTTAAAAAAATTTAATAACATGATAATTTATAATTAAATGATAATGTAAAAAACTTATACACTATCAATGCATTAAAATTAAATTCCATTATCATACATGCCATTGAATTAAATTTAGAATATTATAAGAAAATTTAGATAAAATGTAAACCATTGAGAATATTACTCTTAAAGTATATAAGAATTTCTCGTGGTTGGGGGTGCGATGTGTCAGGGAATTGAGGCTATGGAAATGCACTTACGAAGAAAGACAATCTCATTATCTCAAATAAAGATGTGTTTCAGGCTCAAAAAAAAAAATCTTGTACAAATGAAAAAAATTATAACTTATATAAATTTAGAGCTTAAAAAGTACAAACAACATTATTGTTAGCAATACGTTTCCAATCAAAGTATGTTATTGTTTAGAAAGATAATTTGTAGGAATTCAACATTTTTTTTATGAAAACATGGTCATATATACTACTAAAAAGAATATATATGGAGATTGTTCCAGACTGCTGATGACTGAATTTAGTCACGCCGGAGGACTTCACAATCGTTGGGCAATGGGCACAGTAATCGGGTACTTGTAAAGACGATTAAACATTTAAGTCAGTAAGTAATGTGTTAAATAAGAGATGAGATCCCTCGAATTTGAAATAAAGTTCCAAGTGCATGCCATTAGACTTGTATCGGTCCAATATTTCATGATGTCACATATTTTCCTCCTTTAATCAAGTGATTGCAAATTCCAATGTACTAAAGAAAATAGAGAGATAATTTTTTATTTTTAATTTTGGCTATAAACAAGAACAACAACTCCTTTTGTGTGTGTGTGTATATATATATATATGTGTGTTTAATTTACTTAAGCAATGATGTAATTTAATTGAGTAGTATTTTTTAAGAAAAATGATATTTTTATATTATTTTTTAAATATTATTATTTACACTACTTTGAATGATTGTAATTAAATAAAAAATAATATAAAAAAATAATATAATTTATGATATGAGAAGTAATATAAAAAATAATGTAAAAAAAAATTATGGTCAGAAAATTATAATTATTTAAAAAAAAAAAATAGAATATTATTACTTGAGAAAAATTTAAAAGAAAAGGAATATAAATAGTCAAGAGTGAAGGCCTCGCATTAACCTGAAAATTGGAGAGCGCTACACAAAGTCAAAGGCTAACTAACGGAAGGCTGTCCCTGTCCATAAGAAGAAGAGCGCGAAAATTAGGCACATCATTACATCACATCACATATCTCTTCTCTTCTTCATTTTCTCTGTATCTCTAGCTTCATACACCATTTCCATAGTTTCCTAACCACAAACCCTCCCACTTTGTCGCACTCAAAAATAACCCAATCTAATTTCTACTTTTCTTACTTTTACTTCCTTCCTTCCTTCCCTGTGAGTCAGTTAACAACAAACACATACACGTACACATATACACACACACACACTCATACACAACATTTGTTTTCAATTCTCAATGGCTCCCTCCGACCAGTCTCGCCACTCTCTTGTCCCTGGATTCCTATACTCATCATCAAAAGCACTCTCTTATTTGGATACTTCCATCAACACCAATCATGGGTTGCCATCACATTCATCACCACCACCACCACAGGGTAGGAATCCAATGATGATCCCTGCACCCAGGGAGAGTATCTCCATGTCTGCTTACTACGCTGCATGCTCTGCCGGTGGCGTCTTCAGCTGTGGCCTTACCCACATGGCCGTCACTCCTCTCGATCTTGTCAAGTGCAACATGCAGGTTCTTCTCTTTCCACCCTACCCTTTTCCTTTTACCACTTACACGAAACATAACACATATGATTCATTGTGTTGTGCCAGAAGTTAAGAGTGATATTATTTGCACGTCAAAATGCTACATCGCCTTTCAAAACTTTCTTATTTTGGATAAAAAAAAAATTAAAGAGTTTATGTTGAAATATGCGTTTTTGTTGGTTTATTGTTAAAAAAAGTGATGTAAAAATGATATAATAAATTGACGTGCAAATATCATTATTCAAAAGTTAAGTATGAATCAACTAAAAAATGAACTGCAATCATAATATTCAATCTGTTTATTTCTTGTTAAAATCATATCATATGTATACATACCAATTAATTATGAAGAATGAGTACATTATAATGTTTGTCGTTCGTGTGTCTCGTATTTTTATTCGAATACTTAATAAATATTAATTTTTTAACAAAAATTATATTCACATATTATATTCGTGTCGTATTATTTATGCAATATAGCAAATTAATATTTGTTGTTATTTTCAGATTGACCCTGTAAAGTATAAGAGCATATCATCAGGGTTTGGAGTTTTACTGAAGGAGCAAGGCGTTAAAGGCTTCTTTAGGGGCTGGGTGCCGACATTGCTTGGTTACAGTGCTCAGGGAGCGTGCAAGTTTGGGTTTTATGAGTTCTTCAAGAATTATTACTCAGATCTTGCAGGACCCGAGAATGCAGTCAAGTACAAAACGTTCATATATCTAGCTGGTTCAGCTTCAGCAGAAGTGATTGCTGATGTTGCCCTTTGCCCAATGGAGGCTGTCAAAGTTCGTGTACAAACTCAGCCTGGCTTTGCTCGAGGTTTGGCAGATGGGTTGCCCAAGTTTGTCAAGGCTGAGGGTGCTGGCGGGTACAATTTATTATTTTATTTCTGCTCATCACGTATCAGTAGTTTTAGATTTTGGAATCTCCAAATTTAATAATGTTATATGCACATCACCTTACACCTTACATCTACATAGTTTTCACCATTCGATTATAGTTAATTCTATCTCATTTTTTACACACTTACACTTTGATTCTCACTTAAAAAATATAAGGGTTGAATGATGTGTGTCAAGCATTTTCCAAAATTTGATTAGAATTTGATTTGATGTGCAGGTTGTATAAAGGACTTGTTCCTCTTTGGGGTCGTCAGATTCCGTGTAGGTTTCAACACTTGCATATTTATGTCCAATTCTATGGTTGCTGTTATCACATGATTAGTCTATAACCTTCTTAGCATCATAGAAAGTGTAACTTGGCATTCTCTCCAAGAATTCTTATCTTGAAAGGTGCAGGTGCACTGCAGAGGCATGTGATGAATAGACGATGCGTTAACTACTAATTCATATTTTTCTTAGAGCATGTTAGTTATTTTTGGAGGATTAAGTTATTTTATTAAATAATTATTATGTTTAGGTAAAAATTTATTTTTAAAAAAAAAATTTATACAAAATTTAATGTAAAATAAAAATATTTTTTAGTTAATAATTATAAGTTAAAGATTAAAATTTATGATTTTAACTTATAGATAATTTCTTATATTTTGATATATAAATATTATTTTATCCTCAATTAAATAATTTTTTTAATTATTTTATACTTATTTTAATAATTTAATACATAAAAATTTTTTTTTTTTATATTATCTAAATGAATCATATTAACTTAAAATTACTTTATAACTAATGATCCAAACATAAAAATAAATCGATTATAATCGATTATAACATGATAATAAATTATAATCAATTATAACAATAATCGATTATCGATAATCTATAATTTTTAACTTTTCCAAACAAAACCTTAATCGTGTTTGTGTTTTTTTATCTACATGCACATTACACTTTGTGGGATGCAAAATTTCATGCTAGTATTATGCAATTTGTTTAAGGTGCTTTCTGCCAATAGGCTATAATCTTTTCTTTTTTTTATTCCCTGCTCTTCCCCCTTACACTTTTTGCTCCTTTCAGACACGATGATGAAATTTGCTTCCTTTGAGACTGTTGTGGAGATGATCTACAAATATGTCATCCCAACCCCTAAAGAACAGTGCAGCAAAAATTTGCAGCTTGGAGTCAGTTTTGCGGCAGGATATGTGGCAGGTGTACTATGTGCAATTGTCTCTCACCCTGCTGACAACCTCGTTTCTTTTCTCAACAATGCCAAGGGAGCCACTGTTGGTGATGTGAGTGGATACATACATACATACATAAATACCCACATATACACATACATACGTATATATACTAATATAAATACATTCTCTGTAATGCTTACTTTGAGTTTTTTAATCGTTGGATTTGCAGGCTGTGAAGAAGATTGGGTTAGTTGGTCTTTTCACCCGTGGCCTTCCTCTTCGTATAGTTATGATTGGAACACTAACTGGAGCCCAGTGGGGACTCTATGATTCTTTCAAAGTGTTTGTAGGGCTGTAAGTAACTCCTCCTATCTCATTGTTTTAACAGAAAGTTGCTCCATGCTTTATTATATCAAGAAATTCTTTACTATATCACATGTCCTGTAAAAATAGTTTCTGTGATATGATCTCCACTACCTTTTCTCTTTCCTGTTACATGTCCTGAGTTTCTGTGATATGTTTCTCTTTCCTGTTAAATGTCACTCTGCTCTTTTGTATTCTTTTTCAGGCCTACTACTGGTGGAAGTGCTCCTGCACCTGCAAAGTAGAAACCACACAAACACATGCTTGACGGAAGGGAAATTTTTTTGACATAGAAATAATGTTAGGATGCTATGCTTCAGTATTATGATGAATGTTCAGATTTTGTCCTTCGTTACACTTTTTTCAATTGGTATTTAATTATGCCAGTTCGGTTGTCAATTGGTGAAATTAATACAATATAGTTTGCGTTCTGAGTACTGATTGGCTTAGTCCTTTCCCACTATTTTCAAAACAAGCAATACTATACTATATACACAACTCTTTACTCTTGCATGGAACAAATTATGGGTAAACGTGATTGGAATTTGGAATGAACAAGTTGTGCACCTGACCAATGGAATTTAACAATTGCTTTGACGTTTACTAATTTAACCATGTGATATTGTTAGTCCAGTACAAAAACTCATTAAAAAATATCTCAATAAATAAAGGGAACCGTTGCCAAGTTTCCATAGAAAAACCTGGCCCTGATGTGGAGGCTATGAAGTTGTTATAAAGCTGACTGAAGATACCAAATCGTAACTCGAGAAACTTGCCTCTCGTATATCGAGTGAAGGGTATTTTGAGAAAAAAAAAAATAATTCATGGAAGATTTTTTCTTTTTTGTATCGTTGAGCACGTGCTATGTCATATACGGATCACCATTGTTTTATATTTTAATACAAAATTTAACATTTTTAATGCTAATCATCATTAGTGTATAAATAGTAAAAGATAATGATAACTTATTAACTAACATAACATACACTGGCATATTTAATTAATATTTTTATTTTTATTAAAATAAATAAATAATAATAATAAGTGATTAAAGTGAATTATAATAATTATATAGAGGGAAGTCAAAAGCATTTAAAATTAATTATAACTAGAGAGTAAGACATATTTACAATTTTTTATTTTTATATT
This sequence comes from Ormosia semicastrata, assembly GCA_029884595.1. NCBI lineage: Eukaryota > Viridiplantae > Streptophyta > Magnoliopsida > Fabales > Fabaceae > Ormosia > Ormosia semicastrata. The sequence goes on from JAQQTO010000043.1 coordinate 9,565,629, forward strand.
TATTTTTAATTCTTTAAAAGAGTGATCAATAATGAGTTTTAAAAAAACAAAAATAAAAAACTAAAGAGAAAAATTTCATTTATAATAATAATATGAATTTAGTAACCCAAAAAACAAAAAATCAATGATATAGTGTAAACTAAAGAAAATGTCTTGCACCAAATGTATCTAACAATGTCTTGTCATACACCCGATACACCTATAAATTCTTAAAACACGGCAAAAAGCCATCGACCTCGTTGTTATTGGCTTTTGTTGCCAAGCATTGTTGAGCTAAAAAGGGATGACATCACACCTTTGCAGTCTGGACCATTCGATCTTAAAAACGGAGGACTCCACTTGTAACCCCAACAAAAACAAAAAACCGAGTACCCCACTTGTTTTTCCTTCGTGAATCAAACAATTCAATATTATTGACTTTTTGGCAATTTAATGACTTGGCCATCTCAAATTGATATATATACAACATTAATGTTAATTTTAGCATAATACCGTTTACATCACACCATGAGAACAATCTGTAAGTTTGATATTGATGAAAAAATTATTCTTTAACCAAAATAAAGACAATGTGTAACCAAAAAGAAAGGGAAAAAAAACACGTTTTTTTGTTTGTTGGGGGGGGGGGGGGTGGAAAATGCTTTTCCTCTTTTATCCGCTGGCTATGTAGCCTGAGAGGTACATTGCAATATTGCATAGCAGGGTTGTGTGCCCTCTGCAAGTACCACTCAAATGCTGGAATTAGACCTTCACCATACTTTGTTCCAATTTTCATCCAACTATTCCGCTTGATAGAATGCCTACTCCAGCATCAATTTTCTCACAATTGCTAATAAAACTTCAAACTAGCCTCCTGTAAAATACAGTTGTTCTTTTACGACTGATCTCAATCTAGCTGTAGCGGATATACAGTATCAAATACAACCATTGCAAACACGTGCCGTATTTCTTGCAGGTCACCCTGACCTAAGGATTCATAATCAATTTTTTTGCCTTGCTTTGACAAAAATTTCTTACCAGCACGTACTTTCATGCAGGCAAAAATGCTGAGAGTTTTTAGGTATAATCCTAAGGGGATAAACACCTGTCAAATTGTCAAAGATTAATAGTACAGACCAATCATGATAATCAGGATTCATTAAACCAAAATATCAACAGAGAAAGCCCCAGACTCCTAAACAATAATCAAATTATCATAATTTTTAAATATCTGATTGATATGTTAGATTGAATTGTCTACTTTCATCATCAATAATCTAACCAGGAACCCAAAAATTACAACAAAAAAAAGGTTAATGTTCCAAGTAACTATAATTCAATTTCTCACTAGGAAATTAACTGCTGCACTGTTGTAAGTTGTGCCACTAGGTTTACATTTTTATTCTTTCTTTCTTTGCACGGGCCTGTGTGTGTGTTATTTTTGGGAAAAAAGTATAAGTTTCTTTTTTTATGGGATAGTGGATTGTTACGTTTAATAATATCCTAGTCCGGTCCATCTGCTGGATAACATCATTGTCCAGACGTATGTATAAAATCAAGATAAAAATATGCTCACCAGATCTGAATGAGGAGCTTGAGGATAGTCAGCCATAGCCTGAGATACCAAATACCTAGTTGTCATCTGCGACAGTGTTCCTTTAACAGACTCTGCAAGATCCAGAATCTCATCTGCCAAACTCTCTGCATCCAGACCTGAAGGATCTAATAATTCAGGAAATCTGACATCATGTGATTTGTTGATCCTTCTAGCTATGTCTACTGCTTCCAACAAATTTCCGCCGTTATGGACTGCAAGGCAAAATGCAGCAACCACCAAGGGGTCCCTTGGTAGATCACTCAATGTTTTATGTAATGCGAGGATACCAACCCTGAAAGCATAGATTCCTGATGAGTCTTGCTTTGTTGACCCGACTTGTAATCAGCTTGTAAATATTTCTAACCATGTATATCTGATGTTTTATATCACATTCCACTTGGACACTGAGAATTTGGATAGAAGCACAACAGTTTTTAGAAACTATTCTTACCATTGAAGAGAAATGAGAAAAGCAAACTCAAAACGCTGAGACTCAAATTGTGAAAGTGACCAAACAATTTAGATATATAACTGAATTCAATCAAAGGCTCCCAAAGTATCTGTTTGAAAATAAATTTCTGAAGAACCAAAACCTCATGTTGAAAAGAAAATTAAAAAGGATTCAGCAATGACATAGAACACGTTTCCTAGACATAGGTGCAAAGCCCTTCATTCTGACACACAAATCCAATGGCATTGAAAAACAATTTCAATGTCAGAGTCAGATAATAGCCGCACCTAAGGCAAAACATGGCGTAGATGACTGTGGGCATTAACCCTAATGGTCAACGACCATGTCTTTAGGCACAGGAGTGTATGAGATCTAGGGTTTTGTCCTATGTAGGACCTCTTATTTTGGAGGAAAGAACCCTTCTCCCCATTACCCCCAAACCGTTTCCAGGTTCTAGACCCCATTGATGCACACCAAAAAAAATATTGGGCAAAGGTCATGCAAAGATATTATAGAGGATTCCACGGCAGCCATAGGCACTGGAAATGCTTAACAAACCAATAGCAACAGGATAACTACATAACTTGAACTGCTTCATAAAACAAGAAAATTGAAGTAGATTAAGGGCTCGAATTCAGTAAAAATGAGCCAGGAAATTAAAGTTCTTCGAGAGACATTTCCCCTGAAACAGGAAGCAAAAAAGGACTTCTAAACTTAATTCATGTCTTCAAGCATATGCCATCCTAGAGCATGATCTTCAAAGAAAGCTCATTTACGGTTCTGATACAAATTATGCTGTTATTCTCTTGTTTTTTTCCAGCATTACACATTAAGTTTATCTCACATAAGGCTAACAAAGTAAAACAAGAAATAGGCATTGTTGTTGCATAGATCTTACCATAAGCTACTATGACATGGACGGTTAGGTGCTAAAAGTTTATCCAAATTGGAGAAGAAAGACTGCAAATGAAATTCCAAAAGATCCAATAAAAAATGTGCCAATGTCGTGCTAAAATTTTATGCATTCTGAATTAATACTCAAGTAACAAATAGCATCATTCTGAGATAATGTAATAAGCCATATTCAAATTGGAAAGAAATTCCCACCCCAGCCTCTCCCACTTGCTATTCAGAACTTGAAAGTTTTCGTCTCTTTTTTTAATAGGAGGAATACTTTAATGGTTGAGAGTTGAGACCCTAAAACTATTCTACTAAAAATGAGAGCTTAATTATAATAATAATTAATCTAGGTATTCTAAATGAGTTTGATACAAATAAACATTCACTTGTCCTTAGGCAATGGAACCAAGGAACTCAGCATGCTGCATGTTCTGGTTTAATAGTTATTTGGAAGGATTAATGTAAAAGCAGGGAAGAAGGAATTGTATTAATTTCCAAACATATACATGTTTATAATGCACAACCTGATAGATAGGATAACCAACAAGTTCTGAGTTAGCTTAGGAAACTTGTCTTTTGTATGCTATTCCAACTAGACTAATGCCAGTAAGTCAGTTCAGAACCCTGTAAGTTTTGAAGTCTAAACTTCATGAAGAGGAATAGGGTTACCAAAAGCATATTGGTTCTTTTGTCCCGTCTCCGAAATTGATGGCGAACAAAATAAGCAGCCTGTAATGTCAAATCTAAATTAAACTAACATTCCATGACTGTGTTTTACAAATTAAAATGCAGAATCATCATCTACCTGAAAGGGAAGAAGTATATCTAGAAGTCCAAATTTCCATAATAGCCTCAAAGAAGCTTCACCGGATCCATAAGCTAGCATATAATTCATTTCCATCAGGAGCCTACCCTAAAACAATTAAAGAGAGACAACTAAGCCAGGATATTCTCATGTATGTATATAATAAAGCAGATAGGAGGAACACTTTAAATACCTTATCAAGCCTTAATACTGAAGAAGAAAGATTTTTAACAGAATGAGCTGTTTCCCTTGAAATACTAAACCCCAAGCGAGCAGCAATTCTAATTGCACGTAGAATGCGAGCTGCAGAAAAAAGAAAATGGAGTCAGACATTCACTATTCAGAAGAATAGGTATGTCCAAGGTAGTTTACACTGCCGAAAATATGAGAAAGGATGATGAAGTAGTTTTATTTTTACATTGTGAAATGCTCAACAAAAACTCACCACAATCCTCCTGAAAAGAAGTAACGGCAGGAACCACAGTTCGCACCTATTCACAGAAAATTAAGTTACAAAAGTTCAAATTGCTGATTAGAAAAAGTAATATAAGAAACCACAGCTGTAAAGAAATACATGCACACTTTAGCTTTTATAATATCTTCCATTCCTCCCATGTAATCATATACGATTCTTGCATATGGATCAAACATCAACCTGGAAGAGCATAAATTTGGTTAACAGCATAAAGAGCTGCACAAAATAAAGTAAATGCCAAATTGTATATAAAGTGGAGATGTCATAGTGAAAACATTCGCAGCCAAATGCAGAGAAAAAAGAAATAAATTTTCTATTTTTTAAATTGCAAGGACTGGTGCACAACCCATTAATTGTAAAGTCTCGTTTCAAACAATTCCTCCAACGAAGATAGTCCTCATTATCACAGCCATTAGGTGCCTCAATATCATGAGCGATGTGCATACCCGACTTGCTCCTAGAAGTATTAAAACTTGAAACCTAATTGGAAGGGAGAATAAAATTATCATGAAAAGCAGAGATAAAAGGAAGACTGCCCTTAATAGGGAAAAATTCAAGCAATCACTCCACTAAAGATAGTTCTAACCAAATGTAAAATATTTTGAGCATAACAGAAATATACCAACCTCAACAACGGTACCATCCATATGAACATGACATATTGGGAACCTTTTACCAACTATCTCACACCATGAAAATGTTCTCATCACCTACAAATTGAGTAAAGATTCACCATGCAAAGTTAAGGTCCGAAGACAACAAGCCCAAAATAGAAATTTAAATTTTCAAATCAGATTGCATAAATTAGCTTTTATGCAAAGTCCACGTGTTACAAACACTAGATACCAATATAAACACACTTGTTTCCCTTCTAACTGCTAGTTACTTAACTCATTGTCTAATAAACTGCGATGTAAATTCGAAAATAAAATAGAAGTAGGAGATAAAGGCAACCTCTTTAAGATCTGCAGAAGTTATAATATCAAAGTCCTTTGGCGTTTGCTTAAGTATAAGATCCCGTACACAACCTCCTACAAGGTAAACATCATACCCTACATCGAGAAGAAAACGGGGTATCAACTATGTACTTCCCTCTCTAAACTTGCAGATATAAACCTAGAAACCTTGGAATCTTATGCTTAAGTGATGCGCACAGAAATGCCAAGATATATATGACAGAGTAAAAGATTATTTCCAGGCCAATGGATAGCTCATAGCTCCAATAGCCTGACTCGGCTAAAAACCAAGTAATGCGATTGATGAAAAATATCCAATTCTTGTTACAAAAATTGGCATTTAGTGGACAAATTTAAGCAAAATAGGTTTAGCATAGTCACAATTAAGTGTTTTCCAATTATATCACAAAGTATGTGCAAGGGCTGGGTAGATGTTCAGGAAGAACAATTATAGACTGATTCTTTTGTTCGCTTTGAATCATTTGATACTGTAATTCATAAATGGAAAATTAAGAACTCTTTTAGTCTAAATTTTAAGTCAAAGGCAGGTTGTACACAGTGGTAAGGAACTATGTCTAATATTTGCTTTAAACAGAAAAGTTACATAGTGTCATTATTTACAGTATCGTAGCATTGCAGATTAACGAATTCATTTCTGGTGCATTGAAAAATCACTCAGGATTAAGAATATATTTCACAAACTGTTTAGCCCAAGGAGGGGGGTGCCGCAATGACTATATCTGTAAAGGAAACACAATTAAATCAGCATGCTTTATTCTATGATGAAATACAAAATGACGGAAATGCTCTTTCTTTCTTTCTTTCTTCCATACCAAATCCAGCTTGGGAAAGATATAGGAGGAGTGAGAGCAGCATGTACCCTTTTTCTTCAGCACGTTCAGAACCTTCTTCGTAGGGCTTGCTATCATCGAATTTCGAAGTCCAAGCTCTTTGGAATCCAACTTCTTCCATGCCGGGGCCTTCTTATTTTCTTCATCGATTTTAATACACCAAAAGAAAAAGGGTTTCAGAATCACCAACCTCAATAAAACAAAACACAACTCCAATTGAGCATTTGAAAACGATAACACGCTACAAAATAAAATAAAAAATCCAAACTTGACAAACAATATATAGTCCTTGACTTGCCTTGTTCACGAATTGAGCTGCTACATTCCTCTACTTCAACCGTAGCGACAGATCTTGGCACAACCTAGAAAAAAAAAACAAAAGAAAAAGTGAAAGAGAGAAAGAAGAGGGAAGATAATGGTGTATGTGGTTAAGATTTTTCAGATACCTTGCGAATGCATTGGAAGGGAGTGGGGCGAAGATGAAAATTGGGTTTGCAGACGAATTTTAAGGTAGCGATGGCCATGGAAATGAATTTGAAAAGGGCTGCAACATGTGCATGTGCGTGGAGAAGCTCCTACAAGGTCAAGGTTTTGTTCAATTACAGTCCATTGTTGTTGATAGGGTTTAGGGTTTTTGGATAACTTTTAATTTTCATGAACTACATTATGTGCGGCACACTCTCAAAGTACTGCCGTTTTGCCTTCTTTGCTAGTTTGCTGAGTAAATCATTTTTTTTTTTTTTGTCTTTGGCAAGGGGTATCACCGCTGATAGCAGGGACTAATTTTCAGTGAGAAAACTAAAGGCACCACTTAAGGTGAGAGTTCTTTCCTAACTTGGATTTTTTTCATATACAAAAGTTGGGATTTGGACCTCAATCCACTTGTTTAAAAGAGAAGAGTCTCAACCAGTTCAACCCAATCCAAGTTGGTTGAGTAAATCAGTTTTGTTCAAATGTTACAAAAAAAAAGACTCATCAAATATTACATTAAATATAAAAATAAAATTGATTTTTATAAAAGTTTTTTTAAGTTAAAGGATTTTTTGAAAAAAGAATATATGTAAATTAATATCTTATATTTGTCTATAACAATATCAGCATATAATAGTTTGAGTAAAATATATTCGAATCTCTAAAACAAGTGATTTTAGATTCGATTTCAAAAATTATATATATAAAAATAATCTTTGTTAAGAAATATCTTTATTTACATATTTTATTATATTTTAAAAATTAATCTCTCATTTATCAACTACACACATTACAAAATAAAAAAGATGAGTCTTGCTAAATATTTTAAATAGGATACATCTTTAAAAGCAAAAGTAGCAATACATTTAAGAGAGAGAAAATAAGGGGCATTTGCAATGTGAGGAGTTCACGCACTCGTGAAAAATAATTGTATAGACTAAAAAGGGGCAACTTCACTACCTTGATGGAGGATTAGTCTCTAATGCAAAGAGTATACAAAAACTTTGCAAGACCAAAATTAAAAGTTGTTAAGCATTTGTAGTTTATTTAATGTTAGATAAATCAATAAGTTAAGATGGCTGTAAGTTTTGTTAATGGGACAGCTTCCCCCACTTATTAGAGAAGTCCAGTAGCTGATGCAACAGTTTTCAATTCTCAACCTCCAGACAGTAGCATTCTTTATTGGAAAATGAATTTTGTATACTCAAGATACTTGTGAATGTGGCTAGATAAGTACCATATAAGTGAGATGTTATTTAAGTATTGTATATTGAGATTTTTTTGGTCGGGGAAGGGGGATTTTTTTTTGGGGGGGGGGGGGGGGGGGAGTGGGTGCGAGAGCCCAGGTATGAAACTCATTTCAAACTTAGGCACTCACCTCATCCGTTATTTTGGATATTCAAATAACAGAACTCTTTGTTATTGGAGAAGGAAACTGGCCTGCGGATATGTTGGCTAACCAAGAGCTGGTAAAATAGGCCAATTCACCCCGATCCGCTTCAATTTGTTAAAATATTAAGTGAGGTGGATTAGTCTGTTTTAAAAAATAATTTGGAAGAGCTAACTCACTCCGTTTTAAAGTGAGTTAGCGGGTTGACCTGTATAAAAGATAAAATGAGAAAAAATAGATGATTTGGCAGGTCAACCGACTTAACTTGTCTAAAAACTAAAAAAAAAATAACATAAAAAATCAATAAATACTATAAAAAAATTATAAATAATAGTGGTAAAAAATTATAAACCACATATTTAAAATATAATTTTTAAAATAATCTAATTAAATATTTAAACATAAATTTTATAACATTAAATAATTTTTTATTTATAGTATTATTATTATTTTTTTTTTTAAAAAAGAAAGTAACTCCAGGCCAACTCCGCATTCCGCCGTCACTTAACCCGCGAGTTATGCGGAACAAGTTATGTGGGTTGAAAAAAATATAAATTCAATCTTTAAACCCAAGTCACAAAAAAATAATAGATTGACAAATTAACCCAACGGGATAAACCCGTTTTGAAAGCTGTAAACCTTGGCTATTCTTGCTTTTTTGCTTGTATTCTGTTAGATCACCTCACTCCAGATTTAGCCAAGTTGTTTATGGCAAGATGGCATGGGTTGTCAGTTTTCGTCGTATTACTCGTTAGTTTGTCTTCTTTTTGGGCTTTTGTTTTTGGATCCACACTTCATTAAAAAAACAATCCATTAGTATTAAATAAAACAAATGCTATTAATTAAATTAAATCATCTTTTGAATTGTGAGTACTACTGAAAAAGCTACTCAATTTCTCTAGTAATATGGAAGACTATGAGTTTATGACCCTTTAGTTCATTAGTTAATATATTTTCTGGACATTTAAAATATTTTTAAGATTTAATTCTTATGCTTCCATGACAATAAATTTGACATAATTTAACTTTTGATTACTGGTACACTTTTAACTATCACTGACTTCAAAGAAAATGACTTTAAACTCAAATAATAATAATAATAATAATAACTCAATTGATGTAATGACATACTCGTCTCACATAAAAACAAAAACAAAAAGACATACTTGTCTTGTTAGTAGATTTTTTTCCCCATGCTAACGGGAAATAAATTTACTGAATATATTACAATATTTTTTGGGTTAAATATATTACAAATTTTTTGTTGTCTTATATTACATTGGTAATTTGCTGTATAAGTGTGTAGGCCAAGACCTCTTCATATCCATAGAGGGTGAGCCCTCCTATCATCCTATGGTTTCCCTCTGGCTCATTTCTCTCTTATGAAATGGACTTGGGTCCATTAAAGAGTTCAAGTTCCCCCTACCAAGCAGGCCTCTCATCTGGGCTTTGTTTTTTAAAAAAATGGTCCCATTGTTGTACTGATTTATCTTTTTTTTGGGCCTTTTATTGATTTATCTTTTCTTGCTAAGAGTTTTTTTAATGTAAAAATGACCAGAAAAACGTGAATAGAAATTAATATAAAAAAGGAGAAAAAAATTAATATAAAAATGATATGTGTTTTATTTTTAGTTACTTAATTATTATTTTCAAAATTTTCATTAATGACAAAAAAAAAAGTTTTGTCCTATAAAAAATGAGGAGGATTACACAAAAAGAAAAAACTTATGTGAATAATAAGGAAAAACAAAGAATCAAATCCAGATCTAGGGAGTTTGTTAAAAACAAAAAAGAACTAGCAATTTTGTACAAAAAAGTGACTACTTTTATAGTAAATACTTTGTTAGGAGTTATTTAATTTTATAAATTTCACAAAAAAAAATTTGAACAGAAAAAGTCCAAAATAAGTTGAGCAGCTTACTCTTTCATTATTATATGATTAAAATAATATTCATATATGTTTTTTAATTTATCAAAATAAAAGAAAAAATGAATGAAACCTTAGATAAATTGAATTTGACTTACTTTGTATTTCGAATTGCACATAAATGTAAAAATTTAGGAAAAAAAACAAGCTGCATGCTATAGGGTAGAGCTTCAGGAGTGTTTCCCTTGCCTTTGATGACAAAATACACGGTAAGCGTTAAAGAAAATGGATAATGGAATGAGAGATAAGAAAAACGAGGAAAATTCATCTCTATATTATAAATTTAAGTATTCTTTTTAAGAGTAAACTATTTTTTTTAATTTTTTTCTCTCATTAAATCATATTTATTTTATCTTAAAAGTAAATATATTTATTTGTGTATTCTCTCTCTTGGTTAGTCACATTACCTTCTTACTTTGATTACACACAATTCCTTTAATTTCAAATCTTTTTTTTTATTGTCTTTTTAACTGACTATACATAATTTGTCTTTTATACAGACCTTCTTTTTTTATCTCAATTCCTCTTAGTATGAAGTTTATTATCATTTATTTAGCTATTAAAAGACATTTTTAATTATTTATTTTTGAAATTTATATAAAAACTTATTTATACAAGTCAACAATTAATGCGTACAATAATTTTATGTATAGTTGAACTAATTTAAATATTTTTGTGTTTTTCTATAACTTTAAAATAAAATGTTATCAATTGAAAGAGTTTAATTTCATAACATGTTATATAGTATATTAAAAATTAAGTGTGTAAATTATATTATAAACAAAAATCAAAACTTAAAAAAATCTTGTGCAATGCACGATCAATGCACGAGCTATTAACTAATTATAAAAATTATAAAAGTATAGTTTTTTGAATAATAAGATAATAAATTTGTTTCATTTATGTTTTATATAATACAATTTTTTTGGTACAATAATTATTTATTTATTTATTAAACAAAAATTATGATAAAAAAATTAACGGGAAGTGAAAATTGAAAACTATTTTTAAAATGTGAATTGATCAATTCAATTGAAAAATTTTAAATACAATTTGAAAATTAATTCAAAATTTGATTTATAATTTATAATGATGAGTTTTAATTTATGTGTGAATTAATTTATAAATCAAATTAATTTTATATTTTAATGATTTTAAACGAAAAGCCTGAGTACCAACACGTTATGACTCGAAGTGATAGGCTCGTTTGAGTAAGCAATTTAGGGATCTCTACAACTTATTAATCTCATACTCAACAAGTGCGGGGATAGACAAACCAGAAAAAGAAAAAGACAAAAACAAACACAAAAAGCATGACTATAATCTTCTGATCAAAATTATCAAACCAAATGAGCTGGCCAATGAGTTTTGCCAAATTGACAACCCTACCTCTAAGTCATTCATCATAAGTTACATGCTGCGCATCTCCTGTTGAAGTAACATCAGACGCTCGGTTGTTAATTTTTGTCTTATAGCATGTCCTGCTTTTTGACCATCACCTTGACCTAGAAATTAAATTTAGTTAGTTACCTTTCATTAAATATGTGAAAGATTAGTGACATTAAATTAATTTTTAAATGATAATCCTTATTATCATCTTTCGAATGATATCAATAAATAATAACTTTTGAACGATTTTAATTTGAGCAAATTTTAAATTGATATAAATTTAAAATATTTTTAGAATTAAAATGAGGTTACTCAAATTAAATTCTATTGCACTAAGTATCCATTATAGGAAATAGGGACAAAATTAGATAAATGCATGCCAAAAAAAAATGGAGGTGGAATGGGGAGAGTTTTGTCTATAGCAACGAACACATTTTGTTTGTGAAGTGGACAGTGGTGTACTAATTTTTTTTCCTAAAAGATAAGAAGCTATCCTTTAAGATAAGAACAAAATATAAAGATTATCTTGTAAGTAATCTAAGTAAAAGAAAGGGTATTAAACCCAAGAACACACTCTACCATTGAGAGTAGTTGTCAAAAGAATACACCAGCATATAAGGTATTATACAGAAAGATCTATGGTTATCTAAAATTCTTTCCATTCTTTACTAGCTTTCTAAATAATTTCCTATGGTCCACCTTATTGCATTGAAAATATGATCATTTCTATTCATCCATAGCCTCCAAGAGTATATAGGCTGCTAGCTCCATGTATCTATCATGGGCATGCATACTTTTCAATGCAGCGCCTAAAGAAACCCACCAGGAAAGCATGCTTGAATGAGGCAGGGAAGTTGCATGAAGCATCAAGCGATAGCAGTGTACTAAATATAAAGAAAAATAAAACTTGGAAAATATTAAGATTCAAACCTAGACTTCGTTAGTAAAATTTGATTGAAAACTATGAAGTTTTATATATCAATTGGGTATTAATTAATTTGCCCCCTTTTTGTGACTTTCCTACCTAAAATCGAAGGGAAATATACAAATACAGCTTCTATAACACTAACATTCGCAACTTGCTCTGCAAAGCCAACATATTTTGGGGCAGTCATGCTTTTAGGAAACTTCTCATGCCAAAGTCACAAAGGTAACTAATACGCACAATTATTTGTTTGCTTTCAGTGTATAATCTTATCGCGAATCTATACATATCTAATTAGCTAATTAAGATAGATCCTAGCCTCATTTCGTTTTCAGGTGAAAAGACGCCCATCGAATTTAATCTAGCTTCTTTACGATCTCTTCTTGATATGGAGTGGTTAATTTCATTTTAAAGTGGCTTTGCTTTTTGGAAGGATTTTTTGCTGAAGAATCGTATTTCTCTTTTAATTCTCTTTGGATGAGACTGGGTGTGAAAAAATCGTCATTTTTTTTTAATGTGAAACGAAAAATAACCTTATCTATTTTCTGTAGCAAAAATTGAACATTTGAGACTATCTTTTTTTTTTTTGGGTTATAAAATTTAAACGATCTTTACTTAATTGAACTTTAAACCAACCTTGTATTAATCACTTCCTCAATAGAAAATCTTAACAGCGCTTAGACCTCAGTGGATGATATAAGACTCCATAAGAAAAAGTTTTAAGTAGCCATTGGCCCATTGGGGGTCCACAGTTGTGGAACTAGATTTCATAAGAGCAATCACACACAGATATCGTAATCTAATTTGACCAAACGTTCGAACAAGCATGTAGTTCCTGTCTGTCTTGGCTCGCTCTAGCTTTTCATGCCTATATGTGGCTTTGGTAGCGGTTGCCAATTTGGTGAGTCATGCTCATGCAATAATTCCAAATTCACATACACAATTTTTTTTATTAATTTTCTTAATTATTAAATAAAAAAATATTAAATATTTTTGATATTTTAAGACATTAAATATATTTATTTTTTTATTAAATATTTTTTTTATTTAACATTAAGAGAATTATTAAAAAAATTAAAAAAATATAACAAAACTCTAGATTGATGGGGACATAGCAAAGTAACTTTCATAAGTACGCAACTACGCATGCATGCACTTCCTGAGAGTTAACGATATATCGAAGACAACAGAATGAGAATGTGAGGCAGACATTTCCAAATGCTAGCTAGTAGCACATGGCCTTATCATCTTACAAAGAAGTTAAACCCACTACGAGACGTACAATATGCATGCATGCATTGTTTTATTTGTGATGGTGTGTGTGTGTGTATATATATATATATATATATATCACATTATCTGGAATCTCATCACATATACCAGCTAGCTGTGAACCAAACTTAAACCAATTAATTATATGTTGTTTTTTTAATGACAGCAGGTTCATATAACCTCACTGAATGCACGTCAAAAGATTCATGTACTGCACCCCATGGCACTCATCAATGATTTGGTTGGGTAAGTATTTATATGGCTGCCTTTAGTTGGCAGGCAGACGTAAATTGACCCCTTAGCTAGCAAAGAACCAACCAATGTAATTGTGTGGATGGTAGTTTGTAGTGTACTACTGTTGTGGCAAATTCAGCATCGTTTTCGGAAATTCCATGTTGTCCACGAACACGTATTCAGTTGTGCAACGTGGTCCTTGTGATAATGCGTAAAAATAGTGGGAGAAAGAGGACAAAAGTTGAAAAGGTTAGAAATGATTTTACATAGAAGGAGAGGACACTACAAGAAATCAGGAAATCAGCGAGGAAAAAGTTAGTTACTTTTTTTTCGTCGCTAATTAGTGAGGGAAAATATTCTCTCTCTAATCCATCTCTAGAAAATTAATTTCCTTCGCATATCCATTTCTAATCCCTCGCTAATATTCCCTCACAAAATAGCGAGGGAATTTCTCTTGCTATTCCGTCGCTATATTATTTACTAATTTTGTTAATTTTCCTCGCTATTCCCTCTCTAATAATTCTCTCTCTATTGCCTCGCTAATCCCTCGCTAACTTCCCTCCCTAATGACTTGTATGATTCCCTCGCTATTCCCTCGCTAACATATCCCTCGCTATTTCTTCGCTAATCCCTCGCTATTTACAATGTGAGCTTCTGTCGCTAATCCCTCGCTAATGAGGTAGGTTTTTTTAATAACCTATATGCATATATAACTTTCCCAAAACCTGCATATCAAATCATAATCCAGCAAATAGAAATCCAGCAAACAAAAATCCAACAACAAACAATCCAAGAATTGTAAACTGCTACAACAAAAAACTTGTACAAAATAATCCAATAATATAGTTGAAAGTTATTATACAAATAATCAATCAATATAGTTGAAAGTTATACAAATTTGACAATAAGAATAAAAAATGGCAATCAGTCTAAGTTGTCTTCGTCTTCGTCTTCGTCTTCCTCTCGACCCTCCCTACCTAAATCTTGCGATGGTGGTTGTGGAGCAATATTTGTTGATCCGATCATAGATAAGAACGATTGGAAGGGCGCCAACATAGGGACAAGTTGACTCTGGACAAACGAAGTCATCGGCTACATAAAGGATGAAAATCAGAGAAAAATAGGGGCTTTTTTTTTGGGAGGAGTTGCTATATTTAGAGAGTTTCGGATATGTCTTGTGTCAACGGTGTAGAGTGGGAAGGACCCGCAACCGAGAAGGATGAAGCTGGCATGGTGTTATTATCAATGTGCAAGCTGTTACCTATGCCATGCACACGTCCCTTCTTGTTGGGACCCGCCGCATCAAATCAGACCTTCGGGTCAACCATAAGGTGAGAGGAAGAGTTTTCTCCATATTTTTCTGTCATTGCAGTGTCATATGACTCCTAAAAATAACAAAACAAGAAAAATATTAACAAAAAAATAAACAACCTAAAATATATATGACTTTTGAATAGGAATAATACACCTATAATAAAATTCCTCGAGCGCTCAGAAACATAGCTTCCGTCTTTCTTCTTATGAACTTTTGCATACAGATCTCTGTAAGAAACCGGATGCTTTAACTTTGCCTCTGTAATCCCATATGGAAGAATATTATATAATAAACACATATCAAAAGTAAGGCAATCCTCTAAAATACTATGTTATACTCAAGATAAACAATAACTCAAGTAATTACAACATGTTCATACATGTTAAGGTATCGTTTTTACAGGTGTGTTAAAGTCTTTGTGGGATTAAGATGCTTATCATTAAAACTTTAAATGAGGAAGTTATATTACCATCTTTGCTCTTGTGTTGACCAAAGCTTATCAACCCGCTTTGTATGCTTCAAGGCATCAAGCATGGTCAATGCCTTGTTCCTTATTGGGCAAATTGACATCTATCGCAGACGTATTCCTCGTCATCCATTTATCTGTCGTTAGAAATGCCAAATGTCGACGAAAAGCCATCCCACACTTCTGTCCTCATTCCTCTGGGCCCATGGCCCTTAACATTAGCCAAGTTGTTTGAATTTGCCCTCTCAAAGGCCTTATCTCGTGCTTTATTTAAATGGTCTGGATAACGGTCCAAGATAGTCGCTATTTCCCGCTAATGAGGTAGGTTTTTTTAATAACCTATATGCATATATAACTTTCCCAAAACCTCGCATATCAAACCATAATCCAACAAATAGAAATCCAACAAACAAAAATCCAACAACAAACAATCCAAGAATTTGTAAACTGCTACAACAAAAACTTGTACAAAATAATCCAATAATATAGTTGAAAGTTATTATACAAATAATCAATCAATATAGTTGAAAGAATAAGGGCGCTAACATAGACAATCGTCTAAGTTGTCTTCGTCGTGGAGCAATATTTGTTGATCCGATCATAGCAAGAGTCAGTTCCGGACAAACGAATCGCTATATTCTGACTTATCGGATATGTCTTGTGTCAACGGTGTAGAGTCATCCGAGAAGGATGTGAATCGATGCTTAGCCTACACAAAGGATATGTATGTATATTTATTTTTCAATAAACGTATAATATATAATTCTATAAACACAATTACTTACCATGAAGTCGTTAAATAGTATTTCCTTCATCTCTATGTTATTTGGATAACCTCGCCACGTACTAGTATGCTTCAAGGCATCGCCTGGGACCTCGTCATCCATTTATGCATCCATGTCATGACATTGTACATAATGTCATATGTCATCTCCCTCAGGCATCCATGTCACATAATGTCATATGTCACCCTCAACGGGAGAAACCTCCTCCTATAAGTACAATAAGATAATGTTGGTAATCTGAAAGTAAATACATGTAATAAAAGATGATATATCACTATTACTTACAGTTCAGGGACAAGCGCCACATATATAAGTTTCCTGCTATCTGTTTCTACATTGGATTCTCCACATGAAGGCACCACATTCGGGTCGCTAGTGGGTGGGTCAGCAGGGGGTGGCATAGAAATCGTTGGGTCAGTAATGGGTGGGACAGAAGCTGATGCGCCTCCAATAGTCAATGGACTAGACGCTGATAGGCCTGCACTGGTCGATGGGCCAGTAGCTGAAGTTGCACTTAACATAATTATATATATATATAAAAAATATATATATATTACATTTATATAAACCACGAGTTAACAATAATTAAAAATATTATCCTACAGGTATACCTGGAGAGGGCTGAGAATGTTGTACTGGTGGAGAATCATGGGCAGATGAAACATTACGGCCTCTCCCACGACCGCGTCCAACATCTCTACCTCGAATGGTTATGATGAATATCTGAATAAGGAAACATGATGAAACATGACGAGTTAAGAAACTATATGTCAATAAAAACCTCAAAATATAATAATGATATTCCATTGTAAATACCATTAACGAAATTTATTGAACAAGCTTCAATTTTAACTACTTGAGTCTGAAGCAAAAGATTCTTTATCTTCATCTGAGAATTCATTAATTTCATTATTTTCGTTGTCATCAATGAACTCTTCATCAACCAGATCATCCATTGGATAATGTATATCACGTATGTTTACCTTTTCCATTTGGGCATGTGCATCAAACAAGGAGACTGTTTCATCATCTATCACAGGATTGTGTGTTCCAAGGGATCCATCATCTTGGTAATAATCAGTGGCAGTTAAGTCATTCAATTCATCACCTTCGTCATTCAATGTCTCAGCCACGAAGAGTTTTGCTCTGACCTTGCAAGCTGCCCACCATTCACCATTAGCTCTATTCCCGCTTTGTAGGTATCTTGTATACCACACTTGTTGTGCTTATTCGGCTAAGACGAATGACTCATTTGAGTGAAGTCTTGATTTATGCTTGATGTCAACCAACCCATATCTCTCATCAACATTGACTCCATTTATCGGGTCAAACCAATGACGTTGTAAAAGAAATACTTTGTTCTGATTTCCTACATATGACAATTCCAATATATCTTCAACGATGCCATAATAGTCGAAGTCATTCTCACCATATATACTACCTCTAACACATACGCCACTATTCATGGTAGCTTTATTTTGTCCGTACACCTTGGTATGAAATCTGTACCTATTAACTATTAAGCCACAGTAAGAAGTCATGGACTTGGATGGACCATAACTTATCTCTCGTATCATTTGATCCTCGACTTGGCTTATATTAACCTGTATCATTATATAGACGGTAGATAGTTATAACATCTAGCATAATGCACATTGAATATAATATGATAGATCACTATTATGGATAAAAGGACTCACTAGATGTTTTAGCTACCTACTGAAGTCCTTTTCTCGAGCTTCCAATATTTGATCATAGGTGATATTGGGATCTGTATCCCTTAACGAATTCTCGAATTATCTAATCAATCCAATAATTAATATTTAGCATAAATTTAACACATTAATAACAAATTCATTAGATAGAGAGTAAACTTATTGGAGATAAGGTTCTACTTCTCCACAATTTATAAGCACATATGTCTCAGCAATCTGAAGTTCCACATCCGTCAAGAATCTATTTCGAACTCTCTCGACAGGACGACATGGATGTTTAAAAATAGACAACCGTTCATTAATTGTATCTTCCCCACTATCGTCATTCCGAGAAACTTGAGTGCGCCTGGTCTGTAGGTGGGGATCAAAATACATGGAAGCAAAATTGGAAATTTTTTCTAAAATATACGCTTCACAAATAGATCCTTCAACTTTCGCCTTATTTCGGACCTTTCTTTTCAAGTATAGCATACACCTCTCAAAGGGGTACATCCACCTGTAATGCACTGGTTCTCCAACCTTAACTTCATAAGGGAGATGCATGACTAGATGTTCCATCACGTCAAAGAATGCTGGAGGGAAAATCTTCTCTAACTTGTAAATTGTTTCAATGATAGAAAACTCTGTATTCTCCATGGTGGAAGCACGAATTTCAGTTGCACAAACTTCCTTAAAGAACAAGCTTAGTTCTATTAATGGTCCCCATACAGGTTTTGGCAAGATATCACGAAATGCCAGAGGAATTAACCTTTGCATAAAAACATGACAATCATGACTTTTCATTCCATGTATCTTCCCACCGTCTACATTGATGCAACGTGCGATATTCGATGCATACCCATCAGGAAATTTTAACTGTTTTATCCACTCACACACCATCCTTCTTTTATTGGCATCCAATACATACGTCGCCTTTAATTTTTTACACTTGTCATTCTCAACTATTAGCTCCAAGGTAGGACGTTTGCATATTATCTTCAAATCTTCTCTTGCATTTGCATTGTCTTTTATCTTGTCCTTTATGTCCATGACAGTGTTGAAGATATTATCAAACATGTTCTTCTCGACATGCATAACATCTAAATTATGTTGTATTAGATTAGTGGATGTTTGCTACCGCAAGTGTATGGATCGCTGAAGTAATACAGATACAGAGTAAAAGTTCGTTCCCACGAAGATAATTAGTTATAAAGCTAAGTACCAACCAATAGCTTAATCAATTCTAGTCAAGGACATAAAAATAGAAAAATAATAAACTAAACTAAATCTAATCTATAAAAGCAATAAACATAAACGATTAGGTTTCAGGAAATCATCCTTCACCCTCTACATCTACCAACAACATGCAATCCTCCTCATAAACACAAATACACTGATTAGGTTAGCTTGAGAATCTGATGTAGTCCAAAGCCTATGTCTAGGTTAATCAACCCTGGTTTCATTTACCCAGCTCACTAAGTTTCCTTGAGAACTAGTGCAAACTCCACTCATGAACGATCTATTAATTCTCAATCACACACTATACATGGCTAATAGGTATATTTCTATCTCATTAACGAATCAACTCATCCAAGTCAATTGAACTCGTCGAACATGTATCAACCATACCATATCCATATTAACAAATCCCTATGTCTAATTTATTTGTAAATATTAGGATCATGCAACTGGTGATCAGCCAACCACAAGCATTAAACACAGATAATGATTGAACAGTAATCAAACATCCACACAAACTTAGAGAATAACACATCATTAATATATATAAACGGATCCAAAGTATTCCTAAACATAGCTCAGCTATACAATAGATAAGGAAGAGAAGAGAGAAAGGGAAAAGAGAGAAAGGAAGCTTATTGATTTGTCTCTGAAGCTTGAATCCTCCTTCAACCTTGTTTCTGGCCTCCAATCCACCATCAATGGAGATCTAGCCAAACTAACTAACCTAAACTAAGAAAACTACAAAGAACAGAAAATGGAAATGGCTAAAATGGCCAGAACTAAGAGAAAAATGAGTAAAATCTATTTATAGGCTCAGTTGCCGCCAGCGCGCCGCGGCCCCCACATATGCGCGCCGTGGTGCCCACAGAGTCGGTCTCTTTACGCAGTGGCACCCACTTAATCTGGGCCACGGCCCTCTTGCCTCGGGTCCAAGTATGGCATTCTGATGATGCCTTTCAGCGTCGCGACGCGCAACACCTTGCGCCGCAGCGGTGACTACTGAAATGACTAATTTGGCTTCCTCTTCTTCTTTAAGCTCACATGCTCTATATTTAACCTTGTTTGGAGCCCCTCCTATCATAGAGAATACACCAAATCAGTAACAATTATAAATCTACTTAATCTTTAACAATTAAAGCTCAATTTGCTATAAAACATACAAGAAAGGCTCTGAATCAGAATATGGCAAATATAAGCACAAAACCCTCCAAATATACATTATAAATAAGGACTAAGCATTCATTCTAACACAAAGATAGGGTATAAATAACTGCATTTTATGGAGTTATTATACCCCCAAACCTACATTTTGCTAGTCCTCGAGCAAAACAAAATAGAACTAAGTAAATCACGTTAACATTCAAAATAAACTTTCATTAAGCAAATATATTTCAATCTTCTTTTTCATTTAAAAATAAATACTAGTGTGGAATGACTGCATTAATCCTCAAAAAGCGCAAATGCCCCGTAAATAATTCCACACAAACATAATCCTTAACATGCTAACAATCCAAACATTCGTCATGCAATTCACATTTTATCACAAACATGCAAGATAAACTTCTCCTAATCAAGTCATACATATCTAGATAAGTTTATAAGCATACATGCATATGATTCAAAGAATCCACAAGATTGTAAATCAACTCTCTCTCCACTAATGTAAATCACACAAGATTGAGGATCAAAAGGGACTTTATCAGCTTGTAATTAATGTAAAGCCAATGGTATGAGTAACAAAATAAAAGGATAGGATACAATATAAACATTGAGACACACAACATGCTACTTCAAGACATGAGCCAAAACATGATATTAACAAGGTATTCAAAAGTGAGACCAGGAAACTTGCTAGAATCATTTTTTTATGCTTTTCGACTTTACTTTTCTTTTGCTATGCTTTTTTTTTCATTTCTCTTTCTTTCTCTTTCTTTATTTTGTAAAATATTGCTTTTTCTTTTTATTGCATCTGGTTCCTTCAGACTCATTTTGAATTGAATATTCATTAACACCCCTAATCATCAGACTCATCTCAAGAAATAGCATACCATGTACTCAACAAACAATGATGGTAGGAAGAAAATGCAATGGTTTCACATATATTAGAATGGTTAACAAGTTAACAAACACAATGGTAATGAAAAACAAATAAGGCCAAACAGTATAAGACTTCAAAATAGGACCTAGAGATATCATCATATCAGGGTAAGCTTGAAAAGGCTCAATCGATCCAAACAATGCCCTAATCATTTCCTCAATCATACATAACCTAGGATTTCACCTCAAGAGAGTTCAAAAACAATCTATAGGATAATCGAAACTCTACATGTACATCCACAAACATTCTCAAGACATGCACTCTTATCATTTTTGAAGTTACACTTGCATCTAAGTGAGATGTAAATCATGCATCAAA
This sequence comes from Ormosia semicastrata, assembly GCA_029884595.1. NCBI lineage: Eukaryota > Viridiplantae > Streptophyta > Magnoliopsida > Fabales > Fabaceae > Ormosia > Ormosia semicastrata. The sequence continues at coordinate 9,587,169 of JAQQTO010000043.1, forward strand.
AGCAACGAAATTGTTTCATATGCTTCAAGATCACATAAGGTTTCACTAAAAAAGGGGCAAATAGCAACCTTTCACATAATGAACAACCAAAAACAACACCAGCATTCTTGCAACATGTCATACATTCAAATAGATTCAACTTTTCAAATCAAGCATTTACAACATCATTTGCAAACAGTGAAAATTGAAATTATTATCATCAGCACACCAGTGATAGTCAAAATAAGATATAATCATGAAAGATTATGACTAAAATCACTGCATACTCAAAATACCAATACATGTTAACATTAAGCATAAAGGTAATAAAACATGTAAAGACACTCTCCCAAACCAAAATAAAATGTAACCTTAAAGAACATGGTCTATAGGGTACCTGAGACTAGTACTGAACATTACTAAATACACACAAGTAGAAAAATAACAGAAAAAGCAAAAACAGGGGTTCAGCGCCGCGGCGCCCACATGTCTGGGCCGCGGCGCTCTCAAAAAGCTGCAGAATTCTGCAGAAAACGCCCCCTGCGCCGCGGCGCGCGCTAACCTTGCACCGCGGCGCAGCTACCTAGGCTACTAAATTTATTAGCAAACACAGTTTTACTACTGGATCTGGCTCATATGGGTCTCTAGCTGCAACAAAACTTGTTCAAAAAGCTAAATTACAAAATGTACAAACACAAACTTAACAAAACACAAAAACAACATATTAACCTATATATTACCTAAACAAACTTAAAACCTAAAAACAAACAAAAACGTAAAACTAATATAACTAACACATATATTTACTAACATACTAACAAAAACATATTAACAACTAACAAAACACAAACATATAGATACAAACATACAAAACATAATATACTAACTATTTATGCATAAAGTAAAAACACAAAATAAACATAAACATGGGGTTTCCTCCCACGAAGAGCCTGAGTTATCGTCCCAACAGGACTTTGTCACCAAAATTGAAGTGTTACGGATGAGTAGTATTCAAGAACTTGATCCAAGGGTTATCCTTTCAAGAGTCGCGAATTCTCTCAAGGGTCTTATATGAATGAAATTACCCGGCTTTTTATTCGAAACTAAAACAAAACACAAAAGAAACATAGATTATATACAACTTGAATTAGAACTAATCAAACTCATTGTTGATATTATCATTATAAAAACTATCCCCGACAATGGCGCTAAAAACTTGTTTGCTACCGCAAGTGCACGGATCGCTGAAGCAATACAGATACAGAGTAAAAGTTCATTCCCACGAAGATAATTAGTTATAAAGCTAAGTACCAACCAATAGCTTAATCAATTCTAGTCAAGTACATAAAAATAGGAAAGCAATAAACTAAACTAAATCTAATCTATAAAAGCAATGAACACAAACAGTTAGGTTTCAGGAAATCATCCTTCACCCTCTACATCTACCAACAACATGCAATCCTCCTCATAAACACAAATGCACTGATTAGGTTAGCTTGAGAATCTGATGTAGTCAAAAGCCTATGTCTAGGTTAATCAACCCTGGTTTCATTTACCCAGCTCACTAAGTTTCCTTGAGAACTAGTGCAAACTCCACTCATGAACGATCTATTAATTCTCAATCACATACTATATATGGCTAATAGGTATATTTCTATCTCATTAACGAATCAACTCATCCAAGCCAATTGAACTCGCCGAACATGTATCAACCATACCATATCCATATTAACAAATCTCTATGTCTAGTTCATTTGTAAATATTAGGATCATGCAACTGGTGATCAGCCAACCACAAGCATTAAACACAGATAATGATTGAACAGTAATCAAACATCCACACAAACTCAGAGAATAACACATCATTAATATATATAAACAGATCCAAAGTATTCCTAAACATAGCTCAGCTATACAATAGATAAGGAAGAGAAGAGAGAAAGGGAAAAGAGAGAAAGGAAGCTCATTAATTTGTCTCTGAAGCTTGAATCCTCCTTCAACCTTGTTCCTAGCCTCCAATCCACCATCAATGGAGATCTAGCCAAACTAACTAACCTAAAACTAACCTAAACTAAGAAAACTACAAAGAACAGAAAATGGAAATGGCCAAAATGGCCAGAACTAAGAGAAAAATGAGTAAAATCTATTTATAGGCTCAGCTGCCGCCAGCGCACTGCGGCCCCCACATATGCTCACCGCGGTGCCTACAGGGTCGGCCTCTTTACATCGCAGTGCCCACTTAATCTGGGTCGCGACCCTCTTGCCTCGGGTCCAAGTATGGCATTCTAATGATGCCTCTTAGCGCTGCGGCGCGCAACACCTTGCGCCGCGGCGGTGACTACTGAAATGGCTAATTTAGCTTCCTCTTCTTCTTTAAGCTCACATGCTCCATATTTAACCTTTTTTGGAGCTCCTCCTATCATAAAGAATACACCACATCAGTAACAATTATAAATCTACTTAATCTTTAACAATTAAAGCTCAATTTGCTATAAAACATACAAGAAAGGCTCTGGATCAGAATATGACAAATATAAGCACAAAACCCTCCAAATATGCATTATAAACAAGGACTAAGCATTCATTCTAGCACAAAGATAGGGTACAAATAACTATATTTTATGGAGTTATCAGTGGACCAATAAAGTAATTTCCAGAATATGTTCTTCTTCACCCAATTATGGTGTATACCAAAGCCATCTTATTTTTATTTACCTGAATTCAAGCCAAAAATGATTTCCTTAAGTTGAGTCACTCTATTCAAGACATCTGTCCCACTCAGCCGTTGTGGTGGATTAGATTTTTTCACTGTTGATCTCTTAAAAGAGTTTCGATCACGGCGAAATGGATTATCAAAGGGCAAAAATTGGCGATGACAATCAAACCAACAGCATTTCCTACTGTGCTTCAACACAAATGACTTACTGTGATTCATACAAAGCAGACAAGAAAGTTTTCCATGAGTGCTCCACCTAGACAGCATTTCATAGGCTGAAAAGTCACTTATTGTCCACAACAAAGCTGCTTTCATATTAAAATTTTGCTTCTTCCAGACATCATAAGTTTGCACCCCATCATCCCATAATATCTTTAGATCGTCAATTAGGGGTCTAAGATAGACATCTAAACTTTTACTTAGTGACTTTGGTCCAGGAATCACAAGAGTGAGGAATATATATTCCCTTCTCATGCACATACTTGGAGGTAGATTGTACGGTATGACAAAAATAAGCCAACATGAATATAGTGTGGCTGAACCGCTGAATGTATTAAAACCATCTATACACAGGCCAAACCTAACATTTCGAGCGTCTAGCGCAAATGTTGAATGGGTAGCGTCAAATCGTTTCCAAGCCTCAGCATCAACTAGATGCCTGATCACTGATTCATCTTGATGCACTCCATCTGCATGCCAACTCATATACTGTGCAGTGTTTTTGGACATAAACAAACGTTGGAGTCTTGGCATAATAAGAAAATATCGCAACACTGAGTGCGGCACATCCTTCTCATTCGATGAACGTCCCGCTTTCGGTTTGAATCATGGGTGTCCACATACTAAGCAAACTGAGTAGAGTCTCTTGTCACTGTATTCTTTGTAATACAACATGCACTGATTAAGACACGCATCTATCTTCTCATATCCTAATCTCAACTCACGAACATTCTCTTCGATTTGTAGAAGTTTTCGGGTAACCTTTCAGGCTCTGGAAGTATACTCTTAATTATGACAATCATTCTATCATAACAACTCTCACTCATGTTAAACTCCGACTTCAAGTTCAAAAGTTGAGTTACAGCTAACAATTTCGTGTGCTTATGACAACCATCCCATAAAGGTTCGTCAGCGTCTCTTAGCAAGTCATAAAACTTCGCAGTTGACGGATTTGGATCATCTTCTAAATATTGAGCTTTTGGATTTAATCTATCACTTGCGGCATCCATAACCATATCCACGTATGGATTCCTAGGCTTCACTTCATCATCATGGACAATGGATGTTGTGTCGCTATCCCCCATCTGTCCTCACCATGAATAGTCTAATTTACATAATCATCCACAAATCTGTACTTATACAGATATTGTTCTACCCCAAATACCTCCCTCCAAGCACGATTCTTACATCTAGCACACGGACAAAGGATGCAATTTAATGCATCAGTAACTGCCGGGTCTCCTTGAGCAACCCTAATGAAATCATCAACTCCATCCTTGAATTCTTCACTTACATAGCCAGTAGGATCAGTTCTTCGTAACATCCAATTTCGATCGGGTCTCATGATTGCTGAAATTGGTTTAGCACATTAATATAAATCTTTATATCTTCATCTCCTTCTTAACATGGTATGGCCCTATCCCATTCGATAAGAAACTTTTTCAACACTTGATTAATAGTTATTCTTGAAATCTCATATTTTATACTTGACGAAATTTCGGCAGCATTTTCCATTGGTCTCCAAGTGCATGACTATAACGCAGTGAGATCTACCGCATTTAAGTATACACCCAGAGAACAAAAGGAAATGTAGCAGACCGAAATTTCAACAAGTATAAAATATGAGATTTAAAGAATAACTGTTAACCAAGTGAAGGAAAAATTTCTTACCAAATTGTCCCACTTGGACAATTCAAGATTCAATACAATGAGTAGTACTAACAATAGGTATGTGTGCTCATTAATATTGAATCTCAAACGGGAAACTAAGATTTTGCTCAAATCTTCACTCGAATAAGAAAATAAAACTTTAAGCATATGTTAAAGCACAATCAAAAGTTAAATCAAACCAATATTCTTAACACATAATTCGTTAGAAATTCATAACTTTTATTTTCAACATCCAAGATTTGATATCATATTTAGATAGTCCTAAATGTACCCTATAAGAGAGAAAAGCATAAAGAAAATCTCAGTTTTCATTGGCCAGAATGATTGCTGCTATGCTGCTTGACATAGACAACATTGATGAATATGTTAGGAATAATACTGCTAGAGATTTTCGTGTTGTTGCCTCTGCTCTTGGTATACCTGCTGAGGGTGTAGAAACTGATTATATTAGAAATGATATTATCCCTGACTTTTGAACAAGAACGTCTGGGTTAGGGATTTCTATTTTTTTCCCTCTTTGTTCTTTTGAATGGGGGTGAGGGATTTGGAATGGAAGATTGGATTTGGAGAGCCAAATCATAGCTCTTAGCTTCATTCTTGCTTCCAAGAATTGAGTTAGGAATTCATTAGTTTAGTAAGTATTATATAGTCATTTATGGCTCAAACCAACCATTTTGGCTCATGATAGAGAATATTGGCAATGGGTTAGAGAAAGATAAGAATTAGGTTGTGATTAATTGACTTTGATCATAATCTAAGTTTAATGAATTAGATACTAGTTAGTTGATAGATTGGAGTCCTTAGAATATATAATTTCCTTTTTAATGGTTAGTTGAAAAAAAGTAGGGTTTTAGTTTGAAGTTTGAGTTTAAATCCCTAATTGATGAGTTGAATTAGTGTTTAATGATCCTAACATGATTAGAGACCATGATTAGGCTTGGAAAATACTTAGAATCCATGATTTGAGGATTAGAACTTGATTAGAAATCAAGATTATGCAAAACCCGAATTTGCAGAATCAGGGTGGCATCCGAGCAGTCTGTGATGTTTGTTGCATAACTTGAGTTACAGACATTGGAATGAGATGATTTTTTGTCATTTTAAAGCTAAGACATAGGGCTACGTGTGGTAAAAATTTTAGAATTTTCCATCAAGCCAATTAGCACCAGTTTCTGTTTGAATCAGAGTTGGATTCTGTAGAAAATGTATTCTGGCAGCCAGTAAACCAGATTGCATAACTTCTTACTCCGATGTCCGTTTTGCGTGAAACTAGTGGCATTTTGAAGCTGGCATATAAGGATTCTTTCCTAAAAAATTTCATAATTTTTCTATGTGTAGTTTGTTCCCAGTTGCAGTTTTAAGTCAGGGTAGAAACGGGTGAATCGGTGAATTCCCTATTTTTGCTTCTGCAAATTGTCGCATAACTTTAGATACGCGTAGCCAAATGAGGTGAGGTTTGTGGCATTGGAAATATATGAGAGAGAGTTATCTTCCCATAAAATTTTAGAATTTTATGAGTTAGGATGCACATTCAGTGCAATCTTGAAAATCAGCCTTTTTAGACAAGATTTGGAAGACTTTTGAACAAGAACGTCTAGGTTAGGAGGATGGCTTTGGATCGAAGAAACTATAAGCAACGTGCTCATTTCCTATTGTAGAGATAGCAAACAAAGTTTGCGTTTTGATATTGTCGGGAGAATTGTTGAGGATCTTAAAGATGAGAGTGAACCTTATAGGTGAATGGTTATGGAAACTATTGAAAAGGTGGTCACTAACTTTGGAGCATCTCATATAGATGCTCTTTTAGAAGAGCTTCTGATTGATGGCATTCTTTATGCCTTCCAAGAGCATCCCAACGATGATGCTAATGTGATGCTTAACGGGTTTGGTGCAGTTGTGAACTCAAGTTGAGGGAAGGTTAAGTTGAAGGAAACAAGTATAGAGAACTTGTTTCTAGGTCACAAATAAGCTAAGTAAGGTATAGTTAAAATTTGAGAAGAATCGGAGTCAGTTTGGTATTTTTAAGTATACTGGTTATGTATTTTGATACCCGACTGATCTTAGAAGATATAGAAAAATAGACTAATGGTGAACCAACAATTTAGATTAATCCTAATATTTATTCTAAAGTTGTTGGAAGCTGAAAAACTTGAATTAGAATGATTCAAGTGTCCTTAGCAGGTATAAGTTTTAGTACCAAAACTTAAGTTTCCAAGTTTACCACATCATTCATTTTTCTCTTCTCTCACTCACAAACTCAGCAAAAATAGAACAGAAACAGAGAAACAAAGGGGAGAAAGAGAGAAAGGAGAAGAAAGAAAGGAAGGGAAGAGGAAAAGAAGAAGAGCAAGGCTCCAAGGTTGGTCATCACCTAAAGGTAGGGGATTTCTATTCTTTTTCTCTCTTTGTTCTTTTGAATGGGGGTGAGGAATTTGGAATGGAAAATTAGATTTGGAGAGCCAAATCCTAGCTCTTAGCTTGATTCTTACTTCTAAGAATTGAGTTAGGATAGTTTTAGTTTAGTAAGTATTAGATAGTCATTTATGACTCAATCCAACCATTTTGGTTCATGATAGAGAATCTTGGAAATGGGTTAGAGAAAGATGAGAATTAGGTTGTGATTAATTGACTTTGATCATAATCTTAGTTTAATGAATTAGATAGTAGTTAGTTGATAGATTGGAGCCCTTAGAATCCATAATTTCCTTTTTAATGGTTAGTTGAAAAAAAGTAGGGTTTTAGTTTGAAATTTGAGTTTAAATTCATAATTGATGAATTGAGTTAGTTTTTAATGATCCTAACATGATTATAGACCATGATTAGGGTTGGAAAACACTTAGAATCCATGATTTGAGGATTAGAACTTGGTTAGAAACCAAGATTATGCAAAATCTGAATTTGCAGAATCAGGGTGGCATTCGAGCAGTCTGTGATGTTTGTTGTATAACTTGAGCTACAGACATTGGAATGAGATGATTTTTGTATCATTTTAAAGCTAAGACATAGGGCTACGTGTGATAAAAATTTCAAAATTTTCCACTAAGCCAATTAGCACCAGTTTCTGTTTGAATCAGAGTTGGATTCTGCCAGCCAGTAAACCAGATTGCATAACTTCCTACTCCGATGTCCGTTTTGCATGAAACCAGTGGAATTTTAAAGGTAACATGTAAGGGTTCTTTCCTGAAAAATTTCATAATTTTCCTATGTGTAGTTTGTTCCCAGTTACAGTTTTAAGTCAGGGCAGAAACGGGTGAATCAGTGAATTCTCTATTTTTGCTTCTGCAAATTATCGCATAACTTTAGATACGTTTAGCCAAATGAGGTGAGATTTACGACATTGGAAAGATATGAGAGAGAGCTATTTTCCCATAAAATTTCAAAATTTTATGAGTTAGGATGCATATTTGGTGCAATCTTGAAGATCAGCCTTTTTAAATAATATTTGGAGGTGTTTTGGGATGGTTTGAGTCCTAGAAACACTAGACTATCATTTAATAGTTAAAGTTGAGTTAGATATGTAAGTTTTGTGGTAAATGCTTTACTCTCTCAATAAGTTGAGTTGAAATGAGATAGTAGTAATAGTGAGTTGGTTCCCTACGGGTTGAACCTAGAGTTAGTTCCCTAAGATTATAGATTTCATCCAGTTCAATGCTGTGGCATTAAGAATCTCAGTATCCATATTAAAGCCTCGAAGAGCATAAGGCAAAAACAAAACTGACCAGCAAGGATTCCCATGTTTTTATGAAAGCTAGCAAAGAGAATGAGAAATCGATAAACAACATTTAAACCAAACTCAGCTTAGAACAAGTAGGATATTATTGTATGTAGAATACTTATGAAAGTAGGTTACCAAAAACTCAACAAGAAGATAAAGGCCACATTTGACAGCATTCAAACAAATAGGGCTATTTTGGTTAGAATTGAGAAACAACTAGTATGGAGCTCAAAATGGATAAAGCAGTGAGTCAAAGCACATTACCTACAAATGTTTTGGTGAAGCTTGTCTTGGAGATCGATAAAGCTGTTGTATCTTGCTTTATCAAAAGTTAAACCTATCAATACGGCACACACAACATATGGACAAATCAGCGATGTCTACAATAATGATTAAAAAGACAAAAACAAACATCTCATCAATAAGTGCACATTGGCAGTTAAAATTCAGAGTATCTATAATGTCACTATCACAAGCATTATAATAATTCCAATATATAAAGTAGAATCTTTCCCAGATCAAGAGAGAGCAAAGACGTTATCAGACAAACCTCAATATATAAACCTGAGGGTAGCTTTGACTAGTTCAATCTAGGTTAAATTGAACACACCATGTGCAAGTAGCCCAACAGTAGCAAGAACTATAATACAGTTTTCAGTTAATTTCAACACCCCACAAATCTTAAAGATAAAAATGTAAAATTATCAAAGAACCAAAAAAACAAAATCAATATGCATGCATAACCAAGAACAAAAAAAAAGTTTCCAGATTTATTGCTGCACAGAGAATCAAGCCAAAAATTAAATATTCCTTTCAAAGGATTTTCATTTTCGTAGGTTTCCACAATAAGTAGTGTTTTTTGTAGTGTTTTTTTAATTAACCTAGTAACTTCCATTGGTCAAACCAACTTATAAATAGGTGGCTTGTGTAATCAACACATGAGTGCCAAAGTCTTGGCTTTCCACGCAGCTCAGGGAAAGAAAAGATACATCAGTTATAAGCAATTACTTTTACTTCCAATAGCCTTCATATTCTCTCATTCAAAGAATTCATAGCTTCTAAAATTTATTCATTTCCTGTTATGGCTAAAAAGTAAAAGCAATCACTTTTCTCATAGTAAAATTCAAGCTTCACCATATTAGAACAAGATAAGTTCATGTAACAAATAAGGACAAATTTTTACTTCCATCACATATGAATCCTTTAAGCTTCTTTACTCGATAAAAACAATTTTTCTTTCCATAATATTCATCAACCAGAATATGAAGATTTATGTCTTGATAACTTAGACTTAACAAGATCCATTAAAAAAAAATGTTCATAGTCTCTATCATTTCTCAATTTTGACTAACCATATGGTCATGAAAGAAATCCACCTACATTCTGTAAAGTTCCAAACTTTCAACCAACATAGACAATAACTAAATGACCATGTACCCAACATCTTACACCTCTCTTCACAACCTTGTTATAGGAATTATGATACAATAATGAACAAGATCTGCTTGTCTTGTGCAGAGAGATTAAAACATATCCAATATCATTGTATAGATTTTAGAGAAGTCTCATATATTTTTCCATGTATTTCAAACAATGAAATGAAACAAAAAAAATAATGGAAGAAGGCTTACCGTGGAAGAAATATAATGGTAGAGAGGAGAGAAATGAGAAAGTGGAGAGAGAATGAGAAATATAAGATTTACTGAATATGTGAAAAGTGAGCATACACCAAGCTAAATATGTGCCACTTGTAACCAACTTACTCACTCAGCAAAATAATGTAGCTTACTTCTAACTAACAATAACCGCACTTTATAGCAATAGTCAGTTATGTAGAGAACTAGTAAACACATCTCAACTAGAGCAAATTAATTAGCAATCTAAGTTGGCATTTACAAGGTTGAACCCTATGTTTGACACTGTTGCATAAATTGGTATCTCAGTTAAATTGGGTAAAGATATGTGGTGTAGACTACAGACCACAGGCTTGGGTTGGGTTGGGTTGGGTTAGGATCATAAACTCTTCTGCTGAATATGTCACAGGATAAAATTAAATTACTGATATCTAAGATAATTTGATTCAATTAAAATCACATTTATCATTGATCTCCTTAATCAAATTGACTGTTAGTTACTACATACATATACCAGCAGATCATTCATCACAATGAATCCAACAACAACAAAAAATTAAAGAAACAAAAAACTCAAAATTAGATATAGTTCAGGGAGTTCGCAGGATAGAATAGTGGAATATATGTCATTAAACAAAAGATACCCATTTTTTTAATGAAATGAATGACTATAAATTCGGCTGAATTTTATCTAACAATTATTGTTTGATTGTATCAAATTCAAATAGAAGAAGATTTAAAAGATAGTCAAAGAAACATACAGAGACAACGAGAGCAGAGGTGGCAAGGGCAAATCCTGTAATTTTAGTGGCGTCAACAAATTTGTGAGCCAAGTCCTTGAGTTCAGCCTAAAGTGATCTTAGGTAAAGAGTGAGGAGTGAAGTGAGTTTATTGATTGCTTGCTATGAGGCAACGGACGGGAGAAAGAAGAAAACTTGCATGGAAGAAAGAAATAATGGAAGAAGGCTTACCGTGGTTGCTCGTCACTCGCGTCGCTGCAGAAGGAGGGGAAGTCACTCGTGTCACGTGGCTGCCGTGCTCAGCTCCGGGGAAGGGCTTGGGTGGTGAAGGGGAAAGTTATATGGCTGTGGGTGGGAAGGAGATTTGATTTGGGGAAGGAGAGGAAATTTCTATCTAACCTAAATCTAAAGGAGATGTTTTGACTCTTTTTAGAGTGGGCGCGGTTACTAATTTTAGAGAGGGAAATTATTCCCTCGCAATTCCCTCTCTGAATTTAGCGAGGGAACTTAATACCTCACAATTCCCTCTCTGATTTTAGCGAGGGAACCTATTACCTAGCAAATCCCTTTCTGATTTTAGCGAGGGAACCTGTTTACCTCGCAAATCCCTCACTGATTTTAGCGAGGGGACTTCTTCCCTCTCAATTCCCTCACTAATTTTTGCGAGGGAAATAATCCATCTCACTTCCCTCGTTAATTTTAGAGAGGGAAATAATTTACTCGTCATTGCTTCGCTATTTACTCGTTGTATCCCCTTTGGATTTTGTTTTGAAATTTAGTGAGGGAAAGTGTTTTCCTCGCTAATCCCTCGCAATTTTCTAGCTAATTAGATAGGGAATTACGAGGGAAATTTTCCCTCGCAAATTTTTGTCGCTAATTCATAAATTTCTTGTAGTGGGACATGACATGTATCTAAGAGCATGAGTATAATTATTCACCCCATGCTAATTAAGGGAGGATGATATATAGTTAATAAACCCTAGAAAATGTAGCAACCAATCATAGTTTAAGTAATTGGATGTTCTGGATCATAATCATGGTGGGCCGCATCTTTAGTCTAGTACTCATGCAGATTCAAAGAGGTTAATTAACCCTACTTCTAGAAAAATGCTATATTATATATTTTTTTTTACCAAATTAGTATGCAAAAGCATCACTATAGAGAGAAGTTATCCCAACTATGTTGGCACCACAACCTTTACCAATCATCTGCTGCACGCTAAAAATTTATTAAAAGAATAAAAAAAACAAAGAATACACATAGGGGGACATAAACCAAAACCCATGAAAAAACAAAGAATCACCTAAATCTAAAATTAGGAAAACCAAATCTATTTCGGTAAAAGTCTTCACTAATAAAAGACAGAACCAAATCCCACCAAGTAAGCCCCTTATGAATAATCCCATAAGAGGCTAACTTATCAGCACAACAGTTTCCTTCTCTAAAAATGTGGGTTACACCAAATTACATATTACTAGTCAAGAAAATATAATTTTTCCATCTATTTTGAAACTTCCAAGGAACAAGATAAGGATCCTTGAAAGCAGAGACAACCAACATAGAGTCACATTCAATCCATAGCCTGTTCCAACCTTTCTGATTAGCCAATTCAATTGCTATCATGGCAGCATATGACTCAGCATGAAATGCAAAGAAGATACCAATATGATAAGAAAAACAACCCAAAATAGATGCTCTACTATCTCTAAATAAGCCACAATAGCAGCTAAGCCTGGAGCTTCCCTAGCTGCCCCATCAACATTACACTTTATCTAATTGCAATTTGGAGGGTACCAATCAACTTGCCTAATGGAAGGGGAAGGAGGAACATGACCAGATATAAAAAGTCTTCAAAATGCAGAAATCGGATATTGAGGATGACATAATACCTTTTCAGAGCCTGCCCGAAAGAGAAGTGTTAGAGATGACGAAGTGTATAGCACTTCTGAAAGAAATAAGCTTCTGATTAAATCTTTTCTGGTTTCTACATAACCAAATAACCCAAACAGAATTAATGATTGCCGCAAGGAGGATATCTTTGACTTGGTGCTCCAATTCCTTTCAAGAACAAACAAGATGGAAGGAGCTGAAGATAAATCAACATTACATTGAAATGTATAGCTCAGCTAAGTCCAAATTTGAGAATCAAAACTGCATTGTAAGAATAGATGAGCACTGGTTTCAATGGACTCACCACAAAGATCACATTTAGAGGCAATGCAGCATCCTCTTCGCATAAGGTTATCATCTGTTGGCATCCTATTGTGAAACAATCTCCAAAGAACAAAAGATCTCGAAGGAGGAATACACTTTGACCAAATAGTTTTACCCCAACTCAAAAGATTTCCAGCCAGATTCATGAAACTAAATGCATCTTTGTAGTTCAGAAAATCAGAATCAGTACCTTCCCAGACTAGGCAATCAACACAAGGAAAGCTAAGTAAAATAACCTTTCTGATTTCAGAAACAATAGTTGAAAATTGGACTTACAGATCAGAGGGAAAAGACCAGGATCCATTTACAATAACATCAATTGCTCTGCTATTCAGATGCTTCGAAATATTAGGAGGAATATTCAAAGAATCCACTATTGGTTTAGATAACCATTTGTCATGCCAGAAATCAATAATTGAATCATCACCTGTTAACCAAGTGGAGTTATCAAGAACTGTAGATAAATGAGTTCTAATAGCAGGCTATATTGAGGACTTCATATAATAGGAAGCAGGAATTTTGTTTCTCATAAATGTAGCTCTAATCAAATTAGCCCACTCCTCTGAAGAAGAAATTAAATTCCAAGTGAGTTTTAGCATAGCTGCATCATTACTTGACCTCATAGACTAAGTCTGAGACCTCCTTCCATAAAGGGAGAGCAAACCTTACTCTAAGCCACAGTGACAAGCTTCTTTTTAAAAATATCACCAGACCAAATAAAATTCTCTATCCATCTATCCACAGTTTTAATAAGAGATATTGGCCAAGCATAGACATGAAAACTGTACACTAACATACCATGAACTATAGATTTAACTAGTTGAACTCTTCCCATGAAAGAAAGCATAGAACCTTTCCAAGAGGCAAGTTTAGATTTAATCCTATCTGCAATAGGCTGAAAATAAGATGCTTTAGACTTACCTTTAAAAATAGGCACTCCCAAATAGGTAAATGGAATATGACTAGCAAAGAAACCTAGAAGACTGCTCAAACTCAGAACTCTAATTAGGAGACATAGCACCAGTGTAACACCCCAAAATTTCCTATCTTGTAAATAGTAATTTTGACAGTTAACAGAATTTTACTGTTTAGTAATTTTTGGATGCTGTAAAATTATTTTGATTATTCCGTCAGCGTATTTGATCGTTTTGAGTGATTTACTCCGTGTCAGGAAAATAAAAATTTTTGGGCTGAGAAAAACTTTACGTAATTTAATTTTTATCATTAGGTTTTAATTATTTTATGTAATCTGATTTGATATTTGTGCATTTTCTAATATTTGTGATTTTTGTGGATAATTATAAAATTTTTTTACTGTTTGTGGGTCCAAGGGGTGTATGTGGGCCCAGGTGGCCATACGTGGGCCTACATGGGTCCCGCAAAGTGAAAAAATTTTCTACGAATAGAAAAATTTGTACTATTTAGACGGAGACAGGGGATCTTACTAAACCTGAATCTGAAAACAGTTTTTATAATTTTCTTTATCTTGTGTTTTGTATCTTGTATTTATTTATCAGGTGATAAAAATACAGTAAAAATATTATTTGTAGAGTTATAGCAGATAAAAATAATAAAAATTATACTGCATAGTCAACAAAGAGGGCTTGACTTGATTTGTACCCTTGAATGAGAATACTTAGTTTGAAGATTCACCATTGATTTAATCAACGGTTAAGAAACAAACTTAATAAAGAAGCATTGGATAATCACCATTGATTTAATCCATGGTGTGAGAATAAACTTAGTTAGGAAGGCTTCAATATCAACTGTAGATTTAATCAACGGTATAAAATTGGTTATATAAAGTGGCTATGACCATTTACAACCATTGGATTTAAAATTGATCAAGGGTGGAGATTTAGTCCTAAAAAGTAACAAGGATCATTTATGACCATTGGATTTGGATTTAATCAAGGGTGGATATTTGGTCTTCTAAAAAGGCTATGACTAATTATAACCCTTGGATTAAAAGTAAGAAAGAGTAATCTTGACCCTTTATTTTGAAAACACATCTAATGGCTAGGATTTAAAGGAGAAAGATCCAATGGCCTAGATTGAGTCTTCTAATCAAAAGTCTACCTAAATCCTAACCATTGAATTAATCAATGGCTAGAAATGCTTCAAATAATGGCTTGAAAAAGATGATAATATTATTGCATGCATAATGCAAGGAGGGGACGATTTTTGTAGTATTTTGGAGCTAAAGGTGATTTGATGACCTTTATTACTTGTCATGGTCAATATTACATCATTCTTGACCATTATTACTTTGTTTGCTTCCTTAGGAGAATGCTTGGAGGGGGGCACGGTTTTTGTGGCTTAATAGCTTATCCAAGTTTCAAGACATCAATTATATGTTGTCTTGATCATTATTGATTCATTTTCAAGAAGGAAACTTAGCAAATTTTCTCTTCATTTCTCTTCTCCTCTATGTTTCGGCCATGACCATCAAGAACACCTTCCATCACTTTTTGATTTCATCCAACCATAGATCTTGAATCTACATGATATTCTAAGTAACTTTTATGTTGGAGACTTTCTCTAAATCATTCATCTTCATGGACTTTCTTCAAGAGCCAAGTTATAGGGTATTTGTGGTGAAGTGTAAGGAAACTTCATTTCTTCTCTCTTTTTCATATTCTAAACCATGTTTGATCCATGGTTCCTCTTAATCAAGCTTAGTATACTAATTTCTATGTATTTTGTTTTGTATTTAAGATGCCTTTGGTGGTGAAGGACTTGAAAAAAGAAGCAAATCAAGAAACTTTTGAGGATCTTCAAGAGGTAAGAGGGAGATCCATCTCACCAACCAAGCATAGTGGTGAGAGATGGTTTTATATTTGATGGATGGTGAATCCATGTGAGGATTCATATCCATGGTCATGTAATAATTTGTGTATGTTATGTGCTTTGATTATTTTTGTCTATGCTTGATATGTTTTGCATGATTTACTTGTGTATGCATGCTTAGTATGATTTTTATTTGCTTATATGGTATGCTTATGATATGCATGATGAAGATATATTGAATATATAATGATGAAAGTATGATAAAACAAGAAAATTTGGCTCCAAAGGTCAAGGGGGAGGCTACGGTTTTGGGCTCCCAAAAATTAGAGTTCATGTTGAAATTTTTCAAGAATAAGGGAATTAATTTTTGGTCCCTAGAACTTAGTGAATTTCGGCCAAGACACCTCTAAATAGGTGTTCATAAATTAATAATTTCATGAAGGATGAAAATGGATGATTTGAAGAGTATGGAAAATAAACAAAGGGTTTGTTTTTCAAGAGAACAAGAACACGGTTTTTGAAAAATTTTCATTTATTTATTTTGTGTACAAAGATCCTGAGTATTTTTCTAAACCTGAGTTTTGAATGAAACGGGCAAACGTTGATTTTAAGGATTTGTAAAGAAAGTGAAAAAGGATTTGCAAAGAAAGTAAAAATAAATTTGAATAAATGGGTTTTGTTTTCATAACCATCAGTATTTCAGTTTTGAAAATAAAATTTTAATGATTTTGTTTGTGTAAAACCATATCAATTTAGAAGGAAAAATGTTTTGATAATTTTCAATAGTCATGTCCACGTTTTCGAAAGCTTGTAATACATTGATTTTGATGAAACAAAGTGATTTTCTAAGTGAAAATATAATTAATTTAATATAAGGAATTTAGAAAGAGAATCAGAGTATTTTAGCACTTGAAAAATAAATTTTTATGTAAATAGAAAAGAGAGGTTGCAAGTGAGCCTCAATTTGTTTTAAAAAGAATTTATTTTTGTTAAAATTGATTTAAGAAAAAATAAAAAAATAAAAAAATGAAGAATACAATAGTGATTTGGTATTTTCTAACGTGTAACTCATCCGTTGGATTTTGGAAAGCATTAGTAATTTTTAAAGTTAGAAACATTGATTTAATGGAATTGTGAATTTGTGGAATATACTTGAAAAAGGATTTTCTTGAGTAAGAAGATATATTTAAATGAAGTAGAAAGTTATCTTATTTTGAGGAAGGTTGATTTGGAAATGATTTGGGAAAAATGGAGAATATAATGGTATTTTGAAAATTTACTAACGTATAACTTATTTTCGAGTTTTGAAGTACGTTAGAAAATGTTAAGTTTTGAAACGTTGATTTATATCAATGGAAAAGTGATTTTGTAAATTATATTTTGGAAAAAGATTTCTTGAGTAAAGAAATGTGGAAAAAGATTTTCTTGAGTAAAGAAAAAGCGTTAAATAAAGTATAAAGTCATATTATTTTGAGAAAAGTGGAAATGAAATTTTTGAAGAATGAGAAATATTTTCTGTAATGGAATTGTGGTAAAAAAAAATTATTTACGTATCTTAAAAACGTATGTTTTTATGCGATTGAGAAAAATGTTAAAAAAATTAATACGTGATTTAAAGGTGCAACAGAAGAGTTGCAGTATTTTGAAAACGTAATAAAAACATTTTGGAATTTTAAAAACGTAACAAGAGTGTTACGGTATTGTGAAAATGTAAAAGAAATGTTATGGTATTGTGAAAATATAACAGAAACATTTTGGAATTGTGAAAACGTAACAGAAACGTTTTGGAATTGTGAAAACGAAATGGAAATGTTGCGCAATTTTGTGAAAACAAGACGAAAGTGTTTTATAACTATGAAAATGTGATAATATGATTTTCCTGTTGAAAATACAAAGATAAATCTTGTAGAACCAAAGATATGGATGCTGTGTGAGAAAATGACATGTTTTGTCTGTAATTGGTATTTGGTGCATTATACATGTATTGGAAAGATATGTTTGTGATTAGATTTGATGCATTATACGTGCATTGGAAAAATATGCGTTGAAGCATATGATTACATTGAACAAATGAAATTGAAAAGATTTGGCCCTTTGGGGTTGGACTTGCACTGATATATTCGTGTATTGTATAAAATATAGCTAATAGCTATTATGGCCCTTGTGGTTGAAAAGAGAATGAGAATTGATAGTGAGGTCTATGATGGATCTTGGGGCGTCGGTAGCATGGGCGACGGTCGACCAATGGACGGTTAGCGAGTATCACTGTGCCACTTGGTGATGCGATCCGTTGCAACGCATTGACGATACCCGATAAGAACACAATTCTTTTCAACAACTGGGAGATTGTCTTTGGGCTAAAGTCGACAATTAACTGAGCATTCTTCTCGAAATTGTGAAAACCTCCATGGAGTTGTTTTTGATAAACTGAGTCTTTGTGTATATGCATAATCTGAACATTTATATCTGTGTGATATATTAATTGAGGAATATTGGTTATGACAATTGTTTTGAATACTTGGAAGATGATGATGATAATGCTGAGGGCATTATCATAATTATTGTTTATGATAATTGAATTGATGAATGATTGGATGATGATAGTTGATTAATGTTGATGGCATGATCATAATTGTGGTATGATTTATCTGTATGTTATTGCTTTTTTGTGTTATCTCTGTGCTGCCATGTTGGTATTGATGTAGGTGATCTTACCTCTTTGTTATATTGTTTTGTTTTGTCTGCATTGTTAAAATTATACAGTAGAAGGAATGAGTTGTCTTAGACATAACGGGTGGTGGATACTCTGAGATTGGTGACAACAATAAGGAGTGGACATTCAGGACTCGAAGGTGTGCAGTGTTGACAAAGGAACAGATGTCTGATGCATCAAGATGGACAGAAAAAGGAATAAGTATGTTAAAGTTTCTCGTTAGTGTTGTACCGTGCTATTAAGTAGGACCCGTCATGGGGTTTGCTACTGTTAAAAAAATAAGTCTGCTAATTTTATATTTCTCTTTAAATTGTGATATTAATTGGTGTCAATATTGCATAATGAATAGTTAAAATATGATTTTCAATATTACCTAATATTTTCAGTAAATTTACCTTCAGTAAAGAAGAAATTTTGAAACTCATCTTTTATAACTCAAACTTTGTGCGAACTTCTTCTCAGATTATGAGTCGGGAGTCGGAAATGTGATGCCCTAAGGAGGGTGTTACAACCAGCATAGAATTTGCACTTCTACAAACTAAGACATTGGCCAGAAACATCAGCATATGCCTTAAGCAAGTCCATTAAAGACCTTAAGTTCCTCCTTGTTCCTCTATAAAACATCATAATATTATCAGCATATAAAACATGAGATGGAGTTCTAAACCCTCTAGGACCAGCCATAGGAATCAACTTTCCAGAATCAACTAAAATAGAAATCCCCCTACTCAAAACCTTAGCTATGCAGAAAAAAACGAGAGATAAGGGATCTCCTTGCCTCACACCTTTTTTTACGAGGGAAGAAACCATCAAGATGACTATTAATAACCATTGATAACTTTGCAGACTTTAGCACTAGTTCAATCCATTTACAAAACTGAGAACAGAAACCAAAAACAGCTAGAACACTGAGAAGGAAATTCCAGTCCAAGGTGTCAAATGCTTTCCTAATGTCAAACTTCAAAGCCAAGTTTCCACCTAAAGACTTAAAATCCAATAAGTTGATAGCCTTAGAAGTGACACAAATACAATCAGAAATACTTCTTCCCCTCAAAAAACCTCTTTGTTGCTCAAACACAATCTTAGGAGTTATCTTTGCAAGTCTGTCAGCTAGGACTTTAGTGATAATCTTAAATTGGAAATTGACTAGAGCAATAGGTCTAAACAGCTCAACCTTATCAGCTTCAGGGACTTTTGGGATAAGACACACCAAGTTAGAGTTCAAATTAGGTAACAGCCAGCTTTGAGAAAAGAATTGAAGGACAGAATTAAAAACATCCTTCTTTATCAAAGGCCAAAAATGCTGATAAAACACACCACCAAACCCATCAGGACTAGGAGCACCATCAGAGTTTAGAAAGAAGACAACTGACTTAACCTCTTCCAAGGAAGGTAAATTGGAAAGCATCAAATTATCTTCTGTTGAAACCAGAGCTGGAACAACCTAACTTACCAAATCATTCGAAGAGCAGACATTATCTGAAGCATAAAGGGACTGGAAATATTGAAGCACATGATCCTCTATTTCTGCAGAACTATCCAAGATGATATCACCATCTTTTAGAATGGATAAATGTTTAGATACATGTCTTACTTTAGCCACTTTATGAAAATAAGATGTGTTCCTATCACCATAAAAAAACCAGTTAACCTTAGCTTTTTCTTTCCAGAATGATTCTTAAAAAGAAAGAGCTTATTGCAATTCAAGTTGAGCCTCAACTTCTAACTGATACAATGAGTCAGACTCACCAAAGTCATCTAGCTACTTCTGAATTCTGTCAACTTCTGCAAGAGCATTGTCAACTCTGACTTGGACATTACCAAAGACCACTTTATTCCAAACCTTCAACTCTTTCTTCACATTTTTCAGTTTTTGAGCTAAGATATACATTGGACAACCCGTGACATGAACATTCCAGGCATTTTGAACTAATCTGAAACAATCTGGATGAGTTGTCCATATTTTAAAAAATTTGAAAGAAGATGGACCAGAACATAAACTTCTCTTTAAAGACAATAGAAGAGGGTGATGATCATATTGGCTTCTTGGAAGAGTGCAACAAGAGACTGAGCTCCAAAAAGATAAAAAATCATCATTGCAAACAGTCCTATCCAACCTTCTTTCCACTAAAGCACCTGAAAACCTTCTATTCGACCAGGTAAAAACTACCCCTCTAGTTAACAAATAAGTTTGCTTATTTCTATCAGACCATAGCTGCACGTCATCACATGAAGCCCTCAAGGGCAGATTACCTCCTCTCTTTTCATGAGAGCCCAATATTGCATTAAAATCACCAATAAAAGTCCAAGGACCTGGAAAATCTTGTTGTAGCCTAGAAAGATCAGTATAAAGAGTTCTCCTAACCAAATAAGCATTTGAAGCATACACAGCAGCAAAGTAATTAATTGTGTTATCCACAACAATAGAAAAAGTACAAAATTGAGCAGCAGGGGAGATAACAAATGGATTAAGATGAGAAGCACAAATATACCAAATACTTGAAAGATAGGCACCTCTATCATTAACCATAAAGCATTTGAGGTTCAAATTACCCCAAAAAGAAGAAGGAAAATCATCTAAAGAGATCTTAGGTTCAGCAATAAGCAACAAATCCGGCTTATAGGTAACACAAAAATTTCTTAAAACCAACCTAGAATCTAGGTTACCAATACCTCTAATGTTCCAGAAGATAATCTTTATTAAACAAGCTTACTCGAACCATGGTCTGCTTTAGACCTGACTGCATCATCAAAAATTGCTTTATGAGCATTTTTCTTTTTATTCAATTTTTTCCTTTGAGATTTAGTTAAAACCTCAGTAAAACCATCTTCATCGCCCTTGCCATTGTGATCAGCAAGATATTTAGAGACATCAACATCTGCTTGAGTTGCCACTGGAACCGTATAAAGATTATCCTCATCTTCAACATCATCAGCCCACAACCTACCAAGAGTTCTCAAATCCTTAGATACAGGATTACAAACAGGAGAAGCACTAATATGAGAATTGATTAATTGAATGCTGCTATCAACAATCTCTTTCCCTTTGTTAGCCAATTTTGTTGATAGCCAATTCTGCTATCAACAAAATTCATCACTTAATTAAAGTGAGATCAAATTCTATCATAATTGTCTATATTTTCTTGTAATAAGGGAATTATAAATCTTTCTGATATTAATTTCCTAACAAAAAGATATCTCATACTATAAATAAAAATAGTTTAGCTATACATTTAATCCTATTCATGCTTTCTTATGCAAATCCTAATTTAAGGATTGAAATGATTCGCAGATACATTACCCTTTTGACAAGGGAAAGTCACCTCTGTCAACCTTCCCAAACCGCACAGGGAGAAAAAGAAGAAAAATAAAAAACAACGATGGCCGTAACACTGGATCACATAATTCAAACACGATGCAAAGGGATTTCAACATGTGCTTATCGTACTCATTGATTTGAAATGACAGATTACGGTATATGACTTTAACAATAAATAAATAAAATTAAATTGGGCACTTCGTACACCCAGCTGGTGTATATGTTAATTAAAGTTACAAAGCCACTCTTAGCGCAAGCACCGACAGCATATACATATACGGTCCCGATAATCCTACCGTTAGCACGACCTACACCTGCTTCAATATCGCATATACCAAATCATGCTTTTACATATCGTCGTTTAACCACTTTTTGTTCTTCGTTAAGGCGAACATAAAAAACGTGATAAAATCTTGTATATTAACCAACTTTCAGTATATTATCATTTTTTGTTTTCATAACCAACTTTTATAGAAATAAAGTTGGTTAATGAAGAAAAAAAAGTGGTTAATTACGCATAAGTTGGTTAATGATACAAGATTTTATCACATGATTTCTATGTTCGAAAAAGTTGGTTAACGAATAAAAAAAAAGTGGTTAAAGTTTAGTTAATAGATGACGATATAAAGTTGATTTGGATCGTTCATGGGTGGTCCCATGAACAAGACTGGTGTTAAAAACGATGTGGATATATGGACAGAAGATTAACATTTTCCATACATATAATACATAAATAGGCAAAAAGGTATACATATATTTATCAATGTTAAAAAAATAAGGACCGATTCGATCATAAAATTGATAAATTGGACAAAAGTTTAGTTTATATGATCCACAAAACTAGCCTATCAAAGAATTAGTCAGAATCAATTAAGAATAGACTTAAACCAATCAAAAATTAATAAAATTGGTTTGAATAGGTTTTATTTTAAAAATATATATATTTTTTGTCAATAAAATTTTAATTTATTTAAAAATAATTTTTGAGTTAAATAAAAAATTAATGTAAAGTTACAAAGACTTATATATAAAGTCTAAAAAAATAAAAAAAATTGTTTCTATCTTAAATTTTATATAAGTTATATATTTAGATATTTTATTTAATATAATATATAAGACTTTTAAGTGTGTTTTTTTTAATTTTTATATATACTATATGTTTAAATGCTTCATTTATTATATAATGTAAAACTTTAAAACACTAAATAATATATTATAACATATTAATATATTAATTTATTATTAAATATATATTATATAATTTTTTATATATATATATATTTAATTATAACCAATAAGACCACAATTCAATTACGATTGAATCAATAAATTATAAACTAATATATTTACCAATTCAATGACCGATTTTTAAAACATTAATATTTATAGTCTCTTGAGAATTTAATGGGCGCAAAATATAACCCACCCAACCCCTTGCTCACGCGGGGTCTATCTGCCGGCATCGCAATATATGCTTCCCCACAGTCTTCTATGACCAATTATGATCTATTTGGTTATATTATGGCAGCACCCACCAACCACTACCAGTTAGCTGATTCAATTCAAAGGTAGCTGGAGGTGTTGTCGTGTGTCTGTGAACTAAGAGCATGTTTATAGTATCTCATAACGAAGATTTTATTCTTTACTTTATTCTATAAAATTAAATATTCTTTTGTTTATTTCGAATTAATAGAGTTTATGGGTGGTAATTTTATTTTAAGCTTTTAATCTTATAGAATAGAAGCGTCCATTCATTTCTCAAGAGGTGAGGATGATCATTCTTCATAGAATAAAACAAATTTCTTAGTTTGATTCCTTTTGTATTTTATTAATTCTAACTATTGCTTTATTGCATATTAATTTTATATACTAAGCTATTGGTGTATAGTCATATCCGTCAAAGTCTGTTCTTCAACTATACATTGATCGCGACTGACTTGAGCATTTTTTTTTTTCGGTTAAGTGAGCATTTAAAATGTGACTAAACCGTGTACACCAGCTTATCTTGTACTTTCTTGCTCATGCAATAGATCGAAAGAGATGTTGTATGATCCAAAAATAAATAACTACTATCAATATAGATATTATAGATTATGTGTACTGGTTTTTAGTTTTATAAATAAATTTCCCTTATTGAAGCTTGTTAAGACAGATTTGGAATTTGAATTCTCATAGTTTATAAGATTTCGCTGCATAGATTTCAAAAGTGTGTAACAACATTTTGATGATTCTGGTAAGGTTGAAAAGTGTAAGAACCCGCTACGCACATGAAGACGAGTGATGGTGCGGTATATAGTAACTAATTATATATCACATCATATATATATATATATATATAGACTTTTTTTATTACAGTCAATTTATACCTCAATTGATTCATCTCTCTGATTTAGTTAATGACAGATCAATCACGTCATAATTAAAGGATTTACAATGTATCAATATATGTCTCAACTAATTCATTTTTCTGATTTAATTAAAAGTAAGTTATTTACATTAAAAATATACATCATATATATATATATATATATATATAGACTTTTTTTTATTACAGTTAATTTATACCTCAATTGATTCATCTCTCTGATTTAGTTAATCACAGATCAATCACGTCATAATTAAAGGATTTACAATGTATCAATATATGTCTCAACTAATTCATCTTTGTGATTTAATTAAAAATAAGTTATTTACATTAAAAATTTTATAAAAATATTTTTTATGATCTGATTCTAAAATATTAGTATAGATAGAATTCAAACCCATAACTATGTACTTATTCATATATCACATACTCATTCATCGTTAGAATAACTCTTAAAACTTATATATATATATATATATATATATAGACTAATAGACATAGAGTGTATAGTATACTACATTCAAAAGAACAAATTAATAATTCAATACTTGACTTTTCAAATTTGAATTCCAGTCCATCGTGCTGCTTGCACATTAATTTTTATACACGAACCACTTTTAAATTAAAAAAATACATTAAATACTTTGATCATTTATTTTTTTTGTCATAATCTGTGATTGAGACCAAAAGATCCATCTTGTTTTGAAAATATTAGAATGTTTTACCTGAAGGTCTTTTAAGTGATGGATAAGTGATGTTTTTCTCTATAGCGCAATGGCTTAGGCAGTGGAGTATAAGTGAAAGAATATTTATAAAAGATATTTCGACACTCAAATTAACAGATGCACTAGTAGATGATAAAAGGGTTCAAATTCATATTTTAGTGATCAACTTTACTATTTATAGGCGATAGAATCTCAAAGATTGAATCAGTGAAGAGGAAATATTTCCATAAGAATCCTCCTTAATGGGTGGTTATATCAATTATGGATGTATAATAATTCATATTTATGTAGGATTTGCTAATATTATAATCTAATAATTGTGTAACGATTATGTTACAAAAATGGTTGATTAGGTCAGAATCTATTGCGCAGGAGGTGCTAAGACGCGTGCATTAGCAAAGATAATCCAAAGAATTTGAATCTGGACCTCGATCCATGACACATCTATTTTTCATGATATATACATATTTATGATTCATGTTTAGTCTTTTTTTAAAAATAAAATAAAATGAGGAGATGGTTATCCCAATTGAGGGTCAAAATTGACTCTCAAATTCAGTAAGCACTTATGAAAAACTTACAAATGCACTAATAGAAAATTTCTAAATTCAAATTTAAACCATGTATATATCATGGATGGAAGATAATCAGTTAAGCCAATGTGAATTGGCTAAATTCATGCTCAATTACTTTAGTACCTACGTGTACAGATAAATGGAAAAATTATACATTAATTAATTCACGTTGATGTGTAAAAAATATAGGTGAGATAATTAAAATATAAGTAGGTTCAATGGAAATACGATTAAATTCAAATGCCACTATATGTAAAGCTAACATTAAACAGACATAAGAAGTTAAATGTCATAACTTTTTTTTAAAAACAAATTCATGAAAGGACATTTATTACTTAGTGTTATCAATATTATAGATAGTATGGGGTCATACATCACTAACAGGCAATGAAGGCTATCATAATCAATAGTTGTGATCTCACTCAGTGTTTCAGAGAGAAGAAAACACGAAAACTGGTATCATTGGCAATAATCACGAGTTATGGTCCGTTCGATAATGTGTCCTTTTTCAATCTCTATAAGGCCACTGAACACGTTCCAGTTCATCCATTCCCTGCTGTGCATGAACCTAGCTAAATCTTGGTCTTTTGGGTGTGAAACATGGTTTAGATGGAAGTGGAAGTGGAACCTACAAATAAACTGCCACAAATTTATTAATCTGAGATTTATAGGTGAACGCGCGTGTATTCAATTTGTGGACTGAATAAATTGAAACATGATATGTATTTTATATTGGTGCTATTGACATGCTTGCGGCCAGAATCAACCTCATGCTGAGTAGTATTCATGTGTGAAAGTTTTGGAAATGAATGACTTGGTATTTATAAAGAAATTTCAACACTCAAGTCAGTGTGGGGTATTATGTTTGTCTAGGAGCAGAAAAAGATGTTTACTATCATTTTTAATGATATTATTTATAGAATGAATTTTTTTGGTAATTGTGAGTATACAAGAAAATTTGTGTCTTAAAAGAATCTTAAACTGTGAATCCACTTTAGCGTACTTGTTGGTGTCCAAATGGGATGACTCTCCTGCCAAATGTCATGGGTCACTCCTATGCTCTTAGTGGACTTGGCCTTTATAGGTCAAAAACTCTAGGATAGATCAATGTGTATACCAAAATAAAAAATAAAATAAAAATTGAAACATGATATAGGATTGACGACATTTATTTAATTTAACTTCAACTTAAATGCATTAAGTCGGATGTGGCTCTTAATGCATGAAGTGTGAATATGGACATTGGAATAAAGGATGTAAAATTTAATATTTCTAATCTAATTTCAATTCTTTATATAATTGTAAGTGTAATTTAAAATTTTTATTTTATTATAAACACCAAATACAGTGTTATAATTAATGACAACAATAATCTCTCGATTACCAGAAAAACAAAAACAATTAGTTATTAGGTTTTGAAATTTAATTCTAACAAATTTATCAATTGTACATGATCAATTAAAATATTTTCGTAATAAAATAAATTGTGAAAAGTTAATTACATCTATATAAATGCGAGGAAGTTTTATAGTCATTTGGTAACGTGGAAGATTCAAATTTTCCACACACACACACACATATATATATATTAGCAATTCACACTTTTTTTAAATAATTAATAATATATATTTACAATTTTTATCCTTTCTATATTTTTCTATAAATTAGTAAATAAGTAATCAATAATGATAGTTTAAAAAAACAATTTTGATACCAAAGTGGGGAAATTCTCTCTCTTGTGGTATAGATATAGACAAATTCTTTGTTATCGTAGTCAAATTTGTTTGTATAATAACTTAATTGATTATTTATTTATTGATACTCGAATTTGAATTTATGTTTTACTCCCAAAAATATAAATTAAAAGTAATTATAAATTTATACTTTTATAATTTTATAATTGAGTACTATACTTTGTTCGTATTAATATCTATTAATAATTTCCAATGCAATATTGGATTCTTTTTTTTCAGGTCGACCAAAGCATAGCAATATTTGATTGTGTTTGGGATATGCTCATTGGGCCGAAGTTTCTGAAGTACTAGACCCAACACCTTCAGCCCAATGTGATCTCCCTAGTCCTTTCACTGTGCAATCTTCAACCCGTGGCCATGACTCGGAAAGAAAACCCCCCCCCCCCCCCCACAAAAAAAAAACGTTACAGTATTTTTGGATGAGTGCTACTATATTCCCTTGATTAAAAAAGAACTAGCAAGTGGCCGTGCAATGCACGATTTTTTATTTATATAAATTTTAATGTCTTTAAATTATATTTTATTAAAAGTTTTGATATGTATAAATTTGTTTAAGTAAATTTGAAAATAGAGAATTAATTAAGTAAATTTTAAAATTAATTAAATAAATTTGATTTATAATTGATATGGAAAAAATAGGATTAGTGAGTGAAAATAAAGAAAATTAACATAAAATAATAATTAATATAAAAGAAAAGACACATGATGTGAAAAAAGAAGACAATAGTATTAAAAAAGTCACTCTCAAGGAAAAAAGAATACAATAAAAAAATATTTTACTCTCAAAAATGAATACTCACATGTATAAAATAGCTAGGGAGTATAAATTCCTATATCATCAATTTAGTTCATCAATAATTTAAAATACTTTTTAAAGTTTTAAGTCTAATTTGTGTAATGTAATTAAATAAGTCTAAACTTATTCTGCTTAATTAAATAAGATTTTCTATTTCTAAAATTCGCATAGACTCTCCCAACTTAATTATCCCAAAGTTTCTTTTTATCAAAAGTGCTCATTAGTAAGAGAAATTTTTACGTGGATACGATCTATTACGTTATTTTTTAAATATTTAAATTATTATTTGATATATGTAAAAATATTATTAAAAATTATTATAATTTTATAATAATTTTTATCACATTATACATATTAAATAATAATTTAAGTATTTATAATAGATTATACCTACTTTAAAATTACTCCATTAGTCATTAATAGAATTTATTAATTACACGCTTACTTAATTATTTATTCTTTCCATCAGAATATATATTTTTTAAATAATTTTTACATGTTTTATTTTATTATATATCACGCGTAAAAGCACACGGAAAATACAAAAGCATATCCTTCGTTCTGAAATCTCATTAATTAATTATGTTGCTCTCAACTGATGGTGACCTTTTTTATATCAGTTTTTGTTTAACTTTTTTTTTCAATCATTTTCTTTTTTTATTACTCATTTTTATCACTTTCTTTTGTGAATGTAGGTGCCCACTGGCCGCTTTGAATATTTACAACCCCAGAGTGTCTTATTTACTTACCTCCTTTTTTTATCCATAATAACGATCTAAACAAATCTCAACCGCACTAGTGTACAAGGAGTGAAATTATGACTTTACAGTCTACTCTCCAACACTTTAATATCATTCTTTAGCGGCCAGTAGGTAAAAATACAAATTATATTGTTGAAGTTTGGTAAATTTTCATTGTTGGTGTACAAAAATTGTTTTGCAGCATATAACCTTCTGATCTTTAGCAAAGTGTGAAACTATTAAATGCAGTGTTAAAATTTTCATTGTTTTGCAGCATACTTAATTATTATTTTCAAAATTTTTATTAATGAGTTATAAAAAAATATACACATCTCATGTTTTTATTGGAGACAATCACCACAAACACCTAAAAAACTTTACCTAAGTTTTGTCTTATTTATAAATGTATATTTTTTGTGCTGGCAAAAGTTGACTATACTTTAAGAGTACCAGTAGATTTAAGACTTTAAAAAAAAAATAATCACATCTCATTTAAATGTTTTGCAATTTACTAAACTTATAAAGTTATGTATTACAAAATAGATTTTATACCTAAACATAAAAAATTGACAATATTTAAAAGTGCAATATATATTTTACTCTTCTCTAGCTAAGCACAATTTTGTATGATGACTGATAAAGAAAAATAAAGTTGAGTCAAGTTTTCTAATATGCTAGGAGTCAATTTTCTTAAAATATATCCAATACTAAGTTTTGTTTTTATAAGGTTTTTTAGCTAAAAAAATGAAGCATTGGTGTATCACTTATATCAAATTTCAATAAAGCTATAACTCTATAAAAAAAGTTACAATGATTTTAAAAATGATTACAAACATTTTTAGTTAAAATTATTATGTTTTTAGAATATGTGATTTTAAATTTTAAAAATATTTGTAACTTTTTTTTTGTAAAAAATATTTTATTCAAAACTATTGTAACTAACACAATCGGTAGTTTCTTTTTAAGTGAGACACTGAGACAGGTAAGAATCCCTTGAGTTTTTTTAATAACAATTTTTCTCATTTCCACGTAACATCTTCAAATATTGCTCAAAAACATAAATATAAATAAACGAGAAATGTTATTTATACATTAAAGTAATTATATTATGGTTACATCTTACTTATTTAAAAATAAAAGATAAAGATTATATTAGAACATATATTTTTCTTATTTTATTACTTAAAAATAATATAAAAAATAATATGTAAAAGGCATTACTTTAAATAATATTTTAAGGCTTTGTAAAATGACATTTTAATTCTGTAAGCATTATGTAAATAAATATATATAAATATATATATATATATATATATATATATATATATGTGTGTGTACATACATGCATGCATGCATGTGTGTATAAGAAAAAGTGTTATTTTTAACATGATAAAATTCTAATATGATAAAATATTTAGAATTGGTTTATTTGGATGACTTTTTATTTATGATAATTGTATAACTTAGTAAGTAATGTATAATTTTATTATAAATTTTTAGATTAATAATTTGTTTTAGACTTAGAGAGAGTTTCTCCTCATGTGAAACTTTTTTATACTAAAAATGAATAATGTTTGGTGTATAACATTTTAGTATACATCACCTCATATTAGATGAAGTGACCAAATCAAAATATAAAATGTATGATAAAATTATTGGCTATAATTAGATAATAAACATGTTATAAATATATAAATATAAAGTAATGTACACAATATTTTAAATATGGTATTAATAAGTTACACACAAGTCAGATTAACTAATCAAAAAGTAATTTTTTTTATTTATGAATATTGTCCTCATTTATTAATTACTATATTAAGAATCGTGATGTGAGAGAAAAAATGATATTATTTGTACATTATTTTTTTATATTATTTTTATACTATTTTTTTTAATAATAAAACTATAGGAACACACTTCATAAAACACCTTCTCTTTTTTCATTTTTCTTAATGATATAAGTGTATATATATATATATATATATATATATAAATCATTTAAAGAAAAAAAAATTGAGTTGATGAGATTAAACCGGTCAAATGTACTGTCTCTGCATGAGAATGGGGTACTGTTGAAAAGATTTGAGCATTTTATGTGGCGAGGTCTTTATATATAGGCCTGGCTTTATGAGTTTTGTCACAGACCAACTTTTGCTGAGTCCTCATAGCTACATCTCTGGCTGCCTTTTGAGTATCACAAGCAGAACCAGAATTGCCTTGCCTTTCTCCTATCACTTTCTTCAATCTTGAAAACTTTGATTTTCAAACCCACACCCTCTCAAATGGCAGCCTTTTCATACCAATACCATCCTTTTCTTGTTGACTCCGCATTCTTCCCCAATACTGCCATAAAGATGTCTTCTTCAGGGGACCAAGCCCATATAAACACTGCCCCTCCTCCTCTTCATCAATTTCACCTTCATCAGGAAACCAGCTGTGTTGATCAAAGCTCCAAGATTACCATCAGTGACACTGAGCCTTCTGTGACTAAAATTAACAATAGTCCTGAGACCTCCATGGTAGTGGATAAGCTTGAAAACGGTGAGCAGATCACTCAGAAGGTGACTCCTATAGAGAAAAAAAGGAGAACCAGAAATGAATCTTCCTTGAGTATCCCCCTATCTAAGGTAAATTTGAGCTGTGACAATTTCTGTTCTAGCTCTTTGATACATGTTTTGTTTATTTTCAATATTTTGCTATATACTACATATATATGTTAACAAAAATTGCTTAATCTTATTAATTTAATTACTTTTTGCTTGTTTTATAAATTATTATAGGACTCAACAGAAGGGAGAAACAAGAAACAAAAGAAGAGCAATGGTGGGGTGAAAGGAGGCGACAAGGCACAAGAAGAGAAGAAGGATCAGAAAAAAGGTCCAGAAGAGCCTCCAACAGGCTATATCCATGTCAGAGCAAGAAGGGGTCAGGCAACGGATAGCCACAGCCTTGCTGAAAGGGTACCATACAATAGTACAATATATTACTGTTTAACAACTTGAAATTATATCTGGGTCTCCTGATATATATGTTAGATGCCTATTTTGGATATTGAAATTCCAAAAATGCCCAGAAGTTCATGTCTCTCATAGTGTTGCAAAAATGGATTTCAGGCGAGAAGAGAGAAAATAAGTGAGAGGATGAAGATGTTGCAACGACTTGTGCCAGGCTGTGATAAGGTGAGGTTCATTTCATTATCTAATTATCTTGAGTTTTATATTGGGTTGAGACAGTTATATGTTTCTATCAGCTCTTCTGACAGATTCATTTTTTTGGGGGGGGTTTATAAATAGGTAACCGGAAAGGCCCTTATGTTGGACGAAATAATCAATTATGTTCAGTCCTTACAGAATCAAGTAGAGGTACTAGTACCACCAATATACTCAAGTTTCTTTCTAGTTATTCCACCAATGTGTAAACCAACTAGCTAGCTATATCATATATGCCTCTCTATCTTCTGCAGTTCTTGTCAATGAAGCTTGCTTCCGTGAATCCCATGTTCTTTGACTTGGCAATGGACCTAGACAACCTCATGTTTAGACCAGAGGTGAGGAAATAAAACTCAGTAATTTACATGTGCTGCTGATATATGTATTTGTATGTTGACTCAATTATATCTAATAATAACACTTTTGTCATTTTGTGTTTTGTCTCATTGATTTTTAGAAATTAAATAGCATAGCATCACCATCACCACTACCTTTTGTACCACAATGCAGCCCCAACCAGGCCACAGCTTTTGCTGATACAACCACCATGACCACCACCACCACCAGCAGCTTCCCCGCTGCTAGTGACTATCTTTTGGATTATTCATCTTCAGCTTTTCTTCAAGGGCAGAGATCAAATGTCTTCTCCGAGGTATAAACAGAAATGACCAAATTATAATTGATTTTTACGAAAAAAAAGGACAAGGGCTTTTCTTCTTTTCCTTGTTCTGACAAAAACATCATTTTCAGTATACTGGTGATCAGTTCTGGGACGTAGAAGACCAACAACAAAAGTTTCTTCATCCATATGGATTCGGCAACAACTTAACTTATGTTCCTTAAATTAATATCAAATTCACAGAGCTTCCCTACAAGGCTACAAATATGTTGTAAGCTCTCAAATCATGCCTCGTATAATAAAACTCTTAACATTTATTAATATCTGCTTCTTATAAGTCCTGACCCTTTAATATATATATTTTTATCTTATTTTAGTATTTGGTATCACTGTATCAGCATATATACATATATCGTCAGTTGAAGGAAGGGAATTCGTGACATAAGACTATGGCTTGGTTCCTTGTCCATCAGATTAATAAAGTGACCTTTGAACATGATCGTGATGAATAAAGTGCAGCAAAATTAATGGATGAAGAACCCAAAGGACAGAAAATGCCGACCAAATATGACCATATCTTTCTCTAGATCCGTTGTTTTGTTCCTGTATAATTTTTGACCCCCCAAAGTCTTATGATGCACAAATTCCAAGAGACTCTGTATCAATCCTAGAGACATCAGACGTTGAAATTTATTAAAAAAAAAGAAAATCTTGTGGTGGCAGTTATTCTGTTGGTACAGTTAATTTCACCGTTAGTGAGAAATAAAAGGCTGATGCTACTGATCATGTTCTTGACATGACATGCCATGCATTTGTTGGTTTAGTTAAATTTACGTATATCTGCAAAATCTTCAGAGTTTTGGCATTATTATGGTACTTTTTATTATTATTATTTACGGGGTAGAGCCGTTTGGTTTTTCAGTTTTTCTACAATAGACACATCTGGGGGTTTCCTATGGTAGTCACAAAGCCAAACTAATCTAACATGCTGAAGTTAAAAGAATAACAAATAATAGTTAATTAATCAAATCATACAATTGGTAAATTTCTGATCACTTGTTATTGATTATTATTCTTTTCCAAATTCAACTTATTAGTTTAACTTGAGTGTTTAATAGTTCTCCGTTTCCTTTGTTGAAGCAAACTCACCTGCAACGATCATGGGATGTGATTTCTTGAGATAAGAAAATATTTTTTTTGTATTCTAGGTTTTTTTTGTCATTCATTAAAAAACCATTCATATATCAATGATATATTTATCTTTTGTTTTCTCAATTATGCAAAGGGTATGTAACTAATTAACATTACTCCATTAAAAATTCTAATTAGTTCACTGCACGCAATAGAAGATTAAAGAAACAAAAGAAACTCGCATAATTTTTTTGTTTCTGTAAGCGGGGAAGTTATGTCGCTGTATGTGGATAGAATTACTAAAGTGTGTGCCAAATCACCAAAATTTGTCACGGCCAAGAGATAGATGTGTCAAGTACTGACATATACCTATAGTTCATAAAGATGGAGTTAATGGGTTATCTTCAAATAAATTATTAATCATATGGACATCTTTTTTTATTTTTCCTCCTTTTATAAAGGAGGCCTTTGACTTGTGCAAGGAAGAAGATGATAGACTAAAGTGCAGGCAAAGCAGTCATTGAAATTCAATCATAAGATTCAGTAGTCCTAAACTCCTAATGAGATTTTGCGCGACATTGAGCTAAGGCTATTGAGTATCATATGGATGGTTTTGAAACACGGGTTTGGGGAACTTCCCTTTAATGATTGACTGAAATTAGTTGACTAGAACATAAGAAATTTGTTCGTTGTTATGATACACCTACTCATACTCTCTCTATTTTATTTATTGTTGCAGGTTTTTTTATTTTATATATTTTTTAAATACTACCACCACCACTACTGTGTCATTGCCACCATCTGGTTACCGCTGGCCATCGTCCGGCCATTGCCCTGCCACTGTCGATCAACGTCGACTATCGTTCGGCCACTGCCTTTTTTAAGATTATAATGCTTATTTTTTTAATTATACAACTATATAAATAATACTAGTTAAAAGCGTATTAATTTTTATATTTTTTATATATAATTATCTAAATTTTAACTAGTAATATTTACATACAATAATTTTTTTTAAAAAAATCCTTACAATTTTTTTATGTGAGTGTGTAAGGGGTTTTAAAAAAATATATGGAAGGTGGTCGGCGGCGAAAGGTTGCCGACTGTAGCAGACAGTGGCCAGTAGCGACAATGGTGGTGGTAGTGTGTAAAAAAAATATAAAATAAAAAAATCGACAAAAAAAATCTGCTTAACAAATTTTTTATATTTGATCTAAGTTATTAATATATTTTATGATTAAATCAATAGTTTAAATTGTAAGGTATATCATACACCTTTTTTTAGAAGGTGTATATTAGAAATGGACAAAAAATTCCTATTCTTTACGTAGTTGCGTATGAGTTGGTTGATATGATTTCCTTGATAGAACATGTCGACAAACCGTGTGGTTCAGCACCTACTTCAAATAAGCTGAAATCAGGCCCAAAACCACTCCAACAATTAAGATGCAGAAATAACTATAATGGTTAATTGATCAAGAATACTCATAAGTCATGAGATATACACTATAAAAGGAGGACTTCCAAAAGGAGAAATAACAAGGATGGTGAGCAAATTATAAATTTTGTTGAAGTTCTTCCTGATGGCCATATTCCTTTTGCTTATATACACTCTTTAGAGATGTTGATTTTGTTTAAATCATTCATAAGAACAATTGAAATAAAAGCAAAAGAAGGAGAGTGAAATAATTCATTAATTTAGGAACTTTCTTATTAAACTAGTGTTACTCTACTTTGGGGATAGGTGAAGGCAAGTTCTTTGTAATGTCTTTAGAAGTAAAGATATCACTGTTTTTTAGGATAAAAGTAGAAGGTTGTTGTGATGTCCTTATAAGAAAACACATCCCTATTTGAAGTTCATTAGTTAATTAATTGTCTGTTCACAATTCTCATATCTTGTTTCTAGTATGTATAACTTATTTGTTAAGATGCTTGTGCTTTAGATTTGGCTACTCAGATATTTGGCTTTTAAATCGTCAGTAACCCTTTCTTCTTTTATTCTTTTCTTCTTTCTTTTTGCCCCTTATCACTGCTTGCTTTCCAAAATGTTAAGCATCAGGGATGTAAGAGAACAATTTTTGCCACTAATTGTATCTTCCTAACAAAATGCTCTTCTCCATTTATTTAACAAGTGGCAGCTGGGCCAGCGAAAGAATTTGTGTTGTGGTAAAAAAAAAAAGATTCTCACGTAAAATTAAAACATTTAAATTGAGTGTAATAGACTAATCACATAACTAATTATGGTAATTTATAATAAGTAATTATGAACTGAGTATAATTGTTATTAATTAATTAATGATATGATTGATCAAATACACCTAATTTAAATACTCTAAGTTATATAAGAATTTCTCCAAAAATAAATACTAGCTCATGGTCAAAACATTTACTCTTGAAACAACAGGTGATGAATCTAAAAGTTATGATTAGATTAAACATGAAAAGTAAGCTTTTTACATTAAAGTGACAAAGTAAATTAACGGATTAGAAAAAACAAAATAAGTCGAGGAAGAGAGACATATCGTTGACAAATGACAAGCCAAAATAAATGAATGAAAAGAAAATAGAGAGAGAGAGAAAGAGAAAATTTCATCCACAACAAGCAACTAAAAGAAGCTTTTTCCCTTAAGCTTTGCAGTTATGGATATAGACAGTCCATGTGGATTTTGTGTTCCACCTGTTTTCTCTCTGTCGACCCACATGTTGCATTGTCCTCACCAATCATATGCACCATCCCTCTTCTCTGTGTCCTTTCCAATAGAGGCTATGGAGAATGGGTTTTGATGTCTTGTGTAACTGGGGTTAGTTATTAGAAGAAAATAGAAAAAGAACTCAATCTTCAGCCATGTCTAGTACTATCTCTTCCTAAGTGGTGCAGATGCTCTAGAATCAACTCCTTCGCCTAGAGTATACTCCCTATCCATCATTGCTATTTTGCCAAAGATTTGAGTGTTTGGTACCCACCTTATGCCTAAAGCGATTAAAGGTGAGGGATAGTAATGGTGGGAATTTTTGTGGTATCTGATGTGTATGGTACTCATTTTCTAAATATTCATTAAATACTGACTTTATAATAAATGTTTAAAAATTCATTAAAAATAACCAGCAGCCGCGTAGAATTTCCCTAGTAATGGTTTGATGAGTTCCATATTATTATTTTCAAATCATGGCCAATCAATGCTGGACTTGTACACCAGAAAGATGTTTTCAGGGCCGGTCGGTGCATATTTGCCACTTGGCTCCTAGTAGCAGCAAACTTAAGAAAAGCTCATAACCGGGAAAGCAATATCAAAGTTCAAACACATTTCCCAACCAAACCAATTGGAGAAGGCAAGGTGCTGCCAATTGTTTTAGTAAAATGCATATTTGTTAGTACCCAAAGTAGTTAATGCTGAACTTATTTGTTGCTCACCAACACATCCATCTGCATTCTGAAATTGAAGGATCCCACTTGTTTTTAAATATTTTAATTTTTAATAGTTAACATTATCAAGTAGGGTCCTCACCGGTGAACTGACAAGTAATGCAGTACTGCCATTGTCTCTGGTTGATAAAACTCCTTAGTTCTTGAGCACATTTTTCTCGCCAACCAAGTATCCCCTGGCACATATGGATCATTGCTCATTCAATGTTGAAATTGAATTTAAATAATGTTTTCTTATTGTTTAGCTCTTAGCAATATCATCCCTCAAAATCCCTAATTATCAATCATGTGAGAAACCCTTCCAAGTCCATTTATTATATAACACAGTATTTTGTTGCAGCAGTGTCTGTCTGCTGCTAAACTGTAGAAAATAGATGGAAAAAGAAAAGAAAATTGCTTCAAATGCAATCTTTTATCATATGTGACATAAACAATTAGGCTGTTTTTAAAATGAATAAAAATAAAAAATGATTTAATTTGATTTAATTTGATTTAATTTGATTTGATTTAGAAATTAAATTTTATGTTAAAATTTTTTTTAAAAAATATAATTTGAATTGATTTAAAAATTTAATTTTACATATGAAATTTATTAAAATGAGAATTGATTTAATTTAATTTTATTATTTTATATTTTAATTCTTATAAAAAATAGTTAAAGATAATTATTAAAGATAAAATAATTTATTTATTTTAAATCAAATTAAATTTTAACAAATTCTATTAAATTTAATAAAAAATTTAAAACAAAAAATAAAATCTATAAATTTTATAAATCAAATTATTTTTTATTTTTTAATATTTTAAATATAAAATTTAATTATATTAAATTTATAAATTAAATTATTTTCTATATTTTTACATTTCAAACACACTCTTACAATTTTTTGTCAAACAAACATTGGAAGTATGTCTGCCAATCAAACCAACGTTACAACTGATGGAGTCAATTAATATTTGCAGATCTATTAATTGTCTGTGCGTACAAGCTATGACAAGTCAGCATCCATAGTTCCAAACCCCATCTAAACTTTTATGTAAATAAACGTATGATATGTTCTATTAAGTTTGATAGGATAAATTAATATAATATATTATAATATTATTAATTATTTTATATAAATATTATATTATATAAGTTTATCCATTAAACTCCTCTTATATATTAAAATAATAGATAATTTAATTAAATTATAAAAAATAAGATTAGATTTGATTGAGTTTTGATGTATAAAGTGTTATAAAAAATTTTTCATTATAATTTTAAACACTTTGATATTTTTAACTATTACGTATTAGGTATTATATTATCAGACTTTATACTATTATATCTAATACTATTAAGTCTTATCCTATCTTTTTTACCAAATAGGCCTCAAACGTAAAGCAATATGCATTAGCTTGACACACGTCGAAGTGTCTTCCTCGGATGGTGAAATAAAAATGATAGAGAAATACTATTTAGTGTGTTTTGGCAAACCTTAGCTTGAGAAGGAAGAAAGAAAGATTTCCAATTTAATCATCAGCATATATATAAGGCTTTCAATATCTATGAGACTATAACCATGCACTAGATATATAACCAACCAGGTAAGCGACTTCCCTCTAATTTAATTTGTAGTTTGCCACGTACATATTCCCTGGACTCTTCGCTTCCCTTTTATTATGGTACGCACGTATGACACATCAACAATCTTAAAGTTGAATCAACATTGCTACTTTATAAAGTTATGCTTTAATCATCAATATGGAATGCTTCTGGGGCTCAGGGCCATCCTTGTTTGTTATAGTTTGGTAACTCCTAGCTCTTTCTTAAAAAAAAAAGAAAAGGGCGTAGGCTTACTATAGCTTCAGTAATTTCCCGACCTCATGTGTCAATGTGCTTGTCTGCTTCTTCGGGTGGGAAATTGAATCTACATGTATGTCATAAAGGACAGTAGCATGCATGGCAGAGGGTTGGGGTTGGCTAAAAAAAAAGTTAGTTTGGTACGTACATATGGGTGCAATAATTTTTACCAGTGACAGCATGTATGCACTTAGAGAGTGGTGTCACAATCTGATGAAATTAATGAAAAACTACATCTACATGTGGTTTAATAAAACACTCAAATGACGTGAAACTTATCATAAGCTTAGTCAGCTATTTTGTCCTCATGGTAGCCGACATCCATGTATGGATACACCGATATCTTTGCCTTCGGTCCAGTCCTCATCATTCATCAACAGCATGATTAAGAAGTTTCAACATGAATATAGTATGAAATTGAAGTATTTTAAAGGGTTATTAAAAAGCTAGAGTAAGATTTAACGTAATTAGTATGAATGGAGATCTAATCCAAAACTTATCACCAATAGACCAATCTTATTAGATGCTAATAATGAGTACCGCTATATAATTATTTGCTTCTTTTTTTTTGTAACATCATGCATATATCTTGCTTTAATTTCTAGTCTTTCAAATGATAATGCTAACTGGGGAGATTGACCCAGTATTAAGGATTTAATTGTCGGGAAAGACGGTTTGTCCGGTATGCTTTGCATCCAATTACGCCCATTAATTTGCTCAAGTTGAATGTAGGTGTGATAATGACAACTTTTTTCCCCATCAAAAAGTAGCTCTAATTAAAATAGTATTAATTTGTTAAATTTTCATCTTAATAAGTTGACGTAGCTAGGCTGTGATTTGAGATCAATTTTTCACTTTTGGTTAAAGAGGAGAATGTTTAGGAAAAATTTTAAAAAGTTTTTATGTTATGTAAGTAACGTAACAAATTGCCAGAAACATGGCAATGACGACAGTAAAAAACATCTCGGGGATGTGTCTCCGGCTGCTTGAACTATGATTATGCTAAAAAAAACAATGGTGAGCTAAGCTGCATTTGATTCTGAGAAACTTTATCAAAGATATCTGTATCCAGAGTAAAAAAAAACATGAGTACACTAACAAAGCAACATATTTTGTTCTTATATAATTTTTTTTTGCATGGTGTCTTATATATTGTCTTTGTTGCTGGGGAGGGGATAAGGACAGGAGATTATCCTATTCCTATTCCAGTACTCCTCTTCATAAGAAAAGTCCCAATGTCCCATTCAGAGGAAAGTCTTAAATGGGGAGGGGGAGGGACCAGCTTTGCGGATGGCACAGGCGATTGTAGAAGCCAATATGATATGGGGGACCACAAATGGTCCCACTTAGGCCTGACCCTTAAGCCCTTGAATTCATGAATTGCCCTGTCCCTTTTTGTCTAAAGGAGGAAGATATGATTGAAATAGAAGTTGACATTGATTTATAATAAAATGTGATTTTTTTATCACTTTTTTTTCACAATATTTTTAATATATTTTTTATATTATTCATCACATTATTATTTTTAATCAATTTTTCTCATTTAATAATTACAACCATTAAAAAATATGATGAAAAAATGTTAGATAAAAAATAATGTAATAACATTATTTTTCTTTATAATAAAAAGCTTCAGGAGGGACCCATCCTCTTTGCACCTAAGACATGGGCTGTCCCAACATTGCACTTGCAACTTTATATATAAACTACTACTTGTTTTATTTTATGTTCTCCTCCCTTCAGTTCCTTGTTCCTCTTGAACACTCCTCTTCCCTGCTATATCTTACTTTTATTTTATATATATATATATATATTTTATATTATATATATATATATATATATTTCATATAAATAAATATTAAATAGCCACCAGCCATGTCTTCCAACTAAAGATTCCCCAAAGAATAAAATTTTAAGAGCAAATACTAGATATTACAAAAAAAATATTGTTTTAAAATAGACTGATAAAAATTGTGGTAATTTTTTTTATCGAAATTCCAAACTACTTTAGAAATAGTTATCGGGAGGAATATCATATTTGGGGTTTGAATTCACTAGGTGTGAACTTATGACAAAAAATTAATTCTTATTACCACAAGGGAGGGTAGTAACAATGAGAACAGCGATGATAGCACATTTTTGTTATTTGCAACAACAAAAAATGAATATAAAAAAATTGCAATCAACTTGAATAAAATAAAATAAGTATTTTCTTGTTTAATGGAATGGGCATCTTCTGATAAATAAGCATTTTTTTTCAAAGCTTCAATTCAATGGTTCTACCAAATAAGCTAGTACAGTCTACAGATGTGTGGTTGAGTTGCGATTGGGCCAGACTTCATTTGGTTCTAGTATTAGACCTTTCGATTTCGATCATATCTAGCGGTGGAAACTTGGGTTATTGTTTAGGTGTCCGCCCAATTGTGGTGGGTTACGGGCCTAGTCCACTATTTTGTATATATGTATTGTTATTGCGAACCATGTTAGTTGGATTGATTAATCTAGATTTTCTTTTTGTCTTGCTAATAGAAAATTTGAATTAAGGTGGTTAAATTAAAACTTTAGTTGTCGTTTTTAATTTAATTTCTGTAATTTTTTTAAATCAATTTTTACACTTACAAATATTTTTAGAATAATTCTTAATGTTGACTTTTGTTATAATGTAATTATAACACTATTAATTAGTTAACTTAATAAGTATTTCTTTATCCAATAAATTTTTTTAAATTATTTTTTTTGTAAAACACTAAAATGTTAAGTAGGTGTTTCTTCATTTTAGTACGTGTTCATTTGTTTAATAAATATTTCTTTTTTTTTTTCCTATGAAATATTTAATAAAGACTAAATTAACAATATTATAATAGAAAAAGAAAATAACATTAAACTAACCTAAAATTTCACTCCCTTGCAAAAGTCACACTAAACTTTTAAATCTTTCAATTTAGTCCTTAAACTACATTAATCATTGCAATTAATTCTTTGTAATTTGTCTGATTTAAGTTAGCTGACTAACAAAGCATTACGTCACGAAAAAATGAAAAAAATCTAAAATACTCTCAGAGTATATATTCTAGGCATATTTGTAATCATTCATATTAAATTTAATAATATTTTATTTTGTAATCCAACTACATGTACGGTATAAATATCACGTGTTACAATTTAAGTAGAGTAGTGTAATAAAAAATTTTCGTGCGTCACGTGAAAGCACATGAGTCATTAATGATCTATTTGATATAGGATTTAATGACTTACGTGCTTATACATGACACAATATTTTGTTAATTGACTGAAATTAGACAAAAGATTAATATTTTGAAGACTGAATTGAAAGATTTAAAGGTTTAAGGTCACAGTTACAATTTTAACTTTTTAATAATCTCATAAGATATGCAAGCTTCAAAATTTTTGGTTAAACATTGGATTTTCTTTTAAAGGTTCAAGTTGAAAATCGTATTAAGATTGGGTGAGTGGAATTTGCGAAAAAATGAGATTAACTATCCTCTTATGTAGTATGATGCAGTCTTTAATTGATAATCAAATAGTTAAATAAATAATTTTATTTATATCATAAAACTAATAAGATTATGAACTTATCTTCATGTTCTAGACCTGCCACCTAGGGGCTGTGGTAGTTTATTTCTTCATGACATAGTTGAATACTCCTTTATAAGGAGTGTTATTATTTATTAAACTCCGATTCTTTTATCATATTTTACTTTTACATTACTTTTTATATTATTTTTTATATTATTGATATCAACATTCACATGTCAACAATAGGTAACATTTCTCATAGAACTCCAAACTCTTCCCAGCCCTTGATTGAGTAAAAAAAACGAAAATGCAAAAACAAAAATAGAAAGCCCCTCCTAGCTCTTGGATCTTAAGGAGTATGGGAAAAACTTCCTTGTACATCATACCACACTTTTAAACAAGAATTTCATATTGTGCATTCAAAATCATACAATACTGCTACATCATTAGTACTCTAAATTTGAATTAAACTGAAAATGAGTTTCAGGACAAAATAAAATCATATGTCAAGTATCACTTATAAACACTATCATAATTTACTCAGAGGATGTGCTAGTATTTTTGTTTGCTTGTGCACGAAATGGTTGTGCTAGACTGCTAGTATTTTACTAGAGGACGTTGATACCATTTCCTTTGTAATTGCAGTACTTTTTAGTTAATAGGCAACGGGCTCTATTTCACACTGAAGGAAAAAAAAAATAATGAGCATTAAAAGTAACACATGGGTCCAAAACAGTTTACAGGGAATATATTGGTTGTCACTTCTTGAAACCAATGGGCAATAAATTAAAATA
Organism: Ormosia semicastrata; assembly: GCA_029884595.1. NCBI lineage: Eukaryota > Viridiplantae > Streptophyta > Magnoliopsida > Fabales > Fabaceae > Ormosia > Ormosia semicastrata. The sequence goes on from JAQQTO010000043.1 coordinate 9,630,398, forward strand.
AATACGTGGTCATCCCAACAAATTTTTAATTCGTTAAAGTTGGTTTAGTTAATAAGAATATTAAGAGTCTCATATCGCCTATCTCAATATTTTAAGTATGATTTATATATCTGTTGAGTCATTCTACTTAATGTTAATTGATTTTAAATTAAAATTTTACACGTTATTAGAGTCAATATCTTATATTCTTTGTCTATTTCGTTAGACTTATTTCTCTTACTTCGATAGGCCTCAATATTTTGAGTGCGATTTATATATCTATTAGATCACTTCACTTAATATCAATTAATTTTATATTATAATCTTACAAAAAAATAAATAATACATTATTTTTAAGAAGAATAATTTAAAATAACAGAGAAAATGCCATGAAATATCTTTATACCAAATCATGCATGATAGCACTCCAATCCTACAATTAAAATTATATGTTCATATAATTTTCAAATTCTATACGAACTTTATAACAAAGAAAGCTGACCTTATTATCATTTGATCTACTTAAAAGTAGTGGTAAAATATCGTCATATATTTCAATTGTCAAAATTTATGTAATAAAAGTTATATGAATAGAGTATCAAAGTGAAACATGTATTTGTTTCAATATTACACTCTACAAAATATCAAAGCACCATTTGACTACCAAATAAATTCAAAGTGATCCCATAGGTACATTATATAATTGAGTAAAATACAACCCAATTATACTATAGATCCATTTTAATCCATTTAAAAATCGCATACAATTTGCTAGTCAAAGAAAAAAAAATCGTATACAAATTGAGTATATAAAGATAAAGAATATAATCGCTTATGTTTGTGTAGTATATATATATATCAAACTTCAGTGTTGAAACTATTAACTTCTGCCTAGAATCGCAAGAGGGCAAAGTAAATAAGTATGTTGTAATAAATCGAAGCTGTTAACCATTGCATACTATTTTTTCCTTAATTTTATTTTTATCTTTATTTATTGTACTTACAGTTGTTACCTAATTGCACCTTTAGGAATCCTAGATAGAGTTAAATTACTAATAAGATGTACTTTAGTTAGTTAGCTTATCTCCTTATCTATCTATAAATGTACACAATCACAGCTTTTTAACAATTTTACAAAAGCCATCAACACACCGTTAAATTAAAAAAAAATTAAACTTTCACGATGCAAGGAAAAATTATAAAGATTGATTGTTATGCAAAAAAAAATATCCATTCATTATAACATTTAGCAATTATACAAAATAGATTATGGTACCACATATTATCACATGAAGTCAACAAGGGATTCCAAACTAACATAGCTACAATTCCAAAAGATCTATTAAGCAACCAAGACAGAGTAAATAAAAACTCATGCACCAGAACATATACCACCATCCCAACCTAAACTACCTAACTGGACCAAAACAACATTACCAAACATCCCATACATTAATCGCAGTCCATCCATATACATACATACAATAATAACAATAATCAAACATTTTCTCACTAGGTGAGATCAGCTACATGGATCAAACGACGTTATTGTACCCTATCATAAATCAAGTCTTCAGAAATGTCATTCAAATTTAAATATTTATTAATCGTTTCACCTATGATCTTTCTTGATCTTCCTCTACTTATAGCTATTAGGCTATTTTCCACCTGATCTACTTTTCTTATAGGGGCTTCTAAGAGTCTTCTCCTTATATGTCCAAACCACCTAAAGCGAGATTATCTCATCTTTTCCGCAATAGGTGCTACCCCTACTTTCTCTCTAATGCATTCATTATTAATCCTATCTTGTCTTGTATGACCACACATCTAGCGCAACATCCTCATCTCCGCGACACTGATCTTATGCTCTTGTTGGCTTTTTACCGCCCAATATTCAACACCATACAAAATCACGGGCCTTATAGTTGTGCGGTAAAATTTACCCTTAAGTTTGAGAAGCACTTTTCTATCACAAATAACTCTTAAAGCTCTTCTCCATTTCATCCATCCAGCTTAAATACTATGGTTTACATATCTTTCTATCTCTTTATCATTTTGTATGATAGATCCAAGATACCTAAACTGTGTAACTTGTGATATGGTATAATCTTCAATTTTCACCGCTAAGTTAGCATTAACATGTCTCTTACTGAACTTACATTCTATATACTCCGTCTTACTCTTGCTTAGACGAAAGTATGTTCTTCCAAAGCTCGTCTCCATAGCTTTAGCTTCTCATTTGTTTCCTCTCTCGGCTCTCCAACTAAGATTATATCATTTGCAAAAAGAATGCATTGTGGCATCGGCTCTTGGATATGCGCAGAAAGCATATCCAAGACCAAGGTAAAAAGATATGGACTCAAAGTTTAGGTGCAGTCTTATAGTTATAGGGAAATCTTTTATGACCCCACCTTGTGTTCTCACACTAGTTTTAGCCTCATCATACATATCTTGGATTGCTCGAATATAGGCGATACGGACTCCTTTCTTCTCCAAAGCCTTCCACAAGACCTCTCTTGGTACTCTATCAAAGGCTTTTTCCATATCAATGAAAATCATGTGTAAGTCTTTTTGCTTCCTCTGATACCTCTCCATTAATCTTCGTAGAAGATAGATTGCTTCTATGGTTGATCTCCTAGGCATAAAACCAAATTGATTCTTTAAAATATGAGTCTCTTGTCTTAATTTTCATTCAATTACTCTTTCCTATAACTTAATGGTATGACTCATGAGCTTAATCCCTCTGTAATTTGTACAGTTTTGTATATCTCCATTGTTCTTATAATTAGGGATTAAAATACTTTTCTTCCATTCATTTGGCATTTTCTTAAACCTCATTATCTCGTTAAACAACTTTGTGAGTTAGCTTATATTTTTCTCTTCTAAACACTTCCATACCTCAATAGGTATATTATTTAGTTCGACCACTTTTTCATTATTCATCATCTTTAATGCTTCTTTTACCTCAAACCCCCAACCATATACATAGCCACCCAAAAAACTTCTTTGCACACAGATCACTCATTCTCTATTTTCACTTCCTTTAGAGCTGTAGAAGATGCATCGCCAAATGCAGATTCAATACCACCATCAAAACTCCTCTTTGCAAGAGTTAACTTGACAACAGAACACTTACCTTCAGAACCAAGGCATATTTCAGCCTCATTGAACTGTGTTAGCAAACACTACAAAAAATAATAACAAAGGTATTGAATAAAATACCAATAAAACCCTATTACTCAATCAACAAAGAATAAGAATCACACTAATAACCTTTCCAAAGACATAATCCTCATAAGAACATTTAGAGCTTAAATTTAACATTTCATGAAATGGAGGGGTGAACATATCCTACACATGTCAACCAAGCAAAAATAACAATTACTCCCCAATGTAGACAACATGTTTTACCAAAAAAAAAAAGTAACCTTCTTAGGAAATAAATCAGAGGCACTAAGATGAAAAAGTGTAAGGAGAGTAGCATCATCAGACATACACCTCACCTAAAACGAACCATCAAATTGATAAAATCTTTGAATTCAATCAATTGAAATTCTAATGGCCAAAAAATAAATAAAATTTCTTAGATACTCCTTAGTATCTCAATGCTAAAGTATCAAGACTTAAAATTAGAAAGAGCTTAAAAAAAAAATTCTGAATCAAGCAAGACTTCATGCACACCCTTGATGGAGGTTCGCTTGCTACAACCAATCCTTCAATTCAAAAATGGCAAAATATCCACGTGGGAGAGCTTAATGTTTCTGTTTGCCTTTGAAAGAAAACTCCATTAAAAAATAAGAGAAAAAATGCATATAAGTTGTATATCAATAGCGTGCATGTGATAAAAATTGAAAACTGTCCATTCTACTATCAAGTTTCTTTTCCTTGACCTCAAAACCACGTTTGAAGGCATCTAACTTAGAAGGAGAAAGAGAAGAACTTTTCCCAACTGTTTCATCCATTCCAAAACTCAATTCCATGACCTAACATAGCCACTGAAACCATAAACAAAAGATCTATTCCTGTTTGAAGATGGCATGTCATTGAGAAACAATTCTTCATTGCTTTCCATAGTAGAGTGCAAAAGCTTCTACAAAAAGGACTATAGAAGTAAAAGTAAAAGATAAAAAATCATATAAGTAAAATGTCAACAATTATAAAAGAATTTTCAATCACACATAAAGTAATAATAAAGTCAGAAATATTCCCAGTAAATACTGAATTTAAAGAACATTAATACTGATTTCTTCAATGTTATTTTTCTATTAAAAACAATATCAATGATTACTTTTCTTTTATAATAAAAAGTTTCAATGCATAATAATAAATTAATGAATAACAATAGCCATGATAGCTTAAAACAAAATATAGAATGGTAAATCTCAAAGATTCAGGTGATTTGGTAGTTGGCTTAATTCAGGTGATTTCTTAATAAGATCACCTAGACACATCTGTAGAATGTTGATTATTATTAATTATTAATTTAACAAAAAAATTGTGTTGCTAGTTAAGGAACTATAAAACAATTACCATGCTAGGAATCTCATTCTTGTTGATTGTAGTAGTGATACTGCAACCCATAATAAAAAGCAAGGCAAGCAACAATTAATCTAAGAAAAGGGCTATCTAAATAGTTAATATAATTGCTAACAATTATCAAGTTCAACAACAATCCTACAATGCAAATAAAAATATAGTAAGTACTGCAACAAACATACTAATAAGATGAGTGAAGAAGCTACGGTCATATTCATGGATAAGAAAGAAACTAATAACTGTCCAACAAAGGATATTGATCCAAAAGTTATCTTCTTTGTTTTCATCAAAGGATGAAGGCACATCACTAAGCTTTTGGTTTGATGGATTGCATCAATGAATAGTATAACTCAGGGTGCCTTCCATATAACAACAGTAGAAAACGGTAGTAGCATATCTAAAATTGACTAGTAAAAGATTTGAAGAATATTCTGTCACCCCAAAAATGAAATAGAATAAAACAACAGGAAAATGAACACGACTATCACACAGGTCTTCAAAAAAATGAATATAAACCATGAACTTCTATAAGATTTATACAAAAAAATGATTGTATTCAAATCAAAACTAAATAGAAAAAGGAAAAATTAGTTACAATGAATTTTGAGGGAATAATACCACAGTTACAAAATTGAGTTCAAACATAGAGAAAACGATAATAATAATCTTACCCTCATAGAAGAAATGGTTGAATACTTCCAGTTATCCACAGTCATCACCGATAGGGCAAAAAGAATTATGTTTCTGATGTGGGTAAAGAACTGAAATCGAAAAGAAAACCATTGAATTCTAGAGTGAAAATTTTCCCAAAAATAAAATCAAAAGTTCACAATGCTCAACTCCCATTTTACTTGCATTTTTTGGACACAAAATGGAGTATCAATAAAATAAAAAGCATAAACAATGACAAACCTGCAAAGATCATGAAGGAACTCGAGGTGGAAAAATGAATGTCTCAAAAAGTAGTTAAAACCAGCCATGTCAAAAGGAAGACTGAGTTCAGATATCGCCCCCAAAGTAGCTTTTGTTTTGTGGGTGGTCGGAGACGGCAAGTATGTCGTCTGACAAAGGGGTTGTTTTGAGAGATGGAAGAAAGAGAGCTTTTTGGCAAAGGAATGATAGAACCAAAGAAAGAAGAGAAAGCCAAGTGAGCTCTGTGAAGAGACTTGCTTGTCTCATAGAATTGGTTACTTTACCTTTCCTTACACGCATAAGCTTTATCAGAGAAGTTTCTCCTACACTCTTCCTTCAATACCTTATCACTGATATCAACATCCACAATTCAGAAGCAAACAATCTCACATGTGCACACAACACACTCATTTGTAATGTTTAAATTCGGCTTTCAGAATAAATAAAAAATAAAAGTTTGATTTTCACTTATAAGAATCTTTTTTATTAGTCAACTGGTAAGTATTACTGTAAATAATCGATGAGGTTTCAATCATATATTATTTAGAATGTGGTGGTCTTCTTTCCTGCTTAACTTTGTTTTACTATAAAAACCTCTACTCATTACATTAAGAATGATTGTGTATCATTTTTTTTATGGTGACTGAGTGGTATCCAAATTAATTTATGTGCATTTTGATTAATTCACTTTTTCAAATCAATCAAAAGTAAAATTTAAATTTATCTATTTATATGTGACATGCTCATATATTACCAATTCCTTAAGATTTAAAAATGATTATATTTTAATTGCAAGATAAAATACAGGTAAAAGAAATAGTATAATAAGTAGGTAAAAAGTATAATAAGAAGTTAATACTAACAAGTAACAAGAGAATGCCATCGATTGATTAAAAACTAGGTAAATTACATATTACCCATAAGATTTTGTTTAATTTTACTTTTTATTCATGAATTTTATTTTATAATAAAACATAATATTGAACTTTTAGTGAAAATTTATAATAAAATTATAAATTATATATTAATAATGGATCTTTAAACTCAAACCCAAATCATCTTATTGATGTGAGTAAAATAAACTAATTCTTGTGGACATAACTCTTCTTAAATTATGGTAAAAAAATATAAACTTATATTTTCTATTTATTTTTGTTGATATTCAATTTTGTCCATAAAATTTTTATTTTTGTTACTTAATCAAGGTATGAACACTCAATTTTGTCCATAAAGTTTATTTCTAAACCTTGAAAAATGAATGAAAATCTAAAAAATAAAAAGGAAAAATGAAAAAAAAAGAAAAAAGTTAAAAAAACTAAAGTGTCTAAGCCCCACATTGGAGAAGCCAAACTCATTCTCCCTCCACTCCTCCTATATAAAGGGGTGCTTCTCAATAGTTTGCACATCTAAATTTTTTTTCACACTTGGGCTTAATACTAAGTATAAGAGTCTAAGAACTTTAGTAAATTTTTTTACTTGGTCTTAATACTAAGTATAAGAACCCGAGACTCTAGTAATTTTTTTTTCTCCTTGCAAGTGGGTTGCTTTTCAAGGTTTTATTTGAAGAGAACGCATGAGACTCTGTGTAGACTTCTTTGAGCATAGCATTTTTATACGTCTTGGAGGTAAGTTTGCTCTCTTCCCTTTTTTTTGGTTTGTTTGTGTTTTTATTTTTATTTTACCTTTCATTTGGGCTTCAACTTTCTATTGATGTTTTGAATTTTTTTATATTTATTATATTTTCATTGTTGTCATTCATATTTGTATAAAATAAATTTAAAATATAGGATAAGATTTCGACGATGGAATAATCATGATTAGCCGTGATAGTGGTAATATCTTGACTTTCTTGAGGTGAGGAGGAATTTTATGGTTTTGTCAGGAGCGCTGGCGAGATTATAACAATCTCTAATAAAATAATCTTATTCCATATCACTTCCTCTGTAATAATATCATTATGTATTTGTACTTATGCTTTAATTTTATTTATTTATTTTTGAATTAATGTATTAATCAAATAATTTTCAATGGCCGACGACGGAAAAATTGAAAGAGGATCAGAGCACCGATCAAATACACTCTTTTTGATAATCTTGAGGCTTTATAATGGATCTTTCCAGGAGCGCTGGTGAGGTACATTACCCAAGGATCTCAGCCAAATACCAATGAGATTCCTCAGTACCCTGTTTCCATTCCACCTTATGGCCTTCCCCCTGGTTTTATGCCGTCCCAAATTACCATCCCTCCTAAGAGCGGCTCATCATTGGTAATACCTACTTCAGGGCCACAAGGCTCGACTCAGGCCCAACCTCCTTTCTACATGTCACAATTTTTCCCTCATAAGATCGCTGGAACTTTTCCGTTGAACCCTTCAATTGAAGGCTTTCAATCCAAGGAAAAACTAGATGTTCTTGAAGAGAGACTATGAGCTATAGAAGGAGCAAGTAGTTATGACCTTCTAAATGCCTCAGAATTCTGCCTTGTCTCACATGTAGTGATTCCCCCGAAATTTAATGTCCTAGAATTCGATAAATATAAGGGGACCACTTGCCCAAAGAACCATCTAACTATGTACATCCGTAAAATGGCCTCGCATGCTCATGATAACAAGCTGTTGATCCATTTCTTCCAAGACAGCTTAGTTGGGGCAGCGTCTAACTGGTATACACACCTTGAACGTACCCATATTCAATATTTCAAGGACTTGGCTGATGCTTTCTTGAAGCAATATAAATACAACATCGATATGTCACCAGATAGACTGCAGTTACAGAATATGATTAAAAAGGAAGCTGAAACTTTAAGGAATATGCTCAACGGTAGAGAGAAATAGTTGCTTAGGTTGAACCCCCATTGACAGAAAAAGAAATAGTGGCTACATTCATCGATACTCTCCAATCTCCCTTCTATGACAAGATGATAGGGAGTGTGTCATCAAATTTCTTGGACATGGTCATCATTGGAGAAAGAGTTGAGGGAGGAATGAGAAGTGGGAAGATCACTGAAAATTCAATAGAGATTATTAGTGCCAAAAGGCCCCCAACAGGGAAGAAAAGAGAAGGAAAAGCCCATGTTGTCACTTCCGATCAGAGAAGTTTTGCCCAAGGAAAACCTAGCCAAGCACCTATTAACCCTCAACCATGCTTCCAACCTCCTTATATGCCTTACAACTCATACATTGCTAATGTCTCCCAAGCTCCATACCCTCAACCTTATCACCCAATGATTCATTATAATACACAACCTCTCATCCCAAACCAAACACTCGCTGTCATGTCATCTCAACTAGCCCAACCATGGATCCAAAACCCAAATACAAACCCACCAAGGCTGACAAAAGAGGATAATGGAAGAGAAAAAAAAGAAGTGGCTGGACCGATTAGAAAATCGAGAACCTAAAGCTGAGGGGATCCCCATCTGTGACATTCGATAGAACTTTTGAACTGCAGTGACCGCTATCGAGGATGATCAACCCATCAATTATGGTGTTAATCCGGTGTGCCCTTGTTCCCCAGATGCAGAGCTGAACAATTAGAAAATCATCAATTTTCCCATGACCTTTGAGATTGATGCAAAGTAATTCTATAATCCTATAGCTCTGCCCAAGGCTTTAGGAAGATATGATTGAGAAAATAGGCTCACATGTTTCCTTTTCAATATTTATTATCAATAAATGCATTTTCTTGCCATTCTTTTAGTTTCTGTCCAACCATCACATTAACCTTCATTCATTACCTTTTTACTTGTGTGGATCTGAAAGTGATTCTCTTGAAATGATGGTGCTATGACCCCATTATATGATTTTGACTATCCCATTAAAAAAGATAATGGTGACAATTGGGAATAATAAAACAAAAAGCTAAAGAAATTCAACCCCATGGGGAGTCAACAGAAGTGATTAATTCAGGGACAGAGGATGAAAAAGAAAAAGTTAAAATTGGCACTTCCATGAAAAAAGATGAGTGAAGCAAGTTGGTTGAGTTCTGATCTAATTATTGTGATATTTTCGCATGGTCGTACCAAGAATGGATCCGAGTGTGGCTTCCCACAAAATTTCGCTATACCCCAATACTGAGGCGAAGAAGCAGAAATTGAGGAGAATGTACCCTGAAATAAAAGGAGGAAGTCACCAAGCAATTGGAAGCAGAATTTTTGAAAAGAAACAAATAAGTAATCACTTGTGCATTAACTTTTGGTCTCTGTAATTGTCTGAATAATTCATATATTTACTTGGAAATCAGTACATCATTATATACAACTAGTCTAGGCTATATTAGGAAGGTATACTAATGAGTATCCCTATAAATCAGCTAATCAATCAAGCCTAATTATATCTAATTACATTCTAGAACAACCTACTAATTACATCCTGATTATATGCTAATTATAATCTGTAACACTCCCCCTCAAGTTGGAGCATAGATATTAATCATGCCCAACTTGTTACAAAGATAATCAACCCTGGCCCCAACTAGAGACTTTGTGAAAATATCTCCCAATTGTTCTCCAGTCTTCACATACCCTGTGGAAATCAACCCTTGTTGTATCTTCTCACGGACGAAGTGACAATCAATCTCAATATGCTTAGTTCGCTCATGGAACACAGGATTAGATGCAATGTGAAGAGCAGCTTGATTATCGCACCATAACTTGGCTGGTACTGAAGTTTTAAACCCAACTTCACTCAAGAGATGGTATATCCATATTATCTCACACACAGATTGTGCCATAGCCCTATATTCTGATTCTGCACTTGATCGTGACACAACTGTTTGCTTCTTGCTTTTCCATGAGACCAAGTTTCCTCCAACAAAAACACAATAGCCTGATGTGGATCTCCTATCCATTTTGGAACCTGCCCAATCTGCATCTGAGAAACACTCAATATGAGTATGTCCATGATTTGTATACAAAATACCACGTCCAGGTGCTCCTTTCAGGTAACATAAAATATGTTCTAAAGCTGCCAAATGATGAACTGTTGGAGAAGACATAAACTGACTAACAACACTAACAGAATACGCAATATCTGGCCGAGTCACTGTGAGATAGTTCAACTTTTCCGACCAATCTTCTATATCTCTCAGGATCTTCAAACAGTTCTCCTTCTCCAGTAAGCTGCATGTTTGGAACCATCGGAGCACTACATGGCTTTGCCCCTAATTTTCCTGTCTCAGTCAACAAGTCAAGTACATATTTCCTCTGAGATAGAAAAATACCTTTATTACTTCCTGTGACCTCAACACCCAAGAAGTACTTTAGCATTCCTAAGTCTTTCGTGTGAAACTGAGTATGAAGGAAAGACTTAAGAGATGAAATTCTTGTAGTATCACTCCCAGTAATGACAATGTCATCCACATATACAACTAGAAGAATGCTACCTGCTGTAGATTGCTTATAGAACACTGAGTGATCAGACTTACTTTTCTTCATGCCAAAGGTCTCAACAGCCTCACTAAACTTGTCAAACCAGGCACGGGGACTCTGTTTCAAACCATACAGAGATTTTCGAAGGCGACAAACTTTCCCATACTCCCCCTGAGCAACAAAACCAGGAGGTTGCTCCATATAAACCTCCTCCTGAAGATCACCATGAAGAAAAGCATTCTTGATATCAAGTTGATGCAAAGGCCAATTATAAATAGCTGCCATAGAAATAAGCAATCTGACAGATGTCAATTTAGCCACAGGAGAAAAAGTGTCAGAATAATCTACACCATAGGTTTGAGCATATCCCTTAGCAACAAGACGGGCTTTCAGTCGAGCAACTGACCCATCAGGATTTACCTTAACCGTGAAGACCCATTTGCATCCAATAGCTCGTTTTCCTAAAGGTAAAGTAACCAAGTTCCAGATACCATTGTCATCTAAAGCATTCATTTCCTCTATCATTGCCTTATGCCATCCAGGATGAGATATGGCTTCATGAACAGTTTTGGGGATAGAGATAGAATCAAGGGATGCAATAAAAGAACAAGATGAAGGTGACAAATGATGATAAGAAATAAAAGAGGAAACAGGATAAGTACACTGACGTTTACCTTTGCGTAAAGTAATTGGAAGATCATTACCTAATGACGAAGGAGAAATTGGTACTGGACATGAATCAGAAGTGGAACCCGAATCAGGATGTGGTTCATCTGGTGTAGACCTGAGTGATAGGAGGCCGGGTAGGAGCTGGTGCCATAATGGGTGCAGATGGTGTGGTAGTATAGACTAACACATCATCATCCTCCCCCTGTTGGGGTGTTGGAGCAGATGAAAAATATGGTCTGTCTTCTAGGAAAGTGACATCAGCTGAGATAAGGTACTTATTAAGATCAGGACAAAAACATCTATAACCTTTCTGAAGACGAGGATAACCGAGGAAGACACACTTCAAACATTTTGGATCCAACTTACTGACCTGCGGACGAACATCTCTGACAAAGCATGTACTACCAAATATCCGAGGGTCAACAGGAAACAATGACTTGTTAGGAAATAGGATACTATAAGGAATCTCACCATGAAGAACCGATGAAGGCATGCGATTAATCAAGAAGCATGCTGTGGAAACGGCATCAGCCCAGAAAGATTTAGGAACTTTCATTTGGAATAAAAGGGCTCGGGCAAGTTTCAAGAAGATGTCTGTTCTTTCGCTCTGCTACTCCATTTTGGGATGAAGTATCAACACAAGAAGTTTGGTAAAGGATACCACTCTGAATCATATAATTTTGGAACATGGATGACTTATATTCTTTGGCATTATCACTTTGCAATGTATGAACAGAGACATTAAACTGTGTTTTAATCTCAAAGACAAATGCACAAAAATTGAAAACAACTCAAAGCGATTTTTCATTAGATATAACCAAGTAACACGAGAAAAGTCATCAACAAAGGTAACAAAATACTTAAACCCAGTTTTTGAAGTGACAGGACAAGGACCCTAAACATCAGAATGGACTAATTCAAAAGGAAAACTAGCTCTTTTATTGACTCTAGGACTAGAACTAAGAAGATGGTGTTTGGCAAATTGACAGGACTCACAATCCAATGACATCACTTTATTAAACTGTGGACAAAGTTTCTTGAGCAGCGGAAGAGATGGATGGCCCAGCCTGCAGTGTGCTTCAAAAAGAGATGGAACACCAGTGCAAGTCAATGGTTTTGGAATTTGCGTGTCAAGGATGTAGAGACCCCCAGATTCATGTCCTTTACCAATAATCTTCTTCGTCATAAGATCCTGAAATAAGCAATGATCGGGATAGAATGAGATACAACAGTTAAGATGACAAGTGAGCTGACTTACTGAGATCAAGTTAAAAGATAATTGTGGCAAATGTAGGACAGAGGACAAAGGAAGTAAGGGAGTTGGTGTAATTGTGCCAGACCCAAGAACACAAGATGTCGACCCATCTGCTAAAGTTACTTTAGACATGGAGGTGTGTGACTGAAAAGTGGAAAAGAGACCAGAATTACCTGTCATATGGTCTGTGGCACCAGAATCAATGACCCATTTGGAGGATGATGAAACAAGACAGGTATTTGATTTACCTGAATCAGCAATTGCAGTGATAGGAGTAGATGAAGACTTTAGTGATTCTTGGTACTGAGAAAACCTGGCAAATTCATCCGCAGAGATAAGAACAGATTTTTCAGATGCTTCATTAGTGGATGCAATGTGAGCTGAGGGCTTATAATGGTTACTAGGAGGCTGATGTTGATGTTGATTCCTGTACTGAAGTCTCTTGCAATCCCACTTCATATGTCCTGGTCTATGGCAATAATGACACACAATTCCCCCTGAATCTTGTGTGCGGGTGTCAGAGCTACCACTGCTAGTTGATCCTCCCCCACCCTTTTTATTGCCGTGTCTCAAATGTGGTCGACCAAAAACATCGGTATTTCGACTGACAAGGGCATTGCTGATTGGAGTGGATGAGGTACTTTCTGTGCGAAGTACCCTACTAAAGACTTCTTGTAAAGAAGAAATCTCAGAACTAGACAAAATCTGTGACTTAGCAGTCTCAAATTCAGAAGGAAGACCAGCTAGAAAACTCATGATGACCATCCGTCGCATTGTGTTTGTTTCTTTGAACCTTCACATCGAATCGAATGGCAAAGAACATATTCAGCTCCTCATAAGTTCTTTTAAAATCCATAAAATAATTTGTAAGAGACTTGTCTTGTTTTTCTGCACGGTAAAAATCTTGGCATACCTCATAAATGCGAGAAATGTTCTTTTTCCCAGAATACAAAAACTCTAGATAAGTCAGCAGCTCCTTAACAAATTCACAGTGAGTAATTAAACCAATTACCTCGCTGTCAATGGAGTTTCGTATTTGCAAAAACAATCGGGCATCTTCCCGTAGCCATATTTTTCGAGAATCATCAATGGGGGGGTCATCTGTCATATGATTATCCTTATCAATGCTCCACAAATACAATCGAACAGACTTGCTCCAATCAAAATAATTATCACGACCACGGAGTTTGTGATCTGTAATTTTGGATACCACCGGGATCACATCAGGCATAACCACTATTTTGTTCTCTGTTTTATCCTCAGCCATAACACCAAACAGATCCAAATAATCCATAAAACAAATTCAAACAACAAATACAGTTAAAATACACTTGCTGTATGCAGGAACAAAGGGATACAAACCACTAAAAACAAGCCCAACAAAAACAGAGGCAAACTGAAACCAAGCCTTACAAAACAAAGGCGAGAAAATAGGCGTAAAAACAGAGGCGAATCGAAATCTCAGCGACGGTGGTGGCGGGGCGAACGGAGACGGTGATCGGCCTGGAAATCTTAGGCGACGGCGGTTGTGGGGCTAGACGGAGATGGTGAGTTGGCGACGCGCCTTCACGCGCCGGCTCGTGAATGGCGGTGAAATGAAGAGAGAGAGAGAGAGAGAGAGCCACGCGCAGCTGTTCTAGTGGCCGGACTTCGGGACGGCAGTCGCTGGAGGCTGAGGAAGCAGCCTAGGGTGGCGGTGCAACACCAGGACTGTTGCCAGAAGAAAAACTCAGAGATACGAGAGAAGAAGAAGTGGTCTTCTTCCCTTTTTCAAATGACGAAAAACAAACGAAAAAAAAATGCTGAAGCTCTTAATACCATGTAATTGTCTGAATAATTCATATATTTACTTGAAAATCAGTACATCATTATATACAACTAGTCTAGGCTATATTAGGAAGGTATACTAATAAGTATCCCTATAAATCAACTAATCAATCAAGCCTAATTATATCTAATTACATTCTGTAATAGCCTACTAATTACATCCTGATTATATGCTAATTATAATCTGTAACAGTCCCAAAATTAAACTTTTGAAAATAAATAGTCATGATTTGAAAATGAAGATTGACCATCTTTCTTTATCCTTCACAATTTGTAATATCATTTGTTACCCCTTTTGAACTTGAAAATTTTCTTTAAAGAACCTCAGACAAGGATCACCTCTACACTAGGGGTTAGAAAAAAAAAGAAAAAAGAAAAGAAAAGAAGAAGAAAAAGAAAAGAAGAAGGTAGGCAAATGATGAAATGAAAAAGGAAAAGTAAATGAAAAGTTTTTGTGTTCTTGACAATGCCAAAAACAATTGACAAAGTTTGCTAAAGATCATTGGTCTCATTCAACATTTAAACACTTGTTTGAGCCTTATATCCTTTCTTTCATAACCCTTAACCTTGGCCACGTTACAAGCCTCAAAAAGTCCATTCTGATCAATGAAGGGTTGTTTTCATTTTCATTAACTTTAATTCTAAGATAAAAGATTTATGCTCTTCTGAGTTTTCAGTTCCTTGCTCCTACATTAAAAAAAAGAATAAAAAAGAAAAAATAAAAGTGACTCGCTAGGCTAAAAACCTGAAAAGGCGACCTAAGCAAAAATTAAGGTGACCCGCTAGGTTGAAAACTAAAAAAGAGTGACCTAGGCAAAAGTCAGGGTCAAAAATGGTATTTGACACATCCGAAGAAGTGGAGTTGCCTCAAGTCACAAACTGGGGCAGTTTGAGTTCATTAAGGCCAAATTGGGGCAGTCTGAATTTGTCATCAAATGCTTCGATACACAAAGACTTGGGTCAAACTTGGGCAATTTGAATATATGAAGCCTTGTCATGAAAAGCTCCCAATGCGTGAAAACTGGGTCAAATCATATTCTTGGAAACAGACAATGGGGTGTTCAAGGTTGCATAATGGGAATTAGCACTAATCATCCTAGAGAGCATCACTGGAAGAGTTGGAAAACTCCACCCAAACATTTCTTGTAAACTTTTCAATTCTAATCCCTTTTGAATTGTTTTTCCTATACTTTTCCTTTCCATAATGATAACCCATTTTCGCTGCAACCTATTGATGATGCATTTCTCATGATAGACTTATATTGGAATGTGAAACATATGACAATATTGCAAAAGCATTTAGATTTCCTTGAAAGGTCATGGGAAATACAATGAAATCTCGATAAGAGTGTTGATGAGAAAAGAAATGATAGTCAAGTCACTATCACATCTAATGCACACCTCAAGGATTATCCCGGTTGGACATTTCAACCGTCGGCTAAATAGACAAATGAAATGATGCCAATAAATCTCATTCCAGTTCATCTTTGAAAATGATTGCAATCATGTCCTCAGGGGTCGTGGAGACACACAAAAAAAAGACAAAAAAAAAAGTTTTTTGTACTCTCATACATCTAAAGCATGCATAGTGCACTATTTTATTTTGCTAGCCTTGACCTACAAAGGTTCAACTTGCTGTTTTCAGTCAAATTAGAGCCTTATGTCCATTTCTTTTTGGGTCCTCGTACCCATTGCTCTTAGTTTCTGAGACAACTCAGGGCGACATGCCCATTGCCTTTAATGTTTATGGGTCCCAGTACCCATTGCCTTTAAGTTTTTTTTGTTAAGCTTCAATGGATACCCGACTCCATAAGTTTCTTACCTTGTTTTTGTTAAGTTTCAACAGATACTCGACTCTGTAAGCTTTTTATCTTGTTTTTGTTAAGCTTCAACGGATACCCGACTCCGTAAGTTTCTTACCTTTTTGGGTTCCTATATCCATTGTTCTATGTTTTCGGGTCCCAGTACCCATTGCCTTTAAGTTTTTGTTAAGTTTCAACGGATACTCGACTCCGTAAGCTTCTTACCTTATTTTTTGTTAAGCTTCAACAGATACCCGACTCCGTAAGCTTCTTACCTTATTTTTTGTCAAGTTTCGACAGATACCCGACTCCACAAGCTTTGTGCCTTTTCTTTTTTAAGTTTTCTATCAAGTTTCGACGGATACCTGACTCCGCAAGCTTTTTACCTTTCTGTCAAGCTTCGACGGATACCCAATTCCGCAAGCTTTGTGCCTTTTCAATTTTAAGTTTTCTATCAAGTTTCGGCGGATACCCAACTCTACAAGCTTTGTGCCTTTTCTGTTTTAAGTTTTCTATCAAGCTTCGGAAGATACCCGACTCCGCAAGCTTTTTACCTTTCTGTCAAGTTTCAGTGGATACCTGATTCCGCAAGCTTTATGCCTTTTTTGTTTTTACTGTTTGTTGTATTTTTTGCATCAATCTACACATTTTAAAAAAAGGGAAAATCAAAATTTTCATGGACAAAATTGAATCAATTCCTTTGCTTTTCATTTAATTTAAATGCAAAGCAAAGAGGGGCAGCTGTTGATACCCAATTTTGTCCATAAAATTTTTATTTTTGTTACTTAATCAAGGTATGAACACTCAATTTTGTCCATAAAGTTTATTTCTAAACCTTGAAAAATGAATGAAAATTTAAAAAATAAAAAGGAAAAATGAAAAAAAGGAAAAAAAAGTTGAAAAAACTAAAGTGTTTAAGCCCCACATTGGAGAAGCCAAGCTCCTTCTCCCTCCCCTCTTCCTACATAAAAGGGTGCTTCTCAATGGTTTGCACATCCAAAATTTTTTTCACACTTGGGTTTAATACTAAGTATAAGAGCCTAAGAACTTTAGCAAATTTTTTTACTTGGGCTTAATACTAAGTATAAGAGTCCGAGATTTTAGTAATTTTTTTTCTTCTTTGCAAGTGGGTTACTTTTCAAGGTTTTATTTGAAGAGAACGCGTGAGGCTCTATGTAGACTTCTTTGAGCATAGCATTTTTATACGTCTTGGAGGTATGTTTGCTCTCTTCCTTTTTTTTTTTGGTTTGTTTGTATTTGTATTTGTATTTTTTATTTTATTTTTACCTTTCATTTGGGCTTCAACTTTCTATTGATGTTTTGAATTTTTTCATATTTATTTTATTCTCATTGTTGTCATTCATATTTGTATAAAATAAATTTAAAATATTGGATAAGATTCCGACGACAGAATAATCAAGATTAGCCGCGATAGTGGTAACATCTTGACTTTCTTGAGGTGAGGAGGAATTTTATGGTTTTGCCAGGAGCGCTGGTGAGATTATAACAATCTCCAATAAAATAATCTTATTCCATATCACTTCCCCTGTAATAATATTATTATGTATTTGTACTTATGCTTTAAATTAATTTATTTATTTTTGAATTAATGTATTAATCAAATAATTTTCAATGGCTGACGACGAAAAAATTGAAAGAGGATCGGAGCACCGATCAAATACACTCTTTCCGATAATCTTGACGCTTTATATTGGATCTTTCCAAAATACATGGTAGTCTAATCCCCACATAAAAATTAAAATAATTATGTAAACTAAAATATAACTTTTTTTATAAACCAAAATAATTTTTTTGTAAAATAAAATATTCAAATAAAAGTGAACAATTTCATACAGTTTTTCAACATCATGATTGTGGTAAATTAAAGTTTTATTTTTCATGAAGACTTTTTTTTTTAGAAATTACTACAAAAATCTCATTGTGCCTAAATTTTTTTTTCTTGATTATAAATGAGATTTTATTTGGTCATTTTATTTTAAAAATTACTTCTCTTCCAAAAAATAAAATTTTAATTCATCACATTTATATAATATGTTGTAGACTTAGAATTTGTTCCAAAATAATGACTATTTAGCCACTCATTCCATGTCTTAGTCATTTATCATCTTTGATAACTTGCATGACAAAATAGGACATATCAAAATAAAAAAAAATAATTCTTTTTAAAAAAGGACCAATTTAATTAATATTGCAAATAACACTAGATTAAGCAGAATCGTTTTTAGAATCTGACGGTGTATACGCTAACACATTCCCTACTCGTAATCAACCCCCGAATCATGAACTCTGAAATGTAGACCATCTCTCAGGTGTCCAATTGCACCATTTCATTTAGTGGATAAAGCGATTGATGACGACTCCTAACACCCCGAGAACTTTTCCTTCCCTTTCTTTTTATTTTCGCGGCGCCCTTCGGGACGGTTACGACAATTTTAAATGTGAAGATCTTTAAATAAGAAGTACATGATTTCTTTCAATATAATATTTAAATATGTAACTCTTAACCTTATATTTGGATGTTTTTTCATTAAAAGAATGGAATGAAATAGGTGGAGATGAAGCGGAAAGGAAATGAATGGAATGAAACATAGTTTCCATTCTCTTTGTTTGGAAGTTTCATTAATGAAACGGAACGGAACTTTATTACTCATATGTTCCCCCCATTCCACCTCAATTTTGAAGAGAACAAAAGTTAGGTATTTGAAAGAAGATGGGGGAAATAATTCTTCATGTGTTCCATTTCGTTCTGTTTCCATGTATTTTAAAACTCCAAAACCAAAAAAGTTATTTCCGTTCCCATCATTTTCTTTTTATTCTTCTCATTATCTATCATCCAAACATCGTGTAAAACACATGTAAACTATCAACGTTACATTTAAAAAAAATTATACTTTTTTATCATATTTTAGAATAATTATGTGTTCTAAAATAAAATTAATGTGTGAAAAGTAAAAATAAGTTAAACCTTCTAATAATGCATACTTTACCCAACTAAAGATCTGAAATCTGAATATATATATATATTTAAAAAAAAAAAACTTCAACATACACAGTGATTTCGCATGGAGCAGCCATAGCTCGATAAACCCTAATTCCTCTTTCCACATCGAATAGCTTCACTTGGCTGCTCACTTCGATGAGGGTTCTGCAACTGGGCTTGTTGCTGGCTTTGGCATCTGGATTTGCAGCCATTTCCATTTACATCACCGGAGTCTCTAATCCCTCTGTATGTATGTATGTATGTATGTATGTATGTATATCTGATTGAAATGGGTGTAAGAGATGGCTTCAATCTGCGTTAAATCTAATGAGTGTAATGTAAACCATGCACAGATCCCAATTATCAGCTCACAGATGAAGACACGCAAGCGTTGCTTTCGTTGCACAACACTTTCGAGAAGTGTGTGGTGAGGTTTCGCTCTCCTTCTTTAGTTTTGTTTATTGCCTTTTGTGTTCTTGTTGCATTTGCCTTAAAATTGCGTTGTTTGTCATGTATAGTTTTCCATAAAAAACATACAACGTTGTTGCTTAGATTATGTATCAACGTTTGATTGTTTAAGTAGTGAATTCAGGAAGCAGATTGTAAACCTGAATTTTGGTTTGTTTCCAATTGGATGCCTAGAACATTTCGATAAAATAAGATCTCTGCATATTTATAAATACTAAAATACACTAACATTAATGTTGGACATTTGGACCATTGATAATTGTAGGGAACCTTTTCTACTAAATTTCATAAGATAATATTTTTTTGTGCTGAAAACTATTGTATTTTTTTTTAAAGGATTATGCTGGTGAAAAGATTTCTTAATTTTGATTGCACCTCGGCACGGTATTTATTTTAGATTGTAGTACTTTGGTTTCGATTTGTTTGCTTATGGTCTCAGAACTTTATACTTCTTTCCAGTCTTGTATTCTCAGTATGGATTCTTTGGATGATTCGACTGACTTGCTCATTTTGTGTTTTATGCAGAGTGCAAATGGACTTGGCCTGAAAGCAGCTAGGGACACAGATTATTGCCAAACCACAATAAAGTTCCCCAGTGACACCATCCCCAAATGGGTAAATATTCCTAATCATTCACTGACCAATTTGTTATTCATGAAAACAAAAAAAATAGTGTTGCATATGTGGTCCTAACAAATATGTTAATTATGACAACCTACAACCTGGGGTAAAATTGCTTCCTCCTATTCAGAAGTATGGATTGAGATCTACTTAATCACGTGTGGTTTAAAAGTAGCTAAACAATTATCCCATTTATTGACTTATGGAGATTTCTGTATTAACAGAGAGATTCCAAAACTGGTGAACTTGAAGCTCTGTCTTTTGATTTTAATCTATGTGAAGCTGTGGCTACATGGGAACAGGTAAGCAACTTGCTCTGTGTTTTCATGATTGTGATTACCCAGAAATCTATCATCCCTTTCATGAGATATAAATCCAGATTCCAGATGCTTTTGATATTCTATATTTGATAGATATAGCTGCTAGACCCAGTGAATACACATTTTTTAGTCTACCACAAGGCAATTCAATTACCCTTGTCATCCTTTACGCATTAATGTCAAGTTCCTTTTTTATTACTATTACTACTACTATACTACTATTGTTATTGTTATTGTTGTTATTATTTATTTATTTTTTGCATTCTAAAAGAAACTTACGGTGTATGCTTTACATTTTATTGTTGTGTGTCATGAATTGATGGCTCAGGTGCGGAACAGTACCACTATACTCACCAAGGAATTTATTGATTCTTTACCAAATGGATGGGAGGAATATGCATGGCGTAGGATCAATAAAGGAATACTTCTGTAAGTAAATGAGCGACGGAACTTTACTAAACAGTTAAGTAATTATGCAATAATGGTAACCTATAAGGATGACAGCCAAACTAAATTCACAGTTTAGTTCATTTATTAGAAATGAATGATAGTAGTATACTTTATATAGCTGGTTATAAATTTCCAGAAAGGTTATGCAAATTTCAAAACCTGAAATGGTCTGAAGTTTTCTTTATCCAAGAATGCAATAGTGTGAGTTTTATATCCACAAATAAGGCATATGATATGTTAGTTGAACTAGGATACCCTGTCAATTTGTCAGTCCTAAGACTTTTTTACTTGTCTGTTAAGAAGTCCACTAGAATTAACTTCTGTGACAAATCAATGTTAAAAAAATAGGCTATAAGCCAAGAGATTTACAAGGTTCGGCCTATAGGCCAGCATCCACATGCTCTTGTGGAGGTGATAAAACCTTTTCTTAAGCTGTCTTTTCCACTCTACTGCTAATTGCTAAATACAACATAGGCTTCAAAATATATATCATACTCATCATGTTCCATGTTTAACATATTTAGAATTACCTGTTAAATTCAGGGGTTCTTGTTTAGAAGGAAATTAAAGTTAATGGAAAGTCTCATAGAATAGGATCTTTCTGTATTGCAGCAACCGCTGTGAGAACAAGACCTTGTGCATGGAGAAACTTTCAGTAGTGCTCCCTGAAACGCCACCATACTTCCCAAGGCAGTTTGGGCGCTGTGCTGTTATTGGTAATTCGGGAGATCTCTTGAAAACAAAATTTGGGAAGGAGATAGATGGTTATGATGCTGTCATTAGAGAAAATGGTGCTCCAATACAGGTTATTTGCTCAACAGGGTGTTTCTGGTGTTCTTTTTTTTTTGGTCCTAAAAGTTAAGACCTTGTCCCACTCAATTTTATTTATGACGGCAGAACTACACTGATTATGTGGGTAGGAAAAGCACGTTTCGCCTTCTAAACCGAGGATCTGCCAAAGCACTGGATAAAGTCGTAGAATTAGATGGTATCGCCACTTTTTGTAATATGAGTCCCACTTGTTATAATGCCTATCATGAGTTACTGGAACCTTACTACCAATGTTGTTTCTGCAGAACAAAGAAAAGAGGCCTTGATAATAAAAACAACAATTCATGACATCATGAGCAAAATGATTCATGTATGTTTTCTTATCAAAAGAAACCACCTTCTAAAAGCATTACTTTTAAGCTTAAATATGTTTTTTGTCCCTGAAAATATAACGCCTTTTGGTTTTGGTCCCTCTAATTTTTTTTTTGTTTTAGTCCTTGCCCCACTAATGAAACTCCTTTAAGTGCTTATGTGACAAAAGAGGTCCCACTCACTAATGCCACATGTCAGTAGCTCTGTCTGCCACCTAAGCACTTAACGGAGGTTCACTAAACAATTTTAGAGGGACCAAAACCAACAAAATTTTTTTAGAGGAACCAAAATCAAAAAGTGATATATTTTGAGGGACCAAAAACATATTTAAGCCTTAATTTTATATTTGTTGTGCCACACATTCTATATGCCCACTTGCAAAGCAATTGGCTTTTGTCTTACGCAGGAAGTTCCTATAAAAAATCCTGTATATCTCATGCTAGGTGCATCCTTTGGTTCAGCAGCTAAAGGAACTGGACTTAAGGCTCTTGAATTTGCCCTCTCTATGTGTGATTCAGTGGATATGTATGGTTTCACTGTGGATCCTGGTTATAAAGAATGGTATAATATTTTCTGTTGGCAACTAGTTTTTGTGGTTAAATACTTCTTTCTTTGGAATATGATTACCTGATCAATAAAACTATTATTTTTCTTTTAGGACAAGATATTTCTCTGAATCTCGTCAAGGCCATACCCCATTGCATGGTAGAGCTTATTACCAGATGATGGAGTGCTTGGGAGTAAGTAAACCGTACTTGTTACTGTATGTACAAATCATTTAGATTCTGTTAATTTTAGCATCATGAAAGATGACTTGAAGTTGTGGAGGTCTTAGTTTCGAGTCATACTAATGACTTTCCTTTGGTACAAAAGAAAATAGATATTTTCCTCATTATTGGCTGAGAGTTATGTTCATTATTGAAATTTCATACTTAGATTGCATAAATCATAAGCAAGGATGTTTATTCTATGTTGACTTAGTTCTTAGTGGTATGAGTACAATCATCTTGTTTCTTGTTTTTCAATCATTGACTTTGTCTATCTGCTTCCATTGTCAAGCTTATCAAAATCCATTCTCCCATGCGAGCTGATCCAAACCGTGTTGTAAAATGGGTTCCGAGCCACCATATTAAAAGGGCTGCCAGGATTGCATCAGAGAAATTATTGAGGTAAATGATATTCCCTGCCCCCTTCGCCCCCAAAATATTTGGGCCTTTTTTAAAAAAACATTTTTGTATGGATTTTACCAGGGTACCTGATGTATAAATATGTAATTATAGTAGCAAGTGTCTTAATATCTCTTGGCTTGTGCTCCTATTAAGACAAAGCTGAAATTGTGACGGATAAAATATGCAGTAGTTTATTGGCAATGTTCATGAGTAGAAGGGTGTTGGTCTTTGACCTGTTCTATTGGAAAACTCGCAAATCTCGAGAGGTCATGAGCCTTTTGTATAACTTCATTTCATCAATCATATGGCCCTGCTAGTTTACTATTCTATGGGCCTTCAAATTATCTGTCCAAATGTAAAAGTTAGAGATATCAAATAGTAGTTTTGGAAGGCATATTATATTGATCATCAATGCCTCATGCAATCCCACAATTTTCTGAACACACACATGGCATGCTATTAATTCTTGTTCAACATTAATTGAGCTCGACATTGTGAGTGGAGATTGATTGTATCTGAGACTAGCTGGACTTTGTCGATTTTATGATTTCTACAGGAGAGTTGGAGCAGGATCTGGAGATCCACTGGGTGCATGTTCCATTTTTAAGAAGCAAGTTAAAAGAAATCTAACTGCAGTTTCAAAGCTCAGAAAGGCGGCACTTGATCATATAAGGTATGTGAAGAGCACAACCATGTATCCTCTGGAGCATAGTCCTGGACATGGGTTGCTTTGCACTGTGCCATCTGATTGAACTGTAAAGGGATTTTATGCGTTCAGCTTGTGCTGTCAGGAAGCATCTTACCTCCTGATTTGCCAAATCTTGTGTTTGTTCATCTTTTGCAATATATATGTGATTAACTTGAAAAAATGGCGATGAAGCTTGTTCCTACTCCTCACCGGTGTGGTGGCAAATCCACGAAATCTTTTTATTCATTCTCTTTTTTTTTTTTTTTTGGGGGGGTGGGTTTAGAAACTTTTTAAGGACTTACATTTGGTTAGGGAGATGATGACAGAACAGCAAGGACAAAATTTTGTGGCATCTGTACCGCTTAGTTGAACACTATAATGAGTTGAGCTGTAATGATTAACTTTTGTTTTTCTTGAAATAATTAATATTACAGTTTTAGTCCATGTTATAGCTTGACATGTTCATGTATCATGTATGCCTTGCTGTGTTTTTTTTCCTACAATGTTGCACTGCCTACTTCCTTTAGATCCTATTGGAGTAGTTTTAGATTTCTTAAACTGACATCAGCATATATGATTTTCGTGTTAATGTTTATCAGAAAGAAATTTTAATGATCATTTCTTTGTTCCAAACAATGTCAGAGGTGTTAGCACCGGCAGACGCTCTACAAATGATGAGGATATCAAGGGTATGTAGTACATTTGTCATAATAATAAAATAAGAAAGGAAGTTTATGTAATAAAGACAAAATTTAAGAGAAAATAGAGTAATGTACTGAAAAAATTATTAACATATTTATTAGTACATAATAATAAAATAAGAAGTGTGAAAGCAGAATCCTTCTCTTTTCTTCTAAACTCTTGCTTATGTTTACAAGCGTCAGATAAGGAGGATATGACAAGATAAGTTAATACTATCGACTTTATCGACGTTTGGCAGATGTCTAATTGACAGATAGTCAAATGGCAAAGCCTTCTTATCCTACTCTAATAAGATAACACTATCCTCCCTTATGATACACGATATAACCGATAAGATTTTTCTCCCACCACTACCCTCCACTTTTAATATTATTAAATTCGTAATTATTATTATTATTATTATTATTAAATTCGTAATTATTATTATTATTATTATTAAATTCGTAATTATTATTATTATTATTAAATTTGTAATTATTATTATTATTATTAAATTCATAATAATTATTATTATATTCCTAATTTTATTATTATTATTATTATTATTATTATTATTATTATTAAATTCGTAATTATTATTATTATTATAATTATATTCGAAATTATTATTAATATTATTAAATTCGTAATTATTATTATTATTAAATTGTAAGTATTATTATTATTATTAAATTAGTAATTATTATTATAATTATATTCAAAATTATTATTAATATTATTAAATTCGTAATTATTATTATTATGATTATTAAATTCGTAATTATTATTATTATTATTAAATTAGTAATTATTATTATAATTATATTCAAAATTATTAATAACGTAATTATTATTATTATTATTAAATTAGTAATTATTATTATTATTATTAAATTAGTAATTATTATTATAATTATATTCAAAATTATTAATAATATTATTAAATTCTTAATTATTATTATTATTAAATTCGTAATTATTATTATTATTATTATTTCATTAGTAGTTTAACAAGCAAAAGGTGATGGTAAAAAATGTTAAGGATAATATAGTCATAGTAAATAATTATATATACTATCAAGTTATTTATACTAAATGATCAAATGCTTGATAAGATAAACTTATCACTTGAATCGAACTTATCCTATTCTCTTATACTATCATGCTTTATATTATCAGGTGTACCAAACGCAGCCTTGATGTATATTTTTAGCGTTGACTTTGTTAAATATGAAAAATTCTTACATCTTCGTGGAGTAATGGAGTAAGAATTGAGGAAGTAAGAACTAAGATTTTTTACTCCAGGAGAATTTCTACCATTAATTTTTCTTTCATTCCTTTTTTCTCTCCTCTTCATCCTTTAAAAGGAACTCTTGAGATGATCTATGAAAAAATAAATATTCGTTTGATTTATATCTTCCTCCAACGGTATGAAAGAAACACTCGTCAAATATATATACACACACAAGGTGATGCTTGATACCCATCTTATACATAGTTCACAAGTTCATAAGACCAACTTAGTAAATTGGAGAGTAAAAAATAATAGAGTAGTAGAATAAAATAGAATACGTGGGGTTTGGCCTTTTTTATTTTTTTGTCATAGATAGAGATTAAAAAAAGTCTCTGCTTAATGGCAAGAGAAAGGTCTTCAGTTAATTAGAGATTTAGACCTCCAGCAAACGTTTTTGAGAATTTTTTAAAAAAAAAAACATGTAGGGTTAACAGTGAGTCTCTTCTCTCACCTATTCTTTCTTTCTGTGATCCAAATCCTTATTAGAGGTGGACCGAGTTCTAATAAAGACTGATTATTGGACCGGGCCGTAGGACTGACTTTGTTGGGCCTAGCATCTATCTATTACAACGTGTTTTTACTTGTTAGCGCCTGGCTATATTTCACTAATACTATATTTTTTTTTTACATTACTAATTTACATTCTCAGTTTGGCCAAAGACAAACAATTTATGTCGGAATTAGAGGATTTGAAAAGATATTTTTTACGATCTGACTCTAAAAAATTAGTCTAGTTAATATTCAAACATATTATGCCAATACTATATTATATTTAAATATATACATATAATTTGTTTGAATACTTAGAATAAAATAAATATAAAAAAAGCTACTTATCATAATAAAATAATCATATTTCTTTTGTATTTTGTTTTTGTTTTTAAGAGTATTTTTATCTGATAAATAAGAAAACAATCTCTTGAGATACTATTAGGTATTTAGGCGGAGACTCCTCTCAATAGTATTATTTTCATATATATAGATCTCGAAATCGAATCCAAGATCACATACTTAAAGGATTTAAATCTCTTTAATTTGGACCAATATCCATTAGTTTTATTTTGTAGCTATTATATTATGAAAAGTGATTATTTCAAGTAAAATTTGTTATTATTTCAAAATTATTATATTGTATCAAATTCGGCATCAACTCAATTGAAATAGGATGCTTGATTTAACACTTAATTATAGCTTTTGTTTTTTCAATTTTTTTTCTTTATTTTAAAGGA
Organism: Ormosia semicastrata; assembly: GCA_029884595.1. Taxonomy (NCBI): domain Eukaryota; kingdom Viridiplantae; phylum Streptophyta; class Magnoliopsida; order Fabales; family Fabaceae; genus Ormosia; species Ormosia semicastrata. The sequence goes on from JAQQTO010000043.1 coordinate 9,657,809, forward strand.
TCAACCCTCCATTATTAATCTCCACTACATTACTACTACTAGTTTTTCTAATAAAATTTTAAAGATTATTTCCAATATACAAACACTAAGACTGATTACGGTCTCTAATTATAACTATTCAACAATACTGTATGCCAGTTTTAAAAAAAAATGCCTGCATGCCATCTCAAATCAAAAATCAAATAAAATAATAATAATTCATGTGAGCTAATGTCTATTTATCAGGGTACAAATAAAACAAAATCTGTAACCAAAATAATAAAACAAATCATTGGAATCCAACTCCAACTCTCCAAGCTCCAAAGGGTTTGTAATTACTAATTTGGTCGCAATGGCACCACAATGTTTAATTTTTGTGAGTTGGTCTCCAAGTTACAAGTTACGACGCGCACACACACCTGGCTCCTACTTCTGTCACTTCATTTACTCCACTTCCACTGCCTCTCCTCCCCCAAGCCTGCACCTGCCACCTCCTACTATTTTTCTTCTCTCTCTCTCTCTCTGTTCTTAATTCTTATCCACTTGACTGCATCACACACCCAAACCCCATAACCTTTCCTTTTCTCTTAGAAAATTGAAAACTCAAAGCAACCAAAGACCCTATCCCATTCCTGCATTTCTCACCAACTCCAATGTCTGAGATTCAACCGCCGGAGGGGCAGATGAACGGCGGCGGAACGCTGATTCTCAACTCTGTCGAACCCCTTGGACTCGGATCAAAGCGGCAGAGGAGGCCAAGCGTCCGATTAGGCGACATCGGTGGAGACCCACCCTACGATTCCCACCCTCGCCGCAATCCCCACAAGCCTTGGAAGCCCAACCCCTTCCCCAAGGACCCTAACCCCTCAGGTAAACCCTCCAAGACTCGACCTTTAACCAATTTGAGTTCCGTCCCCGAAACCCTAGACGAAATAGAACCCAATAGTAACATCGATACCATCGCCATTGGTAGCTGGAAACTCAAGGAATCATCCAAGAAGAGGGCTTCCACCAAGAGGGTCAGATCCAATTGGGTTTCAAGAATCGACGAAGGCGATGGCGGCGGCGGGGAGGGAGAAGAAAAATTCAGTGGCGGTGAAGATATGGATTATGGGTATCGAGAATTTGATGTGGAAAATTCGGAGAGCCCTTTGAGAGAACAGAGCCCTGTTCATTCTGTCGAGAATTTGGGTGTTGATGGTTTGCATAGGAGGTCCTCCTTCAAGGGTAGGGACCACCACGATGGTGTTGAGATTTCTGGCCCCTCTTATACTGATGCCAGGGATTGGAAATGTGATAGGAACAATGAGAATGGTGGTGGTGGAAGGTGTGGAGAAGATGGGGTCAGAATTTGGCTTAATGGGTTGGGGCTAGGTCGTTATGCTCCTGTATTTGAAGTGCATGAGGTTGATGATGAGGTCTTGCCAATGTTGACCCTAGAGGATCTCAAAGATATGGGGATTAATGCTGTTGGCTCCAGAAGAAAAATGTACTGTGCAATTCAGAAGCTTGGGAAAGGGTTCTCCTGAGCTTTACCTTGTTTTTTGGTACAAAATGTTAGCAGCAGGGGAGGGGAGGGGAGGGGAGGATTCTCAGCCATAGCAAATTAAGATGCATATGTCTGAACTGAGTTCTAGTATGTTCTCCCTTAACTTTTTGTTTTTTAGGCTTGGAATCATTAGGTCTTCACATGTTCTTATTTGAGAAACATCCTTTTTGAAATCCAGTGCAAGTACATATAACTCTGCGAATTTTGTTGGAGTAATTCATTGTGTCTATTACTGAAGTAATTCTAGTTGTATTAACTCGGAAAGAGCAATAGGAGGAAAAAGAAACATGTTATGACGCATTTGGAAAGTTTTTCCTTAAAAGAAAAGGGAAATGCTGTTTAATTTCTTCATTGTATCCATTGGAATATACAGGAGATGCATCTTTATAGTTTTTTGTGGGTACTCCCTAGATGTGGTGTTTCTTGAACAGTTATCATACCAAGAAAATCAATAAATTTCTTCATTTTAATCTAATATGTCATTTTGGCTGATATTCTTAAGGAAAATTACTTATTATAACATTTTAGCACATCTATTTTGTAGATATGATCGCAGTTTGGTGTGCTTTGTATACGATTATCATGGTATTTAATGGAATTAATATATCCTCAATTTCCTTGTTGCTTGCAATTAATGCCATTGGCAACATCTGTCTCTCTAACCACCTTCAACACCAAGCAATAGGATGATTGCAAGTTTGCAATGTTGTACATTCTGTTAGTGGTAGAATTTGGTGTTTGACTGTTCAACAATGTTTTTACGTTTAACTGGGATTGTTGGAATTAACTGAGCTGGTGTTTAGCTACTGTTTTTTCGTGCTTCCTCCAAAGCCCTATTTGTTCTTGGGTGGATGTGCTTTGGTATGAAAACACTTTGCAAATTTTTTTTTTTTAAATAGGGCGAGTGTCTGGTGGTCGGTAATGTTGTTACGCAGAAATGATATAATGCATATTGTGTCGCAATTGAATTCCTTTTGTCTTATATATCTAGTGATGGAGGCACCAACTAAGTGGCAAATTTGGTGTGTTTAGTGGATCAGGTGTGAGTATCTTACTATTTGTTGATGCTCCTTGAAATTTGAGTGCATTTTTCCGTTATTTTCAGCCTTTGATTTTATGTTTGGTAATTTTAATATATGGGAATGAGAGAGAGTGATGTTTGTTTCTATGGTTGGATTTGCAACTGTACACTGCAGTTTTCTTTGAATTGCAGGGGATCCATATCTATTTTTGGATTAGCACATTTTGAAATTGTCTTCGGATGGTGGATAAATTTGATAAAAAATGATTGAGATTGGAGAAGTAAGCTCCATTGACAGAATGGATGCTTGCTATTGTATGTTTATCCTACCCTCTACATAATTATATAAAGAAGAAATTAGGGTTAAAATGCCTAGACAAAGCCTACTCTTATGCAATATTTTAAAAATCGAATTGGAGATTGAACTGACAAAGTTTTAAAGTCATGATTTGATTAGTTTAATTAGTTAAATCTATAGTTGAATTAGAAAATATTTGAATTAGAGACATAATTGGTTAATGATCTAATCGGTTCAATCAGTCGGTTTGATCTGATTTTAAAAACGTTTTTCTTATGATATTCCCCTTCCTCCGAGGTTCTGCGTGACTCCTGCCATTGGGACCAAAGTATTTTCTCTTGCCATGGGATTAATTGATTAATCGAGAGGTAGGGAATAATAGGGAAGATGAGGAATGTGTTGTATGATTGCATTAATGGAAAGCAAGCACCTGGTAGATAGATGGGAAATTATGTGTGCTAGTGTTTAGTGAGGTTCCTAGTGGGAGGAAACTCTCAAATAAATAATGGCAATGGAAAAACGGCAAACTATTGAGATCTGTTGATATTGGTGATTGAGCAACGTATCAAATTACGACTTTCACTTTTCACTTTCAACTAGTTATATATTATGGACACCCGTTAGCAAGCAGGGCGCATGTTTGGATTAGGAAAATATTATTTTGGCTACTAAATTTGATATTATGTATAAATATTATATGTTAATTTAAATATAAATAAATATCTACATATATTATATTTTAAGTAAAAATATATGTATTATCAATGTAAAAAATTGTGTATGTTAAATTTTAAATTTACAAATAATAAGATTGGTTGGATTATTTGAGTATACGATTGACTGTCATTGTTCAAGTCACTACCGTCGTGATATGTTATTTTTGTTGTTCAGAACAGAGGTTCAACCTATCAATGATACAAGTTGTCAAATCATTAAATTACAGCTAAGGTAATCAACTTGGAGACAAGGATGAAAAGTACATTCGAAGTTGAGAAGTGCAATTCAATTCTTTTGACCATCCCATTCCAAACTCTGACATGATTATAACAGATTTGTGGTTCGGTTATCCACCTCGGGTGAAGTATTGCTTGATTATAACAAAGGGTAGCCACTAGCCACTAGCCACTAAAGCAGTACTGTATGGGTAACCAAATATTTTACATATAATATTTATATATATATATTATATATTAATATGAATAAAATATTAAATTAATTTATATATAATTATAATATTTTTATAAAATATAAAATAAATTAAAAAATAAACATATAAAAATTAAATAAATAACGAGAGTATATAAACAATTTTCGTCATATGTATTTATCTCTACCATTAGCAACCCCCGCAAAAAAAGGCGTAGTTGAAGAATTCAAAAATGTCTCCTGCAAGAAAATCGACTTGTTTAGTTGACTCTGAAGAGAACTGCCACTATTCTAATTATCTAGAACATTTTTCTTTTGTTGGTCATGTAATTTTAATTTTATCTTTGAACAACTTGAGCAGATCTTCTGTTTCGGTCACAACTTTAACAGGCTTAAAAGGCCATCGAACTACAGAAGTTTCACTCCATTTTAAAATGGATGAAGATCTTTTCTATTGGCTAAAACAGGAGAAGATTATGTTTTGTCAAAACAAAAAAAAAAATGGAAGTTAGACAGTGAGAGGACGGAAAAAAAAAACTAACCATTTTTTTCTATTTTGACAAAACGAAATTATCTCCTATTTTGGCCAACAGAATCCTCGTCCTTTTAACATCACGTCTTAAAATCACGTCTTTCTCTTGCTGCAGCTTCTTTGGTTCGGCTGCAAAGTACTTTACAATGGTCACCAACTCTAATAATCCCGAGGGACAAAACAAAACAAAAGTAAAAATAAAAAAAAGAGAAAGAAAAGAAGGTTGTGTAAGTGTTTGGTGGCCATTATATTTTTTAGAGTAAAACAATTATTTTAATTAAAAGATACAGGTATTATTAATTTAGTTTTTTTAAAATAAACATTAATTTAGTTCATTAATTATAAAAAAGATATTAAAATTGTCTTTATATGTACAAACTATGATAATACTATTAATGAAATATTGGTTGATTAAAATTCATATTATTTTTTATTATTAATAAAACTAAATTAATGTCAATTTTAGATGATTAAATTGATATTATTTTTATAATTTAAAAATTTAATTAATATCACTTATTTTTTAAGAGATTAAAATAAATGTAATATGATCTACTTTCCCATAAAATCCTGTCATCCGGCCTTCATCAATAGAGATTCAAAATCCTATTGTTTTTTATTCAACCATAACAGGTTGGATGACAAAAATATTAGGCCTCTGCGAAAATCATACCTGTGGTATCGAAGATATCTATGTTAGGAAGTCAAATCTTTTGTCTCCTTTACCATGTTCTTCTACTAATAGAAAAAAAGACAAAACAAAAATTGCCTAGTTTGATTCGGACAATTTCTTCTCTCAAAATTGACCGAACCACACCAAGAACACCTTTAATGGGTATGAAATGATCATAAATCTTTTATATGCTCACTATTCAATTAAAGAATAATGATATCTGTACAAACTTTATTATCACAAATTCCTAATAAATTCTAAGATATACTCATCTGGACCATTCAGAAAAAGTTATAGTAAAATCATGTTATCTAATAGTTTGCATATAAGTCTACGAAAGATTTGTGATAATAAAATATGTGCAAGTATCATATTTACCACAAAAAACAAAAAAAAGGTACAAGTATCATTTTACCTTTAGTTAAAATGTCTATTGTGTGTTGGCATATAATGCCTTGGAAATCTTACACGCTCAAACAATAAACTTAGCTATGTTTTATGACTACCAATATTGCCTCCTCACTATTTTTTTTCTTTATACTTACCTATTTATCTTTATCAGTTTTACTCACATTAATTTATAAATTACTGCAAAAATTAATATTAAAAGTGTTATTAATATTTCAATTATTAATATGCTATCGTTATCTAATAGCCATGCGATGTTTATTATTGTAATGTTATTAAAATTCATAAACATATGATATAATAATTGATATATGAAACTATTTATTAGTTATATATACAAAATTAGAAAGTGATATTTTTAGAAATTCAAATTATGTCTAAAATTGCTAATTGCAAGTAAACAATGACATCACACATGTTTAGACATTGAAGATGTAATAACATGAGAATCATATATGTTCAGATATCTTATGCCTAGGCATTTCTTACCCATACATCTTAGATGCCCAAAAATGTCCGTGTATATCAAGCACCTCTTTAGAGTCAATCAACACATGCATTTTGTGAAAGATAAACATTTTTTTATAGAATAACAATAGTTTCACAATAGGATAACCATGTAGCGATCGTAAGAGTAATTTAAGTTCACAACTGACTGAAAGAAACATTATCTCTAAGAGTGTGTTTGGAATAAATTAAAATGGGAAATGATTTGATTTGTAAATCAAATTTAATTAAATCTTGTGTTTGGAATATTAAAAAATAGGAAATGATTTGATTTCTAAAATCCCATGGATTTAAATCCTTTTGTTTTAGAAATTTCATCAAATTTGATAGGATTTGATTTGATTTAAAATGCATAGACTAATTTACCCTTAGTAACTACCTCTAATCACCTCTCATGAGGGTTAAAATGTAAAATAATAAAACTAAATCAAATCAATTCTCATTTTAATGAATTCCAAACACAAAATTTGATTTCTAAATCAATTCAATTCCTATTTTTTTTTTAAAGTTCCAAACATAAAATTTGATTTCTAAATCAAATCAATTTAAATCAAATCAAATCAAATCAAATCAAATTATTTCCTATTTTAATTCATTCCAAACACAACCTAAGAGTGTGTTTGGAATGAATAAAAATGAGAAATGATTTCATTTGATTTGATTTGAATTGATTTGATTTGATTTAGAAATCAAATTTTGTGTTTGGAACTTTTAAAAAAAAATAAGATTTGAATTGATTTAGAAATCAAATTTTGTGTTTGGAATTCATTAAAATGAGAATTGATTTGATTTGATTTTATTATTTTACATTTTAACCCTTATGAGAAGTTGTTAGAGGTAGTTATTAAGGGTAAAATAATATATTTATTTCAAATCAAATCAAATCCTAACAAATCCTATCAAATTTAATAGAATTTAAAAAACAAAAAGAATGAAATCCATGAGATTTTAAAAATCAAATTATTTATTATTTTTAAACATTCCAAACACAAGATTTAATTTAGTTTGATTTACAAATGAAATCATTTTCTATTTTTTTATATTCCAAACACATTCTAAGGTTCTGTTTAGTATCACATAAGAGAGAGAGAGAAAAAAGGAGAAGTTGAGGAGTTATCCTCTTATTGTTTGGTATCATTCATATAAAAAATCATTTTTTATTTTATCAAAGAAATAAATGAAAATATATGTAAATAAATAAAAGTTTATGTATATTTTGGTGGGACTTACAAAAATTTCTTTCTTCCCTTTCTTTCCATCCAAGAGGGGAAGGATCAAAAAATTGTAGGATCCATAAAAAGTTCATCCCTCCAAGTCTTTTCCCTCCCATTCATACATGCATACCAAACAAGAGAGATGTGCAATCCTTCTCCCTTTTTCCTTTCCTTTGTATCCAAAAACATCATACCAAACATATCATAAAATAATAAGTTAATGTGTTTTTGCTAACACACGACTTAAAACAAAATAAAAAATTTTAAAAGAAAAGATAATTTTCTTTTCAATTTTCAACATATTAAATAATTTTTTTATTTAAAATTTCATAACAAGTACCTTATAGTACCTTTTAGCAAAACCCTAAGTTTATTTGGATTAGTCCAACGACAAATGGGCGCAAAGTGACATATATAAAATTAGAGTATTGATATTTGCAAAACTTTTTTTCACATCAAAACATTACTTCTTCCTTCTTTTAAGTAAAAAAAGATAGAAACATAATCTCCAATACTTACTTTATCTCCTTTTCTTTTCTCAAAAAAGAAAATGTAAAGGTTTGATGTAAAAAAAAAAACAGCAAATATCATTTCTCATAAAATTATTAAGGTATATATACACAGCACGCAAGTACAGGGATGTATCTCCAAGGCTGAGAAGAAGGTTTTCCTTGGTTCTTGAGGCAGATAAGCAGATTCCCTGTAAAAGGCAGGGGATCTTTGCAGGATTGTAGAGCATGACTTGCTTTACTGGAAAATCATTATCTCCAAGAACTTCAAAACCCATCTTCTGCAACTCTAACCTGAAAAAGTTTCTGTTTTCAGTTTTTCACGTATTCTGTCACGCTTTTGAGACCCTACATATAGAATAAATGGTTCCATTCCATGTCATCCAATGAAAAAGCCAGGAGGTTGAACTTGAATGCCAGAAAAATAGAAGACAAGGGTGAATCAGTGCACCAGACTCCCATCATTGTGAGGTCTGTATAAGATCAACAATGTTACATATACACACTTACACACGCATCAAGTAGCATTATCTCATATTTATACAATTTTTATTATTTAATTACAATTGTTCTTAACATCGTTTTTTGAATTATGATTCCAACACTTAGAAAATGTGAGATGTGACTCTGCACCTGATATGTAATTAGCATTTTTCATATAATATATATATATGTGCAATGCAGCCTTACTCCTCCCAAGACCAGTGACCACCGGTCACAATCTGCTCGAGCCATCCTCTCCTAGAGTAACTTTTTATGGTAGATATTATTTGTTGAGCAGCTGGAGGTGTTCTTGAAGTACCGCGAAGATGACCAGGACATGTGTATAATGTCATTTGATTAATATTAACATGTCATATCATTTATCTTTATTTTTCCCTTGAGACATAATGTCATTTGTGTACATTTTCTATATGCCAAATGCACCTTTATAATTTTTTATGCTTATGTTACTTTGGATTGATACATATCATTCCCATTCAGAAGCCAAAGACACTGTGAAAATAGGCTAGAGGTAAAAAATGGATTTTGATTAGTATAAGATTAACTGTAATTTTTTTTTATAAAATGGATAAATTAAATAAAGGGCTTTCTTTTGGATCCTAAAAATAAAATGTTAAGAATAATTCACTCAAAGACTTCCAATCAAAACGCTATCTGGAATTGACACATATCTTACAGAGTGCATATTATTTTGAAGTGGGTTTAGAGGTTTAACTGAAATAGACATGTCATAGTAGTTTTCTTATTGCATAGCAGCAACAGAGCGTGTTAAGACGGGAGGATTGGTGCAAAGAGACTTTAACGTTCAAGTCAAGTTGTGCACAAGTAGAGTTTATGCCGATAGTGATAAGTTACTTGTGCAGGTGAATAAGTCTGATATTTATAGAGGTTGAAAAGATACGCTCTCATAATAGTCGCAGGAAGAGATATGTTCCTTTATTAGTTGCAGAGGATCCCTATAAGATTATAATATAGATACTGCAATTATAAGTAATTAGAGGCGGTTATGAGTACTATTATTACGTAAGATCATGATTGACAATAACAGATATTCTTAAAATTTATTTATTGCATAGATCTTGTGACAAAACTGTTGTTACCTAATGTTGTAGTCCGATATGCATATAGTCGAGATTTCATTTGCATGTCATAATCGAATTCCTGTTGAGGGCTTCTACGATAGACTCTGGCATACTGCGTGTCGGGTCAACTCATGGAACATGATTCTGGATCACGGTCGAGAACACATATATATATGCGCAGGCATAAACACAGGACATTCATCATCTAGCAGTGACTTTCCTTAAATGATCAGCAATTCAGCATTCATATGGTAAGAGTGAAGAAGAAGAAGAAGGTCTAGCAAGTAAGACAAGAGCCAAGCAAGTAGCTAAGGAAGCTTGCCAATTAACCAAACAAGGTTCTCCATCTTCGTATGAGACAAAGTCCCCGGAATGGAATAGCTAGGCAAGTCATCCTTGGCTACCAGACATGACTCTTCGCCTACATACAAGACCCTTCCTCTCAACCTGAATTCTGATGTCAACACCGAATGACCAAACGCCTATTTATATAGCCACTATCACCCGAGACATGACACTTGAATCTTATAGTCATAACGTGGCATAAAATAAAGGAGTTTATATATTTGATGGCATATTCCTTATTATCAATTAAATGTTACTTGGCCTCATCCATGACTTCTCCTCGCTTCTTTATCTCATACCAAACTATTATCCAATGAACTATGGCGGTAGCCAGAGAAAGAGGTTAGAGAATATGTTCCAAAACCTAGGAGGGACCAGCTAGCCATTCATATATGTATTCATCAATATTAGCCTGCTTAGTGCTATGCTGCTCCTATCGTGGCAGGGCTGAAAATGGCAGTGTCAACAGCAGGTACTACCACAAGTTAGTATGTTGTTGAACCAACTTGCATTGAATCTGTTCGTTTTGACATTCACTCTCTTTCCTTAATTCTGACCGTTGGAACCCCGTGGTAATCTTTAATTTCAACTTCATTGTTCCGTTTTGTCTAGTAACAAATTTCACCTTTTGCATTGTTTTTCTGCTGTTTGGAAAGGGGTCACTCTTTATGTGTAATATAATCAAATTGGATCCACCGAATTATAAACAAACAAGAGCAAGATCCAACTAACTCTTTATTTATAGATAACCATAAATTTCAGTTTATGAAATGATGGTAAATGTTTGTGAATATCAGAATATGTATGTCATGTTTATTCGCATCTAGTTATTACCGACACAATAACCTTAAGGGTTTGGTATTGTGGTAGGTGAATATGTGATATGTGTGTATGTACATAGTCACTAGTTCGAATTTTACTTATACCAATTTCTTGAGATTAAATAAAAAAGATATCATTTTGAATCTTTTTATTTATGTGAAATGGAGAGGTGAATTAATAGATGACCTGTTTGACCAAATAAAAAAAAATGAATTAGTTAAGATATTCACAAGCTGACTTGTATACCACATTGCTGCAAGACAATGGTAATATCGTTCATTAAGTTCGCATAATCGCATGTCAAGAAACTCAAAAACAATATGTGAGGTTTTCACAATATAAAATCTTAGAAAAGGGATGATTGAGATATCTTGAACTCGTTTTGCCTTTAGCTTTATGAGCTCATATTATTCTAAATTTTGGAACAAAACTAAACCACTTGTTCACCTGCCTTGAAACAAAAATGCCAATGCTTTGGAAGTCCAAATTAAAGACAAATAGGGTTTGAAACAAACTGGAAGTAATCGGTCAAATGAACAATAATGTAAGAAAATCATGGTTATATATATATATATATATATATATATTTATATATAATTATGATTATTTTTATATTATTTTTTAAATTTAATCATAATAATTAAAAAATATAATAAAAAGTGATATAAGATAAAAAAAATTATGTAAGAACATCATTCTTCATATATATATATATATATATATATATATATAAAAACGTATTAATGAGAGGAATATTTATTGTAAAAAATGAGAGAAATGAATTTTGACTATCGATCTTATATGAATGATTAAGATTAGAACATAAATACATGCGATTTTTTTAAATGATTACATAATTTTTAAGTAACTTTTAATTTTGACTATTTATATATGATTGTATAATTAAAATTTATCTCTCTTACTCTCTCACAATAAAAACTTCTCTCTATATATATATATGATTTTTCGTTCATCAAGAGTGCCAATTTCATAGCTGACTTCACTCTCTTTATTCCTTTATAATGTGCAAACACTCCTCGAGTTGACTTCGAAATTGTGGTCACGCAAACAAATTTTCAACTGTACGATTGCAAGCACATAACCGCAATTACCAACTATATGCATTATTCCAAGCTTCTTCGTTAAGAGAGTATATTTAAGTCTTCACGTGCATCAACTTTATAACTTTTTTATCTACGAAAAATTGCAAGCAACCAGGAAGATACCACAGGGTGGAGGAATATTATATCGGTTTGGTTAACAATTGTTTTTAAAATAATTATTAAAAAATTAAAAAATATATTTTTTAATTTTTAATATATTAAATATCTTATTTTAATTTAAAATTTTTTATTTTAATTTCGTTAATAATTATCCTTTAGCAAAACCCATATTATATTAAATATATGCCCGTAAGTTCTTGCTCCGAGTTTTTTTTAGCACATTCTTCCTTCTGGTTTTAATTCCCTGCTTTTTCTCCATAAATTTTGTTCTTTCTAAAGGCATATCCTATGAACTGTTGTGACCATTAAAGTTCTCAATCTTGCTAATATGTATGTCAGAGAGGTTCGACTTGGAATTACATTGTATGTACTTTCCATTTATCATAATAAGAATAATACTTTCTGCATATTAGTATAGCAGCAAGCACATTACTTCACCTGAATGTGAAGTGAAAAAATAAATGTGTACAAAATAATAAAATCAATTGTAATTAGATGATAAAAATTATGTAGATATAAGATAATGTAAGCAAGTATATATGATTAGTATTATACTATTGTAAAGCTTAATTATAAATTTACTTGGCTAATAAATTTCTCAAATATTATTTATCAACTTTTACTATTTAAAAACATTTATAGAAAATTTTATCTGGGATCATTTATTTTGTTTTGTTTTTTTCTTTAAAAAAAAACTCTACTTTTATAAATTAGAATTTGAAGCATGTGTTAAATTATTTAACGTGAAATATAGTTTAATAATTTTTTATTTCAAATAAAGTATAAAAAATATCATAAATAAATGAATTTGTGTTAAATAAGATTTATTAATTTAAATTTTTATCTATAATTTTATAAATAATTTTGAATTTTTAAAAAGCCTTGAATTTAAAAATTAATAAAATAAGAATAAAACTGTTAAAATTTAGTAATTGCCACATATATAATAAGATTTTTATAATTTTACATTTAGTGTATAGGGAAGAAAAGTAAAACATCTGGCTCTAAATAAAGGACAACACACTGCTAACGAACTTGTAACTCAATTGATACGGATCTATGTTGAAGTTAAAAGTTTGATTCTCTATTGACTACTTTTCCCTCTCATCTGTTGAGACGCTTGCACTTCTTTTGTAACAGAAAAGAAAAAAAAAAGGAAAAGAAAAGAGTTAAGCATGTTAAGTGCGTTTGAAACATGCATCGAATAATGTAGAAGACTTATAAATTTATACTATCATATTATATTGATGTTTGATCATTACAGGGATTGTATAGACATATCGGAAGTTAGCCTTTTTTATCCCGTTATATAACGATAAAATTATCCTCTCCTCATCCAAGGATAAGATTTAACGATAAGATTTTTATTTCAATCCTACCCTCCATCCCATCTCTTCTGTCTCGACCCCAACCACCGAACTCGGACTGGAGTCATCACCTGTGAATTACGAACCCGTCCTCCTCCTCATCGCACCACCCACCTCTGCGTCGCGCCAACTCCATTCCACCGCAAATAAATTAACTACCCATGGTGATCGTGAAACAAAGACAAAAAAAAACAAAACAAGCCACCACATCCCTCGTGCGAACCTTCAACTCCATTCCACTGCGAACCAGCAGCAAAACACCCACCATCGCAAGCCACCACATCCCTCGCGCGAACCACCACCGCAAGTCACGAACGCGCGCTTACGGATCCGCTCCGATGGTTGCGTCATCGTGCCAATATCGCTTTAAAGATGATTTTGTCGAGGGCTACCCAACGCGCCACCGCCGGCTTCGTCGGAGTTGCTTCTCCTTTCCCTCTGGTGCTCATCTCGTGACCACCTCTCGGTTTATTTTTTTTGTTATTGGTTCGAGTAAAGCCAAGTTTTCTTTTTGCATAAAAATGGCTCTGTTGGTTGAATGAAAATGGGTTTATCGATTGCAGTGGATGGCTCTGCTTTTTTTTTTTTAAATTTATTAAAGGGTATTATAGTCATGTTAAATAATTATTATACTATTCAAATTCTTATACTATTGAGTACCAAATATTTGATTGTATAAGAACTAATCAGGTCTTTTATACTATCAACATTTATCTTATTCTCTTATACTATCAAGTCTTATACTATCATATGTGCCAAACACAGCCTTAAGTGCTTGAAACATGTAAGAATAATGTAGAATGACTCACAAATGATCATAAATATTCATTAATTGAGTCTAAACGGTCATAGATAGTAGGGACTTACTTAAAAAATTTTAGAAGTATAAAAAATCCTTTTAAATCTTTTAAATGATAATAATTTGTTTAAAAATTTAGTAAACTATAAGGATTTATAGAGTAATTTAACTTTATTTTTTTAAAATGTTTTATTTGTTTTGGATATGTAGGTTATTCTTAAAATAAAAGATTCAAAACTTACTAAAAAAATAAAAGATTCGCCATAGAAAAAATGTTGAGGCAAAGACCAATTGTTAACCGGATTTATACATAGTTGGCTTTTTCATTCTTTACTGAGTAATAATTGAAGAGTATATTCTTACAAAGGAAGATTTCCTTAAATAATTGATGGACAGAAATATCAAGAGAGGAATTAATATCAAGACTTTAAAGATGATTTTGAATTAAAAATTACATAAAATTTAGGTAAAATTTTTAGATACTTGTGATGTTAATTTTTAATAAAAATATGACATATATTTTATTTTTTAATAAAAATATAATATATATCTTATTTGTTAGTCAATTAATTATTATTTTTAAATTTTTCATTAATAAAGTATAAAAAAAGTACACTTATTATATTTTTATTAAAAAAAAGTACCACAAGTATTTAAAGAATTTTATTTAAATTTTATCCTAAAAATTAATGTTATTTGGCATTTATTATTAGATTGTGATATCATGAAATATTAAAAGGATTTAATTTGAATGTATAGTCAGTGTAAAAGATTTTTATATTATTATTTAATTATTTATTATCATATCATAAAAAATATTTAACTCTCACAAAATTATCTTAAAAGTTATAAAACAATAATTATCTTAAAAGTTATATATATGAAGATGTATGATTAATTGATAGTGTGAAAAATATTACATTAATAATATATCAAAATTAAACTCATATTAAAAATATAAAAAAATATGAAAGATATTATATATAGACTTCAAAGCTAATTTATATTTCTCTCAAATTAGTTTCAACAAACTTATGTTTTGACAATAACTATTTATGAATTTTAGAACATCAATCAAATGATAAAATTATGCAATTGTGAATTTAGTTAATTTTATGAATTCAAAAAGTAAATAATAATGCTTTTTTTTACTAGATAATGCTTATGTAACTCTAGACGTTTATAACTATATACATTATACAATTATATTTTAAAAAAGAAATTTTTTGTTTAGGGAGATATTAATTATTTTTTTTTTTTTTGCAATCATATAATGTTTAGATCAGTTTACATATATTTTAATTAATCTGTTTTTTGATTCAATAAAATATAGGTCATTTATACAAAATTAAAATATTAATATAATAATATTTTTTGTGGCATGATCCAAAAATTTAATAAAATTAAAATTTAAATGTATAATTATATATTTAACCATACATCACGTACCCATATGTCAGTGAGCCAAACCCTTGGAATTTTAGCGAAAGTGAAATCACGTGAACATAAATGGGGCCAAACTATACATTTATGTGTAAATTACTCCATTTAGCAAATTCGGACTATCAAAGCGAGCATTGACCGGAAAAGCTTCTCAAAAGTTGACTCGTACTGATATTTTTTAAGGAAAGGAAAAACGAAGCCCGTGTTGTGTGTGTGAGTGTGATACAATCGTATCATATCCGTGTTACTGAATCTGTGGCCGTACAACGTAACTAACCCCGCTAATCCGACGACGATAAAACCGGGAGTTCACATGAGTTATGTCGTTATTTGAATATTCACTGGATATACTTGAATAAAATTTTGTTCATTCAAATATTTAAAAGAGATTTTAAATATTATTAATAAATTAGTTCAATAGTTTTATTAATTAATTATTTTTAAAAGTTTTCATAGATACTAATAAATGTTTTTATTTCATTTTAATTTTTATATAATTAGAAAAATATTAAAAAAATTACTTAACAAAATTTAACATTAAACATATTATAAGTAAATTTACAATTTGATTCCTAAAAATATATCCTTGTGGGCTATAGTTTATGAAAGTTTGGTTGAGTACAAAATAATCCAAACTTATTTAAATAGTAACAAATTACTCCTTCTCTTATAAAATCTTAATGGAGCAGCTAATTGACATGTTAAGCGCACACATCTCTCCTTCATAACATTAAAATGTACACTTCCATTAAAATTTTTTAAGACTAACTGACGGAATGACTAACTAGTTAGTATCTACAGAAATTTAAAGACTATTTTGTACATAATCAAACTTTTAAGGACTAAAAACATACAGAACATATTTTTTAAGGACCAAGTTGTATCATATCGGTAATATTAATTATCACTGTATAATTAACTAAAATTACGGATGAGAATTAACTTTTTTTTTTTGAGATACATATGAAAAGAAAATAAAACGCTAGCCTCTAATAAAGAGACTTCTCAAAGAATATGCTGAGTGCTAACAACAGAGGTTCCAAATCCGCATGAGGCACCTCAAATACGAAAAAATTTAAAATACTTATAGAATATTATTTTAAGTAAGTTTATAATCATCTAATATTGATTTAAAAAATTTAAATTTAAATCCACTGACTTATATGATTATATAGTTTTATGTATCATCATTTTACTTGAAAAAAGTATTATACTTAGAATATACGACAATTTATCCTCCAAAATACATGTCAATACTTACATAATTAAATTTATTTGAGTTGACTTAATAATTTTGAATTTAATTTTTATGAGTAATCTCTTATTTTTGGAACATTATTAAATATCTCATATCTCTCATATATATATTTAGATAATAAAATTAAAATATAAAAATATAAAAAATAAGATATTAATTAAATTAATTATAATTAAATAATAAAAATTATAAATATAAAATAACATGTATATATATATATATATTATTCTAATAAGAATTTAGTTGTTGAGCAATCCAAAAAGTCTTAATTACATTAACAAATGAGATAACTGATATGAAAATATACAAATAATAGCCAATAAACAATGGGAATCCCCCCACCCCCCCGGGCATGGAAAAAGACAAAGTGAATGTGATGCAGGGTGTTACCTGTCACGAAGCTCATAAAGACTGGTGTCATTGAAAGGAAATGGACCCCACACTCTGCTCACTCGCCCCATAAATGTAGCCCCTGACCCCTCCCCCCTTGGGGTCCAATTCCCGAATGTAAAACACGTCGTCTTCTTCCCCACTTTCTTTCTCACTTTTGGCTTTATTGAAAAGATGATGGTTAAGAATATTTTTTTATTAAATTATGTTATATATTAAAATATATAATTAAATTAATTATATGTTAATTAAAATTAAGTATATATTTTAATAAATAACGTGATTTAATAAAAAATATTAAAAAATAAGATAAAAATATATTCTTAATATTTTTTATTAAAAATGATTTAGTTTATTAGTACAAATTTTTTTATATTTTATTTATTATTTTTAATTCTTTAATAAATCACAAATTTAACAAATATATTAAAAATACTTATTAACAAAATTCATATCATAAAAATACTTATTAACAAAATTTAAGAAAAATATCCTACTGTTATAAAAGCTGTTTTAGTAAGTTGATTGCTATGTTTAAGTTGTTTAATGTTTTTTCAAAAAGTTATTTTCATAAGCATAAAACTATTTTATTAAATAATTTATCAAAATTAAACATTTATTAACAAGCTTCTCTTCCTTTATTAATTTTTTAAAAAAAGTTTTTCGCTACGTAAATTAATAAGTTAAAAAAGATATTGCTATCCCACAATCAAAAATTGAAATTAAAATCTTTCGCAATGTATATTAAACATTTTAAAATTTGTTTATCTTATTTTAACAAGTTTGCTCTATTTACCGACCGGGAATCAAATCCCACCAAATATCCCACAGATATATCCGTGTAAACCACGCTCCAAATGGTAGCGTCTCATTAATCCCAATCATCGACTTCGCCTTCTATTTTGACTCTCCGACCAAGTACCAAGTAGCAGGACAATCCCAATCATCAACTTCGTCTTCTATTTTGACTCTCTTACCAAGGATCAATTGACAGGATAGGGATATTTTAAAATAATTTTTTTATAAAAGTGAATAAATAAATTATTTTAATTATTAATAATTAATATCAATTTATTTATTTATTTTACAAAAAATTTCAAATAACAAGTACTATTACATTAAAATTATGTTTTAAAATTATATTGATAAGATAAATATAATATACAATATAATAATATATTTGTAAGATATATATATAAATGAATGCGATTAGTAAATGAAAGTACTTAGTAGATAATAAATAATATAAAAATAACAAGATAATTAATAGGATAAAATATAATCTTATCTTTTATTTGATAACAAAAAGATAAATTAATTGATTGTATAACATTTTTTAAGACCAAAATATCATTTAGTATAAAAGTTAAAATAATTAGAAAATAATAATAATAAAGTCTTATACACAGCCAGTGTGTGCAGTAGCAAAAGTGGTGGCGGTGGTGGTGGTAATAATGGCAAAGAAATTGAACCTTAATGACATGGTGCCGGTAGTGGTGGGGGTAATGCGCATTGGTGTTGATGTGTGGGGGTGGCGGCAAGGCGATGGTGGTTGGCGTGGTGGTGGTGGTCTCTAATGGTGGCGGCTTTTGAGATTCAAAGGTTGATGGTGGCGGCGATGGTGGCGATGGTGAAGCGGTGGTGGTGGCGGTAGTGGTGGGGTGATAGTGGTGGTAGTGTAGAAAAGTGGTGGAGATCAAGCCTAGAGGAGTAATAAAAATAAAATTGAGGGTAAGATTAGAATAGAAATCATATCATGTCTTATCATGCACTAGGAGAGGGGATAGAGTTATCAGCTTAGAATAAGATAAAATGACTTGACCTGATTTTATTATATTATCAGTTAAATGCACTAAACATTGAATAAAATCTGATAGTATTAGCTTATACTATCACGTCATCTTTATACGATGCACCAAACGTAATTAATGTTATGTTTGATGCACATGATAGTATAATATAAGATAAGATGATAGGATAGTATAAGGTATGATAGTATAATTAATAGGATAAGACATAATCTTATCTTTTATTTGATAACAAAAGGATAACCAAAATTATTGATCTAATGGTGTATAACATTTTTTTAATACCAAAATATCCTTTAGTATAAAAGTTAAAATAATTAAAAAATAATAATAAAAAAACTTTATGGTGATAGTGATGGTGGTGGTGGTGGTGGTGGTGGTGGGGTGAGGTTATCACTTCAATTTGGTTTTGAAGAAAACATCATGATCAATGTATATACCAGATCACGTGAGTAAATTTGTTTTCTTTATTATATGAGGTGGTGGTGGGGGTGGCGGCGGTGGTGGTGGTGGTGGTGGTGGCGGCGGCGGCGGTGGTTTGGTGGTGATAGTGGTAGTGGTGGTGGTGGTGGCAATTTCTCTCAAAGCGCTTTGATATGAAGGATATGGCGGTGGTGGTGGCGGCGACGGTGGTGGTGTCTCAAGAGGGGTAGCTCCCATTGTGAAGGGTGGTGGAGGTGGTGGTGATGGTGGTGTGTGGTGCATGGCGGCATCGGTCAGTTTGCATGACCGACATTGCATATCTTTGCCGTTTGAGTTTTGGGAAGATATCGAGGTGGGGCAAAGAAGGTGATGAGATATCTTCAAGGGACAAAGAACTACATGCTTATGTATGGCGATGGTGGTGGTGGTGATGGTGGCTGGTGGTGGAGCTATATCTTGGAGTGGCGGACCTTGTTGCTACTTCGGTATGGTGGTGGTAGTAGTGGTGATTGCGGCGATGGTGATGGTGGTGGTGGTGAGTAGTGGTGGTGGTGATGGTGGTGATGGTGGTGGTAGTGGTGGTAGAACATGGCGGTGGTGATATCAAGGCAGAACTTGCTTGAGTTCAGCTCCAAAGAGAATGAATCGAAGTGGAAGTGAAGTAAGTGGTGGCCATACAATGACGTGTTAAGGAGAAGTGATAAAAATAAAATTGAGGATAAGATTGAAATAAAAATCCCATCATTTTGATCATGTATCACGTGGGACTTGGGAGATAGAGATAGAGTTATTATCTTAGAATAGTTTGATAAAATAAATTTTGAAATAATTTGACCTTATACTTATTCATTCAATCTTAGCATTGAGAAAAATATTAAATAAGACCTCATAATATTAAGTTATACTATCATATCTTCTTTATACGATGTACCAAACGTAGCCTAAAAGTAAAATCACTCTCCTCCCCTTCGTCTTCATCAGGAACAAAACAAACACCATGAAACTACCTGAAGAAATCGATTCCAATCCCATCAATCTCTGCATTCACCTCCACTCCTCTCTCATCCACCAAATCCCTTCCATTCTCACCTTCACAGCCAAGTGGTCCCTCATCCAATCCAAACTCACCCACTTCCCCAACTCCAACTCCAACCCTCTCTCCCTCTCCCTCTCCCTCACCCTCAACGATGCCGTTTCACTCGCCAAAGACTGCCACTTTCCCAACCCTCCCAACGGCAGGCTCAAGACCCAAAACGACGTCGACTCCCTCCTCGCCAAGCTCGACCGCCACCTCACCGACTGCGACATTCTCTTCCGCAGCGGCCTCCTCCAACACCAAAACGCCGCCGTTTCTTCCACCAACACCGACTCCCTTCGATCCGAATCCCGGAACCTCATCACCCGCTTGCAAATCGGGTCGCCCGACTCCTTCAAATCCGCAATAGACTCCTTGCTGGGCCTGCTCCACGAGGACGACAAGAACGTCGTGATCGCCGTGGCGCAGGGCGTGGTTCCCGTGCTCCTGCGCTCACTGGATTCCACCTCCTCTTCCGAAATGAAGGAGAAGACCGTTGCAGCCATTTCTAGAATCTCCAAGGTGGATAGCGGCAAGCAAGTTCTCATCGCAGAGGGCTTGTTCCTACTGAACCACCTTCTCCGAGTTCTCGACTCGGGAAGTGGGTTCGCGAAGGAAAAAGCTTCTGTTGCGTTACAAGCACTGAGTTTCACCAAGGAGAACGCCATGGCAATTGGGTCCAGGGGTGGAATCTCTTCTCTTTTGGAGATTTGCCAAGTTGGCACACCTGATTCGCAAGCTTCCGCAGTTGGGGTTTTGAGAAATCTAGCACCTTTTGCTGAAATTAGGGAAATTTTCATCGAGGAAAACGCGGTTTTTGTTCTGTTGGGGGTTGCTTCTTCGGGAACTGCATTAGCACAGGAAAATGCAATTGGGTGTTTGTGCAATCTGGTTTCGGAAGAAGGAAGTTTGAAACTTTTAGTCCTTAAGGAAGGTGGGGTCGAGTTTTTGAGGAATTTCTGGGACTCGGGTCGGAGCGTTGAGGTTGCGATTGACTTTCTGAGGCGCTTAGCTTCGAATCCAACGGTTGCTAAGGTTCTTGTTTGTGATGGGTTTGTGCCCCGTGTTGTGAGTGTGTTGAATTGTGGGGTGATGGGGGTGAGAATTGAAGCGGGTAGGGCTGTTTATGCTTTGGGGTTCGACAGCACAAAGGCGAGGAAAGAGATGGGGGAATGTGGGTGCGTTACCCCTTTGATCAAGATGTTGGATGGTAAATCTGTGGACGAGAAAGAAGCAGGTGCGATGGCGTTGTCGGTGCTGGTGTTGCATGCGGGGAATCGAAGGGTTTTCCGTAAGGATGAGAGGGGCATAGTGAGTGCTGTTCAGCTCTTGAATCCTTCGTTGCTGAATTTGGATAAGAAATACCCTGTTTCGTTGCTGGCCTCGCTCGTGCATATTCCAAGAAGTGTAGGAAGCAAAGGGTGGCTGCGGGTGCTTGTGTATATACACAAAAGCTTGTTGAGATGGATGTGGAGGGGGCCAAGAAATTCTTGGAAAGCCTTGGTCGTGGTAATATATGGGGAGTTTTTGCAAGACTCTAGACATCAATGATATCATTCTTCCATTTCCAAATCGTGGTATAGGAACAAATAAGCGTTCACTCATTCATCTGTATGTATGAGAGTTTTGTTCAGTTTTTCATCTTCGATTTTCCTTCTTTTTTTTTTTGAAGTGTTTATAATTGATGTTTATTTCTCCTGCAGAGAGGTAAGTTTTGTCAAGTTGATTTCTATGAGAACTTGTGTTTATAAAGATGACCTAACAGAATTTGAGTTCATTTTATTTACTCCAACTCCATAGTCCATAACTAACTCATAAAATATTGCTGTATATTTGATATGATTTTCTCGAGTGGCTGTTTCTTTGGCTTTGCTTCGTACTATTTGATTAGATGATTACAAGGGGTTTGGGAGTTTCATGTCCATTAGTTCTCGGCCATGTGCTATACTCTATGGGTTGCCCAAATTGCACACTTCTTGGCCGTTGCCTTAACAAATAAGGACCTACCTTTAATCCATTGGCTTTGTGCTATTTGGCTACTACTTGTTGGAATATTTGGGATTAGTTTTTAAAATAAGATTTTTTATGTAATTTTTTTTAAATAAAATTTATTTTATGTTTTATTTATATGAAAAAGTTATTTTGTATTTAAATGTAATATTTTTTTAATGTTTAAATAGTTTTTTATATTGTAAAAGAGGTTTTCTTTTAAGAAGAATCAATCTTTATTTTTAAAAATAGTTTTTTTTTTGTGTGTTTTTTCTTCTTAAAAAATGTTAATTAGAACCTGATAAAAATAATTAAAAGTATTTATTTTTCAAAAAAAATCTTTTTTTTATCTAAAAAAAGCACATGGCTCATTATCATATAAAGAATTATCTGCAGAAATCCCTTGCCTAACATGAATGGATGAACCGAGTAATTTGGTGGACGGTTTCTTTATATAAAGTTCTTTCTCAATTGAAAATGCAGTTCCTAGCATTCCAGTTTTAAGCAGTGTTTGCAACGTAATAGACTTGAATTTACAAAAGCTAAATAAGGAAGAAAGGTCAAAGGTGAGGAATGTGGGAAATTTGCGGTAACGCGTATTAGCTGATATTGCATTCCATCCCCGCATACATTGTTGACCACGAAAGTTGGAAAAACCCAAAATCTAAAGAGTTGCAATGCAATAACAACATTCATGGCTTCATATATAAATTCTCTTTACAGGTGTAATACAAGGGAGATCACATAAAGGTCGATTCAACTTTCCAGGCTGGAAAAACAAGTGAAATCATGTGGCATGCAAACAAATAATTGCTCTCTTATTTGCCCTCCCTTGAAAGAAACGTGTCTGCAAGGGCGGAGCCTTAGTTTTGGTGAGTTCACATAATTACTGTTTGATATAATTGTGGGTTCTAACTCGAAACTCGTCTATAGTTTTTAGTTCTTTTTTCAGTCAATGAAAATGAAAATGAAAATGTTTTAGGACGAAGGCTTTCCTTTATGTAATGTAGGTTGAGTATTTCATCTCGGTCATGAATATTTACTACTTCTTTATTGAATCGGGATATATAATCTTAAAGGAATTCTTATTTTTTTTTTGCTTAATATGAAAAAGATATGAATTGAATTTCTCTTGGACTTTACTAGTGATGAAGTATAGTAAAAATCTCGAAAACAAGTTTTCCTAATTAACAACGGATTTAGGAGTTAGGACAATAAATCATCTCAAGACGACTTTTTTTAAGGAAAGAGAAAAAACATGACACATGAGTAGATTATCCCCTCTAACAAATAGTAAAGCATAAACATAAGCATTTAGGTACTATTGAGGATTTTTGATCTCATCAAAGAATTCAATATTAGTTGAATATTGAAAGCGCTTAGGGATCTCGTAAGTCATCAATCCATAAAAAAAAGTTAGTTTTGCTTAATCGACTTTCTATATCCTTGATCCTGCTCTTTATTTTCACGTACTGAGTTCTCAGCTCTTTGATTGAATTCTGTGATCCTTGAATGTTTTGGATTACGTACCCCGTTGCAGGCTGACTTCCTCTTGTTTTCACAATTCTTGTGGGAAACTCGATTTTCGTCCTCTTTTTCCTAGTTAGCAGCTCTTTCTAAGTTATGAATACGTTCATCTTAGAATCTGACTAAAGAGATAAGTTCCTCTCTAGATAGCTCCAGAAGACGTGATTCCTCTTTCTGAGACTGAACTCCATTGTTGTTCTCTCGTAGTCCTAAAGGCTATAATGCAAATACCCGCTGTCTAGTTTCTCTTGAGGAGACTCCACGTGAATCAAGTCGTTGTGTTACCGAAACACGCTTTGACTAAGGGGGGAGGTTTTCGCTAGTAAGCAAAGTCACTTCTCCATCTCGCCTGGGTTCTGGTGGACATCAATTGGATCTTGGATTTAAACGTAGGCCGAACGACAATTATTAGTTCTAAATTTAAGAGTCAGCACAATCCTATACCCATTCCAAATGCTCAATAACCCATATTAAAAACAATTTTATGATATATCAACCATAATTTCACTGCAATTAACAATTCTCACCATACACTCTGAAAAGTGCTTCTTGATCCCGGTGAGATCACCCAAGGCTCCAAAAGGTTTGCTAGATGAAAGTACAATCAATATTAGCATACTGAGTGATAGCAGCTAACATGTAAGATTTTTTATTAAAGTAGCAATACAAAAATGCTTTTACTAATTTTTAACATATGAGAATATGACTTGCTAAAAATTCAAACAGATCTAAAATACTCCCACCTTAAAAGGCTGAGCTTATCATCCCCATACAATAATTACCAGAAAAATGTATGCAGAATGTAAACTAACTATGGCTACGATTAAAATATCAAATAAAAGCAGATACTCAAACAACGAATTTTCCATTTCCATAAGTGAGATTTTCTTTTCAGAAATCATAAGTGAGATTTAACATTCATGTAAGATCTTCTCCTTCTTACCATACAGATACCACAAACCCCAAAAACAAAACCACATAGCCTTAATCACAGAGCTTAAAATTTTCTCTTTCCCTGCAAAAATTAATCACTCACCTATCCAGGATATAGTCATTGAGGATTATAGGAAGGAGGCCCTCTGATCAATCCTACTGCATTTGTAGCTGGACCAGCATGAAAATCTCATAGAATCAATAAACTTGTTAAAACATATGAAGTAGCATATACCACACGTCTGCAAAACATCCTAAGTTCCTAACACATTGTTTCATTATCTTTCATGAACAAACATAAGTGTTAATTACATTTCCTTTAGTTTAGAGTTGACACAAAGTGATCTTTAAGAAACTGAAAAATAGTATATGTTCACTTATCTTTACATGTGCATGAGAAAAATGGGAACACTTTCTATATTTGCCACATACCCCAAGCCTTTACCTTTCAAGAGGCAGATGGTATAGGATATTTAGACATACAATACATACATGAAAAAGGCAAAAAATAAAAAGGAGCCAAAGCACTTTCCCCAACATAAATAAGCTGAAAATATATGATTTTTAAAACAAATAACAAAACAAGTATCATCACTGCACAAACTTCACTAATAATACAAACAAACGTATCAAGAAGGCACAATTAAATTATATGATCATTTGTACTTAAAATACATTTTTGTAGACAGATTTTAAGAAGTGTATAATACTTTTAGTATTGCAGCATGCATAAAATAATTTATCACATGAATTCACCACTCATCTCAACTTCTCAGGAAGACTTCAGGTAAGCCAGTATAATATAGCATGACTATAATTAGTATGCCAGGATCATATTTGGTGCAACAGCCAATATTTAATGAATTTAAATATGTTTTTTAAAGTCACTACTATCCTTACCCTGAAAATGATTCAGTATCCCATTATTCCCAATATGGAAGCTACCTAAAATTTAATATAATTCTTAAATAGACAGCTATGATATGAATTTATAGTAGAAAATAGTATATGACTCATCCTTAAATCAATTTCTCCTCAAAATTTTGTTTTTTCTCAATGACTAATGCTTGTTCATTCATCTTTTTTTATATCTTTTTTCTATTATAATAAAAAAAAAATATTCCAATTTTTTTAATGTACTTATCTATTATATTATATAAAATAAAGGTGATGTCTCAGTAGAAATGCTATATGGCATCATATTATTAACTTAATTTCCTTTCAAAATTTCAGCCTATCTCAATAACTAATACATGTCCATTCATATTTTCTTTATATCTTCTTTCTTTTATAATAAAACAATTCTAATTTTAATTTTTTAATATACTTATTTATTATATTATATAAAACATAGGTGATGCCTTAATAAAAAATGTTATGTGACATCATATTCTTAACTTAATTTCTCTTTAAAATTTTAGCTTATCTTAATGACTAATGCATGTTCATTTGTCTTACTCTATATTTTCTTTCTTTATATAATAAAACTATTATAATTCTAATTTTTTAATGTACTCATCTATTATTATCTATTATATTATATAAAACACAAGTGATGTCATAGTAAAAAATGGTACATGTCACATATCCTTAACTCAATTTCCTTTCAAAATTTTGGCTCATCTAGCTCAATGATCAATGCATGTTCATTCATACTTTTCTAACATCTTATTTTTTTATAAATAAAAGGCTATTCTAATTTTAATTTTTTAATGTACTCATATATTATATTTATATTATAAAAAACATAAGCATGCTTAATTTAGTTGAAAATGACATGTGACACATATCCTTAACTCAAATTTTCTCCAAAAATTTAGTCTATCTTAGTGCATGTTTAGATACGATTAATTCACTGTACAAATAGTTTTCTTTATAAAAAGTTGTTTGCACAATGTTATAATATGTTTGAAAAAATTAACTTTAATTTTTGCACGAAATTCAATATATTATAAAAAAAATTTAAAGCTAATTTTCATAATACTGAAGATTGAAACTTATGATTCTAACTTATAAATTATTATTTACACTTTGATATGTAAATACCATTTTATCCTCAATTAAATAACATTTTTAATCATTCTATACCTATTTTAGTAATTTAATGCATAAAAATGATTCTTTTTTACATCATCCAAACGAATCAGATTAGCTTAAAATCATTTTTCAGCTAATGTATCCAAACATAAAAATGATTTGATTATAATCGATTATAATCGATTATAACAAAAAGCTTTTATACAATAATCGATTACTAAGCATAATCAAATTTTCGCAGCTTTTCTAAACACACACTTAATTACCAATCTTGTTTCATTCTTTTTTCTCTTATATATTAACTTATTTATTTTATAATAAAAACTATTTTAATTTTAATTTTTTAATAATATACTAATATGTTATATTATATAAAACACATGTGATGTCTTAAAGAAAAATGTTATGTGATATCATATTCTTAACTCAATTTTTTTTTTTTAAAAAAATTATACATATTCTCGATTTAATTGAATTGCCATTATATTCTTATAATTTTTCTTTTCAATATTCTAAACATTCGTTGGTTATTAATCGTTTCTTTTGATGTAACAATTAATAATGAAGATTTAACAATAAAATGTTATTAATTAATATATATATCAATATTTTTTCTTATTGTTAAATTAATTACTAATTTAATTATAAAAAATTACATTTTAAATATTTAATTAACCCATACATCACACGGTTAATTACACTAGTTAATTTGATAAAACTGTGATTATTACATTTATATGACCGTTACCTTCATGTTCAAACCAACCCACAACCCTTAAGAATAATAGAGAGAGAATAGTACTATAATTATTTGGTTAACTGTAAATAAATTATTAATTAATTAACTTTAGCAAATGATTAAGTCTATGTTTGAATTAGAGTTTGTAAACTTAAGTTTAAGTCAACTTGAATTTGTAAACTTAAGTTTGATTAATAGTGAATTTATAGTAACGTGATTTATATTTGAGAATTTTTGTCTGACTTTAAAGCAAAAGCAATATTTTCTTGCTTTTCAGCCATGGTATGTTTGGCTGCTAATTATGTTGAAACAAATGGAAATTGAAAAAATCCAAACATAATTTTAGGCAACTCTACAGGGTATGTTTGGATATTTAGTAATTGATGGAATGGAATGAAATGAGATTTGAGATGGAATGAAATGGGATGATTCCATTTAAAGAATGGAGTAAAAAAGCAATATTTTCTTGCTTTTCAGCCATGGTATGTTTGGCTGCTAATTATGTTGAAACAAATGGAAATTGAAAAAATCCAAACATAATTTTAGGCCATTCCAGAACTCTAAACGTCAATTTGCTGGGGCTAGGGTTTCCAATCACGCTCTAATTATACGTGCGACCCAAAGCGTCCCAGTTATCCTCCAAGCCAACCCAGCGGTCATTCTCCCTATTGTTTACTCCCTGCTGGCGCTACATATTTTGGCTAGCAACATTCTTGTTATTTCAAGTGAATACGGAACAGAACGTATAACATTCAGTACGGGAAATTGAGATTGCAGTCCATTTTAAATGGTTGTTTGATTGTTTCTTTCTTCTATCAGATGAACTTACTTTTTAGTTATATTGCACTTCAATTGCAATTGATTTACTCAAGGTGTTAGAGATAACTACTATCCTCTGAAACTATAGTTGAAAAACCAAGTTGCATATGGGTATTTCCTTTCATGATGATTCCGGTTTTAATTGGACTATTGTAGTCTCTCCAGTTTCGTCAATGTTGGTTTTCAAGTATTAATTTTTTCAAAATGATGCAATCATGAAAATCATATCCCTCTGTCAACTATAAAAATATCAAAATACATTTCCAACTAAAAAATGAAGCATTAAATGTGAAAACAAATTTTTTATTATCATTTTCTTGCAAACTTGAACATTTCCAAGGTCATGAACATGAAGACAAAGTGCTCCCAGAAAACTGTACAGCAGTGGGATTCGATCCTCTAAATATAAACAAATCTAAAGATCCCCGTTGTAGATTATACAGCAAAGACTTATGCCAAACGAAATACAAAAAAAATTGGACCAACATGAAAAAGAAAAATAAAAACCACGTTGCAGTGGCAAAAACGATTCATCAAGGCCTCAATCACTCCTTTCCTCATTCTAGGATGCCAGAATTCAGAAACTGATTATTTTCTCCTAAATAATAAATCAAATGAAAGGCCAATTGTTGATGGCTTGAATGCACGCATAAATTTCCAAGATGATGCCATCTGTGAGTCTGCTTTGTTAGTTTTCCTCCCTCTGTTAGGTCCTGCAGCAGAATGACTTCTAACAGATCCTGATGGTTTTGATTTACATGTGGCTGAGCCAAAGGAGGTCTCAGTGGCTCCAAATGAAACAGCTCCTTTATTTGATTTATCCAATGGATATCCAACATGTCCATCCTGATGAGGAGGCGGAAATTTCTCACTCTTGCTTTTAGCATTTGCACGGTTCACAACTCTCCACCTCTGAAATTCATTGAGAAAAGACATGTAATGTTAATCAAGGCAGCAAATAAGACACTGCTGAAGTGGAAAGCTCGGGTAATCATGAGAGGGACCATCAGATCAAACAAAAATTACTCACAAGAGTTTTATGACTTGGAAGAACAAAACAAATATAACCAAAAAATTATTATAAATGTCAGGCTAGCCTAAGATCAGAGAATCCTAAGTAAAAGATGCTAAAGAATCTAGGTCTCAAGTTCCAGACGGCATTATAATTTATAAAAAAATTATCATCAAATTAAGCAAATGGCCAGGTATCATGAATGTTAATTCAAGTATATGAGTAAAAAGGAGGCTCAGACCTAAGATAATCATGAAAGTGTGTGCATGAACTTGGGTTTGTTGAAGGATCAGGAAATTAAACTCAATAACTAAGTGAGGCCAAGTATGGGGGGAACAGACAAACATAACGAAAACATCTGGCATACATCTAAGTTTGTTTGGATCTCTGCATTGGCGTCTGGGGCTGGAATGGCCCAACCACGCTCACGTACTCTAACTCTTCTGGCACCATCAACTGCATTAGCTTTTCCACTTAGAGCCTTTTGCCTGATAATGAAAAAATGAAACCATAAATGAGCACCTAGACAAAAACAGTCTAGAAGTTATCAAACACTAGAACTGAATAATAGAACCTTCTTGCTTCTTCATCTCTCAGTTTTACATCCAATTCTTTGCTGGGAGGATACTTTGGTAAACTTGATGGTTCACAAGCATAGGGCTCAGTAGTAAAGAACTGCAGATAGAAAACACATGTGAATACATTACATCTCAAATACAAGGATAATCCACGATGATCACTCACTTCACTATTTAGAGCAGCTGAGGTAGTGCCACGATCATCAAGATCTATCGCAAGAAGAGTTTCAATTAGAGGTAATGAAGAAGATGGGAAATCCTTGAACGTTTCCAAGATGCATCTTTTATACGGCTGCTGTGGCTTAAAGAGTGTAGCATTTGGCAACCTATATTTCTTCCAATATTCCTCAGATGGAGAACCACATAACTTAAATATTTTGTGCAGTTGCTCAACCTAGGTCCAAGCAATCCAAAAATCAGTCATATATGTTCCAGAAAATATGCATTTCAGGAGCAAAAATAAAATATAATGGACTGCAGATAAAATAATATGGCAAAGACGAAAAGGTTGAACTAACTGCAAAACAGAAACATTAAAACATTAATTTGATACCATATCAACAGCCTAAAGCTTGCCAGAGGGTACAGTATTCAAACATGAAAGGATACCTAAACTAATTTACAGAATGTTTTCTGATGATAAACTAAAAGGTTCTCATTTTCTGTTGCTTCTCTTTATTCTGTCTCTGACTTTATTCTAGTTTCTGCCTTTTGGTTGCTAAACCATGTCTGGTCAGTGGTCCATCAAGATAATAGATTAGTGCCATCAACAAACAAAGTAATCAAGTTGAAGAAACAACCCAACACAAGCCCCCTGCTTTACCCAACTTGGTTGGCGAATAAAAGAACTTCACAATAAAATGGCAAAAAAGAACCCTGCCCGCACACAAGGACTCAAAAGTGATCCTAGGTGTGGAACAAGATGAAACAAAACCAAACTGCTGCATCAAAACTTGTGTTTGAAGTTACTGAAAACAGATAAGAGGTCGTTACAGTTAGTAGTCTTTGAAGTTTTAGACAAAACCACTCATGGAACAACACAAAGAGCAATACCTCTGTTCGGCCAGGCAGGATTGGCTTTCCAGCAAGCAGTTCTGCCAAGATGCAGCCAGCACTCCAAAGGTCAACACCAACACCATAGAATGTAGCCCCAAGAAGAAGCTCAGGGGGACGATACCAAAGGGTGACAACTCTACTTGTCATGGGATGCTTCTGCTTAGGATCATAGAAAGTCGCCAGTCCAAAATCTGCAATTTTAAGGATTCCCTCATTGTCAATAAGCAGATTGGAACCCTTGATATCACGGTGTAATACACCTCGGCTGTGGCAATGCTCAAGGCCAGCCAATAATTGCTTCATATAGCATTTGACCTGTCATAGGCAATACACTGAGAGACAATCAGCCTTTCAGTATGACTCTTCCTTTCTTCTAGTCTTATTGATACTTGAAAAGGCATCACTGCTTCACACAACTCCACCATCTAGTAATTGTAAATATCTCCATGAAACAAGCAATCAGCTCTGATTTATTTAACAGTCACATTGCAACAGTATACAATGTAAGGTCACCACCCTCCCTACATAACGTGCAAACTCTATTTTCCGTTTAAACTAGAAGTAGATTAAAATTAAAAAAATAAAAAATAAAAAATTGTGTGGATAACAACCAAATAATCTATTGAGCCTTTTTCTCAACATGCACGAAATATTAGCATAGGATATGGATTCTCTACATTTTCAAAAAGAACTGCTTGCTGTGCAGTTATTGATCTAATGGCTCACATTTATTAAGTTATATTTATAATTTTTATTTTATCATAAAATTAAATATTTTTTATGGTTAAAATCTTATGCAGTTCTTTTGAAACTGCAGAGGATTCTGCATAGCATAACAGCAGACGTATTTCCCAAAAGTAAAGAAAAGTCTTTCCTTTTGGAGTATTTGCATCCTACTGGATAAAGCAACAAATTCCGAATTAAGTACTAAACTCACTCTATGGAACTAAATATGCTTGGAACTGTGCATGGATGGGACCCAACATGACTTAGAAAGCTCTAGGAGCAATATCAAATAAACACCTACACCCCACAAACACAAAGAAAATTAATTCGAAACAAATGAAAAGAGCTTCGAGTTCTAACTTTGAACCATAGTAAGGCAACAAAAATCATGAGCTGAAACACATCTAAAATCACAACACTGGAGGATGCAAAATTGAGCTGAAAAGTGTGGTAGGTACCTGAGGGTGAGTGAATTTGACGCCTTGGGCAGCTACAAGGCCAGCAAGGTCGTGCTCCATGTACTCAAATACCAAGTAGAGACTGCACGATATTCTGGAAGTAACCAAGCCCTCAAGTTTCACAACATTGGGGTGATCAAGCCTCCTCAACACAAGAATCTCTCTTGCCATGAACTTCACACTCTCAGCCTCCAAATTATCAAATCTAACTTTCTTCAAAGCCACTATCTTCCCACTTACAAGGTCTCTAGCTTTATACACATTGCTATAAGTCCCTTGCCCTATCTGAACAATAACCAAAACCAAAACACCAAAAAATACTCATTAAAAAAAAAAAACTTTTTTTTTGGAAAATGGAGTTAAGCTTCCAAGTTCAAAGCACCTTAGCAAGCTTCTCGAACGTGTTGGCGCGGCGAGGGGTCCAGTCTCGGATTGCGTCGCCGGCGACGGCCATCAACCACGGCGGCCAACCCTGTTGGGTTTGGTAAACCGGCCATGAATCAAGCCGAGGTGGTTTCCGGCGCTCGGGAGCCGGAACCGCGCCGGAAAAATCGCCGGCTTGCCGAGTCCTCTGCCTCTCGCGAACCTTAACGGCATTACCTCCGTCGGCAGTAGCAGGGTTAGGTCGGCGACGGGGCCGAGCTCCAGCGGAGTCCGCCGGCGTTCCGAGCGCGCAGCCCATCCGTCAACGGTGGCTGTGGGCGGAGTAAAGAAAACACATGGAGCCGCCGTGAGCAGTGGCGGAGAGCGGCGGAGCACGTGGCCGGTGAATGAGTGAAGATTTGAAGGTTTGAGCTTTGAGCTTCGAGCTTCTCTTCCACAGCTAAGTACTAAATTAACTAGTAGTATGCAATTGAAAGAAATCAAACCAGACATGGATTTGCGTAGAATAACGGAATTGCCATTCTGTGTCTGAAATTGAGTTGATGTTGTCAGTGAAAATGGTGGCTGTGACTGGAACCAAAAAAGTCTAAAATGACACAGATTTTGGGACCAAAAAAGTCAAGGTTGCCATAAAGGCCAAGTGTTTTTTTCGTAGGAAATGACGTTGCTTCCTTCTGGTTCTCAACATCTATTGTTCATGGTTGGGACCAAGCCAATTATTGCCGTTTTTGAATTTTCATCTGAGTTCATTCGGGTAATTTTTGGATTGGTGATAAAGGTGTGGAATGAAATGAGTTTAGATATTATTGATTAATTTTTAAACGTTACGATGAAATAAAATAACATAAAAAGACATTTATTTTATCACATTTCACCTTAAATTTTACTTTTTTTCTGTAAAATTAAAGAAAATGAGATAAAATAAAATAAATAAGAATAAAATACTTATAATTTTTACTATTATATTTTTTCTATTATAACTTAAAACAATAAAATGAAACTTTATTTCACATCATTATTAAAAGTCTAAACAATAATATAAAAATTTTATGTTATTTCATACTGTTTTATCTAATTTTATTTTATTCCACTCGTTTTAAGTTATTCAAAGATAACCCAATTTGGTTGGAATGACATAAAGATTGGATAGAATTTAATGGATTAGAATCAAACTAGAATGAAGTTAATAAATTTGCATGACTTTATATTTTCAATTTTATTCTTAAATTAAATGAAAGATTAGGCTGCTACACATTAAGGTGAAATGGAGTCACTTCCTTCCACGAACCCCGCCAAACATAATAATTTGCATTTATTACTTCAAACAGTACGGAGGAAAAGAAAAACTTCGGTGAAACATCCCAATAAGATTTTGGAATAACTTTCCTTACGCATTATTTGGCACGTATTCGTTATTTTTTTTTTTATGAAAGAGGGGCCAACGCAAATTATAAAAATTTAAAATTAAAATTAAGATATATTATATAATACATATTTTAAAATAAATAATATAAATAAATATATTATATTATATTATGCATAAATTATTAATTTAAATTAAAAAATTTATTATTTATAATTAATTATAAAAAATTATAAATTTTAAAATAATATGAGATATCAAGTTAGATTAGGAGAACTTAAAATATAACTTAAACCTGTCTCGAAAATACAATTAATCTAAATTTTTAACTTAAATCCATCTCACTATGCTTCAGACCTAGACGAGTTAATAGGACGGATCGAATTTGAACATTCCTAAACTTAACTGTAATTAAATAATAAAAATTGTATAAATAAGTAATGTGTGTATACATAGCATTCTTGAAAATTTTGCATACTTCATTAAATTCTGATAGTTGGTAATCTATTTTTTTAATTTTTTATTTTAAAAACTTTAAGATATGATAAAATTATTGAAAAAATATATGTGAATATTAAGACTTATCAATAGCTAAATTTGATATATGTCTTTTCAAGAAAAGTTTAGTGTTATTAAATTATAAAATATGATTACTTAACAAACTATTTTATTAAAATAATTTTGTGATTGCAATAAAATGACATTTGCCAAAAGTTACCTTACAAGAAAGTTTAAGTACATCTCTGCAATTAGCATCTCAATCTAAAACATGACATCAGTTACCTTGAAAAGAAGTTTAACTACATTGCTACAATTGGTAACTCAGTCTTGAATATGTGCCTCTGGTTATGTCAAGGATTTCCTATTAGAATAACCTAATAATAAGTAATGGCTGGCATTCATATAAGGAGAAATTTGATTAAGCCAGAAGTTAGAATGATCCAGAAGCATCCCACCTCAAAGTTCATTGTTCATCTTGATGGGTGGAGCTAGCATGAACGAGCTTTTCCAATTTCTGCTTTATTATATATGTATATATATAATATATTATATTTTGCTTTTGTGGCTTAATAATTGACAAAATAGGGAATAGTTCTACGCAAAAGACTTGTGAAGCTAAACGAGCCAGTAAAATTAGTGGTCAAATAAGACGTCAATTTTGTTTACCTACCAAGATTTCTACATGGAAAATCGTCTAATAACAGAAAATAAAAGATAAAGACAAACAGCTAATATGATGAGGAATTTTAGAATTTCCATGAATAATATATTTGTCATGTGCTCTTTTGATTAGTCTTTTAAATTTATGTTTCATGTGATTTTTGTGTTTTTCACTACAAGAAATTAATGAATTTATTACGGAAACATCCATAATTAATCTCTAACTAATTAATTTAGCTAAGGATTAGTTCATAGTCAAATTCTCATCGTTAATTATCTACTAAAAATTTTAGTAACTAATCTGTAGTCAATTCTTAAAATTTCATAGCTATTTCGAAGCTAATTTGTAGTTAATTTTAATTTAGAACTTCCTTAGTTTTCATCGTTAATTAGTTACGAAATATCTGTAACTAATTTCGTAACAATCCGTAGTAAGTTTGTAGCAAATCAGTAGCTAGATCAAAATAAAACACAACAGTACGTAGTTGTCGCGTAGCAAATCCGTAGTTATTGTATTGTTAAATCATTAGCAATTCCGTAGCTATTTCCTAGTTATTGGTGTTGCTAAATCCCTAGCAATTCCGTAACTATTTCCTAACTATTGTGTTACTAAATCGTTAGCAATTCCGTAACTATTCTGAAGTTAACCCGAATTAATTTTATAATAACAATTAGTATATTTTAAAATTATACTTGTATAAATATTTCAATTCAAACAAAAAAATTCAGCAAATAAGTTGTGCAAAGTAACAAAATATTATAATTTCATTAGTAAGTTCAAAGCATATTCTACAAAGAAAACATAGTTAATCAATAAGTTTAAGTTAATACAAATAGTTTAAAACAAGTTCTACAAGAAAGAAAAGCATAATTAATCAATTCAAGTTACTGTCATCATCATCAATAAAGCACATCCAATCAATCCAAGTTGTGACTCATGTCATGAACCCGTCTCTTCTTGTTGGGATCCGTCACCTTTAGCCACACTTCCTGATCATCAACCATAGGATGTATTGAAGAGTCTTTTCTATTCTTCTCTAACATCATGGTGTCACAAGAGTCTTGAAACGAAAAATGTAAAAAATTTTATTAAAACAATCAACAACTTAACAAATATTATTAGTTTTAATTTTAAAAACACTTACAATGAAATTCTTCGACCGCTGAGTTATTGTCTGCTGCCAGCTTACATTTTTATTTCAAACCAATGATCTTAAGCCACAAAGAAAAGCTTAGCAGCTTGATCAATAATCAACTCATTTACATTACACAAATCAGAACACACATCACAATTCATTGACTTAACCTTAAATTCTATGGTTCAAATTTTAAATATAAAAAAACCATAAAGAGTAATTGGACTAACATCACACGATAAAGAAAAATAAACAGATTATAAGTTCCTTAGGTCCACACTATGATGTGAATATAATCCAATACCTCTAATGGAATAACATGTAGAAGGTTAATCCCACCATGCACATCAAAGAGTTTACTTCAAGTCATGTTAAAGCAATCCCATTTAGACATAGAATAACACACTCTTCTATCTTGGAAACAAACAAGCTTCAAAACATGATCAACTTTCAATAAACAAGATGCACACCATTGCCAAGCATTACAAGTACAAAAAGTGAATTACAGAACACCAAACTTAGCTGTTTCACTCAATCAAAAAATTCTAGATAAATTGTATACCAGTACCTTTTACAGCCCCATACCCCTTAACTCTAAAGAAAGAAAACTAGCCAGAAAATATCGATTAACATTAAAACTCAGTTTTCTATTTCAACAAAAGAGATTCCCTTAACTAATTTTGACAAACCAATAATTCCAGTTACATTGACTTGTGTTCCAGACACCCATACCATAGTACACTCAAGGCAATTAGAAATAGACCATAGCATAGCAATCATTTGTGTTTCTCAACACAATCATGGCTCACTGAAAAGACAAAATAACAAATGGCCAGGGAATGAAGAACAGGAAAGGAAAAGGGCAATAACAATGATTTAACATTTCAAGTGGAGTTTTACAACTTTTGCACCACCTTGCTTCAGGTAAAGAAGGTGAAACAAAGGTAAAATATTATGGCAAGACAATTAACAAATACTAGGAAAACTTTTGGACTATGTAATCAAAATTTACATATCTATCAGACAGCCATTAGGATGTAATTAATGTTTATGAGAATGTAAAAGTTTATAGTTTATAATGTTAGAAAATTATGTAGTTAATGATAAATATACAAGAAAAGAGAATGTGATTAATGCTTATGAGAAGGAGAGTTCTACTGCTACTAGTATAAATAGGTGCCTTGATGATGAATGTAAGCAAGTCATTTTGGGTGAATTATCATCTTTTCTTACAACTTATATAAGATTAAGTGTTTTATCTTAGCTTAATATATCTTAGGTACATTCCTAAAGTGTATTAGGTTGTGCTTGTCCTTATTCTTCAATTTTCTTTTTCATTTCTTACCCGACATCATAATAATTTTTTTTACAAGACAAACAGCTAATAAAAGTCGTGTATTATAAAAATAAAATAAAATAAAAGTTGTGTATTATAAACAGCTAATAAATCGTCAATTATATATGTTCCAAAATCCATGCTGATATGGTCCAATTAAATAATTCCATATGGACTAAATTATTCTTAATAGATATTTTATAAAATTAACTATTGTAGGCAGCGAATGTTATGACCATCTTCATATCAAAGATAATTTCTTCATAGTCTATCAACAGATGACAATTAGCAATTCACGTTTGTCATATTTGTTAGTGGAAAAACTACAAGCCAGTCTTGGAACTGCCTTGTGACCATTAGGTGATAGAGCTGGTAGGAAGTAGGAATTAGGAAGCACCTGGAAGGTTCTCTGAGACGGTGACATCAAGAATATTTTCTCTTACGGCTTGGAAAAGCCGTGCCACCGGTGACTGCTCCTTCTTTCTGACCGGTGACAAGAGCCACATTTTTGTTGTTGTTGCCCTCTTCTACAGAAGGATACCAGTGCTCCAAAACTTGGTCAGCATATATACTCAAAAGCATAAGCTCTTCTCTGCAGCCATATTTTTACTAATAAACTCCTCTTGTACCATATTTTTAACTGAATTAAAGACAGCCATGACTTTCTTATTCCTTTGTATTTGATTAAAGTGATTGTTTGCTAACACTTTTTTTTTTTGTCTTTATGAAGCATATTTTTTCTTGTACTTATAACTACCATATTATTATTTCATTTGTATGCTTATAGCTTAAGATTTCATTTTAGAATATTCTCAATTTTCTTAACATAGATTAAATTTCAAATCTATCATTTTTCATGCTTCAAACAGCCATGATTTTTATTTATCTTTCTTTAATTAGAACCCTCATGTAACTTATCATCAATACTACTAGAAAAATCTTATTTAGAGATGGACAAATTCCATCTCTAAAATGCTAAAATTTCATCTCTAAATATTTAGAGATGAAATTTGAGATAGAAATTGATCCATCACTAAAAGTGGCATCTCTAATTATTAGAAATGGAAGAATTAATTTCATCTTTAATTAGAGACAAACTTTTACCGTTTCTAAATTTTAAAGTTCTGTTACTATTCAGTTACTAAGATTTGGCTTTATTTCAGTCTCTAAATTAGAGATAAATTTTTTCGCCTCTAAATTCATTTCTAATATTTTAAAAAATATTTAAAAAATTAGGTATCTAGCTGCGGTTTACCACAACTAAACACCTTCATTTTATAAAAAATATATATATTTTTTCCTATGTATATAATTATCCAAAACTAAAAATTATCAAAAATCAAAATAAATGATCAAAATCAAGTAGTCAATCACCCAATAAAGTCTCAAAATCAAGTACTCCCTCCCCCTTATATATAATGTTGTGAGGGAGATTGTAGAGTGCATTGTCAGACTATAGAGTGCATTGTACACTTAGATACAACATAAATAGAGAGAGCAGAGAAGCGTGCTGTGCAATGGAGAGAGCAGAGAAGATTTCAGAG
The DNA here is from genome assembly GCA_029884595.1 of Ormosia semicastrata. Classification (NCBI taxonomy): domain Eukaryota; kingdom Viridiplantae; phylum Streptophyta; class Magnoliopsida; order Fabales; family Fabaceae; genus Ormosia; species Ormosia semicastrata. The sequence continues at coordinate 9,696,982 of JAQQTO010000043.1, forward strand.
TTGGGGCAAGGGTGGTGCACGACTGGAAGAAGCATGCTGTGCAATGGAGAGATATAGCAGAGAAGATTTCAAAGTAGGGTTCCAAAATTGGGAACAAGGTTTCTGAATTTTGAAGAGATTAGAGACGGAAACAGTCTGCCTCTATTTTTTATAAAAAAAAATTATTAATTAAATTATATGAATTATTTAGAGATGGAACAAAGATGTATTTAGAGACAAAATATTTAGAGATGAATAATTTTTGTCTCTAAATTTCATCTTCAAATGTATTTAACTTTTTAAAACTCAAGATTGACTGTGTAGAAATAGAAAATTTTGAGATGGATAATTTTTCTCTCTAAATTTTGTCTCTAAATTATAATTTTTTTCTGTCTTTAAATCATCAAATCTGTCTCTATGTCCATCTCTATTAAATACAAAATTGTGTTCATATCTAAATTTTGTCTCTAAATAGAATTTTTTTAGTAGTGAACTTTGACATTCTTACTCAGTAAAAGTAACACTAGGATAGAACTTATGAATGATGCTTAATGTTCAGTATTATTTTGGCATATGGAAGGAATTATCAGCAAGTATAATTGATTGGTGTAATTGAGTTTTATCATCAAGGTGAGTGAACTATTCAGTAATTAGTGGAACATAATTTTCTCTTTTGATACTTTCATTATTTCATGTAATGTAAGTGCTTTGTACTTCGCATTCTTTATTGCTTCATCAATAGAGTGCAAGAGTCTCTAAAATAATGGTAGGAAGATCTGGTAATTGATAAGAGTATGGGTACATTATGTGTGAGGTAAAGAAAACAAATATCTACTATGAACATCATAGATGGATTTGAATTGACATTTTGAGAAATCAAGAAAACAAATATCTATGATGTGGACCAGGGAAGCCTATATAGGTAGAGAATCAGTATAAACTGTGAAGATTTTGGTTATGTTTCTTATATGCCAAGAAAATATTATTTTTTGGGTAAATAATGGCAGGAATATCTGGTAATCCATTGGAGTACATTTTAAGATCCCAAATTAATCTCATAGCACGCAGTCCTTTGCCTATCGGCCTATCCCATGTAAATTGGCAGAAAACTTGTGGGATTATTGGCCCTCCATTGTTTTTCATCTCATAGCAGTGCATGGCTAATACACTAATTTATTTGTGCTTGCATATCGGAATCTGAATGGAATTACAGCCCTGCCAGAATGGTAAAATTTGACTGGAGGCATTACAAGAAGGGTTGGAGGCATTACAAGAAGGGTTGGAGGCAGGGCCTTAGTAGTTCTTCTAGAGCATCAACATATACACGGGTCATTTCTAATATATACCCTCCAAAGGAGGGTGTATGATACACCATGTGATTTAAGCCATTGATTTAATCATAAAAATAATTAATAGCTTGGATTAATTACAGGAAACCTGCTTAATAGGTTTCCTTTTTTGTTTTGTTTTATATATTTTTTTTATTTTATATTTTTTTTTAGTTTTATGTTTTTTTTATGGTTTCAGGCATAAATGTCTGTCGTCGACACTGCCACTTGTCCACCATCACTGACCACCAATGATCGCCACAACTTTTTTTAACATTATACTATTTATTTTTTTAAGTTGTCTGTTGTGTAAATAATACCATTTAAAATAATATTAGTTAATTGTACTGAGTCTTTTATTTTTTAATAAATAATTGTGCATACCAAAAATCTTACAAATTTTAGCGATAATATTTTACAAATATTATAAGATTTTTAATATGTACAGTTATTTATGAAAAAATAATAAAAGATTGATATAATTATAACTGATATTATTTTAACTGATATTATCTGTGGTTATGTAACTTTAAAAAATGAAAAAGATATCGATCGGCAGGTAAATAGTAGCACGGCAAAAATGCGTGACTTTCCTCGGCGTGAACAATATTTTTTTTGACATAAACAGTATTTTTTCAGGATAAACAGTATTTTTTTCAGCGTAAATAGTATTTTTTTGGGCATGAATAGTATTTTTTCTACATGAACAATATTTTTCTGATATAAACTGTATTTTTTGACATGAACAATACTTTCACCTACCTCTGCGTGAACAGTACATGATCTAAAAAATAAAAAGGAAGCAACTTGCTCAAAAAAAAAATTTGCTGTTGCAGGTAAAAATTTGGATGTATGATACACCCAAACTTAGCAGGATGCATAATAGCACCCACCCATATACATGATACATCTCCTTAGCTCTTATGTAGTCTCTCTCTCTCTCTCTCCCTCTCTTTCTCTATATATATATGTATATATGTCCATTGCAAACAATTCATAATACACATTCATTTTGCATCAATTTATGTATTGATAAAAGCTCTAAAAGTAGGGATTAATGCTAGGAATTTAAATTTTATGCCTTGCACGGGCTTACTTACTAGTACTCTTCATTTCTTTTTCCCAACTTTGTTTCCGGATGCGTATAGCTTTAGTATAAGGACTGTTCATATAATTCTTAGCTGTTGCTACCGCTATTCAAAGATCCATGAAAGAAATGGAGATGAAGCAGAAATTTCTTTCTATTTTCAGAAAATTTAATTAATGGAAATTGTAATAAAAAGGCGGACTGCCGTCTTTATTATTTATAGAGTAATTTGAACCAATTAGCAATAATTGAGAACTGATAATGTTGGAATAATTTCACTTGTAAAGTTAGGACTTAGGAATTGTTGTCTATCAAAATATCCATCAGATGTACGGCCTCATGCTAATGCTCGTTTTCTTAGCAAATGCTTTGAGAATTTTTTTTTGGGGTTAACTTTCTCTCTATTTTATCCCTTGCAGGTTCTAAAGTTTCATGCTGATTATAAGTTTACATTTTATGCAGGAAAAACTTTTTGTGCTTTGTTTTCTCTGACTTGGCTGTGTTTAGTTGGAGCGTAAAAATTCTAATCGAAAGATGTACGATATAGGAAATCATTTTCTTAAGGCGGTTTACTTGACTGGCTCATATTATAAGAGACTGCTGGTTCTATTGTTCTAATATTTTTCTTTTCAGCTTGTTTTGGTTTGTCTCTCAGCTTTACGTATTAAGTGTTTCTAAACTCTATTGCATGTAGTGGATTTTATAAAATAGAATTTCATTTTTTTTCATTGATTTGACAAAATTGACCACACCACAATATTAGTTGGGCCGTTTGGAAAACTTAATATGAAGGGATCACAATTGAGAGAGAAGGTTTAGGTCATTAGTGCGCTATACTTTTTTAATTTTATCACAATATTCTTGCTCATATTTTTGTTAAATTTATAAAAAAAATTATTAATTATTAATTTTCATTATTTCAAATATAATACTAGAAAAAATGTTATTAATTTTAATTTTTTATTTTACTAAACCTTCCTAAAAAAATATAGTACTAAAAATGTATGATTTTCAAATTCTTATATTTTGCTTGAAAAAAATACTAATAAAAATGCAACATTTACTAATTAAAAGTGTTCAATACTAATTTAATAAGTATGCTAAGTTTTCATGTATGAATTTTTTTTTTTTTTTACCTTTTAGCTTTCATGTTATCACATGACAACTCTGTACAATGGTTATTAAGAATGCAGTATTTAATAATAAGTACGAACTTCTAATTTTATTTTCATATATATGAATACTACTAATACTAACAAAAAGTACAAACTAGAACTTCTTAAGTAATGAAAACAATAAAAAGTTATTGCTCAAAGTAACTTTCTACATGCTGAATAATTTCTCGTCCCCCTTATATAGTTAACATTTAAGAACCACATCAACTACAAACCACTTAATACGCCTACATAATTTAAGTTACATCACAATTAATTTAAAAACTTAAATTTAACACACACAAAAACTTTGAGGCACATAGGGTCTTCTTTGTTGTAGGCCCCAAACACCATAGGAACAATTCATCGGCATGAAGTCCATATTATCATAGACCTTCTTTATCATACCATCACGAGTAACTTTTTCTTTAAAAATAACATTAGACCTCCAACTTGTGGCCTACCCAATATTTAAACAAATTGAACAAATTTAAATATCATGTCAACTCATATCAACTTAAAATATGACTCAAACTTAATTCAAAAATATATTAAATCTTATTTTAAAGATCTAAATCAGACTCGATTAGCTTTGGCCTTGACACAATTTTGAGCACCCCAACAATTATAATAGATATTTTACTAAGGTTTCACACAGTAATTTGAAATAGTTTACTATAAATTGACTTTCACCTCCTTTGGATTCATTTTTCCTAACCAAATATTGATACCAAGCAAAGTTGACAGGTTAGTATGCAATTATGTGGTCATCAATATATTTGCATTTTCATTTTTTTATACGAGGAGACTAACATATTTTTTCTACATAAATTTATATTATAAATATATCCTAGTTTTGCCAAGTGTTTTGTTTAAAATTTTATACATATTTTACATTACATTTATTTATGAGTATTTAGCCTTGTCCAATTAAATCAATTACTACACATTTTAATAGTGATTAGCCCATGCCAATTTAACCTATTATATATGAACCATTTTTAAATTAGTATTAGCCCCATCTAATTTAACCCTTCAAAACTTATTTTTATGATTAGTATTTTGGAAAGTCTAATTTAATCTATTACAGTCAATTATATCTTATGACCCCAAAAAAAAAAACAGTACAGTTCAATTATTGACCCAATTAAACCTTATTTATCAAGAAAAAAAATCCTAATCTTCCACCATCTCTCCCACCATCAACAACCTCACCCCTGAATGCTTAAATGACAACATGTAGCAATCTTCTTGTTTTGATGAACTTGATAAAATTAAAATAACATAATGGGTAAGATCTTAAACTAAAAATATTCATGATGAATTGGCTTCTTTAAAAACATGGTGAATGTGTACGTTCCAGTCATGGTGAACGTCAGCCATAAATACATTGTAAATTAGATGCATTTCTATGAACACATTTCAATTATGATAAAAGTCCCGATAAATTTTTACGCTATAAACAACAAAATAAATTGGCTTCTTTAAAAAAATTAATAAATACTTTTTTAAAAAACATGGTGAATGTCCACGTTTCACTTAATCATGGTTGCAATTTCACAAGACTATATATCACTTGAAGATTTATCAGTGCTGGATAACTAATATATAGATATCTGTTACCAAAAAAAAAAACATAAATATCTATGGTTCCTATTCCAAAGAAATTTTTATATACATACATATATATCTTACATACATTTACATGTGATGAATCTTATTATGAGTTCTAACCACGTTTCAATGTTAGAGGGCATAACAATCCAAGCACTCGCGTTTGCAATACATTCCAATTAATCCATTTTATTAAAAATAATTAGATAAAGGTTAGTTTTGCAAATTTTATCTCTTTATGGTTTCTTTTATAAAATTAATTACTAAAGGAATGTCACTTTGTGGCACCCGGGGCCAACAAGGGTAGGGAGTGATCACCGGTGCAAAAAAGATGAAGCACAGACAAGGAACGGCTCCTGGCAGGCTTCTAAGCGAAAGGACACATGAATGAACTGAATACACACCGGAATGAGAGGGATCCAGAGACTGTGCAGGTATGGGACTGCATAGTTGAAGATGACTTAAAGGAATTAATTAGCACTACTCATATCTACAAGATACATCTTCTTTTTGATAGCTAAGAATATAAGTACTCCATAGTTAAGCGTGCTTGACTTGGAGCACTTGTGAGATAGGTGACTTCCTGAAAAGTTTCTTAAGATGCGTGTGAGTAAGAACAAAACTTGCTAAAAAGATCCGTGTTAGTTTATGAGGACACTCATCGATCCTGCAGATAGTCTCAGGACGTTACAAACTTAACATGTCATAACGACTATTTTATATAGTTAATTATGATTAGTTCACGTATGCAATAGTTTTGGAACTCAAGCTTATGCTTGGATTCCATAGAATTTCCCTTGACTTTATTACTGCTTTAGGTAACGAGTATTTAAAATGGTCCATCATTTCAAAAAAAAAAAAGGTCCATAAAACTCTAGAAGTTATGGTTTTTATACTTTCTTTAATAATAATACGTCACTAATGCTATATCTATTTTACGAAACACCTTCTCCTAATAAAAATGATTTAGTCCCTTTAGCAAGAAAATCATCCCTTAATTATACGCATATAGTTTTGATAAATGCCTTTTTATGGAATCTTTGCACATAAAGTTAAAAAATGGGGCACGTTTGAAGATAATGCAAAAGCAGAGTATAGCCATGATGACGAAGGAAAGCAAGTCCAATCGCCAAAGATGAAAATGACTAGCCGAATGTGTCTGTGGCCCGTGCAAGATAATTAGTTGAAACAAAGAAAAACTAATAGCATGATTTGAAAGGAACTGGCATATGTGTGAATTGCTACTGAAGAAAAGCAGAAACTGGCATATGTGTGAACTACTACTGAAGAAAAGCAGAAAAAACCAAAGAAGTAGGGATGTGTTTTCCCTCTTTCTTTATGTTAGACTTAATTCATTAATACATTGTACCTGTAGCATTGTAGATTGTAGAACCACAAAAGAGAGAGATAAGGAAAGAATAACGATTAAGATCATATTAAAGTTGATTAATAAAGTATAAATTATTAGTTAATTGATATATATAAATATGTAATCCTTTTAATGTGATCCTGTTAACCAACTTATATACATAATTAATTATTTTTAGTTCTTTATTAACCAACTTTTTATATATTTATTAACTAACTTTTATATGTTATTAATCACGAATTTATACTTCATTAATTAATTTTATGTGATGTGAAAAGTGATATAGTTGAAAATGAGTAAGATTGTCGATGTTGATAAGAAAACTACAAACACTGGTCAATACGACAAGACTAAAACATGTTTAGTTCAACAATGACTATGAAGCACGGACACGCCGGCGTGTTTACGTATTAGACATGTATTTGTGTCAAATACATGAAGATACTTGTACGACACACATGTCTTACGTGTCTAAATGTGTTCGATTAAAAGAATTTTTTTTCAGTTTAAACACGTATCGAATACGCTTTGACACGTCTAAGATACGACTTGGACACGACTCATTAATATTATTTTTTTTTAAAAATAGTTTCTATGACAAAAGTTCAATTAGTAAGTCTGTAACTCACTCAATTCTAATCACATGACTGACGTCTTCAAGCCATTTTTTCACATACCAGTATTTTAAGTTTTATCTTTTCACACGTCAACTTTAAACTTTTAAGTTTTATCTTTTCACATATTATTATTTTCATCTGCTCCTTCTACATCTGCTCGTGCCAAGTCATTTACTTCATTATCACTAAAGTTTATTTCACACCAATATTCTCATTAGTTAATTTTTTTGATGCACTTATACTTATACATGGTTAGTTCTATTAGGAGAAGTTGATTTTGGAGATTTTTTAAAAATGTCAATAAAAATTATACTTTATTTTAAAAAAAACTTATTAGATAATAAATATTAACATATATGAAATATATTAATAATATTAATGAATTATAAATCTTTTTCTTAAATTTTATAATTTTTTTATATAAATATTTATATATATTATATATATATATATATATATATATTGTGTCCATATTTTGACTTTGATATGTCTCAATATTTATGTCCGTGTTTATATAGAATAATGATATTTTTATTATATATTTTTTATATTATTTCTCATATCATTAATTATATTATTATTTTATTATTATTTTTTTACTTAATCATAATTATAAAAAAAAAATAATAAATGTGATAAAAGAAAAAGTGTTGTGAAAGAAATATTTTCCGGTTTAGGTTAGTCTGAATAGTTGAATTGAATATGGCAAATATCCCAGGGCTATTTCTACTTCCCGCCTCTTATTAAATGCTTTTCTTCAACATCGTGTCGATTTTCTCCAACTCTTCAGTCTTATTTACTATTGCATCTTATTTTCGTCCACTCTGAATTTACTTTGGTCGTCATGTCGTGTTTGTTCAATGCCCCCACCTCCTACTGTTAACTTCCGTCCATGTTACGCTAGTTTACGCGTTTTAATTTGACAGAAACACAATACAACAAATAAAGCGTTCAATCTGGTTTGTCTACTGTGATTTGGGTCCAAATTACCTTTTGTCACACTACTTTTTTTACCCGTTCTGTCACTCATTACAAAATCTCATACTACTAGTTTGTTATTTTTAACGATAAAAGGTATATAGCCACTTAAATTTCATTGATAATTCATTCTAAGAGTTTGATAGTGCTGCGTAAAATTTAGCTGACCATAACATTAGCTGTAACTTATTACTTCCGATCCATATGATAACCATGTTTTTCTTTTATTTCATAGTGTCAATGTATAAAGCATAGTTATCATTAATGTCATAAACATTGCTGTTTACATAAGCATAAATCTATTGATTGACTAACATGTCTCAAACGAAAATCACCAATTATGTTGAACACATTTGTTCATGTTCTAAAATTAAATTAGTCTCTTACTTATCATATAAGGATATTCTGAAGAAAAATAATAAATTAAACCCGTATATATATATTTTTTGTAATGTCAATAACCTATTTTATGATCCGGTGAAAAAGGCTCTTAGAGAGGTCTTTAGATGACCCTCTAATATAACCTGGGAGAGGGGTGAGGGAATAGAGAAAAAGAAATTAAGATGAAGAGCATTTACGGGGATCGAATCCCGCTACTCTTCTTGCATATCTCTAACTCAATCTCGTATATTATTGCACTTAGCATGTTTTACTTTTACCCCTTTGCCTGTTGCTTGCAATAGTGTTTATTGTGCCATTGTTAGCATTAGTTTATAGGCTAGTTCTACAATTTACCCTTTTAAATTATGGTGCATGATGTACCAAGCTGCTTTAGCCGTTATGTATAAAACTACATTAATGGTAGAAAATAATTACCTATAACTTAGTCAATAGCTAATTTTGAAAATTGTTTTCTTTTATCTTCTTCTTCCTTCGCATCCAGAAGGGTAGAACCAAACGGTTGATGTCGTTGCAATAGTAATCAATGCCATTATTTTTCTTAAGTTTTGCACCTCCCATTATTGATTATTTCCCATAGGATTTCATCAGTCACACTATTTTCACATGAGATATTCTTAGTTGCACACATTATATTTATATACAAAAAAAAAATTAGAGAAAGATTAAAAATGAATTTTATTAAACTCACTTATCATATAAAATCATATTTTTCTTCAACTTTTTTATAAATGTGTATAAATTTGACATATTAATGCAATCAAAAATTTCTCTTTTCACATTATCAAAGTTTAAAAGGATTAGAAAGTAGCAGTTGAGAATTTGTTCTACCAAACTAAAATCAAAAATCCATTGTCAACAAGAATAATCATTAAACTTGATTTCCAGCACAAAAAAGTCAATAATGGGAACAAAATGTTTTGGGATTTTCTTCCATAGGTGCCCCCACAAAGGAAATGGGCCGAAGGGCCAAGCCTCCTTGGATTAGGACATGGAGGGCTTGGAGCTAGATAAAGTAGTCTCTGAAATCTCAGAACTTGTCCATTACCCCTGCAACATGTGCCATCCCTCCTGTGAATAGTCTTTTGTTACTCTCTTAATTTTATTTAATATAGACTTAAAAATATATAATTCATTAATAAATTATTAAGTTATTAATTAAAAAATAAACAATTTTAATTATTTAAAATTTTATAAATTTTAATTAATAATATTCAAAATTATATATAAATTTAATTTAATTATTATTATTTAAATATTATATATATATATATATAAATTTACAAATTTTTAACTAATTATATTTATATATATTTAAATTTACATACAAATCCAGTCAAATATCAAAAAATAATGCATTGATAAACTCAAGCATAATAAATTCATAATACCAAGCTCTGACACCCTTTTTACTCTTCTCCCACCTTGTAGATAGTGACAGCAAGCCCGAACATTCTGCCGTCTGCAAAATGTTGGCCTCACCTCGGTTACAGAGTAGGGATGGGAAAAGAAAGAGTTGGCACCCTGCTTACAGAAGAGAAAGAATAATAATATGTGAGCAAAGTTTGCCTTTCCATTGAAATATTTTGTAAAGGCATGAACTTGAAGAGGGTAGGTGGGTGGTTTCTTTCAACTTTCAACATTCTCTCTAGGCTCTGCTGGTTTTCTAAGATGGAAATTTTCTGGAAAATTTTTTTAAGCTTCTGTTCTAAGTTAAGTTGCTTTTCATTTTTTCCCTTATCTTTCTTCTCTTTTTCTTTAATGGGTGTTTTTGTTTTTTTTTTTAATTTAATGAACTGCTCGATCAGCTTCTCACAGAAGCAAACTTTGATAAATATGGAGTGATTGTCATGAACAAGACAATGCTAGTAAGACCGGTATGGCGCAATTGTAATAGAACGAAAAAATAAGAGAAAAAGGGGTTAAAATGAAAAGAGGAGAATCTTCTAAAATAGATTATGAATAAGTAAATATTTATTAACTATTGATTGATCAGTCTACTTATGAATCACCTTTTAATAAATGTTGAAAACCGGTTGTAGAAGTCAACAACTTGTTACAGTAGCTAAAGTAAAAGGTGCATAATTTTAATGAGTTTCTAAAGAAGAGATTGATAGATGGATTATGATTTTTGAATATTATTTTATTATTAAAATAAATTAATAACTTAAATTAAAAGATAAATTTTAATTAATAATATTTAAATTCGTATAAAATTTTAATTAATTTATTTTTTCATATAAATAATTATACATATAAAAAATTTATATATTTTAACTAATAATTTTTTTATATATTATAAATCTACATATAAATATTATTAAATTAAAAAAAAATAATCCATCCATAAACTCAAATATGTTAGGTCCATTGTAGAAGCCTCCTAATTTATATAACCTTCGTGGAGGTAACTCAGTAGCCTTCTCCAATGCACCTCTTCATATGCTCGCAATTGACTTTTCCCTACCTCTCCCACTTGATGCATGCAAATGATGTAGAAGCTCCTTGTTAACTTTGAGAATATCAAAGTGTCACATATGAAGGTACATAGTCTTCTTCTTTGCAATTTCGCCGTTTTCTTTTACAAGTGGTTGAAAAAAGAAACATAACTAAATGAGAAATGCGAAATGACAACTCTTTTCACAATTGGTAAGTTGAAAAATTTTAATATGGACCTTTATACAAAAAGTCCATGATAAACTTTGAATTATTAATTTATTGTTAAAATAAATTAATAATTTAGATTAAAAGATAAATTTTAATTAACAATATTTAAATTTGTACATAAATTTAATTAAATCACTTTTTATACAAATAATTATACATATAATAAATTTATATATTTTAATTAATAATTTTTACATACACCTAAATTTACATATAAATATTATGAAATAAAAAAATAAAAAATTTATTTATAGATCCAAACTTATTCGGTTCATAATAAACTCTTCTTAGTAAGTTTACCTTTACCTTCAAATAAGGGTTTCTTCCAATCCTTTTCGGTCCTACTAGTTTAAGTCCACCTTTACTTCAAGGAAGGCGGTAACACTAGTGCTATCAGCCAACACTGTTACAAGCAATAGAGGAAAAGGATGCACCGGTGGCAAAGCAAGAGTGGAAGTTGCAGCAGTTCTTAGTTGTTAAGATGATTTCTAGCAACAAATAATAACGAGGAACAAAATAACAACCTAAAACAACAAAGTAAAAGTAAAGAACCACATTTGGTTAAAGACGAAGTTCAAACCTTAGAGTAAGAACTTATTGGAAGAGCCTCTTAGTAATTAATTGCAACCATGCCACTGACATTAGTGTCACAGCAATACTATACTACAAGAAAGAACTAACTCCCATATAGGATTCCACCAACCCGTGTCTTAATTTGTCTAGAAAGTGTTGGTCTCAATATTTATCTTTTAGGACTTTGTATAACATGTTTCCTAGTCATTAAAGAGTATAGATGCTCTTTGCATACGAGCAATTGTATATGCTAAAAAATGAATTAATCACTTAAGTTAATTACTTGAAACTTGCTTTCTATACGAGCCATTAAATATGCTAAAAAATGAATTAATAGCTAAAGTTTATTGAACTGAGCAAACTGAGAATACAGGGAAAGGAGAGAATGAACCTCGTGTTTTGAATTTTTATTAACCAAAAATGAATCAGCCAAAAAATTCATTTACATACTTGAGCTTAGCTCTAAATATAGATCTGGACCTCAACTAACTTAACCAACTCCACATAAACTAACTTAACCAACTCCAACTGTCATAACTAATGTGTAACTGCCTAACTTCCTTTAACTAAACCAACTCTGTAATACTCCCCCTCAAGTTGGGAGGAAAATGCTTAGGACACCCAACTTGGAGATAAGATGGTGAAAGAGAGTCTTTGGCAAAGCTTTTGTTAAAGGATCAGCAAGTTATTGCTGAGTTTTAACATGGACGAGGTTCAAAAAATCGGATTGAACATGCTCACGGATGAAGTGGCAATCAATATCAACATGCTTGGAGCGTTCATGTGAGGTAGGGTTGCTGGCCAATTGAATGACAGATTTGCTGTCACAAAATACCATTGTGGAAGAAGTGGTAACTTCAAAAGTACGCAGCACTTGTTTAAGCCATAGGAGTTCGGTTGTCAAGGCTGCTAAGGCCCAGTATTCAGCTTCAGCTGATGATCTTGCTACAGTTGGTTGTTTTTTGGACTTCCAAGCGATTAGTGCATCCCCTAAAAATATGCAATAGCCAGTGGTGCAGCTTCCCCAATCACATCTACATATGCTGTTAACTAAAGAGAGGAAGTGGAAGGAAACATAATACCTTGTCCTGGAGTCGCTTTTAGATACTGTAAGAGGTGATGCACAACATGTAGATGAGGTGTGCGAGGGGCGAACATAAACTGGCTGAGCCGATTGACAGCAAAAGTGATATCGGGTCTAGAAATTGTTAGATACATTAGGCGCCCAATCAACCTTCTATACATGGTAATATCATGGAGGGCAGCTCCAGTAGTGTTGTCCAAAATAATGTTTGGGTCCATCGGAACAGCAGCGGGCTTAGAACCAATGAAACTAGTATCATGCAACAACTGAAGGTTGTACTTGCGTTGACAAAGATGAATGCCCTTATCCGATTTGGCAATTTCAAGACCCAAAAAATACTTCAAGTCCCCGAGTACTTTGAGTTTAAAATGACTTTCCAACATGACTTGCACTTTATGTATGTCGTTGTTGTTGGGACCAGCCACCAAAATATCATCAACATAGACTAATAAGAGAACCAAATTGGAACCAGACCCCATCGAGAAGAGTGAATGATCAGCTGAGGACTGGATGAAACCGAGCGTGACCAAAGTCGAGCTGAATTTCTGGAACCATTGTCGTGAAGCTTGTCTAAGGCCATAAAGGGACTTGTGTAATCGACAAATCATGTTCTCCCCCTCAATAAGATACCCTTTTGGAGGCTGCATATAAACTTCCTCACGAAGTTCACCATTAAGAAATGCGTTATTAATGTCCAGTTGTAGAAAGTGCCATTTATGTTGTGCTGCCAGGGCTAGAAGAATTCTCACAGTTGTGAGCTTGCCAACCGGGGAAAATGTGTCCATGAAATCAATGCCCGCCTGTTGAGTAAAGCCCTGAGCTACAAGTCACGCCTTATATCTGTCCATTGAGCCATCTGCTCTAAGTTTAACTTTGTAGATCCAGCGGCATCCCACTGCCTTTTTGCCTGGAGGAAGTGGTTGGATGGACCAAGTGCAATTGGCCTCCAATGCTACTATTTCTTCTGCCATAGCTTTTTTCCATTCAGAGAACTTAATGGCTTGATGAAAGAATTGTGGTTCAAAAATGTAGGATACTTGGAAGATGAAGTCTCGGTATTTAGGTGAAAGATGTGAATAAGTGAGGTGTTTTTGAATCGGATATTGGACATGGCATTGATAGTCATTAAGATAAGTGGGTGGTCGAATGGTTCTTGTGGATTGTCGGGTATGGATTGGTGAATTTTGTGTTTGAGTAATTGGAGCAGCAGGGGGAACATTTGGTGTTGGGTTAGTAGGCAAAGGTGCTAGAATATTTGGTGCAGGAGGTTCTATGTCAGGCAACGGTTTTGGAATGACAGTGTCTGCAAAGATGTCATGAATAGGTGGATTGGCAGCAATTTGATGAAAGGGGAACACATTTTCATGGAAACAAACGTCTCTGGAAATAATAAATCTATTAGATTGGGGATCCAACAATTTATATCCTTTGACCCCAGGTGGGTAACCCATGAAGACACATGGAATGGACCTAGCTTCAAACTTGGATCTATGTGTTGGAATTGTGGACACATAACTCAAACACCCAAAAGACCAGAACATGGAATAATCAGGTGCTTTGCCAAAGAGCAATTCATACGGAGATGCAAAGTTTGCAAGGTTGACAGAAGGGATTCTGTTGATGATAAACACAGCTGCAGCAATGCACTTTCCCTAATACTACAAGGGAACTTTAAACTGAAACATGAGGGCCCGAGCAACATTAAGTAGGTGTTGATGCTTGCGTTCCACCACTGAGTTTTGTTCTAGCAAAAATGGACAAGAGAATTGATGTGTGGCACCCATGCTTTGTAAGAACTGGGACAAGTTCAACTCTTTAGCATTATCTGTTCTAATAGATTTCACATCTTTCTGGAACTTAGTTTTTGCAAACTGAAAAAAACACTTGATGAAACCAGGTGCTTCAGATTTGTGTCTGAGCATGTGTATCCAAGTAAACCACGTGCAATCATCTACCATTGTAAGAAAGAATCTCTCTCCATCATATGTTGGATGATGGAAAGGACCCCAAGTATCACAGTGCACCAAGTCAAATGGATGTTGTGAGTAATTACAAGTAATATGTAATCTATGCATTTTGGATAAAGGACATATAGAGCAATCATGAGAAGAGAACATAGAAGGTAAAGCAAAAGGAATTTGATTGCTAACAAGTTTGAGCACTTTGTCAGACAAGTGTCCTAATCGTGCATGCCACAAGTTGGCTGCATTATTGTGTACTTTATTATAATTGTTTACAGTATTACAATTGTTTACAGTATCAGAAAAACATATAGACTTGGGTGTGAGTGTGTAAAGGCCTTGAGTAAGACTACCCTTGCCAATCACCCCCCTGGAATGTCCTGGATCAAGAAGGCATCATCAGTGAAAGATAATGCATATTGAGCATCTTTCAACAAGGAACTGACAGAAATGATGTTGATGTGAAAAATAGGAATATAAAGCACATTTTTAAGAATAAGACTAGATGATAAGGTGACATTTCCTATAGCAATCACAGCAACTCTAGAATTATTTGGTAACAATACAAATCGTTTTTGCACTTTTGTATAAGAGGTGAATAACTCTAAAGAATGACATATATGAGATGTTGCTCCAAAGTCAATTATCCAAGATAGACTACTTATATTTGAATGAGTGTTATGGAAAGAAAAACTCATACCAATACTCGAATTGTCCATTGGATCAGTTTCTTGCATTGCAGCTCGAGCCATCGAGTTTGCAAGAACGTGATCATTTGCTGGTATTGTTGATGATTCAGATGAATCTAGTGTATGGAAAGCGCTCATCAAAGACAACTTGATTTACATGATTGGAACTTTGAAAACCTTTCCCTTTCTTGTAGCCTGGTGGATAACCGTGAAGCTTGAAACATTTCTCTTTAACATGACCAAGAATGCCACAGTGGGAGCAAAGAGGCCTATCTTTGTCCTTCTTGGAGGACTTTTGAGATGTTTGCACTGCAAAGGCAAGTTGCGAGTCAACAGTGCCATTACTACCACCAACTTCTCTCTGTTTTTCCTCTTGAATCATCAAAGAATACACATGTGAAATAGGAGGAAGAGGATCAAAGTGAGCAGAATTTGTCCTCTAACGTGACTAAAACTCTCATTAAGTCCCATGAGAAATGTGAGAACATACTCATTCTGAATATAGAAGTTCTTGATTTCCACCACAAATACAACGATTGATTGGACGATATTCACTCAATTCGTCCCAAATTCCTTTAAGCTTTGTGAAATACTGAGTCACAGTTAAAGAACCTTGAGTGCACATCACCAAATTATGTTTCAATTGAAACACACGTGGACCATTTCGCTCCTGAAAGCGATCATGTAGATCTTTCCGAACTCGGCTACGGTTGAAGAATGAATCACACTAGCTTTGTGATTTCTTGGGAAACGAAATTCAAGTAACCAAGAAGAGACGATGTTGTTCTTACGAAGCCATAACCGAAACAGGTTCGATAGTTCCATCGACGAATCCAATCTTGTTCTTGGCAATGAGAGCCATGGTCATCGCTCTGCGCCATGAAGAAAAATTATCCACAGTGAGAGGTTGTGAAACAAGTTGAAGGCCTGGACTATCAGACGGATGAAGGTAGAAAGAATGAGATTGATCTTCCATGATTGAAGCAAGAAAAAGCAAATCGAATCAACGAAGAACACAGGATCGAAACAGAGATCGTGATCGAAACAGAGATCGTGAAGAAGTAATTCTTCAAGCAAAAAACGTGCAGAAAAGAACTACTGATACCATATTGAACTGAGCAAACTGAGAATACAGGGAAAGGAGAGAATGAACCTCGTGCTTTGGATTTTTATTAACCAAAAATGAATCAGCCAAAAAATTCATTTACACACTTGAGCTTAGCTCTAAATATAGATCTGGACCTCAACTAACTTAACCAACTCTACATAAACTAACTTAACCAACTCCAATTGTCATAACTAATGTGTAACTGCCTAACTTCCTTTAACTAAACCAACTCTGTAATAAAGTTATTTACCTAAAACCTGCTTATGAGATAAAAGTGTAGAAATTATCTTCTCCCATCCCTTCCTTTCCATCACAGAAAAAGATTATTATATATATTTTTTAAAAGTGTATATATTATTAATATTTTTTTAAAGATATCAAATTTAATAAAAAAATAAAAAAATAAATATAATAAATAATATTAAAATATATATATACACTATTAATAATAAAAATATCAAATTTATTTCGTTAGCAACGGCATCGTGTCCTTAGCAACTCCTGGGACAACTCCAACTGAGAAAATTCACCCATCCTTTTGCCTCCATCTCCATTACCGTTGCCGGAAACTCAATACTACCCGAAAAAGATCAAGAACCTGAAAACTCAAATGTAAAAAAAAAACAAAAACCTTGAATATTAGTCTTGCAAATCAAATCAATTAGTATAAATAAACCTAGTAAAAACAAAATGGACATGTAAATTTGAAGTATGGCAGATACCTTTTGACCCGCACAAGCTTGGTGGCAGAATAGCATTGGCATTTGAGACTCCCTTTCCCTTCTATTGAAAAGGAAAGTGAATCGGTGGTGAAATTTAATTAATCAATCAATCAAAAGCGTGTCATGCAATTGCAAATAATATTCCTTCCGTAGAATCAATGTTACGTTGACCCCACCCCTCGATTCATGCCTTTCTTTTCCTTTTGTTTCCTTCTCTTGTAAGTTTTAAAGGACTCACTCTTCTCTCCTCATTTTCCCTTTAATAAATTAAATAAAATCCAAATAAGAAGCGTTTCCTTTGCTTTCTGAGTAAACGAAGACTAGACCATTGTCCTTGCTCTTTTCTGATTGGGTCTTTGGTGTATGGGAATTGACACACTTTAACCTTTTATTTATTAATCAAACTTTTATTTTTTTAAAAATATAAATGATTAATGAAGGGTTTAATTCATTACCTTCTCCTGCAAGTTTTGAAGGACTTACTCCTCTCTTCTCATTTTCTCTTTAATAAAATAAAATAATAATATCCAAAATAAAAAGCATGTTGTTTGCTTTTTCCTTCACATACATGACATGACACACTCATACTGAAACTGAAACTGAAACTGAAACGTTTCTCTCTCTTTCTCATAACTCATTTGCGCATTGTGATTGTGAGAAGTAAGAAGTATGGCGACACCGAAGGAACACATAGAAGAGATACGAAGGAGCAAGTTCTCCATCGGAGGGGAATTGAACCCATTGACGGAGGACCTCCACCAAGCCGTCAGGAATCTCTCTGCCGAACTCTACGCTAAGGATGTTCACTTTCTCATGGAACTTATCCAGGTTTTGTTCTACTACTATTTATGTTACGCATGCTTTTTTGTGCTTTTTTATTTATTTCATCACTCTTTTCATTTCTATACTGGAAATTTGGAAACGCTATTTTATTTATACTAAAAATCTGTGTAACACTTCACACAAAAAACGGTATCTTGTTTGGCCGTGTTTTTCATCTTTACTAGTCCCTCCTTCCTCCATTTGGTACAAATGCTCTGCTTATTCTTATATGGATAATATTATTTGGGTTTTCTTAATGTTATGAAAAATAGAGTATTTAATATATTAAAATTAAAAAAAAATTTATATAAAAATTTTTATGTTAAATTTTTTAACGAGTGAAATTTTTATTTTAAATTTTTTAACAAGTATTCTTAGAGTATTTATTAAAAAAATCCTTATTATTAACTTATGAAGTGATTCTGAACATAATACTGATTTGATTGCACTGTCATGGTCATGTGTACACTTCAGAGAAAAAGGTCCAACGTTTAAAGACAAAAAATAAAAAAACTTATCGTGGTCCTCACTAAAATGTTCATTTTTAATTTAATCTCTCAAAAATCAAGTTTTGTAATCTAGTCTTTTAATTATCAAAATTTGCCTCATTAGTCATTTTGTGATCAAATTTTTTCTTAAATAATTTATATAAATTTTGATCAGGAGAGATTAGAATTAAATTGCAAAAATTAATTTGAGTGGGAGGAAAAATGTTATTGTTAGGAACTTTCACTAATATACTATTGTATGCAAGGTAAGTTGTAGATGCTTAGATAAGATGCTTGAAATTGATAAATAATGACTTTGTGACCATGACCAGCAGCATGATGTATTTTTGCCGTGTAATGTGACAATCAAGTACCTATTCTCTTAAAAGGCTCTTTGAATAAACTTCTAAAATAAGATTTTTTTTATGTATTTTTTTAAATCTTTTAAAAAGTAAAAATTATTTTATGTTTAGATGTATTACTCAAAAAATATTTTTTAGATTTATTATTATTTACATGTAAAAATATAGAAGGATTTTTTTTATAGTAAAATTACTTAGAATAACTTTTCCATGATCTAAAAATGGTCATTTTTCAGAAGTTTCAAAATCTATCTAAAAAAACATAATTTGTACTTTTTTTAGTGCTTTTTCTGTTTTTAAAAAAAGTTTATCTAAACATGTTAAAATTAAGTAAATGTACTTTTTTTTTTAAAAATCTTTTTTTATCTGAAAAAACACATCCAATGGAGAAATCTGGACGAGAAAAATCATTCAATAGTTATATATGCTAACAGAGCAAAGTAGATTGAGTGTCACTTTTGAAATCACATTGTGGCAAGTGAAATTGGACCAAACCACAGTAGGGAATGTAGTAATTTACTCTTCTCTTCTTCCTTTTTTTTTTTCTATCAAAAAAAGTTATATATAATTACAAAGCGCATGTAATTTTGGTGTTCCAATATGCAGTTTTGAAGATATAGAACGTTCTTTCGGAGGTCATAACTCATAAATGTTCATATAGAGTCAGTCAATAATTTACGTATAGAAACTCATAATGCTCAAACTAGTATTTCTCAACAACACAAGGTGATTTTCACTTATAATAAAAATATCAAAAAGGAAAAAGAAATGTATATAAATGCTAACAGATGTCATAATGCAGAATGATGCAATCATATCATCCTATTATATTAGTTGATTCACTATCCTAAGTTCCTAACTGACTTTTTGCTTCTACAGAATGCCGAAGATAACCAGTACTTTGAAGGAGTGGATCCAACGCTTGAGTTCATCATAACATCTAAAGACATAACAGGCATTGGTGCTCCAGCCACATTACTCATTTTCAACAATGAAAAGGGTTTTTCTCCCAGAAACATTGAATCCATATGTAGTGTTGGACGGTCCACCAAGAAAGGCAACAGAATTAATGGTTACATTGGGGAGAAAGGTAAATTCTCACACTTAAAATGTCCTTGAAAGAGATATCAACAAGGACTGCTGTCCATGTGCTTGCCTTCAATGAAGATGAGTTAAAACTTAAAAGCTTGGATAAATCGCCAATCAACTCGTGAGAATATTTATTTATTTTTGAAGGATAAGTTTTAGAGAGTGGAAATATGTCTATTGAGTTGGTTCTAACTACATACTTATAGAAAACGAATTTTACAGTGCTTTAGCAATGGGGGCTGAACTTCTTGTACAGATGTAGCTTGTGGTTTTAAGCATGTTCAATTTCATAAGCAGTGTTGTATCTTTTGGAAGGCCATATTAATCTATAGAAGGGATAGAACATCATTCTTGGTGATATTAGCCATATGGAATGATAAGCTGAAAGTTTTATACACACACACACTTACATGTAATTATATATATTTTATTCAGATGATTTTAATGACTCTGAAGATGCTCTGATAGAATCTCTTTTATGATTAAATTGCAGGTATTGGTTTCAAGAGTGTATTTCTGATCACCGCTCGGCCTTATATTTTTAGCAATGGATATCAGATACGGTTTAATGAGGAGCCTTGTCCACATTGTGGTCTTGGGTATATAGTTCCTGAATGGGTTGAGGAAAACCCAACTCTTCTTGCCCTAAAACAAATATATCGTGCTGGTGACACCCTTCCAACTACAACAATTGTCTTACCTCTGAAGCCAGACAAAGTCAAACCTGTGAAACAGCAGCTCTCCAGCATTCATCCAGAAATTTTGCTATTCCTTTCAAAAATCAAGCGGCTTTCAGTCAGGGAAGATAATGAGGATCCCAAACTCAATACAATAAGTGCTGTAGCTATTTCAAGTGAAATTAATTTTATGACAAGGAAAAACATCAATGCTGAGTCCTACACACTCCATCTCTCTGAGGAGGAAAATGGTGACTCCGAAAAGGAATGCAGCTACTACATGTGGAAGCAAAAGTTTCCCGTTAGGCCAGAAAATAGAGTAGAAAGGAGAATGGATGTAGAGGAGTGGGTTGTCACATTAGCCTTTCCAAATCACGAGCGGCTTCAAAGGGGAAATAGCTTACCTGGGGTCTATGCATTTCTTCCTACAGAGATGGTTACCAACTTTCCTTTTATAATTCAAGCAGATTTTGTCCTGGCTTCATCAAGAGAGACAATTATCTTGGATGATAAGTGGAACCAAGGGATAATTGACTGTGTTCCATCTGCTTTTATGGATGCATTCAAATCCCTTGTCATAACAACAGGTAAAGCTCCAGTATCTAGTTTGCCTCGGATGTTCCAGTTTCTACCTGTAAATAGCTCTGCCTATGAGGAATTAAATACTGTGAGGGATCAAATCAAAGCAAAACTGGTTCAAGAAAAGATTATTCCCATTGAGACGTACGGGCAGCAGAAGCACTTTTACAAGCCTTGTGAAGTTGGCAGGCTATTGCCTGCTTTTTGGGATATTTTGACCAAGGCTCGGGAGCAAGGAGTATCCTTGCATAACCTATCAACCCATGGAAGATATATTCTGAGTTCTTCATTTGATAAAGCCAAGTATGATCAAATACTTAGTTTCTTGGAAGTCAAACCAGTCAACAATGAATGGTATGCAAAGTGCATCCAGAGTTCCAATCTTGTGGAGGGAGTATCAGAAGATGTCTATTTGAAGCTTCTACTGTTTATTGCTACTAATTGGGAGTCCAGATTTTGCAGCTCCAGCATGAAGAACATACCACTAATTAAATATGTTGGTTCAGATGGGAGTCTGTCCCATTTCAGTCTTATTGAATGCTTACAACACCAAGGTGCCAAGAGAGTTTTCCGAGCTGATCAAAACCAGTCTCGTGTTATCTCATGGCTGATTGAATGGAACAGGGAATTTAGATGTGCATCTAACTGTTATTTCTTCATGCCTGAAAGCACGCAGCAAGCGATCTGGCTGTTCCCTAAGAGTCAGACTTTGTTGGAATGGCTACGCAATGCAGTTAATGTTTCTACTTTGGATGTACACGATTTCGCCAAACTTATGTGCTACTCCATTAAGAATAATCGCAGGCTTGTCATTACATATGCCCACTTCTTGTATCACTCTTTTTCAAAAGGTTATCTGTCATCTCGTCAGGTTGATGGCCTGTGTGATTCTATGCCCCTTGTTGACAATTATGGACACGTGAAAGCACAGAGAGATGGGGTTCTTTTTCCTGCTAATGAGAGCAAATGGGCAGACTTGACTGTTTCTAATCCGTGGAGAGATGAAGGCTATGTTGAGTTGGGAGAGGAGTACTTACATTCTTATCGTTGTGCAGGCCAATTTACACGCCAGAAGGAGCTCCTAGACTTCCTTGGAACTCATGCTGGAGCTTCTGATATACCTCATATACCTGCCCCGGCTGCTGGGATTTCTGGTGTTGATACGCCACTTACTAAGGAAAATGCTTTCTTGCTCTTGGATTGGATTCGAAACCTGAAATACAGGGGAATGAGTCTACCCGAGAGGTTCTTGAAATGCATTAAGGAAGGTAGCTGGCTTAAAGTTACGGTGAATGGATATAGGCCACCTTCACAGTCATTCTTGATTGGCTCTTCATTGGGAAACATTTTGCAAAGTGGGTCTGTTCTCGTCGACATTCCTCTGATTGATCAAGATTTTTATGGGGGTAGAATATGCGAGTACGAGGAAGAATTGAAAACAATTGGAGTGATGTTCAAGTATGGGGAAGCTTGTCAATTTATTGGGAGAGAACTCATGTCTCGGGCAGCTTCTTTTACATTAAGTAAAGGTCACGTGCTTCTGATACTTAAGTTCATTCAATATCTGAGGAATAGTCTTCTTCCAGCAGATGAATTTGTCAACAGCATAAGAGGGGGAAGCTGGCTAAAGACATCACGCGGTTACAGGTCTCCAGTTGGTTCTGTTTTGTATGATTTGGAGTGGAGAACTGCATCCCAAATTAGTGATATCCCTTTCATCGACCAGTCTTACTATGGTGGGGAAATATATCATTTCAAAGAGGAACTTCAGCTGCTAGGTGTGATAGTTGGATTAAGTGGAAGTTACCAACTTGTTATTGACCACTTAAAATCATCTCCGTATTTGACATCTTTGACTGCTGAGGCTGTTGTGTTGATACTGGAATGTATACATTTTGCAGATGCCTCTGGCAAACTTGTTAATGCACTTAAAGGAACGAACTGTTTGAAGACAAATGTTGGTTTCAAAACTCCTGGTGAATGTTTCTTGCATGACCCTGTATGGGGCTGCATTCTATATGTATTCAGTGGTTTCCCAGTAATTGATCATGAATTCTATGGAGACATGATTTTCACTTACAAAAATGAGTTGAAGCAAACAGGAGTGGTGGTTGATTTTGAGGAGGCAATCAAAGCGTTTGGTCGTGTTTTCAAGCAGAAGGCATCACAAACTTCCTTTAACAAACATCATGTTGAGTCATTTCTCAGGTGTTTCAGACAGCTGAAAGAAGCTGAGTATAGGTTTCCTTCAGATTTCTTAAGCATCTTACATTCTTCCAAGTGGTTGCGGACTCGTGTTGGTGATTATAGGTCTCCACGAAAATGCATTTTATTTGGTCCAGATTGGGAATCTCTATCTCCAATTACTCGTCTCCCTTTTATTGATGACAGTGACAATTGTTATGGCAAGGGTGTACATAAGTATAAGGAGGAGCTGAAGAGTATGGGAGTTATTACTGAATTGAAACTTGGTGTGGAGTTTGTCACTACCAGTCTAAGGTTCCCCTCAGATCCTTCATCCATAACTCCTGAGAATGTGTTTTCATTGTTAGAATGCATCCGGTTATTGCTTGAGCGTAATCATTCTCTCGAAGATGACTTCACAAAAGGATTATCCAAAAACTGGTTGATGACCCATGCTGGTTATAGGTCTCCAGACAAATGTTTACTTTTTGGTTCTAAGTGGAATTTGTTCCTAAAGCCGATGGATGGACCTTTCATCGATGAGACATTTTATGGACCTAAAATTGCCTTGTACAGTAAAGAACTAATTGCAATAGGAGTTATTGATGATGTTAAGAAAGGGTGCTCATTAATTGCCAGTCATCTTGATTTTCATTCTGAATATTTCACCATAGTACAAATATACAGGTGCTTGAATGAATATGATTGGAAACCAGAGAATGAAGCTGCCAAAAGGGTTTGGATTCCTAAAGGAGAGTGGGTCAATTCTGAAGAATGTGTCATTCACGACAAGGATGATCTTTTTGGTTCAAGGTTACATGTTCTGGAAAACTACTATGACAAAGAGTTACTTCCTTTTTTCTCCTTAGCTATGGCTGTCAGAAGCAAGCCTTCACTTGGTGATTATATTGAGCTATGGAAGGAATGGGAGAGTTCTGTGGAACAACTGTCACATGATAAATGCTGTAAGTTCTGGACCTTTGTTTTGCAACATAAAAGCAAGAAGACAGAGAAAAACCTTGCTGAGAGCTTGACGAAACTACCTGCAGCATCAGGCTCCGATTTAATATTACTGTTAGACAAGCGCGATGTTTTTGTTGCTGATAACCTTCATTTGAAGAATCTTTTTGAGCAAGAGAGAGTATTTGTCTGGTATCCTAAGCCAAGCTTGGCATCATTGCACAGGTCTGAATTATTTGACTTATACAAAAAGATTGGCGTTCGCACTATATCTGAGTCCGTGCATATGGAAGAATCATCCTTACTAGATGGTGTCGAACTCATGCAAGTGGATCCAACGAATATTTTCATTGGAAAGGGGTTGGTTAAACTTATTCTTGGCTTTCTTGCTTGTTCTAGCCTTAAAATGGAAGCAGAGAGGAGGCATGAAGCTGTCCAAGGTCTTCTTGACCTTACTGTTCATGAGACGATAGAACCAGTCACTGTTAGCTATAGTTTATCATTATCATCAGGGGACATCATTGCTAAGAAATCAAACAGAATGATACGTTGGGAAAGGGAAAGTTCAAAGTTTTTCACCCAGAAGATGGACTGGTGTAGTGGAAATACAAGCATGATAAAATATGCTACATATTTCTCAGAAGCAATCTCTGTGGGTGTATTGTGTGAGAATGTTGATCATGTACTTGCACTCTCTGAGCTGATCAAATTGGCTTTCCTGCTGAAGTTTGATGAGGAAGCAGTTGATTTCTTGATGGAGTCCAAGGATTTGCAGATTTTCTGGGAGGATGAGGAGTTCCTCAGTTCTGGCTTCCCAGTTGACTAGGTCTGCTTCACCGAACTCAACTTTCAGTTTGCTTTTTCCTAAAATCTTTTACTTGTCTGCATGTTCCTTTTATTCTGCGTCATTGCTAGAGGTGTGTGATTTCTTGTGTTTTGTTCTGGTGTGGTTGTAGCTACTTGGAAAGTATAATAGTGAGTTGAGGTATTGGCATGTATGACTTGGAATACTTCCTTGAGGCTTGAAGTTCCATACTTCCATTTGATAGTCAATGCACTGTTAAAACTTTGCTATCTGGCTCGTGGATCCTAATAAGGGTATGGTATTAATAGCCAATAAAGTAACCATTATACCTCATTGAATTCAACAATGTGATAATTGATTTTCATGTAGATGAACTGTAGAAGGTAAATACAAAGCGATGAACCCATGAATAATTTACTCAACCCGGCACAAACAGCGATTTGGATACATGTAGGTGATGCCATGTATATAGCTCATGTGTACTACTCTTTAAATTCAGGTGTTTCAGTTCGGTTTTTGTTTTTTGACTTCATCAGGTGGACAAAGTAACTGGCTTATATGAAAATATATGAACAGAGAAAAATAATTACATAAACGCTAGAACAAGAAATTCACAAGGCGTTTTACATAATGGACAAAGACAAGCTGGTTGTGATCTTATCTGATTGATGGTATCAGAAGATGGGAATTCAGAAGGAATTAAAAAAATTATGTAGGCCAAAATAAGGCCCCGAAAAAATGAAAAAAGAAAAAAGAAAAAGGAAAGGGAGTATAAGTTGTCTTCATTTTTATTTTTTCCTAACACCTAGTGTCATAATCAATTCGTTGCCTTTGCAACAAGTAGACCGCTTCTGTCGTCGCCAGTACAGGTACACATTGGGTGGTAGCACGACTTAACCTTGAGCAGAGTCTTCACAGCCCCAAATTTCTTTGTCTTATTTCCTTTTTTCTTCCGAGTTGATTCAATTTTAACAACCTGAAGTACCTAGTAATAAGAAAAGAACAAAATCAAGACAATTGCTCCTGTTCTTGTCTTCATTATCTCTTTTTGGGAGATGGGAAGTTATGAATATCTAGTATGGAACCCCAGTTTCCTCTAGCTACAACTTTTAAATAAATTGTTCCTTGATGTTTTGTGTGAGTGGTTAAAGCAGATAACTATAATCACAAGTGAGGAGAAAAAGAAATGAAATCACAGAATACTGAGAGCTGCATACCTCGTTTGAGTTTCCTGAGTTCCTTAATGCATTGCTTTCAACACTGTCAGCACTTGGCGACTTCTTGTGCATGGCAATGGTCTGATTATTACCTGCATTTGTCAAACACTGTTTAAATTTGCAGCAAAACAAAAAAAAAAAGTGGGTTGTTTTTATGACATGTGCTATTAATTCTTTCAGTACTCACTTTCTTCTTCCTCTTTTCTCTTCTCGGCCTCGATGCAGTAAATTCTAAAGCTTGGCGATCCAGGACATAGAAGTCTGCCATATTCTTCACTCTCATCATCATCACCATCATTGTCATCATCATCATCATCACTTTTTGCATCTACTTCTTGTTCATTCTCTATCTCAGGCTTTTGCTGTGCCAATGGCTCTGCAATCATTCCCTCCTCTGTTTTGACCTCTGCCTCAGCCTCAGCCTCAGCCATCTCATCAACACGAATCACTTTTTCTTGGTCCTGATCTTTGTGTTGGTTATCCTGCTCTGTGTTGCCCTTGTTGGGGTCTTTCTCCTCCTCAGTTTCACATTCGCATTCAGAGTTGGGCAAGGGAACCACTCTGGACAGCTTCTCTATGGTTATTACCTGTACCACTATTTCCTCTTTGGCTGGTTCAATGTCCTTTGACGAAACCTTGTCCTCTGTTTCAATTTCATGTGAAGATTGAGAATTACCATCCTCTTCCTCTACATCCTTCAATAGCTGCTTCCGCGAGAGGGTTGTGGCTCCATTCCTACGTTTTCTCAACTCCTCAAATCGGCGAACAAGGAGAGGACGGATTTTGACAGGTACCACCTCTCCTTCAGCTGCATTTAACCTTGAACTGCCGCCCCCCATTGCCGACGGCAAAACAATGATATGCAGAAGCAGGGTGGGAAAATTATATGGCTCAGGTGAAGAAAGATAGAAATGTGTGGTCTTAAGGTATTTGCCGTCTGTGTTTACAGTTATTGGCCGTCAATAATAGAAAAGGTAATTTATATAGTATAGGATTTCACAAATAAAAAAATGGTCCTTGATTTGCAATTTTAGGTGCCAACTTAACATACTCTCTGATTTTTCGTTGTTGGAAGTTGGAAAGCGTCAACTTAGGATAAGGAGTAAACTGACCGATTGGAATGTCCATGGCTATCTTGGTAACATGTAACGAAATTGCCGAGCCTCAAACTGCATTATGCCAGCTATCCATCTTCTCAAAATGCGGCTTTACACTCTCACTCCTTAGCACAAAAATAGTGTGTTTGTGCATTTTGTGTGATTGAAAGGATAAATTCTGTTTGCTAGTTATAACGGAATGAGACCCTATAATGATCATATATATCAAATTTAAATAATGTTTCTCATTAAATATTCCAAATGGCCTTCCAAATATATATTGTATATCTTTGGAGGACTAAGTTAAATATGTATAATATGTTTAGATTATCTTATTTTATATTCAAAATATTTTATAACCTAAAGTTGTTTGAGGGAATTTTTTTAAAAATAATTATTTCCTAAAATTTAAGCGTCGGCATGCTATCAGTATTTATTTTATTTTATATTACCAAGAGTTTGGAATATTAGGCATATAGAATGACACCGCAGCCTAATATAGGAGTGACATTTTTTTCTTTTGGTGTGTATAGGAGATGACAACTGGCACAGTCTCAGATAGAAAAAGTTAATAGAAGAAGATCCGTAATGACAGAGGTCCATCATGGCCCATGAAGATCCTAACATTTTAGGGCCAAGTCTGAATTTGATGCCATCGACTGATGACTAAATCCAAAAATCAGTTCAGAATTCAGATAATAGGTTATTTGGGATGGAATATAAAAAGATACTTTCATAAGAAGTTAAAAACCAATTGTTATGTGAAAAGAATTGACGGTATCAGCTTTTTGTTTTTGGGTCAAAAAAGTGTTGTATCAAGTTCTTGAAGGAGATAAAATTTTTATCTGCTATAAGGCGTCTGAAAATTGAAGGAAATTTTTGTCAAAGGAAAGGGAAACTGGGTTGTCCGTCTCTTCCTAGTCCACCTTGAACCGCAGCATCTTATGGAGAACTTGAAATTGACTACTATTATCATCTATTATACCCAACCAAGACCCATCATATAGTTGTAATTATAATAAAATGTTATATTTTATGTTCTACTCATTTAATTGGAATTTTTCTTTAAAGGATACTTTTAATTTACTTTTCAAATAACATTAAAAGGTGTAAAACTATGACTTACATATATTTCATGAAAGGACCAACGATTGCTATTGACTGTTACATTCAATTAAACTTAATCACTCAATTAATAAATTTTATAGTTAAATTTTTTATTGATTGTCTCATTAAAATTGAAATTCTTGTACAAATTTTTTAATCTGATATAAAAACGCTAAAACACTAAACTATTGACATTTTAAAAAAATCAAACTAATTAAATAACACTTTACCATTAAAATCAAAGGTTAAGATACTCTTGAAGTAAGGATAATAATTTCGCGATGTGATAGCTCTTATTCTTGACCTACTACCTTGCCATAATTTTGAAATGTGCAATGATATATATATATATATATATATATATAAAATGTATATATAGAGGATTGTTTATTGTGAGAGGTGAGAAGAGTGAATATTCCCGAATGGTCAAGATTGAACAAAAAATCATGTGACTTTTTTAAGTGGTCACATGACCTTTAAGTAAATTTTAATCTTGATCCATTCACATTATGGTTGTATATAGGATCATGAGAGAAGTGTTTATTTGAGAGGTATAATATTGACCATTAGATCTAATATGAATGGTCAAGATTAAAACAAAAATGTATGTGACTTTTTTAAGTAAATTTTAATCTTGACCATCCATGTATGGTTGTATATAGGATGTGTATCGAGTGAGAGGAGTGTTTATTGTGAGAGGTGAGAGGAGTGAATATTGACCATTAGATCTAATATGAATGGTCAATAAGTGATGCATTTTAAAGTGGTACATAATAACTTTTAATCTTGACCATCCATGTATGGTTATATGGTCAAGATTTAATCATCTCACCCTCTCATAATAAACACTCATCTCACTAGATATGTCCCCTATATATATATTATTAGTGAGTCCGGATTGACCCATAATCATTGATATTTGTATAAGTATGATGTTATCCATTCACATTTACTAACATCATCTTAAATTTATATAATTTTTATCTTTTAATTATTGCTAGTCATATTTTTCTACACACTTCTTTTACTTTGTACAAATGTAAAGTGATGCATTGTATAATAATATTTCATTTGATAATTAAAAAAATTAATATCTCAAAATACGATGAGGTGTTTAAGTAAAAAAAAAATTAATAATATTATTTTCATATTTTCATACCTATAAATGTAAGAATTTCATACACATAAATATAAAGATTGAATTTAAGATCATATATTTAAAAAACTTAAGTCTCTTCCACTTAAACTAACACACATTCATATTCTTTAGATAATCTAAATTACCTTTTAATAATAAAATACTTTTGATAATAAATTTTTTTTCATTACAAATATATTTAAAAAAGATAAGGTAAATACTTAATTCTGAGAGGTTGGGTTTCCAAGTCCCACACCGGGAGAATTGTGCGCGTTAGACTGTTAGTACTTAAAGTAGGCATTTGGGAACTTTGACTATCACCTTAGGTGGAAACTTTGACTAGCAGCCGTGTTGTCAAGTTCCTCAGGAAAAAAAAGAAGAAGAAAGATCATTGAAATTATTATCACTATTTACTATTAATTAAACTACCTCTAATTACTACATACTAATTTTTAATTGAAATTAATTACTTTTTCTACTCACCTTTTTCAATCCTGCTTCAATTTTAATATTGTTGTTAATTAGACTATCTCTACTTGTCACATGGCAGCTCCTAATTGAAATTAATTATTAATTTTCCTGCTATTGTTTTGTTAATTGCACTTTAATTTCGTTTCTGTCCTCCTTAAATCCACATCGTTATTTTTCTCTTCCGAGGATCTATTTCCACATTTCTTCCGCGTGTTACTTGTTTTTTTTTTTTTCCGCCTTTGTTTGAATGTCTGACAGATCAAGTCAATCCAAGAATTCATAAATTTTGACTTAATTTAACTTATAAAAATATAGGTTGAGTTGAGTTTACGTATTGAGTTGGGTTTAAAAATATTTCAACTCACAAGTGTGTAAGTCGGGTAGTAGGTTTGAACACTTCTAACCTGCACAAACCCCACCCACTACTATTTTTTTTAAAAAAATAGTAGTTCAAACAGAGTATACATTTTGCTTGAAAAATATATTTAAAATTTATAAATATCTTTAAGATTTGTAAATATCATTTCTGATATAGTTAAGAACAACGTTAGATCATATAAATACACTAACAAATAGAGGTCAAAGTGTGAAGAGAAAAAAGCATCAAAACTCTACCTATCCACTCCCTCTCCACTGACCCCAGCATAGCTACTAATTCTCTCTTCTCTGCAATTAGTTCTCCGTAGTTCAGTTGTTCACTCAGGCTCCCAGGCTATTGTCTTTGATTTAAGGTATAAAATGAATTATGTTAAATTTTGCTTAAAAAAATATATGACTTAGAATTGAGTGTGAAAATTATGAAAATGTTGGACGATGTTACAAAAATATGGTTTGAACATTATCAACAAATGCATCCCTATTCCTCTTGATGCTTGTGATTCTAGTTGCATATCATCCGATGTTTGTTTCTCTACACTTGATGATGACATTGATGATAATAATGATAGTTATAAATTCGAGTTTAGATTGAAAGTGAAGAAAAAATAACATGCAGTAAAAAAGAATGAGCTTGAGAGGTACAAGAAAGATAATGTTGATGACTTTGATATTCTGACATGATGGAGAGGAAAGACCAAGAAATATCGTGTTCTTTCATTCATTATTAAGGACAGTTTAGCAATTCCTATTTCTATAATTTCATCTGAGTCAGCATTTAGTACTTGATGGCGAGTTCTTGACCTTTTTCGTAACTCTTTGCAACCCACCACTGTTGATGCATTGATTTGTGCTTAAAATTGATTAATGACTCCTAATAAACTCATTGATTTACGAGCTCAAATGGATGAGATTGAGAAACTTGAGCTGGTAATGTGTTATATAGAACTCATTCAATTTGTTTAATAAATTATTAATTGTCTATTACTAATTGTTAATATTTTTTTGGTATGTTAGATATGTCAGTTGTTAAAGAAGAAATTATGGGTCTTAAACATTGATTTTTTAGCTATTTACGGTTTAATGATTGATTTTCTAATTTTTATAAACTTATTATTTCATTGTTGAGTTTAAATTTATATGTAATTTGACAATTTTTTTGTTGATTGTGTAGATTAAGGAGGAAAGGAGAGCATGCCTTCGTGCAGTATTATATGAGATGTCCATGAATCCTAAATGCCTATGGTGGCATTTTAGGATGCTTTCTTCTCATTTTTTCTGTTGTTTCAATCAAGTTTAAGTGTGAGCATTGTGATGTCACTCCCAAAGTAAACAAAGAAAATAAGTTCATAAGACTCTCGATGCATCTAAGTGACAGTTGTGTTAAAAAAATAAATCGTTTAGATGATAAATAGTATATGAAAAAAATAAATAGTGAAGTCAATGATTATGTCAACACATATGACATGTGTGATAACACTGACTTTGATTAATTAGACTAATTTGTTATTTGAGTTATGACAAGTTTTGTTTAATGTATTTCATACTTAATAAAATTTGTTAGTTATTAATTTATTATGCACCTATTAACTTATGAAATTTAATTTATTTAAAATTGAAACTTATGATATGATATTAATTTGTTATATTATTTATATATATATTTTTAAAAATATCAAATCATGAGTTCGACCTAACTCAATCATTCTTAAACTGATCGAGTTAAACGAAAAAATCTTTTCAATCCAACCTAACCCAAGTCACTACTCTAATTAACAAATCAAATTTAAAAATATTATTAAATCCATCTTATCTATCCTGATCTAACCCAACTCAACCCCAGTACACCCCTACTCATGAATTCCTTTTCTATCTTTTTTGTCGTATTTGTTTAACATTGTCATGAAATTGTCAATCTCTGGCTCACATTTTCGCGTTGTGTCAAATCAATTCTTCAATTGGAATATATTTTTTATACAAGTAATGTTATCCATATACATTTATACTTGTACTTTTTATATTTATATAATTTTTATTATTTGATTATATTTAATTTCACTTTATTTTTTTATATATAACTCTATTCTAATTCTATCATAAATAATAATATAATAAAATGTAACTTAAAAATAATGTATAATAAATATTCTCGATCTATTTTCATATTGAAGGTGCAAACGCAATTATTGTTAGCACTAGAATTATATATTATTCACCAAAATGATATTAAAAATAACCACTTAATTAGAATTCCCAATATATGTACTATAGCAACTTGTAGTTGGTTATAAAGTCTTGTGATCAAATCATGTTATCTATTTATGTTATATGAGTAAAGCTTAATATGTCATTTTTCTAGCTCTCTAGATTTAGTATGTGTGCGTTGGTGTGTGTGTGGACCTGACTATATAAGGAAGTTATTGATTGTAATATGTAAGATTTTTAGTTGATCTGCTATTAAAATAACTTGTGATTGT
This sequence comes from Ormosia semicastrata, assembly GCA_029884595.1. Taxonomy (NCBI): domain Eukaryota; kingdom Viridiplantae; phylum Streptophyta; class Magnoliopsida; order Fabales; family Fabaceae; genus Ormosia; species Ormosia semicastrata. Next base: position 9,730,159 of record JAQQTO010000043.1, read on the forward strand.
GTATATATGCTTAAAAAATTTTATTTTATTATATTTATATCTAAATTAAGTTATATTTGAAAGAGGCAATATATAAAAATAATTTATTTTATATTAATGAATCTATTTTTAAATTTATACAAACTTACATCAATATCTTTTTAGTTAAAATGAAGATTATAATTTAGATCTAAATTATTTGTTAATCAAGTAAGGTTTTCAGGTGCATTTTCTGATATTTTTAATCATTGTATAGTTTTAATATATTTTATTGTTTTGTGTTCTTTATGTGTTTTATTTTGTTTAGTTGTTGAAATCTTTATATTCTAAATTCGCTCTATTAATTTTCATTTATTACTTAATAATTAAATTAATTAAATTATATATTATATTATAATTTTTTACTATATTACTATAATATAATAAATGAACTATTCCTTATAATGTATAGTTTTAATTTATTAATTTAAAAAAATTAATAAAGAAAAAGACATATCAAATGTAATTAAAACAGAAATTTCAAAAAAAAAAAAATCTGTGAATCTCAGAGCCGGTATACTCGTTACTACTAAAACATGAAGATCATAAGCTAAGCTTATTACAAGATTATATGATAGGAAACAAGCATGTGATACATCCACTAACGAGTGTTCTTTTTGAAGGAGCAAAGTATCCTATGGCATATGATCCATTTTCCTTAATGGATATAGCACAGACACGGACAAATTTGCAAATAAGTGATCATTATGCTGTTCTTAAAAATCAGCATAACCACTTGTTTCTTCATGTTCTGATGCATTTGAAGAGACCTCTATGATGTTGCTGGAACTCGAACATGATGACGATGTAGAAGAATGAGTCTTGCTTACCATCATAAAATCAAACAACCTTGGAAGAGCCCGACCTGTATTTTGCTTATGCATGTAAGAGGTACTGCCATCACTTTCTGTACTTGTTTTCTTCATCGATATGCGACACAAAACCCAATCTCCTATCTCGTTTACGTAGTTCTGCCAACCCAAAAGCATTTGACAGATAAATATTTGCAAATACTTGAACACATGTTCGCTACTTTCCATAATGATGTTTATATTACATTACAACTGAAAAATCACTAATGTTATGGGTTATACTTGGTTATGGATGTGTTAATTATTAGTTACCATTTATCGTGTGATTGATGTTTATTGTTAACAAAAATACGTTGCTACTTGGTTAATCAGATATCCAATATTGGTAATCAAGTCAGGTGTAACCCAAGTGTAAGTTTTCAGGTGTAGATATATTATTACTGCCGAAAAATAATAGATGAAACTTAACCTGGGTTGAGTTGCAAGCAGTAGTTTCTACATTAACAAGGCGATATTCATGCAACACCCAATCAGTTCTAGACGCATTTGGAGATTTCCCTTCATAGAAAACCAAAGTTTTTCTTATCCCCACAATACCATCGCATGTTGATGATAAAATTTTTTTGTCTGATCCTGTTGCCTTCCAATAGCCAGAGTTGGTTTTTCGGTTCATGCGATTACCATTTCTATACTTAGCTTCCTTGGTGCCGAAAAAGTACCTCTCTTGCTGATCACAATTTCCTAATTAAACACACGTATTGAAAAAGAAATAGTTAATCTCAGTTCCTCTCGTTAATTATATATAATTACAAGCAATAGACTTGCAAGACCTTAGCATATTACGCAGCAGAACAATGTTGTAAAGACTTGTATATAAGTTGCAATATTGCACGTGAAAGATATATGCATGATTATTCTTCATTTTCTTTGAAAAAGAAAAAAAGGGCTGAGAAAAAAGGTGATATGTTCCGTTTGAGCAGTTGTTGTTGTTACCTGGCAAATCCCAAGGATCGTACTTGCACACATTGATCTCAGGAATGATAGAAGCAGGCAAGGGGTACGAGAAAACCTTACATTTCAAGTACTGAAATACAAGTTCTTCGTCTGTTGGCTGGAAACGAAAACCAGGAGGCAATCTGCTCACTCCATTTTTAACAAAATTCGGCTTTTCCATTTAATCGCTTAAACAGTTAAACCTCCTCTTGAAACTTGGACTCTTGAATTCAGAAACCAAAAAAAAAAAAAAAAAAACAAACAAACAAAGAAAATAAAAAGGTGAGATTTGGACTCTTGACAAAACTCAAAGTGAGGCTAGCAGAGGACAGGCACACATCAATGAATTAAGTTCGCATTTATATATTGGGTTGAGAATGAGAGAGAAAAGTTAACATTGTCTTTGTGTAAAGGTGACAAAACTTAACAGACTAAATTTGATGTGTGACAATTAATTAAACAAATTTCTTTCTTTCTTATCAGAGCCTTCAAGATCTTTTTCTTTGGCTTTTGCATGCTTAACCTTTTATATATATGATATTTAAAATTATTAAAGTCATCATCCATATTGTCACAGTTTTTCTTTTTTTGGTTAAATTTCATTGTGTGTTTTCTTAGCTTGAACTGTCACCTCAGACTCTACGGGCTCACCAATCACGTATTATATAACAAGGATTAAAAGATCATTTACAAATGGCAATTGCATTTAAGAACTAAATACTAGTTTGAAATTTGTTCATCTAATATTGGATAGTTTATTGACTATTTTCGACTTGGGTCGTTGGATTTTTGGTTAATAAATAAATTGGGGTTGTTGGAGAGGTTATATTATGGAATGATTTTTTATTTATATAATAATAATAATAATAATAATAATAATAATAATAATAATAATAATAATAATAATAATAATAATAATTGAATCTACAAATATGATTGATGTCACGAGAAGTCATGCTCCTAATTCCTAATTAAGAGTAAAAGCACCTAGTGTATTATTTAAATTTTTTGCTATATATATGTACAAAAAAACTTTTTCTGTATATGTAATATACAGAATTACATTCGTCTAGCAGTTTATTATTCATGCCAATGGCTAAAAAATATTATTATTTTTACCCCTTAAATTTCAGTCTTTTTGCAAATTACTATAACTGCCTCAAATTTGAGAAATCTCTTGATCATTGGCATTTCCATCCAACATATCTTGAACAATCATGAACTTCGAAGCATACACGTGATTAAAAATTAAACTGGAGGCAAGAGTTTATTGAAATGTTTCACAAATCTCATGCATTTAATTAATTGTCTACAACAAATGTGTTCAAGCCATTGTTTATCAAAGGATCAAAAAGTTGAAAAAAATAAAAATATCCTTATTCATTGTTAAATAAATTAGGGATGCAAATTGCAAACGGGTTAGGTATATATTGCACCATCCAAAATCTCATGCATTTAATTAATTGTCTACAACAAATGTGTTCAAGCCATTGTTTATCAAAGGATCAAAAAGTTGAAAAAAATAAAAATATCCTTATTCATTGTTAAATAAATTAGGGATGCAAATTGCAAACGGGTTAGGTATATATTGCACCATCCAAATAACATTCCCTGATCCCTTACTCATATCCGCATTCAACTATACACATCCAACTATATTATCCGAACACTTATATTCTGATAATTGTAAAAATTAAACATCACTTCCTTTCTTATTCTTTTTTCTTTAATGTTAAATGATAGATTTAATCTTTTAATGTTTTAATTTACATTATACACAAACTGAAACATGCAAACTCGTATTTAAATAAAAATAAAAACGTCACCCAAATCACTACTCATAAAAGGCCTTTAACTGAACCAAAAACAAGTAAACAGGAGGTACTGCATACTCATATCCAAAACTATATAGTTGTATCAGAGTCCTAGATTATCGACTCTGAACCAAACCAAAGGTGATTGCCAGGAAATTATCAATAGACTATTTTGCCTATATTGCATAGTTTTAGGATTTATGTTTAAACTTGTTTAGTTATTGAGTCAGAGTCAAATAGTTGTAAGTCAGTAAGATTAGTTATGCAGTGTCAGCAAGTTAGTTACTGTTAGAATTAGTTATGCATCAGGTTTGCAAGCAAAGTTAGTTCATAGTTAGTTATACAACTATATAAAACAGATCATTCAATTTCAGTTTCTTCTTGATATAATACAATTGAGTTTTCTTCAGTTTATACTTAATATAGTATTAGTAGGTAACTAATTTCTTGTAAACTCTTCGTTCTTCTGCAAACTCTTTGTTCTTTTTCCTTGCGGAATTGTTTGTTTCTTGTCTGATCCTCATGGCACGTTTTCAATCTGCCATTAATAATTCTTCAAATCTTTTTTTCATTCATCCTTCTGATTCTCTTGGCTTGATCTTGATTTTTCAACCACTTACAAGAAAGAATTACAATTCATGGAACATGTCCATGAAAATGGCATTGAATGCCAAGAACAAGTTTGGTTTTGTTGATGACACAATTTCTAACCCTGCAGATGAGGATTTGCAGCTTCTTTCTTCCTGGGAGCGTAACAACAACATTGTTAGCTCTTGGCTGCTCAATTCAGTTTCAAAGGAAATTGTGGTAAGCATTATATATGTTGATTCAGTAGCAAAGGTTTGGTTGGATCTAAAGGATAGATTTTCAATAGAAAAATGCTCCAAGAATTTATAAATTAAAGAAGGGTTGATTAATCTATAGTAAGTTTCTTTGACTATAAATCAATACTTTACCAAGCTGAAGGCAATTTGGGAAGAACTCAATGATTTTTGTCCAAATTGTAATTGCATGTGTGGTGGTGCTAGATCACTTATTAATCATATTCAACAAGAATATGTTCTTGTTTTTCTTATGGGATTGAATGATGACTATACTCAGGTTTGCAGCCAAATTCTCTTGATGGATCCAATGCCATCTATTACAAAGGTCTATTCCTTAGTTGTTTAAGATAAGAGGCAACATGATATTGATGCTTCACCTGTTCAAGGCCCTGATTCTCAGGTTGCTTTTGCTGTAAAATTAGCAAATTCAAAGGCTATTGTAGACCATAAATCCAAGAATAGTAAGAAGGATCAACCTACTTGTACTCATTGTGGTTGATTGGCCATATAATGGACAAGTATTACCGCATTCATGGATGTCCACTTGAATACAAATCCAAGAAATCCTCAGGTTTTGCAATTGTGCATCAAGTCATAGATTCTGCAGTTTCATCTCAAAATGTTGCTTCTATGTTAACCACAACACAATATCAGCAGTTAGTATCGTTGTTGTCATCCCAAATGTCTCAGGAAGCTAAGCCAAATTAATCTTGATTCTTCTGCTCAAGATAATTTTAAGGGTATGATCTTTTTTTGTTACAATGTTCTTTTTCTATTATATCAGATTTGTCTCAATATTGGATTTTGGATTTTGGAGCAACAAGTCATATTGCTTGTTCTCTGGACCATTTCATTAGTCATACTGCCATGTCAAATTCATTTGTCACATTACCTGATAAGTCCATTGTTTCTGTGCATTCTATAAGAATTGTTTCTCTTGGTCTTGATTTTGCCAGACATAATGTCTTATATATACCTTCTTTTCATGTCAATCTAATTTCTATAAATGCTTTACTGGTTCAGGTTCATCCTTTGTAGCCTTGCTAGTCTGTGTAGATGATATAATCATAGCTAGCAAGAATCTAGCTGCTATTGATCAAGTGAAGATAACTTTACAGCAGTTGTTCAAATTAAACATCTTTAGAAATTTGAAATACTTTCTTAGACTGGAAATATATAGCACAATCTAAGCAAGGCATTTATTTATCTCAAAGGAATTATACTTTGACACTCCTTAAAGACACAAGATTTCTGGATTGCAAACCAGCATCACTTGTTATGGATCCTAACCTCAAACTGAGTTCTAATGATGACAATCCTTTGCCTAATGATTCTCAATATAGAAGACTGATTGGCAGACTTTTATATTTGACAAAAATTTCTAGGCCTAACATTTGCTATGCAGTCAACAAACTCAGTCCATTCATGGCTACTCCAAGAACCACTCATTTAGATGCAGTTCATCACTTGCTGCGATACCTAAAATCTAGTCCAAGCCAAGGGTTATTGTTTTCATCATCCTCTTCATTACATCTCAAGGCACATGTAGATGCAGATTGGGAAAATTGCATTGACATAAGAAGGTTAACTACAGGTCATTGTGTTTTCTTAGGAGATTGTTTGATCTCATAGAAATTAAAGAAACAACATACAATTTCTCAATCTTCTGCAAAAGCAGAATACAAGGCTTTGCCCAACCTTACTAGTGAAGTTACTTGGATCACTTCTTTGTTGAAAGATTTTGAAACTGACATTGGTCCAACTCTAGTTTTTGGTACATCAAGCTGCTATACATCTTGCTTCCAATCCTTCTTTTCATGAAAGGTCTAAACACATTAAAATTGATTGACATTTTATACGTGAGAAGGTTAATGAGAAGGCATGATTCGTTTCGTACATATGAAGTCTGCTCATCAAATTGCAGATGTGTTCATTAAGCCAGTAGCAGCATCTTTGTTTAAGACATTATTGTGTAAGATGGAAATAATTGACATTTATTTTCCACCTTGAGGAAGAGTTTTAACATTTTTATTTAAACTTGTTTAGTTATTGAGTCAGAGTCAATTAGTTGTACATGTCAGCAAGATTAGTTATTCAATATCAGCAAGTTAGTTACTGTTAGAATTAGTTATGCAACAGATAGTTGTGCAAGCAAAGTTAGTTAAGTTAGTTAGTTCATAGTTAGTGTACAACTATATAAAACAAATCATTTTGTTTCAGTTTCTTCTTGATCTAATACAATTTTTTCTTCAGTTCATTCTTAATACATAGAGATTATTTATATATATTGCAACTTATTTTTTACCAAGAGTAGCATTGACATATATATTTCTTACGATGACTTTTAAATGAAAACTAAATTGATGCATGTTCTGATCCCATAAGTCCACAGATGGGCTAGTGTTCTTTAGAATTAAGCAGGCGGCACCATATTTTAAAACTTGCAAGTCTCTTTCTCTCTCTATGTTGTTGCAGAGATTGAATATTTTTAAACCGGGGGCAAAAATTCGTATGGACTAATTAGATTATTGGATATGATAGAAAATGTTATGAAAATGTCAAATTTCTGGTGAAAGACAGACTCTCACTCAGCGCCAATCATGTGTGAAATAGACAATCGTACTACACATAGATAATTATTTGTATTATCATAATCAAAGCAGTGAAATTAATTTAAACCTAAAATACTTAATTAATCCATTCTATTTTTATTTTATTTTTTCTGAATGAAGCTTCACCCAAGGGGTTGTTACTTTTATAGGAAAGTCTTGCACAGATTGTGATATCTGCGCATCCCCAGCCGCCTGAGAAATGACTCAGCTTAATTTTATTTATTTATTTTACTCGTGGGATTGCAAAGTTTCATAAACCAAGAACTAACTAACCCATTATTCTTGACATGCCTTTTTTAATTTTATTCTAAATTTACCATGTTTAAAGTTTTCCGAGTGGATTTGCCTTATAAATTGACTATGTTATAGGCTTATTTGCCTCTTCCTTTTTATTTATAAATTTGAATTGTTGATGGACAGATGACTCAGACTCACTTTATATCTGCTGCAAGTGTTTCTAAAGAAGAAGCTTCTTTTTTCTTTTTAATAGTTTTCTTTATCACGATTAGTTCGGCTACGTTTAACTTTAGTTTGTTACTTTGTTGATACTGAAGTTCAGAGAATTGAATGAACGAAAGAAAGGAAAATCAACAGGCCCGTACTTTCATTAAAAAGCAAAACAACGATCAAAACCATGCACGTAGTCAACTAAGATAAACGAAAAATAATCATTTTGCGCTTCTAAAAAGAAGTGTAAATATTATTCATATCATTTTTAAAGAATGTGATTGAATGAAAAAAAGTGATAGAAAAAAATATGTATAATGAATGATATTAGATGGGGTGTGAAAATAAATATATATACTATTTGATGTAAAAATATAATGATTGAAGATATACTGAAGCTTTCCTATACCAAAAAAAAAAAATTAGGATTGGTACTTTCCTAAGTTTCCTTCACCAAGAAGATGTTGATTAATTTAAGGAGCTTACTTTTTCCAATGTAAATCAGATTTTGAAAGATTCACTCCCTCTCTAGAAAATTAAAAAGAAAATAAAAGTCCATTTAACATATTTGCATGTTTGAATCCCTTTGCTAAAGACAGCAGCAACAAAAGTTGCCCTTAGGTGTAATATCCTTCAAACGAGTGTCTTGTAGCTCAACATATCACATGGGTCTCACATATCTTTATAGTTTATAATGCATCTAAACAATCCTTTCCATTTTACTCTAACCGGGTTTCCCCTCTTCTCTTTCCATTTATGTATGTGGAGCCTCTCCTACCATCCATGTGTTGTAATCTTTCCTTTTTCTTTCATGCATTGTTTTCAAGGTTCATAAGTTCTATGCCAAAGTGAGCTGCGCTTTTTGTTTATCAAGAAAAACACAGCAGAAAAGGCAAGCTATGCTTAACGCATAAGAAACTTTGTCAATGGTTTTCATCAGGATCACTCGCAGTTAATTAGTATCGCTAGCATTCACAGCTCAATTTTGAGAATTTAACTCATTACAAGTATATTTATATATTACTCAGAAGGCTTAATTATATATACACGCAAGGAAATGAATCTATGCAAACTAATTCTATCCCATATTAATCCTTCGAACTATTTTATAAAAACTAATTTTAGTATTACAAGAATAAAAAGAGAGTAATTAATAGCTAACTGTGAGATATATGACTTGATGCCAAGGAGAGATAAGGCCATATATATAACAGTCCTTATGCGGCGGTGAATACATACATTTACAGAAACTGTTCCGTCAATTCAGAAAAAAATTACAATCAAAATGTAGCAAAGAAATGAAAACTGTTTTTATGTGTAAAAATTAAGAAAAACTAAACATGAGCTAAATGCTCATGCATGAAAGAGTGCAGAGTTTTGTATAACTGACAATAAACATTGAAGAATGTTCAAAATATATTTCTGGACAAATTATTCGTCATAGGATAAAATTCTGAAGTCTTAATACATATTATAAATCAATCTGAGTAAACACCTATTTTGGTCATTTGAAGACAAATACAATATCATATTGATCCTCCATTCATCACCAACATCAAATTGATCATTCAATATATTACCCCACATTGAAAATTGCTGATAGTTAACCTTGCTTAGTTGCTTAATTATTGATAATTATGATGTATTTCAGATTAGTTGATTAAGTGCCAGCTGGCAGTGGTTACCAATTTTATATGCAGTATGTATACTGAAACTTGCGACTAGTACATAGCTTTGAGTTACTTATTTTTACGAAGTATATGCATGGACACGGACATAGTACACCATACGAATACAAATATGATGATATATTAAATTCAAAAAATTGTAGAATACAAGCACGATTATATATATATATATATATATATATATTAATATCAAAGTAAATTAAAGAACTTAATTTATGTATATATATAATTGCAAAATTTAAAAAAATTATTCATAATTCATTAATATTATTTCTATAAATTTAAAAATTTATAATATTTTAATATATGTCATATGTCTTGACATTTATTACGTAGTAAACTTCTCCCAAAAAATATGAAACATAATTTTATTGACGTTGTCTAAAAAATCTTTTAAACTAACTTATCCTAATAGAACTAGTTATGTACAAGTACATATGTATCCAAAAAAATTAACTAAAGGGAATAGTAGTGTGAAGCAAGCTTCGGTGATGACGAAGTGGACGACTTGGTAGGAGCAGAGGTAGAAGGAGCAGATGAAGATAGTGGTGTGTGAAAAGACATAAAGCTTAAAAGCTTAATAGTGGATAATGAAAAGATAAAACTTAAAATACTGATATGTGAATATATTGACTTGAGACGTTGTGATTAGGCTTGGGTGAGTTATGACCTTACTAATTAGACGTTAGTCATAGAAACTAATTTAAAAAAGTAGTATATAGTGAAACTAGACATGTTCAAGCGTGTGCATTACGTGTCAAGTCAAAAATAATAATCTTTTTAATCGGATACATTCAAATACACAGAATACGTACTTGTGTCGTACGGACGTTTTCATGTGTCCGACACGAATACATATCTTATACGCGAACATGTCTCAAAAACGACGTGTTTGTAATTCATAACTCATTTTACATAATTCAAAATTAGTACTCTTCAGGAGCTCTCTCTTTGGTTTCTTCTTCCTTTCTAGAATTTTCTCTTATTTTCTTGTCTTTTCCATCAGATTCTGAGCCGTGTTTTTCAACACAATAAAATTTAATGCCATCAATTTCCTCATGCAAAAATTAATTTGATGTAAAAAATATGATTATTAAGAATTTGAATGACGATAATGGACATTTACTCTTAATATAATTATTATGCAGTTATAGGCTATTATATGCTTTAGAATTGAGTATAACTTTCAGATATAAAAAAAAAAAAAGAATTGAGTATAACTTCAATAATCTAATTAAGCATTTTGAAAAGGCACATCATTTTTTCTGAGTGTATACTTGAAGATAATTTTCAAATATCAAAGGCGAGAGATATAAATTAGTATAACGCTTCTTAGTATACAATATTAAAAAATAAAATAAAATTAAAAGATAACTTTCGACTTATGAAAGAGTGAAACTTTAAAGCTTTAGAAATCAATTTGTAAATGAAATCGATAGAATTAGGCAAGTTATTCGTTAGATAAAATAAAATTGAAAATAATTTACTATAATCCTAATTAAAAAACTAGTATATATTTGCCTTTCCATAACCCCACAAAATTATCATCGATTCATTAAATGATGAATTCTTCCCTTTTTTTGTGTGGTCATAATGATGAATTCTTCCTTATATATTCGTTTCTCACATTTTGGGCCATCGTTTAATAAAATTGACTTCCTTTCATGGGAGTTGGCCCAAAAGGCTCCCCTTGGTATGGGTGGGTCGATTTTTCCGCTATTTATTGGGTCTTGGCTTTTCAATTTTAATGGGCCTTCTTACTTGGTTTGTCTTCCCGTCGTTTTGGCATTTTAACGTCGTTTCACCACGAATTGGGTGGTACCGACAACTAATACTACTAGGGTTTTGGTTTTTCTGAGAATTCATCGAAGAATTTCACTGCTCAATCGTCTCTCCAATCTCGATGGATTTTTCACAGCTCAATTCGCCTGAAATGCAGCAATTCTACTCTGTAAGTTACATATATGTATATTTCACTTCGTTCATGTGATTACGTTGAAACAAGCAAAGAACAGAGTGAAGAGTGACTTTTAGTATACTGTGTTTCCCTCCTTTCATGTTTATCGCATAAAAATGATTGAAAGACCACAAATTTGGCATTGGTTTTACAATGTTTATACTTCATAGCTATAAGTTTGTTGTTTTGCCAAATGCTTAGCACGAGAGACTTATCACATTTTGAACTTGTGTAGTGCATGGGTAATCTGGATCAAGTTTCTTGGATTGGAACAGTGCATTAGCCTGGTAGCTATGTGGGAATGAGAGGAAGTTGTGGACTTCAGTCGTTTAGGTTCTCATTTTGTGAAATTCTAAACCTTTGTCTAGGTGGTCAAACTTGGTAGTTCAATCTTCAAATAGACTAAGCATTGTAGGATAGTGAAGGTAGATTCTGTTATGGCTATGAAATACGTTTGAAATGTCACGTAAAAGCGAGAAACACATGCTTTTATTAATTTGTAGAAGTATGTTTTTACCTTTCGCTCTAGGTCTTCATTGCGGTATAGAGATCTGTGCAATGCTATTTGAATAATTTATTCATCATTATTTCCCAAATTTAAAAAGGTAAGTGATTAGCTGCATTTCAGCAGCTGGTGATTTTGTGTTTGAGTATGGTTAAAGCATTTTTCTGTGAATAATTTTTGTTTATATCTTCAATTGGTTGCACCTTAACTTTGCCAATCATCATATGGTACAGTCTACACAAATCAGAAGATCACTGCATAAACTTCATCTTTGACCTGTACTGTTTTAGTTTGCATATTGTCAATTTTTGTATGTATGTATTTATTTATTTGGTTTCAGTTTTCATATTGTCAATTTTTGTATGTATACTTCTCAATGAGGAAACTTTAAAACTTTTTTATCTTTTTGAATTGCAGATATATACTCAAAGCCTCAAACATTTACTCTTTTTTTTTGTGGGGGAGGGGGGGTAAAACAAAGTAAAGAATGCAAGTAGACACACTGTCACGTATGGACCAGATGTCTATTAAAGAAAACTAGAAAACAATTGAGTTAAGGCGTCATTTCTATGAAATAAAGGACAGACCAGTTGATAGACAAAACTATTTTAGGGTGTTTATTAGATAGTGTAAGTGTCAAATCTGTAACCTCTACTGCTTCTTTTTCCATCCATTTTCTGGTATAAATTTTAGCAGTTCTAGCTAGGTTTCTTATTTTGGGAAGAATGCAGTGCTTAAGCTTCTTTTTTTGATTGTTTATGCCACACACAGTTATTATTACTTGGAGGTTTAAGTTGATGCTCCAAGATGTACAACTTATAAGTAGACACTTGTTTCTTCGTAGGCATTCTTTTCCTTTCATGAAGATATTTCTATGTGATCTTACAGAAAAATTTGGACCTAGCCTGAGTAAATTATTAAAGTAGTAAAACTTTAACTTTGTTCACTAAATGCAGCAAGAACAGCAAATAGCCATGGTTACTGAAATGACGGCAAAGCTGACAAGTATCTGCTGGGACAAATGCATCACGGGTACTCCTGGAAGTAAGTTCAGTTCCAGTGAATCTACATGTCTTTCAAACTGTGCACATCGTTATCTTGAGATGAGTGTCCTGATCATGAAAAGGTTTCAGAGTATGCAATGAAGATCAAGGTCTATCAATGTGCTTCCTCAGTTGATAAGTCCACTCTTAAATTACTCTCTTTCCTAATCATCAATCTTAGTATCTTACTGCTGTCTTAAATTACTGTTTTTCCTAATCATCAATCTTGGTATCTTACTGCTGTCTTAAATTACTGTTTTTCCTAATCATCAATCTTAGTTTCTTACTGCTGTCTTAAATTACTGTTTTACCTAATCATCAATCTTAGTATCTTACTGTTTAGCAATTTTGACAATTTTTTTTTATCTTCTCAAGTATTTATTTTGCTTTTTGGCATCCCTGAAATTTTAGAGGTTTTTTTTTTTAAAATAAATTGCTTTATGCCTGTGATGAAAAATTTATATTTTATAACTTATAGCGTGTGTGACTGTGAAGTGTGAAGGAAGGATGGATCTTAATGGGTTGCAAATTTTTTTTTTAAGTGCTCGAGAGCAACAATAATATTTTTAAATGGGGTTTTGGCCTGTGATGCTGCCATATAAACTATATGAGAGCAGTCATAACTAAACGGATGATATATTATTCAAGCACCGATTTGAAGGCTAGTTCATGAAATATGTTAAATCTGAAATTGATTAGTGAACTGATGTTAGTATTTTCTATGGTTCCGAAAACCGGATCGGACCCGTTGAACCAGAAACCGATCTGATGGCTGGTCCAATTAAACCCTCACAACCAGAATTTTGGAGACCGGTGTGAGAACCGGTAAACACGAATTGCTCAAACCAAACGATGGTTTCTGCAGCTTAATGGTTGAACCGCCCGCGTGTATGTGCTGTTATTTTTGCTCCTTTGTTCAAAATGAAGAGATTGGGAATATTGGTAGTAGGGGTGTCTGTGGGTTGGGTGAGGTTAGGTGAGTTCAACAGTGTTTTTGAACTCGATCTGTACATTAGAGCAGTGAGTTGGGTTTGGTTAGGTTGGGTCGAAGAGATTTTTTCGATCAACTCAATCTAACCCGACCCTTTCAAAAGTGGGTTTGGTTGGATCGAATTCGTGGGTCCAACGTATTTTTTTAAAAAAAATTTGAAAAAAAAGTCAAAATATAAAATCTAATAAATTAATATCGTAAATCTCAATCTCAAATAAATTAAACATTATAAGTCAATAAGTGCATAACAAATTAACAATTAACAAGTCTTACTAAGTCTGGAATAAATTAAACAAAGTTAGTCATAACTCAAATAACAAATTAGTTTCAAACACATGCAATTGCATAACATCTCTACCAACAGTTTGTCTAGAAGGAACTTGGAATTGAGGTTGCATAATTTGAGCAAAACTTTTGAAGCTTTCATTTTTAACAAATCTAAATAGAAGTTTATCAATGATAATCATTTTAGCAAGTGCAATACTACACTCCAAACTTGCTCTTATTCTTCTTTAGCGATACTACACTCATCGCCTGTCCACTCTGCTCGTACCCATAGCTCTACTACCCGTTCTGCCCCCTGTAGCTTCCTTGCCCTTACGGTGTAGCAGTATTGTACTCAGCTGCACTCCTTCTTATGTTCCAGATTTACATGAAAAGAGTAGAGGAAGAAGGCTTACCTTCTAGAGCTATGTGGTGCAGAAAACTGAAAAAGCCACAAGAGGGAAGAGGGATGCGTGGCTGTGTGGTGGCGTGACTAGTTGCAAAGAACGGCTGGGAGATCGGGTGGGAGAAGCAACAATGGTCACAGACTCACAGTGATAGCACAATCACTGGGACTGGGAGATCGGGTGGGAGAAGAAGCAATGGTCATTGACTCAAGGCGTAAACGCTGGGAGCTTGGGAGAACGACTGCATTGCAAAGAAATAGTTGCAGAGACTAGTTGTAGAGAAGAAAGAACTACTAGCTGCGCTGTGGCCGGTGAAGAGGAAGTAGATAGAGTGGGTTTTGATTTTTTTTTTCTTCCCACTTTGACCTCTATTTGTTAGCGTATTTACATGGTCTAACGTTGTTCTTAGATATATCAGAGAAGATATTTACGAACCATAAAGACATTTTTCAAGTAAAACGCATATTCTGTGTGGGTCACTTTTTTCTTTTTTCTTTTTAAGAAAAAGGGTGGGTGGGTGGGTGGGTTGGGTTGGAAGTGTTCCAACTCACTACCCGACTCACACACTGTGAGTTGAAGTATTTTTTAACCTAACCCAACCTGCGAATCCAATTAAACTCGCTTTTTATAGATTTGGTAACTCGACCTGATGGACACTCTTAATTGGTAGTAGATGCCTAACGCAAGGACCAATGCACCAACTACTCTAGTCATAAGGGTTATGTTATTTAATATATTGTTTCTCGATTCAGCAAAATAATTTAATGCACAAAAAGAAATAATGTTATTTTTTATGTATAAACATAATATAATATAAGATGTTTAAATATATTTATATTAATTAGTGTAAAATAATTTTAACTACTGTACTAGTTTTTATTAAAAATATTGTAACACGATATATTCTTTTTATTTATTTATTGAGTACTTATATTTAATAATATAAAACACTATATTGTAACACTAAATATTGTAACAACTTCATTTAGTATAATATCACTTAATAATATTTTAATTTAAAAAGAGTACTTATATTAAATTTATATTTATGAAGATTAATGATATTGATAAAAAAAGTGGAATATATATATCGGTTCAATCATGATTGAATCATTAAATTATGAATTAGTCCTTTTACTGGTTTAATGAAAGATTCAGTTTTCAGAATCTTTATTTTCTTTAATTCCTTTTTGTAAGGATAGGGGCCTATGAAGTTGTTAGTTTTAGAAATACAGTTGACTGCTACTTTTATTTTGTTAGACGAGAGAGAATGCATGTAATCATACGAAAACCTTGTCTAGGAACTTAACAATTTAATGACATGAAAGAAAATGATGAATTTTATTTGCTATGTTCTACACAAATGAATAAGGTGATTTTGCCAATACTCAAATAGTTAGTTGAAATCTGTAAGTATAGACAAAAAAATAAGTTGGTATTGACAGTGTAATCAGAATATGCAATTACATATACTCATGATTGAAATTTTTGAATTGTAAACGTACTATTGACCAATTACAATTATGATCCTTAGCAATTAAATTGTTGTCTTCTTACCCGCACCACCGCAACAATTTTATTTATTTATTTTTCCTCATACGCGACTTGTAATTTGCTGCTTTCCCATATTCTCCAGCGGAACAATCGCCCATGGCATCTGTATGGCATTCAGGCTTAGCTTGTGTCCAGTAGGTTTTCTGGAACAATGGGATGTTGTCGTGTTGATCAAGGCACTGGGTTGTTTCAAGCCGAGGCAAGCGAAAATTGGGAGCACTTCGGGACAAAGGTGAATCTCATTAATGAAAGAGTTTTTAAAAGCCAAGATAACAAATTTTAATTATACACGTTAATAAAGGTTGGCCCAACTAGTAGTAGTCAAGTTTTGATGGTCTTTCTTGACAAATCATCTATAAGTATTATTATAAATCCTTAACCTTTGAATAGGACAATCTACCCTCCTCTTAAACTTTAATTCACCAATTAAATTTTAATTTTATACACTTTTCTGAAGAATTAATTTTGCTTTTTATGTCGAGTGTATATTTCTAAGAGTAAAATTATATAATTATATAATGTATAAAATATAATTTTAATTATTTTATCCTAATATATATTTGTATTAAACCAAACCAAAAATTCCAAATTCGGCTTCTTTAACGATGTCGATGAGTTTTACACTTGACTCAAGTTTATGAGTAAGCTGAGCCTCAATGGATAAGTTGGTCCATATTACATCTCTACACCAGACCAAGATTATTGAGCCGAATAAATTCAATTAATCAGCCATCAGGTAAGACATTTTGAATCAAATCAAAACTTTATGAAACTTTTTTAAAAAAGAAAAAAAAACATTATTTCAACTAAATTAGAAATATTTTCATAAGAAATATTTTTTTGAAAACTCAAAATACTAAGTTCTGAGCTATTTATACTTGCAAAATAACTAATTCCTAAAGAATTGTTATTCTGTTTTTAAAAACGAGTATTCCAAAGATACTTAAAAAAAAAAGATAAAAATACACAGAACCAATAAATTTTTAACTGATTAAAACCCAATTTCTTTTTCACAAAACACCACTTGGGTTTGATCTCGAATGAGTTATAATCACACTTAACCCACATTTTTCATAACAATGCATCAATGGTTCCCGGCTATGAAATTGCCAAAGGAATATAATAAAGGAAAAGCAAAAGAAAAGATGAAAAGTATAATGTACAGATTCGAATGATCACTTTCTACAAATTCTATTTTTCTTCTTCTGCTGTACACAAATTGTTCTTTTAAAGGAATTAGGAGATCACACATTATGTCCACAGAAAATTATCTTGCAATCAGTAAAGCGAAGTCTAACCACGTTTGTGATTTAACCAAAAAGAAAATACTTCCCTATCAACACCAACTCAATGAACTTCCACGCAACTTTAACAAAACCCTTTTCCTGTGCCCATTACTCCTTTGAACTTTTAATTTACATATCTGAAATTGTCCTGACAGGCTGACACTATGCACTATGCAGTCGCTTTATTTGAGTTCCCACTAGGCCAACTACTACTGTCACTAGCAGTCCATTTTGATCCCCCAACTACAGGTACCTCTTTCAGAACTTCAGGAGTTATGTCCAACTTTATGCTGGTACTTTCCCAAAGAGAGTGCCCAAGAAATGAAGTATCTTGTCCCACCCCACCTTCCGAGTGAAGGGTCCTGGTTAAATCCAGGGACATATCAGCCAGTCCACTATCCTTGCTAAGTTCCTCATTGGTAAAC
Organism: Ormosia semicastrata; assembly: GCA_029884595.1. Classification (NCBI taxonomy): domain Eukaryota; kingdom Viridiplantae; phylum Streptophyta; class Magnoliopsida; order Fabales; family Fabaceae; genus Ormosia; species Ormosia semicastrata. Next base: position 9,747,799 of record JAQQTO010000043.1, read on the forward strand.
CCGTCTCCATAATCACTTTTCTCCTTGTCAGTCTCATTGTAAACTGGGCTCCCTCCTAATTCCACGTTCCCGGTGGTTTTTCTCATCATAGGGCTCAGGGACCGAGCACCCACTCTTTGAGATGAATCTGATGGCTCCTTTGGAACCTTTGATCTGAATTTGTTCTTGGATGGAGGAATGCTAGTGCAGAATACTTCTTTGAAGTTCTCAGCTATCCCTCTGTCATATGGGTTGACTTGTTGGTCATATCGGTATCTAAAATTTTCGTAAGTAGACTGCACATAAAACAAAAGGATTTTTCATTAATATGTAAGAAAACCAAACTAGAAATGCACGCAAGTGTTTCATTTTTTTTATTTTAAACAACGGGGCAAAATCCCACGCAAGTGTTTCATTGTTTACACGTTACCAAATCATCCATATAACAGACTACGTCGTGGTTCCAAATGTAGAATGCGGTAAATGATGATTGGATACACCCAAAATAGTGAATAGTCAAATTTAAGATTCAAAAGGATTATGCGCTGAATGGAATTCAAACCTGGTTTGTGCTGATGAGATACGTGTGGAAAACAGTGAGGCCACCAACAAACCAGACACAAATGAAAGTGTAGATTATTAGTGCAACGGAGGCAGGAGTTTTGGTCATTGCTTTCCAAATTGATATTTCCTCAGAGTCCATGATCCTCTTAATGTAGACCCAGCAAAAGCCATGTACAAATAAGCAAAGAAGAGTTGCAGAGAAGACAAATATGTAGTAGAACCGGTAATTTCGCTGCAGTATTGTAGATACAAGCAAAAGAGGCCCAAAAAAAACTGATTTAGCAACATCATGATTATATTCATATTACTACAAATAGAATTGCTTATAAATTGTTGTTTGTCCTTATGCATGTGCCGTTGTAAGTTACTGAGCATGAAAGCAGAAAATACCAATAACATGCAAAAAATCATCCATTACTTTTCTTTTTTTGGCAGAGGATAAAAATATGAATTCAAGAATATGATCAGCATACTAACAAATACTACGAATTTCAATAGACACGGAAATTATTCAGATATCTGCATAGGAAGCTAAAGCTATGATTCCAAGGGGCCATTACCATCCCTCCTTCCATATCAATTTATGCTGTTTGTGCATTCCATGTAATTTTAGGTACTACTTAAAGCTCTCCATGAAAGAACTATGATATTCAATAAGCTTTACCAAAGATATGATCCATAACTAAGTAGTATAGACATGCCTGCCTATCCTTCTCTCAATAGCAATTTTGATTACATTCGTATCTATTTTTGATTAGTAGGTGACTATAAGCATTTGAACATAGTAAATTAAGAGTTCAAATATCCCAGTAAAATTGTTTTTATCTGTGGGGAATTCACAAGGACAAGAAGAAGATTTTATCAAATAGTAGATTAGTGAGACAAAGGACAGATAACAAATTAGAAGAAAAGCACAAAAATTAATCTTCTAATGACTGGGACAGTGTTTTCTGGATACCATCACTGTGAAGATGGGGATATATAAGACAATATGAAAGAATGACCATTACCAATCCAATACACTGACCCACCCATGGGCAGTGATGATCAAATCGCTCCACGCAGTTATCGCATACTGAACAATGAGAACAACGGAGGGGCCTATAAAGCAGGCAAGTATCACAATATTTGATTTTCACAGATATACCATTGACAATTACGTTCTTCGTCCGGGGCAAACGTGGCAGTGGACTTTGTCCATTGTTGATATTTGCAGTCACATCATACTCATCTGGCTTCGGAGGATAAGCATTACGAGGTACTATACCTGGATCTCTTCCTGAGGTCAGAACAAGGGTCATCAGAACCTGAGAATACATTTTAAGACTTAAAAGAGTACAGTGGTGAACGAGAAACATAGTGCTGTAACAGATCTCGATGACTAATGAAAAAGTAATCTATGCCAAACTTTGAAAATTCCTATATATAAGCATCATTTTCTGTTCATTTGAGTAGGGAAAAATAAAAAACAATGGTGCACTAGAATTTGTTCATCCATTAATGTATCAGAGTTACACACAAATGATAAACAATGGTACAGCAACAGTAGAGAAAATGCTTGGATATAAAAAAGAAGGGTTTATAAGATATGCTGTTTGGACATCCCTTAAGGCACCTCAATATCAATTCAGCATTACAGCATAAACAATGTATGGTTAAACTAATATAAGAATAATGTGAAATTTTGCTATTGTACAAGGTCCATGGAGGCACCTTTAACAGATTGTATCTTGAAGCAAGATAGTGATAGTCATTCACATATAAAAGGAGAACATTATGCATCACTTAAATAGATAAGGTAGACCATGCAATGGCTCTACTAGAAATCTAGAAAATAATACTACTGGACGAGAACGATTACTGAGCATATTAAAACAAATCATGGTTTCATCAATTAATGAATGACGATAGATTTTAGAACAGAAAAATAACTTACAAACAGTGTGTAAACAATAACTATGACCATTATTGACCATCCGGAGTGATGAGGTAAATCATCTAACAGTTTTCTGGCAACAAAAGCACAGAAAACAGCAACAGGGGCAATAATAAGAAACATGGATAAAAATATAGATTTCATATCAGGTCCAAATATAAGCCTCCCTTGAAGAAAAAACACCTGAAAAAATTGAACCGTGAATTCAGAACAGGAAGATAGCCATTTGCATTAAAAATTAAAATAGTGATCAACAAGAAGGAACGGATGCTTGACATAACCAATACTACATTCTGTTTTGACATGATGGTAGAATGTTGAACATGGTTTTGTACCAAATAAATATTAGACATCCTGCTCCTGGAACTTAATTAAGAGCTGTATTACTATTTACCTTTGTATCATCACATTATATTTATATACACATATATAAACTTGCTGTATCTACAAGTGAAGATAAAAATTTAACTAGATAAATCTAAGATGTAATTGTCTTTAATTGAAATAAAAAATAATAATAATTATGAAATTTGTATCATATAGGTGTCATAGAATCCACTCATGCTGCTACTTCCGATGAAATTTAGTTTTCTACTTTTGTTAACAGATGACTCGGAATTGAAGTCGGACAGAAAAAAAGACTGAAAATTGATGTGATTGAGAATGAGAAGAAGTGAGTATGTAACTTACATTATTGCCTTTCCAGGCGCGGTAAGTTCTGACCAGCGGACGAGGAGGAGCATAGGTATCTTCGGCAGCGCCAGAGTCCGGATTCGCCGGCGGCGGCGGTGGTGGCAGCATTGGATAGAATGCGTTGCGTTGCGTTGTGTGTGGGTGAAAATCACAATGAGAGTCGTGACGGCAATGAAGACTGAAGAATAAAGAGAAAAAACAACAACGACGCAAAAATTGCATAGCTGGTCAAAACTCAATGCCTCCAAGGTAAAGGCCGGCTTCTCTCTCTCTCTCTCTCCTCTTTTCAATTTTTTATGACAAAAAAAACATTTTTAATTCAAAATTAGCGGTTCTTTGACTTTTTTAAAATATTCTTATTTAAATTCTAAAATTGTGTGTAAGAAAATTAGATTAAGTCCCTCCATTTCTATTTTTAGTCTCGTGCATTTAAAATTTTAAATTCTCTCAGGTGTTATTCTAAGGTTTAAACTCGACCAATTACTCCTATGAAAAAAAAAATCAACCAATTAATATAGAGAAGATGCTTTTTTCATTAATAAATTATGTTGCGTAAAACAAGATTATTATGCTAAAAACCTCAATAAAAACTTACAAAAATTCCCCGCCAAAAAGAAAAAGAAAAAGAAAACTTACAAAGATACAATAAATACTTACAAGTAACTTAACAAAAACATGTTATTATATGCATTTTGGTGACCGATGCACATTCGACCACTCCAATTTTCCAAAAAAATAATTTCATATGCATAACTATTATCTTTCTGTGTTCATATTAACAATGATTAGTGTTCAAAAATTGATTTTATTTCTTTTGTTTTAAAATATCTATCATTTTAAAAAAATTAATCTGTTTTAGTTTATCAATTACTTTATAAAATAAGAAAGTATTAAATTATTCATATTTTTTAATTTTATTTTTTATCTCTTAATAGCTCCACTTAAATAAAAGAGAGATTATTATCAGAGTAATAACTAAAATAATTATATAACTCGTATCAATACCTTAGTGCAAGATTAGGGTCCACTAATGACGTGGCATCTTATCGTGGCTGTTGTGACGTCAATTAATTTACTAAAAAAATAATTATTCAACTCAAAATATAGCATTAATCAAATCAAATATGAAATAATAATTAATTATATTGATTAATCAAAAACAATAATCATATTGAAGTTAGCATAATCCATCCGATAAACATTTATATTCAAAATGAATTTGGATCATCCCTTGTTTTAGTGAAATAATAAGAGAAGATTTTATTGGAGAGAAAATAACACATTTATTTAAAATAAAATTAGTAAAGCTTATAACTCAATACATTGAATCTTTGTATAACAAAATTTATATTTATTTTTCTCTCACAATAATATAATAGTCCGTTAACAAAATTAATTCTCATCCATTCAAAACAGGATGCAAATGGTGTGTAGTTTCTAAAAAGCTACACACAATCTTAAACTATGAAAAATGTTTTATTTTACAACCAAAAAAATTTTAAACATAACTCAAAAAGCTTGAACCATTAAATTAAGAACTCTATAGTCTATTCAAAATATGATAAAGATTGATTGATCTCATGTTAAAATAATAAAAAATGTTAGTTGCACATATTTTGATGTATATCTTTCACATCGTTGTATCTGTAATAAAATCAAAATATAAATGTATAAAAGTTTATGTGAAATCAATTATAATTAAATAATAAAAAATTTATATATGTAAAATAATATGAATGAAAGTGTGTGAATAGCTTTACTTTAGACACAGTTGCGTTTATAATATCACCATGGTCGTGTATTTAATACTTTACCCTGCTGTCGAAAAAAATAATTAGCCTTATACCATTTTTATATTTATTATTCAACGAATTTCTTTTTTTGAGCTGTATTGTATTATTCAACGAAATCACACAATTCACTCTATTGTAGTTTAATTCTTAAAAAGTTGATGAATAGTTTAATTCTTAAAAATAATGAAGTGATTTTATGTCAAATTTGGTACAATTTCAATTGAGAAATAAAATAAAATGAGACAGGAAAGTAGATGATACTTTATGTATGTTTAAGAAGACTTGGTCTTTCATATAAGAAAATATACGTTCATCTTAAGTTCTAAATTATATTAAATTAAAAGAATTTGCTAGTAGTGAATTTAATAAATGAGGTTATATTAAAATATCAATTACTTTTTAAAATAATTTACTGTTAAATATGCTCTATAATCTTTTCACGTGTTAAATATTTAACACTTTTTTAGTATTTATTTTAGTTATATTTTAAACAAATATTATTAAATTGATTATATTGTTAATTTTTGTTTTCAACATTAAATTATAGTCTCAAGCAAGTAATATATGGACACATGCTGTTAGTGATGGACCAAAGAATTTTAAGCATTAGTGGCAAAAATAATGTTATCAATACAGAAATATAAATAAAAAGTTTCAATAATTATATTTATATAAAAAATATATTAATACAAAATTATGAAAGATCAATTTACAATTATTTTTTTCGTCATTTTCATATTTTAAAAATGTTGAATAATATTTTTATTATCAATATTGTCAAAAATAAATTCTCTCTATATATATAACTAATCAATCATTCAATCATTTCTCTTATACGATTACATAACCGATTCTTTATGATATTCATAGAGTAAAGAATAAATGATTAAATAAAATAAAAAAACTTGAGAAATTTGAGAAGTATCACTAAAAAAAGTGAGTGAAGAAAGACGTGTGAGAAGATTTTGGTGCTCTAAGTATTTTGATAAATTTTAATACTCTATTATTCCAAATCACATGAGAAATGACAGTGAAGTATTTTGAAAAATAATATTAAAAAAATTAAATTTTATTTTTTATGACTATAAATTTATTAATTTATTTGTATAAAGACAAATGTTACACATATAAAAGTGTGAAGAAAACAAATACATGTATAAGATAAAAGAAAAGTTTTCAAATTGAGTGAAGGCATGAGTCCTCACTCTTTTCTACCTAAGTTTGTCCTTGTATGTTGTGATGAAACTTGTCTTAACACTTTGTTTGATATTATTTAAAAATAAAATTGATTTGATTTGATTTATAAATTAATTTGTATGTTCAATTCTATTATAACTATAAAAAATTAATTTATTCATAAATAAAATTTTATATTCAGAATATCTTAAAAGATTGATTTAATTCATTTTTTAAATTTTATAATAATAATACTATTTATTTAGAAATATTTAAATGATTAAACTAACAAAGGAAATTTATCAATTTAAATAAAAGAAAAATAAAATAAAACTTATTCAAGTCAAACCAACTTTAAGTTAATTTTTACATGTACAGATACTTTTATATATTTTTTCGTCTTTGTCCGAATATCCTTACACCTTCGGGTGTAAGATTAATGAGGTTTTTTATTTTATTTTTTGGACTTAGAAGATAAAATCATTCAACAATATTTTCACCATAATTTTTTCTCACATTATTTTTATATTATTTTTCATACCATTAATTATATCATTTTTTTATTTTCTCTTACTTAATTATAATTATAAAAATAGTAATAATAAATATAAACAAATGTGATGAGATAAACATTTTTCAAAATATTAACTAAGACTTGAAAGGTCCAGGAAAGCCTAATCTCACACAAAGTTAGGGACCTCTTCAATCCAAAAGTGGTCCATATTTGTAAAAGGCCCACTTAGCAAGAGCATGAGCCACACAATTGGCTTTTGCAATTAACATGTCCTGGAATAAAAGAACGAAAAGAAGTACCGAGATGAGAGAGATACAATCACTCATACTAAGGCTAAAGTATATGCCCCGCTGCTTTGCAAGGGAAAAGACTCTTAAATATTTTACTTTTTATTTATATTTAATATTTTTTCTTTAATCAATACCTAAGAACACTTATTAGTATATGTGAAAATGTTATTTGAAGATTACATATAATAAGGTGCAGTTTAAAATAATAATATATAACTTGTTGATTGATTGAGTACATACAACTTTATACATTGTTTACATTAGAATCTCTCAAAGGCAATATATTAGTTTGGGAAAAGATTTTTGGACACATTTTTTATCCCTTTTTTTTTGCACTTACACTTGTTTTTTTTTTTAAATAAAAATAAAAAGAGAGAATACATAATTAAAAAATGTACTTTTTTATTTTATTACTAAAAAATGATATAATAAAAATAGTGTAAATAATATTGTTGTGCTAATTTAGACTTTAAACTTTCAGAAAAAAAAAAGACTTTAAACACAGTCGTCAACTTTTGTTTTTTTCTTAGATCATAAGTTAAGTTTTGTTTGCTTTATGTTTTTGTCGTTTTTATTTTTCGGTCTGCATGTTTTTGTCGTTTGAGTCAATAGGTGTGGCCAGATCGAGGTAGCCGTGAGCTGGGAAATCCTTGGGCCTCACAAATGGAGAGGATTCCTTTATTGGCCACGGCCTAACTACAACATACTCACTGAGAAACCACAACGAAAACGAGGAGGATACTTGTAGTTGTAGACCCAACCCTTGCAGAATTTTGGAAATTATTCTCCCCACCCATAATATACATATATACATATATATATATACACACACACACATACACACATCAGTTCATGATGTATATACACTATTCACATATTTGATATAGTCTACCGTGGATTTCAAATATATATGTAAAATGGAAAATAAATGGAAGTATCGCTATCGACCTATCGTTATATTCATGAATCACGATGGCTACTTAAATCTGATTGACGAAAATAACAGTTTGAAAAGCAATTTGGAAAATAACATGAAAGAACACTATTTAAATTTTTGTCATATTGATTCTATGCAGTTTTATAAATGAAATTGTCCGGATCCATGCTTGCTCATTATCATATACTGGTAATTATAATTCCGCTGAATATTTTTCTTTTGAGAATTCAATGCTGGACACGCGTGCCAACAGTGTGTGTGGAGTCCATTGTATTTGGAGGAGTAATTTTTTGTCTTCAATAATGTTATTCCCGTTGCCTCGTGGGGGGTCTGGACTTGGGATCAGGCGGATAAGATTTATTTTAGCCAATGTTATTAAAGTTGAGTTAGACAGTAAATTGAAAAAAACTTTTATGGTTTAACCGGTCAAATTATCTGATTGAACTGAATAATCTTTTGTACATATAATTTTTTATATATAATTTATTTATTATCAAATTTAATTTTTTTTACACTTTAAATTAATACCCCACAATAAAAAATTTCTGATTTAACTCAATCTAATAATAAAAACAATTATATCATTAAACTAAAGCTGAATTAGATGTCAGTTTCCAGTTTTGACGGTTGGATCCAAACAATAATGATTTCCTCTATGAAAATGGCATGATAGTTTCAAGGGACCTGAATTAATTAATGAATTTTGTTATATTCTCCTAACTTATTTTCTTAATAATTCTCTTACTATTTAATAAAAAAAATATTAAATAAAAAATTAAATGCAACCAATATCTTGAGAACATAAAAAGTATTCAATCATTTCTTCATTTAATAAATAGGAAAATTATTAGGAAGATAAATTAAAAGGATTAATCATTTTCTTTAATTAATTACCTCAGCTCCATTAAGCAGCGGCTGGCCTGCAAGAATTAACCAGAGTCTATAATACTAGCGTGCGATCTGATTATGTAGTTATATATATGTGTGTGTGACATTGCCTTGAATTCCAATTGACTCGTTTTAAGCAGAAGAATTAAAGGAGATTGTTAATTGCCTTAACCTTCAGCCAAACTAAATCAATTTATAGCCTCAGATCTTATTAATTAATCCTATCACAATCTCTAACAACCTCAATTACTCATTCTAAAAGGCAGCTAGCTTACTCCAATTAACTATATATTAACAATTTAACATGTTACATATACAATAACAAAACCCCTCATTATTATTCTCCTACGGTGGCTTTCCCCTTTCTTGTCAATTTTAGTAATAATAAATACTACTGTAGTTGTATAGTACTTGTACTCATATATTGGCAGTTTGGAAGGAAATTTCTGAATTGTACTGCAGTTGCCATTGGAAGATATTCTTTAATTAGCAATAAGGTGTTGGTTTATAGTACAGACTACCCTTGGCTTAGATAGCAAACATTCTATTATTTTCTATATGGCAGCGATAAAAGATATGAGTCCACGTTGTTGACATCAGAAAGTGGCCCAAGTGGCTTTCAATTATTTATAGGGACAACTGCAAGGATTTAAGGTGTTAACGTTGAGTCATGTCCGGCGCTTCATGAATGAATGAAATCAAGTAGCTGTCCTAAAATGAGGCATTTAATTCCATGAAAAGCATTTCCACGGTTGACAATGAGATGAGCTTCCTGTGAAGCGTGTCTGGTGGGAGGGTCCATCCTCCCATCATTGTGGAAACAAAGATAGATTTGAAGCCAGGATAATAGGGTGACACTACCTTACTCTCAAGTAAGCGTGTGACTCTAAAGTTCTTTTGTTTATTATAAGTGAGTCCCAATATAAATAAATACGCGGTTTTAAAATTTTGGAACATCACATCATTTTAGGGTATAAGAGTTTATTATGGGTATAATAGAACTACTACTACTATTAATAATAATATCTACCCCAACCCAAAGTTTTCTGCTGATTTAAGCCCTTCGTGCTCTGTTTTCTAAGCTGTTATAGCCCCATGAAATATTTGATACAAGCCCCACAGATAGGGTAGAATTAAGCACATCTGACTTATATTTTAATTATAAAACGTGAATTAGATTTGTAAGTTTATAATAAGTTATTTTTTAAGGTTTAACTTAATATTTTTTAAAAGTCTAGTATGATCTAAAAATTTATTTAAAAGTTTATTTTATAATAAAATATTTAAATAAATTAATAGACTTACTTTTAAATAAGTTAACATACATTTATGTATGCTAACAAATTTACTTGTAAATAGGTTAACATATTTTTACATAAACTAGCAAACCTAAGTTATTAAATAGGCCAATAGGCTTATTTAAAGTCAATAGGCCTTTGTTATAACTTAACACCATCTTCTAATTTTATAGATGTTCACAACTTTTTTACTTTAATATTTGGTCGATATGCAACTTGAAGATATGTCAAGTTATAAAATTATTAGAGGCATATATCTTCAAGTCTCACATCAATCAAAGATCGTAGTAAAAAAATAATAAACTTTATAAAAGTATGGGATAAATATTAACTTATTATTTTCATTCTAATAAATATATTACATTAAATATATTAATAAATATATTATTTCTATTCTAACTTATTAACTTAAATTTTAGTTATTAACTTTTATTAAAATTTAATTAAAAAATATATTAATATATTATAATAAATTAATAATTATAATTATAATTAATAATTATTATAATAATAAATATTATATTATATATAATTAAACAAGGTCGGGTTGATTTGTTAAATTTAAAAACCTATTAAATTATCGGAGATATGATCTTTTTAATTAAACAGACTTTTAAAAAATTTTAACCTAATTTATTTTGTAAACATGTTAAGTTTCAAGTAAGTCAGGTCATAGACTCTTAATTAGTAGTTTAGCCTATTTCCATCTCTACCAACAGACAACAAAATCAAATCAAATTGAAAGTGAAAGAACGTTAATGACACAGCAATTTGTAGTTGGGATAAAAATGAATTAAATTACTTTCTGGGTCCTATATGGTTCGGAAATGTTTAAATAAATTATTATATTTTAAAAAGTAATTAAATAATTTTTAAAAATTTTAATTAATTACTTATAATTTTAAATTTTTTAATTGAATCCTTATTGTTAGAGCATCATTCTAGTGTTCTACTGATAGGTTAGATTCAGGAACCTAAATAAATTTTTTTAGAAAAATTATAGGATTCTAAAAATTTACAATTGTGTCTATATGGTTTTAAATTTTTTAATTGACATTCCTAAATTCAACCTACCGTTTGGACTATGGTGATGTTCGAATGATAAAGATTTAATTAGAAATTTTTTAAATTATAGATACTTAATTATAGATTTTTAAAATATAAAGACTTGTTTTTACATACTCAGAAAACATAAAGGGGTATAGATCAATTTAATCTTAAAAAACTATATAAAAAATATAATATAAAAAATAGATAAAATTCTCTTATTATATTATAATACATGGTCTTCATTAGCCCGCATACGTGGATAGATATCCCAGAATAATTCAGCTATACATTCAGTGTTCAGATTCATGAGAGCGTGAACTGAGAGGTCACATTCTTTGAAAGCACATGAGAGAGAATACTAGTTCGGGGAATCACTTATTATCATTTTATTTTACTTAAATTTTGATAAATATAAAATAAATTAAATAAGAATAAGATATGTGATTAAATTTAAAATATTTAATAAAATTTAAATAAACAAAAAACAAAAACAGCTAATTCTCGTCTTTAGATTCGCTAGCACTAGGAGAGTAGCAGTATTGCATCGGTCAATTTTCATTAAATCAACTCGTCGTGTCCTGACTCTGAGTAAATTCCAGCTGATTCCAGGCGTCCTGCCTAGATCTTAGCCATTTGAGCCACACAAAGAAAACCGGCCCAGAAATCATGCAGTTTATATATATTATACATTAAAAAATAATAATCAAATGTGGCGACTGGCGAGTGATGGAAATTTGATAGGAAAACAGCTATGCAATTTGATCCACATGTATCCCTACACGTATGAATTTAAATTAAAAAATATATTTCGTCAGATAATGTGCCACTACTCTTAGAAAAATAAGGACCCTACGACTCTTTTCTCTTTTTCTTTTGGGTTTCTTTAGTGCCATATCACCCGTTTTATGGATTAAAAATACTGTATGAATTAGAAGAACGAAATTTCTTGTATAAATTTAGAGTATTTAAATTGGATCTATTAAGTCAATTATATTATTTATTATAGAATAATAATTATATTTAATTAATAATTATTTATTATATATCATAATTAATTATGTGATTGATTTAATAAATTAAATTTAGAGTAAGAATTTCTCTTAAAACATATGCAAGCACTAGATGATAAAAGCAATCACCCTCAAATCACAATCACCAAAATATATATTTTGACATCTCGTTCTTGTTCTTTCTTGTGTGCCTCTACCGGCCGCCAGAAACAAACCCCATGGAACACTTTTAACATTAACATACAGATTATTGATTAGACGGAGACTTCCCTCGTGGTTGTAACTCTCATTTTAGTCGCACTTTCTTTATAGAAAGGTCGTAAAAACTTTAAACTTAGAAAAGTGGTGGAGTTTTTTCGGGATGACGTTTGTGAAGCCAACTGAGCTATAGCGATTGTTAAAATAATTGCTTCGAGTCTCTGAGCTCGCCACCAACACATATTACAGTTACCATGCATGAAAAGAAAGAGAAAAAAATAATGATCACAGCGGTAATCACCTGAGCCTTGTTGTCCTTCCAAAATATCTCAGTCCTACTTTTGATCTAATTTAGTCATTAAATTATCGAAACATGTGGAAACGCAATTAATGCTAATCATGGGAGATACGCTAAGCTAATGTATGGTTAAATCATTCGTATCAAGCTGGATATATAGACTTGGCAAATCCAGATCTTATCCCTTGTCGTCATGCCCTCATATATATATTTTTTATATATTCCAAAACCTGCCACTGAGATGTCCAGCCATACCTACTAAAAGGTAATTGTCACTAATCACAATTCACGAACCCCATATAAAAGGTTTTTCTCTTTCTATTTCTTTGAAATTTTCTTTTGTCTTTTTTTTTCTAAGAAGATTAATCATTATTCGGGCATCCGTTTGGCCTGCAAGAAGTGCTTTTAGTAAGTTTTAAATTTTTGCACCGTAAATAAAAATCTGGCCACATAAAACTTAATTTATTGCATGAGCCACACGTCGTGGTTGGTCCAAACTCACACCCCCTTTGTAGTTTGTACTATCTAACCTGCAAAATTTCATAGAGCAAATAAATCTCACCTATAATGTTGTGAAACCGGTAGACACCTATAATTTGTCATCAGATCAGAGGGTGACACTTGGGTTAATCACGAGGAGGACTTTGAATTCCACCGTTCACGTGTGATAGTCAAAAGCTATATGAGATAGAGCGCAATAATTGACACACCTCAGGGTTCGATTTACATATAAATTATTTCACCCACCAATGAATATATATTACTACTCTCTAACTTGTAATAATGCAATAGTGCATGGGTCTCACCTCATTTTAACACGTGTCCCGTTTTCATCTCCAACTCATGAAAATTTGGTGACCTAATTGGTGACTTGTGGCAATAGTGATGGCGGTGATTCAGCCAGGGTTATTTGGCGGCCGATTGCACATCAAAGTACCAACAAGCAACAAAAGAAGTGAAACTTGAGAGCACTTTGAAATAAGGGAGTTCATATGTTACTAGATAGTTATGATATTTAAGGTGAATTGTTAAGTGTTTATTGAATATTTATTTTATAATAAATATTTTAAAATTTTATTAAATATAATTAATAGATAATAAAATGCTTAATAATTTACTTTGAGTATCACACATAAGAAAAAAAAAAGATGATTATCATATTAATACCTTTGAAATGAAAAGAAAGGAAAAAGGAAGCAAATAATAGAGATGAGTCCCGTGAGGAGGGGGACTGGGGAGGGAACGTTTGGAAATGGGAAAGGAAAGAAGGCATTTTCGGTACGTAACACGTAAATAAGTGAAGGGGTGGCCCAAGTATTAATTATGAACTACATCACACCAACTAGATTCAATAATGCGTTGAGTTGGCACTCAACTGGGTGCATGGGATATTAATCATCATTAATTCATAGCTTCATAATGTCCATGCAATCTTGACTATCCCCATGCATGAACAATCCCCTGCCCTATATATAAGTGATCTCCATTCTGTTTTCTTCCGTGGCAGGGTGTGACATAGAGATTAAGCTAGAGCTAGCTTCTCTTCAAACCTTCCTTCTCTTCTCTCCTTTCAATCAAGGAAATATTTCTCTGAGATATTCCGAAACCATGGCTCATCCTATTTTGGTTTTTGTCGTTGGAGTTCTAGGTGTGTACACTGAAAGCTCATTTGCATTCTCTTCTTTTCCTTCCCATTTTATGTCTTCCTTCTTCAAGATATATAATTAATTAAGGTTCCATACATAAGCTGATATAATTTTCTTCCTTAATTTCTCGTGAATGATCAATGTAGGTAACATTGCTTCCTTCATTTGCTTTCTAGCACCACTGTAAGTATATATCTTGCGTTAATCCACTTGTTCATTTGTATATATTCGTGATACTTCACAATGATTGATGTTCAGACAGCAGCACTAATCCAAATAAAAAAACTTAAACACACGCATTCATGTTTTGCAGGTCGACATTTTATAGAGTTTGTAAGAAGAAAACAACCGAAGGGTTCCAATCAATTCCATATGTGGCTGCACTCTTCTGTTCAATGCTTTGGATTTTTTATGCCTACATAAAGAAGGGTGAAATACTTATTATCACCATCAATTCATTCGGTTGTTTTATAGAGACAATTTACCTTGTCATCTATATCACTTACTGCCCCAAGAAAGCTAGGGTGCGTATATATAAACATAGATTGATGATGCATTATATATCTCGATGTCATCACTCATTGTGTCTCTGCCATTAATTATATATATATGAATAACATTATTTGAGACTATGATTGAACTTGCAGATCTTCACATTGAAGCTGATTTTCTTGTTCAATTTGGGGGGATTTTTCTTGATTGTCCTTCTAACCCACGTCCTAGCAAAAGAACGAACAGCCCGTCTCGAGCTTCTTGGATGGATTTGTGTAGTCCTCTCTACTAGTGTTTTTGCAGCACCTTTAAGCATAATTGTGAGTATATTTATAGAATAATTAATTATTACTTACAACAATTTGCTAAATTCCTCCTATTCTTTGTTATGTTATGGTTGATATATATATACTCACCAATATACCATGCATGCATGGTTGATCTTGTTCAATTTCAGAAAGTGGTTATTCGCACCAAAAGTGTAGAGTACATGCCTTTTCCTCTTTCACTCCTCCTCACAATTAGCGCCATTATGTGGATGACATATGGTGTTCTTCTGAAAGATATCTTTGTTACAGTAAGTACTCCAATTAATCCATGAATAATGACAAGTCATTTTGATTCCGGGACATGCTATTTTGATTGGTTTTTATGTCACTATAATAATACTATAAATCACAATAATAATACTTTCTTATGTTCTTTTTTCTCTGGACAGCTTCCGAACATAGTAGGTGTCACGTTTGGAACGATTCAGATGGTGCTCTATGCAATATTCAGAAAAAACAAGCCCATGAAGGATCAAAAGCTGCCAGAACACAAAGGGGATATCAATGATGAAAATGTGGTTACAACTGTGACTGATGAGAACCGGGAAGTGATCCCTCAGCCCGTTGATATCGAGATTGGAGAGAAGAAGGAAGAGAAGCAAGTTCAGCAACTAGAGAAGAAGCAGGACCAAGTTGCTAATGCTTGTGAACAAACAGAACACAACAACAACAACAACAGCAACAAAACAGGGAAAGAAGGCATTCAACTTCAACAACAGAAGGAGAGATTTGAAGTTTGATGAAGGGCTAGCTACTTGTGCACATGTTGTGTCTCTATCTCTGTCTCTCTCTGCCGCCATGTGTTGTTCAAATTCTTGTAAAATTGTAAAACGTATAAAAGGGGGCAGAGGCGATATAGATATCATTATCTATATCTCTAGCTACGCATAGTTATTGGTTCTATTTTATGTAATTTCTGTTTTGTTTACTTCATCTTATTAAGCACCAAAATATAGGTAAGTTCATATATAGTAGTTGTGCCCAAATCTTATTCCAAGCAGCTATATATCGCAGGCACCGATCGAGTCTGCATGAAAAATATGAATAGATGCTGATTATGTTTCTTCATTTTTGTTAATGAAAATTTTGTACCGTTGAAAGGCCTGGATGTCAAGGTACAATTCAAAATTTTGTACGATAAGGTACAATTCAAATCTTCTGTCACCTTTTTTTTTCCCTGATTAAATGTTAATAATTAAAAAAACTGATATAAAATATAGAAGTTTTTCTCAATTAAGAGAAATATATATTTTAAATAATAAAAATATTATTATATCCTCTTAATTAACAAATTCTTTCAAATCCTCTTAATTATTTAAAATAGAAAGTACTAAATTAAAAAAATTTAATGTAAACTTAAAAAATGTTTAATATTTACCTTTTTAAATAGTTAAAAATATTTAATATAAGAATAATTATTCATATATTTTTTGCTGAGTCATGATAGGGACAAAAGATTTAATTCTTGGGACTGATCAACTTTTATGAGCAAATCGCCGCAAATGTCTAGTTAAGGAGCGCCGAAATTATTGTATGTTCCTCTGTAAGTAGTAAGTGGAAAAAGAAGAAAAATCGCTCTAGCTACTTAATTTATTTCTTCTGCTTATTCTACTAATCTTCTTCTATTTCCCCTTTGTTCTATTGTGGATTGTTGCGCTTCTTGGGTTAGAATTTATTTACTGCAACAACTTTTTTTTAGCTTGGAAAAGTTAGAGAGGATAATTAGATATTTGTAAGATATCCTAATGTTTAAGTTAATGAAAATATAAGTACAATGAACGAGAAAATATCATTACTCTCATTATTACTGTAGAAAATAATGGAATATGTCTTAGGAATCAAGTAAAAATCAGAGATATTATTATGGTCGTTGTAAATGTGTTGGTGAAAGTTTCGGTTTCCCAAATTTATATGTTGATTTGTTATTAGTTCCATGAATAATAATTTCTTTTATTGAAAAAGAGAGGTCATATCTCTCGGACTTGGGCCATATTAAGCCTAAATCCCAATCCAAATATCACCCTTATTGATTGTAGGAGTGATTCTTCAGCTGTTCATTTTCTCCCGTAAAAGGTAACTCTTTATCCAGTATTACGTACCAACAATAATATAGAAGTTGTATATATAATACGAGATTTTGCCACTAACGCAATCGCCATGTGATTTTTTAATGCATGGTAGCCTAAATAATGACTAGATGTGAATATAATTGTAAGACCATAACTGATATATTCCAACATTGTGACTAGTGAATATATATATACAAGCATGTTAGTTGTGTGCTTATTATAACTTTAATTATAAGTAAAAATGGGAGCAGCCTTTTTACAAAGTTTTAAAAAAATGAATGGAGTCTTACTGTCTTAGGGAATCGTTTTTTTTTTACCAATACTATCTTTTCAATAAAATGTTATCAATATTATCAATTAAAAGAGAGGTTACTGTCAGGATTTGCAAGAAAGGAAAGTGTACATACATTTTTTTAACATGACATGATGCATGTTTTAACTTTTAATGATATGAGAGAGATTCTTGTTGGGATGTCAATTTTAGAACATAGGTACCCATTGCTAATATTTATCACGGGATGGATTTTTTTTTTTTACGAGTATGAGCATCCGTTTATTTATTATCCTCGTTTAATAAATGAGACGAGACGAAAATGAGGGTGATTCTGCCTGTATTTGTGGATACCCACAAATAAAATTATAAAAATATCCTTATATGAAATTATTAAAAATTTTATTATATAAATTAAAATGTGATAGAGTTATATTAAAATTCGTCATTGTATTTAGATGTTCGTTGAATTTTAAGTGTTTTGAGATGTTTGATGTAGTTATATTGAACATTGTATTTGGATGTAGGTTAAATTTTAAATGTTTTAGGTGTTTGACATTATATTTGGATTAAGTCGGACAAATTCTGAAAAATTATGGTATTATACTTTTTTTCATTTTTTTTTCATTTTGTTGATTTTTTTTTATAATTTATTAAGTACCCATAGATATCCATAGGTATCTGTTTACTCGCGAGAGAATGAGAAATGGGTACCCATGCAGATATGGAGTCGGGCAGGTGCAGATATTCATCCGCGAGGACAGGGGGCTACTACTCATCCCAGCTCCACCTCGCCCCGTTGCCATCCCTAATTTTTGCATATACACAAATACATCATGCACATACTCACATGGGTGGGCCACACCCTCTAATGGGATCCACCCCATGTGAGTATCTGTATGATGCATTTGTGTATATATAAGAATTTTTTATGATATGATTTTCTTTTTTCTTTTTTTTTACGAGAAACTTTTAATGATATTATTTTCATCCATTTTTTCTCTATCCTTTTAATATGTAAATCTAACCCCAAAAAAAAAATTGTACTAAAACAAATAGTACAATATTAAAAAGTCTATAGTTAAGAGAATCTAACGGGTTAGGTCAATCCATAAACTTGTGTATTTTGATCCAACTCAACCTAAAAAATGCTAGTTTAATTAGATTTGCAAGTTGGATTGAGTTGAAAAATAGTTCAACTTATAAGGTGCGGGTCGAGTAGTGGGTTTAAAAACTACCAACCCACACAAACACAATCCACCCAAGTAATTTTCTTTTTTTTTTTTACCTAAAAGTTGTTTGGCCATATTGACATTTCAAGTTGATTTTCCTTGACTTTTTTTGTAGTATCAATTAAGTTTAAATGTAGATATTTTATATTGAGAATGTGACCAAGAAAATAGAGATAAAAAACTCATGAAGCATCTAACATAGTATTGCAATAAAAATTCAATGGATTGTTTGGATGACAAATAGTATATTAAAAAAATTGAGAATGAATTAAATGATTATGTCAATTCATATACTATATATGTAATGATATTGACTTCAATTACATAATGTGATTTGTTATTTATGACTTTTAAGATCTGTTAACTTATTTTAAACTTATGTTAACTTAGTAAAACTTGTTATATTTATTTAGTTTGTTTGAAACTTATTATATTTGCGTAAAACTATTTATGTGAATTTTTAGTTTATTTTGAACATATATTATTTTAAATTAAGACGTGTTATGTGTTATCAAATTTTGATTTTGTATTTTTACATTTATTTTAGCATTAAAGAATTTCTTTTAATATATGTCGAACTCACAGATTTGACCTAATTTGATCTCCTCAAGTATAGTATATGACCCGACCTAACCTGACCTCACCCAATACATTTTTGAGTAGGTCAAGTTAAATCATGTTAAAGGAAAAAATCTTCTCAATTTGACTAAATTCAATCTACTAGTTTAATAAGCACATCAATTCTTAAAAATGTTACTCCCACTCCACTATTGAAATTTTTCTTTGATACTATATAGGTATATATGTATATGTTCTATTAGACCATTTTTTTTTAGTACCCGGATTTTTTATATGTGTAATTTTGCCCCAAAGTTAAATATCAACCAATCATTCTTGGAATTTTTCTTTGATCTCATCTTGCTCCTAATAACTATTCCACTCCATATAGGTATATATGTATATGTCTTTCTTTTTTTATGTGTAATTTTTAGTCCCATGATGGAGTGGATAAATTAATAAAGTTAAAAGATATTTTAGTGAGAAAAAATGGAAAAACTCATATAATATTATTTTTCATTTTTCAATAAGTACATTTGGTGTTGTGATGAGTATACAATTTCAATATAATTTATCAAACTGGTATTTTGAATTTTTTTAAGTACTCTTCACGCATTGAGTTTGATACTTTAATATATTCTATAAAAAAGCACTTGAGGTTAAAAATTCTTCTTTTCTCATCCTTTTCTTCCCAACAGGCAGATTCTTTATGGTGTCTTAGTTGTATGAACTAGTGGTGATGGAGAAAACTATTCGTAAGTTGGAGTTCTCTCGCATATGTTTAAGATCACAGTGGATGAAGACGACTTCGGTTTTTGCCCGAGAAATTTTGAAGTAAAATTTAAGACAAGGGATCCGTTGGTCCTTTTCATTGTTTTTGAGTAGGTCAAGTTAAATCATGTTAAAGGAAAAAATCTTCTTAATCCAACTAAATCCAATCTACTAGTTTAATAAGCACATCAAGTCTTAAAAATGTCACAAAACCACGTAGCGGAACCTTATCTATAGCTATTAATAAATTTTAATTACACCAATTTATGTGATGTCAAAAGCAAATGTGCCTATATCATCGACAAATGGAAATGGCGTTGCTTAACCGATCGAAATGCTATTTGGTTAGACCATTTATATGGTTCTACGGCTAAGTGTGTACTACAATCTGGGTTCTGCTATTAATCTTGGTTCTTCTATTTGGTGGAGGGACTTAATCATTCAAGTAATATAGTGAAGAATAAAGTTCATTCCCACAAGGATATTGACTTCCAAAGCTAAATATCAACCAATAGCTTAATTAATTCTATTCAAGAACATAAAAAATAGAGAAAATGTAAATAAACTAAATCTAAACTACAAAACAATAAAGATAATGTTTAGAGCTTTAGATAATCCTTCTTCACCTCCTATTTCAACTAATAACATGCAATCCTTACAAGCAACATCAATGAATTGTTAAATTAGCTTGAAAATCTGATTTAGTTAAAAGTTTATGTCTAGCGCAATTAATCATAGCTTCATTTACCAAAAACTCCTTAGTTTGATGCAAAATTCACTCATGAACGATCTATTCTCAATCACACACTATACATGGCTAAAATGTATATTTCTATCCAGTTAGCGAATCAACTTATCCAAGCCAATTTAATGAAATTGAACATGCATCAACCATATATTAAATCTAAAATCTAAATTCCTATGTTTAGGTTCATTAGATTTTAACAAATCACTCAAAAGCTGATCAAACAATTAAGAACATTAAACACCATATGATTGAACAAAATCAAACATCAATATATACTCAAAAGATTACAAAACCATTAATATTCATAAGAGGATTCAAAATTTTTCCTAAATACAGCTTAGTTAATCATTAAACACGAAAATACAATCACAAAAATCATGTTCAATATAGATGAAAGAGAGAAAAGAGAAAAGAGAACGAAGGAAACTCTTAAGATGTCATCATTTATGCTTGAATCATCTTCCCTAAGGAAGATGACCTCCATCCTTGCCTCCTTAGGCTTCTTCAGCCTCCAAACAGTAAAACCTAGCGCAGCTTCTCTAAACTAAGTAAAGCTCTAACCTAAAATATAATAAAACAGTATTTATAGACGCAAAAAAACAAGGGATGCTGCAGCTCCAACATGACAATGTCACGGTACACATACAATTAGGTCACAGACACCGTGGCGTCTAGTTCTTAGCGTCCCAGTGCTCTAGCCTCGGGTCTTTGTACTGATGCAGGGGAAAACACCACCGCCGCAGCATTGACATGCCCACGTCGCGGTGTTGCTTGCTTGTCTGCAGAATTCTGCAGCAAATATCACTCCAGTGCCGCAACATTCATTTCCTACGTCGCGGCGCTACTTGCTGAGATGCAAATTTGACTTTCTCTTTAAACTTTGGCTCAAATGCTTCATATATTATCTTATTTGGAGTCCTTCCTATAATAGAGAAATTACTAAATCAATAACAGATACAAATTCACTCAATCTCTTATCAAATAAGCACAATTTGCTCAATATTACATAGGAAGGTATCCAGATTAGAATATGACAAATATAAGTTTTAAACCTTCTAAATATACATTATACACAAGAACTAAGCATTCTTTACGCACTGAAATAGGATACAAATAACTATATTCTATGAAATTATCACGTTCCCATCAAAATAATTAAAATAGCTTAGTTGTTCTAACATTTTGGACAAAAAAAAAGTAGTTGTCTATGCGCATTAAAAACTGGATATGAATTTGAAGGAGTCATTGATGATAAGCAGTAAAATTAGTAGATAAATTATTACATATTTTTAAATAAAAATAAATACATAATTGTAGATAATCTTTATCATTATTTTAAGTTATTTTATTTAAACTTTATATAAATATAATTTAAATCAATAATAAAAATTATTCATGAACACGCATTTATTATTATTTTCAGAGTATGTAATAATTTTTTATAAAATCATAGATATTGAAACTCATGTCGACATAGTTAAATAAAATATTAAGACATAGATTTGGTAAAATTAAGGCTGATCTTTTATAAATTTAGTTACAAATAAATACTTATTAAAAATGTAAATTATTAAGATAGTCCCTTTTAGTTTTGATTTTTACATTTGTGGATTAAAATTAAAGCAAGAAGATCCGGGTGACCCGTTTGGATGGATTGACCCAAATTTTTACTCTTTAAAAAGTTATTTTAGACTTCAAAAAGATTACTTTTAAGATTTAAATAAAGTATTTTGAAGACTCTTTTGATAAAATGTATTTTATCATTAGATCATATGCTCTTGTTGAATAATGTTCTTAATTTTTAATTTATATTATCATTCAACAAGTTCAATTTAAAAAAAATTAAAGTTAAATAATTATCATTACTAGTTTGA
The DNA here is from genome assembly GCA_029884595.1 of Ormosia semicastrata. Classification (NCBI taxonomy): domain Eukaryota; kingdom Viridiplantae; phylum Streptophyta; class Magnoliopsida; order Fabales; family Fabaceae; genus Ormosia; species Ormosia semicastrata. The sequence goes on from JAQQTO010000043.1 coordinate 9,770,413, forward strand.
TTATATCATTAATATTTCTTTTATATAATGTATTTTTTCTTGTAATATTTTTTTATATAAAGTACTTTTTTATATATTATTATTTTTAAAATATTTATTATTTATTTGGGTTTTTGATTCAACTATTTAACCAACAATCAATTTCTTGACAATTCGTTGATCCGACCTTTTGATCGGGTTAACTTCTGGTCTGGACTATACAATTATGACTAAAAGTATTGTATAAATTGTTATTGTTATTTTTAATTTCTATAAAATTTGAGTTTAATTAAAAGTTTACATTGATTCTAATATATACACCAAATATAAAAAATAGGGAGGTTTAATTTCAATTTCAAATTCAAAACTTAAAATTTAATTTCAAGCTTAATTCCATCAACCAATTAAAGGACACTAGTGTCACATAAAAAAATTTACACAAATTTATATGCGCAATCGAAAAAACCTACACAATTGGTTGTTCCTTTTTATCTTTATTAGAATTTTTCAAATAGCCTATTTCCTAAAGATATGTGAATATAATTTGTATGAAATTAATGAGTTTTTTTATTTTTTTACATAAAGCTTATTTGTGCAAATATGAGGAAAGATGGTCGGAGAAAGGAAAACGAGCAATGAATCCGGAGATAATATACATTGTCATCAATTTTTCATCCATTTCCTGTTCCCTCCTTTGTTTCATTTGCACCAAACACATAATTAGTACTGAGTTTACAACTACTAAAGAATTTTTAGTTATACCAAATAATGGACTGTGAGGATTTGACTTAAAACGTATGTTTTGTGTGATTCAAGATGTTAATTTTAATTATAAGGCACCCCCTATATAGATAGAATAATAATGGTTGGTGCAAAACATTTTGACATACATGACCTCGATCAAAGCATAATGAATTGGCAGAATAAGTGTATAAAAATAAAATAAAATTAGTTGTAATTAAATAATAAAAAATATACAAATATAAAATACGTGTGTGTAACATTACTTATTTAGATATTGTATATATAGAGTTTGAGTGGGTACTGAGTAATGTGCGACAAACAAACTATTATTAACAGCATTTGTACATGAAAAATTATTGTACACTCTTAAAATATTATTCAGCTCTAGTAAAATTGTAACATATAGTTATTCATAACCATACAAGTGTTTGGATTAAAATTTAAATATTTTTAAATCAGATTCAAATGGTTATAAATTTACTTAGAGTAATATTCCAAGAATATTTAAGAATTTTTCTTTGTACACAGATGTAGTACAAGTACTCACTCACACACTTGCTTGCGTGTATACCACACACACTAGTTTTCGTTCCTTAATCGGGGCATAATTGACTCTCGCAATTGGGGGGCAACATTTACAATATACATCCTAAAATATGGAGCACCGGTGGTCCTTGTGATGTTAGTTATTGGTTCTATATAAAAAGATATGAATGACTAAGATTGATGACTTGTAACTTCGTCAATAGGTAAGTTAGTGAAGTTGATTATTGCAAATTAGTCTCTGAAAAAAAAAATATTATATGCATTATTATTGCTAATAAAAATCTCAAAATACACCACCATCACAACTTGATTCTCCTTTTTTGCAGAAAACCCAAATCCATCACACAGGGTGCTATGCAGCCCTCATTGTTAGTCTAAAAACAATTAAACTCAAAGACAGTAGTAGATCCAATCCAAAAACATCATCAAGCTTTGAGGTCAATTTACAGTGCAACCATGGAGGATTCTCCAGATTATTATGTGCTTTAGTTATTGCAATAAAATCTCAAAATACACCAAATCACAAATTTTGATCTCCCAATAGTGCGACGGCAGGAAGATGTAGCTTGACGACGTGGATATTGTTGTCATTATAGACTAGGCCCAGTTGTAGGAGCTCGCCAACATGGGTTGCATCGTTGCAGAAGAAAAAGGAACAAGTGAGGTAAAGGACTAAAGTAAAATTATAAACAAATGTAGGGTTAAAACCTAAATAAATAATGGACTTGATAACCTGTAATAGTAAGTGAAGTCAAACGAGTACCGGTGTGTCGTTTACTAGAATGGTGCACAGTAAAAGCCTCCTAATTGGGGACTCACTCCTCTCTTTTTAGTTCTTACCTTTCTCACCTGGTGGGCTGACCAATACACTCCACAGTTCATAGTTCACACACACCACAACATCTCACATTCATAATTCATAGACTTCATTTTTGGTTTATTAATTCCACCTTTGTTTTCTTTTTCTTCTAGATTTATGGCATTAATTGTATGTTGCCCATTTGAACCACCTTTAGCATCTTTATTTTTAAGAATTACATCTGTAAAGTTAGGCTCTATATAAATCTTCAACCGGTCTGCAGAAAATAATAAAATAGATACATTGAGTGATTGATGATTTCGTTAGTATATGAATTTGTAAATGAGTTTAATGTCACTTTATGTAAATTTTTTGGAGTTTAAATTTGATGTATTTTCAGTTTAAAGTTTTTAATACTATTATTTAATTATTTAATGATAGTTTGGTACATCATTAAAATATTTACATTTTAGATAGTGATTATAAAAATCAATTTTTAATAACTTGATAATACATAATTAAATAATAGTATAAAAAATTATTTATGTAAAATAAAATATGTAGATAGAAAGAGTCGTTTTAGATATGCTAAATGATCAAAGAAGGGGAGACGAGAGAGAGAACTGTTCTAGCTCATGTTAAAACTTGAGGAAAAATTAAAAGAGGTGTTTGTGATTTACACTAGGTTTTAAAATGAATTTAATAATATAGAAATATATATAAAAAAAGGTGTGTAGTTTATTGGTTTTGGTTCAAATTTCTAATTTGAATATTGTAATTAATTGTTTTCTATTTTATTGAGAGATTCATATCTTATAATTAATATTGAGATATGTAAAAAATAAATATAATAAATATAAAAGATATGTGAGAGATATACAAAATATGATACTAAACTTTTTTCTCATGATAATTGCATGACTTGGTTTCAAATTTGAAGAAATTGTTAGAAGCTTTATGGCTAATCAAAATCTAAATGAAATAATAAAAATATGCTTTTAGAAATAATATATTCATATATTATTAACGAATCCAAACATGTTTAATACAGGTTGAATTAAAAAAATCTTTTTTATTTATTGTGCATAGTTGCAATGATAGAAATAATCATAACATGGTACGCAGCGTGTTTGCTAAGCTTTTTGCCACCATATTAAGAGATTTTGGTTGCTTTATATCATTTAATATGTGTCATATTAATTTTATAATCTATCATTAATTTTTCTTATTTTAATTATATTTTTAAATGTTATAATTAATGTGACACATATTTAATAATACAAAACAAAAATTTTCAAGTTTCATGAGCACCTACAAAAATCTCTCAAATCAATAGATCTCTTATTAATAAGCGATTTATAATTTTATTATAAATTACTATTAAGGTTAGTAGTTTATTCTAGAAATCAGAAGAGTTTCTCTTCACCATAAACATTTGTTTGAAAAAAAAAAGAAAAAAATCTCAAATTCGTGTACATTTTGATAACGAATAGTTTTGGAATCCATTCTATATGTTGCAATAATAGTTCTGCAAATCCTTATATCATCAATGGGCTCTGTCTTACATGCATTTGCAAGGTGCATGGATAAACCTTAAATCCAAGCCGTTGATATAGTGGAAAAAGCCATTGAAAGTGATCAACGATGGATATTAAACAATGGCTACTTGTTAAACAGGTAAAGCTTTTGTGGAAGATGACAGTGGTGCCAGTGGTGGCTCGCCGACAGAGGAGGAGGACGGCGAAGGTATGGAAACCTTGTCCACCACCTTCTCGCCCATCACCTTTTGCGACACCATTAATGGCAAAGATCTCACCATCGTGGAAGAGGCAGAACACGAAGGATCTGGGGTTGCTGGACATGGTGATGACGCAACGGCGAAGGATAGGTCACTAGCTTATCTTTGGCGCGCTGTTGGCAGCGATCTTCGCCGTCTCCAATTTGAACTTCTTCTTAGTGTCGATCCGGTTCTTACGCAACACCAAATCATAGTTCAACACTCCCAATGGCAAGATTTTCACCCAAAGCTTCCTCCTTCTCCCCCAACCCTACATCAAAACCATTGTTTTCATGACCCACGTACGGTTGCGGTTCCAACACTGGCTAGCTTTTCCAAAAGATTTGCATCAACTTCGCCACCTAGGGCTACACCATCTTCGCCGATGACCTCCACGACCGCTCTGATGGCCTCTGCTCTTACCTCGGCAACATCAACAAGATCGCCGCCACCTCGACCTTTGCTGCTACCTTGGCAATGGCTATTGTGGTACTGTTGACGACGCCGGAGATCCGCTCACCTGCGATGCGTGGGACTAAATCTCATCGTTGTCGTCCATAACTTCCTCGCCATTGATCTGTCGTGATCGCAAAGACCGGTAAACCTACTATAGCAGATAAGTTTAAGGTTCATTGGTGCACCTCAGCATAAAGCTCCTCATCAATGTTCAAAAAATTAAAGTTAAACGTGATCATGTCTTCAACTTTTTCGTCCCTTTTAGCTATTGCTTTGATAATTTTGTAATAAAAATGTGTCCTACCTCTGAGGTCATTACATTCAATTCGCATGTAGGCACCACCGGACTCTGCTTTTTCATATGGTACATATCCAAAGTACTCGGAATATGGGTGCTCCAATTCACTTTGTAATTGCAATATACAAAACAGAAAAGGTGCATCTTTTCCTATTAAAAATAATTGACTCCACGCACTCGTATATATAATATCATATCACTTCTTTATTATTGGTTCAATTAAAATTAAGATGACGTAATTTGTTTACTTTTGCGTCATGAAAAATAATGTTTGAAAATGAAACCCTTATAGGCTCCTTTGTATCAACATATACAGGAAATCATTAGCTTTTTCTTTTCTCCAAACATTTTTTTTTAGGTCTAATCCATGTTACCAACCATTCTCTCTCTTGCTATTCAAGGTAAATGGTGCACCTCATTCATCTCAATCATTAATTATGTTAAAAAATACATTAATAATTAGAATAAATAACCTATAACTCATTATTTTTTTTTTCAAGTTATATAATTATGTAAATATTATTAATTAAAATTTATATGATTTTTAGTATTTAGTTATTTATAAAAAATATTATTATATGTAAATATTATCAATTAAAATATGATAATATTTTTTATCGATTAAAATCTAATAACATTATTAGTTAAAAATATATATATAATTTTTTAAAAACTCCTTACACATCCACTCAAAGAAAATTGTAAGAATTTTTTTTAAATATTATTGTGTGTAAATATTATCAGTTAAAATTTATAAAATTTTTAGTAACACAATTATTTATAAAAAATATAAAACTGATTCAATTTCAATTATTATTATTTAATTGATATTATTTATATAATTATATAACTTAAAAAATAATAAATGGTAGTGACCGATGACTTGCCAATACTGGCGATGACTAGCTAATAGTGTGTAAAAAATATATAAATAATAAAAAACTTACAATAACAAATAAAATTCAAGATATGAAAAATACACTCAAACATAGAAAAATATATCATAACACTAAGCGCTGGCCCTCTTGCCATTGCAAATTATGTTCACACTTCAATTTTGAAAGAGTAATGTTATTTATATATATTTTTTTATTTATAATATTTTATATTTTTAAAATTTTATCATTTGATTATAATTAAATTTATTTTATTTTGATTCTATTATATATACAAATGTGTATAAAATGTGAATTTATCTATGCGTCACTAGCATTATTGATTTCGAAATCAGTGTAGAATCTGACACGTACTAAGTTCAAGTTTCGTTGAATTATTGAAAAATTTTACCCAATTTTCATCAATGCCGTAAGCGCTGGCACCTGTCCTTGTCTTCAAATATACTTTTATTTTGGCTTTATTTTCTCTCTACTCTTTGTTTCTTTTAATGGGTACGAGTTAATCTAACTACATAACTTAGTATTCCTAACTTTCAGTGAAGGAGGAGAATATAAAAATGGGGATATGGATAAGGGACTGGGGCTGTATGGCAACGATATTAATATGAACTTTATCTTCATTATGGAAATATGAACACCTATATGCGAATTCACGCGAGTATCACCTGAGGCTAAATGCCACAAACTCCAATTTCACACGGTGATCGACACACAGTGACACTCACTACCCAGCTGAACCCAGGAATTGAGTAGTAGTAGTGTGTATTGCGGCTGATACCTAGGTCAACAAGCAAAGGCGTTTCTTGTTTAAGTAAGACAGCATATTCTCCATCATGATGCTGAACTTGTTTATCCACCGTTCATTACCTCCTTTTTGCCAAAGGAGTTAAGATCCGAACCATCAAATGCGATTACACATCAAAAAGGATACCCTATAGCTGGTTAGCTAGTGCGATTCTTAATTTTACGAATGGAAGAGTATCTCTCAAACTTCTCCGGAATCCTGCAACAAAAGAGATGAATGGGGGCAAGTGGGTTCATTCTCCATACAGTGTAGACTTTTCTCCAGTGCACTACAGTGCACCATGTCAAATTTGGCTGTGTATCTAGTTTTAATTTAATTTGGTTCTACTTGGACTATGGAAGTAGGCTTGGTAATGGCATGGATAGAGGCCAGATTTTTGTCCAATTCGACTCTGTCCCACATTTTTAGGGGTTAAAACTTGTACATGTGTCGAAAGAAACATATTAAAACTTGCATTCACTTTTACATTTATGAATATTTTAAAATAATGTATACAATAATTAATTATTATCTTAAAATTAATTTATTATCTCATATAAATTAAAAAAATATGTTAAGAATAAATATTAAACTAATTAAAATAATTAAAATAATTTATATTATTAATAATTAAAATAAATATAATATTCATTTAGATGTAAGGTGCGAGACCGATTGATCTTAACCTTGTACTCACTTAGACGGATTTTAAACCTGCTTCATGCAGAGTGGGGTAGGATGAGCACCTGCTGGTCGGGATCAAATTACCATCCCTTACATGAAAGATGTTAACAAATTAAAACCTTTTTGTGAGAAAGAAACCCAAAAGGAAGAAAAATCGAATATGTATAAGGATGTTGGCGCGCGGGACCAGGCCAATTATAGGATACGTGCTATATATAAGAATTCCTTATAAATCAAGTTAATGAATAAATGTAGTTGGGATTATTCGTTTCGTCTTTAATTTGTTAGTTATTTATAGTCCAAATATTTTAGTTTTAGCTATAAATATCAAGTTACGTAGAAATTATCTGTATTATATATAATACTTCCTTATAAATCAAGTTAATGAATAAATGAAGTTGGGATTATTCGTTTCGTCTTTAATTTCTTAGTTGTTTCTAGTCCAAATATTTTAGTTTTAGTTATAAATACCAACTTAATTAGAAAATATTTGTGTTATATATAAGAATTCTTTATAAATCAAGTTAATTATTTGTCTTTAATTTCTTAGTTGTTTCTAGTCCAAATATTTTAGTTTTAGTTATAAACGTCAAGTTACTTAGCCTAACAGTAGTTGGTCGTAATGAAATTAAATTATAAATACAAGTGAAATTTACGTAGAATGTAAGCAATTTTATATATAAAAAAGGTTACTTGAAATTTATATTTGCTATATATAAGAATTCCTTACAAATCAAGTTATATAATGAATAAATGTAGTTGGAATTATTCGTCTTTAATTTCTTATTTGTTTCTAGTCCAAATATTTGAGTTTTAGTTATAAATATCAAGTTACTTAACCTAATCATGGTTGTTCATGGTGGAATTGAAATGCAATTACATGTAAATTTTACCTGCAATATTAAGGATTTAAAACAATTTTATGTAAGAAAAAAGAAGTTACATGAAAATTATTTGTGTTATATATAAGAATTCCTTATAAATCAAGTTAATGAATAAATATAGTACGTAATTTCTTATAAATCAAGTTAATCATGAATAAATGTAGTTGGGATTATTCGTCTTTAATTTCATAGTTATTTCTAGTGCAAATATTTTAGTTTTAGTTATAAATATCAAGTTACTTAGAAATTGTCTGCATTAAACAGTATTATTGCTGGTAAGTTATTAATCCATTTGAGGTAACATTTGGTCATTGAGAAGCAAAGGAAATTGAATCAAGATATTCTTAAGTTTTTTTTTCTCAAGTAGTCAATTATAAGAGAGAAAAAGATATAAAAAAAATTATTTGTGGAATCTGGTTATATGTGTAAATTTTTTTTATAACATTTGTGTATTTCTTTCTCTTATAATTGAACACTTAAGAAGAAAAAAAATTGAAAAGATCATAATACAAGAAAATTAGATGGAGGTAGCATATTAAACACTTGAATAAAGATCATCCTATACTCTTTTAGGGGTGTAGGACTGTTGAAACTCTTTTTTAAAAGTGTTGATTAAGTAAGAAAAAGTAATAGAAAAAAGTAAATATAATAAATGATATTAAAAAAAGTATAAAAAGAGATAGATTTAGATCATTTAAAGTAATTTATGAGTAAATAAGTATCTATCAATCATTGATTGATAAGTAAACTCATAAATTAATAATTGATAAATTCTTACTTGTTTATAAATTATTTTAAAAGATTCTCTTTTAAAAAAAGAAAAAGATATATGTATTATTAATAGTAAGAATATTATGGTGTAAACACAAGATAAGATGGAAGTTACATCATTCTCCGCACTGAACCTTTTGGTGGCTGACTGCCCAATTATTAAAAAGAAAAAGGAACACGTTTATAATTAATATCGACATAAAGTGTAGTGCAAATTCATTTGCCTGTCGCTAACCATAGTTCCCAAGGTGGACCCGGAATCATTATGTAAATAATACCATAGATGGTGATATTGCGTTACAACCGTAACATTTTTATGGTAAAGGTGTAGGTGTTTGGAGAGGTAGAGGAGTCACAGACACACCCTGACCCTTAGGAAGGGGAAGGAGGCAAGGTAAAACAAGTTTTCATAGCCAGTCCCCCTTGGAACTGAAACTATGAGTTGTAAGGCTTAAAACCACTTGGTGGGTGACACATCAGAAAGGATCATGGTGGGGCCATGGGAATTTTGTGCATGTACCAGTAATGGTACTAGCTAACACGAGTTACCCCGCGAGAGGGCGTCCCTGTTGAAGAGATTTAAACCAAAATAAGGTTAGAGAGGGCAATAGGGTAAGAAAGGTATTTGGATAGTGTGTTTAAAGTAAATGGCGTTTGGGAGGAACAACTGGAAAGTGCTTTAAAGGTTTATTGATGTTTCGCATTCCCGTTTGCAACTTGACCGGCCTCAGCTGCCCTTTTGCGCACTATAAAAAGGACCATATCGTATGCATATCGACTCGCGGGATTTAGAGAGAGAGAGAGCTTGAACTGAGGGTTTCATCACTTTGGGAGTGACACAATTTAAGAGGAAGAGAGAGAGCACTATTCCTAGAGTTCAATTATATTCAAGAGATGACCATGCATCGCGAGTCTTGGGCCTTTGTTTTCGGCCTTATAGGTAGATACTAGCTGGCTATAGCCATATTTGATCCTTTTTTTATTCTTTCATTAGCGTTAGGTTATACCTTCAATTAGAATACACTTATTTCTCCGTTACGCCCCTTTATTCATTATCATCATCATCATCTTAGTCTCCTTTTTCATCTAGTTAGGTATGCTTGTTTCGCAAAGCATGTTGGAGTTACGTGACATCGCGAATTAATACCTAAAGTTAACCTTAACTTTTGACTATTTAGAAGCGTATTATTATTTTTATTATTTATTACTATAGCAAGATGTATAGTTTTAGCGTGCATGATAACTGGAACCATTAGTAGAGCATGCAGATTGCATGGCATTTTTCTAATTTCAACCCTAATGCATTTAGGATAGCAATATATTCGATTGAATTAATAAGAGTGTCCCTAAAAAAATATACATAATTATAGCATATAGAATTAAGGTATAAAATCATGTTATAACATTTGAAGTTATTGATTTCAATCATGCAATACTGAAGAAATCAAATCTGTAGGCAGAAATAAAAGTTGTGGTTAGAGACCAATTTGTTCACAAGTGCTGATGGATGTTTCTTGTTTTTTGTCTTCTTGCTGTTGTTTTTATAGGCAACGTTATCTCCTTTATGGTGTTCCTTGCTCCATTGTAAGTGATATATCATTTTGCTTTACCATACTCCTTTGTAATTGAATCAATGAGCAGGGTGCTATAGTTATCCGTTGAAGTACTTTCGTTAACTACATATGAATAATTTGCGTGCAGACCAACTTTTTATCAAATCTTCAAGAAGAAATCTACTGAAGGGTTTCAGTCACTTCCTTATGTTGTTGCTCTGTTGAGTGCAATGCTTTGGATTTACTATGCATTGGTCAAAAAGGACGCTGCCCTTCTTCTCATCACCATTAACACCTTTGGAATTGTTGTAGAGTCAGCTTACCTTACAGTGTTCCTAATTTATGCCCCAAAGAAGGCTAGGGTATTTATCTTATCACTCCCATTCATAGGTTTCTTTATTTTCTTTTTAACGTTTTTCACTAAAAATAAAACTTTTAAATTATTGTAACAATTCTTTTTTTTTTTTTTTGGTAATCACAGCTTTCAACCATCAAGATTCTTCTCTTGCTGAATGTGTTTGGGTTCGGAGCCCTGCTTCTATCAACTCTCTACTTGTCAAAGGGGGCAAAGCGTCTTGCCATTATAGGATGGATTTGCCTGGTTTTCAACATAAGTGTATTTGCTGCGCCTCTCTTCATTATGGTGAGAATTTAATAACAGTGTAAAATCTAATTAATTATTTCTTTATGCACTTTGCTGTATAGAAATTTTCATTTTCAATCTTCTGCAATTTTGTTTATTGTACATGTGCCAAGGATGAATTAAATTCTTATGATCAATACATGCAGAGGCGAGTCATAAAGACGAGGAGCGTGGAATACATGCCGTTTACTTTGTCCCTCTTCTTAACCTTCAATGCTGTTATGTGGTTCTTCTATGGCCTTTTTCTCAGGGACTATTACATTGCCGTAAGTTCAATCCTACTGTCCTACGGCTATGAGCATATTCATACTTTTGACCTTTGAATTCTTATCATATTTTTACCAAATGCGTGCCTTTCTCACTTTTCCTATTTCTTTTTTGGGTAGATCCCTTTTAACTTTTCATTTTGCTTTATATGTGATAATTTCGAGTTAATTATAGCAAAATCAAATGTGTGCGTTGTACCAAAAAATAAATTAAAATAAATGTGTGCGTGCTCCGTATATTATTCCAATGATAAAATCCAAAGGCAATATGAGCCCCCCATATTCCTAAGTACATTATTATTTAATTAGAAAAATTTTATATGTAGAACTATTTAATTTGATTCTTTTCTTCTTTTGGATAACAGAAGTATAATAATTTGATTAAAAAAGAAAGATTAATTAATGTTTGCATTTGGATGATGCAGCTTCCAAATACGCTTGGGTTTCTGTTCGGCATAGTTCAGATGGTGCTGTATTTGATGTACAGAAATGCCACACCAGTGGCACTAGAGGAGCCAGTGAAGGTGCAAGAATTGAATGGCCATATCATTGACGTTGTAAAGATGCCTTCCGACCCGAATCATGCAGCTACAGGTGGTGGTGCTGTTGGCAAAATCTGATTTTACCAATGAGACTATGAATATGAAAAAACAAGGGATCCATGACCAAAAACAGAAAAGCTTAACCTAAAAGTTAAATTACGTTACTTTACTGAGTGAGGTCTCGTCTTATCTCACTCATTGTTGTCTTTCGTGTAAGTGTTTGGTTTTATTAGTGTAAAGGTGTGGTTTAAATTTACCTATAAGGCATAGCAAGCTTAGCCTCTCTTTGGCCATATCACTCTCATATTGTACTACTACGTGTAACGTAGTAAATTCTCTTCTCTCAGTGTATCCCTCAGTCAGACTGATATATCAATTCACTTTGGTTGTATACGTTATCAATGTTCAAGTAATGAAAAATTAATTATTTTAGTAATTTTGCAGACTACTACTAATGAGCACACTTTATTTAAACTTGCAGTTTAATCATCATTATCCTTATGTCAAATTGTATATTGTTAATTGTCAAATCATCAATAATTTAATGTTTATCATAAGTAAAGCGATGGAGAAGGGGAGTTCTATTAGCTTTCTTCATATGTCATGGACAAGGGGGCAGATAAAGCCCTCCTAAAAGTTAAAAAAGAAAAAATGTATATCTTGATGACGGCATCGTGCCAAGTTGTAGACAAAAAAACCCGACAGTAATTATAGGATACTAATCAAATCTGGTCCGATTCCATTCCATTAAAAAAAAAAGGAAGGTGTTATAATAATCCAATGCCAATAATTGGGAATTACAAAACCTTGGGATAAGAACGCCAAAGCTACGAAGATTGACTCAATTAAAACTTACTTTTTTTTAAAAAAAATTAGCATTACGAACTTTATAATTTTTTAATTAGTTCTTGAATTTTAATTAATATTTTCATAGATCTTTTTGTTTACTTTAAATTTATTAATTTATTAACAATAATATTACATGATAATATTTTATCTGAACTAATATTAATTCTAAATTATTTATTAATTTATTTATTAAAATTTAATTCTAAATATATTTTATTTCTTATAAAATAAATAAAAAATAAATTTATTTGATTAAATTATTTTTTAGTCCTTACAGTTTCATTAAATTTTCAAGTAGGTGTTTATAGTTTAAAAGTTTTTAATTGGGTCTCCATACTTTAAAAAAAATTATATAAGTCCATATATTTTAAATAAGTTTTTAATTAAATCTCCACTAATTATAATTTTATTAATTAAGTCCTTAAAACTTACAACAACAACACAAATTGGCTTACACTGTAAAGTGTAAACATACACTAACAGAATCTAACGACTATCAATAAGCAGGGACCTATTTAAAAAATTTTAAAAGTATAGGGACTCCATTAAAAATTTTTAAATTATAATGACTTATTTAAAAATTTAATGAAATTGCAAAGTCTAAAAAATAATTTAACCAATTTATTGTAAATCAAAATTTGTTTTTATTTATTTATTAATAATAAAATGTATTTATAATTAAATTTTAATAAATAAATTAATAAATAATTCAGAATTAATGTCAATATATAGATAAAATATTATTATATAGGACCATTATTAATGAAATAATATATTCAAATTAAATAAAAATATTAATTAAAATTTAAAAACTAATTAATTTTTTTTTAAATTCATAATGATAATTAAAAAAAACAATCAAAGTTTAATACTGCGTACTCTTTTTCCTAAAATTTACTTACGAATGTTTGCTCTAAATATTAACCCCGAGATAGGACAAAGTCAAAACAGAAAAGTGCAAATGAAACGTAAAAGTGAATTGCTGAAGGCCAAGGGACCCACTTGTCTATTTGTCTTCCCTTGCTTACACCTTCCCCTACCCTTTTGCATTAAAAAAATACAAAAAAACACACTTTTTTGTTTTTCTGCTTTTTTTTCACTATTGTCTCATGTTACCAGGTACTGGAGTGTGTTCTCACTGAAATAGTAACTGTTCCGGATAGTGATTTGAATGTTTGGGCAGCTGTACGTGTCTGAGATTGATTAGCTAGCGCGCGCATATTATTATTGCACTTTTTTCTTAAAAAAAATTGTTTAATTAATTCTCCTAGGGTAATCTGATATTTTGTATCAAATGACATGAGACTAGACGATTTATATTGCCCCACCACTTCATGTTTCGTGGTAACCTCCCTTGCAAGGTAGACACAGTGAACGTCTCAAAATAAAAGGTATATAGAGGAAGAAAAAAGAAGACAAAGTCGGGATTTGTATTTTCCTTTTACTTCTTTTCTATCAATTCTCAATGGGAAAAGCATGAACATTTTGTGTATGTGTTGTTAATTCGTGTATGCTTTTAATCAAATGTCGCGTTCTAATCTAGAGAGGAAAATTATGTAAGGATTTGTTTCAAATGGCTCAAAATTTTCGAATTTTCGGAGTGGGGGGGATAAACTCAATTAAAGGGAAATGGTAGGCGGAGGAAAATTCAAAGATAAAATGCACTAACTAAACGTGAAACGAAGTTACGAAATAATGGGCCACAGAGAGAGAGAGAAATAATGCACCAAAGGATGACTATGCGTCTCAAGATAAGCATTTGAGGGCTTTACGCAAATGAGTGAGCCAAGGTTTGCTCACTTGCTCTAAAAGTTGCCTATGATTGTGTTGAAAGATTACGTTGCCATGCACAATACATGGTTGGGCGGTTCCCGAGCTCGATCCTACAAGCAGATGTGCCAGCAGTAGCGTGCACATAGATAAGGGTGATGTAATAAAGCACTTGTTGGGTGGTACCTTTAAAGCCCCTCAAACCCCATTACAATATAGTCAACTATCAAACCCTGTCATTTTCTACTGCTTTATCTGTTTTTATCCATACGTCAATATTAAATGATCATCGTTCATTACATGGGTATGCATGGGGTGCCAATTCGGCCTCTCAGATATGATTCCATTTTTTTCTTTCTTTCATGATTTCTAGTGGCTAACCTCAAGCCTTAGCCAATGATTGCCTCATAATACTGTCCTAGATATATATGATTTGGTTTTGGTTGATTTGATTTATCAGTGACGGGCGTTATACCATGTGTCATGCATCAACAATTGCGGTGGACCTTGCTTAGCTCATGTGCTTTAATTAAATCATATCTTACTTTTCCTACCTTTTGTTTGTCTTTTGTCTTTTCCATGTTTTGAACGTTTCCATCAGTTCAGTTACGGTGGCCGGAAACTCATCTTAATACGTGTTCCATTCAACCCTATCATTTTGTGCCACATGAACAATTTACGATTTTAAGTTCCTAAACTTTGCTGGTTCACCTCACTCAAATGTATCAGTCTGACTAGAAGATATGTACATGCTACGATCGGTTATCTCAAGTGCTCGTATATAAATAATTTATTGAAACATTTTAATTCTTAATTCAATATCCTCACATTACATGTCCTATCGTCTCAAAGCAAACTACTGAAGTTTGGTACATAACACAACGCACTAAATAAAGTTGATCCTTAATGATTAATGCGCGATTAGACTTTATTTGGTTGGGTATCAATATCAATATTACTGTTCTATATTGAGTAAACTACTACTCTAACCTCTTGTATATTTTACTCTAATTCTATAAATCTCTTCATTTCAAATTTACAAACTTTCCTTAAATTGTAAAGTTTTGAATTGAAAACGTTCACAAACTTCCCGTGAAATGCCTTATTCAAGAAAAGTTTACGTAAGTTATTGAAAATAAAAGAGATGTTTATTTAATAAAGACAAAATATAATAGAAATAAGAGTAAGTTACTTTTTTTTAGCCCTCAAATGGATAATGGTAAGATATATATATATATATATATATATATATATATATATATATATATATATATATATATATATATATATAATATTTTGCCGGTGATATAGTGGTAAGATAATTTGATCTCAAGTATATCACAAATCAATTTGAGTTCAGCCCCATTTTCAGGAGTAAAGTGCGTATCAACAATCAATAATCAATGATAAAATGGCTCCAGTGGACAGTGGTTCTCAAGGTTCTTCATATTGTTTGTTCGATTCATTACACAATATGCATATGATTTGTAGTTCTCCTTTGCGAAAAGACCCTTATTTACTTGTAATGTTACTTAGACACTACTTGAACTTATATTATTCAAACTACCAAATCAAAATATATATGTTACCATGCATTGGTGTAGCGTCCTAAGTTACAAATTAATTAATTAATGTTAAAAGAATGATTTTAAAATTCTGATTTTATTTGGATGGTGTAGAATTAATAAAATTACTTCTGCCGTGTAATTGTAAGAATAATTTTTAAACATTACTAGATCCGTTTATTAAAGTTGGTTTTATAATGTTAATTGTAATTGTTTTCATTGGACTTCCCTTTAAAATAATTTATCACCTAAAAAGGAAGCTTTGTGGGGATACTCTAGATCCAACCCAATCCGATAACTCCTCTTGGTTTAAAGTTAATTGAGTTGGTTTTAGGTTTAAAAATTTGATTGTATATTTTTGGGTTAGAGGAATGAATCACATTTTAGGTTAGCCTAATCTAACTCGGTGTTATATAATATTTTAAAATTTATGTTTTTTTAAAAATAAAAATAATTATAAGATTTCTTGAATTAAACTAATATTTTATGCATAACATTATATATATATATTTATATGAGGAGGGATCAACTTACACCAGTGTAAGTTTTTTTTCTCTTACACCTATTTTACCGTTATATATAATGAAATTATTTCATTAAAGGTAACTATTAGATAAAAGTAGATCTAATGGTTGAAAATGAGTGTAAGAAAAAAAACTTATATTAGTGTAAGTTGATCCTCTCTCTCTATATATATATTGGAAATATATATCTCTTAATTTTTATATGATTGAATAATAGAATTCAAACAGGTGAAATTACATTCTCATCATAATTAATTTCATACCTCTGATTGGGACCATTAAGTGGCCAAAGTTGGCATTATATTAACTATATGCAATGTATAAGCATTATCACTTAAACATTAAATAAAACAAGCTTTCTAATTTTTTTTACTTTTATAATTTTATAATTTAATTATACATAATGTTAAAACTAATACGTTTTATTTAAATCTCAAATAAGTCAAGTCTCAACGCAATTAAATTTAGGACTAAGTCCAAGTTTAAAAAATTGGGTCTTAGGTTAAACCCAACCAAATTTAGGTATGAACACTCTTAATGTATTGCAATCAATTTAATTTTACACTTAAAACTGACTCTGAAAATTGAAGTTAATCACACCTCTAGTTGCATAATATTCCTGACAACTTTTTGACTTAAAAGTGACTACTCTACCGCATGTTGCAAAATACAAATCAAACTTGCTATATAAACACACAACATATTCTTAAGTGGGTTCAGTTCGTCTAACATTAATGTATATTCCATATCAAGAAAAAAAAATTGATGTATTCTCCAATCAACAAAATAAAATGATGTATTCTGTGGTCTAACTTTGTTCTATACAGTGGAGCTTATATAAAATTTATTTAGCATCATTATATGAAATATTTTTTTTAGACTACAAGATATTATCATAAATTTGACCTATTTGAACCGATTATAAAATCAATTCTCATTCAATCGCAAGAATATAAAAATTATGCAATATTTTCACAAAAATTACTTCCCTAAAATTTGAATTCACATTCTTGTTCTAAGAGGTCCATGCATTTATATACAATATATCTAAACTATATAGTCAACATCTTTTATGTAGACTATTTTTTTTTGTACACTTCTTTTTTTCAGACTACATCTACCTAAAAACTAAAAAGTTACCCTAAAAAGAGTGGCTATAGACGTGTAAGCAATATTACTCTTTGTAGTAGGGTTGCACAACTCGATCCGGTGACCTGTGAACTCGACCAACATGACCCGACCCGATATAAAATATCTGGGTTGATTCAGGTCATCGAGTCAGTTCAGGTTGAACCCGAAAAACTCATTCATTCATTGGTTCGGGTGATAAGTTTAGAAAACCAACTCGATGACCCGACTACCCGAGTAAAATGATGTCGTTTGGGCATATACTTTCGGTTCTTTTTTCTTATTCAAGCAACAACGTATCCTCCTCATTTTCTTAGACGTTTATCTTCCTTCTTTTTGCAAATTCCCAAATTAGGAACCCTATCCCTAACACTAAGCACCAGTTGCTCCATCTTAGCCATCTCTCACTAGAATTCTTCCTCCTCCTCCACTTCTACATCCTCATCAAAACAACCCAGCACCACTTCTCCCCTGTCATCACCAAGCTCGCCTTCCACCTCAATCTCCATCATGAGCACCATCACCCTCTTAGCCCTCGGCAACGGCGCCCCCGACGTCTTCGCATCCCTCGTCGGCTCGCCGCTCTCCACGCCGGTCAATATCGAACCGACTTCGCCAGTTCGGTGCCATTCTCTCCACCGGAACTTTTGTCTCTGCATTCGTAGTTGACTTCGTCGCAATCTACGCCATGCCCTTTTCGGTAGATCCTACACCCTTTGCCAGGGATCTCTTGTTTTACTTGACTGGGGCTCTATTCCTCTTCTACGTGTATCTCAATGTCGAGATTTTTCTGTGGCAAGCGATTGGACGAATTGGATTCGTGGGGTTTTCTCTATTCTTCATTGGGTTTGTGTTCTATATCGATTTAGGAATGAGAGATCGCAGGAAAATGAGTGCGTCTGTTGCGGATCTTGAGGGACAAAAGGAATCGGTCACTTCTTCTCCTAAGGAACAAGAGAAACACAGTTTTAGATTTGTGTTCTATTCAATTAATATGTTTCAAGCATAATTTCTCAACTTGACTCTTTCATTGATTGTAAATCTACTTGAATATTGAACAACCCAATGACCTAACCCATTCCAACACGTCTGTAGGTCGGGTTAGTTCGATTCAAGTTACTCGAATTTTTTTTCTCAAAATCGACCCGACCTCAATTAATTGGTTTAGACATATTTTTTCCCTAAACCTAAACCAACCTGACATCTGTGAAACCCTACTTTGTAGTTAGATTATCCAAAATAAAACCTACTCTTCCTGATAATAATAATAATAATAATAATAATTTAATTAATTAAATTTGATTTCACATTAATTACTTAACAAGTAAATTTACCCGAGTTAAAAAATAACTCAAGCAATAGGTAATTAGTTTTAATGTGAAATTGTGAACAGTATAGAATGAAATTTATTTTACCAAAGCCAGAGGTTGTTAAAATTACAAGTGGTATCAAATGCCACTTAAAGTAGAAATTGACTTGTAAAATCACCAACTTATTACATGATAAGTTTGTCGTTGAAACGTTAACCCAATCAAAACCCTATGCTGAATTTTCGAAGATGGTCCTTGCTCCAGAGTCCAGACAGCTGTTACAACATGCCTTAATAAACTTGGCTTCCATGTTCTACGCATTATGTCGCAAATGCAAAGCATTCACGTTTAATCAGTAATACAGGTGGTTTGACCAGAAAAGTTAGTACTTATGCACCACGAAAACATGTATGTAGTCATCTTCAAATAGAAAACATCTGACCTCTCTTCTGCACCCTTCCCCCGCCCAAAACAGAAAAAGCAACCCCAAAACCCAAAAGAGGTAGTCTCGCCTCTAAAGAGATGGAGAACTCCCATGATGGTAAATATCTTGTGATCTACTAGCAGTGTATAGAAGTAAGGTTAGATAAAGTGCTATTGCATATTTGTTTGAAGACTGTCCCCGTAAAAATACAAATATAAGTTGTCTAGCTAAGTTTTGCCCTATGAGGATATGGACACTAATACGTCCATCAAGGTCAGAGTATCGAATAAACCGTAGCCATAAACCTTTTTCATGCCCATCATATCTGCAATTACAAAATCACTATGGTTCCACCAAACAAACATTAAATATTTATTTGAATCAACAGCAGAGTCGTTATATTCATGCAGAAAGAGCTTTTTGCTACATGAACTTCAACATAAGAATGAACACACATAAGACATGAAAAACAAAAGACATGAACAAAGATAAACAACTAACTGTAACTTTAAGCAGGTAATTTAAGCAAAAAAATGGCAAAATAATTAACCAAATTGACTAATTCCAAGTTTCTGAAATCCCGAGATCACAATGATTTTATCACAATAGACATAATGTAAAAAACAAATCTTATTTGTATGCAACATTCAATCATACAGGTATTCTCTTTACCCTTCTCTAATTATGGTTTCATGATATAATTGTGACAAGGCTAGACCACGAGAAAATCTACTGTGAGCAAGCATAGATGATACTTCAAAATGCAAGATGCAGCAGTGTCATACCCATACCCTGGTATATACTTGTATGCCAAAACGAGGGAAAATATCAATGTATGTGCTGTATCCCCATATCAGTATTGTATCAAATGCGATACTTGTACCAATACCCGTGTTATATAGACTGTGACAACCAACTTATTATGCTGCTCATACTACTATAGACAGCTGGGCAAAAGCCTTGAACATAGAAAAGCGACTCTTTACAAGAAAAATTAGCCATGCATCCTTGACAATTTTACATTACAAATGAGAAGCAAATATTTTTATCACTGGATAATAAGTTTCTTACCCTTTGGGAGCCAATTTTGGACAGATTGTACACATAAAATCAATGCTAAAATCTACATTGGATTTGTCTTGACATCCATTGAGCACTTTTCATCAAATTTGATGTCAGAGAAGCATATAACATGAGAGCAGATCCATCAGCCCTTGACCCTTTACTAGATCAACCAAAGGCTTGTTCAGATATGTACAGCATTTAATTGGCTATTGGTTGTCCCACATACTGTAAATGAACACGTATCTACACCAGAGGTGAGTATTCATTGGCACCTATAATAATAATAGTAATAAGTTGTTCAACAATAAGTTGAACAAAGAAAAAAAATAGTACATGACAACTTTGCACCTTATAGTTGACTACTTAAGATTTTCAATTACATCTGTGGTTTGTATGCCATTTCCTTTATTGCATCTGATTTCCATCAGTTTATAAATAAGACTCTGACAACCAAAATGTTTCCTGCAAGATCCTATATATGTGGCAGTGAGGAGACCACATCATATTTATATCCCTATAATGACAAGAGCGCAGTCTTTAAAAACATTGAAGATAGTAATGTTTAAATTGAAGATATTAGAGGCACATAAATGAAATTACATCAGCATTAGGACACCATAAAGATCAAAAGCATCATCCTCACCCAAAAGGGAGAACCAAAAAAAAAAGGAAAAATCATATTCAAACTTGAAGCAAATTTTTTAATGTTCAGAAATATTCCATGCAAATCGGCCCACATTAGCTTGAGAATTTCTTACTTGATAAGTGCGGCCAGTGATTGGTTCACATAAAACAATACTTTGAGTACCATTGGAACTAATCTTAGTAAATTTCGTAGAGGCAGCTTTCCTCCTTGCAGAATCTCCAAGCAGCAATAACAAAGACATTTTCATTCAAATAGATCACTTAGATAGCTTCCTGTCTCTCCACCACTTTGTTCTTTACTCATCAAGAACAGAATGTATCAACTTCATTTTTCTTCCTACAATTTCAGTTATTACTCAAAGATTAGAATAACCAATAGATTCGGCCTGTTTTTGTTCTCAAATACCACTCAAATATTTAGAAACAATTTAGCAATGACTATGGACCCATGGTGGATCAAAGTCCCTCTAAATGCCTAAGTAGAAGTCACATTGAGAAAAGATCACAACAATAAAAAATATATTTAAGTAAAAGCACTGGGTTACAGACAGGTTTAAACTTGAAAGTTTTTTTTTGGTAGATGTTTAAACTTGAAAGTTGAAACTGATGAATTAGCCATAATGATTTGCAAAAATATAAATCCATATTTACCAACTTCTCTCTTGCCTTGAAATTTTAGAAAATTAGAAACCAAAATTCTCCAATAATAACAAAAGCCCTCACCTCTGCTGTGCTCCTTTTTTCTCGAGCATTAGTCTATATTGGCATCAACAAATTGCTGAAAAATGAAAATTTCATCAAATGGGGAGAAAAGTGTCGCAATCTTAACTGGCAGAACAGCAATTAATTATTTATAGCTAAAATGAACATATTCTGCAAATGAAAGTTCAATGACGTACAAACATATGACTAGATGTCTCAAACTGAAGTTTCAACTAAATAGCACCTGTTTAATTGCTATTTCTAAGAACAGGTTTTATTTTTTTATTTTATTTTATTTTTACGAAAAATGAAGAGTTTGAGAGCTCTTTATTGTTTTCAGATTTTAAAAATACTACTTAAAATGCAGTTTTTAAAATAAAATAAAAATAACCTTAAATGTATTTGAAAAGAATGATTCCGGAACAGCTGTTTTCATGGTGGCAATCTTGTAATCAGTAAGTTTGTTTAAATAAATAGAAATTTATAATTACCAGCAATACCGTATTGATTTCCCCAATGTGATAATGAACCTTCCCTTGCACAATTAGCTTCATCTTCTGAGACAAAACTAAAGGTTTTACTCGCACCATCTAAATCAGCCCCATTCCCTATCTGAAACTATATCTGACCACAAAAACAGAGCAACCAAAGCTCCTCATAATTTGGTGACTTATGCATATTAAAGCTTCTCTCTTTAGACCCAGGTACACATCCCATCTACGACTAGTTCCTTTACCCAAGAATCAGATCCACTTACAAGCTCAACTGATCTATGAAAGTAATTTTTTTAAAAGGAAAAAAAAAGTGGATAGAAGAAAGAGGCAGTGCCAAATCATTTCTTTGGTTTTGTCAGATAGAGCAGAGTTATTTATTAGAGTAAATTATACTGAGTCCCCTTTAAGTTTCTCTAAACGACAATGCACCCCAAACTTGCTTTAAGAAATACACTTCACCCCATTTGCCCATTGGACTGTTAACTCACTTAAGAAAATCCTAGCGGAATGAATTGCTCAAGCGGAGCTGCAGACCTACTACCGCATCTACGCACCACCACCTTCATCTCCGGGGTCTATCTGTCCATCTTCTTCTTACAGTCTCTTTTCACATAATCTAATTCCTACTCCACACGCACAGCTTTTCATCAATGCACACATGATGCTGAAACACCTAGAGTCAGATGCCCGCAAACTTCAACAGTGGCCATACCACCATACGTAGAAACATAATCAGGAGCCATATTTGCTCCACTCTCCAATTAGCTGCTAGCCTCTCCATAGCCACACCCTACAATCACAAATGTAACAAAAGTCCCCAAGCATTTTATCAATGAACTCAGAAATCCAGAATATTACTTATTTTTACCGCCAGCCTAGATCAACTGTAAGCGCCTAGACCAACTTCTTACTCAATCTCTTGGGAGTTGGGACAGATCAAGTACAATTTGGGGGAGAAAATCTTTTCATTTCATGGATGGCCTCAGTTTTTGTTTTTTGGGTGCAGGTGGCACATCGCAGGATTATTGGGATTATTGGGATTTTGTGTTCGAAAGATGTTGGAATCTTGAACCCGTTGCTTGAAACACTTTTCTCTCCAGTATGATGGAATGTTGAGCTTCAAACTCAAAGAAGCTGCAGACCCATGAAATACTTCAAGATTTGACGACACATTCATGAAAGCAAAATGACAAGAATACAGAAAACATCAAGAAGAAATAATGTTCAAGGGTTGTTCGGAATTTAAAATGCGTATAATCATTTAATTGAAGGACTGAGGAATTCCAAATTAATTAATGTAAGGTGGATACAACATTTTTGTCCAGAAGCTTCGCTTCAAGATCTTTCCTCTCCTTGTTACCCTCTGAATTTTCTCCTCTCAGAAGCTATTTTGTTCTTTGCCTTTTCTCACTGCCTCTCTTTTTTTTTTTTTTTCCATTTTAGAGCCCCCAAGAGTTTCAAAAAGAGAAGGAAATGGGTCCTTTGCTAGTTGGTGCAATAGGACACCAGAGATAAAAGTGGTGATGGGGTGGAGGATCTGCAGCTCCACTTTCGATATTCATTCTGTTAGAATCGTTAACCAAATTAATAGTCAGAGTGTCAATTGGGGTGGCGTGTGTTTTTCAAGTAAGTTTGGGGTGCACTGTTATATAGAGAAACCTGATGGAGAGTCAGTGCAATCTACTCTATCTATTAATATGGTCAAATTGCCAACTGCAATAGTATTTAACGGGAGAGCTTTCAACACATTCACATAGCTATCACTACTTGCAAATAGGTATGGCAACCATAGCAAAATGGTAAAGATCTCATCCTTATGAGCAGGACTTGATCAGAAATATGAATCATAATATACTGGGATCAAGTCAATGGTTTGTACCATTTGAGGTGTTTTTATGCATTCTGGTTCGGGGGTGAACTGAGTGACAGAGTGAGTAGTTATAAAGTGCTTTCAAAACTAATATATCCAAACCATTTTTAATATTTCTTATCAAAATTGTTATGGAAATACTTTCACCCCAAACAAATTATATAGTTTTTTGTCTCAAAATTGTTCTTGATTTGTGAGCTGCAAATCTGTGTTTGAAAACGAAAATAAACAATAAAAGAAACAAGTGGCCCACAATATCTCAAAATCAAAGTAAGAAATGCATATATTTTTTTCTCAAATATGCAGATATGCTAACATTCTCTTCAAAGCTATAGGTTTTCATTGATTTTTTCATAGTCGTCATTGTTAATACTGTCTTTTTTTTTATTTTGAAAAAAAAAAGGATCAAATACACACACCAACTACTCCTGCTAAAAAATTTCACAATACCCAATGAGAACAACCCAAAGCAGACACCTAAACCCATTCCGACTATGAACTTAAATTCCACATGATAGAGTGTAGCACCCTTCTTCATGATTAATGATACAAACACTCAAATCAGCCCCTTTGACATAAGACCGAGCAATCGAGCATAGCTACAGAATAGAATATAAATATAGAGCAGAACCTCCATTATTTGAATGGCATAGAACAAGAAGGTGCTCATCCAGCAAGTGATATGTACAATAAAATCCAAGGGAGAAAGAAACAGAGTTATATATATTCTGAAGCTACAAAAGGAAGAGGAACATACATTTTAACAGTCCATCTCCATCCCAGAAGCTCAGCAACCTTTACTAGCCAAAAATAGTCTCTAAAGTTTTGCCTCCAAACCTCAGCTGATTCCCCATTTTGTAGCAGCCGAAGCTCCACATGAAGATCCAAAACTCTTTAAGTTTTACACTATCATTCAGAAGAAAAATGAATGATAATGATAGAACCTGCCACACAATTGCAGACATGAATGAAGGAAAGGACGAGGGCGCAGGCACTTGCTGAGTTGCCAGATATGAAGCAGAAAGGACACGATGGGGTCCTGAGGGCGTTGAAATTAGATGAGATCTAGATACCAATAGCCCTAATTCTTATTGAACAAAAGTTACAAAACACAGTGTTTCATTTAGAATATGTTTAAATGAGTTGATGCCTTATTAATGGCTTTACTTACAATTTACTATTTTACATTTTGGCTTTTGCCCATGTATATGATTTAATCATTTTAGATTTTAAATGGTATTTTGTATTTCAAATGGAAGTATTTAGAATGAACAATGACTTTATGATAATTATAATTATAATTATAATAAATAATGAATTGTTAAGTTTTATATGTAATTTATAATAATTTATTATTAGGTTTTTCTAAAATGATAAAAATATTTGTATTTAATTAAAAAATAATATTATTACTTAAATGATACTAATATTGGAGTTGATAATATTTTTTTAAATGGTTATAACTAATTTAAAGTAATATATGATGTATAATATTTTGAATTAAAAAATTAATTGAATAAAGAAAAAGTTGAAATTGAATAAAACTTGGTTAGTTTTATTATTATTATTATTATTATTATTATTATATATATATATATTATTCTTAGATAAATGTAAAATTATGTTTTTTATATTTTTTTATTTGGAGTTGAATTTTTTCAAAAATAAATGAAACTAAACTAAACATCTTTTAAATATTTTAATCTTGAATAAATAGTTTATAGTTATAGGTATACAATTAAAAACAACTATTGCAATGCATGGAAAAGGAATTTTGAGTAATATATATTATAATTGTTAAATTTATTTTTAAATGAGTTTAATTTTGATACACAGTTAATATAAAAAATTTTACATCATTAACTAATCATACATTATCATGTGTAACTTTTAAAATAAAATTAAATATTTTTAATAATATGATAATGCATAATTAGTTGATAATGTAACTAACTTTATATTGACAATTCATTTAAATTAAATCATTTTTATATTCTATTTCATTAATTTTTATACTTATATTAGTTTTTATTTAGTAGTAATACTTTTTAATTTTTAATATTGTTAGATACTGATCAATTTCATATATATATATATATATATATATATATATATATATATATATATTTTCAGTTAATAACTTAAAATTTATGAGTTTCTTTTAAATATATATAAATCTTTTTTGAAATATGTATTTATTACACTCTAGATGTATGTCATAGAGTAAGTGTGATTTTGATTTTTTTTTTTTCTAGTAAATAAAATTAATTTGAATTGAGCTAAGATGATATATGGATTCTAAGACCTTTTTTAATCTTTTCTATATTTTTTTCCGATTTAGGTGGGTAATGGATCAAAGAATATTGGATTAAAAAAATAAGAATTAAACAAAGTAATATGAAATTTGGACTCCAATTTGAGATTATTTTTTAATTTTTTATTATATTTTTAATATATATATATATATATATATATATATATATATATATATATATATTGATATGGACAAAATATGATATTTACACTATTATAATTTCACGTAACTTCCTCTTATCACAATAACAAAGACGGATTCAAAAATCAACTAATAAATGAGTTAAAATTATAAAAGACTAGAATTAAAATATTAAAAAAATTTAAAAGTTAAATACATAATACATTTATTGAAGTTGAGTATGACACTCCTTTATATATCATAAAAAAATATCTAATTTCTTTTTCCACTCTTGAAATTTGAGAGCAGGATAGACGAAGATTCACCAACTTTGGGATTTTGAGTGAATTTTCTCTTAAGAAATGATTAAGAGTTGTAGACTTTCCCATACTACAAAATAAAAAAACTAAAATTCAGCAATGGTATCAAATTAATAAATTTCTCTAATTTGTAGCAGTAATTAACAGATCAAACAATTAAAAATCGATTCCTTACAAACAGCCAATAATATGTAATTTTGTAATACTTACCCTCAGTACCCTCTTTTCAAAATAGTTGGGATTCTTTTTTGGAGAAAACTTAAGTAAAGTGTTATAGGTACTTGTAGTGTTATTTTTCAGTTATAACATGACATGTAGATTAATTTTTCATGAACATTAGTTTACACCTTAAGTCATGTAGTACTATTAACTATCCCTCCCTAACTCAGTTTGTGGCCATAGCACCATCCCTCCCTCACACTGGCTATTGCATCGTAAGACTCGATTGCAATGGGGTCCAGATACATCATCGCTACCCACCAATTGATATAGAAATAACATCAACGTCGTTGGCTACAATGGCATCGAATGCAGCGAGAATGTCAGAATCAAAGTAACTTGAATTTTTCCAGCACATCTCATACACAGTCAATCGAGCTTTCGGAGCCACGCCCTTTGCGGCTCCATAAGCATAATCAGCCATGCTGCTTGGAAAAGCGTAGCAACCCGCCGCAATGGATGCCGTGTGGGTTCCATGGTTGTCAGCATCTTGAGGAGATCGGAATTCGATGGTTTCATTGATGGGGTTCATGGAAGTGAGCCAAGTGGCACTTGCCTCGTGAACTTTCGAGAAGAATCTAGCACTGATCAACTTCATGTTACAGTTATGGGCTGAGAATTTGACCTCTGTATCACAAACCCTTTTCCTGCTGCGGAACGAGGCCCAAATTCAAATTCGATCCAAGAAGCTCTAACACTCAGGCCAAATTCCGATGTCAAAGAGTCTGATAATTACGTCAGAGTTGTAGTCGAATTCGGACCAAAGACCACGCTAGTTTCTGAGGCCAAGAAACTGAGGGGTGCGAGTGGTGCGAAGCTGATGCCGACGGTCCTCGAAGATGGCAAGCACAAAGGGGTGGTGGCTGAGGGAAGCAACTTGTTTCTAGGTAAGTAACACAGAAAAGCCATGGGAAACGGTGTCGTAGAGATGAAAGATGCAAGTGGGTTCAACGAACTCAGAGGTATACCAATGGTAGTGGGTAGGGAAGATAGAGGGCTTGGATTCATAATCCTGAAGATGAAGGTTTTGGAGACTTGATCCACAGGAAAAGCTATACTTTGGGAGAATAAATTAAAGGAAATGAAGGAGATGCAACAGAGTAAGGGTAGTGGGGACGTTACATGACTTAATAGTGTAACAGGGTGATTATTCTCAATTCTTTAATTTATATTGTTATCTAACCAATAAATTATTATTATCGCTTATTTATAAATATTTTTTTTGTATAGTATTTTTTTTAGTATTTTTTAATATAATAATTTTTATATCAAGTAAAATTTTATATAATATTTTTTAAAATATTTTTTTTTTGTTTAAATTTTTGATTCGACCAATTGATCCACATTTAAACCGTTAATCCAATGATCTAATCTTTTAATCAGATCAATTTCTAGTTCAAATTATACAACTATGTTCCTATCTTTTTCTTTTTTTTTGTCTGCTCTATGTTTTACTTTAACTTGACATACTTTTTACTTTTTTTTAAATTAATCAGAGCATACTTTTACTTAAATTAAAAATAACTTATGATAATTGAATCAACTTATAAATAAATAAGTAGCCTAATAATTTTTTAAAATAATTTATGTCACTCACTATATGAATAAATATAAAATAATAACAAAAACTATTTTTTAATATGTTAAAAATATTACATATAAATTAAAATATATATAAAAATTGAAGGGACTGCAGCAACTACTTATCCCGTGTATCGGTCCCTGCATAGTATAGGACTATATGCACTAATGTAACCCAACTTGAACTTTAATCGGTTGACATATGAAATCATTTGTGGGGGTTGAGAAATCTAATAATTGTGTAACAAGTATTAATAGCAATGCACTTTTTTCTCAATTTATGGCTAAGTGATTAATACAATTAGAAATCTATAATAAAGTGCTTAACAATAGATTGTCATTTTTTTTCTCATTATTTTATTTTGTCTTTGTGGGAGGGCAGAGTCTACACATGCTAAAGATAATGAGTTAATATTTAATTTAGTGTTGATTAAAAAAGTGTTTACATCATCATTAATTTTACACATTTATTTAATTGAAAAGATATTAAAGACCTACATAAAATTCCTAATGTAAGTATGCTACATCCATTGAGGTACTTTTTGACGAACTATGGAGAAGTTGAACAGCGACTTACCAGTTACCACCCACGATGGTTAATTGTTCACTTGGTGAGAGGAATATTTGTTGGTAATACAATGGAGTTAAACTCGTCGGGGTCTCCAATGATTTAATGAGTCTATGATGGTCAAGTTAACAATTACTGAGTCTTCTAGAATTAAATTCAGTGAATAAGTTACCCTTGAGGGGAAGTAGCCTCAAATCCCAATCCCAATCCCAATCGGATGAGGCGGTCGAAGAAGGGGATGTTGGTTTTCTATCATGTTCATAATAGCATGCGGTGTAGATAACTTTCCAAGAAGAAGAATATCGCTAAACTTTTCTGGGTTTGTTTCATTTGTGTAAAGACCTCACCTTTGTGTTTCAGTATTTGAAATCCTTTTGGGTTTTAGCATGAACCAAGTTCTGGTTTGTTCATGGGGGTTGAGAAAGTGAACATTTAAGTTTTTTGGTTTTTGCACGAACCACCCTTTTGGGTTTGTTCTCATCAAAATGAAATTCTCAATTTTTTGAATTGTTTCTTTACTAGGTAAAATAGCCTTCCTCCATTTTCGGAGTGATATCCAAAAACTTTCTCAACCTTGCTCTATCTTCTCACCCTAAGCAGTTTTAGTTTTGTTCTTTCAAATTTGTGAGACTGAGAAAGTGAGCACAGTAAACTCTCAAGAGTTGTCCCAATTCTCTGCAGAGTGCATGCCATTGATTTGTAAGTTAAATTTGAAATACTTTTCCTACCTAATTTACTGTTCCAGCATCAGAGTTAAAATTAAAAATGACTAAAACACAATAAACTAAAATTGCAGACTTAAAAAATAAATAGACAAATTTTATAGATAAGATTAAAATGCAATAAAACAAAATTTCTGAATTAAAATATAATAATTAATAAACAAGATCTAACCTTTTATTCCATGTAATTAATATTTTGTATTTGTGAAACATACGGAATAATTATAAAAAAATTTAAAATAAATAATTTGTTTAAATAATTTCAATTAATTTTTAATTCTGGACTCTATAGTTGTTTTATATTTTATTATATCATTTATTATATTTTTCTCATTTGAATTTTTGTTTAAATCATTCATTCGAATTTTAGCTTATATAATTAGGGTATCAATTTTTATATTTTTTACTCATTTAAATTTTTATCGTTATAAATTATTTTCATTAAGGTATTGATCCATATTTTTTATGAAAGATTAATTGTTAAATTTTTAAGATTTGATGGTATTAAATCCAATCTAAGAATATAAATATAGTCACTAACATGTTTTTATATTACTATTTTTACTCATATCACATTGGTCTTTTATTTCTTTACAATTAATTTATTTCATTATACAATCCTATACTTAATCAATATTTTTAAAGTAGTACAATTAAAACTCATTTCTTAAGATTATACTAAAATGATCCATAATGTAAAAATTATATTATCATTTATAATTATTTTAGTGTATTATTAAATAAAAAGATTAATAGATAGAATACAAATGAAATTATATTAAAATTATTCTCTTAACTTTTCACCCCTATTTTTAAAAATTATACTAGAATAAGTATTAATGCAAAAAAAATTTATATTCTTTTATAATTATTATTGAACTATTAAATATTAAATATTTAAAAAAGTTTATTAATGACATTTTTATATAAAATTATATTACAAATTAAATCCTTAATTTTTCATTTCCATTATCAAAGTTACATCAAACTAACCATTAATGTCAAATTCTAACTAAAAAAAAAATTAGGTCGATAGATATTCTAATGATAATTGAAAAAATATATATCTGTCAAAAATTACAATAGTTTATAATAGTATTGCTAAATAATACTCAATACATTCTAATTCTTTAACACTCTCTAACTTATATATTTAGTTCATATAATTTAAGTAGGTTAAATAAAAATCATACATTAATTAAATTAATCATTTGACATTTTGACTTCTTTGGTTATTTGACTTTTTAAATCATTTTCTTTATAATTTTCATTCTTTCTTTCTCATTATAATTTTTTGTTTTATTATTTATTTATTTATTATTATGTATATGTGACAATTATTTTTACACGTGTTAACATTTCTTTTAAATTATTACTTCAAATAACATATGGTAAAAATTAAATAACATATTTATCACATATAAAAAAGTTTAATACATTTACTAATTAACTTGAATGAAATATTACAAAATTTTAGGTCATATTTTTTTATATCAATTATATTAATTAATTGATTATATTTTTAGATTAATTATATTGATTTATATGTGAAATTTTTTTACACATGTAAATATATTTTTTAAATTGTTACATTAGATAATACATAACAACAAAATTAAATAATATATTTATTATATATAAAAATTTAATATATTTATTAATTAACTTGAATGATACATAATAAAATTTTAGATCATATATTTTTTTTAATTATATTAATTGATTATTTAAGTGTATCCATGCACCATAACTTAGTAGCTAGAAGCCATGTCTAATAGTTCCAGCTGCCAGAATATTTATAGCTTTTCGTATCCAAAAACGTTTTCTGGAAGTAAATTATGTAATTGATAAGTTTTTCAATTTCAATTCATCATTAAACATAATTGTTTGCCTACCCTTCTATTTCAGAGTTTATTCATATTGGGTTCTAAAATGTTATTAGTGAAAAATTATTTATCAAAATATTATTATTTTAAATTATTTATTAAAATAATATTTTTTAAAATTATATACCAAATTATTATCATTTAATTTAACGTGATATTTTTTAATAATTTTTAGGATACACCAAATGTATTGACTTATCCACGTTGATTACGCCAACACGTTTAGCGTAATCTACGTGGTTATGCTAACACATTTGACGCATCCACATTGATTACGTCAAACGTGTTGGTGTAATCAACTTGGATACGCTAAACGTATTGACTTAATCAATGTGGATACGTCAATAAGTTTGACGTATCTTACATGGACTAAAAATCATTAAAAAATATCATATTTGACAAAAGAATTACCAAACACTAGATTTCTTCCACCAGTACATCTATTAAAAATGCAATAAGCTTTTTACTAATTCGTCAATTACTATACATATTTTGTATTAATTATAATGACATATTTTATATCTATTTTTTAGGCAGACATTGCAGATTATTGGTTCAGTTTGACTATTGACGACGCTGTCGCTTGAAAATTTACTGCGCAGATCCTACATTCATTGCAGGAACAGTTCGCATTACAATGGAACAACTTCGTCCAGGTCCAGTAACAAATGACATTTCAGGGTCACCTGAAGAGTCCAATGAATAGGGGACGTAACATAGAAGGAGGGTAGAGTTAGCAAGCACTCAGACACGACTTCGACATCTCGAGGAGGCGGACATTTCTCATGTTGTCCGAACTGCTCCTGCAACGAATGTAGGATATGCGCAGCAACGCCAGTAGTCGAACTGAACCAATGCTCTGAATGTTCGCTTAAAAAACAGATATAAAATAAGTCATTATAATTAATATAAAATATATATAGTAACTAACAAATTGGTAAAGAGCTTACTGCATTTTCAATAGATGTACTAGTGAGAGAAATCTAAAGTTTGACAATTATTTTGTCTAACGTGACATTTTTTAATAATTTTTGATCCACCTAGGATGCGCTAAACGTGTTGGTGTATCCACATTAATTAAGCAAACATGTTTGACATATCTAAGTTGATTACACCAACATATTTGGCGTAATCTATGAGGATGCGTCAAACGTGTTGGCGTATCTACATTGATTAAGCCAATGCGTTTGGCGTATCTAAGTTGATTACACCAATACGTTTGGTGTAATCTATGTGAATGCGGTAAATGTGTTGGCATAACCACGTAGATTACACCAAACGTATTAGCATAACTACGTAGATTACGCTAAACGTGTTGGCGTAATCAACTTAGATATACCAAAACATTTGATATATCCTACGTTAACAAAAAATTATTAAAAAATATCATGTTTAACAAAAAAATGATAGTTTAGTATATAATTTTAAAAGAATAATATTTTAATAAATAATTTAAAAAAATAATATTTTGATAAATAATTTTTCTACCGATGATAGTTTAGTAAAAAAAGTCTTTCATTTTGTGTTTGCATTTTCCCTTGATTTGATCTTATCAGCAGTTCATGTTCATCGGCTGGATCGTCTTGTCTCAGGACTCCTTATTTTCACAAATGCAAATTACAAAACCGATTTAATTTCCATCCACACAGAGCATAGAGTGATGTAAGTACATTTTCTTATACGACCAAAATATGAATACTAGGAAACCAAAATTCAGAAATAGAGAAACAAATGAACATCAGAGTTAAGCTCAATAATCAGTTGCAGAAACACTAAATTAATCATGCTTAGGGTTTTTATAGAAGAGAAAGATAAAAAAAAAAACGCTTCCAAGCGCAGTTCCTTTCCAGCAAGCAAAAAAACCAAGAGAGAGCTTATTAACGCAAACAAGAGAACGCTGCACAGTTTGTTCCTTATCACTGGGGTTTCATTTGCCACACCATATCCATGCCATGCCCTTGTTGTCTTCTCTCTTCCTCTTCATTTTCCTGTCTCCAATTTCAATATCAACGACACCACTAATAACGTCGTTTCATGGCAGCTTAATGTCGGCCAATCGAACAAACAGTGTCGTTTGTTTTCTGTCAATTCAGTTTCAATGAGCCCAATTTGGGTGAACAGAAGTTCGGGCCCAGCTGATTAATAAACGCACGTTATTTTATCAGTGGAATTGGAAGGAACGGCGTCGTTCGTCCTGATGTGTTGTAGACCGTGTCGTTTTGACTGGGTTCAGCAGTCAGTACGGCAATTTGTTAAATATTTTTTTTTAATCTTTGTGTTCAATAGTCTTGGTATTGAGTTCACCAACAGTTAAATTAAAAATTAAAATAAAATAAAGAAGAAGAAGGAGCAGAAGAGCACTGCACCACACACCGATCTATCTCCCCCAAAAGTCAAAACGTGTGTAGAAAGAAAAAGAAAGAAATCGTGGCAACGATTTCGCGCTGATTATACGTCGGTAAAGGAGGTAGATTAATTATCATTTGTTGTTGTTGTTTAGATATTGCTATCGATCCTCAAATTTACAGATCTTTGAAGATTTGGTGATTGGAATTTTAGGAATCGAGAGGAAGGGGTTAGGGTAAGGCAAGACTGAGAAGACAGGGATAAAAAATTAAAGGTTAGGGTTGGAGAATAAGTGAAGTGATTGAAATGCCGGAAGAGGAGTTGGTGGACATAAAGTTTAGGTTATACGATGGCTCCGATATCGGGCCTTTCAGGTACTCCTCCGCTGCCACCGTCGATATGCTTAAGCAAAGGATTGTCTCCGATTGGCCCAAAGGTCAGTCTCTCTTACTTTTCCCTTAGCTGATTAGCTCCCATCAATATCAATTTTGTTCATCACATTAAAATGTTTACTAATTCGTTTTGTTTTGATGTTGATAACTCTATAAGTCTTTGATAGTCGCGATTTTAGGATTAGGAAGTGCCTAATAAATGTCAAGAGCTGCTAGTTTGGTTTAGAGACTTCAATTTATAACTGTATTCACTATCCAGGTATGTTTGGAATTTCGTAGTTGTTGCGTTCAGCATTTCCATCGAAGGTCACTTTGAACTGAGGACTGTTTGGTCTCTGATGATTCCGACCAACATATTATCCCCTTTTTATGCTACTACTAGAAAGTGCTAAGTTCAGCATCTGTGGCTATCATTGAAATCATGATCTTGATGATATCAACAAAACCATAGTTGTCTTGTGTCAACTAAAATCTGAATTGCATCATCCAAGCAAAGTGAAGCCCCGTTTTAGGATTTGGCTGCATTTTTAATAAAGGACAATGGATTGCACTGTTGCAATCATAGCAACGCATGAATAGGGCCAACAGCCCCAACAGGGCAACCAGATCCAAATAAGGATGGGAGCACTGTATCCCACGCATGAATAGGGCCAAAAAGACTTGAACAAAGCCAAACAGGGGAATCTGGGCATAGACACAGCCGACTGTGGTAGAGGAGTGACTTAAACTGGCAATTAAGGCCATGGACTAGCCGGAAAAGTCGAAGCAAGGAAATCTGGACTGGTTGCCGGTGAAAGAGAGTTGGGATACACTACCATGAGCCGCCACGTGGGACTGGAGACAGGTGGCACATGGGGGCATGTTGGCTGGGAGGTTTCATGTGAGTCCTGAAAGATCAGCACCATCCAATTTGAATGGTGGGGTCAATTTATTGATTGGAGGCCAGGAAGATGATGAACTAGATCTGGCATAAACAGCAGGGAGGAAAAGCATGCCAGAAAAGTGAAGACAGCCACTAATATTAGCTGAAAAGCTGTGTGGAAGCCCTAGGTAGGAGGGAAAACTAAGATTCTGGTGGTCAGAGTTGGTGCACAACTAACAATAAGGGGATGGTCACTGGACAAAGATAACGTGGGAGAGGAAGACAAAACAAAAGGAGTTCCAGATTTTTATGAACTTGGCGATGGAAATTGTGATGGAATCAGGTCACAAAGGATGATATTACTCTGATACCATGTTGAAATTATAGGTGAAAGGAGGAAAACAGATAAATTATATATTTCACGGATAATGAAATGTGTGTATGATAATAAATGCTAACACTCCTATTTATATTAATAATCTAGGTTAAGTATTGGAGTAGTACAACTAGTACAAGCCTAGCCCAATAAGACTACTAACATAATAAGACTCATATAACAATAAGAACCCTGATATTCTAACAAGTTACATCTTTGTCTTTGACGCCTTCCAACAACAAATGGAATATGATTGTTTTTCCCCCTAATTTCTCTGTCAACCTTTTCGTGGAACTATAAAATGATTGGGGGTGCTTAGATTTTTGTTGGTACATAAAAGTTTAGAGTGAGGAGAGGCTCTCCACATTCCAAGGCCAGGGCAAACCATCAACCTAGGGATGCTTAGATGATTAGAAGAAATGAGAGCCAACTTGAAATTAGTCCAGAACATTCTGGAATCTTATTTAATTTGCCAGTGGGCTTGTTATAATTGAAGGTCACTGACTAAGTGAAAATTATTTTGAATATACTCATTATGGCATTAGATGAAGAAGCATTACATCTGAAAGTTGTGTCCAAACACTTTGCAGGGAAAATTTTTCTCGTAAACATAAAGGTCTTCCCTTGTTCAACTCAAATTGCATTCTAGTGACATTTCTCAACTGAAGAGGAGATTAAACCTGATTATCATTCTAATTATTTTGGTATGGACATAATGACTATTATATATTATGGCCTTGTGGTGATTGTTAACTCTGGAACAGAATTGAAGCATTTACCGAATCAGTCAACTTGTTATGATGATTATTCATGTGGCTTATTTGGGTTCCTTTTTACAACTTATTAAGGATAGGGTATGGCACAAGTTCTCTCGTGTACTTTCATTTTATTTGTTTTACTTTTTCCCCTATTGTAGGTAAAACGGTCATGCCAAAGGCAGCAAATGAAGTGAAATTGATTAGTTCTGGTAAAATCTTGGAAAACAACAAGACTGTTAGTCAGTGTAAAGTACCATTTGGTGAGATTGCGGGGGGAGTTATAATAATGCATGTTGTTGTACAGCCATCTCTAGCAAAAATTAAAGCTGGTAAGTTCGCATGGATTTCTTTCTATAAGGAATACATCACATTTTTTAGTGACATTGAAATTTAGATTGTCAGCTTTTTTTATGGTTACTGCTGTTTTTTATTATATGGTATAAAAATTAACTGAAGCTTGCGTCAGAACCAACTTCCATGTGTTGGCAGCTGGATCTGCATGTTGACATATTGGCTTGCTAATATCCAGTAGCAGTGGCAGAAAACCAATCAGGGTCACTTGTTGATGAACTGAGTCAGCAGCAAGCTTTTTCCTGTAGAAAACATTTTTTTTTTCCATTTTTTTACATCAAATTATAAGACCCCATTACTTTCAGTAATTGAGTAAAAACATTTCATAAATGACATTGAAAGCCAAAAGTAATGTTGGGCTTGTAGCTGACAGGCTTTTGATGTCTTTTCTCAGACATCTCATCTAACTGGTTTTTTATAGTGAGCGCTGGTTTTAGGTCTTGCTCAGCAGTCAGCACCCATTTAATGGAGAGAGATTCTTGTGTAGCCTACACAAGTTGTATAGATTATGCCAATAAGTAATTGACATATAATCATTTTAAAAATAAAATAGTTGTGTGGCACAAAGATTTAGGCAGTTGTTTAATATAAAATGATGATGTACATGTTATTTTTTGGCTTAGTCTATACAAGTTATGTAGGCTAAGTCTATACAAGAATCTCTTCATTTATCACCTGTCTATTGTAAAATGGGTATGAACAATACTTCACTAGCTGGGCATTATTGTATTTTTGTCTGAAAGTGAGAATTTGATTTCCCTTGTTTGGTTCAGGTGGTAAAGGAAACGGGGATGCTTCTTTTTAGGTTCAAATTTCAAAACTTAAATTGCCAGTGATGTAGGGCAATTGGCAAGCAACATATGAAAGAGGGAGATCTGATGTCCTTGAGTGTTATACTTATCTTCCTTTTGTATGTATGGACACAAGGCCTCCACTTTATGCATAAATGGCTATAATATTGCTTCATAGGCTGCATTGTTTGTCATCCATGACCACTGCATTTCTTCTGAATAATGGTGGCAGTTCGTAGGTTGGCAAGCCAAACAATAGTATAGCTAACCATTATTGCATTCTATACATTTTGTTTTTTGGTTACATGATTACATCATATGGGGATGGTAGGACACTGCTACACTTGAAATTTAAACCCACGAGATGGGTGCTCCCATACTGTAATTCAGTTTTTCTGGTAGAGGGTAATAAGGACATAATAATGGCTGAAAGAGATACTAGGTTAGACTACAGGAGGAGAGTCATCCATCAAATAGATTAATATGAAGCATATTATGAGCTTTGAACACACTTTTTCTGTTTTGCACGAGTCCTACTGTACCTTCATTTCGAAGGTTGAAGAAATAATACAGTTTGATATTTGCATTTCTCTTTCCCTGAACAGAAAAGAAGATTGATGATTCGCCTAAGAAGGTTGTCTGCTCTTGTTCCATATTGTGAAGACAGTTCGTTGAGTTGGAGATGCTTATATCCATAATTCATCAATCACGCGTAAACTATAGAAATCATCTGCTTGAACAAACCCTTCTGTTTTCAGCATTCCTGTGTAAAGTACGTATACGGGCAATTATATATTCATAGAAAAGTTTGTGTTGATGGTGACTTCCGAAGATGATGTCATTCTTTTATTACAAGGTCTAAAGGGTTGATGACATTGTAACCATTGATTGCTACCATTGTGCACGACGTTCTCATTTTGCATGACGTGCGTGATATCATATGCCTCTGAGATTACCTTTTTTTGTTCTTGGTCGAACCTGAGACTAAGCACTTAAGCGGTGCTCGCATTCTTTATCTTAAGATGGATAATCCACTCTACTGTTTTTTCTTATTGGTCTGGACATACTTCAACTTGTTTAGTTACTATGATGCACCTAAAACTTTGTGGTGCATCAATGCACCATAAGCTTTTAGACATTGATTTATAATATAAAAAACGAATGATTGAGATCAAAAACCGGAAACCTTAATAAGAGTTAATGATGAAGATTTACAAAATACAAAATTAGTTCTTCTAAACAGATTGTTTGGAGGAACTTTGCAAAAAAGTCCGTGGCTGTTGTTCATTGCCATCGAAAAGTCTCTCATTTTTTATACATCAACTCTCCAGCATGCCGTCCAATTCAATGGTGGACAATATAGGGACTTTGGGTCTCTGAAAATCACTATGATTGGATTAATTTCTTTTTGGTTTCTTAGAAAATACTTGTAAATTGTTGAGTTATTATTATTATTTAAAAAAAAAAACCTTCAATGAGTTTCTTGTGAAGCTCAGCCCCTTTCCGGCACCAAAAATGTTCACCGTCAACATAAGGAGGATATTGTTCATCAACGCTGGTGGTGTAAGTCTAGGGGTTTGGGGAAGGCAAAATGGCGATACCTAACCATGGACGTCACTTCAATGGCCTTGGTTGTTCTTGTGTCACCATAATCGACAGCGAACTCCACCATTTGACCCTTTGATAGGGTTCGGTAGTCGTCAAATTGGATGGAAGTGTGATGCACGAAGACACCCTCTTCGCCATCGTTTAGAGCTATGAATCTAAAACCCTTCTGCACGTTGAACTATTTTATTGTGCCCTTAGTTATTCGAGTTTTAGCCATGGCTTCCAAAGTTTCGAAGAACTAAAAAGGGAAAAAGAAAAGAAAAGGAAGAAGAATGTTTTAGAAAAATATTGTTAGATTATCTAAAACATATATCAGAATTAAATTAGACTTAATTTTGTATTATTTTAGAGATTTTATTTGCACATAATTAAAAATATTATTTTAATTATATTTGATTGTATTTTCTTATTTATATAAACTCCATCTCCTATAAATAGTGAATCATTTTGTACATACTGATTAATTTAGAAATTCAGAGATTAATTCATAGAATATACAAAATATTCTCCAGACTTTTCTTGTATCATTGTTTCTCTGTTTCTAACATGGTATCAAAGTAATACCATCCTCCGTGAGCTGCCTCATCACTATTCTGCTGCCTAGTTTCAGAAAATCTAGAACTATGATTAATCACCTCTCATGCCATGTTCTAGATATTTTGACAATCCTTCTGCTCACTATCATTATTTTTTGGTCACTCTGTTCCAGACTTAGTTGTCACAGCCATTGTCTTAAATTTCAGACTTCGTTCCAGACTCCGATTACTGTCCTAGATTCTAGACTTCGTTCCAGACTTTGATTTTTGTCCTAGATTCTAGACTCTGATTATTGTCCTAGATTCCAGTCTTCAATATGCATCTTTGTTCAGTTTCATCGATTAGTTCCGTCTGATCTAGCTTGAAAGATTGGTTCCGTCTCAGTTGCTCCACCCTCTGATCAGTTCTGTCTAATAGATTGGTTTTGTCTCCGTTGTTTCAACCAAATGCAAATTGGCTTCATCCTAGATGCAGTTTAGCTCTGTTCTCATTATAGATTTTCTCAAATGCAGATGGTTCCATCCCAAAAGCATATGGTTCCATCCCAAATGCAGTTTGGGTCTCTTGGCTTCTCCAAGATCTCGACGTTGTATTTTTAGAATATTTTAGTTTATTTTATTTTATTTTCGTGTGTCTAATTATAATAAGCTAAAACTTAGTAGTTTTAGCTTCAGGGTGAGTGTTAGAATATCTAGAACATATCTCAGAATTAAATTAGGCTTGATTTTGTGTTATCTTAGGGATTTGATTCACACATAATTAGAAATATCTGGAACTATGATTAATCACCTCTCATGCCATGTTCTAGATATTTGGACAATCCTTCTACTCACTATCATTGTTTTTTGGTCACTCTGTTCCAGACTTAGTTGTCACAGCCATTGTCTTAAATTTCAGACTTCGTTCCAGACTCCGATTACTGTCCTAGATTCTAGACTTCGTTCCAGACTTTGATTTTTGTCCTAGATTCTAGACTCTGATTATTGTCCTAGATTCCAGTCTTCGATATGCATCTTTGTTCAGTTTCATCGAATAGTTCCATCTGATCTAACTTGAAAGATTGGTTTCGTCTCAGTCGCTCCACCCTCTGATCAGTTCTGTCTAATAGATTGGTTTTGTCTCCGTTGTTTCAGCCAAATGCAAATTGGCTTCATCCTAGATGCAGTTTAGCTCTATTCTCATTATAGATTTTCCCAAATGTAGATGGTTCCATCCCAAATGCAGTTTGGGTCTCTTGGCTTCTCCAAGATCTCGACGTTGTATTTTTAGAATATTTTAGTTTATTTTATTTTATTTTCGTGTGTCTAATTATAATAAGCTAAATCTTAGTAGCTTTAACTTCAGGGTGAGTGTTAGAATATCTAGAACATATCTCAGAATTAAATTAGGCTTGATTTTGTGTTATCTTAGGGATTTGATTCACACATAATTAGAAATACTATTTTGATTGTATTTGATTACATTTCCTTATTTATATAAACCATTTCTCCTATAAATAGGGAATCCTTTTGTACACACTAATTAATTTAAAAATTTAGAGATTAATTCAGAGAATATACAAAGATCTTCTCTAGACTTTTCTTGTGTCCTTGTTTCTGTATTTCTAACAAACCTAAGAGTTTTTTTTTTTTTTTTGCAAAACTTATTATGATGAATTGGAGTGTGAAGCCAAGTGTGGTGATTGTGATTCGTCCATTCTCATGGAAGGAAGGAATGGACAGAATTATTTTAGTTTTTTTATACTACTTTGCTTCATTTCCTTAAATTGAAGCAATATTTTGCATGTCCAGCAGAGACCCCATAATCGCTTCTACGGAAGTCCTAGATGGAAAAGGAGCCTCCGCTCCCATATTTTGGTCTTAGAAAAGAGGCCTCCACCATTGCCAAAATGATGAGATCGTTCTTGCATTAACCCCTTTCCTCTCAGCTATCCTGGTGGTGGCTAGGGTTTAGGGAAGAAGAATAAGGACTAAAAAATAAATAATTATAATAAAACTAATATCCAAAAAGACTAACCTGCAAAATCAAATAAAGTGAGGAGAAACTGACAAAGACTGATGATTATAGGTTATAAAGCAAGGTGTATTAGGAGTGTCTAGCGGATTAGGTCGACCCACAAACTCGCGGGTTTCGACCTAACCCAACCCATAAAATACGGGTTGGGTGGGGCTTGCGGGTTGGTTCGGGTTAAAAAATGCTTCAACTCACTGTGTGTAAGTCGGGTAGCGGATTGGAATACTTCCAACCCAACCCAACATTTAAAAAAAAAAATTGGCCAGCTAGAGTGTGCGTTTTGTTTGAAAAATGCCTTTGATATAACTAGGAACAACATTAGACCATGTAAATACGCTAACAAATAGAGGCCAAAGTGGGAAGAGAAAAAAATATCAAAACCCTATTTATCTACTCCCTCTCCACTGGCCCCAGCATAGCTAGTAGTTCTCTTTTCTCTACAACTAGTTCTTCGCAATGCAGCCGTTCTCTCAAGCTCCCAGTGTTTGTGCCTTGAGTTAGTGACCATTGCTTCTTCTCCCACCCGATGTCTCAGTCCCAATGATTGCGCTATCGCTGTGAGTCCGTGACCATTGCTTTTTCTCCAACTCAATCTCCCATCTGTTTTATGCAACTAGTCACGCCACCACACAGCCACGTGTCCCTCTTCCTTCTTGCTGCTTTTTTAGTTTTCTGCACCACGCAGCCCTAGCAAGCCGTAAGCCTTCTTCCTCTGGTCTTTTCATGTAAATCTGGAACATAAGAGGGAGTGCAGCTGGATACAATGCAGCTACACTGTATGGGCAATGAAGCTACAGGGGACAGAGCAGACAGCAGAGCTATGAGTACAAGCAGAGTGGGCAGGCGATGAATGTAGCATCGCTGGAGAAAAAGAAGAGCAAACTTGGAGTGTAGGATTGCACTTGCTAAAATGTAACATTGATGAGCTTCCATTTAAATTTGTTGAAAAAGAATGTTTTAAAAGTTTTGCTCAAGTTATGCAACCTCAATTTCAAGTTCCTTCTAAACAAATTGTTGGCAGAGATGTTATGCAATTGTATGTGTTTGAGGCTAATTTATTATCTGAGTTATGACTAAATTTGTTTAATTTATTTTAAACTTAGTAAGACTTGTTAGTTATTAGTTTGTTATACACTTATTGATTTTTGGTGTTTAGTTTATTTGAGATTGAGACTTATGATATTAATTTGTTAAATTTTGTATTTTGATTTTTTTTTAGGATTTTTTAAAAAAAAAAACATGTCGGACCCACAGGTTCGACTCAACCCAACCCACTCTTGAGCTGGTCAGGTTGGGTTGGATTGAGCGAAAAAATCTCTTCGACCCAACCCAACCCACTGCTCTAGTGAGTGAGTTGGATCTAAAATATTACTGAACCCATCCAACCTAACCCACGAACACCCGTACTTCTTCATACTTTATGAATTTAGATTTTCTAAAATTTCTTTTAAAACTCCCATACAATATACATTTTTAAGAAAGTCAAATATTACACTTTCTTGTAAGAACTTTGTGCTGGGTTTTTATATGCCTATAATTCGTGTAAATTCTATGAGAAACTTGAAGATTTTTTTTTAAAAAATAAACCGAGTAAATAAAATATTAAAAAACTACATAATAAATTTATTATTAAAATAAAATTCTTAACCTAACGATATAGAGTCTTCTATAATGCTATGACATAAAAAGAAAAAATAAATTTATCATGAATTAAACCAAAACAGCAATGTATTTTTATATTTAAATTTTTACATTTACTTTTTGGCATGTCATATTAAGCCTGATAGAATAAATTAATATAATACATTATAATATTATCAGTTATTTTGTGTAAACATTGAATTGTATAAGCTTATCCATCAAACATCTCTTATACACTAAAATGATAGATAATTTAATCAAGCATTGATAGGTGATATTATGCTTGATTGGATTTTGATGTATAAGCTTTAATAAAGACTTTTTTATTATAATTCTAAATATCGCGATATTTTTAACCCTTACGTATTAGACCTTATACTATCAGGCATTATACAATCATGTTTTATCATATCCTTCATACTAAATAGACCTCTATTCTATGAAAAAGAAAAGGAGAGAGAATAGAAAA
This sequence comes from Ormosia semicastrata, assembly GCA_029884595.1. Classification (NCBI taxonomy): domain Eukaryota; kingdom Viridiplantae; phylum Streptophyta; class Magnoliopsida; order Fabales; family Fabaceae; genus Ormosia; species Ormosia semicastrata. The sequence continues at coordinate 9,814,255 of JAQQTO010000043.1, forward strand.
ATGTGTCTTTTTTATACTTAAATATTTGACCATATCTTAAAAGATTAGTCTCTCATTTATCATGTGAAAAGAATATTATAAGAAAACAACAACAAAAGTGTAAAAAAAATGTGTAAAATAAACTTTTTTTAAAACCAAAATAATGCCAATTAAAATTAAATTGGTGGTTTCTAGTAGACATTATATGACCAGTCACGGGCATCTCGGGTCACACAGTACAGATAGATCAATGCTTTCATCTCCTGACTGGCAAGTAGGGGTGTCAAAACAGGTCGACTCGGCTCATTCGGGATCGAATCATTTTCGGGCTAGCGAGTCATGTAAGTTTTAGGTTGACATTTTGTTAGCCCAACATAGCCCTTAGCTTTATATAGTATTAAAAAAACGGACTGACCTGACCTATTCAGACTTGGCTCATTCGGGCTCGGCCCATATACATTTCAGGCTAGTATTTTATTAGTTCAGTTCGTCTATTTTGTCAGACTATTTGAGTTAACTCATCGAATTTGACTCATTTTGACACTTCTATTGACAAATAATTAATTTAATTTAATTTAATTTTCAATTAGCCCAACACCAGAGGATGAAGACGAAAAGAGCCGTAATTTGCAATAAAAAGTTGTGGAAAAGGTGATAATAAATGCTTGTACAGATCTACTAATGAATGTACACATATGGGAAACGGCCAAAAGGAATATCATCGTGCCAAGGAAACAAAAATAGGCAAACAGATAAGATAAAAGCAATTTTTTTATTTGATAAGATATATCAAACAACTTTATGCATTTCTCTAATCACATTGTAAGTGTCACCATGACATGATTGTGAATAGCCTAACGAACAATTTCCCCATGAGCCGAGGTGCCATATGGCTAATTATTGTTTATCATTGAATCAGTAACGGAGGGTCAACTGCAGACCACAGAGGAAACTGAGAGTGGATAGGGGAAGGTATTGGCATACTTAAAGGAAATAACGTGACCATTTTGCAAGGGCTTCCCATCATTAACAAGGCAGTCATTGTTGCGGAGGCGCCTGAAGATTTTTGGGTTGATAACGGTCGCAGAACTGAACTGGCCACAGTTAAGGTGAATGTTAGAGATTATGCAACCATTAAGGCAAGTATTCGTGATCTCAACTGTGTAGGTGGGAATGCCACTTGGGAGTGGGACTGTGGGACTTTGGTTTGTTTGAATATCTGACTTGCTGCACTTGTCAGCCAATATTCTTCTGTCCTTAGGATCCCCAATTGCACTGTCTACATCAACGGAATAAACAAATTATAAAAACGATCTTATTAAAAAATATTAATGGCAAAAAATATATTAAAATATAAATTTGATTTGATGTAAATCAATTTATCTAGAAAGTCAATTTACTTAAGTTCAATTAATTTAAAAGAATTTCTATTTGTAGAAATTTGAAAAATAAAAGAAGATATGAAAAATAAATTCATTTCTATTTTATAGCTCTTTTTTTAAAAAGAAAATCATTTCAAAATCAAATCAATTATTATTTATATAACTTCCAAAAAAACTTTTTTATTAATCAAATTAAATCTCCAATTTTTGGTGATTAATTAATACTCAAAATAATTTTATTGTTCAAAAAAGAGTATAAAGCAAGTTCTAACCAAATAAACAAAAGATTATGCTTTAAAAGTTGCTCAGTAATATAGTATAACATCAATATTAATTAAATATTCACATTAGAGTGTAATATAAAGAATGAACAACCCAACCACCGACACAGCGAAAAAGCACTACTATTGAGGTTATGTTTCAAAATGGAAACAAAGCAAAACTCAAAAGGCTAGAGCTAGGCGCTCGCTTTCTAATTTCTTTGCATGGGTAAAAATTGCTTTCCAGCAACTTTCAACTGGGGAAAAAATGCTGATTCACAAGACCTATTGTTACATAGTTTAATTTAGACAAAAAAAATCTTAAGAAATACAAGTAAACCAGCAACACATTTCTTCATTTAACTGGAAAAAAACAGGACCAATTTGAAAATGGAAGAGACAGCCATAAGCCCACCACACTAGGCACTCTTTGAAATCAATTCTCAAACATGGTGAATAAAGAAGAAAAAGTGTTGTAGCAAAAGGAAAAAGTAAATTGGACATGTATATATAGTTATATACCACCACTACCACGATGGATAAGTTTCGATGTGGAGTAAACCGTGGTCGTCGCAGTGGCAGCCCCGCCACTCAAATCTGCGACACAATTCATAGGACAAGAATTAATAATATTTATGTTAAAGAAAGCAATATATATATATATATATGCACAACTTAGAGGTCCCCCATGTCATAACAAACCAGACGACATAACAACAAAACACATTTTTTAACAAAAAAAAGAAAGCAAAACTACCTAACCACAACAAAAAGAATCAGCATGGAATTAAAAGCAGACAAAAAAATAAAGATAAAAGAATGTGTATGTGAGTGAGTGTGTGGTATTTGTTAACGCACCTGCGAGAAAAGCGAGAACTCCTAGGAGGAACAACAAGGACGAGGTTAACATCGAACGTATTTCCATCGAACAACAGTGTGCCGAACTCAAAGAGTGTGACCCAGAAACCCAAAACGCCCTGGAAGAAGCGAATAGTCAATTAGATATGCCACAAAAGGATTATAAGGTTCAATATTTCGAACCCAAAGCCAGATTGTTATTATATAATAGTTTTTTAAATTGAGTTTTGAATTTATAAAGAAAAAATTAATCACAGAATTTTAAATAAGTAAATCCATTTATTTATAAAAAAAATCAATTACAAAATCTCTTATAAATATAAAGATTAATTATATCTCATATAAATAAAAAATTTCAATTATAAGATATTACAATATCATAAATTCTTTATTTATCACATACAAAAATGGCAGAAGAGAAATGACAGAACATGACAAAATGGTAAAACTACATTTATTTATCACATACAATACAATACATATATCCATTCCCATGCTCATGCAGTCGCGCATACATAATAGAGAGAGAAAGTGCACTGGACGAAGAGAATACTGTTAGGATTTACTCTGTTTGTTTCTGTAGGAAATGGAGTGAGAACTGTAGAGATGGTGGGTCACTCTTGCAATGTTGGGGTGAGTCTAGGGCTCTGGGCAATTAAATACTACAAAGACAGAAACCTCCAATAATTAAATTTGAATTAAGAAAAAATAAAATTTTAAAATTTTCCCACCCTTTTATTTGGATAATAAAAACTGAAGCTAAGATTTTTTTAATAATTAAATTTATTTTTTTTTTTTTATTTTATTTAAAAATTAAAAACAATTGTATTTGAAACTTATTATAAAAATTAAATTTAAACTAATTTGTAAAATTATTTTCTTATTTTTTATTAAAATTAGAATTGATATGATTTGATTTTATTATTTTAAATTTTTACGCTTATGAAAGATAATTAGATGTAGTTAATAAAAGTAAAATAATTTATATATGTTAAATCAAATTTAAATCTATCAAATCTTATCAAATTCATCCCTATATAATAAATTTTATTTACAAATCAAATAATCCATTTTTTCACATTCCAAATTGCATACACATTCTAACTCAAACATTCAACTAAAATAAGAAAAACTGATTTTTTAGTTATTAGCATTTAATTAAGAAGTTCGGAGTTGTTTGTTATAGAAAGACTCGATAGGCAATTAAGCATGGATATATCCAACGCATATGGGATAGTAACTTACCAATAAAAATGGTAACTGTGGTGGGATACTCTTCTGCCCATAAAATTTCATTATCATTATTGGTTAATGATTAGCAATAGCGAATTCCCTCCACTAAAAGGAGAAAAAGAAAGAGTATTTTTAATAATAAAATAAATATTAAAATAAATATTTAGAAAAGTGTGTTACTAGTATTAATTTTTTTTTCAATATGATGGGTGGACCCATCTCAAGAGCTTTTCCATGATTCAAAAGAGGTTATTGTTGGATAATGATAATTAAGTAATTTATCCACTTAATCTTATAAACTAGAATATTCTTTTATGAAATTAAAACATTTGTTTATTGTAGTATCTTTTTCTGTGATAGTAGATTTTTTTTTTCATAATATTCTTTTTTCCCTCATATCATGCGTACTTTCTTCTACATTAATTCTCTTTTTATGTTAGTTATCCTTATTTATAATCACATTTCTTATTTCTATACGTTACAAATCAAATCTAATTAATTAATTTCTAAATTTACTTAATCAATTCCTTAATTTTTTACTTAATCAATCTCATCTTTTATTTCAGAGACGGAGTTAAAGGCGGCATGTATGGGTCTTGGCCTCCCTTTTCTCACTAATTTTTTTATATATAAATAATTAAATTAATTAGATATATCAAACAACTTTGTGAAGGATTTATATCATCATTCTATAAACCTAGATCAATTATAGATACAAGATTATAACATATTAAACGAATTGTATTTAAGAAATAGATTAAAAATATGTACCTGACATAATTTCATAATCCATTGTTGTTCAGTGAAGGAATCAAGAGAATTCGCATTCGTGTGTGTGAGAGAAACTATCCTCAATCCTGGTAAGTTTTTTGCGCGTACTAAAAACTGTATAATGGAGAAACAATTTATAACTTACCAGATGAGAGTAGGGACTTTTCAACGGGCTACTAAATGAACAGTCAAAACTCATCACAGGCTACTCATAACAAAAGCCCAATTACAATATTCATAAATTGACCAAGTGCTATATTATAAAACATAATTTCATAATTAATATATATTAATGATTTAAATAATATTTTAATTATTGAATAATGCTAATCCACATAACATATATATATATATAGAGGGAGGATCAATTAAAAGTCTTTTTTCTCTTATACTCATTTTTAACCATTAGATTTACTTTCATCTAATGGTTACCTTTAATGAAATAATCTCAACCATTAGATGAAAGTAGATCTAATGGTTGAAAAAATACAATGTGTAAGAATCATATATATATATATATATATATATATATATGAATTAAAATTCAACAATTCTCCCACTTGGATAGCATTAGTCAATCATTAAAATACAATTAAGAATCATTAACACTAGAATACCAACTATGGCCAAAGCACGTGTCAACCAACAGTCTTAGAAATATAAGCTTTAACACTGCAGAAATAGTATCCGATAGAGAAGTAGATCATACATGTTAAATGCTCATATTTTACATAAAGAATAATATGAAAAAACATAATTAATTAAGAGAAATATGCAATCCAAGAATAGTCCAAGCATATGAAAATGCTATAAGAGATATAATAATAAAAGTGACGTTATCTCATACATATCTCATAAGAATGACAAGAAGTAAATATATAAAATTTCAGACTCCCACTAACCCAAAACATCAAAAGACTTAACTAAATCCATATGAGCTACGTGATTCTGAAAAGCTCCAACAGTTAAGCCTTTAGTTAGTGGATCTGCTAACATGTTCTCTGTAGCAAGATGCTCAATTAGAGTCTAAAACTCTAGAATTTTCTCTCTAACAAACAGATATTTAATATCAAAATGCTTTGAGCGAGAAGAGTTTCTGTTAATTTGAGAGAAATGCACAGCAGCAGTACTGTCGCAATATATCACAAGTGGCCTAGATATGCTTTCAACAATATGAAAGCCAGAGATTAAGTTTTTTAGCCACATAGCTTGACAAGTAGCCTCATAGCAAGCAACATACTCTGCCTCTATGGTTGAAGTAGCTGTAAGAGTCTGTTTGACACTCTTCCAAGAAATAGCTCCTCCATCATAAAAATAGAGCCGGAAGTAGACTTTCAGTCGTCAGGGCAACCTGCGAAATCAGAATCAGAATAACCAATGACCTGAAGTTGATCAGACTTCTTATAGGTCAACAAATAATCATTGGTTCCCTGCAAATATCTCATGACTTTTTTCACGGCTTTCCAATGACCCAAAACTGAGTTGCTCAAGTATCTCCCTAAAGTATTAACAGCAAAAGCAATATCGGGATGAGTACAAACTTGAGCATACATTAAACTGCCAACAACGGAAGCATATGAGACCTTTTCCTTTTCAACTATCTCTATATCATTTTGAGGACATTATGATTTAGAGAGTTTATCACATTTTTGAACAGGTGCAGCACATGGGGAGCAAGAATGCATGTTGAACCGTTTGAGGATCTTTTCAATATATCATCTCTGAGACAATCCAAGAATGCCACGTGACCTATCACAGTAAATCTAGATGCCTAAAACAACTGAAGCATCACCAAGGTCCTTCATATCAAAGTGGCTACTCAATATCAGTTTTGTTTCAGTCAAAAGTTTAACACAGCTGCTAGCAAGAAGAATATCGTCGACATATAGAACAAGAATTATAAAATTGCTCCCATTAGTTTTCAAATAAATGCACTGATTTGAGTTATTTTTTTTCAAGCCAAAAGAAGTGACTACCTGATCAAATTTCAAATACCATTGCCCAGATGCCTGTTTCAGTCAATAAATGGACTTTTTAAATTTGCAAACCAAATGCTCCTTAACTGTTTCAACAAAACCATCAGGCTGAACCACATAAACATCCTCGGCTAGATCTCTATTCAGAAAAGCCGTCTTCACGTCCATCTGGTGAAGTTCTAAATCAAAGTGAGCTACCAAAGCCATAACAACTCGAAATGCATCTTTTGTAGAGATCGGTGAGAAAGTCTCCTTATAATCAATGCCTTCTCTTTGACTATAGCCTTTTGCTACTAGTCTAGCTTTGTACCTCTCAACTCTACCATCTAGACTACGCTTGGTTTTGAAAACCCATTTGCACCCAACGGGTTTGCAACCAACTGGAAACTTCACGAGATCCCAAACAGTATTATGAGAGATAGAAGAAAATTCATCATGCATAGCATTTAGCCAATCAGAAGCATGAGAGCTAGAGATTGCCTCCTTAAAAGTTATAGCATCGTCGTCATCATGGAGATTAAACTCGTGCTCCTGAAGATACACTACATAGTCATCTGGTATAGAAGGCCTGCATACTCTCTGAGATCGTCTTAATGAGACTACTTTAGCAATGTCATCTGATTCCTGTTCATCAGCTGGTGGTGCCACTACATCATCTTCTCCTTGAAAAGTCTAATCATCATTATGATTTACTGGAACCATGATATCTGCAGGAAGTGAAACAACTGGTATAAGAACTACGATCCGATCTTCTTTAAGAGTGATTGGTTGTGATGTATGGCTCCTACTATTCAAATCATCCTCAAAGAATATCGCTCGATCAGACTCGATGACTCGCATGGAGTAAGAAGGACAATAGAATCTACAACCTCTGGAGCCTACGCAGTAGCCAATGAAGAAGCCGCTAACAATCTTAAGATCAAGCTTTTTCTGTTGAGGAATATAAGGTCAAACTTCTGCATTACAACCCCACACATGAAAGTATTTCAAACTCGACTTTCTTCCAGTTATTAACTTATAGGGAGTTTTCGGTACAGACTTGCTGGGTACTTGATTAAGAATGTACACAGTAGTCTTCAAAGCATCTCTCTAAAGAAAAAATGACAATGACGAATAACTCAACATGTATTTCACCATATCCATAAACGTGCTGTTACGTCTCTCTGCAACTCTATTCCGCTCAGGAGTACCGGACATAGTATATTGAGCTTCAATTCCACATTCATCGAGAAATCTGGCAAACGGTCTTGGATTTCTTCCAGTTTCATCACATCTGCCATAATACTCACCTCCTCTGTCAGACCTCACACATTTGATCTTCTTGCCTGTCTTCAGTTCAACAGCAACCTTGAAGGATCTGAAGGCATCCAAAGAACTAGATTTTTCCTAAAGAAGATCTATTCAACCGAATCTGGAGAAGTCATCTATAAATGTAATAAAATACCTATATCCACCCATGACAGTGGGTGTAATGAGTCCACACATGTCTGTGTGAATCAACTGTAGCACATCATCACACCTATTTGCTCCTTTATTCCTAGTTTTGACAGTGAACTTGCCTTTAACATAATCAATACAAGTGTCAAAATCAGAGAAGTTAAGGTTATGAAGAATACCTTCCCTAATCAGTCTTTTAATTTGGGGCCTAGAGATATGCCCCAAACGTGTATGTCATAGCATAGAAGAACTCTCATCAGTCTTATTACGCTTACTTCCAACAACAGAATTAACAGACATGTCATTCAAATTCAGCATATATAACTCATCACACAAAACTCCTGAACCAACGGCAACAGAATCAAAACAAATAACAACTTTTCCATTACCAAATTCAAAAGTGTAGCCACATATATCTAAAGCTGAAACTGAAATTAAATTCCTTTTCATGGAAGGTACATAAACAACATCTTTCAATAATAAAGTATGTCCAGAAGGTAAATACAAGGTAACTACTCCTATTTCTTCTACTGATACTCTAGCTCCATCTCCCACAATGATCTTGGATTCAGCATTACTTGGCTTCCTCAGGCTTGTGAACCCCTGTAAAGAATTCACAACATGAATAAATGCACCTGAGTCAAACCACCATGTTTTGGGAGCAACATCAATCACATTTGATTCAAAATAAGCTAAAGCTAGGAGTATACCTTGCTTCTCAAGTTTCTTCTTGAGAATGTAACAATCATCCACTTTATGACCATACTTCTTGTAATACTTGTAGTTTCCCTTGAAGAAATTCTTCTTAGGTTCTAGGTGTTGAGATATTTTCCCCCTTTTTTCTTAACATGTTGAAACTTACCTTTGTAACCTTCATTTTTCTCATTTTTAGTACCAGAAGTAGAAGCAACAAATTGAACATTATGTGATTTCCCTTTCCTTATAGAATCCTTTTCTTGAGAGATAATAGCAATCATTTCATCAACTGTCCACTCATTTTTCTGAGTGTTATAAGAGGTCTTCACAACATCAAATTGAGAAGGAAGTGACTCCAGAACCTGCCAGATTAAATAACTCTCACCGAGATTACCTTAAGAGACTTCGGTTTATTAAAATAGTGCACTAACTTTATGATGTGCTCACGAACTCCACTAACATAATCATATTTAGTCTTCTCAATCAAAGAAAGATATTGACCCTTCTGAGTTTTATCAAAAGTCGTGAATTTTTCATCAATAGATTTCAGAAATTCCTTAGCATTCTCACTGTTTGGAATGCTCTGTCTAATTGACTTCTCCATAGTGTATTTCATCACCTTAAGGCACACCTTATTTGAGTACTCCTATTTTTCACGAGAAGCCTTTTCAGTAACAGTGGACTCAGTAGTAAGAGCAACATACTCTTCTTCTCTCAAAGCCAAGTCCATATTAGTGATAGCCAAATAAAGATCCAGAGATTTTTTCCAATCCTCAAAATTAATCTCATTCAAAGTTTTGACAGAAGTCAATTGCATAGGTAAAAAGGCTGGCATGAAAACAACAAAAGGAAATATTTAATATGCATGATGTTATCATACAACAAGAGAATTAAATGGTTCTGTATGCACAGTCAAACAAGCCTTTTTAGGAAAATTTCTTACTTATCATAATCCTGCCTAAGGGTCCCGAATCATAATAAATAAGAAATATAATAATACAATACACAAATCTTATATCACCAAAATTTTTAATACCAATAGGGTACTTGAAGGATAATTGACATAAGCATAAATCTAATAGCACATTGTACAATAACAAATTACATTAATATCAACACACCTATAGTGTGTAATTACTATCAATACAATAAGAATTATGATTAAAAAAAAATTCAAGTCACAAATTTTACACAATTGTACCTATGATAGGTGAGCTCACAATTATACAAATTATAAGTAATTATGCTTAAACTCATATTAAAAAAATTCAATTCACATATAAATAAATAAAAATAATTTCACGACTATGACACATTGATAGAAAGTATCATATACCAAAGAACTAATGTCATGTATAAATATATATATATATATATATATATATATAAATGGATAGCAATTCACGAACGTAATTGGCCAGCCACTAAAATGATACCATTAATTATATTTTAATACATTATTATATGTACTTTAAGTATCATTCGTGAATTACCAAAGAAGTGACAATTCCAAATTAAATGGCAATTAAACGAATTGAAGACAATTTGGAATTAAAATGCAATTGGAATGATACCATCAGTACATGTTAAATTGGCAATTCACGAGCCACCACGCGATCAATTTGCTCGTGAATCAAAGATTGACCAACGAGGTCAATTTGCTCGTGAACAATTGCCAATTTGTATTCGTTTGGCTGGACACTTTGATCTCGGAGAAAGGAACAATATCAGGTATTAAAACAAATGAGTATTACTGTATTCAATACAAGCAATACTTTTGCGTATATTAATCGAAGAAAAAAAATTCCAAAACTAATTTCATTAATTCGAGCAAAAAAAGATTCAATCGAAATTATGGTTCATAAATTAGGGTATACGAATTTTTGATTTAATTATAAAAAAGAATATAATAGTCATAATCTATATCTATTTGGCTCCGATACTAATTGAAGGATTTATATCATCATTCTATAAATCTAGATCAATTATAGATACAAGATTATAATATATTAAATGAATTGTATTCAAGAGATAGATTAAGAATGTGTACCTAATATGATTCCATAATCCATTATTGTTTAGTGAAGGGATCAAGAGAATTCGCATTCGTGTGTGTGAGAGAAACTGCCCTCAATCCCGGTAGGTTTTTTGTGCATACTAAAAATTACCTAATGGGGAAGCAGTTTATAACTTACCACATGAGAGTAGAGACTTTTCAACGGGCTACTAAATAAACAACTCAAACTCATCACGGACTACTCACAACAAAAGTCTAATTACAATATTCATAAATTGACCAAGTACTATATTATAAAACATAATTTCATAACTAATATATATTAATAATTTAAACAATATTTTAATTATTAAATAATGCTAATCCACATAACATATATATATTTGAATTAAAATTCAACACTTTGTGCATTCCTCTAATCACAATTCAAAATTCCATGGCCTTCACATGTAAGTGTCACCATGACATGATTGTGAATAGCCTAAAGAACAATTTCCCCATGAGCCAAGGTGCAATATGGGTAATATTATTGTTTATCATTGAATCAGTAATGGAGGGTCAAATGCAGACCACAGAGGAAACTGAGAGTGGATAGGGGAAGGTATTGGCATACTTAAAGGAAATAATGTGACCATTTTGCAAGGGCTTCCCATCATTAACAAGGCAGTCATTGTAGCGGAGGCGCTTGAAGATTTTTGGGTTGATAACGGTGGCAGAACTGAACTCGCCACAGTTAAGGTGAATGTTAGAGAGTTTGCAAGTTGCAACCATTATGGCAAGTATTCGTGATCTCAACTGTGTAGATGGGAATGCCACTTGGGAGTGGGACTGTGGGACCTTGGTTTATTTCAATATCTGACTTGATGCACTTGTCACCCAATATTCTTCTGTCCTTAGGATTCTCAATTGCATTGTCTGCATCAACGGAATAAACAAATTATAAAAATGATCTTATTAAAAAATATTAATGGCAAAAAATATATTAAAATATAAATTTGATTTGATGTAAATCAATTTACTTAAGTTCAATTAATTTAAAAGAATTTCTATTTGTAGAAATTTGAAAAATAAAAGAAGATATGAAAAATAAATTCATTTCTATTTTATAGCTCTTTTTTTAAAAAGAAAATCATTTCAAAATCAAATCAATTATTATTTATATAACTTCCAAAAAAATATTTTTATTAATCAAATTAAATCTCCAATTTTTGGTGATTAATTAATACTCAAAATAATTTTATTGTTCAAAAAAGAGTATAAAGCAAGTTCTAACCAAATAAACAAAAGATTATGCTTTAAAAGTTGCTCAGTAAGTATAACATCAATATTAAATATTCACATTAGAGTGTAATATAAAGAATGAACAACCCAACCACCTACCATACACAGCGAAAAAGCACTACTATTGAGGTTATGTAATTCAAAATGGAAACAAAGCAAAACTCAAAAGGCTAGAGAGCAAGGCGCTCGCTTTCCAATTTCTTTGTATGGGCAAAATTTGCTTTCCAGCAACTTTCAACTGGGGAAAAAATGCTGATTCACAAGATCTATTGTTACATAGTTTAATTTAGACAAAAATAAGAAATACAAATAAACCAGCAACACATTTCTTCATTTAACTAGAAAAAAAACAGGATCAATTTGAAAATGGAAGAGATAGCCATAAGCCCACCACACTAAGCACTCTTTGAAATCAATTCTCAAACATGGTGAATAAAGAAGAAAAAGTGTTGTAGCAAAAGGAAAAAGTAAATTGGGGCTTTTTTACCAAACTATCACTGTTGATAAAATTATTTATCAAATTGTTATTTTTTAAACTATTTATCAAATTGTCATTTTTTTAAACTATTTATCAAAATACCACACTTTTATAATTATATATTAAACTGCCACACTTTTATTCTACGTAATTTTTTTTATTATTATCTGGCCAACCAGGATGCGCTAAATAGGATGGCGCATCCTGGTTGGAAATTTACAAGGAAAACTCTACCCCTGTTGGTGTAACCCTTTATTTAGTAAAAATTTTAAAAAAAATACTAGAAAATTTGAATTTACATTTTTGTAAATTATTTAAATTACTTAATAAAATTTTGTAAGTATTTATTAATGAGTCCATACTAATTACGGAATTAAAATATAAAATATAAAATTAAAAAATTGACAAAGAAATAAATGGTATATCCTTTAGAAGAGACTTATCACTTATAAGTTATATTTGGTTAATATATTCCTTAAAACAAACTTTAATGACTTTCCTTTTATTATTAGTTAAATCATAAGGAAAGTGAGTATTGATGATATGGGTATTAAATGCTTCCTAAACAATCTTGGATTAATAACACTCATTTTTTTTTATTGGTCATATCAATTGAATTATTCTTACATTAATTCAAATAAATAAATGAAATATTTAATATATTAAAAATTTTAAAAATATTTTTTAGTTTTTAAGTAATTGAGAGAATTTATCCATTACATAAAATTGTTAATGAAAAGTATTTACTATTTAAGAAGTATTGATATTTTAAAATAATAATTATATTAATATTTAATATTTATCGTATCATATATTTGTTAGATATTTTCAAATACTTATAGTTTATATCTTTAAATTAGTATTTTAACTAAATATCATAAAAAAAATTATGCTTGTAATTTATAGGCCTTTTTTTTGTATGATACTAGACGTTTATGTTAGTAAAAAAAAACATTATTTGAAACGTTTATTTAGTGAGTAGGATTCGGATCCCAATAATCCCCCTCCCAATTTTTTAGTAATTCGAATTAGTGAAAATTTTGACAGAGTTTTCCCTAAATGTTAGACCTCCCCAAAAGCACATGATCCTGTTTAATGTAACCAGTAACCAAGATCTTTAATAAAAACTAAAACTGAGCGGAAAACATATATAATCTAAATCTAATCTAATAAGGGTACCAAACTCACAAGAAGATATTATCAATAGTCTTTTACACAAAATCACTAAATATAATTACATGTTAATGTCAATGAGATGGGCTCGCATCAGAATGCGGTGGCCTGTGAGATGGTTCGGAAGAGGGACCTGGTTGTGATGGGTATGGTGGGTAACCTGGTGGTGGGTAAGGATATGGTGGGTAACCATGTGGTGGGTAAGGATATGAGGGGTAACCCGGTGGCGAGTATCGATACGGTGTGCAAGGGTATGGTGGGTAATATGCAGGTAGTGGCTGAGTAGGGGGTATGTAGCAGTGGTAGGAGGCTGAGTTGTATGCTGGTTGGTAGAGCTGGAGTCCTCGGGATGTCGAAGTAGTGTCAGAGTGCTCGCTAATCCTCTCCTCCGTCTACGCCGCGTTCCCTGTTGACTAGACTCCTCGGGCGGCCTTGAAATGTCATCTGCTGCTGGAGCTGGACGCAACTGTTCCATCGTAATGCGGTCATGCTCCCGCAATAAGTGTAGGATCTGTGTAGCAGCCTCTCGAGTGGCGGTGTCAGTAGTTGAACTGAGCAAATACTCTGCAATGTCTGCCTAATAAACATATATAATTTATGTCATTATACTGAATACAAAATACATATAATAATTAACAAATTGGTAAAGAGCTTACCGCATTCCCAATAGATGCGCTAGTGGGAGCAATCCAACGTCTGGTAATTGTTTTATACCAATGCATGTACTCAGAACACGAACTGAGGGGTGCGACCAATGGGACTCCCCTAACAAGCTTCTCCCTACGACTATCCCAGGTGGCTATATAAACAGCATGTGTAGCTGGCCAATCCTCGTCATGCCTACCTGCCAGTGTAACCGAGTGCAATCTGTCTAGTTAGAGCGATCTCCGTGGAATGGGTTAGTCAAGACCAAACTGGCGCATGACGCGGTCTGGCTGGTGCCACTCAACAATGTGAAAGCATATGAGAGGGACCACTGCCAGTGTTATGTCCCTACCAGTCACACTAAAAGGTGGCAATGTTGCCACCTGCTCATCCGTGTATGGTTGCCATATAAACTGAAAAAATGAGCGACACAAAACATTAAGACGACATATGCATAAGTAAATATCTCAAAGGAATGTAAACGAAGACATACCTCATCGTTCTTCAACTGATCAAAGAACTGGCGGTAATATGCAAGGACGCCAATCACAATATCACTCAATACTTTATGCTTGCACCACCTATTTGGTAAATGAAAGTATTACAAACGTAAGTTACAAATATTAACAAAGTATGTCAAGGAAGTAATGTAAATATATGAAATGAAATAGAAACTTACTCCCATCCTAAGGGACGTAATTGACCACGATTAGCATCATAAAACATATCAGGCTCAACATGGTCAGCTAATGTAGGGGCAAGCCAGGGGAATCTGTACCATGCCCAGTACTGCAATAAGATGCATGCCCCTCCGATCTCGCGTGCGTCATAGTCCGTAGCTTTACAAAGCTCTCTATACAGGTACGCCAAAACACAGACCCCCAGCTATACGTCCCGGCAACATCAAAGTCCTCCAACAATGGAAGGAACATCAAGTGCACGAGCTTCCCCGAATGATCGGGGCATAAGATACCCCCAAGCAACCGAAGTATGTAATGTCGTGCACGCTGTTGCATGTACTCATCATCATCATCCTCAGTGGCTACAGTAACACTCGGCTGCCACAAGTATGTCATGTCAATGCGTGCCCCAGCTATGAGCGAAGGAGTCTTATTAATCCCTAACAACTGAGCACACAAACTGAGCTAGTCATCCCTATGGGTAACGCCAGTGACTGCAGGGCCGTCAATGGGAAGACCCGCTATCATTCTGATATCCTCCAACGTAATGGTGCACTCCTCAGTAGGCATGTGAAATGTATGCGTCTCTGGGCGCCATCTCTCAACCAACGCAGAGATCAGGGAGTGATCAATACTGCAATAGCCCATATGGGCAACTCCCAAGAAACCAGCTTACAGTAGATACGGAAGAATCGAAGCAGGGGGGTCCATATGTTTCGTCTTCTGAGCACGTCTAACACGCAGACGCCGGTTCTCATATCCCTGCCATACATGCTGGGAAACATAGTACTCCTGCAACTCCAAAATCGAGCCGTCCTCTAGTCCGGGGTTTACACGGAATGTCATCTGTCAGCTGTATGCCAAATAATAACAACAATTAGTGTTGCAATATGATTACTATAATAAAATATAATATGACCATATGATAACTATACTAAAATATAATATGGAAGATATAAAGTTAACAATGAGAATCAACTAACATATATAGGAAAATAGTATTCGAAGACAACATCATAGATTGGTGATACAAAATAATACAATCCCAAAGTACACATTATTACTAACACAAGATTCTGAAAATGAAAATAAGTCCTAAATCAACTAGATGATCCCAGTTGATGGCCTTACTCCATCATCCATCAAGGAACTCGATCTACCGACACGACAAGTGCGAGAATTATAGGTTGATGGCATCTTGTACACGTCTGTCCTGGCCCTGCTTCACGCCAATCCATCTCATTCCTGAGTCGGGTTGATTTTGGTCGACCTTTAGATCTAAGCAATGCACGTGGTGGCACCAAAGTGGTGTCGGGAGCTGCAGGCCACCATGGTTTAGCCCGGACCGGTTCAAAATCAAACTCATAGGCTCTATAAATGCTTTCCATCATGTAAACCCTATGAACAAATCAGAATGGGTCAACTGCCACTGAAGCACACGCAGCAATCGCATGCGAGCATAGATAATGCAATGCTTGAAACACCCCACAGTCACACCGCCTTTCTTCCAGGTTCAAAGTATAAGAAAGTCTACCCTGTTGTGTTACAGGGTTAAAAGCCTCTTCAACCATGAACCTTGTGTTCTCTCTATTGTACCGACGAACTTGGTGTGAACTGGCCTTTGCCAGATTGACTCTCCAGTGCTTCAATAAGTCATCACTCCATTCCTGGTTAAATGTCATCAATTTCGAATTTGCCTCGTCTTTTCGGTTGACAAAGTATTCTACTAACTTCGTATATGTCAATTGAACCAATGCAGTTATAGGTAGATTTCTGCTACCCTTCAACACTCCGTTAATGCACTCTGACAAATTAGTAGTCATATGACCGAATCTACGACCACCATCATATGCCAAACTCCATTTTTCTTTTGAAATTTTGTTAATCCAATTTGCCATATCCGTTGTAACTTTAAGCTTATCTAGCCTAGCATCAAACTTTATTGCGATTGGTTCATACCCTGATACAACAAATAAATTGGGTTAGTATTAAAACCTAACTATTATTATCGACAAAATTAGAATACAAATAGAAAATATAAAGTACTTGTGTTAATCAAAAATCTTTTCAACTCTTTGTTCTGAAATTTGGAGTTAAAATTGGAACCAATATGCCGTATGCAGAAGACATGATATGCATTCGGAGGCTGCCATCCAAGATTTTCATTTGCCACTGATTGTAAGATGCCTCGATGTCGATCAGAGATCAAACATAACCCTTTTTGTTGGGTAACATGCAATCTCAGGTGGGCTAAAAACCAACTCCAAGCATCCTTTGTCTCCCCCTCCACAATGGCAAATGCAATAGGTAGAGGTTTTCTATCTCCATCTTGAGTTGTTGCAATCAACAACTTATGACGGTACTTGCCATACAAATGAGTGGCATCAATCTGAACAATGAGCTTCCAATATCGGAAGCCAGCCACACATGGTCTAAATGTCCAGAATAATCGACAAAAGACTCTTTTTGAACGATCGAGTCGGTTATTCACAAAACATTCCTCGTCTTGCAACTCCACCACTGTGTCTTTCATATCTCTCTTCATGGCTGCTAGCCATCTGGGCAACACCTCGTAAGATTTGTCTCAATCCCCAAACACATTCACAATAGCCAGTTGTTTTGCCTTCCAAGCTTTTCGATATGAAACTTGGTAACCAAATTGGCTTCGAACCCGTTCAACAATTAAGGATATGGGTGCATCGGGTTTTGTTCTAACTAACTCCAAAATGCAAGAGCAGATCAAACGAGAGTCCAACTTCTGGTAATCTAATGACATAGATGGGTTTACGCAACTATGAGGTCCATTATATTTTGTAATCTGTCACGTATTTGACCTCTTACTTTGTATGGCTCTAAGTCTTCAATTACAACCTTCGTCAAAACTAGGGCACTTGGCAGTCAGTCTTCGTGAATCAGAGTCTTCAATCTTGTACTCTTGATGCCTGTGAATAGAATATTGTTTGAGGGCTAACTTCACGGAATCTTTTGATGGAAATTGTAAGTCAACATAGAATTCATCATTTATGCTCCAAGTCCCACGACTGTTTAATTCAGGCAAGTTATCAGGATTACTCAATGCATCCCAGTTGATTTGAGAAAACTGAGGGCATGGTGGCACAAACATGGATTCAGGTCCTCGAGGCATAAATATGAATTGAGGAGCAACCGCCAATGGAACTTGTAAATTTTCTTCGGCATCAAAGTTTCCTGCCTCTATGTCGGTGTCTGAATCGTCACCCTCAGCTACTTGTTCTTCGTTTTCACTTGACTCCCATACTGCATCTCTGACAAGTGGGTTATCAGCTTCAACCATTGCACCACCAATAACGATCATATTGCATGGCTCAACTTGATTAGAAGGACCAACTTGAGCTTCGATTTCACCAGGAGCTTCAACATGCTCTTCCTGCCCACTTGTTTCTACCTCCACATACAACTCCATCGACACCATGCTCGGAGTTTGACAGAATGAATTTATTATGTACTTTACATCATCATCGTCTTCTATTGGAAGGCCTACCCATCTCCACTGATTGAAGCATTGTGGACACCGATAGACAACCTTTAACACATGTTGGTTTGCTTGGAGCCTCAACTTTGAATGAATCTTATTTTTCAACCCATCCAAAGTCATATTGGCTGTGATCACAATAGGTCTAGGAGGAGGATCTTGATACATGACACCCTCTTCACCGTCATACATTGTCCCATTGAAGTAAATGTGCACATTCAGCGGTTTTGTCATGTTAACTCCAATTCTGAATAATAACAATTCAACACATATTTATTTAATATATTAAAAATCAATTACAATATTAATTGGACATATAATAATATATAAATATATTTATTCAATATAATAATGTATAACAATATATAACAATGTATAACAATATATTACATATATTTATTCAATATATTAAAAATTAATTATAATATTCAATATAGTTATTTATGTACAAAAAATTTTTAAACTCGGTTATTTTGAATTAAGTTACATTTACTAATTTAAATCATGTCAAGTACTCAAGAAAAAAATATATATCCTATTCGATTACCTACAAAATAATAATGATCTATACAATTCAGACTACATATCATACAACTCCATTATTCACTAGCCAATAAAAATATTAATGTATAATAACATTAATTTACAATTAACATTAACATAATAAAAATCAATCAACAGATAATAAATAAACTATTTAAATATTGAAAGAGATACTTACAGTGTTAAGGAATACGATCTAAATTTGATCACAACTAATGATCCAGACACCACTTCTAGTTAGAATTGAGTTCGTTGAGAAAGTTCAGAGCGTTTAGAGAGAAGAAATTTGTAGAGAGATAATGAGAATTTAGAAAATAATTTGAATATCACGGATGAGGGAGGAGTGAGGTTATATATAGCCTGGTTGCACCAACAAGGGTGGTGCAGGTGGCCTGGTTACGCTACTCTTGTTAGAGTTTTCCTTGTAAATTTTCAACCAAGATCTGTAAAAGTAGGATGGACGCGATCACGATTAATCAGATAATAATAAAAAAAGTCACGTAAGATAAAAATGTGGCAGTTTGATATATAATTTTAAAAGAGTGATATTTTGATAAATAATTTAAAAAAATGATAATTTAGTAAATAATTTAAAAAAATAGTAATTTGATAAATAATTTTACCAATAATAAAAGTTTGATAAAAAAACCAAGACAAGGGTGCAGAAAGAAGCAACAAAAATGGCAGAAGAGAAATGACAGAACATGACAAAATGGTAAAACTACATTTGTTTATCACATACAATACAATACATATATCCATTCCCATGCTCATGCAGTCGCGCATACATAATAGAGAGAGAAAGTGCACTGGACGAAGAGAATACTGTTAGGATTTACTCTGTTTGTTTCTGTAGGAAATGGAGTGAGAACTGTAGAGATGGTGGGTCACTCTTGCAATGTTGGGGGGAGTCTGTGGCTCTGGGCAATTAAATACTACAAAGACAGAAACCTCCAACAATTAAATTTGAATTAAGAAAAAATAAAATTTTAAATTTTTCCCACCCTTTTATTTGGATAATAAAAACTGACGCTAAGTTTTTTTTTTAAATAATAAAATTTATTTTTTTATTTAATTTGATTTGATTTAAAAATTAAATTTTGTATTTGAAACTTATTATAAAAATAAATTTGAATTAATTTGTAAAATTATTTTTTATTTTTATTAAAATTGGACTTGATATGATTTTATTTTATTATTTTAAATTTTTACTCTTATGAAAGATAATTAGGCGTAGTTAATAAAAGTAAAATAATTTATATATGTTAAATCAAATTTAAATTTATCAAATCTTATCAAATTCATCCCTATATAATAAATTTTATTTACAAATCAAATAATCCATTTTTTCGCATTCCAAATTGCAAACACACTCTAACTCAAACATTCAACTAAAATAAGAAAAACTGATAAAAAAAATCTATTAATTGATATAATTTTTCAGTTACATTTTTTTTTTGAGTTATTAGCATTTAATCGATATAAGAAGTTCGGAGTTGTTTGTTATAGATAGACTCGATAGGCATGGGATAGTAACTTGCCAATAAAAATTAATAGCATGGATAGATCCAACGCATATGGGATAGTAACTCATTAATTTAATGTCCAATCCACTAAAAAATGGTAGTATTGTCAATATGGATCCCACCTCGAAACCCAATCCACCTTCATATAGACTTTTCTTCATTCTAATCGGATCTAGCATATAGAAACAAACAAAGCAAAGAAAAATTTTACAAATCAGATTCACCAAAAAACCAAAAACGCATTTTGCTTTTTTCGAACCGAGAATCAAATAGTGTTTTTGATTGGTTTGAGAACCATTGTTCGGTGTTGATTTCTGCTCGATAGGTTTTGATTTTTAATTCATTTTTTTAGATGATTGACACATTCAATTCATATCCGCATTTTGATTTTTTGAGAATAGTGTTTGTGACTCATTTTGCTGCATGAAATTGTTTTTAGATGATTCAGATTCAGTAGGTAGACTCAGACAAATCGACATAGCTGGTCAAACACTGCTGAAACCCTTAACTTTGCATTAATTTCTCTTCATGATTTGTCTCTCTTTACTTCTCTTATTTAATTCTTTGCTACATTAAGAACTTGATAGTTTCACACCTTCACCCCCTCTCAGAAAAACCTTCCTCATTCATGGTTTATTCTTCGGTGCTTCTACTTTTTACTTTGTTTGTACGAATGGTCATTTTTCTTTTTCGCTCTGATTGTTTTGCGACTTATTTTATATCAAAGTTCATGTGTTAAGATGCTCTATTCTTCAATTTTATTACGAATGGTCTACGTTGTATTTGCTTCGATCTGATTTTTCAGTTATTAAGTATTATGCTATACCCATAATGTGTATGCCATAAACGAATCAGGCTTTAAAAATATTTTATTCATTTTTTCACTTTACATACATTATTATTTGTTTTCATTAACACAATGCCTTTTTTGTTTACGTAACCCGCGCTTCTCTTATTATCTTTTTGCTTTTGTTGGTCCCTAGTTCTCCCTTTCAGAACCTTCAATTTTTTTTCTTTAATATACCTTCTTATTTTTTTTCTGTTCGAGTTGATATGTAAATGGGTATATGGATTTTTGTTCTTTTATTAGCCTAGCAAGTAGCTACTATTTTAGTTGTTTTTTGGTTTTTCTTCTCGTATGGGTATATGTCTGTTGTTTTTCTTCTTGGTTAGTTCTTCTACTTGAATACTTTGTGTTTATATTTTCTATCATCTGATCAACCCATGAATAATGAATCACCATGATTGGTGTTTTTTTTTTCTTCATTGCTTTTCTAATCGAGTTATGCTCCTTTGATTCTTTGAAAATCTATCATCGTCGAGTTCGTTTTTAAAATACATACATTGTTTTCATTAACCCAATGCTTTTTTTCCGCCCCTAACTTTTATGGTGTCCTTATTACCTTTTTGTTTCCATTAGCTTTTCATTGTGTATTTATTGCATTCTTGTTTCTTTTTCTTCTCTGCTTCTGCATTATGCTTTCTTTTTCTTTCCCAGAGAGGAGCATTAGTTTATTACATTATGCTTCTTTTTCTTTGTTTTATATTGTTGCTGTGATGTACCCCTGCATTCCTGAATTTAATTGGTTAAATCCTAGATGAATATGTAGTTGGAATCTACATGGACCAAATTTCTAGGTGACTGTTAAAGACAACATTTTTTGCTATCCTTTTCTGGGTGAAGGTTTTAGATATTAATTGAAGACTTGGGTTCTTGAAGAAACTCCAATAACAATGTGATGTTTTCTAGATGAAGAAAACTTCATTGTTGATTTTGGCTATGTTCTCTTTGCAGCAGCTTCTCATTCTTTTTTGTTTTCTTTTTTTCTTTTTGGTTAAATACAGTCCGTTCCTTCATGCCCAAAATAAATGGAAAGAAAGTAAGGTGATTATAGTATATATATTTAATAGTCAATAAGCAATGAACCATGTTTTGTTGCCATAATGCCATATGCACAGAGCATACTATTACTTTTCCCTTGAAAAATGGTCTACAAAATATTGTTTTAGGGGGAATTTGATGTTCTGAAAAGAGTGAAAATTTGACACAACGTAAAGAAGAAAGTTGAAGACATACTTATTGTAAAAGAAAGATGGAGAAGTTAATCCAATGTATATTTTACCATAGGTTTTAACAAGATGTTGAATCTTATGGTCTTATGGGTAAGAATGAACAAAAATTACACATTATGATGCTGTGATATGATTTCTTAGATACTATTCCCCTCTTATATCCAGGTATCTATCTGAATTTAAGACTGTATATGTCAAACATTAATTAATCAGTTAATAGGAAATCTATATATGCAGCGGAAAAAAGAAATTAAGGTCCCCCTGACCATACATAATGTATATCTTATTGTATTCTTTTGGATACTAGGGTTTTTACATCTTTTGAATTTTGAGCCGTAAAGTGAGCTAAGGTCAGCTCATAAAAAAGATGGGTCAAGTTTTATTTTTAGTAGGTCAAGGCCAATTCATTAAATAAGTGAGTCAAATTAAAAAAAATATTATTATTGTGAATCAGCCCATAAAGTTGTCTTAACCTACTTGATTTTATGGGCTTTTGGCCTTGTGGGCTTTTTGTCTTGTGAATTTTTTAGCCCTGTGAACTTTTTGGCCGTAGTCCACATGGGCTGGGACTTGATGAGTTGGGCTGAACTTTTTTGACAACTTTAAAAAATGGTAACTGTGGTGGGATATTCTTTTGCCCATAAAATTTCACTATCATTATTGGTTAATGATTAGCAATAGCGAATTCCCTCCACGCTCCGGCTTCATAAAAGGAGAAAAAGAAAAAATATTTTTAATAATAAAATAAATATTTAAAAAAGTATGTTACTAATATTTTTTTTTTTCAATATGGTGGGTGGACCCATCTCAAGAGCTTTTCCATGGTTCAAAAGAGGTTATTGTTGGATAATGATAATTGAATAATTTATCCACTTAATCTTATAAACTAGAATATTCTTTTATGAAAGTGAGATATTTGCTTATTATAATATCTTTTTCTTTGATAGTAATTTTTTTTTCATAATATTTTTTTCCTCATATCATGTATACTTTCTTCTACATTATTTCTCCTTTTATGCTAATTATCCTTATTTACACTCACATTTCTTATTTCTTTTCTATACATTACAAATTAAATTTAATTAATTAATTTCTAAATTTACTTAATCAATATCATATATATCTTTATTTTTGTTACAAATACCAATGTCTATTTATATAACAATAATATTATTCTTACACCTTTTTTTCTTTTAAGTTCTACACCTCATTTTTTTACACTTTTATTCTATTCTTCTCTCTTATATGTTTTTTAAAAAAGAAAAATTTATTTTATTTTTCTCTTATCTCCCTTTTTTCATAAGAAGAAGGCTTATAATATAACATAGGTGTAAAAAATATTGGGCAAGTTTAACAATTTTGATTTATATAATAATTAAGCTATGAACTATAAGGCGAGAATATGGCAGGGAAAGGCTACGATAAGACACATACAAACATGTATGAGATTATGTGTAACGAATTCTCTTTTGTTTGGTTGAGTAGAAAAGTTAAGGAAAGAAAATGTAATTTCATAAAATGACATAAATATTCTTATTGTACATGCATGCGAAGAATAAATTAATTTTTATTTTCATTTCTAGGCACACTTTTTCTAAATTATATAAATAAATAAATCTTACAATATTAATTTGTAAAATAAGTTATTGAGACTTAAATTATAAAATTGAATTCTAGATTATTTATTCCTTTTTTTTAATGAATTAGAAATAGAAACCAAAAATAAAATTCCAAAACCTAGTTTTTAAATATTGGTTAATACTAACGCATGTCCAAAGTAGGAAAAACATTCATATTCGTAAGTTTAGCTTTAAAAAACTAAACATTGTGGGATTGTTAAAAAAAAGTAATAATAATAATAACACCTGATTTTTCATATATTTTAAGACATAATACACAGAAGAAATTTAATATGTGAAAAATATACTTTTTATTTTATATATATATATATATATATATATATATATTAAAACAACTTACTACATTAAATAAACCTAAATTGATTTTAAAAAGAATCTCCTACCTAATGGTCTACCCAAAAGTTGACATACCATTATCAGTTTTTTGACCGTTTTGTCTTTAATGGTAAAACTTTTTACTTTTTATCAAATTGTCATTGTTTTCAAATTATTTATCATAATATCACACTTTTTACTGCGTTAAAATTTTTTATTATTTAACGTTCTATGTAAATAGCGCCAAAGGAAGTGGTGCTACCAGTTAAAGCCATGACTTTAACACGTAGATAACGTCTCCCTTGTTGACGTTATCACCTCTGATATGCCAAGCATTTTGGCGTTATCCATTACGCACCCTATTTAAGCACCTCTCCTCTTCTCTCACCGGCCAAGTTTTTAATTTTTCAAATTTTCACCTTTTCTCTAAACTTTTTCTCTCACTAAATTTTATCCAAAACCCTTCTTTGACTGTAGCTTGTGGCTAAAACGATTAGAGTTTAGGGTTTGTTAGAAGATGGGAAGAGATTTTGTACATACGTCAAAGATAAGCTCTAGCATCAATGATTCATCCGTGATGGGGAGCAGAGGAAGTGCACAAATTTCTCCCTATCACGAATGAACTATTGATGCTAGAGCTTATCTCTGACGTATGCACAAAATCTCTTCCCATCTTTTAACAAACCTTAAATCCTAAACGTTTTAGCCACAAGCTTCTGCCGAATGAGGGTTTGACAGAAAGTTTAGTGAGAGAAAAAGTCTAGAGACAATGTGAAAATTTGAGAAATAAAAAACTTGGACAAAGGGAAGAGAAGAGATATGCTTAAATAGGGTGTGTAATGGATAATGTCAAAACGCTTGACATGGTGATAACACCAACAAGAGTGACATTATCCATGTGTTAAAGCCATCATGTGTGGCGTTACTAAGTGAATAATGCCACCCTAGTTGGCATTATCATCCATGTTGCACCAAGACTTGGCGTTATCTAACTGGTAGCGTCATCTTTTTTATGCTATCTATATGAAACATTAAATAATAAAAAAATTTAATGTGACTAAAATTAAAATTTTAATAAATAATTTAAAAATAATAATAACTTAATAAATAATTTTACTACTAAAAGCAAAACATTCACAAAGCCTGCCATTATCTACCTTCAAAGAAAGCAAATACTTAAAATTAACACAACCATGTGAGATAAATTTCGAAGACATTAATGAGAAGCTCAAATTGTTTATTCACATTACAGCCATTTTGGTGTAACTGTGCAAGACACCAGAAAACCACATGTTTTTAGTCATTTACGTGTGCTACACCAAATGCCTGCAAGCAAATTTTTCTGGTGTTAGCATGATTTTGTAAAAAATAATTCTAAATCTTTTTAATCATTCTCATACTAAATACAAAAAATATTGAATATTTTTTATATTCAAAATATTGAATGTATTTATTTTTTAACTTTTTACTTAATTTTTTTATTAAATATTAAGAAAATTACTAAAATAATATTTTAAGAGAATATACAAAATTAGTTTATCATACAAACAGTTTTGCAGAACTAGAAGATAAAATTGATTAAATACCATGTTGAAGAACATTGTTCAATTAGTCAACAAGTTGTTCCTCTCTACTGGACCAGAAAATTTGAATATCTATAAAAAGCCAGCCAAAAAACTATACACGACAAATGCTCTCATCCTACATCTCAAGTTAGGAACTTCCTATGAGGTCAAACCAGTCTACAAAAAAATATAGGTTCCCGATACACCGTAGATGCACCAATCAGAAGCCCCACAAAATATGCAGTAACAAGGCTTTCATCGTTCTAGTTTGCCACTATTAGACTTCCTTTCAAGCCGCCTTACCTTGTCAAGCAGCTCTTGGATGGTATTTGATGCATCCTACAGGAGAAACACAAATCTCGTGAGCCACAAAAAAATAAATAAATAAAAATATATTTAAAAAAAATATGGCACTTTTCCTTTTTCCTTTTTTATTTTCTTTTTAAAGGAAAGAAGAGGGCATTGGGAAACGGGGAAGGACCTGTAGCTTCTTTCCCAAATTTTTCTCCTCAACATCGCGTCGATCCCTCTCTTCAGAGAATACATCAATTAGAGTTTCTTGTTCCTTGTTCAAATCTTCAATCTTTTTTTCCGCAGAATGGAGCTGATAAAGAGAAGAGAAGAAATTAAAAAAAAAAAACATGCAATTAAGTTTAAAAAAGGAGAGAGCAATTTTAGAAGTTAGACAAATTCATTAAGTACCACCATATTCAATGTCCTCAAATTTGATTTTATTTGAATTTACAACATCTTTCTCATTTCTTATTCATTTCAACCATGATTTACATATCGAATTTGCAAGTGATATAGTCATAGTGGGAGAGTTGAGAGAGTGAATAAAAATAGTAAACTACATGTATGAAAAGAAGCTCTCGAGTCATATGGTTTCCGATTAAGTACAAGTAAAACAGAGTATATTGAAAGCATCTTTTTACAACATGCTCTAGCAGACTTAAAAGGCAAAAATATGGATCATACCAAACCATAAGTAGCATGGTATGGTTATCTTGAATTTATCAAAGTGACCAAGAGATTGAGAAAAATGTAAATCATAGGATTCAATCAAGGGGAATGCAATGAAGAAATGCTGTAGGCATTGTTTGTGACTGGAAGATGCCTCTCAAGCTCAAATGAAAATTTTACCGAACAGCCTTAAAAGATAAGTAATGCTTTATGGTACTAAATGTTAGTCAATAAAGTGTGAACAAGATCATAAGCTAATGTGGAAATGAGAATGTTGCGGTGGATTGGTGGACAAACAAGAAAATATTAAGAATGGATATATTAAAGAGAAAGTAAGTAGCAACTATTGAGAAAAAGATGACAGAATTTCACCTGTAATGGTTTGACTATGTAAGAAAATCAATTGAGCCCCAATAAGGAGTTGATAAGATGTAGGATAGCCCCGTAAACAAAGAATAAGACCTAGGTAAACTCTAACACTATGTTTGGATGATAGGTAATGAGGGGAACGGAAAGGGAATGAGGGGAACGGAAATAAGAGTTTTAAAACCTTGATCTAAATAGGAATCATTTCCCCCTCTTCCCCTCAAATGCCCAACTTTTGTTTCCCCCAAAATTGAGGGGGAATGGGAGGAACACATAGGTAATTCCGTTCCGTTAATGAAACTTCCAAACAAAGAGAATGGAAATTATGTTCCATTCCATTCCTTTCCTTTCCATTCCATTCCTACCTATTCCGTTCCGTTCTATTAATGAAAAAACATCCAAACATAGGGTAAGAGAAACTACTAAAAAAAAACCTTGATCTAAATAGCATTTCCAAAAACTTAGTTCTTGACGGAACAGAAAATATTATACGCAAGGCCATTGCTATTATACACCCTCCTATGTTAGGGTGTATGATACACCCTAACATTTAATTGCAGTTTTTTTTTCACACTCAACCACCACCGGCGGCTGTCATAGCCACGGCCGGCCACTGCCGTATACCGGCCACCGCCGCCAGCCACCATCCGCCTGTGGTCACCACTTACCGCCGGCCACCATTCACTGCCAACCACCACTTGCTGCCGACCACCACTTGCTGCCGGCCACCGCTGGCTACTGGCCACCACCACTGCCACCCGCCACCACCGTCACCATTGCCACCACCATCGCCGCAACCACCGCCAGCTGCCAGTCGTCGCCCTTGGATCAAGCCTCCATAACCTGCTTAGCAGGTTTCCTGTCCTTAATCTAAGTCATTGATATTTTTTATGATTAAATCAATAGTTTAGATCGCAAGGTATACCATACACCCTCTTTTGGAGGGTGTATATTAGAATTTGCCTTATAAGTAATTAGAAAGAACACCATCTTCATATATTGTTATAAACAAAAAGACCCATCATCAAACCAAGCTCTTCTATTTTCCAGCACAAATGTCTAAACGATAAATAGTCATGGCCCAAACCTGAGTTTCGAGATTTTTACACCTATCTTTCTCATACTGCAGAGCCTGCATTGCTTCCCCTAAAATTTCTTCCTCCTTCCTGTCTAACCTATAACCCAGAAACATGAGGAGGATAAAGGGTCAATGAGTCAAGTCCAATATAGAAACCAGCATATACAGTGCGAAGAAGGAAAATAAATTTCTAAAATAACAATATACCTTTTCTTCAACTCACGATTCTCTTCTTTCAACTGCTGCAAAGTAAGTAGATCAGAGTCAGATAGTACTTGTTCACCATCATCATCTAGTCCCTGCAGTTCAACCACTTTTAGGAGCCATTTTCATATTACACCTAAACAAGAAAAAAATCTCAAGATACTGCATCAATGCCCTGGATTACACATTATGATTGATAACATCCTCATAAGAAAAGCTTTTAGAAAAATCACCCAACGTCTAATAGAATCACAACAGCTATAGGCCAAATGTATTTTTGTTTAAATCTCCTATTGGCGTTAGTTATAACCTGGTTGTACAACTTATTTAGACTGCAAATTACACATCTGCAATATGTTGACCCCTGGTAGCCTGAGTCAGGGTGCCTCGTGTGTATCCTAAGGGACACAATATTAAAGACCATTGCTTTGATCTGACACCCATGACCTTCCCTGCCCCACAAAAACAAGACCTAAGCTCTGCCTGTTTGGATGTTTACAAATTCCTCATTTTTCTATTATATTCATCTTCATGGTCAAACTCTTTCTTCACTCCTTTCTCCTGATAAAATGCTGCACATTTATTGTAAAAGTAATAGATTTCCAAATCCACCATTTCCAAACCTCACATATCATCAACACTTACTCAAGTTGTAATAGATTTCCAAATCCACCATTTGCAAACCTCACATATCATCAGCGCTTACTCAAGTTGCAATACATGTACAGTAGCAGACAAAAGAGAAAGAGGAAAGAGAGAAATAAAGAGAGATGATATGCATGACCTTTAGCTTGGATCCTCGTGTGAAACGCAAGGCTTTTCCACTTGATGTAGTATCTTGAAAACAACCATTCTCATTTTCAAATGACTTTTCAGCATGAGAAGTCTTTCGACTACTGCCCTTCTTTTGTTTCTTAGGTAAGGCAATATTAATTTGATCAATGACATCCTCAGCAGATGATGATTGTTCAGATGAACTTTGTATCCTACTTTTAGGAGAGGCTGACAAGCGACCATTCGTATATGCTTTATATCTTTCTGATTCTTTTCGTATCCGTTTTTGATTGGATTGTGAGTACAGTTTGTCTGATGTCAAAGGTGTTCCCTTATCATTTGTGGCAGAATATTTCCTTTTTGATTGAGATGATTCAGGAACATAATCGGGAGATGCCTCTACAGAACAAAATACATTTGTACGAAATCACAAGGTCATCATTTACAATAAGATTTCACTCACCATATGTATCAAACTAAAACAAAGCAAGGCCTCATATCAAACCTCTATCAGCAGAGTCGTTGATTGGTTTTTTCTTTCGATTGGAAGCATAACCAATTCTATTGCAGTTGGAGGACCTAAACAAAGTACAAAATAACAAATTAGCAAAAAAAAAATATTCATAATTCATGCAAGCAATTGTCACGAATAATCCAACAGAAAATCAAGAATCACCAATAATTCTTCTGCATTTGTATCAGTCGTGACTCCAGTCTTGATAAAACTAATGTACGCTCAAAGCCCTGCTTATCATGAGCAGGTTCAACAAAGTTGGCTTCCAACACACCTGCAAATAGAAACGAACCTTATCATAAATGAGCATAGTCAACTTGGTCAGAGGAATTCAAAAGAACAAGGAAAAAGCACCACCTATGACCCCGCGCCCACCACTTCCTGCTGGATTCCAAATCCTCCAGAATGGCTGACAATCATGAAAACCACCTATAAGAATAAATTCTAATGACCATGTTTGGAACTCTACAAACATACAGAACACAGCAACTCCTGAAGTCCAAGAACCCACCAAAAAGAGCAGTCCATATTGGTTGCTTTATCATAAAACAGCTTCTGAAATTTATCCCCCCACAAAAAAAGAAAAAGAACGTTTTCAAGTATAGTTCAAAGGAAGCCTTGATGAATTGAACAAAAAAGGATATCAACAGTTTTTTATTTGATTTGCAAATCGCAACCAAACAAATGAATGTTCATTTAATTCAAAAGAAACTCCTCATAACAAGACCACATAATGTTTCAGATTTGAAAACAGACACAGCAAATCATTTTCAGAACAGAACCCAACAGACACCCCAGACTAATTAACCTTAGCAACAACACATGAGACAAAGTGCAAAGTTTCTCATCATTTACAAGTAAAATAAAGGGAAAAAAGGATGACATTAAGCAGACAATACAAATTATTAAAATTCTATTAACATTGGTTCTTAGCCAATAAGCATTAACAGTAAAATATTGTGAGCACATAAAATTTAGATGTTAATTTCAAATTACCAATTGTAGATTAAAATCAACATAAACATAAGTCAACAACTGAGAAAGTATACTTTATTGTCACAAAAGCACTTGGACCACAGAAACTTCAAAGGGAAAAAGGGGGGGAATGAGCTTCTACACATACAATATGACATAACCACCTAACAAATGACGTTAAACATCCTTTGTAAACCATAACAAACCCTACCTTAATAAGTCGATTCTTATGATAAACATTGAACCCTGAAACATCAATATGATGAACAGCATCCTTGACAAATCCAATAGTAACAACAGCAACCATCTGTCAAAAGATCTAGATGAAATCACACTGATACACAAGTTAGGAAGATTAAACTTAAAATTTAGTAGACATATTACATTTGAATCCTTTGGAATCCCATCTGCGACAGATTGTGGCTTGTATGTGACCTCCTGAGACATCATCATATCATTCACTATATTGTGATGCACAATATCATTCCCACGAAGAATAATTCGAAAGCCTGGAGGAAGCCTCAGATATAAAATTGAGGCATAACTCTGGATAGACAAGAATAATAATAATGAGAAACATGATAATACAAACACACACACACATACAAGCCAGATAGATGTCTATATTAAACATAAAATTGAACTAAAATCATATTGCTTAATCTTTCAATAAGTTATCTCTTAGGAGTCCATGTCTAATTAATTTGCTATTTTCAGGGTTTCAACTATGAAAAGTTTTAGTTAAACATATACAGCAGACCATGGATGCAGGAAACATCTTAATATGTTTTTCTAAAACAAATATTTGTAATAATAATAATCATCTTGACTTACCCTTAGTGAATGTCGATAAGTTAGGAAGTGTCTAGAGTTGGGAAACTCTTTAGCCATCTGTATGTTTTTCTCATCTCGATTTACACCTCTGATTTGAATATCCTGACACAAACCATATGCATATCAAAATTGTATAAAGCTTGTTTCAAAATAAATGGATAATTTTTTTCTTTTGTTGGGGAGGGGGGGACAATGTGTTTCAGTTATCAGACATACATGTGGATCTGCATCAAAATCAAGCTCCAGTTGACCTTGGTCATCCTCCCAAAGATTGAATATAATTACTCGTGTACCATGATCTTTCATCAAATTGAACTGAATTGAGTAAGAGTAAGAAAAAAGTTTAACATACACACATATAACCTGATGATTTACTTGTGAAATTAGGCAATAAGCAGTTAAGCACCCATATGAGGAAAAGTCAGAAAAGAAAAAGATATGAGATTAATTTCCCCCTAATATAACAAGTGATTACCTGACGAAGAAGATCAGCTTCATTGTAAAATGGTGACCATTGAACTATTGTTTCAACATTTTTATTCCAATCATCAGTAGAAGTTCGTATCATCCTATTCCATTCCCGTCCTCCTCTTTCATAGTCCAGCTTTCATTTCAGTAGACACAACAACAGTTAGATGCTTAGATGCATACTAGAGAACATAAATTCAATTAATAAAATTCACTAGAAAACACCCCCACACCCTCACTGCCTCTCGCTAATATAATTTATCCAATCTACAACCATCCCCACCCCATCCTGTGTTTTGAAACCAAAGAATCCGTTTTTTTGTCAAAACACATGAATCTCATAACTGAAAATGGGATAATTAATTGCAAGCACAGTTGCTACAGTGACCAAGATAAACTCAAGGTTTGAGAAGTACCATATATCAAGACTATGGGAATTCGACTATCTTCAGGTAAAAAAATTAGACTATCCCATTATTCCAATAATAGTATAAACTATCACTAAATAATAATAACAATAATAATACCCTAAAAGACAAAGTTCATTAATTGGAGGGGACAAGGCCTCTTGTAATTACTAATGTGGCTTTGGCTTATAGACTTAATAGTGAATATGCAAGACATGATTCAACATAAACATTTTAGTTTAAGTCTTATAAGAAAAACTAAAATGAATAAGTAATCAAATCAAATTACCATGGGTACTACAATGTCTTCCTTCCCTGTACTCCTCAAAAATGTGTAAGACAGCAAGCCAATGCTTTGTGTAGAGCTAATAACAATGTCCAAATCACCCAGTTAGATACAAAAGCATGCCATGAAAAATAATGATAAAATATAACAGAAAGCAGACACAGATGCAAGACAAATTCATGCTCAAGCATTATCATATATGACTATTACTAAGGACAATTCTACAATTACTGATTGTGCCAGTGGTAGACCAGGCAACCTAAAATACTAATGGACACCTGTTCCTCCCAACAAAAACAAAACCATCAGAAACCAGGAACTTTTCAGGAGGGCGCATTTTATGCGGCACACTTATTGTAATCATGCTTCTCACAGATACAGAAACTTCTACCACCAATATTCTGCTAAGCCATTAACGCATGTCTATAAAAGGAAAGGAAATAATAAAAGTAGTGGATGGCAGAATGGATGGTAGAATGGACAGTAGAGTGGACAGTAGCTTGGACGGTAGAGTGGGGAATTGTTTCTAATAAATTGCACTCTAGTAAGTTGTGCCTAGGAAGTTGTAGTTCAGTAATTGTAGCTTGGGAAAGGTCTTGCTTGTACTATAAAAGCAGGACCTCAACCTGTGTATGGGTGTGGAGAATTTGGGTAACCTTGGGGAGACTTTGGCCAAGGGAAGAGGTTGTGCATCACACCTCTGGTTGTTCATTCCGTTTCTCTATTTTCCGTAGTCCCCTTGTATTTCTAGTTTTCCAGATCTGTACTCAGCTCTGCTCTTGAACTTTCTACTTAATTCCTTTAAATAAAACCAGTACTTATCAATTGGTATCAGAGCCTTCCACCATGTCTCTCAGCTGCAGACAAGCAGCGCGGGTGGTGACGCCGGCATTGCAGTGTTCGCCCAGGATTAGTCAGAGGGCTAGTGCACAGCCAGCTCGCGTGGGTGCCAAGGCTGCGAAGCGTGGTGGAATGTTAGAATCCAATGGCAAAGTATGAGACTTGAGTCCTACATCAGAAGTAAGAGATTTCGGTGTAGGGTTTATATGGCCTTAGGCTCTCCAACCACAATGACTAGCTTTTGTGGTGTGGTTCTCCTAGGGTTCGTATCAATTAGTATCAGAGCTCCTGATCTGAGGAGCATTTGGATGGTTTCAACACGCATCGAGAGTAGATTAGAAGCAGTGGAACAGCTGATGGATGGAATTCAAAGCTCTATTTAGGAGTCCATTGAACAACAATTTCAGGAGATGATGAGGACGATGACAAAGAAGATCGCTGAAGTAGTACGAAATGAGCGAGAAAGCCCAAAAGGAGAGGGAAGTACTCATGGTGGAGGAAACAATAGAGATGGCAAAAGGGAAGACCGTTTGAGGCGACTGGAGGTGCTATATTTCACGGCAGATGATCCTTATGGATGGATCTATCGAGTGGAACACTACTGCGAGGTCAACCAGATCCCAGAGGAGGAGAAAGTGGGGACAGCAGTGGTATGTCTAGAAGGAAAGGCTTTGAATTGATTCCAATGGTGGGAACCAAGGATGGGAAATATGACTTGGCCTTTGTTTCGCCGAGGGCTGTTAAGGAGATTCTAGAATTCTTCGTCGGAAAATCCTTATGAAGTATTGATGGGGCTAAGACAAAGGGGGAGTGTAACGGAATACCGTGAACAATTTGAACTCCTATCAACACCTCTTCGCTATGCTGAGGAGGAATTTATGAGAGGAGCATTCATGAATGGGCTCAAGGAAGAAGTAAACTCAGAGGTACATTTGATGACTTCAGGGTATCTTCATGCTCCGATGGAGATGGCACAAAAGGTGGAGGACATAAATCGCATGTTGGGTCGAACATATGGAAACCCACCTCGTGGCACCGGGCCTAGCTACCACAAATCTGCACTTACAAATAAATGGGCTAGGGCCAATGAGAATCAAGCATATGAGGGCATGAGTGAGCCTAATCTGGGCTCTAGATAGAAGTCTCTTTTGTTGAAT
The DNA here is from genome assembly GCA_029884595.1 of Ormosia semicastrata. Classification (NCBI taxonomy): domain Eukaryota; kingdom Viridiplantae; phylum Streptophyta; class Magnoliopsida; order Fabales; family Fabaceae; genus Ormosia; species Ormosia semicastrata. The sequence goes on from JAQQTO010000043.1 coordinate 9,849,160, forward strand.
AGTGGAGGAAGGGCTTAAGTTTTTTGTGGAAAAGAGAAATCGAACCTTCAGCAGAAAAGGAAGTTCATCGGCTAACAATCGGGGAGGATTTAGGTTCAAAAGGTTGACAGAAGCAGATGAGCAAGATAAGAGAAGGAAGGGGGTGTGTTTTAGGTGTGATGAAAAATATTATCCTAGGCATGTTTGCAGAAACAAACAGTTGCACGTGATCTTGCTAGGGGAAGAGGATGATGGAGGAGGGGAGTATGTCAACTTGGGAGATGAAGAAGAAAAGGAGGGAGGCTTGGAGTTGCAGCTGAATGCGAACATTATTGCGAGAATGACATCAAAAAATTCAATGAAGTTATGGGGAACAATCAATGGGAAGAAGGTGATTGTTTTGGTGGACTCTGGGGCTTCACACAATTTCCTATCCCATGATTTGGTGAAAGAATTGCAGATGCAACTTGAAAACACCCGGGTATATTTTGTGGAAGTTGACGGAGGGCAAAGTTTGGGCAGTCAGGGTGTCTGTAGGGGCGTAGAGTTGCAACTACCAACTCTGAAGGTGGTGCAAGATTTTTTCTTGTTTGATTTAGGAGGAGTGGATGTGATTTTGGGGTACAAATGGTTGAAGAGTTTGGGGAAATTCACCGCTGATTTCAAGGAGTATTTAATCAAAATTAAGGAGAGTGGGAAAACTGTGGAGATTAGAGGTGATCCGACCCTGTCCAGAACCTTTGCATCCTTAAAAGCACTAATTAAGGAGCTAAGGGGTGAGGCTAGAAGCTATTATGTAGAGTTGGGAATGCTAAATATGGTGCAATAGGAATCTCCCCTAACCTTAGAAGGAGTAAATGAGTTATTGGAAGAGTACAAGGGGTTGTTTAAAGAAGTCACGGTTCTACCTCCAAAATGATAGTGTGATCCAGTGTTATCAAAAGGCGGTTATGGCGGCGCCATGGCGGGGCGGAAAACGGGCAGAACGCCATAGAAAGCAAATGGCGTTGCGGGTTGGACATGGCGGCGCCATGGCGGACGCCATGGAGATGGCAGCGTGGCGATATGGCGGACGCCACATGCAAATGGCGGATTTTGGGGTATTTTGGGTTTTAAAATTAGGGGTATTTTAGGCTGTTTGGGTGGTTTTTGTTTTTGATTTCCCACCAATCAGCATCGTTCGAGCCCTAACTCCCAAAGCATTTGCTGCTCCCCACTCCATCGAGCCTCTGTTCTTCCATTCCATCGCACTCCTCTCCAACAACGCCGATCGTCTTCATCGGCCAGTCACCGTCGACGTACCTGTCTTTTTCGGCCAATCATCGCCGCGTCTCTATCTTCTCCGGCGGCGTGTCTCTGTTTCGCACACCGCACCTCCATCTCATTTCTTTCTTCTCCAAATCTCCCAAGTAGTTAAGGTTTTTATTTCTGTTTATTTTTTTGTTTTCTGTTTCTTTCCATCTGTTTTGCACCCACCCATTAGCACCATCACCCAAAGGATGTTGTCTTTCTTCCCCCCCCCCCCCCCCCCCCCCTTGTGCGTGTTGTTTTTCTTACCCATCATCCACTTCATTCTCTTCCTTACTCAGTAGGCTCTGTTTGTGCATGCTCTGTACTTTTCCTACTGATTTTAATTTCTATTCTACATCTTTACGTGATTTAGGGTGATGGCAACTACTAATAGGACCGATCCAGGCTGGAAGTACTGTCATCCATTAGTGGAGAATGAGACCAATGATTTGGTTTGCAATTTTTGTGACAAAATTACCAAAGGAGGCATCACTAGATTAAAACATCATCTCATGGGAAAGAAAGGCAATGTCAAAGCTTGCCCAAAGTGTCCCAAAGAAATTAGAGAAGAGTTGTGGGCGTATTTTAGTGGTAAAAAGAAGTCTGATAGTGTTGAAATGGGAATTGATGTTGTGAGGGCTCTTGACCTTGAAAATTTGACTTTTGGTGAGAGTAAGAAGAAGAAGAAGGGCTAAGAGATGAAGATGATATGCCAACTACGCCCCTTTGCAGTGAGAGGAAAAAGAAGACTACCATGAAAGGGCCATTGGATTTGTATTGCCAAAAACCTGAAGCTGCCATTAAACAAAGGAAAAAGGAAAAGTTGAGGCAAGCTAGCATAAGGGACTCTTGTGACAAAGAAGCACGAGCTAGAGTCATTCAATATATAGCTCGATGGATGTACCAAGTTGGAATTCCATTCAATGCTGTCAACTACAAAAACTTTAACCATATAATTGAAGCTATTGGAGCCTATGGTCCGGGTTTGAAGCCTTGAAGCCGATGACTTTTCATGAGGCTAGAGTGGTGTGCCTCAACAAAGAACTTGCATACACAGAAAATTTGTTGAAAGGCCACTATGTTCAATGGGCAAAATTTGGTTGCTCCATTATGTCAGATGCATGGACTGATAGGAAACAAAGAAGCTTGATTAATTTCTTGGTGAACTCTCCGGCCGGGACAAAGTTTGTGAGATCTATTGATGGTTCTGAATTTGTGAAGACAGGTGAAAAGTTGTTTGAGTTATTGGATAGTCTTGTGGATGATATTGGAGAGGAGAACGTGGTTCAAATCATAACTGATAATGGAAGCAATTATGTTTTAGCTGGCAAGATGTTGGAAGAAAAGAGAAAACATATTTTTTGGACTCCTTGTGCTGCCCATTGCATAGATTTAATGTTAGAAGACATTGGGAAGCTTCCTCTAGTAAAGAAGACAATCCAAAGGGCAATCGTACTTGTTGGCTTCATCTATAGCCATTCAAGTACCCTAAGCATGTTGAGAAACTTCACAAATAAAAGAGAATTAGTAAGACATGCAGTTACACGCTTTGCTACATCCTTTCTTTCTTTGGAAAGGGTTCATAAAGAAAAAGCCAACCTTAGAAGAATGTTCACCTCAGATGAATGGATGACTAACAAGTTGTCTAAGGATGCCAAAGGAAAGAAGGCAACTGAATGTGTATTGAGGCCTTCTTTTTGGAACCATGTGGTTTATACTCTCAAAATTATGGCTCCACTTGTTCGAGTTCTTAGGCTTGTTGACAGTGAAAGAAAACCATGCATGGGCTATATTTACGAAGCAATGGACAAAGCTAAGGAAGCTATCATGAAGTCATTCAAAAATAATGAAAGCAAATACAAAGATGTATTTGCCATCATTGATAATAGATGGACATGTCAACTTCACCGCCCACTACATGCAGCTGCTCACTTCTTGAACCTGGCTTTCTTCTATGACAATCCTTCAATTGAGTTCGATTTGGAGGTCACAAATGGCTTGTATGACTGCATTAGGAGGTTGGTACCAAGCCTAGAGGTGCAACAAAAAATCTTACTTGAGCTACCAAGACACAAGCAAGCCACCGGCTTCTTTGGAGATCCTTTTGCAATATCACATAGGAAGACCCTTGCACCAGGTGAGAAACTAAGATTAAGCACTAGACTTGTAGTCATATAAATTCTTCTAACTCCTACAATTTTAACCCCTAAGCTTATAATTTATGTCTTTGTACTTTGTAGCTCAATGGTGGCGTATGTATGGACAATCAGCTCCACATATGCAGCAACTAGCCATTAAGATTTTGAGCTTGACATGTAGTGCATCTGGATGTGAGCGTAACTGGAGTGTCTTTGAGCATGTAATTGTCATTTTTCACTTTTGTCTAGCATTTTAGCCTAGTACGTGTGTAGTTAGTTATAATTTTTTTTTTTTTCATTATGTTATTGTGCAGATTCATACAAACAAGAGAAATAGACTTATGCATCAGGGAAGATTGCATAACTTAGTGTAGTTATAATTTTTTTTTTTTTTCATAATGTGCATTCATACAAACAAGAGAAATAGACTTATGCAATCTTTAGGGATGAGATTGACCCAATCTCACTCAATGACATTGATGAGTATAATGAGTGGCTGATTGGAGAGATAGATGATGAAAATGATGCTGGGAATGAGTTGGTATTTGGAGGTGATGACACTTTAGATTGGCAAACTGTTTATAAGGTTTCGGGGTTGGAGAATCTACAACAAATACTAGGCTGCAAACAAGAAAAAGAAAGCAAATCTCAAGTGGTGCAGCAGCTGCAAGAGCTTCAAAGAAAGGTTCAAGCAGCTGCAACTTCAACCTCAAAAGGGAAAGGGGTGGTAGTTGAAGATGAAGAAATAGAATTTAAAGACAATCTTGAGGAATCAGAAGAAGGGTTGGAACAAACTGATTTTGGGGAATCGGAAGGAGAAGAAGAGGGATATGCCACACTAGAAGACAATGAGAGTGATGACTACATTGAGGAGGAGGAGGAATAGATTCTAGATTTGTGTCAATTTATCATTTTCTTTGTTACTTGCTGGCTGCTGCCTGTTAGTACTTGACTACTTTCTAGTTTCTCCTTTTTAGTTCTTAGTGACCTAAACCTTATGTTTTGTGTCTTTTGACTTATGACTTGGATAGTTTGATTATGCTTTTGAATTTGACTTTGATCATTACAAGTAACATAATGTCATAATCAAAGTCAAATTCAAGAAAAACATAGCATAACAATTAACACATATGACAATACCCCAAGTAAATGTAAATCCTATATAGTTCAAACTTCAAATTATATATATGAGTTATACTTTTGATGAATTTTATTTCTTAGAATATATTTTTAATTTTATTGTTCTTGATATATGTTATTAGTTTTTTTTTAGTATTTTTTGTATATTTTTTATATTTTTAATATAGCCGCCATGGCTTCCGCCATCGGCCGCAACGCCATCCGCCATATTTGTATGGCGGATTTTTGGCTTTTCGCCATGAACCACCATCCGCCATTAATTTCACTGGTGTGATCACGCTATCACACTAAAAGAAGGATCATAAATACCGAATATCAGGCCCTATAGGCACCCCCACTACCACAAGGAAGAAATTGGAAGTTTGTGAAGGACATGAAAACAACAGGCATGATCAAACCAAGTACCAACCCTTATTCAAGTCTCCTAATTTTGTTGAAGAAAAAGGGCAATTGGCGATTTTGTGTGGACTATAGGGCTCTTAATAGCATAACGGTCTCTAACAAATTTCCTATTCTGGTGATCGAAGAATTGCTAGATGAACTGGGTGGAGCAACAATTTTTTCTAAGCTTGACTTAAAGTCCAGATACCATCAAATATGTATGAAGGAGGAGGATATTCACAAGACAACTTTCCACACACATGAAGGCCAGTATGAATATTTGGTGATGCCGTTTGGACTCACCAATGTGCCCTCAACATTCCAAGCCCTCGTGCATAAGATTTTTAGGCCGTTCATCAGGAAATTCGTGCTGGTATTTTTTTTATGACATTATGGTCTATAGTACAGAACCATCTTCACATTTAAGCCACTTACGGGAGGTGTTCCAAGTTCTCACGGATAACACCCTATGGGTTACCTACAAAAAGTGCAATTTTGGAGTCACCCAATTGGAGTACTTAGGGCACATTATTTCAGCCAAAGGGATTCAAGCTGATCCAAGCAAAGTGGCAGCCATGAAACAGTGGCCGGTTCCTAAGAACATAATGGGTTTGAGATGTTTCTTGGGATTGACAGGTTATTACCGATGATTTGTGAAGGGTTTTGGGGTGATTGCAAAGCCATTGACGCAGCTGTTAAAGAAGAATAATTTTAAATGACCTCAAGAAGCTCAAGGTGCATTTGAGGAACTCAAAACAGCCATGGAGAGGTTGCCTACCTTGGCTAGGCCCAACTTTGACCTACCATTTGAAATAGAAACTGATGCATCTGGGTATGGAATTGGCGCTGTTCTTATGCAATAGGGCAGGCCTTTGGCATTTGTGAGTCAAGCACTTTCAGAGAAGTCTAAAATAAAATCAGTATACGAATGGGAGTTTAATGGCCATTGTTTTTGCTGTCAAAAAATGGCGGCAGTATTTGTTGGGGCATCACTTCATTATTAGAATAGATCAGAAAAGCCTCAAATTCTTATTAGAATGGCGTGTTTTGGCAGGGGTACAGTTGAAGTAGGCCACTAGGTTGCTCGGTTTTGATTTTGAAATCCAATATAAGCCGAGTACAGAGAATAGAGCAGTCGATGCATTGTCGCGGGTTATGGAGTGTAAAGCCATATCTATGATTACTAATTCAGATCTTGTGGAGCTGGCTGAAGAAGTTTTAGAAGATGAGCAACTGAAAATTATCATGCATGAAGTAGTGCAAAACCCCACTAGTCATCCTCACTATTCAATCTCCAAGGGGTGTTCATAGTACAAGGATAGGCTGGTTTTACCCTCCAAATGAGCAAGAATTCCGTTATTACTAGAGGAATTTCATGCTTCACCTTGGGGAGGGCATTCAAGAGTAACTAGAATTTACAAAAGGCTAGTGACGACTTTTCATTGGAATAGTATGAGGAGGGATGTGGAATAGTTCGTAGCAAGTTGCAACACTTGTCACAAGAGCAAATATCAAGCCTGCTAGCCGGTCTACTCCAACCTCTACCCATTCCCAATCAAGTATGGGAAGATGTCTCAATGGATTTTATTGGGGGATTGCTACGGTCGAAGGGGACAGACTCTATTTTGGTGGTGGTGGTGGATCGCATGAGCAAATACGCCCATTTTATTCCTCTTAGCCATCCATTCACAACAAAAGACGTGGCTGCCGTTTTCATAAAAAAAGTGGTGCGTTTACATGGTTTCCCAAGTTCCATTGTGTTGGATCAGTATAGTGTCTTTATAAGCCTTTTCTTGAAAGAGTTGTTTCGACTCTCTGGTACCAAGCTAAAGTTCAGTTCAGCATATCATTAGCAATCCATTGGAAAAACAGAGGTAACCAACCATATTATTAAAACTTATCTAAGATGCTTTGTGAATGATTATCCCAAGCAATGGGTGAAGTGGTTGTCTTGGGCTGAATTTTGGTTTAACTCATCCTATAATGCCTCTATTAAAATGAGTCCATTCAAGGCTCTTTATGGGCGGGAAGCTCCTTCAATGATCAAATATGGGAGAGATAGTATAATGGTGGAAGAAGTGGACAAACTGTTAATGGAGAGGGACAACATTTTGGATCAACTTAAGCGAAATTTGTTGCAGGCTCAGCAAAGAATGAAGCTGCAAGCTAATAAGGGTAGAAGAGAGGTTGAGTTTACGGAGGGAGAGTTGATTTATTTAAAGGCACAACCCTATAGGCTGAAATCCTTGGCCAAATGAGCCATAGAAAAACTTAGTCCACGCTTTTATGGCCCATTTGCAGTTTTGGACAAGGTTGGCTCGGTAGCCTATCGATTGGATTTATCCAATTCAGTAAGATTGCATCCAGTTTTCCATGTGTCCCAATTGAAAAAAGCTCTTCACCCAAGTATCCCGTCTCAGCAACTTCCTACATTTCTATCAAAAGAATGGGAACTACAAGTGGTTCCGCCTGAAGTAGTGGTTGTGGACAAGTTATTTAATGGCGAAATTGAAATCCTAATAAAGTGGACTAACTTGCCAGACTATGAGAATACTTGGGAAGACTTTGATGCGATCCAACAAGCATTTCTAGAATTTCACCTTGGGTACAAGGTGGAGCTTATTGCGGCGGGTATTGATAAGCCATTAATGCATGTCTATAAAAGGAAAGGAAAGAATAAAAGTAGTGGATGGCAGAATGGACGGCAGAGTGAACAGTAGCTTGGACGGTAGAATGGGAAGTTGTTTCTAATAAATTGCACTCTAGTAAGTTGTGCCTAAGAAGTTGTAGTTCAATAATTGTAGCTTGGGAAAGGTCTTGCTTGTACTATAAAAGCAGCCCTCAACCTTAGTATGGGTGTGGAGAATTTGGGTAATCTTGGGGAGGCTTTGGCCAAGGGCAAAGGCTGTGAATTGCACCTCTAATTGTTCTTTCCTTTTCTCTATTTTCCATAGTCCCCTTGTATTTCCAGTTTTCCAGATCTGTACTCGGAGCTCTGCTCTTGAAGTTTCTACTTAATTCCTTTAAATAAAACTAGTACCTATCAGATTCACAAATGACAAATGATGAACAGCTCTGCATATGCAACATGCATTCTAAATCCAAGAAATACTAAAACATATCATAACTAGGTTGTCATGATTACTTGAAGAAAGATACAACAAATACTAAAGCAACTAACTCAGAACTTAATTCTCGCTATGCAGAAGCAGAATCTCACATCTCAACTTGGAAAGAAAACTGAATGAAGCAATAAGAAAGTCAAACAAACCTTTTCCCATCTTTCCCATGAAAGCGGGAGAACACAATTACATCAGCCCCAAGCCTCATGGTACTTGTTTTAAAGCCATTTCCATCTATCACATGAACACTAAAAGATCAGTATGCTCTCTTTAAAGAAATATTCAATAATATGTATCTTCTCCCCTAGACAAATGGATTACATTGTCCAATCGTATTTGCCAATTTGCTTTTCATGGAATACCCCAGAGACATGCATTGACGCATTTTATCAGGATCCATCCCACCACCATTATCTGAAAAAGAATTAACAATCCAACATTTGAGATTTTGAAAAAAGAGAAAGAAAAGAATGAGGAAAAGAAGGGAGAGGACTCAACTCACAAGACATTTGTAAACCTTTACCACATATTCTTATCATGTCAGATCATATATGCAGTTTCTAAATGGAGAAAGGTGCAGTTGCAATTGTATTTTGGATATCAATTTAAAGAAAGAAAATAGATTATTGATGAAATAAAGGTGGGATTATGAATTTAAAGGAACATGAAAGAGTTCTAAATTGCCAATCCTATTCCATCATTTACTTGTTTAAGACAAGTTGGGTCTCAGCAATCATTAACTATTTATGCAAGAATTTCTAAACGGACCAGAAATTTAAATTTACACTTGTTTTCTTCATGGAGGAATAGAAGCAACATATTTCTAAAAAATCCTACTGGACATTCTTGCACAAAGTAGAACTTCTTTATCCCCACCTTTTTATCACCAAATCCAACCATTACAACTATCGATCTGCTTCATTTTTCTCATCTTTCCGTAGCTCTATTAAGTAAACAATTGACAAATGAAAATACCTTCAATCAGTAACATCCTGGAGCCATCTTTCTTACTTACAAGCATATCTACATTAACATATGTAGCCCCATAACAAACCTGAAGTCAAATTCAAATAGTAAGTAAAGAAGGGAAATAATCACAATCAATGCATTAATCAAAACAAGTGAAGTGAGGCATACCTCATCCAATGAATTGTCCAAAAGCTCAGCAAAAGCTGCATAAAATTAATCAATCTAAGCATGCTAAATAACGATAAATATCCAAGAGCCAAAGTGGAAAAAAAACCCTAAATTCACTTAATACTTTTGGAGGAAAAGTTATATCACGAAAATGATTAACCCTTCATACAAATATTCCCTGTTTACCTCCAAGAGCCCACTTATGACTTGTGGCATTAGAGTGTAGAAACTTAGGGTGAACTCTGACATGATCCATACCAACTGCAGATTTTACAAGAAATATCAGGCTATGGTTGCTTTGTCAAGAAAACAGGCTAACTCAAAGAACCTCAGGCTTAACAGCCATACAAAATGTAAACAACAAAAAAAATGACTAGAAAATTATTTACAAAAATTCAAGAGCTGCTTGGATTCATCTAATGTGTAATTAAAATTCGGAAAAGGTTCTATATTGATCCTTGATTGCACTAATATATGCAAATCAAATACATGTATCAATGACTATCTAAAGTTAACTAGTTCATCAGAATGATCCCTGATCAGCCTAGTCCCAAGATATCTGTATTAATTTATCCGCAGGCAGCACCATATTTCAAAAGTGATAAATAAAGGTTACGAAAATTACTCCTTCAGAAAAGAAATGACTGCTGAAACAGTGAAGCAAAATAACTTTGAAATTCAATTAACAATTTCAATTACTATCTCATGTTTGGATAAGCTTTTTTCACTGTCAAACAGCTTTTCTTTAAAAAAAAGCTATTTGCACAGTGTTATAACATGTTTGACAAAATCAACTTCAGCTTTTACACGAAATTCAATGCATTATAAAAGTTTTTTTAAGCTAATTTTCATAATGCCGAAGATTGAAGCTTATGATTCTAACTTATAGAGTTACATTTTGAGATGTAAATACTATTTTGTCTTTAATTAAATAACTTTTTTAATCATTTTATACCTATTTTAATAATTTAATGCATAAAAGTGATTCTTTTTTATACCATCAAAATGAAACAGATTAGCTTAAAATCGTTTTTCAGCTAACGTATCCAAACATAAAAATGAATCGATTATAATCGATTATAATAAAAAGTTTTTATACAATAATCGATTATTAAAATAATCAAGTTTTCACAATTTTCCCAAACACACACTAAATCTTGTGGCCTCATGCAAAGCTATTTTGAGACTTTTGACAGTTAAATACCAGTACAGTTTCACAACTAATGGGACTTGAACCCATAACCTTACCACATTTTCAATAAACAGGGGAATAAAACTATTCACCTTTTTTCTATTTTGAATTTGATGACTGCAGACCTGTCACACTGTTTTTTAAATGCAAAGACGATATAGACTAATATCTGTATTTCCCAAAAAACCTACTTAATATAAATTGATGAAAGGGAAAAAAAAACATAAAAGGCATACACAGGAGTCAGCACGTAACATTTATTATCTGATAACCAAGTTAAAGTGAACTTCTATCTCACCCATAAAAAAATTACTCCACAACTTGCAAAATGGAAGTTAGTCATAATAGTTCAACAATACAAGTTTTCCCTTCTCCAAAGTCTCCACAACATCATCTCTACATTAATTGACATTCCAAACCAGATAAATGCATACTAAGGTTCTGTTTGGTTCAGTCAAAGTTATGGACCCGTTGAAAACGAATTCATTTTATTTTGCACCTTCTCATATTTTTGCTACACAAAACAAGTAAAATGTGATAAAATTCATTCAATTTGGAAAAAAAGAGAACCAGTAATTATGGCATGTCTAGAACACAATAGGGTTTCATGCAAAAATTGATAAACAAAACCCTCTGGAAACAGAGAAAAACACACCGGTTGAAGAAGATTGAAAGCCACCAGGAGGAGCTCCATCGAAATCTCCAGCCTTCCAAAACTGCTTGCTGCCTTGCAGCCCCACGTTCAAGCTCGCGCTCCCATTGGAACGCGCCAAAGTAGAAGCCCATTCCGGCGCCGGCAACGACAGCACCGCCTGCGATTGTGGCTGCGGCGGAGGCAGCGACGGCGGCGGAGGGAGAGGGCGGAGGAATCCAAGGGGCAAAACCACTCCAACGTCATTCGTCTTTCGTTTCTTCGAAGGGCTCCCTCCCGAAACGCCGCGTTCCACCGCGCTGGCGATTAAACCGTCCAAATCGCCAACGTCGGAATCGGAATCGGAATCCGAACCGCTGCTGCTGCCACTACTGACTTCAATAACCAAGTCAGGAGGAGGAGCCGGCGAAACGACGCCGTTTCTCTGCCTCCGCTCTTCCGCATTCGGAATCTCCAACACCTCTTGCTTTACACAAGCATCCATCGCTAAAACAAGAAAAAAGAAAAAAGAAAAATAAAGATTCAACAGATTCAACCGCTTTTCAGCAGAAAAAAAAAGCAAAAATTACTAAAAATGTCCATACTCTTGGTGTAGGGAATGCCTGCGCAGAGTTCAGTTTGCTAGGGCTTGGTTTTCTTTTTCTTTTTTTCTTTCTTTCTTTGTTTTTTCTGTGCTAAAAAAGAAGAAGTTGAAAGTTAAAACAAAAAAAAGTTGCTTCGTGTAGAGGATGAGGAGGGCGAAAAGGAGAGGCTTCTAATTCTGATTGTTAATCCTGATCCCTCGGAATTGAAGAATACGGTAGGTGCACTAACGCCTCTTTTTAAATATTGCGTTATGAATTATGATGAAGTAGTTGCACATTTTGCAAACATTTTCCTCGTAGTAAACCCAGAACCATCTTCCTCGTCTTTATAAATATTATTTTGTCCTTCCGTGACGTGCGACGGAACCTCTCTACCGAAAAATGCTACCCCACTACCGACTACAGCTAACACTGAACGCGCACCACAGCGCGTTTAGTCCACGTCAGACCTTCCGCATTCTGGAGTTTTTTTTTTTTTAAATAAAATGGTAATAGAAGTAATCCCATAAAAAAATAGCAATAAAATAATAAACTGCGAACGAACTTGAATTAGATTAATGCAATGTGGTGAAATCGGGGATTAAGAATTTAATGCGTTCGATAATAATAATGGTATTATTATGAGTAATTAATTAATGATTTAATAGTAATAAACACATGGAGTAATTATCATTGGCGTCTCAAATTGATCCATTTTTCTTCCAAGGGATTCTCCTTCCCTTCCCAGATTTTCCCTCTTTTTTGACCCATGTGCAATCGTATACAATCTGAAAGGGTAAGATTTACAACTTTTGAAAGTCAAATGACGCTGTCTGCCACTCTGTCTTTAAAGCAAGCAGGGTCTCGTCTTGTGTCTGTTATTTTTTGTATTGAATTTTATTTCATTTTCATATATAGCATTTGTCTTTCTCAAAGGGTGTGTCAATCTACATCTCCATCTCCATCTCCATCGTATCGTCATTTCATTCTATAAATATGTTGAAATTTATTCTATTGAGAACAACAAATTTTACACCTCCGCAAAATTTAAATAGGTTCATCAATAAAAGTGTCAAAATAAACTCAACTTACTCGTTTAACTTTAAAAAAAAAACAATAGACTAAAGTTCTGTTTTATGAAAGTATTTAAAATTTTAAAAACTTGTATAAGCACAAAAAAGTTTGATTATCTAATTGGTCTCATTATTCGTTCATAAAAAATACTTTAATTTTTTTCACCTTACTCATAAATTTATATTGTATCTTACAAAAATATTACAGTTACATATAATTTAATTTGACATCTCACACACATAAAAATATGATGGACAAAAGTTATAGGTATTTAGTTATACGCCAAACCTTTTTTGTAACACCTCGAATTTTCGTTTTCTTGATTTTCATGATTTTTGTGATTTTTGTGAATTTTTAATTTATTTTAATTATTTTATTATTATTTTTGAGTTGTATGTGTATTTGAGGCGAGTCAGGAAAAAATAAATATTTTTGGGATCGAAAAAATTTTGGACTGTTAATACGGGGCCGGGAGAGCTTACTAAACTCGAAACCGAAAACAATTTTTGAAATTTTTCTTTTTCTGAGACTTTATCTCGTTCTGTTATCCATTAGACAATAAATACTGATTTCGCTAGCAGTAACCTTTGTCCATTAGATAATAGTTTCCAGTAAAGATCTAGATGGATGATTCTAGACATAAGCCTAGTCATCTTCTATAGATGCTTCTCTTATGACTCACTTGGTTTTGAACCAATGAGAAGAAAGCTTATAAGCTAAGTTTGATGGAGGTCCAACTTAGTGGCTATGACTCAAAGTGATGAACCAATGGCAAGCTTGAAGAAGGCAAAATGGTTACTCAAGCTTGAAGGAGGAGAAGTTCAAAATGACTACTCAAGCTTAGAAGACAAAGTCAATTTGGTTACTTAATCTCTTAAACTTATCTTATCATTCTTTTTCAATAAGCTTGTAAAATAAGCTTAGATGATCAAAATGATATTTGTTATCTCTTTTTGTGTTAATGTCATCATCTTTTCTAGAGAGTTCCTTGTGACTCATTGAGTGAATCACCTTATGCATGACTCATGGTGTGACTCACCTTGTGACTTACTGTAACACCTCAATTTTTCATTTTTCTTGATATAAATACGTTTTATAATATTTGTGAATTTTTGTGAATTTCTAGAATTTTTTAGTATTTTGATTATTTTAATATTATTTTAATTATTTTAATATTATCTTGAAACTGTATGCCCGAACTTCATTTTTTTCTGAATATATATAAGTTTTATAATTTTTATGATTTTTGTGAAATTTTTTGAGTTTTTGATTATTTAATATTATTTTGAGCTGTATGTGTGTTTGAGGCAAGCCCGGAAAAATAAAATAAATTTCTTAGATGAGAAAATTTCGGACTATTAAGGCGGGATCGGGGGATCTTACTAACCCGAAATCGAGAACAATTGACAAATATTTTCTTTATCTGAGTTTTCTATTACCCATTGTGTAATAATAGCAGTAGCTATTATCCATTAGGTAATATTTTCAGGAAAAGTATCTTGATGGCGATGACTCAAAGTGATGGACCAATGGCAAGCAGGAAGAAGTCAAAATGGATACTCAAGTTGAAGAAGAGAAATTCAAATTGACTACTCAAATTAGAAGACAAATTCAAATTGGCTACTTACTCTTTCAAACTTATCCTATCATTCTTTTTCTAGAAGCTTATAGAAGTGATGACTCGCCACATTCTAGAAGGTAGTAAAATATCTACAGATAAATATCTAAGGATAAAATATCTAACGAAAAATATCTCCGTAAATATCTCAATAAAATATCTATGAAAAATTTCTAAGTGAAAATATCTAAACAGAAAATATCTAAGCTAAATATCTTAAGTGTAATTATGAATCATCATTATCTAGCTTTATGACTAACCAACAGGAATTGGTCAAACTTAGTGGCATGGACTTTGTTTTATACCGTTGGATGGAAAACTTGATGAAAAAGCTTTTGATCATCACCATTGATCTAATCAATGGTGTGAGAACAAACTTGATAAGGAAGCTTAGGATATCCACCTTAGATTGAATCAATGGTTAGGAGATGAAGTCAACAAAAATGGTTGGACTAGTGACTAAGTAACTAGATAAACTAATTAAGTTACCCTAATAGCCTAATTAGTAACTAAGTGGAACAAACTAAGTTAACTAATACTTGGAGTCTATGGTTACAAGAAAAGATCTAGGGTTTTTCTAGAAGGATGATCAAAGCATGACAAATGCATGATCTAATCAAGTAACTAGATAGTTAGCTATATAACTAAATAACCTAACTAAGTTAGCTTAATTGAACTAACTACCTAAACTAGAGGTAACTAGAAACTAGTTGAAAATCAAAACTAAGTTAGCTTTCCATTGAGCCACACAGTTACTAGGCTATTCTAGCATATTCTTGAATGATCTCTTATGACCAATAGGTGACCACTTGATGACCTAAGCCATGTGAAGCTATGTGAGACCATGTGATAGTTTTCTATGTTGCTAAACAAGCTTCTATCTCTCCATTCACTCATCTACACGGCCAAGGCTTAGTGAAATAGGATATTCACTTTCATTTCTAACACTTTGTGACCATAAACTTCTATCATCTTTTCTCTTTCATCCAAGAATACCAAGAACAACCAAAAAGTTCTCTCTTTTTCTCTCCAAAGCACCTCACGACCATGAGAAAGGAATGAATTTTGGTTCCAATGACCAATTGATGGCTCACGACCTCAACCTTACCAAGGGAGCCAAGTGTTCTAAATTATTTTCCTAAACATGAATTGAATGTTTTAATGATAAGAAATTGGATTAAGAGTTTTTGTAAAGAATAAAGTGATAGAAAATAATTAATGTGATTTGAGAAACCTATAGTGAAATTTTGGCCAACATGCCATTTTTAATGTCTTAGATCCAAAATTATTTTACTAAGTGTAAACTTAGGTATTTGATTAATAGGAAAATAATTTGATAGGTTTTTAGACCTAGAAAGAAAGCAAATGAATTTTTAGAATCAAATTAGTGTAAATAAGTTATTAAGTAAGATAAGAGTCAAAACTTGAAATTTACTGACGTATAGCTCATCCTTTAGGTTTTGAAGCACGTTAGAAAATTTTGAGCTGTAATATTCTAATTTAATCAAAGAAATGTAATTTTGTGGAAACTAGTAGAAAATGCTATTTTTAGTGAGAAAATGTTAGAAACATTATTTAAAAATAATTTATTAAGGAAATATTGGAATTAAAGTCTAATTTTGATATTAAATGAGAAAAGTTTTAATTTAAGCTTAAAATATATTAGAAATAGTTTACGCGATTGAAAATATGTGAAAAAACTCTTACGCGATTTAAAAATAGTAATTTTTAGTTACGCAATTGAGAAAACATTTTAAAATCTTTACGTGATTGAGAAAACATTGAAAAATCATTGCGCAGTTTGAAAATGTAACAAAAGTGTTACGCGAATGTGAAAACCCGATAATATTGCTACGCGATTGAGAGGAGCAGCGAGTTGTGCTGTAGAACCAACGTACTGTACCTAAGTAGTTGTGGTTTAGCATTGTGCTTGTGGAACTAAAGTTCTGGACCCAAGTGGATCATTGGTATTATGTAGTTGTATGGGCAGTTATATAATATCACTGATACTAGTGGTATTGGATAATTGTATGGGCAGTTGCTTTAATATCATTGGGAATGGTACAACGGTATTGGTATGCATTTGAGCATTATACAGCCAGTGACTGTTGTGGCATTTTATGCCTAAAGAATGAACGAGAATTCGTAGGATTGTGGATCTGGACCAGATCTTCGGGGATGTCAAGGCGCGGTGATTCACTTTGTGATTATACTGTCACAATATATATATATACCCCTGGCCGTGATCAACCGACTGCATTGCACTGGCAGCCCGATAACTACTACTCCTTTTCATTATCCAGCGTTAGACTGTCTATTGAGGGGAGACAGATCTTCTAGAACGTTCATCTCTGAATTGAGTTTAACTTCATGGAGTAGGAACTGGTTGCATTGTGCATAAGGATGGTCAGCATACACATCGTATATATGCATAGTTAGCATTTCATACTGTCGTGATATAGTATTATTGTGATATAATATGATTATGGTATTATCATTATGTCTGCTATTATACTGCAAGTTTATTGGATTATTTATTTGTTAATTATCATGACTATATTTGCTAATTTTATACTATTTAATGGATTGTATGTTGTACTGTATTGGTATGCTTGTCATTTTTTTGTTGCCATATTGGTATGCGATGTGGGGGATCTCACCTCTTTGCTGTATTATTTTGTTTGTTTCTATTTTATGCTTACTTCTATGAAGACTACGATGGCGACAAGAAGGGATCAGTTAGGTTTCTTTATACTACAGTTTCTTGAAGGCACTGCTGCTTGGCATGTCCATTGGGACTCAGAGTATATAGAGTATTATGGTGACATTACTCTATCCGCAAATAGGACCCACCATGGGGTCATTACTTCTTCTTTTACGGTTGCATATGTTGCGTTTGTTTTACCTATCAGGGAGTTATGGAATGATTTTCACTATACTCCTAGGGAGGACTCTGAGATATCACTTGCTCGGATTTCTATCCGTCGAGACATTCCCGGCTAGGGAGTTTATCTTCAGACGAGGGCTCTTGTCTTAGATGTTATGTTTTTGGGCCAGTTTAGGTTGGTTACGTTTTTGGGTATGTAAAGATAATGGATGTATGGTTGTAGTAAACCTTGTTTATATGTAAAGTATTTTATTCAATTATTATATCTTGTGTTTTTCTAATTCAGTAAAGTTTATGTTATCCGCGAAAAGAAATTTTGAAACCCATATTTTAATAATATTAAATATTTTATAACTTGGGTAAAGGATATTTATAAGAAGTTGGTTTGAAATGTGATACCCTAAGGTGGGTGTTACACTTATCAAGTAACTCACACCTACATGACTCACTTTGTGACTCATAGCTTAGACACCTTGCACTCCTTGGAGGTTCACGGCCAAGGCTTCTTTTGGAGGGTCCAAGACTTAGCTCTTCAATTGTTCATTCTCATATTCTCTTTCATGAAACAAATAACACAAAAACTCTCTTATTTTCTCTCTTGAAGCCTCATGGCAAAGCACCCCAAATCCACTTCCAATCTTCCTTAAATCAAGTTAACCTCACATCTTGAATCTAAATACCATTTTAAGACACTTTTGTGTTGTGACCATCTTCTAATTCATTCATCTTCAAGTTTTTTCTTCAAGTTCAAGTTTAAGGGTTTTTAGGTGAAGTTCTTAAATCTTCACTTCTTATTTCATTTTCAAAGTTCTAAACCATGATTTTGATCCATGATTATCTTATCTCTAGCCTTAGACTTTAATATTTGTGTGTTTGATTTATTTTTAAGGAGCTTTTGGTGGTAGGAGTTCTCTAAGGAGGCAACTAAGGAGCTCTTTGAGCATCATCTAAGGTAAGAGACATATTAACCTCATCAACCAAGTTTGGTGGTGAGAAACAAAATTGTGATTTGTGAAGTGAAAAATTCATGTGAGAATTTATTCACTTGTTGTGTGTGTATTTAATGACTTATGCTTATTTGGCTTTATATATGATTTTGATAATATGCATAAAATTGATATAGCATGAATTGATGATTTGATATATGTATATGCTATGAATCATGTGCGAAAGGCAATAATTTTTTGTTCCAAAGACCATTATGGCTCACGGCCATCATACTCTAAATAGGGTAATCTAAAGCTAAAATTATTTATAAATTGTGAACTTAGATGATTAAGTGATAAGAAATTTAGTTAAGGATTTACAAGATAAAAATGAAAATGAATAAATTTTATCATTGAACAAAGAGTGATTTTTGGCCATGATCTTGGAAAATAGGGTTTTCAAGGCAAAAAGATTTTATTGATTAAGAACTTGGATGATTAGGTAGAAAGAATATGATTTATGAGTTTACAAGTTGAAAAAGGGAATAAGCAAAGTTTTTACCATTGAACAGAATTGATTTTTGGCCATGAGAATAGAAATAAGTTTGAAAGATGATTTGAAATTCAAAGTATTTTATTTAAGAAAATTTTTGGTAAAGGTAATCAAAAAATATTTTTAAAAGGTTTGATTAAATCAAAATAAACGTAGTTTTTGTGAAAAACATTTGAAAATATTACTTAAAGGAGATTTGACAAGAAAAGGTTGGAATCAAAGTTTAATTTTATATTAAACATGGAAAGTTTCAAAATTAAGTTAAAATGGCAATAAATGTTTTACGCAATTGAAAAGTGTTGATAAAATTTTATGCGATTTAAAAATATTGATTTTTGAGTTAGCAATTGAGAAAAATAGTGGAGTACTGTCAAGGCGGACGTACTGGACCCGGGAACGTCAGTGGACGTTTAGCCAAGTGGTGGCTTGTTTTCGTGAAAAAAATCATGTTGTTAATAATTATTGAATTATTGATGTCATTTGATCATGCATTGTGAAAGTTGTATGCCTAGGAAATGAATTACACCTTAGTGCGGGTGCGAATTGTATAGTGAGGGTCTATGAATGATCTTGGAGGCGTCAGGACGTGGAATTTCACATGTGGCCAGTTAGTAGTGTAACACCCCAAAATTTCCTATCTTGTAAATAGTAATTTTGACAGTTAACAGAATTTTACTATTTAGTAATTTTTGGATACTGTAAAATTATTTTGTTTATTCCGTCAGCGTATTTGATCATTTTGAGTGATTTACTCTGTGTCAGAAAAATAATAATTTTTGGACTGAGAAAAATCTTTCTGTATTTATTTCTCTTGACTGTTAATTATTTTTAACAATCTGACTTGATTTTCATACATTTTCTAATATTTGTGATTTTTGTGGATGATTATAAATTTTTTTGACTGTATGTGAGCTCAGGTGGTCCTAGGTGGGCCCAAGTGACCTTACGTGGGTCCAGGTGGGTTCCGCAAAGTAAAAATTTTTCTATGCATAAAAAAATTTATACTGTTTAGACGGAGACAGGGGATCTTACTAAACCTGAATCCGAAAATAGTTTTAGAAATTTTCTTGTATTGTGTTTGGCACTATATTTAATTATCGGGCGATAAAAATACAGTAAATATATTCTTTCATGGAGTTTTTAGTAGATAAAAATAGAAATTAAATTGCTTAAGTCAACATTGGTGGTTTGGATATCCACCATTGATTTAATTAACAGTGAAGACTTGATCTTGATTTAATCAATGGTTGAGAAATAAATTTAATAAAGAAACATTAGATGTTAACCATTGATCTAATCAATGGTAGAGATTTAATCTAGACAAGCTTAATAAGAAAGACTTCAATATCAACCGTAGATTTAATCAACGGTGTAGAATTGGTCTTGTAAAGTAACAAGGACCATTTATAACTATTGGATTTAGAATTAATCAAGGGTGGAGATTTGGTCTTAAAAAGTAGCAAAGACTAATTATGACCCTTGGATTAAAAGTAAGAAGGAGTAATATTGACCCTTCATTTTGGAGACACATCTAATGGTTAGAATTTAAAGGAAAAAGATCTAATGACTTAGATTAAGTCTTCTAAATCAAAAGTCTACCTAAATCCTAACCATTGAATTAATCAATGGCTAGAAATGCTCTAAATGGTGACTAATAATGATGACAATTTCATGAATGCATTAGGAAGAGGGGGGACGGTTTTGGAGAATGCATAGGGAAGAGGAGACAATTTTGAGTAGCCTTTTTAGGCCAAAGAAAAAGATGAAGTCAACAATAGTAGCTTTAATTTGATTAGTCACTAATTAATCCTAATTTGGTTAATCTAATAGCCTAATTAACAAGCTAAGTAAACTAAATTAAATGTTAAATTGTTATAATTTAATTCTTAATTAGATATCCTAATTTTAATTAAAGGTTATAAGATATGTAATTATATGTCTAATTAATTAGTTATGTAATTGAATAATTAATTAAGATTGGTTAGGAAACTAAACTTAATTAGTTAGCTATTTAATTAGCATACAATTAACCTTTAATTGAAAACAATTAAGTCCTTAATTCCATGAAGAGTCACACGGTTATGCAGCTTGGAGAGCTTCTCCAAGATTCTTGAATAATCTTGCATGAACATTAGGTGGTCAAAAGGCGACCAAGCCATATGCTTCAAGTGTGAACACAATTATGATCTTTTATTTCAAGTATATCTCCTATTATTTCTTACACAATTCACCTCACGGCTGCACCACTCAATATTACTCTCAATATTTGCTTTCCTCTCACCTAAAGACTTAGCCATTTTCTCTCTAAATTTCAAGAACATCAAAGCATATTTTCCTTCCATTTTCACACCATATGGTTCTGCTGCTAGCACCTTGAGCACCCTCACTCACCTATAATTTTCACTCTCATCATTTCCTAAAGCTAAACACCATTCTAAACACTTTTCATTTAGAAAGTTTTCCCAAAATCCCACTCTAAGTGCTTCAAAATCCCACTTTTACCTTATTTCCTTGGAGGTAAACTTTGATTTCTATGGTTTAAATTCATGTTTATGATTTTCTAAACCATGTTTGTTCCATGGTTTGTTTAATTTAATCCAACCATAGATCTTGAATCTACATGATATTCTAAGCAACTTTTATGTTGGAGATTTTCTCTAAATCATTCATCTTCATGGACTTTCTTCAAGATCAAAGTTATTGGGTTTTTGAGGTGAAGTATAAGAAGACTTCATTTCTTCTCTTCTTTTTCATGATCTAAACTATGTTTGATCCGTGGTTCCTCTTAATCAAACTTAGTATACTAATTTCTATATATTTTGTTTTGTATTTGAGAAGCCTTTGGTGGTGAAGGACTTGGAAAAAGAAGCAAATCAAGAAGCTTTGAGGATCTTCAAGAGGTAAGAGGAGATCATCTCACCAACCAAGCATGGTGGTGAGAGATGGTCTTATATTTGATGGATGGTGAATCCATGTGAGGATTCCAATCCATGGTCATGTAATAATTTATGTGTGTTTTATGAGTTTTGATTTATTTGCTTATGCTTGATATGCTTTGTATGATTTTATGGTTTTGATGATATGCTTATACTATGCATGATGATAATATGGCATGCTTTTGATATATATATATATGATGTGTATGTATGTGTATGCCATGATTTAATGCTGGAAAGAAAATTAATTTTTGGTCCCAATGGCCAAGGAAAGACTACGATTTTGATGCCCTTGATTAGGGTTCATATTAAAAATTTTCAAGAACAATGGAATTAATTTTTAATCCCTAGAAACATGGTGAATATCAGTTAAGACACCTCAAGATAGGTGTTCATAAATGAATATTTTCATGAATGATGAAAATGGATGTTTAGAAAAATAAGGAAAATAAACAAAGAGTTTATTTTTCAAAGAGTACAAGAACATGGTTCTTGAGGAATTTTTATTGATTTATTTTGTGTAAAAAGTTTCTAAGTGTTTTACAAAACATGAGATTTAAATGAAAATAGTAATGATGATTTTAAGAATTTGCAAAAAAAGTGAAAAAGGATTTGCAAAGAAAGTGAAAAAAGGAATTTGTAAAGAAAATAAAAATGAATTTGAACAAATGAGTTTGGATTTATAACCATAAGTCTTGCAGTTTTGAAAACAAAATTTTTAATGGTTTTGTTTGTGTAAAATCATATCAATTTAGAATGAAAAATATTTGATAGTTTCAATAGTCATGTCCACATTTTTGAAGGCTTGTAATGCCTTGATTTTTATGAACAAAGTGATTTTCAAAGTGGAAACGTAACTTGATTTAATACAAGAATTTAAAAAGGGAATCAGAGCATTTTAATCACTTGAGAAATTAAGTTTTTGTAAACAAGAATGTTTTTGAACTTCAATTTATTTTGAAGAAGGTTGTGTTTGGAAATGATTTGGGAAAAATGAAGAATATAGTGGTATTATGAAAATCTACTAATGTATAACTTATTTTTGAGTTTTGAAGTACGTTAGAAAATGTTAAGTTTTGAAACGTTGATTTATATCAATAGAAAAGTGATTTTGTGAATTATATTTTGGAAAAAGATTTCTTGAGTAAAGAAATGTGAAAAAGATTTTCTTGAGTAAAGAAAATGTATTAAATAAAGTATAAAGTCATATTATTTTGAGGAAAGTTGAAATGGAATTTTTGAAGAAATGAGAAATATTTTCTGTAATGGAATTGTGGTGAAAAATAATTATTTATGTATCTTAAAAATGTAATTTTTAAAGTACGTGATTTGAAATATAGTAAAATATTTTCAAGTGTTTGAAAATACAGTAAAATATTTTTATGCGATTTGAAATATGATAAAATAGTACTACGCAATTGGAGATGCGTTGAAACATTTTTAAGTGATTTGAATTATGTTTAAATATTTTATGTAATTTGAACTACTGTTGAAAAATCACTACGTGATTAAATAATGAGAGAATATTTTTACGTGATTGTGAAAATGATGAAAAATCATTATGTGATTTGGAAAGTGTTTTAAATATTTTAAGAATGATGAAAAATGATTTACGCAACTTAAAAGAATGATTTTTAAGTTACACAATTTTAAAAATGATGAAAAATTATTACGCGATTTGAGAAATGTATATTTTCATACTATTGAGAAAAATGTTGAAAAATTTAATACATGATTTAAAGGTGCAACAGAAGAGTTACAGTATTGTGAAAATGTAACAAAAATGTTTTGGAATTGTGAAAATGAAATGAAAATGTTGTGCAATTTTGTGAAAACACGATGAAAGAATTTTATAACTATGAAAATGTGATAATATGATTTTTCTATTGAAAATATAGTATAAATACTGTAGAACTAGTATATGGATCTTTGTGTGAGAAAATGACATGTTTTGCCTGTGATTGGCATTTGGTGCATTATATATGCATTGAAAAGATATGTCTGTGATTGGATTTGGTGCATTATACGTGCATTGAAAAAAATATGCATTGAAACATATGATTACATTGAACAAATGAAATTGAAAAGATTTGGCCATTTGGGGTTGGACTTGCACTGATATATTCGTGCATTGTATAAAATATGCATTGAAGCATATGATTACATTGAACAAATGAAATTGAAAAGATTTGGCCCTTTGGGGTTGGACTTACTACTGATATATTCGTGCATTGTATAAAATATAGCTAATAGCTATTATGGCCCTTGTGGTTGAAGAGGGAATGAGAATTGATAGTGAGGTCTTTGATGGATCTTGGGGGCGTCGAGGCGCTTGTGGTCGACCGATGGGACGGTTAGCGAGTATCCTGTGCCACTTGGCAATGCTGATCCGTTACAACGCATTGACGATACCCGAGCAAGAACACGATTCTTTTCAACAAGCTGGGAGATTGTCTTTGGGCTAAGGTGACAATTAATCGAGCATTCTTCTCAAAATTGTGAAAACCTCCATGGAGTTATTTTTGATAAAATGAGTCTTTGTGCATATGCATAAATCTGAGCATTTATATTTGTGTGATATATTAATTGAGGAATATTGATTATTGGTTATGACAATTGTTTTGAATACTTGGATGATACTTGAATTGATAAATGATTGGATGATGATAGTTGATTAATGTTGATGGCATAATCATAATTGCGGTATGATCTATCTGTATGATATTGCTGTTTGTGTTATCTCTGTGCTGCCATGTTGGTATTGGTGTAGGTGATCTCACCTCTTTGTTATATTATTTTACTTTGTCTGTATTATTAAAATTATACAGTAGAAGGAATGAGTTGTCTTAGACATAACGAGTGGTAAATACTCAGAGATTGATGGAAACATTGAAAAGTGGCTATCTCAAGTTCAAAGATGTGCCGGGTAGACAAGGAGTAAAGTCTGATGTATCAAGATGGACAGAAAAAGGAATAAGTATGTTAAAGTTTCTCGTTAGTGTTGTACCGTGCTATTAAGTAGGACCCGTCATGGGGTTTTGCTCTTGTAAAAAAAATAAATCTGTTAATTTTATATTTCTCTTTAAATTGTGATATTAATTGGTGTCAATATTGCATAATGAATAGTTGAAATATGATTTTTAATATTACCTAATATTTTCAGTAAATTTACGTGTTAGTAAAGAAGAAATTTTGAAAGCCATATTTTATAACTCAAACTTTGTGCGAACTTCTTTTCAAATTATGAGTCAGGAGTCAGAAATATGATGCCCTGAGGAGGGTGTTACATTAGTTGGTATCAGAGCACGGTTTGAGTCTTTTGGGGTTTGTGGTTAGGTCTATTTTGATTGTGTTGTATTATCTGTGTTTGTTTTCTGAAATGAAATAATATTATTTATAATGGATATTAGATCCATTGTATTTCGATCCGCATGCCTCAGTTATACTTGCGTGGAAGTGGAACATGTTACTAGTAATGCAATTGCAGCTACGGGAGCAACAGGAGCAATGTAGAAAGACGACTGCACGAACAAAGGACCGCTATTTAGTGGGAACTGGAATTTGAAGTTCAGAATCTGTCTTGAAATATAAGATTTCGTAATTTTTGGAACCTGAAATTTCTTTTTAGGATATTGAGAAAGTAATTGATTTCGATGGAAGATGTATTTATAACCATTGAGGAAACCAAAAGCAATAAGGGATGTGAAAGAAAGTACTTAAATGAAGGAATGTACGTCAAGGAAACAAATTGTGGAAAAGTTGGACACATTTTTCTTGAGATTATGCTCTTTGAAAACAGAGTTTTCTATTAGTAAAATTTTTGATAATAAAAGAAGTTGTTTCTCTGAATGGAACGGTAGTGTTCTGAGCGAAAAATTTAAACAATAGAGATTGTGTCATTGGAGCTAATCCTATAAACCATACTGAATATTTTTGTGAGTGACCTATTCTTTATAACATATGATTGAGTAGATCAATTATATGTTAGAGTTATTCGTTATTCTCTGATTTGTTTACTTCTGTTTCTATTCTTAGCTGATCGAGCTATTCAAGTTATTCAAATTGTTGTTGCAGATCAAATCTTTGTATTAGTTTGATCTGTTGTTCAAAATTTTTGTGTTAGTTTGATCTATTTCATAAACAGACTTAGTCTTTGAAAATGGATTGGTTATTTTCCAACCATATCCGATGAGATTATTTCAACAGACTGTGAGTAATCCAGAGAAAATTCATTCTTGAAAATTAGGTTACATCCAATTCTTTGCTAGATATGTTCGACAACAGGTTCGATTCGTTTTGTTATCTTCCATGATATTTTCTTTCATCTCCTGCAATTGAAGGAATATCTTGCAAGAAAGGATATTTCTATATTTGTATCCGTGTTAACATATCTGAGTGACGCAGCAGAAGCGTGGTAAATTCTTCAAAAGATTGGAACAATTCTTCTATGGAAAAATTTAAGACGGTAATGGAAAATCGTAGAAAAAAATTTATGGAAATATCTGGTATCGTGCTGTGGAAAGGAAAATTCGGTTAGTGAGACATTTCCTGTTAAAAGCAAAAGCTGGAATATGTAGTGATATGAAAATAAGAAAATTTTAAGTAATACATTACATTAGTTGGAAGTTATCTGAGAAAAACTATTCTAGGCATGAATGAAGATTGGTTGTCGTTATGTTAGTATCAGAGATATGGAAATTCTTTCTTTCTGGAGTAACATTCAACATCTTCAGTAATTATAGGAGTCTGAGATATCTTTTGATCAGGAAAAGTTGAACATCAGCAAAGAGATTTTATTGGTTAGAATAGTATAGCAAGATGCAAGAGAGGAAGTTTCATGAGAATTAGAAAATAAGATAAAAGAGTAATGTTCATATTTATTCCGAGGGTGTGAAATCATGCTTCTTAAATTTCGAGGATGAAATTTCTTTTTAGAGGGGGAGTAATGTAACACCCCAAAATTTCCTATCTTGTAAATAGTAATTTTTGAGTTAATGTAATTTAACTATTTAGTAATTTCGGATCTTTGTAAAATTATTTTGTTTATTCCATCAAGATATTTGATCGTTTTGAGTGATTTACTCCGTGTCAGGAAAATAATAATTTTTGGACCAGAAAATTTTTTTCTGTATTTATTTCTCTTGACTGTTAATTATTTTTAACAATCTGACTTGATTTTCATACATTTTCTAATATTTGTGATTTTTGTGGATGATTATGAATTTTTTTGACTGTATGTGGGCCCAAGTGGTCCAAGGTGAGCCCAGGTGACTTTACGTGGG
The DNA here is from genome assembly GCA_029884595.1 of Ormosia semicastrata. NCBI lineage: Eukaryota > Viridiplantae > Streptophyta > Magnoliopsida > Fabales > Fabaceae > Ormosia > Ormosia semicastrata. Next base: position 9,876,030 of record JAQQTO010000043.1, read on the forward strand.
TCCAGGTGGGTCCTGCAAAGTGAAAAAAATTTTACGCATAGAAAAATTTGTACTGTTTAGACGGAGACAGGGGATCTTACTAAACCTGAATTCGGAAATAGTTTTAGAAATTTTCTTGTATTATATTTGGCACTGTATTTAATTATCGGGCGATAAAAATACAGTAAATATATTCTTTCGTGGGATTTTTAGTAGATAAAAATAGAAATTAAATTGCTTAAGTCAACATTGGTGATTTGGATATCCACCATTGATTTAATTAACGGTGGAGACTTGATCTTGATTTAATCAATGGTTGAGAAATAAATTTAATAAAGAAACATTGGATGTTAACCATTGATCTAATCAATGGTAGAGATTTAATCTAGACAATCTTAATAAGAAAGACTTCAATATCAACCGTAGATTTAATCAACGGTGTAGAATTGGTCTTGTAAAGTAACAAGGACCATTTATAACCATTGGATTTAGAATTAATCAAGGGTGGAGATTTGGTCTTAAAAAGTAGCAAAGACTAATTATGACCCTTGGATTAAAAGTAAGAAGGAGTAATCTTGACCCTTCATTTTGGAGACACATCTAATGGCTAGAATTTAAAGGAAAAAGATCTAATAATTACAGATTAAGTCTTCTAAATCAAAAGTCTACCTAAATCCTAACCATTGAATTAATCAATGGCTAGAAATGCTCTAGATTGTGACTAATAATGATGACAATTTCATGAATGCATTAGGAAGAGGGGGGACGATTTTAGAGAATGCATAGGAAGGAGGAGACAATTTTGAGTAGCCTTTTTAGGTCAAAGAAAAAGATGAAGTCAACAATAGTAGTTTTAATTTGATTAGTCACTAATTAATCCTAATTTGGTTAATCTAATAGCCTAATTAACAAAACTAAATTAAATGTTAAATTGTTATAATTTAATTCTTAATTAGATATCCTAATTTTAATTAGAGGTTATAATATATGTAATTATATGCCTAATTAATTAGTTATGTAATTGAATAATTAATTAAGATTGGTTAGGAAACTAAACCTAATTAGTTAGCTATTTAATTAGCATACAATTAACCTTTAATTGAAAACAATTAAGTCCCTAATTCCATGAAGAGTCACACGGTTATGCAGCTTGGAGAGCTTCTCCAAGATTCTTGAATAATCTTGCATGAACATTAGGTGGTCAAAAGGTGACTAAGCCATGTGCTTCAAGTGTGAACACAATTATGATCTTTTATTTCAAGTATATCTCCTATTATTTCCTACACAATTCACCTCACGGCTGCACCACTCAATATTACTCTCAATATTTGTTTTCCTCTCACCTAAAGACATAGCCATTTTCTCTCTAAATTTCAAGAACACCAAAGCATATTTTCCTTCCATTTTCACACCATATGGTTCTGCCCTAGCACCCTTGAGCACCCTCACTCACCTATAATTTTCACTCTCATCATTTCCTAAAGCTAAACACCATTCTAAACACTTTTCATTTAGAAAGTTTTCCCAAAATCCCACTCTAAGTGCTTCAAAATCCCACTTTTACCTTACTTCCTTGGAGGTAAACTTTGATTTCTATGGTTTAAATTCATGTTTATGATTTTCTAAACCATGTTTGTTCCATGGTTTGTTTAATTTAATCCAACCATAGATCTTGAATCTACATGATATTCTAAGCAACTTTTATATTGGAGATTTTCTCTAAATCATTCATCTTCATGGACTTTCTTCAAGATCAAAGTTATTGGATTTTTGAGGTGAAGTATAAGAAGACTTCATTTCTTCTGTTCTTTTTCATGATCTAAACTATGTTTGATCCATGGTTCCTCTTAATCAAGTTTAGTATACTAATTTCTATATATTTTGTTCTGTATTGAGAAGCCTTTGGTGGTGAAGGACTTGGAAAAAGAAGCAAATCAAGAAGCTTTTGAGGATCTTCAAGAGGTAAGAGGGAGATCAATCTCACCAACCAAGCATGGTGGTGAGAGATGGTCTTATATTTGATGGATAGTGAATCCATGTGAGGATTCCAATCCATGGTCATGTAATAATTTATGTGTATTTTATGAGCTTTGATTTATTTGCTTATGCTTGATATGCTTTATATGATTTTTTGGTTTTGATGGTATGCTTATACTATGCATGATGATAATATGGCATGCTTTTGATATATATATATGATGTGTATGTATGTGTATGCCATGATTTGATGCTGGAAAGAAAATTAATTTTTGGTCCCAATGGCCAAGGAAAGACTACGGTTTTGATGCCCTTGATTAGGGTTCATATTAAAAATTTTCAAGAACAAGGGAATTAATTTTTGATCCCTAGAAACTGATGTGTGTGAAACAACATCATGTTTTATTCTTGTTTTGCATGCATTTTGTAGGCATTTTAAGCATTTTAGTTTCCTTTTTTAGTTAGTTTTTCCCTTAGTTCGGGTAACTGCGGTGTTTTTGGTGTTCTTGTGTAGGATTGGTGCTGATTTGACCTTGGATTGAATGGAATGCTCGCATGTTTGAAGTTGGAGCTTAATGGATAGCAATAAAGGTGCAAAAAGAGCTATTCCAGAGAGATCCACGGCCTACCCGTGGATCAAACCACGGCCATGGATCGAGGGATAACTTGAAGAAGGAAAAAGGGAGTTCCAGGGAGTTCCACGGCCGTGGAACTCAAATGTTGCAGAATTGGTTTTTGGCAGAGACATCCACGACCTGGCCGTGGAACGATCCACGACCGTGGATCGTAGTGCGCAGCAGTTTTTATGTTTTTCTTTTTATTTCTTTTGAGGGCCTTTTAGCCAATTAAAACCCTAGGTTTATAAATAAGGGTTCTGAATACAATGAAGGGGAGCTAATCTTGGTTGGAGGAGAGGCACATTGGAGGCTTTGGCTTTTGTTCTTGATCTTTCTTCCCTCTTCTCTCTGGGATTACGGGTTTGGATGTTCTTAAACAATGTTTTCTGATTCCTTTTTCTCTATGTCTGAGTAGTTTCCTTGTTTCTAGGATTGGGCAATGCCCTTTGATACTTTGATAATGAATAATTGACGTTGTTTCCCCTTTTATTGATCTTGAATGTTCTTTGATTCAATTCTTATTGCTCTTATTCATGTGAATTTGCTGGCCACTTATTTGCATCTTATAGGCATTTAGGACGACGTATTGAGAGGTGAACCTATGTTGGAACCATAAGAATTGAACTTAAGGTCTAAATCACGAGAGTAGTTTTAGCCTTTTCGAGGATTCAATGAATTACCACAAAGCGTAATGGGTTCAATTTAAATTCAATTACCACGAGAATAGGAATTGGTTTAATTGGGCACTGATCTTGTATCTTGAGAAAGAACATTAACTAATTTAGGGTAATTCACCTTCAATTGAATTTCAGATTTAATAAAAGGGTTGTCAATTAGGATTTATCTTGTATCATTGTGGTATCCCAATCTTGGAAGCTTTCTTAATTTCGAAAATCCCATTCTTGATAACTTCTTTGTTTTTATTCTAAATTTGTTTTCTTAATTTTTATTTAATTATTTTGTTACTAAGTTCTTATCAATCAACAATCATATTTTCTCTTGTTTAATTTAATTAAGTTAATTAATTAATTGGTATTCATACACACAGTCCTGTGGATTCGATCTTTATTACTTGACGATGAAACCGCAGTACACTTGCGGATTACGCATCAAGTTTTTGGCACCATTGCTCTGGGACCTGTGTTTTTCTTGAATATCGTTTAATTTTTAATTTAATTATTTTAAACTTTTTTATTTTTACCATATTATTACGTTCTTGTTTCTCTTTGACTCTCTGCAGGTAATTTCTCTAGTTTATGCAAAATACTAGACGTTTCGGACTCTTATTGAAGCCGATTACGAAATTGAAAGAACCTTGCATCAAAGGAGAAGACAACGAAGGCAAAGAGCGAGAGAAATATCGAACCAACACTTGTCATGGCAAAGAATTTGAAGATAATAAACCTTTAAAGGAGTATGCAGCCCCTAATGCTCGGGGTTTGCGATCCGGGATTGCTAGGCCGTGACATTGAAGCGCGACACTTCACCATACCTCCCGCCTTACTTTCTATGATAAGGCAGAATCCGGTTTGGAGGATTACCCGGAGGACCCAAATGATGTGGAGATGTTCTTAGAATTCGTGAGACTCTCAAAATTGAAGGTGCCTCGGTTGATGCCATTCGCCTCCGATTGTTTCCATTATCATTAAAGGACAAGGCTAGAGCTTGGTTGAAATCGGTACCCACCGATACTTTAACTACTTGGGACCAATTGGAGCAAGCCTTTTTGGACAAATTCTTTCCACCTTCCAAGGCTGCTCACCTAAGGACCCAAATCACAAGCTTCGTTCAGAAAGATGGAGAGTCATTGTCAGAAGCTTGGGATAGATATAAGGCTTTCTTTGGAAGCCCCCACACCGGGTTAGAGAAGTGGTTGATTGTTCACACCTTCTACAATGGATTGGAATATTCTTGAAGGTGTCTCTTGACTCCGCATGGTGGTGGAGCTTTGATGAAAAGGTGACAGAGGCTTATGAGATAATAGAGAGTGTAGTCTCAAACCATCACCAATAGGCCGGTGAAAGAGGTAACAACCCGAGAAAGCTCTCGGAAGGTAAGTTTGAGGTAGATGGTGTTAGTTTAATTATGGCTAAGTTTGACTCATTGAATAAACGTTTTGATAAGCTTGAAAAAGCTAGTACTAATGCCATAAGTGCTGCTAACATTTTTTGTGAGATTTATGGAGTACAGGGACATATGAGTGTGGACTGCCAAGCTGAAAATGGTTCCTCATAAGGCACTTCGGTGGAGCAAGTGGAATCATGTCACAATTTCTATGATATTCCACCGAAGGTGCGCAATGATCCATATTCACAGACTTATAATCCCGGTTGGAGGTCTCATCCCAACTTCTCCTATCGGAACAATCAATATCAAGCTGGCCAAGGTAGTGCTCAACCCTCTTCTGGATTCCCCCAGGTACAAAAGTCTAAACTCGAAACTCTCCTTGAAAATTTTGTAGAGAGTCAAACCAAGCAAAATGAAGAGTTTAGGCACCATGGTCAAGTTGTTAGTGAGGCTATTAAGGAATTGACATCTAAGGTAGATAACTTAGCTATTCATAACAAGATGTTAGAGACTTAAATAGCCCAACAAGCTAGCTCTTCACATAGACCACACGGGAAATTTCGGGATGACAAATTTGAAATAAATCCTCATGAACATTGTAAGGTGTGAGTTTAAGAAGTGGAAAGAAATTAGAAGATTCCAAGGGTAAAGGGAAGTGTGACAAAGATGAGGGGAATGAGGAAAAGAAATAACTAGGACACAACCCTTAGAAGAAAAAGAGACCAATGAGAAAGTGCCAGATGTACCCACTTTGAACCTTACCAACCCCGTTCCTTCCTCAAAGATTGGCCAAGGCCAAGCTAGATAAACAATTTGGGAAGTTTCTTGAGGTCCTTAAGAAGTTGTACATTAATGTACCCTTCACTGAGGCGTTGCAACAAATGCCTACCTATGCTAAATTTCTTAAGGACATTTTGTCTAATAAGAGAAAGCTAGAGGAGTATGAGACCGTAGCGTTAACTGAGGAGTGTAGCGCTTTAATTCAAAATAAGTTGCCTCCTAAACTCAAAGATCTTGGTAGCTTCTCTATTCCCTGTTTGATTGGCAACACTAACTTTGATAAAGCTCTGTGTGATTTGGGGGCTAGTGTTAGTCTTATGCCCCTTTCTGTGTGTAAAAAGTTGGAAGTAGGTGAGCTGAAACCCATAACTAATCAAGTACCCCGTAGGCATCTTGGAGGATGTTCCCATTAAGGTTGGTAAATTTTATATGCTGTGGATTTTGTTGTGCTTGATATGGAAGCTGATGCTACAATGCTGATCATACTTGGGCGTCCATTCCTTGCCACTGGAAGGGCTATCATTGATGTCCATGAAGGAAAATTGACTTTGCGATTGAATGATGAGGAAGTAGTTTTTGATGTTTTTAAATTTGAAAATAATTCTAATTCCTCAAATTCATGTAATCGCATAGATGCTACTAATGTTGTGGATAGTGTTGTGCTTTCAGGTGTGCAGGAATCGATGGCTGATGCTATGCCATGCAAGGAAGGACCAAAGAAGCAGAGTGACAAGTGTATTGAGAAGCATGAATTTAACATCAAGGATAAAGTTCTTCTTAATAACTCGCTTCTACGTTTCTGTCCTAATAAGTTATGGTCAAAATGGTCAGGACCATATGAGATTGTTCGAGTTTTATCCTACGGTGTGCTTGAGGTGAAGAAAGAAGGCCATAAACCTTTCATGATAAATGGCCAGAGAGTGAAACACTTTGAAGGAGTGGGGACTGCGTACTACTCCATAGATGTCACCTGAGCACAGAAACCTGACCAAAGTCAAGCTAATGACTTTAAACAAGCGCTTCTTGGGAGGCAACCCAAGTTTTCTTATTTTTCTATTTTAATTCCTTCTTTTTCTTTTAATTTTGTTTGTTAGATTGTTGTTTTGATGTTTGTCTTTTGGATTTTGTTTAGGTTTGACCCTTTTTGAAGTTAAATTTAGAAGAAGAGTGAAGTCAGAAGGTTCCACACCAAACCCATGGAAAATTCCATGGCCATGGATTGAACACCGTGAAGTTTTTCCACCACCCATGAGTGAGTTCATTTCTTTTCTCCCTTCTCTAGTTTAAGATTTTTACATTGGGGACAATGTAGGTTCTAAGCTTGGGGGTATTTTCATTTTTTATTTTTTTTTTTATTTTCATTGGTATTTTCATTTAGAGTCTCATGCATTCTCATGTTTTGTTTTGTTCATGTTGTATTGTCACACCATCATTTCTCTTGGGTTTTTAGTTGAATTTGTGCCCCTCTCTTTTGAGGATTTTGAGATGGTATTAATTTGGACCCTAATTGTTGATTCTTGTGATAGGCTACAAGCATTGTTTTAATTGATAATAGAGGTGATCTTTTGATAGTTGATAATTAGCATATTGTTCTCTGAATTTATGCTTCTCATTGAATTTTTAAACCTCTAAATGTGAGTTTTGAGCTTATATGGGACTTCTGCACTGTATGATTTTTGTTCCCATTCTTTGTGTTGGGTGATATTCCTCATTGATCTTGTGCTCTAGAACTTGATTTGAAACCTTTTTTAGGTGAAATTTTTGGTTGCATGCTTGAATGTGATTAAGGCATCTTAGGTATTTTTCTGGCCTTTTGAAATTGTTACACTTTCATCCTCTAGTTGCCCATTTTGAGCCTATTGCATACTTGTTTTCTTGATACCTATGCTGATACATTGTTGGTAATCATTTAGAATATTAAATGGAGCAATTTGGATTTGAAAGTTGTATAAAGATGTGTTGGGAATTATATGATTTTGACCCTTTTCTTTCTCAAATGAAAAAAAAATTAAATAAAAGAAAATCATAAGATTGAAGCTTGAGAAAAAAAAAAAAGAGGAGAAAGAGAAGAAGGAAAAGTAAGGAAGAAAATTCTTTGAAATGTGGAGTTATGTTTTAGATTGAAAAATTGTCTTTGCTCCATTTATGTTCTATTAGATTACTTGTGTTTATTGAAAATCTTGATTAGCCCTTTGTCATATCTTCTTTTCTCTACCTTACCTAACATCATTCCCATGGCCTCATTACAACCCTTATAAGACCTTTTGATTCTTGTATACATACTGATTATTAGTGAAAATTTGGTTTCTTATCAAGCATATGGAAGTGCATTTTCTTTGATGGATTTTGAGCATATGGTTTCCACCCTTAAACACTTTGAGTGTGGTTAGTAGAGTGAACTTGATTCAATCAGTGAGGATGCATGATTTCTGAGAATTTAGCCTCTAATTGGACTTGATTTTGATTACCTCTCAGATTCTTTATTTGCCTTAGCCTATTGCTTGGATATTATTTTCTCGGGTTCCTTATTCTTTATTGTCTCTTGATCCCACATCTTGGTTTGACATTGGTTATTGCTTGGGGACAAGCAGAGTCTTAAGCTTGAGGGGATTTGATGTGTGTGAAACAACATCATGTTTTGTTCTTGTTTTGCATGCATTTTGTAGGCATTTTAAGCATTTTAGTTTCCTTTTTAGTTAGTTTTTCCCTTAGTTCGGTAATCTGCGGTGTTTTTGGTGTTCTTGTGCGTGATTGGTCTGATTTGACCTTGGATTGAATGGAATGCTCGCATGTTTGAAGTTGGAGCTTAATGGATAGCAATAAAGGTGCAAAAAGAGCCATTCCGGAGAGATCCACTTTGCGCCTGCCCGTGGATCAAACCACGACCATGGATCGAGGGATAACTTGAAGAAGGAAAAAGGGAGTTCGTGGAGTTCACGGCCGTGGAACTCAAATGTTGCAGAATTGGTTTTTGGCAGAGACATCCGACGACTGGCCGTGGAACGATCCACGGCCGTGGATCGCAGTGCGCAGTAGTTTTTATGTTTTTCTTTTTATTTCTTTTGGGGGCTTTTTAGCCAATTAAAATCCTAGGTTTATAAATAAGGGTTCTGAATACAATGAAGGGGAGCTAATCTTGGTTGGAGGAGAGGCACATTGGAGGCTTTGGCTTTTGTTCTTGATCTTTCTTCCCTCTTCTCTCTGGGATTACGGGTTTGGATGTTCTTAAACAATGTTTTCTGATTCCTTTTTCTCTATGTCTGAGTAGTTTCCTTGTTTCTAGGATTGGGCAATGCCCTTTGATACTTTGATAATGAATAATTGACGTTGTTTCCCCTTTTATTGATCTTGAATGTTCTTTGATTCAATTCTTATTGCTCTTATTCATGTGAATTTGCTGGCCACTTATTTGCATCTTATAGGCATTTAGGGACGTACTGAGAGGTGAACCTAAGTGTTGGAACCATAAGAATTGAACTTAAGGTCTAAATCACGAGAGTAGTTTTAGCCTTTCGAGGATTCAATGAATTACCACAAAGCGTAATGGGTTCAATTTAAATTCAATTACCACGAGAGTAGGAATTGGTTTAATTGGGCACGGATCTTGTATCTTGAGAAAGAACATTAACTAATTTAGGGTAATTCACCTTCAATTGAATTTCAGATTTAATTAAAGGGTTGTCAATTAGGATTTATCTTGTATCATTGTGGTATCCCAATCTTGGAAGCTTTCTTAATTCTGAAAACCCCATTCTTGATAACTTGCTATTTTTATTCTAAATTCTGTTTTCTTAATTTTTATTTAATTATTTTGTTACTAAGTTCTTATCTATAAATAATCATATTTTCTCTTGTTTAATTTAATTAAGTTAATTAATTAATTGGTATTCATACACACAGTCCCTGTGGATTCGATCTTTTATTACTTGACGATGAAATCATACACTTGCAGATTTCACGCATCAGAAACATGGTGAATATCGGTTAAGACACCTCAAGATAGGTGTTCATAAATGAATATTTTCATGAATGATAAAAATGGATGTTTAGAAAAATAAGGAAAATAAACAAAGAGTTTATTTTTCAAAGAGTACAAGAACATGGTTCTTGAGGAATTTTTATTGATTTATTTTGTGTAAAAAGTTTTTAAGTGTTTTACAAAACATGATATTTAAATGAAAATAGTAATGATGATTTTAAGAATTTGCAAAGAAAGTGAAAAAGGATTTGCAAAGAAAGTGAAAAAAGGAATTTGCAAAGAAAATAAAAATGAATTTGAACAAATGGGTTTGGATTTATAACCATAAGTCTTGCGATTTTGAAAACAAAATTTTTAATGATTTTGTTTGTGTAAAACCATATCAATTTAGAAGGAAAAATATTTGATGATTTCAATAGTCATGTCCACGTTTTTGAAGGCTTGTAATGCCTTGATTTTTATGAATAAAGTGATTTTCAAAGTGGAAACGTAACTTGATTTAATACAAGAATTTGAAAAGGGAATCAGAGCATTTTTAATCACTTGAGAAATTAAGTTTTTGAAAACAAGAATGTTTTCGAACTTCAATTTATTTTGAAGAAGGTTGTGTTTGGAAATGATTTGGGAAAAATGAAGAATATAGTAGTATTATGAAAATCTACTAACGTATAACTTATTTTTGAGTTTTGAAGTACGTTAGAAAATGTTAAGTTTTGAAACGTTGATTTATATCAATGGAAAAGTGATTTTGTGAATTATATTTTGGAAAAAGATTTCTTGAGAAGAAATGTGGAAAAAGATTTTTTGAGTAAAGAAAATGTATTAAATAAAGTATAAAGTCATATTATTTTGAGGAAAGTTGAAATGGAATTTTTGAAGAAATGAGAAATATTTTTCAGTAATGGAATTGTGGTGAAAAATAATTATTTATTATCTTAAAAATATAATTTTTAAAGTATATGATTTGAAATATAGTAAAATATTTCCAAGTGTTTGGAAATATAGTAAAATATTTTTATGCGATTTGAAATATGATAAAATATTACTACGCTGATTGGAGATGCGTTGAAACATTTTTAAGTGATTTGAATTATGTTTAAATATTTTATGTAATTTGAACTACTGTTGAAAAATCACTACGTGATTAAATAATGAGAGAATATTTTTACGTGATTGTGAAAATGACAAAAAATCATTATGTGATTTGAAAAGTGTTTTAAATATTTTAAGAATGATGGAAAATGATTTACGCAACTTAAAAGAATGATTTTTAAGTTACAATTTTGAAAATGATGAAAAATCATTATGCGATTTGAGAAACGTATGTTTTTATGCGATTGAGAAAAATGTTAAAAAATTTAATACGTGATTTAAAGGTGCAACAGAAGAGTTACAGTATTGTGAAAACGTAACAGAAACGTTTTGGAATTGTGAAAATAAAATAAAAATTTTGCGTAATTTTGTGAAAACACGATGAAAGAATTTTATAACTATGAAAATGTGAAAATATGATTTTCCTGTTGAAAATACAGTATAAATACTGTAAAATCAGTATATGGATATTGTGTGAGAAAATGACATGTTTTGCCTGTGATTGGCATTTGGTGCATTATACATGCATTGAAAAGATATGTCTGTGATTGGATTTGATGCATTATCGTGCATTGAAAAAAATATGCATTGAAGCATATGATTACATTGAACAAATGAAATTGAAAAGATTTGGCCCTTTTGGGGTTGGACTTCAGATCGATATATTTGTGCATTGTATAAAATATGCGTTGAAGCATATGATTACATTGAACAAATGAAATTGAAAAGATTTGGCCCTTTGGGGTTGGACTTGCACCGATATATTCGTGCATTGTATAAAATATGGCTAATAGCTATTATGGCCCTTGTGGTTGAAGAGGAATGAGAATTGATAGTGAGGTCTATGATGGATCTTGGGAGCGTCGAGGCACCCGAGGTCGACCGATGGGCGATTAGCAAGTACTGTGCCACTTGGCGATGCATCAATTTGTAACGCATTGACGATACCCGACAAGAACACGATTCTTTTCAACAACTGGGAGATTGTCTTTGGGCTAAGGCTGACAATTAACTAGAGCATTCTTCTCGAAATTGTGAAAACCTCCATGGAGTTGTTTTTGATAAAATGAGTCTTTGTGCATATGCATAAATCTGAGCATTTATATCTGTGTGATATATTAATTGAGGAATATTGGTTATTGGTTATGACAATTGTTTTGAATACTTGGATGATAATTGAATTGATAAATGATTGGATGATGATAGTTGATTAATGTTGATGGCATAATCATAATTGCGGTATGATCTATCTGTATGATATTGCTATTTGTGTTATCTCTGTGCTGCCATGTTGGTATTGGTGTAGGTGATCTCACCTCTTAGTTATATTGTTTTGCTTTGTCTGTATTGTTAAAATTATACAGTAGAAGGAATAAGTTGTCTTAGACATAACAAGTGGTAGATACTCAGAGATTGATGGAAACATTGAAAAGTGGCTGTCTCAAGTTCGAAGATGTGCCGGGTAGACAAGGAGTAAAGTCTAATGTATCAAGATGGACATAAAAAAGAATAAGTATGTTAAAGTTTCTCATTAGTGTTGTACCGTGCTATTATGTAGGACCCGTCATGGGGTTTGCTACTGTTAAAAAAAAATAAGTCTGTTAATTTTATATTTCTCTTTAAATTGTGATATTAATTGGTGTCAATATTACATAATGAATAGTTGAAATATGATTTTCAATATTACCTAATATTTTCAGTAAATTTACGTGTTAGTAAAAAAGAAATTTTGAAACCCATCTTTTATAACTTAAACTTTGTGCGAACTTCTTTTCAGATTATGAGTCAGGAGTCAGAAATGTGATGCCCTGAGGAGGGTGTTACAAGTAGCACTACTGTGCCGTGGCAACCAATGCAAACGCATTGATGATCTTGACGAGACACTATTCTATCACGATCTGGTGTAGAATGTCTTGTACAAGCCATGACGTGTACACTAAGAAAAATTATAGCACTTAAATTAGGGCGGATGATGTAACACCCTGATTTTTTATTTTTCTTAATATAAATAAGTTTTATAATATTTGTGAGTTTCTGTGAATTTTTGGGAATTTCTAACTATTTTGATTATTTTAATATTATTTTGGAACCGTATGCCCGAACTTCATTTTTTCTGAATATATATGAGTTTTATAATTTTTATGATTTTTGTGAATTTTTTTGAGTTTTTGATTATTTTAATATTATTTTGAGCTGTATGTGTGTTTGAGGTGAGCCCGGAAAAATAAAATTTTTCCTAGACCAAAAAGTTTTGGATGTCAAGGCTGGATCGGGGGATCTTACTAAACCCGAAATCGAGAACAGTTGACAGAAATTTTCTTTATCTGCATTTTCTATTACCCATTGAGTAATAATAGCAGTAGCTATTGTCCATTGGGTAATATTTTCTAGAAAATATCTTGATGGCGATGACTCGAAGTGATGAACCAGTGGCAAGTATGAAAAAGGCAAATTGGATACTCAAGCTCGAGGAGAAATCCAAATTGACTACTCAAACTAGAAGACAAATTCAAATTAGCTACTTACTCTTTCAAGCTTATCTTGTCATTCTTTTTGGAAGTTTGTAGAAATGATGATACACCTACTAAAATATCTAAGGATAAAATATCTAATGGAAAATATCTCAGTAAAATATCTCAGTAAAATATCTAAGTAAAATATCTGAGTTAAAATATCTAAGCTAAATATCTTAAGTATAATCATGAACCATCATTACATAGCTTTATGATCAACCAATTAGAATCAAGCTTATTTATCAAAAAGTCAACAATAGTGGCATAGACTTTGTTTTGAACCATTGGATGGTAAGACTTGATGAAGAAGCCTTGGATGATCACCATTGATCTAATCAATGGTGTGAGAACAAACTTGATAAGAAAGCTTAGGATATCTTCCCTAGATTAAATCAATGGTTAGGAGATGAAGTCAACATTAATGGTTAGACTAGTTAATCAAGGAACTAGATAATTTAACTTAGTTACTCTAAAAACCTAAGTAGTAACCAAATAGAACAAACTAAGTTTACTAATACTTAGAGTCCATAGTTACAAGAAAGTATCTAGAGTTTTCTAGAAGGATGACTAATGCATGACAAATGCATGACTTAATCATATAACTAGATAGTTAAGCATGTAACTAGATAACCTAACTAAGTTAGTTTAAATGTAACTAAGAATTAAATGGAATCAAAACTTGGTTAATTGTCCATTGAGCTACACGGCCACTAGTAGTTCTAGGATGTTCTTGAATGATCTTTTATGAGCAATAGGTGACCACTTGATGACCTAAGCCATGTGAAGTCCATGTGAGACCATGTGATTTTTCTATCTTGTTGATCAAGTTTTGACTTCACCAAGCTTATTGGAGAAGCTTTGACTCCTCTTTTGGATGATCATCTCCATGGCCATGCACCATTTGAAGACCAAATATCTATACACAAAAATATCCTCTCTTCTTCTAAAGCATCACAAGGCCATAGGTTTCTAAAAGGAACCAAAATTGATTTTCTATCACACTTTGTGACATAAAGCTTTCATTTTTTTCTCTCTTTTCCAAGAACACACAAAAAACTTCATTCTTTTCCTTTCTTGAAACATTCGGCCACCACCCTCAAAACCTACTTCCAAGCTTCCATAATTTCATCCAATACCATTTTCTAAACCTAGACACAATTCTAAACACTTTTCATCTTGTGAGTTTTACCTAATTCATCTTTTAAGTGCTTCAAAATCAAGCTTAGATTATCTACTTCTAAAGGTAACTTCTTGATTTCTTGTTCCTAAGTTGGATTCATGAATTTCTAAACCATGATTGATCCATGGTTTCTTATTTTTAAGCTTTGTTTGTGACTCTAGTTTGATTTAAGCATGTTAGGGTTTCTTGTGGGTGCTTCACGAAATCCATAGGAGAAGGAACTTGAAGGGTTTTTGTCTTCTTTGAGGTAAGAGGGAGATTAACCTCATCAGCCATATGTGGTGGTGAAGGAATGGATTTGTTTGTATTTGTGAGTGAAAAATCCATGTGAGGATTTGTTCACTCGATTGTGTGGTTATTGGTTTATGCTTGTTTGATTGTATATAATTATATGATGTTGATTGTGTGCATGAAATTATCATGGTTACTTTTTGATTATATGTGATTTTATTGCTTTGATAAGTATGCATGATTTATATGTGAGATGATATTATTCTGATTAAATTGTGATTAGATGTTTAATATGATTTTGGTAAGCATGAATATGTGAAAGTGAAAATATCATGAGTGATATGTTGTAAATGACAAGAACCATGTGGAAAGGAAAACTATTTCAATTTTGAAAAACCAAGAGGTTCACGGCCTCCATGAATATATTGGAACAAACCGGTTGGAATATTTTACTGATTATGGATTTTAGATGATTAGATAACAAGAAATTGGATTAAAGATTTTTACAAAGAAAAATGAGAAAGGAAATGAATAAATATTTGGCTATGGAATATAAAATGATTTTCGGTTAACATTCTAAGTATTGGTTTTTATGGGAAATAAATTTATAAGTTAAAGTTTACTGACATATAGCTCACTTTAGTTTTGAGCGCGTTAGAAAGACTTTGAACTTTGATATTTGATTAAATCTTGGAAATGTAAAATTTTATGAAGGAAATATTAGGAAATATTATTTAGAGGAGTTTTGGCAAGGAAATAATTTTAAGAATGATTTGAAATTTAAGATATTTTATTTAAGAAAGTTTTTTCAAGAGTAAAGAATAAAGATTTTAAGATATCTTGAATTAATTAAAATAACATACGTTTTTATGAAAAATGTTTGGAAATATTAATTAACAAAATTTAGTGAGAAAATGTTAGAAACATTATTTAAAGAGGATTTATTAAGGAAATATCAGAATTAAAGTCCAATTTAGATATTAAATGAGAAAAGTTTTAATTTAAGCTTAGATTATGACTAAAATGTTTTTACGCAATTGAAAATATGCAGAAAAACTCTTACGCAATTTAAAAATAGTAATTTTTAACTACACGATTGAGAAAATGTTTTAAAATCTTTACGCGACTAAGAAAATGTTGAAAAATCATTATGCGGTTTGAAAAGGTAACAGAAGTTTTCTGCTATTGTAAAAATGCGATAATATTGCTACGTGATTGAGAGGAACAACAATTTGTGCTGTAGGACCGAAGTACTGAACCCATTGTGCTTGTGGAACCGAAGTACTGGACCCGAATGGAACTTTGATATTATGTAGTTGTATGAGTGGTTATATAATATCATTGATATTAATGGTATTAGACAATTGTATGGGCAGTTGATTTAATATCATTGGGAACTGTTCAATGGTGGTTTGATTTCATTGAATATGCATTGAGTATTATACAGTTGATTGCTGTTATGGCATTTTATGTCTAGGAGAGAACAAGAACTTACAGGATAGTGCGATCTATGATAGATCTCCGGGGACGTCAGGGCGCAGTGATTCACTTAATAATTATGATATCACATTATATATATATATACCCATGGCCATGAAGAACTGTTGCAACGCATTGACAGCCCGACAAAACACTATTACTTTTCAAAGTCTGGCGTAGATTGTCTTTTAGGGGGGCAGATCTTCTGGGACGTTCATCTCTGAATTGAGTTAGCTTTATGGAGTAGAAACTGTTTGCATTGTGCATAAGGATTGTCAGCATACACATCGTGTATATGCATAGTCAACATTTATACTGTTATTGATATGATATTATCATTATGCCTGATATTATGCTACAAATTTATTAGATTATTTATTTGTTAACTATCATGAATATATCTACTGATTTTATACTATTTAATGGATTGTATGTTATACTGTATTGGTATGTTTGTCGTTTCTTTGCTACCATATTGGTATGTGATGTAAGGGATCTCACATCTTTACTGTATTATTTTGTCTATTTCTATTGTATGCTTACTTCTATGAAGACTGCAGTGACGGCAAGGAGAGATCAACTAGGTTTCTTTATATTACAATTTCTTGAAGGCGCTGCTGCTTGGCGTGTCCATTGGGACTTAGAGTATATAGAGTATTATGGTGACATTACTCTATCCGTAAGTAGGACCCACCATAGGGTCATTACTTCTTCTTTTACGGTTGTATATGTAGAGTTCGTTTTACCTATCAAGGAGTTGTGGAATGATCTTTACTATACTCCAAGGGAGGATTTCGATATATATTTCACTCAGATTTCTATTAGTCAAGACCTTCCTTGCTAGGAATTGGTGTTCTGAGAAGGACTTTTGTCTCTAGATGTTGTGAACTTGGGCTAGGTCAAGTTTTTATATGGTGAGTCTATATTATTTAAAGTAAGTAAGTTTTATGTAATGAAAATGTTACAAATCTATGTTATGTACAAGAGATATATGTTGTTTTGTTCTTGTATCTTGCGTTAATTTAGTTTGGTAAATTGATGTTATCCGCAAAAAAATATAATTTGAAATAAGTACTTAAATAATAATATTTAAATATTTTATAACTTAGGAAATTAATAAAAAGAAGTTGGTCTGAAATATGATACCCTAATGAGGGTGTTACAGATGACGTACAGACATATCTTTGGGATCATTCTCTCCGATGTTTGGTTTTAGGTCCATGAAGTAGGGGTCTATTCATTATACATATGCATAGTCTGTAGATATATTTGATGTGATATATATATATATATATATATATATCCATATATATATATATATATATATATATATATATATATGCGTATCCATTGAGTTGTCTATTGAGAAATGTTATGACTGTAACTATTGAATTTGTACTGTATGGTTTTGTTGTTATTGCTATTTCTTTACTGTCATGCTGGTATTGATGTAGGGGATCTCACCTCTTTTATTGTATTGTTCTGTTCTATATTTATGTTTTAAGAAGACTGTGATGGCGGCGAGGCAGAATCTTCAAGGTTTCGTTCAGTTGCAGTTTCATGGGGGCATCGAAGCATGGCGCATCCATTAGGACACGGGGCACATTCAGTATGTTGGAGATGTTACATTGTTTTGGAGTTGAACACGGCATTGGGTTGCTACGTTTTTTGTGGATGCTGCTGTTTACTTGGAGTTTTGTATGTCTGTTGGAGAGTTATGGGGTGATCTTCATAACACTCCTAGGGAAGATTCCGAGGTGTCCGCCGCTCGGACTCTCGTCCGTACTGACATGCCCCGACTGGGGAATTTGTCCGTTAGGGATCCTGAAGAGGATTCGGAGGAGGATCAGGTGTAAGACCTTTCTCTTCAAGTTTTTGGAATTGGGCTAAGTTTAGTTTTGATATGGTAGTTGTAACACCCCAATTTTTTGTTTTTCTTGATATAAATACGTTTTATAATAATTGTGAATTTTTGTGAATTTATGGGAACTTTTAATTATTTTAATATTATTTTGAGTTGTATGCTCAAAGTTTATTTTTTCTACATACATATATGAGTTTTATAATTTTTATGATTTTTATGATTTTTGTGAATTTTTGTAGATTTCTTTGAAAAATTGATTATTTTAATATTATTTTGAGTTATGTGTGGGCCCGGGGCGAGTCCGAAAAAATAAAAAATTTTCCTGGACCAGAAAGTTTCAGACTGTTGATACGGGGTCGAGGGATCTTGCTAAAACCCAAAACAGTTGACAAAAATTTTCTATGTCTGAGTTTTCTATTATCCATTGGATAATGTTATTATCCATTGGGTAATGCCTTTACTTACTGTGTAATGTTATTATCCATTGAACAATGATTAGCAGTAACTATTATTCTTTGGGTAATAGTTTCTGAAAATATCTTTTGAAAAATATCTTTTGAAAAATATCTTGAGATTAGTCAACTAAAGAGGCTATGACTTTGGGAAGGACCAATAGAAAGGAAGCTTACAAGTGAAGAAAGATGGAGTCAACAATAGTGGCATGGACTTTGATTTACACCCTTGGATGGCAAGACTTAGTGGAGAAGTTTTGAACATCAACCATTGATCTAATCAACAGTTGAGAAGCAAGACTTAGTGGAGAAGTTTTGAGTATCAACCATTGGTCTAATCAATGGATATGAAAGCAAACTTAATGAAGAAGCCTTGGATGATCACCATTGATCTAATCAATGGTGTGAGAGCAAACTTAGAAAGGAAGCTTTGGATGTTCACCATTGATCTCATCAACAGTTGTGAGAGTAAGCTTAATGTAGAAGTCTTGGATATCCACCATTGATCAAATCAATGGTTTAGGAAGCAAGCTTGTTTGCTAAGTTGTTGAATAGTCAACGAAAGTGTCTAACCAATAGAAATTGGTTAAGCTTAGTGGCTAGCCAATGGGAGGAGAGCTTGGAGAGCAAGTTTTGACCTTCACAAAACTTCTTGGAGAAGCTTTGACTCCTCTTTTGGATGACCACCCTCACGGCCATGTAGTCCTCAAAGTGACCAAGTGTTCATTTTTCATTTCATTCAAGAAAGCTATCATCTTTTCTCTCCAAAAATCTTAACATTTTTTCTTCCATTTTTCTCTCCTCTAGCTCACGGCTCCTTCACTCAAAACACCTATCCATCACTCATAAATTAAACAAAGCTTACCACTTAGTTCTAAACATCATTCTAAACAACTTTCAAGTTGTGATCAAGACCAAATTCCATCATCTTCAAGATTGATTTTTGGATTCAAGCTCTAGGGTTTTTAAGGTAATGTTCATGGTTTTCATTTCTTCTTTGATTTTTGAAATCCTAAGACCATATTTGATCTATGGTTATCTTACCCTAGCTTTGGATGTTGATATGTTTGTGTTTGCTTTGGTTTTTAAGAATCACTTAGTGAAGAAAGTTGATAGAAAGGATCAAACAAAGAGCTTTGGAAGCTACACACAAGGTAAGAGGGAGATTAACCTCATTGGCCATATGTGGTGGTGAGAAAATGAATTTGTTTGTGTTTGTGGGTGAAAAATCCCTTAAAGGATTTATTTATTTGATTGTGTATGTTTAAGTGCTATGTGTTGTTATATGTGATTTTATTGCTTTGATAATTATGCGTGATTTTTATTAAGTGATTGATATGTGAGATGATATGATTTTGATTGAATTGTGATTAAATGCTTAATATGATTTTATTGCTTTAATAGTAAGCATGAATATGTAATAGTACAAATGTCATGAGTAATATGTTGTATATGATAAGAATCATGTGGAAAAGAAAACTATTTTGGTTTCAAAGAACCAAGAGGCTCACGGCCTTCATGAGTATTTTGGAGCAAATCACTTAAAATATTTTACTAAGTGTGGATTTTAGATGATTATGTAACAAGTAATTGGATTAAAGATTTTTTTTTTACAAAGGAAAATGAGATAGGAAATGAATAAATATTTGGTTATGGAATATAAATTAATTTTCGGCCAACATGCCAAGAATTGGTATTTTAGACCAAAAATATTTTCTCAAGTGTAGTCTTAAAGGATTAATTAACGAGAACTCAATTTAGTGAATTCTGAGATGTAAAAAGAAAGTAAACTAAATTTTTTGGAATCAATTAAATTAATGAATTGAGGTTATGATGGAAAATAAATTTGTAAGTTAAAGTCTACTGACGTATAGCTCACCCTTTGGGTTTTGAAGGCGTTAGAAAACTTTGAGTTATAATATTTGATTAAATCATGGAAGTGTAAAATTTTGTGAAGAAAATATTAGAAAGTGTTATTAAGAGGAAATTTATTGGAAAAGGTTTTATTTAATTAAAATAAACGTAAGTTTTGGAAAAGATATTAGAAAATATTATTTAGAGGATTTTTAGCAAGACTATAATTTTTAATAATAGTTTAGAGTTTAAAATATTTTATTTAAGAAAGCTTTATTAAGAGTAAAGAATAAAGATTTTGAGATATCTTGAATTAATTTGGATAATATAAGTTTTTTGTGGAAAATGTTAGGAAATATTATTTGGAGGTGGTTTATTATAAAAATGTTAGAAATATCATTTAAAGGTGATTTATTAAGGGAATAATGAAATTAAAGTCCAATTTTGATATCAAATGAGAAAAGTTTTAATTTAAGCTTAGAATATGATGAAAATGTTTTATGCGATTGAAAATACGCAGAAAAACTCTTATGGGATTTAAAAATAGTGATTTTTAGCTACGCGATTGAGAAAATGTTTTAAAATCTTTACGCGATTGAGAAAATGTTGAAAAATTATTACACGGTTTGAAAATGTAACAGAAGTTTTCTACAATTGTGAAAACGTGATAATATCGCTATGCGATTGAAAGGAACAACGAGTTTTGCTGTAAGGCCGACGTACTGGACCCAAGTGGATTGTGGACTTAACATTGTGCTTGTGGAACTGAAGTATTGGACCTGGGTGGATCAGTGGTATTATGTAATTGTATGGGCAGTTATATAATATCATTGATACTAATGGTACTAGATAACTGTATAGGCAGTTTCTTTAATATCATTGGGAACAGTCCAACGGTGGTTTGATTTCATGGATCATGCATTTGAGCATTTTACAGTCGGTAACTGTTGTGGCTTTTGTGCCTAGGAGTGAACGATAACTTACAGGATAGTGTGATCTATGATGGATCTCAAGGGGCATCAGGGCGAGGTGATTCACTTGGTGACCTGTTGTCACATTGTATACCCCTGGCCGTGGAAAACCGTTGCAACGCACTGACGAGGACCCGACAAACACTATTCTTTTCGTGGTCCGGCGTAGACTGTCTTTTGAGGGGGACAAGTCATATGGAACGTTAATCTCTAAATTTGAGTTTAGCTCCATGGAGTAAGAAATTAGTGCATTGTACATAAGGATGGTCAGTATATTCATTGGGCATGTGCATAGTAAGTGTACATATTGTTCATATGCATAGTCAGCATTTATACTATTGTGATATAGTAATATTGTGATATAATATTATTATGGTATTATCATTATGCCAGATATTGTATTGCAAGTTTATTGGATTATTTATTTATTAAATATCATGAATATATCTGCTGCTTTTATGTTATTTTATGGATTGTATGTTGAACTGTGTTGGCATGTTTATCGTTTCTTTGCTACCATATTGGTATGCGATGTAAGGGATCTCACCTCTTTGCTATATTATTTGTCTGTTATGTTTTTATGATTATGTTTGATAAAGACCGTAAGAAGGACGAAGTTGGATCGCTTAGGTTTGAGTTGGATTGACTTTGTTTGATCGGTTTGCAATGGCCGCAAGGAGGGATTTCTTGGTCACGTGAGAGTGCAGCAGTAGGAGGCACTGATGCCTGACGCTGTGATACTGATGTCGAACGTGTTGTTTATTTTGGGAATTTGTCTGTTAGGGATCCCGAGGAGGATCTGGAGGAAGATTGGGTGTAAGACCTTACTCTTCTAGTCTTTGGACTTGGGCTAGGTTCAGTTTTTATATGGTAATTATATATTATTTTAAAGTGCATAAGTTTTATGTAATTAAGTTGTTATTAATCTATGTTATGTACGAGAGATGTATGTTATTCAGCTCGTGTCTTGTGTTTTTTAAAATTTAGTAAGTTTATGTTATCCTCGAAAAAGAAATTTTGAAACTCGTATTAAATATTTTATAACTTGGGTAAAGAGTATTGAAAGGAGTTGGTCTGAAATGTGATGCCCTAAGGAGAGTGTTACAGTAGTTATACATATTATTTGAAGTACGTAAACTTTATGTATTTAAGTTGTTACTAATCTATGTTATGTACATGAGATGTATATTATTCAATTTTTATGTCTTGTGTTTTAATGTTCTGTTAAGTTTGTGTGATCAGTTAAAAGGAATTTTATAACTCATAATTTATATTGAATAATTAATTATGACTTGGGTTTTAGTTTTAGAATGTTTTAGTCCGAAATGTAATACCCTAAGGAGGGTGTTACATTTTTCTTCTCTAACTGTCATCCTTAGAGTTTGAAATTATTAAAAAAAGTACAGCTACACAGTCTGGAAGATTATACAACTCGAACAGCAAGGATAGTTAAAAACAAGGTGAAACTTGTTTATCCCAATGTTTTTAAAATTAGATCAGTTATTAAATTAGTAAAGATATTGATTTATAGTTCATTGTATAGTTGTATAATTCAGATTGGAGGTCAATTCGGTCATAAGGTTAGGTTATTAGGTCAATGGTCTGATCATAGATCAATCAATCGAATCAAAAAATTTGGATAAAAAATTAAATATTTTTAAAAAATATTATAAAAAAATTTACTTGATATAAAATATATTATATTGAAAAAATATTAAACAACAAATATTACATGAAAAAATATTTACAAACAAGCAATGATAATAATTTATTGGTTACATAATAAATTAAGAAATTGAGAATAATATTCAACGGAAACATATATAATCTAGTGGTAGAATATACTTTATAACAAAAACCCTCAAATATGGTGTTCAAATCCTAAAAATTGCATTTTTTTGTTCAATTTCTAAAAAAAAAAAAAGCCAAACTCGGGTCAACCCAATCAGGTTTACCATCGGGTCACAGGTTTCTCGAGTTGACCGATCGGGCCAGTTCGATCCATACAACTATGATTGATTAGTTTGACTATGGTCGAATCATGGTCAAACCGATGATAGTTACATATTTTTTTAATATTATATAATATATTAAGTAATAAACTAACATAATAATATTTCATACTATGTTTCTTAGTACTTTAGAGTTCTATATTGTACAATAAATGATGCATCACAACATACAACATATATAAAAGCTAACATGAGGTCATACTTACAAGTTTCACATAGAATAGTTAGTAGAATATTCAAACATACAACATATATAAAAGTTAAAAGGGGAGCAAAACTTCTTATGCCTTTTTTTAACCTTATATGTGAGCCTTTATAACTTGGCATTAGGGCTTTATTTGGCTCAAAATTTATTTTTGAAAGAGTTAAAAATTTATTGATTAATAAAAAAGAGTTTTATTTAAAAAAAAGGTTCAAATTTATTACTGATTTTATCAATTTTTTACTGACTTGTCTGACTCTTGACTAATTCTTGAACTGATCGATTTTGTAGTTTAATTGGATTGAACTTGTGATCGATTCATCGATTTTTCGATTGAACCGGTCAATCTTGTCTGACTTTTTCAACATTGGTTTGTACCCACTTTATAAGTGGAGCCTACAAGAAAAGATTTTTTTATTTACACTACCATCCAGGATGCTATTATTCGCGCTTTATAGTTTTTCTTAATTAAAAATTAAATTTTATATTTGCACTTGTTAAACAAATTTGAATTTGAATAGGTTTGGAAATAAAATCTTATGTTTAGAATTTATTAAAAATAAATTTTATTTTATTATTTTACATTATTATTCTTATAATATAATATTTCTCATTGTAAGATTATGTTATTAAAAATTAAAAATATTTTATTTGATTTTAATTGATTTGATTTGATTTATAAATTAAAGTTTCTATTTGCAACCTATTATAAATATTTGAATTTGAATTAATTTATAAATCAAATCTTTTATTTGGAATCTATTAAAAATAAAATTGATTTATTTTTTATTATTTCACATTGTTATTCTTATAATATGATCTCTCTTTCATTATGAAATTAGGTTATTAAGTATGAGAGATAAAATAAAAAAGAATAGTAAAAGCCCAATAAAAAAAAAAAAGAAAATGGTAAAAAAGTCTATTTAGTTAAATGAAATCAAATCTTAGCAAATTTCACCATATTTGATAGGATTTTTAAATATAAACTATTAAAGTTCAAAGGATTTTGTTAATAAAAAAATATTCAAAAGATTTTGAAAATCAAATCATTTCTTCAAATAAAAAAATAAAATAAAATCTTTTTCTATTTTTTTAACATTATATACACAACATTTTATTTACAAATCAATTTAAATCATATTTTTTAACCTTCCAAATCTATGAAGCACATGTACAATACAACACCAATACATAAATATAAAAAATTCTAAAAATTATAGGATATAATATGACTAAGATACAATATATAAAATTTATAATATAATATATTAACATAAAAACACAAATTTAAAATTTAAATAAATATAACAATGTTTCATAAGTTAGCATTAATTATTGTAGACAAAAAAAATATTATCATTTATCTAATCATTAAGGTATCCCCACTTGTATTAGTATAAATTTTAAAAAATAATAATTGATAGATGTAGGTTATAAATAGTAAAAGTATTAAAAAATATATATCCAATATGATACATATCTGATAATGATACAACATCCATTTTCCTACTTTGTGTTTTTTTAAAAGTCGACTTCTCTTGCTAATATAATTGGGAATATAATACAATAACATATCCTAAATAGATTTCACCCTTGAAGTATTAATTTCTTAATTCTCAATATTCACTTAGGATCTTCTTTGATTTTTCTCCAATTTAAATCATAAATTAATTTTCAATTCATCAGAATCAATCTTCATTAATAATGACATTTATTCTTTGATTTTATTATATTATTATATATTATATTCTTTTCTTAATTTATTTTTCAATCAATCATTATTCTTTATTTAGTTTCTCGTGTCAACACGTCTCACATTCCTCATTTAGGCTTTCCAATTAATCGCTATCAATCTTTTTCTTTATTCATTCAATTCTAAATTAGTGAGAATTTAATTCCTTAATTTTATTATATTATATTTTAATATTTTTTTATTAATTTTTTTATTTTTAACTTAATTTCTTGTGTCAATGTGTGTTTTAGTCCTCATTCAAACTATACAACGTGTAACACCCCAAATTCTGACTATGTTAATAGTAATAGCAGAATTTTACTATTTAGTATTTTCTGTATGATATAAAAATAATTTAACTGTTCCGAGATCATTTTTGATTGTTTTGTATGATTTGCTCTAGGTCAGGAAAATAATAATTTTCGGGCCGGAGAAATTCTTATCTGATTTATTCGGAGGCGGGGGATCTTACTAAACCCAAATCTGAGTGACACAGAAAAGAATCTTTTAATTTTTAGAATTTATCTGTGAAATAAATATATTTCACTGATAATTATCTGCTGTTTTATTTATAGCAGCTTCTGCTATAATTATTTGACCCGATATATTTTAATTAATAGAAAATATGCTTAGAATATTTTCTGTAACCTAAATTAGAATGAACCAATAGGAATAAGTCAAAAACGGTGGCTGGACTTTTCTAAACCAATAGGAGTTGGTCAAATAAAGTGGCAAAGACTTTATTGTGGATCATTAGATGAAAAGCTTGATTAAGATGTCTTTGATCATAACCATTGATCAGATCAACGATGTGAGAACAATCCTGATAAAATCACTAAGTGATATCCACCTTAGATTAAATCAATGGTTAGGAAATAAAGTTAATTTTAATGGTTAGGATTTAGTCAATAATAATGGCTTGACTAGTTACTAAGTAGCTAACTAAACCTAATTTAGTTATCTTAATTGCCTAATTAAGAAACTAAGTGAACTAACCTAATTACTAATTAGTTATAATCTAATTACTAATTAGATATCCTAATTTCATCTAGAAACCGTGACTAAGCATGACATATGCAATGACCTATTAATTAATTAGCTATGTAATTAGATAGTTAATTAAGTGTAATTAGGAAACCTAAACTAATTAACTAACTATCTAATTAGCATGTAATTGACCTTTAATTGAAATCAAAACAAGTCACTAAGTGCCCTAGTGTTCCACGGCCAAGAGGGCCAAATTCTACCATGTTCTATAATGTTCTAGGTTCCTCTATGTGACAATTTGATGACCACATGGTGACCAAGCCATGTGCTCTCAATGTGAACACAATTGTGATGTTTTATTTCAAGTATATCTCCTAATATTTCCTACACACTCACACGGCTGCACCACTCTTCATTTCACTCTCATTATTCACTTTTTCTCTCACCTAAAAAGCTAAGCTTCATTTTCTCTCAAATCTCTCAAGAACACCAAACACTTTTCCTTCCCTTTTCTCTCTTAAGTTTCGGCCCCCTCACCCAAAGTCACTACCCATCTTCTATAATTTTTTCTCTTTACATTTCCTAAACCTAAACAACCTTCTAAACACTTTTCATTTAGGAAGTTTTGTCAAAATCCTATCCTAAGTGCTTCAAATCCAAGCTTTGGTTTACTTTCCTAAAGGTAAACTTTTCATTCTTTGGTTTTAAATTATGTTTTTGATTTTCTAAACCATGATTGTTCCATGATTTTTCATTATTAAGCTTTGTTTGTGATTTTACTAATTGTTTAAGAATTATTAGGGAATTGTTTTAGTTCACATAAAATTAAGGGGAAGGAGGAGGAGCTTAAGGATCTTGTCTTCAAGAGGTAAGAGGGAGATTTACCTCACCAACCAAGTTTTAGTGGTGAAAAGATGGTTGTGTATGGTGAAAAACCCATAAGGGTTTATTCACTTATTGTTTGATGCTCATTTGTTTGTGATTGTGATGTTTATGGTTTTATATTTGTGATTGCATATGTGATATTATGTCTATAGCTTTGATAATATGCTTGTATGTATATTTTTGGAAGCATGCAAGTGCATGTGTAATTTAGGATGTGAATAACATGATGGAACGAATTCATGAGAGCTCCAAAGAGCTTGAGGCTCACGGCCATACTAGGGTCAAAAGGACCAAAGTCTTGAAAATGATGGTTTTAATTGAGGATTGAAGGATTAAGTGAGAAGGAAATGAATTTGAAAGAGTTTGAATTTAGTAATAAGCACAATGCTTTTAGGAAATAAATCGGTACAATTAACTAATGAGATTATGAAAATAAAATGAGCATCAATACTTAAAGTTTACTGACGTATAGCTCACCCTATGGGTTTTGAAGCGCGTCCAAAAAATTTGAGATGTATTATCTGTAGTAAAAGAAAGAATTGCCAATTTTAGGGAAACTGTATAAATACTAATTTTTAGGGGGTTATATTGCAAATATTTTATAAAAAAGGGACTATATTGTAATTAAAATTTTAAGAATGACTATATTACAAATTATTATAAAAGAGGGGCTGTATGACAAATACTTGATAATAGAGGGACTATTTTATAAATATAATTTTTGTGAGGGACTATTGTGAAAATATTATTTAAATGAGGACTATAATGTAAATATTATATTTTTGAGGGGCTATTATGCAAATATAAAAAATAAAGTCAATTTTAGTGTTAAATGAGAAAAATAGTATTTTTGATTTAAAACGTATGAAAAATATTTTACGCGATTGAGTAAACATTGAAAAATCGATACACGATTTGAAAATGCGACAGAATTATTGCGCAATTGAGAAAATGCGAATATATGACTACGCGATGAAATTACAATAAAAATACTGTTGGGTTAATATATAGACCCCGAATATGTGATAATGAATTGGAATTGTGAATGGTGCATAGTACATGCATTGGAAAGGTCCGATAGACTATATGAGACTAATTGCCTAGGAGAGAATACACCTCTTGAGTGAGTGCGATATGCGTAGTGTAAGTCACCCGTTGACCTTGGGGGCATTGGGGTACGGGTTGCCTACAATGGGCATTTGGTAGTTCTTCTATATCATGGGTTAGACCGACGCAACACACCAATGATCCTAACTGAGACACTATTCTTAATCAAGATCTGATAAAGGCTGTCGTGTATATGCTAGATGTGCAAAATTGAGCACGTGGTCTGAGGCATGTTGGTACCGATAAATCTTTTTGATCATTCTCTCTAACCTGAGTTTTAGCTCCATGGAGTAGGAAATTGAGTCTATGTGCATTTGCATAGTTATTGAGGGCATTATCATAATTATTGTTTATGGTAATAGAATTGTTGAATATTTGAATATTAGTAGTGGCATGATTGTAATTATTGTTTATTACTCATGTTGTGATGATAAATGAGGTTGATGGCATAATTGTAATTATTTATGATAATTGTATGAGATATTGTATGTGTTTATCTTCATTGCTACCATACTGGTATTGGCGTAGGTAATCTCACCTCTTTGTATGCTTATTCTATATTATAATTATATCTGTAAAGACGTTGAGCAAGGACTTGAGCGAGAAGCTGAGGAAGAATAGATTTCGGTAGAGGAAGCTGAGTTCTGATACGATGGAGATGCCTTGTTTCCTCGGGTACATGAGATTGACGTTTCATGGAGGATCGGAGGCATGACACGTTGATCTGGATAGAGAGCGTATTTACTACATGGGAGATTTAAATATTGTTTTAAGTAGACTACATCTTGGACACCCTTACTTTACTGTGGATATTTATGTACACCTAGATTTTCCAATATCTATTAGGCAGTACTGGGGGACATACTACCGTACCCCTAGTGAGATCAGTATTGTGTCGTCTGTGCGGACACCTGTTCGTAGGACTTCGCATCAGCCTGGATTCCTATATTCTGAGAAATCTGAGGAGGACCCGTCTGAGGGTTCTGCTGATTAGGGATACTTGGGCAGTATGTTAGTTTAAATTAAAGTTTAAATATTTTGAAAGTCTAGTTCGTAAGTATTTAAGTAAGACAGTACTAAGACTTATATATATGATGTAAATTATTTGTGATGATGTTGTACTGTTTTTATTTTCCGCTAAGTTTATCTTACTATTATTAAGAAATTTTACAACTCGTATTTATATTACAAAACACGATTTATGATGAAGGGGTAATTTGATAAATAAGTAACATAAATGTGATACCCTACGGTGGGTGTTACATAATGCAACAAACAATATATCATAAATTGATTTTATTTAATTATACTTTTCTTGCAGTTTTAATTTCTTAATTGTCAAGGATTCATTTAGGATATATTGTTTTAATTTTACTCCAAATTAAATCCTTAATTGATTTTTATCAATCAAAATCAATATTTATTCCTTTATTTTATCATATTATACTTTTTGTAACATCCACCTTTTTGGCTAAAGAATGTAAATATGATAAGCTTACTTCTCATAATATATGAGATGATTCATGCTTAGAAATGCTAAGTCTAAACGTATAGACACTAGAGTTATACACTCAAAGAGCGTAGGTAAGTGAACAAGAAAGAAGGAACATAGATTAGTGTACTAAAAACAAATAGGACTTGATAAAGGACTTAGGAAAATAAAAAGATAGCCATAGAATTATTTTTAGAGAATCTTTTGAACAAAAATAAATAAATAAAGCTTATCCAATAAATTATATTTTTCCTAAGGTCCTAACCAAGTTAAAACCCAGTCAACCTCTTGCTAATTTGATAACTCCATAGAATGCAGTTATTTGTGCCCTATTCTTGTTCTAGAATGAATGCTATTTCCTTGTTTAAATGCATATTTGGAGGGTTTTGTGCTTATAATTATCATATTCTGATTCTAAGCCTTTCTGATGTGTTATTGTGCAAAACTGTGCTTAAATGATTATGAATTAGGTAGATTTATATATGATACTAATTTGGTGTTTTCTCCATGTTAGGAAGGGCTCCAAACAAGGTCAAATATGGAGCAATTGAGCTTAAAGAGAAAGAAAAAGCCAAATTACCAGTTCAGAGGTCTGCACCGCGGCGCAAGGTGTTGAGCACCGCGGCGCAGAGAGTATGCCATACTTGGACCCGAGGCAAGAGCGCCGCGACCCAGATGAAGTGGGTGCCGCGGCATAGTTAGACCGACCCATTGGGCGCCGCGGCATGAGTATGTGGGCACCGCGGCGTGGAGGCGGCCAGCTGAGCCTATAAATAGATTTTTCACGTTTTTCTCTGTGTTCTGGCCGTTTTGGCCATTTTCATTTCTAGTTTCTGTCTTTTAGTTTAGTTTAGGTTAGTTTTAGGTTAGATAGCTTGGCTAGATCTCCATTGATGGTGGATTGGAGGCCAGGACAAAGGATAAAGGAGGATTCAAGCTTCAGAGACAAATCAATGAGTTTTTTTCTCTCTTTTCCCTTTCTTTCTTCTCTTCCTTATCTATTGTATAGCTAAGCTTTGTTTAGGAATACTTTGAATCCTTTTATTTATATTAATGATGTGTTCTTCTCTGAGTTTGTGTGGATGTTTGATTATGGTTCAATCATTATCTGTGTTTAATGCTTGTGGTTGGCTGATCACTGATCTTCATGATTCTAATATTACAAATGAACTAGACTTTGAGCTGTCATGTCAATATGGAATGCTTGTTTTGGTTGGACTTAATTGCATGATGCTAATATTAGCAAATAAACTAGACATAGGGATTTGTTGATATGGATATGGTGTGGTTGATACATGTTCGGCGATGAGTTGATTCGTTAATAGGATATAAATATACCTATTGGCCATGTATAGTGTGTGATTGAGAATAGATCGTTCATGAGTGGATGTTGTACTAGCTCTCAAGGAAACTTAGTGAGTTAGGGAAGTAGAAACCAGGGTTGATTGACCTAGACATAGGCTTTTGACTAATGAAGATTCTCAAGCTAACCTAATCAATGCATTTGTGTTAATGAGGAGGATTGCATGTTGTTGGTAGATGTAGGGGGTGAAGGAGGATTTCCTGACACCTAACCGTGTTTATGTTTATTGCTTTTGTAGGTTAGATTAGTTTAGTTTATTGTTTTCTTATTTTTATGTCCTTGTCTAGAATTGATTAAGCTATTAGTTGGTACTTAGCTTTATAATCGAATATCCTCGTGGGAACGAACTTTTACTCTGTATCTGTATTACTTGAGCGATCCGTGCACTTGCGGTAGCAATCGAGTTTTTGGCGCCGTTGCTGGGGATAGTTTTTATATTGCTAATATCAACAATGAGTTTGATTAGTTCTAATTCAAGTTGTATATAAGTTGTATATAATCTATGTTTTGTTTCTGTTTTGTTTTAGTTTCAAATAAGAAGCAGAGTGATTTCATTCATACGAGGCCCTTGAAGGAATTCGCGACTCCTGAAAGGATAACCCTTGGATTAAGTTCTTGAAGACTACTCATCCGTAGTACTTCAATTTTGGTGACAAAGTCCTGCTGGGACTATAACTCAGGCCCTTCGTGGGAGGGAACCCCATGTTTATGTTTCATTCCTATCTTTACTTTGTGCATAAATAGGTAGTATGTTAATGTGTTTATGTTAAATATGTTAGCATATTAGTATGTTATGTTTTGTTAGTTTTGTGTAATATGTTTTCATTAGTATTTTAGTATATATATGTGTTAGTTGTGTTAGTTCTTGTTTGTTTATGTTTTAAGTGTTGTTTGTGTTAGTTTTTATATAGGTTAATATGTTAGTTATGTTGGTTATATTAGTTTTTGTTTTTAAGTTTTAAGTTTGTTTAGGTTTGTAAATAGGTTATTATGTTGTTTTTGTGTTTTAATATGTGTGTATTGTACATTTTTGTAATTTAACTTTTTGAACAAGTTTTGTTGCAGCTAGAGAACCATAAGAGCCAAACCCAGCAGCAAAATTGTGTTTGCTGCTAAATTTAGCAGCTTAGGTAGTCACGCCGCGGCGTAAGGTAGTGCGCACCATGGCGCAAAGGGGCATTTTCTGCAGAATTCTACAGCTTTTTGTGAGTGCCGCGGCCCAGGCATAGGGGCACCGCGGCGCTTAACCCCTATTTTTACTTTTTCTGTTATTTTTCTATTTGTGTATATATAGTAATGCTCAGTACTAGTCTTAGGTTCCCTACAGGTCATGTTCTTTAAAGATACATTTCATTTTAGGTTTGGGGGAATATCTTTACATGTTTAATTCCTTTGTGCTTAATGTTAACATGTACTGGTATTTTGAGTATGCAGTGATGTTAGTCATTATATTTTCATGATTATATCCTATTTTGACTATCACTGATGTGCTGTTGACAAGATTTTCAATTTTCACATTATGCAAAAGATGTTGTGCATGCTTGAATTTGAAAAGTTGAATCTATTTGAATGCATGACATGTTGCAAGAATACTGGTGTTGTTTTTGGTTGTCCATGATTTGAAAGATTGCTATTTGCCCCCTTTTCAGTGAAACCTTATGTTATCTGATGCATGTGAAACAATTTATTTACTTTTGATGCATGATTTACATCTCACTTAGATGCAAGTGTAACTTTGAAAATGATAAAAGTGCATGTTTTGAGAATGTTTATGGATGTACATGTAGAGTTTTGATTATCATATAAATTGTTTTTTAACTCTCTTGAGGTGAAATCCTAGGTTGTGCATGATTGAGGAAATGATTAGGGCATTGTTTGGACCGATTGAGCCTTAAAAAGCTTACCCTGATATGATGATATCCTTAGGTCCCTTTTTGAAGCCTTAAACTGTTTGGCCTTATTTGTTTTTCATAACCATTGTGTTCGTTAACCTATTAACCGTTCTAATGCATGTGAAAGCATGTCATTTTCTTCCTACCCTTATTGTTTGTTGAGTATATGATGTATTATTTCTTGAAATGAGTCTGATGATTAGGGGTATGAATATTCAATTCAAAATGAGCCTGAAGGAACCAGATGCAAAACAAAGAAAAGAAAAAGCATTGCTTTGCAAAAATAGAAGAGAAAAGAAAGAGAAAATAAAAAGAAAAATGAAAATGATAAGAAAACCAAAAGCTTAAGAAAAGTAAAGTTCAAAAAGCATCGAAAATAGTTCTGGCAAGTTTTATGATCTCACTATTGGATACCCTGCTAATATCAGTTAGTGGCTCATTTCTTGGAATATATGTTTATGTGTCTCAATATTTGTATTGTATCTTTCCCCTTCACTTCTGTCGCTCATACCATTGGCCTAACAATATAAGCTGATTAAGTCCCTTTTGATCCTTAATCTTGTGTGATTTACATTAGTGGAGAGAGAGTTGATTTACAATTTTGTGGATTCTGTGAATCATATGCATGTATGTTTATAAACTTATCTGGATATGTATGACTTGATTAGGAGAAGTTTATCTTGCATGTTTATGATAAATGTGAATTGCATAAAGAGTTGTTTGGATTGATAGCATGTTAGAGTTATGTATGTGTGGAACTGTTTACGGGGCATTTGTATTTTTTGAGGATTGATGCAGTCATTACACACTAGTATTTGTTTTTAAATGAAAAGAAGATTCAAATATAGTTGCTGAATGAAAAATTGATTTTAATGTTTAAGTGATTTACTTAGTTCTATTTTGTTTTGCTCGAGGACTAGCCAAATGTAGGTTTGAGGGTGAAATTACCCTACACACACAGTTATCACATGTTAAGTAAGCAATATGTTAGAAGAAGCTTCAGTAAGAAGCTACTTACGGAAGGTACTTATGTAGGATGCTATTTAATGGGTAAGTTAGGAAGGCTTATGGAAGAAGCTACTTAATGGATAAGTTAGAAAAGGGCTTATGGAAGATGTAACGATTTTTGTTTGTTTTTGGTTTATTTGTGATTTCCTGATGTTATGACTTTTTAGTAATTTTTGTGAATTTTTATGAATTATTTGACTTATCTTGATTATTTTAATATTATTTTTAAAAATTTTGGACTGTTGAAACGGGGTCAGGGGATCTTACTAAACCCAAAATCGGAGATAATTTTCAAAGTTTTCTTTGTCTAGGATTTTATCTGGCAAATAAAATCTAGGTACGTTTTATTATCCATTGGACGATATATACTAGTTTTGTTGACTGTAACTTTTATCCATTGAATAATAGCTTTTAGTAAAGATCTAATAGATTGATTATATCTAGTCACCTTTATGACATCACCCACATTACATCACCTTTGACTTTTTGGACTAATAGGAAGGAAGCTTCCTAACGAAGCTTTGAGGAAGCTTGTTGGGGAAGCTTTGAGGAAGCTTGTGGGAGAAGTCTTGAGGAAGCTTGTTGGAGAAGCCTTGCCTTTTTATTTTTGCCCTTGATGGCCCACGGCCAAGAAGCTTCTCGGAGAAGCTTGGTGACCAAAAAATTAGTTCTTCTCTCTCTTAATCTTTTCTTGTCTTGTTTTGAGCAACCATCTATCAAACTCTCTCTTTTTCTCTCCTCTTGTTCCTCATGGCCAACACCTCTTCCTCACCCATCAATCTTGATCAATTCCAACTAACCTCATTTCTTGAATCTAAGCACCCTTTTGAGATACTTTGTTGTTTAGAGTTTATCCAAAATCATCCATCTTCATCTTTCTTTCATTATTCATTTATCATCTTTCACAAAGAGCTAAGAACACAAAACTTTCTCACACACTCTCTCCCTTTGAGTCCCACGGCCATACACTCTTTGAGAGCCAAGAATTGGTTTTTTGCTTCTTCATTATTCACCTACCTTCTTTTCATGAAACAAGAACACAAAACCCTCTCTCACTTTTTCTCTCTTAGCTCACGACCAAAACACCCAAACCATCACCTAATCTTCTATAAATCAAGATCATCTCAGATCTTGAATTTATACATCATTCTAAGACACTTTTGTGTGGAGATAAATCTTTAGTTCATCCATCTTCAAGTATTTCTTTAAGTTTCCTTCAAATCTCAAGTTCAAGAGTTTTAAGGTAAAGTTCTTGAATCTTGTTTCTTGTTTCATTTTTAAAGATGTAAGACCATACTTTGATCTATGGTCATCTTATTCAAGTCTTAGATGTTAATTTTTGTGTGTTTGCTTTGATTCTAAGAACCTCTTGGTAGTGAAAGTTTGCTACACAAGGGTATACAAGAAGCTTAGGAAGCATCAATCTAAGGTAAGAGGGAGATTAACCTTATCAACCATGTTATGGTGGTGAGGAACGAAATATTTATGTTTATGAGTGAAAAATCCATGTGAGGATTTATTCACTCGATTGTGTGATTATTGGTTTATGCTTGTTTGATTATGTATAATTATATGATGTTGATTGTATGCATGAAATTGCTATGGTTACTTATTGATTACATATGACTTTTATTGCTTTGATATTATACATGAACTTGATATAGTAGTAGGTTTGTGATTACTAGAGTACATTGTATGCTATAAATTGTACTAGAAAGGAAAAGTATTTTGGTCCTAATGACCATAGAGGCTTACGGCATTCATGCCTTTCAAAGGGGAATTCAGTGCAAAAATTGTGTTTGATAATAGGATGGAGAAGTAACTTGGAAACTCAAAGTATTTAAGATGATTTTTGATAGGTGATTTTTGGCCATGGTATTTGATAATAAGGTGGAGAAATAATTTGGAGACTTAAAGTATTTAAAATGATTTTTGATAGGTGATTTTTGGCCATGGTATCTGATAATAGGATGGAGAAGTAATTTGGAGATTTAAAGTATTAAAGATGATTTTTGATAAGTTAAATGGAAAGGATTCTAATTAGAATTAAAATAATGAAAGTTTTGTAAGGAATGTTAGGAAATATTACTTAGATGATTTGGGGACTAAATTAGGATTAAAGGATTTTCATTTTATAATTTAAGGAGTAATGACCTTTTGGCTATATCAATGGAAATAAAGCTAGAATGACATTTTGAAAAATTAAAGTATCTTATAAGAGAAGGATTTCGGCTTTTGAGTGGAAAAATAAGCTTGGGAAAGAGATAATGAAAACTTAAGGTACTTTTAGGGTTTAGGGAAAGGAAAAGAATTTATGAGATTAAGATAATGTGATTTCCCTTTTATGTTCTTTGAGTGGAAAAATATTAGGAGGTGTTACCTAGAGGAGCCTAGTTAGAAGAGTTTCGTAATTAAAGTTAATTTCTATATTAATCCTTGAAAGTTTCAAAAATTAAGCTTAAAAGTGAAATAAAAGTTTTACATGTTAGAAAAATTTATGATAATGTTTTATGAAATTGAGAACGGTGATTTCTGAATTATGCGATTAAGATACTTGCATTTGTAAATAACAGCATTGTGCTATCAGGCTCTCGAACAGGACCCGGAGATGTTAATGACTGGTTTAACTCATGTTTATGGAAAATCATGATATTAATATGTGCGTATGTATTGAGTCATTAATCATGCATTATTTGTCAGACGGTGTCTGTTAAGGCTATTGTTCCCTAGGAGATTGAGTTACACCTTAGTGCGGGTGCGAATTGCGTAGTGAAGATCTATGAATGATCTTGGAGACGTTGGGGCGTGGAATTCCACATGTGACCAGTTGAATAGCGCTACTGTACTGTGACAACCGATGCAGACGCACCGACGATCTCGACGAGACACTATTCCTATTCCCAATCTAGCGTAGAATGTCTTGTATAATGCCTGATGTGCATTTTGAGAAATTATAGCACTTTGTCTGAGGCAGCCGATATACAAACATATCTTCTGGATCATTTTCTCCAAAATTGTGTTTAGCTCCATAGAGTAGGAAATGGGTGCATTATGCACAAGAATGGTAAGCATACGCATTGTGCATGTGCATAGTCAGTATACTTATTTTGTGGTATGGTCAGCATTCCTATAATGTGATGCATATGTATCGTTAAAATATCTGTTAGTTGATAACATGATTATACCTGTTCATTCTGTGATATTGTTGTATATGAATGGCACCATTGTCATATTGTTGTTTCTTGTTGCCATACTGGTATTGATGTAGGAGATCTCACCTCTTTGTATTATTGTTTTGTCTGTTTCTGTTTTATGCTTATGCATGTGAAAACTGCAATGACGGTAAGGAGGGATCTGTTAGGTTTTGTTAGACTATAGTTTCTTGAAGGCGCTGATGCTTGGCGTGTCCATTGGGACACAGAGCATATAGAGTATTGTGGTGACATTACTCTATTCGTAAGTAGGACTCACTATGGGGTCACTACATTTTCCTTTATTGCTGCATATGTAGAGTTTGTTATACCTATCAGGGAGTTATGAAATGATCTTCATTATACTCCTAGGGAGGACTCCAAGGTATCTTCTGTTCAAATTTCTATCCATTGAGACATTCTCGGCTAGTGAATTTGTCTCTTGAAGAGGATTCTTCTCATTAGGTGTTGTGAATTTGGGTCAGTCTAGGTTGGTTATGTTAGATATTTTATGTTTTTAAAATGTAAGTAAGATGTACTTATGGTTGTAGTAAACTATGTGAATGCTTATGTCTCTAAGGCATGTCAAATGGTTTTTGATGATAACAAAGACAAAAGCGAAGATCAAGTGCAATAGTGAAGATCAAGCGCAAAAGGAAAAATCAAGATCAAAGAAAGAAGACAAGAAGGTTTATTTAGTTATAAGACTAAGGACACTAATGTTAAATGCTCTCAAGATTTCTCAAATGGTTTTTCAATATATGATTTCAAAATAAATGGAAAATTTCAAAGATAAACATGGCTTTCAAGAAAACTTGTGTTTCAATCTTAAAACTAACACTCTTAAAAAGATTCATGTTTAAATAATTGTCTCAAGGTGTTAGAAATGACTTACAAGCTTTATTGGACTTGAAAAATGTGTTCAATGGCCAATGTAATCGATTACATGATGTTTGTAATTGATTACACAGCAAACAGAAGGCATGTAATCGATTACATGAGCAATGTAATCGATTACAAGCAAGTCAGAAGCTATGTAATCGATTACACAATATATGTAATCGATTACATCAAGCCCAAAAAAGTATGAACACGTTCAAAGAGTGAAGTTATGTAATCGTTTACGATATTGTAATCGATTACACACAAGTCGAAGCCATGTGTCGATTACACCAAGAATGTAATCGATTACACCAAGAAATGTAATCGATTACACCAAGAATGTAATCGAGAGCCCGAGAAAGTCAAGAACACGTTGGAACAACATATGTAATCGATTACCTGAGCTGAGTAATCGATTACAAGAATCCTGACAACGTCCAACGACTATATTTAATGCATTTAATGTGTGCCCAGAAAACCCCAACGGCTCTATTAAATGAGAAACTTATAAATACTAAAGTTGGGTCTTTATTTGAGGTTGACCTTGAACTAAAAACTGATTACCAATACGTCTAAACGTGAATCAATCCTCAAATCATTTTCTTGCTCTATTTTCTGTCAAAAACGTGAAAAATCTTTGAGAGCATATTAGAGCTTCAATTTGTATTCATCTGCTCTATTGAGAGCTTCATTCTATCTATCATTATTACTTTGTAAAGAGGGTGAGGCATCCCTCCAAAAGTGTAAAGGGTGAGGTATCCCTTAGTTGAAGAGACTCAAGCTCCAAGGGTGAGGTATCCCAAAAGGGTTGAGTGTTCAAGGTTGTAGTGGTTGTCAAGCACCCATTGAAGCTTGAAGATATAGTGGAAAATCTCAAGTTGTTGCTTGGAGACTAGACGTAGATCACAAGTAGATTAGTGATCGAACCAGGATAAACGACTGTGTTTGTTATCTCTAAACCCTCCCCTGTTTATTTTGTATACTATTTTATTGATTTTCTTGGATACTGTCTCCGTAGACTATTTCTGTTATAAGTAAAAGTGTCTATCTCGTCCTTCCAATTATTTCTAATCATTCAATAGCTTCAACAAAAATAAGTTATCAAACGATTTGTGAAAGATTTGCGAACTTAGTTTTCATACTCACCCCCCTCTTGAGTATTGAGGCCACTTGGTAACAAGTGGTATCAGAGCTAGACTCTTGTATAAAGAGCTTAGCAGCTTCAAGAGAAGTAATGGCTTCAAATGATTTTTCAAATGAAGGTTCTTCTATAAACAGACCTCCTTATTTCAACGGGGATGGTTATGCCTATTGGAAAGAAAGGATGAAAATTTTTATTGAAGCTATTGACTTAGATGTGTGGGACGCCGTTGAAAATGGTGCTTTTGTCCAAACACAAACTAAAGATGGTGTGAAAATTAATACACCTAAAAATGAATGGACCGATGATGATAAAAAGAAGGTTCAATACAACTTGAGAGCCAAGAACATCATCACCACATCTTTGGGGTATGATGAATTCTTTAGGGTGTCAAATTGTAAAATCGCAAAAGAAATGTGGGATACTCTACAAGTAACTCATGAAGGTACTAGTGAGGTAAAACGATCTCGAATAAACACTCTTACTCATGAATATGAATTGTTTAGAATAAATCAAGGTGAGAGTATTCAAGATATGCAAAAGAGGTTTACTCATATTGTTAATCATCTTATCTTATTGGGAAAGACATTTCCTAATGATGATCTTATTAACAAAGTGTTGAGATGTCTAAGTAGGAATTGGCAACCCAAAGTGACGGCGATTGCGGAATCAAAAGATTTATCAACAATGTATTTAGCCACCTTATTTGGAAAGTTTCAAGAACATGAGCTGGAACTAAATAGGCTCAACCAAAATGAAGAGCATGACAAAAAAAAGAAGGGAATCACACTTAAAGCTACTTCCTCTACAATTGAAGATGATGATGAAGATGGTGAAGAGGATGGTGAAAGTGGGGAGCTAAGTGAGGAGAATCTTAGTCTCCTTGTGAGAAAATTTGGAAGATTCCTAAAGAACAAGAGATTTCAAAGAAGGCCACCCTTTCCTCAAAAGAAAGCATATCACAAAGGAGAAGGATGCTCTACTCCTCCAAAATACTATGAATATGAAAAATCGAGACACATGAAAATGGAGTGTCCTATGTATCTCAAGAAGACGGAAAAGTTTGAGAAAAGGCCTTCTAAGGAAAGGAAAGGAAGAAGAGCATATATAGCTTGGGAGGACAATGACTTAAGCTCTTCCGACAATTCGGAGAATGAAGAAGCCCATCTTTGTCTCATGGCTCAAGGAGAAGAAAGTGAAGAAAGCGACACCGAGGTAACCTCCTCTAACCTAGAACCTTCACCTTCTTATGATGAATTGCAAGATGCCTTTCAAGAATTGCATGATGAATCTTTGAGGCTCACAAAAATGATTTTGTCTTCCAATAAAACAATCTCCCTATTGACAAAGAAAGTTTCTACTTTAACCAAGGAGATAAATGAACTTAAAATCAAAAATGAGACCTTAGGACTCATAGATGCTAATTCATTATGCATGACTTGTTCCTCACATGATAGTGCATCCATATCATTACCTTGTTCATCATGTAAAGCTTTTAAAAAAGAAATTGAAGACTTAAACAACACTCTTGCAAAATTCACTTTTGGAAGAGATAACTTGAATGTGTTGTTAGGGAGACAAAAATGTGTTTTTCAAAAAGCTGGCTTGGGATTTAATCCAAACAATCATCAAAAGTCTTATAAGAATTTCTTTGTTTCCTCAAATACCTCAAGTAGTCCCTTTGTCAAATGTTTTCATTGTGGTAATAAAGGGCATAGTGCATCAACTTGTAATGTTAGAAAAAACATAAACACTAAGGTTGGAATAAAAAGAATTTGGGCTCCTAAAGGCACCATGCCTAATTCTAACACACAAGGACCCAAGACAATTTGGGTACTAAAAGTTAAAACTTGAATGTGTGTTGTAGGTGTGCTTGAAGACTAAGAGCTCAAGTTGGTATCTTGATAGTGGTTGCTCCAAGCACATGACCGGTGATGGCTCTAAGTTCTCCTCCCTTACACACAAGAAACATGGTCATGTCACATATGGTGATAACAACAAAGGAAAAATTCTTGGAATTGGCAAAGTTGGTAAGATCCCTTCATCATCTATTGATAATGTTTTGCTTGTTGAAGGACTTAAACATAATTTTCTTAGTATTAGTCAATTGTGTGATAAAGGCAATAGAGTTATATTTGATTCTTTTTGTTGCATAATTGAGGGAAAGGATGATAGGCATGTTAAATTTGTTGGTCATAGAGTCAATAATATATACATGATTAGTCTAGATGATATCTCCTCAAATGATGCTAAATGCTTTATGAGTAAAGAAAATGATTCATGGTTATGGCATAGAAGAATTGCTCACATTCACATAGATCACTTAAACAAATTAGTTTCTAAAGAACTAGTAATTGGTCTTCCAAAGCTCAAATTTGAAAAGGACAAACTTTGTGATGCATGTCAAAAGGGAAAACAAGTAAAGGTCTCTTTTAAAGCTAAAAACTTAGTTTCAACTTCTAGACCTTTACAACTCTTGCACATGGATCTTTTTGGTCCCTCTAGAACTATGAGCTTTGGTGAGAATTACTATGCATTAGTGATTGTAGATGATTTTTCTAGGTTTACATAGACATTATTCTTGGCCCACAAAAATGATGCCTTTCAATCATTTAGAAAACTTGCCAAAGTTATCCAAAACGAAAAAGGTTTTTGTATTGCATCCATAAGAAGTGACTATGGTGGTGAATTTGAAAATCATGAATTTGAAACTTTTTGTGATGAACATGGCATTGAGCACAATTTTTCTGCCCCTAGGACACCACAACAAAATG
Source organism: Ormosia semicastrata (assembly GCA_029884595.1). NCBI lineage: Eukaryota > Viridiplantae > Streptophyta > Magnoliopsida > Fabales > Fabaceae > Ormosia > Ormosia semicastrata. The sequence continues at coordinate 9,917,733 of JAQQTO010000043.1, forward strand.
GTGTTGTAGAAAGGAAAAATCGATCTTTAGAGGAAATGGCAAGAACTATGCTCAATGAGGCCAACCTTTCTAAGTATTTTTGGGCCGATGCGGTCAATACCACATGTTATGTTATGAATAGAGCCTTAATAAGGCCAATTTTAAAGAAAACCCCATATGAATTATACAAAGAAAGGAAACCCAATGTGTCACATTTTCATGTCTTTGGATGTAAATGCTTTGTTTTGAATAATGAAAAAGATAACTTGGGGAAGTTTGATGCAAAATCTGATGAGGGAATATTCATTGGTTATTCTATTCATAGTAAGGCCTTTAGAGTCTATAATAAAAGAACTATGACCATAGAAGAGTCCATACATATTGCATTTGATGAAACTAACCCAAATGAGTCGAGAAAGGAGCTTGTTGATGATGTTGCAAAAATCTTGACAAAAACACACTTGGAAAATCAAGAGAAAGAATCCAAAAAGCAAGAAGATTCAAAAATTGTGAATCTACCCAATGAATGGAGGACTTCAAGATATCATCCTCTTGACAAGGTGATAGGTGATGTATCAAAAGGGGTAATTACTCGAAACTCACTCAGAGATGCATGTAATCACCTAGCCTTTGTCTCTCAAGTTGAACCTAAAGACATAAATGAGGCCATTAATGATGAGCATTAGATCTTGGCCATGCAAGAAGAACTAAACCAATTTGAGATAAATCAAGTTTGGGAATTAGTTTCAAGATCCAATGATCATCCAATAATTGGCACCAAATGGGTCTTTAGGAACAAACTTGATGAAACGGGCTTAATAATAAGAAATAAAGCTAAGTTTGTAGCTAAAGGATATAATCAAGAAGAAGGCATAGACTATGAAGAAACTTATGCTCCCGTAGCTAGGTTAGAGGCCATTAGAATGTTACTTGCATATGCTTGTATCATGGATTTCAAACTCTATCAAATGGATGTCAAAAGTGCCTTTTTAAATGATTTTATACAAGAAAAGGTGTATGTGGAACAACCTCCTAGTTTTGAAGATTTTGAATTATCCAACCATGTTTTTAAACTGAAAAAGGCCTTGTATGGCTTGAAACAAGCTCCTAGAGCTTGGTATGAAAGGTTGAGCAAATTTCTTTTAGAAAAAGGATTTTCTAGAGGCAAAGTTGACACAACCCTTTTCATAAAACATAAAATGCATGACATACTTCTAGTTCAAATCTATGTTGATGACATTATATTTGGAGCTACTAATAACTCTCTTTGTAAAGAATTTTCAAATATTATGCAAAGTGAGTTTGAGATGTCTATGATAAGTGAACTCAACTTCTTCCTTGGTCTCCAAATCAAGCAAACAAGAGAAGGAACATTCATAAGCCAATCCAAGTATTGCAAGGAGCTGCTCAAGAAGTTTGGAATGGACAATGCCAAGCATATGCCTACTCCTATGGGCACCTCTTGCTATTTGGACAAGGATGAAGGAGGTAAATCAGTAGAAATTACAAAATATAGAGGTATGATTGGCTCACTCCTTTATCTTACTGCAAGTAGGCCTGATATAATGTTTAGTGTATGTATGAGTGCTAGATATCAAGCTAATCTTAAAGAATCACACCTAAGTGCTGTTAAAAGAATAATGAAATATCTAATAGGCACATCAAAAATGGGTTTATGGTACCCTAAAGGTGCCTCATGTAGTCTTATTGGGTATTTCGACTCGATTTTCTTTGGGTGCAAAATGGATCGAAAGAGCACTAGTGGGACATGCCACTTGCTTGGAAGCTCACTAGTTTCTTGGCATAGCAAGAAGCAAAATAGTGTGGCATTATCTACAGTTGAAGCTGAATATATTGCAGCTGGGAGTTGTTGTTCTCAAATCATTTGGATGAAACAACAACTCTTGGACTATGGTCTTGAACTTGATCACATCCCCATAAGATGTGATAATACTAGTGCAATCAACTTGTCTAAAAATCTCATTTTGCATTCTAGGACTGAACATATTGAAATAAGACATCATTTCATTAGAGACCATGTTCAAAAGGGTGACTGTATGCTTGAGTTTGTAGAAATCACTAAGCAACTAGCTGCCATTTTCACCAAACCCCTAGCAAAAGAAGTATTTTTCTACATAAGAAATGAACTTGGTATATTGGATCATTCATGCATAAATTAACTTCTGCTGCATAGTTCTGAATCTAATGCATAACCTTGTATTTTTTCTGAATAATCACGCCAAATTGCTACATAATCTCTGAATTTTTCATTATATTTGAATCCAATACTGACTTGAGCGTCGGATATTTCCCCTAAGTTGTTTTGCAGGTGCTCCCTCATGACCAAGACTCACAAGCAACTCAACATCCTCAAAATTTCACCAAAAATGGTAAAAATCTTGGTAAAAATAGTAATTTTTGATAAACTACGTGAGTTGAATCATAATATGATTAGATTATATGGTTGAATGATGCTTTGAGTTGATCTAAGTTGTTTTGAAACTAATTTGGATTGATTAAAGTTGATTATATGCTATCTGGAATGCAAAATCTGAGTTAAAGAGTACTGGTAATCGATTACAATGCCTTTGTAATCGATTACACAGGCTCTGTCACGCATGTAATCGATTACACACCTTTTGTAATCGATTACAATTAACTCAGAACTCAGGTAATCGATTACAATATCCATATAATCGATTACAAAGTTCCCAGAAATCATGTAATCGATTACACTAAAATGTAATCGATTACACACCCACCAAAATTCATGTAATTGATTACACACGTAATGTAATCGATTACATAGAGTGTTTTAAAAAGGTTTCTGACACGCGTAGAGCTCATTTTTTTTTCAGAGCCTGTTCATCTTCTTCGTGCTCCTCCTCTGCTCCCACGCACCCTAAACCTCTCAAACCTCAAAATCTCTCATTTTTCACTCAAATCTCCATCGAAATCCCTCATTTTACCTCTCTCAATCTCGGAAATCCCCTCTCCACACAACCCATCTCTCAAAATCTCCTCACATCCCTCACCCAAATCTCCCCACCTTCTCTCATGAACCCCATCTCCGTTTCTCTAACCTAATTTCATCCCTTTCTCTCTCCTCACTCATCCCCAACCATTTCCACTCCTCCCACTCCACCCCTACTCCTCAATGGCTGAATCTTCTCATCGTTCAAAGTGCCCAAGAACAGGAGCTGCCATTGCAGGGTCTTCTGGTGGTTCTTCACGTAACATATCCGGCCTGGACCTCACGAGGCACTTCTCCACTGTGAAGCGAGCTGAATTGTTCCGGAAGAACTTCCAGCTTCGCAAGATCATCTCTCCCAGGTATCTACCCATCACCTTCTACGAGAGTGAACCATTAGAGAGCTTTAGGACAATAGAAAACTTAGGCTTGCTGGGATTCCTGAGCATAGAGAAAGCCATCTACCCTAATCTTGTACGTGTCTTTTATGCGAACCTGAAGGTTGAGGATAACTATATCATTTCTGAAGTGAAAAAGCAACAAATCAGGTTATCAATGGCAGAGTGGTATAGGCTGACAAAGCTCACTCCAGATGGAGCTCAGTTCTGTGGGAATGCCAATGTATGGGGACATGAGTTTGAGCACAAGGTCGCTTCTTCTCTCTTTGATTAGGACTGGCTATCACCCCCCGAGTGATCCTAAACGAAGAATTATGGATACTGGCCTCACCATGGAGAACAGGGTTCTCCACTATCTTTTGGTCCGTGGCTTGATTCCTAGGGGAGGGAATTACTCCGAAGTCCTCAAGGATGATATGATTGCATTATGGGCAATGACTACAGGGAGGCCTATTAACTGGGGTTATTATATCTTAGAGCACATGCTGGACGTCAAGAAAAAGAAGAACTCTGCTCTCCCCTTCGCCATGTTGGTAACCACTATACTTGAGCACTGTCGCATTTCGCTGGCTGAAGAGTCTAAGGACACCAACTCTAAGGGACCACAATCAATTGGGCGCATACTCGAGGAAGCTCCAGCTCTATAAGGTGGATGACAGATGGCATTACATCGCTCATGGTACTTTTGGCCATATCCATCACGACCCAGATAGTGACGAGGATGAGGAGGCTCAGCATCCTGCTCCTGCCCCTGCTCCAGCTCCCACTCCTACTACTCTTGATCTCCTGCTCCAAGAAATGCGCAACCTGAGCGCTAATGTAAACACACGCATGGATCATATTGAGCAGAAGATTGACCATCTTGAGCTGAGGATGGACTACTCTGATCAGGAGCTTGCCTCCATCCGATCTCTCCTGGGTGGACCTCTTATTCCTCAGAGCGCTGCTGCTGCACCTCGCACATCCCCTGCCTCTCCGGTTCCCCTCTCCTTCGGCCCATCCTGGAGTTCTGGCGATGATGAGGAGCCTTTGGACTCTGACGATGATCTTATGCCCAGCGATGACAATGATGGTAACGATGATACTGCTGCAGATCCAGAGGGTGATGTCTTTTGTGACAGCGAGGCCACTGATAGTGATCATGGCTCCTTGCCTTGATATTTGTTTTGATAAACACCATGTATTTATTTTGTTTTGGCTCTGATTATATTTCATTGGTATATATTTATGGTGTTCTTTGATTATTGGGTATACTAGCTGTGAAAACATTACTTTGTCCATGGCTGATTAATAAAATATGAACTTGTTTTCGCTTTGAATGTTTGGCTGTTTGTCAATATTGCATGAACTGATTGATATCCTTGGCATTGTTGTTCTGGCAAAATTTAGGGAATCATGAACTATAGCTGTTATGCTGTCCATTTTTTTTTTATGCTTATGTCTTTTTTATAATGCCAATGGGGGAAAAAATAAGGAAAGTAAGGAAAAATAAAATAAAGGTTGCATGAGTAATTAAGGCTGCATGAGTACGGGGGAGTTATTGAGCTTTTGCGTTCTTAAGCCTTTTATATGAAATCTAACCCAATATCATGCATAAACTCCGGGGGAGCATTGCGCCTAAATGTCTATTATATAAAATTGCAAAAATTCTTTCTTTTTCCTATGATCAGTTTGTCATCATCAAAAAGGGGGAGAATGTGAATGCTTATGTCTCTAAGGCATGTCAAATGGTTTTTGATGATAACAAAGACAAAAGCGAAGATCAAGTGCAATAGTGAAGATCAAGCGCAAAAGGAAAAATTAAGATCAAAGAAAGAAGACAAGAAGGTTTATTTAGTTATAAGACTAAGGACACTAATGTTAAATGCTCTCAAAATTTCTCAAATGATTTTTCAATATATGATTTCAAAATAAATGGGAAATTTCAAAGATAAACATGGCTTTCAAGAAAACTTGTGTTTCAATCTTAAAACTAACACTCTTAAAAAGATTCATGTTTAAACAATTGTCTCAATGTGTTAGAAATGACTTACAAGCTTTATTGGACTTGAAAAATGTGTTCAATGGCCAATGTAATCAATTACATGATGTTTGTAATCGATTACACAGCAAACAGAAGGCATGTAATCGATTACATGAGCAATGTAATCGATTACAAGCAAGTCAGAGGCCATGTAATCGATTACACAATATATGTAATCGATTACATCAAGCCCAGAAAAGCATGAACACGTTCAAAGAGTCATGTAATCGATTACACAGCAAGTCAGAAGTCATGTAATCGATTACACAGATATTGTAATCGATTACACACAAGTCAGAAGCCATGTAATCGATTACACCAAGAATGTAATCGATTACACACAAGTCAGAAGCCATGTAATCGATTACACCAAGAATGTAATCGATTACACAGAGCCCAGAAAGTCAAGAACACGTTGGAACAACATATGTAATCGATTACCTGAGCTGAGTAATCGATTACAAGAATCCTGACAACGTCCAACGGCTATATTTAATGCATTTAATGCGTGCCCAGAAAACCCCAACGACTCTATTAAATGAGAAACTTATAAATACCAAAGTTGGGTCTTTATTTGAGGTTGACCTTGAACCAAAAACTGATTACCAATACGTCCAAACGTGAATCAATCCTTAAATCATTTTCTTGCTCTGTTTTCTGTCAAAAACGTGAAAAATCTTTGAGAGCATATTAGAGCTTCAATTTGTATTCATCTGCTCTATTGAGAGTTTCATTCTATCTATCATTATTACTTTGTAAAGAGGGTGAGGCATCCCTCCAAAAGTGTAAAGGGTGAAGTATCCCTTAGTTGAAGAGACTCAAGCTCCAAGGGTGAGGTATCCCAAAAGGGTTGAGTGTTCAAGGTTGTAGTGGTTGTCAAGCACCCATTGAAGCTTGAAGATATAGTGGAAAATCTCAAGTTGTTACTTGGGGACTGGACGTAGATCACAAGTGGATTGGTGATCGAACCAGGATAAATGACTGTGTTTGTTATCTCTAAACCCTCCCCTGTTTATTTTGTATACTATTTTATTGATTTTCTTGGATACTGTCTCCGTAGACTATTTCTGTTATAAGTAAAAGTGTCTATCTTGTCCTTCCAATTATTTCTAATCATTCAATAGCTTCAACAAAAATAAGTTATCAAACGATTTGTGAAAGATTTACGAACTTAGTTTTCATACTCAATTCACACCCCCTCTTGAGTATTGAGGCCACTTGGTAACAAACTATGTTATATGTAAAGTATATGATTCAGTTTTATGTCTCGTGTTTATAAAATTTGGTAAGTTTGTGTTATCCATAGAAAAAGAAATTTTGAAACCTGTATTAAAATAATATCAAATATTTTATAATTTGGGTAAAAAGTTAAAATGAGTTGGCTTGAAATGTAATGCCCTTCAGAGGGGGCGTTACATTAGGTGGTATCAGAGCCCAAGTTTGACTCTTTCGAGTTTATGGGTAGGTTTGCCTTGTTTATACTGTGTGTTTCTTTGTGTTTGATTTCTGAAAGGAGACAACTTTATTTGAAATGGTTACATTTAGTTTTCGTTGTACTGTGGTTAGTTTGACATTGAAGAAAAGCTATGGCTCGTGGTAGAGGTGCACATATAGAAACAGGACATGACAACGACAGTATGGCTATAGCAGCAACAACAATGCAAAGGATGGCTGACGTGATTATACAGTAGAATCAAAAGGCTACTCAATAGTAGGAAGCGACAGCTAAAACATAGAATTTGTCAGAGTTTCATTGCAACAATCTACCACAGTTCAAAGGCGAATCTGATCCGGAGAAGGCAGATCTTTGAATCAAAAAGTTAGAGAAAATCTTTCAAGAAATAGGATGTACAGATGAAAGGAAGGTGACTTATGCTACCTTTATGCTTGTTGGAGACGCTGAGGACTGGTGGGTAGGAACGCAACAATTGTTGGAAGCTGAGGGAAGATTTATCATATGGGAAGTTTTCTGGAGCAAGTTTTTGGAGAAATATTTTTTGGCTAGTACGAGGTACATCAAAGAGATGGAGTTCCTTGAATTGAAGCAATGGGGAATGACGGTTAGTGCGTATGCTGCTACGTTTGAAAGCCTATCAAAATTCTCGCGATACTTTTAACTCCAGCCTGATGAGGAGTGGAAGTGTCGGATGTTTGAAGAAGGGTTGAGGCATGACTTGAAGCGAGCAATTCTACCTTTGAGAATTGAGCAATTCCCAGGTTTGTTGGATAAGTGTCACCGGATTGAAAAATAGGATCAACTTAGGGATACGAGATCCCGTGACTTTGGACCATCTTAGTTCCAAAGGGGGAGTAAGGGTAATAGAAATCGATTATATCAAAAATCATATTCACGGCCACCGGGGAATTAACAGCAACAATGAACAAACGGAGGAAGTACTAGTGGCAGCAGATCCGGTCAGACCGTGACATCTTTACCATGATGTAAGAAGTGTGGAAATGACCATTTGACGAAGGAATGTAAGAGCAATGAAATAATTTGTTTCAAGTGCAGGAAGCCCGGAAAGTTCTCTAGAGACTGTACTCAATCAAAGATGAAGCCTCCCGTTGGTAATGTATGTGTGTTCGCTCTTTTGCTTACCGCAAGTGCACGAATCGCACTTGTATTATAGTTAAGAGTCAAATATCGTTCCCACGAGGAATACATATTTCATATAAAAGTCAAGTATTAACCAATAGTCTAATTAACGTTATCCAAAGACATCGAATTTATAAAAGAATGTTTAAAGGAATATAAAGACTGAAAAATAATAAATCTAAGATAAATAGATAAAAAGAGAAATAAGAAATCCTTTTTCATCTTCTATTTCAAATAATGACATGCAATCCTTACAAGCGACATCAACGAGTTGTTAAGTTAGTTTGAGTATCTGATTTAGTTAAAAGCCTATGTCTAGGTCAATTAACCCTGGTTTCATTCACCCAGCTCACTAAGTTTCCTTGAGAACCAGTGCGAACTCCACTCATGAATAATCTATTCTCAATCACACACTATACATGACTAATAGGTATATTTCTATCCTATTAACGAATCAACTCATCCAAGCCAATTGAACTTGTCGAACATGCATAAACTATATGTATGATCTAAAATCCAAATTCCTATATCTAGGTTCATTAGATTTCATCAGATCAATCAAAGGTTGATCAAACCCTCAAAAGCATTAAGATCCATATGATTGAAAATAACTAAACTTCAATATATACTCCAAAGATTACAAAATCATCAGCATCCATAGAAAACTACTAAGAAAAACTTATATACAGCCTAGCTAGCCATGAAACATGAAAGTACAAACAAATAAATCATGTTCATGAATCAATAAAGAGAGAGAAGAGGAAAGGAAAGGAAGGAAGCTCATTAGATTTTGTCCTCTAAGCTTGATTCACCCTTCATAGGAAGGATAGCCTCCAACCTTAGCCTTTTCTACTTCTTCTAGGTCTAAAAACCTAAAAACCAGCAGCTGCTCTCCAAAAATGATGAATATTACCATACAAAATGGGTGCAAATTTATTTATAGGCTGAATAAAACAGGGTCACGCTGCGGCGTCCAACATGTCACGCCGCGACGCGCGTGCAATTAGGTCACAGGAGCCTGAGGCGCCCACTCTTCAACGTTGCGGCACTTCAGCCTCGGGTTTTCTGTACTGAAGTAGGGGAGCGCTGCGGCATCACCGATACCACGTCGCGGCATTGGGTGCTGATCTTCACTTTTAATTTCCTCTTAGGTTTCCTGGTCCAAAGCTACTTCAAATTCTTCATTTCCATGCTTCATTTGAGACCTGCCTATAACAGAGAAAGTATCAATTCATTAAATCATGCAAATGTACTCAATTTGATCATAGTTTTGAAAGTATTTACTCAGGATCACAATGGAAGTCATCAGAATGAAATCAGATATAAATGATGCTAAAATCTTCCATTCATGCTTACAAATAAGGACTAAACATGCCATAAAGCATAGATATAAGGCACAAATAACTACACTTTGTGCAGTTATCAATGTGCTTCGAGGCCTCAAGCAGGAAGAAGAGCCTATATGCTGAGTGGAGCAGAAGCCTCCCAATCTGATGGTCTAAACTAAGTGAGATTGTACCATAGGGAGTAAGCTTTTAATTATACTATTTGATTCAGGGATGACCCATTGTTTTGTTATCTATGAGTGTGTGAACCATTTGAGTTGTCTGTGTTTTCATTTCCTTTTGACTTAAGTATTGTTATTCCCGTTGCTAAACTTGCTATTACTACTCATGCCTGTTAAATTGTCCTATTACTGTTAGAAATCAGAACTTTTTTGTGAGTTTGATTTGTCTATTTCTTTCACAAATAGATACAATCTCAGGAATAAATTAGTTATTTTCTAACCATATCTTGCTATATTGTTTTAATAAAACTTTAGTGTTCCCCGAGACTAAAATTTTTGGATTTGAATCTAGAAAGTTCATTTCTAAATTTATCAGACCATATCAAATTCTTCATCGGATAAGCCTGGTAACATACTAAATAGTTTTACCACTTTTCTTTCTAACCTTCATAATGTCTTCTATGTATTCCAATTGAGGAATATACTCCTGATCCAAACTATATTATAATACTAGATACTGTACAATTAAAAGAGAACTTGACCTATGAGACACTTCCTGTGAAGATCGAAGATAAGAGAGTGAAGTAGCTCAGAGGGAAAGAAATTGCCTTAGTGAAGGTAATCTGGAATGACGTAACTAGAGATGCAATGTGGGAGCTAGAGGACAAGATGAAAGAATAATATCTGTATTTATTCTAAGGTATGATTAATTTTGAGGATGAAATTCTTTTTAGAAAGAGAGAGTTATAACACCCCGATTTTTGTTTATTTTTGGTTTATCTGTGATTTCCGTGATGTTGTGAAGTTTTGGTGATTTTTGTGAATTTTTATGAATTATTTAATTTATCTTGATTATTTTAATATTATTTCTAAAAAAATTTAGACTGTTGAAACGGGGCCGGGGGATCTTACTAAACTCGAAATCGGAGACAATTTTCAAAGTTTTCTTTGTCTAAGATTTTATCTAGCAAATAAAATCTAAGTACGTTCTATTATCCATTGGACGATAAATACTAGTTTTGTTAACTGCAACTTTTATCCATTGAATAAAAGCTTTTAGTAAAGATCTAATAGATTGATTATATCTAGTCACCTTTATGACATCACCCACATGACATCGCCTTTGACTTTTTGGACCAATAGGAAGGAAGCTTCCTAAGGAAGCTTTGAGGAAGCTTGTTGGAGAAGCGTTGAGAAAGCTTGTGTTAGTCATGACAACCATCACCCAAGAGGGGGGTGAATTGAGTGATTACAATTTTTTAAAACAACATTAAGAAATTATGCATTTTTATATTTTCAATCAACACATGCAGCGGAATAAGTATAACTACTGTAGATTACTCAAAAATAACTTGGGTTATGGGATAAATTAAGTAAATAAATTCGATATCAAATTCAACTCAAACATATATAATTAAAGTACAAGAAATAAATGAGTTTGAGGTAAGAAAAGCAAACACAAAATTTATCCTGGTTCAGCCACCAATCACTTGTGGCCTACGTCCAATCCTCAAGTAACCACTCGAGATTTTTCACTATCAATGCAAGCTTGAATAAGTGCTTACTACCGTTACAAACTAGAGCGCTCCTCATACCTTGGGATACCTCACACTTGTGCTTGAAGCTCAACTTTCAGGGATACCTCACCATTACAATTTCTCTGAGGGATACCTCACCCTCGTTACAAAGAATTAAAGAGTAGAAGAAAGAAAAAACTCTCTTAAGAGTGTGTATTACAAATTGAAGCACTATGAAGCTCTTTTAGGATATCTCAAATTTTAGAGAAAAAGAGCACAAAAATTTGATAAAATATGAATCACAAATTAAAGTAAGAAAGAATTGTTTCAGACAATTGGGTATTGCTAAAAGATGTCCCAAAACCATGTAGTTATAGTGTTCTTAAGAAAATAGTCATTGGGTATCATTTAATATCACATTAAAAGTATAGAAAATAGCTGTTACATGATTCTGGGTCATGTTTATTCAAATAACAATATTATTATTCGAATAAATCTTCAAAATCATGTTCTGGAACGTTTTCTGGGTCGTGTTATTCGAATAACACATTTGTTATTCGAATAAATTTTTAAAAACACATTCTGGAATATTTTTTGGGGTGTGTTATTCGAATTACACATCCTTTATTCGAATAAATCTTTAAAAACACGTTCTGGAACATTTTCTGGGGTGTGTTATTCGAATAACACATCCCTTATTCGAATAAACTATTCTAGTTTTAAAAATCAACTTTAAATGGTCATAATCTCTTCATTTCTTGTCCGTTTAAAGCAAATGACCGCTCATTGGAAAGATATTTGAGTCTATTTTCAAATGAAATAAGTTTCAAAATAAAACTCAAAGTATTTTGAAAGTTATAATCAAAAGAGTAACCAAAGGTCAGTTTTAAAAAACTCAAACTTGGCTATTTTTCATAGTTTTGAACTATTACCATAACTAGCTTTTCAAAACTTGTTTGTTAGATATTTTAGCATGTGAAAACCATTTGTAAAGATTTAAAAAACATATTTGAGATATCCATAAGACTTCTTACATAAAGATCCTAAGCTATACCATTTAATCTTCCTTTGGACTTGGTTTTTGACATGACTTTGATGTTATTAATACGTTCATGAAATAGGCATCACATTCTCCTTGAGTTGAGCTTAATTGAGATCTTTTGATTTCTTGTTGCAATGCTCACTCTTGGTACTTGGACTATCCTACAAAGTATTGCTCACTTAAACAAGCTTAGTTAGTCCAAATTCATAATTCAATATCTTCATATGCATGATTCATAAATGTATAACTCTAGTTTGTTTAACATGCATATAAGACTTTCATATACACATCCAAATAAGATATTTATCAATTACTAATAGATATGCTCTATATAGGATGCAACAAAGAACATATGCAAAGTATTTTTTTTTTGTCTTGTATTTGTCATCATCAAAACTTAACATATTAAACCATTTGGGGCAAACTTATTTCCACAATCTCCCCCTTTTTGATGATGACAAATCACCAAAGAAAAATATGTTAAGCAATATACAAGAATGAATATTCATGTAAGCATATCAAACAATAAGCACAAGAATATATTTTTCTTTCCAATTTTCACTCCCCCTATTTGACATTAACAAAAAGACTTAGAAAGGAAAAAATAATATTTTCTCTCCCTTATAGATTCTACATATGATTCAAGAATAGAGAGATGAAATAAACATACTTTTAAGATATAGACGATTATTCATGCAATGCTTATCATATTTTTGTACATCAATATTTAGCATATGATAGCAACAAAACACTTTATGTAATCAAACAAGGATGTAAGACAAGTGATATAAACAACTTAAGAGCTACACTCTCCCTCATTGAAACATAAGATGGATAGGGTGAAATATGTATGCTAAGACCATGTAAGCACAATATCATAAAGTAAAGCAAGGCAAAAGATTTTTATTCTTAATCCATCAATCAAAAAACATTTTAAAAACTTCTCCCCCTTTCAAAAAGAATTTTATAAGAGCACATTTCATTTTCAAAAGCATTTTAAGACATTATTCAAGTTTATTAAGAAACATATGATCATCATTAAAACTTATATAGGCATTTTGGGCAAACAATGCTAATGTTAGGCATGTTAAGGTATAACACAACTCTCGACTTCTCCAAATATCACATGATATCAAATTTAAAGCATAAATAAGGATAATAGATTAATATTACTAAAAGTATACTCTTTGAGTTTTTGTAGATGACTCTAATTTCCACTAACTTCTAAGCTTCAAGTTTTCATAAGAGAATAAAAATTCTTTGCACTCTTTTTAAAAGTTGAATCCTTTTAAACTTTACTATCCTCAAGTTGAATAAACTTATTCCATTTAAATGCTTGCTTGAGGTAGTTATCACCCTACAATACAATTCAAAGTATTTTCTTTGATATCTATTAATTTTGGATCCATAGAGGTTAGTCATTATGTCAAACTCATAAGCAATTAAGCATTCAAAATAATAAAACAACAAATAAGTTCACAAGGGCAAAAAGATATTTTATTTCATTGATCAATTTAACCAAGTACATATATTCATCAAAAGAATAGTCAATTACATTTGGTTAAACATTTGTATTTTCAGTCCAATTACAAAGAATTCAACATATACAACAAATTCTTGATAAATGAAGGGAAAAAACTACATAGCCTTTCATATAATTCGTGTTTATTCGAATAGCAAGAATTTTATTCGAATAATCTTGTGTGGAGACCAACAGTCGTGGCATTTCTTCCAGAAGTTATTTGAATAACTCTAAGGTTATTCAAATAACTAGCTCTATAACTTGGCTGTCTGCCAAGGATTTATTCGAATAACCTTCTGGTTATTCGAATAACTAGATAAGGATAAGGACTTGTGAAAGCATTATTTGAATAATGCTCCACTTATTCGAATAGGACAGATACAAGAAAATACAAGATCAAGAGATCAACCTCAGGTTTATTCGAATAAGGTCACTATTTATTCGAATAAAGCATGAAGACATAAAGACATAGGCAACACATATATTCAAATAAAACACAAGTTATTCGAATAAGACAGATATGAAAAACAAGAACTGTGTTGCTGGGATCAGGTTATTCGAATAAATTGAATGTTATTCGAATAGAACTGATATGCAACACATTTTTCTCAGCAGCTGATTAAGTTTATTTGAATAACCACAGGTTTATTCGAATAAACCTATCAGAAAAACATTAATAAGTACATATAGGAATACAATTAGAGAGAAGGAAACATACCCAAATATAAGATACCTACAAAATAAGTTTTGGGATACCTCCAACGCTCAAGTCAGTAATAATTCAGGAGTAATAAATCAATGATAAAGTAATAAACACAAATATTTAGTTATATGTATGATTGATCAAAAACTCAAGCTCAAAGATATTATCATCAGACATGTTATTTCAAACAAGAAGCATACTTTATCTAGCATATTAACATGTAGAAACATTTTTAAGATATAAAGATAGAAAAGTATAACACAAGTCTCTACTTATCCAAAGATTGCAAGTCCAAGTTTCATGGAGACAAGGAAGAGAGCTTGAAATTATTTATGGTCTTTGTGCTTGGAGCAGTCACTTTCAAGATGCTAAAGTCAGCTCTTGGCCTTTAAACACACCTACAATATACTTCAATTTTTGACTTTTGGTACTCAAATTTTCTTGGGTCCTTGTGTGTTAGTTTTTGACTATTAATTCATTATGCTCTTATAAAAATTAATTTTTTCATAGTATGTAAATTGATCACAACAAGTTAAATAACTAATTGCCATTAAGCAAATAGTCGATAACATACTTATTTTCATGATATATAGATAATTTAAAGCTTAGAAAGCATACTTAGGCATTGTAGACTCTTATGTACAAAGATATATAACAAAATAATGAGTTATAAAAAAAATAAACATAATCATATTCTAAACATAATATTCAAATTTTGCCAAGTACACATGATTCTATCAATCACTTAAGGCCTACAAGGAATATACCTCAAATTAATTGATTTTACAAGTGAATGTTCATGAGAGGTAAAAACTTTTGATACCTTGGCCTTGGTAATCAAGGAAACTATTTTCCTTACCCATTGCTTCTCTTTTGGTGTTTTAAACTTTGCAAGTTCTACATTTTGTACTTGAGAAGCTTTGGTTTAAGTCATCTTCCTTCTTTGACTAAAATTTCTTTCATTGGGCTTTGGAAGCATTCTTCGTGATGATTCCTCTTTCCTTTGACCAATAGGTCCATCCTTTTGAGAAATTTTCTGCACAATTGAAACACTAGGAGGATATTTTGGTACCTACTTCATCTTGGGTCCTTGAAATGAATGTTAGTACTAGGGCCTTTAAGATTTTTAAGAACCCATACCATATTATTTTTCATATAAGAATTTCTTCTATAATTGCATAAATGAGAAATATGTCCTAGATGACCACATAAATTGCAAACAATTGAATTTAATGATGACTTGGTCTTTTGAAGATCATCTTTGAAAAACTTAAGCCTTTTCTTGTTATTACATTCTATGTTATTTTTGCCACAAGCTTTACTTGAATTTTTATGTGGAATAACATTAATTTTATTTTCATTAATAAGCATAGAATGTAAGCAATTAGAATCATTAGCTTTGGAAATTTTGAAAGATAAGTCCTCAACTTGATTTTCTAAATTAATGCATTTTTCACAAGAAGATGAGGTTTCATATTTCAAAGGCATTTCCTCATTAAGAAAAGCATATTCATTTTTCAGAGTCTCAATTTTATTTTCAATAAAGGAAATGTTTTCCAAACAAGATAAGTTTTTCTTTTCTAAAAATAACAAGTCATCATATAATTTATCATATGCACATTGTAGCTTTTCATAGGAAGGACTATAAAAAAGATAAGTATCCTTTACCTCAAAATTCTTTAGAGTCAAATGGGAGGTTGTTTCAATTTTTTGTATTAATGACTCTTCATAGGAATCATCATCCTCATTCTTTCCTATCAAAGCTTCAAGAGTATATACCATTTGGTTTTGCTTTGTCACCTCTTCAAACTGAATATCATTTTGAGAATGTTTTTCATAACAAGATTCCTTCAATGACTTTTGCTCTTCTTGCTCTCTATATACAAATTTATGCAAAAAATCATTGTTAGCAAGATAGATAGCATCAAGAGCATCCCATATATCTTTAAAACTAGAACAATTTTTAATTTTAGCATAAACTTCATTATTCAAACTTCTTCTCAAAATTTGCATAGCTCTAATGTTTAAAGAAAAACATTTCTTATCATAAGCATTCCAATCTTGTTTTGGTTTAGGAGAAAATCCATCAAGCACAATATCTCACAAATCCAAATCAATAGATTGCATATAAAACTCTACTCTAACTTTCCAATAAACAAAATGCACACCATCAAAGAATGGTGGTTTATCAATTTCAAAACCTTCTATTTTGAAAAGCTTTCAATGGTTGCCAACAAATAAGGATCTTTAACTCTAAGCGGTTAAGCTTTCAACAAAGCACGAAGCTCTGATACCACTTATTAGTCATGGCAACCATCACCTAAGAGGGGGGTGAATTGGGTGATTACAATTTTTTAAAATAACATTAAGAAATTATGCATTTTAATATTTTCAATCAACACATGCAGCGAAATAAGTATAACTACTACAGATTACTCAAAAATAACTTGGGTTATGAGATAAATTAAGCAAATAAATTCGATATCAAATTCAACTCAAACATATATAATTAAAGTACAAGAAATAAAGGAGTTTGAGTTAAGAAAAGCAAACATAGAATTTATCTTGGTTCAGCCACCAACCACTTGTGGCCTACATCCAGTCCTCAAGTAATCACTCGAGATTTTTCAATATCAATGCAAGCTTGAATAGGTGCTTGCTACCATTACAAACTAGAGCGCTCCTTACACCTTGGGATACCTCACCCTTGTGCTTGAGCCTCAACTTTCAGGGATACCTCACCCTTACAATTTCTGAGGGATACCTCACCCTCATTACAAAGAATCAAAGAGTAAAAGAAAGAAGAAACTCTCTTAAGAGTGTGTATTACAAATTGAAACTCTATGAAGCTCTTTTAGGATATCTCAAATTTTGGTGAAAAAGAGCACAGAAATTTGATAAAATATGGGATCAATCTTTAGTTCATTCATCTTCAAGTATTTCTTCAAGTTTCCTTTAAATCTCAAGTTCAAGAGTTTTAAGGTAAAGTTCTTGAATCTTCTTTCTTGTTTCATTTTTAAAGATGTAAGACCATACTTTGATCTATGGTCATCTTATTCAAGCCTTAGATGTTAATTTTTGTGTGTTTGCTTTGATTTTAAGAACCTCTTGGTGGTGAAAGTTTGCTACACAAGGGCATACAAGAAGCTTAGGAAGCATCAATCTAAGATAAGAGGGAGATTAACCTCATCAACTATGTTATGGTGGTGAGGAATGAAATATTTGTGCTTATGAGTGAAAAATTCGTGTGAGGATTTATTCACTCGATTGTGTGATTATTAGTTTATGCTTGTTTGATTATGTATAATTATATGATATTGATTGTATGCATGAAATTGCTATAGTTACTTATTGATTATATGTGACTTTTATTACTTTGATATTATACATGAACTTGATATAGTAAGTTTGTGATTACTAGATGTCGCAACCGTCCCGAAGGGCGCCGCGAAAATAAAAAGAACAAGGAGGAAATGACCTCGTGGTGTTGGGAGTTGCCACCAATCGCTTTATCCATTAAATGGAATGGTGCAATTAGACACCTAAAAGATAGTCTGTATTTCAGAGTTCATGGTTCAGGAGTTGATTACGGGTAGGGAAGGTGTTAGCACCCTACACCGTCTGTTCTAAGAACGGTTACCTATTTAATCTAATATTATTTGCAAGATTAATTAAATTGGTCCTTTATTAATTAAAAGAAAAGAATTTTTTATTTTTTTTTATTTTGACATGTCTCATTTTGTCAAGCATAATATCAAGAATGATAAATGATTAAGACAAGCAATAGGTGGCTAAATAGCCATTATTTTGGAACAAATTCTAAGTTTACAATATATTATATAAAAGTGGTGAATTGAAATTGTGTACATTTTGCAAAGAAATTTTTTTTCAAAATATTTATTTTTTATGGGATAAAATGATTTAAAATGAATTTTTGCAAAGAAAGAAAAAAGATTATTTTTGAAAAAAAAAGACAAAAAAAGAATTTTTCTTTTGAACTCACCACAGACATAATGTTAAGACTATACGAAATTGTTTGCTTTTATTTGAATATTTTATTTTACAAAAAGAAAGATTTTATTTTGGTTCAAAAAAAATTGTATTTTAGTTTACGAAATTATTTTAATTTTTATATGGGGGATTAGACCTCGCCAGCGCTCCTGGCAAAATCCAATATAAAGCCTCAAGATTATCGGAAAGAGTGTATTTGATCGGCGCTCCGATCCTCTCCCAATTTTTCCATCGTCGGCCAATTTTAAATAACTAATTAATATATATAAAAAAAGAGTGTGTTAAATTAAAATACAAATAATATAAACCTTAAATTAATAAATACATATCAATTCAAAAGAAAGTAAATAAACAAAAATAAGAATAAAATTAAAAATGACTAAACATCCAAGCACAAACAAATAAAAAAAGGAAAGCCCAAATTTTATTTAAGCCCAAATGAAAGGTAAAAATAAAATAAAAAATAAAAATAAAAATACAAACAAACCAAAAAAGAGAGAGAGAGAGAGAGAGAGCAAACTTACCTCCAAGACGTATAAAAATACTATGTCCAAAGAAGTCTACTCTGAGCCTCACGCGTTCTCTTCAAATTAAACCTTGAAAAGCAACCCACTTGCAAGGAGGAAAAAAAATTATTACTAAAGTCTCGGGTCCGAGTAAAAAAATTTACTAAAGTTCTCAGACTCTTATACTTAGTATTAAACCCAAGTGTGAAAAATTTTGGATGTGCAAATCATTGAGAAGCACCTCTTTATATAGGAGGAGGGGAGGGAGAAGGAGCTTGACTTCCCCAATGTGGGACTTAGACACTTTAGTTTTTTCAACTTTTTTCCTTTTTTCATTTTTTCCTTTTTATTTTTTTTAGATTTTCATTCATTTTTCAAGGTTTAGAAATAAACTTTATAGACAAAATTGAGTGTTCATACCTTGATCAAGTAACAAAAATAAAAAATTATGGACAAAATTGGGTATCAACAGCTGCCCCCATTTGCTTTGCATTTAAATTAAATTAAAAGCAAAGGAATTGATTCAATTTTGTCCATGAAAAGGTAAAAAACTTGCGGGTTCAGGTATCTGCTAAACCTTAACAAAAAAAACTTAAAGACAATGGGTATAGGGACCCAAAAATGTAAAAAACTTGCAGAGTCAAGTATCCGCTGAAGCTAAAAAAAAAAACTTAAAGGCAATGGGTACTAGGACCCGAAAACATAAAACAATGGGTACGAAGACCCAAAAGGTAAAAAGCTTGTGGAGTTAGGTATCCGCCAAAGCTTAACAAAAACAAGGTAAGAAGCTTACAGAGTTGGGTATCCGTTGAAGCTTAACAAAAATAAGGTAAGAAGCTTACAGAGTCGAGTATCCGTTGAAACTTAACAAAAACAAGGTAAGAAGCTTATGGAGTCGGGTATCTGTTGAAACTTAACAAAAAACTTAAAAGCAATGGGTACAGGGACCCAAAAAGGTAAAAGCTTACGGAGTCAAGTATCCACTGAAGCTTAAAAAAAACTTAAAGGCAATGGGTACTGGGACCCGAAAACATAGAACAATGGGTACGAGAACCCAAAAGGTAAAAAACTTGCGGAGTCAGGTATCCGCCAAAGCTTAACAAAAACAAGGTAAGAAGCTTACATAATTGGGAATCCATTGAAGCTTAACAAAAATAAGGTAAGAAGCTTACGGAGTTGGGTATCCATTGAAGCTTAACAAAAACAAGGTAAGAAGCTTATGGAATTGGGTATCTGTTGAAGCTTAACAAAAAACTTAAAAGCAATGGGTACAGGGACCCAAAAAGATAAAAGCTTGCACAGTCAAGTATCCACTAAAGCTTAAAAAAAACTTAAAGGCAATGGGTACTGGGACCCGAAAACATAGAATAATGGATATGGGAACCCAAAAAGGTAAAAAACTTACGGAGTCAGATATCCGCTGAAGCTTAACAAAAACAAGGTAAGAAGCTTACGGAGTCGGATATCCGTTGAAACTTAACAAAAATAGGGTAAGAAGCTTACGAAGTCGGGTATCCGTTGAAGCTTAACAAAAACAAGGTAAGAAGCTTACGGAGTCGGGTATCTGTTGAAGCTTAACAGAAACTTAAAAATAATGGGTACAGGGACCCAAAAACATAAAACCATGGGTGGGGAGACCCAAAAAGGTAAAAAGCTTACGGAGTCAGGTATCTGCTGAAACTTAACAAAAACTTAAAAGCAATGGGTACGGGGACCCGCAAATATAAAACAATGGGTGCGAGGACCCAAAAAGGTAAAACAAGGGGTGCGGGGACCCGAAAAGGTAAAAAGCTTGCGGAGTCAGGTATCCGCTGAAACTTAACAAAAAACTTAAAAGCAATGGGTACAGGGCCCCGAAAACATAAAACAAAGGGTATGGAGACCCAAAAAGGTAAAAAGCTTGCGGAGTCAAGTATTCGCTGAAGCTTAACAAAAACAAGGTAAGAAGCTTATGGAATCGGGTATCCGTTGAAGCTTAACGAAACTTAAAAGCAATGGGTACGGGACCCGAAAACATAAAACAAGGGGTGTAGGGACCGAAAAGGTAAAAAGCTTATAAAGGCATCCACTGAAGCTTAACAAAAACAATGGGTACTGAGACCCGAAAACATAAAATGATGGGTACGGGAACCCAGAAAAGGAAACAGCCAGTTTGACCTTTGTAGGTCAAGGCTAGCAAATTGGGAAAAATGCACTATGCAATGCATGCTTCAGATGTATGATAGTATGAAAAACTTTTTATTTATTTTGCTTTTCTCTTTTTTTCTCTTTTTTTTTGTCTCCATGACCCCTGAGGACATGATTGTAATCAATTTCAAAGATGAACTGGAATGAGATTTATTGGCATCATTTCATTTGTCTATTCAGCTGATGGTTAAAATGTCTAACCAGGATGACCGTTGAGGTGTGCATTAGATGTGACACATAAGAGCAATGGGAAAACCCTTTAGATGACCTTTGAGGTGACCTGGTTGTCCTTCTTCTCTAACCAATACTCTTAAAGAGCCTTGAGCCAGAAAGCTTTATGCAGTGAGCCTTGGGTCAGAAAATTTTGCACAGTTAGCCATAACCGAAAGAAGCGAACATACTTGAGAAAAACATCTTTTAGCAAAGTTTTGAACCAAACTCTTCTTTGACCAACCAAACTCATATTCAAATGGGATCATTACCAATCTCGTCTTGTTCAAATTTATCTTCATTAGATATGGCTGGTGCAGAAGCTTATGACTTCCTTTTCTAGAGATTCCCATTTCTGCCAGACACACTTCAATCTAAATTATCAATTGAGAATGTTATTCCCTTCATCGATTGAAACTCTAGAGCTCCTTTGGCTTGAGTTGTTTAATAAGAGATTACTATTAGATGGTTAAATTGTACTATTGTACTTATGTTCACCTAATCTGAAGCATCATGTACCATATATGCATGGATTCAAAAGTACAACATGAAAGAGATTTACTAACTGAGAAACCTTTTTTGATTGATTTTGGGAGTATGACTACACAAAGAACATTTACAAAAGAAAAAAAAAACAAGAAGTGGAATAGTACAAAAGCCAAGAGTTTTTTTCTTCCTTTTTTTTCAGTTTGGATGTGATTGATCTTTACTTGACAACTGGACATCATGACCATTGCTTTATTAGGTATCCACGAAAATCTACCCTCATGTATGATATCAAATGAATTTGACTCAGAGTATGTCATTTGAGAACAAAGATGCCCTAGTGTAGGCCATTTGACAACAAAAATTGTTCCAGTAGGGAACTTGAGAATAAAATTTTTGCCCCAGTGTAAGGCCAAATAAAACAAAGTAAACTGCCCTAGTTTAGAGCTGAATTGAAAAGGGTAGAGACTTGCCCCAATATAGTACCAAGCTGAACCAAAAGATTTGCCCCAGTGTAAGGCCGAATTGAACTGTGTAGAAATTTGCCCCAATATAGAGCCAGATTGAACCAAAAGAAAACATGCCCCAGTATAGGGGCAACTTGAACAGGGTAACAACTTACCCTAATGTATGTCTCTTTTTTTTTGCCTTATATCTTTTTTTTTACCGCCCTTGTGAATTTTCAGCCTAACAAACTTTTTTTGTTTTTTTTATATTTTTTTTAAGGAGCAATGATTGCAAATTCAGTAAGGTATGAACCTTTTGTCTCAAAATTAAAGTCAATGAAAATGAAAACAATCTTTCATTGATCAGAATGGACATTTTAAGGCTTGTAATACGTCCAAGGTTAGGGGTTATGAAAAGAAGGGTATAATGCTCAAACAAGTGTTTAAAGGTTAAGTGGGACCAAAGATCCTTGTTCAAACTTAAACTTTGTCAATTGCTTTTACACTTTCAAGCACACTTTTCTCTTATTGTTCTTTTTCATCCTTGTTCAAACTTAAACTTTGTCAATTGCTTTTACATTTACTTTTCGCCCCTTTTCACCTTTTCTTTCTTTTCTTTTTTTTCATTATGCTTCAAAATAGTCATCATGGCAACCAACCCATTTTTTTGTGTTATCCTCTAGTGTAGAGGTGATCCTTGTCCAGGGTTTATTGAAGAAAACTTTCAAGCTCAAAATAGGACAACAAGGGATAATGAATTCTTGTGAGAGATAGAGAAAGATGGCCAATCTTCATTTAAAATTTTGATTGCTCATTTTCAAAAAATTTAATTTAGAGACAAAAGGATAATACACATTGAGTGATTATTTATTTGCTCCCTTTATTTCTCTTTTTTTCTTTTTTTGCATTTTTTTTGGGACGAAGAACACCTGCACACATGGGCCTCATGACCACAAATTTTTTTTCCAGAATGAAAGTCCTATAGGATCCAAACCAAAAGAAAGCAAGTAAAGGGAAGAAAAGAATGACAAGAAAGATTTGACAAGAACACGAGTGCCAAGAACATAGGAAAAAGAAATAAGGTATGCTGAGATCCATGCAAATCCATCACATTAATGCTTCAAGAAAGTTCACATAAGTTCAAAAACTAAATGATTTTAAAGATTGAACAAGCAAGGGATCAGTACAATTAAACTATCATTTCATGGTAACAACTTGGTAAACAAATCAGAATACTAGTCGCTCAGAAATTTCTCAGTGCTGGAGGACTCCAAGGTACGGTTCATTCTTGACTGTTAGAAAAATGAATCACCACTTGATCAAACTTTCTAAGGTTGCCCCTGATCGACCATTGTAAGCAATCACTCCTATTGCAGATGGGCATGTGTAGAAACCTTCTGACAACGCCTAGTGAATTAGGTAACCGTTGTCATCCATGAGTTTTCTTGAAACCTCATTTAACTTATTCAACCTAAAGTCCACCCTTAGTTGGTTCAACATTTGTCCATACTTTCCTGTCCATATTCATTTAATGCAATCTTCCCTTTTTTATTTCATTTTCAATCCTTTCGCCAATTATCACAATATTTGAAAAAATTGATGACACACTTCCAATTATATGACCATAGAATGGCGCGTGTAGTGTATCAGTGAACATAGCAACCATCTCTTTTTCTAAAAAAGGGAGTTCCACTTATGCAGCCATTTCCCTCCACCTCTGAGCATATTCCTTGAAGGTCTCAGCATCCTTCGTAGACATACTTTGTAGTTGCATTCTATCTGGTGCCATGTCAATGTTGAACTTATACTGCTTTACAAAAGCATTAGCTAAATCCTTGAAACTCCTTATACGGGCACGCTCAAGATGTGTGTACTAATTCAAAGCTGCCCCAGTTAAACTGTCTTGGAAGAAATGGATTAACAGTTTGTCATTATGAGCTTGTGAAGCCATCTTGCGAATGTACATTATCAAGTGATTCTTTGGGCAAGCAGTTCCCTTATATTTATCAAAATCTGGGACCTTAAACTTTGGGAGAATGATAACATCTGGGACAAGGCAAAGTTCTGAAGCATTCATAAGACCATAGCCACTTGCTCCCTCTACGGCTCGAAGTCTTTCTTCAAGAACTTTTAATTTTGCCTTAGATTGAAGGCCTTCAGTTGAAGGATTCAATAGAGAAGTACCAGCGATCTTATGAGGGAAAGATTGTGGTATGTAAAAAGGAGGTTGGGCCTGAGTCGAGCTTTGTGGCTCTAAAGTAGGTATTACCAATGATGAGCAGCTCTCAAGAGGGTTGGTAATTTGTGATGGCATAAAACCAGGGGAAAGGTCATATAGTGGAATGGAAACAAGGTACTTAGGAATCTCACTGTATTTGGCTGAGATCCTTGGGTAGTGTTTGGAGGGTGTGAAGTTGTTGTGCCCTCGGGAGTATTGGTGGCTAATGGTGGTGTATAACCAGGTGGAAGGCCATATGGTGGGAATGAAGATGCAGGTGTTTCTTGATGATTGGTAACAGGGCTTTGTGCAGGATTATTTGAGTAGATGGTGAGTGGCATTATGGTCCCTTGAGAGGTGACACCAGGATATTACCAAGGAATTGATACAAAGCCATGTGGGTGAGCAGGTGTGGCCGAAGGATCATCATTTGCTCCTGAAGGAATCCCCTTTGTGTTCTTGGTTCTTTCTAAAGCTTGCAGAACTTCCAAGACCTTGGCTATTTGTTCCTTTAGCTGGCTTACTTCACTTCTCAGCTCTTCTTGTGACTGCCCCAGTTCATCCATGACTTTTGATTGAGAACGAGTCCTATATGGGTGTCGTAGAGATAATTTTTTTTGTATTATTACGAATATGATAAAAAAATGCAAACATAAGTACACTAAAACAAGAGTAAAATTATACATGCGGAGACATGATCCTAAGCTTGGTACCTATCCTAAAAAATGGGTTCTATGTACAAGTAAGTGATGGCTTTGGTTCTAGACCTCTATCGGACAAAAGGTCTCCAAATTGCCCCTTGCTGTCACTAACACTTTGGCTAGTAAGAGTCCTCCATCCTCACCCATGATAGGTTACAAGTGAAAAGAGTTCAATTTGAGTGAGGGGTTTTCATGTGCCTAACCGGAGACCAACGGTCTCACAAAGCAACACTACTTCACCCTCTATCTAAGCCTACAAGGTACTAAGCTCGGGTATAGAGCTTGTGTGTGCAAGTGTACATAAGAGAATTTATTTACAAAGCAGAAATATAATACATATAATGCAAACAAAATGTACAACAATATAAAATAAATAAATAAACGAAACAAAAAAAGGGCCAATATAATTAAAGAGAAAATAACATGAGATTAAAACAAGGCTTAACCCTCTACGTCCCCAGTGGAGTCGCCAGCTATCGCAACCGTCCCGAAGGGCACTGCGAAAATAAAAAGAACAAGGAGGAAATGACCTCGGGGTGTTAGAAGTTGCCACCAATCGCTTTATCCATTAAATGGAATGGTGCAATTGGACACCTAAAAGATGGTCCGCATTTCAGAGATCATGGTTCGGGAGTTGACAAACGGGTAGGGAAGGTGTTAGCACCCTACACCGTCCGTTCTAAGAACGGTTACCTATTTAATCTAATGTTATTTGTAAGATTAATTAAATTGGTCCTTTATTAATTAAAAGAAAAGATTTTTTTTATTTTTTTATTTTGACATGTCCCATTTTGTTAAGCATAATATCAAGAATGATAAATGACTAAGACAGGCAATGAGTGGCTAAATAGCCATTATTTTGGAACAAATTCTAAGTCTACAACATATTATATAAAAGTGGTGAATTGAAATTGTGTAAATTTTGCAAAGAAATTTTTTTTCAAAATATTTATTTTTTATGGGATAAAATGATTTAAAATGAATTTTTGCAAAGAAAGAAAAAAAAAAGATTATTTTTGAAAAAAAAGACAAAAAGAATTTTTCTTTTGAACACACCACAGTCATAATGTTGAGACTATACGAAATTGTTCACTTTTATTTGAATATTTTATTTTACAAAAAGAAAGATTTTATTTTGGTTTAAAAAAATTGTATTTTAGTTTACGAAATTATTTTAATTTTTATGTGGGGGATTGGACCTCGCCAGCGCTCCTGGCAAAATCTAATATTAAGCCTCAAGATTATCAGAAAGAGTGTATTTGATCGGCGCTCCGATCCTCTCCCAATTTTTTCATCGTCGGCCAATTTTAAATAACTAATTAATATATATAAAAAAGTGTGTTAAATTAAAATAAAAATAATATAACCCTTAAATTAATAAATACATGTCAATTCAAAAGAAAGTAAATAAATAAAAATAAGAATAAAATTAAAAATGACTAAAGATCTAAGCACAAACAAGTAAAAAAAAAAAAAAGGAAGGCCCAAATTTTATTTAAGCCCAAATGAAAGGTAAAAATAAAATAAAAAATAAAAATAAAAATACAAACAAACCAAAAAAAAAAAAAGAGAGATCAAACTTACCTCCGAGACGTATAAAAATGCTATGCTCAAAGAAGTTTACACAGAGCCTCACGCGTTCTCTTCAAATTAAACCTTGAAAAGCAACCCACTTGCAAGGAGGAAAAAAAATTATTACTAAAGTCTCGGGCTATTATACTTAGTATTAATTCTGAGTAAAAAAATTACTAAAGTTCTCGGGCTCTTATACTTAGTATTAAACTCAAGTGTGAAAAATTTTGGATGTGCAAACCATTGAGAAGCACCTCTTTATATAGGAGGAGGGGAGGGAGAAGGAGCTTGACTTCCCCAATGTGGGACTTAGACACTTTAGTTTTTTCAACTTTTTTCCTTTTTTTCATTTTTTCCTTTTTATTTTTTTAGATTTTAATTCACTTTTCAAGGTTTAGAAATAAACTTTATGGACAAAATTGAGTGTTCATACCTTGATCAAGTAACAAAAATAAAAAAAATTATGGACAAAATTGGGTATCAACAGCTGCCCCCATTTGCTTTGCATTTAAATTAAATGAAAAGCAAAGGAATTGATTCAATTTTGTCCATGAAAAGGTAAAAAACTTGCGGGTTCAGGTATCTGCTAAACCTTAACAAAAAAAAACTTAAAGACAATGGGTATGGGGACCCAAAAATGTAAAAAGCTTACAGAGTCAAGTATCCGCTGAAACTAAAAAAAAAACTTAAAGGCAATGGGTACTAGGACCCGAAAACATAAAACAATGGGTACGAAGACCCAAAAGATAAAAAGCTTGTGGAGTTAGGTATCCGTCAAAGCTTAACAAAAACAAGGTAAGAAGCTTACAGAGTTGGGTATCCGTTGAAGCTTAACAAAAATAAGGTAAGAAGCTTACGGAGTCGAGTATCCGTTGAAGCTTAACAAAAACAAGGTAAGAAGCTTATGGAGTCGGGTATCTGTTGAAACTTAACAAAAAACTTAAAAGCAATGGGTACAGGGACCCAAAAAGGTAAAAGCTTGCGGAGTCAAGTATCCACTGAAACTTAAAAAAAACTT
Organism: Ormosia semicastrata; assembly: GCA_029884595.1. NCBI lineage: Eukaryota > Viridiplantae > Streptophyta > Magnoliopsida > Fabales > Fabaceae > Ormosia > Ormosia semicastrata. The sequence goes on from JAQQTO010000043.1 coordinate 9,945,346, forward strand.
AAAGGCAATAGGTACTGGGACCCGAAAACATAGAACAATGGGTACGAGGACCCAAAAGGTAAAAAGCTTGCGGAGTCAGGTATCCGTCAAAGCTTAACAACAACAAGGTAATAAGCTTACAGAATTAGGTATCCGTTGAAGCTTAACAAAAACAAGATAAGAAGCTTACGGAGTCGGGTATCCGTTGAAGCTTAACAAAAACAAGGTAAGAAGCTTATGGAATCGGGTATCTGTTGAAGTTTAACAAAAAACTTAAAAGCAATGGGTACAGGGACCCAAAAAGGTAAAAGCTTGCACAGTCAAGTATCCACTGAAGCTTAAAAAAAATTTTAAGGCAATGGGTACGGGGACCCGAAAACATAGAATAATGGATATGGGAACCCAAAAAGGTAAAAAACTTGCGGAGTCAGGTATCCGCTGAAACTTAACAAAAACAAGGTAAGAAGCTTACGGAGTCGGGTATCCGTTGATGCTTAACAAAAATAGGGTAAGAAGCTTACGGAGTCGGGTATCATTGAAGCTTAACAAAAATAAGGTAAGAAGCTTACGGAGTCGGGTATCCGTTGAAACTTAACAGAAACTTAAAAACAATGGGTACGAGGACCGAAAACATAAAACAATGGGTGTGGGGACCCGAAAAGGTAAAAGCTTATGAGTCGTATCCGTGAAACTTAACAAAAACTTAAAAGCAAGGGGTACAAGGACCCGAAAACATAAAACAATGGGTGCGGGGACCCGAAAAGGTTAAACAAGGGGTGCGGGGACCCGAAAAGGTAAAAAGCTTGGGGGTGGAGTGGTATCCATTTGAAACTTAACAAAAACTTAAAAGCAATGGGTACAGGGACCGAAAACATAAAACAAAGGGTATGGAGACCCAAAAAGGTAAAAAGCTTGCGAAGTCAAGTATCCGCTGAAGCTTAACAAAAACAAGGTAAGAAGCTTACGGAATCGGGTATTTGTTGAAACTTAACAGAAACTTAAAAGCAACGGGTACGGGGACCCGAAAACATAAAACAAGGGGTGCAGGGACTCAAAAAGGTAAAAGCTTGAGGAGTCAGGCATCCGTTGAAGCTTAACAAAAACAATGGGTACTGAGACCCAATAACATAAAATGATGGGTACGGGAACCCAGAAAAGGAAACAGCCAGTTTGACCTTTGTAGGTCAAGGCTAGCAAATTGGGAAAAAATGCACTATGCAATGCATGCTTCAGATGTATGAGAGTATGAAAAACTTTTTATTTATTTTGATTTTCTCTTTTTTTCTCTTTTTTTGTCTCCACGACCCCTGAGGACATAATTGTAATCAATTTCAAAGATGAACTGGAATGAGATTTATTGGCATCCTTTCATTTGTCTATTCAGCTGATGGTTAAAATGTCCAACCGGGATGACCCTTGAGGTGTGTATTAGATGTGACACATAAGAGCAATGGGAAAACCCTTTAGATGACCCTTGAGGTGACCTGGTTGTCCTTCTTCTCTAACCAATACTCTTAAAGAGCCTTGGGCCAGAAAGCTTTATGTAGTGAGCCTTGAGTCAGAAAATTTTGCACAGTTAGCTATAAGCCAAAGAAGCGAACGTACTTGAGAAAAACATCTTTTAGCAAAGTTTTGAACCAAACTCTTCTTTGACCAACCAAACCCATATTCAAATGGGATGATTGCCAATCTCGTCTTGCTCAAATTTCTCTTCATTAGATATGACTGGTGCAGAAGCTTGTGACTTCCTTTTCCAGAGATTCCCATTTCTACCAGACACACTTCAATCTGAATTATCAATTGAGAATGTCATTCTCTTCATCGATTGAAACTCTAGAGCTCCTTTGGCTTGAGTTGTTCAATAAGAGATTACTATTAGATGGTTAAATTGTACTATTGTACTCATGTTCACCTAACCTAAAGCATCATGTACCAGATATGCATGGATTCAAAAGTACAACATGAAAGAGATTTACTAACTGAGAAACCTTTTTTGATTGATTTTGGGAGTATGACTACACAAAGGACATTTACAAAAGAAAAAAAAAAAACAAGAAGTGGAATAGTATAAAAGCCAAGAGTTTTTTTTCTTCCCTTTTTTTTCAGTTTGGATGTGATTGATCTTTACTTGACAACTGGACATCATGATCATTGCTTTATTAGGTATCCACGAAAATCTACCCTCACATATGATATCAAATGAATTTGACTCAGAGTATGTCATTTGAGAACAAAGATGCCCTAGTGTAGGCCATTTGACAACAAAAATTGTCCCAATGGGGAACTTGAGAATAAAATTTTTGCCCCAGTGTAAGGCCAAATAAAACAAAGCAAACTGCCCCAGTTTAGAGTCGAATTGAAAAGGGTAGAGACTTGCCCCAATGTAGAACCAAGCTGAACCAAAAGATTTGCCCCAGTGTAAGGCCGAATTGAACAGTGTAAATTTGCCCCAATATAGAGCCAAATTGAACCAAAAGAAAATATGCCCCAGTGTAGGGGCAACTTGAACAGGGTAACAACTTACCTTAATGTATGTCTCTTTTTTTTTTAGACCGCCCTTGTGAATTTTCAGCCTAACAATTTTTTTTTATTTTTTTTTATTTTTTTTAAGGAGCAATGATTGCAAATTCAGTAGGGTATGAACCTTTTGTCTCAAAATTAAAGTCAATGAAAATGAAAATAATCCTTCATTGATCAGAATGGACATTTTAAGGCTTGTAATGTGGCCAAGGTTAGGGGTTATGAAAAGAAGGGTATAAGGCTTAAACAAGTGTTTAAAGGTTAAGTGGGACCAAAGATCCTTGTTCAAACTTAAACTTTGTCAATTGCTTTTGCACTTTCAAGCACACTTTTCTCTTATTGTTCTTTTTCATCCTTGTTCAAACTTAAACTTTGTCAATTGCTTTTACACTTACTTTCCGCCCCCTTTCACCTTTTCTTTCTTTTCTTTTTTTTCATTATACTTCAAAATAGTCATCATGGCAACCAACCTATTTTTTTGTGTTATCCTCTAGTGTAGAGGTGATCCTTGTCCAGGGTTTATTGAAGAAAACTTTCAAGCTCAAAATAGGACAACAAGGGATAATGAATTCTTGTGAGAGATAGAGAAAGATGGTCAATCTTCATTTTAAATTTTGATTGCTCATTTTCAAAATATTTAATTTAGAGACAAAAGGATAATACACACTAAGTGATTATTTATTTGCTCCTTTTATTTCTCTTTTTTCTCTTTTTGTATTTTTTTTGGGACGAAGAACACCTGCACACATAGGCCTCATGACCAAAAAACTTTTTTCTAAAATGAAAGTCCTATAGGATCCAAACCAAAAGAAAGCAAGTAAAGGGAAGAAAAGAATGACAAAAAAAATTTGACAAGAACACGAGTGCCAAGAACATAGGAAAAAGAAATAAGGTATGCTAAGATTCATGCAAATCCATCACACTAATTCTTCAAAAAAGTTCACATAAGTTCAAAAACTAAATGATTTTATTGATTGAATAAGCATGGGATCAGTACAATTAAACCATCATTTCATGGTAACAACTTGGTAAACAAATCAGAATACTAGTCGCTCCGAAATTTCCCAATGCTGGAGGACTCCAAGGTACGGTTCATTCTTGACGGTTAGAAAAATGAATCACCACTTGATCAAACTTTCTAAGGTTGCCCCTGATCGACCATTGTAAGCAATCACTCCTATTGCAGATGGGCATGTGTAGAAACCTTCTGACAATGCCTAGTGAATTAGGTAACCGTTGTCATCCATGAGTTTTCTTGAAACCTCATTTAACTTATTCAACTTGAAGTCCACCCTTAGTTGGTTCAACATCTGTCCATACTTTCCTGTCCATCATTCATTTGATGCAATCTTCCCTTTTTCATTTCGTTTTCAATCCTTTCACCAATTATCACAAAATCTGAAAAAATTGATGACACACTTCCAATCATATGACCATAGAATGGCGCGTGTAGTGTATCAGTGAACATAGTAACCATATCTTTTTCTGACAAAGGGGATTCCACTTGTGCAGCCATTTCCTTCCACCTCTGAGAATATTCCATGAAGGTCTCAGCATCCTTCTTAGACATACTTTGTAGTTGCATTCTATCTGGTGCCATGTCAATGTTGAACTTATACTGCTTTACAAAAGCATTAGCTAAATCCTTGAAACTCCTTATATGGGCATGCTCAAGATGTGTGTATCAATTCAAAGTTGTCCCAGTTAAACTGTCTTGGAAGAAATAGATTAACAGTTTGTCATTGTGAGCTTGTGAAGCCATCTTGCGAATGTACATTATCAAGTGATTCTTTGGGCAAGCAGTCCCCTTATATTTATCAAAATCTGGGACCTTAAACTTTGGGAGAATGACAACATCTGGGATAAGGCAAAGTTCTGAAGCATTCATAAGACCATAGCCACTTGCTCCCTTTACGGCTCGAAGTCTTTCTTCAAGAACTTTTAAATTTTCCTTGGATTGAAGGCCTTCAGTTGAAGGATTCAATAGAGAAGTACCAGCGATCTTATGGGGGAAAAATTGTGGTATGTAAAAAGGAGGTTGGGCCTGAGTCGAGCTTTGTGGCTCTGAAGTAGGTATTACCAATGATGAGCCGCTCTCAAGAGGGTTGGTAATTTGTGACGGCATAAAACCAGGGGAAAGGTCATATAGTGGAATGGAAACAAGGTACTGAGGAATCTCACTGGTATTTGGCTGAGATCCTTGGGTAGTGTTTGGAGGGTGTGAAGTTGCTGTGCCCTCGGGAGTATTGGTGCTAATGGTGGCGTATAACTAGGTGGAAGGCCATATAATGGGAATGAAGATGCAGGTGTTTCTTGATGGTTGGTAACAGGGCTTTGTGCAGGATTATTTGAGTAGATGGTGAGTGGCATCATAGTCCCTTGAGAGGTGACACCAGGATATTGCCAAGGAATTGATGCAAAGCCATGTGGGTGAGCAGGTGTGGCCGAAGGATCATCATTTGCTCCTGAAGGAATCCCATCTGTGTTCTTGGTTCTTTCTAAAGCTTGCAAAACTTCCAAGACCTTGGCCATTTGTTCCTTTAGCTAGCTTACTTCACTTCTCAGCTCTTCTTGTGACTGCCCCAGTTCATCCATGACTTTTGATTGAGAACGAGTCCTATATGGGTGTCTTAGAGATAATTTTTTTTGTATTATTATGAATATGATAAAAAAAAATGCAAACATAAGTACACTAAAACAAGAGTAAAATTATACATGCGGAGACATGATCCTAAGCTTGGTACCTATCCTAAAAAATGGGTTCTATGTACGAGTACGTGATGGCTTTGGTTCTAGACCCCTATCGGACAAAAGGTCCCCAAATTGCCCCTTGCTGTCACCAACACTTTGGCTAGCAAGAGTCCTCCATCCTCACCCATGATAGGTTACAAGTGGAAAGAGTTCAATTTGAGTAAGGGGTTTTCATGTGCTTAACCGGAGACCAACGGTCTCACAAAGCAACACTACTTCACCCTCTATCTAAGCCTACAAGGTACTGAGCTCGGGTATAGAGCTTGTGTGTGCAAGTGTACATGAGAGAATTTATTTACAAAGCAGAAATATAATACATATAATGCAAACAAAATGTACAATAATATAAAACAAATAAACAAACGAAACAAAAAAAGAGCAATATAATTAAAGAGAAAATAACATGAGATTAAAACAAGGCTTAACCCTCTACGTCCCTAGTGGAGTCGCCAGTTGTCGCAACCGTCCCGAAGGGCACCGCGAAAATAAAAAGAACAAGGAGGAAATGACCTCGGGGTGTTGGGAGTTGCCATCAATCACTTTATCCATTAAATGGAATGGTGCAATTGGACACTTAAAAGATGGTCTGCATTTCAGAGTTCATGGTTCGGGAGTTGATTACGGGTAGGGAAGGTATTAGCACCCTACACCGTCTGTTCTAAGAACGGTTACCTATTTAATCTAATGTTATTTGCAAGATTAATTAAATTGGTCCTTTATTAATTAAAAGAAAAGATTTTTTTATTTTTTTATTTTGACATGTCCCATTTTGTCAAGCATAATATCAAGAATGATAAATGACTAAGACAAGCAATGGGTGGCTAAATAGCCATTATTTTGGAACAAATTCTAAGTCTACAACATATTATATAAAAGTGGTGAATTGAAATTGTGTAAATTTTGCAAAGAAATTTTTTTTCAAAATATTTATTTTTTATGGGATAAAATGATTTAAAATGAATTTTTGCAAAGAAAGAAAAAAAGATTATTTTTGAAAAAAAAAGACAAAAAAAGAATTTTTCTTTTGAACTCACCACAGTCATAATGTTGAGACTATATGAAATTGTTCGCTTTTATTTGAATATTTTATTTTACAAAAAGAAAGATTTTATTTTGGTTTTAAAAAATTGTATTTTAGTTTACGAAATTATTTTAATTTTTATGTGGGGGATTAGACCTCGCCAAGTGCTCCTAGCAAAATTCAATATAAAGTCTCAAGATTATCGGAAAGAGTGTATTTGATCGGCACTCTGATCCTCTCCCAATTTTTTCGTCGTCGGTCAATTTTAAATAACTAATTAATATATATAAAAAAAGAGTGTGTTAAATTAAAATACAAATAATATAAACCTTAAATTAATAAATACATGTCAATTCAAAAGAAAGTAAATAAATAAAAATAAGAATAAAATTAAAGATGACTAAAGATCCAAGCACAAACAAGTAAAAAGAAAAAAAAGAAAGGCCCAAATTTTATTTAAGCCCAAATGAAAGGTAAAAATAAAATAAAAAATAAAAATAAAATAAAAAATAAAAATAAAAATACAAACAAACCAAAAAAAAAAAAAAAAAGAGAGCAAACTTACCTCCAAGACGTATAAAAATGCTATGCTCAAAGAAGTCTACACAGAGCCTCACGCGTTCTCTTCAAATTAAACCTTGAAAAGCAACCCACTTGCAAGGAGGAAAAAAATTATTACTAAAGTCTCGGGCTATTATACTTAGTATTAATTCCAAGTAAAAAAATTTACTAAAATTCTCGGGCTCTTATACTTAGTAGTAAACCCAAGTGTGAAAAATTTTGGATGTGCAAACCATTGAGAAGCACCTCTTTATATAGGAGGAGGGGATGGAGAAGGAGCTTGACTTCCCCAATGTGAGACTTAAACACTTTAGTTTTTTCAACTTTTTTCCTTTTTTTCATTTTTTTCTTTTTATTTTTTTAGATTTTCATTCACTTTTCAAGGTTTAGAAATAAACTTTATGGACAAAATTGAGTGTTCATACCTTAATCAAGTAACAAAAATAAAAAAATTATGGACAAAATTGAGTATCAACACTAGAGTAAGTTGTATGCCATAAATTGTATTAGAAAGAAAAAGTATTTTGGTCCTAATGACCATAAAGGCTCACGATCTTCATGCCTGTCAAAGGGGAATTCAATGCAAAAATGGTGTTTGATAATAGGATGGAGAAGTAATTTGGAGACTAAAAGTATTTAAGATGATTTTTGATAGGTGATTTTCGGCCATGATATTTGATAATAAGATGGAGAAGTAATTTGGAGACTTAAAGTATTTAAGATAATTTTTGATAAGTGATTTTCGGCCATGGTATCTGATAATAGGATGGAGAAGTAATTTGGAGACTTAAAGTATTTAAGATGATTTTTGATAAGTTAAATGGAAAGGATTCTAATTAAAATTAGAATAAAGAAAGTTTTGGAAGAAATGTTAGGAAATATTACTTAGATGATTTGGGGACTAAATTAGGATTAAAGGATTTTCATTTTATAATTTAAGGAATAGTGACCTTTTGGCTATATCAATAGAAATAAAGCTAGAATGATGTTTTGAAACATTAAAGTATCTTATAAGAGAAGGATTTCAACATTTGAGTGGAAAAATAAGATTGAGAAAGAGATAATGAAAACTTAAGGTACTTTAGGGTTTAGGGAAAGGAAAAGAATTTATGAGATTAAGACAATGTGGTTTCTTTTTTATGTTCTTTGAGTGGAAAATTATTAAGAGGTATTAGCTAGAGAAGCCTAACTAGAACAGTTTTGTAATTAAAGTTAATTTCTATATTAATCCTTGAAAGTTTCAAAAATTAAGCTTAAAAGTGAAATAAAAGTTTTACATGTTAGAAAAATTTATGATAATGTTTTATGAAATTAAGAACGATAATTTCTGAATTATGCGATTAAGACACTTGCGTTTAAAAATAATAGCATTGTGCTGTCGGGCTCTCGAACGGGACCCGGAGATGTTAATGACTGGTTTGGCTCATGAGTAGCTCATGTTTATGGAAAATCATGATATTAATATGTGCACGTGTATTGAGTCATTAATCATGCATTATTTGTCAGACGGTGTTTGTTAAGGCTATTGTTGCCTAGGAGATTGAATTATACCTTAGTGCGGGTGCGAATTGCATAGTGAAGATCTATGAATGATCTTGGAGACGTCGGGATGCGGAATTCCACATGTGGCCAGTTGAATAGCGCTTCTGTGCCGTGACAACCGATGCAAACGCACCGACGATCTTAATAAGACATTATTCCTATTCTTGATCTAGTGTAGAATGTCTTGTATAATGCCTGATGTGCACTTTGAGAAATTATAGCACTTGGTCTAAGCCGGCCGATATACAAACATATCTTCTGGATCATTCTCTCTGAAATTGTGTTTAGCTCCATGGAGTAGGAAATGAGTGCATTGTGCACAAGAATAGTCAGTATACACACTGTGCATGTGCATAGTCAGTATACTTATTTTGTGGTATAGTCAGCATTCCTATAATGTGATGCATATGTATCGTTAAAATATCTGTTAGTTGATAACATGATTATACCTGTTGATTCTATGATATTGCTGTATATGAATGGCACCGTTGTCATATTGTTGTTTCTTACTGTCATGCTGGTATTGATATAGGGGATCTCACCTCTTTGTATTATTGTTCTGTCTATTTCTGTTTTATGCCTGTGAAGACTGCGATGGTGGCAATGAGGGATCTGCTAGGTTTTGTTAGACTACAGTTTCTTGAAGGCGTTGATGCTTGGCATGTCCATTGGGACACAGAGCATATAGAGTATTGTGGTGACATTACTCTATCCATAAATAGGACTCGCCATGGGGTCACTACATTTTCCTTTGTTGCTGCATATGTAGAGTTTGTTATACCTATCAGGGAGTTGTGGAATGATCTTCACTATAGTCCTAGGAAGGACTCCGAGATATCTTCTGCTCAGATTTCTATCCGTCGAGACATTCTTGACTAGGGAATTTGTCTCTTGAGGAGGACTCTTCTCATTAGGTGTTGTGAATTTGGGCCAATCTAGATTGGTTATGTTAGATGTTTTATGTTTTTGGAATGTAAGTAAGATGTACTTATGGTTGTAGTAAACTATGTTATATGTAAAGTATATGATTCAGTTTTATGTCTCGTGTTTATAAAATTTGGAAAGTTTATGTTATTCGTAGAAAAAGAAATTTTGAAACCCGTATTAAAATAATATCAAATATTTTATAACTTGGGTAAAAAGTTAAAAGGAGTTGGCTTGAAATGTATTGCCCTTCGGGGGGTATTACAGAAGAAGCTTTTTTGTCAGTAAGTTAGAAAGAGTTTATAGGAGAAGCTTCTTAGTAACTTAAGAAGACTTAAGGGAGAAGCCACTACTAATTCAATGAGAAAGTTAAAATAAACAAATAAAAGAAAAGAAAGAAGAATAAATTATACATAAAAGAAATGGTGTAGTCTACAAGTTATCATGTTTACTCATCCTAAAATCATATTGACTAGAAGGATCTAGAAGTGATAATTACAAACCTTGCATTCTTATTGGTCCTGAAGCCACATGGCCACTCATTAACAAACAACACACCCACACTTGACTTAATAAACAAGTTAAAGAATAAAATAATAATATAAACCTAAATATCTAAACTAATGACCAATGGGGGGAAAGTTACTAACCTAAGCAACTCCTCCAATCCCTTTATATATGGAGGCATTTGGCCTCTACCACCTTACACACAACCAACACTTGCAAAGTTAGAAATTGAGAGCTAGAGAGGGTGAGAGGGCCAAGGCATAAAGAGGAGAAGAAGAAGGATATTGAAGTTTCTTTGAGCTTAGGAAGGTTGTTCTTGGACTTTGGAAGCATCCCACCAACATTCTCACCCTTTTCGTAGTTGAACCGCAAGCTCACAAAAAGGTAGGGAAAACTTTTTGCCTTTTTATTCCTTTATTTGTTCTCATATCTTTTCTACTCTAATCCATGCATGTGTAAGGGATTTTGAGTTAGGATCTTGGATGTATGTGCCTCGGTTTTGAGATTAAATGAGTTTTATGTTATTATTATTGTTCAAGACTTTCTGGTGTTAGAACTTCATGTTGTTTCCTTATTTGGTTTGATACGCGTTTCAATTTGAGGATGGTTTAATTTATGTAGGATTGGGATCCTGACAACATGACTTCTAGGTTGAAAAACATGAGGTGTAGAAATCCATTTAACATAAGGCTTATTTTATTAGAAAGCTAAGACATAGAGTCTTTTGAGTAGAATTTTCATGAATTAAATCCATAAGAAGTAGTATCAGTTCCATTTTGAATACAGAGTAGTTGTTGTCAAGATTGGATCCTAACAGCATGTGATCTAGGTCATATATCTCGGGTTGTAAAGATCCATTTAAGAAGAGACTTATTTCATTCGAAAGCTAAGAAAAATACGTATTTAGGATAAAATTTTGGTCAATTAAATCCATCAGACACAAGACCAATTTCATTTTGAATATAGAGTAGTCGCTACCGTGACTGAATCTCGACAACATGTGTTCTAGACTATATATCTTGAGTTGTAGATATCATTTTTGTATGAGACTTGTTGCATTAGAAAGATAAGACATATGAGTACCTTGGGTAGGATTTTTATGAATTATGTCCATTAGATGAGGAACCAATATTAGCCAGTTATTGCCATGACAAGATTCTGATAATATATATTTTATGTTTTATGACTTTGGATGTAGAAGGCCAATTGTACTAGTGTCAGTGGCTTATGAAAACTTAAATGAACTATTTTATAGGTTTATAAGTACTAGAATTCAGAAGGGCCATTGAATTTCCAGTCATATATGAATTTGAGGCCCACTTGGCTTAACTAGTGTTGTTATAATAATATGAATGAAATATGTTGTGTCATTGGATTGAAAAATTTGTTAGGATGATGTGATATTTAAATGAGTTGATTATATGTATATGTGATCTTAGAATGAGGTGAATGCTTTGATTAATAATTACTTGTTGCAAAATGTTTGTATTGCTCATGTATGTGACATTCGACCGTTAAGCATGATAAATGATGAAGAGTTGTGTGATGTGTCACTTGTCATGGCATAACAAGATTTATGATGGCTATGTTTGCATTAAAATAATTTGAATTGTATGATGTATGCAAATAAAATGATTATCTTTAAAAGATATGATAGTCAAAGTGAAAAGATCCAATGAGATTCCCTCTGTATAGGCAGAGGAGGCCTTGGATATGATCCTGGGTAAAAGATGTGATCCAAAGAGTAGTCCATGTGCCTAGAAAAGAGAAAAGAGGATGTCAGGGGACGCCCTTGCATATATGACTAGAGAATGGGAGATGTCCCAGATTTGCTAATCAAGAAAAGAGAATTAGGCTCATCTCTAGAGTAAAAGAAATAAAAGATAAGAAGATTTACAAGAGAAGAAGAGTTACAAGAGAAGCAAACCTATCATACATCCTATTATGCCTTATGTTATATGCATTCGTCTAATTTTGTAATCCTCTATTGGTTATGTGTTGCCTCATTGCATCTCCTGTTGGCTTTACGAGTACTTTGTGCTTTATTGTTGTAATTTGTGAAAAGAGAAAATGTTTTGGGCAACAATTACCCTTAGAAACACCATTTGGTTTTATAAATCATTTTTTAAAACTATTTTAAAAAGTTATCTATTGAGAATTTTATGATTCTCACCCTAGTTACGTGATGTTTTTAGAGCCTAAAGTTTAAATATCTACCGAGATGTAAACTAGAATGATTGTTATTGAAGTGTAGCCTGGTTGATGTAAGAGTGGAGGTTGACTTATTGTATTCCTTTTGATATATGTGGTAGCTAGATTATCCTTGTAATAAAGTCAAGCATGTAATATTCCTAACTTGTATACAACTGTAAACATTAAACTAAGTAAAGGCTGGTCTATTGTGTGGGGTAAACAAATATAATGACAGGAGTTGTGTATGCATGCGATGGTATGTAGTAAAGTCTAATTAGGAATAATCACAACTTAATCTAATAAAATAATAATTGAACTAAGTCGATAATTAAGAAATTGTTAAGGAAGATAATGTGAGGGTAAAAGAACGAAAGTATGTCAGAATTCTCAGAATGGTAAGAAATAGCTAAAAATTAATAGGACAAAATAGATTAATATCAACATGTATAAAAATGGGATTTAGATAAATTATCAGAGTGCGCAGCGAAAACATAAGTGGATCTTAGATAATGATACAACTAGATATAAGCCCGCGCAATGTGTAGGTAAATTAACAAAATTGTATCACATTTTGTTTAGACAGTAAATATACTTTAGCTTTATACATTATATATATTTTTAGCAAAATAAAATAAATAATTATGTACTTGAAATTTCCAACTCAAAAAAAAAAATTATGTACTCGAAATTTGATCTCAAACCAGGAGGGTGATCACTTATACAAAACCACAGAAACCATCCCCCCAATGCATATCAAACTTTTGATATCTCCTCCAAAAAAGCACATGAAGTAAATAAACCCAACTCAATAACATTCACTACAAACTTAAACTTCCAATTTTTTTTTTTTGAAAATTGCACGTTATCACCAAAAATAGAAAAGATAAGCCAAGTCCGTACTTGAAATTGCAAAAACTTCACCCACACCACTGAGTTATTGGGTTATGCCTTTGTATTGGGTTTGGGTCAAGCCCATTTGAGAAGTTAAAAACAAAAAAAAATTATAAGTGTTGGTTTTTTTTTAATGGGATGTTACTGGTGAAAAAGTTGGAGGTTTTTCTTTTACAATTGGGCTGCTCTCCTTCTTGGCTGCTATAGCGCCATGTGAAGTGACGAGGTGTGTGCTTAGAATTTGTTTGAGAAAGGAAGCCATCATTAATGCCATTGTGATAGGTGGAGACAATTTTATTGAGAAATTGGAAGCCATCATGGTATTGGGTAAGGTGAGGAAAATTTGTAAGTGTTGATACTTTTTTGAGAGTTTTTTTTTTTAGAGAAAATATTACTTTGTGAGATTTGGTGTATTTTTTGAGTTTGTGAGTGATATTTCAATATTGGTAATTGTAATTGCTGTTTGAATCTAGTGAATTAATTTGTGAAGTTGTAGAAGTAGACAGTGAAAGTCGAACAACGTTAAATTTATTGCGCTATTGTGCTTATCTATTTGCTTGTTTCCTTTTGGGTGGGGGGATTTTTTCTCAACAACTAGTATCAGAGCGGGTTTCGATCTCGCTTCTGGTGTTTCTTTTTTTTTTTTATGGCAAAGATGTGAGGTTTAGGAAGCGATAAAATAAAGGTGAAGCTCTTTGATGGCAAGCGAAATTTTAGTCTATGACAGACTATTGTAAATGATATTTTAGTGCAATAGGGACTGATTAAAGCTCTAAATGGGAAGGAAAAAAAGCCTGAGAAGATGATAGATGAAGAATGGGAAGAGCTGGAGATGAAGGCAGTTAGTACAATTCGACTATGCTTGGCACCTGAGGTAAAATACAATATTCTGAATGAAACTTCTACTGTTGATTTATGGAAGAAATTAGAGAATATGTATATGTCTAAGTCTTTCACAAACCATTTGTTTTTAAAGAAAGAGTTGTATCAATTGAAGATGGGTGATGGTGTAGATATTAGAGATCACTTGAATTATTTTACAAAGTTGATTACATAATTATCTAACATTGGTGTGAAAGTTGATGATGAGGATAAAGCTTTACTGTTGTTGTCATCTCTTCCAAATACTGATGAGAGTTTAGTCACTACATTGTCAGTTAGAAAAGAGATATTGAAGGTAGATGGTGTGATTGTCATATTATTGCAGAATGAAAAATTTAAAAAGTCAGATGTTTACTCTGAAGGAGGTATTTTGGTTGCTAGATCTGATCGTGGTAGGAGTGTGTCTCGTGGCAACTTTTCTGGTAGGGATAGTTCAAGATCAAGTTCTATGTCAAGGCCGAATTATAAAGAAAAGCAATGCTATTATTATCAAGAGATGAGTCATATTAAATTTTATTTGCAGGAAGTTGAAAGCAGACATAGAAGAATTTGAAAAGAGTAAAGAAAAAAAGAAGTCTAAAAATGTTACAGCTATTGTACAAGAACCTTTAGGTTATGAAAATGAGTTATTGATGGTTGAAGAAGGCATTAGTGCCTATAGTGATTGTTGGGTTTTAGATTCTGCTTATTCTAATCATATTTGTTCAAGGAAGGAATTGTTTGACACGTATAATGCAGGTGGTGATGAAGTAGTGAAATTGACTAATGGTAATTGCTTGAATATTGCTGGAAAATATACTGTGAAAATTAAAAGATGCATAGTGGTTTTGTGAAAACACTTGGTGATGTGAGATATGTGCCTAAACTTGGAAGGAATTTGATTTCTTTGGGTAGACTTGATGCATTGGGATATGAATATTCTGCAAGAGATGGAGTTATACAAGTTTGTAGAGGTTCTTTGGTGATAATGAAAAGTAAAAAGATTGATAGTAATTTGTACAAATTGATGGGAAATACTTTGATAAGAAAGGGCCATGGTGGAGCATGTAGTAATGTGAAGAAAGTGGAGCGTGTGTATATGCCAAAGAAGAAAGTAACATTTGCAAATACTTTAATAAAGCCTACTGCACTTGCTATTGACACTTGCAGTTTATTCCAATCACAAGGCAAGGTATAGATTTATTGGGTTATGCCTTGTATTGGTTTGGATTAAGCCTATTTGAGAAGTTAAAAACCAAAAAAAAATAAAATTATAAGTGTTGGTTTTTTTTAATGGGACGTTACAGGTAAAAAAGTTGGAGGGTTTTCTTTTACAATTGGGTTGCTCTCCTTCTTAGCTGTTGCAGCGTCGTGTGAAGTGACAAGGTCTGTGCTTAGAATTTGTTTGAGAAAGGAATCCATCATTAATGGCATTGTGATAGGTGTAGAAAATTTTACCAAGAAATTGGAAGCCATCATGGTATTGGGTGAGGTGAGGGAAATTTGTGAGCGTTGATACTTTTGTTTGAGAGTTTTTTTTTAGAGAAAATATTACTTTGTGAGATTTGGTGTCTTTTTTGAGTTTGTGAGCAATATTTCAACATTGGTAATTATAATTTTTATTTGAATCTAGTAGATTGATTTGTAAAGTCGTGGACGTAGGCAGTGAAGGCCGAACTACGTTAAATTTCTTACGCTGTTGTACTTATCTATTTGCTTATTTTCTTTTGGGTGGGGGATTTTTTCTCAACATGAATAGCTCAAACCCCCATCTTTACCCAGCATAGCATGAGTATGGTTGGCATATATCGTCTCTCTAGTCTCTAGGAATAGACAACTAACCAAATAAGATCTCACATGTTAGAGAGATGCACATATCTTGACATCTCCCAAAAAAAACCTGACTTAAAATCAAAACACATTTCTTATGCCTATAATAGATGCCACATTTGCTTTTTCTTTTTTTTCTTTCTTTCAAACAAAACAAAAAAAGCTAAGTCGCAAATGGAAAATCCATAAAAGAATCAGCATTTCAATTAAATCAAAGTGTATAGGAATTCAACATTAAATCCAGCTCCCTAAATTAAGCAGAGCAACATGAAAGATTAACATAATCTAATCTTATCAGTCAATAAAAATCAACTAATCAATTCAGAATCAAACAAATTCAAACTACCTATATAACAATTCAATCCAGTAACATGTCCCTTATTTCCAAAAGTGTACTTGAAAAAAATCTAAAGAATAATAAAGTTCCATTTTCTTTTTTATTTTTTTAATCTTTGAAGATTGATACCTCAAGTTTTGTCAAATTTGTGACAGATTTCATCTTTGAATCAAATGGGTGCTTTCTTGAGTTGTCCTTTCTTCCTCACAAAAAGTGTGCATGTCCTGAAAGGAGCAACAATCATTATACTATGAAATAATTAGTTGTTGAAAAAAAAAGTTTAACAGAGCAAGCTTACTTGTGTTCACCAAGTCCATGGATGATGATTAGAATGCCTCTGATTCTAAGAATAGAATATGGAAAAACAAAAATCAAATGGGAAATAAGGTAGCATAATTGTAGGGAACAAAAAGTAGGAATAAATAAGCATTATCACACATTAAGCCTCAACAAACACTGAATGAGCCTAATGCACTTCTTAGAAGACCTAAACCACCCTCCTTATATAATATGATAATGAAAAACTCAACATATTTCAAAACGTTGTACTTCTCTACATATATGAGAAAGAAAAAAGAATATCAAATGACTTGAATTTGACAAAGAGCAACACTATCTCTTTCTTTCTCTTTCTCGGCATAGAACATAATGAGTGATCCTAAACAGCGGAGGCCTTGGTCTCTCCTTTCCCTCAATTTATTTTAGACTAAAGTATCATTTATGTATTTTTTATTTTATTTTCTTTAGCTTGGCACCCCTTAAATAATGAAAATTTTAGGATTTAGCTCCACCACTGGTCCTAGATGTTGACATTGAGAGTAGTGATAGAGGCTCCAACTAAGACATGCTTATTGGTGTATGCCCTAGAGGCCGATATATTTCGTCTATAATTACATACATTGTATTATGCTATTTTTTATATAAGGCATTTCATTTATTGTGTTATTTATGATAAACATAATAAAGTCCTTAGAATAGTAAGTTTGATGTCCTAGGGCATCAAGCGGATAACTTTATCGTGAGATCCTATTGGATAAAATTAGAATACTATTCTTAAATGTCCCTAGTCAAATATTATTATTAATTAGGACAACAATAATGCATTGAGACTAGTATGTGCGTAGACTGGTGACCACATCTCACGGGTCATGGATATGAGATATCAAGTTTTTACATGGGTATATATATTAAGAGTAATGATGTACTGGACTGACCCATCATGAGAACGCTACATGGATCATTACGTAAGTGTCATAAGTGATTCTCATAGTGATAATGGTGTATGTGGTCCTTTGACCTGAAATCACTATGATTCCTACATGAGGAGTTGTATATTTGGATGCCATCAAACGTCATCTGTAATAAAGTGATTATAAAGTTAGTTATTGGACATACTACGAATCATGTGGAGGGATGTGAGTGACCTAGATGGCATTTGTCCCTCTTACATAACAGGAGTGATATCTTCGGGCCCCCTGATTGAGTAAGACTATAAAATGCATGGCCATACTCAAATGACTCAATATGAGATATTGATCTCATTTACTACGTCTACTCCATTATCAGGAAACGAAAGATTGAACTATATAAGGGTGACACGTTTCATGCCTTGTGTTCAATCTAGATATCTGGACAAAGGGACTAGACTATACAGAAACATTGATCACGGAAAGGTTATGTCAAATCACTAACATTCTCATTACTTGGATAGCAGTGATGTATTGCTAGATACTGCTCACTACTTGTAATATTAAAATGAGATTTTAATATTACTGCCAATGTTATGAGAACCTGCAGGGTCACACAATTAGAACAAACTAAATTGGAGTAAATAGAATCCAAGTTAGACTGGGAATTCTATCGTGGGCCAAAATTCATAAAAGATGAGCCCAAGGCTTCACACTAACCCTACTACTGCTCTTTCACTCAAGGATTCTAAAAGAAGCTGTTAGAGGCTTCTTAGAGAAGCTAATGAAAGGCTTCTTGGAGAAACTAATGTAAGGCTTCTTGGAGAAGTTAATTCAAGGCTTCTTGGAAAAGCTAATGCAAGGCTTCTTGGAAAAGCTAATGAAAGCCTTCTTGAAGAAGCTAATGAGAGACTTCTTGAAGAAGCTAATGAGAGGCTTCTTGGAGAAGCTAATGAGAGGCTTCTTGAATAAGCTAATGGAAGGCTTCTTGAAGAAGCTAACGGAAGGCTTCTTAAAAAAGCTAATGAGAAGCTTCTTAAAGAAGCTATTGGAGGCTTCTTCTATAAAAGGGCATAAGGGCATAGATTGTAACCCTTGATACACACACATAGTGAAAGAGGGTGACAAATTTTCTTCTCTTCCCAGTTAGTAATACGTTAGGGAGGCGGGACTCCTAGCGGACGTTGGATGTTCATGGATCTGTTCGTGTGGACTACGTGGAGGCATCGTCGCTATCACGGTGTTAGTGGTTTGCGTTGATCATATTTCTTTTGGCTTCAAGAGGTAAACTCAAAAATCACGTTTCATGGTTCCCTTTTCGTATAGATCCTTGGTGGGAATTCCCTTTTTTCACTATATTTTTTATGCAGGAATTCCCAATAGTGGTATCAGGACATGCACACTTTTAACATGATTACTTGTTTTTAGTAAAAGATATGATGTTTAATGTGTTATTTCTGAAACTGCATGAATCCTTTGTGAAAACATAATCTGTTTGATATGTTGTATGTGAAACCATGATGATGTTTTTGAAACAATGAATCTGTTTTGTATGTATATATGTTTTTATGAATTTTTTTGGTATATATGTGATATATACAGCGGCGCGCTGGAAGGTTTTGAAAACCTTGTTTCTGGTAGACAGCAATATTAAGGGTTCCTCATGACATGAAGTGTTCATGTCCTCACGCATTCTGGAAACTTTGTTTCTAGACAAGTGACGGCGGCTATGAGGGTTCAAGTGTTGATGCCCTAGTCGTCAAGGAGGTGCAAGAGGTTTCAGCTCTTTTTTTTGTTTTGGTTTCGGGTCGCTACCCTGAGCCCCACAAGGGTCGGCCTCCCCTTGACCCCGGTCGCTGACTGGTTATTGGGAACCCCGTGGTCAGGGCGCTGCCCCGAACCCCATTGCATAGTCTGTGTTATTTGAAAGCACGATATTCAATTCTGTTTTTATGACTCACAAAATAATAATGTATTATTATTTAGAGTTTTTATGTACTTTGTGGTGCATGGTGCATGGTTATGGCCTTAGTCCTCCTTTTATGCTATTTTGGTTATTTTGAATACGACCTGCGTGTCGTGCCTTTCTCTCTACATCCTGATTATACATTCTCTTCTCACCTAACTCCCCTCGAATGTAAAAGAGGTTTCTATATAATGTAATCTTGATGTGGAGGCAAGAAGACGACATCAAATGAGGACGTTGGTGAGAGGGGCTTGGTGAAGCTATTCATTCTCTATGCTTAGTTAATGATACTCTCATTGGCTTAGGAGAATCATTGCGCTAGGGGCCATAACCATGTCACATTTATTATATGCTTTATTTGTATAAGATGCATGGATGATGTTTATGGTATGTTAAATAGTTTAATAAATGGTGAGATTTAATAATAATTATAAAACTCCTTCAAAGCAAATATTAAGTCATTATGTGATGCCTTCTAATGCGTGACACTCATCAAGACTAGCATTGATTAAGTGTAGGTCTGTCAAAGCAGAGTGCCTTTATCTATATTAGTAAGACGCGGTGGGATACAGGTAATATCCAACTGCTAACCATTGGGTCTGACTTAACTAAGCCACTTCAATAGGATTAAAGGCTTAGAGGCATGAAGTTGGGCTTTAGTCCATTAGATGAATTAGAATAAGTGTTATTCACTTAATTATCCAAGAGTTGCATGTGATGTAATCAGAAAGTGTTTCCTACCTAAATAACTGAATTTTGAGTGATCAGCCAAAGCTGACTCAAAGCTAGGTCAAATATAGATCTTAGCCTACTAGGAAATCTTACAATGGGATTTTCTGAGTCAATGCTGAGGGTCATTGATTTGAATAAAATAATGGGAGACATTTAATTAAAGACCTTAGTAAATATATTTATGGCATGATACG
This sequence comes from Ormosia semicastrata, assembly GCA_029884595.1. NCBI lineage: Eukaryota > Viridiplantae > Streptophyta > Magnoliopsida > Fabales > Fabaceae > Ormosia > Ormosia semicastrata. The sequence goes on from JAQQTO010000043.1 coordinate 9,965,342, forward strand.
TATAGATTACCATGGCAACAAACATTTATTGTAACTTATCATTGCGATCCGTCCTTAAGAAGAATAAGTTATCTAGAACAAATTTCCTAGACTGGTACAGGAATTTGAGGATTGTCCTCAAACAAGAGAAAAAGTTGTATGTTCTAAAATAGTCCATTCCTGAGCTACCTGCTATAGACAAGTGGAAGGGCAAGGGCAAGGATAAATTCAAGCCCAACACTTCTGGCTTGACACCAGTGGGTGGAGTGGCTAAGGAAGGTATGTGCTTCCACTATGGTCAGACCAGATATTAGAAGATGAACTGTGGCAGATACCTGGAAAAGCTAAAGAAGAAGAAGGGAAGTGAGACTTTTACTTCAGGTATTTTTGTTATAGAAGTCAATTTATCTACTTCTACATCATAGGTATTAGATACTAGATGTAAATCTCACATTTATGTGAATGTGCAGAATCTAAAGGGCAGTAGACCATCGACTAAGGGCAAAATCAACCTACAAGTGGGAAATAGAGCAAAGGTTGTTGCATTAGTCATAGGGACTTACTTGTTATTTTTGTCCACTGGGATTGTAATAGAGTTGGAAAACTGTTATTTTGTGCCTGCTATAAGTAGGAATATCATTTCTGTTTCTTGTTTGGACAAGAAAGGTTTTACATTTATTATAAAGGACAAAAGTTATTCTATTTATTTGAATGATATTTTTTATGGTAGTGCATAACTGAATAATGCACTTTATGTCCTCGATCTCGAAATGCCCGTTTATAACATAAATACAAAGAGGTTTAAATCAAACGATATGAATTCTTCTTATCTCTAGCATTGTCGTTTGGGCCACATAAATAAGACACACATCTCCAAACTCCATAAAGATGGATTCTTGGACTCGTTTGATTTTGAATCATATGAGATATATAAATCTTATTTATTGGGAAAGATGACAAAGGCCTTATTCACTGGACAAGGTGAAAGGACTAGTGATCTTTTAGGCCTTATACATAGTGATGTATGTAGGCCACTAAACACACTGGCTAGAGGCAATTTTTAATACTTCATTACATTTATTGATGATTTCAGTAAATATGAATTTGTATATCTTATGAAGCACAAATCATAATCTTTTGAAAAGTTCAAAGAGTTCAAGAATGAAGTTCAAAACTAATTAGCAAGAGTATTAAAATCCTTCGATCAGATTGGGGAGGTGAATACTTAAGCCAACAGTTTGATAATCATCTAAAAGAGTGTGGAATAATATCTCAACTCACTCCTCCAGGAACATCACAATGGAATGGTGTCTCTGAAAGGAGGAACCAGACCTTGTTAGACATGGTCCGATCCATGATGAATCATGCAGACCTTCCAGGCTCCTTCTTGGGACATACTTTGTTAACAGCAGCTTTCACACTTAACTATGTTCCATCTAAGACGGTTCAAGAGACACCATATGAGATGTGGACTGGGACACGACCCAATATGTCTATTATGAAGATTTGTGGTTGCGAAGCTTATGTGAAACGTCAAGTTTCTGATAAGCTTTGCCCTAAATAAGATAAATGCTTCTTTGTGGGATATCCCAAGGAAACCAAGGGATATTTTTTTTATAATTCTACCGAGGGCAAAGTGTTTGTCGCAAGGACTGCTGTATTTCTAGAAAAATGAGCTTATATCCAAAGGAATTAGTGGGAGGAAAGTAGAACTTGAAAAAGTTCAAGTTCCATAGAGTAGCAACGAACCAATGGTGGAAATAAAGCAGCCTCCACAAAGTGTTGTGGAACAACAACCTGCTCTAGTAGCACAAGACCTACGTAGGTCTAACAGGATACGTCATCAACCAGAGAGATATGGATTTCTCATGACCCAGCAAGGTGATGTATTACTCATGGATCAAGATGAGCCTGTGACTTACCAGGAAGCCATTATTGGCCCAGAATATAAGAAATGGCTTAAGGCCATGACATCTGAAATGGAATCTATGTATGCCAACCAGGTATAAACCTTAGTTGACTCACTTGAAGGGGTAAAGCTCATTGGGTGCAAATGGATTTTTAAGAAGAAAACTGACATGGATGGTAATGTGCATACCTTTAAGGCACGATTAGTGGCTAAAGGTTTCAAGTAAATTCATAGTATAGACTATGATGAGACTTTTTTTCAAGTTGCTATGCTTAAATCCGTTCAGATCTTGCTTGCTATTGCAGCATACCATGATTATGAAATCTGGTAAATGGATGTCAAAACTGTTTTCCTTAATGGAAATCTTCTTGAGGATGTGTACATGACACAACCTGAGGGTTTTGCCACTCCAAAGGATGCTGGAAAGGTGTGCAAGTTGTAATAATCTATTTATGGATTGAAGTAAGCTTCTAGAAGCTAGAATCTTCATTTTGATGATACAATAAAATAATTTAGTTTCGTTAAGAATGAAGAAGAATCTTGTGTCTACAAGAAGTTTAGTGGGAACACAATTGTCTTTCTGGTGTTGTATGTAGATGACATACTATTCATCGAAAATGACATCCCTACCCTACAGTCTGTAAAGACTTGGTTATGGAACTGCTTTTCTATGAAAGACTTAGGCGAAGTCACCTATATGTTAGGTATCAGGATCTATAGAGATAAATTATAGAGATTGCTTGGCCTAAGTCAGAGTACATACATAGATAAAGTGTTAAGACAATTTAACATGCATGAATCCAAGAAAGGACTCTTGCCTAAGTCATATGGTGTAAGCTTATCTAAGGCTCAATCCCCTTCCACCTAGGATGAGAAGGATCGCATGAGCAAGATTTCAGATATATCTACAATTGGATCTATCATGTATGCCATGTTATGTACTTGACCTGACATCTCGTATGCTTTGAGCATGACAAGTAAGTACCAGTCTGATCCCGGTAAGAGTCACTGGACTGCTGTCAAGAATATCCTTAAGTACTTAAGAAGGACTAAGGATTCATTCTTGGCATATGGAGCCGAGGAAGAGCTAGTTGTAAAGGATTACACTAATACTAACTTCCAAACTAATAAAGACGACTCCATATCGCAATCAGGTTATATTTTTTACCTAAATGGTGGGGCTGTGAGTTGGAAAAGTTCAAAGCAGGAGACAGTTGCCGATTCTAACACAGAGGCTGAGTATATTGCTGCCTCTAATGCAGCAAAGGAGGCCGTTTGGATCAGGAAGTTCATTGTTGAACTTGACAGAATTCCTAGCATTGTGGACCTCTATTGTGATAACAATGGAGCCATTGCACATGCTAAGGAGCCTAGATCTCACCAACGATCCAAACATATACTTAGGCACTTCCATCTCATTTGAGAGATCATCGATAGAGGAGATGTGAAGATATGCAAAGTACCAATAGATGATAATATTACTGATCCACTGACGAAACCTTTTGCACAGTAGAAGCATGAGGGTCACACTAGATCTTTAGGCAATAAACATATGCCTGATTGGCTCTAGTGCAAGTGAGAGATTGTTGGTGTATGCCCTAGAGACCGATATATTTCGTCTATAATTACATGCATTGTATTATGCTATTTTTTATATGAGACATTTCATTTATTGTGTTATTTATGATAAACATAATAAAGCCATTAGAATAGTAAGTTTGATGCCATAGGGCATCAAGTGGATGACTTGATCATGAGATCCTATTGGATAAAATTAGAACACTATTCTTAAATGTCCCTAATCAAGTATTATTGTTAATTAGGACAATAATAATGTATTGAGATTAGTATGTGCGTAGACTGATGACCACATCTCACGAGTCATGGATATGAGATATCAAGTCTTCATATGGGTATATATATTAAGAGTAATGATGTACTGGACTGACCCACCATGAGAACACTACGTGGATCGTTACGTGAGTGTCATAAGCGATTTTCATAGTGATAATAGTGCATATGGTCCTTTGACCTGAAATCACTACGATTCCTACATGAGTAGTTGTATGTTTTAATGCTATCAAACGTCATCTGTAATAAGGTGATTATAAAGTTAGTTATTGGACATACTACGAATCATGTGGAGGGATGTGAGTGACTTAGATGAGATTTGTCCCTCCTACATAACAGGAGTGATATCTTTAGGCCCCCTGATTGAGTGAGACTACGAAATGCATGGTCATGCTCAAATGAGTCAATATGAGATATTGATCTCATTTACTACGTCTACTCGAGTATCAGGAAATAAAAGATTGAACTATACAAGGGTGACACGTTCCATACCTTGTGTTCAATCTAGATATCTGGACAAAGGGACTAGACTACACGGAAATATTGATCACGGAAAGGTTATGTCAAATTACTGACATTCTCATTACTTGGGTAGCAGCGATGTATTGCTAGATATCGTTCATTACTTGTAATATTAAAATGGGATTTTAATATTACTGTCAACGTTATGAGAACCTGCAGGGTCACACAATTAGAACAGACTAAATTGGAGTAAATAGAATCCAAGTTAGATTAGGAATTCTATTGTGGGCCAAAATTCATAACAGATGAGCCCAAAGCTTCACACTAACCCTACTACTGCTTTTTCACTCAAGGATTCTAAAAGAAGCTGTTAGAGGCTTCTCAGAGAAGCTAATGAAAGGCTTCTCAGAGAAGCTAATGAAAGGCTTCTTGGAGAAGCTAATGTAAGGCTTCTTAGAGAATCTAATTCAAGGTTTCTTGGATAAGCTAATGCAAGGCTTCTGGAGAAGCTAATGCAAGGCTTCTTGGAGAAGCTAATGAGAGGCTTCTTGGAGAAGCTAATGAGAGGCTTCTTGGAGAAGCTAATGGAAGGCTTCTTGAAGAAGCTAATGGAAGGCTTCTTGAAAAAGCTAATGAAAGGCTTCTTGAAGAAGCTAATGAGAGGCTTCTTGGAGAAGCTAATGGAAAGCTTCTTGAAGAAGTTAATGAGAGGCTTCTTAAAGAAGTTATTGGAGACTTCTTCTATAAAAAGGACATAAGAGCATAGATTGTAACCTTTGATACACACACATAGTGAGAGAGGGTAACAGATTTCCTTTTCTTTGCAGCTAGCACTGCGTTAGGGAGGCGGGACTTTTAGAGGATGTTAGACGTTCGTGGGTCTGTTCGTGTGGACTACGTAGAGATATCGTCGCTATTACAGTGTTAGTGGTTTGCATTGATCATCTTTCTTCTGGCTTCAATAGGTAAATTCAAAAATCACGTTTTATGGTTCCCTTTTCGCATGGATCCTTAGTGAGAATTCCCTTTTTCCGCTACATTTTTTATGTAGGAATTCCCAACAATGCCAATAGCCAAATAATTCATTGAGTTTGAAGGATAGCCACAAGAGTCTAGCAGCTTCGCTGTCTATGGGATGTAGCAAAACGCCACTACACCTTGAGATATCACAAATGGTCTACAGTGTATTCAACTCCTACATGGCTACATCTTGATCATTACGTAAGAATGAGTTTAGAATCCTAAAGTTAATGACAAAGATTAGCATATGGTTAAAACAAAACTCTTAACCTGTCCCTAACTAAAAAAAAATCAAAACTTTTATATCCCCATTATCCAAAACTAAATTTCCTCTGCATACTACATAGAATAAGAAGGTTTGATTGTACTTTAAAAACAAAAAAAGAATTAGAAGGATTGAAAATAAGCTTAAGAAAAACCATTTACAAGTACCTTTGGAAGTAGGAAGTTCCTTGCCATCCCCGAGCTTGTAAAAGACATAATCTGATTGGAAGATAAGGAATATTAGCTTCTTTTCTTATTTGCAGGCAAGTTTGAATATGGGACTTCCACTTTCCATGTCCGAGGGGTTTTGGAGATGTTCGTTAAGGTGAGCAATTAATGGCCAGAGTCATTCATTCATAAAGTAATGAATTCCTACCGCACACTTTGATTTCTGTAACCAATCAGTCATTATTTTAGTAAGCGAAAGGATGTAATGCAGAGAAGAGGGAGGGAAAAGGATAGTAACGGGAAAAGAAGCTGGTTGTTGGTGTGGCTCAATGTTAAGCTAAATGAAGCACATGTTCTGTCTACGATGAAATGTCAAGGAGGAAGAGTATAGCGAGATCTGATATGTCAATTGGAGAAAGAGAAATTGTGCTGATATGGCAATCTCATAGCCTTAGAGCCAGCTTTTATATAATTATAATAGATTAAAAGAAAAATAATTTAGAATCCAAATTGACATAGAATAAGATTAACGAGGTAAGATAGAGAGAATAAAATGACATCTTACCCATTATTACTTCGGTACTAGGTAGGATGTTATACTTTTCTTAATTGATTTTCCAATGAATGAGTTTTTTTTCTTTTTTACTTAATTTCTTATGCCAGCACATGCCATATTCATTATTCAAACTTCCAAATCAACTAGTATAAATATTTCCTATATTAATTCAATCTTAAATCTTAAATTAATGGGAATTTAATTCCTTGATTTTATTATATTATTTTTTCATTCCATTGATTTTATTATTTTATTTAGTTTCTTGTGTCGACATGTGTCACAATCTTTATTTATACTATAATTCTTTGTATAAACTTACATTGGGCGCAATGGTATTCGAACTACGCCAAAGGAGGAGAAAGGTTCGAGTCTTAGAGAAACCATTTTTGGACCTAACAATTTCACTTGGTGCCTGGAGAGATTTGTCTTTGTATAAGACCGCACAATTATATTATTTCTCAACCTTAATATTCTTGCATTACTTGATCTTTAACATTTCCAAAATTGATTCTTCACGAAATCGAACAATGTGGGGTTATCCAAAACAAAGGATCTCACGAGTTCAACCATCCTTATCTCTTAGGGTATGTTTGAGAGGATGGAAAGGGAAGAAATAATAAGGAATGACATTATACAATATAATAATATTATGTTTAGGATTTATTTTAAAGGAAGAAATGAGATGGCAAGGGAGACTCAAGGAGTTTCTCTCTTGCCACTCAAAGATTCAAATTTTTGTCTCCCTAATTTAGGGAATCAAGAAAAGAATGACTTAAATATTCTATTTTATCACTCATTAAACTTATTAAACTACCAAACAATGGAGAGGCGTGTTCTCTTTCATTCTATTTCTTATCTTTTCATTTCATTTTATTATGAGTCATTCTCTTTCATTCTTTTTAAAACTATCAGATATAGCCTTAAGTATCTCCTTAACAATTAACATCAAAGATTCAAAAATCATATTTTCTCATTATGGATATTGCATTTGGACATGTAGAGTATGACCGACAATTATTTTGGACTTGTATTTGAAGTTTTGGATTTGTATTTTGATGTTATGACTTGTATTTGTTATATTTTGATGAATCTAAATTTGCATACTTTGATGAATTATGATAAATTTGTGAATTTGAAAATAATTCCAACAAACAATTAAAAAATCGATACAATCTCAATCGATTTAGTTGGATTAGATTGAGTCACTTTACATTTTGAATCAAACGAATAGGATAATAACATGAGAAAACTAACTAAATTAAATATGTAACCTCCTTCATAAGTTTATTCTAATAACAAAATTTTACATTCTTATCTTGTGAATGTTTTAGAACTAATACTTAGAATTAGATTGTTGTCAATTTTTTATATTCTAAAACTAAATATTATGCCAACATGCAATACTAGTTGAAAAATATTTACTATATCATTGCATCAAAAGCTAATAGGTCATTGTCAAGATCATACTATTAGTCATATATTTATACATCATTACTGACTGTAGAGTGAATATCACTAAACTATATACAATCAAAATCCAAAATAAAAAAGAAATGAGACACATATCAATGCAAGGTCATATTACACAACATATAGCTCATAGGCCTTCAAAAGGGGATGCCTTTCGCGAATTAGGCAAGCTAGTCATAGTAAAAAAAAATGTATATCTTTAATAACTCTAATATATTCCCCCTCTTAGGGACTAGAATCCATACTTAATCAATATGAATGATAAATTCTAATGCATCTTGTACTAGTATGAAATAATCATAAATAGAGTGATAGCTTAAAATTCTCAATAAAAAATAAATAATTAAAAAATCGTTTACAAAACATATGGTGAGTTTCAACTATGTAAAGATATAAAAAATTACATGACAACCAGTTGTGTTAAAATAAGACTGAATCAAGCAGCATAACCAAATTATAATACTATAAATAAATAAATGCTAAAGAGATCATTGAATGCAGTTTTATATGCAAACATCATTAGACAAACTTTTAACATATTATATCATCTTTACTTTAATTTATTTTCCTTTTTGTATTTGTTTGTCTCACATTTTGGTTGAAGATCTTCTCTCACAAATAATTTCTTATTTCGAATATTACTTTTAACATTATAATGATAATGTAAGACATTCGTATATTAATCACGACAAGTAACATAAAAGAATCTTACATCTATTACTATGTCTTTTTAGTGATTAAGTATAACGCTTTATATATCCTTCCTATAATTTAATTGCTTACTATTACACACAGATAAACGTGATATAAAACCCCCAAAAATTACTGATATTTTTTTATAGTCCTCATGGCATGTTGAACCCTTGCTCATCAAATGTGGAAGGGGTTTTATATTTTGTTGGCCGAGAAGGGAGTTGGCCGCAGCGGCGAGCCCTTCCACTACATGGGCTCCACCTTCCACCATCATCCCTAACTTCGTGTCCCAGGGCGGCGAGTCCATCTACGGCTCCAAATTCGACGACTCATCAAGAAGCACACCGGCCTTGGCATCCTCTCCATGGCCAAGCTGGTCCCGGCACCGATGGATCTCAATTCTTCATCTGCACGACCAAGACTGAATGGCTGGACGGCAAGCACCTGGTGTTCGGCCAGGTCGTGGAGGTGAGGTCATGAATGTGGTGAAGGAGATCGAGAAGGGGAATCTCGGGTTTGGTTCGAGTGACTTGAAGGCTTGTCTGAGAGAGAGTTCGATTTGGTTATTGGCTTCGTGTGCTGCTGCGAGGGTGAGCTTCGAAAGTAATTGAACGAGGAGGAGTAGGAGGCTCTGCCGGATCATCACAACTGCAGCCGCACCAACGGAGGAGGCTTTGTACGAAGGTGAGCTGATCTTCCTTTTTTCTTTCCATTATTGGCTTTCTTATTTTGCTCATTCCTCTGTTTCATATACAATAACATTGCACATTATTGAGTTTTAGAGAATCATTTTGCCCCTTTCTCTCAATTTTAGGTTGCCAGTATAGCATTATGGCTGGTTCTGAGGAAATAGAAACTGTTTTTAAGTAAGTCAGTACAAAATCTTGCTGTTTAAGGATTTAGTTTGAATGTGGTTCAATGTTTGCTGCTACTTCCTCATATGTGGGCTTTGGATTTCTTTGTGATAACGTGGCAGAAAGCTGGCTTTTGAATGTCGTTACTGAAGAAGTTCAGTTTGGTACCAAGCAATAATTAGTCTGGAGGGGCATTGCATTTTGTAGAACAAACCCATTGATTGTCTCTCTGTGTCCTTCACTTTCCTATTTTTGTTTTGTCTCTATTTTCTTTTTCTTTTTCTGAAAGACCATCTCTGTTGCTTATTTTCTTAGAGTTTTACATTATACTGAGACATTATTATTATACTTATAATTATAAGAGTGAACTGTTTTAGTATGTTTTTATTGAAATATGCAAAGAATAGAGCTATTTGTCAAATCTGATCTACAACATGATAGAGTTATAGAATTCTATTTTGGAAAGCATTTTTTCCTGTATTTAACAGTGTTTTTTTATTTACATGGGGCAACTTTCTTTTCTAGAGCTTGTTTTATGAATTACTCTGATTTTATTAGCTCTTGACTCCTTCATTGAATAAGTTGGATCTGTTTTGCTATAACCATTTGAAGATGGATGCTATAGTTATTCAATCCAGGGCAGACTTTTTCCTTCTTTTTTTTTCATAAATAAAATGATAGTTATCCCACCAAGTGAATAAGACTTTGGTTGTTGTGGTAAAGCTGAACAGGTAAAATAATTTGTGAATGATCCTACCGTGGGATTATATGGTCCAATTGACCAGATGTGTATTTATTTATCTTTGTATGAAGCGCCATCTTCATCTCCTTCGACCAAGTGTGATAGTTTTTCCCGTTCAAGATTGAAGCTACAATAAAAACTCGTAGATTTTCATTTGGATGAATGAAGTAGGAACTTGAAGGATCCAATGCCGGATTTGCCATAAGAGAACTTCAAAGATTATTCTTCTCAACACGTTGTGAAAGAGACAATCACTTAATCCAATTGATTCAATTAGCGATTACGCAGCAAAGACTCAATGTGAATCTTTGATACCATGTCAAATTCTAAAGAAAAAAAAAGGTTTTTCTACTAATGAATTAATCTAATTGTATTGTACTATGAATGTAGCTTATATACAAGTAATTTATAAGTATAATCTATAATTATCTTTAACTAATTAAGGATTTTCAATTAATAAGTACTAATACTTAACTAACTAATTAGCAACTATTACATTTAAATGAAATTAGTTACATCATTACTCCTAGTTATAATTGAATTCAACTCAATCTAACCTAACTTCTATCAGTTGACTCTACATTAATTGTTAGTCGTTGCTGTATCACTAATTTGTGCATTAGTAATGATTGTAAACCTATGAATTGGGCCTACTCTGAAATGAGCTCTACCAGATCTGAAATGACCTCTGGTGAATCTTCTAATAAAATATATTATAAGCAAAATACTTTGTCAAATGTGCAATAATTGGTCATAATCAAAGGGACCTATACCATTGGGATCCATATTATTGTAACAAGTATGTAACTGTGACACTGTCATCAAGAGAACATAGTAGCAAAAAGTAAAAGAAAAATTATCAATCAATAGTTTTTTTTTCCCTAGCTTTGACTGAGAAGTAATCATAAAAAATAAATATGGCTAATTGATTTTAATTAAATTCAAATTATATATAAAACTAAAATATTGTATACGTGATGTTAGTTGTCAGATATTAATATTAATCTAATTAATTTAACATGATTGAAGGGACTTACTTATTGATTTTTAATGTTGATCTGTATAAATTTTTTTATATTATCATTCAATCATATGTTATTAATTATTAAAAAAATTTAAACAAAATTAAAATCTTAATCAGGCATGCAAGTTGATTAAACTTTTCATAATATATATATATATATGTATAGTCGTCACTCTTTATTCTCCTATATATTATTCAAAATAAATGGGCTCGTCTGGTCCAAACTATCAAAAGATTTTTTAAAGTTTTGAGTACCCTTTCCCATATACAAAATATACATATAAAGCACTTATTTATATATAGTGATAATATAATTTGAACTTAAGACTTCATATAAACTATCTAAATCGTTTACTATTAACTCAATCCTAGTGGCTTATATAAAGCACTTTATATGATCATTATATATGTAGCAATTATATATAAAGAAAGTTTATTATAGGTTAATTCGAATTTGGCAACAGCGGTCAGCAGTCACTTTGAATTAATTTAACAATATGATGCAGGCATGAATTTAATCATTAATAAATAAGTGGCAGAACTTCTTTTGATTTTTAAAAAAACAAGTGACTAAGGTTTACAAAAATGAATGAGACTGCTTGACTAAAACAATCCTCATTCAACTGGGTTGAAAGTGACCGATATATATGTAGAGGTTACAATGCGAGTTTCTTTTTTATTCTCTTTAAAATTTACAGAGACTGAAATAGAAACCCACAATTGGCCCGACGAGGGCGCAGAGACGAAGGCATATGACCTATTAAAAACCCATGTGTCATGAAAATGGAAAGTTGTGAGATCATAGCCCGTCTCGAAAGTCAGCGCGAGGACAACTTTTTCTTCCCTCCGTTTTCGTTGATTATTCTTTTCTTTTATTTCACATTTGAGACAGGAATATGTGCTCACCCAGTTGCCACATATCACCATTTTCTTCAGTTTATCCACAAATCCGCAAATATACAATTACAAACAAAAATATCTTTTAACACCTAGAATACACATTTGTCTTGGATATTGTACTGTATGTTTATGTGATTTTCTCATATACAATATAAATGACTCTATCCTCTGTATTGTATTCCAACATGTGTTTAAATAACAAAATTTAATTATAAATTAATTTGCTTATCAAATATTTTAAATTTCCATGTTGAATTATATATTCTACCGGCTTCTATAGACATTGCTATATGTATATTATTACTATTTGCCATTCTTTTTCTGTACAAATGTATGGACCGATTTCAGTGACTTGAATAATCCGATAAAAAATATGAGTTTGGTTAGAAAAATTAAATCTAAACTTAATTTGACTTGATGTGATTCAGTTTAAAATTAGGTTAGTTCGCTTTTGATCAGATTGACTTATTGACTTAAATTTTAATTATTTTTAATATAATAATATACACAAAATAAAATTGTCATTTTTTACTTAAAAAATGAAATCCAATTAATAATTAGATTAATTATTTAATTTTTTATCATTAATTTAAAATTAAGTAACACAAATTTCTTATTTTTTATTAATTTAATTTTTTTAAATTAAATTCAATATTTTTTAAAAAATTAAAAAAATTATCAAGTTGATAAATCAACCCACCTAACCAATAACTAGTTAAGCTGAATTAACAAAATATTAATTTAAAACATACTTGTTTCACTGGATCTCACTCAAAAATAACCCGACCCAATGTGACATTACTCAATCTGGCCGGACTGACCCCATTTTTACATCTCTGCTTTGAGAAATTTTTAGGTGGACACGGTCTAACACGTCATTACTTAGGCATTCAAATCATTATTTAACATGTATAAAAATATTGTTAATAATTAATATAATTCTATAATGATCTCTACTACTTTACATATATCAAATAATAATTTAAATACCTATACTAAACTGTGCCCACTTAAAAATTATTCTTCTGCTTTTGTGTTTTACTCCTCAATCTACACATCTTGTTGAACTAATTTTGAAGTTGAAGACATCAAAAAAGTGAAATAGAAAAAGAGGTTAATTAGCCCACCTCTTCCCACCATACTTTTTGGTTTAAGAAGTCACAATATTCAAAATCTAACAGCGCGTGCGACGGCTGACAAAATTACAAGAATGAGAGGGAGTCTATAAGCAAGGGTGCGAGCCTACGGGTGAGACCGAGTCACCTACATACATACCAGGACTCCATTATACGCAGACACCCTTTAATTAATCTCTTGCTTTTCCCTTTTATCTCTTTTGAGGCTCCAATCAATACACTCTCTCATATATGTTTTCTCTATATAGAACACAAATATTTTTCTCGTTTTAATTGCCTCTACGACCAAATACATGCTAGCTTGTATTGTCGTAGGTTTAATTTGCATACCTGTTCTATTAACAATATATAGAAAGTGTGAAAGAGAGTTTGAAAAAAAAAATGGACTTTATGAAGAAGTGTAAGAGGGTATGGAGAAGCAGCAAGAGATTGCATCTTGAAGACACTGGCAGTGGCAGCTATGGCAAATTGTCAGGCAAGAACATGCAAAAGAGGAAGAAGCCTCAAGTGGCTCCGCAGGGTTGCCTTTCTGTAGACGTTGGACCTGAGAGACAAAGGTTCGTGATCAAGATCAAGCTCGCCAACCATCCATTGTTCAAGATGCTGCTAGAAGCTGCTGAGAACGAATATGGATATAGAAACGATGGCCCACTTTGGCTTCCTTGCGACGTTGACTTGTTCTGTGAGGCACTGGCGAAGATGGAGAACCCTGAGGATGATACGGGTTCTGTATGTTGCACCTTCCCTAAGGGTCACAGCCACAGGCACAACTCCTCAGTTTTCCACAGTCCATTGTCTTATCGTTCTAACGTAAGTTGTGCTTTGGTATAGCTAGAGCGAAACGATATTTGTATATTAAAAATGTTCACGATGTTTATATTTTGCTTATTTGAAAAATAAAAGATGGAGAGAGCATGAGTTAGAATATATACATTTTTATTTTAAAAGAAAATATATAAAAATGATATAATATAAATGGTATGCAAATATGTAAGAGGATTCTTCAATGATCATTATGGACAGGTATATGATCAAGTATAAAACCCTAAATATCAATTTTTTTAAGAAACCCTAAATGTCATTATTGATAGGGTAATAAATGATCAAGTTGTAGATATGTGAGAGGATTCCTCAATGACCAATCAATAATAATATGGCTTTGTGAAGCCATACTTGGACTTATTGATCATAATTCATAACATTCGAATTTATGTACTTGTCATAGAAGCAGATTTTTTTCGTTATATATGTTTCTTATTCTTTTCTTATCGGAGGGCTTAATTAAGACTAATACCAGTGCAAGAGAGTAATCTAACTAAATGCTAGTTTAACCATGTGCATCAATCATTTTCTTTTGGCCAAGAAGAAATCTTTTTTTTTTCTGTATTATTATCAATGAAATTTCAATCAAGATCATCTTATTGAGCACTCTTGTATTTTACATGTTTAACGAAAGACAAGAGCGTTCTTGATGAAATCTGTTATACAGTACTATAAACTACATCACAAAGGAGTATATAGATTAGGAACTCAATAGCCTGTACAGAAATTTTTGGTGAGCCGAGTGTTAAAGTTCGTTATCATCAATCAAAGGATTTAATCTTGATTGACTGTTGCTGTAATCAAGTTTTACATTATCATTACATGTCTTATCATATCATTAAAAGATTTCCATTTATTTACTAATTGTTGTTATAACTTAATTTTTTATGATAACATATAATTGAATAATAGTGTAATATTTATTACATAATGGATCAAAATTAAACTTCATCAAGCAAAACCAAAAATTTGGTGGGGGTTAAGGAATAAGAGTGTCAGTGTTTATTGCTGAACAAACAGTTCAGGTGTTCCATATTTGTGTTTTAAGGTCTCTGAAACATGCTTATATGCACTCGTCAGCTTTTCCTAAGTCAATCTATTATTAGCTCAGGATTGAACCTAAATAATCACCCTAATTCAACTTACCTTGTCTTTCATAATCACCTTAATTCATATTACATTGTCTTTCTTTTGGTGAGGAACTTTCATTGTCTTGCACATGGAGCTATAGCCCAAGCAACATTTATTGAGATCCATCCCTGGTACAACAATTAATGATCCTACAAAGTTCTTAAACTCGAAATATCCCGGATCCAGCTAGTTGGAGGAAAAAAGTTAAGGCAAATGATGTTATCACATCATTTTTTCTATTACACATTATTTACACTATTTTTTTAATAATTATGATTAAGTGAGAGAAAGTAATAAAAAAAAATAATGTAATCAATAATATAAAGAGTAGTATAAAAAATAATATAAAAAAAATAATATGAAAAAACTATGATTGAAAAGTTAAATTACCATCGACACTAATAACATTTTTAAAATCTTTTTTCCTGTAAGTGAAGTATTATTTGATATCTTAAACTTTTTTGTAATAAACAATTATGAAACTAAACTATTATTATTATTAATTAAGTATCTTAACTTTATTAAAATATATTTTTATTAACAAAAATTTTAAAAAACAAAAATATTCAAATTAATAAATAAATAAAATTTATAATATGAACAAAACACATGACATATATGTTTTCTTTAATTGATAAATATTATTAAAATATTTTTTATAAAGTTAAAATCCTTAATTAATAATCAAAATAAAATTAGAATTCTTAATTAATAAGTTTTAAAATTAAATTTTTTAATTAATTATTGCACTAAAGTTGAGTTTTTTCAACAATACTTTTTTTCTTTTTTCTGTTGCTAGATGTTTACTGTTCAATGTTAGTAGATTTGTCAGAGCGAAGAGTTGGCTGCTCTTGATGACGGAATTGAATTTTCTGTCATTGTTTATTTATTTATTTATTTTTTCCTAATTAAATACTAATAATTTAGGGGAAAAAACTCTCTTTCAATTAACAATTTTGAAAACAATAAATGCAGACAGAAATTTTGAATTCATGATGACTCATATAGATAACTCCGGAATAAAAGCTCCGCTGTGGCTAACCGCCTTACATAGGTTTAAGCTGTGTGCTTTAATCCCAATCATTTTAATTACTGACTTCAATCAGATATTTGGTTTCTACGTTGTACTAATTCAAACTAATAAGGTATTTTTTTAAAAACTGAAAATTATAGATTATACTGATAATTGATTATTATTATAATCGATTATAATTGATTATTATTATAATTAATTATAATCGATTATTATTATAATCAATTATAATTGATTTATTTTTATGTTTGGATGTATTAGTTGTAAAATAATTTTAAGTTAATATAATTTATTTAGATTATATAAAAAAGAATTGTTTTTATGTATTAAATTATTAAAATAAGTATAAAAAATTAAAAAAATTATTTAATTGAGGACAAAATAGTATTTACATATCAAAATGTAAAAATAATCTATAAACTAAAATCATAAACTCCAATCTTTAACTTATGATTATTAGCTGAAAAAAGTTTTTATTTTGCATTAAATTTTGTGTAAAAACTTTTTTAAAAAATAATCTTTTTATCCAAACATAATAATTATTTCACAAAACAACTTAATCCTCAAAAAATAACTGTTTGGGAAAGATTAAATCTTTCCCAAACATACTCTAACTCTACACCAGTAGTTAGAAATTTTTTTAAAGTACATATCATGACTTTGATATTATATTAAAAATTAAAAAAATATTAATAATTTATATATTTTTTGAATGAATATATACAAAACTTTGATTACTGGCTTCAATCAGAAGTTTGGTTTCTACGTTGTGCTAATTCAGAATGATAACCCTATAGTATCAGTTAGAAATTTTTCTTAAGATAGATATCACGACTTTGATAGTATATTAGAAATTAAAAAAAGATAAATATTGATAATTTATATATATTTTTGAATGAATATATAAAAAAATTAATTTTTATTTATAAAAGAAGATTATTATATAAAATAATAATAATAAAATATAATTATATATTAAATCAATCACAATTATTTTTAACTTTAATTATGATTAATTATAATTTTAATTATAATTAATTGCGCTAATAATACTAATAAAAATTGGACGCAAGTGAGTTGGGGAAATAATCCTTTTATGTGAAACTTTTATGTTATATGAAAAAAGAGATAAATGCAAAGATTTTAAATTGTGGGATTTTCTTAAAATTTATGAGACCTAATATTAAAAACTTCATATAAAATTATTCATTTTCAAGCGAATTATGCTTCCAAATAATAAATCAAAATTTGAACTCTAAAAGATAATATTGTTAAAAATATTTTCTAAACTGGAACTCGAAAATTAAGACCCCCTCATCAAAAACTTAAAAAAATTGAGAGCTTCATATTGGATTATTTTTAATTGAAAAACACGAGACATTTAAAAATAACATTTGACACATGAGATAGAATCAAATCAACACGAATTTGAGCAACACCAATTCAAGTTAATTAGGTCGCAGGCCAGCAATTTTATTCGGATTAGTATATTTGATTAATTATAGTTCAACCCTAGATTTTGTCAGGTTATTTGTATTATACTATTAGCCTCGGTCTATTAAAGTAAGTATTAATTTCTAGTATGAAGTAGTGGCTTCAATGAGACGTTAAACTCCAAAGCGAGAAAGGAGTGAAGTTTCGAAGTGATTTGAGTGTGTGGTGCAAAGTAGGGTGTCCTAATATTTAGGGTTGTTAAAAACTGAACTAATTATATCAAAATTGAAAAAATGAACTGAAAAATCGAAAAAGGAATAAATTAAATGAAAAGAAAAAAGCTCTGCATGTATAGCAAAAGCATTATGGAGTTGTCCAGAAAATGAGATGGGATTAGATGTGATTAGATAGTGAGAATTATGTATGCGTAAGGTGATGTAAATGGAAGTGTGTACGATTAGAATTACTTAATTAAAAAGAAGAAAAATTAATTGAATTAGATTGTTTTTTATTCTGATTTTGAAATTGGTTTAAATCGAATTAAATTTTTATATATTTTAAAATAATATTTTATATAAAAAATTACTATATTACCCATATTTATTTAGGAATTTTATTATTATACTCAGGTCAAACTTAATTCTCTCTAGTTTCATAGTTTGAACATTGAATTTGGACTTGAATTGTAGGTTTGACTATTAGTTAATTTGGACTTGTATTTAGAATTTAGATTTGTATTTTGATTAAAGGTGCACATAGGTCTGGGTAAACCCGATGATCCGATCAACCGACCCAACCCAACTTAATATTTTCGGGTTGGTTTAGGTCATCAGTTCAGTTTAAGTAGAACCTGATTAACTCGTCCAATAATAATTGGTTCAGATGGTGGGTTGAGAAAGTAACTCTTGGACCTTGACTTGATGACTCAAATCTAAACGATGTTGTTTTGACATTTTACAGTAAAACACTTCAAAATTTCATCACAAAGCCATGGACCCAATTCTCATTCTCCATTTGTGAACCGTAGCCTCTCATCTCTCTCTCTCATTGTGCTACCCCACCTCTACGAACCACCATGATTGTTTGTCACCTCCCCAGCCACCATTAGCAGTCGACCAACAACCACAATGAGGTGCGTCGAGCATCCTTGCTCTGCGTCGTTCGATCCTTGCTCTGCTTCCTCGTGAAATTTGATTTGTGCTTACTGCTTAAGCCCTTATTGTGGCTCAAATCTAATGCGTGTTGGCTTAAATTTCAAGAAGTCTAATTTGTCCTTCGTGCTTATTCAATTCAAATCTATTTGTTTTTATTTTTTGGTTTACCATTTGGGGTTTTTCCCCTTGAATGAAATTTGATTTTAGTTTGAAAATATTCAAATCAGATTCTAGCTATTGTGGTTTTAATAAGAGTTTAGGATGAGGCTAGAAAAAATTGAAGATTAATATCATGATAGACTTATTATTTTTTTAATTTATTTTACAATTATTAATGCATATTAGATTAAGACAGGTTTTGACTTGTGTTAGATCATGGAACTAATTTTTTTAATTTTTTATTTTATTTTTTTACATTTTTTACGTATGCTTTGTTTATTTTTTATTTTTTTAAAGCACAACTCGATTACTTGTCCCAAACCAATCATCTCTGTATCAGGTTGGTTCGGTTCAGGTTACCCAAATTTTCCCACAAAAATCAACCCAACCTAACATGATTTAGTTTAATTAGTTTGAACTTGATTTTTCTATAAACTTGACCTAGTCCGACTCGTGTGGACCTTTTTTTTATGTATATTGATGAATTAGTTTTCCGGAGTGGACGAAAGCAGAAGAAGAGGAGCATCCATGGAGTTTCATCATCTATTTTCTTCATTTCTTTCCATTTTATCACCTTGATCATGTCTAGCTAATCATCCTCTTGTTGGGGGTTAGATGTATCTAATTCTGAATCTCTTATGTATTTGACTTGTGTCGCAATCGAGATCGCGACGGGACGACCGAAAAAAGATAAAAATCAATGGAGTCGCCACCAATGTTTATTTAAATTGGGAAAACATCAGAAAAACCCTTTAATTAGGAAAACTGGTCTTTTTGAAAATGAGTTTGAGTCGGAGTCGACGATTTGGATAGGGAAGGTGTTAGCACTTATACCGCCGTTCAAGAACGGTACCTTGTGTTAGTTGTGCAAAATTTAATAATCTCAAATATATTTATTTTTACCCCTTTAAACAAAAGACTTTGTAATTATTTTTTATTTTTCTCATTTTTTGGAAAGAAATAAAAGAAACAACCAAATCATGAAAATTTATTTTTTGGCTTGACAGAAATGGATTTCTGCTCCTACGTATCTCCTGGTGCAATGGAGAACTCAAAGTCACGTAGTTCTTTATAAAATAAGTGTGGGTTGGTTGATTTTATCTAAAAAAAAAGATTTTATTTGAGAGTGAATCCATTCTTGCACAGGATTCAAGTTAGCACTAGGCTACTCAATAAACCCTTATGATCCGAATGATATTGAAGGTAGTATTCACTACTCAATCATCATCATTGGTCATTGCATGGATCAAAAGATTTTTTTTATTTATTTATTTTTTTTTCTTTTACCCTCTCTCTCTTTTTTTTTTACCAAAAAAGTTGTATCATTTTTGCCTTAATATGAAATGGACAAGAATTTCACGTGAATCAAATTCAAACTCAATAGTCAACAATTCAATTTAAAGGAAAGAGAGCTTGAAAACTTGGGTAACAATATCGAGCACATACCGGAGGACGTTTGGGAGAGGGTTTGGACCCCGAGATTCGATCGGTGTGGAAGAATTTAGTTTCGAAATTGGACTCGGATGCGAGAGAAAGATCTGGTGAGATCCGACGGTCGAGTGAGGAGAGGATCCTGAAATTCGACGGTCGAGTGCGGAGAGGAGCTGGAAGTTCGACGGTCGAGTGTGGAGAGGATCCGGAAGTTCGACGGTCGGGTGCAAAAGGAGAAGGAGGCTGGAAGTTCGACGGTCGAGTGTGGAGAGGGAGCCGGAAGTTCGACGGTCGAGTGTGGAGATGGAGCCGGAAGTTCGACGGTCGGGTGCGGAGAAGGATCCGGGAAGTTCGACGGTAAGGTGTCGGTGAGAGGATGTGACTGGTGTTGGTCGGTGAAGGTGTCGGTGAGAGGATGTGACCGGTGTTGGTCGGTGAAGGTCACCGGTGTGGTTCGACGGTGAGGTGTCGGTGAAGTTGGTCGGTGAGATGATGGTAATCGGTGTTGGTGAATTTCGACGGTCGGTTTAGGGAGATTGGATGGTTCGACCGTCGGATATGATGGAGTTTGGGGGTCCGACGGTCGGTTGGTCGAGGGAAGGATCCGGCTTCGGTTTTTCGACGGTCGGTTGGGGGTATGATGTATCTGGTGTTTTGAGTTCGACGGTCGGCTTAGGGAGATTGGATGGTTCGACCGTCGGATATGATGGAGTTTGGGGGTCCGACGGTCGGTTGGTTGAGGGGAAGGATCTGGCTTCTTGGGTCTCGACGGTCGGTTTAGGGAGATTGAATGGTTCGACCGTCGGTCAATGGTGTGATGTAGTTCGACAGTCGGTAGAGGGAATGATGGTATCTTGTGAAGTGGTTCGACGGTCGGTTGGGGTCATCGGTGTGGTTCGACGGTCGGTCGATGGTTCGTTGGCTTCACGTGAATGAAGAGGGAGATGGAGTTGATGTGGTGGCGGTTAAGGTTTTGAGGTTTTTCGGTGGTGGTTGAGGAATGGGGGTGAAGGTGGTTGTTGGTTGTTTGAGGTTGGGAGGGACCTTTATTGGATTTTGGCTAGTGTGGGTGGGTCACGGTTGGTCTTGGAACTTAGAGGAAAAAATGGTGAAGGGACCGTGGGGTAGAGGTGAAGGGTGATGACGTTTGGGGATGAAGAATGGAGTGTGGTGAAGGGTCGTGAACGAAGATGAACGTTATGGAAGTGAGATATTGCGGGTTTACTGAGTGGAGTTTTTTTGGTTTAAGTGGGGAGTAGTGATAGTTTTGTGAAACCGAGTTTGGAGGTTGAGATGTTTAAGATATGGATGTGAAGATGGGAGGTTGAAAGGTGGGTGGTTGAAGACGAGTATTGAAGGATGAGATTGATGAAGATGGATGTGTGGTTGTGGAGAGGCAAGGTGTTTTGACATTGGGGTGATGGTGAAGGTTGATGACTGGTGTTGGTGATGAGGGTGGTGAAAATGGAAGGTGTTTTTCTGGTTCTTGAAGGTGAAAAATGTGTGAAAGCCCCCCTTTTCTGATGCTCTTCTCTTTTAAATACCTCCACCCTTTCATCATTTCTCCCTTGACATTTCCTTCTTTTTTTCTTTGCGTGAACCTCCCTACGTTGAGCCCCTCATCCTCCTTTATCAGAACCTTTTCTTTCTTTTTTCCTTTGCTGCCTCAATGCATTTAATGCCTTCTCCTTTACGTGTGCAGGCATAAGATATTAAATGCAATGCCCCCTTTTTCAAATTTTCTTTTTTTTAAAATATTGTAATTAAGTATAAAAATTTTTATGGACAAAATTGGGTATCAACAACTTGATCTTTCAATATAATTCTCTACTTCTATATGAGTAATTAATTTCTATGCTTAATGCTTGTTGTGGCTTGATTATCCATGGCTTGATTCTTGATTTAGTAAACAATTGAAAAGTTGATGCTAGGTCTAGATCTGAAATTAATCACCTAATAGATCTTGAATATAGGAATGGATTTTGATTTATTAGTAATCTTTTAATCCTTAATCTTAATGCAAATTCATTTATTAAATCACCTAAGGAATTAGGATTTAATTAATGAATTTAGGCTCATTTCATCTAAGGAATTAGGATTTGAGTAAATAGTGAATTGATTTTCATAATTGAAGTTAGAGATTATATTGATTGTCATGTCATTTCATTTGGGAAAAGATTAGTGAGTCTAACCCCAGCATCTCATCTTAATTGAATTCAAATCCATTTATGCTCACCAAGTGTTTGAGAAAATTCTAAAAAGACTTTGTTCTTTTAATTTTTGATTTCATTAATTATTATTTGAGCTCCCTTCTTTCCAAACTCATCGTTTAGATAGTGATTGTTGTGTTATATGCTAGTATTTGTCACGATCCTCATTGGGAATGATAACCCACTCATCTCTTTATTACTTGCATGACTTAGTATACTTGCCAAAGTCCTCTTAACACCTGCGTTGTTTAGGGGTTAACCCATCATTCTTAGGCTGCTTCGATTTTCCACTGGCTCTAGCCTGAACCCTTTCACAGTCTCATTCCCTCTGGTTACCACTAGTCATTATTCCTCAACAACCAAACGAGATCATTGGCGATGAAAAGCCCTAGTGTCTGGTGAAGAGTAATAAATGAAAAAGCTGCAAACTGGGAGATTTGCAGTTATGGTGGCTACTGCGAGTCATGGTTGATGGCGAACCTTGTGGTGGTGTGTAACTCATCTGCTCGTATCTAATCTACTTCTATTTTTTGACCAATCAAGGTCAATCTATTTTCAGCGCCATTCATCCTAGCTAGAGCGACACTTCTCCAGTGACATCTGGTGGTGTTGCTAAACTAGTTCTTGCGGTGTGCATTTCGAAGGCCGCATTTCAAATCTCATTTTTTTGGCATGTTTCTAGTAATGTATGAGATCATTTCTTTGTTATTCATCGTCTTTGCTGGTGCAAGATATGAGCAGTCATCTTCTCCAATTTTCTAGTTTGGTGATATGTGCTTGTTCATTTTTTTATCTGTTCTGATCGATTTTTCGCAAGCCACATGGTGTAGAGATTTTACAAATTCAAATTTTCTCATTCTGAGATGTGGATTTAGATTTGGTTTGGACATGAGTCCTTGAGCTCCGTTGATGGAGGTTCCAGATCTGTTCTTGTTTAATGCACAAACTGTTTGTTAATATGTCTCATTGAGAAAGACTTAGTTTTCTTCAATTTTTGTTTGAAGTTGGTTGAAGGATTGCAACCCTTTTGATTTCGATTGGTGGTTGGGTTCCAATTCATGTAGTTTGGAGTATAGTTGTGATAAGTTCAGTTGGTTTCACCAAGTTTTGGATAATTCTTTGCTGCCAAGTTTATGGTTCAACTATGGTTAATCTAATTACTATTTGATTCAGTTTGTTGTTGAAGATTGATTTAGCCTTGGAGTGGCTTTGATTTGCTTCTGCCATGGTGGTTAAGCATGAAGATGAGCTTTTGCCCTTAGTGGTTAAGCTTCGCCTAATATGATTTTGATTTTGCTTCTGCTAAGTGGTTAAGCATTGGAGTTAGCTTCTGCTTGAGTAGTTAAGTTTTTTTGCCTTTGATTGGCATTATTGAAGATGAATTCCAAAATTTGGATTTCTTGATGTTTGGAGGCTCATAGTGCCCATATTTTGAGTGACTTTTGACTGATGTTATTCCAATGAGTCGATTTTTTCAGATACAGTTTCATCTTTACTTGGGATGAGCGCCGTGGAGATGCCAGAAATAGAGCTTTGCACCTCGGCCATCAAATTTTTTTTTTCAAATTTTCCTTTGTTAGTCGATGTAATTATGACATACTTGTATTTTATAATTAGTTTTCTTTATATGTTGATTGCTCAATAGCATTGTACTGTTGATCCCAAGCTGGGAATGCTAGTATACATCCTCCAGCTTGCGGAGGGGTGTTATAATATATTGGTGTTAATTAGGTTAGTTTGCTTAGTTATTAGTTAGTTATCAATTAGTTATTATTTTACATAGTATATAAGCCACACTTTAAGCTTGTTGTACTAATTTTTCTTCATTTAGTAAATTCAATTTCTAATTTTCTCTCAACTCTCTCAACTTTCTCTTCTTCTCATCTTGTCTTTAAACACGTATAATCTTATGTAGGGTTTGTGCATATTCTAAGAAAAAAGTTAAACGAAATTTGTTTTTTCAAGTCTTTAGGAACTAACATTTATTAGTTAAGGGAAGAGAGATTTGAACCTGGTTTTCCAAGTTTAGCGAGGAGTCAAGTTACTCGAGCTATTTTTCATGAGGCTAAAATTAGTATTTTTCAGTAAGCCATAAAGAAGATTATAAAAAATGTAAAAAAAAAATTGTGCATAAATGATATTATTCTTTGAAAAAATCACATTAGATTTTGGGAAAAGTAATGTTAATGATTATTAAGGAAAAAGATTTAATTTAAAAAGATAAAAATAGTTAAAATTATTAATAATGATTATTCAAATTTTAATTAAGAAGAAAGACCATCTAATTTTATCTAATGACTAAAATTACCCTTAATAAAATATTCATCTCTTCCCCTAATTTTTTCACGTTCTTCTTCTTTGCTTTCTTCAAGCCCTTTCTTCTCTAACATTTTTTTAATCTCTCTCTATATTGGTGTCTTCGTTAATATGGCTCTCTATATATCTTTTTATTGTATTCCTTTATCTTAATATGCAATAATGTTTGTTCCAGGAAAATCCATTTATCATAAAAGCATTCTTGGATGGCCTTGAAAATTTTGAAGTCGAACTGGACAGTAGAGAGATTAATGGCACTGATATTGATATACTATAATCTCATCATTTGGAAAGATTGTTGTTCTGGACCATGGTCCGGGATCCTGCAAGAGAAGGCTCACCCGACGTGAGAATTACGAGACCCTACCACTATGAACCGAGGTTAGGCCTTCCGAAGATCTGATGGAACCCCATAACTACATTCCTTAGGTCTGCGCAGGACCTAACACCTGCCACTTATGACCCTTAGGGTATGGGGACCATAATTGTCTGCTACAGCAGGTGGCCATTAACTTGACATTCCTAAACTTTAAGGATCTGTCTGAACGATCGTGGGAGGGAGACACCCACTGCCAAGGTTCTACCTGAACGAACGTGGAGCAGAAGCACCTCCCCATCAAGCCACAATCTCAACGTACTTGTACCTCACTTTGATCATGAAGGAACCATGCGCATGCTCTATAAGTATCAGGCTAAGTTGTTCTATCCATAAGCAGAACAATAATAATATAGTGAAAAACCTCTCTCATTGCTTGCCTAACTTGAGCGTTGGAGTCCCTTTGCAGGTACCCAACTCTCCTGGATCACCGGACAATAGCAGCAGAATGAGGAAACCACCACACATGTATCTTTTTAAGCACTTTCCGGTTCCACTACATCAGAACAATTGTGAACAGGTTTCAGTTGAGAAACAAATACATCATTGATAAGTTTGAAGAATTTTCTAATTCTATTGATGAGTTTATTTCTCCTCTCCATGAAAAACTACTGAAAACAGAGACCAACGTATTGATTATTGTTGAGCACATAGAAATTATATAAAAAAAAAAAGAGTAAATATGGAGAAGTTAAAAGAAGAAAAGGAAAATTTTATTGCCACTTTAGAGAACGATATTAGTGTATTGCTGTCTGCATGCGCTGATGGTACCAGTGAACTTCATATTGAAGTTGACTAGAATCTTGAGCTTGAGGGAAGCAGAAAAGAAGGAAAGTGAAAAAAGTTAGGATAAAAAAATTTTATTAAGGATAATTTTAATTATTAGGTAAAATTAATTGATCTTTCCATTTAATTAAATTTAAATGGTTATTTTTAATAATTTTAACATTTTTTAAATTAAATATTACTCTTTAATAATTGTTAACATAAATGTTCCCTTAGATTGGTTTTCGAAATTTGCACTTGTGTTGCTTTTATTGCAGTAGCTTACTAGCCGGTAGGATAATGTCGAAAGTTGGAATATATATATATACCTCTTGATTTGCGTTATTAAATTATTTCCAAATTTATTCAGGCACATAAGAGAAAAGTAACAAGTGTTTGCTCGGTTCCACAAATATAAATTAATTCGTTTTTAATTTATTACTCTTTTCTAAGCAACTAGTAATTTAGTGCATTCAAATTAAGTGTATTTGATAAAAAAAATATGAACATACAATTATTATAATAGCTAATCATTAATTAGATGTAATAATTATTAATTAATAATGTGTAAATAATTTTTTGATTTAATATACCTAATGTATCAATATATATAGCATTACTCAAAGAACTATTACAAGGAAAACAGGTTAGCGACATACCTTAAGGGCTTGTATGATTTGAAGGATATGATAAAATATGATAGTATTAAATTTGATAATATAAAATTTGATAGTATAACACCTACTAGTATAAAGCTTAATATATAAGGGTTGAAGATATCAAGGTATATGCTTAGAATTATAATAAAAAAGTCTTTATACATTAAAACTCAATTACGCCTAATTCTATCATCTAAAGCTTGATTAAGTTATCAATCATTTTAATATATAAAAAATACTTCATAGATAAATTTATATAATACAAGTATTTATATCAAATAACTAATAAAATTATAATATATTATATTAATTTATCGTAAAACGTCATGCGAAAGAGGCCCAAACTAATGAAAGGAAAAACTAATTATAGTGCAAGCACCCACTTATATTGGTCATTCATATCTCCATCAGTGCTTCAAAAACGTTCTCATGGTGATGAGTGTAAAATACGTTCATCTTTTGAGTTTATTTATTAGAATTTTTAATTTATATTTATTTAGTTTTTATTTATTTTTATTTATTTTTAAATAATTATCTCTTCACCTAGGATTATTTGAATTTTTAGGATAAATCATCGATTTTGTGCAAAAATAAGAAATTTTTAAAGATAAATATTTAAAGGATTTGAATATTTTGATATAAGAATTATACTATTTATTTATGATATTGAGTAAATTCTGAGCTCACTGAATTAAATGTATTTTTATTGTGTTTTGTAAGAATTTAAGAAAGGATTAAGTTATATTCTTAATTGGAGCGCAAACAATCTCTACTTGATTATCAAGTATATCTGCGTTTAATGCAAGGATCTCAAGGAGTTTCTTAATTTGAGTGAAATATTTTTTTCCTAATTTATATGGCTTTAACAAAAAGGAATAAGAAACAAGAGATTTGGTCAAAAATTAATTAAGAGATCAGATCGACGTGCTGTTTGCGGCATTGAAAAGCTAACTGAAAATCCTACAAATTATTTGTTAAGATTGAGGGCAGATTCTGCTATCTGGTAGGTGAGAAAAATCGTTCAAAAAAGGATACGAAAAGCTGTCAATTTTTCTATTAAAAGGAGAAAATAAGTTTAGTAAAGTAGCTCTCTCTTGGTTCAGAAAATAACAAAAAATATAGAATTTTGAGAGTCTCAAAGGCAAAAGGGGGATGAGCTCTAAGAAATGAGGAGGAGCCGTCATGGAGCTCTCATGGAGTTGAAAATCGAATAACCATTGAAGACACTTTGGTTTCTTCTTTACAGTTCTATCATGATGAATTATCTTTCCTCTTCCTATCTTTTCTTCTTTTTTGTCATGTGTAGCTAAATTCGTGTGTTTCGAGGATGAAGATGTAACTTGATTCAATCGACATGTATTAAGATTGGATTTGTAATTAATTTTTTTCTATTCAATTTGAGTGTTTATTATAGTTCTTAATGCTTTTAAGAATTGGCCACTCATAAATTGATTTAGTGATATGTGTGTAGAATCGGAAGGTTTGCATATGACTTAAACCATAATAATAAGTGTCATGATTTATAATCATCTAGGAATAGAGATTATAGGTTATGTGGGAGAATTGTGGTATTGTCCATGAGAATTCATAGAGTGAAGATTATGCCTTTAAGAGTTAGGGTTTAGATCAAAAAATTGACTAGGCTTTGATAATTAAATAGAATTAACTCGCTAAGGAATTGAGTTTTAATTAATTAAGGGATTCTCCCCATCAATTGAATGACTAGAAATTAATTAGAATGAAGATCTCAAAACTACTCTATTGTCTATAATAGATTATTGAATTAAGTGAAGTCAAATCCTTAGAGTTTTAATTTTGTATGTTCTTGTGTGTTTTTATCTTTTATAATTTTTTATCTTTAATTATGTTGAATCACTCTTAATTATTGGTTGCCTAGATAGTATTAATATTAGAGAAGTGATACTTGGTAAACTAATTCCTCGCGGAAACGATATCTTACTCATCATTCATTACTTTTGCGATTTGGTGCACTTGTCAATAATCACAACAATGGCAGAAGCAGGCAAACCCAGAAGCACACTTATGCTTTTTCTATCTTCACTATGTGACAAGAAAAAAATGACTTCCTTTTCTGGCAAGGTCACAGGACCAAAAGACTGAGGCTTCCCTACCCTAAATCTGCAATGTGGAAGGACAACCTAGTCCAAGTTGTGATAAAAAAGGTTGCTGTTAGGGAAGACTTGCATCTTTTGACTTCAAAATAGTTAATAGTAGACCTCATGTAACTGTCTGTGACCATGTCAATTACTTTGCCAATTAAACCCATTATATGTGACAGTGGGTTCTTCAATAACTCACTGTGAACGTAAAAGCCACTTTATGGCATTTGGAAGGTGGAACAGCTTGATGGGAGGAGGTTCTCGCCTATAAATAGAGACCTCCTCCAATGGTTTCAGTATCTCATTTCCATAGAGAAATATTACATAGTGTCTTATGAGAAGTCTTATGAGAGTCTTTCTTATTTTATATAGAGAGAGATGTATTCTCTTATCTTAAGAGAGAGTGTTATTGTTCTCTCTTTGTAATTAGAGAGAAGTTGTAATTTTTCTTCCACATAGTGAAAACCTTCTATTCTTGCTCGTGGGTTTTCCCTTATCACCATTAGAGGGTTTTCTATGTTAAATATTTTGTATCAGTTTAAATTTTCTCAACTCTATTTTAGTTGTGTGATATTGTTTCTATGACTCTGGTACCTAACAGTGGTATCAGAGCCATTAGTTATTGGTACTATTCACATTGCGAGTACTATTCACACGTGTGATTGTATACTTTTTTAGTATTGTTAACATATAAGAGGTTTGTCCCGATACGATATATATATATAATACTATTCACATATACGGTACTATTTAAGATGAAATAGAGTAAGCCAATCTAGTTGAGAAACATATTGTTATCAATACCATGGCAGCAAAATTTGAGATTGAAAGGTTCAATGAGAGTAATTTTTTCTTATGAAAACTAAAGATAAAAATGATCTTGAGAAAGGACAATTGCTTAGTAGCAATTGAAGGTAGACCCACTGGGATACCTGATGACAAGTGGAAGGAGATGGATGACAATGTTGTTGGCAACCTGCATCTGGCTTTGACAGATTCAGTCAACCTGCATCTAGCTTTGACAAATTCAGTTTTGTTAAGTGTTGTAGAAAAAAAGATGGCTAAGGAGATTTGGGATGTACTCACCAAATTGTACGAGGTCAAGTCACTTCATAATAGGATATTCTTAAAGAGGAGACTTTATACTCTTTGAATGAGTGAATTCACAACAGTAACAGATCACATCAATAATCTGAACATGTTATTTTCCTAGCTTACCACATCAGATTACAACATGGTGAAAAATGAACGTGCAGAGCTTCTACTTCAAAATCTACCTGACTCTTATGATCAATTCATCGTCAACATAATAAATAATAATATTATTGATAGTCTTCAATTTGATGATGTTGCTGTTGCTATTCTTGAAGAAAAATCCAAGTGGAAGAATAAGGAAGACAAATTAGAAAGCTCAAACCAAGTAGAGGCTTTGTCGATGACGAGAGGAAGATCAACAAAATGTGGCTCTAGTGGGAGCCGAAATCAAAGTAGATCAAAGTCATGAAGAAGGAAGATTGCTGGCACAATAAGAAAAATGCAGAAAAAAAACTCTTAAAGCAACAACCTCTCAAGGATATGTTGCTAGTACCTCTGATAATAGAGAAATCATGTATAGCAAAGTAGCAATTAGTTCCAAAGGCGAAAAACAGCTCACTGATGCTTGGATAATGGATTCAGGAGCAACGTAGTACATGACTTCACAATGAGACTGGTTTAGTACTTATGAACCTATCTCAAAAGGATCTGTGTTCATGGGAAATGTTCATGCCTTAGAGATTGCTAGAGTTGATACTGTCAAAATAAAAGTATATGATGGTACAGTTCGCATAATTCAAGGGGTAAGACATGTGAAAGATTTAAAAAAGAATTTTTTGTCTATTGGACAATTAGATGACCTCGGTTGCAAGACCCATATCGAAGGTGGTATCTTAAAGGTGGTTACAGGTGCTCTTGTGGTGATGAAAGCAGAAAAGATCACAGCAAATCTATACATGCTTGTGGGAGATACACTGCAAAAGGTAGATGCATCAGTTGCATCAGTAGGCCATGAAGAATGGCATCGCAAATTAGGTCATATGTTGGAACGTGGTTTGAAGATTCTCGCGGAACATGATCTCCTTCCTGGGCTTAAATCGGTAATTTACCTTTTTGTGAGCACTGTGTTACAAGCAAGCAGCATAGATTAAAGTTTGATAGATCAACTGCTAGAAGCAAGCATATACTAGACTTGATTCATTCTGATGTGTGGGAGTCACCAGAAATGTCCTTAGGAGGAGCAAAATATTGTGTCTCATTCATTGATGATTATTCCAGGAGATTATGAGTGTACCCAATCAAGAAGAAGTCAGATGTGTTTCCAATCTTTAAGGACTTCAAAGTAAGAGTAGAACTTAAATCCGAAAAAAAGATCAAGTGCTTGAGGACAGACAATAAAGGAGAATATACAGACGGTTTCACATTTTACAAGCAAGAGGGTATTCAAAGGTAGTTTACAGTTGCACACATACCTCAGCAGAATGGTATAGCAAAGCGGATGAATAGAACTCTCCTAGAAAGAATAAGAGCTATGTTGTGAATTGCAAGTCTAGCTAAGTCTTTTTTGGCAGAAGCAGTCAAAATCGCCTGTTACGTGATAAATCGCTCGCTATCAACTACAATTGGTTTAAAAACATCAATTGAGATGTGGAATGGTAAGCCAACAGATTATTATTCTCTTCATGTGTTCAAATGTCCTGCATATGTGATATACAATTCCCAAGAAAGAACAAAGTTGGATACAAAATCTAGGAAATGTATATTCTTAGGTTATGCTGATGGTGTTAAGGGGTATCGCCTATGGGATCCCACTGTCCACAAGGTTATTGTCAGCAAAGATGTGATATTTACAAAAAATAAATTGCAAAGTGAACACGAAAATGACAGCACTTCTAAAGAGACTACTATGGTTCAAATCGATGAGAAATCTAGAGAATATGATTCTTCTGAAGCAGAACCAAAGCGCGAGGAGCAAGAACCAAATGAGGTCAATGATACAGAAGTTCGATGATCAACGCGTCAGATAAAAGCACCATCATGACACTCAAACTATGTTATGGCAAGCCACGATGCATATTGTCTTCTAACAAAATAAGGAGAACCGTCAAGCTTTTAGGAGGCTGTGAGTAGCTCAGATGCTTCTCTGTGGATGGCAGCAATGCAAGAAGAAATGGAAGCCCTACATAGAAATAAAACATAGAAACTTGTTGAACTTACAAAAGAACGAAAAGCCATTGGTAACAAATGGGTTTATAAGATCAAACGAGATGACAACGATCAAGTAGAACGATATCGTGCAAGGCTGGTGGTCAAAGAGTATGCTCAGAAAGAAGGAATTGATTTCAATGAGAAATTCTCTCCAGTTATCAGACTTACCACTATCAAAGTAGTCTTGGCTATGTGTGCTGCATTGATTTACATCATGAACAACTAGATGTGAAAACAACTTTTCTTCATGGAGAGCTAGAAGAAGAGATATATATGCTCCAACCAGAAGGTTTTGAAGAAATAGACAAGAACAACTTGGTTTGTAAGTTAACCAAATCTCTGTATAGTCTAAAGTAAGCGCCAAGGTGTTGGTACAAGATATTTGATTCCTTCATTATTAGCCTCAAATACAACAGACTGAGTTCAGACCATTGTACATATTACAAGAGATTTGGTGATGATGATTTTATCATCTTGCTGTTGTACGTGGATGACATGTTAGTGGTAGGCCTCAACAAAGATCGAGTCCAAGAATTGAAGGCATAGTTGGCTAGGGAGTTTGATATGAAGGACTTAGGACCAGCAAACAAGATTTTAGGGATGCAAATTCACTGAAACAGGAAAGATAAGAAGATTTGGCTTTCTCAAAGGAACTACCAAAAGAAAATCTTGCGGCGCTTCAACATGCAAGATTGTAAGTCAATCTCTACCTCACTTCCTATCAATTACAAATTATCCTCAAGTATGAGTCCTAGCAGTGAAGCAGAGAGGATAGAAATGTCTCGAGTACTGTATGCATCAGCAGTGTAAAGTACTATGCATGCTATGATTTGTACGAGACCAGATATTGCACAAGTAATTGGCACGGTCAGTCGATTTATGGTAAATCCTGGTAGAGAGCATTGAAATACTGTTAAAAGGATCCTAAGATATATTAAAAGGACCTCATGTGTTGCATTATGTTTTGGAGGATTAGAGTTTGTTGTCAGGGGATATGTTAATTCATATTTTGTAGGTGATCTTGATAAAAGGAAATCTACTATAGGCCATGTGTTTACACTTGCAGGAGGAGCTGTGAGTTACTTATCAAAGTTACAGATTGTTGTAGCTTTATCTACTGTAGAAGCTGAATATATGACAGCTACGCAAGCATGGACTTAATGGAGCAACTCGAGCATAAGCAACAAAAGATTTCTTTGTATTGTGACAGTCAGAGTCCCTTGCACATTGTAAGGAATCCAGCCTTTCATTCTAGGACAAAGCACATAGGAGTTCAATATCACTTTGCTAGAAAAGTAGTAGAAGAAGGGAGTGTGGATATGCAAAAGATTCATACTAAAGAGAACTTAGCAGATGTTATGACAAAACCAATCAACTTTGACAAGTTTAAATGGTGTAGATCCTCTTATGGCCTATTAAAAATGTAGGCAGCATGAAACTGATAAGATGAGAAAGGTTTTGAAAGCTCATAAAAGTGACTTTTAGTGGGAGATTGTGAACGTAAAAGTCACTTTGTGGCATTATCAAAGAAATCTGCTGAAGGTAGGTGGTAATTGGGCAGAAGAGTGCAAATTTCATTTTTGCTTTTGGTGGAGTAGCTTGATGAAAGGAGGTTCTCGCCTATAAATAGAAACCTCCGAGAACCTCCTCCAACGGTTTTAGTATCTCATTTTCACAGAAAAATATTATATAGTATCTTTTGAGAGTCTTTTTAATTTTATATAGAGAAATGTGTATTCTCCTATCTTAAGAGATGATATTATTATTCTCTTCTTATAATTAGAAAGAAGTTGTAATTTTTTTTTCATATAATAAAAATATTTTATTCTTGTACATAGTTTTTCTCTCATCATTATTAGAGAGTTTTTCAAGTAAAATATTATGTGTCAATTTTTATTTTCTTAATTCTATTTTAACTGTATGATATTATTTCTATAACTCTGGTAGCCAATACTCACCTGCTTTGCACAGTACATTTGTCAACACAATAGCACTGCCATAGTATGCCTCTGATATTGGCAGCACGAATCTAGACCTTCCATCAACAGCAAAGAGTAGCTTGGTTTGTCGGTCCGGGTGCACCCTTAAGGCTTGAGTTCTAGCTCTCATTTGACATGTACAGAAGAATCTCTCTTTTCTCGTATCTAAAAGAGATAAACAACCGCAGCCTATATATATATATATATATAGGTAAAGAGATTTGTTATATTCTATTAAAATATTTTTTAATAATTTTTTTTTATTTAATAAAAAAATTATTAAATAAAAAATTAAATATAATTATCATCTCTAGAATATAAAAAATATTTAATATTTTTTTATTTAATAAATAAGAGAATTATTAAAAAGATGTGTTAAAAAATTAATCATTTTTCATAGGTAAAATGGGCCAATTAATCTCATTTGCACCGACCACTCTTGTCAAGTGCGAGTGCGAATTAAATTTGGGTCCACCACAATCAATTTTATAACCTGATTCAATCATCTGTTAATAGTCACCACCAAAGACTCGTGCTTCAATAATTGTTTAGTAGCTTGCTCATTGACGTAAGCCATTTGCTCAAGATTTACAAGATAATTTCCAGCACTGCATGGTTTTGCAGCAATTAAAATGGCAGCTAATAGGCAGGCAAATTCAAGAATGCTGACTTTGTGCATGGCGTGTAGGAGTTAGGTCCAATCAGCAGAAATTTGAGTAAAAGGTCAACAGGGAAGCAAGAAAATAAAAGAAAGCAAACAGCTGTGCGTGCAGTCCACTAATAATGCAGAGCGACGTTTTGTTCAAGGTAGAGGCAATCGAGATAGATGTGTAGTAACTGTTACATTGATGTCTATCTACCCCATTAGCTGACTCAACAGAGACATGCTAGCAAACCACCATAACAGCATGTAGCCGACATTGATATGTTAGTTAGAAGCACTTAGATTTTCAACCAAAGCAAAGAATTATGACTTTTAATAATTACATTTCTTAATTTGTTTAGATGATTATTTTGAAGGATATTTGGTTGAATCTTGAAAAATGATTGAATACATAAACTTACTCATTAGAATTTAAACTGGTGTAGTTTTAAATCATGAAAAAGGAAAATAAAACATATAATTTGAAGCACAAATCTTATAATAATGGGAGAACAATTTATGTTAAAAAATAATTACAATTAAGAATTACATATGATACATATTAATGTTATGAGATGAAACACATCTATTTCAACTTTTGTAAAACCTCATTATATATCATATTGTGATATTTAATTATAAGATTTTGATTTTTATCATTGTTAAGAATCTCACATCGCCTGTCTCAAATTTCGAGTGCGGCTGGTTTATATATCTATTGGGTCATTCCACTTAATGTCAATTAATTTTATGTTAGAATCTCACATAGTATCAGCGTCAATATTTCATCTTTATTCCCTACTTTGTTAGACTTATTTCTACCTACTTCGCTAAGTTTGCTTGTGTTGTCCAAACATCTATGGAGGGAGTGTTAAGAATCTCACATCGTCTGCCTCAATATTTCAAATGTAGTTTATATATCTGTTGGGTCACTCTATTTAATGTCAATTGATTTTAAGTTAAAATATCGCACTCACAATTTATATTTTCGAACAACATCTGCTTGTAACTCTTGACGCTGCAACATATTACCTATACGAATTGAGCTATATGTCGTATACTCAAAGCTTGATTGAAAAATATCCCTAACACTGCTCTCTTATAAAATGATTTTGTGAGTTTTTCTATTTTTTTTAATTTTTTTCTCATTAAATTTCTCGAGTGACATGTATTGTTTTTGGTCACTCAGCATCTTCCAATATATGTAAATTAATAGATTAGTTCATTGTTATCATCATTAATTACATAATTAGTTACGTGCACATGTACTTAGTTAGCTTCTCATGCAACTAATCTGTATCAGACCTTGCCTATTTATACGTTGAGCATGAGTAATGATAGTCAGAAGGGAGAATTTTATAATACTCACTTTCATGAAGTGAGTATTGATACTCACAAAACATGATTGATGATACCAGGTCATTCTTTTTTTAATGTATATTATATTGTAAGTTCTGAAAAATATTGCATTTTGGTCTTCCAAGTATTCTAAAGCCACAACCTGACTTACAACATGACGAATGTTGAGATCTTTTGGCGACCATTTCCTTTGGTTAACGAAGTATAGACATTACCATGATAGGGATTAGGGACAGATATTGATGGCTATTTTCAATGTTTATTAGCGCGCACACAAATAGAGAGAGCGGTCTCCCTTTTAATTTGCGGTAAGGTGGGAAACTAAACATTACCAGCAAGATATGCACAGGATGGGAAAAGGCCGGTAATATTATTTAATATCCCTTCAGAAAAGTTTTTGTCTACATCACCGCCACACATAAATGCATTATTTCACAAAGGAAAACACAGATTATACAATTGTCAAAAATAATGCTACATCTATAAAAAAAATTTAAAATTATTCAATTTGCTTTAAAATTTATTTAAGCTACAGTTTGTGTGCCTTTTGTCTGTCAAACATTTTCCTTACTTATATAAGGAAAATACACTAAATTACCCTCAATTTTATGTCTTTCCCAAATAGTTACCATAAATTTTAAAATTGTTCTAAATTAATTCTTAAATTTTAACTAATATTTCAATAAATTCTTATATTAAGATGTTAATTTATTAATGATAAATTAATCCTAACCCGTTTTTATTACATCTGGACCATTGATTTATTTATTATTAAAAATATTTTTTATCTTTTTTAAATAACCTAAATGAAAAAAAGGGGAAAACAAGTGATATTTTCCTCCACATCTTCTTCTGCATTTGAAGGGAAGCTTTTCGTGAAAGAACAATCCATAGGGCGAAGGGAAGCTTCTCGTGTGCATTCAAGGGGATTCTGAAAGATGGGACTGTTGTTGCTGTTAAAAGGGCCATAGCGTCTCCCAACATGCAGAAACATTCCATAGAGTTTCACACAAAACTTTAGGGGTGTACATGGGTCCGAGTTAACCTGACTCGGACAATCCGATCCGATTTAACTTAATTAGTTTGGGTTAGTTCGAGTAATTGGGTTTGTTCAAGTAAAATTTGATCAATCAATCCATTAATTAATTTGGGTAACGGATTTAAAGAGCCAACCCAATTACCCGATTATCTGATTAAAATGAAATTGTTTTGTTTAAATTCAAGTTCTCATTTTATTTTTTTTCACTTAGAGTGTACAACCCGACCAACTCAATTACCCAACTCGCGAACCCGACTAACTCGACTGACCCGATTACCCAACCTGAACTAACCCAATTCTAATCGGGTTGGTTCAATTTGGGTTACTCGAATTTTTTTTTCAAAAATCGACCCAACCCAACCCGACCTCACCTAATTGGTTTGGATTTTTTTTACCCATAAACCCAACCTGACCCGTGATCACCCCTACAGAACTTGACTTGCTCTCAATATTGGAACTTTTTTTGGATAATTATGAAAATTTGATTATTTCAATAATCGATTATTGTATAAATTTTTTTGTTATAATTGATTATAAAAAAATTTATATTTGAATATGTTAGTTGAAAAGTAATTTTAAATTAATCTATTTTGTTTAGATGATATAAAAAAATTATTTTTATGTATTAAAATACTAAAATAGATACAAAATGATTAAAAAATTTATTTGATTAATTAAAAAGTTATTTGATTAAAAACAAAATAATATTTACATCTCAAAGTAGAAAATAATGTTAACAATTTTTTTACAAAATGCTCAAAATTTTCCTTCTCCTCCAACAACTTTTTTCTCCTTAAAAAAGCTGTTGATTTTTTCTTTCAAGTAACTCAAACACGTTACTTCTCCTCTAACAACTTAAATGTTGAAAAAAAATTGTGAAAAATATTGTTGGTTCAGCTAAAAAAGCTGAACCAAACATGCTTTTATTGTCTATGAGTACACGCAGGGCGACTCAATCATCATACATGCGTAAAGCTAAATATAAAATTAAGACCTTTCTAGTGAACTAGATGTAAAAAAAAAAATTAAAATTTGTTCTTTTAGCCTTTTGAGATTTATTTTTTTTTAATTTTTTTAAATATTCTTTAGAGGGTATTAAAATTAAGAAAATCAAAATAAAGAGTAGCAAAAGCGAAAGAAAAAAATTCAAAAGTGAATATTATAACTTGAAAAAAAATAACTGATTTTATATATAATAAGAAAAAACTATTTGTTAGTGTTCAATCAATATATATTACGGTTAGTTATTGAAAATAGGAAAACTTATTGAGAATTACTAGCATTGATAGAATTGAGAAGTGATAAAAAAAAAAAGATGTGTAATGCACTTAATTAGTGGAGTGAGAGAATAATATTATTTTATTAATTATCTTGACTTATGTATGTTTTCAATTGAAATAAGATAAGTAGTTAAAAATTAATAAATATGTGAAAAGTGAAAAAAGTAAAAAAATTATTAGACAATTAACTTAATAAATGAGAATATGTAAATATCTTATTAATTATTTTTATTTTGTATTTTTAATATAATTCATTATATCATTATAAAATTATAGGACTTTAAGAATTGGGGACTTAAAACCCTTGCTTTATTTGCTTTATGCTTTAGCCGGCTGTGAGTTCATGGCTCATAGGTCTTTGCATCAACCTGCACAGGACAAACAAAGTGTTGAAAGAGTGTTAGATTGGATAAGAAGGGTTTTCTGTTTTTTTTTTTTTTGGGTTATTTAAAAAATTAGATAAAAAGAAAAGAAGATTTTTTATAATAAATAAATCAATAACTCAGATTTAATATAAATAGATTGTTAAACTTAAACTTGACTCACTATTAATGAGTTAACGGGATTCATATAAAATGACATATTGAGATATTAGTTAAATTTCAGTGATTAATTAAGACAATTTTAGAGTTTAAGATAACTATTTGTAAAAAACTTAAAATTAAGAGTGACTTAATACACTTTTTCATTGATATATTATCATGTACACAAAATTTAGCACTTCACTTTGCAGATCGATTCCCATCGCCAATCCAGAGTACTTTTTATTTTTTTTTAAAAGAAGCAAGAGACAAATTTCAAATACATACCCCATCCAGTTTAGTTGAAGCGTATTGATAAGAAATTTTGTAGAGGGTTAAGCATATTAATGGATATAATTTTGTTGATATTAATACTACTTGGAATTTGTTGTCACTTGTAAGTGACTATTAAGTTGTTGACTGATAGAGGTTTCATTTTATGAAATAACGCCGAGACCAGAACTGATGTATTATGTAGAAGCTTGGAACATAAGGTCGAGAAGAATAAGAAGCTCGGGTTTATTGTTCAGGTTAGGATGACGACGACCAGCAGCAGAATAAAGGGGCTAAGGGCATAATATTAAAACTTCGGAACTTTGTGCGTGTTTAGAATAATTGTGAAAATTTGATTATTTTAATAATTAATTATTATATAAATTTTTTTTGTTATAATTGATATAAAAAAAATTATGTTTAGATATGTTAGTTGAAAAATAATTTTAAGCTAATCTATTTTGTTTAGATAGTATAAAAAAGAATTATTTTTATGTATTAAATTATTAAAATAAGTATAAAATGATTAAAAAAATTATTTGATTAATTAAAAAATTATTTGATTGAAAATAAAATAATATTTATATCTCACTATTGAAAATAATTCCAACAATTTTTTCTAAAACAGCTCACGAAATAATTTTTTACCTAAGTGTCTGTTTGCTCCTGGAATTAAGTATGGAATTGGAGTTTGAAATTAGAATTAAACATCTTAATTCTAATTTTTATGTTTAGAATAATATTTGGAATTGAAATTATAATTTTATAAATCAATTCTATAGAATTGAAGAATAACTAAGTTAAACATTTCTCAATTTTTAGTTTATATCTTAAGAATTACTAATTTCATAACTTAAAAATTAAACTCTTTCTCTCTACATTTATTTATAAACAATCATATTTATTGAGATTCTATATTTATGTAGAAATTTTTTTATATTTATATAAAAATTATTATAATAACCATTTTTTTCTAAAAAATTCATGAAAAAAATTTTTATGAAAAAAATGACTATTATATTATAAAAATATTATTGTTTGAATATTTTTATTAATTTTAATTTGGTAAATAATTTTTTAATATTTTAGATCATATCTTTAAACAATAA
The DNA here is from genome assembly GCA_029884595.1 of Ormosia semicastrata. Lineage (NCBI taxonomy): Eukaryota > Viridiplantae > Streptophyta > Magnoliopsida > Fabales > Fabaceae > Ormosia > Ormosia semicastrata. The sequence goes on from JAQQTO010000043.1 coordinate 10,005,426, forward strand.
AATTATAGTTGAATTAGAATAATAATTTTTTATCTTAATTCTTTGATAACCCTCAAACATAAAATTTTAAATTTTAAATCAATTCTAAAAAATTAAAAAAAATTAAAATTTTATATTTCAATTCAAATTTTGCTATCCAAATGGACTCTAACAATTTTTTTCAAACAAATAAAGTTGCTGAATCAACAAATTAAAAATGTCAAATATACATAAAAAATACCCAACAGTTTTTTTTTTATTTTAAAAAAAAAGTTATTAAACAGTTGAATTAATCTCAACCAAACACACTGTTAACTATGCCCTTGAGATGAGATGGCAAGTTAGAAACAAAAATGGATATATACTAGAAATGCACGAGACACAATAATTTCATAACAATCAGAACGCTAGACTAAGTTAACGGAATATCAATAACCTGACTTTAAAGTTGTCTTTAGAATGATAAAAATGAGAAAAGGTTTAATTTAATTTAGAAATTAAATTTTGTGTTTAGAATTTTTTAAAAAAATTGAACTAAATTAAAAATGAAATTGTGTTTAGAATTATTAAAATAAGAATTAATTTAATTTAATTTTATTATTTTACATTTTAACTCTTATAAAAAGTAATTAAAAATAATTACTAAAATAAAATAATTTATTTATTTTAAATCAAATCAAATCTTAAGAAATATCAAATTTAATAAAATTTATAAAACAAAAAGAATAAAATTTATAAAATTTTAAAAATTAAATCATTTCCTATTTGTTAATATTTCAAACATAAGATTTAATTAAATTTAATTTACAAATCAAATCATTTTTAATTTTTTAGGTTCCAAACACACTCTAAGGACAATTGGACAAACAGCAAAGGGAAAAAGAAATGAACATCAAATGTTCCTGTGTGCCGAACTTAAATCACAAGAGCAGACTCCCAAGTTCGCAAACCAAACTGGTGATCAAGATAAATACAAGGGGTAAACGCTTATCAGCAAGAAAACAAATTGAACCATCTCAATTGTCAAAGATCCAAAATCTAGTTCCAACTAATTAAAAAATATATATATTGATCTAAATTAAAAAGCAATATTGTTTACAGGCAGGTGAATAAAAAAACTATTCAATATAAGAAATAAAATTAAGGTCACATCAGTAATACAGAGAAAGGGGTTAAATGTAATAGGATACAAAATACAACCTAGCTGAGAACATCTATCATGTAAAATGTCACAACACAAACCAAATATCTACTGTAGCTTATGATCTGTAGAGACAACTGTCAGGAGAATCATGGGGAGAAAATCTAGCTGTTGGATCACCCACATGCCTCTAATTTCTGCTCAGGTCAAAAGATTATTTACCCAACTACAATCATGCATCATCTTTATCTGCATCATCATCCCCATCATTATCAGCTTCCTCTCCATCTTCCTCATCAGACATGTTATTAATTACATCTGTAATTATATCCTTCACCTCTGCCTTTCGATGCATTAAATCCAGGCCAAAGTGGGTACCTGCCAACATGTCATTACAAATTAGCTGAGTTTGAAAAATCAATTTCCTTCTTTTTTTGGGAAGGGAGAGAGAATTTAGTCAGCGGAAAAGGGCATACCAAGTTGCCTGAGGATATCAGATAAAGTTGCCTGCATCATGGAACGTACAAAATTTAAAAACTTTATAAGTTATAACCATTCAAACAAAACATGAAATGGCACAGAAAAGCATTACTTACAGTATTGAAATCTACTTCTTTCAAAATATCAACAACCACTGCATGCATCTCCTCCCTACTAGGTTCTGCTTTGGCCTTCTTACTACTTTTACCTTTTCCTGCCATTGGTATCAGAATGGAATCGGTAAGCACAAAAAAAACAAGGGAACACAGGCATACTTAATAAGAAAATTGAATCATATAAAATTAAAGTTTTATGTAACTTGTCCAAATGTAACAATTATATGTAAAGTGTAAGTTTCCCAGGAACAGTTAAGATTACTCGAGCAAAATTTATCATAGGTTTCAAAAATAACTTCTGAGCAACCAACAAAATATGACAACTGACACTAGATTAAGTAGTACAGATGATATCAAATGCAATGAGGGAGATCGTACCTTGATTCTTAGCCAAAGCCTTGGAGGACTTGTCTGTTTGTTTTTTGTTTGCAACCTTCCCCTTATTGTCCTGGTTTTCCCTTACAGTTTTCTGTTTCTTAGATGCAGATTGCTTTGACTTAGAAAGGGAGGCAGATGCACTGTCAGTAATAGTCTTTTTCAAAGTTGATTTTTTTGGAGTTTTTTCATTGCTCTTGGCAGCCTTCACAGCGGTGGTCTTCATGACAGGTGTGGTTTTATCCTCCTTGACAGTCTTTTTTGAAGTACGCTTGTAAGCCTTCTGTTTATCTTCCTCTTCCTCGGATTTACTTTCCTCACGATCACTTTCACTTCTAGGCAGTGAAACATCTTCACCATCTTCCCGAGAATCATTTTTTGCATCTGAAGGTTCAGCTGTATCATCTTCCTCAATGTCAGAAGACTGCTTTCGCTTTTTCCCAACTTGTGAAGTTTGCTTTTGCTTCTAAAGCCAGATAAAATACATAAAAGCGATCAAAACAAAAGAAATATTTTTTTGAAGCATGTCATATTTAATGCACTTGCAGAATAAGATAATTCACATCCCAAACCCCCCAGGGAGACAAAAGTACCATGAAATTTTAAGCTACAAAAAAATGTAACCAATAATCCACTATAATCGACATGGTTCTAATTGAAGTCACACCAGCAATAGAGTATACATATCCAGATGAAAAACTGTAAAGGCCTCTTGGCTTTCACAATTGACAATTTGACAGAATACAGAAACTTACAGGAAATTAAGATATCATACTTTGCTCATCTAAATGAAAAACAAGCATGAACACTAGAAGCAATTGCCAATAATCAAAACAGCATCTTCCTTGAGCCACTACATTCACGATTTCAGCACCTGGAACTGAAGAAATTTTGCTATAAAAGTTAATCTTTAACCGACAAAGTCACCTATTCAAAAGGAGCTTTTTTTTCTTTTGCTAGGAATATCTAACAGTACATTAGAAGTAAGGGATTCAATTATTAGATTTAAACAAGAATTGTTGAAACTTCCTTATTGTTCCCATTTACAAAGAAAGTTTTTCAAAGGAAAGTACCAAAGGAAAAAGTGCAACCCAGGTGATTGGCGGGGTTGGACTAAAAGCACAACAGCTTGAATATCTTCAAGGCTTAATCACATTAATGACTTCAGAACCAAACCACCATTAACACTAAACCTGCCAATATGGCAACATTTGACAAGACGAATTTCTATTTGAAGTTCACCTACACAACCAGAAATAGTAAATTCAAACCCTGCTTATAGGGATGGGATGAGACAAATAGCACTGAAAATTGTCAAATTAAGACCTAATTAAAGACAAAGTCTAGCAATAATATACAAACAACAGGCATTTAGAAAAGATACCAGATCATCACCACAAACCAGATCACCACATGCTACATGAAGAATCAAACATTCACCGCTAGGTTTTGATGCAAGAGAATGCCCAGCAAAGAATAGTGCATAACAGATATACAGCAAGTCAGAATGAACTTAGTATAGTATGACACAAATAGTGCATAACAGATATACAGCAAGTCAGAATGAACTTAGTATAGTATGACACAACACACCTTGCTGGATGTTTCAGTTGCTTCACCAGAAGATTTGCTTGGGGTTGCCTTTCTGGTTCGCTTTTTACCTTTCTGTAAAATAGAAGCAAGCTTCAAAAAACTGACCCCGGTAAAATAAAAATCCAAAACAAATTAAAACAGCATATTTATACAATGGGTCAGGATTCATTGACACTAATACATGGCACAAATGATTAATTAGCTCTACAGAAAGTACTTTTGATTGATCCAACAAATGGATTATAATTGTCATACTGATCTTGCAAGTCAAATATGATAAAAATTGGACAAAATAAGTCTTCAATCACATGGTTGAATTTCTCCTATGTTTGAAAAGTCTATAATTTGTTAATTTTAAGATAATTTTTTTTAAATACAAAACAGTTTCAAAATAACATGAAAATTTTATGATCTATGAGGGAACATAGTGGATTAATTTTCTGTCACAACTTACATCAGTGTCAATTGATCCTAAGTTCCTAACCCTTATTCAATTATCCAAAAACAATAAACCTTCTCTCTATCAGCAAGTAGAACATCAGTCGTTGCATGTGGGGACTCCAAAAATTCCAACAACTTTGCAGATAGTTCCTCCTGAAATAATGTCTCATTAATAATGAATAATTTTTTTAAAAGAAGATAAAGCTCTCAGATTCCATACTACAATGTAAAAACATTATATCAATACTTACCTTCTTCACACCAGTCTTATTTATTGGAATATTGAGCACATCACAGAAGTCTACCAACTTTTCTTTCACACATTTGTCAATCCTCTCCTTTGCCCTGGACCTCTGTTTTTCCTGCCAAGAATTATAAAACCATGGTATTTTAACTGCAGGTTAATTACAGCTCCATACATTCAAATGTTTAAGAAAAAACAACATGAACATCTAACACCCCCCCCAAAAAGAAAAAGAAAATATGCACACAAAATTCAATAAGATTCATCTGTGTATTTAAGAATACAAGATAAGCAGTAGTACAGTATACAATGCAACCGTACCTCATTTTCAGCCCACACATAGCCCGAAAACAGGCCTATATTTCTCTTTAAATTGTGTGCCTACACAAGAAAGCATGTCAGTAACATTCATGGAACAGCCATGGTGTTAGAGTGTTCATGCACCCTTAAATAACAAAAACAAAAACGTGAAAAAACAAAGGAAAAAAAATGAAACTTATCAAAAACAACACAAAACAATCCAAGGAACTATGTTGGTGTGTCACCTTTGCTTTCTTCCCAAACAGTATATTATGAAGCGTACGCAGGTTGTCGTCAGGTTTTCTCTTCGACAACTTGAAAGCCACTGAAAAAGTTTAGAAGTAAATAACTTGATTGGCAACTCTGCTTTTGAAAAACATATCACTAAAAGCAAACTATCAATTTGGAAATCTGCAAAGAAAAAATTTAATTTCAGCCCACCAAGCATGCTAAAAGTTAACAAAAACCATAGAATTTAGTTTCAGGCTTTCAGCCACCTAGCTAGTAATGACCACCAAGGGAGTGAATCCAATAACAGTAGACCTCTTTGCAACTCATCACTTCAAACATTTAAAATTTAGAGTTAAAGAAAAAAAGGACAACAAAAAAACAGCTGGCACTGAGCACCCTAAATTTGCAATACATCAAACAGCTGAAACACACAATATAGGGAAATCATTATTTCTCTGACAATAAGAAAATTTATCTTAAGAAAAATTGAAAACAGAGACCTTTGAGGAAGAATATTTTTAATTACCATCTAACATTTTGAAGTCAAATCCAATAAGCAGATTATGTTAAAAGACCACATACTTTTACTACCTTAGTTCAATTTTCCATTTGAAACCAGCTTCGACAAACAAGGGGAACATCCCCGGTGGGTTTAAATTTTTTCTAAACTTATGTAAATGCAGATTGCACAGCTCAGAAAGCATGAAGTTCTACCTCTAAAACTGGACCTGCAATGTAAGATACAGGTGAGGACAAACCCTCGCTACTTAAGCCAATTCATAGAGAAAAATGTTACTTCCAAGTTCCAACATTACAATGAATCCAAACATATTTCCATATCCCATGCATGGAAGCCATTTTGGACTATTAGTAGCTTAGGGGTTTTGAACAAACCAAATTTAAGAAAAGGGGGACATAGTGGAGGACAACAGCGGACCACTGATGACGTATTCTGAGCCATGAGTTGATGAACATATTGAAGATGAAGTTCTCTTTGGTGATGATAATGAAGGGTTGACATGAGAGTAGTAGTGGGGCAGCTGGTGTTGAAGAAACAAGTAAAAATACTAGAAGGCAAGCCAAAAAGGCTAACACAAGCAAAGTCAACACTCAACAGAGAAAGGCTCAGAATCACTTCTCTTAATACTGAAGCCATAGAGGCTGATTTGGATGAGACAGAAAACAATGTTGAAGGGTATAAATCTAATGAAGTAGGAGATAAAAGTAACATCAGTTATGAAATTGAATTTGATGATCATTCCATGCCATGGACGCACCCTTAGGGTTGCCTAATCTAGGCTATTTAGGACTTTTTGTTATGAATTTTACTTTTTCAGGCTGCCACATCTGCTTTGGCTATGAACTTAATGTTTAGAGCTTGTTATCAACTTATCATCATGCTTTATCACCTGAACAATTTACTATGCTTGAGTAGGTCATTTATATTGCAAATTAAAGCAAAATAGTCAGATATTTTACTCTCTCTTTTTTTCCTTCATCTTTTTCTAATGTTAACGCCTTTCAAAAGACATAAAAACCCCAGCACCTTTTAAGGACTTATTTCGCTTTGACTAGAAATAATTCATGAGAGCACTTTAATATGCAAATGCTGAAACTCCAAACCTAATCTTGCTATGCCTCAACCAATATTCACAATCACTTCATCTATAAATCCAAGATGGCATTACAATTGCAAACAAGGACATCCAGAGAAAGTACAATGCATCAATAAAATCACACGTTATCCAACAGTACGGACCGCATAAATTCATAAACCAATGCTACAATAACAGGCAGCAAAATGATAAAGTACCAAGAGAATCAAACGTACCATTTGGGATGTCCTTAAGCTGCGTACCATGGCCCTGAAACCCAAAGAGATCCCCACGATCAAAACCAATACTCCAATCCTCAAAAGCCCAAGAATGATTTCTGACAGTGAAAAAACGAAATAGCAAATCTCCAAAATTCGGAAACAAAAAATATAAATATGTAATATACCTTTTCAATTGACAAGGCTGTGCTTGAAGAAGACCTGCGGAACTTGGCAGGGGATGATACAGTGTACCTCTCCACTGATTTCCTCTCCCTAGTTGGCCTCTCACTTGCACTTGCTGGTGTAGCAGCATCGTTTTCTTTCCTTGATTTCTTTGACTCACTCTCCTCCACTTTGCCGCTTCCTTCTTCTTCTTCTTTTTCCTCCTCTTCTCCTTCACTTTCATGCTCTGCGTCCTCTTCCTTCTTCTCTTCTACCTGATCACTTTCCTGGCCTTTGTAGTCGACGTTTTTCTCCTCAGATTCATAATTATCAACTTCTGCGTGAGAAATTCCCGCGTGTTGCTGGTCTTCTTCTTTGGGGTCTGCAGCTTCTTTGTTGTCTTGAGCTTGGGCTTCTGCGGCTGCGTTTGGAGCTTCAGCTTCCTGATGAGGTTTCTCATCTTCTAGGGTTTTGGTAGCCATGGTTGAGAGTGACAGACAGAGGGAGGAAATGAATTGCAAAGAGAGGTAAAACCCTAAGCAGTAGATGATGAGAGGAACCCTACAATTAGAAGAAAGAATCAAAGTGATTGTGATTGTGAAAGTGATTGGGATTGGGAGAGAGAAAGGGAATCGTGAAATGAGATTGGAGGGGACGAAATAAGACGAGGCGCGCTCAAGAACTAGTGTTTCAAATTTGATGCCAATTTTCTGAGCGGTTTTCTCACGCTCACTAATACCTTCACCTTCCTCTTTTCTCCCTCCCGGCAAATACTTAACTAAACAAAAATTAAAATTTAAAAAAATTTACAAGGTCAACTTTAGTGTATTGTTAATGTAAATTTTTTTTATATTGTCCTTTAATAATATATCATTAGAGTTGTTAAAATATATCACGTTTAATGAGTTGGCCCGAATAATCTAATAAAAAAGATAAATTAGACTAACATAAATGAATACAAACTTAAAAATAATCTAAATTAATCTGATCCGAATAAGACAACCCGCAATAGACCAAGTCAAGTCAACTCGTTAACATTATATTAAGACAGGTTATGTAACATCTTTGTGGGGATATCACATTTATGAATGTAATAAAATAAAATAAAATAAAATAAAACTCTTACCCAAGTTATAAAACATTTGATACTTAAATAATATTAGTGGTAAATTTTTTTTTCATTTTATACTTATAACATTAAATAAAATAAAACAGAGCACAAAATAAAACAAACGTAACCATGCTATAATATACATATGATTTTTCTTTAGTACACACATAATTTACAACTACAAGTATTTAACAAAGCAGTAAAAGACAACATAAAACTAAAACATAGTATTGCCCAAGTGCATCTCGAAAGATTTCTAACCCTCCGATGGATCATCCTCAGAAAGATCATCGAAAAGCTGACATCTTGAAGATCTCACAGTACTAGGGACACGAGTCCGGGCTGTTGACTAACTATTGAGCTCGCTAGGCGCATGAGAATATTCCTTGCCAATAACGCCTAAGAGTCAGAGGTAACTCTAGATGTAAATATAACATAGTAGTAAATATGACATCTCCATCATACTCTCTACACAGGGACACAGTCAAACGTCCCACGTAGACAACTGTTCCTCTATCCACTTGCATACGCCAGGCCTCAGAACCTCCGTGAAACTCAAGTCTCACAAAACCATAGAATCCCGGCAATGCCATGATCTCAATATCAGTCTTGGTGATAAGGATGGTCTATCGGTTCACCGTCCTAGTACAGCTCGCCCGGCTGTTGCTCGTCCAGATACTGTATCTCGAAAGGCTGTTCCTCCTCTTCCTTAAACTCTTTACGGAAATAATATAATAATATAGAGAAAAGCATATAGAGAGGTGAGACAATCTACACCATTACCCGCATGGCAATAAAGAAAACGACAACACAACACATGACAATACAATACATATTAAAATAACACATACCATTATATCATGCATAATATATCAAGGCAATAGATCATACATTTTATCACAGATTATGGTGAACAGTAAAATGCAGATAATGCATGAACACACACCGACTCGTTCCTACTCCATGGAGCTAAACACGGATATTTGAGAGAATGATCTGAATAGAACTAATAATACTTTATGGCTGCCTAACCAAACTATTGTACTGTCTAACGTTGTGTCTATAGCTCACAGTCCAAACATCGTGTAGTAGTACATAGTCCATACATCGTGCACTACAGGCATAGTACGTAGTTGTCCCTCATGATCTAGATTAAGAATAGTGTTTGTCAAGGTCATTAGTGTGTTGCTCATTACCACGGCCCAGAAGAGCAACCTACTGTCCTCATGTGGAATTCTCTGCACACTAATGCTTCCAAGTTCATATAATGAACCACACTACGCCTATCACACCGAAATACGGTGTAATTCGTCTCGTCAATCAATCACCAATTATCAACCAAATTGGCACAACATTCTAAGCATGATCTAAAATTACAAAAATATCCTTAATATCCATATTTTACCATAATTATGAAAATACCCTTAGTAACAATACTCCAAAATATAGCTTGTCTTACCTGACAGTACTATCTCACAACATGTCTGAGTCCACCACTTTAGCCCGACAGTAAAACTCACTGTATCGTTTAATCGCGTAAAAATTTTATCGCGTTTTCACAATCTCGTCATTTTCACAAACGTTTTAAGATCACGTAAATATATTTTGGCATTTTTGAACATCGCGTAATGTTTTTAAATCATTTTCTCAATCGCGTAAGATTTTTAATTTGTTTTCTTAACCGAATTGCTTAAAATCATTATTCTAAATATGTGTAAACTATATCTAGTACTTTTAAACTACGTAAAGTATTTTCCTTATGTTATAAATATAGTATGGAATCTTTTCATTTTATTCGTCGATTTTAGTAAATTTTCTGATTTTAATAAAATCAAGATAAGGTATTTTTAACATTTTGCCTAAATTCTGTTTATTTTAATTCTAAAATGAAACTTGCTAACGTATCAAAAAGGAGAGCTCTACATTAGTATTTTTCAAGCGTTTGATTTATTTCTTACTTAGAATAAATTCTACTAATTTAGAATTCTAAACTAAGTTTGTTCTTTTTGTTTTCACAAAGATTCATTGGAATCAGTTTATTTTGTAAATCCATTACCTAACCTATCTTAGAAAATAAAATTGCATTCAATTATACATTAAATGGCATGTTGGCCATAATTAACCTAAATCATTCTTAAATTTATTTATTTACCTAGCTTCTTTAAATCATTGATTTAGAAAATGGTTGAGGACATTTTGATTCTCTGTTTTTCATGGTAAGGCCGTGAGCCTCAATATGTTCTTTGGAACACTCATGCAAATCGTTACATGTTATTTACATCCTACTTTAATAATTATACAATTATAAACTCATACAATATATAAACACATACAACATACATACAATATATTTTAATGCTATAAACATACATAACAATTAAAATCAATAATAAAAACTATAAACATGCATAGCAATTAAATCAATCATAATTAGAAAGCATTTAAACAATCACACAAATAATAAAAATAATAAACAACCACACAAATGAATCCTTATGGATTCTTTATACACAAACAATCCATTTTCCCATCACCACTTAGGGTTGATGAGATTAAATCTCCCTCTTACCTCTTGAAGACAATAATCGGTTAGTCTCCTCCTTCTCTTTAAAATTTCGTATATCCTCTAAATAAATCCCTAAAATTCTTAAATAATTAGTAAAAACACATACAATGATCAATATTGAAAAATCATGGAACAATCATGGTTAAGAAAATTAAAAATCAAACTTTGAACTAAAGAATCAAAACTTACCCTTTTGAAAGTGAACAAAAGGTTGGATTTTGAACTAGATAGAGTAGGTTTTTGACAAAACCTTGTGAAGGAAAAGTGTGTAGAATATGATTTTGGTTTAAGAAATGTGAAGAGATAAAATTATAGAGGATTGGTAGTATGGCTTTGCGTGTTGGCCGAAATTGAGAGAGAAAATGGGAGAGAAAGTTTGCTTGGGTTCTTGGTATTTTGAGAGAAAATAGAAAGCTTGATTAGGATAAGTGTAAAAAGTAAATATTGAGAGACAAAAGGGAGGGGCTGCCGTGAGGTGAGTGTGGGTGAGGTTGAGTGTCTAAATTGGATAGTAAATATCTAATAGTGTTCACATTATGGTGCACATGGCTTATGTCATTTTGGAGGGTTCAAGAACCATGTAGAACTTAGCCATCTAGCCTCCCAAGGCTGCTGCAAAAATCGTGTGGCTCTTTAGGATTTTAGGGACTTAATTGTTTTCAATTTACACTTAATTGCATGCTAATTAATTAAGTAATTAGTTAGGTTAAATTTCTCAATCAATCTTAATTAACATTTTAACTATATGACTAATTAATTAAACATATTATTACATATATTATAACCTCTAATTAAAATTAGGATATCTAATTAATAATTAGATTATAACTAATTAACAACTAGGTTAGTTTACTTAGTTTACTAATTAGGTAATTAGATTAATCAAATTAGGTTTAATTAGCTACTAATCAAATTCAAGCCACTATGTTTGACTTAATTTTAACCATTGATTTCAACTTTAATTCCTAATCCTAGATGTAATCTAAGGTAGATATGATTAGTCATAAAACTTGAATTCTAATCTCACCATTTGTTTGATCAACGGTTAAAATCAAAGGCTTCCTAACTAAGTCTTCATCCAACGGTCCATATTAAAGTTCATGCTCCTTTTGTTAACCTATTCCTATTGGTTCAAAATAGTCAAACCACTTCCGTTATTTCGCTCCCATTGGTTTATAATTTGTCAAATCAGAATCATTGATTGTTTTTCCTAAACGTGGTCCCATAGACTTTTAAGGATCCGTAGTCATTTTGAAGCGATTTCTACTATTTTTGAACAAGAGGAATCGTAATATAAAATAATATTATAATAATATAAAAATATTTTATTACACAGTTAAATCTTAAAAATTACGAGATTAATATATATATCAATCAGAATTGGATTTAATAAGATCCCCCAACTCTAATTAATTAAAATAAGATTTTTTCTGCCAAAAAATTATTATTTTCCTGGCTCGGAGCAAGTTACATATAACAATCAAATACACTTACGAAACAGTCAAATTTAATTTACTACTCACAGAATTCACAAAATAGTACATTTCAAGACAATATTGTAATTATCTCAAAAATTAAGGTGTTACAAGTTAGACTAATAAAATATTAATTTAAAACTCACATAACTTAATCTGAGCTAATTCAAAAATAGTCTGATCCGAGTTGATCGAACTCGAATGAGTCAATCGAGTTTGTTTTGACAGTTATATATATCATCATATTATTAAAAGTATTTAATTTTTTTAATAATAATTTTAAAAATTATATATATAATAATGTATAATTAATTGGTGATATAAAAAAATTATATTAAAAATATATAAAAATTAAACTCAGAGACTGTTGCCTAGTACATTAGTACAATTGCATGTGTCTGTTGTGACTCTGAAGAGTCAAACTGTAAAATGTGAAGCGGGGAATCTCATGTTTTCTTTGTTCTGTTTCCTTTCGGGCTAATGGACTGGATATTAAGTAATAAGGCACCTAGAGTCCAGCTTTCATGTCTAATGTGGGCCTACAGACTATGTATCTTTTGGGAGAATCGGCCCATTGTTTTAGAGATGTAGGAAGGGAAGCGGTGTGTGGGTTCCTAGAATCCTAGTTGCTTTATTTTCCAACTTGCTATTGTACTAAGTAACTATTTGGTTTGAGGAGTAAATAATTATGATATTTTTATCATAAATAATGTATATATTTTATTTAATATTATTTATTATATTTTTTTTTTATTATTTTTTTCTCTCAATCATATATTTTAAAAAATATATGTACAGTATTTATACCTCTAAAAAATATGTTGGATCATCATTTTTCTTGAGCAAATGATATTGACAGAGAAAATTTTTTATACAAACCTCACAATTAATTTACGATCACTATTTACTATTCTCTTTTTCTCTCTTTCTGTCTTTCTCTCTTTCGTCATGAAACTAAGCGGCTAGGTTATTATTTACGTGTGATCTTCTCTATAAATGTAACAAGTTTAACTCATTCGATTTAGATGACAACTAATGTAACGTGGTAATTTATGTAAATATAATTATGAGTTATTTGAAACGCTTTTTGAAATACATTCATCAAAAGAAAGTATACTCTTTCGTCTTTCAAAAGTGCTTCAAGGTAGCCTAGGAGTTTGCAGCATAGAAAGAGTCCAATAAATTAAAAAAAAAAAAAAGTGAGTCTCCTGATTAGATGGGGTCTACCAATGTGCGAACCACCATATTCTACACATCTAGAAACTCTTGGGGTGAAATAATCTGGGTTGTATAGTATTCCTCTTCTTTCAAATGCTCATTGGCGTTGAAGAGTTGCTAAAACAACCAAGCTGTAAGTAAATAAAGTATTCATTGTGTCGGGTGGACCATTAACCTCAGACGGATTTAAAGGGGCATGCACCCCATCATGTTAAATTTCTTTTAAAGTATTAATATTTTAATTTATTAAAAGATAAAAATGATAAAGATAAAAAAATTATATTTGATATATATTTGATAATTAATGACTTGATATATATATATATATATTGATGCCATAATTTTTACTTTTTTTTACTATTTTTTAACCTCTATATAATATATTCATTAACTCCTTTTATTTTTAGTTTTATTTTCTTCTTCTTTTTTAAATTTTTATGTAAAAGAATTTTATTTTATCAATAAGCTATAGAAGATACCACTAATTTGATACTTTTAATATTTAAAATTTGTTTCTTTATTCTCTTTCTTCACTCTTTTCATAAAAGTTTATATAAGAAAATTAAAAAATTTATTTTTCATGTCATAACTATTTTAATAAATGCAATATGTAAATATAATGTTATTTAAATAAAAATAAAATTTTACTTATTAAATATAACACTTGTTAAGATTAAAAATTTGTCATTAAAAAAAAAGAATTTGTTATACTTATCAAAAAAACAAGGTAGTTAATATTAAAATGTAATATATAAATGTCACTACCTCAAAATCATTTATTAGTATATATTATGTCTATGATATATACTTAATAATGTAATTAATGCTTTTGGCCCTTATGAAAATTGTTCTGAATCCGTCCCTGATTAGCTTGACTCATACTAACTAGTAAAGTATCTGTTGCTTTTAATTAATAATTTGTATGTTGGTTTTCTTATTTTTAGGTATCAACTCATGGCATGTCACCTTTCAAATTTTTAATCAGTTTTTTTTTTTATAAATCGCATTATAGATGCCCAATGAAGGATGACATATTTCTGCCATTGCAACTTCTTTTGGAGCAGCTGCTGCTCGAGCAAAGTTATTGGCAAACTAGGAAGCCAGAGAGATTGAACATTGAGTAGCAACTATAATTGAAGTACAGCTCGCATGATTTTGTATGTCTGCAACTCATTGTACTTGATTAGAAATTGTCTTATGGATGTTTTCGTTTTGGGGATTAACTCTTTTTCTTTGCTTATTTGTTAACTAGATTTGGAAATTGCAACGCAAGGTTACGTTTTGAAGATCTGGACTTGTTAACGGACAAGGAACATAGTGAAATAGAAGAGCTGACAGATTCTCTTGACTGAATTGATTGATGTCTTATAAAGGGAATATAAATCTAGAATCGATGAAAAAAATATACTTCTGTAAAATCTTACACTGACTTGTATGTATATTTGTTTTGTTTTGGTTCTTTATGGTTTATGATTGGACTATCATTTTGCATCAGGGCCAATCTATACCTATATATATATATATATATAAAATCTTCCTCAAGTGAGATGAGAGTTTATTGTGAGAAGTGAGAGGAGTGAATGTTAACCATTAGATCTTTTATGAATGGTCAAGATTATAATATAAATACATGTGATTTTTTTAAGTGGCCACATGACCTTTAACTAACTTTTAATCTTGACCATCCTTGTATGATTGTATGGTCAAGATTAACTCATCTCACCCTCTCACAATAAAAATTTCTCTCATTAAATATAACCCCTATATATATATGAGAAGGGATCAGCTTACACTAATGTAAGTCTTTTTTCTCTTATACCTATTTTCAACCATTAATTTCACTTTCATCTAATGGTTGAGATTATTTCATTAAAGGTAACTATTAGATGAATATAAAACTAACGGTTGAAAATAAATTTAAGAGAAAAAAGACTTATATTGATATAAGTTTATCCTCCTTATATATATATATAAAAAGGACCAAGCAATTGGATTGTATATTGATTTTAAAACGAATTTTATAACGCAAGTCCTTTTTTTTAACACAAGTCAATTTTTATTATCCTAATACTATTATGACTATTATGATTGGTGGATAAATTGCTCCACAACGAAAGAGTCGT
Organism: Ormosia semicastrata; assembly: GCA_029884595.1. Classification (NCBI taxonomy): domain Eukaryota; kingdom Viridiplantae; phylum Streptophyta; class Magnoliopsida; order Fabales; family Fabaceae; genus Ormosia; species Ormosia semicastrata. The sequence goes on from JAQQTO010000043.1 coordinate 10,020,797, forward strand.
GTCGAGAAACCACGAGAGACGAACAGAACCTCAATTAAATAAAATATAACATAAAAATATTAAGAAAAGAAAATTAGCAGATGACAATATGAGTAAATACACACAAAAATCTAATATAATTGGGCAAATCTCATATCTACGTCCTATCCAAAAAAAAAAAAAGCAACTATATTTTTTTAGAGGGCGATTTGCTTACATTAATGTAAGTCTTTTTCTCTTGTACTCATTTTTAACTGTTAATTTCACTTTCATTTAACAGTTGAAATTATTTTATTATAAGTAATCGCGTGACACATTTTTCAACTTTAATTTTTGTCTCTCTCTCCCCAACAACGAGCATCCCACCCCACTCCCTCTTCTCTCACCTTCCCAGAATCCTTTTTTCTTCCAAATCCTTTTTTTCTTTCAAATGTGAGTGAATGCGGGATCGACTACCTTCATTCCTTTTATATGTTCTCTGTTCATTCCTTTAGCACCCCTTCCCCTTCGTGACCCCTCTCTAGGCCTAGATTTGTCGCTTTGCAAGCACAACAATGGCCCTTCTTTTCATCCTTTTAGTAAAGTTTTGGTTACAACTAGAAATGTCGCATTTGTCCTTAGAGCCAACAAGGGCGACGAGGGTTTCAACGCCAAAGACAACAAGGGTGAGTTCACATTTGCAAGCAGGTTTTGCCATGGGTTTTTCTTGTGTTTGTGTCCTTCCCGTGTCTCGATTTTGCCAGAAATCCAGCATTCAAGAAACTCAACAACACGTTGGAATTGGAGGCAGTGATGGTGGTGATGCAGTTATCTCCCAAATGAAAAATCTGAATGTGAATAATTCTTTGGGTAATACTGCTACTGATAATGTTCACAAGAGTGAAGTTGATGCAATGAACTTTGAAAAATGTAGGAACAGAAAGAATTATGTTGAGGAAACTCAAGACATTGGAATGTCCCAAACTACTACTTCATCATCATCATCATCATCTATGCTCTTATCCAATGGTGGCATGAATCTTCAACCTGTTGGCAGTACCTTTGGAGTTACCAAGAGAGATGAATTTGTCTTTACCAATTGTTAAATGCAAATTTGATGCTTTTCTTGCCAGATCCAAGTTCTTACTTCTAGTTTTAGCCACATCTGTTTAGATGGTTTTTGTTTCATTGTTATCTTCTCATATTTGTAAAGGTAGAAATTGGACAAAGGATTTTCGTTATGGAAAAAAGATGAGTGATTTAAGTGATTGGTTATGAAAAGATGAGCGACTCAACTAGTGAATAGAAAAGACAATTGATACAAAGTAATTTTTAATTCTCAATCTGATTTTCTACAAACTTTTCCAAACTCATTATAAAACTCATTATAAATGAGGAGAAAGGATAAAACCATTACAATAAAAATGAAGGATCTAACCACAAAACAATAAACTAGTTACAATATAATCCCAACAAATAAATATATTTGCTAGTATATGACCAAAAAAAAAAAGTATGAGTTCCCAAAATAGAAAGCATCCTCAATGTAAAAGCTATCACAAATCCAACAACCACAATTGTAATCTTCCAAATATGCACCAAAAGATAGACTAACATCATAAGCATATAAGTATAACTAATATCAAAATTTTAAATAACAAAATAAATAAATAAATTCAAGCCAATATTACTTACTGTGAACATTCAATTTTGTCCGGACCAAAAATATTAAATAAAAAAGAGTTATGGATGACCAGTAAAAAAAAAATTTTAGTTAACTCTACTTCTATTAATCAATAAAAAAACTAATAATAAAAGTAATGAAAATAAATAAAAGAAGGCATGCAAAAAAAAAAGAGAAGGAAAAGAGAGAGGTTTGGACTTGGATCCATTGGACTCACTTATCTACCCGAATCCACCCATGACCCAAATACTCATTCTTATTACTTTTCTTTCTCCAAACCTTGCAACCCTCTCCACGCCCTAGCTATTCAGCACATAGATTAACCTACGAGAATTCCATATGCAGGTAGAGTAGCAGGATTGAGAGAGAGAAGTTGTGTGGAGCAGAGGGAGTGTACATGAAAAGGGAAAGACCTAAGCCTGGTTCAGTCTCTGCCACGCGCAAGGCTCGATGTCCTGCTTAGCTCTCTGCATTTTGGGCGAACCACACGACACTAGAAGGAAAGGCAATCGAGCTTGGAGAAAGATAACACATAGAGCAGAGGGACGAAACACGAAAAAGGAAATCAGGATGAGACCCAAGCTTCGTCAACCCCTGCAACCTCTCCATATGATACAGGTTCTGTGTTTGAAGCTACAAGACAACCCGAGGAAGCCCTCCTGCAAAAGGAAAAATTTTCCTCTATAAATACAAAGGACGAAAATCAGAAGGGGGTTGGAGAAGTTCTTTTTAGCGAGAGTTTTAGAAAAATTTGTATTAGGAAAATTTGATAGAGGAAGAGCCGATCAGAATAACTTCTATTCTCAACAATTTGAAGGATTCCCATTCGGTAATTGTTAGTTTTTTTTTTTTGTGTTCTTTTTTTTTATCATTGTATTGAGGATCTTGAATAATTTAGAACTTTTTGTTCCTGGGCTGATTTCGTGTGGGAATTTGGTTCCTGATGTATAAGCTCTTCTCTTTGACTTAGTTTTCTTTTGTGTTGTCTTCTCTCTGTTTGTTAAAATGACTAGGCTGATTTGATTTGTTCTAATGTTGATAGTTGCCCTAACATGTCGATTCATTTTTACATGAAAGTTGATCTTTCAATTGCTTATCTGTTCAGCTGTTAAGTTCCTATTTGGATAATATTATAGTGGTTTTAATGGTTAAGTGTTGGCTGCACACCACCTGTTTGATAAACAATGAGTCTTGATTCCCTCTTCATAATGGATGAGGAATCCGTATGTGGTTCTGCTATGGTCCTAGAAGTAACAGTTTTATTTTCCCTATTCCCTTTGTTAGAATCTGTTCCACAGGGAGTTGTTGATGTTGCTTGATTAATATGCTAATTCGTTTATTGATTCCAAATATTTCAGGCATTGTTTGGATGTATATGAAGGGGTTATAAATTTGATTTTTAGATGTTGATTCATTTTCTTGCTTGGAAGTATGAGTATTGAGACTGACCTTTGTGTTCTATCTTATGCCTATGAATCTAATGACCTGTTTTTTTTTCAAAGCAAGGATTAGAAGCTGTTTTTTGGGTTTGATTATGATGGAGTAAATGATTGTTTTTGTTCAAAAATAAAAAAATATTTGAGCATAGGCTGCGAACATGTTTTTCTCATCAAAAGGTTTATTTTATGGTTGGAGGATTAATTTTTAGGCTCCTGTTTGCTTCTTGTATGATGGTTGGGACCTTTGTATTCTGTCTTGTGCTCATGAATCTAAGGACCTGTCTTTTTTTTAAGCAAGGATTAGAAGCTGTTTTTGGGTTTGATTATGATGGTGTAAATGATTGTTTTTGTTCAAGACTGATGCTTGATAAAAGTGATGGAGCATGATACCTTAAGTAAAGGAACCTTATCAGTTGTAAATCCATGGAAGACTATATTCTCTTTTTGGGTCTTCTTCTTCTTTTCTTTTTTTCCTTTGGACATTTAATTTTAAATTCAAATGCGCAGTGTGCAGCGTTTAATCACAACCAAGCAGTGAGGACTTTGTTTTTATATATGGATTAAATGAGTTTCTTTGAATTAATAGCTTTTTTTTGTTAGCACTGGCGCCAATGGAAACCAATTTATATGGTAACGAATCTTCTAAATAATGGACCTTTCAATTGTGGGGTAAAACATGTACAGTAGCTTTTTGAACCATTATATTTCACTTTGGTAAGCCATTATACGGGTTTGTTTCTCTTTGTAAAAAATATTGCTGTTTTGACTTTTTTTTTGTTTTGTTGAGTTTACAAATCTTATATATATATATATATAATGTATAGAAGCTTTTGAACCATTATATTTCATTATGGTAAGCCGTTACACGGGTTTGTTTCTTTTCAAAAAAAATATTACCGTATTGATAATTTTTTTTTGGTTTTGTTGATTTTAAAATCTTTACATATATATATATATATATATATATATATATATATATATATATATATATATATATATAATTGAACTTTGTAAAAAAATAATGGGATTAGTTGAGCCGTGACAGCTTGTTAATCTTACAATGTTCTTTTAGAATCATTTAAGTTGTGACAACTCGATGATTCAATTTTTTTTTCTAAACATAATTTTTTTTATAATTTATCTGTTTATTTTATTTTTTTTTAAAAATGGTAAAACAAATAGTTTCAAAAGTTATAAAAAATTTGCACAATCAATTTAAGGTACCGTCTTAGGACGGGTATATTAGGGGTGATGTGAGATTGAGTTTTCACCCTTCCCTTTACATAACTGATTCCCGAATCCAATCTGGTTTCAACGACTATTTTTCTTAATTTTTTCTAATTTTTCTTAATAAAAATAAAATTGGTGGCGACTCTTAAATTTTTTTAATTTGAGTTGCTATTTTTGCCACGATCACGGTCGCAACACTTACACTAAGTTGACTTTTTTTTTTTGCATGTTGATTGATAGTGACTATATTCTCCACAAGATTTGTATGCTCTCCTTTTAACTAACGACTTATTTATTGACAATTCAAGCCTACTTTTAAACCTTCCTACTAGACCTACTTTATCAGACTCATTCCTTCTTTTATCTTTTGTTTGTGATATGTGTGGGTCTTTGGTATTGAAATTTGAAACGTCATGCAGTGTATAACACATCAAATTTCGCTGGTTTGACTCTAGAAAAGTTTCATTCACATCAGATATTTATGTTTCCATTGCAGTGGCTATGTTATAAACATAATCAAGTTCTATCATAATAAATTTGTAGGCATCTTCTGATCTTTTAGCCAAATAAAATTTTTTGTTAAATTGACGCTACATATGCATACTTCGCAAACACATCTGATTCATGATTTTGAATATCAATGTCACCAACCTCAATACTTCAATTGGCTTCTTTTGTCCAACGCTGCAAAATATACTAGCCAGGAATTTGAATAATATTTTTTACTTGGAAAATTACCAAAATGTGCGTACATAGTATTCCTATAAATTCATAAAGTTGACAGCCACATGTAGCATTCTTTGACTCTAAATTTACATCAACAATGAATGTATCACGAGCATTAAAATAATTAGATACTCGATACTTACATTGTGACCCTTTTTTGTCAATCTTCTCCTTTGCAAATGGCTGACACTTGCAAGCTCATTATGAAACTTTTCAAACACATTTATAAAATAAACTGATGCAGCGTGCTCCTCAATTTTTGAGCCAATACTCAAAATGTGTGATTTGTGTCTAGACTCAAAGTCCTTTCTTTTTTCAGCTTCATAATGGTTATCAATTGCCTTCTCAAGTTTTACCACAAAGTCTCATAGTATTATGGTTGCATCAACAAATGAGTCAAAAAATGAATTGATGCTCTCACTTCTTTGTGCAGTATTCATACTGGCAACAAAAATACTTTTATTATAAACTGATATCCATGATTCTCTAATTTCAAATAACCTTTGAAGTCATTCATTTTCCTGCAATTCGTACTCAACCATTATACACTGTCAATCATCTGCAAAATCCTTGACAGTTGACGATTCTCGAATGCACTTCTTCAGCTCACACTTGAATGTTGAATTTTTGTGATATATATGTGAAATTTTTTCAGGAAACTTCTTTCTAATGTGCCACAAGCATAGACAATGGTGAGTTTTTGGAAATACTTTGGCCACAACAGCTCCACTAGCTAAATCCTGATCAGTTATAATAGATAGTAGCTTCTTTCCATACATTGCTTCAAGTCAAGTTTGAAATAACCATATAAAAGATGTCTCACAATCATCTTGTAATAATGCACAACCAAATAAAATTGATTGAAGATAATGGTTCAACCCAGTAAATTGGGCAAATGGCATGCTATATTTGTTGGTATTATATGTTGTATCAAAAGTAACAACATCTCCAAAATGTTGATAAGCTAACATTGATCTAGCATCTACCCAAAAAAAGTTTATCATTCTAGCATCATCGTCACATTGTATTGCATAGAAAAAGATCAGAATTTTGAGCTTACTTTTGTTTGCAATAATTAAAAACAACTTGTGAATCTCCAATATCCAAATTCTTCATCTAAACATTTCTCATATGATTCCAGCAATCTCTATTAGAAAAAGATAAATTACTACCATTAAACATTGCAACAACCTTTCCAGTAGACAAACTTTTTTCACTAAACTTTTCAACAAGGTTTTTTGCAGCAACATTCATTTTTCTATGACATCTTAAATAAGACACACTCTTAAGACTAGTCATGACATGATTATAATTATTGTCAAAAGATTTTATAACTCATCATATGTCTCGCTTCTTATCTCCTGTCACACTAAGTCATGCTTGACATCCTATGCGTATTGTTGAACACTTTTTCTTAACTTTTTCCATGTTGCCATCAATTTTTTTATTTTCACCACTTTTCTCATTGTGTTCACTTTCCTAACACATACAAAAATGCAATAAATTTTTTTACTAGAGTGAGTACAAATCCCAAATCCCTTTGCCTTAGCAAATAATGTATACATTTCCTCAACTTTTTTCAAAGAATTAAATTTCAATTCAACATGAGGCTCACCAATGTGTTCTTCAATAATAGAAGATAGTGGCATATCAAGAAAGTCAGAACCTATTACCGGTTTATTGTCCAAATTGAGATTAGTTTCCATATTCATGTGAGACAAATTGATTGAGTCCAAATCCATTATTTGCTAGCCTGAAACAATAAATTGAAAAAAAATTAAATTCAGATTGGTCTAGTTTGCAATCACCTATCAAAGGCTTTAAGATTTATCTAATTTAAGAAAATTAACAAAAATTAAAATCATATATTAGTTAATATAAAAAAGGTAAACTAATTATAAAATTGTTAGTCAAAACATTTTAAAGATAAAAAACAAAAAGACATAAAAAATTTTGATTTAACAAGAAAATGACAAAATCAATTTTAAAATGAAAGGTTTCTTAAAAAAAAACATTTATGAACTTCTCTCTAAGTTATGTAATATACTGCATCCAATGTGTAATCATAGGGATACAAATGACAATGCAAAAACCATTAAAAAAAGGAAAAAGAAAGGTTATGAGTAGAGAAGATAATAATCTCATCTTAATCAAATAACCAACAATTATTAAAGTAAGGAGTGGAGTTACAATACTCAACCAAAAGCCAAAAAAAGAAGACAAATAAATGTACCTTACTTGTGATAGTCCCGCATTCACTCACGTTTGGAAGAAAAATAGGGTTTAAAAGAAAAATGGGTTTTGGGGAGGTGAGAGAAGAGGGAGTGGGGTGGGATGCTCATTGTTAGAGAGAGGGAAACGAAAATCAAAGTAAAAAAAGTGTCACGTGATTACCTTTAATGAAATAATCTTAACCATTAGATGAAATTGAAACTAACAATTAAAAATGAGTATAAGAGGAAAAAACTTATACTGATATAAGTTGATCTTTTTTTTTTATATATATATTAGAGGATAAAACAACTTCATTATAAAAAAAATAATCACTGAATTAAAAACTTAACTCAAACCTAAGTTTGCTTGTACAATATCTCTCAAAACTTGAAACCTCCTCTCTCACTTGTTCTATCTCTCTCTCTCTCACACACACACTTAGGTCATTTATAGCAAAGACTCCAAGCTTTTTAAGTAAGACTCCTTGACCTCTAAACTTCCTTAGCAAAACTTCTTGCTTTCAAGCTTTCAAAAGATAAAAAATAAATAAAACTAATTATAATAAAAAAATTGCGTGAACCATTTTCCTAACATCATGAATAAGAATTGAATTTAAAGCCTTTGTATAAACGTAGGTTAATATTAGATTATGTTTGATGCATCGTATAAGAAATATCTGATAGTATATGATTATACTATTAGGTCTTAGTAGGAGTGCAAATTGATTCAGATAACCCGACCAATCCGATCAATCTAAATCGAACAAATTAAGTTAGGTTGGTTTGGTTTGGGTATATTGATTGCTTAATTGGTTCGTTTCTCAGATTTGAAATTTCAAAACTGAACCAAACCAAACCAAACCAAATCAAACCAAACTATTTTTTTCTAAACTCGTGAACACGTTTCAATTTTTACCAAATCAGTTCCAAACCCTTTCAATTTTTTTTCCCAAATCCCTAACCCAGTCAGGCAGTCACCCTCACCTTTCTACTGCCGCTCGCCCCTCGCCCCTCATCACTCATCGCTCGCCCTTCGCCGTCTCACCCCATCACTGCTCGATGCTGCTTGCCCTGTTCGCCTTGGTTGCCGCTGCTTGCTGCTCAGTAAGTATTTAACTTTTTCTTCACCACAAACTCCCTTCACTCTCTACTAGCCTCTTTTATAAGATGAATGAGGTATCGAAGATGAAGCTATATATGTGTCTTTGTTTTTTTTTTCTTGAGATCCACCTCTCTCATTGAGGTGATCAGAAATAATCAAGGGAGCAGTGGATTTTGGAGAAAATCGAGTTATCCAGAGACTTCCTAAAGAATCACTTTTGTGATAGATATTCTCTGCTTCCTTTCTCTCAGATAGTGCATTAGAATCAACATGCTCAGTATTATTTGTATTTTGTCTAGATGAAGATGAATGTGATGCCATTTCTTCTTTGTCCTTACTAAGGCCCAAGATGGAACAACTTTTATTCTCCACCTAGTTATTTTTACCGCTTTCATGACTGTTAAACATATTTAGAGGCTTAATCTTAGGCTGTGATGATAGATCAGCATCATATATCCCAGTAGACACTTTAAACTTATTTGATTGCAAATATTGTTTGTAAAAGCTATTGTTTTTTGCACAACAGGTTATTGGAGTAGCATCTATTCCATGTACCACGTTACCTGGCTCTATATCCTCACAACCCTTTCCTTCTTGATGAGACATTCTTGTTCTTACATTCTTCAAGCATGGGCAATTTATAGCTTGAAAAATGGATTTGAATCCTATATTTTTTGGCTTAGAATCTTGATTCGTATTGTATGTGTCAAGTTTCTCATCAGGCTGTAGATTATGATGATATGGATTTGTAAGGGTAGGAGCCAAAGTGTTTGAATCATGTTGAATTGATTGTGATAATCCTTTCACTATGTTTGAAATCCAATTCATGAATGAGCTATCCTGTTTAACATAGGATTTGGAACCCAGAAGTTTCTTGAACTTGCATTTTAACTCTTTTACTCCCAATTATCAACTGTTGTTAAAAGTTATGTCTCTTCTTACCTGTCGAAAAAACCCAGCACTGTAGGATTTGTCTTTGTGTAGAATAATTATCCTATATTATCAATTGGCATTTTACCTGGTTTGATATGACACTGGAGAATTTTCAAGAGAGGCAAAGAGATCAATGCTTTATCATTGATTGATTTGATTCACAATTTGGCCATAATAATCTTGATGCTTCACTTAACAAAGAAGTCTTGCTAGTCTTTCAAGCTTTTAAGGTAACATTTATAAGTACATTAATTATGCTTGATTGTTAAAATCTAGTATACACAAATTCTAACATTTTGTTTGTCTTTATTGCAGGATGTAGATGAAGTTGAAAGATAAATTGGCATTTTGGGTTTGATATAAACAAGAAATCTCAAAAATCAATGATCATGTGACTCAACTTAAAATTGAATATTCATTGCCTGATGGAAGAACAAAGGTTAGTTTATGTTCTAATATTATTTGGAATTTTGGATACATTGCGTGTACTTTTCTGTATTGCATGTATAATTGTTTAGCTAATTTTTGTGTTAAAAAAATAATGGCCAACCCAATCACCCAAACCAAACCAATCCGTAAATGTTCAGTTCGGTTTGGTTCGGATTTGACTATCAAAAAATAAGAAAACTGAACCAAACTAAACCAATTCGTTTTATTTGGTTCAGATTTATTTTTCCCAGGAACCGAACCAAACCACCCAATTACACCCCTAGGTCTTAGCATGTGTTTAGTGTTGACACATGATAGGATAGTCAAATTTAATAAACCATATTTATCCTATTCTTACATGATAACTTTATCATCTCTCACCCTATGATAAGACCTTATAAGATAACTATACCAACCCTGTCCCTCATTTTCATCTCTATCACTCAAAGCTTTCTTTCTTAAAAAGTTTCAATTTCCTGTCCAAAAAACACAAAAAGAAATAATCATAAAAAAATTATCAATTTTCGGTAATCTTCAAATTAAGAATTTGAAAGGGCATCTGCTCCCAGTTTAAGAATTTGGGCTTTCATTATGCTTTTGATATCTTTATCTTGTTTTTGAGAAAGGGCATCTCTCTGTCTTTGAAAACTTGCAAGTTTTTGTTGGGCTCTTTGGTGAAAGCTAATGAACTTCAGAAGAGTTACAGAGTGTTTGATGTTTATATGTCAAGGTGTTTCTCCGGATGTTTACACATTCACTATTGCGAGTAATGCGTTTTGTAAGGGAAGGAGGTTTGATTATCAATGCCTAAGACAAAGATGGATGAAGCTCTGGAAAGTGAAGAAATACCTGTTTTCAGATATATTAGACGCTATTTATGTGAATACTGTGGCATCTGCAGGTCCAAAAAGACCCTAATCACCTCTCATATCAATTCACACCCCAAGGTACATTTTTTAGTTGTTTTTTTCCTTTCTTATTTTTAATTTGTGTGCTGCAAAATTGAATTTTTTTATGCAAGGTTATCTAGTTGATGACTTTTTTTTTTCTTTTTTTTTTAGGAATTGAATTGCTGCACATTACATCCCAAATCGTTTGGTTCTTTTTTTTAATGCATGAGAAGGTGAATAGTAATATAATCATATTAGATAATTTTATATATTATCAAGTTATTTATATTATATGTACAAAATATTTAATAATATAAAAATTTATCAACTTATTTATATTATCAGATTTTATCCTATTATCTTATACTATTATATTTTATACTATCAAGTATATTGAACGCAACCTTACTAATTAAGTTAATCCTTCTTTTTTCTTTTTTGTCTACTAATTAAATTAATCCTTCGAACAAAGTAGGAAGCACGACTAATAGGAGATAAAATTTGGGCTCTATTCTCAGCCCATATAAGCCCATCAAGAAAATACAGTGTTCCATCTCTACTCCGCGCGCTGGAGACAATTGACACACACGACACCCCCTTTCCCTCTCGTTTCTGAAAACGGAGAAAGGAGGGAAAGAGAGAGAGAGAGAGAGAGAGAGAGAGAGAGAGGGAGAGAAATAAAAAGACACATTTCAGAAAGGAAAAGCTCCCATTGTTGTTTCTGAAATAGCTCCCATTGTTGTGTGCAAAAATGGCCGTACGCCGCCTTAAGCTGGAGGACTACGACGACGACGACGACGACGACGTAGAAGAAGTAGCGAATGAAATACAAGGCGAAGTTCAACCCCAGCCACACACAGTCCCAGTCACACTCCAACCTTCAAACCCTACCAATTTTCCCTCCGAGCCTCTTCAAATCTCTGACGACGACGACTTCGTCGATGTCTCCGACAATCTCTCGCCGCCATCTCCTCCACCGGCGCCGGTTCCCGGACCTCAGGCTCCCGGCTGTCCTATCGGCGTTTCTCTTCGTCGCCTTGGATTGGGCTTGAAGAGAGAGTGGCTGGGTGCTTGTCTTCGCGAACTCGAGGGCTCTATAAGAGGCTTCGCAGGGTTCGATGTTACCACAAAGGCGAAACTGTGTTTCGAGCAATTTCTGTTTTCTGATATGAACTTCTGTGGAAGCGGCGTGCTTCCTGCGAACGTGGCTTCAATGCATCTCGTTGATCTCCCCGGTCCCTATGTAATGCAGGTGTGGCTTTCGTTATTTGTTGGATTGCTTTCAACGATTGGGTTAATTAGCTATATTCTTCGTGTTATTACAATTATTGCATTTCAATATTATTATATTTTTGTTGAACTCTGCTACTTACCAGAATTATTATATTTGATGTTTGCAAAAATGCTTAAATGACTGCATGACTCAATTTTATTATTTTCGGCTCAAGGTTGGTTTATGTAACTGGAATTTAATGCTTCATCTTGCTTGGTATAAATTTGTGCATGTTTGGTTTTAATTATTTAGGAAAAAATCATTTTTTTTTTAAATTTCAAAAGATGTCTCATTTTGATTATAAGCTGTTTTGAACACAAAATAAGATAATCCAAACACACACTTAATGTGTTTTAGTTACAAGAAAGTATTAATTGAATTAGAGCCTTCCTTTGATCCTTTCCCAGAACATCCATAGCATCTCAGGTGGATAAGATCTAAATTATGCTCTTAAATGATGGATGGTGGGTCAAGCAATTTTGCTTAGATGGTTACTGACCAACCAGTAACCATGATATGCATTTTCTGCCGACTGCTCATTGCTCTCAATTTCATTAGTAGAACCTGAAAACCACATGCTCATGCATTTTCATCACAATATTTGATTTACTGTGGATTCACTGGATTGCATTGGTAGGTTGATGAAATAATTAATATCAGTTGCCCTCTTCGAGGCAGATATCAACAAGCCCCTCCCGGACTTAAAAGGTGCCTGAAGTTGTCAATGACTGATGGCGTTCAGAGAATCTTTGGAATGGAGTACAGGCCCATTCAAGCTCTTGAAGTTTGTGCACCTGCTGGTTTAAAGGTTTCTCTGGTGCCACCCCTTCTTTTAATTTGAATACATAGACATGGTGCGCTCCAGAAAAAACGCTTTTTGATATTCCCCTTGAATACATGCGAATTAAGATTGACTTATGGAGATTATGGTGGTGGTGTTATTGTATAGTATTCACGTTTGTGACTGTGATTTAGCAAGACGTATTTTAATACTTGAATTGTGCTAGACCATGCCCAAAATAATGCTCATCTTGCATATGTGCCACAATTTTGGCCTTAAGAAATAAGTTAATTTCTATATTGACTATTAACCTTGTGCTCACTGGGTTGCGTTTGCACATTTTATCACAAATAAGTAATTCCTGAACTGCACTAATTTGGATATAATACTTTTAGTGAATTTAATTCTTCTGGTATATGTGGTATCAGCTCTATCAAATAAGTATTGATCCATTCTTAATTTTCCTATTTTTGTGTGGCTTCCTCTTGCTTTATCACTTCCATCTGCTATCCATGTGACACACAAATTATTTGCTTCGTTTCCTTGTTAGTAAGGGTGAATTTGAGGAATCTATTTGATACCTGTAGGTTGCCATATCTAATGTACATGTGCGTCATGGACTTCTTATGCTGGTCCCTGAAACCATTGAAATTTTGGGGGGATTAGTTGAGCTGCTGGATGCAGCTCGAAAGCGGCTGGTTGATGAATTGAATAAGCCACCTAGGGGAAAAAGGTACAAATTATTGCAATAGGATTATTTGGACTAATATATGTAATGGAAAGTTATATCTTAATATGGAAGCTGCATTGGTGCAAACTTTCTTGTTATTTCTATGTTTCTTGCTGGCTTCTACTATTATAATTTGTGATTTTACTGTATATAGGAAAACCTTGATAAGTTAGTCTTCATTATGCTCATGCAGAACTAAAAATGGAGTGCTTCCTCCTTTAGCAACTAGAGCAACTCTTGCTGCATGGCCGTCTAGTGGAGTTGGTAATCTTGGGCTCAGTAGCTCCACGTTGCAAAGTACTGATTCTGTCCAGGCAAACAACCAAGGTACATCCTTATCTTACAGATAAAAATACATTTATGTTTGTGTGGATTGGGGTGTATACCAATGATGTAGCCAATCTCCATCTTAGTTTTCTTGATTTTGTTCTCATCTGTTCTCCATGTATGCGTTTAACTACAGGTGCTGGCCTGAGCATGTCTGGCACTGGTAATAGCTTAATAACAGAAGATACTTTGCTCATGGGTGTACAAAATAATGCTCCCAATTCAATACCCCAAATGGTTTCAAATGCTGAGGCCATGAATATGGATATGCATGGGGATACCAATCCTGTGTCCTTTGCTAATTCTATGGCTAACCAGTTCTCTTCTATCGTAGCAAAGGCTGAGGAGATGCATATAGATACTGCTAGCATAACCAGGGAAAATTCTGTTAGCAACCAATCTTCTCATATGTTTTCAAATGTTGCAGTGGCACATAACGACACTGTTCAGATAACAAGAGAAAGTTCTGTGGCTACCAAGTGCTCTCCTGTTGCTGAAAATGTTGAGACAGACAGGGATAGAATTCCTATAATCACGGATAATGTTCTTCTGAGAGGATCCTCCTCTACTGTTTCAAACACCGATGATTTTCATATGGTTGATGCCAGTGACCACCCACTCATACCGTCTGGAGACCAAGAAGTCCCTTTCACGTACTTAGCTAGTTTGTCAGCCAAGTGGGCTGCAATGAAGGAGAAAGCTCCTTTTGTTCAGGGTAAAATTAAGGTAAAATGTAAAAACTAACTACTGTTTCTTTCTTTGGGCATTGATTTTCACTTCTTGTGCATATGTCAGTACTGAAATTGCTTTTATTGACCCTTCAGCCATTATGAGTAGAAGGAATGGCCTGACTACCAACATATTTTACTATAATATTGTCAAAAGTTCTTGGAGCAGAACCCATGTGTTTTGTCTTCTCTCCTCTTTATGTTAAGCTTCATATTGTTTGAGATTTTAATATCAGGCATTCATTGCTATTCTATAGTGAAATTGGTTCTTGGATGAAATTTTCTGGCGAGCATGTTATAGTATTACTACTTATGTTTTCTTCTGAGTTTTTGCGATCTTATTTTTATCCTCAAGTGTAAATGCAATTTTTTTTTTGGTAGTGCTTTTTGACTGGTGTGAAGGGTTTCCAGTATAAGAAAAGGACAACATACGAGCTTCAAGCATATGTAGACGATGGTAGTCTTATCTCTGAAATCCTCATTGATCATGATGTGAGTTTGCTCTAGAATTTAAGCTTTTATTATGCGGGCTTTATCTTTTTACCGTACAAAGTTGATCAATGATAGAATTTTTTAGGTTGTACAGAAAGGAATTGGTTATTCTCCTGAGGAGGTCACTGCAGCTCTTTCTTCCCCTGACATGAAAATAGTCCACAACATGAAGGAGAAAATGCGTAAATTCCAAGCTTTTTTAGCAAACTTTGAGGTAATACAAATCTCTCTTTCTATGGACATAAGGGCGTCTTACAGATTCCTGCCAAGTTGTATGCAGTTAGCCATGAGAAATGGCTGCAAATTAATAATTGTTTCTTCATTCTGTTAATTCATATCTTGCTTTTTCTCTCTAGGGAGTAATACTTGTGGAATTAAATAGAAAATCTTCCCTTCCACTTGCCCTAGAGATGAGTCAAGGCTGTCCTCAATCTGATGCGTGGTTACTTCTGAGAAGGCTGAAGTCTCTTTACCCTGCGCAAGTTCAGAAACATTTCCCTTCGGATCCAATTGAATTATCCCCTTGATTATCTGAATGGCTAGCATTTCATAATTTGGCGGGACAGAGTTGGGCTCTGAAAATTTTTACACCAAGCTAACATAACGTGAATAGCAATATGCTGTTAGAGGCTATTGCACGAATTGTCCAGTAGTAAAGTTGAGCAAAGTTTGAAGTCGATACTTGATACCGCATATACTTTAGAGTTAGGTTTTAGACAATTGACAAATTTTTCTAATCTAGTTAAACAAGAATAATTAAGATGGAAAAACTAAAATTAAAACAACTAAACAATTATTAAATTAAATTAACCAAATTTAAATTGATTAAGGATCAAAATTCACCTAGATTAATTTTAACACTAATGTCAAATTATTATATCTAGATAATTTATTTCATGAATATTTAGTGACAAAACATGTATTTATGGAAGATTCATTTAACATTAAAGCACTAGAAATCAATAAATAATTATATGTTTTGATTTTGGTTACATAATTAATTATATGTTTTACTTTCTTAATTGAAGGTAACTTATTAACTCATCAATTGTATTTGGAAACCATAATTAATATCCAATAATTGCTATCAGAGCTCATATAGCATAAACAAACTGCAAATCATGAGGATCGAATTCATTTAAGATTTATTCATACTATTGAGAGATCATAATTGATATCTAGTGATTATTATCAAAACTTAGATAGAATTGAATTCATCTAAAATTTATACATATTACTAAGAGGCAAATAAAACAATAAACATTAAAGATCTAAAAACTAAGTAACAATAAATTAAAAATGGTTTATGCCAAAATAATCAAGGTTTTATCTTCTCTTTTGTATAAAAAAATTTAATCTGAAAAACCCATGGACAGCCTCACTACTGCCCTTGCACTGCTCCCCGTGCGTCCCTTTTGCAGCCTTTGTTCTCCCTGCAGCCTTCCCCTGCCTCTATTTATACCAGTTGCTGTGACAGACTCCTTTCTCAATTAGATTAGGTAATATCCTATGGATCAGTATCTTCTCATGTAAGATCATATTATGAGAGAAAAAAATACAAAAGCTTAATTGGTGAATCCTATATAAATTGTAATGAGTCATACTATAATAAAATATATATCTTTTTTTTTACTTATAATATGACCCTCTCACGTTAATTTGAGAATTCTCATCCATATGGTATCTTCCAACAAGTATAGTTTAGTTACTGCATGTTTGGAAACCTGTTTCTCCCAGCAAACTGACGTTTAGAATTTTTGAACGACTAAAATCATGTTTGAATATTTTTAATCTTCATTTGATTCAATGTGATTCACAGCTAAATATACGTTGACTAAAAAGTAAGAAAATCTTGTTTTTGTATTAAAGTTATTGTCTCTAACTCACTTTTTAGATAAAAAATTTTAAACATAAATTACGTTATTATAAACTTATTTTTAACTAAATTTAAGTTTATAAACACACTTTCAACTAAATTTAAGTTTATTAATTTTAATTCAAACACACACTTAATGATTGCATCACCTTTGTTATGCCTTCTAATCGTGGGCCTTATTGCAAAGTGACCCATCTCACATCACAAAGTCTCAACTGATAAGAGATGACTATTTTCTTTTTGAGAAATGTTTCATCTTCTTATCTAATCTTCTTACTAATTATTTTAATTATTAAATAAAAAAATATTAAATACTTTTTTATGTTCTTAATATATTAAATATATTTATTTTTTATTTAATATTAAGAAGATTATTATGATAAACTTGTAGAAATATATAATATTACTCTTTCTTTTCATCTAAATTTGTCTAGCAAGTGAGTCCCATTAAGATATAACTTTTTCTTTCAAGTTGATTGTGGCTTTTCAATTTCTCTTCTTTGCATCCACGAGCCAGCAACATGTTCTTTAATCTTTTAATTCATTGCCATCATACTTTGACCGTTGCCTCAAGTTTGTCATTCATAAATAGTAAAATAGGGATGATACTGTTTACTCCTGTAATTTACCACAAAAGTTTAATAAGTTTCTAATTTAAAGAAAATTAATTGAGATGTCACTAAAACCATTAAACTTATCTATATTGAATTATAATACAGCCTATTTTTATGGATAAAATATGCAGAATTTGACTTATTATCAGAGGCCTTGCATATTCAAGATAAAAATAAAACTGTTCTCCATACTTCACCAAAATCCTTTGTCCTCGGCTCTTAGCATAAATAAGATGGACTTGGAAATGTGGGACAGTTGAGGCCATTTTTCATAACTTATGGCTGATTGACTTGGGTTTTTCTGCCGTGCTCGAGATTCTGATTGGCTTTATGAGATAGCATTTGGTACTAAACCAATTTGAGTGCTACCAACTGGTCTGAGGTGAAGGTTCAAAGTTGACCTATAGGTGTAAGAAAGGCGATATGTACAGGTCCAGAGAAAAGTCGATAAAATGTTTGGTGTTCATTTTCTTCAAAACAAGGAAGGGTCTTCGCTTTGATCCAAGTTCAATAGAAGAAACATGGTGATTGATGGACCTTAAGTGGCATTAGTAGCCTAAATTGGTGAAAATAATGAATGATTCTTGGGAAAAGGAGGAAAGAAACAAGATAATGTATTTGATTAAGATTGTCTGGTTTATACAATAAGGCGAGGCAGGAATTAACCTTTGCTTCTTTCCATCATCATTCGTGTTCCCATAGGAGGTTTAATTGTAGGATGAGATGTCTGCCTCTTCTGTTAGGATGCCTTATTAATTTAATTTGAATTGTAAATCTTCTGTCAGTGATTTTAGCTTTGCTGCTTTTTAGCTAATTAGTTTTGTAAAGTTTATTCTGACATTTTCATCACCTTATTTAAATAGCTACAAGTGTAGATCTATGGAAACAGGTCTGAAGATTAGTAGCAACTGGTTGCAGCTCTCCTGTATTGTAAGGCCAAATACCTCGTGTTTGGATAGAATGTCGTTCTAATCTGTCAGTTCTCAAGTATTGCTCACCATGGTAGTGTTATCGACAAATGCCTCTTTCTAACCAGAATTAATACGAATGCAACTTCAATTTTGAATTGCACTTGTGGAAAGCTAAAATAAATTCTTTGACTGAATTTTAAATTTTTAAGCCATCAAAATGAAGCAGGACGATAAAAAGTGAGATAGGTGAAGTGGGAGGCTTGCAGTTGATCAAGTCATTCAAGTGTCCATAAGAGAAACGATAGGAAGGAATCTTGGGTACTCTCTCCTTACCAATTACAATGTCACTTTTAGGATGGCTAGGCTTATGAACGAGCATAGAAAATCCATATATATATATATATTTTTTTAATAACATGTAGTTTATTTCAGTACATATTATTTCCATATATATATATATATATATATATATATATATTGGTACATGATATTATTTTCATATTAACATTGCATGACCTAGATTTCAAAGGCACGACCTATATATCTGACTGACTTGGGATACAGATATGTCTTTAAACTTGGTAGATCAAGGAGCTTCTTGCTAATTGTATCCCTCTCTGAAGACCCCAACATTAGTAGACAGCGGAAACAAAACTCTACTACTTCAGGGCGAAATATCTTCCAATACAACGTCGTCTTAACCCATGCTGGTACTGTCAAGTACGAGTCCCCACGGCAGGCGCTATTCACAACTGATTTGGCAGCTTTTGTGACTAATCTTATGGGCCACAAACTAACTTGAACTTGTTGTCAACAAATAAACATAAATATAAAACGTTCATAAGCTGAGAGAACTAGATATTTGGCATGATAATTAAAGCTAGCTTACATCTCTCATTTCTGGGTCAAGACGTTAGAAAATTAGAGTTTGATACATTTCAAGTGTTTGGAACATTTTATGAATATGAGTGGAAGCGCACTCAGATCCGTGAAAAAGAATTGATAAAATTTATAAAGCACGTAAATAGTATTTTTGTGGTGGGGTCCATGTGAATAGTATTTTTATGGTAGGATCCATTTGTCAGTACTATTTGCACAAGAAAAGTCGAGCAAGATTTGTAAACCAGATTTAACGTGGAAAACGCCCTTATACACTGAGGGAAAAATCACGGAACAAATTTTAAAAAATATTTCATTATATCAAAGATAATTATAATATCTTATCTACACTTTCTCATATAAGAAGTACAAAATATAATGTTTCCTAGTGAGACTCTCTCCTACTACAATTTATAGTATTACAAAGACTAGAGAATAAACTCAAAATTCTCAGTATATGCTTACACACTACACTCTTGAAATTTACTCACACTCTCTATTTTTCTCTCACTCTCAGAAGCTCACAAACTCGTTTAGTTTTTTTGCTTCTACTTCACTTGGTATCATTCGGATGAAGCAAAGTCTTTATTTATAGAGACTTATCCAAGCATCTCATTTAATGCTTCCACTGTCATCCACCGAAATTTGCTTTTGCCAAATTTCTTCAATTGTAGAAAAACAAGCCTCCCTTTGTTGAAAATTGAGGCTTCCACCGAAAGTACATAAGCACTTTTGACAAAATGAAACAAAGCCACCGAAAGTTTCTTGTAGTTTCTCCAATTTGCAAGACTCCCTTTTTGACTTTTCAAATGCAAGCCACCAACTTACAATTCTTCACCTTGGCTTGCATTTGGAAGAGTTTTCAACCTTTACAAATATTGACCAAGTCCAAGCAATGTTTGAACTTGTCAACTGACAATGACTTTGTCATCATGTCTGCAGGATTCTCAGCTGTGGCTATCTTCTGAACTGCAACTGTACCATTATTGATACTTTCTCTAACAAAATGAAGTCTAACATCAATGTGCTTTGTCCTTTCATGGTAGACTGGATTCTTTGCCAAATGAATAGCGCTTTGGCTATCACAATGTATGACTGGTTCTTTTTTATTCAATCCAAAACTATTCAAAAGACCTTGCACCCATATACTTTCTTTTACAGCCTCAGTCAATGTCATATACTTAGCTTCAGTAGTTGACAATGCAACTGTGGATTGCAATGTCACCTTCCAACTAATAGTACATCCAAAGACTGTAAAGATATAGCCTGTTAATGACTTCCTTTTGTCCAAATCTCCTGCATAATTAGAATTTACATAGCCTACAACCCCACGAGTCTGTTGACCATCAAACACCAAACAGACATCGGTGGAACCTGTCCAATACCGCATGATCCATTTCACAGCTTCCCAGTGTACCTTTCCCGGTTTGCTCATAAATCTGCTCACCACACTTACTGCATGTGAAAGATCTGATTTTGTGCACACCATGGCATACATGAGACTGCCAACTGCACTAGAATAAGGTATATGAGTCATATGCTCCACCTCCTCTTCAATTTCTGGACATTTCTTTGAAGATAGCTCAAAATGCGCAACTAAAGGAGTACCGACTGGTTTAGACTGATCTATATTGAAGCGTTGTAACACTTTCATAATGTAATTTTGCTGTGACAAGCACAATCTGCTACAATGCCTCTCCCTATGAATCTCCATACCAAGAATCTTCTTCGCTGCACCCAAGTCTTTCATCTCAAATTATTTTCCCAATTGAGTTTTCAATATGCTAATTTCAGTCTTGTTACAAGCTGCAATTAGCATGTCATCTATATACAACAATAGATAAATGTGAGAACCGTCTAGAAGCTCTTTAGAATAGATGCAATTATCATATTAGTTTCTGTTGTATCCATTACCAATCATAAATGCATCAAACCTCTTGTACCATTGCCTTGGGGACTACTTCAAGCCGTACAATGACTTTTTTAATAGGCAAACACGATTCTTCTTCTCAGGAACTACGAACCCCTCCGGTTGACTTATGTAGATCTGCTCCTCTAGCTCACCATGTAAGAACACCATCTTCACATCAAGCTGTTCCAGCTCCAAGTCAAATGTACTTACAATAGCTAATAAGATCCAAATAGAGCTATGTTTCACCACAGGAGAGAATACTTCATGGAAGTCAATGCCTTCCTTCTGAGTATAACCCTTTGCTACCAGTCTTGCCTTGAACCTTGGAGGTTCAATGCCAGGGATTCCCTATTTCCTTTTGAAGACACATTTGCAACCAACTATTCTTTTCCCCTTTGGAAGTTGTACCAGCTCTCACGTTTGATTTTTCTGAAGAGATTCAATCTTCTTATTCATTGTTATTAACCATTCCTTTGACTCCTTACTGTTTACTGCATCACGGTAGGTAGATGGTTCATCTCCTACTGCTCTATTCACCATAGCCAATGCAAAGACTATAGGATCTGCATCTGACGATTCAAGTGCACAAGTAATAGAATTCAGATATCTCTGAGGTTTCTGAATTTATCGCCTTTCTCTACTAGTAGCAATACTGTATGGCTCTACTCCTCTGGTTTCTTTACCAGCACCCTTATCTCCAAGTTCATCTTGTTGTTCTATTTCAGGTTGAGCAACACCTGAAGTACTTGGCTAACTTATGTCCTCTTCCTGCTTCATCTTCCCAGTGTCAATCTCCAGCTCCACCTGTTTCTCAACACCATGATCTGTCTCTGCCTGATCTACTTCAGATTCCCGCTTCTGATTCACCACTGCTGCCTTGTCAAATGTGACATCTCTGCTAACAATGATCTTGGGTGAACTTGCCTTTTTTGTACACCACAGTTTGTAGCCCTTCACCCCTCGTGCATACCTTAGAAATATACACCTTCTTGCCCTTACCTCAAGTTTACCATCACTCACATGGGCATATGCAGGACAACCAAATATCTTCAAATCAGAATAATTTATAAGTCAACCAGACCATACCTCTTGTGGAATCTTCAAATCAAATGCAGTTGATGGAGATCTATTTACCAAGTATACAGCTGTATTGATCGCCTCAGCCCAAAATGATTTGGGAAGTTTAGCATTAATCCACATGCATCGTGCATGCTCTAGAAGTGTTCTATTCATCCGTTCTGTAACTCTATTTTGCTGTGGTGTTCGAGGTATAGTATAGTGCCTCACTATACCTGCATTCCTGCAGAACTCTTCAAATTCTTTGCTGTAGAATTCCCCGCCATTGTCTGTTTTCAGCCGCTTGACGGACTGCCCGGTTTGCTTTTCGACCATGGCCTTCCATTGCTTGAATTTTTCGAACACCTCATCCTTTTGCTTCAAGAAATAAATCCAGACCTTCCTGGAATAGTCATTTATCAGAGTAAGAAAATAACGAGCACCATCCAATGAGTTAGCAGGGGCTGGACCCCAAACATCCTAGTGGACATACTCCAGAATGCCCTTGCTGGTGTGTTTTACAGAACTGAACTTTACTCGTTTCTGCTTTCCAAATACATAATTTTCACAGAAGTCGAGTTTACAATCCTCTTCCAGTAAGTATTGTCATTCCCTTCTCACTCATATAACCAAGCCGCATGTGTCACAACTTTATAACATCATCTTTTGATCTTTCAGAGGATAAAACAACAGCAGTGCCACTAACTGTGCTCCCCAGCAATAGATAAATTCCGCCCTACAGTTTTCCTTTCATCACCACCATTGAGCCTTTGGTCACCTTCAAAATACCACCCTCTTCAGAGAACTTGTACCCCTGGTTGTCTAGGGCACTCAAAGAGATCAGGTTCTTGCCCAACTCCGGTACATGCCATGCTTGAAATGTCCTTGTAGTACCATCATCCAATCTGATTCGTACCTCTCCTCCACCTACAACAGCAATTACCCTGTTGTTTCCCAATCGGACTTTTCCTTCTCGCTTTTGATACGAAGAGAAAAAATTTCTATTAGGTGTCATGTGAAAAAATGCGTCAGAATCCAGGATCCACTCGTTGCCCAAGTCACTAGTGGAAACTATTAGGACAGATTCAGCATCACTACCATCAGAACTTGTAAATGTTATGTTGGCAGTATTTCCTTGTTTCTCCTTTCTCATGGGGCAATTTTTTTAGATATGCCCTGGTTGGTGACAATGAAAACATTTTAAGGACTTGTGATTTTTGGACTTTGACCTCCCTTGCTTTTGCTTCCCGATCCTCTTTCTTGACTACGCCCTCTTGTCAACCCATCTGCAGTATTATCAGCACTGGATCCTGTTGCCAATTTCTGATACTCATTTGTCATCAACGCCTCCTTGACGGTTTTGATGGAGATGGTGGACCTACCATACATCATGGTATCACAGAAATTATCATAGGACGGAGGTAATGAAGTCAATAAAATCATAACTTGATCAATATTTTCGACTATAATTTCAGTCGCTTGTACATCAGAGATCATCCGATTGAAGTCGTTAATATAATCTCGAATTAGTTTTTCTCCTGAAAGTTTGAATGTGTACAATCTTTTCTTCTTGTAAAGTTGGTTTGACAAAGTCTTTATAGAGTACTTTTCTTCCAAAGCTTTCCAGAGTCCATCTGCAGTCTTCTCGTTTATAACCTCTCGCAGCACATTGTCTGCCAAGCTCAACTGTATTGTGCTACGTGCCTTGGCCATTATCTCCTCCTTTTTATCAGAAGACAATGTTTCCGGCAACTTACTTTCACCTTCCAACACCTTTGACAGGCATTGCTGATCTAGCAATGCCTGCAGCTTCAGCTTCCATAAACTAAAGTCGTTGGATCCATCAAACTTCTCCACATCAAATTTTGACACTGACATCTTCGATCTGAAATTTGATCAAGTGGCTCTGATACCACTTGTTAGGAAATCAGAGTTGGATACACCCCAAATGTTTTGAACAATTTATGGATGTGAGCGGAAGCGCACTTAGATCCATGAAGAAGAACTGATAAAATTTGTAAAGCAAGTGAATAGTACTTTTGTGGTGGGACTCACATGAATAGTATTTTTATAGTGAGACCTACTTGTCAGTATTATTTGCACAAGAAAAATAAATCAAAAACTGCACACCAGATTTAACATGGAAAATCCCCTTGTACACTGAGGAAAAAACTACGGGACAAACTCCGAAAAATATTTCACTATATCAAGGATAATTACAATATCCTATCTACACTCTCTCTTACAAGAGGTACAAAATATAATGTTTCCCAGAGAGACCCTCTCCTATTACAATTTGTAGTATTACAGAGACTAAAAAGTAATCCAAAATTTCCAATTTATGCTTACACACTACACACTTAAAATTTTCTCACATTCTCTATTTTTCTCTCACTCTCAGAAACTCACAAACTCGTCTAGTTTTTTTGCTTCTGCTTCACTTGGTATCATTCGGATGAAGCAAAGTCTCTATTTATAGAGACTTATCCAAGCATATCATTTAATGCTTGCACGGTCATCTACCGAAATTTGCTTTTGCCAAATTTCTTCAATTGTAGAAAAACAAGCCTTTCTTTGTTGAAAATTGAGGCTTCCACCAAAAGTGCTTGCACTTTTGACAAAATGAAACAAAGCCACCGAAAATTTCTTGTAGCTTCTCCAATTTGCAAGACTCCCTTTTTGACTTTTCAAATGGAAGTCACCAACTTACCCAAGAACCATTCGGCCTTCCTTGGATAGGACCTTCCCTTGGGTCAGTTCTGACTCAAGAAACCCTGGAGTGACTATAGTTATTCCTATGTCCCTTCCCAATTCAGTTCTCAGATTCTCATACAAGCTGAACACTGCTGTTTTGCTCGCCTGTAGATTTTGAAAAATATAAATTGGTTACTGGATAGTGACACGAGCAAGATATCTTAACGGAAGCTTAGCTTGTTGATGAGGTTTCGTGTCTTACATTGTAGATCATCTCTCTTGGCGCAGGCAACCATGCATTCACGGAAGCTATGACCACGATCTTACCTTTGCATTTTCTGAGGTGGGGGAGTGCAAATTAAGTGCCATACGCCGAACCCGAGAAGTTAATGTCCTGTTAAATATAAAGAGTTGTCATCTGAAAATAAGTTGCAATTGCAAGAGTTATCCTCTGAAACCCATTCAATTCAACATTGAAATCCTATGAACATTTTGTGCTCTATCTCTACTAGTCTGCTCCTGGATGAGGAACTAAACTAGTAAGCAATGTACTTCCAAAACCACCTCACCATGAAGTGGATGTAAATGTTCATAATTAAATTAACTTAACCTGCTGCAGAGAACAGTTATTGATGATAGACTCGTTACCATTACGGGTGCAGAAATAGTGATATCAGTGGATTCTTCAAACAACAAGAGAGGAAATATTCCAGCAGTGTTCACAAGATGATCCACTAGACGCGCTCCTCTCCTACCATACTCATGCTAGATGCTTTGCATCACAAATCAAAAAAGGAAAACAATTCAACTTATTAGTTATAAGAACAGATTGTTGGAGCTTTAAATGGTTCAAAACCTTAGTATGTGCAAGAACCTCGCCTATGCCTGAGGCTCCGGTATTGAGAATTACTTTTCCTGCTACGTTCTCACTAAACATTGATCTTACGACCAAGTGGGGAATCTTGAATAACAGATATGGTGGTAAAATGCAGAGCAGCAAGGCCAGGCCTATAGGGAGAACTAGAATGTTCAAGATCCCATGAATGAAAAACATGATTTCACTTGCGCCTCTGCCTTCTCGGGGAGAAAAAAAAAAAAACTGGGTGTGATGGAAAATGAAGTTCTGTATTGAAACTGAATGAGTAACAGAGAGGAGACGATACAAATATTTATACACGTTGCATGCACCATGACTAAGGTAATTGTACAATAGTTAATAAAGTTATTAAATAGATTCAATTATAAAAAAAATTAAACACATATTAAATTATACCTTTTATTAAAATACTCAAAATATTATCACTTTATTAGTATTTTCTTTCATTTCATTTAGCTAAGATATTAAGAGACAATAATAAAATTAAAAAAAATTAAGTCTTTCTTAATTTTCTATAATGACATATATATTAGAACAGAATATATTTTTTGTATTGTGATAGATATTTTAAATAAAAAAAGTATTTAAAATAATGATGTGTTAATTATTTATCAATTTAATCTATACAATTTATGTAAATTAAGTCAGTACAAGAATTTCTCCTAATATATAGCCTATCAAGGTTTACAAATTGATATCCGTTCTTGAACTATTGCTTATCTATTTTTACTTAGCCCTGGCTTCTTTAAATTTTAAGGGGTGTTTGAAAACTAGTTTAAAATGGTAATAATGAAATAGTTACATAAGCCCAAATAAAAAAACTATTTTATAATTAAGGTTAATTTTGTTTAAACTAAATTCAAAATTATTTTAATATTTAGAATTTTTAACCGGATGAGTTAACATACTTATTAATTTTTGAATAGATGTATAATTCTTATCATTTTATCACATTCAACAATTAAAATACATGTTGCAAAATTGTCATGAGGTCATTAAATTTTGCAAAGTTGCAAACGTTAGTATCAACTTTCAAGCACCTTGGGCAGTTGGGTTCCATACACAATTAATTTTGAATAAGCAATGATACGTCATGGGAGTGAGGCTATTAATTCTTGCAAATGTTCGTATTGATGTTGAAGAAGCAATGATAACTCATGGATGTTCAAGCACCTTAGGCGGTTAGGTTCTATGGGCAATAACATTTTTACCTAATGATACTATTTGAATCACCTTTTAATAAACGCCTCTATGTGGAGTTTTTTTTTTTTTTTTGAAATCGTTACCATAGACTTTGAAGTATCTTAACGGTTCGGAAATCGGATTCTATAGAGAATAACATTTAACCTAATGATATTATTTGGACAGTCTTTTAATAACATTTTTACCTAATAATATTATTTGAATGACCTTTTAACAAATGCCTTTGTGTGGGTATTTTTTGAAAACTTATGTATGGACTTTACGCAATAACATTTCCACATAATGATATTACTTGAATGGCCTTCAACTTAAAAAGAAGAATATTGCAAAATCTCTATAACATTACAATTATTTACATCTACACTAATCATGATAATATTCAAATACTCAACTAATATCTTTTGTGCTGATCTCCAAATTCTATACCATTCTACACATGACCACCTTTCAAGTTTTGTTTGTCCTCTCAATTTGTTTGAGTCGTTGTTCAGCTGTAGAAAAAAATAGTTTAGGCATTTTGGCTAAGCACAATGTCGTCTTTAATGAATTATATCAACAAGTGCATATAATTTTGCTTTCTTTATATCAACTCCAATGGTTTTTTTTCACAAATAATTTTCATAAAAAAAATTTGTGATAAAAAATATGACTATAATACTATAAAAATTATTATATTAATATTTTTTATAATTTTTTATTTTGTAAATAACTTTTTGAAATTTTAGATCATACATTTAAATTAAAGATATACACGGGTCAATTTGATTTGGTTTCAAGAAAAAATTTCAAAATTAATTAAAATCAATTAATCCAATTTAATTTCGATTTCACAATTTTTCTTCACCAAACCCAAAACAAACCAAACTAAAAATCAAACTAAATAACAACGAGCTGAATTCGGTTTGGGTGTCTAGGTTGTGTTAGTTTTCCTTTTAAATGAAAAATGCCCAACTATATAGCTGATCAGAATCACCATTCCAAAGCCAAATCACAAACCCAAATCTTGCTAACAAAAAACAACATTGCAAAGTACCCCAAAAAAAAACATTGCAAAGCATAAAATGCACAATAAATAATTAAATATACTAATATAGGATAAAAACTAAAATTGAAAAAATTCAATGCAACAAAATTATAACAAAAACTCAGTTTCATAACAGAGGCACACAAAAATAAGAGCAATGCAGTCTCACAAAAATAAATAAATAAATAAATATATTGCACAACAAGAACTCAAGAAGTCAGAGCCCAGAGGATAGTTCATCGCTGGTGGTGGTGGTTCAAGGCAACTCAAGTCGTTGGTAGCTCATTGTTAGTCGTCACAGATCGGAGATCCTCGTCATAGATCAGAGCTCGTTGATCACTTGTGGCTCTCCTCGTTCACCGGTGGCTGTCGTCGTCGTTGCTGGTCGGTGCAGGGAGGAGTTGTTGCAGATCAGAGCTCCTCGTCACAAATTGGAGCTCGTCGACCACTGGTAGCTCTCATCATTTACTAGTGGCTGTCGTCGCTGTTGCTGGTTGGTGCAAGGAGAAATTGTTGCAGATGGAAGCTTCTCGTCTCAAATCAGAGCTCCTCCCACAAATCAGAGCTCGTCGGTCACTGGTGGCTCTCGTCGTTCACCGGTGGTTGTCGTCACCGTCGTTCGCCTGTGTAAGGAGGAGAGGAGCAACGCTGCTAGAGGGTGGAGGCTAAGACACAAATTGGGCTGTGAGATTGTGAGGCGTTTAAACGTGAGAAAATGATTATTATATACTTCTTTTTAAAAGTATATCTACTGATGATATTTTTTTTAAAGATATTAAATTTAATGAAAAAAAGTAATAAGATAAAATAATAAAAATAATAATAATAAAGTAAATATAATAAATATTATTAAAAAATGTAAAAATATATATATATATAGTATTAATAATAAAAATATATAAAAAATTAAATGAATGGTGTTTGGGATATTGACCGAACCACAGAGGTAGTAGAAGAAGATCATGAAGTTCGAACGGAATGTCGGTGGAATCATTTCTCGGTCCACCGATCAGTTTGAAGAATTTAGTCAATATATTAAAAGGTAAGACAATTGGAACACGCTCGTCCTGGACAATCGAAGCTGGCTTATATAAGGACCATCCCTCGGGTCCCTACCGTTTAAGATCATTTTAATCTCCAACTTACGTTATACTTGGTCTTAATGGTATAGAGCCGTTTTTAGACGTTAGTCATCAAGTCAAGATCCGATGACCGTTGACAGTTCATAAATCGAAACCTCGGGCTTTCGTAGGTCGGGTATGGAGCCTGAATAATACTAAGCATTAGGTCGGCCCAATTAGTCAGGGACATAGGTACTCAGATGACAATCGGGCCAGTACGGTCCACAGCCCCCCAGCTCGGTTAATCTTTAGATTTAACTGAGCTTACTTACTTCATAGGTCGGATGAGAGTTCAGCCTACACGGTTATTAACTGGGCGTGTAAGTACCCGGACAACAGTTGGGCCAGTATGGTCCAAAGCCCCTCAGCTAGGTCAATCTTTAGATTTGACTGAGCTTACTTTTTATTAGTTGGATGAGGATGAGTCCAGACCGTAAATTTTTCTTCTGACTAGGTGCTTCGTTTTTCGAATATAATTTGCCATGTGTCATGGTTTTGTTCGCCAAACCTCAGTTACGTCACTTCACCATTAATGCATCTGACTCCATAAAAGAATTTTAAAAGTTTTCGATTCTTCACCTTCCACCGTTAGATCACCGTCAGATATATCCAACCGCCCTGCTTGAAACTTTTCATTCTCCTTGATCTTTTGATTTAGCGGTTTTATCGTTTTAAAACCTGCCAAACTATCCTTCATTTATCCACTTCTTTAACTCACTTCTCCATTTCTTCTTCTTGGCCTTTCCTTTTCTCATTTCTGCACGCTGCCGGTAAACCTTTCCATCCCATTTTTAATCCAGACAGTTTCCTGTACAAGCGAGCATTTCCGTTTTCTTCACACAGCCTTTTCCTTCGCTCATTCCAGGTAATTTCTAAAATACAAGTTTGATTTTCCTTTTGTTTTGATACCCATTTTGACAACGAAAGGTGTGTAACCAGGAGGGTGTAACTAGGATTTTGTTTTTAGTCACCAAATACGTTTATTCTCCTTCTTCTCTAAGTCAGATAAACTTTTCACCTTCTTTTCCAAGCCAAATAGGTTAATACAGTGTTAACTTTCGACTTTAGTAGAAAGTTTTTGTCGAGAAGTCCTTCCAACCAGGATGTCCGACCGCCCAGAAAATACATCGGCAGGAGAAGAGTCGATACCGAGCTATGACTGGGTTCACCCAGCAGTTAGCAAATTCCCTTCTATTTACACTACGGCCGAGAGCATTAACGTGCTCCGACAACGTGTTTTACTTAGCCGGGATGATGATGAAGGTCGGTTCATCTGCCTCCCGTGCCGAGAAGATGAGTTTGTATTTATGTCATCGTATGGCGACGATCAGGTCGGTTGGGTGTATATGTACGAAACCTTTTTCAATCGCTTGAATTTAAAGCTTCCTTTTACCGATTTCCAGTGCTCGGTACTTGGTCGTCTAAACGTGGCTCCGACCCAACTTCATCCCAATAGTTGGGCCTTCGTAAAGGCTTTCGAGGTTTTGATGAGCTTCCTTGATAGGATTCCTAGCATAGAAGTTTTCTTTTTCTTTTTTCAGTGTAAAGGAGTTGGTAAGGGAGGTTAGGTTTCACTCAACAGCCACCCTCGTAAAAAACTTTTCTCAACCTTCGACTCATCATATAAGAACTTCAAAAGTAAATTTTTCCGAGTCAAGACTCGTTACGGCGACATACCTTTTTATGCCGACCGACTTGGGATAGAGAAATTCCCTCTCTATTGGAGAACAGAACCGAAATCTATTCTGAGTATTGAATACCGAAGCCTTTTGCCAACCGACCGGGACTTAGTCGACTTCTTGGAATATTGTCCTGTTCTGGATATCAGTGTATTTGTCAAATTTGGGGATTATCCGGACAAAATTGTAAAATTAATGAGTAAGTTTTAAATCCGATATTTATTGACTCAGCTTTTATCGTAAACTGACTTTTAACCCTTTTGTTTCACTTTTCAGAGTCGATGGCACCCCGAATCTCACTTAAACAGTTGAAGAAGTTTGCGAAAAAGAAAGAACTACCGATCGACTTGGTCGAGGCGGGAAAAATGGCTTTCGAAGCAGAGAAGACTGAAGTTCCGATTCAAGTTGCCGACTCTCCCGATACCCAATCAGAACCTTTGGTCGGAAAAAGGAATCGGGCAGAAGGTGATGAAGCGACTGAAGTTCCAAGAATTTATGCTTCAAAACACCGAACCCTAGGTGAGGGCTCTTCCTCTGAGAATCAAGAAAAACAACATGCATTTGAGGCACTGAATGGCTTCGATGCTAATGCAGATAGCCCTTCGCTCTGTGCATATTCCTTCCCCTTCGAGTCCTTCTTGGAGACACATATTTCTCTGCCAAATGACAAGGAGAGAATGGATAAGGTTGATGGGATTGAACTATGCCGATGGACTGAAGTTCAACTTCTTCGAGCAACAAGTGCAATCAGGTCGGTAGAACATGAGCTGGAAGATTCAAAAAAGAAGCTATCTTCTTTCAATTCACTTTACCGATCAGAAATGGAGAAAACTCAAAGAGCTCACCAGGAAGAGGTCGCAACCTTAAAGAAAGAAAATGAAGTATTAAGGTAAAAAATCCTACATATCGACAATCTTGAGATGTCTCTTGCTTCACTAAAGAAAGAAAAGGAAGAAGCCGAAGAAGAGCTTTCAATTTTGAAGAAAGCAAAAGAGGATGCAGAGAGACAAAAAATGGAGGCTAACCAAGTCCTGATAGAAGCGTTAAAATCAAGGGATGCCCTTAAGATCGAATTGACAAGCTTAAAAGAAGAGGCGGCCGAGCAGAGAATCGCCGGTTTTAAGTCTGGTCTTGAGCAGGCAAAACTCCTTAACCCTGATGGAGTATTTGACGATCGACTTGGCGAGCTTGGTCCATTTAAAATTATAAAGGACGGCCGAGTTGTTGATCCACCAGAAGATGAAGATGAAGATGAATGAATAACTTCCAAGTTTACTTATGTGCTGTTCTGTTTAGGCCAAACTGATCTGTAAAGAACATTTTGCCCTTAAATATATTTGGAAACGTTTTGCTTTTTATAATGCTATATGATTTCATTTTATTTTGACCTTGACCATTATGTCATTTTATTTCGACATCATTTCGTTTCGACCTTAACCAAATTTTCGGTCGATCTGAAATGTCGATTTCGGCCTCAAACAAAGTTGATGAAAGGAGTCGTCAGCTTTGGCTGGCATCGACTTTGGTCGGCATCGGCTGATAGCCGGAATTTTCATCAGCTTTGGCTGACATCGACTTTGGTCGGCATCGACCGGTGATAGCGAGTTTTACATCGACTTTGGGCATCGACTTTGGTCGGCATCATTGAAAAGCCGAGTTTTACATCGACTTTTTGGTATCGACTTTAATTCGGCATCGGCTAAAAGCCGAGTTTTACATCGACTTTGGTCAGCATCGACTTTTTAATTCGGCATCGGCTGAAAAGCCGGAATATATATGTTTAACTAAAATATTTTAAAAAATAGTAATATTTTGATTTATGTAAAGTGATAAGATGTGCCTCGTTAAAACCTTCTAGGCAAAACCCAGTGAGAAAAATCCTGGTAAGGAAAAAGAGTACAACATCCTTAGTACAAGAGATTTTAACTAAAAAACTTCCTTAAAGAGGCCGAGTTCTAGGACCTAGGAAGAATTTTTCCGGTGAGTTCCCCGATCCTGTAAGTTCCTCCTCCAACAACTTCTACAATTCGAAAAGGCCCTTCCCAGTTGGCCGACATCTTCCCTTCACCTTGTGGTCTTCTGCAGTCTTCCACCTTGCGCAAAACCAAGTCTCCCTGCTGAAAAGTCCTCGATCTGACCTTGCGATTATACTTCCTTGCCACCCTTACTTTTACTGCTTCTTCGCGAATGTGGGCGACTTCCCTCTCTTCTTGTAGCAGATCAAGGTCGGTTTTTCTATGCTCATCATTCACTTCTTCAGAAAATGTCATCCTTCTGAAGCTCGGCTCACCGACTTCAACTGGAATCATAGCGTCGGCTCCATACGTCAGTCGAAACGGTGTTTCTTGGGTCGAGGACTGAGGTGTAGTATGATATGCCCACAGAACACTGTATAATTCTTCTGGCCAGAGCCCCTTAGCACGATCCAGTCTCTTCTTGAGTCCTGCCAGAATGATTTTCTTTGCAGCTTCGGCCAAACCATTGGTCTGCGGGTGCTCTGCCGACGTAAAAACCTGCTTAATTCCATTCTTATGACAAAATGCTCGAAAATTCTTGTCAGTGAACTGTGTTTCATTATCAGACACAATAATAAATGGATAACCAAACCGGCATATAATATTTTTCTATACAAACCTTTTTACCTTTTCTGACGTTGTTGATACCCAATTTTATCCATTTTTTTTTATTTTTTTTTATTTTATTTAATTTAATTTCTTTCTTAAAAAAAAAACTGTTGTATGGGTCAACCCATAACCCATTTTTCTTCTCAACCCATAACTCATTTTCTCAACCCTTCCTTTTCCCCTTCCTACTGCTTCTGCCCCTTAGGAGCCATCAAAGCTGCATTGAATTAGATTAAAAGCTTGAGCGTTTTCTTTTTCAATCATCAAGTTACGCATTCATTCGAGAATTTAAAAGTTCAGACCGTTTTGCATTCCAGTCATCAGAAATGGAAGAGTTTTGTTTTGGCATTCCTTATAAGAATCACACACAAATCACAGCGGGGGAGGGAATCATTCAGAAAAAAGGAGAGGACTACAGAGGGATTTTTCAATCGTTCAGACAGGAGAAGAGAACTACAGGGGGTTGAATCGTTCAGAAAATATACAAAAACAGGAGCAACCAGAGCTACACAGGATTCAGAAAATCACAAAAGCTTTTCATCATTTTCCAGCATCCACCCCACACTTCTTCCTTCACCTTCACAAACCCATAACCACCATTATTCATCACCTTCCTAAAACCATCTTTCTTTTCACCTTTCAGCCACTTTTATTCTCAAATTCCACCACAAAAAAAAAGAAAACGAAACAAGAACCTTGACCACAACCCATCGTCCCCCGCACGGCCTCCCCAACCACCGAACTCCCCATCGCCGCTCGGATCCAGAGCCCGCCGCCCGTGAACCCGCGAACCTCGCCCGCGATCCCGCACCGCACCGCACCGTTCACCCGGACCGCCGCCGGCGTCCGCCCGCCGCGAATCCCGCAACGTCGCCGCCCGCATCGTAATGCAGTCGGATTCGCCACTCACCTTGCCGGATCTCATACCGAGGCCACCTCCTTCTTTGCATTGCCGTGAGTTTCTCTTCCCCTCCCCTTTTCCTTCTTTCTTTTCATGATGCTTTTAATCGATCGAAGTCCTTCTTATTTCTTTGCTTAATCTTTTTTTTTTTTTCTTGTGGGCTCAATTTGGTTAAGTTTGGGCCTTCCCTTTGTTTTTTTTTCTTTCATTTGGGCCCCCTCTCTTTTTTTTTTTTAGCTTGGGCTTGTTTTTATTTATTTATTTATTATTTTGGATTGATTTATATTTACTAATTTGGGGTTTACATTGTTTGTATTTAATACTTTTTTTTTTTTCATATATATTATTATTATTTTATTGTTATTATGAGGTTGGTATGTAACTTTAATTTAATTATTATAAATTAAATAATTTAAAACTCACCGATGATGACGGAAAAATTGGGAGAGGATCGAGCACCGATCGATTACACTCTTCCCAATAATCTTGAGGTTTTATATTGGATTTTGCCGTGAGCGCCGTAAAATCTAATCCCCATATAAAAATTAAAATAATTATGTAAATTAAAATATTTTTTTAAATAAACCAAAATAAACTTTTCTTTTGTAAAATAAAGTATTCAAATAAAAGTGAACAAATTCATATAGTTTTAGCATTATGATTGTGGTGAATTAAAACTTTATTTTTCATAAAGACATTTTTTTAGAAATTAATACAAAAATCTCATTGTGCCTAAAATTTTTTTTTCTTGATTACGAATGAGATTTATTTGGCCATTTACTTTAAAAATCATTTTCTTACCTTAAACAAATTTCTTTGAGTTAAAATTATTCATTGAAATTTTTTTTTATTTGGCCATTTTTATTTTGAAAATTAATTCTCTTCAAAAGATAAAATTTTAATTCACCACTTTTATACAATATGTTATAGACTTAGAATTTGTTCTAAAATAATGGCTATTTAGCCACCCATTACTTGTCTTAGTCATTTATCATTCTTGATATTATGCTTGACAAAATGGGACATGTCAAAATAAAAAAATAAAAAAATTCTTTTCTTTTAATTAATAAAGGACCAATTAAATTAATATTACAAATAACATTAGATTAAATAGGTAACGTTCATAGAACGGACGGTGTAGAGTGCTAACACCTTCCCTACCCGTAATCAACCCCCGAACCTCAAACTCTGAAACGTAGACCATCTTTTAGGTGTCCAATTGCGCCATTCCATTTAATGGATAAAGCGATTGGTGGCGACTCCCAACACCCCGAGGTCCTATCCTCCTTGTTCTTTTTATTTTCGCGGCGCCCTTCGGGACGGTTGCGACAGACGTTATGCTGGAAAGTGGCTCGGCCTCGACCCACTTCATAAAGTAGTCAATTGCCACCACAATGTATTTCACTTGCCCTGCTGTGATTGGTAAAGGACCCAGCAAATCAATTCCCCATCTACAGAATGGCCATGGAGTATCAAGGTTATGAAGTTCCTCTGGCGGAGCCCTGTGCATACTTGAAAACTTTTGGCATTTTTCACATTTTTGAACGTACTTCAAGCAATCGATCTTCATAGTAGGCCAATATAATCCTGCACGTAAAACCTTCCTGGCCAAAGAACGTCCTCCAATATGACTGCCACAAACACCTTCATGAACTTCCTCCATTACCGACATAATCCGACTTCGCTCAATGCATTTCAGTAAAGGTAAAGTGAGTCCCCTTTTAAATAGATCTTCACCGATCAAGACATAATAACTTGCCGATTTCTTGAGCTTTTGTGCCTTTGATTCGTCGGTCGGTAAGTCACCATTTTGCAGATATCTGACGATCGGGGCTATCCAAGAATCCGGGTCGGTATTCACGAAAAAAGATTCTTTTACATTAATGCTCCGACTTTCTATCACCTCTTGAATGACCGATCTATTATTCCCGGCTCTCTTAGTACTGGCTAGCTTGGATAATAAGTCGGCACGAGCATTCTGGTCTCTTGGAATGTGCAAAATTTCAAACTCTGTGAATTTCTTGACAATATCCTGTACCTTCAGTAAATATTTTGTTAGCTGAACATCTTTAGTTTGGAATTCACCCCTGACCTGTCCAGTCATCAGCTGGGAGTCTGATTTTGCAATTAGTCGGGTTGCTCCCATCTCAGCATTAAGGGAAAGCCCTACTAGGAGGGCTTCATACTCTGCCTGATTATTACTGGTTCGGAAGTTGAACTTTAGGGATTGCTCGATCAGAATTTCATTAGGCCCTTCCAATATAATTCCTGCCCCGCTTCCTTTCACATTCGAGGCTCCATCAACAAAAAGATACCAGAGGTCATTATTTGAGTCTTGAGAATAGGGTGAGGATAGTTCAACCAGGAAATCAGATAATACCTGTGCCTTGATTGGCCCTCTGGGTTGATACTGGATATCAAATTCCGACAGCTCGACCGACCAAGAGATCATACGACCTGCTAACTCCGGTTTTCTGAGAACTTGTTTAATAGGTTGGTCGGTTATGACAATTATTCGATGGCTTTGGAAATATTGTTGAAGACGCCTTGCTGTCACCACAAGGGCCAATGCCATTTTTTCTATCCTTTGATATCTGACTTCCGGTCCTTGTAGCACTCGACTCACAAAGTAGACTAGACGCTGGTCCTTTCCGTCTTCTTTAATCAATACCGAACTCAAAGCTTTGTCAGAGACAGATATATAAAGCAATAAAGAATCACTTTGTTCGGGTCTAGTTAGGATTGGCGGTGTGGTTAAAAAGTGCTTCAACTCTGCAAACGCCTTTTTGCATTCCTCGGTCCATTGAAAATTAGTCGGTTTCTTTAGGCACTGGAAAAATGGAATAGGTCGGTCGACTGATTTCGACAGAAATCTTGACAAAGCAGCGATTCTCCCTGTTAGTCTTTGGACCTCCTTGATTGATGCGGGACTCCTCATGTCCATTATAGCTCTACATTTGTCCGGGTTGGCCTCAATCCCTCTGTTGGTTAGTAGGAAGTCGAGGAATTTCCCACCTTGAACACCGAACACACATTTCTCTGGATTCAATTTCATATTGTACCTTCTTAATTGAGCAAAGATTTCTAGGAGATCTGAACAGTGGTTACCGCTGGCCGATGTCTTTACCACCATATCATTAACATATACCTCGATGTTTCTTCCGATTTGGTCCTTAAATATTTTGTTCATGAGCCTCTGATAAGTCCGCCCGGCATTTTTCAGACCAAAAGCCATAACCCGATAACAATAATTCCCGAACTCGGTGATAAAGGCAGTTTTCTCCTCGTCATCTCGATGCATCCTGATCTGGTTATATCCTGAGTAGGCATCCATGAAGCTAAGGAATTGATAACCGGACGCACCGTCGACCAACCGATCTATGTTAGGCAAAGGGTAGGAGTTCTTCGGACAAGCTTTGTTCAGGTTGGTAAAATCCGTGCACATCCTCCACTTCCCTGTCGACTTCTTGACCATGACCACGTTAGCCAACCACGTGGTATACTCAACCTCCCTTATGAAACCAGCCTCTAATAACTTTTTAGTCTCCTGAGTGGCAGCCTCCTGCCTTTCAGCTCCGAGTTTCCGCTTTTTCTGAGCAACAGACTTTATTTTTTGATTTACTGAGAGTTTATGAGTAATTACCTCTGGGTCAATTCCTGGTAAGTCTGCTGCAATCCAAGCGAACACATCGGAGTTTTCCTTCAACAGTTTTTCCAACTCATTCTTGACATCGGCTGGAAGATTGGAACCGATGCGAGTTACCTGATTCGGTTTCGGGCCCAAGGATATAACCTGCAAATCTTCTATTAGTTGAGGTCGATCCTGCTCATCACTCCTTGGGTCTAATTCCGCCATATTAATGTGCAAGGGTTTGCCTGACGACTCAACTCGGTCGGCCACCTCTTTTGGTTTTGGCTTTAGACTTTCGTTATAACATATTCTTGCCTCTCTTTGATCTGCGTGAACCACACCTATCTCGTTTTTGGAAATGGGAAACTTAATTGTTAAATGCGGGGTTGATACCATCGCTCCCAAAGAATTAAGAGAAGGTCTTCCAAGAATAATATTGTACAGAGTATGAGAATCAATAACCAAATATTTAACAAGAATCATTTTCAAGAGTGTACCTGTTCCGAGAGTCGTTCGGAGTTCAATATACTCTTTTACATTTACCTGCTCACCTGAGAAATCGACCAGACACCTATCAAAAGGATTTAACTCGGTTTCTGGAATTTGTAATCTACAGAGAGTCGACAAATAAAGTATATCTGCCGAGCTGCCCTGGTCGACCAAGACCCTCATGATCTGGAAATTTTCGACGATGATGGAAATCACCATTGGGTCATCCAAGTTTTCGTTGAGACCCGCAAAATCTTTATTGGAAAAAGAGATCACCGGGCTCTCTTCACATTGTACCGGAGAAGGATGACTTACAGACATGACAGCTCAGAGGTGTCTTTTCCGAGATGAATTCGAACTCCCTCCTCCAGCGAATCCTCCAGCTATGGTGTCGATCACTCCTCTAATCACATGATCCCGGGAGTCTGAAACAGCAACGACAATTTTACTCTTTTCTCCCGAGCTCGGGCTCCTTGTTCTGGATTGATTTTTGTCTCTTGTCTCTTTTACCTCTCTACTACAGCTTCTACGCCGGTATATGTACTTCCCGAGATGACCTTCTCGGATGAGTTGCTCGATTCTATCTTTTAATGTAATGCAATCCTCTGTTAAGTGTCCGTATACCTTATGAAACTCACATCTTTTGGTCTTGTCAACATTTGTCGGGATCCTTTGTTTTCCTGCATTCATCGGAATTTGAATCAGGCTAGTGCTATATATTTCTCGCAAAATCTGATCATGAGGAGTGTTCAAAGGGATATATTTGTCAAAGATAGATCGAACTCTTCCGAATGTCTCCCTCGAACCTCGATTGAACCTTTCTGATTGGTCATTATTGCGTGTTGTGGTTCTGCCTCTTTGATTAGATCGCCCCCTTGAAATTTTTCAAATGAAACCGGGCGAATGGAGATGTGAGGGCTGCTCCTGTTTCCTGTCGTTTCCAGATCAGAAAATTGCCGCTCCATCTGCTTTCAAGGGCTATCTCTTCCATGTTTATATATCCTGTAGATCTGCCTCGCAGATCATCAAGGTCCAAAGGGGGTTTTCTGGCCAAAGAATCTATAAACGGTCCCGGACGTAATCCTGCCATGATTGCATGCAAGGATACAGCCAGGTTTAGATCTTTAATCTGAACTACTTCCTTCCCGAATCTCCGCATAAATTCTTTAAGGGATTCATCTCTTCCCTGTCTTAAGTTGATCAGACTTGCCGAAGTCTTCTGATGTGTCCTGCTAGTAGAAAAATGGTTAAGGAATTTAATGGACAATTCAAAAAAGTCATAGATTGAACCTGCTTCGAGGCTTGAAAACCAAAGTAAGGCCGACTTCTTCAATGTTGTCGGGAAAGCCCTGCACTTAATCGGATCCGACCCGCCATTCAGAAGTATCATGGAATTAAACATTGTAAGGTGCTCTTGCGGATCGGTCGTTCCATTATACAATTCCATCGTCAGAAGTCGGAAGCCTTCCAGGAGTTTGATTGACATTATAAAATTCAAAAATGGATGATCAGCAGCCGGGAGAGAGTGATTCTTGTGGTTTATTTGCAAACGAACTTCCTGGTCGGTTACTCTTGGCTGGCTCGAGCGTTAATGAAATTCTCTCGCCACGCCCTCATTAAATAACCCTTCAACCTCCCTCTCTGGTTCTACTCCATGTTGTTTTTTGTTGTTCATCCGATCAATTTGGTCAATCCGGCTGTTAATGTCCCTTATTGCTTTCATAAGCATCTCCATTGGACCGGGGCTGAAGATCACCCGGATTCTCGCCATTGACAGCATGGTTCTCATTTGTGGCCATAACTAATCAATGGAGTGAACTTTTCGGACAACGAAGTTGGTTGCTTGTGAGGTAGGAAAAGTTTTACCTAACCCCACGGTGGGCGCCAAATGTTTCGGATACTGACCGAACCCAAGGTAGTCAGACGAAGATCCACCGAAGTTCCCTGAACGGAATGTCAGTGGAGTCAGCTCTCAGGTCCACCGATCAGTTTGAAGAATTTAGTCAATATATTAAAAGGCTAAGACAATTGGAACATGCCCGTCCTGGACAACCGAGCTGGCTTATATAAGGACCATCCCTCGGGTCCCTACCGTTTAAGATCATTTTAATCTCCAACCTACGTTATACTTGGTCTTAATGGTATAGAGCCGTTTTTAGACGTTAGTCATCAAGTCAAGATCCGATGACCGTTGACAGTTCATAAATCGAAACCTCGGGCTTTCGTAGGTCGGGTATGGAGCCTGAATAATACTAAGCATTAGGTCGGCCCAATTAGTCAGGGACATAAGTGCTCAGATGACAATCGGGCCAGTACGATCCAAGTGGTATCTCAAATGATAAATCTGG
This sequence comes from Ormosia semicastrata, assembly GCA_029884595.1. Classification (NCBI taxonomy): domain Eukaryota; kingdom Viridiplantae; phylum Streptophyta; class Magnoliopsida; order Fabales; family Fabaceae; genus Ormosia; species Ormosia semicastrata. Next base: position 10,061,571 of record JAQQTO010000043.1, read on the forward strand.
ATAAGAATTAGTTTCAATGCAAAACCCAACACAAGTAGGATTTTTTTGGTTTTAAAAAAATAGCTTGAGTCATTGGTCAGGTGTTCGATCAGGTTTCGAGTTTTAAATTAAGGAACTCGAAACCGAACCGTTGATGCGATTATACTCAATTCAATTTAAACAATTAAATTAATTTAATTACTTTGAATTGATTTTTTAAATTTGTCAAATTGGTCCAAACAAATAAAAACTCTTCATTTAAATAATAGAATTAAAATTGAATTTAAAAATATAATTTCATATTTAATTTTTTGGTAAATTTAAAATATAATTTAAGATTATCAATAAATTTTTATTCTAAAATAATTATTAAAATTGAATTAAAATTATGTGTTTTAATTTCAATTATAACAGAAACCGACCCTAAGATAACTTTTTAATCATATTGGTTCCAATCAAGTATGCCAAACACTGCCAACTCATCTATAATTAATGTACCTTGCCAAGAGTATACTATGAATAGATAATGGTGCTAATACATGGAATAATTCGAAGAATTGATTCTCTCAACTCTAAGCGGAGATATACTCACTCAAGCAAACTTATAGCAGTTTAAAATTCTAGAAACTAAAATGATACAATTTGAAATTGTATAATTTAACAATTACTGCTCGAATTTTTAAAGCTCAATTAACAAAACAAAAGCTTGATTATTTGGTGAGGAAATGTTTACAGTATTCCTAAATTTTTTTGGAAACACGGATACTCTATCGCTATATGTCATTAATTTTTATAAAATAAATTAATAATTCTGATTTATTATTTGTAACTTGATTAATAAGTAATTGATATAACTTTCATTGTATATATAATTTTTTTATAATTTTTAAGTATTAATATTTATACACATGTAGATTTACACACAAATAACTTAGATTAAATTTTTTTATTATAAATAATTATATGTAATTTTTTTTACATATTTTAATTAATAATATTTAAACACATAATAATAAAATTTTAAAAAAAATCAATTAATCAGTTATAAAATGTAAATTTAGTTAGAGCACCCGTATTTTTTGGAGCACAATAAAACGTTGCCATTTGTTGATAGTGCCACCGTCAAATTTATATTCCATCGCTCTTACCGTCCCTAGTGCCGCCACTGCAGATAACACAATTAATGCACTAATTTATACCGACAAAATCACCGAACGACAAACATCTTCTCGTCTGAAAACGCTACAACGCACTCCATCGTCAATTCGTCATCAACCCTTTGATTGGTATATCTATTGTTTTTTTTTTTTTTTCTTTTTTCTTTTACCATACATAAAATATTAACATTTATATTCTTACATTAAATAATACATACATCTCTTTAAATACATCATTTAATATTATTTATTATACATATTTTTTTATTATTTTCTTTCACTCAATCACATTTTTAAAAATAATATAAACAGTACTTACACTATTTTTAAGAGATATAAAATAATTATTTTTCATAAAATATGATTCATTACTTAAAATAAAAAAACAAATCATAGTTCCAAAAAACATAAAAAGAAAGGCTCTTTAATATGACTTTCAATATGCTTAGGAAAGATAACAAAACAACTCATAGGAATCTAATAAAATTAAAAAGAAGAAATAATACAAGTGTAAACATCACAACTCTCATAAAATCCTAATAAAAAAACTAAGAAGAATGAAAAGAAAAAAATAAAATATTACATTTGTCTTTCCTACTAAAAAAAGGATGTTTTGATCTTCTTTAATTTTTTTTCTACACTAAGACCTCACTTATTTTACGACACTTCTATAATTTATAACTTTGTTCATCATATTTAAAAAATCTTATTATTCTACAAGTCAAAGCATGGGATTAATTTAAAAAACCAAGCTATAAATTTAATGAGGCATCAAGTTATTGTATCAATAGCGGCATCTTTTACAGTTTTTTTGTCAAAAAAACACAAAAATAATAACTCAAAAAAAAAAAAAAAGACTGGCAAAAGTTATTTTATTTGGTTGTTTTATTTTTGTATTGCACATAAAGTACTGTATCTCTCCCAAACATTTACGTCGACATAATACATTTAAAAAGTTTAATTAATTATTCTAATATAACTAATTTCGGGGACGTTCAAATCTGAATTATTAATTACTGTTGGAAATAATAATAATAATAATAATATAAAGTTTAAAAAGTTTCACATTGTATTAGAGGAAGAAAATACCTTATAAAGGTGGATGAGCCAAAACTCAGCAGCTAACTTTTGGGTGATGCGATTCCAACGATAATTCTAATTACATCAAATATGCGCAGATGTTTCAACACTCTTCCAAACTCAAATGCCAATAGGTCCCATGACAAAATTACCCATATTTATGAGGATTTAAATTATTAGTGATAGAATAAAAGATGAATATCTATTTAATAAATAGGATAAAAATAAAAATTATAATATTCGTCTATAAGTGTATAAACTGGTGAAATTTTTTATTTAATATATATTATATATTATAATTTTTTTATTTTGAAATAAAATAAAAAAATATTTATTATTTTAAAATAAAAAATTTTATTGAATAAATTCATAATAATATAATTTATTGAAAAAAATATATTATTTATATAATAATTATTTATGTAAATTAATTATTATAATTAAAATATAATTAAATTTAATTTATTATTTGTAATATTATTTTAATTTTATAAAAAATTTAAATTATTAACCAAAATTATGATATTTAATGTTAAAATTTATTTTTCTTCTATAATTTTTAAAATTTTTATTTTAAATTATTAACTGCCATATCCATAAATATCCCATCCGCCCCTGCTCCACTGCGATCAGATCCCTACATGACACCATGAGCCCATAATTTGCTTAATTTAAAACAGTAGTTATAAAAAAATATTAGTAATATATTTTTTTAAATATTTTTTAATAATTATTTTACTATTAATTTAACTCATACACTTAAAAAATTATTAAAAAAATATTAATAATACTTACTTTTAAACTAATAATATAATAAGTATTAAAAAAATTATCTAAACAAATGTATTGTTAATATTTTTTTAAAAAAATACCTTAAATGGACCAAAATCCAATGACTAACTTACACGTTATATGGTTTAATTCCACTATGATAATTGTCAAAGATGCCCAATTCGTTCAACAATTTTCCAAACCCAAATAATTCAACCAATACCACCGCAAATGCCAAATATGCCAATATTTGGTTCTATTTATTTGTGTCGTATTTTGTGCACCCAAAACACCTCAACCTTATTTGTATTGTATTATATAAATTAGACCTACATATACTTGGTATGGTAACATTAACATCTACCTCTGAAAAGAACAAGAGACACAACAACGGACTCAGAAAAAGATAATTAAAATAAAAGCATACATAAACGCATATATAACAGGAACAGGTAAGATGCATGCATATATACAAACTTTTTCATGGGTCGATTATGTTTTGATTTGAATCACTCAGTCTTGACATCAGGAGATTGGATGGAAGAGGGATAAAACAACTTCTTGACTCCAGTGGCGTCCAAAATCTTTTTGCTAGGAGCTTCCCTTCCTGGAGTTTCTGGTCCAGTCAGATACAGCATTCTGAAGCTCCACTCCACCAGTTCTGGGCACAACACTTTCAGCACATAGGTCATTCTGAACCATGCTGGTACCGTCAGGTACCTATCTCCCCTCAACGTGCTGTTAACTATCGCTTTGGCGCACCCAGTCACTGACACCACTGGCACTGCGCTCACTTCAACCTACATCATCATCACTGATCACCAAAACTTTGCATACTTAACAAAATTAAAGGCTAGTAACTATAAAGTTATAAGGTAATCTTAATTAAAACCAATGAAGTAATGACATTGTAATAAATATGTGTGGCATATGATTGGGAAAAATATTTGCTTACATCTCTCAAATCTTGGTCCGCATCCATTTTGCCTTCTGCCATTAAGAACTTCCCTTTGGTAATTTCAGACTCTATGAAACCGGGTGTCACTATTGTTATGCCTATGTCGGACCCAATTTCCACCCTTAATGTTTCAAACAGACTCACTAACGCTGCTTTGCTTGACTGTTGAGTGTTAAATGAAAATGAACAATTGAACATCAGTTAGAAACAGAGTTAGACTAATGAATTGTACAGCAGACTATGTCACTTACATTATACACGCTCCTTCTGGGTGCAGGCATCCAAGAATCAGCAGATGACATGGCCACTATTTTGCCTCTGCTGTTTCTGAGGTGTGGTAAAGCAAAACGGGTTGTGTAAACTGATCCCCAAAAGTTTGTTTCCTAGGAGCACGCAAATAAGGTTTTCACCAATGAATTTGACAACAAGGAACTTGATAGCTGAAGACTCAAATTAGTCGTAGTTACAAGCTCAAGTGGTTGGTCGTAATAACAGATTATAATCCACTTACCTGTGCCTAAGAAATTAATCCTATAAAATAGCAGAGCTGAGTTATATATGATTTTTTTTTTATGGGGGCCTTACAGTTGCAACATTTCAAAATTAACACTGCAGCACCAGAGTAATAAACAAGAAGGCAAAGTAAAATATGCATAACAACTAGCTATGGGGGAAAAAGAATTCTGATTAAATATGATCGACCAATTACCATTATAGGTCTCAAATCGGCGATATCAGGTGCTTCTTCAAACAAGGTGGCAGTGCAGATTGCGGCATTATTTACCAGATGGTCCACTGTATCACATAGAAACGCAGACAGTGACATACTAAAACGGTTGTGTTGTCAATGTGTCTATTGTGTAATTAAGATATATGATTAATGAATTGGTTTGAAGAACTTTGTAAGGTCACGTACGTCTTCCAAAATAATTCACGGTTTCATCCACCAATCGCCTACAGTCTTCAACCTTAGAAACATCTGCACGCATTATAATAACATCCGGAGATCCACAATCACGTGCTCTACCAGCAACTTCCAGCAGTGCAGTCTCCCTCCTGGCAGAAAGTGCTAAGCGTGCACCTCTCTTAGCATACTCGTATGCCAAATGCTGCAAAAATTAAAATAACAAGGTTACTGTTATTGCTGAAAATCTATGCCAAGATAAACTATTAAAATTTAAACCAACTGATGATTCAAGAACAAGTCACGCCAATCAAAGGACTCCTAAATAATTTTAGCTGGTTTCTTTTATTATTATTATTATTATTGCCATGACACATGCATCAACTGATCCATAATTACCTCGCCAATGCCCGAGGAAGCACCTGTGATGTGAACAACTTTACCAGCGACATTTTCATTGAAGATGGAGTTTATGGTGGAAAGGAAGAACTTGAAAGCCCAATAAGGTGGTAACAAAAAGCAAAGGGAAAAGAAGGTGATTGGAGGAGCTACTAGGTTCAGGAACTGATGAATAACATCCATGACTGATGACTGCTTAGGTTAATTCAAGCAAAGGATAGAAAAACTATTTGAGAAGGATGTTGTTGTCGTGCTGAAAGATGAAAATTTGGGGTTTATAGGTATAGGTAGTGAGGCATGCACGTAAAAGATAGGTGTTATAAGTAGAAACAAAGGTATGGGTAAGGTGGCACCACTGCATGCCAAGTAATGGACACGTATCTCAGAGAGAAACAAACAATGTCGGTGACAATTGTCTGCAGGCGATATCATTTGCATTCCAATGATGATGTCTACCGTTTTTCTAAATCGGTCACCCCTCGGCCACGAGGATAATCTTTTGGTTAAGTGCAAAACTGACACCTTCTAGAGTCGTTCCAGACCTCTGTTGTAGTGTTGGAGTCTGATACTGCAACTGCAACGCAATGTTTCTGTCCAAATTTACACTGAATTAATTTGGAGTAAAAGTACAAAACTTGAAAAATTTACAGAATTCAGGTAGAATTTAACAAGATTTGAAGCTAATTATTGAGTAGTCCACATGAACGCACATGTATATAATGAAATTAATTATTTATCTAAATAATAATAATTTAAAATTTTAAACTATTATATGAACGCACATGTTTATTTTTACCATGTGTTGATGTGCTCAAATTCTTTTATTAAAAAAAATTGATGTAACAATGATTGAACTCTTAGACTACTTAGTGGTAGAAATTCTGATATTAATTATATGAAAAAGACCTAATTTCTTAAAGATTTTCCAAATATCATCGTACATTATGTATTTTACAATTTTGCCCAATTACATTGAGTAATCATTTTCTTTACCATCTTATGTTTTGAACCCTTGAGTATTCTTGTCTTCCAGGACCTCAGATCATCTATACTTCATTAACAATTTAAGCTTGGAGATGACCTTTCTTAGAAATTTCAGCAGTTGTCGAGCTTTTATGGTCTTTTCGCCTAATCTCCCTCAACAGTTGTCTCCCTTTCCACGATGTATACATGAGAAGAAATGCTATTTCCTTTTCTTATAGCACATCTACTGGCCAAAGGCTTGTTGATTATGAAGCATTTTGCACATTCGCCAATCTCACTAAGGTAATATGCATAAGAAGAGATGCTATCATCTTTCAACTGCAACTTACAACATTTGTGAACAAATGTTTTGAGGAGCTTATGGTGAATGTGAAAGAAGTGGATGAAAGAAAGAAATCCCATGGAATGTCATTTGGTATTCTTGTGAAACAGTTTGAGCACAATCGCGGTATTTGTAAGGTGAATAGTCATGATGTGCTGAATGCAATCCGCTTTCCAAGCGCACGCCTATTGGTTATCTCTAGCAAAAACGTGTTCTTGGAAATATTAAAGAGTCATAAATATGGTTCAAAGTTTTAGAATACCTAACACTATCCACTTATTTTGTTTTACATGTGGCACTTTTATTCTACATCTCTTTATAGTATTTACACATTTACTTAGTATCATTAAATTATTGGATTCAAATCGTACGCTAATCGGACTAACTGATCATCAACCGTTTAATCGATCTTAATCTCCTTTGTATCACCATAATCCATAATTGAACTGACCAATCCTCAACAACTGCCTTCTTTTTTCTTCACGTGCAACAACTTCCAATGTCGCACTATCTCCTTGCTAGAGAGCTCAGCCAACTTGCATGCTCCTTTTCTTATCTTCTCAGTCATCTTGTAAGGCCTTTCCCATTTTGCAGCTAATTTTCCTTTTCCTTGGAGTTTCTCTCGAATATCGCCTTTTCTCATCACCAGATCGCCAACCTGAAAACTGCGCTTCATCCCCTTAAATTGTCGTTTCTAGCAATTCTCTATTTTACTACTGCCTAAAAAATCTATATGCAACTTCTCTATCTTCTTCCAAAAAATCTAAATCTGCTTGCCTTTGTTGTTCATTCTGATTTTCATTAAATATTCTTCTTCTAAAACTTTCTTCTCCCAACTCCAACAGAATCCTGGCTTCTGATTCGTAGGTAAGTCTAAAAGCTGTTCAATTAGTTGATATTTGGGAAGTAGTATGGTATGCCCACAACACACTTGATAGCTATCCGCCCATCTACCTTTTGTTTTATCTAATCTTCTTTTCAATCCCCTCAAGATCACCTTGTTCACTGCCTTCGCTTGTCAGTTCGCTTAAGGATGCTCGATTGATATGAAACATTGTTTAATCCGGAGCCTCTTATAAAACACCTGGTAGTTCTGATTAATAAAGTGAGTACTGTTATCAAACACTATGACAAGTGGTAGCCTATACCTACAAATGATATTTTTTTAAGTGAAACTTTTTATTCTTGTAGTCGTGGTCCTTGTCAAAGGTTCAGTCTTGATTCATTTGGTAAAATAATCTATTGTCACCATTAAGTATTTTATTTACCCTGATGTTGTTGGAAAGGGGCCCAACAAATTTATCCCCCACTTACAAAGGGCCAAGATGCATTCACCAAGTGAACTTGTTTAGCAGGTGCTAAATGCAAATCCGAAAACCTTTGATACGTATCGCATTTCTTCACATGCTCTATACAATCTCGCCTCATTTTTGGCCAATAATATATTGCTCTAACAATCTTTGCTGACAAAGATCTTCCACCTAAATGTTGTTCGCATATTCCCTCATAGATTTCCTTCATGACATACTCTGCATGATCAAGTTCAAAACACTTCAATAGTGGTGCTGAAGAACCTTTTCTATACAATTGGTTTCCAATCATCACGTAAAACCTAATCATCCTTCTTAACTTAGTTCCTTTAATACAATCCTCTAGAAATGTTCTTTTCTCAAGAGCTTTAACAATGGGCTTCATCCAAGAATCTGGTTTTAACTGAATCATCATCACCTCCTGCACATCTATGCTTGGTTCCTCAAGAGTTTTATGGATAACCATTTGGTTATTTCCTAGTCTTTTCGTACTAGTAAGTTTTGCTAATAGATTAGCCTGAATGTTTTGATCCCTAGCTATATACTCCACTTGAAAAACTTTGAAATGATTTGCTAAATTCCTTACCCTATCCAAATACTTAGTCAACTAAGGATCCCTACACTGATACTCCCCATCTATTTGATGAGTAATTAATTGAGAGTCACTCTTATCACCAGGCATTTTGCTCCCATTTCTAAAGCTAGATTCATGCTAGCAATCAAGGCCTTATACTCAGCCTGATTATTACTTACTCGACAATTAAATTTCAGGGATCATTCCACCACCAGATTGCCAAGTCCCTCCAATATAACACCCATGCCACTTCTTTTCATATTTGAAGCTCCATCAACATAAAGAATCCACCTATTTTGGCCTTCTTCAAGGGGTACTATTCCATCGCAGAATTTTGCTACAAAATCAACTAAGACTTAGGATTGAACTTATCCACATGGTTGACATTGCAGATCAAATTCAGACAACTCAATTGACCATGAGATCATTTTGCCTGCTAGCTCTGGCTTTCGCAAGACATGCTTTATAGGTTGATCTATTCTGACAATTATTTTGTGGCTCTGGAAATATGACCTAAGCTTCATTGCTGATATGACCAAGCGAAGCACCACCCTTTCAATTCTTTGATATATTGTTTCGGGGCCTTGAAGTACCCTATTGACAAAATAAATAGGCTTCTGCTCTTTTCCTATTTCCTTGACTAAGATAGAATTTATTGTTCATAGAGTAACGATAAGTATATAATGAGATCTTCTCCCGGCTCAAGCTTAGAGAGGATTCGTGGTGATGACAAGAAGGTTTTTCAGCTCATGAAGTGCCTTCTAACATTCCTCTGTCCAAAGAAACTCTTTGATTTTCTTCAAAGTCTGAAAGAACAGATAAGCCTTATTGGCCGATCAGGCCAAGAATATTGAAAGAGAAGCAATCCTTCCAATTAACATCTGGACTGTTGGGAATTGCGGATACTTCATGCAGTGAAAAAGCAAAAATTTCAACTAAGGATCCATGCGAAAGGAGACCATAATCCGTGTTTTTGAGTTTACCTCTTGAAGCGAGATGAAAAAATAAACGATGTGAATCACCAATATCGTAACAACGATGATGTTTCTACGGTATCCACACAAACAAACTCACGAATGTCTAACTTCCACAAAAAAGAGTCTCACATCTCTGACACAGTGCTAGCTATGAAGAGAAGAGAAACCTGTCACTCACTCACTATTTTTGTAAGTGCGGTTAGGGTTCTATTATGCGTGCTTAGCAGCCCCTTTAGTAGTACTATTTATAATAGTGACTGCCTTAAGTGAGTGTAAGTAGCAACAGGGTTAGCTGTGTAACCATAGACTCATCTGTTATGAGTTTGGCCCACGATTGAATCCCAGCCTAACTTAGATCCTTATTGCTTTAATTTAGTCTGCTCTATGTGTGTGACCCTGTAGGTTCTCATAACGTTGGCAGTAATATTAAAATCTCATTTTAATATTACAAGCAGTGCACGGTATTTATTACCCAAGTGATGAGAATATTGGTGATTTGACATAACTTTTTCGTGACCAATGTTTCCGTGTAATTTAGTCCCTTTGTCAAGATATCTAGATTGAATACAAGGCATGTAATGTGTCAACCTTGTATAGTTCAATCATTCATCTCTTGATACTCGAGTAGATTTTGTAACAACAAATGAGATCAATATCTCATATTGACTCATTTGAGCATAACTATGCATTTTGCAGTCTCACTCAATCAGGGGGCCTGAAGATATCGCTCCTATTATATAGGAGTGAGAAATCACATCTAGGTCACTCACATCCCTCTGCATGATTTGCGATATGTCCAATAACAAACTTTATAATCACATTGTTACAAATGACGTTTGATGGCATTAAAACACATAATTCATCATGTAGGAATCGTAGTGATTTCAGGTCAAAGAACCACATACACCATTGTCACTATGAGAATCGCTTATGACACTCACGTAACGATTCACGTAGCGTTCTCATGGCGGGTCAGTCCAGTACATCATTACTCTAATATGTACCAATGTGAATACTTGATATCTCATATCAATAATCCGTGAGATGTGGTCATCAGTCTACGCACATACTAGTCTCAATGCATTATTATTGTCCTAATTAACAATAATACTTGACTAAGGACATTTAAGAATAGTATTTTAATTTTATCCAATTGGATCTCACGATCAAGTCAACCACTTGATATCCTATGGTATTAAACTTACTATTTTAAGGACTTTATTATGTTTATCATAAATAACATAATAAATGAAATGCATCATATATTAAAAAATAACATAATACAATGTATGTAAGTACTATTAAAATATATCGGCATCTAGGGCATACACCAACTCTTTGACATTTGTTAGACTTTTCATCTCCAAAATTTCTTTACATTTATCAGGATTCACATCGATTCTCCTATTTGTTAACATAAAACCTAAGAATTTGCTTACATGTACTCAAAATGCATTTTTTTTTGGATTTAATCACATATTATACTTTTTGAGCTACTAAAATATTTCTTCCAAGTCCCCACAGTGATCCTTAGACTCTTTCATCTTTACACCATATCATCTACATATACGTCAATATTTTTTCCGATCTACTCCTTGAAAACCTTATCCATTAACCATTGATAAATAGTGCCAGCAATTTTTAATCCAAATGGCATCATCCTATTACAATAATTAGCATTCTCAATAATAATAAAGGCGATTTTATTCTCGTCATCTAGGTGCATACGAATTTGATTATATTCAGAATAAGCATCCATGAACATCAAAAATTGAAACACTGATGCCTCTTCCACTAATTTGTCAATACTTGGCAGAGGATAAGAATCTTTTAGACAAGTTTTATTTAGATCAGAAAAATATGTGCACATTCTCCATTTTTCATTTGACTCTTTACCATAACTATATTTGATAACTATGTGGTTTATTACACTTCTCTGATGAATCCAGCTTTCAAAAGTTTCTGTGTTTCTTCCACCACTGCCTTTTGTCTTTCCCACCGATCTTCTTCTTTTTCTATGTGATAGCTACATAGAATGCAGTTATTTGTGCCCTACCCTTGTGCTAGAATGAATGCTATGTCCTTGTTTAAATGCATATTTGGAGGGTTTTGTGTTTATATTTGATATATTTGGAATCTAAGCCTTTCTGATGTGTTATTATGCAAAATTGAGCTTTAATTGTTATGGATTGAGTAGACTTATATATGTTATTGATTTGGTGTTTTCTCTATGATAGGAGGGTCTCCAAACAAGGTGAAATATGGAGCAATTGAGCTTAAAGAGGAAGAGGAAGCCAAATTGACATTCGAACAAGCAAGCTGGCCGTATAAGAGCGGCGCAAGTTAAGGCGACGCCGCGGCATAAAGAGGATTTTTAACCTGGTCATACTTGGACCCGGGGCAAAAGCGCCGCGACTTAGTGAAGTGGGCGCCGCAACGTAAATAGACCGACCCATTGTGCGCCGGGCGCGCATATGTGGGCGTCGCGGCGTGGTGGCGGCTGCTGAGCTTATAAATAAGATTTTACACATTTTTCTCTAAAATCTCTCTCCGTTTTCTCTCTGTTTTTCTGAGTTTTGGCCATTTGGCCATCTCTCTCTTTTTATGTTTTGTTAGTTTAGTTTAGTTTAAGTTAGTTTTAGGTTAGATAGCTTGGCTAGATCTTCATTGCTGGTGGATTGGAGTCAAGGATCAAAGGATTGAAGGAGGATTCAAGCTTCAGACACAAATCAATGAGCTTCTTTATCTCTTTTTCCCTTTCTCTCTTCTCTTCCTTATCTTTTGTATAGCTAAGCTATGTTTTAGAAATTTTTTGGATCCTTTTATTTATATTAATAATGTGTTTTTTCTCTGAGTTTGTGTAGATGTTTGATTATGGTTCAATCATTATCTGTGCTTAATGCTTGTTCTTGGTTGGCCACAATTGCATGATCCTAATATTGACAAATGAACTAGACATAGGGATTTGTTGATATGGATATGGTATGATTGATACATGTTCGGCGAGTTCAATTGGATTGGATGAGTTAATTCGTTAATAGGATAGAAATATACCTATTAACCATGTATAGTGTGTGATTGAGAATAGATCGTTCATGAGTGGAAGTTGCGCTGGATCTCAAGGAAACTTAGTGAGTTGGGCAATTAAAATCAGGGTTGATTGACCTAGACATAAGCTTTTGACTAATGAAGATTCTCAAGCTAACATAATCAATGCATTTGTGTTTATGAGAGGAATTGCATGTTGTTGGTAGATGTAGGAGGTGAAAGAGGATTTCCTAAAACCTAACCGCTTTTAGGTTTATTGCTTTTGTAGGTTAGATAGTTTGTATATTATTTTCTTATTTTTATGTCCTTGTCTAGAATTGATTAAGCTATTGGTTGGTACTTAGCTTTATAATCGAATATTCTCGTGGGAACGAACTTTTACTCTGTATCTGTATTACTTGTGCGACCCGTGCACTTGCGGTTAGCAAATGGGCAACACGTTTTGACCCTAACAAGTTTTTGGCGCCGTTGCCGAGGATAGTTTTTATATTGCTAATATCAACAATGAGTTTGATTAGTTCTAATTCAAGTTGTATATAAATTATATATAAGTTGTATATAATCTATCTTACTTTTATGTTTTGCTTTAGTTTCAAATAAGAAGCCGGGTGATTTCATTCATACGAGGCCCTTGAGGGAATTCGCGACTCCTGGAAAGGATACCCTTGGATCAAGTCTTGAAGACTACTCATCTGCAATACTTCAATTTTGGTGACAAAGTCCTGCTGGGACTATAACTCAGGCCCTTCGTGGGAGGGTACCCCATGTTTATGTTTTATTCCTTTTTTTATTTTGTGCATAAATAGGTAGTATGTTAATGTGTTATGTTAAATATGTTAGCATATTAGTTTGTTAGTTGTGTTAATGTGTTTTTGTTAATATGTTAGTGTATATAAGTGTTAGTATGTTAGTTTAGTAGTTTATAGTTTTTGTTAGTTGTTATTTGTTAGTTGTGTTAGTTCTTGTTTGTTTATGTTTTAAGTGTTGTTTGTGTTAGTTTGTATATAGGTTAATATGTTAATTAGGTTAGTTTAATGTTTTTGTTTGTTCTTAAAGTCTTAAGTTTGTTTAAGTTTGTATATATGTTAGTAAGTTGTTTATATGTGTTATTATGTGTGTGTTGTACATTTTTGTAATTTAACTTTTTGAACAAGTTTTGTTGCCGCTAGAGACCCATAAGAGCCAAACTCAGTAGCAAAACTGTGTTTGCTGCTAAATTTAGCAGTTTGTGTAGTCACGCCGCGGCGTAGGGTAGTACGCGCCGCGGCGCAAGGGGCGTTTCTGCATAATTCTGCAGCTTTTTGTGAGCGCCGCGACCCAAGCATGGGGCGCCGCGGCGCTGATCCCCTGTTTTTGCTGTTTTTATTTTTATTTTTGTTATTTTCTCTGTTTTTAAATATGTAATAATGCTCAGTACTAGTCTCAGGTTCCCTATAGACCATGTTCTTTACAGATACATTTCATTTTAGGTTTGTGGGAGTATCTTTACATGTTTAATTCCTTTATGCTTAATGTTAACATGTATTGGTATTTTGAGTATGCAGTGATTTTAGTCAACATATTTTCATGATTATATCCTGTTTTGACTATCACTAATGTGCTGATGACAAGATTTTTAATTTTCACTTTTTGCAAAAGATGTTGTGCATGCTTGAATTGAAAAGTTGAATCTATTTGAATGCATGACATGTTGCAAGAATGTTGGTGTTGTTTTTGGTTGTCCATGATTTGAAAGGTTACTATTTGCCCCCTTTTCAGTGAAACCTTATGTGATCTTGATGCATGTGAAACAATTTCGTTACTTTTGATGCATGATTTACATCTCACTTAGATGCAAGTGTAACTTTGAAAATGATAAGAGTGCATGTTTTGAGAATGTTTATGGATGTACATGTAGAGTTTTGATTATCCTTGAAATTGTTTTTGAACTCTCTTGAGGCGAAATCCTAAGTTGTGCATGATTGAGGAAATGATTAGGGCATTGTTTGGACCGATTGAGCCTAAAAAAAGCTTACCCTGATATGATGATATCCTTAGGTCCCTTTTTGAAGCCTTAAACTGTTTGGCCTTATTTGTTTTTCATAACCATTGTGTTCGTTAACCTGTTAACCGTTCTAATGCATGTGAAAGCATGTCATTTTCTTCCTACCCTTATTGTTTGTTGAGTATATGATGTGTTATTTCTTGAAATGAGTCTGATGATTAGGGGTATGCATATTCAATTCAAAATGAGCCTGAAGGAACCAGATGCAAAACAAAGAAAAGAAAAAGCATTGCTTTGCAAAAATAGAAGAAAAAAGAAAGAAAAAATAAAAAGAAAAATAAAAATGAAAAGAAAAGTAAAAGCTTAAGAAAAGTAAAGTTCAAAAAGCATCGAAACTGCTTCTGACAAGTTTTATGATCTCACAATTGAATACCCTGCTAGTATCAGTTTGTGGCTCATGTCTTGGAATATCATGTTTATGTGTCTCAATATTTATATTGTATCTTTCTCGTTCATTTCTTTCGCCCATACCATTGGCCTAACAATACAAGCTGCTAAAGTCCATTTTGATCCTCAATCTTGTGTGATTTACATTAGTGGAGAGAGAGTTGATTTACAATCTTGTGGATTCTGTGAATCATATGCATGTATGCTTATAAACTTATCTGGATGTGTATGACTTGATTAGAATAAGTTTATCTTGCATGTTTGTGATAAATGTGAATTGCATGGAGAGTTTTCTGGCTTGTTAGCATGTTTAGGATTGTATATGTGTGGAACTGTTTACGGGGCATTTGCACTTTTTGAGTATTGATGCAGTCAGTACACACTAGTATTTGTTTTTGATTGAAAATAAGAAGATTAAAATATATTTGCTGAATGAAAAAATTGATTTTAATGTTTAAGTGATTTACTTAGTTCTATTTTGTTTTGCTCGAGAACTAGCAAAATGTAAGTTTGGAGGTGTGATAGCTACATAGAATGCAGTTATTTGTGCCCTACCCTTGTGCTAGAATGAATGCTATGTCCTTGTTTAAATGCATATTTGGAGGTTTTTGTGTTTATATTTGATATATTTGGAATCTAAGCCTTTCTGATGTGTTATTATGCAAAATTGAGCTTTAATTGTTATGGATTGAGTAGATTTATATATGTTATTGATTTGGTGTTTTCTCTATGATAGGAGGGTCTCCAAACAAGGTGAAATATGGAGCAATTGAGCTTAAAGAGGAAGAGGAAGCCAAATTGGCATTCCAGCAAGCAACGCCGCGGCGCAAGGCAGAGCACGCCGTGGCGCAAAGAGGATTTTCACCTGGTCATACTTGGACCGGGGCAAGAGCGCCGCGACTTAGTGAAGTGGGCGCCGCAACGTAAATAGACCGACCCATTGTAGGCATGTGGCCACGATATGTGGGCACCGCTGGCGTGGCATGGGCTGTCTTGAGCTTATAAATAAGATTTTATACATTTTTCTCTAAAATCTCTCTTCGTTTTCTCTCTGTTTTTCTGAGTTTTGGCCATTTGGCCATCTCTCTCTTTTTATGTTTTGTTAGTTTAGTTTAGTTTAGGTTAGTTTTAGGTTAGATAGCTTGGCTAGATCTTCATTCTTTGGTGGATTGGAGTCAAGGATCAAAGGATTGAATGAGGATTCAAGCTTGAGAGACAAATCAATGAGCTTCTTTCTCTTTTTCCCTTTCTCTTCTCTTCCTTATCTTTTGTATAGCTAAGCTATGTTTTAGGAATATTTTGGATCCTTTTATTTATATTAATGATGTGTTTTTTCTCTGAGTTTGTGTGGATGTTTGATTATGGTTCAATCATTATCTGTGCTTAATGCTTGTTCTTGGTTGGCCTCAATTGCATGATCCTAATATTGGCAAATGAACTAGACATAGGGATTTGTTGATATGGATATGGTATGATTGATACATGTTCGGCGAGTTCAATTGGCTTGGATGAGTTGATTCGTTAATAAGATAGAAATATACCTATTAACCATGTATAGTGTGTGATTGAGAATAAATCATTCATGAGTGGAAGTTGCGCTGGCTCTCAAGGAAACTTAGTGAGTTGGGCAATTGAAACCAGGGTTGATTGACCTAGACATAGGCTTTTGACTAATGAAGATTCTCAAGCTAATCTAATAAATGCATTTGTGTTTATGAGGGGAATTGCATGTTGTTGGTAGATGTAGGGGGTGAAGGAGGATTTCCTAAAACCTAACCTCTTTTAGGTTTATTGCTTTTGTAGGTTAGATAGTTTGTATATTATTTTCCTATTTTTATGTCCTTGTCTAGAATTGATTAAGCTATTGGTTGGTACTTGGCTTTATAATCGAATATCCTCGTGGAAACGAACTTTTACTCTGTATCTGTATTACTTGTGCAACCTGTGCACTTGCGGTTAGCAAATGGGCAACACATTTTGACCCTAACACTGTGCTACAGGTCACGCCTTTGGATCAACAATTAACTTATGGCATATTACCTCTAAATCTATCCCAAGCAAATAGGTTTACATTCTGTACGAGCACAACTTTTATTTTTTATGCTTCATTTTCTGAAAGACTCCCCCCTAATATTTGTGGTTTATTGTGGACTTACTCCTAATTAAAAATCAATCAGTTCTCTTTTAGGATAATGTCTCATCTCGTTCGAGTCATGTCTAAGATCGAACTCTGTGGCATCCACTCGATGCTTCTTTTCAATCATTCTCATTGATTTCTCTTCTTCATCAATCCTCAAACATTCATTATAACATTCTCTAGCTTCAAACTAATCAGTATGCATCACTCCCAGAACGTTTTCCAAAATAGGAAACTTTATAGTTAGGTGTGGTGTTGACACAATTGCTCTCAAGGCGTTTAATGAAGATCACCTTAAGATCACGTTGTCAGGGGTTTGGCAGTCCACCACAAAATATTGCACATCTATCGACTTAAAATGGGGGTCGATCCCAAAAGTTGTTTTCAATTCCACATAACCTTTTACATCCACTCATTCCTAGAATATCTGAATAAACCTCCTGAGAACGGTTTCGGCTAAGATTCAGAAATTCCCAACTTTTTAAAGAATTCATAATACAAGATATCTACTTAATTCCCCTGATCAACCAGTACCCTTCTGATTATGAATCTTATTGCTACTATGGAAATCACCATTAGGTCATCATGATCACGATCTACGCCTTGAGAGTCCTTATATGAGAAAATGATAACAGGTTGATCATGAAGCAACTTTTCTTCTTTTGTTAACAATCCTCCTACCATCATAACTGAACGAGCAACTCTGAGATGTTTTTTCCTTGCTAACTTAGTTGTCCCTCCTCCAACGAATCCGCTTGAAATAGTATTTATTATACCTTGAATTTGATAAGGAAAAACTAACTGATCCTCGACAATTGCCTTTCCTTTATCTTGTTCCCTAACCTTATTTGTATTAGAGCTTCCTTCCACGAAGTCATTTTCTCTGATTGCCCATCATTTCTACCATATTTCTATATACATACTTCCCCAACTGTCATGCTTGAATAAATTCTTCAATTATATCTCTTAACACATTGCATTCATGTGTAGTATGACCAAATGTCTTATAAAACTCACATATTTTAGATCGATCAACATTTGGATGAACTTTTGTTGTATGAGGGAATCAGCCTGTATTATATACTTTTTTTAGGATTGTCTCCAGATCAGTATTAGGTGAAGTGTAGCTTCCATAACAAGAATTTTGCTATGAACTTGGCACAAAATTTCTTATTGGCCTTCTCTTTCCAAAATATCTTCCAAATGCGCTGCTTTCATGCCTTCTCTTACCTCTTCCCTACCTAGGATGAGTCGGCTCAAAAAGAAATTTGTTGCCTTGGGGATTTACCTGATTTATTTTGATCTTAACTGATCTTTGGCCTTCCACTCTTACTCGTGTTGCTTCCTCCATATTAATATAGCCCATGGATCTAGTCCTCAACTCTTCAAGGTTGGTTGGAGTTTTTCTGGCCAAAGAATCTACAAATTGTCTAAGTTTTATCCTTACCATGATAGCATGTAGTGCTACAGTTGGATTCAGGTCTCAGATTTGAATGGCTTCATTGTTAAAGTGTCTTACGAAATCTTTAAGGGATTCATCATCCCTCTGCTTTAGGGTAAAAAGGTTAGCAACTATTTTCTAATGGATCTTATTGGTAGAAAAATGATTCAAAAATCTTTCGGCCAATTCATCAAAATCATGGATCGATTGTGATTCGAGAAAGGAAAACCACATAAGTCTTGATTTTTTAAGGGTGCTAGCAAATACTCTACATCGGATTAGGTCAGAGTTGGTTATTAATAATATAGTGGAATTGAACATATCTAGATGTTCTTGAGGATCGATTGAGTCATCATAAAGTTCTAAAGTGGTTGGCATCCTAAAGTTTAGTGGCAAAGAAACTAACATAATAAAGTCTATAAATGGGTGAGGAGAAGAATCGAGATTTCGAGAAGATCTTCTTCTTGCGTTACGTTGTATCGATTTGGAATAACGAGTTTGACTTTGGCTTGCAATGGGCTCGCTCTGCTAAGTTTCTTCTTTATCTCCTACTTCTCTCGTAGGTTCATGATAAGATGGTTCAGTATGAGCACGTTCCCCTATTAGTCTGGCGATTTCCTCACACTACTCCTCCAGTTGCTGCAATAACTCCTGGATAGTGTGGTCGCGATGACCCTGTCCTTCATCATCAGTCGGTTGTTACTAATGCGCAAGAGTATTCTGACTTCTTATTCTAGTCACCTTCTTAAGCAAAAAGAACCAAGAATATAGAGTAAAAATCCTCCGCGAAATCCACGCGAATGGAAGAAAAACATAATGAATAGTACAGTTTAACTGTTTAACCAAATGAAATAGCAACTACACTATTTACTAAAATGTAGCAACCATCAAACGCTCGATAAGTATCAAACTACAAAAATGAGGGTAGGGAATCACAATTTTACCGAGATTCTCACAAACGACGCCAATCTTCCTTCCAAGCTCATGGCATTAGCAATGGTGAGTGAATTACTTGATGGTGAAAAAGTATCCAGCCTCTTTAAGGCTACGGTCTTACCTTTTGTAGGGGGTGAAAGAGGTGACCTCACTTTATGATTGGTGTGCAAGCTAATCATGAGGTGGTTATGGGTTAGTGCAATGGGAGGCTTCCACATGGCCCACCTTTTCTCTATATTGTAACTAACTCCTCTTAGGGTGGCTATGGTGCTCTTGTAAGAAATGTTGTAGAAGGAATGTGCTGCCAAGCCATCCATATGGGCCCAAAGCCTAGATACAGTCCACTACTATAACGTGATGAATTATGAAGCTAGTTAGGTTTTAACCAAGTCAATCGCACCAGATGTCATCTAGTTTGGTCAATTGTGTTGGGAAAGAAAAAAAGGGGTTGTGCACAGCGGGATTAACAACACACAAATATGTAATAAAATCTTTCCTACTTGAAGGAACCTGTGAGGAGTAAAATATATAGCCAACCAAAAATATCCATTAATTGATATATCCAAGAATGCACAAAAATTAAATAGGTCAAGAGAACACACAAAATTTTAACGTGAAAAACTTTCTCAATGTGAGAGATAAAAACCACAGAACCTAGTTCAGAAAAATATCTATTATAACAAATCAATAAGTACAACAAAGTTTCTCCCAATAAACAAGGATATCACAATAACTCCTACTCACTACTAACAAAGTGAAAATTAACAAAACAACAAAGGTCAAAACCCACAAAGGGGTATAAACTGCCCAACAAATAGAGATGGAGAAATAAAATTCTGACTATACAAGTAGAAGTTCACGATGTAAGGAATAACATACTAAAAAATCATCAAGATCGGACCACAAATGACTACTCGATCTGAGCACACAAAATCATACTCTTCTCTCCCTCTCGGTGCGGCGCTGCTGCTTCAGTTTTCAAGAAATAAAAAGTGAAAACTTGACTTCTTTTTAAAACAAAACCTACCTTTTTTTAATATAATGGTTGGGCCCCACTTTGGTTGGCCCAGTCAACAAACTCCTCCGCCAACTCAAGTGGAGGCAAATGCCAAACCGGCAACCAAACGACAATCTTCAAATTTTCCCCTCGGTAGAGTCTTCGTCAGCATGTCTGAACCATTATTATCAGTATGGATCTTCTCAAGTTCCAACAACTTAGAGTCCAAAACATCACGTATCTAATGATACCTCACATCAATATGCTTAGATCTACCATGGAACATAGGATTCTTTCCAAGATGAATAGCACTCTGACTATCACAAAACAAAACATATCTCTCCTGAGTAAAACCAGTTTATACACAAAATTCTTCATCCAAAGTAACTCCTTACAAGCCTCGGTAATAGCAATAAGCTCAGCCTCAGTAGTAGACAAAGCAACACATTTTTGCAACCTAGATTGCCAAGCCACAGCTCCCCCTGCAAAGGTAATCAAATAGTCAGAAGTAGACTTTCTAGAATCAACATCTCCTGCCAAGTCTGAATCTGTATAATCACAAAGAATAGGTTTCCCAATTCCAAAACAGAGCTTCAAACTAGAAGTGCCTCGGAGATATCTCAATATCCACTTCACAGCTTTCCAATGCTCTCTACCAAGATTGGAAAGAAAACGACTAACCACACCAACTGCATGAGCTATATCAGGCCTTGTGCAAATCATTGCATACATCAAACTTCCTACTGCAGATGTATAAGGAACACGTTGCATGTCTTGTTTCTCTTCATCACTAGAAGGAGCTTGTCTAGTGCTAAGCTTAAAGTGTAAAGCAAGAGGTGTACTTACAACTTTAGTTTTATCTAAGTGAAACCGTTGAAACACTTTCTCAATGTACTTCTCCTGTGATAACCATAACTTCTTGGCCACTCCATTACGAGTAATTAATCTGCATGCTAAGAATATGTCTTGTTGGTCCTAAGTCTTTCATTGCAAAAGACTTACTAAGCTCCTTTTTCAACCTGTCAATTCTAGAAGAATTATGACCAACAATCAACATATCATTAACATAGAGCAATAAAATGATGAAATCATTATTAGAAAATTTTTGCACAAACACACAATGATCAGAAGTAGTCTTCTTGAATCCCTGCTGAATCATAACAGACTCAAACTTTTTGTACCATTGTCTCGGGGCTTGTTTCAAGCCATACAAACTTTTCTTCAACTTGCAGACATAATTTTCTTTACCCTTCATCACAAAACCCTCAGGTTGCTCCACGTAAATCTCCTCCTCCAAATCACCATGAAGGAAAGCAGTTTTCACATCCATCTGCTCAACCTCTAAATCAAGACTTGCTCCTAAACCAAGAACAACTAGGATGGATGACATTTTAATAACCAGCGAGAAGATTTCCTCAAAATAAATTCCCTTTTTTTGACGGTAGCCTTTGACAACTAATCTAGCTTTGTATCTTGGAGTGGAAGTATTCTCATCATTCTTCAACCTGTAAATCCACCGATTTTGAAAAGCTTTCCTGTCCTTAGGCAACTTGACCAGCTCAAAAGTATGGTTGTCAAGCAAAGATTTCATCTCATCATTCATTGTTGCAACCCATTCTGCCTTCTGCTCACTATCCATAACCTCTTCGTAGCACTCAGGTTCTCCCCCGTCAGTGAAGAGCACATATTCATCAGATGAATAACAAGTAGAGGAAATAAGATGTCTGGAAGACCTCCTAAGTGAAACAACAGGTTCATCAACAACCTCACGAGCAGGAGCATCTACCTCATCAGCAACATTATCAACAACATCCTCAACCTGATCACCCTGAATATGATTATGCACATCATCATGATTGCCAAAGATAGCTACATCAGACATATGAGACTCAGGAACTGGATTAATATCAACCAAACCATCAGTACTCGGAGACTCTGACTTCTTTGCCTTGTCAATATCTTTCATGGTTTGATCTTCCATGAAAATAACATCACGACTTCTAACAAGCTTCTTCTCAATTGGATCATACAACTTATAACCAAACTCATCATGACTATAGCCAATGAAGATGCATTGCCTAGTCTTGACATCCAACTTGGACCTCTCATCTTTGGGTACATGTACAAATGCTCTACACCCAAAGACACGTAAGTGGTCATAGGAAACATCCTTTCCATACTACACTCTGTCAGGAGCATCAGCCTGTAAAGTAACAGTAAGAGATAAATTAATAACATGTGCAGTAGTATACAAAGCCTCACCCCAAAAAGATCCAGGTAACTTTGCTTCAGAAAGCAAACATCTAACTCTCTCCATCAATGTCTTGTTCATTGTTTTTGCCAGGCCATTAAGATGAGGAGTCTTAGGAGACATCTTCTAGTGTCTAATACCCTGCTGCCTGCAGTACTCATCAAATGGTCCACAATATTCACTACCATTATTAGTGCGAACACATTCCAATTTCTTCCCTGTTTCTCTCTCAACAGAAGCCTGAAACTGCTTAAAGACACTGAGCACCTGGTCCTTAGTCTTCAAGGCATAAACCCAAAGTTTCCTTGAATGATCATCAATAAAAGTCACAAAGTAAAGTGCACCACCAAATATTTTAGTCCTCATTGGACCACAAAGATCTTAATGTACCAACTCAAACACCTCTGATTTTCTAGAATGAGGATGACTCTTGAAAGAGACTCTATTCTATTTCCCAGCCAAACAATGAGTACATTTTTCTAAACTTGCACCCTTCAAACCTGAAAGTAGATTCTTTTTGGCCAAAGTATCAAGTCTCTTCTCACTAATGTGACTAAGTCTCTTATGTCATAACTCTGACTGATTATCACACTCAGCTATATTAATAACATCAACAGAAACTGAAGCCTTGGTCCAGTACAAACCTGAACACTTCTTTTCATGTGCCACAACTAAAGAACCCTTGGAGAGTTTCCACTGTCCACCACCAAAGGTCCTAAAATAGTCATCATCATCAAGAACACTAGCAGAAATCAGATGCAAACGGATGTCTGGTGCATGTCTGACATTCTTCAAAATCAACTTTGTCACATTATTGGTTACCAAACAAACATTGCCAATGCCAATCACCTTTGACATACCATCATTACCCATCTTCAAAACCTCATAATCACCAGGAGTATAAGATGTGAAGAAATCCTTCCTATATGTCACATGAAAACAGGCATCACTGTCAACAACTTAGTTGGTCTCATCACAAGTAATATTAATCAAATTCTCATTACAGATAATCACAAGATCTCCTCTAGTAGTGGTGGCTAGAGCTGGCAAAACGGGTTCAACCCGTTGGGTTAACCTGCCAACCCGTTATTTTTTTGCGGGTTGGGCTTAAGGATTGAACCCACATTCTTTTTTCAACCCGCATAACCCGTCCCGCTTAACCCGAGGGTTAAGCGGAGCGGGGGCGGGTTACCCGTCGGGTTGACTCTTTTTTTTTTAAAAAAAAAGTGATAAGTGATACTATAAATGAAAAGATCTTTGATATTATATAATTTATGTTTGAATATTTAATTAGACTATTTTAAAATTTATTTTTAGATATGTGATTTGTAATTTTTTACCATTATTATTTATTATTTTTAAAATATTTTTATAATATATTTGGTTTTTTATATAATTTTTTTTTTGTTTTTTAGGCGGGTTAAGTGGGTTGACCCCAAACCCGTCTACTTTTTCCCATTTATCTTTTATGTGGCTAACCCACCGACCCGCCAACCCACCGTAAAGCGGGGTGGGTTGGCTCTTCCAACCCATTTTTTAAAACGGGTCAACCCACCCACCCCGCATTTTAGCGGATTGGGTCGAGTCGGGTCAGGGCGGATTAGCCCGTTTTGCCAACTCTAGTGGTGGCAACACGATCATCATTATTATTATCTTTCTTTTGTTGTTTGCCTTTATTACCATTGTTCTCCTTTTTTCATCGGTAGCAGAACCTTTGGACATGCACCTTTTTACCACAATAGTCATACTCAATGTTTTTGTATTTAGACATTGATTTGCTTCTACTCTTGGTTTTGCCTTTATTGCCTTGTCCCTAATCCTTCTCAATGCTTCTCCGCTTGTTTTCAGTAACCAAAACCTCTGACTATAAAGAGGACGCTTGCTGAGTTCATCGTCTGACTTCTTCATTCAAAACAGTAGTCTTTACATAATTCATGGTCACAACACCTCCAAGAGCAGAACTAGTCAAAGTGACTGTGAGATTTTCCCAAGAATCAGGTAGAGTATTAAGCAACCAAAGTCCCAAAATTTCATCTTCAAATTTCACACTCATGTCGGACAACTGGTCAAAGCATCCCTGAAAATCACTCAAGTGATCAGAAATAGAACTACCATCCTTGTAACTCAAGTTCATAGCCTGCTTCAACAAAAGCAATTTATTGTTCGCAGACTTGGAGGCATACAAGGCCTCAAGCTTCTCCCACAAAGATTTGGCATGTGAGTCATTAGCAATATGATTCAAAACATTATCATCTACCCATTGCCGAATAAAGCCACAAACCATCTCATGTTCAAAAGCCCGATCTTCATCAGATTTAGCCTCAGGCTTCTCACTAGCAAACACCGATAAATGTAATTTTTTCACAAATAATAAGTCTTTCATTTTTCCTTTTCACTTGCGGTAATTGTGTCATTCAAACTAATTATTTTACTGTAATTTGGCTCCATCATTCAATCAAGTAAATAAACTAATAAATCTCTCTAATGCCATTTGTTGGGAAAGAAAAAAGGGGGTTGTACACAGCGGAAGCAACAACACACAAATATGTAATAAAATCTTTTTCACTTAAAAGAACCTGTGAGGAGTAAAATATACAGTCAACTAAAAATATTTACCAATTGATATATCCAAAATGCACAAAAATTAAATAGGCCAAGAGAATACACATAATTTTAACATGAAAAATTCTCTCAATGTGAGAGATAAAAATCACAAGACCTAATTCAAAAAATTTTTCACTCTAATAAATTAATAAGTACAATAAAGTTTAGAATTTAGGGTTTAGGGTTTAGAGTTTAGGATATTACAATGGCTCTTATTTACCACTAACAAAATAAAAATTAATAAAACAATAAAGCTCAAAACTTATAAAAAGATATAAATAGTCCAACAAATAAAAATAGAGAAATAAAATTTTAATTATACAAGTAAAAGTTGATGATACAAAGAATAACATATTGAAAAATTATCAAGATGAAAGCACAAATGACTACTCGATCAACATGCTGCTTCAGTTTTCAAGAAATAAAACGTGAAAACTGAAAAGAAGATGCTGACTTCTTTTTAAAACAAAACCTATCCTTTTTTTTAATATAATGGTTGGGCCCCACTTAAGTTGCCCAGTCAACAAATTGTGGTATTCTCAATTTTCAAGAACACATTGCACACGTCAATAAAACCTTCATTGCAGGGGGCAAAAAAGAAGAGACATCCTTTTTAAATTGTTGGTAGCTAAATACAGCGTCAATCTAAACTTCACTAATTTGGATGCTTAACTACAATAGGACTCCTGACATGGTGCTTGCCATCGGTCCAATCCAAGCTTCCAAAGAAATAATCAGCCTTGTACTTCTTTAGTGGCCTCAAGGTCAATGTCACTCTGAATTCCTTTTTTTCACCCTTTTCCTTAAAGCTTAGAATGTTAGGCTCAACTGAAACTATAACTTCAGGAGGTGCCTCGATGCGCACTCTATATGTGCTTGGGGACCCAACATTGGTAACAGTACGAGTAACATTCAGAGAATGTCCAAGCTCCAAGTGAGGAATTGTGATTGATGGGTAATTGAAATCAGCTAAATTGAATGACTTTGGGCAAGTGTAAGGCTTGTCGTAGAACAACTTAATCATGGAACTGTTGTAGCCACGACCACACAAGAAGTTCAAATAATCAGTAGTATTCAGGTCATACACAAGTCCAGGGTCTGCTGCAGCATTAGGTTGAATGTGCCCTGCACCATAGGCAAATGGAGTTGCCTCCTGTAGTGAATAATCCAGCATTGGCCTTCCGGAGTTATCTTCTGTTGTTGCTGTAAAAGGCATGGATTTTTTTATATTTAAAGGGTATAAGAAATTGAATGCCATAATCTTAGATGTGTAAACTCTCTACAGTACCTGTGGTCATGATTGCTGACTTAATAGCTGCTGGGCTCCAATCAGGATGAAGTGCTTTGAGCAGCCCAGCAAGGCTAGAAACATGAGGATATGACATTGAAGTGCCAGACATGGAAATGAAAGGAGTTCTGCGTTTATCAAATGTTTGTTCAGTTGGAGATATGGCTTCAGTATAAGCAGCAATGATGTTGACTCCTGGTGCAGTGATGTCAGGCTGAAATATAAAATAAAAATTACAATTGCATGATCACTTGAGATCTGAGATCAACAAAAGGGTGATTGATAATCGTCAAAACAAATCGTAAACCTTGAGGATTGCTGGCTCAATGGAATTTGGCCCCCTTGATGAAAATGAAGCCATTAATGGAGCTGGCTTTATACCCAATTCTGTTTTTACACTAGAAATGTGAGCCACAGGAGACCTGTATAAAACATGTATAATATAAAATGCTAGTATATTAATAAGCCCAATTCTGGCTTCAAACTAGGAAGAATTAAACAATCCTTAAGCATGAAGAAGAAAATTACTTGGTGTTGTTGATGTAAGTAAAAATGTAATTGCCATCCGTATGGTTAACTAATGAAGCAGGAAGCTCATAAGGATCAGCTATAATTTCATTCTCTATGCCCTCGACGGTAGGAAAAATCACTCCAGCAGCTCCTGCACGAGCAGCTCCCACACTCAAGTGGGGGAAGTCTAAACCTTCAAGACAGACCAATATTTTCCCCTTCGCCTTCTTAGGATCAAGAGCTCCATCTATGCAATTAAAGCTACAACAATTGACAAGATGATAAGAGAATATCCATAAGAGAAATGTTATTCGAGAAGGTGTTTTTGGTATAGGTATTCTTACGCATCATAAGCAGATGCATTATCAGATTTAGCTTCTGCAGCACTGATCAATGGGTACAACTTATGAGATGGTAGGCTAGACTCAGAAAGAAGGCTTTCTCCCTAACAATTAAAATAAAATTTAAAAAAAAAAAAACACAAGCTATGTTAGATGCCACATGAGCTTCTTAAGGCTCCTGATATAGATTTAGTGCTTAATTGTTTATACTTGGGTATTGAAAATCTTGACATTAAAACTTAAGCCAAATTCCTTGGGAGGGGAATTGGGTACAAGATGATTGCAATTTGTACATTAAAAGTGATATAGGTTTTCATATAACAAGAAAGTTAAGATGTGATACACAATATACCTTGAGGATGTTCTTGTTACCAAGCGTAACATAACTAGTGAACTTTCTATCAATTGTGCTAGCTGCAACTGTGAGCATCCATGGTTCCAAGTTCGATACAGTAGTAGGAGATGGTCCTGAATTTCCACCGGAACTCACTACAATTATGCCGTTGGCAACTGCATGGAAGGACCCTATGGAACTACTACTTTGAAAAAATTCCAAGGGATCTCCATCCAAAGATACCGAAAGCACATCAACCCCATCACTTATGGCAGCTTCAAAAGCTGCCAAAATGTCTGCATCATAACATGAAGGAAATTCTGATGGCCAACACACCTTATAGGCTGCAACACGGGCTTTTGGTGATCCACCGCTTGCTGTTCCATTGCCATTGCCAAATACACTTGCTCCACCAACAAAATTACCACCAGCGGTTGATAAAGTATGTGAACCATGACCACTAAAGTCACGTGCACTATTAAACGAATCATTGAGTTTTTTACCGACAACTGCCTCATAACCTTTGTAAAAATATCTTGCTCCAATAAGCTTCCTACATATCGTGAAAAAGTCAAAATAGGAGTAGCAAAGAATAAATTAAAAAACATAAAAAATAGTTAAAACTCAATGAATCTTTTCATCATGCAACTGATGCAAATCACACCGTTAGTAAAGCGAATCTAAACTTCTACTTAAGCTTAGACTTCGTTGTATATATGCAGCTTTCTTTTCCCCAAACATCTGTCGTAAGGATTAGTTTTTTAATGTCATAAAAAACTTATGCATGATGTTAAGCCGTTTCAGGAAGTTAAAATCCTTTCCACGTAATGCGCACACAACTATCTATTTATTATTACAAAAGCTAATGGAATAAATATGAACATGGAAAGAAACAATTAACGCGAATGTTTTTTACCTAAAAGAGTCTGCATATATTAGTATGCTTATCTGAGTAGAAGGTAACATATCTTTAATATTTTTATTAAATGTTATAGTTTGGAGGAATTATAGCAAGAGATGAACCTGTTGCAGTGAAATTTATCTGAATTCCTATTATCAGTTTGACAGATTCCACGCCACCTTGTTGGTACTGGCCCCATCCCTTCATCACTAAAACTCTTGGATTCAGGCCAAATACCTATCACAAGTCACAGCATCAATAAAAAGATGGTGGGCACTAGGCATGAAAATTTGATTTAAAAAAAAAAACTAGCAATTGATGGAAGAACATTCATTGCCTCCTTAGAAGTATCATATTAAGTATTAACAAGAGCAAAAAAAATTGTTTTGAGTTTAATAGTCAATCTAATAGATACAAGGTGATTGATTAGAAGACAAAAAAAAATGTTATCACATAGAGGAAAATAAATATATAGCAAAAAGAAAAGGCAAAGTAAATCATTACGGTTGATGACTTGACATGCTTCATTCAAAGTTATATTCTTGGTCATTTGTTGCAATGTGTATTTATAGTAGTATCTTACGGACTTCAATTCTATTGTGGTCCAAGATAAAAAGGCTAGTATAATTGAAGCAATAATTTGGGTAGACATTATAGGTTCCAAACACTAATTTGTAAAACAAAAAACTAGGAATTGGCCTCCTGGAGCATAATTAATATGCTTCAAGAAATATTCCCACTATTAAGTTAAAGTTAGTACCTAAAGTTTATGCAAGTCTGTAAATTTTGAAGTTTAAAATAGAGATCTTTTTTAGAGTATACATTTTTTTTTATTTCTTTAAGTGTCACTTCACCTGAAGGTAAGAGACTAATCTCCCGAATCAGGCAGAGTCTCGTAAGACAGCAAAATTCTTCTAACCGAGTTTTAAGACAACTGCATACTCAAGGCTTAAATTCAAGACTCTTAGTTAAGCTAGAACAACCTCCCGCCAGCTGATCTACATGTTCGGTAGTCTTAGAACATACATTAATTATACTTTAAGAACATGTTAGAATATCTCATAATCATGAAACTTGGGTTTGTTTCTTTTGGCACATGATAATTGAGACAACATATGTTCAAGTCAAATCAATAAATAAAAATCAAACTAATTAGGTTTAGTTGAATTGAGTTGAATTGAATTTAAATGTAATTTTTTATTAAATTGGACTAACCTAACCCGATCATTGTTGGTAAGTTTGGACCAGAGTTGACATTTTTTTACTCATTTGAAAAAATCTACTAGAATAACATAGTTTTATAATTAAATTTTGTAAAACTAATAAAAATAATATTATTTTATATTAAGATATTTATAAAAAATATAAGATTAATGTGATTTGTAAATGGGTTAGTTCAGCTCAAAATCTAATACTCTAACCAATTAAGGCCGAGTTAGTTAAGGTTAAAAGAAAATTAAAAACATTATCTAACCCAACTTATATTTTATAGGTTAGTTCAGGTTGGATTAGTTATGCCATCAAACCAAATCAAACCCACAATCACCCTAAAGACATGTATTAACTAGTAGGAAAAATCTATGTAAAGCAATTACATATCATCAAATAGTTCAAATCAAGTCTTATAAGGTGAATCAGATGCAAAGATGCAAAGGCATAAAGAAATTCTTCATCCTTCATTACCGGTGTCTATATTTGCAATAATGATATTTTCACCAAATCCCTTGCTCCATATTGAGTCATTTGGAATTACACCATTTCTCTCTAATCCAAGGAAATCCCAAGAATGGGTTGTGTGCAGTTTTCGTCCTTTGTTTAAGAAAACTGATACTACATTTTGATGCTCTGCACTAGTAAAAGAACATCAGTTAGAAAATTCATGTAACTATTTGTAACATGTCCCCAGTATGCATTATGTGGAGGATAAATTTGAGAGAAATGTATGAATTCAAACTACATACTTGCAACCTCCGCTGCTTCATCTTCATCAAGTATTGCAGCAAAGCCATTGATATATCTAGTATAAGAGTAAAAGATTGCATCTTTGGCCTTCTCAGTGCTGTGTAAGAAAATACCACCCATTAGTTCATAACGTTTTTGCCCCCAAAGAATTTCATGGACTTGAGGTTAATTCTATACCTTCCAACATATGATCTAAGTAAATCATAGTGAGAATTCGTGACAGATTCAACATCAACGGATGAAGGGTTTTGACCAAAAGGATGTGATCCTAAGTATACAATATAGGACTGACGAAACAAAACATGAATGATTATTAGGCCACGTTTAAACATTCAAATATTAAAATTTAAGTAATTAAAGAACTTCAACGAACACCAAGATGAGTAATGGCTACAATAATAAGCTTTCCACCATCACAAAAAACTAGTAACCATTTTCATGGTTAGAAATCAGAAAACTAGTGAATAGTGATAGATGAAGCTTGACACAGAGCTTGCCTGTTTGATTGCTTGGGAAGGTTCTTGCAGTAGCAAGCAAAGAAGAAGTGACAATAGCACATGATAAATGAATGACAACATTGTGTTCAACATGAATGATGTTTGTTTAAAAAATAAATATAAGAGAAGATGTGCAAAGGGTCTATGCTTTCCCTTACTTATATAACCCTGTTGTGTGACTGCTTCTGAAACCAAATCAATCTTCTCATGTTAACAACCATTAGCCATTCCAATGGAGCCAACAAAGTTGGGAAAATCAATCAACAATTTCCTAAATATTACTATTAAATAAAGAATTTGAATGAATTATGGCAAAATAATTTTTTTAAAAGTAAGAAATCATGGAAAAACATGGGCAATAATAAATATATGAATTCAATTGTTAATGAAAAAATTGTTGAAATGATAACATATAGGTAAAATTTAAGGAAAATTAATGATAAGAATCACTAAAGAGTAATATTTAATTTAAAGAGACATTCAAATTTTAATTAAATAAAAAGACCATTTAATTTTACTTAATGGTCAAAATAACTCTTAATAAATTTTTTATTTGAAAAGTTAATCATTCAAAGTCAACAAACAATCACTCAATAACTTATCTATATATAGATATAAGTAAAATTGCCATGAAAGGCAATTAATAACACTACTAATTAATTATTAAATTAAATGTCATATTAAAATAAAATATAAATTTAAAATTTTAACTATGAAATTAAATATCATATTAATTAATTATTAAAAAGTAAAATTGCCTTGAAAGGAGATTAATAACACTACTAATTAACTACGATATGATATTATTAAGGCTAAAATACATGGAACCTCGTTCAACTATATATCAATTCCAGAAAACTCTCTAGTGATTTAAAACTTAATAACTTGACTTCTTAAATTTATCAAACTATGCATATAGACTCCATATATGGGGGGGTTTGCATGGGGAGCGGGTTAAATTTATACTATTTTGCATAGTTTATGAAGTTCAAAGAGAAGTTGTTGAGTTTTAAATCATAAGGAGATTTTTTTGAAATTGACTTATAGTTGAAGGAATTTCTTTGCATTTTAGCCTATTATTAAATATTATATTAAAATAAAATATTATATAAGTTAAATTGTCTTGAAAGGTAATTAATAGCATTACTAATTAACTATAAAAAATATATATATATATATATATATATATATATATATAAAAGTAAACTTGCCTTGAAAGACAATTAATAACACTACTAATGAATTATGAAATTACATATCATTTTAATTGATTATTAAAAAGTAAAATTCCCTTCAAAGGAAATTAATAACACTACTAATTACTAAAAATTAATTAGATATATTAAAATTATTTTAATATGATAGTTAATTTCATAGTTAATTGGTTAGTAGTGTTGTTAAAAATGCCTTTCAAGGACCAATGTGTCAAAGTAAAAAGTGCTCAGGTCCTTTAAGTATGTGATCTTGAGTTTAATCTCAAAATTCATGTGTATGAAAATAATACTATTTGGAATGATTTTTTCTTAGGCGTCTGACTATATTTCGGGATATCAGTCTTTCACTTATCGAATAGAAGGATAATCTGAAAAATCCAAAAAAATGCTTTTCATGGCAATTTCACTTATTATATATATAATTTTAATTTTAATATGATACTTAATTTTATAGTTAATTAAAGTGGTGTATTTTCTGCTCTATTTTCCAGCATTCAAACTTCAAGGGAAGAAGAATAAGAAAGCATTATTTATATTTATTGTGCATTAGTTGGCTACAGATAATGCAGATAGGGAATTTATCGTGTTTAATTTGTGTATTATTAAAACTTGGGCTTTCTGAGAAATCTGCCTTTATATCATTCGAAGTTCGAATTTTAGTTTAGGATAACCTTTACGTTATATCAGAGAAGAAGAACCCACGTTTTAAGGTAGGAGACCGCCGTGGCAGCGGTAATCAGATTCGAATTGCAAAGAAGCATCAGGTGACCCACAAAAGTTTAACAATTCTGGATCTGGACAAATGATTTAATTAAATGGCTAGCTAGCATGCTATCGTATACTTTTTAAAATTAGCACGTGTACATGTTTACGTACAAGGGGTAAGTACGTAGTTTACTTATCAATGAAGTATTTTTGGATGACCAATTACCGTGCTTGTATTCATAAATCAGAAATCTATGATAAAAAGAAAAATGACGATCACACATCATTTTTTTCATATATTATTATTTATATTACTTTTAAATAATTATGATTAAGTAAGAGAAAATAAAAAAATATAACTAATAATATAAGAAGTAATATAAAAAATGAAATGAAAAAATAATAATGTAAAAAATTAGAGTTGGTGATAAAACGGCCATACTATACGTATTTTATGTGTGACAAGTGACAACCAAAATGGAATAAAAAAGAAGGAACAAAAGATGAGATTTTGATCAAAATTTGTTAACTCTACCATTAAGCACTTAATAATGCTTTCTATTCTTACATCATTGACTCTGTTAACCTGCGTCTCACATAGGCATTACACTACGAAAAAAACTGGTGTACCCTTTAGTAGCTTCCATATTGCAGAAGGCTAAGTTCAAGCCTCCTCTGCCTATTGACTCTTGCAATGAAATCATCAGCCCTTTTGTTCAATTCATCAGAAGAAGATAGCAAACTTAGTTCGTCTCCTCCATCTAGATTGTCCTCCTCTTTGGCTGGCCATGCTTCTGTAGCATTCTTAACCCACCCATTGCCCTTTAAGTCCTGACTGTTCAGTCCATCCTCCACTGTCATGTCCACATTCTCTGCCACATGTTTCTCCAATTTTTTAGCTTTGTTGACCTCAGGAGTTGGAATTTGAGGTTTTTTAGTTTGGGTGCTCTGAATGTACTCATCGTAGTAAACATCAGTGGTTGAAGAGGAATTGGAAGAAAGGATTCTGGAGTTTACTATAAGGACAAAAATGATGAGGTTGCCTATGACGAATAAGAGCTTTGAGCTCAACAGGACCGGTATTAAACTTGAGATGTACACAAACAAAAAGGCCCTGACTAGTGAAGAAAGGTGGGGAAGGCAGAGAGTGACACAACAGAACAGAGTGCATGTTAATGCAGTCAAGGAATAAAAATACAAATTATCCAGGAACTGACGCCTCTTGTACCTGTTCATGGCTTGAATCTTCTTGATCTGGGTAGGATCCATTAGGCTCAAGTTAACAGGTTTCTAAGGTAGGCTTAGGGAATATGGGGAAGAATTTATCTTACTGAACTAAGAGCAAAAGAAACACCAAGTTATATAGGCTGAGGAAAGGGATCGATTAGTAAAATTATTCACATGCTACTTTATCATTATTTGATAAGGAATTAACAACTTTTTCAAAAGCCATGGGACATGGTTGCGTGGCGTTTATTGGCCCCCTTTTTTCCTTTCAAATTTTAATCATTTAACACCCTCTGCTTCTGTTTGAGTCTACTAATGCTTTCCAATATTATTTTCAATTTTTTTCACCTCATTGTATGAGGTCAGTTCTTATTGTTCATCTCGTTGGAGCACCTTGTATAATTAATATGTACTAATTGAGCATGTTCCTTTGTGATAACTTAAAAATAGTGGTAGCTAATAAAAAATGAGTAAACAAATACTCTTCATTGCTTCTCTGATTGTGATTCCACAAAATGTGAAACTTAGGATATCTTGGTGACAAAGAAAAAAAAAAAAATAGTAGGAGGCCCTGGTTCGACTCCCCCTTCCCCAATATGTGGTGTACTCAGAGTAAAACGAAGTGGAATCAACTATAACGAAAATTGCGCACCTATAAAAAGATGTGTATATAAATGTGTGTGCAACTGTGCATAGCATTATTCAATTTGTTTTACCCCAACATCTCCAGTAAGGAAAGAAAATTTTGACCGGTATTGATTGGCAAAAGAATCTCGTCTAGAAAGCCTTTGTATCTCTTTTTTTTTTTTTTCTTTCTGTGGTCTTACTGGAAGAAAAGTGGGATAGATTTCGATTAAAGGAGCTCTTTAACTTTTTCTTTTACATTTCTTCTAGCAGAAGCCTTCATTATTGAGTGGAACAGAGAAGAATGTAGCCATGAGAATCAGGGTTTAACTGGTTAAGGCAATGACATAGAAGAAACATACTTATTTTTTGTGAACGATGAGCTGATAAGGACTCGATGGCAGTAGCTAACTTAGGTTTTCACGGTTTAATTACACATCTTAAGAATGACTACAAGCAAGATGAAAAGGGTAACCTCTTAATGGCAACTTCAGATTTAACATGAGAATAGTATTCAGGTTCCTTTTAGTTTTACAGATACCATTTACACAAATTAGATAATAATAATAATAATAATAATAATAATTGCTTGTGTATTTCCGTAACATAAACTCTCAGCAGGTGGTCATATATAGTGCCTAGTTTCATCCTAAACAAGTAACATAATTTGTTCTTATTTGTGATGTGTACAGAACAACCAGAACACGCTCAAAGTTTAAATTTCTATAATTTGGTTAAGTGGTATAACTGCTTACATTTTGCTGTATGCTTAGTTAGGTGTCAATTTTGATAAAGTATATCTCCAATTTGTTCCTGTTTTCTAAAAGCTTTTAGTTGTAGATATCACCTTCGACACCTGCGCATGCATGGTAAGGGTACCTCTCGCATTATGAAATATAGAATCATCTATATAATCATGTGCTAATCAGTCAATCAAACCTGATAGAGGAAGAAAACAATATATTATCAACAAGTGTTGGAGTATTTGCTTGATAGCTTAGTCATCTTATTTGCTTTATTAGTCAGTGCAAAGCGCCAAGGGCTCTTCAGGTGTGGTGGGGCATATTTTTTAGTGCTCTGCAAAAGTTGCCAAAAAAACGTATTTTGGTTGGCTGGTAATGGGGCCCGCTCCTCCAAGAAAGGAAAACTAGAGACCATTGAGAAGAAAAGAAGAAAAATCATTATGCAGAAGAAAAGAGAGGAGAATAATGAAATGTCGTTTGTTTTTTTTTTTATAAAAAAATAATTAATTCTCCTAACACATCTTCTTAATAATTCTCATAATTATTAAATAAAAAAAATATTAAATATTTTTTATATTCTTAAGATATTTATTGTATTTAATTTCTTATTTAATATTTTTTATTAAAAAGTAAAAGAATTATTAAGAGAATGTTTTAAAAAATATAATAAAGTTCTTTTTATAATCAAAGCATTATTATAAGAGTAATCATTGAACTTTTTTTAATTAAAAAGTCTTCTCAACAATTATTTTTTCCTAAGATTCATACTTTAAAATAACTTCATGCCTCTAACTTTCTTGTTATAATTCTTTGCAAAGTTTTTAGAGGTTGGAGTTTTAGAGGAAAAGAAAAAAGAAGATTTTTTTTTATTTTAAATAAACATTCTTTATATATTCTTTATATATGAGATTTTTTAAAATAAATAAATCAAAGATTTATATAACCTTTTAATTATCTTATATTTAATTTTATAAATATTTTATAATTATTTTAATTTAAAAATAAAAAATAAAACTTTCCTTTTCTTTTTTTTCATAATCCTTCGTCTAAACATATTCTTCTTAAGGTAAACATACTTTTGGGTAAGAGTTTTACAAAATGATAAAAGAAAAAAAATGAAAAATGATGGTATAATTCTTAAAATTTTTCCTTATTTCTTTTATAAGCACTTTAAAGTTTCTTAAAATTTGAAAGATTTTAAACATCTAAACAAAATGAAAGAAAATAATTACTTTTTTTTTCCTTTTGACGTCTTCCAATCTCTTTTTTTTTTCCTTTTCTCCTTTATTTTTTGCCCAGTTTTCCCTTTCATTTATTCTCCTCTTTTTTTCCCTTTGATTTCTTCTCATTTCCTCTCTCTCCCTCTCTCTCTCTCTCTCTCTCTCTCTCTCTCTCTCTCTCTCTCTTTATTTCTTCCTTTTTTATTTCATTAATTTCCTTTTTCTTTTGATTTCTTCCCCTCTCTTCTCCTTTTTTCTTTTTTTTTTTCATTTTTCCTATGATTTGTAACGTTGTCTTCCCCTCCAAAAGTCCAAACTTACTTTACGGTATGTTTGGATTGGTGAGATTGAGTAAAATTGAATAGAATAAAATAAGATGATGATAAGTTTTATTATTTAGTTATGTTAAAAAATAATAAAATGAGATGGAAGTGGGTGGGATGATCCCATCCATCCCACAACAAACTATTAATTTTTTCTCTCTCAATTTAGGGGTATGAGATGAAATCATGTTTTTATTATAATTATAATTAAGATTTTATTACATTAACCTCTTATACCCTAAAATTAGTATGTTTACAATAAGGATAATTTAAAAAAATAAAGTTATAACTCTTACCATTTCATATATTTTCCAAATAATAGAATGGTAATTTTATTCTATTACATTCTAAAATATTTAAATAATAAAATAATACTTTTATCTCATCTTATTATATTATATCTCATCTCATTCTATTCCATCAATTATTAAATATCAAAATATAACATAAAGTTAGAGAGCTCACTCAACCAGTACTCTTTAGTTTGAGATAATATTATGATTTAATTGTGTCCACAAGTGTTTATAATGTATTTGTTCTGCCACGAGTTATGTATGAAGATTAAATCAATCTCCTTTGCTTCATGTTCCATCTTTTTCTAAAAAGTCAGGTGACAGAATAAACTACAAAGTATATCCCATGTTATACTTTTTAAATTAAGCAATTATAAATTGACTTAGAAAAATTAAGAATTTTATTATAAACAACTTAAATAGAAACTGTGCCAATAATTATTATAGATGGAGTTTTTTAAAGACAAAAGTATGGAGTACAAAAGGGACAAAAACCTCACAAAGGCAACAGATGCATTATCAGCTAAATGACTCAAAAGTCTCAGAGAGAAACCATGTGAAGGACAGCGAAGAACCAAATCAAAGATCAAAATCACAGGAAGAGGTGCTCATACGACTAATATCCGTTTGGTCCTACTGTTGTCCGACCCCAAAAAGTTATATTTGAACTTTAAAATTAAGGTCCGAATCAAAATCAAGCTTTTGGGTTTGGGTCCAAATATAATTTGAGATTAGTAAATAGGAAAAAAGTTAGGCTTGACCAGCCCGATTATAAGAACAAAATTTTTATACTCTACTTTAAAAAAATATATTTCAGTTATCTTTTTATAAATATAACTTGTTTCTTACTATAAAAATTGTCTCTTAATACTTGTTGTGTGTAAAATTTAATTTCAAAATTATTTATTTAATTATAATTTGTATGGAATAAATGACTAGACTCAAATCATCTGAACTCATCTCACCAAAAATAGGTAGAATATAAATATCAGTCCAAAATGAAATAATATTTTTTTAAAAGAAGTGTCAAAATAGATTTGGGAGGCGACTATCCCCACTAATAGGAAAGTGAGATAGAGGTGAAAAAATGCTATGGAGCGGGACAAGTAATCGGTGTGAGTTTAGAGTCAATTAATTCTGTCCTTCCTCATTATTTAAATAAGTAACATGTATAATTTGGTGTAAAACATGTATACTTTTTTTTTTCTAGTAACACATGTATAGATATTAATAAGATTAATATTTATTCATAATAAGTAATATATATATTTTTAGAACATAACTACTTTTTATTAGTTTAACATTTTTTATCATAGATAATTAATTTGTAAAATCTTGAGATTTCAACCAATAAGTGATTTTTTACATATACGTTTGAGATGGGAAAAAGTGAATGTGAGATTTGATCTCAAATCTTTATATTTTTCTGCAAAGGATTTTGTTAGTTTAAATTTATCTTAAATATGTTTTTATATTTAAATCAAAAGATGGACTAATTTTAAAATTACAATTGATTATTATTTAACGGATAGAGTATGAGTTTTAATATTTTCTTAGTAAAAAAAGTTCGGAATTTCATTTCCAAATCCAACGGGACGGATAAAGAGTTAAAAACCATTTAAGTATTATCTTAAATGGTGCGGGACAAGATCTTATATAGAGCAAAAGCTAGCCTTTGCCCGCCCTTTCCAAGCCTAGTTGAAAATTATAACCAAAAAAAAAAAAAAAAGTGAAAGTACTTATATTGAGTTTTAGAATTTTTCTGGTGGAGGATAAGTACCAGTATCACCGAACCATCATGAGAATGGAATTGGAGTTTACTTGCGTCTTAGGCTAAGTTGAAAGGGACGTTTATTACTCGACTCCACAAATGTGAAAGGAAGAAATCCCAATACATATACATGCTATGATGAAACAAGAAGGCAAGGATATGAAATTGTGACAAAAGCCATGCATTGAAGATTGAAATAAACACAATTAACAAAATAAAAAGTGAAGCTGATCCCAAAACCAAAGATCAACGTGCGCGTCTTCAGTCAAAAGCCATCCACTGCTCAGCATTCCCCTCAGCACCGTCCTTCCAATTCAATATACCTCATGAATCATGATCCTCCTGTTCCCTCACCTTCATAACATAGTCGCAAATTGCATCAGAAATTGATAAATCTAAACTCCATCAAAGTATAATTCATTTGAATTTGATAAAAAAAAATGAAATGAATTAATAAAATTCATTAACTCACTTTCTTAGGTGTGATGAAGTGCACGAACTTGTTCTTGGCCTTGCCACCGTTGGGAGACTCGTCGTGGTGCGTCTTCTCCGTTACGTACTTCCGAATGTGCTGTCTCACGAACCTTTCATACAAGAAAGTTGCACCTTTGAACTGCGGCAAAACCAGCCATGCCACCACCAATAACTTCACATTGTACCAAATTGGTATCCTACAAATTTAATCAATGTTTTACTAAATACGAATCAAAAATCCATGCAGTTCATCTGTATTTGATTCCAAAGACCAAAGTTTACGAACTGAAATTTTATTTATCTTTCATTGGTCCAAATTAATCTCAAACTCACCACTCCAAAAGGGGTTGGAGAACCATTTCCATAAGGGTGAGAAACGAATAAATGATCCAATAAGCAAGCCACTGCTCATCATCCAACTTGGATGTGCTCTCTATCGCTACCACCGATGCATACCTATAATAATAATAATAATATAATAATAATAAAGGTGAAATTCATTAGAGTTTATAAATTACTGCTACAATATATATAATAATACGATGATAGTATTTCCGATACTCACAAAGGGTACAATAACGTCAACACCGGCCTGCAAAAAATGGAATATACAACATATGAATTAGTAATTCAAGATATACATACATATAAAATATCTAATTGAAGAATAAAATGAAGAAAACAGAAGGGAAATTGACAAGAGGTTGCATGCATAGCAGAATGCATACCCAGCAAGGGAATGAAGTTGGAAGATCAAGGTCCACAACTTGCCCATATGTAGATTTTAGTCTGTCTCTTGATCTCGATGATTTCAATTTTCAGGGAAAGAAGATGTAAGAAGAAAATCGTAACGAATAGGAATTAGGAGTGAAGGATTCAAAGAGAAAGAATAAAGTGGGAAACGTTCGAGAGTTACGAAACCAAACTATGTTGGAACATGGAAGGAAGGGGCAGTTACTTCTTATATTGGTTCTGATTATGAATTGTGTTAAATGGGAGCATGACCACGTGAGAGAGAAAGAGAGGAGGCAGTATAGTATCGGATTCTTCCTTAAAAACATGTCACGCTTAATTAGCACCGTCCTGTTCAGTGATCATCTCATTTAATACCAATTATTTCTAGATTATTTTTGTTTAATTACAAAGGTTCTTTGCCTAAAGTACAAGCCACGTGTGTACGCTTCTCAATGCCAGCTGGTCGGTGACACATGTCGCCCGGACGTGTCTCTTGATTATAATTCAGAATTCAGATACATTTTCTCTTTTTTTTTTCTTGTGTTTTGTGGAACCATAAAGTGAAGTCATACAATTATCATAAAAAATTCTAACATGCTACTAAAGTATTAACAAATGCATGTTGCATAAAGATTTTTACTACTGATTAAATTGGTTTGTTTCAAAGTAAACGTGCTTAAAATTAATGGATAAAATTTTTCATGGAAAATGCAATAATTTTTCCTTACCATGTGCTGATTTATTTACACTCAGCATGTCATAATTGTAGTAATTAATTATGACAGACCCGTGGGCTCAGGTACCAATCAGCCTTTTTTTTTTGTGGACATCAGGTACCAATCATCAGCCTTTTTATTTTTTTGTGGACATGAGGTACCAATCAGCCTATGACACCATACGGGGCCCACAGGCTTCGAAAAGGCCCAATACATCAAATAAGACCCCACAATCCTTTTATTAGAGTCCAGTTAAGAAGCCCAATACATCAAATAGGGCCAAAATCCTTTTATCATAGTCCACTTAAGGAAATCACCTCCAAGAAACCTACTTAAATCTGTCAGCATTGACCCAATTCTAAAATCCAGAGGTCCCTTATTTTTCTTTTTTCTTTTTTTTTCCCCTCTCTCCTTGTTTCATTTGCCTTCCTTTCTAGTCAAGATACATTGTGGTCTATTCAAACTTGACCATCCCCACGAAAAATTTCCAATGCTTGATGTGCGTCATATTCTTGATTTACCAGCCTGCGTAGAAGGTTTATGGAGGACAGGTTTGTATATAGGCAGATTTTTGTTATTCAGGGTGCACCAAATTGGACCATAATGCATTCAAGTAAGCTGTAAACATTTTAGAAACAAGATATTTAGAAACAACACATTTCTTAACCCTCCACCACCTTGGTCATGTAAATATCAGTTATTTATGATGTACTACTTTTTTTTTGGGTACAATATGATGTATTATTTATGATATACTAATCATAATATCATTTTCTTTTATTGATGTCATGTGATGTCTATATAAATTTGTACATATTTCAATTAATTTATTTTTTTGATTTAATTAAAGATAAATTATTAATGTCAAAATTATGAAATTTTTAAAAATATTCCTATAACTCGAAAAAATTAATATAACTAAAATTCGAACTAATAATCGTATATTTACCTATACATTATATGCTCATGTTAGGCCAATCCTTGGATTTAGTTATCATAATATCATTGGTATACTTGCATCAGGACAAATAATATATTTTCAAATACAAGATAGATTTGCGTTGTTTTAATGACTAATATGAAATGGTTCAGGAAACTGCTTTGATGATATGTCAGCAGCTTTGGGATGGGTTGGAACGTTTTTGGATCTACCCACGAGCTGACACTCCTAAGTCCTACTCCTACCTAAAGCTTATGTGGGTTGTTACAACTCTACGGTATTCAGGTTCAAGTTAAAAGGTATGGCAGGTGGTAAAGAATAATGTTGGATTTACCTCTCTATCAATTACATCACGCCATCTGTATAAAATTAGAATATAAATATATAAGAAATAAAATAAAATTAGTTATAATTAAATAATAAAAATTATAAATATAAAGTAATTATTATATAAGTGTGTGAGTAGCATTATTTATTTAATAATGATTAACTTGTTCTGTGAAAGGTACTTATAACCATTTGACATGTTGATTTTCCTTTGCGCAGAGAGTGTGTGAATACAAGTTAGAAGATTATTATCTGACAATACTCAATAGTATGATTTGGGGAAAAGAGTCTCGGCGTGAATGTAGGCAATCGAATCCGTTGGAGACTTGGAGCTCTTGACTGGTTCAACAGTAAGGATTAGATGATCAGGTGCCTCTAAGAGCAATTCCATCAACCATTCACACAGGAACCCCAACCTGCAATACACACAACACAACTGCTTCGTCTGCAAGGCCATAAAGCAGACGTAGTCCGAGCCAGAACTGAGTAGTGGATGGCATTTGTGGACCCCATACCTCACTACGTTTCCCCGCTGCTAGCTTTTCAGTCGTCTAGTCGTCTGTTTTTGCTTTCCGTGATCCTTTTATCTCTGTGTTCATTAAATTTGTCCATTATTACTTTGTACGCTTCAACTGAGGCGAGTGATGATGATGAGAACTGCTATTTGCGATGAATAGTAATTTATTGTAAATAAAAACATGTTGATAACATCTGGTTAAAAATATTGCTAAGCCTCAAAAAGAAAAAAGCAGGGGTTGATCAACCAAAATTACTGATGTCTTCAACCCTCACAGGCAGGAAGATGAGTCAATAGAATATGAAAGACAAGCCCCAACTCAGTCAAGCCAAACAAGAAAAACATAAAGAGTAACAATTACATATGTCTCAAAATTTGTACTAAATTTTTTATCTCAAATGATATGATATAATTTAAGTTAATATTAACGATTAGATAATTTAAAGACAAATTATAAATACTTCTAAATATCTGCCTTAAGGTATACATAAGAAAAACCTATAAATAATAAATTTATAATTTAAAATGAATGAACTAGGCAAGATTTTTTGATACAACGACATGCGCCATTACCTAAAACGATAAGAAGCAGGCACAACAACTTACAGCCACTGAGCCACCTGACAAGAAGGCTTATTCGAAAGCAGGCATTCCTCGGAAGAGAATAATGAAACACTGGCTGTGTTATTAACTTATTGTTAATCAGCGACTTTTTTTTTTTTTGGGTACATTGTTAATGAGCAACACTTTAACTTCGGCAAGGAGCAAAAATATATTTGAAATTGTGATCAAGCCCATCGCCGGGCCATGTTACGTTTAACTAGTCCACGTACAGACTAAGAGCCCAAGTGCATAAAAATGTTTTTCTTTGTTTTAGGATTTGTTTGTGCATGCAAGGATCTCTTTTACATTTTGCGTAGAATCTGAGTT
Source organism: Ormosia semicastrata (assembly GCA_029884595.1). Lineage (NCBI taxonomy): Eukaryota > Viridiplantae > Streptophyta > Magnoliopsida > Fabales > Fabaceae > Ormosia > Ormosia semicastrata. The sequence continues at coordinate 10,105,423 of JAQQTO010000043.1, forward strand.
TCTTCTTTTAAACATACGTATATGTAGTAATCTAGTAACTCTGGTGGATAGGGCAACGGGTAGTGTCGCTATCTGAGTATATGAATGTGTCAAACTATTCTGTTCCTCTAGTGAGCAAAATATATCAGTTAATTTCATGAGAGATTATTATATAAACATAGTACACATCGAGAGTATACTAGTAACTCTAGTGGATAGGGCAATGGGTAGTGTCGCTATCTGAGAATCTAAGTGCGTCAAACTATTCTGTTCCTCTAGTGAGCAAAAGATATTAGTTAATTTTATGAGAGATTCTTATGTAAACAAAATACACATTGAGGATATACTAGTAATTCTAGTGGATAGGGCAATGGGTAGTGTCACTACTTAAGTATCTGAGTGCACCAAACTATTTTATTCCTCTAGTGAGCAAAAGATATTAGTTAATTTCACGAGAGATTCTTGTGTAAACATAATACTCATCAAGGGAATACTAGACCCATAAAATATTGATACTACTTATGTACCAAAAAAGATATATTGATACTACTTGTGAACAATAGTAATATATACAACATATGTGTCAAGATTTTATTGGTGTATACAAATTGTTCATACTTTATGTTCTGTCCAGGGTTCAATACCTAGGCAGGGGGATCAAGGAAGGCTCGCCGAGGGCCTATAAGGAAGGTGATGGCAAGGACTACCCGTACCTAAGCAAACAAAGGGAAAATTAGGTCAATTTTTCAATCAATGGTAGAGTTGAGTGTATTGGTTGGGTTAAAGTGGAGCATGCCCCACTAATGGCATTATAGGTCTCTAGAGTTGGCTCAATTATTTATCGATCTGAGGAAATCAAGGGTTAGAGGTGAATTTAGACGCGCAATTTGTCCAACCTATACGTATCATAGGATTTTAGAATTTCTTCTTGACTGTTGAACACTATCAAGAATTAAAGCTACGGACCTTGGCCAAATTGGTCACATGTGAATATGTTTCCCACCTTTTCAAGTTTGGACCAAATTGGTTGGCTTGACCTTGTTTGGACCAACCTAAATAGGTCGACTTGGTTTAAATCGAGCTAGTTGGACCGAGTTAGATCCTGGAACTTAATTAGACTTATCTAATTGAGTTCATATTTTCCACTATGTTTACACGAGAATATATCTTGATTTTGTCACTATTAATTATTATTCAAGTAGCTGTACGCCTAACCCGACCATAAAGCATGGTCCGCGAGGAATGGAAACACAGATCAACCATCAAAAGACAGCCAGAAACAAAAGGCGGAAAGAAAGGGTATGTATGTACCCTTAATGAAAAGTCACGAGGTCTAGTAGACAAGCCTCCATTTATATCATTGACAAGCGCTAATAGATCAGAAATATAAAAGAGATTCCATATATATCATGTGCTACTTTAATTTTTATGCTATTGCTACCCTGTGCGATATTAAAATCATGAAGTTAGTGTACAGTGTACAGTGTACAGTGTCCACTGCCAAGCATAAAGCAAATAACTTGAATCTGCACCAGCTTTGGCGAGTTGTCAACGAGGATTGCAGGCCACTTTGAACCCATCATCTTGTCAAAAAGTGTAATCAATGTAGGCAATGAAATTCCGAGAAGGAAGCAATTGATAAATTATTCTGTAATAAATGAATAATCAAATAAGGTTCTATATGCCTGGCATTCTCATCCAACCAAACTCTGATAAGACATGTGACACTGAATAATTGATTATTGCATATCCACGGTAGGATCCAAATTATTCTCATAATGGAATATAATCAAAATTGCCCCACAAACAGACACACGCTTACAATAAATAAAACAATTTATGTCTTTTCACTCCACATGTATGATCAAACGGACAAGCTTTTTCTGATCGAGCGTACGACTTTGAAAGTATAATGATGATATTTATAAAAATGGATGCCCAATAGCACTTCTTCTTTAGTAATCATGATATTCCAAATTAATCTAATTTTTCCCTCACCATTCTCAAATTGGAACACGAGTTGATCACTGTAATTCGCAGTGACATATATGGAGCTCAATTATTTGAAGAATGACAGAAATCGAATAAAGAAGCTACTTCTCTCAATATCTTTCAATGCTTTCCTTCCCTTCTGTACGGGTCATTGATTCTTTTTCTTTCGGTTTGTTTTGGGCCTCCCTTTACAGTGATTCCACTTCTAAGTGTATTTTTGGTTTACAGTTTGCACTTAAGAAACATGGATACATAACATAAATATCATATGATAGGGATATATTAATATGGTAAAATTTTAAAAAATAATTAAAAATATTAAAATATATGATATAATACATATTAAACACTGATTCGATGATTATTTTAAAATATCAATATATAATAGGTTTGTACACCTTAAATTATGATTTAGTGGATATAAACTGAATTTTACCTTTCTTCTATGTTTGATAAAATTATTTTTTAAATTATTTATAATTAGATTTTAATATCCAAATCATAAAATCATGGTTTTAGGAGAGGTTAAAATTTTTTAGTTTTCGTTCATCTAAATTCAGTTTGGCCAAGTGCCCTAAATAGTGTAGGCTCTTGGAAAAGGTTATAACAGATTGCACAGATACAGTGGCTTGTAGTGGCGACTGCAGCAATACGTCCTTGTCATATTAAATTCTTGAAAGTAAGGATGTATCTTACTCTTTATTTTAAAATTTTGTTATTCTTTTAATTTTTAATTTTTAATTTTTTTAATTTTTTTATAAATTTATATTGTATTTCATAAAAATATTACAATCATATATAATTTGATTTAATATTTATCTCATATAAATATATAATAAATATATAATTATCATATTTGAGTTGGGAAAAAAAGTTTTTCTTTTTCTTGTGAGATCCTCCATTTTTTATGTTTTGAATACCATCGCCGCATCTGAGTTCTAAACTATAGTAGAATCCCAGATTCTTGCAATAATGCTTGACAAAACAACTATATATTTACTCACATGAAAGAAGCAAGCATCAAACCTCTTAAATACTTTTATAAATTATAATATATGTTATACATACACAAATTTATACTGGTAAAAGTTTCTCAAAATGGCAAAAAACTACACGTTTATCTAACTCAATCCCATTAAGATAAGAGAGGTTTCCAAATGTCAGGCAAAAACAATAGTACGCGGTGGTGAATGAGGCGGTTTCAACTGTCAACACGTGACGACCACAACCTACCCACCTCGCCGCCGAGAGGCGACACTGATAGATTGAAATTGGGTTAAGGGCCCTGGCCCGGGGCAAAGCTACACTAGCTGGTCTAGTCTGGTCTAGTAAATTGTAATTAACTGCACAATCTCACTCAGCTTGAAAACTGTTTCTGTCTTGCGTGTACAGCGGAACAAGAAAGTGGCCAGAGAAGGTGTCACGTGGTGGAGTACGAAAGACGGTGAAGCCAAATGCCTTATGCCATGATATGTGCCTTGCGTCACTAACCCATTCCAGTTCTTAATAACTTCTGCCTATTAGAGACAAAAAGTAATAGTTGGAGATATCAATATGTCAATTGATGTGCATGTCAAGATTATCAAATGGGAATGGAATATTCTATTTCTTTAGGCTGGCGTCACTCATTACTCATTACTCATTACTCATTGAGGAAAGGTTGCTTCCTCCATCATGGCTGCGTTATCAGGTGGAGTGGAGAACTTAGCGGCAGTGGTGGCGACAAAAGTAGGCTACGAAAGTAGAACAATTTTATGTAAATATTTAATAATTATAAAGTATTCTAAATAATGCTTTTATACTATATTGAGTAAATAAATTATTAGAAATTATTATTTTATTTCTAATTTTTATTTTAACAAAACTTTATATTTATTATTATTTTATAAATTAATATATATACCTGTATAATGTATGAGATAATATTAAAATATATTCTTAATTTAAATAATGTAAAATAAATTAAACTAATTATGAATAATTATTGATAATTCCACATTAAAAGATGACTAATAACTTATTTAACACAAGTAATAAATAATTTATTATGTTTTTTATGTGAGTAAATAGTTGATTAAGTTAATTTTTAATTATAAAATTAGCTTTATATATATAATCTAAAAATAATTAAAAATATTAACATAAAAAAATTTAATTATTGGTACAGGTAAAATCAAATAATTACATTATCTTACACAAGTCTAAAATTGTATAAGCAATTACTTAAGACAAAAAGAAATTGTATTGTGCAACAAAATATGTAAAGTGTGTGAATACATAAACAATCCTAATGTGCCCTTTGGCATATAGAATTAGGCTTAGAATTAAGTTTTAGAATTATAATTTAACTTCTTAATTTCAATTATCTTGTTTGGTATATATGTTAAAATTGAAATTATAATTTGAGTCTAATTCTATGAAATTAAAAATTATTATTTTATGTTATTTTTAATTCTTAACCTAAATTATAAGAATTACAATTCTAAACACAAAAGTTAAAATAATATATTATAATTATTATTTATTACTTTTTCACATACTTTGGCAACCATTAATCTAGATGCCAACCAAGTCGCCGATGACATTCTCTAACCATTGTCGTTGGCAACGTCTTTAGACTACCACCACTCATAATGTCCACCGACCACCATAATAAAACGTTTATATATATACATATATGACATATTTAGTGAGAAAAGTTATTATTATAAAAGAGTAAGAAGAATAAATCTTGATCATACAATTATACATATATTGTCAAAATTAAAAATTACTTAAAAATTATGTAACCACTTTAAAAATCATATTCATTTATATTCTAATATTGATTATTTATATAATATCTAATATTCAAGATTCACTTCTCTCATCTTTTACAATAAACACTCCTCTCACGAAATACGCTTTATATATATATATATATATATATATATATATATATATATATATATATATATATATATAATATAATTTTCAAATATGATATTTTTTATTTGGTTTTTATATTTAATTTAATATGTAATAATTTATAATAAAAGTTTTTTTAAAAAATTTTGAAACAAAAGAACAACATTTATTTGATAATAACATATAATGCATTTATTTTAATTTAGTATGAGATATTATTATAAAATAATTTGAAAAAATTGCCAATAATTGCTCTATATTATTAATTAAAAAATTTCTTCACAAAGTTAACATATAAAATGACGACAAATGTATACCATTTTTTATTTACAGGAGGATTTGTAGGTAAATTTAAAGCAATTATACCGACTTCACATATATATGATATGCAAAAAAAAATTGATTATTGATAAGAAGAAATTCAAACCATAAGTGTATTTAATTTTAATGTAATAATTTTTTTTATAAAATTAATTGTAACATATGTAAATCGTAAATTAGAAATAATCAAATCGTGTTCCTATTTTTAATACTTTTGTTTTATTTTTTTACATGTAATCACTTATATTATTCATTATATTTAAAGATAATCATATTTTTTAGAACAAATTATATTTTCTCAAATTTAATTCATTTTCATTTATTATTACATTTCTCATATAATTCTTTACATGTATTTCTTTTTTTTTATATAGAAACATATGATATTAAAATAGATAAATTATTTCACACATGATAAAAAAAAATTACTTGCCACTTAAAATTGACACAACTTTTTAAGTTATATATGTTACTTTGATATATTGATTATATCTAGATGGAGTTTGGTACAGTGGGGTCAAAGTCAAATCCATCCTGCAGATCCGCAGATGGCACCAGCATGGCTGCATGGCACAGGATGCCAATTACAAACGCAACCTTTCATCTTATCTGCCTAGCTACTAGCTTCTAAACGGAGCAAATCTATAGCTTTATTTAAAGGAATATGTTAGTTGCACGTAATTCTTATTTACATAATATAAAGAATTGTGAATCATTAATTTGATTTGATGAAAAAAGGAATAAGAAAAATAATTGATATTATGTTAACTACTCAAAATAATATATATCTAAAATTGGATTGTATTGATCTTTTTAAGAGAAATCTCATTATTTGTTGAACTATAATATGTTTAATCGGTATTTATTATGTGCAAAATCATTTTATATGTCTCTATAATATTTTTGTAACATCGAAATTATTTGATATTTTAAATTAATTTGACACATCATAGATATACCATAGATATATTTAGTTAGAGGAAAAATGTTTTCCTTTATGAAAAGTAGCAACCAACTAGGAAAGTAACAAGAACAAGCGCTGCGTCATCATCCTTAATAAGTTTTTCTCGATACATTTTATCGTCTTGAGGAATGTCTTGAACATATTTTTTATTATATTTTCTAAATGTGGTGGGTTTTTATTAAGTTATATCATATATTAAAATATATATTTAATTATAATTAATATGTAATCAATTTAATTAGTATATAATTAAAATTAAATATATATTTTAATATATAACATGATCCAATAAAAAATATATAAAAAATATAATAAAAATATACTCTTTTATTATATTTTAGTAACAATCTTCTTGTGATCTTGGGATGTCAAGAAAATACAAGAACAGATGGAGAAAAGGACATTTCTCCTTTATGGATATAGTAGATCGAGTACCATGCAACTATGAAAGGCTTTGCTAAATTGTTGGTTTGCATTTACAAGTTCACAATACAGATATTCTTATTATTAATAATATATATATATATTTATAATTTTTTAATATTATTTATTATATATTTTTTTTATTTTATCTTATTGAATAAAAAATTATATTATTTTTTTATTAAATCTAATAGCAAAAAATATTAATAATGTATACTATCATCATCATTTTTCTTCACAATATGACGAGGTCCAAGAAGAAACAACAATTGTCAGCATAGTGCTCATTTATTACGCGATCGGCATGCCTGGCTCTTGACACTAACATCTTGACACTAACATGTCTCCATTTTTCTATCTCGCAAAATGCAAATTGGGATGCTGGCGGACAAGTCTCTTGGCGCAAATCTGATTGCATCCCATTCCCACTTATCCATGCCTCCTCTTCTATTTGGACAATAAGTAAAATCAATTCGATGTGTTTATTATGAGTCGTTTAATGAAATCGTCAATGAGCTCGCTTAAACCAGTTTTTAAAATTATTTTTTTAATTTTTTAAAAAGATTTTTGAAGAAGTAAAATCTATTTTATGTTTAGATATAATATTAAAAAATATATCATCACTTTTAATGTTCGAACAGTTCTTTTATATTATAAAAATATTTTTTGAAACACCAAAATTTATCTTAAAAAAAGTACAATAATATTTCAAAAAAAAGTTCATATAAACATTTTAAAATTAAGTGAAGGTTTTTTTTTAATAAAAAATCTGGACGTTTTACATCTAAAAAATACATCTAAACAAGTTCATTTTTATACTTTGATTTAAAATTTTATTTATTAATGCTTAAAGAATATACCAACAAAATGGTATTAAATGTGGAGACATGTTAGAGAAAAAGGCTTAAAAAATTGGAGACATTTTTGTTTTAAATCGAGTTATGGATTCAAATAATTAGAGTAATTCAATTCTTCAAGAGTGGAAGGAACATCATAGATATATAGTGTGCATGAAATGGCCAGGAAATAGCAATCCTTCAGTGTGACGCCATGAATAAATTTTGATCGTATCCCATACAAGTAGGTAAATAAAGATAAAGGAATAGAATGCACTCCAAAGCCATGACATATCACGATACGTCCCCGATACGTGTGATCATGTGGCCACGATCTTAGGTAACAACATTCGACACGTATTGAATGTTTAAATATCACATACCTTAAAATATTCATATAAATACAGTAAATAAGAGAAATAATGTATGAGTTCATCTCCAAAACTTTATTACTCTGCATTCTACTGTCGGCTATTAAATGTGAACATTAAAATACTTTTTACGCCATCCTCAACCAACGCCGCTATAATGAGTTGATCAATGTTGAAAGAACTCATCTTTTTAAACTTATACAAATAACCCTCAAAACACAATTCTGAATATTTTCCATTCTAAAATGGATTTCCTTTATTGAGCCACATTTGCTGAGAGTAAAATACGTCCGAGCCAAATTAAAAAGAGAAAGGCATGCACTACTAGAAATTTGGGTTTTGGGACGGGCGCAAGTGGAATACCATGTCTACTCTAGAATCAAGGAAATAAGTCTTCAAATAATAGAGACGATTTATAAAATGAATATACATAATAAAATGAGTGTATTAAATATAAAAGCACAAAGAGGAATGATTTAAACAAACATTTTTTAATCTAAATCGTGTCGATAACAAAGTAGATTATTGGTCAAACATAATCAAATGTAAACAAACATAATCAGAGCCTCAATTACACACTAATAGTCATCAAATTTCCACTAATTATGAAATTATGTCCTAATCAAGTCTTTAAATCCGCCTCTTAAATCGGTTTCAAAAAACATGAATATATTATATACTATAGAAAATCGGATTCACCACTCGTTTTACATCTTTGTCCGATTTATCTGGTTCAAATCGCCAATCCATCTAATTTCTAAGTCTAAAGTTGATTTGGGTCGAAAAGATCTAAATATATTATATATTTTATAAAATAAAATCGCCGGATTGGTCACCATGGTTATCATATATAAAAAAAAAAAAAAAATTGCTAGAAGGAATTATTATGGAGTTCCAATATTAACAAAAATCCTCGAGGCTATAGGATTTCGAAAAGGTATCTAGAGTATAAGCAACATAAATCCTTATTAACAAACTAAGCTAACATACTTTACAATGTAGCAAGGTTTATCAAATTAAATTCATCAGATATAATGGTTGAAGCAATAAATTAGATAGCATACTAAACACTTCACAAGTTAAAGCTTGTTTATCCACAACTATATTGAACTCAGCACACAAAATATAACAGTCAGTAATTCAAAAACTTCTATAATTTCATAAAATAAGCAAATATACATATCTTTAAATATACATATGTTCATTTTCCAGTTACTTCATACACATGTTTATAAACACATTCATGCAACTTGAATTTATCCGTCATACCACCAAAGCAATCAAATTTAATATATAAGACTCTCACTGTATTTCCAAAACGAGGAATAACCAATGTAATTTCATGTCTAAAATCAAGATAGTTTCAAAAGCTCAAACTCCAGATAACCTTCTCATCAACTTTTCTTAGTGACAATCCTGATTTCCATGGAAAGTTTTCATAGAAAATACATAGAGAAAGGTCGAACATGTCTTTACTGATAATGTCGGAAAATTTCCAAGGATACCTTTTGGAAGTGTTAGATCTAACAATTCACAAAAAAGTGGGTGTTGTTTGCCATCTATAGAGCATGACGTATAAAATGCCTTGAAATTGGGACAAGCAGATAATCAGTTGTACTACTAGGAAAAAATGAAATTTCATGTCAAGGCCAATCTCCAAAATCCAAAAGAAAAAGCAATAAAATAATACTAATATAATTGGTAAGTTCAGGTACAAGTTGGAGACCGGAGACATGATAATGATATAGGTCCCATAAGTGGGCAAAAATTCTATGGTGCAATGAAAAGTTATATATAAACAACAATTGTTTCATGCTGAAAACAAGATGCAAAGGACAAAGTGGGAAATTGTCATTCGAAAAACATATTGGTCATGAAAACTCAATTAAGTATAGATGTTTCAAATGACATGTATATCTGAATCGATAGGCCAATCGTAAACATATTTTATTTGTTGAACATAAGCCTCACAACAATTGTATGATTTATAATCCTTAAAACTTTTTAAGGGTGAAAATAGGCTAATTGACACCCTTCTTTTTTTATTCCCTTATAGCAAATCTTTCTTTCTTTTGCTACATATTTCCCCCTCAGAAAATGTTATTAATTTATGAAGGACTTAAGTGAAACAAAATCAGCATAATATATATTGAGAATAGTGAAAGAGATTAATAAGTTCCATACCGAAAAAACAAGAACATTTTTCACTCGAATCTTGTTCTTGATGATTTTTGTCATTGAATTCATTCTCATAATCTCATCAAATCCTGTATTCAGTAGACCCCACACTCTTTGATACCAATGTTCAAGACATCACGTTCCCCCTCATCATTTGCAACATAGAACTCAAATAATGTTTTGATCAAAACTTATGATACTTTCAAAATGGAAGTCATTGTACCACATATAAACATGATCTAGAATTAATGCCAATTGTATGGTCCAAATTTTCTTAAAAACACCTCAATTTTGGCAAAAAAAAAGGCATGTTTTTCATGAGTTCAAATGCACATACTAATGGAGTAGAAGTTGAGATTTTACAATCATATAGCCTTCCCTCCTATCTTTCAAATGCCACAAACCTCACCTCATTTGGATAAATGTAGCCAAAGTTATGCGACATTATGCAGAAACTAAAATGAGGTATTCTCTGTTTTACCCGAAAATGACCTGACTTTGAAATGATACTGGGAACAAACTAAGAGCTCAAAAATTCTGAAATTTAACAAGATTCAAATAGCCTTATGTGTTAGCTTTCAAATGCCACTAGTTTCATGTAAATACGACATCGGAGTAAGAAATTATGCAATCTAGTTTAAGCAATCAATCATGTGCCAGATTACTTTTTTCTTCTAATGGAATTTGACCTATCCATTTGGCTTCAAATCAAAGTGGAACTAATTGGGTTGCTCAATAATTCAAATTTTTACTACATGAAGTATTATGTCTTAGATTTCAAATGGATCTGGAATCAAGTCAATACGATGTTTGTAGCTCAAGTTATACAACAAACATCACAGACTACTCGATGCTGTCCTGTTTCTGCATTATTCGGGTTTTGCATAATTTTGATTTCTAACCAAGTTCTAATCCTCAAATCATGGATTCCAAGTGTTTCTCAACCCTAATCATGGTCTCTAATCATATTAGGATCATTAAACACTAAATTCAACTCATCAATCATAGATTTAAACTCAATCAAGCAAGGAAATATCTTTTTCTCATTTTGTGCATCAAGGGTCCAAACGAAGAGTTCTAAGTTTCTAACTCAAACTCCCATCATGAACAAGTTATAAACAACCATTATAAAACACATTCAAGCAAGAAAACACTTAAAATACCTCAAAATTCCATTTTGACCTATTATACTCAACTAAGCATGATTTTTGGAACTAAATGCATCATGATTACATGAAATGTCTTGCCTTTAACATGTTATACGGGATGTTACAATGTCCACAACCATCAAATACTACTACTAGTATAAATAAATAAATAAACACAAAGAGAGGGGGTTATCCAAACTTCTACACAAACAAATATTTCTTACTTGGTGTGTACAAAAACAGGAGTAGCCATGTATTCTTCAAGTTCGGGAACTTTGTTATGTTTCTCAATTTCGAACTAGACTGTGAAAGGGATGAAGCCAGCAAGGATGGTAAAAAACGATATGCCATGCTTCAACAAGTCAACCTACATGATAACAAGTACAGCATGGTCAGTTCTTTTCAATACATCACTAGTCTTTGCAACACAAATTTATAAAAGAATTAAGTATCTACACAAGATGTGTATGGGCTTTAAATTAAACAAGTAGGCCAAGAAACAGCTTTTCTGCCTAATTTTTGTAGACAATAAGATGTTACAAGCATATGATATTTCTCTTTTCTCAATCAATAATATCATGTACTTGTACTTATAAATAAGTAATCTAAAATCTACAAAACTCAAAGTTGATAAGAGATTAATCAAGTAACTATTATCATCAGAACTTATCAACAAATGGAGAAGTCACATTTCAAAAGCATAAAAAATTTAAAGAAAGAGTAGTTACTAGTTATTTTGTTAGTGGATGTAAAAAGAAACAAATCTGAACCAAGAAGAGGCTATGATCTAAATACTGAAATTATATTACTTGCTGTCTTGCTCTCTTAAAAATGAGTAAATGTCATTATTCGCAAAAAACCAGAAGTCAGAACACATCAAAAGTTGTTATCAAAAGATAGGGGCTGACACCATGTTAACATTATTAAATGCTAATGGCCTAAAACACAAAACCCTGCTAACAAGTGATCAAGTAGCAACTATTCACCAAAATCATCATTGTAAAAGTAATAGACGGATCGTAAACCACTTGATTTCATATAGTGCAGGCCAAACAGTGCAGCCAAGCCCTTGATCTATTAACTCTATTCTTATAGCAAAAGATTGAGCTAAGAAAAAGATACCCATTGAATGTATTCAAATAACAGATGGAACCAACAGATAGAACTATTTTCCAAATGACTACATAATTTCCATAATATGAAATAATCTTTGAAGTAATGAACAGGACTTAAAGCATCTGCAAATATAACAAACAAATTAGACTAAAGCAATCTTCTTGTGATCTTTGAGAAGAAAATTCAAGAACAACATCAAATGCCACATGCTATCTATCATATGAACTCCTCTGACACCACCAGCAGAATATGACATATGGATGCTAGAAGAACAGCAAGCTAGAATGATTTCTTGCAGCATCCCAACATGGTCAAATTCATCAGATATAATGGTACCAGAAAATAACATCAATCATGATGAAGCTAGAGAGTTGGATTTTTTTTTTTTTTAAGAAATATTCTCTGCTTGAGAGTTACTGTTTACCTGAATACCCATAAGTTCATTAGCCAATTCAGCTGACAGGGATTCTCCACTTATCACTGAAATTGTTGAAGAGCCATCTGGTCTCATCATCTCGGCTAAAACAGATGCACAAAGTACAGGCTACAGGAAAAAATAAAATAAAAAAATATAAATACATAAAATAAAGAAGTAAAACTGGAAATCCCACTATCCATAAGATAAGAAAGTGGAACATTGGAACATTGGAAGCAATAGAAAGCGCTTAAACCAGTTTTTAAAAAGGGGGGGAGGGGGAAGCTTTTTGACCAATGAAGATATTGTGGGCAGGTTAGTACCTGGGTATCAAGAAGAATAATACGTTCAGCAGATATCCTTGGTTCAATGCCCGTAGAACAATGCCTTGCCATAGCTCTAGTTTCTTCAGACTGTGTGGCAAAAGGTGGTAGCATCCCTGCAGGCTTACACATCAAAGTTAAACAAACATACGCAAGTACAATACAAACGATAATGATTTATGAGCTAGAGCGCACAAACGAGCGAGGGAGAACGGCGAAGGTGAATGAGCTAGAAAGGACAAGCGGTGGCAGGGGCGACGAGCAGCGGCAAGCGGCGGCAGGTGACGAGCGGCGGCAAGTGCTCTGCTAGGTTAAAAATGGGAGAAAATGAAATGGATAGATTCAAAAAAGGCAGAGAGAAAGGGTACAGAAAGACAAAACGCGATATAGTGTTCAGCGACCGTATTTTCGGTCGCTACATATTTTGATTTATTTTTTCATTAATTTTTTTATTTAGAGACTAAAATTTTGGTTACTAATTATTTAATTATTTATAAATTTTATTATTTAGAGACCGAAATATCGGTCTTGATAATATCATAAATTTTTATTTATTTTATTTTTTTAGTAAATGAGAAACAATTATGAGTCATTATATAATAAATACTTTTTTTTGTAAATATTTTTATTTAAACATCGAAACATTTTATAAATACCCAATTCGTTCTCTACTAAAAATTTGTAGCTAATTGAAGAACTCATCTTTTATTTTATGACAAATTAATTTTGTTTTTTAATTCTAAATATTTTCCATTCTAAAATGGATTTCCTTTATTGAGCCACATTTGCTGAGAGTAAAATACATCCGAGCCAAATTAAAAAGAGAAAGGCATGGTCTAAAGGCTTTGGAGAAATTGCAAAAAGCACATTCAGTCTTGTCTGTGTAAACTAAAATGAACTAACTGGGTGTCAGTGTGATCTATCTAACAATTTAAATCTACAGTGTGTACCAACAAAAATATAAATCTACAAAGTGTATTTAGTTATCCTTTTTAATACTTTCCCCATTTCCCCCTCTCTCCCTCGCCAAAAAGTATAAATGGTCATCTATCTTTAGAATTTTTATTTTTATTGGTTCGCACATAAGGCCAGAACTGGAACACTCACTGATCCACTATCAATACATAACCAGATCGCAAAGCCTTAACAATATTCCCCTCAGAAGAAAACAAAAACAAAGCTCTCTAAGCTGGAATGATGAATTTAGCATGTGAGATCGAATCTTTAGGCACAAACAGTCATAAAACCTTTTTCATATGAGAATTTTGAGTTAAAGAAAGACTTCCATAATCTAATATATGTTGCCATGACATGATTAACTTATGTGTTAATACTGTTGTTGTCACCACTCTCGACAATACCACTTTGAACACACACTTACACCAAAAGGCATTGCATGCGCAAATTTCCGGGCAATTATAGTAGTTATGAGTCTTACACTTTTATTCGTATTATTTGGTCTACTAAACCAACCACCATTACCTAGTTCCACTTTTACTACCAGCAACTTTGTCAGAGCTCAAGGGCTTCTTTTTTTCTTCTTTTTATTTTCTTTTTTTAAATGTCTTTTTTTAAAAAAAAGGCATTAAAATTGATTGAATTCAGCTTCAAATTTTCCTTTTCCCCTTTTGCTTTTCTTTTCCAGACTACATTTTTCTCACCAACCAATGCACGAGAAAATTATCAAGTTATGTAGCGCCATACAAATAGAGGTGTGTTACCCTGTTGTGCAAAAAGCAAGTCTACAACACTTGGGCACCTCCAGTATAGACCCATGAAATTAACAACACTTATATTCTTACATTAAATATTACATATATTTTTATATTTTTTAATATTATTTATTATACATATTTTTTTTATTATTTTTTTCACTCAATCACATTTCTTAAAATAATATAAATAATATTATATTTCTTTTTAAAATGTAAGATAATTATTATTGTTAAATTAAGCACACAAGTAGAGTGTCCACTGCCAAAGTTGCGAAAATAATTTTTTTAATAATTTATGAGTTTTATTAACAAGTAAACAAATTTTATAAATTAATGTGTGTTGTTATAAGTGAAATGAGTTTAAATCTTTTGAATATTTGATTTTGAATTGATCATTAAATTTATGTGTATAAAAATAATATTATTAAAAAAAATTTTTTTGTTTAAGTATTTAAATGTATTTTGAATAATTAATTTTTAACTTATCAAGCAATACTATAAAAATAAAAAAAATGAATATTTAATATATTAATAATTTAAAAGGTTTTATTTTTTTTATATAAAACAACTTATTTTAAATTAATTAACAAGTATCATAACAAAACTCATAATTTATTAACTTAATGAAAGTGCATCAAGTTTATACAGAAATTTATTGTTATGCAGGTTCTTTCCAATTAATCTTTGGTTTGCAAATTGCGTAGTATACGAAGAGAAATATTGGCAGGATTGGCATGGGGCCTGGAGATGGGGGGCCATTTAATACAATAATACGCAGGCCATGAAACAACAATAATAATCAAAGATGCTTTTGAGTTGTGAGCTTTCCCTCATCTCAGTCAATAACCCTCATCTCATCCAATTCGGTGTGCTTTTCAGCTGCTCATTGTGGAGTGATTTTCTATTCTACCTGGGAAAAGGAGAACCACCACTAGTACTTGGGATGAAAAAACCGTTTGGTTTGTTTCTGACTCCGGATTAATTTTGAGGACAAGTGGTGTGGTCTTCCAAAAAGTGGCAT
This sequence comes from Ormosia semicastrata, assembly GCA_029884595.1. Classification (NCBI taxonomy): domain Eukaryota; kingdom Viridiplantae; phylum Streptophyta; class Magnoliopsida; order Fabales; family Fabaceae; genus Ormosia; species Ormosia semicastrata. The sequence continues at coordinate 10,121,132 of JAQQTO010000043.1, forward strand.
TTTCAAGAATCTTAGATGAAAACTATGCAGAGTTGAATACATCCTAAGGAGAAAGAAAGCCATTTTACGGAAGATATCGTAGAAGGAAGAAACGAATAGAGAGATGCACAAGCCGACGCAGGCAATGGAAACATTTACCCGATAAATAAGGAAGCTTCTGCCACGCACCCTCTCTTCTTGTTGTGTGTCTATGAACCACAATTATACCTGTGATTACAAGTTATGGCTACTGTCCACGATCACCGACCACCGGCAGCCGTCATCACTTTTTTTTAATGTTATATTATTTATTTTTTAAGTTATATAATTGTATAAATAATATTATTTAAAATAATATTAATTAAAATTATATTTTTTTTTTTAATAAATAATTATACATATTAAAAATTTTATAAATTTTAATTAATAATATTTTATAAATATTATAATATTTTTAGTATGTATAATTATTTATAAAAAAAGTTAATATAATTTTAATTAATATTATTTTAATTAATATTATCTACACAATTATATAATTTTAAAAAAATAAACATCAACCGATAGGTAAATAATAATTTTTTTAATATGAATAATATTTTTTTGACATAAATAATATTTTTTTGACATGAATAATATTTTTAACAGGCATAAACAATATTTTTTTTAGCATAAATAATATTTTTCCATCATAAACAGTGTTTTTATCGTAAACAGTCCTCCCTTCCTCTGTCATAAACAATACATGATCTGAAAAAAAAAATTTTAACTTGCCTAAAAACATTTACTATTACAAGTAAAAGTCATAAATATATTATACACCCAAACTCAATAAGATTACTATAACAACGCCCAAAGAAGTATACTGACTAGAGTAACGATGAGCCAATGCCAAGTCTTTTTTAAAACTCCTACTCACCGTATGAATACCCCACAACACTCATTCTCACGTAGTACCAATTTAACAACAGTATCTCTCTGTATAATTGGTCTGGTTATTTTTGATGCTGGAAAGTAAATAAAACTACAATTTTTCTTCTTCCTTTGCTGAACAATGTTAAAAAGTTTAGGGTTAAAGATTTCAGGTCCATCCACTTCCCCTTGCATTCATCTCTGAAGCTGCTGTTAGTTGTTAGCCATAAATGCATATAATAAACCCACCTGCTGATACAGTAGCAGAAAGAGCTTCTCCCAAGAAAGTTAAGGACAACGTAGAAATGAACAAAAATAATTAAAATCAGTTTCTTTTAAAAAAAAAAAGTCAAAATAACAATGGAAAAAGGACCATGGAAACTCAAACACAAACACAAGGTGATACATAAAACTATAATTATTTATATTTCCATATATAACAATTAAAACTAAAAAAGTACAAGCGTTACAAAATTCGACAGCTCATGTGTAGATTATACTTATACTTTTATATAGCAGGAAAAGTACAGAGGGCACATGTAACGCAGGATAGGGCAAATCACCCTAATTTCCACAATTCTCCCAAATTCCAATATTACCCTGCAATTCCTCAATTTTTACATGACGGAGCAGGCGTTGGGGTTCTCATCACTGAAGATCTGGGGCGGGTATGCTGAGCCAGGGTATGCATAGAACTCCATGCCATACCTTGGTGGGTTGTAGTAGTAGGGGTGCTCATTCCTCTTCAGCTCCACCACCATGTTGGTCTCTTCTGCAGCTGCTGCCTCAACTGGTTTGGCCTCACCCTCTCCTTTCTTCCCCTTCTTCTCTTCTCCTTCCCCACCACTGCCCTTCTTGTCACCACTTTCCTCAGCTTTCTTCTCCTCTTTGCCTTCTTTTGCTTCCTCTTTCTTCTCTGGCTCTTGCTTCACGATCACTGCCTGCTTCCCAGTCCTCTTGTACACGTATTCCACCAACTTCTCAGCCTCAAACACTCCCTTCACGCTCACTTGCGAGTTCTTCAGATCCGGTTCCGCTGATTCCACTCCTGCATATATAATTATATTTTATTATATTTTCAAGAAAGTCTGATTTAGTAAGACAATCTTTCCATACAGCACATGACATGAACCCAAATTAGCTGGGAATGAGGGGATTTAATATTAAAACCAATTTTAAATGAGATTAAAGTTATAAGATTTGACCTCAACTGGACCACTATCACTGGAATCACAATCACAACTTTAATATTTTATAAGTTGAATTTTAAGGACTGGTATTATAAATATAATCTCTTTTATGTAGGAGTTTCAAACTGTGAAGCCGATTTTGATATATAATTTATTAAATTAACTGAATCACAGAATAAAACAGACAAATTCCAGGGATGGGACCTTGAGTTGCATAAACAAGTGAAGCGAATAAAAAAATGCAAATCTGAATTGAAAGGTGCAAAAACGTTTTAGAGTAACGCACCCTTCATTCTCTCTATGCGTCTCTTGATTTCCTGCGAGCAAGCGTCGCAATGCATGTGAACATTCAGAACAACTGTGATAATCTGAGGCTGCACAATTAAAATAAATAAATAAATGTAATTTGATTAACCAAAAAAAAAAAGAGATCAACGAATTCAAAGAAATTTAAGGTAAAAAGTATTTTTATAAAAAAATAAAAATAAAAAAAGAACCTCTTCTTTCTTCTCCTCTGGCTTGGGCTTGTCTTTCTCTTCGGGTTTTTTGTCCTCCTCCGCCGGTGGCTTTGGGATGGGAGAAAGAAGCTCAACCTGTCTGTGACTCTTCCTCTGCACTCTCTCCAGAACCTTCAGTGGATCCGCTTTTTCTCCTTTAACCACAACCTTGTGAGACTTGCAATCCGTGATTACTTCTTCAACACCTGAGAACTCAAACACCAGCAAAACAAATTCAGATAAAGCCTTGAATCACATAACGTAAAAAGGGTAAACAGAAGTGACACTCCCTCACCTGGGAACCCTTTGAGGGACCGACGAACCTTGCGAGCACAACCTTCGCAATGCATGAACACTTTCAGCACAATTTCTGGCGGCGCAGCAGCTTGGTCTTTGGATTCTTTGCCATCTTTTGATTCCTCCAGTTTTTTCTCTTCGACCGGTTTTTCCGGTTTCTTAGCTTCCTCATTTCCTTCCTTCTTCTCCTCTTCTGCCTTCTTCGGTTCCTCTGGTTTTTTCTCCTCCACTTTGCTTTCCTCTGGTTTCTTTTCTTCCTATAAAAAAAGATAAAAAATCAGAACCCAAAACGATAAAGATGATAATTTGAGAAAAAAAAAAAAAAGATAGATGAGAGTCATGAAGACCTCGCCCATTGGATTCAAGGCTTCTTCAAGTTACTAAGAGAGACTCTGCGGAGATAAGCTTCGTAGTGCTGCTGCTACTTCTAATTTGCTGTGAAAAATTTTCGCTCTTTATTTGTGTAGTGTGGGTTCTCTCTTTCTATATCCTACTATTATAAAAGCTTCGGGTTTTCTACCTCAATTGCCTCAGGACCATCTGATTCGAGGATTTAGATTTTGTTTTTTTTTTCATGTGATTAAACTGAGAAGAAAAATAAACATAAAAATATATATTAAAAGAATTTAATTGTTATTTGTGAATATTTTTTTAATAATTTTTATGTTTATTTTTTTTATTTAATCATATAAAAAAATGATATAAGAAAATCTGAATCCCTGATCTGAACCCACTCATTTCTATCATATCACATGACGTGGCATCTTTTAAGAGGCATGTGGAACGGAGGAGGTTCCTGTTTCAGACACATGGGACTCGCAGTTTACACTTAACAGTTATTACATTACATGACTGCCTTGGCATTTCCTAGGTCGACTTGGACAGTTTCGGAAATGTCCAGATTTTGTTCTCCTGTGCCACTCCCCACATCACTCTCCCACTCCTGCCAGCATCAGCCGTTACACATTTGAATTCAACGGAACAGATTCAACAAAATTACAATTATTATTATATTTTTTGGTACATTAAATTACATTTATTATTTATTAAGGAAATTTACGACAATCTGAAAATCCATCAAGGAGCCTCGGTTAGTTAAGGATTCGTAGTTAATTTAGCATCCGTTACCATTTTTTGACTACAATATATTCAAGATTGTTTCATTAATAAGCAAAGGTTGTTTTGTTTCACGTTTTGATTCAATCGGCTGGACCCAAATATTGGATTCAATCCCATGCGAGCTTTGTTCAGTATTGAGGAAAAAGAAAACAAACGAAAATGAATCCCCGATTGGCCAATCTGTCTAAAACGGTATGGTATTCGCTTTTGACGTTGCTTATACTTATTATCTCTACATGGTAGTCAAACAAAAAACAATCATGAAATTTTAGCATCAACCGCAACAAACATGATGAAGATAAGGCAGTAAGTGGTGGGGCATTTGGGTTATGATCCAAGCAAGTACTTCGTATATGAATTTTTTTGTTTTAAGACCATGAGCTCTTTTCGTATTCTTTGGACGTGGAACTAATTTTTGCGCAAACGTTCATTTAATCATAATCATAAAGTACAGTTTTGAACTCTTGTGACATAAGTAAAAAACCTTTCCACATAAAGTTTAATTTACAAATTGAGTTATACCTCATGATTATATTTAAAATATGAATTACTGACTAAGTAATGTTACTGTGTGAAAAGTTTATATTCTAAATTACCCACTTTTAACTTTGAATTTGTAGTAAATAGTTATTTGTGATTTTATTTTTGAGAATTAATCTACTTAGATTTTCAATATTTAGCACATAATCACATAGGGTGATTTACAATATATTTAAAATCATAGAGGTTTTTTTTTTCTTTTAAATTAATGTACTTTAAAAGCAAAAATTTATTTAAAAATAAAAACAATAGTGCAAAATAAGATACTTTCTTTAAAATTTAAAAGTTATATTTTAAAAATCAAACTGAAGATTAAATCGATAAAAATTCTAAGGCAATTAGTTCAATTAGTTAAATCAATAGTTCAATCAAAGTGGAATTGGACAATATAATAAAAAATAATTAGACCAAAAACATTACTGATTTACGGTTTAATCAATTGAACCAATTAATTTGGTCAAATTTTCAAAACATTACTAAAGAGTGGCACAAAATAGTAAATTCATTTTTAGAAGCCTAAATAATTTCACCCACACATTGTCATGGATTTCTTCATTAAATCTTGTCATCTGAGTATATGACTGTTACCTCATTTATTTGTCTTTAATTTTTTCATTGAATTTAAAATTAGAAATTAAAGAATTTATACCTTATTCCATATTTAAAAAGGACATAAAAGAGATAATAAAAGTAACTGCTGCGCAACTCGTACCGAATTTTATTGTGGCTCTACATAGCATTTACCTTGCAGAATTGTGTTGGGTCCATCAGCTTGAACAAGACATGGCTAGTTACGTTTTCCTTTCATAATAACGTTCCAGCCAACCTAGCGCCTTCAATTTCATCTTTATTGCTTCGCAGTTACACGTTAGGAAAGAGTGTAAATGGTTGGTATTTATTTATTTATTTATTTATTTTGTGATTATTTATTTATCACTTTATTATAAACCAAGAATTGCAAAAACAATCCCGTCAAAAAAAAATTTGCAAAATCAGTAACTTGACTGGGCAGAGGGTTTTCCACAACCACTGGGGGCCGTAGAATTGTAAGGAGGATCATAAGTTGAGGATCCTACAGATGGAGACATGGCTTATCAAAACTTTATATACGTATTTAGGAGCAGGGAACACAAGTTGTAGGGTTGGGTTACCATATATGCTTCAGCACTCTTATCACCAACCCCAATCAAAACATGGGTACTGGAATCACCTGCAGGTTTATTCAGCAAATTGAATACTATTAATTATTTATTTGTACAGGTTTCATCACTTTAATATATTGACATGATACTTTTTAAAAGAGCACCACAAGAAAAGAATCCGGTATGAAACGAAGTTTATATCTCCACTGAATTATTAACATAAAACACAAATGTACCGGCCAATTGTAATTGACATATTCATTTTAAATTGCAACTGTTAATGGTCTTACATCTGTCTTAATCTTTTGTGTGTGACTTATATACTTGTTAAGTTATTCGATTTGATATTTATTAATTTTAAATTAAAATATCACATGATATTAGAATTAAGATTTTATTTCTATCGCTTATTTCGTTAAGTTTATTTATTTCGTCTAATCATATGTGAAACAAAAATATTTATTAGTGTATAGATGAATTTCAAAAAGATATTTTATTACTTTCGTAAAAAAGGTTTTCAAAAGAACAAAATATTAAAATTAAAATTAATAAAGAAAGAAAAAAAGTTTAGAAAAACATCGATATATGATTCTTATTATTATTATTATTATTATTATTATTATTATTTTAAATATAAAGATTCTTATTTTTTTGTTAGTATCAATTTGGGAACCCTAGGGAAGAGGATAGGTTTAAGGTTTGAGTGCATTTGCTGCAAGGGTTGGGATGGGTTGGTGGATGTCTTATTGTTTTCATCACAGCAATGATAAAAGTGGTGTTCATTATAATGAAAGCAGATAACTTGTTTTAGGTGATGTACCTAATTAACTTGAATATAGGCCCTCGGCATCATGATTATCAAATAGAGATCAGGAGTTTCATTTACAGATAAAGTACTACCTAATTCTTCTTACATATCTTGCATTTTATTAATTGCCGCTGCACTTGAAGAACAGTATGATTTTAATGCTCAAATTGATGATCACGCGGAAGCCTTGAGCTGAACCTTGTTTATCCCGGTTTAGCCTGAATAATGCAACTTATTAACACACACAAGGAAAAATTGGTGTAAACTGCACGGAACTATAGCTAGAATGAATTTTGCTTCCTCCAAATTATTCTTGTGAAGACTAATCAAGAAAATCCGGAGAACTTTGATCACTTCAGTCATTTGATTCTTTTCCCACATTTATACACATCACATATCAAACGGAAGAAAACTGTGATTGAATTCCAAACAACGGATAGCTAGATATATAGTTCTCCATAATTGACGCCATGCATCATAACTTACGATTAGAGCTGTGAAAACAAGCCGGCCTGACTGAATGAGTCGGGTCCAATTCGAGTTGGATCATTTTTGAGTTGGACCAGATTGGACCATATAAATTTTAAGTTGATATTTTGTTAGCTCAATTAATTTAATTCATCTTTTTTTAATGTAAACAGGTCGAATTGACTTAATCCGTTGTGAGTCAACTCATTCAAATATTTATTAATTTAATCTATCTATTTTATTAAGTTATTCGAACCGATTTATTGAGTTTGACTAATTTTGAAAGCTATACTTAAGATGATATAAATAAAACATGATAAAAGTGGTATACGAATATTTCAAAAGGGTGGGCAATAAAGTTGACTTGAGGATCAGCTAGGAGACCATGACGTGAATGGTGATTATGATTGGAAGGGATAAGGGGAATTATATGGAAGCAACATTGGCTCCGATTAAAAATCATAAATCACAAGATAAGCAATGTTAGGCAAAGAATGTATTTAGTGCATGCGAGTGCGACATGACTTTTGATTTGACGCACAAAGTGTTGTATTGTGTATGTGATCAGCCTGTAAATAGCTAATTTAAGCCCCATCAATGATTCAATGCTATTAATCAATATCAAAAGCTTTTTAGAACTCCTTTATTACTAATCGATGTAACCCCAAAAGGAGGAGGGTAATTTTAACTAAGGAACACTTTCTTGAGGATAAATTTTTTTTATGGATATGTCTCTTTTTTGCAGCCATGACTGGCTATTTAACTTTGTAGCGAGATTATCACTCTTTTCTTTCACACCCTAACATATATAAATATTAGGTATTTTCTCATTATGAAGATACGCTCATTCACGTGGCACCTTAAACTTGCAGGATCCTTAAAAGAGAACACTGGATCGAGGCATTCCCTTTCAAAATACAAACAAACCCATACTGCCTTTGGCCCGTTAGAACGGTGTTGCGTTGCCCTTCTCATGTGAGTTTGTCTGATGTATATCATCATCCATCAAAGATTCAAAATCATCACTACATAAATGAGTTAAGCATAATTTCCATCAGAAAATCGACTATACCTCATTTAAAAATTAAAAAGAAAAAAGAAAAAGAAAAATTGACTATGCCTCTGCTCCTGTCTTCAACATGAATTTATTTAATTAAAAGCCATGACCCGCGCGACGCAGTACACGTTGACACAGCTTTGTATTTATTTAATTTATTTTTGGCGTGGAAGCATAGCATCCTAGCACGTAAGCCAGTTTCTCCACGCAACTTTTTAAAAACTGTGCTTAAATTAAGTGCAACAAATAGCTTTAGAAGCAAGGTTACGGTCACCAGAAAAAACGGTGTCCCCTCAGTCCCGCCCAATTTTTGATCACCACAAATCTTAGTCAAATTGACAAATTCTAGAGCATTCCATATGACCTGTCAGGGCAATGCAGAGAGACCAACTAACAGAATGGGAAGAATTGCGGGGAATTTGGGCCTCACTGTTGGGCCCAGCGCCAACTGCAAGGCCTGTTGCCAGAAATATGCTGCTCTTGGCGGCAGGTATATTGTCCAAAATAATTGTTATATAAGCATCGCCATACTGGTTGCTAGAGGAATGTGAAACTGAAAACCAACAGGGACCAGTGTAGGTTACTAGGTTGTTCGTTAACCATTTTCGGCTGAGCCATCAAATCAGTCTTTCTTAAGTTGTAAACCTTCGAATAGACAATAGACAGCATCTTTGTTTTTTAGCACCAGTTGAGTACTATACTAAGGGAAAAGGCTAATACGCGTCGAGTGGGTTTTGGTGTATGGATATATTATTATTATTTTTTATTTGGTAGGATTTTTGTGCACATATAATAATATATAAAAATTACTAATTAAAATTTATAATTTTTTATATATTTATTTATTAAATAATAATAATCTAATTAAATTTATATCTAAATTTGATATTATTAATTAAAATTTATAAAATTTCAAATAACTAATCTCAATGTTAAATGTTTAATTAATAAATATATGATTTATATCACTTGCCACATGCATATACTAGAATTTAAGTGGTGTATATTAGACAAATTCTTATACTAAGTATGCATTTCATATTAATTAGATATTGAGCATCACATGGAAGATTCTATAATGCACCTAATTGGGTATAGATTATCCATGCACCAAGTGAAATTAATCGTAGATTTATTATTAAAAAAATCGATGGCTTAGATTTTTTCTCTGATAATTGTTGATGAGGTCATGATAGTATAGGCCTTGTAGAAATAATTTAATAATTGAATAAAAGCCCATGATTTATGAAGTAGCCCTAAAAGGTAAACGATTTGCTGCTCCCACGACCAGCTTCCATTCTGCCCACTGTCGACTACTCGGATCGCTAGGGACCTTCGATTCACTTTTGCGAAATCATTTTTCTGTCGTTGTTGTCTCATTCTCTGTTGGTTCATGGATCTATTTTAGGGGAGACCTGGCGGTGGTGACGGTGGTCAGGGGTGACAATTGTGTGCAAGGCTGGCTTGAATGATGCTGGTGGTCACTTGACGACTGGCTGCACGACTTCCTTTGGTAAGGCGACAATGAACTTTGGTGAGGCAGGAGCGTGGTGGTGCAACGATGGCTGAATTAGCATATGGGTGGAGCTCGGATGACTCACAAAACAAGGATGAGGATGGTGGTACTGGGTTTGTTAATTTCACGGTGGTTCTAAGTTTGATAAACACTTCTATTTTGAGTTCTAGTTTGGAATGGGTTTAGGATTAAAAACCAATACTTTTTTTTTAAATGGAAATGGATTATTTGGTGGATCTTATGGGTATTTGAGTGTATCTATGATTTTGGAGAATTCAATTACTTTATAATTTACGCATTCAACATTTACATATTCAACCATCGTGGGTATGATTTGGTTTATTTCCCTGATCAGCACCTAGGTGCAAATGCAAGTTTTAACATCAGAATATAAATTGGGGTCAGATACAAATAATATGTTTTATATAAAATAATAAATATAAAATAAATTCCATCCATATTGATTAGTTTATTACCAATAAGTTTTAAGGAGCATTGATGCTCTCACCCAATTAGGTGCATGGAAGAAGAGCTCGGTATCACATACATAATGAAATTACCGTGTACCTGGAAAGTCAAACATACACTATCATACAAGGAAGACCTGGTTGGCCCATGCAAATAGAGATGTAGCTAATGCTCCTTTGATCAACAATATCGTTTTCGGTGTCATAAATTTAATCATAATACATTGAAAATGATACAACTAAGGTAAGGTGCTCAGTGTTCCATATTCTTTGCTCTTGTCTACCTTATGGTTGGTTATTGGTTTCTACCATCATATATGAAGAAAAATTGTTTCAGTTTTCAATATGTCCATATTGCACACTCCTTTATGCAACACAATCCTGTTATTTGAAAATTAGAATACAACACCTAATCGATAACTTTCTCACATCAGCATACGGTATATTTATTCCACTTCGAAATATGATATACCTTGGTATTCACACACACTTAAATCAGCATACAATGTTTGTATCGAATGTCGTATTTAGTGGTACAAAAAATATTTTTCTTATATAATATTACATAAATATCTAATTTTTACTTTAACTTTCTGACTGTAAGAGAAAAAAGTTAGAGTGTTAGTTAATGACAATTACCAATTAGTTGTAGTAATGTCAGCTCAGCTGAAAGTGGTTAGAAGGTTAGTTACAATCTGTTATATCAGTTTATATCAGTATATGCTATATAACGGATTGTAACTAACCTTCTAACCACTTCAGTTGGGATATATATATCATATTGTACTGAAGATTAGTGAGTGAATACGATACACAATTCATTTTTAGAATTCTCTCTCAGTTCTATTTTCTCTTTTTATTTCCTCTTTTCTCTTCACGGCTGACCCTAATACCTTACATTGTATTAGAGCACAGTGTTCATGGTGTCCAATCCAAATTCTTTAGCAATACGCATAGTGAATCAATTTATTCTTCTTACCTTCTCAAATATAGTGTCAATCAAGCTCGATGATGATAATTTCTTGGCAAGGAAACAACAAGCACTTGCAGTAATCAACAGTTACAAGCTTCATCAATACATTATTAGAGAATCGATTCTAGAAAAGTTTTCTTCACAAGAAGATGCAACAAGAAACATGATTAGTGAAGCATATCTCAATTGGAACAAGAAGATCAACTGTTGTTGTCCTGGTTGCTCTCATTGATGAGTAAGCCATTCACAACAAGAATGGTGGGGCGTGAGTTTTCATTTCAAGTTTGGCACAAGTTAGAGACATTTTTTTGCATCTTAAATTTGTGCCAAGGTAAGGCAACTTAAGAATCAGTTGTGTAATACAAAGAAAGAGTTGTCAGTGAATTCATATCTTCTTGTAATCAAAAAAATAGTTGATACTTTAGAATCAATTGGATCCCCTATTGATGAGTCTGACCATGTCGAGGCAATTATTGATGGTTATCTGAAGATTATGAGGGATTTGTTACTACAATCACTTTAAGAAGTGGTCCTTGTAGTGTTGGACAACTTAAAGTTCTCCTCATGGCTCAAGAATAGAGGATTGAGCGATTTAGGAAGACAAAATTGGGAATGATTCAAGGAAATGTTGTTCAATCTCAGTTCAAGAGAAATCAGAATACTAATGGCTATATTGGTAATTTAAGCTATGGTAATGGTTTGAATCAAAAGCCTGATTTTGGCAATGGTCAAGGTAGAGGATTTGGTGTGAATCAGGCTCGAGGTTTCTATAATGGAAGAGAACAACATAATTTCTGAGGTAGTTTTAGTCAATTTGGAGGAAGGTTTTCCAATTGGGAAATACCTCAGTGTAAACTTTGCAAGAAAAATGGTCATGCTATTATAGAATGTTGGCATAAGTTTGATTAAAACTTCCCTGGTTCTCAGCAATATTAGAATTTCAAAAATTTTGGAAATGTTAATCTTGCTATGAGTGCAATGATGGCTACTCAGAATTCAAATCAAGGTTTCACTAGTGGCAATGTTAATTCTCCTATGGCTGCAATGTTAACAATTTCTACAACATTTTATGATCTAGTATAGTATCCTGATTCTGAGGCAACACACTACCTTACACCAGATTCATCTAATCTGGTAACAAAAAGTGAACTATGATGGCTCAGATAAAGTCTCTGTAGGCAATGGTACAAGTTTGTTAATTCTTCACGTTGGCCAATCTAAATTTAGTTCTAACCCAGTTACTAAGTTATTCCTTTTGAATAATCTTTTACATGTTCTTAACATTACCAAAAATCTCTTAAGTGTTGCTCAATTTACTAAAGATAATCATGTGTTTTTTGAGTTTCATTCTAATCATTGCCTCGATAAATCCCAAGATACCAAGGAGACCCTTCTTCAAGGAACTCTTAGGAATGGTCTCTATGCTTTTCACAACTTTCATCCCACACACTCATCTCAGTCCTTTCTCTTTAATCTTGTTTCAACACTTTCTTCACCCGATTTCTCTCTTTGGCATTCAAGGCTAGGCCATGCTTCTGATCAAGTAGTACATGAAGTTATTTGGGAAAATATCATCAGAAACATTTTTCTGATCCACAGTCTGTATATAATGCTCCTTTTGCAGCTTGTGTACACTGATATTTGGGATCCAACCCCTGTAAATGCAATAAATGGTGTTAGATATTATATCTTGTTTGTTGATGCCTTTTCTAGATATTCATGGCTTTATCTGATACACACTAAATCTCAAGCATTTTTTATTTTTCTTAAATTCAAACAAATGGCTGAATCGCAATTGGGGACTAAGCTTAAAGCACTGCAAACTGATACTGCCAAAGATTTTTTTATATTTTCCTTGTATCTAGAATCTAATGGTATTATTCATCGACTAACTTATCCTCATGTTCATTAACAAAATGGTAGTGTTAAGAGGAAGCACATGCATATTACTTAGATAGGTTTAACATTGCTCCATACAACCTTACTTCCACTGAGGTTCAAGGGGGATGTTTTCCTTCAAGCTACCTATATCATTAATTCTTTACCAACTTCAGTTCTGTCTAATTTGTCTTGTTTGGAAACTTTTTTCAAAGTCCAACCTTCTTACTCCACTTTCAAGGTATTTGGTTGTGCCTGCTACTCATTTACCAGACCATACAATATATTTAAACTAAATTTTAAATCTATTCCATGTGTCTTCCTAGGTTTTGCTCCCTCACACAAAGGTTACAAGTGTTTTTATCCATCAAGGAAGGTATTTCTTACTAGATATATAATCTTTGATGAAACTCTTTCCTTTCAAGTCATCGTCAAGTCCTTTTTTATCTCAGTCCAATTCCTCTCATTCTCTTCCTATTCATTATGTTCCTTGTATTCTAGTACTTGCCAAATGTACGCCACCTGCAGATAGACTTATCCATATTGATGCTACTTTAGAATTGAATTTTGTTACTAATCATTTCACTAAGCAGGATTCTGGCTGTGACCATAGTGATGCCTCAATAGTACCTGCTGCTGTTGCATTACTTCTTGACTCCTCAAATCAGTCCCATGTTGCTCCTATTATGCATAATATGCATCTAATGCAGACCAGGGCCATGGCCGGTATATTCAAACTTAATAAGGTGTTTTTTGCTGCTTTAGAACCATATTTTGTTGCTAAGGCTCTTGCTTAACCTCATTGGAAGTAGGCAATGACTGATGAGTATCAAGCTTTGCTTCGAAATAAGACTTGGTCTCTAGTGGAATTGCCACCCAACGGAGTTGCTATGGGAAGTAAATGGGTTTTTCAAGTTAAGTATAATCCAGAAGGTTCCATCCAAAAGTATAAAGCAAGGTTAGTGGCTATGGAATTTAATCAAAGACTTGACTTTGACTACTTTGAGACTTTCAATCCAGTTGTTAAGCCTGCCTCCATCCGGGTAGTTCTTACATTGGCTTTGGCTAGGAAATGGCATATTCATCAACTTGACATTAATAATGTCTTTTTAAATAGTGATTTACAAGATGAGGAATATTTACAACAGCCCCAAGGATTTGTAGTTGATAATTCTCAGTTGCTTTGCAAGTTACATAAAACACTTTATGCTCTGAAGCAAGCTCCCAGGGCTTGGTTCCAAAAGCTCTCTACTGCCTTGTATGCTCTTAGGTTTATTGCTACAAGGTCTGATGTTTCCTTCTTTACAAAGTTTTCCTCCATTTCTACTATTTTGATTTTAGTCTGTATAGATGATATGTTAATTGCTAGTTCTTTACCAATTAAGATATCAGCTCTAATAAAAATATTCATTTCACATTTGCTCTTAAAGATATGGGGAAACTTCATTACTTTCTTAGCATTGAGGTGTGGCAAACCAACACTGGTGGCTTACATTTGTCTCACACTAAATATATTCATGATCTCCTAGTTATGGCTGACATGCTTCATTGCAAGCCCTATTCTACCCCCATGACTACTAATCTCAAACTATTAGCTCAAGGTAATCCTCTTTTCTCTGATCCTAGTCTCTATACATCTGTTGTGGGCAGTCTTCAGTATGTTATAATTACCAGGCTTGAGATCTCCTACTATGTTAATCGGGTTTGTCAATTGATGCAATCTCCTCTAGAATCTCATGGGAAAGCAGTTACAAGAATTTTAAGATATCTCAGTGCCACTGCTTCATATGGTTTGCATCTTCAGAAATATCCTCGCTTGAGTCTCTCTGGATTTAGTGATTCTGATTGGGGATCTTATCTAGATGACAAAAATTCTACCAGTGGTTATTGTGTGTATTTTGGTAACAATTTGATTTCTTGGTCTTCTAAAAAGCAGCATGTTGTTTCAAGAAGCACCACTGCAGCAGAATACAGGAGTTTAGCTACTTTGACTGCTGAACTTATCTTGTTGCAATCTTTACTAATTGAAGTCAGGTTTCTCTGCTTAATCCTCCTAAAGTCTTTTGTGATAACCTCAATGCAATTCTGTTAACTGCCAATCCAATTCTTCACTCATGAACAAAGCATTTTGAGCTTGATCTCAACTTTGTCCAAGATAGAGTTATCTCCAATCAGCTGGTAGTAAGTCATATTCCAGCACATGAGCAAGTGACAAACATCCTTACTAAGGATGTATCTAGTTATTTATTTACTACATTTAGGTCCAAACTCAGAGATAAAACACTTCAACCATTGAGTTTGAGGAGAATGTAAGAGAGAAATGTTAAGAGTGTTAATTAATGACAATTATCTATTAGTTATAGTAATGATAACTCAACTAAAAGTGGTTAGAAGGTTAGTTACAATTTGTTATATATATATATATATATATATGTATATATATATCATATTGTACTGAAGAACAATAAGTGAATGTAATACTCAATTCATTTCTAATATTCTTTTTTTTTATTTCTCTTTCCTCTTTTCTCTAGCGCGATCCTAATACCTTACATTGACTTAATAGTTAATGTAATGTATGTTTCTTTTTAAATATTCAAAGTGTATCAAAATTTGTGACTTACAGCTACTGTAAAAAGAATTATACATCTCATTGTTGAGTTTTCCATTTATTATAATTTTTTTGGTATAAAAAAAGTTTAATACTTAGTATGCGCGGCGAGAGTTGGCGAACTCTTTAGACTTAACTAAGAATACTAAGTTAAATATGCATCAATATTTAATCACTTCAATCATAAGCTGTATCCGCGATTGAAAGAAAAGGCTCATGTATGATTTATCACATAAAAAATGTAGGATGTATTCATTGTTAAAAATAAAAGAAGGGGTGTTGTTATGATATATCCTGTTAACTTTAAGTATATTATATATTCTTAATTTTTACTTGTAATAGTATTTTTTTTGAGTAGATTTTTTTTTTTAGATCATATACTGTTGCTAGAGATAGGGCTAGAGGTACTGTTTATGCTTGAAAAAAACACCGTTTATACTTGAAAAAATATTGTTCATATTAGAAAAAATATTATTTATGTCGAAAAAAATATTATTCAGACTAGAAAAAGAATATTATTTATGTTGAAAAGTACTGTTTATATATTTTAAAATTACACAACTCTGTAAATAATATCGAGTTAAAATTATATCAATCAGTCTTTATATTTTTGCATAAATAACTGTGTATATTGAAAATTTTTTCTAAAACTATTACTATTAAAAAAATTTATAAATTTTAATTGATAATATTTATACGATTATACAACTTAAAAAAATTAGAGGTGATCAAGTTTTCTAAAATTATAACTGTGTATTTTGAAAAATCTTATAAATTTTAATGAATAATATTTATATAATTATATAATTTAAAAAAATAAAAAATGACTGATGATAATCAATAAATAGTGTAACTGATAATAATAATGATAATAATATATAAAAAATATAACATTAAAAAAATTAAAAAAAAACCTACTTAATAAAATTTTTATAATTGATCTAAACTATTAATTTATTTTATAAATAAATTAATAATTTAGATTATAAGGTATATAATACCCCTGTTTGATGACCATAAAAGAAAGAAGAGAAAAGCAATACATGTTTGTGTTTCGGTATTTTCTCATGGCTCAATGCTCGTACGCATAATAGCCTTGAAACACATAACACGTTAAAGAGGCTGAAATGCCGCTCGTTGTCAGAGAAAAGTATAACATATCATGGTAAAATTATTTGATTGGAGATGCAAGTAATGATGCCTGGTGGAGCCCCATGAAATATAATATGGTTCAGGGTATACTGTATACTTATCTTTCTTACTTTATTATTTATAATAAAAATTTATGTAAAAACCATATATAAAATAAGAAAATAAGTGTAATTTCTAAAAAAGAGTGTCGAGTACAAGAACAATATGAGAAGTAAGGATGCAGGTATAATTTCTTTATAAATAAGATTTTTTTACGATTCTTTATAAATAAGATTAAGACAGTTAAAATTTTTAAACTTTTATATTATTTATGATTTATTGAAAAATTATATAAATAACTGATAACATAAAATAAATGTTTACTTAAATAATTTTTTTATTTGAATGAAAAGATATTGTCCGTAAATAATGATTGCAAAATGGATAAGATTTAAATTAATGCAGTCACCTGAAAAATTAAAAAAAAAAGGCTTGTGGATGATTTTTTTTTTGGGGTACGATGTGAATACTTTTTTGTTTATTGAAAAGACAAAAGACTCAACGTACACTTGTGACTTGAGTAAAAATAACAAAATAGGTCGAGTTGTTGGTTGGATGAGTCATTTACTAGTTTGTTAAATTTTTTATTTTTTAAAAAAATAATAAAGAATTTAATTTTTAAAAAATTAAATTAATAAAAAATTTAGATTATTTAATTTTATATTAATGATAAAAATTTAAAAAAATAATCTAATTATCAATTACATTTTATTTTTTAAACAAAAAAATAATATATTTTTAAGTATATCTTATTAAATTAAATTAAAAAATAATTAAAATTTAAACTAACAGACTGGTCAAGCTTGAAGTGAGACATCCTAATTTCTGATTAAGTTAGATCAAGTCAAACAATATCAAACCGAATTAAATTCAAACTTAAATTCTTTTATCCCAACACATATCTTTTATCAAACTATTTAAGTCAATCCAGGAAGCTGAACTGATTCTAACAACTCAACTTGTAATTAGTCAGAAGCCTGATATTATTTAAGAAGGATTTCAATGGGCGAGTAGATATATTGGGTATGTTTCTTTCTATGGTCCAGTTTGTCCATGGTACATAAATCTAGAATACATCTGGCCATTTTGCAGCCTGTTTTTTTGGGTTCATCCAATTTGGACATATCAAGTCAAGTAAGTTCAGGATGAAAGAAGTAAGCATCATCAAAGGATTGAGGCTAGTGGAACCAATCTTAAAATTGGAAGTGGGTGTCTAAGACTAGAACTGATCAGATCCTGGTAATTGAGGCGTGCATGTTAGAGTATTGGTTCGAGCCACTACAACAGTGTTCCTTCATTTATCTGATCTGGGTCTCTTCCCAATTGGAAGATTTTCACTGTACTATTTTTTTAGGTTCTATACATGGCAAAGAAATTTCTTTTTAATTTCGCAGAGTAACTTGATTATATGTTATAGCTCATTCTTATTCTTTATAGTTATTTGACAAGTTGCTAATGTACTTTTCATGAGCAATTTCATGGAAACTAGCTACAGGTGGTCATTAATTAATCATGAATCTTATGACCTTTTTCAATTTTCATGTGTCTGCCGCCATGCATGAATCACGAATTTAACTCCATGTTGTGTCTCCCATGTTAGCCATTAAATCGATATGCATAATACGGCACGTTATCCCAGTTGCCAAAATTGTCACGTCTTTGGTAAAATTAATTTAAAATTCAATAAATTTATGGGTTTCAATTGAAAAGTCTTCAACTATAGTAACATTTTACATATAAAGCTGGAATTATAATGCCTGCACATAATTTTATAGATTCCCTTTTATTCACGGCACACGGAGAAATTGCCATGCACATTAACTCTATGTAGTTACATGAATTAGTTTCTCCATGGTCAGATAAATTGGATCCTGAACTATTACCCAAAGAAAAAAAAAAAGGATCTTGACCAGATCAGTTGACCTGCTCGCCGCCCACATTTTTCACCTTCTAAGGATGCATACTCCTTCATCACCTTTTTCTTTTGTCGATTATATATGAACACATGACTTATGCCATAGCCCTCAAGTGCTACCTTTGTCGTTGGTCGTTACTTGTCAATCAATGGAGAAACTCCAAGTGTTATTCCCTAGCTCATCTACTTCATCAGCTGTTTCTCCATCTGATTTTAAAGTTGCTTATAGCTCTAATGTTCATGTTAAAAAGGCAGGTGTTTTAAGAACTCAAAGGAAGGAGAAATCAAGCCTGAAAGGTGGCAAAGAGATCAAGCCGCACAGATATGTATTTCAAACAAGAAGTCAGATTGATATACTGGACGATGGGTACCGGTGGAGAAAGTATGGGGAAAAGAAGGTGAAAAACAATAAATTCCCTAGGTTTGTCTCACTTCATTAATGGTTTTGTTTTGATTAAATGTTTGTAGTATAAGCTACCTTGTATACCTGATATATGGATATATCTCTTCATCAAAATTCAGAACCATTATTGTAATTATCACTATCCTGCAAAAGATTCAGTACATAACGGAAAATTTACTTTTACATTTCTTAAGATTTAGAATTATTAGCAAGACCTCACAGAAGAGAGACTTTGCATATCCTTCTTTCTCATTTGGAAAATATAAGCCACCCCCTTTTTTGTGGGTGAGAGGAGTGGCTCATGTAAAGAACTTAGTGATTAAAAAACTCATCTTGTGGGAATGTAATGTAACTATATCCATCTTAATTAGTAGCAAATGCAAAAACAAAAGCCTTTCCTTGCCTAAAACGATTTGTTGTTTCAAATTCCAACTTTCTAGTTGTCGAACCAGTCATCTTATCCCTTGATCAGTACAGAAGTTGATTTAGTAAAACTTCTCATTAGAATAAATCATTTCAATCATTTATATAGTAAGTTTCATTTTTGGAGGTCATTTGTTAATTACAACTATTGTTGTGGGCTTGTAGCCTTGTGACATCTCCAGACTTGTGTTACTACTGTCTAGTATATATATAAGCTCTCTGCTTCAACCCCCACATGGATAAGGAGAAATAGTAATTAGTCAAATAGGTTTCATTGTCCAATAGTACTAGTAGACAGCAACTTAGCTTTATTCTAAATGTTTTCCTTTCAATTTCAGCAATTTGTCCTGATCTTGCTTAATTTTCATTCCAATTTTATTTTGCTGCTTTCAGAAGTTACTACAGGTGCTCTTATCGCGGCTGCAATGTCAAGAAACAAATCCAACGCCATTCCAAAGACGAACAGATCGTGGTAACAACCTACGAAGGGGTGCATATCCACGCCGTCGAGAAGTCAAGTGAAAGCTTCGAGCAGATCTTGAGAAACGTTCACATATACAACCAACTGTATAATCTTCAACGTTAGAATAGGTTGGCATGGGACTATTGGTGGAAGCTAACATTATCTGAATGATCTTCTTAATTGTCGTGGATAAATGACATTTCAAAGTATATTTTCAGTTCCAGGTTCTGAATGTAATATGTAACTAGCTAGCTAGGATTTATCTTTCTGTTCTGAAGATATTACAAGTATTTTGTTGTCAAACATATTTTAAGTACAAGATAATTTGTTCAGGCGTTAATGGGTATATATTACAGACACTCAATCCTCTAGGCTTTTTATGTTCTGGAGTATTCTATCGATATGCTTCATAACCCAGGTTGCACTTAATTGCCAAAAGAAAAATGAAACATAGGCAATGGAAGAGGACATCATCAACAAACTATTTGCAGCATTACATAAAAATTTCAAAGGATTCAAACAAATACAGGAACAGTATTTCCAATCAATAGAGCTGCCATTAGACAAAGGAATGCTGCAATCTAGATGAAGGCTGCATAGGTACCCCATACCCTGGTACAAAAGCCGGAGAAACCTGACATCCAAGAGGGTAATCACATCAATAGCCAAGAAAATTTTCAGCCTAATCAATGAGTTAAGGATGCTACCATTTGCATGCCAAACGGGTTGTTTGTTGCTGCACTGAAGATGCAGAATTTTCCAATGAGAGCATTAGTCATAAGAATTCATATTTAAGAACATAGAGGAAAAAACTATCATTTGACCAAAGTGAAATTCACAATGGCATATATAAAACGTTTCAGTGAAAGGAAATAACATATTGACCGCAGTATAACATAATGGAAAACTAACCTTTGCCCCTTAAAATCAAATTTAAAGGTCCGCTTACAATACACACTGCCCCTCCCATGAAAGTCATAGACATTGTGCTTTGCTCTATTACGTTATTCCATTACCACAGACAGGACATGCTGAAAATATATGAAAATGGAAAAGCATATATTCTTTTATATTAAACTTTTTTCCTTTAAACCGTATCTCCTATGACATTGCAGGGATAGGAAATAGTAATGTATCTTGACTATACTATAGGAGTATGAAATTGACAAGCATGCCTCATCCATAGAAGTAGTCTTAGAAACTTATTCTAATTACCCTCCTCACATAAATACATAGGCATCAGTTATGGATTTTAAAATAAACCATAGCATATAAAAACAATGACGAAAAAGTTAAATTTTGTTTTACAAGCCCAAAGCAAGGAAACAGATTTAGTTAAACAATGAGGTACTACCCCATCATCAATCTAAACATTTAGCAACCATCCAATCAAGGCACCACCAAGACATATGCTTAGTGGATCAGAATCCTGTATAGTTTTTTAAAATTGCAGATGATCTCGGCCTTAAAAAATAATCTTTTTATGGTAAATTTTAAAAAGAAAAATGAGGTCAATGAATGCTGACCCTTGGATGATGAACTGCACTTCATGCAGTTCCAAAATTCGTTTTGGAACTGCACAGGATCCAAATTCCAGATCCTATGCTCATCACCACACCTTCATTGGAAAGGAAAAAAATAATTCTATTTAATATAAATTTATAATCATGAGACATCAAATTAAGAAGGCAAAAAAAATGGGTTGGTGGAGTATTCTTTGTCACCATCTGCCATCTGCCATCTGCCAAGGTACTTGTACTGAAGCAAAGATCCACTGAAATTCTCTCAAGTGGTGTATTAACAACTCTGAATATATATATATATATGGAACAAACTAAAAAAATAAAAAGATTAAAATTGAAGTTTTCACTGTATTTTCTATCAAAACCAAGAAATCAATAGGGAACACGTTGAAGGAGAAAGCGCAAACCCAATATGGTATCCAAAGAGGAATGAAGAAATGGTGGTTGCCACAAGCACATGTGGGAAAGAAAGCTTACGTGAAGGATTTGATGTTCCCCAAAATCATCAAGATCTGCATGGACAACAAAAGCCCTTCCTATGATAAAGTTTGGTCCACCGTATAAGAGAGAAATTTTAGAGTGAATTGAATACTTTCATTGATCTGCAATAGTGAAGCTAATGACCCTAAGCTATAGGAGAAGATAACGTAAAACATGATACAAAAGTTACAATAAATGATAATTAAGCTTCTTATAAAATAAGTTTATTAAAAAATAAAAAACAAAGTTTATCCGAAAAAGAAAAACTTCTGATAAGATAAATTAAATTCAAACTAAACTTAGATAATCTACAAGAAACCCGTCTTTAGATAGGAGAAGAACAACATACTTCATTGTTTACCTGCAATGCATCTACTTCACACCTGAAAGGATACGCGGGTCAAATCCACTTACCTATACAACTTGTGAGGTTTCCATTGGTCCATTCCACAAACCACCACTTGGCTTCCAATATTCTGGAGGACGTGCAACAGTGTGAAGAGGTAAATAGCAAGGCCTTTTCTCGAATGAGCACAGGTAAGTATTGGGAATTTGGTTAGTATATTAAAGACTTGGATAAAAGAATTCCGAGTGCTTGATAAGAAGATTACCATGAATTGTATAGGTGACTTTAATTATGTGGCTACATCATTAATGACTTTAATGATGTGTCATAATAGTCTTTAGCATAAGATTTGAGGAAAGATTACTACCAATTTAGCCACATCATTAAAGTCACCTATCTAACTGACAATAATCTTCTTATCAATAATTTCGAATTCTTCTTTCCAGTCTCTAAGTATACTAACCCCAATGCTTACCTGAGCTCCATTGAGAAAGGCCTCTGCAGGAGATGAGGAGGAGAACCAGGGAAGGACCTACATGTGCCCCACTTAGCTTTGAAATTTTTCTGTTATCCGTGACAATTATGTCATTTTTATCCCTTCATAATTTTAACTTTGCCTCCGTATTATGTTGGGAAATTACGCAAAATTTCCATATCATCAGATTTGTAGAAAGCGAAATAAATGTGGAATAATAACACACACAAAATTGATAACGGAATTCAGCCAATTGTGCCTACGTCTCCGGACTGCTGCAAATATTTTACTGATAAAAGAAATATAAAAGGTGTTTACAAAACACTCAAAATCTCTCACAACCCACACTCCAATTACACCCAAAAATTAAAGTTTTTCTCTCTAAACTTTTCTGTTTCTCTCACTAGGATTTTTCTCTCTTTGTTGGGATACATTTTCTCTTCTGCAGATGCTTCTATTTATAGAAAGCTGAAACCGCGTGATTTTCCTTCACGCGGTTTGCCAACACCGAATTGGTTGGCTTTCTTCAAAATTTCAACAATTGCTTTTTGCAATTGAAATTTCAATATGCACCTTTCGGTGCTTGGGGGGGCACAATTTGACCAACAATCTCTCACTTATGATTTCAAACCTGTCTTCACACCTCGATCAATGACCTTCTCTCTGTGCATTACTTAGCAAGCCAATGAAGTTGAGCATTTTGTCGATATCACCACTTTTGTTAACATATCTGCTGGGTTCTTGCTTCCTTGAATCTTCACCAATGTTAACACCTCATCCTCAAGCAGAGTCCTGATGAAGTGACAACGAAGATCAATGTGCTTTGTTCTGGAATGAAATGCTGAATTCTTTGCCAGATATATCGCACTCTGACTATCACTATGCAAAATACTTTTCTCCTGGACGAATCCCAACTCTGTCAACAAGCCTTGAAGCCATATCAATTCTTTACTGGCTTCTGTTACTGCCACATACTCAGCTTCTATAGTAGATAAAGCAACAATCTTTTATATCTGCGACATCTAACTAACAGCTGTAGTTCCAACAGTGAATATGTAACCGGTGGTACTTCTTCGATGATCGACTTCACCTCCAAAGTCTGCATCTACATAGCCTTGCACTTTTAATTCTCCTTTACCAAAGTGCAAACAATTCTCTGTAGTGCCTCGTAGATACCTCAAAATCCACTTTACTGCTTCCCAATGAGCTTTACCTGGATTTGACATAAACCTGCTTACAACTCCCATTGCATGGCCAATGTACGGCTTCGTGGGACCATTGCGACATCAAACTTCCAATGGTGAAGCATATGGAACTTTAGCCATGAATTCTCTTTCTTCCTCCGTCGAGGGGACTGATCTTGGATAAGCGAAAATGACTGGCCAAAGGTGTGCTAACCGGTTTGGCGTTGCCCATGTTGAATTTTTTCAGAACACGGTTGATGTACTCTGTCTGAGATAACTGCAAAATTCCTCTTTGCTTATCTCTCGTGATTTGCATTGCTGGACCTAAATCTTTCATGTCAAATTCATTTG
Source organism: Ormosia semicastrata (assembly GCA_029884595.1). Lineage (NCBI taxonomy): Eukaryota > Viridiplantae > Streptophyta > Magnoliopsida > Fabales > Fabaceae > Ormosia > Ormosia semicastrata. The sequence goes on from JAQQTO010000043.1 coordinate 10,145,340, forward strand.
ACAACTGCATTTTCAAGTTTCTGATCTCGTCCATATCTGAACCTGCTACTAACATATCATCGACATAAAGTAGCAAAATGATATAACTGGACTTATATATCTTGAAGAAGCAACAGTGGTCGGCATTGCACTTCTGGAAACCTTCCTTGTGCATAAAGCCATCGAACTTCCTGTACCACTGTCTTGGAGCTTGTTTCAAGCCATACAAGCTCTTCTTTAATCTTCACACCATATTCTCTTTATCAGAAACCTTCGGCTAGTGCATGTATAATCTAAGTCTCCGTGAAGAAATGCGGTCTTCACGTCCAACTGCTCAAGGTAGAGCTCTTCACTAGCAACAATACTTAACACAGATCTGATAGTATTGAGCTTCACAACTGGAGCAAAGATTTCGGTGTAGTCGACTCCTTCCTTTTGCTGGAATCCTTTGACAACTAGTCGGGCTTTGTATCTCTTGAAGCCATCATGCTCCTCCTTCACCCGATACACCCATTTGTTGTGAAGTGCTTTCTTCCCCACGGGTAACTCAGCTAGTTCCCATGTCTGGTTGGAGATCAGAGACTTCATCTCGTCTTTCATGGCAAGCTCCCACTTGCTAGCATCTCCAGTCTGACAAGCTTCGTCATAGCATTCAGGCTCCCCTCCATCAGTCAACAATAGATAGTTCATGTATCTCCTATTAGGCACATGAGGCCGAGAAGAGCTTCTCAATATAGGAGCTGGAGTAGAAGACCGTGGTGTTTCTGCGCGCCTTTGCTTCTGTTCAGTTGATTCCTCTAACTGAGGACTCTAAACTATAGGACCTTCTGGGACATCATCCACCTCTGCATACACTAGCCCACTCTGTTCTGAGTCACTGGTGTCTGTGTTATGCTTGTCCTTGTACATCACTCTTTCATTAAAGATCACATCTCTACTGCGGATCATCTTTTTGTTTTCATCATCCCAAAGGTGGTAGCCAAACTCATCTTCACCATAAGATGAATGTGCACTTCTTCGATTTGGGATCAAGTTTATTTCTACCTTGATCATTGATGTGCACATATGCTACAGTAGAAAACTCTAAGATGTGAGAGTTTTGTCTCTTTTCCGCTCCATACCTCTTCTGGTATTTTGTGCTCCAATGGTATCGATGGATCTCGGTTGATCAAATAAGCCATTTGTGTTGGCTTACGCCCGTAAGCGCCGGTAACTGACCGCACACGCAAAACTCGGCTAATCAACGTTCGGTTCATAAGCTACACCATTGTGTTGAGGCGTACCCAGACGGTCCTCTCCATTTTGATCCGTGCTCATAGCAAAACTTCTTGAACGGTGTCTTCATATTCACCACCATTACAAAGCTTTTTGAGTTGTCTCATTTTCAACCATGACTTTTCATATCCTGAAAGCCTCAAACACTTCAGATTTATGCTTTAGAAAGTAAACTCATACCTTCCGAGAGTGATCATCGATGAAGGTCACAAAGTAGTGTTTCCCACTAATTGATGAGACAGTCGTTGGACCCCAAACATCAGAGTGAACAAGCTCGAGTCTTTCTTTCTTTGGGGTTCTTCCACTTGTCTAAAAGCTGACTCTTTTCTGCTTTCCAAGTATGCAGTCTTCACACATGTCAATTTCCACTGACTGAAGACCTGGTAATTTGCCCTTCGAGTGCATGATCTTCATCCCTTTCACACTCATATGGCCAAGTCTCTGGTGCCACAGATTTGGATTTTCATTTCCACCTATCTTAGATTGAGAAGCGTGCCCTCATTTGTCATGTAAAGAGTACCACTCTTTTTGCCTCGAGCAACCGTCATTGCACTCTTTGAAATCTTCCAATCATCACCGTGAAAGATCGTAGTGTAGCCTTCGCTAGCCAGCTGCCCTACTGAGATTAAGTTCCTTCTCAGGTCGGGAATATGTCTGACGTCCTTCAGCTCCCAAACAGACCCGTTCAACTTAATCTTCACTATACCTTTACCAATAATAGCACAAGGTTGGTCATCACCAAGGTATACTTTTCCAAGGTTTCCGGGGACATACCTCTCGAAGAATTCTTTCTGCGAAGTAGCATGGAACGATGCTCCAGAGTCTAACACTCAAGACTCTTCCTTGCTCTCCAATGAGCATATCAATGCATCATTTCCTCTTGCGGTGGAAGTAACATTTGCCTCGTCCTTCACCTCCTGATTCTTTGGTGCACTCTTGCACTGATTTCTGTAGTGTCCGGTCTTCCCACAATTCCAACACTCGATGGTCTTTGAGCTACTGGAATTATTGGGATTCCTAGATTTGGACCTCTTGTCCTTTGATCTACCTCGGTAGTTCGATCTGCTGCGTCCATTTCCTCTGGTTAAATTTCTTCCTCTTGACTCTGTATGCAAAACTGAAGAGGTTGACGATTCACCCGACTCTCTCCGTCGGATCTCTTCACTAAGAACTAGATCACGAACATCATCAAATTTCAACTTATTGCTAGATGAGCTACTCTGACCATGACAAGTAGCATTCCAACTTTCTCGGTAGAAGACAAAAGTATCAATGCTCGGACTTCTTCATCAAATTCAATTCCAATGAACTCAGCGGGTTGTGATAGTATTGAGTTCATTGAGATCTTGAGCTACCGATGCGCCTTCCGTCATCCGCAAATTGAATAACCGCCTCATCAAGTGCACTTTGTTAATGACGCTCTCATACATGAGAGAGCCGCCATAAGACTCGTGTGGTCTTTTCCTTTGCTATATTGAAAGCAACATTGCGGGATAGCGTCAATCGAATAACTCCAAGGGCTTGTCTATCTAGAAGAGCCCAGTCTTCATCCTTCATACCCTCTGGCTTCTTTTCTGAGAGAGGTTGATAAAGCTTTTTCTAGTACAGATAATCTTCGATCTGCATCTTCCAAAAGCTAAAGTCCGCACCATCGAACTTTTCAATTTTTACCTTTCCTTCGTCTGCAGCCATCGCTCCCACTCGAATCTGACTTCCTCAGGATCGTTTCTGACAATTTCTGCGAACCACCGTACTTTAGAACACTTCCGTAGATAAATTAGTAACGCTGACTAATTTTACTATTCACAAAATTACTATTCACGAATTACTATTCATGAAATTTACTATTCATAAATTTTACTATTCATGAAATTTACTATTCACAAATTTTACTATTCATGTAAATAGTACCCACTTCAAAATTAGCAGAAATAACCAACTAGCTCTGATGCCAGTTGTTGAAAAATTACGCAAAATTTCTTTATCATCAGATTTGTAGAAAAAGAAATAAATACGAAATAATAACACACACAAAATTGATAAGGAGGATTGTCTTACGTCTCCGAATTGCTTTGCAAATATTTTCTTGATAAAGAAAATATAAAATGTGTTTACAAAACACTCAAAATCTCTACAACTCATGCCAATTACAGAAACTAAAGTTATTCTCTCTAAACTTTTCTGTTTCTCTCACTAGATTTTTCTCTCTTTGTTGGGATACATTTTTCTTCTCATAGATGATGCTTCCATGAAAACCGCGTGATTTTATTCACGCGATTTGCCAACACCGAATTGGTTGGCTTTCTTCAAAATGCAATTGAAATTTCAATATGCACCTTTCGGTGCTTGGGGGAGGCCACAATTTGACCAACATATTATAGGTAAATGAATAAATTTGTAATGAAAGAAGTTAAAATCTATCTAATCATTCATGCATACATAGAGTTAGAATATGTGATAGTATTGATAATAAAAAGAACATTCAACATAAAAGGAACAATTCTAAATTAATTTTTCATCATTTTATATTAATTTTTTTTTTCATCAGAAATTTTTTTATACTTATATGTTGTCTTTGCTTCCACAAGCTAAAATTTCTGGGTCCGTTGCGGAGAGTACTCTTGTTGAAGCATGGTAAGAGGTATCTCGGAGAGTTGTCTCCTAGTTCTAAAGCTTAGCTTTGATGGTGTCGTTTGAAGGTGATGAATATTTGTGTGAAGGTTTTGTTGGGTTAGATTGCTTAAAGGCGTCCCAGTCTTGTTGCAGATTCTTGTAACTTGGAAGCTTTTCATGGTGGGGACGCTTGTGTGATGGAATTTGGATTCAGGGAGATGAGCTCCGAGAAAACAAGTTACCCAATAGACAAGGAAAACAAATTGAAGAATAATTCCCGGTGCCAATGGATGAAGATGACGATAGAGAAAACTTAGAGAGGGAAGAAATTTGTTAATTGAAATGCATGTTGTATTCCATTGAGACTACTTCGTCATGCTAAATAGCATCAGGTAGTTACATATGCAAAAAAGAGAGAAGATTCTAACAAACTTTCTCCATTACCTATTGCCACATCAGCGAAAACTAAATAGCAAAGCAAAATGAAAATTGCTGACATAAAATGCTAAAAACGTGAGTGGAAAACTAAATTGTAAGAAAGGCTAAACATAGGATGAAATCAGTGGTTACAGCATTGTAATTGCTGTAACAGCTTGCTTTTCTGTTCATCCCAACTCCCATAATGGTATGGTGTGGGGGGTTTTTGAAGGAGGAACGGATTCAGTTTGTTTTGAATGTGGTGCGATTATAGCGGGATAGAAACCAATCACGTTCTATTTTCTGTTTTAAAAAATTTAAATGGATTTTGAAATAATTGTTGGTTTTGATAGATATTTGTTTGGTGAGATAATAGCGGGATAATAACTAACCACGTTCTATTTTATCGGCATAAAAGCGAGTGAATTGATTTTGAAATAGTTGGTTTTGATAGATTTCTTTTTTATACTGTTTGCCTTTAACTCATCTCCATTTTGATTATAATGTTTCTTACATGTGCTTCTAACCAAGAAAATTTTCCAGTAACCTAAACATAATCCACAACTTCTATCCCAAGTCCCAGCCGCATTTCAGAAAATGATAAATAAATAAAAATTAAAAAAAAGGGCAAATGGAGGATCCGTAGAAGAGAGCGATACAAAATAATAATGAAGTAATGGAGATTAAAAATAAAAGTTGTTCGTTTGCATCTTGCATACCCAATCTACTTTTTCTTTCTCATTTTTCCTACTTCAATTTTATAGTACGCCACGACATTCTTGAACCTACACATAACCTATCATTGTGACATATATTTAAACAAGAAACATTGTGATCAACCACAAAGTTTGACATTTACCCTTTTTTTGTGAAGATATGTCCAATTGTGACTACAATAGTCGTGTAAGTAACATCAATTAATTACTCTCCCAATCATCATTTTATCCTGAACCATTCAAAAAATTGAGCATTATCCAATGGCTTTATTTTATGAGAATATATGAAGAGTGTGAAAATAAATTTATGCAAGCATAATTACTTTATGCAATTATTATTATTTGATGGAGCGCCAAGTTTTACTAACAATGTCATTAACTAAATTATAACAAAATGTATCCTATTATAGAAGACAATGAACCAGACTTACGAACTAGAGTACTCCATAAAGACAACTAGGCAACAAGCTTACATATTTCTGAACCATCATTAAGACCTCATTACGTCAAAGACTTGTGCCTGATGATCGAAGATAAATGATGGTCCACAGACCACAGCATACATACATTTCAGTGTCTACATTAACGAGACAATTCCAACCTTAAATTGTCATTAGCTTAGATAAATTAGCACCTAAGAAACTACAAATGAGCAGTTAATACTCGGCAGAAAAATATCCACTTAAAGGGGTCAGTTTTGAAATTTACTAATTTTCTATGCTCTTCTAGAAAAGGTTCCCTCCCTGCTTTGGATTTCCAGTGCCTCAGACATACGACACTTACCCAGAGATGTCATTCACCTTCCAGCATTAGAATCTGAGATGTCTTCTATAATGCCCTTCCCATCAAAAGCATCAAAAAAGAAAAAATTTTTTAGGGGGTCCCCTTTCCCAGATATTGCTTTGATAACCTCCTGCGATGTTACAATAGTCAACCTAGTCAATTAAATACCGCAAGACATCTTCGAAACATTATGAAAACTTAAGATGGTTGAATAGAATACCTGTCCAAGGATTCCTCCAATAATGGCACAGACTGGCGGAAATTCTGTTGTATTAGTGACCAATCTTTCTAGAAGAGTATCAGGCACATGAGATTCATTGAGAGACTGTCAATACAAACAGAAACATAAGAAAATGAACGATATACTAAACTTATATAACATAGATAACAAATTCCAGGTAACATACTTGTGCAGTACAAAGCTCCTTTTTCAGCTTGAGAACATCAGGAAGATCAGCAATCGAAACTTCTCCTGAATTACGTCCTTCAGCCTCTTCAAACTTTTCTATTACTGCAACGGACAATTTCATGTTATTGCTCTCAAATTCGTCTATAGACAATTCTATCTCACAAAACTGAAAAAGAAAATAGAAAATAACTCTGGGAAGAAAAGATTATTTTTCTACACAAAAGATAACAAAAAGCATACAAGATGCTAAACTTCAGGAAGAAAAGACTATTTTTCTCTTCTCTCTTAAGGTTAGTCCAAAGACCCAATCAATAGGGCCACTCAAGCAGACACCCTCCACTAAAAGTTCCATTTCTTGATTGAATTGACTAATTTATTCCTATTTTATGCATTTTACTTACAAAAACAGAACTGTACAATTTACCACACCTCTCATAGCAAAATACAACTTTGACGTTCTCCTATGAAGTGCCCTCCAAGGTACCGATATTGCTTCCTGCAGCAAAAAAGAAATTGGCGCACTCATGAAAATGAAGCTCTCAACTACACAAAATTGGTGGTAAAGTTAAATATGTAACTTGCATAGGAAAACTCTAAATGACAAAGACAACCAAGACCGAATGACATGCTGAATAAGACTAATCCCATATCTTATATTTGGTGATCCTTCAGTGCATTAATTTCTTTGGTGAATATAGCAAAGTCAATATGCATCATAAAAGGCCCATTTTCTTTTTTCAAAACCAGCACAATTCTGAAAATTTTGAATCCTGCAAAAAAACCATATGTGCAACATGACACACCTTGTATATGACAAGAAAGGACACTTCTTTTGTATTTACTGACTCCTGGATTATTATTATTTTAGGATCACAGAATTTACAATTATACATTGAAAATCACCCAATGGGCATCTAATGCAAGTAAATAGCTGAGTCAGCCACAACAAATATCCTTCAGGTCAAAATCAGTCTCTTATTTTCTCAGTCATATTCATTTCTTGTGTAAATGATAAAAGAGGACACTTGGAGTTGGAGCACATTGAAGGCCTAGAGGGTTGAGACTCATCAACACCACAGTGCTAAATAGAAAATACTAATTTGAGAAACACACGCAGATGTTTTTTTAACACAACATGAAGAAATGGGAAGATAGCAATGTCACAATAATGAATTAAGACTAAGATACCTTAAAAGTTGGATATTGTAGTTGGCATTCTATAGCTTCCTCCAGTTTTTTCTGTGAAAGGAGAATGAAGCATAAAAAAGAAATTACTGGTTGTTGGGGAAGCAGAGTATCTTCTGATGCTTATCATCTAGAAATTAGATCAACAACAGTAATACCTTTGAATATTTATACTCCTGCAGATCAACAAATATTTCACCACAAGAATCCCTACAGTCAACAGTGTAAAATGCTACACGTTTGGATAGCTTCCGGCATTTGTCATTAACCAATTTCTACAGCAAAAGAAAAAATGCAAACAAGAATGTTAAAGGAAAATTGACACTAAAGAAAGACATACAATAATTTAGAACATGGTGGCTACATTAAGCCTCATAGATACATATCAAATAAAGAGTTTCTCCATTACTTTGGTTGAAAGTGAGCAACAACTGACGACAACAACATCGAACTTGTTGAAGAATTCTACATCAAAACTTGACAAATCACCTGCAGCCGATACGAACAGCAGAAGATGACAACCACAAAACTTGATGCAAAAAAATAAAAATGAAAATGAAAGCAATGCAGAAGCAGAACAGAAATTTAGAAGGGACAGGGTCAAAAGAAAAACCTTTTTCCACGGAGACACGAACCATAGGATTGAAGTCTTTAAGTGAATCACAACAAAGCTGAGCAAGGGTCTCGCCACCATACACATTCTCATCCAGAGGAATGAGAAAGTTTGAGGAAAATGCTTCTTTAGTGGCCACTCGATCATCTATTAAGGTCAGACTACCTACTCCAGCCAGAACGATATTCTTGCAAAACTAGACAACAAGAAACTCAAACTCCTTACAAATGATGGATGACAACAATGTGACAAATCAAAGTGTAACAAAAACAACCAATAACCGAATACAATCCCTTTTTTTTTTCTTTTTGATGTGTCAAAGTCAAATAAACAAGTTCGAAGTTTACCTCAGCTACAGTTCCTTTCATTCCATAGACTAGGACATGAGCTTTGCTTAGTCTAAAACAACAAAATTACAAAAACAAAAACTAAAATTAAAACACTAACTAGAGGAATTAAGAAAAATATTATATAGAACAACGATCAGAAATTAGCAGAATTAAATTAGGTTAGAACTTAGAACAGTAACAAAAGCAAATAAAGCATAAAACAATTCAGAAAATAAAACATAAAATTAGAAGAAAAAAAAGAAGAAGAAGGGACCTTCTTTGAGCATCAGCTCCCCAAACACGAATCTGACGGTCATACAAAGCGGTCTCCTGGGCCGTCAACTCCTCGCCGTCGCCGTCCATTCCAAGGCTCAAACTGTTCCACGACATCATCGAAGTTTTCACTTTTGAAGTCGCAAATAATAAGAATAAGAATTCAGAAAGAAACCACAAACTAAACCAACACAAACCAGGTTAAGCGCTAAAAATTGAATTCGTGTCACAGTTCTCTATGGGCGCGGTGCGGTGGTGACAAGGTGAGGTGAGCCGTCGGTGAATGTGATGTCGAGAGCCAGTTAGTGCGAATAAAATGGGCTTATCAGATCAGGATCTATCTTACTAAATTGGGCTTCATTGGCCCATTATGGGCCCTGTCACAACTTGAAAAAGTTTCAAACCAAGAACATAGTTTTGTTAAGGGTATCAATTTTGTGTCCCTTTAAAAATAAAAATAGAGTTTATAGATTAGTTTTATATGAAAAATGCACAGGAATTTATTTTCTAGTTTATTTTTCAGTTTTTAAGGGATTAGGATTCTCTGTAGTTTTTATCTTAAAAAAAAAATCACATTCATTAAACTATATCTATAACTTCAATTTTTATCATAGAATAAAATATTTTCAAAGGTTGAGATTTTTTTGTAATTTTTTTAAAATTACAGGTGACCCTAATCCATATAATACATTATTTTATTATTTTTTAAAGAGCATATATTATCAAACAAAAAAAAAAAGTGTTAGTAAATACTTAACAATTATGAAATATGAGTGCTTTATAATATTGTCGTATTCGTGTTAAATATATATTTAATATCATATTAGATATTAGAATACTTAATAAATATTAATTTAATTTTTTGATAAAAATCATATCTCCATATTATATATATGTCATATCTAATACATGTACCAGTACCTGTACGTATCTTTAAGGCAAAAGTTTGACAAATTATCTTTGTCCGGCTACAGTAGTGGCTATAACAAGTTAAAATATTGCCTCGTGCTACAAGTTTTATTTTATTCCATCTTATCTCTTTTGTTTGGGAGAACATGGTTTCACCAACAAAAATGATTCCTCGTCCCCTCCCCCAGCAAAAGAAGAATAAAAAAAGTACATTTTTTTGTTTTAATTTCTTTAATTTGGAAGGTGTAGTGTGACAATGAGGGAAGAGTAGCTAACATATTATTATAAAATAAAGATATTTGTATACCAAATTTGGTGCATCACTTTTACACTAGCAATTAATGTATAAATAATTTATGAATAATATGTATTATGTGTTAATTAGGGATATTAATCTATTACTATTGGTAATTTTTAATCACCACATTTCGCAAGTTACTTGCATACTGATTATTAATATAAAAGTGGTGTATGAAATTTGGTTCCTGAATAGGTTGAGTGATAATTATATATTAACCCCTTGCTTTAAAATGTGTGAATTTTCAGGTGGTCCAAGTTTAGGTGCTGGAATTGTTCATCCACGGTATAGACTCTAGAGTAGCTCTAGCAGTGCTAGTTTAGCATTTGTTATTTGTAAATATGCCTAGATTATTCCATTCTTCTGACGATATTCACAGACAAAATGATCGGTTGACGGTAAACTTGCCTAGAAAATATAGAAAGGATGGGTATTTTATTGTTCCTTGAAACAACGTGCTTCGTCTTTGCATCCTCAGCAGCACATAATATGCATTTCAGTCCTGCCAAAAGTAGATAAATATAGCTTCAGTAACTTAATGTAGCCATCACCCAAATCTTGGTATATATACATAATTGAAATTGAATTTGAATTGGAAGCTGAGTTGAATAAGGGTTATAAATAATACATGTATAGGAATGATATCTCTGGCCCAAGCCAGGGTTGGTGATAAACAAAATATCACCGAAAAGGTCAGGCAACGTATTTGAACAAGTTGGGGGTGACTAACCTGTATCGGAGCAAATATTCTGATTCCAAGCTCCTACCATGGTCCACAACCCCACACGTCTCACATCACGCATCATGAACTGTATCTAGCTCATTTAAGTGTTTTGGTTAAAACAATGTGTACTTGATTTTCCCTGATCTAGCAGCGAAGCTACTCAATAAATTTGCTTTTGCTTTATCTGAGGTGTGGGGACATGTAGTTTTATGCCCATTCTTGCTGCTGCTGTTACTTGCAATCTTGGATTCAATTTCAAGAATGAATTTGGGAGAATTAGAAGGGTATTTGCATTTTTATTGATGAGGAAATAAGGGGTCGGGTGAGTGGGGAGTCCTGCTCTCACCCTAGCTATTATTTTCTTGAAATCTGAAAAGTTACCCCAACGCAAGGGAAGAGCAGCCTCAGTAATTAACTCCAGCAAACTTTTTTAAATGTAGGCTTGTCATATTCAAAGATCCTACTTATTGGCCAGTTAAGTAAGATGATTATGATTAATGCATTGTGAAAACGAATGGGGTAATTAAAAGTTGGCTCATATTCCCCTCTCATAACAAAAGTTTTTAGTCTGCTTAATAAATCAATCTAATAACCTTTTTAATTACTTAACGAATAAAGTATAAAAAAGCTAAATAGTCCAAAAGTGTTTACATTTAGATTTGCCCGATTTATATTGCAGCCGTCTTGAAAGACGCGACAAAATTAAGAAAATTTAGAGTCGTTATCAATTGCTCATTTCATTAAAATGGAATGACGTAATTGAATACCTTAATATTGTATTTAGAAGTTTTTTCATTAATTAAACAGAATGAAATATATGGGTAGAAGTGAAAATAGGTCAGACTGTCCGTCAGGAAACATGATCTGGCCTACCCGAAGCCTGACCTGACTTAACCTGTTTATTAAACAAGTTAGGTTAATACTTTTTTAAAAGTCTGTTTAACTAAAAAGGTCAATCTCAGGTCATCTAATAGGCATTTTAAGCTGGATTTGATCCACTGGCCTATATAGTTATATATAATATAATATATATTATTATAATAATTATAATTATTAATTTTTATAATATATTAATATATTTTTAATTAAATTTTAATAAAAGTCAATAACAAAAATTAAATTAGTAAGTTAGAATAGAAATAACATATTTATTAATGTATTTAATGTAATATATTTATTAGATTGAAAATAATAAGTTAATACTCACCCCTAGGCCCCTATTTTTATAGATGTTCACTACTTTCTTACTCTGATCTTTGGTTGATGTGGGACTTGAAAGATTAGAGTAAGAAAGTGAACAACTTGGTATATCTCCAAGTCCCACATCGACCAAAGACTAGAGTAAGAAAGTTGTAAACATCTATAAAATTAGAATATGAGTGTTAAATTGTGACAAAGATCTATTGGTTTTGAGTAGGCCCGTTGACTTCTTTCAAAGCTTAGGCCTATTAGCCTATGTAAAGTCATATTGACTTATTTAAAGATAGATTTGTTACCTTATGTAAGACATGCTAACCTATTTAAATGTAAATCTATTAGCTTATGTAAATGTCTATTTACCTATTTAAAGGTAGACTTGTTAGCCTATTTAAAGGTCTCATTGCAAAGTAGGTCTTTAAATAGGCTTTCAAGTAAGGTCAAACTTTTGAAAAGGTCAGGCCAGACCTTAAAAATCGGCCTATTACAGGTTCACAGGCCAGACTCAGACCTTATAATTAGGATACAGGTCAAGTCTGTTTAAGGTAAAGTCTGGTCTGACCTGGCCTGTTTTCACCCCTATATGTGAGGATGGAACGAAAAGGAAAAGAAATGAATGAAACATAATTTCCATTCTCTTTGTTTGGAAGTTTCATTAATGAAACAGAACTTCTTACCTATGTGTTCCCCCCATTTCACCTCAATTTTGGGGGAAACAAAAGTTAGGCATTTGAGGGAAAGAGGGGAAAAATGATTCCTCGTGTGTTCCGTTCCATTCCCATGTATTTTAAAACTCCCAAACAATGGAAGTTATTTTCGTTCCTTTTATTCCCTTTTCGTTTCCCTCATTACCTATCATCTAAACATAGTGTAAAAGTGGTTTATATTTTAGAGTTTATGTTTGGAGGTTGATTACGAGTAAGAAATGTATTAACATCCTAACCGTTCGTTTTAAGAATAGTTACCTATTTTATTTAATGTATCTACTAAGTTAATCGAATGGATCATTTATTATTTATTTGAAAAAAAAGTGTTTTATTATTTTTATTTAGCTTAAATATGTTTTTACTTCATCAAAATATATTAGTTTTTAGTTTTAATTCCTCAAAAAAATTTATAATGATTTGTGCTTATGAAATTTTAAAAGTGAGTAAAATTGACTCAAATCAACTTGTTTATTTTAAATTTTTCTTAACCATTGGAATAACGGAACGTCTAATATCAAATGGGTTGAATTGAGTCAATTTCACTAATTTTTGAAATGAAGACAAAGACCAATTCTACTTACTTTCGAATTTCCAGGGACACAAGCCATAATAAAATTTTTTGAGGAACCAAAACCAAAAGTTGATATATTTAAAGAAACTAAAAACCTATTTAAGCATTTTATTTTTATTTTCACATGTTCTATTTTGTTGACATATTATCAAGAATGATAAATGACTAAAATAAGGAATAGATGGCTAAATAATCATTATTATGCGAAACAAATTTAAACCCCACAATATGTGATATGAAAGTGGTAAATCAAAATTTTAATTTTTAAAGAAAATATTTCATCAAATAAATGGCCAAATCAAAATTTATTTCAAGAAAATAAAGTTTTAATTCAAGAAAATATTTCTTTTTTAAAGTGAATGCCCAAATAAAGTATTATCTCAAGAAAATAAAATTTTAACTCGAGAAAATATCTTTAGGTAAAATGGAATTTTTTGAAGTGACTTTTCAAAAATGTTTAAAAAAAACTTTAATTCAGCACAATCAAAAGATTGGGATACATGAATTTTTTTACATTTATTTTAAATTTTGTAATAAAAAGATTTTATTTGTGAAAATTAGACCTCAACAACGCTTCTAATAAAATCCAACAAAATAGTCTCAAAAGTATTTAGTAGAGTTTTGCTGATCGCACTTTGATCACCTTCCAATTTTTTCATTGTCAACCAAGTTTTAAGGTTTTAGTTGTGCAAAATAACTTGTGAAATGGCATGTGAAGAAAGATGATAAAAAACCAACACTTGGGATAAGATTTTTATTGGAGATTGTCTAAGGCCCCACTAGTGCTTTTGGTAGGGGTGTAAATTAGTTCGGTTCAACCCGACGAACTTGAAAAACTGAACCAAATCAGTTTGATTGATTGAGTCAAATCGAGTAAGAACCGATTAAAATATATTCTGAGTGGTTTGGTTCTCAAGTTTCATGATTTGGAACTCAAACCAAATCAACACGACTTGATTATAATTTTTTTTTTATAAATTTTTAAAAAAAATTTCCTTATGAACCCGACACCACTTGACTTGATCTTATTTTCATGTTTTTTCCTAATTTTTTCCTTTTTAATTTTTTCTGTATTTTTTACGAAAATGTCTTGATTTGTGGACTCTACCCGAACTAATCCACATCTCATCAGTTTGGTTTGGTTCAGGTTTCTCAATAAAAAAAATGCAAAACCTAAACTAAACCACTTTTGATCGGTTTGAATTTTTTTTATCTCAAACTTAAACTAACCCAACTCGATTACACTCCTAACTTTTGGCAAAATTAAAAGATGCTCCTCACTTCTAAAAGATCAAAATTTCATCATCACTTTGACTAACTTTAAGTATTCCCTGACTAGGACTTAATTTATAATAAAAATATGTTAAAGCATATGGTAAAAGAATGATTTTGCACACAAAATAGAGTGAGCAATAAGATAAGACAAGAGAATTAATATTGAAGAAAAGGTAAGGGGGCATCCTCGAGACAAACAAGAGAATGGGCTTACAATAAGCTAATTGGAATAAGATTCAATTAAAATTTTGGTCTTTTTATTTATTCTTAATATAGTCTCTATAGTTTTTTTTTTCTTTCCAAATTAGTTTTCACATTTTTAAATATTTTCAAAATAATTTATATCGTCAACTTCTGTTATAATATTATTATAACACCATCAATTGATTAATTTAGTAAGTATTTTTTGTCCCATAGACAATATCTAGTAGATGATTTTGCATTGAAATAAGTGCTCATGTAGAGGCTCATAGTAAGTGTTCTTTTATTTAATATATACTATTTTAGATATTTTTTTTGTAAAATGTTTGACTAAATTAATGGTGTTATAACGAGAATTGACAATAAGACTATTTTGAAAATGTTTGTAATTATAATGATTAATTTTAAAAAAAAAACTATAAGGACTAAATTGAATAAATATAAAATGTAGAAACTAAAAGTTTAATTAGGTTTTGTTAAAGAGTGCCCCAAGACACTTGTCAAATATTTAAAATAATAATTTTTTCATGAAAAATAGAGTATTTAATACATTGAGAATTGAAAAGAACTTTATTTTTCATACAAAATTTCTTATTTTAAATTTCTTAATAAGTGTCCTTAGTACACTTTTTTTTTTGAAAAACAACTCATTTTAATTTAGCCTAAATAGCAATATAAAGACTGGTGTTTGCACTTCAAAGAGGAACCAATCATAATAAACATTTTAAAAAGGATAACAGTAGAGGACACCATGTGATAGTCTTGCCTGCCTTAAAATTTTTATCTTGATTTTTCCACCTCAGGCAACAAGGTAAGCAACAATGATAAAGAGCAATCACAAAAACAAAAAAAAACAACATACCCAAAAGGAGGTCAAAGAATTTGCCTATACAGCGAATGTTCTATTCTCCTCTGTTTTTATCAAACTCTAGGTGATCAAAACAAAATAACGTGTCTGCTTTAAAAAAACCTTGTTAAGTGTGTTGTTGTATCTTTGATGCTTTCTTATTTATAGATCAAATGATGCTTAAAATTACGTAGTAAGAAAGAATCAATCAAGTCACCAATTTTTTTTCTAATTCTCCCTTATTTATTTCTTTCAATTTTATTTGTGATTAATGGAATCATGAACCTAATATGGATTTAAGTGCTTGATATTTCATTTTGTTTCAAAGTTCTTCCTTTTTTACAGCATAATCAACTTGCACTTATTAAGCTTGATTGAGATTATTTTTATTTTTCAACATTTCCATGTTACTTGTATTTTCATATTTCGTATAGTGGAAGGTCAAATATTTCAAGTTGTTTTCCCTTTTTAATGATTACAAATTTTATATTAATTTGATGGAGGATAAATTAATGATTTGAAAACGTGATATTATTAAAAAAAATTAACACGTATCTAATGTAAAAAATTGTTAAATATTATTGTTACTCTTTTTTTAATTTCATTATTATTATTATTATTGTTAAAATCCCAAATTGATTCTTTTATTTATTTATATTGAAATTTGATTTAAATTTTGCTCTTCCAACTTTCCTTGCAATTTTTCAATCAAAAATATGCTCAAATATTTCATTTATTATTCTATTTTCATGGCACAAATTAATTTAATTTTCTTATCTTTTCCTTTTTTCAGTATTGGACTTGAACTCCTCTTTTTCTCTTTTATATTTTTTCTGATCAATTGAACTTAGACTTGACTAATCCAAAAATAACAATACAAGTTTTAAAAATCATTTAACCCTATGTTTAAATATTTTTTCATTAATGGAACAGAATAGAATAGATAGGGATGAATCAGAAAAGAAATAGAAGGAATTGAACATAGTTATCACTCTTTTTGTTTGGAAGTTTTATTAATGGAACAGAACAGAATTTCATTATCTATGTGTTCCCCTCATTCTACCTCAATTTTAGGAGAAACAAAAATTGGACATTTGAGGAAAAATGGTTGCCCATATGTCATGTTCCCTTCTCATATATTTTAAAACTCCCAAATAAGGAAAGTTATTTTCCTTCCCCCCATTTCTTTTTCGTTCCTCTCATTACCTATCATCCAAACATAGTATAAATAAATTTGAGTATCTACAAATACAAACAAAGAAGTCAGTCCCACGACACTCTAGTAAACCATACCCATAACCAGGGACGGATCTAAGGGGGGGCAAGCATGGGCCTTGGCCCCCCCTTTTCTCATTAATTTTTTTAAATATTAATAATTTAATTAAATTTATTAAAAAATAAAAAGATAATTATATTATTTTTTATAAAATTAATACTTATTATATTGATACTCTTATTTCAAAATTATACACATTTTTTTAATTTTATATATTATTATTTTACTCTAACATATTTTTTGTTTACAAAATTATATATACTTCTCTTATTTTATGTACAAACATTACACAATATCTCATTGAAAATATAAAGTAAAAAAGTATAAGTATTTTCTCAAAAAAAATATCAATATTATAAATATTGACCTTAGAAGAGGTCAAGATTATACCAAAGATAAAAATGAAGAAATTAAAAGAGTTTATACTTGATATGTATTTGATATGTGATTCACGATTATTTTATATACATTAATATTATAATTTTAACTCATCATTCTATTAATTTTTAATCTTTATATAATAAATCTATTAGCTACTCTCACTTTTAACTTCACTCTCTTCCCTTTTTAAATATATATATATATATATATATAAACTTAATTTTGTTTATAAATCATGATGTAAAGGACAATTACTATTGTGATGCATTTAATATCTAATATAAATATTTTTTTTATTTTTTTACTTTATTTATAAATCTTCTTATATAATAAAAAAATACTCTTCTAAAGTGAACAAATAAAGTATATTTACTTTAATTTAAAATAGTATATTTTGATCTTAACCCACTAAATAATTTAAGGGTAAATATATATTTATTTACTAAATTTAATTTTTTTCTATATTTAATAATATACTTTATGATTTCCTACTCTTCATTGAATATTTTCGGATCAGTCACCGCATAACCTTTTTATTTGCATTATTTAGACTAAACCAGATTCAAGAGTTCGACCTTTGTAGCAAGGTTCATTAAGCATTACATTTTTTTTTTGCATTTGTAAAACATTAAATGCTTATCTATTTTTATTCTACTTTTTTCAAAGTAATTAAGAGGATTTTGAATTGTTTATTTGAAATAAAGGATTTTTGTTAACATATGTATTAGGGTACATGTTAAAAAAATTAAAATAACATTTATTACTCACCCAAAGTTATTTAAAAAGGAAAGTATTTAATGTTTGTTAAATTTTTAAAATATTAAATGCTTATACTTTTTATTTAATACTTAATATATTTTATTCTTTAACATGTTCCCTTTAACAAAATCTTTAAAAATATTTAACATTAATTGATGCAGAAAGGTTTTCTTCTTTACTCATATTCCTATGGATAGGACCGGATCCAATTTTGAGAGATCAATCTTAAGTGTAGTTAAAACTTCATAAGAAATACTTTAATACATCTTGTATAAGATAATTATCTTATATTATACCATTTAGCATGTGTTACATCAGTTATTTTAAACGTTATATCATTGGTAATGTAATAGATAATGAAAAATAATAATAACACATATAATTGATGTAACATGCGCTAAATGATAAAGTGCAAAACATGATAACACAAGGCTAGATATCTCATAACACATGAACAAAGTCTATCAATTCATACATCAGTCTCTTTGAGAAACATCATAAGGCAGTCAAATGAATTCTTAGATATGACACATTCACTCCCTATGGATATTGTGATGCTCATAGAGGGAGTGATCCAAATCGTAGGAGAGATCAACCTTGGCTTCTTGCATCTTTTTAGGAACAAATTTAGTTTCATGGTGGTCCAAAACGCAATTAGTTGCTGGTAGATCAAGCACTTAAGCGAAGTCAATTTCTCTAGGTCAAACTACAGATGTCCTGACTAAGGCTATGCCAAATTCTCGATTCGGTTGTATAAGAGACAAACTCAATATCAAATATTTTAGTGTGTTAAACTCTCATACTGAGTTTGCGAGAGCATGTTTGTTAAGAATCTTACATTGCCTGCCTTAATATTTCAAGTACCATTTATATATCTTTTAGACAACTCTACTTAATGCCAATTGATTTTAGGTTAGAATCTCACATGGTATCAGAGACAATATCTCATCTTTGTCGCCTACTTCGCTAGGCTTATCTCGCTTACTTCGCTGGGCTCACCCGTTCCATCTAGGTATCTGTGGAGGGAGGTGTTAATAGTCTCACATAGCTTGCTTCAAATATCAGTTAACTCACTAATTGGGCCGGATTCGAGTTATACTTCAGGTTGTCCTAACTTGGCTTAGTATCCCAAATAATTTTAAAACATTTTTTTTACAATTAGTTATAAATAATAAGACTTCTTCACTTAAATTAATAACTTTTGCATAACATGATAATATATTTATATTCATATTATTTGTTTTGAAATATATATTGTAAAATATACTTTAGCTTTCAATTCCCACTTCTATAATGTTATAATTTAACTATGTATAATATTTAAATTTATACATTATGTCTATATATCGGATTGACTCAGTCATTATCAGGCCATGGTCGAGTAGTATTCGAGTCCAAAAAAATGGTCCAACCAAAAAATCGGGTCAGGTTTGGTTCAAGCTAAACTCGTCTCACTCCATACTATAAAACACCCCTACTATTTACATTAAATATAAACCATTGATTAATTTATATTAAAAATTTATTTTATCTAATTATTTAAATTTCCCTTGAAAAAACTCATGTAGAGCCCTTGCGAAAGGATGAAGATCCTCTCCTGTTATTGGAGAGGTCTTGTTGTTTGTAAAAGGTAAAATTTACCGCATATGGTATGCTATAAAAAAAATTACACATACCACATGCGATATATAAGTTCAAGCATGTATTTTTAGCCAACAGAATCCTCTCTTGTTTTTGGCCAACAGGAGATGATCTTTAACCCCTATGAAACCCCGCTTCTTCCGTATCCAAGTACTCTGTAAAATCAAATCTATAAACCTAGTATACCTCATCAAGACTAGAACCATCAACCGCCATGGAGCCCTAGCTGCCACAGAGGTTTATGCTAACATCAACCCCACAACACATAGCCACCCAAGTCAAGCACCATGGCTGACAACCGAAACCCAAAAAATCACCGTCATCGCCTTTTTGAACTAGCCACCTATTACCGGCAACCACTAGCCAAACCATCGCCCCCACCAACGCAACCATCTTCCTTACCACGCCGCTCCTTGATGTTGTTCACTGCCTCTACCATCAAGCCTCGTTGGACCCGCCACGCGCCACAGTAAGCCACTGCATTACGCTTCCAAACCTCCTTTATTCTGGCATTCTTTGATTGCCATATCTAATGTAATACAGCAAAGGAAAAAAAAGGATTTACTTATCTAAGGAGAAGCTTAGGAAGAAGAACAACTGAAAGTGAGGAGAGCACCATGAACTCCCAATCCTAGCAATAGAACCTAGGTAGGAAGAAGTGAAAGTGAACTTATTTTTTGGGCATAGGTAATTAGGGAAGACAAGCTTTCTATTCTCCCAATCCATGCAAACCCCACCCAATATTTTTTATTATTATAATGTACCGGTTACCAAAACTTCTAATAATAGGTGAGAAATTGTGCTTTAAACAGTACATCCATGCTTCATAACTAAGCAGAGTGCACCGTAGAATTAGCCTATAGTTGGATTGTTATATTACAGTTTCACAATCATAATGTAGCTTATAAATAGCATTCTCTATAACAATTCAATTCAAGTCAATTAATCAAAATAGAAAATCCCTTTTCATTCTCTCGATGTTACTCTCATTTTTTTGCCCTTAGTTTCTTGTCCTTTACATTTATTCTCTATTATAATCTACTGTAGTGCCTGTTGGTCTTGTTGGAAATAAATATATATGTAGGTATTGGTATTTTAGCTACTAAAATATCAAAAATAGGAAGAACCAAAAACCATCAAGAGAAATCAACAATAATAAAGGAATGATTAGAATGGATATACTATGAACTGCGTTAAGCACTATCTTTAAGGGTTTATCTCTGTCCTACCTGGAACAATGATCGATGGAATAGCCTTGACGGACAATCTTCTAAGCTTAGACATGGGTCTCATCAGGAACTCGTCTACACGATGATCCTGGTACTCTGAGCAGTAACACCTCACTTTTCAATACCATAAAACACAACAAGTAAAGCTGGATCAAAAGGAGAAGATAAGTCTAAGGTAAAACTAAATCAAGCCCACACACGCGTGAACAATACAAAATAGGGCAGGGTGCGCGTGTGTGTATTAAGGTAAGCTCAAGTCCACGTATCTATCTCAATACTATAAAATATTTTTCTAAAGACATGGTCTATAAACTTTCTTCAAGAATCTATCTTACTCAATATGAGACTTAATTTTATATAAAATACACACAATGACAGTCTAAATTTAAAACACTTTCAAGACTCAAATCCAAATTGTCTTACTATGAAATTTATCTAGTCCTAGAAATTGGTATTTGTGAAGGATTTTTTTTTAACAGAAAAAAAATCACTTTGAAACAAAGTTATTTTACTAAATTATTCTTCTAGTTTTTCTCTTTAAATGTTTATGACAAATTTTAAAATTTGATTTTGTTGTCGTTCTATATAGATATTTTTTGTTGTTGACCAAAACACCACGCAAAGCAAAAGTATTAGAAAGTTGTTTTTTAAGGTTTAAAAGGGACTTTTGCACCAAAAAAATTTTTTGTTTGAAAGGGACTTTAAGTTGTTACTTGTTCAAGTAAAATCAAAAGAGGCTTTAATCAAATATGGCCCATTGAAGATTTTTAACCATTTTTATGAATAAAACGTTGATTTCGGTCGGGGAATCTAGTTAAATCACCACTCAACAAATTTTAATCTGTTATAAACATAAATTTCGAATAATACACATGTTCATCTTTTCTTTTCTTTTTTCTTAAAATGATAATTCTAGAATTCAAATTTTTAATATTGTAGATAAAATTTATCTGAATTTATAATTTACTTCTATTACAATTAACTACTATTAGGTTACACATACCTTGTCTAAGTATACATGCATTTGAAACAGTCTCGTTATTCATTCACTAAAAATATTTTAATTTCTTTTTATCATACTCATAAACTTATATTGTATTTTGTGAAAATGTTATAATCACATACAGTTTGATTTGATACTTTTCTTACACAAAAATACAGTAAAAGAAAAGTTGAACGTATTTAGTTGTAAGAAAAATATTTTTCCATTTGAAAACTCTTATTTTTGAGGGACTAGTCTAGTGATTAGAGAAATGTACTTTTTGTCTTGATTGTCTAGGTTGGAGTTTTAGGCCAACACATAAGAAAATTAATATTTTCTAATCTCAATTAACACAAAAGTTAGTAAAAAAAATATCTTTACATTACAAAAAAATTGAGAAAATGATTTTAAAAGAAATTAAATACTATACACATAAAGAGGAAGAAAAATCATAATAATAATCATTAATCTTTTGCCATAATGACACATTTTTTTTCCGAAAATAATGATGCCTAATTTATATAAGAAGCATTTGATACGGCGGTGCTATTTTGTTTGATAGGTTTTGATGTTTACATTTTGCCCATCCTTTATCTTTTTCTAAATCATAAGACTAATATGTTTGGTTTTGATTATTTTTGACAAAAAAATGGGTCTTTTCAGTTAAGATTTTGATTATAAATTATTTTGAATATAATATAAGTTAATTCATATATATGCACTTTTTTTTATCTGAATTCAAATACACACTTAACTTATAGCAAAAACTAAAATCTTATAGAAGAGAAATAATAATTCGGTTATGTGTGTACCAAAAAAAAACATTTAAGTTATTGTTTTGATAAACGGGTTACACAAAATTAATGTTCTTCTCATAAAATGAATTGGGCTAATATCCCATTCAAATTAGCATCCTTTATTGGATAGACTAAAAAAACGAGTTTACAAAATTATTAGTAATTTATTTCTATATAATAAATTAGAATATATTCTTTTGATGATGGCTTAATTCCTTAATTTATTCTCCTTCTAAGAATAATACATAGCATTTTTATTTTTTATTTTTTAATTAATAAATTCAAATTACTTTTTTAATTAATTATACATATTTCCTTTATGATTTTAAATATTTTTCCTTTTAATCTATATTTCTTCAGATTATATTTAAATAAATTAATTATGCATTTTTTTATAATTTTAAATTTTTTAATCTTTATTTATTTAAATTCTATTTGAATTTAAAAAAATCAATGAAATGAACAGGATACTTGCTAATTGTTAGTAATAATTTATTACTCAATTTAAAATATTTTTTGGACTAAATACACCGATTAACAGGTGAGACGAAATTGACAACTCTAATACCTACTATTAATCATCAATACTTTAATATATTTAAAAATTAAATTTATTTTAACAAAAACCAAAGAAATTATCAAAATTTAAAATCAAAGAAAACCTGTTCAGAAAAAAAACCAATCAAAAACTACGCCCGCCCAATCTACTAAAAGCTATATTAGACCTAATTTAGAGGCTGATTCCAAATGAATACATCTTGGTTATTCCAAAGCCGTACATTTGGCTGAAATGTCAGCACATTGGTCACTTTTGAGAAATAATAATCTCACATCAATTTTTAATATTATTTTTTATACTTAATTAATAATGTATAAATTTATAATTAATTATATATATTAATTAATTAATAAGTAAATTTATAATTTAGAATTGAAACTTGAATTTATTCATTAATTAATTAATATATGTAATTAATTATGAATTTTTATAGATTATTAATTAGATGTAAAAAATGATATTAAAAAATGATGTAAGAATATAGAGATTGATTACTTTTTACTATTAGATTGTGATCAATAAAAAATACTCCATCCGTTTGAAAAATATCTGTAGTGGCAGAGAAGTTTTGTTTTATTTTATTTATTATTTTAAAAAATTAAGAAGGTATTAATTATTTTTTTAAATTTTATTTTTATCTCTTGATGTTTTTATTAAGTAAAATAAGAAAAAATATTAATATAAAAAGGATAATTTTATTTAATGTAGTTATAACTTTTTTAAAATTGTAAGTATTTAATATCTTTTTTAATATATGTGTAAAAATATTAAAAGACATATAATGTGAAACGGATGGAATAACAATCTTGTTATTTGAATACTTATAATACGATACCTATCTTACATTGGGCGGGTATTATTATGCACTTTTTTTACTTTGGGTGTATTATATATCCTTAATTTTTACCTGTTACAGTATTTTTTTTTTGGATAAGTTGCATTTTTTTTTCAGAGCATGCGCTATTTATGTCGGAGGTACTGTTTATGTAAAAAAAATACTATTTATGTTAAAAAAATACTATTCACATTGAAAAAATACTGTTATTGTCAGAAAATATTGTTTACATTGGAAAGTATACTGTTCATGTAGGAAAAAATACTATTTACGTCAGAAAAAATACTGTTCACCATCGCTGGTGTTACTGTTTACCTGCCAGCTATAATACCGGTTAAAATAATACCAGTTATAATTACACCAGTCTTTTATTTTTTTCATAAATAACTGTACATACTAAAAATTTTACAATATGTGTAAAATATTATCAGTTAAAATTTGTAAAATTTTTTATATGCAGATTATTTATTAAAAATTAAAAGACTGGTACAGTTTTAACTAGTATTATTTTAAATGAAAATATTTATACAGTTATACAATTTAAAAAAATTAGAGGTGATCTGGTTTCCTAAAATTATAACTGTATTTTTTAAAAAAATTTATAAATTTTAATTGATAATATTTATATAATTATACAATTTAAAAATATTAAAAGTGGACCGATGGTAATCGACAAACAGTGTAATCGATGACAATGGTGGTGATAGTATATAAAAAAATAAAAAAATCTTAAAAAAAGAAAACCTACTTAAGAAGTTTCCTGTAATTGATCTAGGTATTGATTTATTTTATGAATAAATCAATGACTTAGATTATGAGATGAATGATATACCCTCCTTAGAAATGACCTCTTACATTGATATAAGGAACATCTATTTTATTTTAAGATAAGATATATTTTGATATTTATTCATACTCACATTAACATATTATGATTATACGAAACATCGTATAACATGTATTAAAAAAGTTTTTTCAATAACTCAGTTAAAAAATAAATGTTTTTCAATAATTAAGTGTGTTTAAATTAGAATTTATAAACTTAAATTTGAGTCAACTTGATTTTATAAACTTAAGTTTGGTTAAAAATAAATTTACAGTAATATAATCTATATTTAAAAATTTTATCTTAAAAATAAATTTTACAAAATAAATATTAGAAAAAAATGAATTTTAACAGAAAAAATTGCTATTTTTGCTCAAACGATTGTTTGAAATAAAAAATGTGTTAAAATAGTACAAATAATCAAATATCCAAATAAAATTTTGCACCATTAAAAAATTCCAAAGTTATATTGTCTGCAAATGAGTTTCTAACTGATTTCCAAACACACACTAAAGCGTGCACCAGGCAGTTGGCAACCGACATTTTCAGTGGATGTAAAACAATTTTCTTCATACTAAACGCCTTTCACGTTAATTATGTGAGTTTGTACAATATAAGGTGGAGACGTCATTTGTGAAAAGTCCTGATTAGTATGAAAATATTAGGTGGTGTTCAATTTGTTTTTTATTTTATTTTTATTTAATGTATTTTTTATTTAAATTATAAAAAAATTATTTTTATTTTATTTTAAGTTAAATTAAAAAAATTGGTCTTTATAATTTATATTTATTTTTAATTTAGTTTTTATAATTTTTTAAATTAATTTTTACACTTATAAAAATTTTAAAATACTCTGTTATTAATTTTTTATAACATGTTATAATACCAACAATTGACTAATAAAATAAATGTTTCTTTATCTAATAAATTTATTTTAGATACTATTTTTCTCTATAAAATATCAAATAAGATATTTATTCATTTTAGTAGGTACTTATTTTTTATTAAATGCTTTTTTATTCAAAAAGTCTAATAAAAATTAAATTAACAATATTAAAATAAAAATTAATTATAATTATTATTTTAAAAATATTTATAAATATAAATACTAATTTAAAATAAAAAAATTATAAAGATTAAATGAAAAATTAGTATAAATTATAAAGACAAAAATTTTAATTTAACCTTTATTTTGTTTGTTATTTTCAATCTTTTATAAAAATAATGTTAAAAATAATAAAATGTTATTTTCATGCATTCACAAAAATTTAAAATAATTATGATTTTCTTACCATATTTTTTTTTACATAATTTTTTATACTATTTTTTATATCATTAATCATATTACTTTTTTCTATAATTTTTTCTCACTTAATTATAATTCTTCAAAAAGAGTATAGAAAGTAGTATTAGATGAAAAATAATGTAAGAATATAGTTTTTAATTTAAAAATAGAGAAATACTTGCTAGGGCACAAACCCAACACCTCGTTATTGAGCACAAGTACAACCAATGAAATAATGCCAACACACCAAAATGTAAATAAATAAAAAAAGGCAAAAGACAAAATGCTTCCACTCAGCTCAATATAGCCAAGTATAGTTCAAACTTCAAAGTAGCCGAACATAAAGCCAAATAAATTCCTTGGCTTGGCTTAGCTTTTTGTTTGACTTGCTCCATGCCATGACTTATTTTTTTATTGGCTTACTTTTTACTTTTTGGTGGCAACACTTTAACTTGGTCTGTGACTAACGTGCTCAAGAAGCATCCATTGAAGCTGATGATCTCGCCTCCTTCTCTCCATCAACTGAACTATTTTTTTTCCTCTACAAATGCTCTAAGTGAAAAGAAAAACTAGTGCTCAACTCATTTTTGGTCCCTGATTCCTAGTCCCAAGTAAGGTAAGTTTTATATTTTTACATTACAAATTTTATAAAAAATAATAAACAAATTTATTAGATATATTATATTTTCTTTTTAATACAATATGACATCTAATAGAAGGCTTTCAAATTGCACAAATCTTGGGCTATGCGTAGACACTAAGAATCAAATATACATATGATAGCTAATGTGATAAGTACAAAACTACAACACTATATTTGTTCATTGTTCTTGGCTAAACACTAGATAATATCCCCAATGTTTCTGCCATTTTTCTACAAAAAGCTGCTTAATGCTAGAACAGTTACAACTTCAATACATTACAAGCTTTAAACTTCACCCAATTAAAAAAGGAAAATGCAAGCCAAATACACATATTGGGGTGAGAAAACTTCAACTCGGTTGGGATAAATTATTCCTAGTATAAAACATAATACATCCGGCAAGACATTCTAATATCAACATGTTATTTCAAATCAAAATTGTCTCCTCTTTTTTCCGCCCTTCCCAGATTTGTTCGAAGGTCCATCAGTTGATGTTGATACATCCTCCTGCTTCTGAGTCCTTCCATGATGTCTAGGTTCCATTTTTGCAATGTGAAGCATTAGTTGCTTTCCTGCAAAACTATCACAACAAAAATCATAACATGAGACATTATATATTCATTATACTTATTATATCTATATATGCAACTTATGGAAAATAACCGCAAGAACATCCTTTTGATATGTGATGCTCGAAAAAGAATAGCAATTGCTTGTCGATATATTGTCAGAGACATTAAAAAAGAAAGCCATTTTTAATCTCATTCAACTGTTGGAAAATTACGCAAAATTTCTTTATCATCAGATTTGTAAAAAGCGAAATAAATACGGAATAATAACACACACAAAATTAATAACGGAGTTCGGCCAATTGTGCCTACGTTTCCGGACTGCTACAAATATTTTACTGATAAAAGAAACATAAAAAGTGTTTACAAAACACTCAAAATCTCTCACAACTCACACCCCAATTACACCCAAAAACTAAAGCTTTTCTCTCTAAGCTTTTTTGTTTCTCTCTCTAGAATTTTTTTCTCTTTGTTGGAATGATTTCTTCTTCTTCTTCAGAGACTTCTATTTATAGAAGCTGAAACCGCATGATTTGCCTTCACGCGGTTTGCCAACTGTACCACATTTGCAAATTGCAATCCAATTTGCAATTGAAGACTTTTGGTGCTTTTTAGTACTTTCGGTGCTTGATTTCAATCTATTTTTCGGTGAGGGGGCCACTTTGACCAACATCAACAACTAAACATCTTTGGATCTACAAAAATTAAAAAGCTTAGTGTAATCTTCTATGTTGGATGGTTCATTAACATAGTGTCAAAATTTCTTTGACTAACAACTTTAGAGTTTGATCCTGATCACTTGCAATCTTATAACTAAATATTAACACAAGCTTTAGGCTCTTGTGCTTTTTCTACACTTCAAGCTCAGTGAGTCAGCCCTCCTTCACATAAAGAAAACAGGAAGGGGGTAGCAAATGGCAATGACCTACATAGATTTCCTACTAGTCTACCTCTACTACATACAAGTAACCACAAAACATCATGAGAAATATCTACCACAAAAACATTCCATGATTGATCTTATTTCTAATAAATGGCAATATTTAACACAAAGCAACAGCAAAATTTGAGTAGTATTGACTCTGATGCTAGTTGACAACAACGAATTTTTTGACAAAGAGAAGATTTAAAAAAAAAATTGATTACAGGTTTGCTGTTTGCACTACAATGAGCAGGCATCTGAAATGAAAAGCTATGATCTCGTCACAAAACCGAGAGCAAAGGTCTTGGCTTGTGATTTGGGCATGAGAACGAGAGAAGTCAACGACTTCAATACCTCAGCAGCAACACTCGAAGGTTCTCCATGTTAAGGTCTCAAAACTTCTTTCAATTTCTATAGTATCCTGAGGATGAGTTTATTACTCAAAATGAATTGTTAAGTATTTATTAAATATTGAATTTATAATAAATATTTAAAAGTAATTAATAATTAATAAAATATTTGATAATTTATTTTAAATATAAAATTTAAAAAAATATGAATATAATAGAAATCTCTAATATTTTAAAAAATATCTAAAGGGACTTATATTTAATGTACATATAAGAATTAATCTTGTGATGGAATCAACTATGAAAAAACTATGACTTCAATGCAATTGAATCATAATTATTTCATGCGGAACGAAAACCAAACACTTAAATGATTCTAACCGACATATCTTGTTCCTATCTCTAGGAGACATAGCAGCCGTCCAATGTTAATGACAAATGAGGTTAGGTATATTCTCATAACTTTTTCTGTTTAGGGCCATTTGTTAAAGAATTTAAAGTGAGTTAATATATTGAAAATTCAAAACATATGCTAAATATAACAATTAATATATTAGAAATTCAAAAAATTATATTTTTATTTAATAATTTTTATGTTAAATTTCTTAAAAAATTTATTTAAGGTACTCGTTAAAAAAAATCTCTAAATACTTAATAAAAAAGAGTTTTGCAATTTTCAATGTATTGAAGCCTTATTTTCATTTAAATTTTTTTATTTTGATATCCTTAACAAGTATTTTTGTAAAAGTTAAAAATAAATATAATCAAAATTTTGAAAATATAAAAATATTTAATATTTTATTTAATAATTAAAAGGATTATTAAAATATTAGTTAAAAAAGATTTAGAATTATAGAAAAAGATATTACTAAAAAAAAACCAACAACTCCATATTAATTGATCTACGAGGCAGCTTACATAAATAACCACTGTACTAGGGATGGCGGGGCGGGCGGGGGGGACGGAGTAAGTAGCCCCCATCCTCCCGCCCCGCGAATATCGCCCGCTCCCGCCTCCATATATCTCATGCGGTCTCGTTTATCTTTCTCCGTGATGAGAATGCAGATTCGTAATATTCATGATACCCAATAAATTATAAAAAAAATCAAAAAAATCAAAAAAATGAAATAAAAAATAAAAAATAAAAAAGTATAATACTATAATTTTTTAAACTTTGTCTAACACAATTTAATCCAAAAATAATATCAAACACCTAAAATACTTTTGATTTATATAACTTTACAATATTTTAATTTATATAATTAAATTTTTAAATAATTTTATATAAAATATTTGTATATATTTTTTTGAAGATCTGCATGATCTGGGAGGAACCACCACCCGCCTCGCCCTTACTCGTTTATTAGACGGAGATAATACTAAATAGGTATTTATATCTGAGAAAAAAATTTAATGGGTATTACCCACCCGTCGTCAAGTATTACCGTAGACTACGGAATGAATAAAATTGCCATCCCTACACTGCACCGATTGTGTTCGTCGTTACGACTACCGCTAATGCATGTCACCATTCACCAACATTCATCATAGTAATTATTTATGAATTCGGTTTTTTTTTAACAATAAGAGTAATAGATTTAAATCTGTGACCTAGTATAAACTACGTAGACCCATCATGACTAGTTCAATATTAGTGACATATGAATTTGTTATTTAAGCTTGTTAAAGATATTTTGAAAAAAAAAATTAAAACTTACTTATTATCTTTGAACCAAACATATCAACTTAACATGCACGAGAATTTCATAAAATAATTATAGATATATAATTATCAATTATCAAGTTTATTATGCTAACCAAACACCTTCAAAAGATGATTAAGTACATCCAATAGTGATTGATCATAGTTGGAGTGGATTGCATGCAATCCCAATTAAATTGTACTTATAATATTATAGGTTCAACCCTTATTATTACTTTGGAGATGATTTTATTTAACTATCACTTTTGACTCGAAAGTTAATATCACAACAATACATGTATGGATAACTTAATCAAAGACAAAAAAAAAAAAGGTGATTAGATATGAACTACAAATTTTTGAACCTAAACATTGTCCAATCATGACTTGATTGATGATTAGGTTAAAATCGGGCTAATTTGATATTAAACAAAATATATAAATTTAGATATAATGCAAAATTAAGTTATAAAATTTTAGAAGTAAGAAATTAAAAATAAAATATATTTATAATATTTATTTTAAAATAAATAATATTAATAAAATTAATTATTATGTTATACTAAAATTATTAATTTAAGACTCCTTATAAAAAAATTATAAATTTAAGATAAGAAATATTATTATTTATAACTAAAAGTAAAAATAAAATAAAGTAATGTACAACAACATGTGTCTAATTAACAATATCTAAATCTGTCCCAATAAATTTCGGATTAGGATGAGGCGGTGTTGACCACCCTAGCATGATAACCTAAAGTTTAAGAATACTACACATTTAATTTTATTTTTTATGTGTTATAATAATCTAGATATCATTAATTTCCTGTTTTGCAAATCACATAAAATTGGGAATTTTGTCCATAGCACAGTAGTGAAGTGTCGTGGGGGTGGGGGCTGTGGGTGTGGAAGGGTACACGTGGCTAATAATTGAGGAGACGCACGCAGAAAGAAAGAAAGAGGGATGTTCTTTAATCTTTGGTACTGACCAATACTTACGAGCTTGGTCCTACTACTGCTGCCGATGCCAATGGCAATAGCAATTACAGGCACACCTGCCACACTTATTGCTTTTTGGTGGTTGCAGGTTTAAGCTTTGGAAGGTATCGGCTCTCATTCCTCTACCTTTACCCCCTCCCAACCCCCAACAGCCAATTGATTTGCATTTTCATACAATTACTTTAGAAAGTAAAGTGTAAGTAATAATTATTTTTAAAGAAATTAAAGGCATAAAATCTCATACATTTATAGTTTATTATACAAGTGATTATAATATATATATTTTTAATTGTTATTTTCTCATTAACTATTATTAATGATGTTTTTGTAATGTAAAAAAATGATGATTTTTTGGTACAAAATGATGTTTTTTATTCTATAAAATACATCTTCGTTTATTTTTGCTTTATTATAATTATTTTTGTCTTTATTTCTTACAACATGATCCTTTCATGTAAATATGTAACATTGAGAGGATCTCATTGGTAATGTTAATATTGGTGACTCTGTAATTCACCAAGTCACTTTCACTCGTTTAATATTCAAATAATTACACCTTCATTATAACAAAAAAAAAGGGTTATCTACTCACAATTTTCTTAATATTCTCTCCAACTAATTTGTACATATATAAGGGAATATGTATTTTTTGTTAACTATTATTTCTTTGTTGAGTAACATTACTGTAAAGTTTTCTTATTGTGATTTGGTAGTTCGAAATATCATTGAAAGCAATTTTTTTTTATAAATTTAGAATATACTACTATAATATTTATTTATGGTAACTTTTATCATTAGCTTTTTAGAATTGATTTCTGAAAAATGTAAATATTGCCAATTAGGCAATATTTGAATTAATGGAGTGATAGCATCTTTACGTGATAATAATATCATATTTTGAAAGGGCTCGTGAATTCTTGCAGTCCTGTGCCATTACGTCCCATACTATTTTGTTACCTTGCATTTAAACCTCTCTTTAGTATTTACAACCACCAAATCAATTTTTGTGAACCACTTTTTTTCTTAACAAATGTGGTGCACATCTAATCAGAATCCTATTGCACATTGCTCAGCTGCAAACTGAGCTAACCAAAGCTACACAGCCAGGGCCCATGCAAAGGCAATTGACAATAATTGACTAGCCATGGCCTCTCCCTAATGTTGATGCAGGCCGGAGGTTTCGTGTCCAAAAGCTGCAGTGACTAGTCGCAGTTCACTGGTTTCCATATACCATCCACACTTAATTTTTTTTTGTCTTTTTTTTCCTCTATTGGCAGCAAGTGAAAGATATGGTCACATGAGATATCAGATATCTTATATTTGGATTTGTTTCCAATAGTTTTTTTTAGAATATTTTCACGGGGTAAAAGATTAATTTCTTGAAATATTATCATATGCTTAGGTGAAGATTCTATCTAATGATATTATTTTTATATACATCTCATAAAACTGTTGAATATTAAGGACTTTTTAAATTTCAGCATATTTTTTTTAGTTATTATAGCAAACACAGAAAAATTCA
Organism: Ormosia semicastrata; assembly: GCA_029884595.1. Classification (NCBI taxonomy): domain Eukaryota; kingdom Viridiplantae; phylum Streptophyta; class Magnoliopsida; order Fabales; family Fabaceae; genus Ormosia; species Ormosia semicastrata. Next base: position 10,177,938 of record JAQQTO010000043.1, read on the forward strand.
GACATTGTTATTTAATAATTGCATTCTAAGAACCTTCTTAACACTATAATTTACTAAAAGTATAATTGGTTCAGTTTGATTTGATTTTTAAGAAAAAAATATATTAAAACTAATCAAAATTAATTGGTTCGATTTTTTTATTTTTTGATAGTCAAACTCGAATCAAACCAAATTGAACATTTACAAATTGATTTCGTTCGGATGGTCAGGTTGAACTTTTTTTTTACATAAAAATCAGTAAAATAATTAGCTTTTCATAACAAAAAAAAACATAATAAACCTATGAAAAAAAATTTAGAAATTGAATTAAACCTACTTATTTTAATAAGTACACTACAAAGTACAAACTTCAAAATTATATGTTCAACACATTGTCATAATTTACTGATAACACACCCAATCAGTGTATTTGATGTATGATACTCTGTTTATTTTGGAATCTTCAATTGAGTGTTTAGTTCCTATATAAATAAAGGCATAAGTTGATTAACTTGTATAGTCTTAATGATGAATTATGGTATATGCTTTTGAACTTGCTGTTTGTAATATATTATAAAGTTTTTTGTGTTAAGTTGCTTCACATTAACAACCTTCATGTAATATAGCTTTTATAAAGTTAATTTAAAGTTGAATAGACTTTTTTCTTATACTTCTAGACTTGTTGTTTGTTATATATTATAAAAAAAATTTGGGTTAAGTTGTTATGTTAATATTTTGTAGTCAAAACTTAAAAGTTTTTAACTTATGGCATGAAATAAATCAAGTTGCACTTTCTTTAATTTTTTTTTTGTGATTCTACATTTAGTTTTGTCATTATATTTATATAAATTGATTAGTTAAATTGAATGTCATGTACTCTGATGTGTTACTCTAATGCATTGTGTTAGAAAGACATTATATATATATATATATATATATATATATATATATATATATATAAAATTTGATTTGGTTTGATTTAATTCGGTTATCAGATTTGAAAATTTCAATTTTAGAACAAAACTAATTAAGTCTCATTTAATTTGAATTTTGTCCGAACTAATTAACATATTCAAACTAAACTAAACCAATCTAATCAGTTCGATTCGGACTGATCAAGTTAGTCTAATTCTCTGATTTAATTTATACCCCTGTAATTTAGAAGAGCAACAAAATCAGCAAGTTTGATAAAATAAAATAAAATTTAATACATAATTTTATGATAATTTAATATATATTTTCTTTTCAGTTTTTATTAAAAATCATTATACTCCTACTGGTGTACTGTATGCACCATAAATCTTTCTCCAGAACCATAAATACTAATGAATAATGCTTGTGTATACATTTTAAAATTTATCTATCTTCTATTCTACGCACACTTATATATATATATCACTTCATATCTATATATAACTTTTGTTAACTAATTATCGTTGGTTCTACTAGAAATTTTACACCTCATTAATGTGAAAGATGTAATGTAAGGCAAAATTGTGAGGTGCATGAAGTATTTTTTTCACATTTTGTGTATAAACATCACGTTATATCAGGCATAAGTAATAAAATCATAATATAAATATAAAAAATGAATAATTATAATAGATAATAAAAACTAGAGATATATAAAATGATATATAAGTGTCTGTTAGGAACCTTATTGAAAACCAAATTATGCGAAATAAAGACATGGGGAGTAAGAAAGATCACGTGCCGGAGGTGTTTAGCGATATGAACGTTTCATTGAGTCTCATTTTTTGTGGCTTAAATCAGCAAGGTATCTAAACCTGGAGCTCTCAAAAGTAATGGTAAGCGTCTACAACAAAGGCCCACCAGCAGGACTCATCATTAGCCTTCTGGCGAGAAACTACAGTCCAATATAACTCATAGACAGGCCTAAATAGTTTTTTGTTTTTGTTTTTAATTTTTTGTTTCCATTTAAATAACCTCCGAGCTTAGGTTATCATTTTCAAATTTGAAGTGTTTTGTTTTGTTCCCCCACTCTCGCTCCAATGGGTGTGGCTTACAGTTCACACTTGCAAGTTGCAAGTTTCAAGTTCCAATTAATTTCCAAATTTCAAGTAAATTATAGCAATAGAAAGAAAAGAAACCCAAGGGAAAAGACATGCCATGAAATGTGAAACACAATGCCACATGCCTTGTCTTGAGCATCCATTCTTTGTACTTCTTTTTACTGACTAATAAAAGTTGAAAGCAACCAACAGCCTGTCCTTATTATATATATCTTCTTTCTTTCCATTCTCAAGCTATACATACAAGGAAGGAGCCCTATATTTGGAAAAAGAAAAGTTTAAATTATTAAAATATTTAGTTGAACTTCTTAAACGGAGCATATCAACCAGACCTTTTTTGAGTTTCATTGCTCTTGTTCTCTCTTTCTCTTTCTCTCTTTCTGTCCTCCCCGAGTTTCAAGTTCAACTTTCAATACATTATCCATACTCCTGTCTGCACAAATCCACAATTTCATCTTCTTAACTGGCTAATAAGGTATGGTTTGTGGGGATTCCTTCTTAACATAACATAAAATCCTCTCTCTTTCTGTCCTTTTTTATATATATATATATATATATATATATATATATATTTTTTTTTTTTAAAAGAAAAAAATATCTAATTCCTTAATTTGGGTATCCACCGAATCTTTGGCAGGCAGTGGTGGTGAAGGGCAGAAGTAAGCATACTTCTGCTGCAATTGTCTGCAAGTAGTACTCTCTTCCCTCTTTCAATTAGTATTTTATTTATTATTTTTTTTGGGCATTTAGTTGCTTCATTATATGCTGTTGGTAACCTTATCAATGTAACTTCCAGTTTCCTTGGAACTCTTACAACTTGGATGCTAGGTAGTTAGTTATTATTTATGTATATTTAGCCCTCTGATGCAGGTTTCTTCCTTTTTCTTTTTCCAAATACGGACCAAAAAAAATAAAAAAAAGTCTAATGTGGTTGTATAATAAGTGCCTATTCTGGCTGCCTAGTTTTTCATAATTTCCTCCTCCATCAGTTGTCACTTTAAATCTTGTTGAATTGGAGTTTGGTTGTGGCCCTGTAATCAGATAGAGATGTACTTTATTAAGTTTTTTTAATTGAAGTTTGGCTCACCTTCTTTTCTTTTCTATGAGTGTCTAGTGTTGCTCACTGCTTAATTTCCTCTTGCATCTTGGTGTCATATACACAGAAGTGTGACCAAACAAAGATAAGAGGGAGCTTAGAGGAACCAGAGCTGAAAAGTGGGAAGCCTTTTGTTATGGACTGGAATTTGAAAGCACCTTCTTGGGATTTGACTGAAGTGAATCAGGCAACCTTACCCAACATAGAAACAGTGGAAGGGTCAAGCAGATTTGGTGTTTATAGAACCAAAGGGGAATTTTCAGTTGACTTGAAGCTTGGCCAGGTGGGAAATTCTGGCACAGAATCAGTGCTGGCCAAGTCCAAAGATGCTGTTGGAGTCTCCAAAATGGCATCAGGGTCATCTAAGAGGGCTCGAGCCATTAACAATGGGAACCAGACAGTGTCATGCCTTGTGGATGGGTGTAATTCAGATCTTAGTAATTGCAGGGACTATCATAGGCGCCATAAGGTCTGTGAACTCCATTCCAAGACCCCGCAGGTCACAATTGGTGGCCAGAAGCAAAGGTTCTGCCAACAGTGTAGCAGGTGCGTGTATCATGTGTCATGTCATGCTCTGCTATGAAATTATTATTATTCTTTTAGTTCTAGATTGCTTATGATTTGTCCTCTTAACTAATGCATTTTTCTATTTTTTCCCTTTTATGTTGTACATAATAGACATCTAATCTAAAGTTATGTGCATCCATATCCATTATTCCTGTTAGCTTCACAAGTAAGTACGCGAGCCAATTACTTTCTTTTGCTTTCTGCTACGGTTAGCATCTTAATTTAGCGTTCTTTAGGAGAGGTGGAAGCAAAATTCTTAACCAAAAAGAGTCCCAAAAGACGAAACTTATTCTAGCTTGAAAATTTTACCTGATTAATTAACATAATCTCCTGCTAAGATACCTGAATATCTGGATAGTTTCCATGTTGTGCTGGAAGAGAAAACACTTGTTTATGGTTAATTTAGTTTACAATGTCTATGATTCTAATTATAAGAGACCACCCCTCTCATGTCCTTGAAGTCCTACAGCTTTATACTCGATGGATGATAAATTCATGAACCCTCTTACCAGTAGATTCTGCAATATGGAGAAGCTGAAGCTATCCAAGTGCATGGAACAGTAGAACACAGTTGCAAAACCTCATGGAATCTGAGAAAATGACTTGCCTGAATGCTTGTATTGTTCTGTTAATAAATCATTTATATTGCCTGTATTTTTTATGAAGTCCTTACTAACTATTTTCACTTCTTAGTTTCATGTGCGTTTAATTTTATTAGCTCCATTCCATGCCATATTGACATGACATCTTACGTGCCTGAAGTTTTTTAAATCATGAATCATTCCTTTCTGTAGGTTCCATTCACTGGAGGAATTTGATGAAGGAAAAAGAAGCTGCAGGAAACGATTAGATGGACACAACCGACGGAGAAGAAAGCCCCAGCCAGAACCTCTCACGCGATCTAGTAGTTTTTTGTCCAATTACCAAGGTTAGCTTCCAGTTCTAGCTACATTATCTGAGTGGACCCATATGTGCCTAGATTTGGAGCAGACATCTGCTGAAGATCCCGCATAGGTACAGAAATCTTAAAAGAGTAAAAAATAACACAATTGCACAATGCACTCAGCTAGCTCAGTGCTCTGCCAGCATCTCTGATTTGGTCCATTGATGTCCACGCTCCATGACAATCTAGTGGCCACTAAAATAACATGTCAGTACGCACACACACACACACACAAAAAGGCTTTTGCTTTTGATATATTGCTGAAATATATCCATTGCTGAAATATCATGTGTGACACCTCGAGTTTCTTACTTGGTTTGGACATTCCTTGACAACACACATATAATGATATATTGAATAATCCAAATTTCTAACTCTAGAAGAGGCAATTGGAGGACTTTCTAGTCATGACAGTTCCTAAGGTTAGTCTCATAGCAATGCCAGTGAGGAAACTTTCAGAGACCGAAAAGAATAATTCATTCCATGACTTCAATATAACACATATGAAAGTCAATGTCTAAAAATTTACTACTACTTTTTTCAGGCACCCAGTTGCTACCCTTCTCAAGTTCACATGTATACCCTTCCACTGCTGTGGTGAATCCTGCTTGGAGTGGAGGAGTTGTTACTTCCTGTGCAGATGTTAGGCTCCACAGCCACAGCCAACACCAACAAGTGCATTTGGTTGATAAACAAGACCTTTTTCTTGGATCTTCTCCAACCAGCTACAAAGAAGGGAAGCAACTGGCATTCTTTCAAGTTGACAATCCCACGGCCACACTCAACAACCAAAATCCACATCTTCCAGCTGCTTCTGTGTGCCAGACTTTTCTCAGGACTAGCCCTTATTCAGAAAGCGGCGGGGTGAGATGCAAAATGTTCTGTGATAGCTTAACAAGTTCAGTCCACGACTCTCCTTGTGCTCTCTCTCTTCTGTCATCACCACAGACACACAATCCTGGAAATGGATTAAACCAAATTGTGCAGCCTCACTCACCCCTTATGCAACCCTTGGGTCTGAGCCTGCATGATAATAGCTTGGAGTCCGTGGACCCAGTTTTAGATCCCAACGGGAGTGACCATTGTTCCTCAATGTATAACATGGGTTCTAATGGATCCCAGGGGAATGATGCCCCTCAACTATTTCCCTTTCAATGGGAATAGAGAATTTTATCATAAGGACTCACCCTTTGGTTGTTGATTTCGAATGAATTCTTTCCCTCGTACGTACTATTTAAATTATTATTTCATCTTTGATGAAGGCAATGATCTATCACACAACAAAAACATTGGTGTGAATTTTTTCATATATAAGTGATGGGGGTGTTACCGTGCACGATCCACTATTTGTTGCACCATATTTCAATACCGTAAAGGAGTACTGTCATTACGAGTGATTTTTATTTATACATAATTGTATCACGTCATTTTTATATACGTTCACAAAAAATTGAAGAGAGAAAAAATAAGATTCTTTAAATTTACTTATCATAAAAGTTATTATTTTTCTCTAATTTTTTGTAAATATATATAAAAATGGTGTGATATAATTGTGTAAAACCAAGAATTTTTCCTGTCATTACTGTCGCATCATATTTCTTAAGTGCCTATTATTTTTATAAAAAAAAAAAATCTTATAATAAATGCATGCAAATTGTGATAATCTTGTTGAGGATCTAGCTATTTGGGAATATACTTAACCTCTTAGACTTGCATCATTTTTCGATAAAGTAACTGATAGAAGAGTGACATGGCATTATCTTCGCCCTCCATCTTTTTCTAATGCTAATTGTTTATTTTACTTTATTTTTATTATCTCTTTACCTAACTAATTAAACTTCAAAAACTAAAAACTATAATAATTAAAAAAAGGTACATAATTACCTCTTTGCACGTGGTCGTCTTGATCGTGTGAAATTGTAGCATCGAAAGCTATTGTTCGTGTGAAACTGTAGCAATCCGAATTAATTGGATCAAACGGGGATGGAGGTGGGGGTGGCAGCAAGTAGCAAGGAAAATAAAAGCAGTTTAGGTGGCGGGCCAGATCCCACTATTAACTTCCTCTATCCATGAAGTCTGAAGATGAAGAAGAACAGGATGCAGAACAATATGCTCCTGATCGTATGAGCTAACTCTTATTGACCACAACCATTTCTTGTATAATAAAAGTAGATAATGGTCTTAAAGTCGTCAATTTTTGTTTAAGGATTGATGATGTAAGTAGCATTACTCATTAAAATTAGAAATTCCCTTACCATATAATAAACTTCGCCTTTGAGTAGAAACATTTTGTAAAGCGAGTTGTCTCATCATGTCCAGTTAATGACATTTGAAATTTTGAAGCCACTTTTTGTGGTGCTCGCTGGAGGCTAATATGAAAAGGTAATGATGAAAATTGAAAAGGTATGCATGCGCCAAAGGTTCCCATATATTCTTCCTATTTGATGGAGTTTTTAAATGTAGGCTAATGTAAAATCATTTTCTTTCTCCGAAAAGAAAACTATTTTTCTCATTAATTCAGAAAGCTATTTTTCTCCACGGAAGAAGTAGAATTGTGTATTTGTGTTTTTCTTTTCTTGCGTTTGCCATTAGCACTACTCATGGATATATAATTTTATGGCCAGAACTTGATTTCAACCTTAAAATGAGTTATCTCCTTCCAATTATCATAATTTGTTGTCATGTGTCTATTTTATTATTTATTCATATTATTTAATTGAGTTAAAAGATAAATGATAACAAATTAAGAAAATTAGAGAGAGATAAATCATTCTAAGATTGAAGCCAAGTTCTGTTCTATTTATATTGCTACAAGTTGCATACTTAACACAAGTTGTTGACACAATTATTTAATACTTATTCTAAATAATTTTATATACATTAAAGAATTGACGATTAGGCAGTGTAGTTATGCCAACGAATTATAACATGAAAACAATGCTGTAGATTATGTAAACATGAACCTCTGTAAAGATAACAATGCTTGCGAAATCCACAATCCCTAAATTGAGAAAATTTTAGTCGTTAGATATAAGACAAGTAGGTAAATGACATGAAATTTAATATCATTATTGTATAGTTGTTTTGCATCTAATGAGTTGGAGGAATAAATTTCACTTCCTACTATAGAATTTTGTAAATCTCTTTCTTTTCATATGATAAGATTGTATAAAACTCTCACAAAAAACTCTAAATCTCACAAAGAATAGGTTTAAGATGAAAACACGAATTTAAATTACAGAAAAATAATTCTTGTAAAAAGATTGTATAATTTACATATTTTTGTGATTAAACAAAAATTAATCCAATAGACTATTTAAATAAACTGAATATATAAAAATACCTCATAGTTAAAAAAAAAATTAAATCTAGAAGTTTTTATTTTTTCGTTCAAGAGAAAAGAAATAAAAGACTAACCGTGAAAGAAGGTCAGACCAACACTGACTGCAAGAAGCAATGGAACCCAGACCAGAAGGTGGTGAAATCCATAATAATAGTCTGACCATTTATATTGTTACTTTCTCCGTTCACTTTTATCTTTTATTTAAGGTTATTGTACAAGAATTAAGAGAGTAATTAAATAACTTCAATTATAAATAAAAATAATTAGTTAACATGTGTTAGTCTAAGTAAAAGAGATTCAAATTCTTTAAATATATAATTTTAAATTTAATATTAAGATTCATGTGTATAAAAATAATATTTTTAAAAAGATCTTTACTTAAGCGTTTGACCATATTTCAAAAGATTAATTTTTCATTTATCGAGTTAGAATCTTATCACTCGCTTATTAATATAAAAAATAAAATTAAAAAACAATCATGAATGATTTATTAATTTTTTAAAATAATAGATAAAATAAAATAAATTAAAGCGACAAATAAAAATAGAGTTTAATAGAACTGAAATCTAGAACTGATACATAATTATTGTTCGTAATTAAGTCAGAGTTTATTAGCAGACATTAATTCTTTGCATTTCACAGGGTAAATGACGAGGTTAATCCTACAAATTAGTAGTGTTTAGGTGTATGCCAAACAGGAATTGATATTGGCACGGCTCAATCATATCAAAGGACCCAGCCCTTAGGAGATTTGATTTGATTGAGCCGTCCCAACATCCCCACTATTCCCCCAACAAAAAATTACTATAAACATGGCAATCACTACCTTTGTAAATGAAGAACTTAGGCTTTATCTCTGGGCGATGCTATGCTCCATTGAACCAAATAACTGAAATAAGGGTTGTATTGAAAGCCTATGGCGTTATGGAAGAATACCCAGAAAACAGGTGGAATATATAGGGGAAAGTTTGAATTAAATTAGGATGGTTGAGGAGTCAATACCTGTGCATCAATTATTAAATAAATTTCCCATTACCTCCTATAAGTACATTGTGGTTGCTGATTATTATGTCAAGCCCACAAAGGGGGGGTTTCCTTCCTCACTGGTTTTCCAATCCAATTCGTTTTAAATAATGCTTCGAACATTGTGCCAACTAATTGAAATTATTCGTACCCATCTCTACTTCCCTCATCCTCCCTCCTAACAGAAAAAGGAATAATCATTAGTCTAATGATTTGAGGATCCATAAAATTATTTGAGGGTCCATCAGGTTTTAATGCATAGTATTCTTTATTTTAAATATGTTGATTTATGAAAAATTAAACTTATAACCTCTATTCTTATCTCATCTTTCTTTTACAATTTAAGTGGCCATTTTTAACATAAATATATCATTTATACAAACTTTAGGTCGATGTCCTAATCCCTCACTAATTAGAAATTTTCCAGCTCACTTTAATCTATGAAAGTGGAGTTGTAGCATTTCATATCACAAAATGGTCCACTGCTCCCATTGAAATAGTATTTAACTACATCAATGGCGATAATTGGTAGCTAGTTGCATCTAAAGTACCTCCTATGGAAATTTTTTGGTAAAAAATGAGCCAATAAGGCAATAATGTTGCCATTCTTTCTGATTGGTGGAGTCATACAGGGCTTCTCAATGCCTTCAACTATCACAAAGATAAACTCACTAAGATGTGTTTGACAACAAATCCAGCAATGAAATTTAGCGAACCTTAAATTATCTTTCGCTATCCAAGTGGGGAAAGCCTGTTGAGTCTTGCCCTTGGACCGGCGGCACCACCCCTAATTGTGGAGAAATTTTTATACACTTTAATACACTGCATTAATAAAAATGTAACACATGGATATGCATAAGTATACAGGTAGTTGAACTGAAAATAAAATTTTATTAAATTAAATTTAGATGATTATTTTTTTTTATCAGTAATTTAGATGGTTATAAAACTATTGAAAGTATTACTTTTAATGTATATAAGAATTTTTCTAATTGTGGGGCCTATGATGAGGCTTAGTGCCCTCCCTTCTCATTTATCACTATACAACAGTGCAGGTGGCTCTATTTGAGTTGCAAGTTATCCTACTTGAGCCATTTTGTATGACACACTGATAGAGCCATATCTATATCTATATTGATGTACAATTATAAATGCAAGATCTATGTACGTACGTAACATTGCTCTTTGTTGTCTTATTTTTCCCCATAAACTTTGCCTTCGTATTGTTTTAATAATGAAATATTGGAAGACGATCTTTGAGTTGGACAGTGAGTGAGTGTTTACAAGCATTGATTGTATATGTAAGTTTAATGTGGCACTCAAAATTAGTCTGTCTCCCTTCAATTAGAATTGGGGAAGAGGCATAGAGAAAGAATGTGTGGACCATTCAGAGCAAAGAGATTTGTTACACCTGCCAATTAGATTGTCTGGTATAATGCATTTGATTGTCCTGAAATTTCTTTTTAATAAGACCATATTGATGATAGGATAAGGAGGACGCATTTAGCATACAACAACCCAGGGTTGCATACAACAACCAGATTTTCTCGTGAATCACCGGTGTTCCAGATTTTTTTTTTGTACTTTTGGCTTTTTTTATTTGGTTGGGTATATACGTAGACCTAAGTGTACGTAAATATTATCAGTTGAAATATATAAATTTTTTTTATATATATAGTTATTTATAAAAAATTAAAAAAAAAGTAATCTAATTAGATTTGTGTTAATCTAGATGCATGTAAAAATTATCAGTTAAAATTTATAAAATTTTTTATATGTACAATTATTTATAAAAAAATTGATTTAAATTTCCTATTTATGCGACTAAGTATGTGTAAATATTACTAATTAAAATTTATAAGATTTTTTATATATACAATTACTTAAGACAAATTAAAAAAAAAAGACTTACTTATACATGTTGTTTATCTCCACCATTGATCAGTTTTTTTCAAGAGTTATGATTTTCTTATTATTTTTTTCTCTCACATTACTTTTTATACCTCTTTATACCATTAATGATATCATTTTTTTCCTATCATTTTTTCTCACTTAATCATAACTCTTTAAAAAAGATGTGAATAATAATGTAAGATGAAAAATGATGTATGATGATTATTTTTCTTTTTCCAAAGATAAACGCTGGGTTTTGGTTACTGTATCCATATTGAAACGCAACCTAGGATAAGTCTTTTTTATCCATGATTTAGCTGGCTAGTGCTCTGGATTCTTTGTAGGAAATTAAAAGGGATAATTTGGGGGGGGGTTAGGTAGAATATAATTACATATTTGATTTCTGATTAAAGAAAATTATAATTACAATCTAAGAAATGTTGACGCTAACAGAAAAAACGTGACACAACAAAATTTTAAATATTGTGTCATGTTTCACTTCCAAAGTATTAGAAGTGAAAACAAATATTTCACTTCTCAGTAGATACACCACCTACAGGCCATCTTTATTCAACGACTATGCTTTCAATATGAAAACAAATGCGTTAGTACAGAGTCTAGATCATATAAAAAAAATTCAGCGAGGCACTAAGTATGTCAGGATTGTTTGAATATAAATATTTGGAAAGAGTGCAAGCAACATTACATTGTCAAAGAACAAACAACACACTTTCCTAGGGAAAATACAACTTTACAACTCAAATGAACACATGCACCCCAATAGCATATGCCTTGAAATAGCTTGATAAAGAAAGGCCAAAAAAATAAATAGTAAAAATCTGGTTTGTTATCCACCCAATCTCAGATGAAAGATACAGACTATATATTGGTTGGTCATTCCTTGCCATTTAGGATTTATTTTTGTGTTTCTAACAAAGAGAGCACAAGGAACAGAAAGGGAGAAACAGCGAACCAGTCATACAGGAAGCAAAAAACTAATGCCCATAGCTCGTAAGATGTATCTCAATCTCTTGACAGATACTCCAGTCAATTATATAGGACATGAAGCCAATACTTTCAGCAAGGAATACAAAGGAAACACAAAAGCTTGCTCTCTATGTTCAGATTCTTATTTCCTTACAAGTAAAACTCCAGCTAACAGATACATTGAAGAGTCACAACAAAGAGCATCAAACAGAAATACCCAAGGACTTCTTGAACTTCTCAACCTCCAAATATACTGTGGAATAAGGAAGGAACTCTGAGTAATGTTCTCTGCTCAGATCATTTATTGCAACTGCGAGCTTGGGGATTTCTAAGGTTTCTTCATGGGTCAAAGTCCTAACAAACCTGGCTGGATTTCCTGCCCAAAGTTCACCTGATGGAATTCGCCTTCCTGGGGGAACTACTGACCCAGCTTCAAGGATTGAGTGCGTCTCCACCAATGAACCCTCCATGAGGATGGAGTGCTGCCCAATAATGCACTCTGGCTCAATAGTGCAGGACCTCAACAGGCTGTATGCCCCAATTGTCACATACCTCTCTATTGAAGTCTCAGCCGGAAGGCCTGATTTACAGAAGAAAGCATAAACAATAAATAAGGAATACATTCATAAATCATAATTAAGCATAGCCCATACACATTTTTCAAGGATCTCAAATTGAATTTGGAAACTGCAATGCAAATTAGGTAAACAAACCAATAAAAGAAAAACAACTGCAAAGAAGTATGCTGATCACTAACTCCACTAACAGTAAACAGCTCAATAATGAATGTTACATTCTGATTTTTTTCAAACAACAACAACGACAACTAAGCCTTTTCTCATTAGGTGGGGTCGACTACATGGATCAAACGACGTCATTGTACCCTATCATAAACCAAGTCTTCAAAAATGTCATTCAAATCTAAATTCTTTTTAATCGTTTCACCTATAGTCTTTTTTAGTCTTCCTCTACCTCTAGCTATTAAGCTATTCTCCACCTGATCTACTCTTCTTACAAAGACTTCTAAAGGTCTTCTCCTTACATGTCCAACCCACCTAAGGCGAGATTCTCTCATCTTTTCCACAATAGGTGCTACCCCTACTTTCTCTCTAATACATTCATTCCTAATCTTATCTTGTCTTGTATGGCCACACATCCAGCGCAACATCCTCATCTCTGCGACACTGATCTTATGCTCTTGTTGACTTTTTACTATACACCATTCAGTACCATACAACATCGCGGGCCTTATAATTGTGCAATAAAATTTACCCTTAAGCTTGATAATTATTTTTCTATCACAAATAACTCCTGAAACACTCCTCCATTTCATCCATCCAGTTTGAATCTTATGGTTTACATCTCCCTCTATCTCTCCGTCATTTTGTATGATAGATCCAAGATATCTAAATTGTGTGACTTGTGGTATGGAATGATCTCCAATTTTCACCGCTAAATTAGCATTAACACGCTTCTTACTGAACTTACATTCCATATATTCTGTCTTACTCCTGCTTAGACAAAAGTCATATTCTTCCAAAACTCGTCTCTATAGCTCTAGCTTCCCATTTTTTTGAAACAAGCGTTAAAAACATTTTTCCAGATGAAAATCAGCCAGCAATGGTAAAACAAATTGGAAGAGAGACACAGGAAGTGTCATGTCAGACCATCACATAAATGTATAACAAACCAATAGTAATGGCAGAATTTTAATTACTTCACAATCATTTGGGACACAAGAAACTTCAAAGTGCCAGACTGAAGAACAACATAAATGGCTGGAAAGTATTATAGCTCTAAACAAAAATACTATCCTCAATAAAACACACAAAATCTCACACTTGTGACTTGAGCTACTGTTAACTGCTGACCAAAAGGTACGGGGTCAGGGTCATAACTTCAAAGAATAACACCCAAATCATCTCAAGATTAAGGCATTTGAAAAGTGAAGCAATCAGATCAAACAAGCATTTGCATGAAACTCCCCCCCCTTCCTCCCCCGGTCTAAAACAAGAATTATAATGTAAAAAGAAATTGTTGGGTATCTATGAGAAGAATCTTTCAATATTAGCGTTTTGATTAAGTGTTGATATGCAACAAAAGATGATCCCAAAAAATACTGGTAATATGGTAGCTTTGAAAGCAGGTGAATGGGAAAGAATAAGGTGATTTTGTGAAGTAGATTCTATTAAAGGCTCAGCATCAGCGAGATAGTTTACCAGAGAACCACTATAATTGCATCAAGTAGTCCATCCAACGAGGAGGTATCAGAGAGAGTATGCATTATAAAGGGAAGCATGAGCTTTTAAATATGATGTATATAGTGGATGAGCAACACAATAAACACAAAGAACTTCTAAATATCTAAACAATGAAACTAATATTTTGTACTTCCACCAGAAATAGCAATAGGCAAAAGTAAAAAGATCAACAATTGAAGAAAGTATTATGTATTACAATCTTCGAATGATACTAAAAATAATTAAATTCTTTTGTCCCAGCAGAAAAGAAAAGTAAGTAATATGGCTCTGGACATTTAAGAACACTCATATCTATCCATGATCAGGTCAGTCAGACAGCTAAGGCCAAGCAATGAAATGGAAATATATTTCACTACCCAAGACAGGGCAGCAAAAGTTGGGATATGATTTGCAATGATTTACCATGGTTCCAATTGTATTATTTAAGAGACATACACAAGTCAACCAACAATTTCAATCCAAACATCATGAGTCCTGCCTCTCATCAGTTAAACATAATAATAGAGAAAGAAAAGGGAGGAGAGAATACCAGCAACATAAATTGCAGTTGTGTTTTTTCTTTTTTGGTCAACAATTTGCTGTTAGAAACTTATAATTGATGAAACAAAAGTAGGAAGCAAAGGTTAGGCTAGCATATTGGCAAGTATTGAATATATGATTAAGTACCAGTTCCAGTTCAGTCTTTTGAATGGTTAGGAGAGGGAAGAGAGGTGTTACAAAGTCAAGAGAGACGGGTTCGTATGCTTGGATCAAGAATTCAGCGAAACAGCCATGAGAACTATCAGAAGGCTGAATATAGAATCAACAGAGCATTTAGTATTCCGCCCAGGATACTACAGTGGTTTAACTTGTCTTCTGTGTTTGCGTGGATGGGTTCATATATAGGGAAAGTCTTGTTTGAAGGGGACAAAAGGCAATGAGCAAAGTTGACCAGGTACAAATCTTGGGGCTGGGGGTTGTGTCCTCACTCCTCAGGTTCCTCCTTTTTGATTTGTGTAAGGTTTTGCTCCTTTGGTTTCTGAGATAGGTACAAGTCATACTGTAGGCAGTGAGTCATTAGGGCCTATTAACATATCGACAAAACTTAGCTGCATTTCTTTATGCTCATTACATTCATTTTACCAATTAAATTATAACATATGTTCATTAATGTTCTCTCTCCTACTCTCTTTTTAAAAAAATACACACATATCATAGTTTAATTAGTAGAATGAATGTAATGAACATAAAGAAATGAAATGAAATTTTATCCATTAGCATAAATAGGGTATGCTAGGCGTAATCAGAGCATTAATGTGTTTAGGTCATTTCCTCCTTGGCGGATCTAAGATCTCAAGAGTCTTTCTAATCCTGTGGTTCTCATGAAATCCCTTCTTCCATGGTCTGAATACCTTGGAGGGATCGCTTCCACCTAAAAGCTCACCAAGCCAATCAAATCATCAGGATTCCCAATAAAAGTACAATATGGGCTGTCCTAGGCGTCACCCTACACCTAGGCCCATAATGGTACTTTATATTTTTAGGTGGTTCTAGACTGATTCGGTTCAAAGGGGAACTTGCTCCATTTTCCGAATCTAGTTAGAGGGGGTTCTGTCTGCAACAGTAGACAACTCTAAGGTATTTGAAAACTTATTATCAAAATGAACCAATTTCAACTAGTTTTATCTTCCCCATTGCATGTTGACAATAGAAATGTCAAGACTATGAAATGCACTGGCCTTTTTTCTCTTATTGGTCTAACATTAAGCATATATATAAATCAAAGGCTTAAAAAGCACACCAGATCTAATGGGTGGAAAACGCTCCAGGCAAATCCAAGCTCCAAAAGCAAAAACTAAAACGTCTCTGAAATATGGATTTCTGCAATTTCGTACCTACTCATGCTAGAATCTATTTCTATGACAAGGCAAAAAATAAATAAATTCACATTTTCACAGAAACCAAACAAAACGAACGAAAGTCACAAGCATTGCAACAGAGAACCGAATCAATCATATAAAAGAGGAAAAACCTAACAAACCTGTGGGAGAAGACCAAGCCGCGTGAAGAACACAACGCTCCTGAACATTGGAGCTGAAGCCGATGGTGATCTTGTTGAGATCGCCGCGAAGGACGGCGCCGGGCCAGACGGAGGCTCCGTCCCAGACGGTGACTTGGCCGGCGAGAACCACGTTGGGCGCCACGTAAGCGTCGACGGCCACTTTGGGGACCCACTGCCCCAACGGGATTATCTTCCTCTGCCCTCTGTAGTCCCACTTCACCCGATCCGGCGATGAAGTGATCGATTTCGCTGCCTCCGTCGCAAAAGCGCGTTCCGCTGCCACCAGCTGCGGTTGCAGTTGCACGTGGTGCTTTGCTATTGCGTGTGCGCTTCTTAGGGCTCTCTTGGAGAATCGTGCTAGAGTCGCCATGGGAGAGAGCTGTGACAGTGAAACAGTGTGGAATTGGAGAATGACTGAGACTGAGAGAGAGGGAGAGAGCAAGGAAGGGGAAATGCATTTGTGGGCTCCAAAGAAGAATCGGGTATCTGAAGCCCAATTATTGGCCCAGACCAACAAGGCTCAATAAGACCTTTACATTTTGAAATTTTAATCCAACCCAATTGAATAAGGAACTTTTCCCCCCCTTTTTAAAATGACCAAAGGAAAATAATTCAATTTGTCCATCATTGTCATCGACTATGTTCTTATATAAGGGTAGGCATCGGAAAATTTGCAGCTACTTTATGCTTAGAGGCTTTTGTCAAAGAGGCTATATCTAAAACTAATTTTAATTGTTAGTTTACTTAGTTATGCCTTAGCCCTATTATAGAGCATGTAATTGAGGCTAAATCATTTATTTCCGCAAATTACATCTTATGGTCGAGTGTTTTGGAATCTTTTTCCTTATTTGAATTTTTTTTCTAGTAATGTGACTTAAGTTAGTTTCAATATAGAATCTATATACATATAATTAAAGTATAATCTTACTAGTAAATGTTTCCAAGTAATATCAAGTGCTAATGTGGAATGTTGCGAATAAATCTCACATGGATCTCTTAAGAGTTAACGTGGACAATTATGAACATATCGCTCACGTATCATTAACATTGGAATGATCACAATTGGAAACATATCACTCACATATAATGATCACAAATTGTACATCACGTTGGCTTTTCAATGATCACGTTGCCTGCTGCCTTTTCGGCTACTACTCCATAACTGTTGGCATCCCTCCCAACTCTAGGATATTTCATTAACATTGGAATTTCAGTTCCATCCGCACCAAAAAAAAAATTACAATCTTCGCTATACAATTTCTTAATTTTTCCAATGTAGAGAAATCTAAAATAGGTGCGTCTTTATGTCATTAATCTTTTTTTTATTTGGAGATCCTCTTGTCATATACCAAATCATATAAATTTTTGTTTTTATAATTTAGTGCTTAAACTATTCTTGATGATTTTATCAATTTCATGTAATCTAAAATTTTAAGATCGATTGAATACAGCCTTATGGAACAGGTATTAAGGTAGTTTATATATAAGGGTGCATTCATCAATCATCTTCAACACTCGGTCAAAAAAAAAAATTATCCTATCCGATGGAGATGAGCCAAAAGCATAATCTATTATTTTAACTAAGTAACTAACAAAGAAGAGTGCTTGTTTGATCCATTATTAGTTAATACTATATTTTAAAACGAAATCACATGTAATCCATTCATGACAAGAAATCAATAAGTCACAAACTCGTCTTCATACTTAATACGTCTCCCACCCTTGTCACGAATGGATTACGTGTAGAATTTTATTTTACCTGGGTTTTGGAAATGGTGTGCTCCTAGTAGTGGGAGTGGATGAAATGTGACTCTCTACCTCTCTCTCTCTCCCTCTACTGCGTTTTGCAGTCCAAAGTGATAAAAGGGCGCTAAGTACCTTAATCTTTTAGTAGGTCTTAGCCGCAGTTATTATCAACCACGGCTAAACAACGTTTATTTTCATCCTCCAACTCAACTCATATCTTAAGGGGTGAATATTTTTTTAACCTTACCCAAACCCTAAGCCCAATCCAATCCACAATTTTAGTCTGGGCCAAAACTTGCAAGTTCACAAATTGATGCAATCCGCTACCTTAATGGAAAGTGTTCAGAATTTCAGGACCATATTAATTAAACAAAAAAAATTATATCACTAAATTTGACATCTTATATTTGATGTGAATGTAAATAAATATCAAAATATATTATATTTTAAAATAAAATAAATGTATTATATATTAATGTGAGAGAAATATATATTAATGTAAGTGAAGTATAAATTGAAATGAAATTTTATATATACAAATAATAAGATTGTATATGACAATAACTTGTTTGAAAAAACAAGTCATCTTACTGGCTGATGAAGCTTACGCACAATAATGTATTTATGTACCCCAAACTGACAGCCTGGAAATAAATGGTCATGGCCCGCACTTTCAAAGCTTTGAAATAAGGATAAAACTTAAGTAAAATTACTTAGGTGTTTATAGTGTTTGTCTCTAATAGAAACATGATATGTGTATATTTTTTTATAAATTATTAATAAAAATTTTAAAAATAATAATTAAGTAACTAAAAAATAAAACACATGTCATATTTCTATTGGATACAAACACCACAAGCACTTAAAGAACTTTACTTAAGTTTTTTCCTTAAAATAATGTCTTAAAATTTTGAAGATTAAATCAGTAAAATCTTTGAGTTATAATTTGATTAATTTAATTGATTAGATTTATAATTAAATCAGAATTAAATTAAAAAAATATTCAAATTGAAAATATAATTGATTCATATCTAAATTGATTCAACCGAACAACTAAAAAATACTCACTAATATTTTTCAGTGAGAAATGCTTCGAACCCATCTTCTGAGTTGAGTTGTCATCTTGATTAAAAACCATCTTGGTTGTTGGATATGTACTACATTCAATCTCATTATTTATTTAATTTTTATATGTTTAATTTTTTTTAATTTACTTACAAACTCATTCTATATTTCGTAAAAATATTATAATCACATACAAATTAATTTAATATTTTTTTTATATTAACATGTGATATAAATATAATATGTATATAAAAATTATATACAAAATATTTCTCTAAAAAAATTAGCTTGATAACAGATGAAAGTCTACTTGATGCACATCTCAAAGACTCAAACCTAGATTCTATGAACACCACGAAAGATAGTGTACTACTGCCACAGATTATAGCCCAGTCGGTGCCTTATTAAAAGAATATATGTTTTTTTTTTATAATAAAAGAATATTTTTTTTCAAAGAATATATGTTAGTTATACATAATATTTCCCACACATCACTTCCGTTAACACTATTTTTATCTTCCTTTCCTCGCACATAATAGTTCCTTGAAAAATGTACCTCATCAAACGCATCATTGGTTTCAAGAGAAAATGAGTGCAAAGAAAATAGAAAGATAGAAAATGTGAAGATTTTGACATTTTTTCTTGTTTACATGAGGAGAGAAAAGAAAAGAATAATGATAGAGTACTCCAAAAATTTTCTTCTTCCTTGTGATGAGAAAATGGGAGTGAAAAAGAAAAATTATTTAAAATAAAAGTAAATAAATCTTTTAAATACTTACATTTTCTTTTCTCTTTCTTTTCTATACAATTAAATAAGAGAAAATATAATTTTCATTTTTCTTTTTTTTTTTTTCTTGATCCAAACAATAAGAAAAAAATACATTTTTCTCATCATTTTCTCTTCTTCTCATTTTCTTTCCTTCCATTTTCTCTTTGCATCCAAACAAAGGGTAAGAATCACATCACTCACAATTGGGTATATATGACATGATCAAAATATATGTGTAAAAATTGAGATAAAATTCTCAATGATAAAAATTATGTAAAATAAATGTAAAATAATAGATATATAATTATAAAATTTTATGCAAAATACAAGATAATATATGTGCAATTATGTACGAGTCGTTATACTCTATATTTTCCGTAACTCATCTAAAGATCAATCGACATTGTTTCTCTCTTTCCATCTCTCCGTCCTTTTTCTTTGTCAAAACCAATAGCCCACTTGATTGTACTCGAGTTATGTGATAACACCCCTTTTTGTAGTTGTTTTAGCGTGCTAAAGTGCATCTCATCGTAAAGCAAGTAATTTAGTTCAGCCATTTATGTTTACACCAAGGAGATATACTATAAAAAAAAGTGCATATGAACTACATCACTTCTTTAGCTTTACGTATAAAAACAAAATTACTTTGATTTTGCTTTCATTTGACAACCACCTAAACATTGCAAACCAGATGCCCAATATTGCAGAGTTAAAAGAGTGGTGTATCCTGCATGTATTGCAAATAATTTTCACCAAACCCCCCGTCATAACTCATAAAGCAACAAAGGATCATATCAGTATATCACCACAAAAACAATATCATCCTAATCCCTTTTGTTTTTTATTTTTATTTTTTCATTTTTTGGAGGGGAGGGGAGGGGAGGAGAGGATTGGGGAAAGTATCAAATACCAAAATACAGATACATCAGTGATCACACACTTACAAGGGAATGTAAAAGCGTAAAAGAGATAAACCTAACAAAAAGAAAATCTAATCAGATCCACCACATGGTCCTTCCATTGAAATCGAGACCAAAGTACAAAGTTACCCAGTGTAGATGTGAACGCCAATGGCAATGAGAAAGATAGTGATGAGGCCAAAGTAAATGATTGCATGAACCAGAATGGAAGGCCCACTAGTTTGCATGTTTGCAAACTCAGCCACCTTTCCACTCGCTGGAATCTGAAATAGAAGCCCTGGGCTCAATAGCACAAACAGCACCACTGCTATCACCACAGGCCCCCAATCCGCCATTTCCCTTTTTCAGCCTTTGATTTTAGAGGCACAGCACTGCAATGGATGAAAAGGGGATCTTGAGATCTTGAGACCAGAAAAGCAAAAATAATGCACCGAGTTAGGAGTAGTGGTTTGTGGGGACGGGTTTTTGAGGGACAAGGAAGGACCTAGAAGTAGACAACTAGTAGATGATATGAGAAAATTCACGTCTGATTTGAAGTTAGGATGGGGACTACAAATAGACAAGCGCACACGGAAACGGATTGCATTCGCTAAACGTGTCAGCATCCATTTTTATGTGATTTCGACGGCTCTGATGACTCTCCTCTCTCGATATAGGGATTGGATATTGGGAAATAAGAATAACTTAAATTATTGATTACACACAATTGTATCACGTTATTTTTATATATATTTATAAAAAATTAAAGAAAAAAATAATTTTTATGATAAATAAGTTTAAAAATCTTATTTTTTTCTTTCTCTAATTTTTTATATATATGTATTAAAATAATATAATATAATTATATGTAATCAATAATCACTCTATGAATTGATTACCAAGTTTTAAAACCCCTTTTTTGGGAATTTGCAACCCTATTTCTCATTGGAAACACTAAAAACAGTCCCAAGACCAGGCCGGTTTGGCAAGGAACAATTTTGGGCCCTATTGAAGAATATAGGCTTGGGTTTGCAAGTTTTTTTTAAAATAAAATTATTTAATTCTTCTATTGTTTTTTTATAAACTTTGAGGCAAAGAGCCTAAACTAATTAACTAATTATTTACAATGCGCCGGAAGCAAGTGCTGCTACAATTAGCTGAAAAAGCAATAGACAAGAAAACAAGAAAACAGGCAAAGACTCAAATAGGTGGTAACCTATGGGACACAAGTGACCATATTTGGTGAGGGAATCAGCAACAAAATTAGCTTCACAAGTGTCCACATGATGAAGATTCACCTGCTAGTTCATGCCTATGAGGGATCTAATAGAATCCACCAGGGGGCACACAAATGCCATTCCTCACACCCATACTGAACCAGAGACAAAATGCAAAATGCAAATGGAATCCATCTTGACCTAGACTTTCCTAAAACCCATATCATATGGAGGGTATTTCCAATATACTTGGACAATCCGAGCACTAGGGATAGTGACCTGCGCAAGACTCAACACTGTCATTGCTTGATTGTACCACTTCGTTTATACCTTCAAGTCTCATAACACATGTTATTACCATACTCATTTTTCCCTCAAAAAACAAACTTTTTTGATAATCTACTTCTTATCATAATTTTTCAGCATTTTACTTTCGAAAATCAATTAAGTTTGTCTCTATCGTTACAATAGTCTAATCTATTATATATATTTTTATAAACACATAACTCAAAAGGAGTTGAAAAGGTCACAAACTCATACTATGAGTAAATACAATCCACTCTAAAATTCAATTTTTTTTCGGATCATGAGTGAAATGATACATCCTCTCTCAATTTACTTCCAGTATACCATCACATTACAACTTACTTCCTGTATACCATCACATGTGGGTTAATCTAATATATATATATATACATACATACATATATATATATATATATATATATATATATATATATATATATATATATATATATATATATATATATATATAACACACAAGTTTTATGCCTTCAAGTCTTATGCTGCATGTCATCCTTACACTCATTTTTCTTTAATCCAAAAATAAGCAACTTTAATACGTTTCTTTTCACATTCTTCTTCCATAATAATTAATTTTGGTCTTCCACCACCTGCATTAATTAATTGTATTTCAATTAAAATTTAAAAAATTTAAAAATAATCAAATAAATATGCAACACAATCAATATTAATACACAATCAAATAAAAGCAAATGAATTTGGAACACAATTTAACAATTATGCTAAATGTCCACCACCCACATTGAATAATTAAAATCATTTAAAATTAAAATGGATTAAATAAGAAGCAAAAATAATATAATATAATATCTAATATATTATATAAAGTAAGGTTTATGATTTCAAGTCCTATGCTATATAGTATTATCATACTCATTTTCCCCCTCCAAAATAAGCTTATTTGATAATATACTTCAGTCATAATTTCTCAGCATTTGACTTCTAAAAATCAATTAAAGTTGTCTCTATCAATTACAATTACAATAATCTAATCTAACATCTTTCCAATCTAATATCTAATTTAAACAGGTCTAAGCCTTTAAGTCCTACGCCATATGACACTACCACACTCATTTTTTTCCTCCAAAAACAAGCTTCTTTTAAAACTTTAATTTCACACTCTTTTCGCATAATAATTAATTTTCAGCCTTCCACCATCTGCATTAATTAATTGTATCTCAATTAAAATTAAAATTAATTGAAAATAATCAAATAGATATGAAACACAATCAATATTAATCGTCAATCAAATAAAGGCAAATGAAATTGGAACACAATCAACGCTAAATACCCACCACTTACATTGATTAATTAAAATCATTTAAAAAATTAAAAAATGGATCAACTAAGAAGCAAAAAATAATCGAATATATCTAATCAAATATATTATATAAAACAAGGTTTATGTCTTCAAGTCCTATGCCATATATTATCAGAATAATCATTTTTTTCCTTCCAAAAACAAACTCATTTGATAATATACTTTTGTCTTAATTTCTCAGCATTTGACTTTCAAAACTCAATATTAAAATTTTCTCTATCAATTACAATTACAATAATCTAATCTAATACCTTTCTAATATAATGTTTAATCTAATCTAACACTTAATATCCAATATATCTAACAAAATAAGGTTTATGCCTTTAATTTGTATGCCATATGTAACCACCACACCCATTTTTCCCTCCAAAACAAGCATTTTTAATATGTTTCTTTTCACATTTTTCTTTCATAATCATTAATTTTGACTTGAAAAATAATCATCTTACAATTCTTAAAAGAGGTGTAAGTACTATTTATATTATTTTTAAAGGAAAGTAATTAAGTGAGAGAAAGTGATAAAAAAAATATGTATAATAAATGATATTAAATAAAGTGTGAAAAGAAATATATATACTGTTTGATGTAAGAATATAACTGTTATTTTAACTTTCCACCACCTACATTAATTAATTGTGTTTCAACAAAAATGAAAAATAATAAAAAATAATCAAATAAGTCTGCAACACAACCGATATTAATGGTCAATCAGATAAAACCAAATGAAATTGGATCGTAATCAATATTAAATTTTCACTACCTACATTGATTAATTTAAATCATTTAAAATTGAAAAGGATTAAATAAGAGCAAAAACAATCAAATATCTAATCTAATATAATTTTATTATATAAAGCAATTTTTATGCCCTCAAGTCCCACGTCATATGTTATCACTATAATCACTCTTTTCCCTACAAAATCAAGCTTATTTGATAATCTACTTCTATCATAATTTCTCTACATTTGGCGTCCAAAAATCAATTAAATTGTCTCTATCAATTATAATTACAATAATCCTATCTAATATCTTTATAATCTATCTATATACTATTATATAAAATATAGTCTGTGCAAATGTTGGTAATGATACGTGGTAATATTGGTAGATTGTTTTCTCTCCAATCCCCACTACTTTAATAAAGATTTTGCTTGTTATCAATCAAACGTTCTCATTTGTAAAATTTTAATTTTAATTTTAATATATTTACCTACCTTATCTTGTTTTTATTCTCAAATTTTATATCTTTTTATTCTCCATTTTAAAAAACTTTTAGAATTTTTTTTCTTATCACCATTGAAACGTCTATTGTCTTCCTTTCTTTATTTTTTTTTCCTTTTACTTTTTTAATAATTTGTTTAAATTGTAAATGATATATAGGTTTTTTTTTTTATTTTTCTAAATAATAACACTTTATAATTATGTTGGAAAAAATTTATATACATAAGATCAACAATATTTACATAAAATTATGCTGGGAAAAAATTATATTCATCTTTTATATTATGATATATTAGCTTTTAATAGACTAAATATATACATAATATATTATGAATTTATTTTCAAATTATCTCAACCTAAATATATTAATAATAACAAAAAATAAAATTAAATAAACATAAAATAAAATTATTCAATTATATACAAAACTAATTAATTATATATTAAAAAAATTAACATAATAATCTAATAATACATTACTAATAAGCTTGTGCATCACTATCAATCTAGTTTTCATCATAAACTTAAGTTTATATTTGAACGAAGGAATTTGAGAGAGAATGAAATGATTTTTTTTTTTTAATTTAGAAATTATAAGATATTTAAAAAAAAAAAATAAAGAGTGTTTGAATCAATGAAAACTTACATGATGATTTTTTATTTTATTCCTCTCATTTTAAAAATATTAAAAAATAATTACTTAAAAAAAAAACTCTCTTTCCTTTTTCTCCACGCTTCTTCGTCTAAAAACAACTCAACTGAATGGGTAGCCAGACATGTAACTTCTTCAAAATTTCAAATAATAAATTGAATCGGAATAACCGAATTTGTGAATTTGTAGAAAGGTAAGGACGGAAGCAAGGGGCTAGGGGATGCCATGCCTCCAAACCTTGAAAATTTTACTTAACAAGTCATACATATGTTAAATTTTTTATTTGGTATCTCAAAAAAGAAATTACAAATTATTCCCAAAAAAGAGATATAATTATGATAAAATATGTTATAATAATAATTTCATTTGTTTATACAATAATTACAATATTATCATTTAACAGATAGATTTATAATTTTTATATATTATCAATTGAACAATTTTAATAATAAATTAAGTGAATACAAAACTTCTTATATTGAGCTTAATTATATATTTTAAATATTTCTACAAGTCTTTGAGTATTTATGTCTCTATTTTTATTTAAAAGATAAAAAATAGTTTTACATCTTTTTTTAAAGTGTATGTATTATACACATTTTTTTAAGGATATATGATTGAGAAAAATAATAATAAAAAAATATAAATATAATAAATAATATTAGATAAAATATAAAAAATAATATATATTATTTATGATAAAAATATTAGAATTGATTTAGAAATTTTTTTAAAAATCTTTTTAAGGAAGAAAAAATTTAATTGAAAATTAAATTGACGCATCGTAATTCGTAAGTTTGATATACAGTAGGTTACGTACAATTAGAATTTCAGAAACTTGAAGGCCTCACATTTCACAGTCACGCGTGTCAAACTCCCCGCACTCACTTCCTGTCCCGTGAATTTGGAGTAATTAAATAAATAAATAATTTACCATTCTGAAAAAACGCAAACAACTGCTGACGTGCACCACTCCTATTGGGCCCATACAAATCGCCTTCGACTTCGCCTCTCCCACCACCCCGCCTTCTTTCTTTATTTTCCTTTTTTTTTTCAGCTTGCCGCGCAAGCTTCCCTCTCCATTTCTCTTTCTCTACTCGCCGGCGGGTCCCCGGAATCCCGTTTTCCGACCAGATTCCCGACCGCCTCTGCCCCCAACCATCCAATCCCGATTCATTTATTTTATTTTCAAACTCATCATTTCTATTTTTTCATAGCAATAGCAAGTGTTTCACATTATAACTTTTTTTTTTCTTTTTAGGGTGAGTTTCTTAGATTTTGATTTTGGTTTAACGCGGAAATTTAAATTATGATATCGTTTCTGTGTGTGTTTGTTTTGATGTGAGTTTGATATTGGGGCAGATTGTGTTGATAATAGAATAAAAGGGAAGATGGCAAATCAAGGTGGTTCTTCTCGAAGGAGTGCGTCCTCGAATAGCCCAACACGTTCAAAGAAGAAAGCCTCTGAGTATTCAGGGCCTGACTATGCTGCTCGAAAATCATTTCCTCGCACCACGTACCTTCTCCAATTCCTCTTTATTCTCAACTACCTAGCACTTTTCTTATTACATATTATTGATCTTTATATATGGTGTTGTCTTTGTGATTTCGTCGAGAAATGTTTCACGTTGAATTGAATGTTTAATTCAATCCCTAAATAATCATAATAATTTGAAATATTATAATAAATAAATAGCTAGCTATCCTCATTGTCTTCCTGTGATTTTCACTTTTAGAAAACAGATGTTCCCATATTCAGGTTGTTTGGTACCATAACATAATTGCCATGGCCATTATTTTCAAAATGTCAATGTCAAACAAATGTGGCTTTACATAAACATTCACGAGTTGTTAAATGCACTCAATTATATTCAATTCAGGCAAATTTGTGATTGCTTCATGCCTAAGTATGTAAATTGACATCCCTAAAGTCAGTGAAAGGTTTTATCAATTTAAATCATGGGATGACGATGATGCCTTCGTTTGTGCTTGGAAATGAATCAGGGGAGAGCGAACTGTGAAATCATTGCGACTTTCAAAGGCCTTGACAGTACCTGAATCAACAACTGTCCATGAAGCTTGCCGTCGGATGGCTGCCCGCAAAATAGATGCTTTATTACTAACTGATTCCAATGCTTTGCTCTGTGGAATCCTCACAGACAAGGTATCACTTGGACTTCTTTTTTCTGATCCATTAATAATAAAGATTTGCTTGGATTTCTGCAGTTTTAACATACATAACTTGAAACTTGCTATCCTATTTTGTTGTTGAACTTGAAGGATATAACAACAAGAGTTATTGCCAGTGAGATTAATCTTGAAGACACACCTGTTTCCAAGGTTATGACAAGGAACCCAGTATTTGTCCTTTCTGACACTCTTGCTGCGGAAGCCCTTCAAAAGATGGTGCAAGGTTTGTATTATATATATATATATATATAGAGAGAGAGAGAGAGAGAGAGAGAGGCACATACACCTTTTCGTGCTAGTTGCTATTTCGTGTCTTGCATATTTTGAATGCAAGGCTGATGTATTTTGACAGGGAAATTCAGACATTTACCTGTGGTGGAGAATGGAGAAGTTATTGCCATACTTGACATAGCAAAGTGTTTGTATGATGCCATTGCCCGTATGGAAAGGGCAGCTGAGAAAGGAAAGGCAATTGCAGCAGCTGTTGAAGGTATCGAAAAACACTGGGGAACATCTCCTTCTGGTTTGTAGAGTATTTTCTTTTCACATGCCTAGTTTTTTTTTTTTTTTAAATTATGGCATCATTGGACAGTGTCATGGTTGTAGTTAGGTTCGCAGTTTCTAATGGCCAACTTTTATTTCATGCTAATTTGGTCTTTGTGCAGGCTCCAATACATCATTCATTGAGACTCTTCGGGAGCAGATATTCAAGCCATCTTTGTCTACAGTCATTCCTGAGAATTCAAAGTAGGTAATACCTTCTTTTGTTTGAGCTGAAGAAAAATTGCCTGAGTTTTAATTTGTTTGCATGTTTGGAGTTATCATCCAAGTTAATTTAGCAAATAGAGGCACTTTTCAGGGTTGTAACAGTTTCACCAACAGACTCAGTTTTGACAGCAACAAAGAAGATGCTTGAACTTCCTGCGAGTTCTGCTGTTGTGACGGTTGATGACAAACCTTGCGGTATCCTTACGTAAGTGTGTAACCATGGACAATGCCATCCATCCTCTGTTTCTGAAAGTTACACCTTTTCTCCTTTTTCCACTCTACCACATTGAAAATATTAAATTTTTGTTGTCATGATGTATCGTTAGAATAATTTTTTGATGGACTATAATCTGCATACAAATTTCAGTTCAAAGGATATCTTGATGCGGGTAATAGCACAAAACCTTGCTCCATCGTCAACTCTAGTTGAGAAGGTACATCTAGATCTAGAAATGTTTAGGACCATGTTTTTTCTACCATGTGTTAGAAGAAAAAGTTGTCCTTCTGAGCATTCATAATTTTCTTATCCCTCTTATTTGATGTATATTCAACACAATCTACAGGTCATGACTCCAAATCCAGAATGTGCAACAATTGATACACCAATTGTTGATGCACTTCACAAAATGCAAGATGGAAAATTTTTGCATCTTCCTGTGGTTGATAGAGGTAATGTAATAGTATATGGGATCGAAAGAGGTTCTTGCATCAATTTTTTTCTGATTTGGGTGGTTGAAAACAGATGGCATTGTTGTTGCTATGGTTGATGTGATTCGTATCACTCATGCTGCTGTGGCAACAGCGAGTCAGGTGTGCTTTCTTGGACTGTGTTATACCCACTACTGTTGATTACATGGAACCTCTATTAAATCCTTCTTGTTGAAATGGGATATATGGCTCTGTTTTATGTATAACTTATAGCAAATTCTTGTCAGCAAAACTTGTATTTATGTCCTTAATTTTATATAGTGTCTATGAACTGATAAGTATTGAATCTCATTATGTATGGCTATTAATGATGAGTAGCTCATCAGTCTGCATTTTGGTCTTAAACCTGGCAAAATTTGCTGCTTTCTTTTATCATCACCCATTTGCTTAAGCTTCTTGGGAATACAAAAATATGAAAGCTTGATTATTCACTAGCAACAAAAGATTAATCGAGGTTAACTGATTTACATTTATATTGTTTCATTTATTAAATTTTCTTATACAACTGGGTGTTAAGAAGAGAAAAGGAAGTGATATATCATACTAAAAAATTTAATGACATGATGAATCTGTGCTCTTTTTTCTCTACTGATTTGAAAGCCAAATGAAGGCAGAAGGCATTTCTTTCCTTTGTTTTTCTCTGCTTCAATCTCCGCATGCACTTGGACATAACATACACATGCTGGATAGGGTTTTAAAATTTTACTACTTCTTATTCCATCCTTATCTTAATCATCACAATCCAGACTCATTAACACATAAACTCTTGCCTTTAATCAAGTTGGTTTTAGTGTCATATTAAACTTTGACTGAGGTTGAGATATATGTACTCTTGTTTTTCTCTCTTTCATGTCATGAATGCTTAGAGTCTTTGGACAAATCTGTTAAGCATACTTATTTCGTTCACCATGAGCTGAACATAATGGAAATGTCAATCCTTATATAAATGCCCCTTCTTCTTAAAGTTTATTTACATGTTTTAGCTCTTATTTTGGTGGATATGGAATAAAAACTTGTTCGTTGTTACTTTTGCTGTTGTTTGTTTATTGCATTGATGCATCAAGAATTTCTTTTACCCTTATAATTTGGTAATTTAGGCTCAATATAGCCTGAGTCCCATCAATGGCGAGGAATGGAGGTTCAAATCCCCCCTCCCCTGCTTGAAATGTATAGCTACCTAAGACAATGAAAATATTCAACTGCTTTTCCCAAAAGGATATTGTTCTATAATTGTTTCTTTTACTAGCGAAGTTTGAAGTATTGCTGATGTTAATGTTGAATAGGCAAACACTATGATGCCAAAATTCCTTTTATTTTTTTCCAGCTTTTTATGATTTTTTTTGGCAAACATTTGTAATGACGGTATCATTTTCTCCACTAATTAGGTTGGAACTACTGCCAATTTGAACAATGAAGCTGCCAACTCCATGATTCAAAAATTTTGGGATTCGGCAATGGCCTTAACTCCTAATGATGAGGAGGAGGATTCACAAAGGTTACATATGTGCATTGATGTTGCTAGGAAATAAATATTTCCATTTTTTAATTTACTTACACATTATAATTAACATGCCAGTGACATTTCCTTGAAAATGGTTTCTGAGGGAGGAGAAACAGGGAGATCTATTTCTTATCTTTCGTCAAGCATGCCAAATGCATTTTCCTTCAAAATACAAGATAAGAAGGGCAGATTGCATAGATTCACATGCGGTATGTCAAGTATCAGGTTATAGGAAAAATAATTCATATGGCCATTAGGATTATGTTTTTTTTTTTTTTATAATTAATGGGAAGCACCGCTAACGATACAAAATTAACAAGAATGACCAATTAATCACTTAAAATGGTCAATTAGCCATTCCGAATGGTCATTTGTTGTTATGGGAATGGTTATTGGTCCTTCACCATTAATTTTGTATTGTTAACAGTCTTTCTCGTTAATTCTTCTGTTTTTTTTAGCTCTTTGGTAACCTTCTAGCTTCTACTGAATTGGCAATTCTATTATTCTTTATTTTTCTTTTTTAGTATTTTCTGTTTTGCATGACATATTTGTCAAGAAACAACTCTCCCAAAAGCCTAAGTTGTTAGTGTTAGGTGAAGGTTCATGAATGATTTTATATCTAACACGCTTTCTTATGCTGTAGCCCTTTGGACTTGTAGTTTGGATAATGCACAGACCCCTTACCTTTGCTGAAATTCATCAATATTATATACCATAGTCACTTGATCAAGGCTTTGATACCATGTGAATAACTCAGTCCCGACACCTTAAGCTATTAGATAAACGCTCATTAACGATTTTACATATAACAATATTATATATACAGAGAACGTAAGACAACATAATTCATTCGTCATCGATATCAAAATACATTTCCTTTTCTCCACTATACCTACTGCATTTCATTGCATATTTTAGACTCTTAATCATCGAAGAGAGCCTCTAGATTTTGCTCTTTCCATGATTAACTGTCTTTGAAGCTCTCGATTTCATAACTTTCCCTTGGTTTCTCAATAACTTTAGCAATCAGATCTTTGCATATAATTATGCTCTTCCTCCCGTCTATCTCTGACAGAATGCAAATTATGGTTTCAATATATGTTCGTACCTTGTCCTTTCATGAGTCTCACTTGAATGTGACTGGGTTGCATGTCTTCAGTCAATTGATGCTTAAATCTGCATTCTTTATCTTAGTTTTATATTTCACTGTAGTTCTGCATTGATAGGGTAGGACTGTATTAATGAGCAAACACGTCTGCTTGGGTTCTCGTTTTAATGAAATAATGTATTTTGTATTAGGGGGTCACGTTACTGATTTCTTCTATGTTCCTTTTTGGTTGCTGGTTTTCTTAGTAAGAAGGGTTCCTTATTTTCCCTTTTCCTTGCAATTCTTCTTTCCTTCTATTAAATTCTTATTTTTTATCCAGAAAAAAAAAGGAAAGAAAAATAGAAGGAAATAATGTGTCTTCTATAATCCATACGAGTAACTTGTTATTTTTGCCTACAGTCGCCATATTTCAAGTTAATTATGTGTAAGTAAAATACTATCAGTTGAGTGGTTTGTGTGGTTGCATGCAAGTTCAGATACTCGGAGCTTGACAGAGGTTGTAACTTCTATCATTCAGAGAGTTGGTGATGATATTGACCCCAAGAACCTGCCCCAAATTCTGGTATGTTTCAAATTTATGTTCTGAAGGTTAAGTCGATGTTTCCCTCCTTTTCCTAATGCAAGCTGGTCAATTTGTTTGTAGTATGAAGACGAAGAGCATGATAAAGTTGTACTGGCTTCAGATAGCGATCTTGCTGCAGCTGTGGACCACGCAAAGACGGCTGGTTTGAAGGTATGGTGTGTTAACAAATTGAATATGAGAAGAAGAAGAAGGGTTTCATTGATAGAGAAAGCTGAAGATACAAAACTTAGGGTTTGAAGTTAAACATAACAAGGCTATATATAGCCAAACAAAGCAAGTAATAAAAGACTATTCTACCCTTAAAGAATAAACATAATATTTCTTAACATCACCCCTCAAACTCATGATGCTGCTACAACAAGCATCGAGAGTTTGCCAACTAGAAAGCGAAAACGAGAAATAGAATGCGACTTAATAAAGAAATCTGCAATCTGTAAAGTAGAAGGAACAAATGACAATGTAATGGTGCTGTGTTTGAGGTGATGACAAGTAAGATGACAATCAATCTCAATGTGCTTCGTTTGCTCATGAAACACGGAATTGTGAGCAATCTGAATAGAACTCTGGTTGTCACAATACATAGGAGTAGGATGAGATAAAGAAACTCCCATATCTGCAAGTAACCAACGAAGCCAAACATCTCTTTGGTAGTAGACGCCATAGCACGATACTCTGCTTCCGTGGAAGATTGAGGAACAACAGATTGTTTCTTGCTCTTCCAAGAAATGAGAGAATCACTCAAAAAGATACAAAAATGAGTAATAGACTTACGATCGGTGGGGTCACTACCATGATCAGCATTAGAGTAGGCACGCAACTCCAAGGATGAGGTGGACGAAAATAAAAGACTCTGAAAGACTGTGCCTCAAAGATACCTCAAGATACGAAGAATGGCTGCCCAATGAACTGTAGTGGGAGAGGCAACAAACTGGCTAACAATATGAACAACATATGCAATATCTGGACGAGTGATAGTGAGATAAACCAAGCTGCCAACAATAGTGCGATACAAGGTAGGATCGGATAAAGGGATACCATCAGAAGAAGAGTACTTTGCATTAAGTTCAATTGGAGTATCAACGGTCTTATTATCAGTAAGTCTTGCTCGCTCAAGAATATCTTCTACATATTTTGACTGAGAGAGAAGATAACCTCTAGGTGAGTGAGCCACCTCAATACCCAAGAAATAACGTAAGGAACCTAAGTCCTTCATTTCAAACCGTCTGACTAATTCTGTTTTCAAAGCTGTAATGCCATCAATATCATCACCAGTAATAATCATATTATCAACATATAAAGAAAGAATGATACTACCTGCAGCAGTACACTTAACAAAGAGAGCAGAATCATGACCACTAGAGGCAAATCTAAGGGAACAAATTACATAAAAAAACTTCTCAAACCAAGCTCGAGGTGCTTGTTTGAGACTATACAAGGCTTTCTTGAGCTTGCAAATATACCCAAAACCATGAGAAACACCAGGAGGAGGTTTCATATAAACTTCTTCTTGAAGGTCCCCGTTCAAGAAGACATTTTTAACATCCAATTGAGACATATGCCACTAGCGAACTGAAACTACTGCAATAAGGGTACAAATAGTAGTCATTTTTGCTACAGGATCAAAAGTATCCTCATAATCCATACCATATTGTTGAGAAAAGCCTTGTGCAACCAACCTAGCTTTGTATCGCTCAACAGACCCATTAGACTTTGTTTTGATTTTATACACCCAGCCCAGCGACAACCAATCACACTCTTACCAAGAGGTCGAGGAACCAAATCCCAAGTACCTGTCTTATGCAAAGCAGAAAGTTCCTCATCCATAGCTTGCTGCCAAAGGGGGTTAAGAATTGCCTCGTGATATGAAAAGGGCTTAGAGAGACAATGAATAGAAGCTAAAAAGGATGTAAAAGACTGAGAATAGCAAGAATAAACAAAATCTTGTAACTTTGTAGACTTACGTGTGCGAAGGGATTGACGAGGAGGAGGATCCAGAATCTTAGAGGGTGCTTGGGAAACCACAGGAGGAGAAGGAGCTTCATGTGTGCGAGAAAGCAAAGTGTCAGTAGCTGTAGAATTATCAGTGCAAATATGTCGAGTATCATGAGATGACAAATTATCAGAGTCTTCACAGAAAGGATCCACACGAATAAGATCAGTTTTAGTGAAGGCATGGGTAGTGGAGGGAATAGAAAAGAAAGGTATATGCTCAAGAAACACAACATGGCGAGACACATAAAGTTTTTGTGTAACAGGATCAAAACAACGATATCCTTTCTTACCTTTCCCAAATCAAGAAAAACACACATAGCAGAACGAGAGGATAACTTGTTACGTTCTACATGAGGACGAAGAACAAAACAAGTACAACCAAAGACCCGAAAAAAGGAATAATCAGGAGCAAAACCATACAACTTTTCAAAAGGTGACAAACCTAAGATATGAGAAGAAGGAATAGTATTTATCAAATTCACAGCAGTGAGAACAGCTTCACCCCAGAACTCACTGGGAACTGTACCAAACAACAAGAGAGAACGAGCAGTTTCAACAATATGTCTATGTTTTCTCTCTGCAACACCATTTTGCTCAGGAGTGTCAGTACAAGAAGTCTGATGAACAGTTCTATCTGAGGCAAGCAACTCACAAAATCTATGAGAAGTATATTCCCCACCCAAATCACACCTAAAGCACTTAATAACAGCAGAATGTTAAGTTTTAACAAGTACTCGAAAGGCCTTATAAATCTCAAAGAATTCAGAACAATGTTTCATTAAGTAAACCCAACATTAACGAGTATAATAATCCACAAAAGAAACATAATATCAGGACCCTCCTTTTGTAACCACAGGGGAAGGTCCCCATACATCAGAATGAATCAAATCAAAAGAAGAATAAGAAACAGAATTACTTCGATTAAAGGGTAAAGTAGAAAATTTTTTCAGTTTACATCTACTACAATCAGAAATATCATGAGTTTGCAAATTTCCCAAAGCCCCTGTGGAAGCCAAAAACCTTAAACGAGAGGCTGACACATGTCCCAAATGAGAATGCCATAAATAAAAACTAGAAGAAGATGGACTCAAACGAAAAGAAGACAAATCAACACTGGTAGTTGCAGCAACTGGCACTTTTAGCTCATCCAAAATATATAATCCCCCCTTCCTATGGCTTGTCCCAATCAGCTTCTGAGATTGTAGATCCTGCACATAATAAGAAGAGGAGGAAAAAGTGACTAAGTTAATAGAATCACATAACTGACCAACAGAAGAAAGATTTAAGGTAAGTTTCGGAATATGATAAACATTAGATAAAGACAAATTAGGTGTTACAACAGAACCAACACCTGCTAGAGGCATAGGAGTGCCATCAGCAGTCAAGACAGAAACAGAAGACGAAGGACATACGGAAGCAAACGACGAAGAATCTGGAGACATATGATGTGAAGCTCCAGAATCTAAAACCCAAACAGAAGGTGACATACTTGACGAATTATGAGACAACTGACTTATAGAAGAGGAGGCAGACATAGCTTGCTGTTGTAAAGAGAGAAACTTTTGGAATTACTCAGCCAGAGTACTTGGATCAGCAAAAGGACCTGGAGAAGCGACAGCTGCAGTGTTAGACTGTGGTGGTCTGAATCCGTGTGGTGGTCTGGAACCCTGTGGTGGTCTTTGAGCATTAGATTGCGGTTGGTTGCCATTTCTCTGTCTCAACTTAGGACACTGAGCCTTCCAATGACCTTTCTGCTTGCAGAAACTACACTCGTCAAAACCAACCCCTGTGAGGGGCTTATTCTGATTATCAAAGTGAGGCTTAGAATGTGCTGCTAAAACAGACGGAGTGGGACCAACAATTCCCTTCTCAGAGTAAGACTTAAGAGATATCTCTTCAACCAAGAGCTCACTGACAACAGAGTCAACAGATGGAAGTGGAGAACGATGCAAAATAGAACCTCTGAGTCCTTCAAAGTCACTACGAAGTGCGGTTAAGAACTGTACTAATCGCTGTTGTTCTCTACGAGCGATATACAGAGCAAAGGCCTTCAAATCTGCTGATTCTGTAAGAGCCAACTGATCCCAAAGATCTGACATGGCAGAATAAAAAGCTTGAACACTCATATCTCCCTGTTGGAGAGCTCGTATGTCATTCTCCAACCGAAACTATTTGGCAAAATTTGACTGTGTGAAGAGCCTCTCGCAAATGATCCCAAACCCTTTTTTTGTTTCATATTTTGCCAATTGTGTACCTATGGAATGCTCAACAGAATTGTTAACCCATGTGATAATCTTTGCATTATTTGCTTCCCAAACATCCAATAAATTTTGATAATCCTGAGTTGTTTGCACGGGTTTCACAGAAGTATACACTAACATATCCCCACATCTTTTTACCCTTAAGAAAATTTTGCATTACATAACTCCAATACTAGTAATTTTTTCATCCAATCTCACACTCACAGATTGAAGTGAATCGTCACCAGCCATGATTAAACAACAGAGGAAGAATAATAGAAAAGAAACAGTGAAATGCCAACAGAAGGCCAACCAGAATGCCAATCAAAAGTCCAGAATACCAAATGTGTAGCAAAATGCCCAGATTACAGAGCCAAAACGGAAGCCAACGAAAAAGCCCAATCAACGTGCAATGAAAAATCAGATTATGGAAAAAAAAAATAGGAAGTGCAGCGGAAACAAAGGAATACCAACCACAGATGGTATTTCTCTCCATTGCAAACCTGCTCTGATACCATGTTAACAAATTGAATATGAGAAGAAGAAGGAGGGTTTCATTGATAGAGAAAGCTGAAGATACAAAACTTAGGGTTTGAAACTAAACATAACAAGGCTATATATAGCCAAACAAAGCAAGTAATAAAAGATTATTCTACCCTTAAAGAATAAACATAATATTTCTTAACATGGTAGATATGTTTGCTGGTCCGAGTCCTGAATGGAATTTAATTTGTAAGGGAGCATAATAGTCGTATAGATTTGTAGTTCTGAATGAAATTTGGATTTAGAGCAAGATAGGTTAATGGGAATTTACATTTTTTCTAAAAAAAATAAAAATTCTTGATATGGGATCACAAATATCAAAATGGAATAGCAAAACCTAAAATGTTTTAAGTGTCAAGGATCAATTGTCTTAGAAGGTTACTCTTACTGTCAATGAAGGCTCGAGATGCAAAATCCTTTTAAACTTGAGGCGTGGATAGAATATAGAATGCATATCTTGTACCAAAAAAAAAAGAATGCATATCTATCATACCTTGTGTTCAAATTCAATTTTATTAAGAGAAATACCAGATACCTTCAATTTAAAAGAAAAGACTTTGATATAATTTTAAAGACCAATCATCTTAAAAGCTTGCTGTCATTTAATTTGGAATAGGAACTATCACCCATGGTAGTATTTCTACGTATCTGTCTGTCTCAAAGAAGTTTGATTTTGGATTGATAAATTTTGTAGGGACTGAGATTGCATTTAGACTACTCAGGAACACATGGTTATGAAAGAGATTCTTGTTCGGGAAGTTTGGAATATGCTGATTCAGACGCATGGGCCTCGGCATATAGTGCTGTTGCTGCTGGAGCTGCAATTATTGCTGGCTTAGGCCTAATAGCGTTCTTGAAACGAAGTTAATGAGATTATGAGAGGAAGAAGCGAGTTTTTGTTGGGGGTGGAGGCCAAAGCTAAAGTAAGTTGGAACTTTGGAGGGGCACACTTTTTGCGCTTGCCAATTTGTAAGTTCTGACATTTTGTACAACTACATGTGTTCATACGAGTAAAAAGTTGAAGCATTTTTTCACGTTGGTTATTATGCTGTCTATAAATTGGGATATATCACATCCCTTACAGCTTGTATATTTGAAATTCAAGCTTTTGCAGCCTCATCAACACAAGAGTAAACGACATAACCATGTCCATATGTATTTGTCCATATTTTCTGACATTGAGTTATTAATAAATCAGTTGATCGGGATTGAGTTGATAAGGAACAATGTTTTTTATATGATAATCGCTTTTGCAATTTATCAATTAAATGTTAATTGTAAGTAGTTTGTTTTGTTTGATTACAATAACCGCACGGATGTTTAAACTTATGACAATCTGCAATTTTAGATTTATATTGCAATAGGATCAACCAGTTTCCTACATTTACTTTAGTTCGGTATTTTTTTTTTATTTGGTATAACAAATTTTCTCAAAATGGTTTAGTGACGGTTCGGGTACTGATCAGGACTTAGGTCGGCGTAGTAAAAATGGATGGGGGGATGCTTGCTAAAGATCTACGGGCAAGTCCACAACAAGGTTAAGAACACCTAGGCAGGTTAGCAGATTGATAGCGAAGTAAATTCGGTATGAATGTTTGGGTAAAGATAGAATATGCCACGTCTCAATTTCCAGGCAGGTTTAAATAGATGACCTGAGCACTAATTCCTCGGATACTTGTCGTTCAGGCCATTTAGGGCTCCGAACTTTAGGATTCGCTATGCTTGGTCATTAAGGCACAAAACCGTTCTCAATTGATGGTTATGATGGCGTTGGTCAGCCAACGACCGCTGGGGAGACGTACTAAGCACGTGTTTAGCATTTCTCATTTGAGTCCAAACTAGTTAGAATCTACAATCATAACCTCGGTCAGGTTGACTCGAGTTCTTCTAAGTTTGCTGTTTGAGAATATGCCTAACTGAAAGACAGGCCTGTATGGTCGGCCGGTATAGGTCTATGACAGACCTATGTCTTAAGCCCAGGACGGCCCAGTGACTAAATCAATTTTCCGTGACTAAATCAATTTTACATGTTCAATAAAATGTACACGTTCACTATAATAATTCATATAGTGAAGCTTTGTCTGGATTATACTGTTGGTAAAACAAGGTGCAAAATACAGACAAACTCTTGTTCCCGAGCTTGTCTCGATTAGTGAAGGCTACTAATAGTTACTTTTATTTTTTGCCGAGGCTAATAGTTACTTTTATAATAAATAAATAAGCAAAAAGCACAAGACATTTCTTTCCTTATTCAAATACAAATAGCACTACAAAAAAAAAAAAAAACAACTAATATGCTTCAAATGGTTTCCTTTCATTGTACTCAGCATCACCCTTCTCTTTTGCTCGTACAGAAGACGTATTCACTATTCAGTGAGCGAGAGTTCTACTCCCTCTGCGTTGCTTGTGCTTGCACCTCCTTGGTAGCTATGCTTCTCTCTATTGTTCAAACTCTTTAATGAATGTCAAGACACGATAGTGTAAATAAGTCTTATAATAAAAACTTTAAAAAAAAACTAATGTATAATTAGTATATATTAATTAAATTATTGAATGTATTAATTACACCTTAATCAGCGTCTAAGGACATTAATCAGCAAAAACCTTTTATAAAAGTCATTCTATGGTGAGCTGGTGCACAAGCAGTCCTGCGTCCGTTGGTCGTCACCAGCAAGTCCAACAAGGACTTCTGTTTAGAGTTTAATTGGAACTGCCACACATCTCAAGGCTGTTACAGTTATCCAAAGGGCAAAAGATTCAATCTCTTCTTTTGTAGCTCTCATATTACGCCTCATACAATATAGTTTTTGAACCGTCCTGGCCAAGACATGGTCGGCTGCCACGACCTTGATGGACCAACCCTACAAGCTCAACATTTGTGGTAGGCCCATCTCAGAACATCTATCCAAGTCTATCCGACCGAAATTTTGCTTATAAGATCCGACCAACATATATCCAAGTAGATAACGACAAATACGTGCTTAGTACGATCTACTACTGGTCATCGACCTTTCGGCGTCATCATGACCAATGGACGTGAACGGTTTCGCTCCATGATGATCGAATATAACGAATCCTAAGGCTCAGAACTCTAAATGGCCTGAACAACAGAAATCTGACGAGTCAGTCCTCGGATGATCTATATAAATATGTTCCATCAATTACTCAGACTCAAACTAGCCTACTTTGCAATCATTCTTCTGACCTGCCTAAGTTCCTTTCTTGCTCACCAATCTCTTCTGACCTAGGACTCAGTCAGTACCCGGAATAATTTTAATTTCTCTTCACCTTTGGAAGGGCACAAAGTAAATGATGCCATCACCAGCATATATTAGCTTTGACCCATTAAAACACCATCAAGATTCAGCCTAGTGGTAGAATACTATAAACTAGATACAGCAAACTCGGATTTTACCACCTTATATGAACTATAAAAAGAGAAAAAAGCTATGGTCACAATTTTCAAAAGTCAAAATCATATATGAAAGTAGGAATAGAAGCACAAATACAAATATGAGACATGAATATGACACAACATAGATATGTTGATACAACAAAAATTTTAAAAATAATTAAAATATATATAAATTAAAAAATATTTAAAAATACCGAAGTATTCGATATAATACAATAAGACGAACATTTTGAAATATCTGTCTACTAACATAGGTATGAACATAAATAGAGGTCTCGAACGACAACTTCATTAACCATCATGTTTCAAGGTCACTCCACACTTCAAAGTTTCCATTCCCGTTACATTCTTCAGTCTCTATTACTTAGGGAAGAACAATTAAACCTTTTGACCTTCGCACTGCAGACAGCTTGGTAACATGAGTAATTTGAACTGGACAAGGTTGACTCCAACTACTTAATGGATAACATGCCTTGGTCCCCGCTGGGAAACTGAAGTTTGGACGCACACGACCACTTGGATTTGTATTTTGTAGCTTGGTAGATAAATAAATTATGAATGACCGGCGTTTGCAAATGGGACAACGTCAAGTTCTTGGAATCTTAAGGGTTTGGTGGCTAAGCATAATAGAGAATACCAAAACAGGATAATAGATGCCAAGGTTGTAGCTCAGTTGGTACCAGCCCAAGTTTTTAAAATTTGGGGGTAATGATTTGATCCTCTACCAAGCCATCTATCCCCTTCTCCTGCCCAGTGCTTGCATCTCCAATGTAACCACCAAAAAAAATTAGATAATAGATTTTCTTGGTGATAATTAAATCTGCCTTTGATTTTGGCTAAAGCATTAGGGAGCCACATATGCATTGAGTACTTTTCGAATTGAGCTCATAAGTTAAAGGGGATTTCTATGGTATGACATAAAAATTCTTCAAAACAGATTAACTGTTATAGAAAAATGGGTTTGGCAGCAAAAACCAAACTAATATGACAATTATAAGTAACTAATAAATACAAACCACCCAAATGATCAGGAATACATGTGCATCCAAACCAGTAATAAGTGGTTTTCAATATGTATTATTTAAATTATTTATTCAATCTACAAAGTACGCCAGGAAAATTCATGGTTTTTCTCAGAAATCAGAATCCATGATACCAAATTAAGACATTGCTAATTACTATGCAGTTCAAATTTTGGTCTAAAAATATCAAACAAGTACCCATTCTCACTCATTCATTAACCTGAGATGAAGCAGTGGAGGTGTCAAAGGATTTCTTTCTCACTAAGAGGCAAGTGATTCTTGAAGGATTGGAATGAGTGTTATCAAGACTACAGACCACAAAGTCAGGCCTGTGAAGCGCTAGACGTAGACTGTCCTTTCCCACAACCAACGCTGATGCATCAAGCAGAACATGCCAGCAGTTCCTATGAGCCTCAGAAACCCAATGCATTGTCCCATTCACATCTGCTGGATAAGCAAATAAGCCTTTTGGGCTGATCTTACACTTCCTCCTGAAGTTTTGGCTGAGCTGAGACCCTCTGATCCTCAAGTCCAGCCAAGTCTTGGGTGCAAGGATCACCTTGGACTCCTTAAAAGAAGCAAATTCCCTGATATAATCTTCTTCTTGTTCACCAAGTATGGTCATGTAGTAGTTTCCCTTAACAAAAGGGTAACTTTCCCCAACCAACATCATAGCATCCTTATAACTTGGAGTGAAGAGAACCAGGTATTCATCATCAGGTAACCCAAATTGCTTCAAGACCTTGTTATGGGCTTGGATTTCTGGGATTGAGATGAAACTTCCAGGGAAGGAGGATTTTTTGTTGAGAATATCCTGTAACCTTGATGGCTCCAACTGGGTCCTATCCATTTCAGGGAGATTACTGCCAAAAAAGTATCCTGAAGACTCTCTAAAGGTCCCTCTTGGTGACTTCCTTCTATCATCTGACATGGGTTCTGAAGGCTCCTCATTGATGATAAAGCTAGACAAGTCTATCCCATTCCCATCTCCTTCAATGAGGCCTGCATATTCTGGGTACTTTGCCAGCACATACTGTTCAACATACTCCATTTCTTTTTGTGTGATTGGACCTGACCATCTAAGGTTAAGATCACGGATAGTTGATATGGCTTCTGCTATGATGTGAGGAGGAATCACCGCATGTGGTTTCTGTTTTGGTACCAAGTGTAAGTCCATTTGTTAAGTCTCAATGGAACATACAACATGTAATACAAAAAAACAAGGAAACTGAGAATCTGATAATTACCTTTATAACCATACTGTTTGATTTGGTATTCTGTGTTAGTAATTTGTGTATAGGTCCTACAGGAACATTTTGAGTATTCTTGACTTCATCTTCTATCATTTCCTGATATGTTAACTGACAGGGTTTAGAATTATTCAAGCTTTTTTAGCACTTGAAATAGAACTAACAAGTTATAACAAACATGAACTGAATATAACCTTGAATTTTGACCACTTTACCTCAGATCCTCCATGCTCCTTGCTGTTTGTTCCCATGGTAATATTTGTCTTCACCATTTACAGAAACATAAGATAGTTGCTTTTCAGTGTCCAATACCTGGGAAAATCTTAGGTAGAAAAATGGCAAAGAAAACACAGGTCTATATGTACAAAAGCCTCGTCAGAAATGGGTTCTGAAAGATTAGGGGATCATGCAAAGATCATAGAATTGGACCAACAAACTGCCCTCAAACAGAAGAAGAAGAGGTGGTTAGAAACATGAAACCAATCTAATTGAAACCTTCTTAAGGGTAGTGAATCCTACTAATTAATATGGAGATACCATGAACAAAAAGAAGCACCAGCAAATGAAGAATGAGCGGAAAAGATGAAGAAAGCAAGCATATGTGAAAGGAAGACCAAGCCTAGCCAAACTCACTAAGATGACATTTCTTGTTGAAGCTGTGAATCTAATGGCTAAGTATTAAAGAAATAAATAAAAATTAAGATGATTAAGCCAACAAGGACAATAGCAACGATCTAGAATAGTAGGTGCTGATGAAATGGTGATATATTCCTCATGCCTTAACCATGGTTTGCACAGTATTCTCTGGAATTATACTTTTGTGTACCTATTATTGGTTTGCAGACTAAACCTTGATTAAAATTTCAACCTGGCCTTGATTCCAATGGCAACGGCATCACCATATTTGTTAATTGGTAATGCAACGTCACTCTGGGAATTTTATATTTCAGATTTAAAATGACCATTTGACAACCTTGATGGAATGTCAACACAGCCACGGCCTCATGTTTGATTTCAAGGAAACTGTGGGACTGAATCTTTTTGCTAAGCATTATATCAGAGTTCCTATTTCAATTTTCCTTAATTGTTGCCTTGAAAGTTGGTTACGTTAGTTACTTGAAAATTACTTTTTAATAGTGTTTAGCAGCTGCAAGACGTTAGATGAAATCCCAACGAAAAACCTGAACAGAATTGAGTGGGATAGAAATTTGGTATGGTAAAAACATAATTAATGAAATCAACTTCAACAGAGAACTAATTCAGATTCCAGAGATTAAATTCAGTAGTACAATCATTATGTATACAGTTGTATAGAATTGCTACTTAAGACCAGATTTTGCCACTAATAAGAACTATGATCTTATGATTTTAGGTTCCGTACCAAAGGAAATCCAATACTATTTTCATTTTCTGGTAAGAAAAACCAATACCATTATAATACAGGGGCATAAGATTTTACTTAAAAATGCAAGGGAAATTTCTCAAAATATTCCCCGTCTCTCACGCTACAATTGAGCGCACAATCCACAAAGAAGACTTATTTTTTTCCGGCAAAGTAATATGTTTTTGGTAGGATCTTATAGGGGATATGACCTTCCTTAGTTAGTGGTGTTTCTCACTGCAAGATCAATAAACCAACGACAATCTTTCTAAATGAATTAAGATAAAAAATCTTCCACCCCAATATATATGATCTTTATTAAGAGAGTCGTAGAGGGGATTATGCCGTTTAGAGATGCCTTAAAAAGAAGAT
The DNA here is from genome assembly GCA_029884595.1 of Ormosia semicastrata. Taxonomy (NCBI): domain Eukaryota; kingdom Viridiplantae; phylum Streptophyta; class Magnoliopsida; order Fabales; family Fabaceae; genus Ormosia; species Ormosia semicastrata. Next base: position 10,222,391 of record JAQQTO010000043.1, read on the forward strand.
TAGATACGGACAAGGTCATCACAACAACGTCTATATTTAATATAAAACCAAACAAACATAGAAAAGAATAATGAGTAGATGACCAGATGTAACTGCATAAAATTGAATAAGTGGTAAATGTTGAGGCTCCAGACTGGAAATGACTTGCTGCCAAAGGAAACTGCTCAAATGCTTTATTCTATTAAGTTGGACTTAAAAAACAAATAAAAAGAACAACTTACAAATAAAAAACTCGAGTTATATGGTTACAACTTAAAACTTAAAAGTAAAGAAAAAATATTAAATAATCACTTCATTCATTGAGGAGCAACAAATCAACAAGCATGTGTTTTCTATGTCACTGTTTTGAGTGACCTTTCACATAGATCAATTGGTGGCATAAAAATTAATGCTAAAATAAAAAAATAAAAAAATAAGTCTCTTAGTAACTGCCCATCTCTTAAACTCAATATCAAGCACTGAAGCTTATGAGCAACTGTACTCTAATAAGTTCATTGGTGAATGCCAGTGGTTTTAGCAGTGGGTCGTGGTAGTTGATTGACAGTTGTTGATGATTTGGTGAGACGAAGCTCCGGCCAGCGACGGAAAAGGAGAATGATTATGCACGCTGGTGGCTGGCCGTACCCATGGGGTCGCGCTTTCAACCGTCAGTGTGCGGTGATTTGGGGTCCATGGTAAACCGCTGTCTTAGGCAATCCGCACGCGATCGACGGCTACGAGTGTCACCTTGTAGTCACCGATTCTCGCCGCTAGTGCACTCCGTTAACAGTTGAAAATAAATTAACCCAACCGTAAGTGAGGGATCAATCTGCAAACCGTAATTTCTCAAACTTACACTATGTTTAGATGATAGGTAACGAGAGAAAGAAAATAACTTTCTCTTGTTCAGAAGTTTTAAAATGCATAGGAACGGAACAGAATACATAAAAAATCATTTCCTCCCTCTTTCCCTCAAATACTCAACTTTTGTTTTTATCAAAATTAAGGAGAAATGAGGGGAACACATGCATAATTCTGTTCTGTTAATAAAACTTCCAAATAAAGAGAATAAAAACTATGTTTCATTCCATTCCTTTCCTTTTCATTCTATTCCTACTTATTCTGTTTTGTTCTATTAATAAAAAAACATCAAAACATAAAGTTATTTTCTAATAAAGTTATAGGCTATTCATCCCAACCATCCATCTATTTTTTTATTCATCCAACGACTTACATTTACTAGTTCATCCATGGACTCAAACTGCATGAGTCCATCTTTTACAGAGCCTTAAGTAAATTCATGGAACTTTAGTGTATTCGAATTGTAAAGAGTATACATGTTTCAAAAACATTATTTTAAAAAAATATCCTAATACCCAAAAATAATTTAATAACATATCCATAATTAATATTTAACATTCTAACTCCACAAATGAAAGCAATAAAGTATAAACATAACTCAATACTTGACCTAACTGTTATATTATGCTTACTCTATCATTTATATTATTTTCTAGTTTAACAAATCGGAACAAAAATAATAATGAAAACATAAAATTAACTTTAGAAACTCTATATATATTGCAGAACATGGGCATTTCAACCTAAGTACCCAATAACATTGACCAAAACTGTTTATTTTGAGGTTAAAAATATGTATAAATTTAAACTCGTAAACTCATTAGTTAAATTAAGAGTTTATTGATTTTGTCAGAATTTATTTAAACTCGTACGGATTTACCAAAAAAAATTTACATGTGAGTTAACTCATTTTTGTATTTTAAGATCATAAAATCATAAGAGTTTAAGAATTAATTTGAGAGTTTAATAATCATGAAAATGACAATATATATTAATAAAGTATTTGTATTTATATGTGTAAAAAATAAAAAACTAAATTTATTTACTTATGATTATCCCAACATGAGTCACATTCTTTTTTTAACTCATTTGATAAAGATAAAATATGTTATTCTATGGAATAATTTTGAGATAGACAAGATTATAAGAGAGAAAATATATATTGAGGGAAGTAATTAGTGGGAATGGAACTTGAATTTATATTTAAGATTTTTCTAGCATAAGTACTTTAAAGGCAGTGAGTGTTTAAAAAATAGAAGAATATGCTAAAAATACTAATACAATAATACTATACGATTATCGATATCGAATACGAGTATAATATGGATATGTAACTAATTTTATAAGTATTTGTGGATCATATATACACATTTTTTGGGTCTAAATCACCCCCCCCTTCTGTTTTCTTAAAGCTGCTATTTACTCCGTGGGTACCATCTTCGATTTGAGAATTACAAGATTTCTCACATCGTGGATTGCTAACAACATATGAAACATGACATATCATTGTTGAAGTGTGTCCGTGTCAGATACATGAAAACACTCATATAACACATGTGTCCTACATGTCAGAATGTGTATGATTAAAAAGATTAATTTTTTTTTAATTTGAACACATCTCGAATACGCTTAGACATGCGTCGAACAAGTTTGGATATGTCTTAGACATGCTTGGACACATGTCGAACACACTTGGATACGTATCAGACACTTTTGGATACGTCTAAGACACGACTTGAACACGATCCATTAATATATATTTTTTAAATAGTTTCCATGATTAATAGTTTTCATGATTAACGTTCAATTAATAAGCCCGTAACATACCAAAGCTCAATCACATAACTAATGTCCCAAGTCACTATTTTTACACATCAATATTTTAAGTTTTATCTTTTCATACATCACTACTAGACTTTTAAGTTTTATCTTTTTACATACTACTATTTTTATTTATTTTTCTACCTTTTACTCGTACTAAATCGCAAATCACTTCGTCGTCATCCTGAAACTTGTTTCATACCAATATTCCTTCTAATTAATTTTTTTTATATACATATATTCATTCATGGTTAGTTCTATTAGGAAAAATTAGTTTAAAATTTTTTTTAGAATATATCAATAAAAATTATGCTCCATATTTTTAAGAGAGACTTATTAAGTAGTAAATATTAAGACATATGACATATATTAAAATATTTAAATCTTCAAACTTATAAAAATAATATTAATAAATTAAATTTTGTAAATTTTATATATAATATATTATATATATTATATATATATATATATATATATATATATATATATATTATATCTGTGTTTATAATTTTTAAATTTAATATGTTTACATATTCGTGTCCGTGTCATATTCCGTATCCGTATATGTATCTGTGCTTCATAGTTAACAACAGACTTAGAGTTGCTTGTGGCATAAGTGTTTAACGCTGCCTTTGTTCATTACACATAACAAGCTGTTTATGGCATAGAAGTTGATCCTTTGAATAAATATTTCCGACCCTTCTGAATGAAACCAATATTATTTTCTTTTCTTTTCTTCTGCCTACTTCTAAAGCAAAATTCCATCAAGGGTATAGTATACTACTCATCCGATTGAAACAACTTTTCCACCTCACAGACCATAAGATATCCTTCATTATATATACACACCCCAAGCCCATTTTTCCATGGCAAACTTGGCTAGTTGAGTATTCAATTTGCAAATGAAAAATCTGACATCAGAAAGGGAAAATGTAAAATTAATAATCAATCATTGCTCATCATCTCCAATCAAAAAAGCACAACATAGACAAAATTATTATTGGGTCATATGGACTGAAATTTGAAAGAGACCAAGCAACCACCCGCTAGCCATCTTCAAGTTTACTCATGATCACCAAACAATTAAAGCACCCAAAAAAAATTGACAACGAACCAAACTTCAGGACGCATGTCAGCACCCAGATAAAGGATTCAAATGAAAATCTCTTTCAAAGTGAGACACGTGTAGTATAATTTCTCCTGCACAACCAGCAACCGCAACAATTAGGTAACAAGCAGCAGCTGGATGAAAAGAAAGGTGACACTTGTAACAAAAGCAAAAGCATCCCTTCCTCCCTACTCAACAAGATGCACAGGTGCCCATAACAACAACTAGCTATTATCATCAAAAGCCCACAACTCTATGAGAAGGATGTAATGTAACAGACTAACAGTAGTTTTGCACAAAGGAGAGAGTAAAGGAGTGTAAAAAAAATAGGTAAGATGCCCCCAGATGTACTTCATTTTCGTCCTCTATTATCACCTCTAGTTCAATTTTCTCCTCCACTCATAACTCGGTCACAAGAAAATCAACCTTCTATTCACAAATATTGCCAAGGAACTAAAGGTATGAATCTCACCAAAAAGAAACTCATCCCTATCCTTGTTTTGATCCTTTCAATCATATCAATCCTTAGACTTCTGAGCCTCACTGTCAAGACTTCATCTTCTTCTTCCCCTGGGATATCATCTGTTGTGTCTCCAGCTCCTCAACACAACAAAGTTGCATCACATGCACCTGGATCCTCAGAGGTGCAGCCTAGAAGACCTCCCAACATCACCAACCTGACTGAGAAAGAATTCAAAGTTCTGTCTGATCTCATTGCTCTTAAATCCCCATGCAACCTCCTCATATTTGGGTTTCAGCCCCAGTACCTTGTCCTCTCTTCCATGAATGCTGCTGGTAGCACCATCTTTCTAGAGGATGACTATGACAAAATAAGCAAGGTAAGAATAAACTCCAACAGCACTCAAATATACAAACTTGAGTATAATAATATGCCAGCAAAAGCAGCTTACAAACTGCTCAAACACGCAAGGCAGAACCCAGCAGCATGTGCACCAAACCCCAAATTGCTTCAAAAATCAAAGTGCAAGATCGCATTGAAAAATCTACCAGCACAAGTGTATGAAAAGAATTGGGATGTCATGGTGGTAGATGGACCCAGTGGGGATTCACCAGAGTCACCAGGTAGAATGGCTCCCATTTACACTGCTAGTGTACTAGCTAGAGCTGGGAATACTTGTGATGTAGTAGTGCATGATGTAGATCGTATGATAGAGAAATGGTTTTCATGGGAATTCCTCTGTGATGAGAATTTGTTGTATTCTAAAGGGAAGTTATGGCATTTCAGAATCAGAGGTGACTCAAATTCCACAAGATTCTGCTCTGCCGGAGTAGGTATTGTAGAGAATTAGTAATAAGTGTTCTGATATAACGAACTAGATAATCAATTAGCATTTTTCACCTTAAACGTTCCACTGGATAACTATAGTTCAATTTCAATACCCTGAGAATTTTGCATACAATAACAGTGGCTGACATGAATAACTGTGAGGCAAATACTGATTATCTCAAACAAATTAAAGTCCTTTCACCCGGGCAGAGATCACTTCCTCCAAGGTGACTGATTAGTGGTACTGGTACATAAGGCATTTTCAGACGTGTAAGTCATGTAATTGCAAGTATCTTTCGTTTAGACTCAATATACACAAAAATCACACTTACTTGCCGACAGGTTACTTAAGCACATGAATAATTTATCAACATAAAACTCAAAATAGATCTCGTAACTAACTGGCAAGAATATTTCAGTATTTTCTTTTGTACACTACAATGGATGAAGATGCCTCAGGGAAAAGAGAAACATGTTAAAGCCATGCCTATCTTAGACTGTCAATAGAACCCCACGTTGAAAATCAAGCTGGATGGCAAAACCTGAAATCACCCAGTAACTGCACAAAATTTGGGATGACCGGTTAATAATGAAAATTGTAGCCACAACAGAACATGAAATGTGGCAAAATGGATTCGCTATGACTAGGACCACAATCAGTGATGCAGAGCCACAGGATTGACACAGGAACACGCCAATGTTCATTGTGTTGATTACATTCAGCCTCCAATGTAAAGGAAACTGAAATGCGTATATAATAATTTTGACTCCTTGAATATGTCTCCACAAATTTCACTCCCTTGCACCTCTTCTCCCACTGCACCAACAGAGAAATGACAATTGATGAACAATTATGTTCTAAATCACGTGATCTTTTTTTTTTTTCTTGTTCATAGTCCATACAATATAGAGGTTCAAAGATGACATATAAAACAAGATTTAATAATGTCAATTTAAACACAAATCATATTTGTTCACATCATTAAATCAATTTGACTATGACAGTACATGATTTTATGACAGAATAAAGAAAAATTACATTGACAATGAATTAAATTAAAATTAAACTCTTGTGTTTATGAACATTTTAAAGTTTCTCCTAACTTTAATGGATTTTGAACGATTTTAAAATCCAAATAAATGAAATAAAAATCATTACTCAACCCCCATCCTCTTCTCTTACATACCTCTTCGTTTTTGTTACAGCCCAACGCGGAAGCTGCCTATCCCACGAATTCAGTCCATGATCCAAACTGCATGGCTAGTCTAGACTGGGAACAACAAATGATTGGGCCGAATGGCTGCGTATATGTTCTAACTTGTAAGTAAAATGTTGGTTGGTCATTTCTCATACAAAGCCCATTTGGCCCATAGCTATAAGCCCATTCCTGAATTAGTGAATCCTGAGACCCCATCGGCAAGAATCACTGTACGGGTTTATAATGAGAAAAAGGCTTTGAGTTCAATTCTATTATTAAATGTGACAGCTTTCTTTTCCTAAATTTTTTTGTTATCAAAATAAAAATTACTGATTATAATAGAAGATTTAATTTTTTTATTAATCTATTTTCCCACTATGTACCCAAAAAAAATCTATTTTCTCACTAAAGATGTATAACATATTTAAGAAAAAAAAAAAAGAAACGTAGTAAGATTAACGGAGCGACATCTCTTCTCATAAACTTTTTATCAACTAAAAAAATTATATACAAGTCATTTCTTATTCTTGTTAGTGCACGGGATTAGAAAAGGCTTTGTAGATTTAGATACAGAAAACAGTTCACAGACTCGTAGAAAATGGGCTCAATTTATTTTTCGTTATTTTTCCTTCGTCAAGAATAAAGTGACTAAAGTTGACAGAAATTGAAACGGAGAAAATACCTTTCACCCGGTGACATCCCAGATAGAAAACAAAGTAACATTATTGTGCATCTTGATCGTGCTGGAACCACACACTAACTTTTTTTTTTTTTTGGGTACAAACCACACTAACTTTAATCTTTGAAGCCAGGCACCATTTCGGTTTGCAGGGCGGCATCACCCGTGAAATTTGGAAAATAATTTTTTTCTGCCACTTGAATCCAGCTTTGTGCCCTGGACCAAGCTTGTTTCATTGTCTTCTACAAATGATAGCACATTTGTTCCTCAAAGATAATATTATAAAATTATATTATGCTTCGTTGATTGAGTATTTATATGTTTTAAATTTAACAAAGTCTAAATAAAAGATGATTTATCTAAATCTAATTTATCAAATCCAAATACTATGAAATTAAATTCTAAATACACCAAAAGCTTGTCAATACATCCTATCAACATTTTTAAAAAAATGCTGTCATCAATGATGCTTCAATAATAAATTAATTATTTGTTTTCTTCAAAGTAAATTGTTACTTATATATTTATCTTATGCGCAAAATACTGATATGATTATGGAAAATACTTCCGTACAGGGTATATAGCTTTTGCCTTGTACCAATAACTGCCTGTTTGGTGGATGAAATTTGGGCTTCGAATTAAGTTTTAAATTTGATATTAGACCTCTCAATTTAATTATTTTATTTGTTGAGCACATTAAAATTAAAATTAAAATTATGAATCTAATTTCATAGAATTAAAAATAACTAATTTATACAATATCCAGTTCTTGCTTTAGATTTAAAATTATATTTCAAGCATAATTTTTTTTATTCTTATTAAAAAGCAGGAGTTAAAATTAAATTTTATATTTTATTGTTCATTGTCCTTGTTGTTTACGCACCTTTAACAACCATTGGCACACCATCGCCGCCAGTGCGCTCCAATCTCGTGGTTGTCGGTGTTCTCCTTTCATCTTTGCTATTGGCATCCTTTACATTGATATTTATCGGAGATGTATATCAACGCTATAAGTGTGTCTGTAATCTGGTAATTGACAAGGAAAGTTCAATTTAAATATTTTTATAATAATTTTTTTAAAATTTAATTATATTTTATAAATTAGTAATAATAATCTAAATAATAAAATTTCAATTCAATTAAGAATTATAAATTTATTTTTTCTAAATATAAAAATTAAAAATATTGATCAATTTCCAATTATGACAGAATTAAAATTAAATTGAAATTAGAATTTTAAACAGTAATTTTACTTATATAATTTCAAATGAATTTGAAAAAAAAATTAATTTATATTAAAGTTATCCAAATTAAATATGTAATTTTTGTTGAATTTACTTTTTTACAAAAGTGTGCATGTAGATTATAGGCCAAAAAAGTACATAATTTTTTTTGTCAAATTCAAAACTATTTACTAAGCAAATCTTGAAAATAAAAAGAAAGTGTAAGTATGGATCTCAATTGCTTTTTGTACATGTGATGTGACAGATGATATCTGGCAGCTACGGAAAAATGATGCATTATTTTAATTCTTATGCATTATTTAAATTCTTGTCTTTTTTTTATTCATTATTTAAATTCTTGCCAGTATTTTCAAGTTTAATTACCATTTTTAATTCAATTCAGATTTTTATATTATTTTTTAAATTATTTTTTATATTATTAATTATATTATTTTTTATCACTTTTTCTTACTTAATCATAATTATTTAAAAATAATATAAAAAAATGTATAAAAAATATATAAACATTATTTTTCTTTTTAATTAAGAGGCTCACCGAAGATCTCACAAAATAAAAATGGGTTGTAAAGAAAGTTATAAAAGAAGAGTAATGATATATAGTAAGAAAAAATTAACCAGAATTATCACAAAATATAAAGATAATTAATAGATAAAATAAAGTGATAGAAATTATTTATTTATTTAAAATTTAATAAAAATATCACATTATTTTGATATAAAAAATTCTGACAAATTTTTTAAATTTTCTAACATTTTTCATATAATAATATATTCAGGGATGAATATAAAAAATATTTAGTGAATGAACTAAAAATCATGAATCATGTTATTAAATATAAAAAAATTAAAGTTAACAAATAAAAATTTATTTACTCTTAAATTATTTAGTGGATTAAAATTAAATTATATTATTTTAAATTAAGAATAAATATACCATTATTTGTTCACTTTAGAAGAGTATTTTCCTTTCATTATATAGAAAAATTTATGAAAAAAGTGAAAAAAGTAAAAAAAAAAATATTTATATTATATATTAAATGCATCACAATAGTAATTGTCTTTTACATCTTGATTCATAGGTAAAATAAAGTTTTTAGATATATAGTTTTTAAAAAAGAGAAGAAAGTGAAGTTAAAAATGAGAGAAGCTAGTAAATTTATTATGTAAAAATTAAAAATTAATAAAAGAATGAGTTAAAATTGTAATATTAATGTATATAAAATAATTATGAATCACATGTTAAATATATATCAAGTATAAATTTTTTTAACTACATTAATTATACTGACCTCCTCTGAAGCTAATGCTTATAATATTGACACTTTTTTTATTTGAGAAATTACTCATACCTCCCATGCTTTGTATTTTTAATAGGACTTTGTGTAATACTTGTATATAAAATAGGGAAAGTACATGTAATTTCATAAACAAAAAAGAGTACTAAAGTATAATAACAATATATAAAATTAGGAATATGAGTATAATTTTTAAATGAGAGTGTCAATATAATAAATATTAACTTTATAAAAGATCAATATAATTATTTTTTTTTTTTTTTTAAAATAAAATAAAATATTAGTATCTAAAAAAATATGAAAAGGGGGTCAAGGCTCATGCACGCCTTCATTGGATCCATCCCTGAATATAACTATTAGAACAATAATTGCTTAAGAAAAACAAAATAATAAGTATATAAAAACATTATATTTTATAAAAGATATATATTAAAGATGATATAAATGTACTTGACATGCCTTATCATACGGCTGCACACGGTCGGGTTGGTTCAAGTTTAGAAAAAAAAAAGTCCAATCCAATTAAATGAAGTCGGGTCGGTTTGGGTCGGTTTTGATAAAAAAAATTCGAATAACCCAAATTGAACTAACCCAATTACAATTGGGTTGGTTCGAGTCGAGTAGTCAGGTTGTTCAACTTGTTTCTTTCTTTCTCTCTCGGATTCATTGATTTTTTTTTCAACAAACAAATAATATAATCAGAAAAAAAAAGAAAAACAAGATAATTACTGCAGATTGCACATTGCAGAACAACAAAAAATGAACAATGTAGTCAAACAAGAAGAAAGAAGCACACGGAGACAGTCGACTCCACAATCGACATCGACAACGGAGCCGCTGCCAGCGAGCCCTTTCGGTCCAACACATTTAGCGTTTCCTCAACAACTACTCCAGCCTCACCTTTTCGCTGTCGCTGTTCCTGATGATGTGACAGATCTTGTTTCGAGTTCCAGCCTTCGTCAGCGGGACAGATCTGTCGCTGGCGATAGTGGCCCTCGACATTGTAGAGGAAGACGTGACTTGGTCTCGGAGCTCAGTCTACTGCGACCAGTGCCAAGTTGTTGGTGAGTCTATTCATTGAGTCAGTAACAATGCAATGTTCCCAAAGCACAAAAATGGGAGGCAGGAGATGGAGTGTCGCTTCTGGTGGATGAGAGAGGTTAAGGTGAAGCTTCCATGGCGACGATGGATCAGGTGACGACAAAGCCATTTGAGACGACACTATTCCCAGACGATCTTGGAGCCTTGAACGGAGGGAAAGAGATCATCGAGAGGGAGACCGAAAGTGACAGAGAAGATGCTAATGAAGGAGTACGAGACGCATAGTGGAGAGCTAACGCCAGAGGCAGAAGATGGAGTGTCACTTCTGGTGGAGGCTGGGCTGATGAGAGTGGAGGAGGAATTTTGATAAGAGAGCGTTGAAAATGAAAAGGGTGGTGCTTAAGGTTAGATTTGGCAGAAAGAAGGAAGAGAAATAAGGATGTCGTTGTAAAATGACATCGTTTTAATTGGGTCGGGTCATTCGATTGATTTCTTGAACTTATTACTTGAACTAATAAGTAGACGAGTTGATCGGGTCTATTTGAACTAACTCGATAACTCGAACTAATCTGAATATTTTATATTAGATTAGATCGGGTTAGTCGGGTCATCGAATCGAGTTAAACTCATGTGCAACATTACATTATCGTGTCTAAAACCCAGTAAGTTGTTATATACCCAAAAAAAAAAAAACCCTCCGTAGGTTCCTTCAACCCACATGCCTAGGTATGGGCAAGTGAATAATCGGTTAACAGCGGCTTTGCCAGTAACACCCCATGCCTATAAATGGATATTTTCACCTATTAGCTAGGTTAGGGATTCAGACTTCCTCTCCCTGTACATTCTTTTATGTAAGAAACTCTACAAGACAACAAGTATGTGCCCCTAGAAGTACATGAACCACAACTAATCTCTTTCCTCCTTGATTTCGTAATTAAGCATCCTCGGAGCAAATACTTACAAAGTCCAATTATGGAAAGTGTGCTCCACAATCTCACATGGTGTGACTCTACAAGAGTTTTAGTCTTACAGGATCTGAACTTTCCTATACTTTCAAAAGCTAGCTACCTTTTTTGCCTGATTGGTTAAGTGATTTGATTGAACAATCTTGATCATTCCATTCCATTTTTTCCTTTTCTTCTTCGCTGCCTAGAAAGAGATTGAAAACAGTTCCGTCATTTTTGGAAATGCTTTCCTCCTTTATGTCAGTGAGTACTTCATATCATCTTTGCTGAACCTGAATCTTCACATGACAAGATGAACATTCATTAATTTCAATCCTATCCTTTCCAAAGTAATTGACAAATTTGAGTTGTAGCAGGATTTCATTACTACAACCTTCAAATGACCTAGCTAGCTAGATTTTCATCTTTCTAGTAATTAAAGATTAGTTCTAATTAAATGAAATTATTATGCTTTAACTCTATTGAGCTATTATTAAAATAAAATAAAAAAACTCTATTGAGCTGGAACGCCATACGTGGCAAAATATACTGCTTGTCTTCTATAATGGTCTTACATAGAAATTTACTAATCATAAGTACGGGTGTTGTGTACTGTGCACTGCATATCCCTGCGATACTGATAAAGATTTGCATGTCCCAGACATTAACTATGAAATAATTAAAAGGATATATCTTCTCTATAAGATGATGGTTCATGCAAGTAATTGCATCTGATATATACATATGATTCTCCACAATCCCAGCAAGAAACAGTATCACTTGACAATTATATGCGGACAACCTGAAAAGACAAATGTTAAGGTTTTGTCATGATGACTAGTTTGATGGATCGGAAGACATGCCCTACATCTTTATCGTGCTTTCGACTTTCTCAACGAAATTGATTGATTGTTCTAGCATTTCTATGATTGTAACCAAATAAAATATAAAAGACAATGTAACTGTGATTCAGCTGGTCATATGTCGGAGTACGGTCATGACCATGGTGATATGGTAATGTTATGTTTTAACTAAGTTCGGATTCGCTAAGCATTATTGCTTTTCTGTGGTTGATATAGAAGTTCTTTGTGGGGAAAAAAAAAACTGTAAATGAATTTAATTTTTCCCTCGTGGACAAGTAGACTACTCATTTTGTATGGGAAACCGTATCTTTAATTATCTCCCATCTTTTTCTGCTGATTTTGAAGCTTCATAAGAAAAAAGGTAATTAAAGTTGTAGTGCCAGTTGCAAACAAAACATCTGATTCTGATGAAAATAACTGATGAGTGATACTGATTCAACGATATACAGAATAGTGGAGTTCAATAGGTGGCGTTCGGAATTATTATTATTATTATTTTAAAATGGTATTGAAGAATGCTGATTTCTGTACCCTACAGCAGAAAAGGAACCATTGTGTACTAAATCCTACATCCAAATAGAATCAGAATAAATGTTGTAACTACAAGCATCATTTATTAAAAGGGAAGCATGCAGAAACTTTCTTTTGAAGCAAGTTGAGCTATATAATTGTTAGAAAAAGACCGCTAGTGGTTAGTAAGCCAATTCATGAGGAAATAATATTTAGATTATTACTCTATAAAATAAGATTATATTTATATGGGATTAAATTGAGGACTGGGTACAAATTCAACTTATCAGGATTGCGACTTCATGCCTTCCCTAACGTTTCCAAAACGTACTTTTGGCAAAGTCTATGATCTGCCCCCACTAGATACTTTTTTCAGTTCATAATAGAATCAAAGTGGCTAGTGACTACTGTATTATTGTGCCACACCCTTGACACTTTTAACTGTATCTGAGCGTTATGTTACTTAGAGGGTTGCTGACAGATCAAGCTAATTCCAATCTTGCAACATCTTTGAAAAGGAGAAACTACTGTTCACTGATTGATGCTTTTAGTCGGTAATCCGATCCAATATGGACAGAGGGATAGTGGGTGTTAGTTTGGTCTGTGATATGAGCAAAAGTTAAGAAGTTGAATACAAGTGGATACAGCTATCTCGTCTTGTGATTGATGCTATACTATGCTTTTTGTTCTGATTCATTTGTTCTATCGTCATCGAAGTTCCCAACTTGGGCCTTCTTGTTTCACCATATCTAACTTCTTGACTCACGAAGACCATCTAGTACCCTTATTCGTGATCAGTTTCAATACTATATATGGGAGAATATATTACCTGACTAATTGCGACTTTAATTAGACTCAAGATAATATAAGCTACGTTTGATTAATTTTTACTTAATACGAACAAAAGCCAATAGTACTACTGTACTAGGGTGCAGACGAGGATAGATTGGACAGTCATCTGATGATTTTGATTGAAGAATGAAGATTGTCCCTCATCTTGGACAATATATTTTCCTGCACCATCAATTATCCACAAAAAGTTCTGATGCTATCTTGGTTGCAATCCTCGAGATATATAACAAACAAGTTTCTGAAAACTACACAACAGGGGTACTATTAATACTACCCACTTCTTCAATTCTCGATTCTGCTTTATCCATTTAACCAAAAACTAAAAAATAAAAATTCATTTGCAGAATTAAACTTGATTTGATCTTCACCCTCTCACGGCACCTCATTCGCGTAAGCATGTATTAATTGTACGGCCTGTTCTTCCCGAAACACATCTTCAAAACCAAAACATAGATATAACCAAAGACGAAACATATGACACAACAACAGTTAATTAACTAACTCACTCAATCAATTAATTTCTCATAAAGCATGAGAAATTATTACATACTCTTAATTAACCATCAACTAATACATGCTCCAAAAACGTCTTTATTATTAATTTTAGGCATAGTTAAGCAACTTTTGGATTTTAGGCATATTAACTTAAAATCAACAAACAATTGTAACTGAAAAAAAAGGAAAAGAAGCTTGTTAATTAATTTGTGAGTTATTGTTTATGAAGGCAGGAGTGTTATTATTTGAGTTGGTTCCTTAATTATATAGGTTAGAAACAGAAGTAAACAATAAAGCATAGGAGGCAACACAGAGAAACAAGGGTGAAAGCACAGCACAAAGGTGGATGATGGAGGAAGAAGATCAAGCATGCTTGAACCTTTGCCTGCAGGAATGGCAAGTGATCTCCATGCACGTAGAATCAACCTGTCTAGTGGCCCTCTCTTTCATCCTCTCGGCGCGTTCAACCTCCTCTCTTGCCCTCTCCCACATTTGCCTTGCGCGTGTGAACTCCGACTGCGCCATCTCCATCTCCCGCCGCGTCAGCTCCCTCACCCTCTCCGCGTACGCCTTCTCCATCGCCGCCAGCCGGATTTGCTCCGCCGCCTCCCACTTCAGCGCCTCCACACCCTCGCACATCAGCACCGCTGGCGGACGCATGCTGATCGATAGCTGCAGGTCCAGTGAGGGACGGTCCTCCGTCGTCGACCACGTCGACATCGTCGATCGCAGCCGTAGAAGGGAGGAATCGCCGGCGCCGTGAGAGCGCGATGAGGGTAGAAGGTCGAGTTCTCTGTTGTGTTGGTCTTCCATTTGAGAAAGAAAAAGAAGAAGAAGAAGAAGAAGAAATGGGTAGGGTAGAGAGGGAAGAGGAGGAAACTGTTTTGATCGGGTGATGGCGAAAGAAGGAGTTTAGAGTTTGGACTGAACCCCCGTAGTGATAGCTATATATAAACAACTTCACGTGACGAAATGACCAGTTTGCCCTTGCTCGGCCGAACATTGTCTTTTAAACCAAAAAAAAAAAAAAACTTATATACTATATTTATTGGCATGCATACTTATAGTATTATGTATTATGTTTTTTAGTGGACTTGTGTAATACTTTCATATTACATAAGAATAAGATTTTCTCAATATTTGTAGGTTGCGTTTGTGAAATTAAGAAAAATACTTGCTATCATTTTTTTTTTAAACATACTATAAAGTGTACGGGCAAAGCTAAGATTTTTATCTTCATGTGTTATGGATTAATTTTCCATTTATTGAGGGGATTAATTAAATAAAATTATATATTTAAAAAAATTAACATTGAAAATAAAAATTAATGGTTGAGGGATTGTGGGTTATATGAAGTTTGAGTTAGGCTATCATTTAAACTTGAGTTGCACACGGATCCAAATCGATCTATTGACCCAATCAATCTAACTCAATCCAATATAAAATTTTTGAGTTAGTTCGAGTCATCGAATCGGTTTGGATAAAACCCCAAAAAATATGTGTGATTATTGGTTCGAATGACGAGTTCAATAAACTAACCCGAATACCTGACCACTCGATCACTCGATTATAGCCAAAATCAACAAAATTGCAGCCAAATGAACTACATGAGTAGGCAACTGAGAGTCGCAACTAAAATCAACATCAGGCTCAACTCTTGAAGTCGCGGCTTGTAGGAATGGACGACGGCGGCAAACGCTAGGGGAGATGACGACAGCGCAAAACTGGGGAGCACCATGATGACGTAGATCGGGGGAGCACCACGACAACGTGGGTTAGGGGAGACAACGACGACACCAATTTGGGGATCACGATGGCAACATAGATTTGAACAATGATCTCTTTCTCCTCCGACATGAAGGCTACGACACAGAGAGATCTCCTCCGACACAGATCTGCATAGAGACTTCATCGACGACCATGCCTGCGGCTCTGTGAGACGACCACGCATGCGACAGTGAGCACGAGTTGCGACGGTGAGCACACAAAGACCTCTGTCGGTGACCATGCCTGCGAAACGACCATGACTGCTACGCGAGCACGACCTGTGACGATGCCTTGATCTACTCCTCAATGTCGTTGGGAATTTGGTGTGTTATTTTCGACGTTGGCGGCACAGATCTGGACAATGAGATCCTTCGGGCGAATCTGAATGCATTTGATCTTATATTTTTAAGTTATACTTGTAGCACATTTCATCACTCGAGCAATTCACTTTTGGTCCAACCCGATGACCCAATCTGTTTATAGGTTGAGTTGATTCGATTCGAGTTACTAAAATTTTTTAAAAAATCGACCTAACTCAACCTGAACTTGATTGATTGATTTGGATTTTATTTTCCTTTGAATTCGACTTGTATGCAACTTAAGTCAAACAGTGTAGATTGTTTTTGAAGATATTGAATGAAGTTACTAATGTAGTTATTTATTCACATTTCTTACTAGTTATTTTATGTTATACTTAACTAAATTGTAACTTTTATATTTTAATATTTATTTATAATAAAAAATATTTTTTATAAAAAAATTTATTTATTTCGAGATAATTTTAAAATTTATAATTAAAAATAATAATTTTATAGGGTAAATAAATAACTGAATTGTGAATAATTTCACTTTGTAAAAGAAAAAATCCTTTAATGTGAGTATTTTATATAATCTTATCATATATGAAAAAGGAAAACACACAAATGTACTATGAGTATTCTTTATAATAATCAATAATAAAAAATAGACGAGGATGAAGGAGTAATTTTGGTAAAAGGTGGGGATGGGGGATTTTAAAAAGTGGGAAATTCCGTTATGAGAAGAGGGAAAGGGAGGGAAAATAACGGATCGCGTTATTGGGATGATGCAAGGGAGGGACTGGTGGTTTGAGAGAGTAAAAAGTTTGTGGTACCTTTTTAGTTTCTCTGAATATTTTAATAAATTTTGACTTTTTCTTTTCCGGGATATGAGACGAGCGAGCATGGAGTATATGGGTGTGGGTATGTAATAATTACAGTCGCACGTGCGCGCTGATGGAGAGGTGCGAACTGATAAATAAACTATAAGATGATAATGTTAGTTTTTACTTTTTACACTTATATGCACATCTTTATATTTCTTAATTTGTTATTTTTATTGTTTTACACTATAGCTATATTTCTCGGAAGGAGATGAGTGGTTTAGTGAATGATCATACTTCAAACATCTTTATTATATATATACGCCAAAAAAAAATCTTTATCATATATATATAGTCAAGTCTTGAAGAATTTGGATAGTATTAAACTATCAATTAAATCACAAATTCGTTGACTTTTTTTATTAACAACTGTTAAAATGTTAGTTAATTATAAAAATATTAATATAGTATGAAAATTGTTATCAAATTAAGCTATTAAGTATTATAATATATATATAATTATTATCAGATTAAGTTATTAAGTATTATAATATATATAAAGATGTAAGAAAAAATCATACAAATAATTATCTATTAGATTTATAAGGAAAAAAATGTATTATAACTCGTTTATATAAACACACTTAAATATAAAATAAATAACAAATGTGACCAAACCACATGTAAATTTGTGCATAACAAGTTTAATATGATACAACATAAATTAAGAGATAAATTTAATGTAGAAAATAAGTGTGTAATTTTGTATATATAAAGTGTTATTTTATATAACATTAACTTTCATCAAATCATATAACTAGTAAAGTAATTATTATGTCATATTAAAACTTAATTAATTTCAATAACAATCGAGTTTTATCCTATTAAGTGAGAGATGATTATATAAATCAATTGAGACCAATGGGCTTTATCATCAACAATCACATTTTCCACTTTAAAAAAAATCGCATTTTCAATAAAATCATTTAAAGTAAAGTCTTTTTTTAAATAGTTGTAATGTTGATCAATATCATAAAAAATCTAACCTAGTTTAATACAATCCTCATCTTTTATCCAAGTTCATGACATAAAATTTGGTAATAAAACACGATATATGCAGTTTTGTTTTTGTTTATTTTTTTAACATAAACCTTTCATGCACATTAACGCTCCATAATTTTATAATTGTAACAACTCTTATTAATATATGTAGTTTTTTTCGTTGTACACAAGGATGTCATTGTGTTAGCTTAAGTTCCTCTTAGAATGATGTTATAAGGGTTCATTTCCACGTTGAACTAGTGCATTTAGGGTTTAATATATGTAGAATTTTTTTTTCTTATGAAATTTCTTCACACTTTTTGAATATGAGATTAATTATTGCTCGGGGTACTGACATTAATCTTATTCATAAGTACTTTCCTATGATCATGTAGAAGTCATCCATCTACTAAACTCAAGTTTGCTTACAATTTAACCCATACATTTTGAGTAATACACGCTAAGTTTAATACTTAATTAATTAATAATAATGTTATTCTTATATCTCATTTTTTATATTTTTATTCTATACCTCTCTTATTTTATTTTATTTTTAAATGAGAGGAGTTCATATTCTCTCTCTTATATCTCTTGCTTTTTTACATAAAAGAATGTGGTGAGCATGGATGTAGAAAATGAGATATAGGTTTAACATTTTTGGTTAACTAATTATTTTTTATTATTTAATTTTAATTTAGCATATTAACTTGGCTTTATTTTTTAGAAATTATTGCCAATAGAAATTGGATCCTTTGCTTTAATTTGGCGAGTTGAATGAAAACTTGAACAGTTTGAGCGAGTATTACTTTATTGTCATATTTTTTGAATTGTTTTTTCAGTAAGTGTTGCATAAAATAACTATAAAAATAATTTTATAAAATATAAATTTTTTTAAAAAAATCCAGGCAATAAAAAATTTAAAAAATAATTACAATAAAACAACTATACTCTATTATAATTATGAATTATTATGTTGAAAATAATAATAATAACAATATAAATGTCTTATAAAAAATTTGCTTTACAGAACCAATAAATAAGAATATAATATTTTTATTGTGAAAAAAATATATGTATTTTCCCCCGCGAGTTTGTCGTATCGTGGGTTATGTGAAATTTTTATTTTAGTGGAAGGAATTTTATAGCTTTTTGGTAGGGCTGGGATGTCTGCCCCAGAGAGCTAAAAGGTGGAGCCACTTTCTATATAAGCATTCAGCAACCCACGCCCAAGCTGCGGGCAGGTTAGCACGTGGGAGAGTGGCTAATGGCTACGGCCTGATAGGGAGGGGCTGACCATGATTGTGCTTCACTGACTCTCACAGTTAGGACCCTTCATCTAGAGAGATTATTGCATAAATTTAGTATATCTAAATTATATGTATTGGACTAAAAAGTATTGACATATTATTAATATAATAATAAATTTAATATTTATTTAATAAAAATTAATGATATATTTAAAATTAATACATTAAAATACATTAATTTACATATAAATATCTTTTTTTCATGCCAACATATATGCAAGGTACATGCAGACTGGTCAAATATGTGGGCTAGCTAGCATGAGATGAGCGAGAGTGGAAGAGAATATAACTTGAGTGAGTAAAGATTGAGAAATACTAGTCAATGAGATGTTAAAGAATCTAATGCACAACAAATTGTGAAAGATAGAATTATGTCTACAACCTGCAGAATAGTTGCTTATAACTTGTATCAAGTTAAAAGCAAATTATTTTAAAATTTTAGAAATTGATGTGGTCTGCAGACTGCAATCGAAAAACTCCTCTTGTTTTTTTTTTTTTTTTAAATAGAGAAGTTAGAAGAATGGAAGAAAAAGAAAAAGAAAACATTACTTATTTATAATGAGTCCAACCGATATTTGTAATAAAAATCTTGAGATAAAGTTTTGATGTGGATAGAGCTAACTAACTGTGTTATGTGTATGTGTATTGATTTAGTCTTATATTTATCAACAAGAAAAAAAATACTATAAACCTTTTTTTTATCTGATAAAAAAAAGGAAATATAAACAATTTTTTTTTTAATTCTGGTTGAATGCTAAGTGCTTTATACTTTGAGAAATATTAACATTTTATATTGAATACAAACATTTATATTTATATTAAAAATAGTTATTCACTTGTACCTTTTCTATTCAAAGATAAATTTTTATTTTATTTTATAAAATCTCACAAAATTCGTTCACAATGTGAGACTTGAAAGATATTTCTTTCACACTTAAAAGTTTTTAAACTAACTCCAACATCAGACACAATTTAAGTGCAATTATTCACGATTAGTTTATTCCTTAGATGAATGGACTTATATTTTATTATTTTTGCAAGCAAAGTTATTTAGTGACACAATAACACTACTTATAGTTGAATTGTGCATTTAGATCATCTACTATAACACTATTATTAAAAAAGAACGTTTGATTCCTAGTGACGTCACTTCTAAAGATAACCTAGTCGTATTGTTCTAAGCTTGAAGGGTTAGCCTTACATTTAAAAGGTGTAATGATATCATTAAAAACAAAAAAAAATTATGACTTGTAGTAAATTGTTTCATAATTATTTTGAGTGTTTATTTTTTTTTTCTGAAGTTAGTGAATTATTTGTTTTCATGTCATGTATGTAAAATAAAAAGAGAGAGAAAGATTAATGCTGGTAAAATATTTGATTATTTTGAGCACGTATGACATTTTATTATTATTTTACAATAGAAATGAAAGAAATAACTTATAATGAATTTTCATTCCAGGCAATGTTGAATTTTGATAACAAAACTTTATTTTATTCGTATTGACTTATAGTTTAAAGGGAATTATAGATATATTTTAACCAATAAAACTAAAAAAAAAATATATCTTGAAATTCACTGAGACATATATAGTCATATACTAGTATTATAATAAAATTACCATAAAAAATATTTGAATGAGAAATAATTAAGATGATATTTATAAAGTGTGACTCAAATAATAAGTAAATTTGAGTTAAATGATTGAGGGATATAAATTTTTGAAAAAAAGTTTATTTAAAGTGAACTTATGTCAAATGTTAGTAAAGAAGAATGTATCTACTTTTAATTTAATAAAGTACATTATGATCTTAACCCACTAAATGATCTAAGAGTAGATATACTATTACTTACTCATTTTAAAGAAAAATCACTTTTAGAGTTTGGAAGAACCTTTTCCTGAATTTTCTTTATTGACAAAGTTTTAATAACAAAACTTTATTTTGTGCATATTCATATCTACAGAAAGCTTTAAAAAAAGGAAAAATATATAAACATTCCTTAAACTTTATGTCATTTTGAAATAGCCACTATGAATTTTCAATTTCTAGTCAACAGTCCTTAAAATTTTTAAAATCAAAACTTGCAAATAAACTATTTTGTCTACTAATTAAGCTAAAATCAATCATCAATTAACTTGCATGTGTTTATTAATATTTATGAAAATATATAATTTACCTATATTATTTTTAAGATAAATTTAAAATATTTTTATCCTTTTTGTTTAGATCAAATAATTCAAAAAGAAATTAAAATTAGAAGGAGAAATTCTTTTAGTCTTTTTAAAAATAATATAAATAAATTAGATATTATCATATATATATTATTAATCAATACGTACGTTTAACTTAGTATATGATTTATTTACAAATTATAGAAAATTTAAGGACTTTTAATCTGAAACTAAAAGTTTATGGTAGTTGTTTCAAAATGAGGTAAAATTTAAGATGTGTTTATGTATTTTTCCAAAACAAAAAAAAGGAAAAATACAATTTTTTTGAAAAAGAAAGAAACTGTTAAAACATGTAATTAGAAAAGTTTATGGTAACTATTTCAAAATGTGGTAAAGTTTAAGGTGTGTATATGTGTTTTTCCAAAAGAAAAAAAAAAGAAAAGAAAAGACAAATACAATTTTTTTAAAAAAGAAAGAAACCGTTAAAACATGTAATTAGAAAACAAATTTATTGTTGAGAGTGGGATTTGAACCCACGCCCTTTCGGACCAGAACCTTAATCTGGCGCCTTAGACCAACTCGGCCATCTCAACCACATATTATTAATGTTGCAAACGATTTTAATAACGAAATAATATAACACGGACCGTTGTTTAGTGTATTTGGCTATTCGTGCCTGCCTGTGGAGTGTGGAGTAAAATAAAATAGTATAAAAATAGGACAAATTGATCTTTAACTTACAGTGATGCCTTTTGGTATGGTCCCTATGTCCGTGCTGTGATTACTTTAATTTGTTGCTCACCTGCTCCATTTCTTTTCCTCTTTTGGACTTTTGAGTTTTGAAACTTCTATTTTAAAAGTTTTTTTTTGTATAATTATAAGTTTTGAGTTTCTACACTTCTATTATAAGAGTTTATTATTATTATTATTATTATTATTATTATTATTATTATTAAAAAGAATAAACCAGGGTCTTCAACTTCCATTCAGAATAGATTTGCTGGGCTACTTTAATTAAAAAGAATACATTCAATAGCTATGAATATAATAATTATAATTACAGCATAAAAAAAATCCTATATGCCTGCTTAATCTCAAAATAAAACTATATATTCGAGTGAAATGATAGTAGGTCCGTCTTAAATATATTTTTTAAACAATGCTTTGATAAAAAATGAAGTTATAATATAGTGCTCTACATAATAATCCATACATCATAATAAGAAGTGAAACTAAGACCAAAGGAAAAATGAGATACGTAAATATGGAAAAGGATTGCAATGCAAAAATAAAGAAATTAAGGAAATAAGGCCCATAAACAGCTTCGTGTATGCTTGGCTGGGCAACCCACGTTTGTGGAGGGTGCAAATAGAGTTTCATTCTCAATTTAATCTGTCTGGTATGTTTAATGGAATTTTGATTTCAAATCATAATTTGAGTAGAAGTGAAATATCGAGAGTTCATTTTATGTTGGGCTGGAAATATTTACAGCCAATTTTTTTTTTCATATAAAAGTATCAAAACATAAATAATTTCAGTGCAAACTTTTGACCAATTATATTAAGTTTGTAAAATTAAGTTAATCTAAAATTAACTTTATAAATTATAATTCAAACACATACTTAAATAAGTACTTATTCAAGTAAAGCAAAAATTAATTCCACTATCATAAGTGTGGTATAAAATAAGCTGAATATCGTTGAATATAAACTTCGAGAAGGACTTATGTAAAAATGAAAATTTGACAATTTAATCATGCTCCCATTGAATACTTTTTAATCCTATTAATACTAGTCAGTTTATTCACTGTAGTTACAGTAAAATATATCCTTCGCCTTTTGACCATTCATTTGTTTTCAAATGCAATCGATTATTGAAGAGATGGAGTGTTCAATAATGCTTAGCGAGTGACATATTTTACCCAACCAATAATTCAGATGCAAATATTTTCTTAATCATTGATCATCAAGCTCCGCATTGACCCTTGCTATTGTCACTATGTTATTTATAACATGTGAGATGCAACATGGACGTGTCTCATCATTTGATTATGTAACAAAGTGGCGATTGGTATGATGGAAACTAGCAAAAGGTGTCAAATCTAAAAATAATATTAAAAACATAAAACTACACACCCTTAATTATATGACTGATGTTTCTTTAGTTGTGTTAGGTGATAAATTTTAATTTTGGATTCAACAGAGAAAATGCCTCAAGTGTATAAACATGAGGTTACCTTTCAACGAAAAATGACATGACAGAGAATGATGAAAGATGTTAGCCATAATGTAACTTGATAATGAAAATAGCTAAGTTACAATTTGACAAAATTAATGCTGACAGGAGAACATTATTTGACAAGAATGACTAGAAGATCAGTTCTGTCAAATGATGCATAAAGCTGTTGAAGATGCTAGAAGATCAGTTCTGTTGAATGATGCATAAACCTGTCGAATATGCTAGAAGACTAGCTCTGTCGAATGATGTATAAAGTTGTCGAAGATACAAGAAGATTAGCAGAAATTCTAATTCGACGGATGGATGTTGATATTGGAAAAATCTTCTAAGTGTTGAACCGATGAAAGTACTAAATGGTCAGAAGTTGATTTTGTCAAAAGTTGAGCAAAGTACTAGTGTCGAATATGTAGCATATAACTTCCATATACGTGTCTAATTTTTAGGAATCAGTTATTTTCATAGTTTACCTATAAATATTAGGATTCACAATGTACAAATGGTTGAATACTTGATTGAAATCCTAAACATCTCACTCAAACAGATACACGGCAATAGATCAAGTATTCCTTCCACTCTTTACTTTCAAGCAAGTTAAATTTCCATGCAATTTATATTCAACCTTTTTATATTTCTGCACTTGTCTTTCAATTTCCTTTACTTTTCCTGCACTTTAAATTCACGTCCTTTTACATTAATGTTCTTTACTTTTACTGCACATTTAAACTTTCTGCACTTTACATTTCTACACCTTATTTTCCTTGCACTTTACATTCTATTGTCATTTACATGCTTTCTTTTAAACTTCTGCTCTTTAATTTTCTGCATCAGTTTCTTTAATTTATCAAAGCTTTCTTTTCTGAACTTCTGTTTATTTCTTTATACTTGCATTAAAGTTTATTTTTTAAGTTAATTTTCAAAACCTACGAGATTACCACATAACTCTGAGTCCACATTCATCTGATTTTCATTATTTGTTTGTCGGACTTGGTCTTAACCAAAAAACACCATAAACAAATTGGCACGCTTGGTGGGACGAGTTCAGAGTAACTCGTAGTGTCAACAGGAAATGGTTTTATGCGTTTAAGAAGTGGAAGATTTATCTACTATTTTCAAAGTACGCAAACCATGAGTAATGTAAGTAGTCAGGCGTCGGATATACCTTCGACAGCCGTTACTGTGCCTCTCTCGACCGTCGCTAGTATTGGTTTGGTGGAGGATGTTATAGCAACTGGTGCTCTCCGGAGTAATCTAGTATTTGAACAAGTGTTGCCTGGAATAACTCAGTCATCACCGAGTCAGCTAAGTAACCAAAGCATAATAAACTCAAATTCGAGGTTTGTACCCTAATATGGGTTGCTACCGAATTATGTGCCTCCTGTCATGTCACAAATGGGACTTGGCTCCACTTTGGCCAATACTGTCGGCCAACCAGTGGTTTTACAAGGCCAACCACAGATAAGTATGACCTTAGCAAGTTTTGGTAGCCAAGGAATAGGGGTTGCAGGTACAAACAATCAAACTCTCTTTCGACAAGAAAGATTGAATTTGGGACCAGTTTTCCCAAATATGTCGAGAGATAATCCGCAAAGTGTAACAGGGCCAACTGTAAATTCTTTGGCCAGCTTTCGACAACAAATGGACGAAAGCAACCATGACATGGTGCATATGTTCACTCAGCAAATGGGTGCCGTGATTATGCCAATCATGGAAAATACAAATAATGTTTGCAGCGCATTGGCTCAGCAAATGGCAAGGCTAAATCGAACCTTGGGAGTAGGTGATTTGGCCAATGGCAATACTCAAGGAGCCTAGTCTGGGGTAAATAGAGAAATGGTTGCACTTCAGGCAAATGTGGGGCAAAATCAACAAAACTTAGATCAACCTGGGCAGAATGATCAGCCACGCTTAGAATATGGAAATGTCCATATGCTCCGTCGAGGAAATGAAGATCAAATGGCTAGAAATGATGTAGCCATTAGATTGCTTCGACAAAATCTTGGGGGCACCAAGTAGTTAAACAAAATGTAAACCAAGTAGTGGAACAAGTGCTGAACAGATTTGGTTTCAACGTTGGCTATGCCAACCAGCCATATTTTGTGTCAGCATTTCCTGAATGGGTCCAACAGGCAGAAATGCCTAGAGGAGTTAAGATTCTTAAACTCTCCAAGTTTGCAGGAGAAAGTGGGGAATCAACCGTCGAACATGTTGCATGGTTTACAATAGAGATGGGGGGGTTGGCCACTGTCGAAGGCCTTAAAATGAGATTCTTCCCAAGGTCCCTTGCAAAGAATGCTTTTTCCTGGTTCTCGACATTAAGACCAAATTCAGTCCACGCCTGGGCTCAATTGGAAACAAGCTTTCATGATCAATTCTTTAGAGGAGATTTGAAAGTGGGACTTACAGATCTCTTTAATATCAAAAGGATGTATAATGAAACTGTCGATGACTATCTTGCTAGATTTCGACAAATGAGGAGTAGATGTTTTACCCCTATACCTGAGGTCAAAATAGTAAAGATAGCTGCAGGTGGTTTAGATTATTATATAAGGAAGAAATTAGTGAATCAACATTTGGTTGATCTTGCCCAACTAGGTGAAAAAGTTAGGCAAATCGAACAACTAAAAGTTGAAAAGATTCAAAAATAGAAAAGATTTCTTAAAAGAGAAAAAGTGGCATTTATCGGATTAAGTGAATCCGACAATGAGTTTGAAGGCAGCGATGATGAGTTTGAAGTTAACATTGCTGAACTTCATAACGGTCCTCCTTATGTTTGCCAGGTTTTATAACCTAATAGAAACAAGGAGAAAATGTGTTATGTCAATAGGAAAACATATACATTCGACGTAACCAAAGCCGACAAGATTTTTGATTTGTTATTAAAAGACAAACAAATTAAACTGTCGGAAGGACATAGGTTACTAAAGTTTGATGAAATAAAAGATCAAAAATATTATAAATTTCATAATAATTTCGGTCATGTTATTAATGAATGTGTTCGTTTCAGAGACATAATTCAAAAAGCAATTATGGATGGACGTTTGAAGTTTGCAAACAAGCTTAAAGCGGACATGAAAGTTGACACAAATCTGTTTCAGGCTGAAGTATCTTGTGTTGATCAGCAAGTTCCTTTAAATGTTGGGATGCTCAACATAAAGAAGTTGCAAGAGTTCGACGTGGATACAAAGGATGCAACTGACATATATCCAAAGCCAGGTGAGTGTCTTGAGGCATTTCTTGAGAGAAAGAAAGAAGAGGGCAAGGTCAGGTTGTGCTCAAGATGTAATGCAGTATACGATGAGCTTACTATGAAGAAAGCTTCTAAAGAACAACCAAATGTCCAGTAGGGCAAGAAGAAAGTTCTCAACAGGAAAACCTGGAAACCACAAAAGCCTTTTCATGCTCCAAGGCCAAAGCCAGTCTACATGCCTAGACCTAACATGAATGGATGGTTAGTGGAACCACATGAGCCTGTGGGAAACAGAAATTATATCGGGCCAGTTAAGACCAGAGTGACACCTTCTAATGTTGCAGTAGATAGATGGATAAAGAATTTTGTAATGGCTAGACATACGTATTTTCAATGAAATGTGTCTGCCAGGAGGAGTAACTTTCGGGGGATCAACCTTTTTGGAATGAAGACTACTAGAATGGCAGAATTAATCCAGGAAAAACCTCGATTGACCAAGATGTAGCAGGGCCATCAAAGGTTCTTCCAATGTCGAAGAGTAAGAAAAGGAGATTGCAGAGATTAAGACAAGCACAAAAAAGAAGAGATATGGCTGAAGGGTTAGTGATCAAGGAACAGCCTGTAGAAACAGGTTGTTTGGTGGTCGAAAAGAGGTCAGTGCTTAATCAGGATAAAGATGGTAGAAAACTAAAAAGTGTTGTTATCAAGGGATCATTTCTAGGGGAGCCGACAACAAATGAAGTTAGATGGCTTGATACGGATGATGAATCCCGACGAGAAAGGTTGGCAGAAATAAGAAAGGGTAAGCAGGTTCAAAGGCCAATTCCAAATAAAACAAAAAGGAAATGGCCAATTGGACTGATTGCAGCAGAAAAAGAGGCAAGAAAGAATAGTTTATCATTCGAGAAGAATAAGGAGTTAGTTAGCTCAAAAGTTGTAAAACCGACAATGGGAAAAGAGCAGACTAAGGACACTGAAATTGAAAATAGTAAGAATATTGAAGACTGGTCGGAAGAAGAAATCAGGAGAATTTTAGACAATCCTGATCAAGATGTTGAGCGGAGGAAGAAAGTACTGGACATTAGTAAAGAAAAAGGAAAATTGGCAAAACCTAATTGCCAAAGTATGGACTTGGCAGCCGATGAAGTTATTGAGGCCTTAAATGATCCAAATGATCTATTAGGCCTTAGTGACAATGAGTTCGATATAGACATCAATTGGGAGGGGCACTTGGATGAAATCTTGATGGCTATGGATAGTAGTTTACCGTCGAAAGATTATTTTAGGATTGGAAGGCACGTAAGTGATGAAGAGTTATCCGATGAGGAGGAATTCTTGAAGTCAATGAGTGTGAACTTAGTTTCGGTGTTACTTGCAGACTTTGAAAGGTATCATGAAATTGAGTACACTGGGGAGAATGAAGAATATTTCGATGACCTGGATGATTATTGGCTTATTTTCCAGGACAATATGGTAACAGTCTTCGACAATACGGTTCAGCTCGAGAAACCGACAGAAGACCAGAAGGCTCATTTACAACCGTTACATATCAAGGCTCTATTAGAAGGAAAGCCCACCAATAGAGTTTTGATCGACCGGGGGGGGGCAGCTATAAATTTAATCCTAAGGGCAATGCTCAAAAAACTTGGGAAAGATGAGTCAGATTTGATGTCGACAAACATGATAGTAACTGATTTCAGTGGTAAAACCTCCCCGTCGGATGGAGTGATGATGTTGAAAGTACAGGTCGGATCTGTTGCAAGGCCGATGTTATTTATGGTAATTCCGACGAAGTCAAGTTACAATCTTTTGCTAGGAAGGGATTGGATTCATGCCGTTGGAGCAATACCATCAACGGTTCATCAGAAGCTCATTCTTTGGAATGAAAATGACCAAGTTGAAATAATAGAAGCAGATGACAGTCCTTGCTATCTCCAGTAGCTTTATGTCGATTTCAGAATATATGCTCCAAATGTTAAACCAGTAACAGCAAGTGGTGGAGTCATTAACGAAGATGCACTCGAAGTTTGCTTGAGAGATCAGTTTGGTATAAGACTGGTGAAAAACATCGAAGAAGATCGGCCAAGCACTAGTTATGAGTATTAAGGATCATTTAGAAAGATTGTCAGCTTATTTAGCTGACAAGGCAATATACTCTGCTGAAAGTATGTTGTCGAATTGTGTGATTGATGATGGTCCTTTAGGTTTTGAAAAAAGGCTTGATGAGAAGCAAGGTGTGGAAGAAGAAGAACCTTTGGAAGAAATAAACTTGGGCACTGAAACAGACAAAAGACCTATCTTTGTGAGTTCATTTCTGCCAAAGGATTTCAAAGAAAAGATTGTCGAGTTAATTATGGGATATAAAGATTGTTTTGCCTGGGATTACGACGAAATGCCTGGATTGAGTAAAGATCTCGTCGAACACAGATTGCCTCTGAAAGAAGGATGCAGACCTGTCAAGCAAGCTAACAGGAGATTTACGCCTGAGGTGATTTTAAAGATAAAATAAGAGGTCGAAAGATTGCTCAAAGCCAAATTCATCAGAATAACCAGGTATGTCGAATGACTTTATAATATTGTTCTTGTAGTAAAGAAAAATGGCAAGCTAAGAATATGTGTAGATTTTAAAAATTTGAACACTGCCACGCTTAAAGATGAGTATCCAATGTCAATTGTGGACATGTTAGTTGATGTCGCATCTGGGCATGAGTTATTAAGTTTTATGGATGGCCATGCAAGTTATAACCAAATTTTTATAGCGAGGAGGACGTGTCGAAAACTGCCTTTAGATGTCCAGGAGCTATGAATACAATTTTTCATGATGTCATTGGGAAATTTATGGAAGTTTATATCGATGATGTCATTGTCAAGTCAGAAATGAAGGAAAGCCATTTGACAAACTTGAGGTAGGCATTCGACAGAATGAGGAAGCACAGCCTTAAGATGAATCCAGAAAATTGCAATTTTGGAGTGTCGGCTGCTAAATTCTTGGGTTTCTTAGTCCATAAAAAAGATATAGAAGTGGACAAGAATAAAGTCAAGGCAGTTTTGGAGGCCGCACCACTGACGAACAAAAAGGAATTGCAATCTTTTTTAGGAAAAGTTAATTTCCTGAGAAGGTTCATATCTAATTTGTCGGGAAGAACCAGGGTATTTGCTCCATTGATCAAGTTGAAGGCTGAACAAGACTTTGTGTGGAAACCTTGCCACCAAGAAGCCTTCGACCAGATAAAGCAGTATTTGACAAAACCACCGGTCATGATGCCTCTAGTGCCTCGTTGACTGTTGAAATTATATATATCAGCATCAGAAGAAATCATAGGAAGTATGCTGGCTCAAGAAGATGTAAATGGCGTCGAGAGAGCCGTGTATTATCTTAGTCGAGTTTTAAATGATGTTGAGAGAAGATATAGTGCAATAGAGAAACTTTGTTTAGCATTGTACTTCTCATGTACTAAACTTAAATATTACATGATGCCTTGTAATGTACTGGTTATGTCGAAAACCGATGTAATAAAATATATGTTATCAAAACCAGTGTTAAATGATCGTATTGGAAAATGGACTATTGCTTTGTCAGAATTTTCTTTACAATATGTGCCAATGAGAGCGGTGAAAGGCCAAGCAGTTGCTGACTTCTTGGCCGACTACCCTTGTTTGGATATGGATAACATAAATATTGTCGATTTAAAACCTTGGTGTTTATATTTTGATGGTTCAAGGCATCAAAATGGAATTGGAGTGGGGATTTTAGTTGTTTCCCCTCAAGGTACTCCAACTAAGTTTATGTTTGAACTTAAGTATACCTGTTCCAACAATGAGGCTGAATATGAAGCCTTAATTGTTGGATTGGAAATATTATTAGAAATGAAAGCACATAATGTGCATATATTTGGTGATTCACAATTAGTCGTTAAACAGCTTGCCCAAGAATACAAATGTGTTAGTGAAAATCTAATGAAATATTATATTGTGGCGAGCAAGTTAATGAAGCAATTCGACAAGGTAACTGTCGAACACATTTCCAGAGGTTTAAATGAAGAGGCTAATGAATTAGCCCAAATAGCCTCTGGGTATAGGCTTTCGTCTAAGGTTCTTACAAATCTAATGGAGATAAGGGAACTTTTATATCCATTAGAGGAAAGAGATATACTACAAAATGATATTTCGACAATTACTGACTGGAGACAACCAATACTAAGTTATTTGGAGAATCCAAGTCAAGATGTGAATAGAAAGCTAAAGTATAGAGCGTCGAAGTTTGTAGTATTAGGGGAAGCCTTGTATAGAAAGTCTGTCGATGGAAATTTGGAGATTTTTCTGAGTGAAGCAGATGCTTATATTGCCTTGGCAGAAGTCCACGAAGGAATTTGTGGAGCTCATCAGGCAGGTGAAAAGATGAAATAGGTTCTACGATGTCAAAGGTACTATTGGCCAACACTGGTTAGGGATTGTATAATGTTTGCCAAATCTTGTGAAGAATGTGAAAGACATGACCATATACAAAATGTTCCTGCTAGTGAGTTGCATACTATAGTTAAACCTTGGCCTTTCAGAGGATGGAATTTGGACTTAATTGGCCAAATTCATCTTGTTTCGTCGAAGGGACATAAATATGTTCTAGTAGGAGTCGATTATTTCACTAAATGGGTTGAGGCTGTAGCCTTGAAGGATGTAACCCAACAGGATGTGATTGACTTTATTGAAGATAATATAGTTTGTCGGTTTAGAATACCGCAAACTTTGACAATCGACCAAGGATCAGTATTCATTAGAGAGAAAGTTGTCAAATATGCCAGTTCAAGGAAAATTAAAATGCTCACGTCAACACCATATTATGCTCAAGCAAATGGCCAAGTAGAGGCCATGAATAAAATAATCGTAAGTTTGATTAAAAAACATGTTGGTCGACAGCCTAGGAATTGGCATAATACCCTTAATCAAATACTATGGGCATACAGAAATTCACCGAGAGAAGCAACGGGCACATCACCATACAAGTTGGTATATAGTCATGATGCAGTTTTGCCCGTCGAAATTAATCTTCAATCAATTCGTATTCAAAAACAAGATGAGTTACCAGTTGAGCATTACTGGGACTTGATGTTTGATGAATTGAACGAATTAAGCGATGAAAGATTAATTGCTTTGGAACATTTGATTTGACAGAAAGAAAGAATTGCAAAGTTTTATGATAGCCGAATTAAGTATAAATCTTTTAAAATTGATGATTTGGTTTGGAAGGTGATTTTGCCCATGGATAAGAAGTGTCGAGAATATGGGAAATGGTCCCTAAAGTGGGAATGACCATTTAAAGTAACTAAAGTATTTTCAGGAAATGCTTATGCACTTGTCGAAATTAATTCTGGTTTAAGAATTAAGTCAATTAATGGCAAATATTTAAAGCCATACAAACCGACAATGTGTGAAGTAAAGATTGGCAGTGAATAAATAAGAAAAATTTCCTTGTTCCTTCAATATACTTGGCAATTACAAGTTATATTGTTGAGATAATATAAGTCAATAGAAAACACAAATGTTTATCTGGTAGTCTAAACTGACAGATACCAAATATATTTCAAGTTTGTCGGGTAAGATAAACTGATAGATATTAAATATATTTCAAGGCTGCATCTTCCTTAGAGCTTCCCAAGAGGTTTATAGTGATTCTTTGTCAACTAGAGCGAACTAGTAGTCAGGCTCTAGAGATTGTATTTTGATAATAAGGGCCTTGACTTTACTTCCTAGTTGACAGAAATCACTTTGAATTTTTTGTTGACAATTGAGTTATCTGTTATAAAATTTTGTCTTTCTTCAGAAGTTGTCGAAAGCCAAAACTTTGGGGGGCATCTGTTAGGTGATAAATCTTAATTTTGAATTCGACAGAGAAAATGCCTCAAGTGTATAAATGTGAGGTTACCTTTCGACGAAAATGACATGACAGAGAATGATGAAAGATGTTAGCCATAATGTGACTTGATGATGAAAATGGCTAAGTTACAATTTGACAAAATCAATGCTAACAGGAGAACATTATTTGACAAGAATGACTAGAAGATCAGTTTTGTCGAATGATACATAAAGCTGTTGAAGATGCTAGAAGATCAGTTCTGTTGAATGATGCATAAACCTGTCGAATATGCTAGAAGATCAGCTCTGTCGAATGATGTATAAAGCTGTCGAAGATACAAGAAGATAAGCAGAAATTCTAATTCGATGGATGGATGTTGATATTGGAAAAATCTTCTAAGTGTTGAACCAATGAAAGTACTAAATGGTCAGAAGTTGGTTTTGTCAAAAGTTGAGTAAAGTACTAGTGTCGAATATGTGGCATATAGCTGCCATATATGTGTCTAATTTTTAGGAATCAGTTATTTTCATAGTTTACCTATAAATATTAGGATTCACAATGTACAAAGGGTTGGATACTTGATTGAAATCCTAAACATTTCACTCAAGCAAATACACGGATACAAATTAAGTATTCCTTCCACTCTTTACTTTCAAGCAAGTTAAATTTTCATGTAATTTACATTCAACCTTTTTATATTTCTGCACTTATCTTTCAATTTCCTTTACTTTTCTTATACTTTAAATTCACGTCCTTTTACATTAATGTTCTTTACTTTCACTGCACATTTAAACTTTCTGTACTTTACATTTCTGCACCTTATTTTCCTTGCACTTTACATTCTATTGTCATTTACATGCTTTCTTTTAAACTTCTGCTCTTTAATTTTCTGCATCAGTTTCTTTAATTTATCAAAGCTTTCTTCTCTGAATTTCTGTTTATTTATTTAAACTTGCATTAAAGCTTATTTTTTAAGTTAATTTTTAAAACCTACGAGATTACCACATAACTCTGAGCTTACATTCATCTGATTTTCATTATTTGTTTGTCGGACTTGGTCTTAACCCAAAAATACCATAAACAAGTTGATGAGAATTTGAAGCAGAAGATGAGGAAAATAGTTCCATCAAAATTTGCAACATGCTATGATGGGATGGATTGAATTCACCTCCTTTTATTTAACTATTTATCTTTCTTAATTTTGAGTGTTTTGTGTTACTTTGAAGCTAATTAGCACCAGTTATACTCCTTGTATGAATGATAAATGTGCTAATTTATCAATCATACATGGATTTTGGGTTGGGTCAGGACTTATGAAGCACATGCAATTAAGGGGGTGAGCAATTTTTGCTAGTTTGCTTCCCGTCTCCCCTCAACGTTTCCCTTCTTAATTAGTATCACACACACACACACACACACACACACACATATATATATATATATATATATATATATATATATATATATATATATATATATATATATATATATATATATATATATATATATATAAACTTAGTTTTTTAAGTATGTTTTTGTAGATAAAAAACTCATGCTAAAAAGTGAATTGTTTAATTATTAAAAATTATTTTAAATAATTTAAATCAGCAAAATGAGTAATTTACTAACGTAATCAATAATGATAAATAAATAAAATAAATAGTTGATAATTTTCACTGACTTGCATTTACAAGCCAATATGTGATTATAATAAAAGGGAAACTACTTTCAAGGACAGGAATTTTTTTCTAATTTTGTGAAAAAATGTATGGACATTTACTAAATTAAAAGTTTTTATTTAAAAAAAATGAACTTGAAAATGTATTACTACTACTACAATAATAATAAAAAGATCCAAATCTCTAAGCCCACATATATATATATATATATATATATATATTCACATTAATATAGATACGACATTGTGATTATTAACAAATAAAACATGAGAAAATGAATAGATATATGATTTTTAATTTTTTTAACTAATAAAACGTATCTTACATCGTTATTATTCATAAGTTGTTGTTATCTGTTAGGAACGCAGACAAAAGGATAAGGAAAGTTTTACTTACAAAGAAACAAAAAGAAGAGAGATAATGGGATCTTCTCCCCATCCGTTCTTGTAAAAAGTTGAGACCATATATAAAGGACACTCTTATGCTACAACTGGCAAAGGGCACCTAAATAATCCTGCTTGAATATAAAGAACTTTGGGGTTCACGATATTGGGACCCAAGGAACAATATGTTACAGAAGGGCTTAGTTGGAGGCCATGATAAATGAATCATTGTGCTGAAGTGACCTCCATCACTCCCTCAAATGGTGCTTATGTGGTTTAGGCTCCTAAAGCTGATAATGGGGTTAGAGGGAATGCAGGGCAGGCATATCCAACCTCGAAACCTCCCAAACTTTCACATGCATAATGCATCATGCCCACCCAACCCCCTCTACCACTTTCCCAAAGTAATATTTCCTTGATCCTATTGGCACTATCTTGACTTGTTGGCCCCTATGCCTTTTTGGTACCCTATATAGTCCATGATTAAGCAGTTTTGTAGTTTTCATACCTAAAAAAATTCAATTAATTATATTTTGTCATCATAAACTATACTCTCTATGCTCACATGTACAACTGCTTTCAGGAGTCAGCACGATTTGCAGCTCTTACATGGAGTGTGGTTAACTCAAAAGAAAAAAAGGTAATATATCCTTCGGAGTTTGTTTGTGTTAGGTGTTTTATTTTAAAATTTAAAAATAAAAAGTAGCACTTTTTATATATTTGGTTGTGCTTTTCAATGGAAAAACTAACCAATATAACCTAGTGAAATCTTAGATTTAAAAATTGAAAAAATAGTATGAAAAGCCTCTCAAGTAAAGCTTGCAAAGAGGATAGGTATAATAAATCAGCTATGGCTGGTTATAGTCTTTATAATAATGCATTTGATGTTATGTGTTGGATTTTTTTTTCTCTTTTTTTTTTTCAAATTTATAAATTTTTATGTATTTTTTTTAAAAGGACCTTGGCACACATTGTGGGATACCTCCCATCATTGTTTTTTTTTTTTTCTGAACTGGTGATGTGTATCTCCAAAGAATTCTTTTTCTTTTGACTACACATCCTTGAGAAACAGAGTGAGCGTCAATGAAAAGTGGACATTGTTCTATCATAGGTGCCTTGGTTGTTGAAAATAAATTCAACGTGCGCTACTTTATCTTACATTTGTAAGAGGTTGATTTTACTATTTGAACATGTGGCTTTAAAGTTATAGGATGACAACTCTAATCGTTGCTCTAAGATTCTCCAAAAAAAAAAACGAGAGAGAGTAGTAAATACGGAAAACAAGAAAAACTAAAGAAGAGAGATATATCTACCGTGACTCCAAGAGAAGGAGTGGTTCATTGGAGATGGAAGGGTGTCGTAAGTGTGGTGAAAGGGAGAAGCTAAGATAAAACAACACCAATATTTTGGTGGCAGCATATGCCTTGTAACATCTATATTTGGGATGACAAAAATATTCATACTCGTGAGTATCTGCAGAGATAATTTAGACAAATTAAGATATTAATATCCATTTAATAAATAGGAATAAGAGTCGTGTTCATACTATATGTCTCGCGGATATTCTTGAACCAATTAAATAATTTTTTTATATTAAGTATGTTACATATATAAATTATATATATTTTTTTACTTTAAGATAAGATAAAAAATTATATTTTTTGTTATTTTACAATGATTTTTTTAATGAACATATATTATTCTTATAATAATTATTTATATAAATTAATTATTATAAAATATAATTGAACTTGATATGTTATTTGTGAAATTTTTTAATTTTATAAGAAATTTAAATTGTTGAAAAATATTTTTACATGTGATATTAAAGTTTACTTTTTTATATTTTCTTTATTTTTAAAATTTTATCTAAAATTATTAAATACTTAAAAGTACCTATAAATACTCACCTCTCTTATAAAATTATAAATAAATACTTACGATGATGATAGTGACGGAAATAAAAAAACTCTACTCGCTTCTGTCTCGTTTCTATTCTTAATCCATATATGCTCCATCACAGTATTAATTTTTAAGGAGATAACTTTCATGAGTGTATATATATATATATATATATATATTTTGAAGCATTAGTATTTTTTTTTTATCTGTGAAGTATTAGTGTTTTTTTTAAATAAAGAAAGATAATTTTATTAATAGTAAAATAAAAGGATAAATATAATGTTACGGGTGAAGACACGAACTTCTCTTTGAACGGGCTAAAAGTTAATAGGTTCAAGACGAATTATCGGTTTCACTATTTTTACAAATCCTTGAAAAATTCCAGCTGCTTTTTGCTTATGCTATATATATAAAAAAAAGTAATGATATTTAAAGTTAAACTTTTTTAAAATAATGAAATTACACATCATATTATAACAAGTTTTATCATAACAAAAATAAATAAAAATTAAATCCTTTTTAACTTATAAACAGAATTAAATTACCAGAAAACATGTACATGGCATCATTAAGTAAGGGTAAAATTAAATACCATATCCATGCTCTAGTAAAAAACAAAAATAAAAAATCATATTCATACGGCATAACCTGAATTCCCTCGCAAATTTCCCGCGCATTTTCCTAAAAAACCATCTCAATTTCCCGCTTCCAACTCTTGTTAATTGTTATTAACCTTTTTTTTAAAAATTTTTTGGTGGTATTTGATATATTAGATTTGATAATTTGGTGTGGGTGACTTTCACTCTTAAATTCATAATCCACAAGTGAAAGACAATCGTAATAGTAATGGCGGGTGGTTGTTAGTTGGATTGGAAGTCCATGAAGTCTCGGGAGGCTACTCTAGTGGCCACGGCTACTTTGTTGGGTGCCTTCGCCTCCGCAATTGCTCTCCGCTTCTTCTACCGCTCCCGATCCCAAAACCATAACCATCCCTCGCAATCGCAAAACGGCATCGTCTCCAACAACCGCTCTTCAATTTCAAGGGACCCTTTTGATCCCTCCAAGCGCAAAGGGTTAGTAAATATAAATCAGGCTCTAATTTACCATTACTCTATTTTATAGCTGTCGAGCTTACAACATGGATCGCTTGATTTTTGTATGTTAATGAACACAGATATTTGTCGTGGGATGACTATTTCATGGCAATTGCATTTTTGTCAGCTGAAAGATCCAAAGATCCTAACAGGCAGGTCATATTTCATTCTGCTAATGTGTTTTTCAATTTACTTTACTTGGTTTCCTTGGTTTAAAAGCTTATGTGTTGGTCTTGTTATTTTATTGTAGGTTGGGGCATGCTTGGTGAGCCAAGATGGTATAATCCTTGGTAAGTTCATTCGGTTCAACCCTCAAACACCTCGTACACATTCTTTTTCTTCTGTCAAATTTTGTGGGACTTACTTCAATTGATTTCCCCAGTAAGTTATTTTAAGAGAATTCCTACTTTTTTTTTTTTTGGGTGTCAGGCATTGGTTATAATGGATTCCCAAGAGGTTGTTCTGATGACAAGCTACCCTGGGCAAAGGTTGGTATTTAAGGGAGGGGGAGGGGGTGGGGCAAATAAAAGAATGAGTTTAGTATCAGTAAAACATTCTCGTTTTGAAATCTGTTTGTTTCAGAAATCCAGAACTGGGGATTCTTTGGAGACCAAGTACCCGTAAGTGTTTTGCTTTCACATATGCACTCTTCTTGAAATGTTAGTTATACGTTTATTTCAAACACATGCATTTTGTTTTTGCCTTAAATCTTGTGTGTGGTTTAGCTATGTTGTTGCTGTAGTCATTGTATTTTTTTTTCACTAAACAAGATCTCGTTGATGATGCTTTGTGTCTATTTTAGTTATGTTTGTCATGCAGAAGTAAATGCTATTCTTAACACAAATCATGCCTCTGCTGCTGGACAAGTGAGTTCAACTGCACTCTGGTTACCATATCATTTAAGTGTCTTGTTTAATTCAAAATATTGCAGCTTCTAGATATTACTTTTTCTTCAGGTTTCTTTATCATTTTCCTTTTTTAACCACCACCTGGATCATTCACACACACTGAGCATGTGACCACTTACCGTCTTACACCAGTTAGCACATAAAAAAAATTTCTTAGTTCGCATATGAACTGCGGAAACATTTTTTTTAACCACCTGATGCTAAGAGATTCCTCTTTTCTCTCTCTTTTTTTTAAATCCATGCAGCGGCTATATGTGACCATGTTTCCTTGCAATGAATGTGCTAAGATCATAATCCAGGTCGGTAGCCTTGTTGATGAGACTGCAGATATAGTGCTTTGCGTTCCTTACTCTGTTAATAAAATAGAATAAATCATCTCATCCATGCTAGTTCTTTCTCCCGTGAGACCTGTTATGCATCCTTGATCAGGTTTCAGTTACAGCTGCTACATTGTCATTGCTCAATTCTACTGTAGGTTGTCTTATATGGTAAAAAATGAAGCTCACAAGTTAGATGGTAATGTTAATTACAAGTGCTCTTTAGTGATAAGTTGATAGAAATTGCAATAATTAATCAGCTCTGTATTAGCTGATAATCATATATTATCCTGGTCTGATTGATAAATTTCAGGAAGAATCTTTGGCACCACTACCTGTCTTATATGTGTGGGGCATCTTGTTATTCGATCTTTAGATGAGGTGCACTATATATCTAAATTCTTTCTTGCAGTCAGGAGTTTCTGAAGTCATTTATTTTGTGGAGAAGAGGTTAGAAAATTCAGATATTGCATATATCGCCTCTCACAAGCTACTTTCATTGGCTGGTGTAAAGGTAAGCCCTTTTCAAAATTTTCAGCATCTTTTTTGGTATAATTAACTTTGTTGGCTTGGGGATACTTACCGATGCTGATCCACTATAATTAACTTCTGCATTTGTTAGTTCCTTATATTTGTGTTTCATATCTCTAGCCAATGTTTTGAAGATATTGAATACAGCTTTGATGAGAATTTTCCATAATTTTCAGGTCAGAAAACATCAACCAATGATGAATGAAATTCATTTGAAGTTTGAGGAGCGCTAAGTCTTTGTTCTTGTAGTCACTATCTTCAGAGTTACTGGCATAGCTCTATCGATTCTGAAATTCTTCTATGGCAGAAGAGTTCCTATAGTTGAATGGCTCCACAAGCCAAATAAGCACGAATAATGATAAAATCTTTTGGCCCTTCATTATTACTTTGTGCATTCCTGCTGCAGAGTTTGAATTAAACCTACATTTATGGTCTCAACACTCTAACATTGTACCTCTCTGCAAGTACAAACATGCTATATGCAAAACCGTTAGACAATTGAGAAGGGGACAAGTTTATGTATAGGGTATTTATTGTCACTCTTATTCTATTAATTTTATACTAAATCCCTTTTGATTTTGTTTTGATTTAATAGTTTAAAATAATTTACTTGATTAAAAGTTGATGAATAAACACTTTTAGTTAAGTAAACTGAATGCAAGTTTATCTTGATTAGTCTCCTTTACATCTATAACTGCCCCAGTGAATATACCGTGTCTTTCCCAAGGCTGGCGATAGGTAAATTTGATTGTTTATTATTAGAGATATCTCCAACAGCAGATATTGTGGCTGCAATCCCGAACGTGCTAAAATCAAATATGCAGAGTTTTTTTTCCAAATAGCATTGCTATAGTGTATTGTCACCGTAGAATTTTGTAAGTAAAAAAATATCACATCTTTGTATTATATCAACTGTTTTTCGAATAATGCAAGATATATAAATTAAACTAACAAATCAAGTAAAGATCAGCAAAACTGTCATGTAAAAGAAATGAACCCGAGTTTTAAGTTAGACCTGCTTGCTTGAACAATTAAAATCCAA
This sequence comes from Ormosia semicastrata, assembly GCA_029884595.1. NCBI lineage: Eukaryota > Viridiplantae > Streptophyta > Magnoliopsida > Fabales > Fabaceae > Ormosia > Ormosia semicastrata. The sequence goes on from JAQQTO010000043.1 coordinate 10,263,108, forward strand.
AAGGGTTTTAAGTTTTTCCTTTTTTTTTGATAATTAAAAATATAACTTTCACTATGCAGAATTAATGGCTTCAAGTTGCATACGGAGATCTTCAAGGTCATCATTGTCAACGATTGGAGCTTCAGTTGTTACCTTATGGAACTCGTCCGCACTAGGAAGTTCATGAGTGAGGCCTTCTGGAAGAACATCTGTAATGCTTTCCCAGCTAATATTGTCATTAGCAATAAAGCAGATGCATGTGAAGACATATGAACAGGAAGAATGTCATATTGATAGAAATTTTTGTTTTTGCAGTAAAGGTGCAAGAGACAAAGCAACATTTTGCATGAAAACATTTCCACGAAACAGTTGGATAAAAGAAAACTCCCATGGCCAAGAGTAGAATTTCCCCACATAACCCGATTCCACAAAATTGTATCATATAGAAAGACACGTAGCACTTTAGTTCACTTATAGGAAAGGATAAATTCATTGAACTTATCAAAAATATAAACTTCAGCATGTAAATTAAGTAAATACCTGCACTTCTGGTATCAGGGACCATTCAGCTCACAATCATCAACAACACTGAAAGTTTAATGCAAAAGGACATTATCACTAAATACGAAGGCTAAAATTTCAAGAAAGGAATCTAAACTTCGATATTATATGGTCATCGCATTAATGATTACAACCAGTACATCAGTAACTAAATCTATTCCAACTGATAGAGCATCTTGCATCTTCTCTTCTACATATGCAAACAAAATGAAAAAATATGATCAGCAAAAAAATCATTAAACACCTTATATTCCATTCATTATCATGGTGAAGTGGGCATTCCTCAGTTGATAGCACTTCAGCTTCCATTTTTGCTTTAGATGCAGCATCTCTTGCTGGCTTTGCAAGAATGTACTCTTCATGCATAACATTTATAGTTCCATAATGGGACAGAATGATATAAGTTTATCGATGAGATCAAATTTGTGTAACAAGGGCATGATTGAAAACAACTTACCTGTCTTTTCAAGCAATGTACATTCGAACATCGAGGGTTTGGCTTCATTTGCATAGTTGGGAAAAAATCCTTAAGAGAATTATATCCCTAGAGACAAACAAATAGAAGTGAGGGTATCAGCATACAGCTACTGTATTTCAACAATGACAGAGACTGTCCTTCATTAAGGTAACCTCACCAGATTCCTCTTTGAAGATGTTTATGGTGAAATTTAGTTAGGACAAATTCCAATAAACAAATATTTATTTTCAGTCGAATGTGGGTTCAGAGTTATATGATAATCTCGTTCGAAAATGAAAAACCTTTGAAAACAAACTGAAGGCAAAGAAATTTGTAAAACTTAATGCAATAAGTAAGAAAATGTAGAAAATGTAAATTGCAAAAAATCAAAGGAAAGCAATAAAACAAAGCATGTAAAGAATGCAACGAAATATAAAGAAATTTAAAGAACAAGACTTAGCAAAAAAGAAAGCAATAAAACAAAGCATGTAAAGAATGCAACAAAATATAAAGAAATTTAAAGAACAAGACTTAAAATAAAGGATTTTTAAAAGAACATTACATTAAAGTAAATGACTGCAAGGCATACTTGGATCAAATCCGTTAATCTGCTTGAGTGAGATATTAGGATCGTATATCAGCAAATAACCTCCATTTGTACATCGTGAACACTAGTATTTATAAGCAAACTATGAAAATAACTGACTCCGAAAAATTAGACACATATACGGCAGTTATGCCACATATTCGACACCAATATTTTATTCAACCATGAGAGCAGCTATGAATCCTTTTAACAAAAACCAACACCTGACCATTAACACTTACGTCGATTCAACACTTAGAAGATTTCTTCAATATCATCATCCAGCAGTCGAATTAAAACTTGTAATTTCACCCCCAACAGATGCCCCCCAAAATTTTTCTTTCGACATTGCTGGAAGAAAGATAAATTTTAATCTTTCATCTTCTAGTTCCAATCTCGACGTTATACCTTATTAAAAGCCTCCCAAAGGTATTTAATATATATATATATATATATATATTTTAATCCAAGTAAAATCTTTCGTAAAATTCTCGAAGGTCACAACTGAAATCATCACTTCAAACATTAAATAGTTGTTTCCTAATAAATAGGGATTATAGATCATAATTACCCCTATGTGAAAAACAACTTTTTAAATTAGCAAAACCACGTGTCTTTTCTGCAAAATAGCTTTCAACCTCGCTCTCGCGTGTCTCCTCTGCAAATCTTCGCTTTTCGCAATGGCTTTTAACTCTCAATCTCCTAACGAACCATTAGTGGATTTAGGCAACCATGCTGTTGTACAAGACTCAATTCTGAAGAAGTCTAAACTATGGAACCTCTCGAAGGTAATTCTTCTTATCAAAGACTCTTCGCTCTCTTTAGATCCTCCAGCTACTTTCTTGGGCCTAGTTCTGCCCAAAGAATCCATTACTAATGAAATACACAACTTTTTTCCTTGTAAAAATCCCCTAGAAGCTATCTTGGCATCTCTTCCTTCCATTCCTATTAATTATTTCAATAAATCTGAGAGGCATACCCACATCAATGGGTATCTTGAGTGGCTTAATAGAGTTCAATCCTCTAAAGAAGTTTTGTGGAGAAACATAGGTATCTTTGACTGTATTCAACTCTCCCGTTATTCCATAAAAATGGATTCTTGCATGTTGGGTGCATCGTTTTTCTTCTGGAATAAAACCACCAATTCTTTTCAGTTCCCTTATGGTATGATGGGTCCTACGCTTTTTGACATGGTTGCCATAACTGGTCTTCGACTAGACGGGCTCCTATCCTCCAACCTTTGAATACCATTGATGTTTACACGAATGCCCTAACTTCTTTTTCAAACTTCATTAGTTTCCACTTTCTAGAAACATGCCCTGTATCGGATGAAGAACATGTGGCTTTTCTTCTTCTCTAGTTATCAGCCTATGCTCTGGGTAGCAGGTCATTTCAAGTGTCCAAGTTCCATGAAGGTCAAAAATTGGCTCTCAGCCAATTCCTCATTGCTAACTTTTACCTTAGCATTGGCGAAATTATTCAAAGCATTTGGTCTCAAATAAAGAAAACCAACTCTGGTGGCCCAATATGACTACTTTAGCTTTGGCTAAATGCCATCTTAGGAGATTATTTGGTCGACACTTCGCCTTCGACAATTTCTCTTGCTACCTATGGCATAAAACTTTGCCATATCAAACATGAAAAAATCTATAAACAAAACTTGGAGAATTTCATGCATTTCTTCAGCATTTTTCATTCCATCTCTTTTAACACTGAAGACATCTATTTTGCGCCGTTCGCCGACCGTTCTCTTGGTCTCGAGTGGTTTACTCGACCACTAATTTCCAGTGATCCTTCCACTCAAGCAGACAATATTTCTATCTAGTCTAATTTTCTTTGTCGGCATATTCTAGTTGCTGGTCTTCCTGGCTCAACGGATAAATCCTTAGAGCTGTGTCTACCAAACATGGTAGCTCGACAACTAGGACTCTACCAAGCCATTCCAGCACCATTCTCTCCAAAAGTCAAAGAACACCTCATCAATGGCCACTTATTGAGCATGTCAGACGTTGTACGTGTGGCTATGAAGAATAAGAGGCACAAGCAACATTTCTTGATTTCTGCATTCACTCCTTATAGGGGGTTTCCAAAGATTTTGTCAAATGGTGGACTAAATATTATAGTCCTTACCATGTCGATATTGAGGATTGTTGAAACTGTATTACTGAAACTCTGGTTCCTGTGCAGGGTCAAGAGCCTTCAACAAAAACCAAAGGTAAGCATATTCAAGATATTAGGGCTTTTGAAAAGTACTACAAGATCAAATGGGACTTCAGGTATCCTAGCTTAATTGTTCGACACTGCGAAGAAGTCGTGGCCAAACTAAAACAAGCGCACAAGGAAAAATGCTCCACTAATTTCCTTGCAATTTCTATAAAAAATCCTTTGGCACGACTTGAACCTTTTTAAATCCCTTTTCCAAAACCAGTGCTTCTTCCTTGTGCTCGTTTCAGTTTGGCTGACGAATTCTCAGGTAAACCTACCAAGGCTAGTAACCTATTTCGATAGGATCGTGGACGGTAAACCTTACCAAGCCCCACTCTACTTTGTAATTTTTTTTTTTATCTTATATTTCGATATAGATCTATTCTATAAATTAGTATTTATCTTTCTTACAAGAACTTCATAGAGAGAAATATTTGATAAAGTAAAGTTTACGTTTTCAAAATATAAAAATCGACTTTGGTTTGCTAACTAAAATTTGTCGTAAAACACAACAATTTGCCAAAGATACCCGAATCATCACTAAGATACCTGAAGGTATTTCTTTTCATATTCTATTGTTTTAATTCTTGTCCCATCTACTAATTATTATTTTTCTTTTCCGCAGCAATCCCATTAAAGAGTCCTTTGGAGTATAAACAACCACAAGAAGGGGAAGAGGAAGAAGAAGAAGAAACTATCTCCCTAAAAAAGAAAAAGAACAAGAAAACTCAGAATCCTCCTATCCTCGAAGCTCCAAAGGCCAAGTCAACAAAAAGTCCTTCTAAACACAAGGCTGCTGCTAAACCCTCAAAAGCAAAAACTCTCAAGGTATTTTTTTTTTTGGATCAAAATTTAAAACTCAGTCTTTAAACTTGTTCAAACTAAATCGTGTGTCAAATATTGATTGGTGACTCCACTTCCGTCTCTTCTGTTGAAATTATTGAGTCTTCAAGCCCATCTTCTGAGATTCCTTTAAAGGTATGTCTTCTGTTACTTCCTCTTTTATGTCTCTTGGTAAAATCTCACCTCATTTTACCTTTGCAGAAGAAAAAGAAAAAGACTCAATCTTCAAGTTCCATTTTGAAACCCACCGCTGAACTTGGGACAGAAACCACATCAATCTTACTCGAGGTAAATTTTAGTCGACATAATCCATTTCCTCAAGTAGACTTAGATTCCATTCAAGATCTGATTTCTTTTTCATTTTAGGACCTAGAGGCTGAACAAACTACCGAAAATCCTTCAAGGCCCAATATCGAACTGAGCACTGAAAAACAAATTTGACAATCTCCTAAGGTAAAATACTCCAAATTTCAACTGTAATTTTCATGATTTCATTTGTTCTAACATTCCCCTTATTTGCCTATAGAAATCAACAAATTTTGCTGTATCCGACAGTCCTGCCAGGCAGGGTAATGAGAATCCTTTTTCGGAGGTTCAAACTTCTCCACTTCCTACAATGCCTGTTATCTCTCTGCCTCTTCTGACAGAAGTTCAAACTGTCTTTCCTTCAGGTGCTGGGAGTCCTTCTCAAACAAATAAAGACAATCCTGTCCAAATCTTCACAGACGAATTCGACATGGACTCCCTTATAGCTGAATTTGCCCCTATCAATCCACCTCCACCTTCTCCAACAAATTTAATTGCTGCAAGACCAAAAAATATTGAAGACATGGAGGTAGATTTAGATGAACTAATAACCATGCTGTCGGGTAGTCACAGAAGCTCTCCACAGTCAGCTCGCTCTTCTACACAGCATGGACAAGATTCTAGTGACTCTTATGTCACTGGACTATTGGATGAGCTGAAGAACGCCTTCACTTATTCTTTTGAACACTTAAATTCCAACCAACCTCTTTGAGAAAGGATGACGGCCATTATGACTGAGTTGGAACCCCTCTCTCAACAGCTGCCAATAGCCAGTCAAGCTCTACCTATGACTGTCCAAGATTTTCTCCAAAATTTGTCATAAAAAATGCCTACTCTCCGTCGAGTCATTCCTGCTTATACCAAAGAAGTTCAAGAAAAGTCTAAGATCTTGACGCAGTTGACCGATGCAAAGAACGAGAATGCTAAATTAAAAAATTATCTCGTCAAAGGAAAAAATAAGGAGGCAAAACTAGACAAAGAGATTGAAGATTTGGAGAAAAAACTTGAAGAGACTCGACATCGTAAGCAAAAGCTCAACATTGCATTACAACAAGGAACTGCTAGGCAACAAAGCATTGCTAATAACACCAAACAATGGGCTGTCGAAGCCAAAGCAGTGCTAGCGAAGATAAACTCCCTTGAAGCAGAATATCACACAGCTTGCGCCGACAAACAATTCTTAGAAGATTCTTGGAAGGCTTTACAAAAAACTTAAATGTATTTCTTCCTCCCCCTTTTAGTTAATTATTGGTTTTTTTTCTTTGTAAGGTTCAGACAATTGTGATGTTTCAAGTATTTTCATTGCTTAACAATGTAACTTGTAATTGCCAAGTATATGAATGAATCTTACTTTTTAATCATTTTTTGTCAATCTTTACTTCACACATTGTCGGCCTATATGGCTTCAAATATTTGCCATTAACAGACTTAATTCTTAAACCTGAATTAACTCCGACAAGTGCATAAGCATTTCCAAAAAATACTTAAGTGACTTTAAATAGTCCTTCCCATTTTAGAGATCATTTCCCATATTCTCGACAACTCCTATCCATGGGCAAAATCACTTTCCAAACCAAATCGTCAACCTTAAAAGGCTTGTACTTAATTTGACTGTCATAAAACTTAGCAATTCTTCCTTTTTATCGAATCAAGTTTTCTAAAGCAATTAATATTTCATCACTTCATTCGTTTAATTCATCAAACATCAAGTCCCAGTAATGTTCACCTGGTAACTCATCTTGTTTTTGAATACGAATTGATTGAAGATTGATCTCGACTGGTAATACTACATCATGACCATAAACTAACTTATATGGTGAAGTGTCTGTCGATTCTCTTGGTGGATTTCTATATGCCCATAGAATTTGGTTAAGGGTATTATGGCAATTTCTGGGTTGTCGACCAATATGCTTCTTAATCAAACTTATGATTATTTTATTCATGGCCTTTACTTGGCCATTTGCCTGAGCATAATATGGAGTTGACGTAAGCATTTTAATCTTTCTCGAATTGGCATATTCGACAACTCTCCTTCCGATGAACACCGTCCCTTGGTCAGTTGTCAAAGTTTGTGGTATTCCAAACCAACAAACTATATTGTTCTCTATAAAGTCAATTACGTCCTGTTAGGTTACGTCTTTTAAGGCTATAGCCTTAACCTACTTAGTAAAGTAATCAACTCCTACTAAAATGTACTTATATCCCTTTGACGATGTAGGATGAATTTGGCCTATTAAATCCAAAGCCCAACCTCTAAAAGGCCAAGGCTTGACTATGGAATGTAATTCACTAGCAGGAACACTCTGTATATGGCCATGTCTTTGACACTCTTCACAAGACTTAGCAAACATTATACAATCCCTGACTAGTGTAGGCCAATAATACCTTTGTCGTCGAAAAACTCATTTCATCTTATCACCTGCTTGATGAGTTCCACAAATTTCTTCATGGACTTTTGCTAAGGCAATATAAGCCTCTGCTTCACTCAGGCAAACCTCTAAATTTCCATCAACAGATTTTTTATACAAGGCCCCTCCTAATATTACAAATTTCGACGCTCTGTACTTAAACTTTCTATCTACGTTTTGACTTGGATTATCCAAATAACTTAATATTGGTTGTCTTCGGTCATTAATTGTTGAAATATCATTTTGTAGTACATCTCTTTCTTTTAATGAATATAAAAGTTCCCTAATTTTCATTAGATTTGTTAGAACCTTGGACGAAATTTTATACCTAGAGGCTATCTGTGCCAATTCATTGCTTCAATACTTCGTTAATTTCTTTTCATTACTCGCCACTTCATTTAAATTTTTCTTGGGGATGTGTGATGACTAGCTGTGAATTCCCAAAGATATGCACATTACGTGTTTTCATTTCTATTAGTATTTCTAGCCCGACAATTAAGACTTCATACTCAGCCTCGTTGGAGCATGTATATTTAAGTTCAAACATGAATTTAGTTGGAGCACCTTGAGGAGAAACAATTAGAACTCCCACTCCAACTCCATTTTGAGGTCTTGAGCCATCAAAATATAAACGCCAAGGTTTTGCAATATTTCAACACCCAAACATTAATTATAGAGGCTATCTGTGCCAATTCATTAGCCTCTTCATTTAAATTTATGGGGAAGTATTCGACAGTCACTTCGTCGAATTTCTTTATCAACTTACTCGCCACAATGCAATATTTGGTCAAATTATAACTGACACATTTATACTCTTGGGTGAGCTGTTTGATGACTAGCTGTGAATTCCCAAAGATATGCACATTACGTGTTTTCATTTCTATTAGTATTTCTAGCCCGACAATTAAGACTTCATACTCAGCCTCGTTGGAGCATGTATATTTAAGTTCAAACATGAATTTAGTTGGAGCACCTTGAGGAGAAACAATTAGAACTCCCACTCCAACTCCATTTTGAGGTCTTGAGCCATCAAAATATAAACGCCAAGGTTTTAACCCGGCGAAATTTATACTATCAACACCCAAACATGGATAGTCAGCCAAGAAATTTTATACCCAGGCTATTTTCAACTCCATTTAAATTTATGGGGAAGTATTCGAAAATTTATACTATCAACACGCCACAACAATATTTGGATATCAACATTTATACTCTTGGGTGAGTCGTTTGATGACTAGTGTGAATTCCCAAAGATAATGCAATTACGTGTTTTCATTTCTATTAGTATTTCTAGCCCGACAATTAAGACTTTACCTTTGAGCATGTATATTTAAGTTCAAACATGAATTTGTGGAGCAAGAGAATTAGAACTTCACAACTCCAAGGTCTTGAGCCATCAAAATATAAACAAGGTTTTAACCGGCGTAAATTTATACTATCAACACCAAATATTATTCACCAAGAAATTAGCAACCGCTTGGCCTTTGACATTGGAACATATATTTTTTATTACATCATTTAGCACTGGCTTTGACAACATATATTTTATTACATTAGTACATAACTAATACATTACAATGCATCATATAATACTTGAGTTTAGTACATGAGAAATATAATGCTAAACAAAGTTTCTCTATTGCACTATATCTCCTTTCTGCATCATTCAAAACTTGACTAAGATAATATATGGCTCTTTCGACGCCATTTTCATCTTCTTGAGCCAGCATACTCCCTATGGTTTCATCCGACGTTGATATATACAACTTCAACAGTCTATGAGGCATTGGAGGTATCATGACCGGTGGGTTTGTCAAGTACTGTTTTATCTGGTCAAAGGCTTCTTGGTGGCAAGGCTCCCACACAAAGTCTTGTTCAGCCTTCAACTTGACCAATGAGGCGAAAACTCTGGTTCTTCCCAACAAATTGGATATGAATCTTCTCAAGAAGTTCACTTTTCCTAAGAAAGATTATAGTTCTTTCTTATTCGTCGGTGGTGCGGCTTCCAGAACTGCCTTGGCTTTATTCTTGTCCACTTTAATACCTTTCTTATGAACTAAGAAACCCAAGAATTTGGCAGCCGACACTCCAAAACCACATTTCTCCGGATTCATTTTGAAGTTGTGCTTTCTCATCCTGTCAAATGCCTACCTCAAGTTTGTCAAGTAACTTTCCTTTGTCTCTGACTTGACAATTACACCGTCAATGTATTACCTCCATGAACCTTCCAATGACATCATAGAAGATAGTGTTCATTGCTCTTTGATAGGTGGCCTGTGCATTCTTTAAACCGAAAGACATGACTACCCATTCATATGTCCCAATGGCTCCCGGACATCTGAAGGCAGTTTTCGACACATCCTCCTCGGCTATAAAGATTTGATTATAACCTGCATAGCCATCCATAAAACTTAACAATCATGTCTAGATGCGACATCAACTAACATGTCCGCAATAGGCATAGGATATTCATCTTTAGGTGTAGCAACATTTAAATTCCTAAAGTCTACACATACTCTTAACTTGCCATTTTCTTTATTACAGGAACTACATTAGATAACCATTCGACATACCTGGTCGTTTTAATGAACTTGGCTCTGAGCAATCTTTCAACCTCTTCCTTTATCTTTAATACCACCTCAGGTGCAAATCTCCTGTTGGCTTGCTTGACAGGTCTGCATCCTTCTTTCAATGGCAGTCTATGTTCGACAAGGTCTCTGCTCAATCCAGGTATCTCGTCATAATCCCATGCAAAACAATCTTTGTATTCCTCAATTAAGTTGACAAGTTGTTCCTTGAACTCCTTTGACAGAAATGAACTCACAAATATAGGCCCTTTATCTGTTTCAGTGCCTAAGTTTATCTCCTCCAAAGGATCTTCGACCTCTATACTTTGTTTTTCATCAAGTCCTTTCTCGAATCCCAAAGGACCATCATCTATTATACAGTCTGACAATACACATTCAGTGGTGTATACTGCTCTGTCGGCCAAATAAGCCAACAGTCTATCTAACTGATCATTAACACTCATGGCTAGTGCTTGGCCAATCCTTTTCAGCCTCATTCACTAGTCGAATGCCAAATTGGTCAATTAAGCATACTTCAAGCGCATCTTTGTCGATGACTCCATCATTTGCTGTGACTGGCTTGACATTTGGAGCATAAATTTTAAAATCAACGTGAAGTTGCTGCAAATAGCAAGGGCTATCGTTTGCCTCTACTATTTCCACCTGATCATCTGTATTCCAGAGGATGAGTTTCTGATGAATCGTTAATGGTATTGCTCCGACGGCATGTACCCAATCTCTTCCCAACAGAAGATTGTAACTACATTTTGCTAGAATTACAACAAACAATGTCGACCTCTCAATAGATCTGACTTGCACATTCAGTATTACTACTCCGTCTGACGGGGAAGTCTTTCCACTGAAGTCAGTGACAATCATGTTAGTTGGCATCAGATCAGACTCATTCCTCCTAAGCTTCTTAAACATTGCCCTTAGGATCAAATTGATAGCTGCCTCCCCGTCTATTAGGACTCTATTTGTCGGCTTGCCTTCTAACAAAGCCTTGATATGTAACAGGCGCAGATGAGCCTTCTATTCTGCTGTTGGCCTCTCAAATTGTACTGTATTGTCGAACACTGTTATCATGTTATCCTAAAAGAAAAGCCAATGATCACTGAGGTCATCCAGGTCTTCTTCATTTTCTCCAATATACTCAATTTCATGATACCCTTCAAACTCAGCAGGCAAAACTGAAATCAAATTCACGCTCATTGGCTTTAAAAATTCTTCTTCATAAGTCAACTCTTCATCACTTTTGTACCCTCCAATCTTGAAGTAACCTTCCGACGGCAAATTGCTATCCATGTCCAAATTAAAATCCATATCAAATTGATCATTATCATCAAAACCTAAAAGATCATCTAGATCATTCAAGGCCTCAATAACTTCATCAGTCATCAAATCCATGTCTGTGGCTTGGCAATCAGGCTTCGCCAATTTTCTCTTTCCCTTGATCATGCCAAATATTTTCTTTCTCCACTCGACATCTTGGTCAGGATCTTCTAAGACTTTCATGATTTCTTCCTTCGACCAACCTTCAACATCTTCACCACTTTCAATTTTAAGATCCTTGATCTCGACTATACTCATTATCATCTTCTCAGCTTTCAATCTAGCCATTTCCTTGTTTTCCTCAACTGCTACTAGTCCAATTTGCCATTGTCTTCTAATTTTACTTGGAACAAGTCTTTGAACCTGTTTTCCTTTCTTTATCTCCGCAAGCTTTTCTTGTCGGAGACTATCATTCCTGTCCAGTCGTCTAATTGCAGTTGTTGTCGGCTGAACTTGGATTGACCTACTCGTAACTGTGGATTCTTTTCTAACAATACTCTTCAATTTCTTGTCATCTTCATTTTCATTTGGTGTTGGCTTAGTTTCAACTACCAAACATCCCGTTTCTGTGGGTTGTTCTTTGATAACTAAACCCTCAGTCATGTTCCTTCTTTTCAACGCTTGTCTCAACCTCTGCAGCCTCCTCTTTCGACTCTTCGACAATGGTAAAAACTTTGATGGCCCTACTACATTCTGGCCAATCAAAGCTTCATCTTGGTTGATCCTACTATGTCTGTAATCTTCATTCCAAAATGGTCGATCTCTCTGAAATCTATTCTTCCTGACAGCCACATTCCGCCGAAATTGTGTGTGACTAGCCATTACAGAATTTTTAACCCATCTGTCTATAGTAACATTGGCAAGTGGCACTCTGGTCCTAGCTGGTCTGACATAGCCTCTGGGAAATGAATTGCTTCCCACAGACTCACCAGATAGCTCAACCAGCTAGCCATTTACGTTAGGCCTGGGCGTATAAACTGGTCTTGGCCTTGGAGTATAGAAAGGCTGTTGTGGTTTCAAAGTTTTCTTGTCAAAAAACTTCTTCTTACCCTGTGAGTCACTCTGTTGTTCCTCAGCAACTTTCTTTGCAGCAAATTCATCATACACTGCATTGCATCTTGGACATAACCTTACCTGCCTTTCTCTTTCTTCCTCTCAACGAATGTTTAAAGAGATTCTCCCGGCTTTGGATAAATGTCCATTGCATCTTCCATGTCAATGTCGAATTCCTGCATATTCCTTATGTTGATCATTCCAATATTCAGAGGAACCTATTAGTCAACATAGGAAATTCTAACCTGAAACAGATCTGTATCAATTTTCATATCCGCCTTAGGCTTGTCAGCAAACTTCAAACACCCATCCATTAATGCTTTCTGAATTAAATCTCTAAAACGAATACATTCATTAGTAACGTGACCGAAATTGTTATGAAACTTACAATATTTTCGATCTATTTTTTCATTAAGTTTTAGTAGCCTATGACCTTTTGACAATTTAATCTGTTTATCTTTTATCAATAAATCAAAGATTTTGTCGATTTTTGTTACGTCGAATGTATATGTTTTCTTATTGACATAATTTGTTTTCTCCTTATTTCTTGTAGGCTGTAGAGCCTGACACACATAAGGAGGACTATTCTGAAGTTCAGCAACTTTAACCTCAAATTCATCATTGCTATCTTCAGTCTCATTGTCAGATTCACCTAATCCGACAAATGATACTTTCTCTCTTTTAAGGAATTTCTTTTGTTTTCGAGTCTTTTCAGCTTTCAATTGTTCTATTTGCCTAACTTTCTCACCTAGTTGGGCAAGATCAACTAAATGTTGGTTTACTAACTTTTTTCTTATGTAATAGTCTAAACCTCCTGCGGCAATCTTCATTATTTCTACCTCAGGTATGGGAGTAAAACATCTACTCCTCATTTGTCGAAACCTAGCAAGATAATTATCCACAATTTCATTGTACATTCTCTTGATATTAAAAAGATATGTAAGTCCCACTTTCAAATCTCCCCTAAAGAACTGGTCATGAAAACTTCTTTCTAATTGACTTCAAGAATGGACCGAATTTGGTCTCTATGTCGAAAACCAAGAGAATGCATTTTTTAGTAAGGGAACTTGGGAAGAATATCATTTTAAGGCCTTCAATAGTGCCCAATTCCCTCATTTCTATAGTATACCGTGTAATATGCTCGACGGTCGATTCCCCACTTTCACCAGCAAACTTAGAAAGTTTAGGAATTTTAATTCCTCTGGGCAATTCTACTTGTTGCACCCACTCGAGAAATGCCGAAACAAAGTAAGGTTGGTTGGCATATCCAACATTGAACCCAAACCTATTCAACACTTGTTCCACCACTTGATTTACATTTTGTTCAATCACTTGTTGCCCCCCAAGATTTCGTCGAAGCAATCTCATGGCTGCATCATTCCTAGCCATTTGATCCTCATCACCTCGACGGAGCACATGAACATTACCATATTCCAGGCACGGTTGATCATTTTGCCCAGATTGATCGAGATTTTGTTGGTTTTGTCCCATGTTTACTTGGGGTGCAATCACTCCTGCATTTGTCGCAGGCTGGGTTCTTTGAGCGTTATCATTGGCCAATTCTTCTAATCCCAAGACTTGGTTTAACTTTGCCATTTGTTGAGCCAATGTATTACAAGCATTATTTGTAGTTTCCATGATTGGCGTAATTACAGCACCCATTTGCTGAGTGAACATATGCACCATTTCATGGTTGCTTCCATCCATTTGTTGTCGAAAACTGGCCAAAGAATTCATGGTTGGCTCTGTTACATTTTGAGGAGTGTCCCTCAACATATTTGGGAATACTGGTCCCAAATTCAAGCTCTCATGTCGAAAAAGAGTTGGATTACTTGCACTTACAACCCCTGCTCCTTGGCCATTGAAACTCACTAAGACTGAACTTATTTGTGGTTGGCCTTGTTTGGCCTGCAGTATTGACCAAAGTGCAACCAAGTCTCATTTGTACCAACACAGGAGGAACATAGTTGGGCGACAAATCATATTGTGGTATAAACCTTGAATTTGAATTTATTATACTTTGGTTACTTGGTTAACTTGGTGATAGCTAAGTCACTCCAGGCACCACTTGGTCTAACACTGGATTATCCCAAAGAGCATCAGTTACTATTGCATCATCCACAGGACCCGTACTAACAAGGTTGAGGGTGGCGCAGTAACGACTGTCGAAGGTGCATCCGACGCCTGGTTATTTGCGTTACTCATGATTTGCGTATTTTGAGAAGGGAAAGAATAGATAAACTTTTCACTTCTTAAACGCATAAAACCATTTCTTATGAAATCAGATTCGTGACACTACGAGTTACTCTGAACTAGTCCCACTGGGTGTGCCAATTTGTTTATGGTGAAATTTAGTTAGGACAAATTCCAACAAATAAATATTTATTATCAGTCGAATGTGGGTTCAGAGTTATATGGTAATCTCGTTTGAAAAAGAAATACCTTTGAAAACAAACTAAAGGTAAAGAAATTTGTAAAACTTAATGCAATAAGTAAAAAAATGCAGAAAGTGTAAAGTGCAGAAAATCAAAGGAAAGTAATAAAACAAAGCATGTAAAGAATGCAACTAAATATAAAGAAATTTAAAAAACAAGACTTAGCAGAAAATTAAAGGAAAGCAATAAAACAAAGCATGTAAAGAATGCAACGAAATATAAAGAAATTTAAAGAACATTGCATTAAAGTAAATGACTTGAAATAAAAATGGAAGGCAAACTCGGATCAAATCCGTTAATCTGCTTGAGTGAAATATTAGGATTGTATATCAGCAAATAACCTTCCTTTGTACATTGTGAACACTAGTATTTATAGGCAAACTATGAAAATAACTAACTCCAAAAATTTAGACACGTATACGGCAGTTATGTCACATATTCGATACTAATATTTTATTCAACCATGAGAACAACTATGAATCCTTTCAACAAAAACCAACGCTTGACCATTAACACTTACGTCGATTCAACACTTAGAAGATTTCTTCAATATCATCATCCATCCGTCGAATTAAAACTTGTAATTTCACCCCAACAGAAGAATAAACTTAGTTTATTTTTTTAAAAAAGAGAATACATTAGGAACTATTTGCAACAACTCAGAAAAGTAGAATAGAGGGAACATCAATGCAGTACTTACCAAATGTTGATATCAAATTTTGTTCATAAAATTTTTATTTTTGTTACTTAATCAAGAATTAATAATTTTGTGTTAAATGATTTTTAATTGTAATGTTTTGAACATATTGTTTTCTTTTTCCATATTTTATTTATCTTTATCTTATTTGGATTACTATCTTTCTTATTATTTGTACCAAAAAATAAAATAAAAATAAAAATAAAAAAATATACTTTTACTTTTTTTTCATAATTAAAATAATTAATAAAAAAAAAAAAAAAAAAGAAAATGCCGTGAGATTTTCCATCAGAAAAAGAGTGTGTGAAAGCTTTCAATGCACTGCAAAATCAAAGTGCAATTTGGAGACAAGGATTAGCTGTAAATCTTGAAAAATTTGTGCAAAATCTTGAAACAATCTGAGGCAGGAGAAATTCAACCACTCTATACCATCAACACATCATTTCCTATAAACTCTAGAGGTGATCTACTAATATGTTTTCTAATGGTCTACATAATAGAAAGAATTGAGGAAGAAATTTCGGGGGATTAGAAGGAAAAAAGAGTGTGAAAGGCTTTTAATGCTCTACAATGATCAACTGTACACCATGAAAAATGGAGCAAAGAATCTTTCAAAAATCTCACAAAATCCTTGATGCAGGGAGCTATACCTGCAACCAGCCATCTTATGAGTTGAATCTCTCACGGAGCTATATATGCAACCAACCACCCTATGAGGTAAATCTCTCACGGAGCTATACCTGCAACCAACCACCCTTTGAGGTGAATTTCTCACCTTGTTCCCACTGGCTTCTCAAGGGTGTATAAAATATGGCAGAACAAAAGAAAATGGGGGTCTTTCAGTTTCAATTTTCTTTTAAAACACATTATCAAACACCTCATGTACATCATCTTCAACCCATAGCCACCAAACCATTTGAACTCACCAAAAACCAAGCAAAACAGAACTACCACCCTTGATCCACTCTTCATCACCATCCTCAACCAACCACACCCAAACTTCCACCATTTTCACCCAAAAAAAAAAAAAAATAGCCACCCAAATCACATCCTAGCAGCAATCTATACCTATCCATCACCTTCACCTTTAACACCCGTCACCAACACCATCACGCAATCCACCACCACTCCACCAAAGCCATACCACCATTGAAACATCACCCACGCCACCTTTGAACCATTACCCACACCCAAATCTGCCATCAAGAGCCACCACACACCCAGCCATCTTCAATCTCACCCAAAACAAAGAACCAAAACCCCATCCTTACCTCACCTGCAAAAACCAAAAACCAAGCAAAACAAAACCATCTCCATAACCCACGGGTCTCCGTCGTGCTTCCTTGTCCTTCGTAGCCTCCGCTGCGAACCCAACGCGCCACCACGCTCCATGCCGTGACGCCGTCTACCACCATGTACATCCCAGAATCTGTGACCCAAACCATCGGATTCGGCATGTTCCGCGTGCAACCTTGCGCCGCTGACCCAGACCTCGCGCGCCGCCCTCCATCGTCGTGCCCCCACCGCGTTCCGGATCTAGTGCCTCGCCGGATCTCCACCGTTGCCGTCTCGTTGCGCCGCTCGCGTCGCGCTAGCCTCACATCTTTGACCGGAGCTCCACCAGACGCGAACCACTGTGAGCTCCACCCCCTCCCCCTTTTCTCCTTTCTTTTCATGTTTCGTTTTGGTATTTCCAGAGACTAAAAGTCTCTTTAACTTACTGTTCGTTTAATCTTTTTTTTTAATCTTTTAGCAGCCCTTTTGGTCTAATTTTGTTTTACCTTTTTTAAAATGCCATTCCCCTCAAATTTATTTACCAATTTGCCATCATTTTCAAACTATTTATCAAAACCATGTTTTACCACGTTGGAATTTTATATTATTTTTTTGTTACTTGTTG
Source organism: Ormosia semicastrata (assembly GCA_029884595.1). NCBI lineage: Eukaryota > Viridiplantae > Streptophyta > Magnoliopsida > Fabales > Fabaceae > Ormosia > Ormosia semicastrata. The sequence goes on from JAQQTO010000043.1 coordinate 10,280,437, forward strand.
GGATGCGCCATGAGTCATCCCACGTAACTAAAAAAATAATATAACCTTTCATTATATTATTTTTATTAACTCATTCTTTTGGATTTCTTAAAATTTGTACACATACAATTTATGGTTCTACTATATTCATGAATATTGAGGACATCAAATTTAAATTATTTATAAGCCAAGTATTTTTTCGATTAACAAAGTAATTGATAATTTAAAACTTTTTATTATAAAGGACCAATTTAATTAAGCAAGATAAATAAGTAAGTAAGATAACAAAATATATTTGTTCGATGTGGGACTTTGATAGTGACAAAGTAAAGCAAGTAAGTAAGACAACAAAATATATTTATTCGATGTGGGACTTTCAAAAGCATATTTGGATTTGGATTGAAGTTCTTATCAACATTAATAAAAAATAATTTTTGATATGTCGTGTTTTTTTTATACCAATAATCAAAATCATCTTTAAAAAGATCCTAGTCCTCCTTTTAAAGAAAGAATTTCATATGATAACATGAATATGCATGACTTGAAAAATGAAAGAAAAGAAAGATTCATCATGTCATATCGTTTGTATGTATTTGTTCGTAAGAAAGACATTTTTCTTTCAAATCCAAATTCAAATCCAAATATGTTTTTGAAAGTCACATCGAATAAATATGTTTTTTGCCTTACTTAATTGCTTTTTTACTTTGCTTAGAAATTAAGTCCCACATCGAATAAATGTTTTTGTTATATTTTACTTTACTTTTTTGCTTACTTTTGCTAATAAATGAAAGTCCCACATCGACTACTTTACAGATCGAAGCAAATACTTGACTTATAAATAAGCTAATTCAAAGTCGATGTCCCTCAATATAGGATGCACTCTTTAAGCAGTAGCACATAACATTGTATTGTCTATTCCCGAGAAGTGAAGAATCGAGATAGATGGCACTTTTTAAGAAATCCACGTGGAACGAAAGTTAAGTCGTGATAATTAGCTTTCAGAATTTCGACGATGAAAACAATGGATTATTTTTTTTATGGAAATGAAAGAAGTGAATGCGGAAAGCCAAGTGGCTTCCTCTCACCTATACCGTGCATTGAGTTAAAACATTCGCCCGCACATATAACGTGAAAAGTTTATATTATTTTTCGATTCTGCGTGGGATGCGCTAACGACGGTGGTGCATCCAATTCCAGACGATCGTCAAATAACATTATATTAAATAATCCAACCTTGGAGGACGCGCCACATGTGTGGGCGCATCCAAAGGGATAATATTGTGCCACAGCTGTTAGTTGGATGCGCCACCCGTGTTGAAAAGCGATCCCACGCGAAACTAAAAATAATATAAAATTTCAACGCCAAGCAAAAAAAAGAAGAATCAGCTTGATTTAATAAATAGTTTGAAAATAATGACAAATTGGTAAATAAATTTGGGAAAAATGGCATTTTGGTCGATTTGTCGCCCTTTTGGTCTATTTTTATTTTTATTTTTTTTACCTTTTTTAATTTTATTTTTACCTTTCATTTAGGCTTAAGTAAAAAATAAAATTTGGGCCTACTTTTTTTTACTTGTTTAGGCATGAGTCATTAGGTGTCTTTCATTTTTATTTTTATTCATTTATTCTTTTGGATTAATTTGTATTTACTAATTTGCGGTTTATATTCCCTGTATTTTAATTCAAAACACTCTTTTTTGTATTAACATATTAATTGATAATTTAAAACTTGTCGACGAAAGAAAAAATTAAGAGAGGATTGGAGCACCGATCAAATACAGTCTTCTCAATACTCTTGAGACTTTATATTAAATCTTGCTAGAAGCGTTGGTGAAACCTAATTCCCACATTAAAATTAAAATATTTTACAAACTAAAATACAACTTTTTTTTATAAACCAAAATAAAATTATTTTTGTAAAATAAAAAATCCTTAAATCAAAGCGAATAATTTCATATGATTTCAACATTATGATTGTGGTGAATTCAAAAAAAAAATCATTGTTTCAGTCAGTGATAGCTTTGGTTCTAGACCCCTATCGGACAAAAGGTCCCCAAATTGCCTTTGCTGTCGCTAATACTTCAGCTAGCAAGAGTCCTCAATCCTCACCCATGACAGGTTACAAGTGGAAAGAGTTCAATTTGAGTGAGGGGTTTTCATGTGCCTGTTCGAAGACCAAAGGTCTCTCAAAGCAACACTACTTCGCCCTCTATCTAAGCCTACAAGGTACTAGCTCGGGTATAGAACTTGTGTGTGCAAGTGTACATAAGGGAACATACAAGCAAATTTATTTACAACGCATAAGTACAATGCATATAATGCAAACAAAATGTACAGCAATATGAAGCAAATAAACAAATGAAACAAAGTTGACCAACATAATCAAATAGCAAATAACACGAGATTAAAACAAGGATTAACCCTTCAAGATTATCCCCAATAGAGTCGCCAACTGTCGCAACCGTCTTGAAGGGGCGCCGCAACACCAAATACGGAGAGATTTGTCCAAAATCTAATAAGAATTTGTGTGTTTTGGACTAGAAGACCAGCAACAACCCCCTGGGAAATCAAAAAAGATCTTCTAATGTCAGATAATAATAAACTTAAAGTGTGCTGCACATTCTAAACAGTAGAGATAACTAAATAAGCCACTAAAAATAGTAGAAAATGTCAAGAAAACATTTATTTAAAAAGAAACAGATTTTTTTTCTCTTTAATATGTCTACAAGCCACCAGATTCAGTATACTGAAAAGAAAAAGTGTTGCTGAACAATTTATTTAAATTTTAAACTATAAAGAAGAAAAGCAGCCAATGTAAGAAATGTAGAATTATAGTTTACCGTGGTGGTGATGCTGCACAAACCCCTTCACGTTTGAGTGTACGTTCATCTACCCCAGACGCAACAACCTAAGAGGAAAACATAATTCTACGCTTCACAGGTCTGTACATACTGCATAAAAATTTCACATTCTCTGTAAGGTGGGTGTAGTAATATGTATCAATAGATTTAGCTACATAGTCATTAGTCCACAGTTTTTTATATATTGTGATTAAATAGTCCACTGATTTATCTCATATGGCTGAGCTTCAGATATTTCACATACCACCAAGTTAATTAAGTTTTCCATTTATTGTCACTTGTGAATAATAGCCAAATTCAAATAAGAAACAGTCATACCAGAGGAGGTGCACATGCAAAACAGGCAGTTTCACCAGGAATAAGTAACTGAATGTGACCAGAAACAGCATCCTCAGAGACACCTGTTCAAATTTTAGATTATGTATGAATTTCCAAACAAAAAACATCCTTCATACTTCATACTTCATACTTCGTACATCTAGATAAGCAAAATAACCATAACGAATTGGTCAATAAATCATGAAGATAAATTACTCACTCAACTATAATTATATTTAATAAGTAATTTACAGAATGTATTAAATGCTGACACATGATAAAACAAATGCCAGTGTACAGTCACACATTCATCTACTTATTAAGGTATGTATACTTTTATAGCACCAGAAAATATCTGTCAAGAACAATTTTTAAACATTGTGGAATATCTACCAGAAGCATGTCTATTTCTATATCTCTGAGTATCATAGATTCTTTTCATATTACTACTCTGCACATATTGATAAAGATGGTGAAGTCAATTCTGACCATTTTATCTTTCCTTCCAAAAACAAATCCAAGAGTTTTAGCACTACAAGAAAGAGATTTGAAAATCTTTTGCTTACCTGTTTCCAACCATGTTTGGCTCAGTTCATTACAAGCCTGCAGTGCTTATAGAAGCCAGTCAGACATGAGAATACCTAAGCAAAACCAAAAAGAAGAAATTTCTTCAATTTTAATTGAAATTAAATTATAAATACCTGGTTAACAGCCATTCTTGCTTCATAATTATCCACACCACTAACTTGTTTACTAGGGTGAAATGACTTATTTTTCAAACTTGACAAATGTTTCAAAACCTGTGACGGTGGTGATATTCAGTGTATAGCTCTAAATTAAAAGGAAAAGGAAATATATCAGAAGGGAAAGAGTATCAACAAAACATTAACCAACAAAAGTGCAGATAAAATATTCATCTTAATAATAACATCAATTTATGAAAAGAACCATAGAGGCTACAAACACTGCAAAATACTTACCTCAAGCACAATATCAGGGTTTATATCTGAAAGAGTCTGTACAGCTGTATGTCTTTGTCATACCAACCTGGAAAGCCAACACACAGATTATGCCATTATGGTATGGATAAAGTGAACTTGTTGAAGCTCTTGTATGTAAAATATATAATTTGGTCTGTACAAAAGTCTGAGTCTGACAGTTAGCTATTAGCATCAAATTTTCACATTTCTACTTTGTCAACAGAGAGAAGATTTATGTCAGAAACCACTTATGGGACTGCCCCTTTCAGTTTCAAGACTTAATCTCTGGACTCTGGAAATGATAAATATATCAAAAATAAATTCAAAAGAATCAAAACAAGAAAATGAAGATTTGGATACTCACCTGATCTGGACGAAAGAACAGCCTATTCATGTTTGCAAGCTCCACTTTGTCATAATCATACAACAAAAGTCGACCTATACCACATCTAGTTAGCATCTCAGCTGCAACACTTCCTATACCACCTATTCCCTGTGGTCATGTAAGAATGACCAAAATCAGAATTTGCTACCAAAATATAGGAGAAAAAATCTAAAGAATGAGAAAGGAACTTTCAGAAAAATGTAAAATAGTCAGGACCACCTATTTGGCATATATTTAAAAAAGGATTGTCCATTTTTTATATTCATGACCAAAAAGGCATAAAGTATCTTACAATCTATTAATAAACAAATTTGCCAAGGCCATATAAACTCTTTGCATAGTTCAAGTATTTCCCTCCTTATTCTTAATAATTAAGCAGGGTCGGAGTGAGTATGAAGTGGGTTACGGGCGTATAAATCCATACAGAGCTAGCTAGTGATTCTATCTCTTTCAATTGAATGTCAAATCTAACAACCCTCTCATTATGAATTCAATATGTAACATCCTCCAAACATACTCATACAGGTTTGACCCAAGATACTTTAATTTTATATCAACAGTAAATTGGGTTTAGGTTCTCCTCAAATATCAATAATGTCTTCACCATCATCAATTATGTCAGATTGGAAAGATATTATACTAATGAAAAACAAATACACCAATAATATATTATCTAGGTTCAGAGCTTGGATGGCATATAATCCTAATTTCATTTTGTAACAAAAAAAAAGAAGAAAAAACCACCATAAATAAAAAATAATAATGTCATTTTCAGTTGTTTCCCAAAATTAAGAACAAGACCTTCTTAATTAAAAAAATAAGAATCCCAGGGGAAATGGGAGCATAAGGAATGTTTCCTCATGGGGATTAGTCGCATAATCGGTTCAAATGGGTCAAATTTGTGGGAATACCTAGTGGTCTTACCAAAAGAAACAAAAGAAGAAATGTTTCCGCCTCTAAAAATTCGATGTTCTGTCTTTGAAATTCACTATTTCTTGTCATTATTAAAATAAATAAGCATTAAATATTTAAATGAATACAAAAAAATATATGTGCAGTTGTGAGTAAAACAGTTTGCATGCATGTCACAAATCACAAACTGAATTCTAAAGCAAGCAACAAACAGTGAAAGAGGAGATTAGTACAGACAACTATGGCAATGGAGAAATCGCGTATTCTTTCATAGTTGTCCACAATAACCATTCTCTGAAGTGCCATAAGCCCACTGTAGGGATTGCTATCTAAAACCTCAGCACTCATATCCTGGCAAGACACAGTAACAAGCCAAAAAAATCAATGAAACTTAACAATATAAATGCATCAAAAACATGAATGTGACTCTCAGTCTCAGGTAATTACCTCAACTTTGGAGCGTCGAAGAGGTGCTGCAGCCTTTGCAACATTAGGAAGATGCTTAACACGCAATTGAATCTTCAAAAACATAACATATAAAATCAAAGCCCATGTTAAGTGACCAAAATCTACGAATAAAAATGACTCGGATTTTTCGGTTTTGTTGAAGGAATCGGAATATGAAATGAGAACTGAAAATGAATACCTGATGGAGCAAAGCATGATGAGATGGATAAGGAAGTGAGTGATTCAGAGATTGAAGATCAGGGAGCAACTCTTTGAGTTCGACCTCCATGTCGCTCGCTCCTGTTTTCTATATTGGTTTTTGTTTTTGGATCTGGGAAACCCTGCGCTCAGCTTTGTTTGAAAGGCCTTTTCTGTTTTGCTTTTGCGCTTTTAGTTTAATATGCACTATGTTGTGGATATAGGTCATTTTTTAAGTTTTTTTACTAAATCATATCATTAGTAAAATTATTTATTAAATTATTATTTTTTTAATTATTTATCAAATTATTATTTTTTAATTATTTATTAAAATGCCTCTTTTAAAACTATATACTAAATTACCATTCTTTTGACTTACGCGATGATTTTTTTATATTTTTTGGTAGCTAAAGATGCGTAAAGGTTGCGATCCACGTGTGGATGTGTCGGCCCTACATACAGATTTGACGGGCTTTTATACAAAAAATTTCATCCTTGCTTTGTTGCAGTTTCTTTAAATTTATATAAATTATTTAAATTACTTAATAAAATATTGTAAACGTTTATTAATGAATTCATACTAATTACGTAAATAAAATATAAAATATAAAATTAAAAAAGTGACAAATTTAATATGTTGGTAATATTTAATATTATTTTAATTATTATAAAGATTTATTAATTACATAACACATATATTTTTTTGGTTAATTTTTAAAAATTTATTGTTTCAATTTATTGTTCAATTTAAAAAATGATTGAGGTATTAATTATTTGCTTTTAATTTTGTCTTTATGTATGATTTTTAATAAATGTACAAATAATCTAATCAAATATTATATATCTTATTATGAAGTTATTCAATATATTTAATTATTTTTACACAAATATTTTAAACAACATATCATAAAAATTAAATGGATATCCTGTAGAAGAGATGTATCAACATTATAGGTTATACTTATACTTGGTTAATATAATCCTTAAAATAATCTTCGATGACTTTCCTTTTATTATTAGTCAAATCATAAGAAAAGTTAAGATTGATGATATGGGCATTAAATACTTCCTAAAAAAAGCTTATTAGTCCTAAAAAGTTTTTAAATGAATTTTTTGAGTAGGATTGATGATATAGTAGGATTTGATCCCAATAATCCCTCTCCCAAATTTTTAGTGGGAAAGTAAAAAAAGATCTTCTAAATGTTGGATCTAAAAGCCAATGATCTGTTTAAGTGTGCTACCACAATCTTTAATAAAATCTAAAATAAGTAAAAGCATATATAGTGTAATCTAATTAGTACCAAACTCACAATAATATATTCTCAATAGTATTTTACACAAAATCACTAAATATAATTTAAATGAGATGGGCCCGCATCGAATTTTGGCTTTATGAGATGGTTCTAAAGGGCCACCGTGATGGGTATGGTGGGTAACCTGGAAAAAGGATATGGTGGGTAACAATGTGGTGGGTAAGGATATGAGGGGTAACTTCGGTGGCGGGTATGGATACGGTAAAAGGGTATGGTGGGTATGGTGGGTAATATGCGGGTGGAAAGAGTAGCAGCAATGTAAGAGGTAGGAGGTGAGAATTATAGTTGATAAAGCGGCCGAGTCGTATCTTTGGGTAGAAGAGCGTGGACTCCCGGGGATGTCGAAGTCGTGTCCGAGTGCTCGCAAATCCCTCCCTCCGTCTCACGCTTCGCGTTCCTTGTTGGCTCGACTGGGCGGCCCCGAAATGTCGTCTACCCTGGTGGACGCAACGCAACCTTCCATCGAATGCGGCATGCTCCCATAATGAGTGTAGGATTTGTGTAGCGCTCTTCAGCGACAAAGGTCTCGGTAGTTGAACCGAACAAATACTCGTAATGTCACCTAATAAACATATATAATTTATGTCATTATACTGAATACAAAATGGGTGTAACGAATATAGTAAAAGCTTACCGATTCCCAATAGATACGCTTGTGGGAGCAATAGTCATTAGTGGTAATTTTTATATACCAACGCATGTACTTAACGCGAACCGAGGGGTGCACCTGGGATTCCCCTAACAACCTTCTCCCTATGACTATGGTGGCTATATAAACAACATGTGTAGGCCATTCTCATCATGCCACGCTAATGTTAAGTTAAGTTGTCTCATTGGAGCGGTCTTGTCACTTGTCAAGACCAAATCGGCGCATAGCCAAATTGCCACTCAACAATGTGGAAACATATGAGAGGGATCACTAGAGGCAATGTCCCTACCACACACAAAAAAGGTGGCAATGTTGCCACATGCTCATAAGTAATGGTTGCCATATAAACTAAAAAAAAGATATGCACAAAACATTAACACCTGTATCATAAGTAAATATCTTAAAGGAATGTAAACGAAGACATACCTCATCGTTCTTCAACTTGATCGAAGAACGACGATAATATGTAAGGACGCCAATTACAATATCACTCAATACTTTATGTTTGCGCCACCTATTTGGTAAATGAAAGTATTGCAAACGTAAGTAAAAATATTAACAAAGTATGTCATGGAAGTAATGTAAAAATATGAAATGAAATAGAAACTTACTCCCATCCTAAGGGACGTAATTGATTATCGTAAAACACATCGTGCTCATCATGGTCGGCTAGTGAAGGGGCAATGGGGGAATTGTACCATGCCAGTGTCGCAATAAGATGCATGCACCTCGATCTCGCTGCGTATTATAGTTCGTAGCTTTACAAAGCTCTCTATAGTACGCCAAAAGAGAAATATACGTCCCAAGAAAAAGTCCTCCAATAATGGGAGGAACATCAAGTGCACGAATACCCGAATGATCGGGGCATAAGAAACCCCAAGCAAGCGAAGTATGTAATGTCGTGCATCTCTGCACGTACTCATCATCATCGTCCTCAAGGACCGCGGTAACACTCTGCACATATTGGTATGTCATGTCAATGCGTGCCCCAATTCTGAGCGAAGGAGTGTCATCAATCCCTAACCGAGCACACAACCGAGCCAATCATCCCTATGCGTAACGCCCGGATCGGCGCCATCAATGGGAAGACCCGATATGATTCCGATATCCTCCAACGTAATGGTGCACTCCCCGAAGGCATGTGAAATGTATGCGTCTCAGCGCCATCTCTCAACCAACGCAGAGATAAGGAGTGATCAATACCGCATAACCCATGGGCAACTCCCAAGAAACCGGCCCAAAACCAAGATAAGAATAATCGGAGCGGGGGGGTCCATATGTTTTAATTGAGCACGCCTAACACGCAGTGTCTGGTCCTCACACCCCTACCATATCTTGCTTGGGAAACATGGTACTCCACACAACTCCAAAATCGAGCAAGATCCCTCGGGTCCGGGTTTACAGGGAATGCCATGACTGTATGCCAAATAATAACAACAATTAGTATGATTCTATTATTATTATAATAAATTATGATATAACCATATCATAACTATACAAGCAATGCAATATGGAAGAAATGAAGATAACACTGAGAATCAACTAACATATATAGGAGAATAGTATTCGAATACAACTACATAGATTAGTGATACAAAACAATACAACTCGTAAATACACATCATTGCTAATACAAGATCGAAAAATGAAAATAGGTCCGGATCAACTAGATAGATGGCCCCGCTCCATCACCCCAAGGAACTCGATCCACCGACACGGCAAGCACGAGAATTATGTCCACGTTGATGGCATCTTGTACATACCTCGCTTCGCGCTAATCCATCTCATTCCTGAGTCGGGTTGATTTTGGTCGTTCTTTGGATCTAAGCAATGCACATGGTGGCACCAAAGTGGCGTCGTGAGTTGCAGGCCACCATGGTTCAGACCGGACCGGTTCAAAGTCAAACTCATAGGCCCTATAAATGCTTTCCATCCTGTAAACCCTATGAACAAGTTGGAATGGGTCAATGTAAGCACACGCAAAAGCGCATGCGAGCAAGGATAATGCAATGCTTGAAACACCCCTGAGTCACAGTTAGCTTTCTTCTAGGTTCAAAGTATAAGAAAGTCCACATGTGTTACGGGATTAAAAGCCTCTTCAACCATGAACCTTGTGTTCTCTCTATGTCAGAAACGAACTTGGTGGAACTGCCTTTGCCAGTTTACTCAAGACTTCAATAAGTCATCACTCCAGATCTGGTTAAATTAATGGGAACAACAATATCAAACCATAAATAGATGCACACGTGCATTTAATTAACGGATAGTACTAAGCAAATGAAGCATTTAATGTGAACAACAATTTATTTGTGGTTGTACTTAATATTGTAAAACAATATCAAACCTGGTTCAATGTCATCAAGAATTTCTCATCCTTTCGATTGACGAAGTATTCTACTAACTTCATATGTCAATTGAACCAATGTGTTATAGGTAGATTTCGCTACCCTTCAACACTAGTTAATGCACTCGACAAATTGGTAGTCATATGACCGAATTTGCGACCACCATCATACGCCAAACTCCATTTTTCTTTTTAGAATTCCGTTAATCCAATTTGCCATCTCCGTTGTAACTTTAAGCTTCTCTAGCCTAGCATCAAACTTTATTGCGATTGGTTTATACCCCGATACATCGAATAAAGTTAGTATTACAACCTAACTAGTATTAACAAAATTAGAATATAAGTAGAAAATGTAAAAGTACTGTGTTAATAAAAAATCTTTTCAACTCCTTGTTCGAAATTTGGAGTTAAAATTGGAACCAATAAAGGATTGAGAAGACATGATATGCATTCGGAGGTGCCATCCAAGATTTTCATTTGTCACTAATTGTAAGATGCCTCGATGTCGATCGAGATCAAACACAAGCCCTCTTGTTGGGTTACATGCAATCTCAAAGTGGGCTAAGAACTAACTCCAAGCATCCTTGGTCTCCCCTCCACAATGGCAAATGCAATAGTAGGTTTTCCCTCCATCTTGAGTTGTTAATCAACAACTTATGACGATACTTGCCATACAAATGAGTGGCATCAATTTGAATGATGGGCTTACAATATCGGGCCAGCCACACATGGTCTAAATGTCCGAATAATCGAAAAAGACTCTTTTTGAACGATCGAGTGTTATTCACAAAACATTCCTCGTCTTGCAACTTCAATGTGCCTTCCATGTCTCTCTTCAACCCTCTAGCCATCCGGGCAACACCTCATAAGATTTGTCTCAATCCCCAAAAACAATCACAATAGCCATTTGTTTTGCCTTCCAAGCCTTTCGATATGAAACTTGGTAACCAAATTGGCTTCGAATCCGTTCAATAATTAAAGATACGAGTGCATCGGGTTTTGTTCTGACTAACTCCAATATGCAAGAGCAGATCAAACGAGAGTCCAACTTCTGGTGATCTAATGACATAGATGGGTTTACGCAACTATGAGGTCCATTATATTTTGTAATCTACCACGTATTCGACCTCCTGCTTTGCATGGCTCTAAGTCTCCAACTACAACCTTGGTCAAAATTAGGGCATATCGGTCTTCGTGAATCAGAGTCTTCTATCTTGTACTCTTGATGCCTGTGAATGGAATATTGTTTGAGAGCTAACTTCACTGAATCTTTTGATGTAAATTGCAAGCCAACATAGAATTCATCACCCATGCTCCAAGTCCCACAGTTGTCTAACTCGGACAAGTTAAGATTATTCAATGCATCCCAGTTAATTTGAAAAAACTGAGGGCATGGTGGCACAAACACGAATTCAGGTCCTCGAGGCATAAATATGGATTGAGGAGCAATCGCCAATGGAACCTGTAAATTTTCTTCGACATCAAAGTTTTCTGCCTCTATGTCAGTGTCTGAATCGTTGCCCTCAGCTACTTGTTCTTTGTCTTCACTTGACTCCTATACTGCATCTCTCACAAGTGGGTTATCAAGTTCAACCATTGCACCATCAATAATGATCATATTGCATGACTCAACTTGATTAGACGGACCAACTTGACCTTCAATTTCACCAGGAGCTTCAGCATGCTCTTCTTGCCCACTTGTTTCTACCTCCACATACAACTCCATAGACGCATGTTCGGAGTTTAAAAGAATCTATCATGTACTTTACATCATCATCGTCTTCTATTGGAAGCCCTACCCATCTTGATTGAAGTATTGCGGACACCGATAGACAACTTTTGACACATGTCACAAAGCCTCAACTTTGAATGGATCTTAGTTTTCAACCCATCCAAAGTCATGAAAGTGATCACAATAGTACAGAGGAGGACCTCGATACATGACACCTCTTCACCATCATACATTGTCATGAAGTAAATGTGCACATTTAGCGATTTTGTCATGTTAACTCCAATTCGAACAATAACAATTCAACACATTTATTTAATATATTAAACATCAATTACAATATTAATCTGGACATATATACTAGGGTAAAAATATTTATAACGATGTATAATAATGTATTACATATATTTATTCAATATATTAACAATCAACTATAATATTCAATGCTTATTTATGTAAAAAAAAAATTTCCAAAGTCAAATATTTTGAATTAACCTACATTTACTAATGTAAGTCATGTCAAAGATATATATCCTACTCGATTACCTATAAAATAATTATCCATATAATTTAGACTACATATCATACAATTTCATTATTCATTAGTCAATAAAAATATTAAAGTATAATAATATTAAATTACAATTAACACTAACCTACTAAAAAAGTAATCAACAAATAATAAATAAACTATTTAACTATTGAAAGAGATACTTACGGTGTGAAGGAATACAATCTAAAGTTGATCACAAATAATGATCCGATACCACTTCTCCTAAGAATGAGAGAGTTGAGTGTTTAGAGAGAAGAAATTGAGTAGAGATAAGTGAGAATTTAGAAATGCTTAGGATGGCACGAACGGGAGGGGGTTGATATATACTAGGGTTCACGCCACCCTTGTTGGCTTACTCGCTGCTTACGCCAACAAGGGTGGCGCTTTTCAAGGCCAACCAGATCGCGCCACGTAGGTTTTGGCGCATCCATAGGTTGCGTCAGCATGTTTTACGTGGATAGCCTACGTGGCGATCCCCTGTAAAATATTAAACAATGTCACGTAAGCCAAAAAGCGGATTTGGTATATAGTTTCAAAAGAGTGGCATTTTGGTAAATAGTTAAAAAAATGGTAATTTGGTAAATAGTTAAAAAAATGACAATTTGATAAATAATTTTACTAACAGTGACAGTTTAGTAAAAAAGCCCATTTTTAATGTACACCCTGTTATAGGGTGTATGGTGTATTTGGTATATTTTAATTATTAATTGTGTTAAAAAATATATCAATGATTATAATTAATGATTTGTAACCTGTTGCACCATTTATTATCATTGTTCATTGTCCTTGCTGAAATATTGTTCATGCCTGAAAAAATATTATTCATACAAAAAAAAATATTATTTATACAAAAAAAATACTATTTATACCAGAAAAAATGTTGTTCATCGCCGGAATCTACACTATTTTTGTTGGAAAAATATTGTTCATAACAAGAAAATTATACTATTCATAGTCGGAGTTATTGTTCATGCAGATTATTATTTTATTTTTAAGTTGCATAATTGTGTAAAAAATTATCATTCAAATAATATCGTTAAAATTATACAAGTCTTTATATTTTTTCATAAATAATTGTACATATTAAAAACTTTACAAATTTTATTGTGTGTAAATATTATCAATTAAAATATGTAGAGTTTTCAAGTATGCACACTTATTTATGAAAAAATATAAAGATTAGTATAATTTTAACTATTTTTATTTTTATTTGTATTATTTATACAATTATACAACTTAAAAAATAAAAAAGATAATCTAAAAAAAAAAAGTGGTGACCGACAGACGGTGGTCGAATGACAAATGTTGAATAGTTACTTGATCGACAACAATGATGGTGATGATATGTAAAAAAATAATAATAAAAAAATTAACCTAAAAAAAACTAACCTGAAAAAAAAAACTAACTAAAAAAACTAACTTGAAAAAAAAATATTAACCTAAAAAAAAGAGAAAAAAACCGTTATTACAGATAAAATGCAAGGTGTATTATACACCCAAATCTAGTAGGGTGTATAATAACACCCGCATGTGGATATATGGAATCTCCCCAAACGCTAAATTCAAACTTTAAATAACTCGAATATTCTTATCACAAATAGTATATATACCTCTTTTCATACTTCATCTAATATTATTTATTATACTTATTTTTTCTTATTATTTTTTCTCTCTTAATCACACACCCTTAAAAAGAATGTGTATAGTACCTACATCTCTAAAAAGCAACATTAATACCTACACCTTTAAAAAAATGTAGGATCATCTTTTTCCAACTTTAAAAAGCAATGTTAATGCTATATCCACTGTTGGTAGAGCTGCCTGCAGTTACTATGTCCAGCCAAAGCCAATGACTCCAGTGTGAAGTTCTCTTCCTTCCCCCTTCCGGTTCCTTTTAGCATGTGTTATTGATGTGTGTTTGTTTCGTAGATGTACAAGCGAAACGGAACTGGACTGGATTAGAAGTCGGGTCAATTGGTTAGTAGTATGAAAGTAGGTTAAATGGTTGAAGTTGAAAATTTAGATAAATAATACATATTTTTTTGAAAAAACATATTTTATATAAAAAATATTTCATATGAAAATGTTAATAATGTAATTAAATTAATAATAATAATTATCTAGTTTTAAATTTTTTAAAATTGAATTTGTTAAATAATAATATAATTAAAAAATTAAAAATTTTATTCAACAATAGTGTATAGTTTGATAGTAAATGTATTTTATCAAAAGAGTCTTTAAAGTATCATGTTTAAATTTTAAAAATTATCATTTTGAAGCCTAAATTTTATTTTTAAAAAATTAGATACTCAAGTCAAATTGTCTGAGTGAATCATCCGATTTTGACTGGGTTGTTTAGAAAATCCGTTCTGACTAAAAATTGGACCGGCCTAGAGGTCATGTTTCAAGTTTTTCAGTCGGATCGGTTGGCCTGATCCAGTTTGTACAACTATGGTTTGTTTGTTTGGTTGGTTTTTTTTCTTTCAAATACAATAACGATTTTTTTTCTTTTTTATCATTTATTGAATAATACTATACCAAAAAAAACCTGTTAAATAAAATGTATTTTTATAAAAAAAAAGTATGTGTGTGTGTGTATATATATATATAGGGGGCATAGTTAGTGAGAGGAGTTTTTATTGTGAGAGGGTGAGAGGAGTAAATCTTGACTATACAACCATACATGAATGGTCAAGGTTAAAAGTTACTTGAAAGTCATGTGACCATTTAAAAAAGTCACATGCATTTATGTTTTAATCTTGACTATTCATGAAAGATCCAATGGTCAATATTTACTCTCTGCTGAAAGTGAGATATATATATATATATATATATATATAGTATGTGAAGAAGAGGGTCAAAGCCCAAAAAAAAAGAAAAAATTACATGGATAAAACTAAGATAAATCATTAAAAATTAGCCTAATTATATATATAAAAATAATATTGTTGGGAGAAGTTTTCACTTAAGTACATGACTATAATATGAGAGATTAATTTCTCACCTATCAAGTGAGAAAATACTCTAAAAAATTAAAAAAAATTAGTCTAAATAAATCTCTCGGGGGTTTCAACATCTCATGCAATCTAATTTCTTGAGTCATTCCGGAGCTGGCCAACCAGTTAGTACAATAATTCCTCTCACGTCAGGTAAGATTTTTTTTCTTTTTTATCATTTATTGAATAATACTATACCAAAAAAAACCTGTTAAATAAAATGTATTTTTATAAAAAAAAAAAAAGTAAGTGTGTGTGTATATATATATAGGGGACATAGCAAGTGAGAGGAGTTTTTATTGTGAGAGGGTGAGAGGAGTAAATCTTGACTATACAATCATACATGAATGGTCAAGGTTAAAAGTTACTTGAAAGTCATGTGACCATTTAAAAAAGTCACATGCATTTATGTTTTAATCTTGACCATTCATGAAAGATCCAATGGTCAATATTTACTCTTCTCACCTGAGTAAGATTATATATATATATAGTATGTGAAGAAGAGGGGTGTGAAGAAGAGGGTCAAAGCCCAGAAAAAAAAGAAAAAATTACATGGATAAAACTAAGATAAATCATTAAAAATTAGCCTAATTATATATATAAAAATAATATCGTTAAGAGAAATTTTCACTTAAATACATGACTATACTATGAGAGATTAATTTCTCACCTATTAAGTGAGAAAATACTCTAAAAAATTAAAAAAATTAATCTAACTAAATCTCTCGGGGTTTTAACATCTCATGCAATCGAATTTCTTGAGTCATTCTGGAGCTGGCCAACTAGTTAGTACAATAGTTCCTCTCACGTCAGGTAAAAATGTAATAAAATTATTAGTTTAAATATAATCATATCATCTAACAAGTCTCTGTAAACCATTTCAAGAAATTTTATCATAATGTACTTAATATTTGAGTTTGATTCGTAATTCACTCAATTAGGATCAATGAGCTTTTATCCAGAAAATACATACGTAAAATTCTTTTTCAATCTTTTTTTTCTTTTGGTTCTTTAGTTGAAATCTTTTTACATCTTTAATAAACAATTTTTTGAAACATACATAAAAAAAATAATTGGCCTAATTGATAGGATTTTTGTAACTTTAAAATGCAAATATTTTATTAGGGTTGGTGACTGCTGTGTTATACAAAAGGTGAGGCTATATCATGGACTAGACCATTGTCGGACATAGACGTGAAGAAGACATTTTTTTTAGCTTGGTCATTGCAAAAGGTGAGGCTATATCATGGACACACCGGTATGACTGACATTTTGAAATATCAGTGCTTCTTAGTCCTCAGTTTCCTCCTGATTATCATTGACTGTTAGGGAAAAGCTAGGGGTTCTACAGGAAAAGAGAACATCTACGAAGGTCTACAAAGAAAATGACTAAATTGACTAAATGATCTTTCTTACTTGCATTTCTTATTGTAAACTATTATATTTATAGTGACTTATAGAATATTTTAGTGCTCTTTAGAATTTCACAATGTGTAACTAACTCATAGCAAACTCGTATACACATTCATTCCCATAATCCTATTCCTTTCATTGACTGAGGCAGTTTTGCTTCTCCTCAGTGCTTACTTGGAAGGTATCTTTTCTCTTCAAGGATGGCAGATCCTGGTTGTCTGTCTATGTAGAAACTAGTGTAGCAATTTTTTTTTAATCTTCTGACCATTACACTAGCAGCAGAAACATGAATCCAGGGTTAGCCCAAAAATATCCGTTATGATAATTAACATTTTAATGAACTCCTGTAATGTGATGAATTATGAAGCTAGTTAGGTTTTAACCAAGTCAATCGCACCAGATGTCATCTGGTCTGGTCAATTGTGGTATTTACTAGTTGTTAGAAACTAGAAAGGATGGCTCGAACTACCATTGAAGGTGTTTTCGCATAGTATGTCTTAAGCCAATAAGATCTCATGTTTTAATGAATAAATCATGACCAATTAGTGAACTGAGCTAGGGCGGCAGAGCATGTTGTGTTCATTGGCCGCATTTAATAAGATACACGTATTTTTAATTATTTTTAATGGATTCTATTAATGTTTAGGTAAATCTAGTTTTCATTCATTGTTAACTTTTGGTTTCTATAGTTTTGCAGAACATCAAGTCCATTTGTGATCTTTTTATAGCTGATCCACATGGTTAATAGCAAATCGTAACGGATATTGAAGACTAGCAAATATTTAAGGCAGACTAATTTAACAAGCTTTTTTAGCTGATTGTGCAATATGCAGCATGAACTACAGCAACAACTAGAAACATATAAGCTAAACGTACATTAGCATTGATACATTCTCTTCTCAATTTTCAGAGAACACAGTGCATATGTAAATAAAACCTTTATAGTGTTGTGAAATGTGTATTTTCAAAAGTATAAGTTCCACATTAGTTGGAAGTATGTTTTTTAAAGAGTTTATAAATCAACTTGTATTTTGAACTTTGTAAGAAACAAATAAGATGGTGGGCTCGCGCGCATAAAAATGGGCCAAAATCTCATGGTTAGTGCAAATCATCGATTTGTCCCCCCTGTGCGTGATATCATGAGGCCCAAATTTTTTTGTGAAATATTTAATTAATTTTTGAGCTTACCAGGAAAATGAAGTTTTTGAAAAAGTCAAAATTGACTTGGTCTTCTCAAACGGACAGATTTGTTTTAACGTTCTAATTAGTTTCAACAGCTAACTTCGTTTTTACAATAGTCATATTTCTAACGTTATTATTCCAACATCATTAATTTAACAAACTTAACGTTGCTTTCTGTTTTTAAACAGCTCTTTCTTGTCTTCTATAAATACTGTTTTCTAACGGTGGCCAAAACTTCAAAAGGTGGCAGGAATGTGTTCACACCATGCTCGACATGCACGGAGTCGCATCCGCACTTACCGAACCTAGATCGCCGTCAACAGCCAATCCAAAATCCAAAATTGATTCAGGATTGGACACATGCAAACAAGGTATGCCGTCAGACAATTATTAGCACACTTTCTAACGATTTGTTCGATGTGTATTGTTCTTACAAGGATGCGAAGGAGATATGGGACTCCATGACCATAAAGTACACTACTGAAGATGCTGGGAAGCAGAAATTTGTCATTGGCAACTACTACCGCTGGGAGATGACCGAGGACAAAGATATCAAAGTTCAGATCAATGAATACCATAAGCTGTTGGAGGATCTCAAGGCCGAAAACATCACCCTCTGGGACGAATTTGTTGTTGGACTCCTCATAGAGAAGCTGCCTTCATCGTGGAAGGACTACAAGCAACAACTGAAGTACAAGCACAAGCAACTGTCACCCTCGGATCTGATCACGCACATTATCATTGAAGACACCAACCAAAGAGAATGTCAGGCTGCAAGGGCGAAGCCTTTGGCTTCTCGAGCAAATCTGGTTCAAAATAAATCACTGAAAAAAAGGTATGACAATAACAAAAAGTCTTCTGATCACTTTCCTAGAGTTACTAATCCCACTTTCAAAAGGAAAGGTGCTTGCTATGTTTGTGGAAAGCTAGGTCATCATGCTCCTCAATGCAGGCATAAAGTGAGAAACGACAATCCTCCCAAGCCAAAGGTAAATTTGGCGGAATGAGATGATATTGTGGCTACAGTCGTTTCTCAAATTAAAATTGTGACCAATGTGAACAAATGGGTGGTAGACTCTGGTGCTACCAGGCATATTTGTGCTAATAAAGATGCTTTTACCTCCTACACTTCTGTAGGGGATGATGAAGAACTTGTGTATCTTGGAGATTCTCGAACTGCTGCAGTTTCGGGAAAAGGGAAAGTTCTTCTAAAGCTCACATCTAGAAAGACCTTGGCTTTGAATGATGTAATCCATGTGCCTAATATTAGGGTCAATTTGATTTCTGTATCACTGTTGAGAAAAGCTGGGATTAAAGTATCATTCGAATTTGACAAGATAGTAATGACAAAAAATAATGTCTTTGTGGGAAAGGGCTATAGTGATCAAGGACTTTTTGTACTCAGTATTTCTGAAATTATTAATAAAATTGCATCTTCTTCTGCTTACTTGATTGATTCTATTGATATGTGGCATGCTAGATTAGGACATGTTAATATTTCTTATATTAAGAAAATGCGATGTCTTGGTTTAATTTCTGCGACTAGTGATGTATGCTTAAATAAATGTGATATTTGTATTGAATCTAAGTTAACTAAAAAATCTCATCTTTCAGTACAACAACGTGAATCTGAATTACTTAATTTAATTCATACCGATCTAGGAGATTTAAAAAATACAATGACTAGAGGTGGTAAAAAATATTATGTGACCTTTATAGATGATTTTTCTAGATACACTAAGGTTTATTTAATTAAAAATAAAGATGAAGCTTTTGAAATGTTTGTTTCCTATAAGGCAGAAGTAGAAAATCAATTAAATAGGAAAATTAAAAGGATTAGATCCGATAGAGGTGGTGAATATATCTTATTTAATGAATTATGTGAAAAAGAAGGCATAATACATGAAGTAACTCCCCTTTTTTCACCTGAATCTAATGGTGTAGCTGAAAAAAAAAATAAAACATTAAAAGAAATGATGAATGCAATGCTAGTTAGTTCCTCAGCACCCGATAACCTTTGGGGAGAAGCCTTATTAACTGCATGTTTTTTTGCAAAATAGGATACCTCATAAGAAAACTGGTAAAACACCTTATGAATTATGGAAAGGTTATATGCCAAATTTAAAATATTTAAAAGTGTGGGGGTGTCTAGCTAAGGTAATGCTTCCTGATCCTAAGAAAAGAAAAATAAGAATCAAAACTTCTGATTGTATATTTATTGGTTACGCTGATCGTAGTACAGCTTATAGGTTCCTTGTTTTGCGAAGCAATGTGCTTGATCATAATACAATAATGGAGACCAAAAATGCTGAATTTTTAGAGCATTTATTTCCTTTGAAATCTAGAAATAAACATTCTTTAGAAAAAATTTCTTCAGGAAATTATTGTGAAAACTCATATGAGGATTTGAGAAGGAGTAAAAGACAAAGAAAAGTGACATTTTTTGGAAATGATTTTTATACTTATCTCGTTGAAAATGACCCTTTGTCATTTTCTGAAGCTATTTTATCTTCTGATGCTCAATTTTGGAAAGAAACTATTAAAACCAAAATTGATTCTATTTCAAAATGCAACACTTGGACTTTAGTTGACTTACCTCCTGAAACAAAACCTATTGATTGCAAATGAATTTTTAAAAGAAAATATAATCCTGATGGTTCGATTGAAAAATACAAAGCTAGATTAGTAGCAAAAGGTTTTACTCAAAAACAAAATATTGATTATTTTGATACCTTTGCTCTTGTGACCAGAATTTCTTCAATTCGGATTTTGATAGCCTTGGCTTCAATTTACAAACTTGTTATTCACCAAATGGATGTTAAAACTGGTTTCGTAAATGGTGATTTGGAAGAAGAAATTTATATGATATAACCTAAAGGATGTGTAATTCGTGGTCAAGAAAATAAAGTTTGTAAACTTCTCAAATCCTTATATGGTTTGAAATAAGCACCAAAACAATGGCATAAAAAATTTAATCAAATATTGATTGATGATGGTTTTACTTCTATTAAAGTTGATAAATGTGTTTACACTAAATTAATGAATGTTGAATGTGTAATCATATGTTTATATGTGGATGGCATACTTATCTTTGGTACTTGTAATGATATTGTGATAAGAACAAAATCTTTTCTCACATCCAAGTTTGATATGAAAGACATGGGTGAAGCAAGTGTAATACTAGGAGTCAAGATTATAAGGAAGGGTGATAGTATAACACTATCCTAAGAACATTATGTAGAGAAACTTTTTAGAAAGTTTGGTCATTATGACTCCAAACTAATGAGTACCCTTTATGATTCTAACTCTCAATTAAAAAAGAATAGAGGTGATTCTGTTACTCAATCTGAGTATGCCCAAATTATTGAAAGTTTATTACATTTAATGAATTTTTTGAGACCAGACATAATATATGTTGTGGGGAGATTGAGTCGATATACTCAAAGCCCAAATCAGGATCACTGGGCTGCACTTGTCAGACTCATGAGATATTTGAGAGGTACCATGAACTATGGTATAGTATATAGTGGATTTTCCACTGTATTAGAAAGATATAGTGATGCTAACTGGAGATCAACCAAATAAACTATAATTACAAGATCCACTAGGGAGTCAGAGTTTGTAGCTCTGGAATTGGCTGGTAGTGAGGCTGAGTGGTTAAAAAATTTCTTGGCAAATATTCCTTTAGGAATAAAACCAACACCGTCAGTGTCAATGCATTGTGATTGTTAAGCGGCAATAGCCATTGCAAAGAATAAGACCTTCAATGGTAAAAACAGACATATATAATTGAGGCATAATGTGGTAAAGCAGCTATTAAAAGATGGAATAATATCAATTGATTATGTGAAGTCAGAAGTGAACTTGGCTAATCCTCTAACAAAGCCTCTTAGGAGGAAACCAATATATGAAACATCGAGGAGATTGAGAGTTAAGCCAATTTGAAATTAACAATGATGATAACCCAACCTTTGTGATTGGACATCCCATGAAGAAGGTTCATATGGGTAAAAATAAGTCACTTGTTAGTTCTGCTAGCACTAATAACTTTGTCCCTTCTTATGGTGTGAGATGTGCTAGACTGCATTATTGAGAGGATAAGCTTAAAAGCTTTTAATGATTTTCATATCCCTTATGGGTGGTTTATGATTTGCAGCATGCACTTGATGAAATCACCTATATGAGTGTCAAGTGGGGCCGCTTGTATGAGATTATGGCATATCTCTAGAGCACTCATGAATTACCAGACGCGCGCATGGCCTATTAGCGCAACACAGCGACAACAGTGAGAATTGTGGGGGTGTAGTGTGACTGGTAGACCTCTAATGTACACAGTGTTTTTGGTTCATAGAAGTTTACTTCACCAACTCACTGTATGTTATGTCTCATTCGTCTAGGTCTGGTTCATAGTCCATAAGACACCAGATTCGATGCATTTACATCCATGGTGTTAACCTAGGAAAAATCTTGTTTTAAAATTTTCTTAAATATTTCTTTAAACTTTTGAAATATGTGGGGGATTGTTGTGAAATGTGTATTTTCAAAAGTATAAGTCTCACATTAGTTGGAAGTATGTTTTTTAAAGAGTTTATAAATCAACTTGTGTTTTGGGCTTTGTAAGAAACAAATGAGGTGGTGGGCTCGCGCACACAAAAATGGTCGGAGGCTCATGGATAATGCAAATCATCGATTTGCCCTCTGCGCGTGATATCATGAGGCCCGAATCTTTTTTTGAAATATTTAATTAATTTTTGAGCTTACCAGGAAAATGAAGTTTTTGAAGAAGTCAAAACTGACTTGGTCATATTTGACTTGGTCTTTTCAAACGGGCAGATTTATTTTAACGTTCTAATTAGTTTCAACAGACAAATCCGTTTTTACAGCAGTCATATTTCTAACATTATTATTCCAACGTCATTAATTTAACAAACTTAACGTTGCTTTCTGTTTCTAAACAGCTCTTTTTTGCCTTCTATAAATATTATTTTCTGACTGTGGTTTTTATATACATTTTTCTCTTCCTGGGTTAACTGCATTTAAATTTCTCTACTGTTCTGCTACCTCGGTTCCTATTGGGACGAGCCTGTTGAATCATGGGGGATTCGCACACCCGTGCGATAAAATCCTTGAGGACAGTGTCTTCCTACACGCTTCAGGTTATTCCTTTGATCGTGATTTATTACATTGTCACCTAATCAAATATATAACATTCTAATATATAGTAGGGGCGAAAAAGAAAAAGAGACACCACTTTATATTGTTGGTAGGTAAATTCATCATCAACCTAAACTCCTCTTATTTGGATGCTTTACTACAATAGGACTCCTGACATGGTGTTTGCCATCGCTCCAATCCAACCTCCCAAAGAAATAATCAGCCTTATACTTTTTTAGTGGCCTCAAGGTCAATGTCACTCTAAATTCCTTTTTAACACCCTTCTCCTTAAAGCTCAGAATGTTAGGCTGAACTGAAATTATAACTTCTAGAGGTGCATTGATGCGCACTCTATATGTGCTTGGGGACCCAATATTGGTAAGAGTACGAGTAACATTCAGAGAATGTCCAAGGTCAAAGTGAGGAATTGTGATTGACGGATAATTGAAATCAGCTAAATTGAATGACTTTGGACAAGTGTAAGGCTTGCCGTAGAACAACTTAATCATGGAACTGTTGTAGCCACGACCGTACAAGATGTTCAAATAATCAGTAGTATTCAGGTCATATACAAGTACTGCTGCACCGTAAGGCTTGCCGTAGAACAACTTAATCATGGAACTGTTGTAGCCACGACCGTACAAGATGTTCAAATAATCAGTAGTATTCAGGTCATATACAAGTACTGCTGCACCATTAGGTTAAATATGCCCTGCACCATAGGCAAATGGAGTTGCCTCCTCCAGTGATGAATCTAGAATTGGCCTTCCGGAGTAATCTTCTGTTGTTGCTGTAAATGGCATGAATTTTTATATTTAGAGGGCATAAGAAATTGATTGCCATAACTTTAGAAGTGTAAAACTTTGTACTGTACTTGTGCTCATGATTGCTGACTTAATAGCTGCAGGGCTCCAATCAGGATGAAGTGCTTTGAGTAGCCCAGCAAGGCCAGAAACACGAGGACATGACATTGACAAAAAAAAAAGCTAATTGTAAAATCCTTTATATGTTATCACGCGACACATTGAAATGACAACAATTGTAAGATTTAATATAGGAAAACTTATGGATTAGGATCCTCTCGGTTAAAAGCAAAACTATAATATATATATATATATATATATATATATTGCAGGCAAAATAATTCATGGAATACTAACCCTTGATGATTAATTGCACCTCCTCCAATTCTTTTCAAAACTACTGAGGATCTGGTTTCAGGAAATTATACATACCTCCTCCTCCCCCACCCCCGGCCCGACGACTAGATTACATTTAATATAATTTTGTTTTTTAATGTAATTATTAATAAGTATATTTAATTTCAATTTTTTAATCTAAATTTAAGAATGAATATAAAAAAAGACATTGTTTTAGCTAGCTGGATATATACTCAAATTTTACTTTAGTAACCTTATTATTTGTTCTGAACCGTGATATGAGATTATGTCCCATAGATCTATCCCGCCCGCAGTATGTCAGAGTCCGTTGTTAGCATCCCAACAAAGATTCGCTTATGGCACGTTGATGAGATCACGATTCTACATATATCAAACCATGAAGTTGAGTAGCAGCAACACTACTGCGAGATCTGTGTAATAGATAAATCTTGAGAAAATCTGTTATTGTTAATCATGATCTTGTATAATAATAACATCCATAAACGCCTTTGACTGCCCATGATTGCAGTACCAACATTCCGATATGATAGGGTCCTCTGCAAGACTGTAACTAACAAGGGAATGTATCTCTTTCTGCAATTATTATGAGAGCGTATCTCTCCAACTCCTATAAATACTAGACTTATTCACCTTCATACGTGACTAATCACTCTCTGCATAAACCTTACTTGTGCAGAGTCTGACTTGAGCGTTAGAATCTCTTTGCAACTATCAATTCTCCCAATTCAACATGTTTTGTTGTTGCTGCGCAAGGAGAAAATCACTGTGATGTGTTTATCTCAGGTACACCTCAGTATCCACTACTTAATGTCATGAAAGAGAGATATTCCAAGATATTTTTGGATTAAACTGTGAAATTCTCTCTCGTTCCTTATGTGTGTGCGCATTTTTGTATGGGTTCAACTTGTTAAGTGAAATGTAAGTTAAAAAATAAATATAAAAATAAAATATAATAGTTTCTTTTAGCTAAAAATATAATGATTTTTAATCATATCATCTGATAATTCTCACTAAACCATTTTAAGAAATTTTATTATAATGCACTTAATATTTGAGTTTGATTCGTGATTCATTCAATTGGGATCAATTAGCTGTTATCCAGAAAATAACAAAACTCTAAATCCATATGTAAAAATCTTTTTACATTTTTTTTGGTTGAGTTGAAATATTTTTACATCTTTAATAAATTGTTTTTTGAAAACATACATAAAAAGAATTGACCAAGTTGATAACATACTTATTAAAAAAAAATGGTTGCTAGTTTTTTTTTTTAAACTTGGTATGGGTTAAATTTTTAAAATGTAAATATAGTGCTGTTATGGAAAAGGTGAGGCTATATCATGGACTGGACCGTTGTTGGACAAGGACAGGAAAATACGTTAAGAGAATTGATTAGCTACGTCCAGTGTCCAGAGATTACAAGGTCTATAGTTTTGCCAGAGCCATATGTTCATCCTATGGGCTTTTTCTTCAATGCTCACTTCAATTTAGTGAGCATAGCTGCTCCAAAAGTCATTGATAAAATAGTTTTAAATTGAAGGGTTGAGATATGTCACTTAGAACTTGGAGAATCGGTTAAGAAAAAAAATTGAAAACTACAAAGTGAAAAACCAAATTATTTGGAAGCTATCCGCAATGAAGTCATCGTATTTTCTTGTGTCATGCCCCTGAACCCAAAATGAGAGGGTTTTGGCCATGGATAATGTGGTGGAAAAAGGTGATGGAGAATGGGATGTGCGACGGAGGTCAAATACCATAATCCATTTGTGCGACAGAGGACAACAAAGTCATGAAGATGTTAGCAACGGAGGATTAGCTATGGAAAATAATAAGGGGTGAATGTGTTCAAAGCATGGCGATGTCACGACAGATGATGGTGAAGCCATGAACATGATTAGAAGTGTTAGTATAATTAATTATAATTGAAATTATGATTAATTATGATTGATTTTAAAAATAATTATAATTAATTTAATATAAAATTAATTTAATTTAATATATAATTATATTTTATTATTTTTTATACAATAATTTTTTTCTATAATTAAATATTAATCTTACTGCATACATTTATTTAAAAATATAAATAAATTTATCAAATTTGTCTTTTTATTTTTTGCTTTTAACATGATATCAAAGGACATAATATTCTTGAGTAGAATTTCTAATTAGGAGTAAGGTTAAGCACCAGAATCCACGAGGTCCAAGGAGGGGTTGAGACCCCTAAATTGTTGGCATCACAAGAATTCTTACACTACATTCAGATATGGATGACTTAATTAATGAGAGTCCTCCTTGATAATTCAATATAACAGAAATAAATAGTCACAATTTATTAATTTCAATTTTGTTGGGAATCCAATTCTTGTAGTGGCATTTTAGGGTGGGTGACGAGTGGGGTTTCCGTTTGGAGCTTCTTTTCCAATTTGGTCCAAACCTGCCATTCCCATCTGTCAACCACGGATGCCGTGTGTGGGAATGCTGCCAGAAATCTCAAACTTAGACCCCTGCATCCTTGAGCTCACCAGAAAGGATTATTGTTACTACTCCTTATCCAAGGTTCTAGTTTCCTTGTCATGAATCACTATTAGTACCTCTTTAATTATGTTAAATTTTTAATTAGAGTAATTAAAAAGGGTTAATTAGCACCTCTTTAATTATTGTTTACATCAACTCCTTTGGATCTATTGGTGTTTCAATCAAATTGCTGATTAATATAGCCAATTAATTCAATCAAACCCAAAAAGAATAACCCAGACATGAGAAAAATCAAGTGCAGAGATTTAGTTGGCTATCAAATATAGCGTGATAGCCTATGAAAGAAAGATTGGAGTGAGTTGCAGTAGTGACTAAAAGTAGTTAAGTTAATGACGTTGGAGCACCCAAACCGCGTCAATCCGGCGAACACTGTCGCTGGCATATCATGACCTGCAGCACCCAAATGGCGTTGAGCTGTTGTCAGTGGCGGAGGCTTGCCTGGATTTTGGCCACTGGTGTACCACCACTCCTTGGCGGTGGATGAGAAACTCCAATGAAGAATTCTCTGTTTAGATAAGGTAGCGTTGGTTGGGTTTGGGTAGGGGATTTATTATAATAATAAATAATATATACAGTGTTGGATTCAGAAATTTTAAACAATAATAATGCTCGATATCACGAATTCTAAGATTTAGAGCAACTGTAATGCGTTTTGTTATTATGATATTTATATTTATTTTAGTTTTTTTCTTTAAAATGTATTTATTTGTTGTCATGTGTATTTCACTTTCGTAAACAGTTTACGATAATCGTTTCGTTGAAAATAAGAGTGCTCCTTAGGGTGTGTTTGGGAGCAAGGGATAGGAGGGAAAGGAAAGGAAGGGAGAGACTTGTTCTAGCAAGGTCCTTGTTTGGGAGAGAGAAAAATAAGAGGGGATGGAAAATGAGGTTTTTATTAACCCTCCAAAACTCCTGACTCTCGGTTCCCCCAAATTGGGGGATTTGGATCAAATTTACTCATTTATCCTTATCTCACTCTCAGCTCACCTCACCTCGGTTTGTGGCAGAAGAAGGGACATGGAAGACGCCGTCTCGGTGCGTCCATCCTTCTGCCAAGATAAGGGTACTAGTACGACTCAAAATCAAAATCAAAATCAAAATCAGAACGGGTTCCATTTCTTCGACGTATACGACGGTCACGGATGCTCACACGTAAATGCTCGATCCCTTTGTGTTTTTACATGGTTTATTTATTAGCACTGGATCTGGTTCTTAATTATCCTTGGTGTTGTTCGTTTTGTTTCTACAGGTGGCGACCATGTGCAAGGAGAGGCTACACGGGATTGTGAAGGAGGAGATTGGAAGAGCCAAAGAGAATTTGGAGTGGAAATCCACCATGGAACAGAGCTTCGCTCGCATGGACGAGGAGGTTCAGAGGTGGAGCCAGAGCAACCAAAGCTCCACTTGCGTGCGAGCTTCAGACTCCGCACTGCGACGCCGTGGGTTCCACCGCGGTCATCGCCGTCGTCACGCCTGAAAAAATCATCGTCTGCAACTGCGGCGACTCCCGCGCCGTCCTCTGCCGTAACGGCGTCGCCATCCCCTGCCGCAACGGCGTCGCCATCCCCCTCTCCTCCGATCACAAGGTTAGTTTTTTCATTTTTATTATTTCTTAAAATTTATTTTTCGGGAAAATAATTTGGTTGGGATCTGAATTTGGATAAATTAGGTTTGAATTTTTTTTTTTTTGCTAACTTGTTACTGCTGATGCTATATAGCAACAATTTGTGGTGCTTGTTTGTCTTTGTCCTATGATGATTGAGAATTTACTTATCTTTATATTACATTTTCATGTTAGTCAATAATTCTACTAACTTGCATTGATATGTACACGGAGACTTGTGTTTTCATGTTTTCTATTTGGAATGTCTTGTGAAAAGAAAATGATTGTCATGTTACTGCCGTATTTTTTATTTTTAGGAGCTATTGCAACATGACTGTTGATAATTGTATGTAAAATATCATAGCATAAGTATGCTGGTCTTTTCAAATAAATTGTAATTAATTATAATATATGATGGTCTCAAAATTATGTTGGTAACATTTTTATTTTGCAGGTATTGAACAAAATATAGTGTGGTTCTTCACAAAAAATCTGGTGGCAGTTTCGATCATCAAGTTGAAATGATGGGTTAACAATTGATTATACATTGTTTTGTCATTTTGCTAGAATATTGGTTTGGTTATGAATAGAATTGTGTGGAAATGACTAGGTTGGATAAGATTTTTGAAGTTTCAACTCAAGTATAATTTTGATGTTTTTTGATAATGTATATGTATATTATTATGTTTTGGTGTATGATGTATATTATTTCAATTATCCAATGCTCAAGTTATTGAGAATTGAGGAGCAAAATGTTCTTACAAGATTCTTACTATTTTTACACTTTTATATCATTAAAAAATATGTACTAAAGATGCACACAATAAATCATAATATTTGAATAACATCACTTTTAAAAAATAATTAGTTAAACTTAAGAACAAGAATTGAGACTCGTATGCCGATAAAATGAATTTAAGTAAATAAGATCTACTTTTTAATTACAGACAATAATTTGAGAGAGAGAGAGAGCCGATATCTTTAGAGTGAAAAAATGTTTTTTTGAATCAATATTTTTATTGAGAGAAGATATTGTTTATTAAAAAATTACTCTCTAGAATTTTTTTTCAACTTTAATATTTTTTATTGACAATTTTTTTTCACTTTAATAAAAAATTTCCTCAATTTTTATTGACAATTTTTTATATTAGTTTTTCACTTTAATATTTTTTTGTAAAACATTAATTATGTTATTTTTTTTGAATAAAGGGTAAAATAGTAAAAATATATCTTAAACCCTTCATTTTCTTTCCTTCATATATTCCACACTCTCAAACAAGGAGGAGGATAAACCTCTTATTTTCCTTCCTTCCTTTCCCTTTAAATCCCTCCCATTCCTTTCCTCCAAACTTCCAAACACACCCTTAAACAATAGGGATAAAGATAACACATAAGTATAAAATAAAATAAATAAAAAAATATTAATATAAATAACAAAAATTTAATTCATAATTATTTTCTCTATGTTAAATAATTTTTCATTATTAATATTAAAGGTATACGAAAAGTAAAGATAAGAAACACAGAGAGAGGAAGAACAAATAGAAGAAATGAATATACTTTGTATATTGAAATATGAATTGAATAGTAATGATAGAGAAAGCTATCTATCGATATATATACATAGTATTCTAACTATGTATAATGAAGAAAGCAAAGGCTATATCATGTGAAGAAAATAACAGAACCTAACTCGATACTAACAGATTCTAACTAAAGCTAACTAACTCACTTTATTAACTACTCTTTACACCCCCCTGCAAACTCAGAGTGGAGTAATCTTGAACTCTGAGTTTGTACCTACATAACTGAAACAGTATTGCTGAAATTGGTTTGGTTAAAACATCAGCTATTTGCTCTTGAGAAGGAATATGATGGACTGAAATCTGTTGCTGCTGAATTTTTTCTCGAACAAAATATAAGTCTAGCTCAAAATGTTTTGTCCGAGAGTGAAGGATAGGATTTGCAGCAAGTAGAACAGCACTAAGATTGTCACAATAAATTGTAGGAGTCTGTGTCACAGGAATATGCAATTCAGTTAGAAGGGACTGGAGCCAAGTTATTTCAGCAACCACTACAGCCAAACTACGATACTCAACCTCAGTGCTTGATCGAGAGACAACATGCTGCTTCTTAGAAGACCATGAGATGAGATTATTGCCAAGATAAACACAATAGCCTGAAGTAGATCGTCGTCATCAATATCAGATCCCCAATCAGAATCACAGAAGGCTGAGAGATGAAAATTAGATGATTTGGACAGAACTAAGCCAAACTGAAGTGTGCCATTGAGATATCACAGAATTCGCTTGACTGCTTGCCAATGGGAGGACTGAGGGCTATGCATATATTGACAAACTTTATTCACTGAATATGCAAGCTCAGGTCTTGTAATAGTCACATACTGAAGTCTACCCATGATGGACCTATATAAAGAAGGATTTGGATATGAATCAAAACCTTCTGCTGTGAGTTTTAGACCAGAAATCATAGGAGTGGGTGTGAACACTCAATTTTGACCGGGCTGCAAAAAAAAAGATTAAATTAATTAAAGGCCCATATTTATGGGCCCATTTGTAAGCCTTTTAAAAAAAGGGGGGGAAAGAATGCTGATTTTGTTTTAAAAAAAGAAGAAGGGGAAATTGGCAATGCATTTAATGCCTGTTGCCTGCACACGTAAAGTAAGAATTGTATTAAATGCCTTAAGGCCAAGTAAGGAAAATAAGTGAAAGGATGGAAAGAAAGAAAAAGGTTCGAGAGAGAGAGGAGAAAGGAGGCTCAACGTAGGGAGGTTGACATAAAGAGAAAAAAGAGAGAGGAAGATATTTAAAAGAGAGAAACATCAGAAAGAAAAAAAAATGGCATTTTCACTTCTATTCACCTTCAAGAGTCACTCCACCCTTGATAATATCTATCAACCTTTGACCACCCAGCACAAAAAAAAACCACCTTCTTTCACCTTCCTACCACCCAAAAATGAACCAGCAAGCACCTTTCATTTCACCACCTTCATCACCAGAAAACAACGCCTCCCCCTTCATTTCACCACCTTCATCACGAACCTCCAAGAAACATAGCCATCACAAGGGAGATAGAGAGAAGGGAACAAGAAGGAGACAGAAGCCTTGCTGAGGAATAGCATTCACTTCAACTGCTCTACCTTGAACTCTATAGGTAACCTTCTGCATTTATGTCATGTAACTCATTTCTGCTAACTATTCTCACTTGCACACAACCCCTGAATCCCTCTGCACCCAACTTGAAATGAATATTACATATCCACTCAAGCCTCCCTGACTGAAACTCAATATCCACTCTCCAACCGTGAACCCATCTCCCTTTTATTACTTTCATCTTTAACTACCCACATTCAACCTTTTCCAGACCAAAAACATCTACTTTCCATCAACCCATGCACACGTAAATAACACATTCCTTAACCTTTCCCTCAACCATGACCCTTAACCAACCGACCGTCGAACCGTGAGCTCCAAATCCTCACCGACAACCCATCCAAACCTTCACACCATCAACAAAACTCCATCATATCCGACCGTTAAACCATCCAATCTCCCTAAACTAACCGTCGAACCTCACCAACGCCGCCGGTTATCATCCTCTCACCGACATCCTCACCGACCGTCGAAACCCAAGAAGCGATCCTTCCCTTCAACCAACCGACCGTCGGACCCCCGAATCCCCCCTACACCGACCGTCGAACCAACAACCATCATACCCTCTCCACCGACCGTCGAATCCCATATATCGCCCTTCACCATCCCTCTCATTATTACCGTGAACCCGCACCACCATCCTTCAACCACCCACTACGTGAAATCACCTCTCAAACCCAACCTATACCCGACCATCGAACCCCAACCGTGACCCAAACTCCATAACGTCCTTTCACCGACCGTCAAACCTCAAATCGATCACTACCTTTTCACCTCCAAAAACACTCAACATTTTCCAAGCCTCCACAACCCCCATCACCCAAACCATCCCATCTTCACCTTCAACCGACCGTCGAACCCCAAAACAAAACCATCCCATCTTCACCTCCAACCGATTGTCGAACTCCCAAATAGAACCAAATCCTCTTCATTTAACCCTCGAATCTCAAACCATCACATCCCCCATCGATTGTCGAACCGCACCACCTTTGTGACCTTCGACCAACTTCGCAAACGCCATCATACCCCCTCTCGCCGACCGTCGAACCATACCATTGCGACCTTCACCGACCAGCTTCACAAACCATCATATCCTCTAACCGACCGTCGAACCCCAAAACAGAACCATCCCACCATCTCCTCCAATCGATCATTGTCGAACCCCAAAACAACACCACCCCATCTCCTCAAACCGACCGTCGAACCTCGTGGTCCAAATCCTCACCAAACGTCCCTGGGTCTCAAGCCATTCATATCGCTACCCAAGTCTCCAAACTCTTTTTTCTTGTAAATTGAATTATTGATTGTCTTTTGGGGTTTGAGTTTGATTCACGTAATTTCTTTGTCCATTTCATATTAAGGCAAAAATGATACACTTTTGGTAAAAAAAAGAGAGAAGGGTAAAAGAATAATAATAAAAATAAATAAAAATAAAATCTTTTGATCCATGCAATGACCAATGATGATGATTGAATAGCGAATGCTATCTTCATTATCTTTTAGATCATAAGGGTTTATTGAGTAGTCTAGTGCTAATTTGAATCCTGTGCAAGAATGGATTCACTTTCAAATAAAAATCTTTTTAATTAAAATCAATTAACCTACACTTATTTTATAAAGAACTACGTAACTTTGAGTTCCCCATTGCACCAGGGGATACGTAGGAGCATAATTTCATTTCTGTCAAGCCAAAATTAAATTTTCATAATTTTGTGGTTTCCTTTTTATAAATAGTTACAATATTTTGTAAAATGGGGTAAAATAAATATTTCCAAGGATTATTAAAAATTTGCACAATTAACTTAAGGTACCGTTTTAGAACGAGTGTGTTAGGGGTGTTGTGAGATTAAGTTTCCACCCTTCCCTATCTATAACCGACTCCCGAATCTAATCTGGTTTCAAAGACCGTTTTCAAAGAAAGGTTTTCCAATTTTTCCTAAGTTAAAATAAAATTGGTGGCGACTCTATACTCCATTTCCATATTTCTAAAATCCTATGGGTTGCTATTTTTCGCCGCGATCCCGGTCGTGACAGATGGCGACTCCACTGGGGATATTTGGAGAGTCTAGCCTGTTGTTGTTAGTTGTGCAAATTGTTAATAATTTTTATTTATTTATTTCACCCTTTTTATCCTTGTTTTTGTTTTCTTTTTGTGTGTAAATGGAGTTTATTTTATTTTGTTCCATGTAAATATTTGATGGCATTATCTTATGTATATTGTTACTTGTAAATATGTTGTGCATAATTGTTGAAACCTTAGGACAGATGATTGCTGCCTGGCTATTGTATATATGTTTTTGCAGGTTGGGGGGTAGTTTTATCTTTTAAATTTTTGTACAGGTTTGTATGCTCCCTCACACACATCACTATCACTTACCTCACACATTTTTTGGGCTCTATACCCGAAGTACATGCGGCCGAGGAGTAGGAGGGGTCTCGGCTTTTGTTATTGAGGGGTTTTATGCTCACTTGACATTTGTTGAGACACCACTCAGATTGTTATCATTATCATGGACGAATCATATTGAGAGGATTCATCCCTACTTGTGATTAATTCATGATTTGGGACCTTGTCTTTATAGATTAATCTGGGAACCGTGACTTTTAGAAGTTTAGACCATCCGAAAAAAAGACCGATAGGTTGAACATAGTGACTGTCAAATCTTAAGTTCCACTTGACTAGGGCACAAAAGGGAGCATACTTTTTCTTCTTTATTTATCTGTTTCTCATATCATTCATTCATTCTTGCAAAAAAAAAGAAGAAGAAAAAAATCAAAAAAAGAAGAGAAAAAAAAAGTTATTCATTGCTTGCGTTTTCATAACATTCTAACAAAGAAAAAAACTTGCATTTTCATGACATTGCATTTCAAAAAATCATCATGTATTTTCACGGCATCCTTGACATTAAAAAAAAAATCATGCATCTTCATAGCATCCCTAGCATTCAAAAAAAAAAAGAAAAAGAAACATCTTGCATTTTCATAACATGACATTTTAAAAGAAAGAAAGAAGAAAAATGAAAAAATGTTTTCAAAGCTCATTCATTTTATGCATTTCAGCTCATTCTTTGTAAATGTTATTTTGTTTTAATAAATCAAATTGGTTTGATGCAGCCTAGGAAAAAAAAGACCAATCAAACTCAAATTCACAATCCTAGATCTCAGACCAGAATGGCTGCTGATAACCCTGAGGAAGGGAGAAACCTGAGTATGGAAGTTGATGAGATTAAAAGGAGGATAGATGGAATAACAGAGTCTATAAGAAGAATGGAGGAAATGGTTGTCCATGAGAGAGACTCTCACCTTGATTGGGGCAATGGGTCGGAAGCACAAGAGTGATTGGGGCACATGTCAACTATCACTTTCATCGGGACAAACTCGATTTCTGTTGAGAGGAGGACCTCGAGTACTGCACCGCTAGTAATTCCTATCGGAGAAGGGTATCATTCTTCAGAGGATACTCGAAATGGGGTTCATGGTAATGCCGAATTCATATGGGAACAACCATGTATGTCCATCCCAAGTGACAACACCGATGGGAGGGGTCATGTGGCAATTCAGAAGAATAGGATGGAAGAAGAATGGAAGGAAAGGATGGAAGAGCAAATCAAAGCGATCAAGGGCCCCAGCGCTTATGGATCGGTTAGAATAGAAGAACTGTGTCCTACCATGGATGTCGTAATCCCTAAAGACTTCAAGAGTCCTCATTTTGCCAAGTATGACGGGAGTGGTAACCCTCGATTTCATTTGATCAGTTATGGAACCAAGATGGCTGTTTGGTCCAGGGATGATAAGTTCCTCGTTAGCTTTTTCTACGAGAGTCTTACAGGTCCCGCTTTAGAGTGATATCTTCAATTAGACCGCTTTAAGATTTCTCGTTGGACGGAATTGGCTGATCTATTCATGGATCAATACAAGTTCAACCTGGATGCAGCTCCTACCCGGGAACATTTGAGCTCAATGCAAAAGGAAGATGAGGAAGCTTTCAAGTAGTATGCCCAGAGATGGAGAGCTCTCGCAGCACAAGTGCAACCACCGTTGACGTTAACAGAAATGTGCTCATATTTTCTAGGGACTTTGAGAGCTCCTATATATTGAGACAATTAGTGCCGTTTATCTAGACTTTCTTTGAGTTGATATGCTGGGGAGAGGATTAAAATTTTGGTAAAGCGGGTAAATTGCCAACCGGCAATGATGAAAGTAGTTTCAAGAATGAGTTTTTCCTCTAAGGAAAAAGAATCAAAAGTGAGCTACATGCAAAACCAAAATGGAAACCCACCATCTTATCCTCGCCTACACTGTTCACCCTCCATCAACTGGAAACCTCTGAACAATTGGCGATCTGAGGCGTTAATTGATGTGATTGTCATCTTAGACTTTTGTGGTGCTGAACTTATGTTAACTTTCTTGAAGTATTGATGTAATAAATTTACATGGATATCTTGTTTCCTGTCTTTTTCATGGTCTTTCTGGTCATTTTTTTATTTATTTATTTAAAGTGTCTTCCTTTTGTTTGAACCCCGTGGGACTCCAATTCTTAACAATCTTTACTCTGATAGATGTCAGTAGTCATAAGGTTCACGGGTGCAGGTGCCAAAAAAAAAAAAAAAGAAAAAGAAAAAAAAGAACATTGAAGTAATCACTTGGTGTGCATTAGTCTTTTGTCTCTAAATTAAATTTTTTTTTTGAAAATGAGTAATCAAGATTTGAAATGAAGATTGGCTATGTTTCTCTATCATTCACAAGAATTCATCTTTTCATTATCTCTCGATGTCCCTTTTTGAGCTTGAAAGTTTCTTCAATAAACCCTGGACAAGGATCACCCCTACACTAGGGGATGACACAAAGTAAAGGTTGATTGTCATGATGGTTATTTTGAAGCATAAAAAGAAAAAAAAAAAAAAACCAAAAAGGAGATATGAAAAAAGAAAAAAGAAAAAAATGAGATGAAATAAGTTATGACAAGAGCGAATGAAAGAAAGTGAAAAGAGAAAGAAAGAAATGGAGAACGGTAAGAGAAAAGTGTGCTTGAAAGTACAAAGGCAATTGACAAGGTTTAACTTTGAACAAAGATCCTTGGTCCCATTCAAACCCTTAAATAATTGTTTGAGCCTTATATCTTTTCTTTCATAACCCCTACTATTGGCCATGTTACAAGCCTCAAAAATTCCATTCTGATCAAGGAATGATTGTTGTCATTTTCATTAACTTTAATTTTGAGACAAATGTTATGCTCATCTAAGTACCTAATTCATTGCTCTAAAAAAAATTCAAAAAAAAAGAAAAAGAAGAAAAAGAAAAAGAGAGACTTACACTTGGGCAAGTTTCTACCCTGTCCGAGCTGGGTCTCATATTGGGGCATTCTTCTCCCTAGTTCAATTTGACCTACATTTGGGACAAATCTTTTGGTCACTATGGTGAATTTCTGCCCTGTTCAATTCAGTCCTAGACTAGGGCAATTTTCTCTTAGTTCAATTTGACCTACATTGGTGTAGTTTCGTAACTTACACTGGGGCATTTTTTGTTCACAAATGACATACTTTGAGCCCAAATTCATTTGATACCCTACATGAGGGCAGATTTTTGTATATACTTGATAAAATAATAGTCATGATGTCCAGTTGTCGAGTCTAGATCAATCACGTCCATACTGGGGCAAAAAAAAATCTTTTGACTTTCTTGCTATTCTACTTCTTGTGTCTTTACCCTTTGTAAATAATACCCTTTCTGTAGTCAAGCTTCTAAGAACAATCTAGAAGTTGTTCGCTTCTTCTCTGTTGTACTTTTTGAATTCATGAGTGTCTGTTACGTAATGCTTTAAGTAAGGTGAACATGAGTAAAACACTATGATTTGACCATCTAATGATAATTTCTTGATGAACAATTTAGATCGAATAGATCTTGGAAATCCCATTTGATGGAAGAGGAGGTACCTGAAAAAAGAAAGAGAAAGAGAGAGAGAGAGGAAAAGCTCGTTAGGTTGAAAACTCGAAAAGGCGGCCTAAGCAGAAGTTAGAGCCAAAAAAAAAAATGGAAAAAGCCTGTAGTCTGAAAACCCAAAAGGTCGGGCTAAGCAAAAGTTAGGGCAAATAAATGGGCAAAATCTCGGCGAAAGTTAGCCTGAAATGCCTTGAAGGGTGCACCAAACTGGGGCAATTTTGGAATTGCATTTGATCAGCTACACAGGGGCAATCTCATTTGTATTTTAGTTGGCTATACTGGGGTAAAAATTTTGAAGGATTAAAGAGAGATGTGTTGAAGGAAGGAGTAACAGAGACAGTGATTGAGTTATCAAGTAGTTGTAAGAAATCAATTAAGTGAAAGACAAGGTTAAATACTGCGGCAAAATTTTCTCTCAAGGAATCAGCCAAGCAATGGTTCATCTCATTTCTCAAAAGGAGAGCTGAGAGCGAAAAACAAAGAAAAAGAAAGAAAGAAAGGAGAAGAAGAAGGAAAGAACCGAAGGGTCTAAGGAAGAAAAGCACGTGAACAAGGATTTTGATTGGTTAAAGCTTTCCAAAAGTCGCCGCTGGTTCAAAGGTCTTTTAATAAAACTAAAAAGGGGAAGAAAAGAAACAAAAAAAAAAAAAAAAAAAGAAAAAAAATCGTCTTAAATCTCTGTTTTGAGCACAGAGCTTCGTTTGTCTTTAAATTCGGGACTCGGTTGCCCACCATGCATTTATATTCATTGAGCGCATCGGCTCCATGCATTTTAAATTACATTGAGCGATCGGCTCCATGCATTTTAATTACATTGAGCGCATTGGCTCCATGCATTTTAAATTACGATAGCGCATCGGCTCCATTTTTTTTGTAAATTCTTTTGAGCGCATCGACTCCATGTGTTCCTCGCATTTTGTTTTACATCTTATGCATCGCCGGACAAAATTAAAATTCATATCTTTACTCGTTTCTTACGACGATAATATGAAGACTGCAGTTTTCTTATTATCTAGTAAGAAACAAATAAAGAGGGCAATGAACACTCAATTTTGTGAGAAAAAAAAAAAAGATTAAATTAATTAAAGGCCCATATTTATGGGCCCATTTGTAAGCCTTTTAAAAAAAGGGGGGGAAAGAATGCTGATTTCATTTAAAAAAAAAGAAGAAGGGGAAATTGGCAATGCATTTAATGTCTGTTACCTGCACACGTAAAGTAAGAATTGCATTAAATGCCTTAAGGCAGCAAGTAAGGAAAAGAGGGGCTGAAAGGATGGAAAGAAAGAAAAAGGTTCTGAGAGAGGAGGAGAAATGAAGCTCAATGTAGGGAGGTTGACGTAAAGAGAAAAAAGAGATAGGAAGATATTTAAAAGAGAGAAGCATCAGAAAGAAAAAAAAATGGCATTTTCACTTCTATTCACCTTCAAGAGTCACTCCACCCTTGATAATATCTATCAACCTTTGACCACCCAGCACAAAAAAAAGCCACCTTCTTTCACCTTCCTACCACCCAAAACTGAACCAGCAAGCACCTTCCATTTCACCACCTTCATCACCAGAAAACAACGCCTCCCCCTTCATTTCACCACCTTCATCACGAACCTCCAAGAAAACACGGTCATCCTGAGGAGACAGAGAAAAGGAACAAGAAGGAGACGAAGCCTTTTCGAGGAATAGCATTCACTTCAACTGCTCTACCTTGAACTCCACAGGTAACCTTCTACATTTATGTCATGTAGCTCATTTCTGCTAACTATTCTCACTTACACACAACCCCTGAATTCCTCTGCACCCAACCTGAAATGAATATTACATATCCACTCAAGCCTCCCTGACTGAAACTCAATATCCACTCTCCAACCGTGAACTCATCTCCCTTTTATTACTTTCATCTTCAACTACCCACATTCAACCTTTTCCAGACCAAAAACATCTACTTTCCATCAACCCATGCACACGTAAATAACACATTCCTTAACCTTTCCCTCAACCATGACCCTTAACCAACCGACCGTCGAATCGTGAGCTCCAAATCCTTCACCGACAACCCATCCAAACCTTCACACCATCAACAAAACTCCATCATATCCGACTATCGAACCACCCCATCTCCCTAAAGCCGACCGTCAAACCTCACCAACGCCGGTTACCATCCTCTCACCGACACCTCCTCACCGACCGTCGAAACCAAGAAGCCGGATCCTTCCCTTCAACCAACCGACCGTCGGACCCCGAATCCCCATGCACCGACCGTCGAACCAACAACCATCATACCCTCTCCACCGACCGTCGAATCCCCATATATCAACCTTCACCATCCCTCTCATTATTACGTGAACCCGCACCACCATCCTTCAACCACCACTACGTGAAATCACCTCTCAAACCCAACCTATACCCGACCGTCGAACCTCCAACCGTGACCCAAACTCCATAACGTCCTTTTCACCGACCGTCGAACCTCAAATCAGATCACTACCTTTTCACCTCAAAAAACACTCAACATTTTCCAAGCCTCCACAACCCCCATCACCCAAACCATCCCATCTTCACCTTCAACCGACCGTCGAACCCCAAAACAAAACCATCCCATCTTCACCTCCAACCGATTGTCGAACTCCCAAATAGAACCAAATCCCTCTTCACTTAACCCTCGAATCTCAAACCATCACATCCTCCCCATCGACTGTCGAACCGCACCACTGTGACCTTCGACCAACTTCGCAAACACCATCATACCCCCTCTGCTGACCGTCGAACCATACCATTGCGACCTTCACCGACCAGCTTCACAAACCATCATATCCTCCAACCGACCGTCGAACCCCAAAACAGAACCATCCCACCATCTCCTCCAATCGACTGTCGAATCCCAAAACAGAACCACCCCATCTCCTCAAACCGACCGTCGAATCTCAGGGTCCAAATCCCTCACCAAACGTCCCCTGGGGTGTGCTCTGTTACTGCTACCCAAGTCTCCAAACTCTTTTTCTTGTAAATTGAATTGTTGACTGTCTTTTGAGGTTTGAGTTTGATTCACGTGGGCTGCTGTCCATTTCAGATTAAGGCAAAAATGATACACTTTTGGTAAAAAAAAGAGAGAAGGGTAAAAGAATAAAAAAAAATAAAAATAAAATCTTTTGATCCACGCAATGACCAATGATGATGATTGAATAGCGAATGTTATCTTTATTATCTTTTGGAT
Organism: Ormosia semicastrata; assembly: GCA_029884595.1. Taxonomy (NCBI): domain Eukaryota; kingdom Viridiplantae; phylum Streptophyta; class Magnoliopsida; order Fabales; family Fabaceae; genus Ormosia; species Ormosia semicastrata. The sequence continues at coordinate 10,321,490 of JAQQTO010000043.1, forward strand.
CATAAGGGTTTATTGAGTAGCCTAATGCTAACTTGAATCCTGTGCAAGAATGGATTCGCTTTCAAATAAAAGTCTTTTTAATTAAAATCAATTAACCCACACTTATTTTATAAAGAACTACGTAACTTTGAGTTCCCCATTGCACCAGGGGATACGTAGGAGCAGAATTTTATTTCTGTCAAGCCAAAATTAAATTTTCATAATTCTGTGATTTCCTTTTTATAAATAGTTACAATATTTTGCAAAATGGGGTAAAATAAATATTTTCAAGGATTATTAAAAATTTACACAATTAACTTAAGGTACCGTTTTAGAACGGGTGTGTTAGGGGTGTTGTGGGATTAAGTTTCCACCCTTCCCTATCCATAACCGACTCCCGAATCCAATCTGGTTTCAAAGACCATTTTCAAAGAAAGGTTTTCTAATTTTTCCTAAGTTAAAATAAAATTGGTGGCGACTCTATACTCCATTTCCATATTTCTAAAATCCTACGGGTTGCTATTTTTCACCGCGATCCCGGTCGCGACAGTGGGCATTGACTTAGCAGTAGTCATATTGGCCTTAGTAAGGAGGTCCTTAATATATTTGGTTTGGGAGAGATGAATATCACCTGTAGCAGTAGGATTAACTTCAATGCCTAAAAAAAATTGAGATCACCAAGATCCTTAAGAGGAAAATATGTATTGAGGATTGCAATGAGATCAGTAACAGCTTGAGAGGAACTACTTGTAATGATTATGTCATCAACATATACTAAAACTAGGATAGTATAATCAGTTGCAAACTTCATGAAGAGAGAAGTATCACAAATGGCAGAATTGAAGCCAAGGTGGAGAAGAGTAGATTGAAGCTTCTCAAACCAAGCTCGAGGGGCTTGCTTAAGTCCATAGATTGCTTTATGCAGCTTACAAACCAAGGAATTATCACCTTGTACATAACCTTGAGGTTGAGACATATAGACTTCCTCAGCTAGATCCCCATTCAAAAAAGCATTATTGATATCAATCTGCCGGAGAGACCATCCCTTAGAGAGAGCAATGGTGAGCACTGTTCTCACAGTAGTAGGCTTCGCAACTGGACTGAATGTCTCAAAAAAATCAAACCCCTCTTGTTGGTGAAAACCCTTCACAACCAGCCTAGCCTTGTGCTTATTCACACTTCCATCAGGATTTCTTTTTACTTTGAAAACTCATTTACAGCCTATAGCTGTTCGGCCAGGAGGTAGAGATACTAATGACCAAGTGTTGTTCTGTATGAAAGCATGATATTCCTGATCCATAGCTGTTTTCCAAGATGGACATGATAAAGCTGCAGAGACTGACTTAGGTTCTGTGTCAGAATTAGCAGCAGCAGCTAGAAAAATTTTAGGCTTTTGAATACCAGCTTTAGCTCTAGTGACCATAGGATGTTGATTTTGAACTGAAACCGAAGCAGGAAGTATCTGTAATGCATCTTGACCAGGAAGAATAGTAGGAGATTGCTCATCAGAAATAACAGGAGCAGAATGTAATGGCTCAGACTGAGGAAGAACATCAGTAGTATGTGAAACACTGGAAGAAGTGTGGGCAGGAATATGAACAAGAGGAATAGAAGGAGAGGCACAATGAGTAAAATTGCCAGACACTGAGAGTTTCGAATTAAGAAATGTAGAACCAGGATTTTTAAATGGAAACTGAGACTCATCAAATAGAACATGCCTAGACACAAAAACTTTTCCATTAGAGGCCAAACACAAGTAACCCTTATGTTTTCCACTATAGCCAATAAAGACACACTGCTGAGATCGAAAATCAATTTTAAATTGATTATAAGGTCTCAAATATGGATAACAAGCACAACCAAAAGTTCTAAGAAAATGATAATTTGGTGGATGATGAAACAAAACTTCAAGAGGAGACATGTTATGAAGATTAGGAGTTGGTAATCTATTGATGAGGTAAGTTGCAGCCAGAAAAGCTTCACCCCAGTAGTTTTGAGACATTGATGCATTGGCTAAAAGTATTAGACCCATCTCTGTGATGTGTCTATGTTTCCTTTCTGCAGAGCCATTTTGCTCATGAGTGTAGGGGCAACTAATTCTATGTATGATATCTTGAGATTGAAGATATTTTGAAAAAAATAGTATACCCTTTACCTCCATTAGATTGAAAAGCCTTGATTTTAAGACCAAGTTGTAATTCAATCATAGTTTTAAAGTGAACAAATGTGGTAAGAGCCTCAGATTTATTGTGCAGCAAATATTTCCAAGTAAATTTGGAATAGGCATCTATAAAATGAATGTAGTACCGACTACCATTAGAAGATGGAATAGGTGAAGGTCCCCATATGTCAGAGAAAAATGAGTTCTAGTGGCTGTATATATGTAGAATCAGAAGAATGAAAGGGCAATTTATGTGACTTACCCATACAACAAGATTCACACACAAAAGGAACTTTATTATGAGTGATAGGAATATTACAATGTCTCAATATAGAATGTACAATTTTAGGTAAGGCATGACCTAATCTAGCATGCCAAAGTGAGAAATTTGAATTAACAGAAACTGAATTACATGAACTAGAATTCACAGTACACGAATTGGAAACTGAATTACAAGGAAAAGACTATTTAAAAGGTGAAGAGGATATCTGAATATTGTCAAATGCATATAGACCATTTCTAAGCTTCCCTTCCAAGAGAATTTGATTGGTGGCCTGAGATTTGACACAACAATGATCAGAATGAAACTCAAAATAAACTTTATTATCTTTGGCAAATTGAGAAACACTTAACAAATTTTTGGAAATGTGAGGGACATGTAACAAATTATGTAAGAACAGTGGTTTGACAGAATTTGGAGAAAAGAAAAATGAGTTACCAATGTTTTGAATACTAACTACTGCTCCATTGGCAATTTTAATTCTATTATCACCATTGTAACTCGAACCAGTCATCAGATTATCAGAAACTGGTGTCAAGTGGTTTGTTGCTCCTGAATCAGGATACCAAGCAGGATCAAAAAGTGTTTCCGGTGCTGCCATCATAGCAGACATAGATGCATGCTGATTACCAACAAACCTTGGCTCAGCTAAGTGTTGAGAAGGACTAGAAACTTGTCCTTGTGATGAACTAGAAAACTGCATATGATTGAAATTTGGCCCTGCATATTGCTCATCAAATCTGTAAAAATAATTTAATGCTTGATGACCATATTTTCTGCATAGTTGACACTGTGGTTTATTAATTTGTCTACCTCCAAAACCTCCTCTCTGAAAACGACCTCTACCTCTATAGTTTCCATAGAACCTGCCTCGATTATGAACAAAAGACTGATATCTGTTAGGTCCAGAAGCTTTCTGACCTTGAAAATGTTGATGCTGAGGCAGATTAGCTTGCATTGCTTGCATTGAAAAAGCATCATTGACAGATTTCTTATTCTTTTCTAATCTTTCTTCTTGAGCCATTAATTGAGCCTCAAGTTCAGGAATTGAAAAAAGGTTTAGATCTTGTCATAGCAGAAGTAATAAAACCATCATATTCATCAGGTAATCCATCAAAAACTACATCACTGTAATCAGTTGTACCTATCGAAGAACCAACTACTGCAAGAGTGTCTGTAATCTTTTTTATTGTGAGTAGATAATCTCCTATTCCAAATACTTTCTTTACATTTTTGAGCTGCAATTTCAATTGCTTTACCTTTGCTCTTGTCTGTGAAACAAAGAACACTTCAAGATTTTTCCATACTTGGAAGGAATAATCACACCCAACCATTCGTGTGGTCAAAGTTTCTGACATTGATGAAAGTAGCCATGACAGCAAGAGCTGATCTTGTTGTTTCCAGGTCAAGAAATCCTCACTAATAATACCTTTGGCTTCATCTTCTGTATTCGCATACTTGATTGGCATACTTCCAGATTCTTCGATAAATTTTTGCAACTTGAAACCCTTGATTGTTGCAAGTGCTTCCTGCCTCCAGGGTAGAAAATTACCCTCATCTAATTTGATAGAAACAGGATTTGAAAACGTGTGCACAGTGAAGTGTGAAGAGGAAGACATAGCAGAACTTCCTTCCATTGTTGATCGCTGGAGCTCTGATACCATAAAGGTATCTGAGCAGAAAGATAAGAAACACAGAGAGAGGAAGAACAAATAGAAGAAATGAATATACTCTGTATATTGAAATATGAATTGAATTGTAATGACAAAAAAGCTATCTATCTGATATATATACATAGTATTCTAACTATGTATAATGAGAAGAAAGCAAAGCTACCAATATGCAGAATCTTGTAGAATGTCGAAAATAATAGAACTTAAGCGATACTAACATATTCTAACTAAAGCTAACTAACTCACTTTATTAACTACTCTTTACAAATATTATTAAATGTTTCTCTTTTCATATATGTATGAATTATATTGATGATTAATTATGTGAGATATAGTTTGAGAAAAAAATTAGATAAATTTTAATTTCTCTCTTTATAAATATTTATTTACTTATCATATAAAAGTAAATTTAAAAATATAAAAAAATAAAAATAATAAATAATTATCATAAGTAATAGATAAATTTAAAAAATGAGTATGTACATGTGTTTCCACACTCTTCGTCATGTATTCGTCAGGAATTATCGGTTATCAATAGTCACTTATATTATATGGAGCATCGATGCTCACTAGCATCTTAGAATTCTCCCATCCTATGATCCTAATCCCCAGCACATTGAGACTAGGGGCGGATCCTCCAACATACATTTTGTCAGGCCTTTTACTTAATTTGCGTGAGTCATATGGCCTTCTACTAATTTTAAATTTTTTTCCATACCATTTTTTTTCAAAAAAAAAGCAGTAAGAATAGTTTAATAGAAAAGTTCACAATGCTCCTAAATAAGTTTAAAGCATTGATGCTCCAAATATGGGAATTATTAATTTTAAAAAGATTTAAATCTATGGTTGAGAATAAAAAAATGAATAGTTTATGTTACTTTTTTTACTAGATTTAAATATTTATTAAAAATACTTCTATTATTTATTTTTTGACCTTTTATATATTTTTTTAAATTTTAACCCTTCAATCAAATATTCATCTTTATCTCTACACTTTCTTTGTCCTGCCGCACGTCACTGTTGCTGCACAATGTCACATTACTATCATTACATAGTGCCACCTCCATCGGCGACCACCTCTTGCCACCGACCACGGCAGGCACAGTGGTAGCGACATAGTGGCTCGCAGATTTGGCGGCGCGTTGCAAGGGAGAGGTGCGAGGTGCGGTGAATCTGAGTGGTTGACGTTGGGTGGAGGTCCACCTCCATCGGCGACCACCTCTTGCCACCGACCACGGAAGGCGCAGTGGTAGTGACATAGTGGCTCACAGATTTGGCGGCGCGGTGCAAGGGAGAGGTGCGGGGTGCGGTGAATCTGAGTGGTTGACGTTGGGTGGAGGTTCGCGGATTAGGACGGTTGAAGCAGAGGTGTTTGGGTGGAGAAAAATGTCTGTTTGGGTGATGCAGGGACGGATGTTCGCAGATTTGGACAATGGGCTCACAGTGGTCCTGGTTTAGGGCTCAGTCATGCATGGCTCAAGCCTGGGACTGCGACGGCGACTCAGGCGCAAGGTGATTCAGGGAGGTTCGATGGTACAGGGGTTGATTCAGTTGTCTAGGTGGTGGTTCACGATTGTTAGAGGGTAGAGGTTGTTGGATTGTAATGATGGTGGCTGACAGATCTGAGCAGCAAAAATGGGTTTAGGTAACTATAGAGGTTGAAAGACGAAGGATGTGGTGGTGAGTTAATGGCTGAACATATAATATTTTACAAATTGAGGAAACACCATTGTAAATAATAAATTTACTTATTATCAAAGTTATCAGTAATTAAATTTATCTATTAAACTATTTTAATAAAAAATCAAACATAATGTGTTGGTGATGTGTTCTGGAATATTCATGCTCTAAATTTGTTTAAAAACATTATAAGCGGCTCCTAGTTTAATACTATTGAACGGGGTGCCAGTAACATGATTGAGATAGAGTCGGTAGAAGTCTATCTAGATAATTTAGGGTACTTGTTTAAAGAATTTTTCCACACGGAAACTACTGGATGGCTATAAAAAAAAAACAGTAGTTAATACAATTCACTATATTATTGCTCCATTTTTTGAATAAATCTATTGCATGTTTAAGCAACATATCTAGTATTATTTTATTTTTAAGTATAAACATAATTAATAAATGGATATACTCACTACTAATTTTTTTTTTATTTAGAGACAAAATTTAGAGTTAGATAAAATTATGTCTCTATTAGAGATAAAAATAGAGATGAATTTAAAGATTTAGAAGTAGAAAATAAATTTTATAATTTAGAGATAAAAATTATTCGTCTCAAAATTTTGTCTCTATTTCTGTCTTTACATAATCAATGTAGGATTTTAAAAAAGTCAAATTGATTTAGAGAAAAAATTTAAAGACAAAATATATTCATATCTAAAATTTTCATCTCTAATGACATTTGAATTCTGTCTCAAAATATTTTATATAATTTAATTAATAAATTTTTGTATAAAAGTTAAAGACAGATTATTTCCGTTTCTAACTCTTGCAAAATTAGGTATCTTTCTGAAACCTTTTTTTTTCATCTTTTTTCATTCCCTCTTTTCTCCCTCTTCCCCTTCTTTCTTCCCGATTCACAGCATGAATCATAGCCCCATATCCCTTTCTCTCTCTATCTCCTTGTTCTCTCTTTATTCTCATCCCATTGCTCCAACGTTATTGACGACTGTTCTCACCGTCATTGGCCATTGCTCTAGGTCTAGCTCCATCGCACCTCCACCACATCCCTGCAACAAGTACGTCGTTGCAACAAGTACCGTTTAAGGTTTAAAAAAATACTTTATTTATATGATCTTTACTGTATATATAAAAAATTCTATAAAATTATTAATATTTACACACACAAACTCATATACAAAAGACTTAGGCCAATTTAATTTTTTTATTGTAAATAATTGTACATATAAAAATAATATAAATTTTAATTAATAATATTTATATACAAAATAATAATTAACGGACTATAAAATATAAATTAGGTTAGAGCACTGTAAACGTGGCCTATTTTCCCAGTTCCCATCTTAATTTTGATTTCTTAAAAGAAGGATATGTACTCGACAACCTTTAGTCTTATCTCGATATATCTATATATTGCAGTCCACGTCAGCGATGGGTATTAACCTCTCTTTTTGCTGGTAAAGCTGAAACTCCAATTGGAAGAGGAGGCAGGACTCCGGAGCCCACAATTCAAATCAATATGTACCGGTCACAATTACGGTCCACCGGCCAGTTTTCATGGGGAGCAACAGAGTTTATACTTGATACGCTACTCAACCACTTCATTAATTTTTTCAAGTCAAGTGTTAAGCTCCAACTCTATTTACATTATCTATGCAGTTTATAACTTTATATATGCCCTTCTATGCACCCTGCGCAGTCATACATTTTCAGTGGGGCACCGGACTTGCATCCCTTTGAAACAAACATTTTTTTTTTTTTTATGTTCTTGCCGGGCATTGCTTTTTATTTTAATCAGGTTCAGCTTATTAAATTATTATATATTGAATAAGTTATTTAAAAATTTTACTCTGTATTAATTATGAAACATTTACAGGGGCGAAGTTAGATAATTTTTCTTAAGGGGCCAAAGACTCAGACAAATAGTACCTTATTTACGAAAACTAGACTTAGAAATAATACGTGGTACTCCACCCCTTGAGGCTTGAGCAGTTGAATTTTGTTTCATAAAAGATAAACAAGATAAGTCATATAATTAATTAATATATCATCGAAAATGACGGTTCTCATATCATTTTTAATTGTACAAGTAATTAACATGGAACATTCCTTGGCCAATTCATGATGGGTGACTTTCGAAAGCGTTTACAATACGACAACCCACGGTTGTTGTATGGTTACAGCGCCCACTTTTTTCAATCACGAGTTTTCCAGTTGTTTTTTTTTTTTAAACTTTTGCTATTTTTTTTTAATTTGATGAGATGTTTTCGTGATAAACCTTTAAAATATCATATTTTTATAGTTCAAGTTCTTGATTTTTTATCATTTTCTGATATTTTTTTATTGAACTTTGTTATTAAGTTTCATATGTTTTTATTATTTTTAATTATATTCTTATTACGAGTTTAATTGTTTTTGATAAATAAATTTACTTAGAAGAAGACCAAATATTTTTATAAAGAGGAAAGACACAAAATTTTTCTCTAGTATTCCAGCGTTTGAGCGTTGGGAGTGGAGCGCCCAAGCGCTCAAAGCATATACAAAGTTATTTTAGAAAAACCAGCGCGCAACGCGTTACACAATGCATTTTTGGATTAATGACTCAGCGTTTGAGTACCCAAAAGCCAGTGTCTAGGCGAGGGTCGCGTAACAACACGTTATTTTTCATAAATAGAAGAGTTACGTCATAATTCAAGTAGAATACAAAAAATTTCTAATCCAAAAGAGACACTTTTGTGACGACAGGCTTTGGGAAATAATTCAGAAGAGAGAATTGTCATGAATCCTTGGAAGACTTGAAGGCTTGAAGATCATAATCACCGTAAAAAAGGTTTTGATTTCTCTTTCCCTCTACTTTCCCCTTTTTTTAGATTTTCTTTCCATAGATTTTTATTGTAATTAGGGTTTGTTTATATTGAACATGAGTAGTTAAACTCAAAGTTAGGGTTATGAGGATCTTGTTTTCCTAATTAATTGGGTTTGATCTCGAATTTGATTAAACTAATTTCTTTTAAGGTTTATTATATTGCATGTATTCTTGTCAGAACTTGATCTCTTTTGACATGTTTTAATTCATTGTTTGACCGATGACTGATACACAATTTTTAGTTTCAAACAAGTCTACAAACTTGATGCGGGATTAATTGTTGCTTTGCGAACCTAAGTGCAGGTTGTCTCAAGTAATAAATTTCTCGGGAGTCCGAGGTCGATTCATAGGGAATTGTTGAAGATTAATTAAGGTGAAGTAACTATTTTATTATTATGGTAAAAATTATTTACTTGGGTTAAAGGATCCACTCTTGGTAAATAAAGTAAAGGTAAGATTAATTTCTTTTATAACTCAATTAGAATCCTCGCAACATGGAGTTCCAATCGAAAAATACAACATTAAAAGTCTATTTAAAATAATATACGTAATTATATTATGTTTCCTAAAAATATTACCACTACTTATAAATGGGTTAAAGCATTCATTGTGCAATATTTTGTTTACAACAAATCAAGAACTCTTCTTTACAAAGATGATTTCTAAATTATAAGAAACAAATTATAATACGTATAATGGTTACTAGAAAATATAAATCATTTAAGCACAAGAGAAGAATAAATCTAACCTTACTTTATTACCAAGAGCTTCACCCTTTCACCCAAGTAAAATGAAACTTAGTTACTCATAGATAAGAAGAAAGAAAGAGAGAAGAAGAAGAAGAAGAACATGACTTTAATTTAGAACAAAGGAAAATTACTACAAGAAAGCCTAGTAACAAAATGACATTATTTTAGTAACTAACACTTAACTCCCTCAATGATCTGCTAAGGCCCCCTTTTATAGAAGATTATAGATACAAAATGACAAGGGGGTGAGTCATTAGTGGGTGGATGAGTGGAAAATGAGTGAAAAATGCCAAATGACTTTTGGTGAGTGAAAAATTATGGAGATTCCTTGTCTCCAAAATCATGTAGCTCTGAAGTCATTGCATTCGTCATTTTTGAACCAAGTAGTCTTCATGAAAGTTGTAGGCCTGGATCTTAGCTTTCAAATAGCTTTGGTTTGAGTCCAATATCATTTCTATAACTCCATATACATTCAAATCACTGCACACTGCTCAGCCCAGTCACAGCTCCTCTGTTCTGACTTCTAAGCCCAATATCACCTTCAAGGAGTCCGATTCTGAAAAAGTGTTCAACATGAAAGTTGTAGATATAGGTATTAACTATTCAGAATCCAAATTTTAGCCCATTTGACAACTTCTAGCCCGAAAACTGTGATGAACAGTACACGTAGGTTAAGCTGTCAGGAAAAGCACTCTGGTTCTTGCTTCAACCCCAATTTGAGTTATCTACTCATGTGATGGGGCCTTTGAGGTCTTCATGAACGTTATAGAGCTCTCTCTTATCTTTAAAATGCCATCAGATTCACCTCATTTGACCACCTACATCCCAAGATATATCCCAAATACAGAAACAACGTAAGACGTAAATTATGCTGAAAAATTTAATTAAATCCAATTTGAGTCCAAACTTACAAAACATAATAAAACCCAATCAATTAAGTACATAGAGAGTGTAAATGACTAAAAATAAAGCTTATTAATGTATCAAATATGTGATCATCAATGACCATCCGCATTTAATGAGTGAACTTATATGATAAATTTAGGATTAGATTGGTGAATGACTAAACATCAATTTATTCTATCAATGGAATTAATGATTATGTTAGTTCATCTCTTGAATTAGGACTTAATGCATTCCTAATTAATTAAACTAAATGGCCAAATAAGTGATTTAATTTAGGAATAGAATATTGTTTTATCCATGACTATTGTGATTCAATAGCAAATAAGAGAATATTTGCAAGAGAATTACCTTACATCATAAATGAGTAAAAATATAATTAATTGGACTCAAGTGAACCTTGCGCCCTGGTTTCTCCCTATTTGATTATCTATACATTGTTTAACTGCCCATTATTTGTCTTTATTTGTTTTCTGATTTTATTTTAAATTTCTCTTACACTTTCGATTGTCTAAATAACCACGAGTTTTACAAATTTGGTAATTACCATTTATTCCTCATGGGATCGACAACTAGGACTTAAGTCCTATATTACTTTGCGATAGAGTGCGCTTGCTCTTAGTGTATTTTACGTATATCAAGTTTTGACATTGCTATCAGGGAATAAGTTTGAAAATATTAGAGGTGAAAAACTCTAGTTAATTTAGACACACTTTTATTTTATTTCTTATTTTATTTTATTTTTAATTAATTTGTCATTTCATCTCTTTGCTCATATTTATTGTTTATGCTTATGCGTTCGTAATTTCCAGATTTGACATTTGATTTAGAAATTAAGAAAACAGTTCGCAGGTTAATGAAGCAATCTCATATTGAAGGTGTGACTGAAGAAGCTACAAGAAGGATGAAGAGAGAGATATATCAGCTGAGGGGAATCGTGAAGAATGAGCTACTCCAGTAGAGCGAACAATGCTTGAATATTTTATGCCCACGGCTGAAGGGTATAGAGGGAGTATTACAAGATCAGTTGTGGCGGCTAACAACTTTGAAATCAAACCAGCATTGATCTCCATGATTAAAACTTCTGTTCAGTTTGGTGGATCATCTTTAGATGATCCAAATCAGCATCTAGCCAAGTTCTTGTAGTTGTGTGATACTATCAAGTATAATGGGGTGACAGAAAATGTAATCCGATTGTGACTCTTTCCTTTCTCTCTTAGGGACATGATGAGTCAATGGTTAACATCACTACCAAGGGGTTCCATCACCACACGGGATCAGTTGACACAACAGTTTCTAGTTAAGTATGTTCCTACATCTAAATCTGCTAAGTTAAGGAATGCCATTTCTTCTTTTGTGCAGTTTGAAATGGATACTCTCTATGAAGCTTGGGAATGTTTTCAAGAGTTGTTGAAAAGATGTCCACATAATGGATTTCTCGTATGGCAGCAGGTACAGACTTTTTACAATAGTTTATCGCCTGCAAACCATTCACTCATTGATGCCATTGTGGGAGGTACAATTTGGAGGAAAACACCGACTGAAAAGCCATACATTGATTAAAGAAATGATGCTCAACAGTTATCAATGACAAAATGAGCGTCAGGTGCTAAAAAAACAAGCCAGTGTGCATGTTGTTGACTTCTCTACTGCCATTTTGAGTCAATTGGAAGCATTGACAAAAAAGGTTGAGACTCTGATAGTGGCAAATCGTGTAGCCCCGCCAATCATATGTGAAGCATGTGGTGGACAGGGACATAACAGTTCAAACTGTTAAGATGATAGTCTTTTTGCCCCCGAGCTTGAAGGAGTAAATTTTGTTGGTAATTTCAATCGACATTAGTATAATCTATACTATAATATGTATAATCCTAGTTGGAATGACCACTTAAATTTTAAATGGGCAAATCAATAGAGCCATCAGCGAGCTCCGCAACCACCTTAAGGTTTCCAAGCACCCGAAGAGAAGCAAAGTTTTGAAAATTTTGTAATAAAATACATGTAGAATTCAGAGGCTCGAATGAAGAGCATGAAAACTCAGATTAGTCAGTTGGCTACTTTGATGTCAGAAAGGGCACTTGGAACATTGCTTGGTACTACCGTGTCTAATCCGAAGGAACATGTCAATACAATTACCATGCGAAGTGACAAGATTTTAGAAGGAAAAATGAATGAAGCACCTAGCTCGTTAGGAATTGAGAAAAAGAAAAATGATATTCTTACTGAAGATGTATTAATTCAAGATGACAATAAAGAAAGAGAGGTTGAGAAAGAACAACCAAAGCGGCGGAGAACGAAGAAGGATTATGAGCAAAACACAGTATATGAATCATCACCATATGCCAAGATCACATTCCCTCAAAGGCTCAAGAGCAATCAACAAGATAAGCAATTTGCTAAATTCTTGGAGATGTTCAAGAAATTACAAATTAACATTTTGTTCGTTGAAGTCATTTCTTAAATACCTAAGTATGCAAAGTTTTTAAAGAAAATACTCATAAAGAAACGTAAGCTTGAGGAATTTGAGACGATATGTTTAAATGAGGAGTGTTCCGCCATTCTCTTGAAGAAGTTGGCCTTAAAATTAAAAGATCTAGGGGGTTTTATTATTTCTTACTCTATTGGTAACTTTTATTTTGAGAAAGCATTATGTGATTTGGGTGCTGGTATTAATTTGATGTCTTTCTATGTTTTTAAGAAATTAGGTATGTAGGAATCCAAGCCTACCAACATTTCATTGTAGCTGACCGATAGATCCATCACTTACTCTCGTGGTGTATTGAAGGATGTTTTGATAAAAGTAGATAAATTTATTTTTTCAGCTGACTTCATTATGTTAGATATAGAGGAGGACAATGAGATCTCAATCATACTTGGGCGTCCATTCATCGCCATTGAAAGGACAATGATTGATGTCCATGAAGGGAAATTGACTTTGCGATTAAACGATGAGGAAGTATCATATAATGTTTTAAATTCTGTTAAAAATCCTAGTTCTTTTGATTCATGTAATCGTATAGATGCTACTGATTTTGTGGATAGTATGATGTCTTCATATATGTTAGAATCTGCGACTGTTGATATGCTAAAGAAGACCTTGCCCAAGGTTGTTACAGACTTTGAGAATGCTAAGTTTTATAAGGAGAAAACAAAGAAGTGGCATAATATGCGTATCAAGCAGCGGGAGTTTCAGGTTGGGGATAAAATTCCTACCTATAACTCACGTCTATGTTTTTTTCCAGGTAAGTTGCGGTCACAATGGTTCGAACCATATGAGGTCATTCAGGTCTTACCGTACAATGTGCTCGAAGTGCAAAAAGACAGCCAACCCACATTCAAGATAAATGGCCAAAGAGCGAAGTACTATGAAGAAGGAATGGGGACTGAGCGTCAATCCATCCCCCTCACCTAGGCATAAACCAAGCAACGTCGAGCTAATGACATTAAACAAGCACTTCACAGAAGGCAACCAGTGTTTTTATCCTTAGCATTTGATTTTTCAGTTATTTCATTTTGCTTTATTTTTCATATCACAAAAAAAATGTTTTGATACTTTTTGTTTTTCTTGTCAGACTGGATGTTTGAGTTCATGGCACACCTCCCTCCGGCTACACCTCTCCCACCACCTTCATGATTTTGTGTTTAATTTTCAGGAAAGTTTCGTTATCCTCTGTTATGTTATTTGTCTTTTATTTACATTGAGGACAATGTTCATTTTAAGTGTGGGAGCAGGGTACTCTTAAAATTTTTGTGAAATCAATGAACACTTAAGTATTGTTTGTAATCAAGTGTGAATTGTGTGTTAATTTCTTGATTAATATGAGCTGATAGAAATATTTTTGAGAGGGGAATCCACTATTCATGAGCTAATATTGTGTGCAACAATCTTGTTCAATTTAGTAAAGTGAAATTTAACATTTTAGTTAACAAATTAGTCATGTTTGCTTACATTTTCTCTCTCTATTAACTTTGCTAAAAAGTGAGTTTTGAGCTTTAATGATTGAATTTTTCATAAATAAAATCATATTTTTCTTCTGGAGTGAGATTTCTCTTGATTAATGTGCGTTAGAACTTGCTTTAAGATCTTATTGAGACTTTAATGATTCACATACAGACTTGAATATGATTAAGGCAATTAGGCTTAATCTTTTATTGACTTTCAGAGTTGCATTAATAAAATAATCTTCTAGTTACCCCCATTTGAGTCTGAAATTGATTTCTTTGAATATCCAATTGAATAATCAGGTTAGATTCTTCGGAACATTTGATGTGTTGATTGAAAAGTCATTAAGGGTTGCTTTTTCCTTTAAGGGTTTATTGCTAAAAAAATTAAATTAAAAAAAGAATAAGAAAAAAATGAAAGAAAAAAAAAAAAAAATAAAAAAATTAGAAAAAAGAAAAAATTATTGGTGAAGAATAATGAAAATATTGGGTTGAAAGTGAGTCTGTTATACTATTATGCATTATGCTCTATTTATCATCTTTTTAACCTAATTCTATTTTGTATCAATTTATTCATGAGCATTCTTTACACTTATTTATCTTTTCCTACCTTTCATTATACCCTTGGCTCCATTACAATCAAAGGAAGACCTTTTGATTCTTGTGTTGTATGTGAACTTGGAAATGAAGATGAGATTGATAACCAAGCCTATGGTATTGCATTATCAAGAGAAATTTGAGTGATCTCTTAGTCCTTAAACACTTGAGTAATGAAAAGATGAGTGATAGGACCTCTCATGTTAACTTAGGCCCAAATAGCCCAGTAATACAGTAGTTGACCAAGCCCACAACTTGGAGAGTTTATGTCAGGAAAAATAGGAAAGAACAGGGAATGAATGCTAAGGTGGCAGAGAGAGAGGAGAGTAGGGCATGTGATGTGGGAATTCGGTTATAGTAAGCACAAAGAGGGGGTAAAGGAGCTTTAATTATAATTTGGTTATTTATTGGGCAGAGAACTTTTTCTCTGAAGGAGCTTGGCTCTGGGCAAGGGAACCTTGATTCCTTTGTATTTTCTTTTTCCTCTAAATAATACAGTAACATCTCCCAATATTTTACTTGATTTCTAGTTTGTTTTCCTACTATTTGCTATTAGTTTCTATCAAACTAGTCTGACCTACCAGATACGTAGGGAAGACGAACTTTATTTTTTTTAGTAAGGGACCAGTGTGGAGGAGAATCGGATGCCACCGAAGAAGATGGAGGCAAAGGTTGCAGCTCTGGAAAATGAAGTCGCCAATCTCTGAAACGCTCTCGTAACAATGCAGTCCAAAGCAGATGAAAATCAGGAGAAGCTTATCGCCATGCTTGCTCAGAGTTTGGAGGCGAGTAGTATCAAAGGATCGGGAGTGAAGAAATTGCAGGGAGATTCTTTAGACGAGTTTTGTCAATCCGTGAAAAAGGTGGAGTTGCCTATGTTTAATGGTGATGACCCGGCGGGATAGATTGCGAGGGCAGAGATTTATTTTCATATCTAAGAGATGAGCCCGGAGATACGAGTGAACTTGGCCCAGTTATGTATGGAGCGGCCAACAATCCACTTATTCAAATCGTTGCTCGACAACGAAGTGGAACTTACTTGGGAACAACTCAAAGTAGAGCTATTAGAGTGATATGGCGAAATCGGCAAAGGGATATTTACGAGCAGCTGGCGATGCTCTAGCAAGTAAGAGGTGTGAAGGGGTACATACGAGAGTTCGAGAAACTGATTGCCCATATTTTGCGTCTTCCGGATGAGCAATATTGCGGGTATTTCGTTCATGGGTTGAAGGAAGGTATAAAATGGAGAATACGAAGCATGAAGACATTGGGTCCTCTGTCACGTTCATGGCTACTGAACTTAATGAGAACAATGGAGCAGGAATTATTGGAGAAGAAAGGTGGGTACGTACAATGGGCTACCGGGTTTCGGGACGGTTTCAGTTCGGGTTCCAATTATCAGCCCTACCCGAACGCTCTGCATGGCCCAATGGGTTTGGGTCGCATAACTGGGAATGATTGGGTATATGTGCGTGGCAGTAAGGAGGTGAGGGAGAATGAGCATAATAAACTAGGGCCTCCTAAAGATCCAATACGGGACCAGAATCATACTCAGCATAGGGATAAGGGCGTCAAACATCTCCCCTATCACAAATTGATAGACCGAAAACAGAAAGGGTTGTGCTATCAATGTGGCGGAGCTTTCCACCCTCGCCATCAGTGCCCTAATCGTCAATTAAGAATCATGGTGATAGACGAAGAAGAGGAGGAGGAAGAGGAAGTAGATGTTGATGAGAGTGTAGTGTGCTGAATTTGGAGAGTCTACTTGCTGAAAAAGGAGGAATACCGCAAACTATGAAACTGAGGGGTATAGTGAAGGGAGTGCCCATTCTTATCTTGATCAATAGTGGAGCTACCCATAATTTCATTTCTAAGAAGTTAGTGACAGCGATGGGGTTGCCCGTAAAAGAGACCAAACTAATGAGAATCAAGTTGGGAGATGGGTATAAGGCCATAGCACAAGGGGCGTGCAAGAACGTTGAGCTGGAATTAGGGACTAGCAAGTTGACAGTTGATACTTTACTCTTTGATTTGGAAGGAATTGATATCGTTCTTGGAATTTCCTAGTTGGTTTCTCTTGGGGAAATGTGGATCGATTGGGGGAAACAGAACATGAAATTCCAGTTGAATGATCATTGGATAGAGCTGAAGGGAGAGAGTAAGGGAGTTTCAGGTCAAGTGGCACTACAAAGTTTTTTTGGGAAGTCTTCACAGTGGATAAAAGGGCTATTTTTTGCTAAAGAATTACAGGTCAGGTCTGTAATGGTAAATGAAACAAGTACAGCAGAGGTTACGCCCCAACAGAAGCTTGAAATTGAAAACTTATTGTCCATATTCCACGAGGTTTTTAAAGAGCTAAAAGGACTGCCACCTAAGAGAGGTAAGGATCATGCTATTACCCTTATAGAGGGTCAGGGACCTGTGAATTTGAGGCCCTACCGCTACCCGCATCATCATAAGAATGAGATTGAAAAACAAGTGAGGGAGCTGCTCAATTCAGGTATGATACGCCATAGCCAAAGTGCTTTTTCTAGTCCAGTAATTTTGGTGAAAAAGAAGGATGAGATATGGCGAATGTGTGTCGATTACAGAGCTTTAAATAAGGTTACTGTACTAGATGAATTTCTAATACTTGTGATAGATGAATTATTGGATGAGTTGTATGGAGCTAAGTTCTTTTCGAAGTTGGATATTAAGTAAGGTTACCATTAAGTGAGGGTCAAAAATGAAGATGTCCACAAAACAACATTCAGAACTCACGAAGGCATTATGAATACTTAGTAATGTCGTTCGGGTTAATGAATGCACTATCTACATTTCAAGCTTTAATGAATGAGGTTTTTAGAGCTATGTTGTGCAAGTATGTGCTGGTTTTCTTTGACGACATCTTAGTGTACAGCCCAGATTGGGAAACTCATTTGCAACACTTAACTGCAGTTCTGGAAGCACTAAAAAAATAGCAACTGGTGGCCAACAAAAAGAAAAGTTATTTTGCTTAGACTTCCGTGGAATATTTGGGATATATCATCTCCAAAGAGGGGTTGGCTATGGATCCAAATAAGATCTGCAGTGTGCTTAAATGGCCACAACCTAAGAATGTGGAGGGAGTAAGGGGTTTTCTAGGCTTAATTGGCTACTATCGGAAGTTCATCAAAGACTATGGCAAGATTGCTAAACCGTTAACAGAACTCACTAAGAAGGAAGGGTTCTAATGGGGACCTCGGGCACAAGAAGCCTTCGATCTTCTCAAGAAAATAATGACCATTGCCCCAGTTTTAGCATTATCAGATTTCAGCCAAGAGTTCACAATTGAAAGTAATGCCTCCGACCAAGGGTTGGGTGTTATTCTTATTCAACAAGGCAGACCTGTAGCTTAATATAGTAAGGCACTTGGAGAAAGAAATTTGACTAAATCAGCTTATGAAAAAGAACTCATGGTTGTAGTTTTGGCCATTCAGCATTGGAGACCATATCTAATTGGCCGAAAATTCACTGTGTGTACTGATCAAAAGAGTTTGAAGCAGCTTTTGATGCAAAGAGTCACAACAATGGACCGACAAAACTTGGCGGCTAAACTCCTCAGGTACAACAAGCCCGGTTTGGAAAATAGAGGGGCGGATACTCTATCACAGATGTATGGAGAGGGAGAGTTCGCTGCCCTCATTCATTATCCCAATTGGTCAAAAGGTAAGAATGTGGTAGAGGAAGTACATCGGGATGAAGAACTAAAGAGCATCATTGTTGATTTACAGTAGAACAGAGAGGCTGGGAAGGGTTTTTCTTACCATAACGGGGTCTTATTCTATGAGGAGCGGCTGGTAATTTCGGCTAAGTCATCATGGATCCCGACCTTGCTCAAAGAGTTCTATTCCACTCCATAAGGTGGGCATTCCGGGTTCTATCATACATACAGACACGTGGTAGCTAACTTATACTGGATTGGCATGAAACACTCCATACAACAGTTTGTTAGAGAGTGTGATGTTTGTCAAAGGCAGAAATACTTAGTTGTAGCCCCAGGAGGTTTGTTACAACCTCTAAACATTCCTAATAAGATTTGGGAGGAAATTTCTATGGATTTCATCACAGGACTTTCAAAATCCAAGGGCTTTACAACAATACTCGTGGTAATGGACTGCCTCTCTAAGTATAGCCACTTTATTCCATTGAAGCATCTTTACACGGCTAAGTTAGTGGCTGAAATTTTCACCAAAGAGATCGTGTGGTTGCATGGTGTTCCAGCCTCTATCTTGAGTGATAAGGATCATATTTTTGTTAGTGGATTCTGGAGAGAATTGTTCAAGTTGCAAGGTACTTATTTGAAAATGAGCACCGCCTATCACCCACAAACAGATGGGCAAACGGAGGTTGTCAATCGGTGTCTTGAGACTTTTCTCTGATGTTTCATAGCTGACCAGCCAAAGACTTGGGTGGTGTGGCTGCCATGGGCTGAATATTGGTACAATACTACTTTCCATGTGTCTACGGGTACCACACCTTTCGAAACCGTGTATGGGAGGCCACCTCTAGTTGTGACTCGGTTCTTAGCAGGGGAAACCAAGGTTGAAGCTATCCAAATCAAACTATTGGATCGTGATGAGGCCTTGCGCCAAATGGAATATCATTTGTTAAGAGCTCAGGGAAGAATGAAGGCCCAGGCTGATCTTCACAGGAAAAAGAGGTGCTTTGAGATAGAAGATTGGGTTTTTCTAAAGCTACGCCCTCATGGGTAGTAAACAGTAGGAGCCAGGATCTGTCCCAAGCTATCTCCTAGGTACTACAATTCGTTTCAAGTGCTCGAAAAAATAGAAGCCATAGCCTACAAGATTCAGTTACCAGAATCAGCCCGGATTCACCCTGTGTTCCATGTCTCGCTGTTAAAAAAAGCTATTGGTGACTATAAGGTAAAAGAGGATCTTCCTCAGGACATGGAGAGTGATACAACAACTTCCCTTGTACCTGAGGCAGTGTTGGCAGCTCGTATAGTCACCATAGGAGGAGACTTGGTTCGGCAGTTACTAGTGCAGTGGAAAAGGAGAGCTGTCGAAGAGGCTACATGGGAGGATGAACTCAATATTCGTAGCCAATTCCCAGATCTCAGACTTGAGGACAAGTCTGTTCTTTAAGAGGAGGGCAATGATAGAACCTCTCATGTTAACTTAGGCCCAAATAGCCCAGTAGCACAGCAGCTGACCAAGCCCACAACTTGGAGAGTTTATGTCAGGAAAAATAGGAAGGGACAGGGAATGAATGCTGATGTGGCAGAGAGAGAGAGAGAGGAGAGCAGGGCATGTGATGTGGGAATTCGGTTATAGTAGGCACGTAGAGGAGGAGGTGAAGGAGCTTCAATCATAATTTGGTTAGTTATTGGGCAGAGAACTTTTTCTCTGAAGGAGCTTGGTTCTGGGCAAGGGAACCTTGATTCCTTTGTATTTTCTTCTTCCTCTAAATAATACAGTAACCTCTCCTAGTATTTTACTTGATTTCTAGTTTGTTTTCCTACTATCTACTATTGGTTTCTATCAATGAGTGACCCCAATTGGTTGTTAATGAGAAAAGATGCAAGCTAGACCCAAGTCTCTAATTGTTTTAAGTGCTAAATGATTTTGCTTGATTAGATTTGATTTCTGAATTTGATTGAATTATTAAATTGTGAAATTTCCTTTGATTCTTGTTTCTAGATGTTGAGTTTAATCTTGATTTTGATCCCTATTCTTTGCTTGAGGACAAACAAAATCTTAAGTTTGGGAGAGTTGATGAACCTTTAAAATCTCATATTTTTTAGCTTCAATTTCTTGGTTTTTCATCCTATTCTAATATTTTTTTATTGAACTTTGTTCTTAAGTTTCATATGTCTTTTATTATTTTTAATTGTGTTGTTATTACGTGTTTTAATTGCTTTTGATAGGTAAATTTACATAGAAGAAGATCAGACATTTTTATAAGGAAGAAAGGCACAAAATTTCTCTCTAGTGTCCCAGCGCTTGAGTATTGGGAGTGGAGCGCCCAAGCGCTCAAAGCGTATACAACAATGTTATTTCAGAAAGCTAGTGCATGAGCGCTGGGAAGGCAGCGCCTGAGCTTGCAACACATTACACAGTGTGTTTTTGGATTAGTGACTCAGCGTTGGTCGAGTAACAACACATGTTATTTTTTATAAATAGAAGAGTTACGCCATAATTCAAGCAAAACGTAAAAAATTCTTAATCCTGAGAGACACTTTTTCGACGACAAGCTTTGGGAGATAATTTAGAAGAGAGAATTGTCACAAATCCTTGGAGGACTTGAAGGCTTGAATATCATAATCACCGTATAAGGGGTTTTGATTTCTCTTTCTCTCTAGTTTTCTCTTTTCTTTGGGTTTTATTTCCATGGATTTTTATTGTGATTTGGGTTTATTTATATTGAACATGAGTAACTAAACCCAAAACTAGGGCTATGGGGGATCTTGTTTTCCGAATTAATTGGGTTTGATCTCGAATTTGATTAATGTAATTTCTTTTAGGGTTTATTATATTGCATGTATTCTTGTCAGAACTTGATCTCTTTTGCATGTTTTAATTCATTATTTGACCGGTGACCATCCGCATCCAATGAGTAGACCTATATGATAAATCTAGGATTAAATTGGTGAATGACTAAATATCAATTTATTCTATCAATGGAATTAATGATTATGTTAGTTCATCTCTTGAATTGGGGCTTAATGCATTCCTAATTAATTCAATTAAATGACCAAATAAGTGATTTAATTTAGGAATAGAATATTGTCTCATCCATGACTATTGAGATTCAATAACAAATAAGAAAATATTGGTAAAAGAATTACCTTACATCATAAATGAGTAAAAATCTGATTAATTCGATTTAAGTGAACATTGCACCCTGATTTCTCCCTATTTGATTATATTTACATTGTTTAACTGTTCATTATTTTTTCTTTATTTGTTTTTTGATTTTATTTTGAATTTTTCTTACACTTTCGATTGTCTAAATAATCAAACGTTTTACGAATATAATAATTGTCATTTATTCCTCATGAGATCGACAACTGAGACTCAAATCCTATATTACCTTGTGATAGAGTGCCTTGTTCTTAGTGTATTTTATGCATATCAATACATAATTTTAGATATATTTAAATATTATCAATTAAAATTTATAAAAAAATTTATATATATAATTATTTATATATATATAAAGAGAGTGATATGGTTAGATTTATTTGCGAATCTAGGTGCATATAAATATTATCAATTATCTATAAATAAAAGTGATTTAACTTTCTTATATATGTATATAAATATTACTAGTTAAATATATAAAAAAAATTTATATGTAAAATTACTTAGAACAAATAAAAAAAAACTTACCTGTACTTAAAAGTTACAGGTAATCAATTACCATTATTAATCTATTTTTTTCAAAAATCAAGGGTGATTTTTGCTTGATGTATGCATACAACAAGCTTCACTACTTGTATTGAAAACGTACCGTGATTTTCACGTATTAGTTGAGTTTTTTGTTTTATGTTGATGGGTTTAAATCAAATTAATACACACGGTGCAAACAGAACCAAAGCTGTAGAATATTGATTCAGAACTTGCATTGTATTTGTTATGCACCTATTTATAGCGGTTTTATTGGGTACCTTACTAGACTTTACCATGAATGGGCAAAGCGACATTCACTTGTGGTTATGCAACCTCCATATCTGGCTCCATTAATTTGATCACTTCGTTCATGATGAAACTGAAGAATCTGAGAAGATGTATAACCAACTTAGCGTGAACGAAGGTAGCTAAGTTTCTACATGTGCCATATCCATTAATTTAGCCTGATAAATCCAAGACAAAAATATGGTAACAGATTTTGTTAACTTTCTCAGTGGCAGCAAACACTTTTGCGGGATGCCAATCACGCACAATTTGTGACTATTTGGGCA
The DNA here is from genome assembly GCA_029884595.1 of Ormosia semicastrata. NCBI lineage: Eukaryota > Viridiplantae > Streptophyta > Magnoliopsida > Fabales > Fabaceae > Ormosia > Ormosia semicastrata. Next base: position 10,344,271 of record JAQQTO010000043.1, read on the forward strand.
TGAGGACAAATTAGGTGGCCTTCTCATGCATTATCTCATGTCCTTTACCGAGGACAGGTTGAAACTATGCGTAGTACTAGTAGTCTAGTACTAATACTGCTGGTGAGTGGCCCGTGCGTGAATGGTTTCCACCAGCAAAGCTTCCTTGCCATGAACAACCCAAAAAAAGTTGCTTGACTCAACATGGAAATTCTTAGGCTGAGAACATCCTCTCAAATAATTTCGGGAGGTTTTTTGTGTATTTTTTTTCTTGCCACTCTTGAGAAGTTCTTATGTGCTTTTATTAAAATAACATAATTTTCTTACTTTATAGCATTGAATACATGTGTCATTTTAGTTGTATAAATATATATTTTTTAATGCTATAACTAAGACAATACATTCAACAATACAGAGCAACCTCCGGAAGCACGAATTTTTCCTATCTGTGTATGTGTAGCTTAGTATAACATTGTCAGTTGCTTTTGCTTCTTTTGAGCTTCAGAGATCCAAGCATGCATGTGGAAGTAATTAGTAGTGTCATTATATATGCGTCCGAGTATTTATCTCCATTCTGATAGCATCATTTGGAAGGTGGAAAATTCCCTCTCTCCCTGTTTCAAGCGTGCTATAAGCACAGAGAGGATGTGGGGTTCATGAATCGGTATACTACTTTCACATAATTTAGTCGTTTTTTAAAAAAGATAAATTACTGTATTTTAGTGCAATGTCAATAGCTAAGCTAAAGCGTGTCGTCTCACCCTTTTGTATAATTGACTTCTCCATAAACATTGAAGTTATGCTTTACACTAAAAAACACTAATGCAATCTAACTTTTCTCCTACTCAAAATGATAAATAAATGAGACGAGAAAATAATTAACTTACTAATTAATCTAAATTTGTTTCATTGAAGTAATATTTTGATCAGAATAATTTAGTAATTTAAAATACTTTAAGCTTAGTATTGTTTTTTGGACTTTCAACATTTTCAAGAAAATAATTTTAAGAGAGTATCGAAGTAAAATTATTCTCCAATTTTAGTACTATCCTTTATTAATTGTATTTTAATTACTTAATTTTTAGGCTCTTATATATTTATTTCTTTTTTTTCTCTTGATTTTTCGTGTTGACATGGGAGTTTTTTTTTTTTCATAATTTTTCGTGATGATATGTGTTACTTGATTCATTGGAATAATTTATTATTTTAATTTGATTAATTATATTTTAATTACTTAGTTTTTAAGCCCAATTTCAATTGAATAGTACTGATTAATTTTGTTAGCATTATTATTGATTAATTAAGTTTTAGTTATTTGATTTTTAGGCTTTTATATTTCTTTTATATTTTTTCTTGAGTTTTCATGTTAACACATGTTATTTTTTTTATACAAATTTTTGTGATGATATGTGTCATTTTTTCATTTAAACACTTCATTATTGTTGATTAATTATATTTTATAGATTTGATGTTTATGTCTTAATCCTAATAGAATAGTCTTGATTAATTTTATTAGCACTATCCTTGATTTATAAAATTTTACTTATGCTTTTTAGGCATTTTATTTTCTCTTATTTATGCTTAATTTCCAAATAAAATAATCTTAATTAATTTTATTAGTGTTATCATTAATTCAATATATTTTATTTATTTGATTTTTGGTATCTTATTTTTTTATATCTATTTTTTTTAATTTATTATACTTACATGTGATATTTTTTTTACATGTGTAGCTACTAGTTTTCTTCATTCAATTACTTGTTCTTTTTATTAACAAAGTGATGCAATCTAAGATCACGTTCAACACAAACTTACTCGCTCAAAAATTATGATTAATTAATATCTGGTATATATGTCTTAATTAATCTAACGAAGGATGGACACTTTTTTCTTTTAAGGAAAAAGTTAAGAAGGAGGGGAGACTACATCATTTGAGAATTTCTTAAATGCATTTATAGGAAAACATTTTTCCTACTCTAAATCATTCATACTTATATGTACGTCAGTCACGTGGATCTCCTTTATACCCTATGATAACTAATAAACCATGGTTTATTTGTATGGTTAAAAATATCAAATAATTTTGTTTGCTTCCTCAAATAAAATTCCAACACCCCTCCTCCCCCGCTTCTGTCTTGGCCTCTGTCGCCACTGCCGGCGCCTGCCACAAGATCGGAGTCACCGACAACCTCTCAGATGAGAGGGCGTACACCGTCCGATGGGTCGTCCACCACAACATCCGCCCCGGCGACACCGTCGTCCGCCTCCATGTCAGCCCCACCAACATCCTCTTCGGCGCCCATTGGGATTTGGGGCTCCATTTACCTCTCCATCAACATCGACAATGACGTTACCTCCGTCGAGGACAATTTTGACACGTTCACGGCGTCAAAGGCTGCCGATCTCTTGCGGCCGCTTTCTTATTGAGGCAGACGAGCGATGATCAAGGTGCAGTGCACAGGGGGTGATGGCGAAGCGGTGGGGGAGCGTACGAGGCCGTGAGCGGACTGGTGGACTATGGGTCGTGTGGTGGAGCGTGGCTTACGGCTGATGGCGGTGTTGTTGCAATGGGCTGAGATTTGGGTTGGAGGAAATTAGGTTGACGGTGGTGCTAGTGTTTTTCTGGGTTATGGGTAATTACTGTTTTCTGGTTTGATTTTGTTTTGAGGTTAGAGGAAATGAGGTTAACGGTAGAGCAAACAATTTTCGTCTTTTTGTTTTGGTACAAGTAGCAAACAAAATATTTTATTATTATTTTATTATACTTTTAACTATACAAATAAATCATATGGTTTATTATTAGGAAACCCACATAACTAATGTGGATAAATATGAATGATTCAAAAGTATAAGAACTGCCTTACTCTTCGTGTTTCTAAGAATTTCTCACCATTTTAAATTCAGAGCATATCACACACTTACATAAGAATAGGATTGCGTACAATGAAAATCAAACCTAAGCTCTACAAATTATACTTTAATCCTTACAAGCTGAACGAATCTTATTCACTAAAACATCTTAAGAATTTACATGCTTATATTGGACACATGTTAGATCGTGATAGAAACAGGATTAGATCTCGAGAAATATGGTACATATTGCTATAAATTCTTACTCCTGTTATTGGTATCAAACTGATATCAGTATCAGGAATACAAATAAAGAGAAGCTAGTAACAGAACTGAAATAGAAAAGATATAAGATAATCTCAAGGTTTGTGAGAGGCATGGGTCTCTCCCTCCTAATTCCTTCACTCATTAATATCGTGCCTATTCTCTTTTCCTCCTTTCCCATATAACTCACGGTGCCTCCACTGCTTATCCTTTCTCCATCATGAGACTCATGCCATGTAAGATTTTAGTTACTCTCCTTGCTAGTCATGCTTACTTTGGGAGTTGATCCTGTGCTGTCCATGTAACACTTCCTAACATACAACTTATCAATAGGTGGGTATCTATCAATACTTGCCTCCCAAAAGATTCACTTTGTTCTCAAGATGAAGATTGGGGTAAATGTTTCGATAGCTACTAAAAGAACTTCCACCAAGATTTCATTGTTTGAAGCATGATGACCAAGTGATGTAGGAGGCATAGGAATTGTCACCTGGGTTCTAATTACCTTCTCCCAGTCCCACACCATAAGTTGCCATAGCCACATCTTCAATGTAGTCACCTGGTTTTCTTTCTACTAGAACAACCATGAATGCTATCTTCCCAGCTCCACTCTTCACCTTTAGAGTTGATAGTTCTTCCTTCATGATCTTTAGTTTTGTGTTCATCCATCTAGGAGCAAACATGTCATTTACAGCCACAACATTGAATCCATATGTCATATGGGGAACCCAATAACCCCAACCCCAGCAACTTGGAACAAGGTGTCCACTAGTAGAAGTGCTGGTCGTAGTGCTGTAGATTGCAACAATGAACCTAAACAATGCATTTGCCATTTGGTACAATAAAAATATCAATAATAGTTGCTTGAAAAACTGTTAAGGCCTGATGATTAGAATTTGAACTCTATTCATCAACATAATAGCATGATTATGTGTTCTGCTAAGTGGCGACTCATAAGGTTATTGAAAAAGATCTTCAAATTCATGTAGGACATCTTCCAACTCTTCCCAAAAAGGTTGAAACTCCTGCTGCACATGTGTCATCAACTTGTACTCAATGAAAACACCCTTACCTACATCTTAAAGGGTTTTATATATGGTTTTGCGTGATACTGGTGCTTTTGATAAAGAAGGTTTCCCTTTCAGTAGTATCTCCTTCCCTGCAACCTCAACCTTAAAAGTCAAATCTCTGAAGTTTTCTCTAATCTCCCTTAACCCTTCTAGCCAATCCAACCCCAAGACCACATTTATCCCTCCTAACTTGAATAGAAAGAAATCATGCTCAATTTGGACTCCACATAATATAATATTCAGGTGTTTCTATTATAGAAAACCCAAGTTCCTGCACCACTCCTTTTGCAATGAAGTTGTTGGATGCTCCACAATTAATGAGTACAACGACTTGTTTTCCTCCTATCATTCCCCAGAACTTCAAGGACTTATTAGAAGTCATGCCCATCATACTATGGATGGATAATTGGAAGGCCTTTTCCTTCAACTCATTTTCTTCCTAGGCTTTTTCCCCTCCATTTTTTTTATTTCTTCCACACTTTCCATAACCATCAAGTTGAATTGCTTGAATCTGCACACATGTTCTGGGCTGAATTTTTTGTCAAATCTTAAGCAAAGGCCCTTCTTCATCTTCTCATGCATTTCAGCATTAGACAATCCCCTAAATCCTGTTCTTGCCCTGGTGCTACCTAAACTCTCAATCGGTTTATTCTCTGTAGTCAATTTGCCACTGTAAATATGCTTAGAAACATACACAAGTATTTTTACTCTACTCTGGGTAAGTGTTGGGCTGAGGCCCAAAATCTATAATGGCTGATTTTACTGGTTGGTTGCCTCCCAATTGAGTTTCTCCATTAACTCCCACGTTTGGGCCTAACCTCTCAGCAGCCCAATTCTTCCCTTTTATGAGTTGGGTCTGATCCATCAAATCAGCTAAGGATCCAAAGCTGTAGAGCTTCTGCTTAGCCTGAATATCCTCTCGTAATTTATTCATCCAGATACCATGAAGAATCTCTTCATCAGAGTGTCGTAGCAGACCTGAGACCATCTCAAAACATTCATAGAACTCGTTGATAGTTCCAGTCTGATGCATGCCAAGGAGCAGTTCGTATGGATTCTCTGCCATCGATGGCTGTAAATGTCGTATAATCGCCATCAGAAATGCAGCCCAGTTCGCATCCGGAGTTCTCGATTCCCTCCACTAAAACCAATTCAGCTCCCGACCTTCCAACACTACCATCACTGCTTGTAGCTTCTCCCTTTTGCTGATGGAGTTCACATAGAAGTATCGCTCCACGCTATTGATCCATCTGTAAGCATCATCACTGATGGGACCACGGCAAGTGTACCAGATCGTCAAGTAATAAAAACAGTGAGAAAATTGGATATCGTTCTCAGGGATCAATAACCAATTACCAATTCACGAACTTAGCTACTATTCAAACAGAACTTTGGTTCAAATGGAGCTCTAATGAAACTAACATGGTAATGAAAGAACAAAAGCAATAACAATATTTTTGGGATTTTATCTTTGGCAATTCAACAAACACTTAATATGCGATACGACAAAGTTCAATTAATGAAAGAGTTAGGATCAAGCTTCGTCTGAGTTCATTTACTGCAAATCAACTGGGATTAACACAAGTTAAAATTCTTATTTTGTTACTGAATTCTTTAAAATAATCAAATCCTAATTCCTTAGGCAATTGATCTTTTATCCCCAAATAAAACCCCTAATTCCTTAGGTGATTCCAAAAAGAAACAAGCATTAGGATTTAGAATTCAAGAAGGTAACGAGCAAATCAATAACTATTCCTAGCCTAGAGATAAGCAAGGTTCATAATCTCATAGCATAGTTATACATCAAATTTTCATTCAACATATAACCCTAAAAATCATTCCAAAGTTGATCAATCTTTAGAAAGTAATAAGAAAAGAGATCATAAACTCAAAATAGAAATAATAACTTATATTAATTGAATCCAATGTCAAAAACAGTAAAGATCCATCAAAATCCACCTAATCCCAACAAAGGGAATTTAGCTAGACATGAAAACAGCAACAACAATTAAAATAAGAGAGGAAATCAAAGAAAACTCCATGAGTTGATGAAGGTCCAAGTTGTTTCCACGTCTTCTCCCTTCAAACCACCGTAGAGCTGTCCAAAATAGGGTTTTCTTCAAGTATCCTCCGTTTCCCGCATCCAAGAGCTCCTCTTTCTGGAAAGAACAGGCTTTTTATATGTATCAGGAGCAAGCTCAGGAGTCCACTTAAAACTGAATCTCGAGGAGGTGAGCGCCTGGCGCTCAGAATTTGGGCGCCTGGCGCCTAAACTCCAAGAAGTGTAGCCTGCTGTATGCTGAGTGTCTAGCGCTCTGAATTTGGGCGTCTGGCGCCTGGACTCCAGAATATGAAGCTTTCTATATACTGAGCGCCTGGCGCTCAGCATTTGGGCGCCTGGCGCCTGGACTTCAGTGAATGTCCTTTACCCTATTGAGCTTCATCTTGTTTCCTTTGGTGCCTACAATCAAAACATTAACAAATGAGATAAAACACTAGTAATTCTAATCAGAATGACTCAATCTAACGAGCTAGAATGGATTAACTAAAAAGATAAAATAAAGTTGTCTTAAGATCAAAACAACGTCAAAAGTTGGGCTTAAGCGGTGAAATCTACTCAAAAAGTTATGGAAAAACAGATAATCTAGTAGATTATCACAACCCCAAACTTAAAACATTGCTTGTCCTCAAGCAAAACAGAAGAACAAACTAGCCAAACAAAAAGACAACTCCACAACTCAAACACCAATGCTGAACTGAAAAGAATAAACCAAGAGTGTCCCACAATTCAAAAGCATCCAAGTGATAGTAAATCAATTCATACATACATTCCTGAAATTAGAACTCTCAACTGTGTAACTGAAACTCGGAGGGTCAAGAATAGGGATCATCAAAACCATGGACTGATCAATTACAGCTTGAAAGCTAATGAACATGGAAACAAAGTACACCTAATAATTGGGTCACTCAAACTTTCTGTAAGTGAAAAGAGACTCTCAGTCACTCGTGTTTGGGCTTGTGTTTCCCTCAGTCATCACTTATTGAGCTCACCCTCCTTGAATTTGCTTTTCATCTCAAACATGCATGCACGCAACTCACAAATGCAACAATCAAAAGGACTTATTAAGAGTTGTAATGAGGTCAAGGTTAAGGGTGGATGAAATAGGATTTGACAGGCTAAAACCCTAGAGAATAAGTGAGCATTAAGACTTTCATTACACTTCGTCTCATGAATTTACGCTCCTCTTGATTCTCTTTCCCTTTTCCCCATACAAATTTGTTTTTTCATTTCTTTTTCTTATTTTCTCTCTTCTTCTTCTTCTTCTTCTTCTTTTCTCTTTTTTTTATATATTTATTATTATTATTTTTTTTTGAAATAACTTATTTGTCTTCATAACCATTAATTTTTTTTTTCAATTCACAATGGTAACCCCAAACTTAGTACATTGTTAACCCACAAAGTTAATAAATGCAATGCTCACCTACTCCTTTCGGGTGGATAAGACATTAATTATTTTGGCTAAGGCATGCTGTATGGGTCAAACAAAGAATTCAATTTATTAGGCTCAAAGGGGCAACACAATAGACACAAACATCATTTGGTTGGCTATATGACTATATGGCATAACAACAAAAATGCCTTTATCATGTCGATGCATTGCGCAAGTCACGGTATGCAAATGAGATTCAAGCAAAGCTAGGAGAATAGAAACTCACAAGTGACCTCTCATCAAAGAAAAAATGTTGAAGGCTCAAAACAACTCCCAAGGATGAATTATGAAATCCAATTACAAAAAATCACCAAGTACATTAACAATAAGCTATAAGATTCATGCATGGAAATCATAATCCTCATTCAAGTACCACAATCTAAGAAATAAGTTCATAACCTTCCAAGTTTTCCTAACAGGCAGTGCATGCATAGTTGGCTCACATTACAATGATACTATCAAACATGGGGACCCACAACAGTAAACTCCAAACAGTTCAACATTGGCTTGACTCAATTGAACAACTGCACAATAAAAGAAAAAGAAGCAATTGGACTACGAACATAAAGGAAATCTACCACACACAAAAATGAATAAAGAAATAAATAAAAAGGAAGTCAAAGTTATCTGATGGGCTCTGTGAAGAGCCCTTTCCAAATCCCCCCACTGCTCTTTACTTCTCTTAAAGCTTTCTTGACTAGTCATCATCTCCTTCTTCAGATTCAGCGAATTCATCTTCTTGGTCTTCTCCTTCTTTATCTCCCTCAGCTTGGTCATCCTCAGCTTGGTCCTCCTCAAATGATCTCCAAATTGACAAATCTTAACCCTAACCATGCAATTTAACACAATTCCACCTCATTTACAATCAATCTCAAGAATCTAACAATGGAATCAAGTTAACAATGCTCTCAATTGTAAGATTAAATCATCAATTTATCATAAAATGCATTTCACACAAAACCCCCAAATTGACACATTCAAACCCTAAGCATGCAATTAACCCAAAAATTGAAAACATTCATCATCCAAAAACATCAAAGGAAACCCACCATTAATTTTCAGAATGAGCAAAAGCCAAACAAATCTATGGGTCAACTTGAAAGATATTCTAGGCTAAAGAACATACCTTACAAGATGGCAACAATGGAGGAGAAGAGGAAAGCACGAAGAGGGAGAAAAAAAGAAGAAAGAAGATGCGTGAGAGAGTGTGTGTGTGACAAGGGAGAAGAGAAGAAGGGAGAAGAAAAATGGTGAGAGTGAAGGAGAGCTGTACGTAGGGAGCTTCTATTCTCCATGTGAGAGTGAAAGAGGGAGAGAATAGTGCTGTGTGCTACGTGAAGTGAAGAAGAGGAGTTTACGCATAATTTTTTTTTTAACAGATAACTGAGTGCCTAGCGCTCCTATATCAGGCGCCCAGCGCTTGCTGGGCCGAGCGGCTCTCCACCTTTTCCAGCAAGTAGTGCCTGGCGCTACACAATGGGCGCCTAGCGCTTGGGTGGCCGAGAGCCCCCCTCTTTTTTTCTCTTTTTTTTTCTTTTTTTTTTTCAGCACTCAGCGCCTAGCCCTTGTAAGGTCGAGAGGTCTCTTTTCCTGGGATGAACCAGCGCCTGGCGCTTGGGTACAGGGCGCCTAGCGCCCAACTCACAGAAAGTCCTAATTTTTGGACCTCCAGCTAGCACCCAGCGCTTGCATTATTGACGCCTAGTGCTCTATTTTTCTGCATAATTATGCAAAAAATGGCAAAGGCAGAACATTTGCACCTAGCGCTTGGACTTTTTTTTTTAAAAAGCTTATGCAATTCATGACTCCCAAAGTTCAAAGACATCAATTGGAAAACGCATCAAACTAAATTGTAAATCATGCATGAAAAGAAAAGAAGAAAAATAAAATGAGTTCACACACTCCAAACTTAAATAAAAGCACTCACACACACAATTCTAAAATTAACCAACACACTAAAGATGCAACAAAGCTAACAACACAAAAGAAAGATTAGAAAAACCTGAATAAATGCAAAAGTAAAGTTAGGAAAACTCCCTAGCATGGGTTGCCTCCCATGAAGCGCTTGTTTAATGTCCTTAGCTCGACGTTGGCTCTTCAACTCATCATGGTGGCTTGAAACAGGAGAAGTAGGATGACACTTTTCTTTTCTCAGACCTTTGCCACCATTCATTGACCTTGCAATCCCCTCCAAAGGCGTTTGGAACTTGACTTGAACCTGGTTGTTCTGAATACACCTTAGCATGCGAAATCTTATCAGGCCATGGAGGTCTCAATTTTTCAACAGATAAGTGATTAACTTTCAATGAACCATGGATAAGGGGAGAACCTTTCTCTGTACCAGCAGTCTCAGAGAGAGGAGGACCTTTCTCATTTTCATCAACAATCTTGGGAGTGGGAGAGTCAACAATATTGGACGAAGAAGAGTTCTTACCAACCAACCCCTTTTGAGATTTGTTTTGAATGCAATTAATAGGGGCATAAAGATCTGATATTAGGGCAGACTTATTAAAAACATTTATAATCATTTGATCTCCATCCACCCTTAAAACAAGCTCTCATCTAGGTACATCGATCAATACTCCTGATGTTGCTAGGAATGGTCTTCCAAGAATAAGTAAGATATCAGCATCCTCTTCTATATCCAAAACCACAAAGTCAACTGAAAAAATAAATTTGTCAACTTTTACCAGCAAATCTTCTACAATACCATATAGATGTCTGATTGATCGATCTGCTAGTTGAAGAGAAACTATTGTAGGCTTAACTTTATCAATTCCTAGCTTGCGCAAGATAGGTAATGACATCAAATTAATGCTAGCTCCCAAGTCACATAAAGCCTTATCAATGCTCAACTCCCCAATAGTACAAGGGATATTAAAACTTTCAGGATCCCTTAACTTGGGTGGTAGCTTCCTCTGGATAATAGCACTGCACTCCTCAGTAAGTGCTACAATTTCATCTTCTTCCAACTTTCTCTTCTTAGATAACAAGTCCTTCATGAACTTTGCATAAAAGGGCATCTGTTCAAGTGTTTTAGCAAAAGGGATGTTGATCTGCAACTTTTTAAAGACATTTAAGAACTTGGAGAATTACCTTTCTTGAATCTCCTTCTTAAATCTTTGAGGATATGGAAGTTTAGCATAGAGTGAAGGACCAACTATTTTCTTCAGCTCCAAGTCTTTTTTTTTCCTCTGCACTCTCGATTGTTTCTCATTAACTTCAACCTCTTTACTATCACTCTGAGACAAAATCTCTTCACTCGAAACCTCAATATTTTCACTCTGATTTTCTGCAGAGCCAGATGCTTTATTCTTGTCTTCTTCTAAAGTCTTACCACTTCTCAAAGTGATTGCATGACATTGCTCCCTTGGATTTACCACAGTATCACTGGGCAGACTGTTTGGAAGTCTCTCCGAAATCTGTTTTGCAAGCTGGCCCACTTGAGTTTCTAGATTACGGATTGACGCATCTTGATTTCTAAACACACCTCTTGTCTCATCCATGAAATCAGTAGTCTTTTGGACAAAAGAGGAGGTTTGAGAAGCTAGTTTCTCCAAAGCTATTTCCCAAGAAGCCTTTTTCTCAATAGGTGGAGGTTGAGATGAAGAACTTTGATGCGAAGAGTGTTGAGGAGGACCTTGGTATGAAAATTGTTGTCTTTGTGGAGCTTGGTTGCCTTGATTACCTTGATTACTCCATGAAAAATTCGGGTGATTTTTCCACCCCGGATTATAAGTGTTGGAGTAGGGGTTGTGTTGTTGCCTTGGAGGGTTACTCATGAAGTTGACTTGTTCTTGAGATGGAGATCCAAACATGTTACTTGAACAATTTACACTCTCATGTTCTCCTCTACAAAAATCATACGACAAAGGAGCATTACTTACTGCATTCACCTTAAGAGTGTCAACCTTCTTCGTGAGATTCTCAAGTTGTTGAGTCAAGATTTTATTCTGGGTCAAGAGTGCATTCATTGAATCAACCTCCAAGTACCCTTTCTTCCCCACTGCTCTTTCCCTATTTCTTTGGTAGTCATTATTGGCCATCATTTCAAATAGGTCCCAAGCTTCTTCAGGAGTTTTATAGTTCAAGGCCCCGCCTGCTGCAGCATCAACTATTGCTCTAGTTTGAGGTAACATGCCATTATAGAAGCTTTGCACTTGGATCCAAAAGTCAAAACAGTGGTGTGGGTATTTCCTCAGTATTTCATTGTATCTCTCCCACGCTTCACTGAGAGACTCCCCATCAAGCTGCCTGAATGATGTGATATCACTTCGTAACTTTGCAGCCTTGGACGGAGGGAAATACTTTGTCAAAAATTTCTGCACCAAAATTGCCCAAGTAGTTATGCTTCCCCTTGCCAATGAATCCAACCAGCTCTTAGCCCTGTCCCTCATAGAGAAAGGGAACAATCTTAGACGAATGGCATCCTCACTCACTCCATTCAACTTCACAGTATCACAAATTAGAAGGAACCCTTGTATATGTGCATGGGGGTCCTCAGTATCGAATCCCCCAAACTGATTGTTCTGAATCAAATGGAGTAGAGCTGGTTTCAATTCAAAATTGTTTGCTTGAATTGGAGGTCTGGTTATGCTCGCCCCACACCCATCCATGCTAGGAATAGAGTAATCCATGATAGTCTTAGCAGGTTGATGTGGTGGTGGAGGATCCACATTTTCTCCATTGTTTTCTCCATTGGGGCATCTGTTTTCCCCATTGTCCGCCATGTCTTCAACAAATATTTGAGTGCTATCCAAATTCCTTCTTTATTCTCTTAATTGCTTCCTCAAAGCTTTTTCAGTCCTTCTTATTTCTGGGTCAAAAAGAAGTTAATCCATATGAACTTTACCTCGCATACAACGAAGACAATGTGTCAGAATAAAGAAAACTCAATAAAATGCAAGAATTTAGATATAAAATTCTAAACATACTAAAATAAGTAAAATAAAGAAAACTAAACATAACAATGAATAAATGAAAGAAAAGATAAATGTTTAAACTAGTAGCTGCCTTCGATATTACCGATATTGGTAAAATCGATCCCCGGCAATGGCGCCAAAAACTTGATGGGACCACGGCAAGTGTACCGGATCGTCAAGTAATAAAAACGGTGAGAAAATCGGATATCGTTCTCAAGGATCAATAACCAATTACCAATTCACAAACTTAGCTACTATTCAAACAGAACTTTGGTTCAAAGGGAGCTCTAATGAAACTAACATAGCAATGAAAGAACAAAAGCAATAACAATATTTTTGGGATTTTATCTTTGGCAATTCAACAAACACTTAATATGCGATACGACAAAGTTCAATTAATGAAAGAGTTAGGATCAAGCTTCATCTGAGTTCACTTACTGCAAATCAATTGGGATTAACACAAGTTAAAATTCCTATTTTGTTACTGAATTCTTTAAAATAATCAAATCCTAATTCCTTAGGCAATTGATCTTTTATCCCCAAATAAAACCCCTAATTCCTTAGATGATTCCAAAAAGAAACAAGCATTAGGATTTAGAATTCAAGAAGGTAACGAGCAAATCAATGACTATTCCTAGCCTAGAGATAAGCAAGGTTCATAATCTCATAGCATAGTTATACATCAAATTTCCATTCAACATATAACCCTAAAAATCATTCCAAAGTTGATCAATCTTTAGAAAGCAATAAGAAAAGAGATCATAAACTCAAAATAGAAATAACAACTTATATTAATTGAATCCAATGTCAAAAACAGTAAAGATCCATCAAAATCCACCTAATCCTAACAAAGAGAATTTAGCTAGACATGAAAACAGCAACAACAATTAAAATAAGAGAGGAAATCAAAGAAAACTCCATGAGTTGATGAAGGTCCAAGTTGTTTCCACGTCTTCTCCCTTCAAACCACCGTAGAATTTGTCCAAAATAGGGTTTTCTCCAAGTATCCTCCGTTTCCATGACCAAAAGCTCCTCTTTCTGGAAAGAACAGGCTTTTTATATGTATCAGGAGCAAGCTCAGGAGTCCACTTAAAATTGAATATCGGGAGATAGCGCTGGCGCTTCAATTTGGCGCGCCGACGCTTGAACTCAGTGAAGTGTAGCCTGCTCAGACGCTTTGAGCGCTGACGCTCTGAATTTGGGCGCCTGGCGCCTGGACTCCAGAATATAAAGCTTTCTATATACTGAGCACCTGGCGCTCAGCATTTGGGCGCCTGGCGCCTGAACTTCAGTGAATGTCCTTTACCCTATTGAGCTTCATCTTGTTTCCTTTGGTGCCTACAATCAAAACATTAACAAATGAGATAAAACACTAGTAATTCTAATCAGAATGACTCAATCTAACGAGCTAGAATGGATTAACTAAAAAGATAAAATAAAGTTGTCTTAATATCAAAACAACGTCAAAAATTGGGCTTAAGCGGTGAAATCCACTCAAAAAGCAATGGAAAAATAGATAATCTAGTAAATTATCAATCACTGGAGAACATTGGAATCTCTAACTTCCTTCACTGATTCTCCATCTCTCTCATTAGTGAGTTTTGATTCAACCCAGCGAAGCTTCTGCCACCTACCTCGCCCTCCAATTTGTCCCTGGTCTCGCGATTCCCTCCTCAAGGCATCTCTCTGATTAATCGCAACAACTCGTTTTCTGAGCCTCTTCGCTTTATTTCATCCTTGCATATTGCTTCTCCCTCCATCATTTAAACCCCCTCTCGATTGCTTCTAGTCTCGCCTCCATATGTGTGTTCACTATCCACAGCTCCCAGATCGAGAGCTTTGATACCAGTTGATAGAAAATGGACCAGATCTCAGGAAATATGGTATATATTACTATGAATTCTTACTCCTGTTACTGATATCAAATTGATATCAGTATCAGTATTACAAAATAAGGAGAAGCTAGTAACATAACTGAAATAAAGAAGATATAAGATAATCCCAAGACTTTCGAGAGGCCTGGGTCTCTCCCTCCCAATTCCTTCACTCACTAATTTCCTATCTATTCTATTTTCCTTTCTTCCCATATAACCCACTGTTAGTAAAAAATAACACATTTTCGATTTAATGATTTCGATTAAGTATCGAAAGGTTACTTCTTTCTGATTAGAATCAAAGGTAATAGTCATTAAGTTGACATTGGTCGATTTAGAATTTGAGAAATCGTTTTGATTTGCCATCAAAAGATGCTAGATTATAAAATGTGTTAAATCTCGATTTGATAATGAAGACGTTATTTTTGATTTCATAATTAAGAATTTTTGAGTGGATCCTGAAGATCAAAAATTTCATCAGCAGTTGTTGTTGTAAGGGAAACTCGAAATTGACAAAATAAGTCTTAATATGAAATCGAAGTCATTTTGACTTCATAATAGTCTGATTTGAGATTTCAATTCAATATCAAAATTGAGATTTGAAAAGTAGCCACACTTAGCAAATTTTTGAATAAGAATAAAAGATCTCGACTTAATAGAAAACTAGAAAGTGGTTAAAGATTTAAGTTCGAATTCAAAAAGAGAGATTTTTTGAATTTAAATTAAAAGTTAACAACGGTTGCAGATGTTAGATCAAGACAACATAAGGATTGGTGGTTGAGACTAAGCAGTTACTTGTGGTACGAGGATTGCTGACAAGGATTTGGTAGGTATTAAATAAAGATTACCAATTATTTAGTAGTTATCTTTATTTTAGACATATGTCAATATCTTGCAAGGAGGGTAGTTACTTAAAAAGTCTATAAATATCAAGAGGATTGAAACATTTAGGGGTTGAAAATTCATTATTCACAAACACTTGTAAACTCACGCTCTCACGTTCATTGACATTTTGAGCAAACAATATACAAGTCTATGTTTCCATCCACTTTCATTTTTGTATAATTTATCAATTCAATGCAAATCTAAATTCAGTCCATTTTACTTTCAGTCACTTTACTTTATTGCAAAACTCTTTTCTACTCCTGATCAAGTGTTCTTTTGAGATCATTTGATTTTTTTAAATTATTTTATTTACTTTATTACAAATTTATTTTACTGCACTTTACATATTTGTAAGTTTATTTTTCATTATTCTTTTCAATTAATGCTCTTTAAGTTCAGTACTTTACATTATTTGTCATTTACTTTCTATAATTTACATTACATGTTATGTTTATCACTACAAAAAACGCGCTAGATTGCGGTTTTTTTTTACGATTATGGGGTTTTTAACCCATCAAAATTTATTCATGGCGATTTTAAAAAACGCTGCATTTACGTTCGCCGCAATATATTGTGGCGGTTTTTCAGCGACCCCCGCAACAATGATTAATTTGCGGCGATTTTAAAAGCCCCACAATTTTGCGGTGATTTTTTTAAAATTTTGCAGCAGTTTTTAACTTCCACCATCTATTTGCCTGAATCTATTAATTAAAAAAATTGCGGCGGTTTGTTTTAATTCGCGGCGGTTTTAAACCTCCACTATCTATGTTCTTGATTTTGTTTATCAAAAAAATTGCGGAGGTTGAAAACCGCCGCTATTTAATTATTGTAACCAACATTTTTTATTTTATTATTTATCTAATGAAACTTTTTTTAAAGAAAGATTTAGGTATTTAATTTTTATTTATAATAATATTTAGGATGCCCAATTAAAATAATTAATTGTAACAAATTGCTAACATAAATGTAAATCAAATTACATTAAAAATATTCATAGTAACATTAAAAACACAAGTTTGAATCCATAATAAACTAAATAAATTCATTCATTGTAACATAAACTTACAACTTAAAATTCTTGATCTAAAGTAATGTCACAATAAATGAACATAAAAAATCAACACTAAATATGCTATTGGTGGTTTGTGTTGCTTACCACCACCAGATGATCTTCTTGCATCCAATGGAGTAGTAGGTTCACTTGAAGCATCACCTGGCTGAAATAATAAAAGACATTAATAATATTAGCATGCAATTTTGATTTCTATTTATAATATTCTGAGCTCCTTGTTTCTTGTACTCTATTGACATAGAAGAATCAAATACTGTGAGTAAAGCTACAAATCAGGATTCTATTATCATATTTCACTGAGAAATGAGAAAAGTGTGCACTAGTTTGAACTTTGAAGATCTGTTCCTGCACCACGTGCTTCTAATACATGTCACTCCATACTCCAAAGAGAAAACCAGAAATGGAATATATACACTAGTGAAAAAAATTCTTACAGGGACAAGAAATTAAGATCACTTTCAGAACTAAAAAGAAAGACTAAATAAACCTTGAATATGTTGAGAGGAAACACTAACAGGATTAATAAAAGACATCAGCTAGCTAGCCGTACCACACCCACTCACCTAACTTACCACGCTGCCAAGTGCCAACCAAAGCCAACCCACTAAATGATAGATAACATAAATCAAGGAAATCATATTACCAATATATGTACACCACTAGAAGAATAAAAAAGTTAACAGAAAGCACTCTCCTCATTTCATGCTTCCAACAATTTGACACATAACAAATAAAGTTCTTCTGTCAGGTAGATTACTTTCAACTGCATAAATAAAATTTTATGAGTCACTTTACAATAGCTTAATAATTAAGAATAAAAGAATTTACTGATGAGCTTTTCATACAAATTTTTTTATAGATCTAATTAATTACTTTTACTGCTATAATAAACTGGAAATAAAGAACAAGCTATGAAAATAGGTCCCTAACATATCCAAGAAGTAAATCAACAAATTTGGAACGTGTCCATGTTGTGGGAAAAAAGACAAAGGACACAGACCTCCTAATCCTAAACAACCTGCTCAACATAGTCACATTTACTTCTTATTCAATGAATCCCATTCCATGCCAATGGCATCACCAACTCTACCACCACCCCAACATAACCACAACAATACCATTACCTTCTCTTTCTCTCTCTACTAATCATTCCCCGCGTGCCCCCTCACGTGACTCTCATCCTTCTCAAACTCACGTAATAAGCCATCCAATGAATCCAAAAAAAAAAGGCAGCCTGCGTTTAAGATGGACTTACTAAGAAGAGGTCTATGGCTTTATTTTAACCCCTCAAACCCAAAGCCTCCCATAACTCAAACATCAAAACCAACCCATGACTTAGTCTAATCGGATTGCTCAAATGTTTAAGCCTGTAGACAATAATTAACAATGGTGGCATCTAGGGACCCAATGTCGACATACTAGACTCATAAAATCAGTAAGCTATGGACAACCCATAAGTACAAAGAAAATGGGGGTAGCTCACACCTCACTTTTATCTTTTAAAAAAAAAGGCACCTAGTACTGAAGTAATAGTAGTGGTTTTTTTTTTTGGGTTTTTTTCAGCAGAAGCATCAACAATCAAGTTCAATCAGAGATACTTGGATTTGGAATATTGAATTGAAGGTTGTGATTAACATTAAGGGTCAAAACTCAATAATCAGCCATAAGCTGACTGATTTTGCCTTCTTCAAGTGTCATCTAAAATAAGATTTAGATGCATATGATTTTCACAGTCCACAAACAAAACTAGAGTGTATAACTATTATCTCATTCATAGATAGAACACAATTTAAAAGTCCAGTGACATAACCAGCAAGAGAATTCCAAATCCAATCAAGAGTCTCATTAAAATACTTTACCTCTGGTTGAGGAGCAAAGAAGTCAGCTAATTCTTCAGGGATGCTTCCTTCCTTCATTATCATGTACGCCTTAAGTGCATTTTCCAATCGGAGGTACCTCTCTTGCCATTGGGTAAATGATGATGATGTAGCATTCTCAGCCGAAGAATGACTCACATTACTTAGTCGAAGTTTAGTATTCCTGAATGTATTAGTAGGAGCTGCACCCATACCCATGGTTCGTACTCTCCCAGAGTGCTCTTCCCCAAACACTTTACCAATAACATCATTAGGAGAAATTTGATTCATCATTAGTGCTTTGAGTCATAATCGGTCAATTACTTCCTACAAGCATACAACATTATCAATAACAAAATTGTCAAGATTTAAATGTAGAAGTTTAGAAAACAAGATAATTAACTTAATATTATAAAGACACTCAGGCTAAACTTACCACTTTATCCATTGCAGCAGTATTTACAAATGATCCATCCTTTTTGTGTGAGTTATTTTATACATTTTTCCTCGACCAATTTTTTGTCCAGTTTCTAGCAACTAAGATAGAAAGAAGTTAAAAAATAAAAATAAAAATAGACATTAACATTGCAAAATAGTAATAAAGATCATGTTAGTGTAACTACCATCTCATTCCTCCTTCTTGAATTAGGTTTAGAACCACCAGTATGTGGAATTATTTGCTTGCTTCGAATTTCTTTGTTTCTTCTACAAAGCTCCTATAAACAAAGCAATTAAATATTCATATAGAAATTAATTATAACAACAATAAACTGATCAAAGTACAACATCTTACTTGTGTTGATGGCTTTAGACGGTAATGAACAAAAGCAACCCATTGATCTCTCTCTATGCCTCTTGGCACATTACTTATGATTTCATCTCTTGTCATGGATGTGTCATAGAAATCATTCCACAATTTTTGCCTATGTGCAGCCCACTTATCCCCGATACTAGCATTGCAATATCGTTTTGCAATGCCTTCAGTAGTCCTAAAACAAAATCGAGGCTTCAAATAAAAAACAAAATAAGGTTAGTTATGCATTTACATGCAACCATGAAATCTAGTAGCAACAAAAAGATATGTGTAATTATGTTTATACCTTTATGATTGTTTCAAAACAATCGTTAAAGTAATCTTTAGGTGTAGGTATAGGAAATGTTGCTGACCACCTCTCAAAGTGAATTGGAAACAACTTGCAATCTGTTGCCAATGTTCCACAATATCCAAGTAGTAGGCCTTGCGCTTCACCATATCTGCATCGTATTCATCAAAGTTCACAATAATGCGTTCCCCACTACATAAGTTATTGATTTCCTTAACCTTGAGCTTAATTTTCTTTATAGCTCCTTTTGAGTCTTTAACAAGAAAACAAGTCAACGAAAAAAATTAAAAATAAAAACTTCACAAAGTTACCAATGTTATATAATCTCAGAGTTACTCAACCATAAACATATAATGCATATACCTATCGCCTCCACAGTCCAATGCTGTGTTGACTCACGTCCAGCACAACGTGAAGATGATGTTGAATTAAAAGGCGAGTTGGAACTTGTTCTCGGGATTTCAAGCTGTTGGTGCAAATTCTTGGAGCATGTGGGGGACTTGAATTGTCGGTAAAGGATTTACTAGATCATGTGGTGGGGCATGAGCTGATGTGGTCTCAATAGGATTTTCTGGCTGAGTATGAATTGATGGTGAAGAATGTACAGGAGCCCGTGTTGGAGGATAGGCATGGCATTGTGGTTGAGGTGCTGACTTCAGCGGATTCTGAAAACGTTTACTCTTTGGCATAACTGCATATTCATGAGAAAATAAAGACATTTAGAAATGAAATGTAATTGAAATGTTTACAATCATATTCCTAAATATGCATTAAAGAAATAAATAAAATAATCATAGCTTTAATTATGTAAAACCATTACCTTGAGGTAAAGCACCATATTGCTAAATTACCAACACTATATGATCACATTTTTAATCAAACGTGTGTGCATCTGTTGCCAAGTTAGTATGAACATTTGCATCAACTACATCATCGTTGAGATGGTCTGTAGCCAATTGCATATACTCATCAACAGGGCCAAAAAATTGCTCAAGTTCTTGCTCTTGGTATGGCTCATTCTCATATACTTCATCTTCTACTTCTTCTCCCATTTCATACAAATCTCTTGGCTTCAAATGTACAACAACACTCCATCGTCCTTTATTAACCACATCATCTACATAGTACACCATCGTGCTTGAGATGCCTCGATGTAAGGTTCATGGTCTTCATGTTCACCAAGTATGAATTAGTCTATCAAAATTAACACAATTAAAATTCCAAGGATCCTTTTTATACCTCTATCTCGAGTAGTGTCACCCATTTACATTTGAAAAGAGTAACCGTGAACAGGACCATAATAGTTAATTTCAATGATATCTTCCAACTTCCCATAATATGGTAAGTCTGCTTGCCTTAAGTTGCCATCAACACTACTTGCAACACAAGATGTGTTAGAGGTTAAGAAAACTCCACTATTTTGTGTTTTCAATCCTTCTTCTCGAGCCAAAGTTCGAAATTTGAACCCATTGATGTTATAAGCTGTAAATCTTCTTGCATTATCCAATGGACCTCGCTAGAAACTTTACATCAATAGACATTGTGTCTATTGTGTCTGGATTCATAATCTAAATAAAATAATTATATTAGTCAAGTTTCTAATCTCAAATTAAATACGGCAAAAGGAAACATAGCTAATGATTGATTTCTTACCCGTCTTGAAACCAATCAAGCAAACTCTCTATTAACTCTCTTCTATCTCTCGTGGTGAAGATCTTCTTCCCTTGAAGTCCTCTTTATGTTTTGCCTAAACTCACCACATGAAATAGTTACATTACAATCAATGCACATGACTAGTCTATTTCAATTGTATAACTACAAACCATATAAAGTTTATCTTGTTTACTCACTCCACAAATGGCGTGACTATTTCACAATCTAATCACATATCGGTGAGCTTGTAGTTTTGCATCTGAGTTAAAGTAAACATTGAGGAAGCTCCTATTGGTTTACCTATTTGGGGAAGATAGAAGACATTTTAGAAGGCTCATTGTCATTTGGGTCATCACGAACACGTGTAGGTCTATTGAACCTTGTTTCTATATCATCTATGTATCGAGAACAAAAAGTAAAGAGACTCTTCACTAGGTAACCTTGACTATAGAACCTTCAAGGTTGTGCCTTATTCCGTACATGTGACTTTAAATGACCTAATTCCCTACAAAATGATGGATAAATAGTGTAAACAACTATTTTAAGTGACTTAAACACAAATGACCTTCAATTAAAAGTAGCAATCTTTTACCTCTCCACAGGATACATATACCGATAATGCACTGGACCTCCGAGCTTTGCTTCCTCTATTAGATGCATGTTAAATGAACCATGACTGTGAAGAATGATGGAGGGAATAACATCTCCGGTGGCACAAAGTGTATTCACAATGCGATCTTGGAGCTTATCAAGGTCCGAAAGATTCAAGCTTTTACCACAAAGGACTCTAAAAAATGAGCGAAGTCCACTAAGACTGCAGATTATATGATTTGGCAACACATTACTGAATTGCTAGCGGTAGCAATTGCTCCATAATAATATGGCAATCATGACTTTTCAACCCAAAAATCTTTTTTGTACCTCATCAACACATCTAGAAAATGTTACTTGAGTAGCCATCTGGTACTATAACATTCTTCAAAGTTGCAAGAAATAACTTTTTGGTATCACGTGTTAGTGAAAACAAAGCAAGGTGATATGTTCCATTATCATTCGGCCAAAGATCACGCCTTATGCCCATTTCTCTTAGATCCTTTCGGGCATTAAGATTGTCTTTTGATTTAGGTTTCTCATGGAGCAAAGTATATATGATATTGTCACATACATTTTTTTCAATGTGCATAAAATCAAGATTATGACGCAACAAGTTAGATTCCCAATATGGAAGGTCAAAGAATATACTTCTCTTGTTCCATTGCTTAGCTGCTTGTCTAGATCTTTTCCTTCTACCATCCAACTCTGCTCCTCTCCCAAATGTAACATTAAGATTTTCCATTTGCCTCAACATGTCAGATCCTGATAATTTTAATGGTGGATTCGTTCCTCCGTGCTTCCATCAAAGCGAATTCGATTCAATCTAAATCTATGATTTCTTCCCGTAAGAAAAACGCCGATGACTCATAAAGCACCACTTTTTACTTGTGAGGAAGCGACAAGGTTCCGTGTCAAAGTTGCAAGTTGGACAAGCCAAACCAGTATGTGTGTTCCAGCCAGATAGGATACCTAGCCCAGGAAAGTCACTAATTGTCCACATAAGAGCTGCACGCATTCGAAATGTTTCATTCGATGACGAATCAAAGGTTTCCACACCATCATTCCATAGATCACGCAACTCCTTCACAAGGGGTTGTAAATACACATCTATATTATTTCCGGGCATCTGCTTGCCTGGAATAATCATTGATAGGATGAAGGAAGTGTGCTTCATACACATCCAAGGAGGAAGATTATATGGAATCAAGAACACTGGCCAAATGCTATAGGTAGAACTCATGGTTCCAAAAGGATTGAAACCATCACTAGCAAGGCCCAAGCGAACATTTCGAGGATCTAAAGCAAATTCAGAGTGTGCTAGATCAAATGTCTTCCATGCCTCACCATCCCTTGGATGCCTTATCAACCCATCTTTGTTACTCTGATCCAAAACATGCCATTTCATATGCTCAGCAGTCTTACGACACATAAACAATCTTTGCAACCTTGGTTTCAATGGAAAGTAACGCAAAACCTTTTGCCTTGCTTCTTCTTCTTCTTAGGTTTCCATCTAGATGTACCACAATGCGTGCATGTTTGTTGCTTGTTTTTGGATCATCATTCAAGTATAACATACAATCATTCTGGACATGCATCTATCTTGATGTAGTCAAGACCAAGTTTTCTAATGGTTTTCTTGGCCTCATAAAAAGAAAGAGGCAACTTTGCTGCTTCAAATGCATCTCTCAATAAATCTAGTATCATAGTCATTGCCTTGTCACTTAATCCACATAAGACCTTTATATGATACAATTTTATTACAAATTCTAGTTTTGTGTACTTGCTCCCTTCATACAATGTTTGATTTCCATCTTTGAGAAATTCATAAAAATCATTATCCTCCCTGCCCCTCATTTAATATTTCATCGCATCCAGTGGTTGTGACATACCTGTATCTGCAGCTTGGTGCCTATAGTGCCCAAATGCATCATTAATCATTGTCTCTATTGGATTTTCAGAGTGTGATGTATCTTGCATAACATCTATATTTCTATAAGACTCTAATACTTGTTTTTCACCGTGAAGATTCCATATAACATAATTTTCAGGAAATGGTTTCCAAAGCAAGTGATCTTGGACTACATCTCTAGTTTGCCATTTCCCAAACCCACACTTTGGACATGGACATCGTATTGTATCCCCAACGGCCCCATTCTCAAATGCAAAATTGAGGAAGTTACTTACACCAATTGAGTATTCAATGGTGTTCCTTGGCTTTGCAATCCAAGATTTATCCATTGACAAGTATTAACTTCACGCACAACTTGAGAAAATCAAAAACGATGGCTGAACAAGATAAATTTCAACATAAATATGTTGCCAAAAAGAAAGAAGTTCAAATATAGGGCACCTTTTAAAAAAAATTATAGACAAAATAAACTCAACGGATAATCATTCTAATACCATACCATTACATTCACAAAATAAATTCCTAACTTTATCTAAAATTACATTCACAAAACAAACAAGTATAAAATTATAAAGAAAATTTTAATATAATGACGATTAGATTGTAACTTATTAATTACTTTCTTTTTCGTTTCCCTCGTTAATATGGGGAAATCTATATATTTGTGATTATAATAGATTAACAATCACAAGTTCTTGCAAGAAGATTTAACAGGCAATGATAAAACATTTTAGTGGCCTATTGTGATCTAAAGACCAATCACTATCGAGGCAATCCTTCAATATCAATAATAATAATAATAATAATAATAATAACTTAACTTTGACAAGTGAAATAAACATAATAAACAAGACAAACACTTGACCAAGTCTTAAAGATAAACAAAACTTGAAGAAAAGATCATTATTTTATTTGACCAATAGAAATAATTAAAGTATCTCGATAAGTAGATATTATCGCAACTAGAATTCCTTTCCAACAATTGTCTTGTCATATAAGTTTTACCCATTATTTTATTTTGTTAGTTTTACATCTTCTAAAATGCCTTACATTTAAAAATAATTCTTGATTATTAAATCAAACAAACCTGAACAATCATTTGCTTTTATTAGAATATCATTAAAAAAATTAGTACGGAGAAGATCATTAAGTTAAATCTTAACATCAATTAATGAATAAACAATTACACTTTTACTTTACACAAATAGAATCCAATACAAACACTAAATAAATAAATAAATTAATGACACTGACAAATTTTATTGAATATCATTAGATAGCACACGTCTCCGAAATAGATTAACCACGGAAACTAACTCCTAAACAACGAATGAACGTCTCACTATATTAAGGACTTGTTAGTTGTCACCCATAAGATTTAACTGTAACTTAATTTGAAAGATTAAAAATATTTTAAAAAAGAAAAAATAAAGGAATCAAAATTACCACACTCTACCAAACATGTCAATTGTCAAATTCACTGTCATGTACCAAGCAAACATGAAAGCAAAGACACTAAAAGACTTTTTACAGATTTGGTTATATATCGTATCAGATTAAGTTCTTTTCCATTTTGTGCAGAGCTGTGTGACTTGAGTTTGTTTCAGATGGATAACATGACTCCATTGATAGCTCCTTTTATGAAGGAATTAATTAGTCTAGAAGTTTTGCACGTCAGAGAATCTTTCAACAGAAACCACTTTACTTACAAAAATGACATTGTTACTGATATTTGCATATGAAGGAACACCATAAATTTTAGTTGCTTCAGGTTTCTAATGCATATTTAACTCAAATATATGAACTACATAGAATTCCTATTCTTTTTTAACTTATAATCGAACTTAAAAATGCAAACAATAAATTGAGTTTTGTGAGCATAGCTTTGAACTACATTTGTATTTATATTAACTGCATCCAAAAATTCTGAATAACAATGTTTCAAAAAAAATAGCAAAGCAGTCATATTCACAGTCAAGGAAGGTAGTCTCTGACTAACTTTAAGACTATTTTGCATTTAGTGCGTATGATACCCATAAGAAAGATCCAAATTTCTTTTCAAAAAGTAATTGAGCCTGATCAAAACACAGAAAACCACTATGAAGCATTTAATAGCTAAAGATTTGTCATTCTTGATTCTACGTAACCTGTGTCCATCAACGAGTCAGGGCTTCTGATACAATACATTGATATAATACAGGAATTTTCCTTTTGCCTTTGTCTAAATATAGCGACTAGTATTCACTCAATCATTTTCATAATTTAGTGCTAATCTTCAAATGCTCAGATTTGGTTATATAATTGATAAAACTGCAGAGTTCTCAAGAGCCTTGTCCCTCCTTGGGTGGAAAAGTCCAATGTATCAATAGTTAGGAAGTCATATACGGTGGGGAAAATAAAGAAAAGCTAAGGAATTTCATAAATGAATCTGGGGCCTTTTGATGCTTCCATTAGAAACAGGGGAGGGAGAGCTTCCATTGCAGGAAAGAGGGGTCCATGTGAATGCCTCCACCAGGAGAGAAAAAAACTAGTAAGTAAACAAATTAAACCCCCACCCAAAAAAATTAATGAAGTCTGCCATAAAAGCAAAACCAATTGTATGAAGTTATGAGTGAAACCTAAGATTAACACGAAAGGGAAAGAGAAAAAAAAAACCCTTTGTAGAACATTTCAGAAATAGAAACATACGGACCACATCTGTACTAGAAGAGCCAATGGTGGAGACATTTCATCTAGATCTATCATGTTAACATCTTCCCAAACAAAACAAAACAACTACATCTGCCATACCCCATACATACATACATTATTTAGATCTATGTCCCTTCTTTCGAGTTTACGCCATTTAATCCAAATAGAAACTTAAATATAGCGAAAGATAGCGAGAGAGAAGAACAGAGAATGAAATAGTGAGAGTGAGAGGAACAAAGAGTGAATCATACCTGACAATGGCGGTTGTGCAAGGCGAATCTGGGTTCCTTTGCACCAGATCTTGCTGATGACTGATGAGAGGGAAGCAGAGGTGAATATTTGCTAATGAGAGTGAGTCAGAGGGAGAGCGAGAGGGAGAGTGAGAGGGAAGCAGAAAAATTAGAGGGTGAGTGAGAGGGAAAGCGACAAACTGAGAGGGATAGTGCGTGGGAGGCAAAATAATTAGAGGGAAAATGAAATTCAGGCATTTTTAATTTGTGGGGGTTAATAACCTCTACTAAAAATAAAAAAACCCCCACAATATGTGTTAATTTGCGGAGTTTGAAAACCTCCACAAAAAAACCGCCGCAATCTAGCGCGTTTTTTGTAGTGTATTTTGACTGCTCTTTCATTTTTATTATTTACATTTAACTTGCTTTATTTGCATTGATTTTCTTATTTCTCCAAAACACAAAGCCTCTTTATTATCAAACTTATTTTTCACTAAGTTAAATATTACGCGTAAACATTCGATTTTGGATTTGAATAACTGCCTTGTATTTAAAATCATCCTTTACATTCTTTTAAGATACTAACTTAGACTAAAATTTCAAAAAAAGCGATTTCCTTTCTCGAATTGAGATTGATAATCAAATTTTGTTTATTAAACAAAGGATTTACTATAATCAAATTAATTATTTTTAAAATATTTTGGTAAACACCCCTACTGCCTTCACTGCTTACCCTCTCTCCATCATGAGACCCATGCCACTTAGGATGTTAGTTACTCTCCTTGCTAGTCATGCTTACTTTGGGAGATGTGCTGCTCATATAATACTTTCTAACATACAACTTATTAATAGGTGGGTATCTATGAGACAGTATATATATAATTCAAATACAAAGCAAAAACTGTGCTACTGTATTTATATTTATGTCGCATCTCTATCTACATTGGTATTAATGCTTACTTACACCGGACATGAATCCCATAACGTTATTCATGTTGCAAACTTACAATAAAGATATGCACATAGATTACTTGCCTCTGAAGGTGACGACGGTGAAAATAAAAATGAATAAACGAAGGAATAATTATCACGCAAGACGGCAATGATAACGTAGGACTCGTCATGTTACACGAAATATTTATATAGAGGTTACTCTTGAAGCAGATCGATCGAAAGGGTGGTGATTGACCAACCGATATATATCATCTCCAAGTTATGTGAATTGTTGCCTTATGCTCATATTCGCACAAACACAACAGAGGAAACGGATACAATAAGTCTAGAAGGAATCAGTGAAAAAGACGCACACTAACACGTTTAAGGGCCAAACATTTGAAGGCAGCAGACAAATTGGCATCCATGATCTACCCAATGACGTGACAACCGAATTTGAGTTGAATGAACTTCTGATCGTTGCTGAATTTTCCACACAAATTTTTAAAAAAAGAAAAAGTGATAGAATATGAAAAAGAAGCAATAATCCAAGTGGAGGAAAATATCATGACCGCAAAAAGTCAGAGACACGAACCTCTAGTAATTACTTGTTATCCAATCTATATATATGTTTAAGATCCTTTCCTATATTTCTTTGACAAATATATCAAATAAAATGATATGATGACCATTTCCTATATATTGATAAGAAACACCCGTGTAAGGTGCACTTCAGGTCTAGGGTCAGTCATCGGATCATATTATCCTATATAATATTCATGCAATGACATATCACTCTACTAAACAACCAACACGCGACTCATGTTACGATATTCACGTAAGATGTGCCACACGTCTTGATATTTTTTTATTAAAAATTCATTCTCCTTTTATGCATTTTACGTGAAATAAAAAATAGTAAATAATTTCAACATAACTAACAAGAAACAATTTAATAAATAGTTAAAAAATAATGATAATTTAATAAATACTTTTATTATTAAAGACATATTGGTCGAAAAGCGAGTTGGCTTGGGCTTCTTGATCAGAACTTTCTTCCCTTTGGTTTATGAACCAACCCAAATTAACTATTGGGTACATCGATCTGGATAATTTTTCCATTTTTGTTTTCAAAAGAACAAAAAGAAATTCAAAAGAAATAACAAAATTGGTTCAGATCGGATTAATATTGAATCAGTATATTGTGTTGGTAATAAAACCCCCCAAAATAACGTCATTTATCGCAAATTAAATTTTTTTTAATTGCGTTCATTGGGTTGAGTTGGACTAAAGATCTGCAAAGCCAATTGAGTCAAGTTTGTAGGTCAACCTAACATAATAAACGCCCTTCACTAAAAGTCAGTTATTTATTTTATGTTATTAAAAATAAAAAGGAGCTTGGCAAGCCGCAAACGCAGCAATGATTTTCTACCAAAATTCCTTATGAATCGGATATATTCATCTCTTTCCAGTGGGGTTATGCGAGAGACGAAAAGGTTGTGTTTCACCAATTCCACATCTTCAAACCTTATCCAAACCTACAATGGAGTATATCCAAATCAGAGGGAGAGGAGGAATCATTAAATTACTTTACTCTCTTCTTTCTTTCTTTCTTTTTTTGGCTCTTGGCGATGTCCCCACCCGTGCACAAAATAAAAATATCTACTACTTTAACTTGATTTGCAAGATTCGTTCAATCCCAACTTGTGCTTTGTCCATTCATCAACTGAAAATTTTGCAGGTAATTATAATTTATCACGATATTTTTTAACATTTAAATTATTATTTGATATATATAATTTTTTTAAAGATTAATTCATTTTATTATGAACCCTAACTTTACACATATAAAATAATAATTTAAATATTTATAATAAATCATATCTAATTAAAAATTGTTCTCATCAACTTGCGCTATGCTTAGAGATATGAAAGTGCAACAAGGATATTGCTTTGAAGAAGTGGTGCTTCGCTTGTTTGTTTCATAACTTCATATCATGGTTTACCTACTTTCTTTAAACATAAACCCATTTGTTAATTTCTTCTTATTCTTGTCTGCCTAGCCGTGAAAGTTATATCACGTAGTGTGCTTTGCTTTCTCCAAACTAATTCCCACTTTTTTTTTCATAAACCTAAACAATTACTGCAACGAAACTGTTAACGAAATTTCAGGTTTCGAAATAATCATCTATACGTATAAATTAAACGATTTGATTTCTTTTTAGACGAGAGCGTTAAAGACGAGAGCATTGTTTTAAAAAATCCCGTCTAGTTTGAGTGATCTAATTGAGGGAGTTGTCCAATATACTTTGGCTTCTACGACTTGACATGTATTATTAATTAAATACGGAGCTTTAAAATAGATAACAATTATAATCATCAAATTAAAAAAAAAACTGATTAAATGATAAACATACTTATATATGGTAAAGTGTGCAAGAAGCAAATTTTTGAGTTGTAAGAAAGACAGGAGTTCCAAATCCAATGAACACGATCACTAAGCGTCTGTTTGGATCGTGAGAAAATGAGAGGAAAGAAAATAGGAGAAGAGAAAATGGGCATTTGGATAGCAGGAAAAAAGAGAAAAGAAAAAAAAAATGTAGGTGAGACCCACGTAAAAGTTTTCTTCCCCAATATGCGAAGAAAATGGCGAGAAGAAGGGCTGAAGTTGTGAAATTATAACTCTGCCCCAATCTTCTCCACAACCAAGAACGGAAGCAGCCACTCATCCAGAAAAAGGTGTCACTGTAGGTAGATCAGCAGAGTCACTGGCACCGCTTCCGCTGCCGCTTCCCTTGTTGGCCAATTAGTAGAGGTGGAGGCAGTGGGTGGTGAAGGTTGAACAGCCTCATGTGTAATGAATGGATTGATGGGTTCAAAAATAAATGTAAGTGGGGTGGGGGTGGGAGGAAGCGTCGTGGACGAGAAAAATAAGGGGGATGGGAATATGACAAGGAAGGGATAGGCTCTAGTGGGAATTAGGAAGGGAATTGTGGTTGGTGGTGGAGCCACGTGGGATAGGTAGTGGTGGCAAAACAGTCAATCTGTCCCGCCTCGCTTTTGACCCGTCAAAATGTGGGGCGGGGTGTGTTGGCTCATTTTAAAAAATGAGTTGAAAGAGTTAACTCAGCCTCGTTTTAAGATGAGTTGGTGGGGTGATTCGCATAAAAAGAAAAATAAAAAAAAAAATAGGTGAGTTAGTAAGTTAACTCGCCTAACCTATCTAAAAAAAAAAAAAATGTATAAAAAATAAAAAAAATCCATAAAAATTTTAAAAAATAAAAAATTTATAATTTATAGATACTAAAAAATAAAGAAATAAAATAAAATTAGTATAATATACATAAAAATACTACAAACATAAATAAAAAGACTCATTTATAATACTTAAAATAAAATTCAACTCAACGGGCCAACCCGCCTCCACTCCGCTTAACCAGCAGGTTATGCGGGTTAGAAAATAAAAGTAAGTTAAAAACTTGAATCCAACTTGTCAAAAAATGATGGGTTGGCGGGTTAACCCAATCGATTGAACTCGTTTTGCAATCTCTAGGGATAGGGAGGAAGATGAAGAGGTGATGATCAGGAGAAGTTTTTTTTGGAAAAATAAAGAAAAATTATATTAAAATTAAAATTAAATAAATTTTATAAATGAAAATATTTTAGATTTAATTATATATTAAAAATATTACTTAATCACAATTCTTTTATCAACCAAATAAGTTTAAATCAATTTTTATAATTTAGATTTTAGTAAATTAAATTTTGTAATAAATATTTATTGTAAAATTATTTATGTATGTAATTTATAAAAGAAGTTTAGAGATAAAAAAAACATATGTTTATACCTCATTACAATAAAGATATATATGTCATTTTATAAAATTATAATTTTTTTCTCTTTAATTTTTTTATACAAATATGATTTTCTTTTCATTTATTTTCTCTTTATCCAAATACATAAAGAGAAAACCCAAATTTCTACCTATTTTCTCTTCTCTCCATTTTCTTTTTTCTCATTTTCTTCCATTCATTTTCTCTTCTCATCCAAACAAAGCATAAGGCTTTGTTTCAATTAGTAGTAAGGGAAAAAAATAGAGTGTAATAGGACGAAATGAAGTATGGTTATCTTGTTTGAATTTTTAAAATTATGATGAAATGAATGTCATTTCATTTCATCTTAAATCCTATTTTTTCTTTCCCTTCAAATTAGACATAATAGGATGGAATAGAATAATATACGAACAAAAACATTATAATTCTTATCATTTCATTTCATTTCACTCACTATTCCAAACAATAAAATGTAAACTTTCCTTCACTTCATCCTTAAATATTCAAATAATGATATGAAAAGTTTATACAATTTCATTCAATTCTATCTCATCTTATCTCATTTCATTCTATTCTATTCCACCTACTATAAGTTATCCAAACATAACCTAAATGTTTAAAGAAAGGAGTAAATTACTCACACATACTTCTACTCATATTATTTAATATTTTTATAGTTTTTACTATTTGATTATAATTAAGTTTACCTCATTTTCTAACCACTTATATATTGATTTTGTCATGTAGGTATTCGTGAGACAAATGTATATGACACTGATATGTGAATAATATTTTTCTAAAGAGAGTAATCTACACGTCCAAAGGGAAAAAATGATAAGAACAAAAATCTAGTTTTATTTTTGCCATAAATAATTAATCTAAGAAACCATTTTAATCTCAGATCCTTACACTCACTTATAAAAAACTTTACCAACTAAATTAGTTGGCAACTTCCTAAGATCAAAAATTTGATTGTAACATATTCTTCTGAGAAAGTTAATCAAGTTATAATATTTTTTGAAAAAATGTTAAAAAGCCAAAAAAAATTACAGAATTTTTTTACTAAAATGATGTGACATATTTATTGACTCTTAAATAAATAAATGATCTTTATCACTTTATTTCATCCAACAATCACCTGTGTATTTTATCAAATATTTTGACTATATAACATTACTTTATTTTTCAATAGCTTTGGTCAAAAGTCAACTAAAACTTGACAATCGCGTCGAAAAGAGATTTTTCATTGAAAAAATCGTGAAGGTTATATTCACTGATCAAACACGTTTAAAACATGAGAATAGCATAACGAAATATGTGATTTCATCTTTTTTTTTATCCTTAGGAAAAATGCATAGTTTTTTTTGTTAAATTAAAATTTTAGTCCTTATACTTTATATTTCTTTTTATTTAATTCCTATAATTTTTTCTTTTCAAATTAATTCTTATACTTATAAACATTTCAAAATAGTTCTTACTATCAATTTCTGTTATAACATTATTAATTTAATCCATACTAGACATTTTACAAAAGAAAAAAGAGTAACTCAAAAAGCACATAGTGAACAAAAGAGCACTTACTCAAAAGAAAAAAGCACCAACAGAAATCAACTTATGTTGGTCCAAGTAGAAGGGGTTTGAGCTCCTTAAGCATATGGTCTGAGTTCGATCTTGAGATTCATGTGTATGGAAAAAATATCGTTGGGAGGGGCCCCACTTAAGTGTCTGATCGTACCTTGAGAGATCAGTCTCTCATCTATCAAATGAGAGGATACTCTTTGAGAAAAAAAAAGCACTTACAGGAATACTTACTAAAATGCATAAGCATCTAATAGATGTTTTACATATAAAGGAACATTTAAAAGAGCACTTACTAGACAAAAAATTACTAAGTTAGCCAACTAACGGTGTTATAGCAGCGTTATAATAGAAGTTGACGACATGAACTATTTTGAAAACGTTAAAAAATGTACGAATTGATTTTTAAAAAAATTATAAGAACTAAATTAAAAATGAGTAAAAATATATGGGGCAAATATTTAATTTAACTTTTTTAAAATCTAAAGTAAAGGACTTTACATGCTTGTTATTCACAGGCAAAAACTATGAAATAAAAATGGAGGAATCAACTTGACTTGAAATATATGATAGATCATCTTTCCCAGAAGTTTAAGTTGTTAGCTGAAGCATGGATAACGCACATGCTCATCTTTAGCATATGTTAAAATTCTTTTATTTAGCATAATAGGGCCACAAAGATGTTGAACTTCTGACCACTTAGGCAAATAGGCTCTGATAGCATGTCAAGAGTTAACTCTTCCAAAAACTTAATTAAGTTGAAAGAGTTAGTATGATTTTAGAAGAGTTGGCTCATAACAAAACACACCTATATAATTTCAATGTCATATGATAATTGTCATTAACTAACTCTCCCAAAAATTTAAGATTTTAGGTAAAGACACATGAATGACTTTTATTATATCTCTAACAGTAATCACATAATCTTTTAATGAGATTACATGAATATATATACAAAAATAAAATAATAACCATTGATTCCCTTTGATACTTAGTAGTTGTTGGAGGAACAGGGAAAGTATAGAGGAAGATGATTTTTACTTCTTGGCACGCATTTTTTTGTATGGAAGATACATTTTTTATTCATGAGAAGCATCAGCATCAAGCAAAGAAACAATAAAAGGTGGCGGGTCTTCAAACCAAATACAAGACTCATTGTCTCTTTCAAAATGAGCTAAAGAATCTGCCACCATGTTTCAAGTTCTAGGAACTGAATTACACTTAAAACGATAAAACCAAGAAGCAAAACAGAAAATATCTCTAAGGATAGTACCAATATAAGAAAGATCTTCCTTTCCTTCCAAGATTTGAGAATAAACATTCTTCTCGTCCCCCTCCAAGTGGATATTTCTGAAACCCAATTCCCAGGCAAAAATCAATACTTCTCTTGTAGCAAGTGTTGGGAATCGCGGATACATCACGCAGTGGAAAAACAGAATTCTCACAAAGATCCATGCGAAAAAGTCATAATCTGAGTTTTAAAAATTGTTTACCTCTTGAAGCGTGATCAAAGGAAGTGATGTGAATCACCAACACCGTAATAGCAATGATGTCTCTGCGGTATCTACACGAATAGACTCATGAACGTCCAACGTTCACAAAAAGGACCCTCGCATCTCTCACACAGTGCTAGCTGCGAAGAGAAGAGAAGAAACCTGTCACTCTCTCACTTACTTTTTCTGTAGGTGCAGCTAGGGTTCTGTAATGCATATCTTAGCAGCCCCCTTAACAGTACTTGATGAAGGTAAGGCTATGCATTACAGAACCCTATGCATTACAATGCATTACAAGAACACTAGCTTTTTTATAATGCCAAAAGGGGGAGAGTTTGTGCATATTTATATGAGCAATTATTGCATAATTGGTTGAGAAAGGGGGAGTACATAACAATGTTTCTTTTGACTTTTCTTTTAACACCTCTTTGATATTTCTGCATAACCTCAAGGG
The DNA here is from genome assembly GCA_029884595.1 of Ormosia semicastrata. NCBI lineage: Eukaryota > Viridiplantae > Streptophyta > Magnoliopsida > Fabales > Fabaceae > Ormosia > Ormosia semicastrata. Next base: position 10,379,006 of record JAQQTO010000043.1, read on the forward strand.
GAGAGCGATATTTCTTTAGTGTCTCTGTTTTACATTACATATTTTGCTCTCTGTTTTCATTCCTTTTCTTTGGTTTGTCATCATCAAAAAGGGGGAGAATGTGAATGCTTATGTCGTGAAGGCAATACGATCTTTTGATGATAACAAAGCCAAGTCGAAGTTTGATGACAACAAAGCCAAGTCGAAGTTTGATGACAACAAAACCAAGTCGAAGACCAAGTCTAATTGCAGCAAACTTGGTATAGTCTTTAGAACTTATAATGTAAATGTAAGAAGCTCTCCAAATTATCTCAACGACTTTCTAAATAGAGTTTGTTTTAATTGGTTTTTCTAAAAATCTTATTTTCATGAAAAACAGAACCTTTTCTTTAACAAACCAAGGTTTTCTGAAATCTCAATGTTTGCAAAGCTTAATTGGGCTTAAGAATAAGTTCAAGGATGTTTGTAAGTTTATCTTAGGCTTAGTAATCAATTTACAGCTTCTTTGGGAGCTTGTAATCGATTACAATTGCCTGGTAATTGATTACAAACATGCGGGAAACCATTTTTTAAAAATCAGAAGCTTTGTAATCGACTACATGAGTTTGTAATCGGTTACATTACTTCCAGAAACTTGGTAATCGATTACATAAGTTATGTAATCGATTACACTTAGCCCAGAAAACCAAGAACTGAGTTCAAGAACAATGTAATCAATTATACCATTCTTGTAATCGATTACATCACGGCTGAAAGTGTGCAACGGTCCGTTATTGGGCTTTTATTATAGCCTTAAATTGCCCTAACGGGTATTTTTCATGGGAACACTATAAATGGATGTTTTTAGGTCTTTCTTAACACAGAACAACAACTGAAAAACATCTTTTAATTGCTCTTAATCTGAGTTTCACTTCTTTCTCATATTTTGTTCTGTTCTTGAAATTCTTGATATATTTTTTAGAGAGCTTCATTAGTGTTTCAAGTTGTAATACACATTCTTTGATAGAGTCTCTTTCTCTGATATTCCTTGTTTCAATTGTAACGAGGGTGAGGTATCCCTCAGAATATTTGTAAGGGTGAGACATCCCTGCTGTCGAGGCTCAAGCACAAGGGTGAAGTATCCCAAAGTGCGAGGAGTGCTCAGGTTTGTAACGGTAGCAAGCATCTGTTGAAAGCTTGTATTAATAGTGAAGAAAATCTCAGGTGGATGCTCGAGGACTGGACGTAGGTCACAAGTGGTTGGTGGCTGAATCAGGATAAATCTCAGTGTTTGCTTTTTCTGAACTCTTCTCTTTATTATTGTGCTTTAATTTCATAGATATTTGTTTAAATCATTGTTTGGCTTATTAAATTAGTGGAACCTCTTCTTCTTCATTGTTCAATCTTTTCACATCATAAATAGTTTCAACGAAAATTATCTTTAAAGTGTTTATGAAAAAAAAATTTAAAAGAATTTTTTAATTACTTAGTTCACTCCCTCTTGAGTATAGAAGTCACTTGAGCAACATTGTATTGGTTGCTTATATTGTGACTACGTGATTAAAATACCTATACCTAAAATTAATTATCACTATAGAAAAGTAAGAAAAAAATAACTTGAAATGCTATAATGGCTAAACGATTTTTTTAAATTACTTAGGTAAATTAAGTTTGTGTGAATTGACATTTTCTAAACCAACTATCTGACATGTACCTTGTGATTTGAAGTGTTTTATAACTCGATCTAACTCATGAACTCAATTTAACTAATATTTTTTGAGTTAAGTTAGGTCAAAACTCATAAATTCGTAAATTAACCCAATTTGATGAATATTTTTAGAAATAATGTTAGTTAAAATCAATATAAATTTTTTTATTTTTTGTTAAAAAAATATTTCTCTTCTTCTTAAACAAAAAAAGTTGACATTCACTAGGATATGGGTACAATGTCACTCAAGAAAGCGATTACGCTCACTAGGATATTGTTTCATATAACTAAATTGATCAAATCAATATTGTTTGCGTACATTGATTAATTCAATTTAATTGAACAAACCACTTGTCACTTTGAGGAGTCCCTTTGACCAGTCGCCGGCACTCGCAGCCCAATCTCAGGTCCCATCCCCACCGTTGAAAGAACGCGAGTTCAAGAAACTATCATTATTGTTAGCTTTCTATGTAAGTAGATATACATATTGAGATACTGAGATCTTTAGCACGTGGAATGTTGCAAAAGCAGAAATCATGTACTATTATGATAAGTTTTGCATTAAAAAAACAAAATGATATTCTTCCCAACAAATATCTTTATTATCATTTTAATTACTTAAAATAAAATGTATCAAATACGGCTAAAATAATAAAAATATTAAATAAAAATGTGATACCTAACTACCATCCTGACCCAAAATTGTCTTAACAATTGGTCAAAACCAAATTTTATGTTAATTTTTTTGGGTTGCACGTATAGGATAAATTAATATGTATGTGTATACTTTTTAAGAATGTTTAAATATATGTGTTTATGTTTTAAAAGTTTATAATTGAGTCATTGTAGTCTTAAAAATTTTAATTGGGCAGCACAATAACAATTAAACGAATTTAGTGATCGCAATTAAAAATATTTAAAATTACAAAAACTTATTTAAAATTTTTGAAACTATAAAAATCTAATTATAGAGTTTTAAAATTTCTGAAATTCTCAAAAATTTATAAATAGGTCTTTGAATTGAACTTATGATACTCTCACGATAGAGACTTGATTAAAAATCTTCAAATTTGTAGAGAATTAAAATAAATTTTAAAGAATAGAGATCAATTTAAATATTTTAAAAAATACAAAGACCTACAAATTAATTTAAATTTTAATATATTAAAAATTTAAAATTAATTATATTTTATTCTTTTTGACGAGAAAGAAAAAATTCATTAAGAATGAAACTTAACATACTTACAAATTATTAATAAATATAGAATTATTCAAATAAGATTTATAAATTTAAAAAAAAAACTAAAAGACTTATCATTAAATAAGGAAGAATATATGTACTATTAAATTTTAGTACATTAAAATCACGAGACTTTAAATTAAATTAAAAGTGAATATATCTTTAATTATGAAAAATACTTGTGTAAATATTATCTATACAAGTTGTATAAACTAAATCAATCAATAATTAACATATTTTTACTTTTAATATAAAATAATTATATGACACAAGAGTTTATTTAAGTATTCAAGTGTTGATTAATCTAGTCTATACAATTGTTAAAACTTATACTTCAGGTTAAGTTTGAGTTATATTTTGAATCATCTAATCTAAATTGATATCTCAAATTATTTTAAAATTTATATATTTTTTATAATTAATTATAAATAATAAATTTTTAATTTAAATTAATAATTTTTATATAATATAATAATAAATTTATATTAATATTATTTATTTTAAAATTTAATTTTAATTTTATAATTTTATGAATTAATTATATATAATATTCAAATTTATATATTATATATACGTATCAAATTAGCCTAATTTAAACCCGATGATGTTTGGATGGAAAAAAGGTTGAATAAAATAAGCCAATCAAAATCTCAAGCCGAATTTAAGTAAAGCCAAATCCGTCCAAATACATCCCAAGTACGCCCCTTATTTCCAATCCCATTAGCTTTTACGGGTCTCTCACTCTCCTGCTCGTCTTCAAATATAAAATCCCTGTCTCTTTAGTTTCGCCATTACAGAGTAACAGTACCAATAACCACAGAGACGAGAGATTCAATTCAGAGAGAACAACAAACAAACAGATTGATCACACACACACACACAAAATACTGGACCTTTCCTTTTGTGTATTTTGCATATCTATCAACAATATCTTTGGAACATGAGAAGGCCACTGCAATATTCGCACAAGCAGCAGCGCACCGACAAAAACAACCCCTTAGATGGCCTACCCGACGATCTCGTCGTTTTCATTCTCTCCAAGCTCAGTTCCACTGCTTCCTCTCCTTCTGATTTCATCAACGTTCTCTTAACGTAAGTTCCACTTTCCCACTCACATTTTCATGCTATGCCTATTCCCCAACCCTAATCGTATCACACCGCAATCTTATTGCTATCTTCATTTATTATATATTTTTCCTATAATAATGAACAGATGCAAAAGACTGAATCGGTTAGGTCTGCATCGCCTTGTATTATCCAAACTAGGAGCTAAGGCATTCGCTATCAAGGCCAAAAACTGGTCAGAATCCGCTCACCGTTTCCTCAAACACTGTGTCAACGTCGGCAACGTCGATGCCTGCTTCACTCTCGGAATGGTCACTCTATATATTAACATTAACATTATTATAACTAAATGATTTCAACTATATAATTTTTCAATGATTTATTTGAATTTTTTTTTACAGATCCGTTTTTATTGTTTGGAAAATCAAAGGAGCGGGCTGTCTCTGATGGCGAGAGCGGCGATTAAATCGCACGCGTCGGCGCTCTACTCACTGGCGGTGATACAGTTCAACGGCAGCGGCGGCTCCAAGAGCGACAAGGATCTGCGGGCCGGAGTGGCTCTGTGCGCCCGAGCCTCACTTCTCGGCCACATCGACGCGCTTCGCGAGCTAGGCCACTGCCTCCAAGACGGTTACGGCGCCCGCCAGAACGTCGCCCAGGGCCGCCGCTTACTCGTCCTAGCCCACGCGCGCGAGCTCGCGTTCGTTATACGCGCGGTGGCGGAATCCTCCTCGCCATCCTCGTCCTCTCTGCTGATGCGGCGCACTAGACGGTTTTGGAATTCGGTTAGTCCGTTACTGGGCGGTTACGGGTGTAACGGTTTGGTGCAGCCGGTGAATTGGTTTATGAGGGAGTGGTTCGAGTCGGGTCGGGGGAGTTTGGAAGAGGGGCTGAGACTGTGCGCGCACGTTGGGTGCGGGCGACCCGAGACCCGGGCGCACGAGTTTCGGAGGTGTTCGGTTTGCGGGACGGTGAACTATTGCTCCCGTGGGTGCCAGGAGCTTGACTGGAAGTTAAGACACAAGACGGAGTGTTCGCCGGTTGAAGTTGAACTGTGGGGGGAGGAGAACAACGGTGATGATGGCGGTGATGGTCATGGTGCAGTTGTTGGAGGAGGTGTTGGTGACGGTATTGCGGAGATTGGAAATGACGTAGTGGCCTAGAACGGGTTCCACCGGAACAAAAGGGGAAAAGGACATGTAATTTGCGTTGTTTTAAAAATTAGACCGTACTGCTTGGTTGAATTGTTGAATCCTGAATCGGTTACGTTTTTAATTTGAGTATTTTTTAGTTCTTAACTGTGATTTAATGTTGGTTAAATTAATTAAATTATGATATAAAAGTCTCATTAATTTAATATTTGGTTTAATTTTTAAATCATTGCTTGTTTGATTCTCTGCACAGATTGGTCAAACTTTTCTTTTAATGAGTTTTTGGGAAATTTCTTTGAAAATTAGTAGTAAGAAACTAAGAATTAGAGGCATAGTGAAGATTAGAAATTTTGTTATTTTTCTGATCGAAATCGCAGTGGAGGTCTTTTTCTTTACTGGGCTACGGCAGCTGAAGCTGGGATCTGGATTCCTATTATTTATTTTTAAGAAAAAATAAGAGTGGTTTATATTTCTCTCTGCCTCCTTTTCAAACACACGTCACGTGTGTTTTATGTCTAGTAGACTAATATTTTATATGAGATTCGCTTATTTAAAAAAGTAGACATAAAACAAATATTAACTCCATTTCCATCAAAGTAATACGGGATTATACACATGTAAAATTAGACCGTACTGCTTGGTTGAATTGTTGAATCCTGAATCCGTTACGTTTTTAATTTGAGTATTTTTTAGTTCTTAACAAATATTCCGTTACGTTACGTTTCCATCAAAGTAATACGGGATTATACACATGTAAAAGTTTGGAGTAATATTAATTACGTCTAATTAATAAGATTATAGATAATTATTATTAAACTCAAGCATACTCATGAATATTATAAATTTATAACATCAAAATGTAGGATTTGGTTTCTTATGATATCATTTAAATACGAGTCTTTTCTTTCTATTTTCTTTATATTTTGTTTTAAAATAGAAATGTGAGTTAGAAAATAATGATTTTAAATTAAAAAAAAAACTGAAAGTAAAATTTAAAAGTTGGATTGAGATGAATACGGTAAATAAGTTTGAGATCAACTTTTCTTCATACAGTTAATAAAGTTTGGCTTTTTTTTTTCTTTAAAAAAAATCATTAATCATAAGATACTGATGTTAAGAGTCTCATATCATCTGTCTTAATTTTTTGAATATAGAGTTTATATATCTGTTAAGTTATTCTACTTAATGTTAATTGATTTTAAGTTAGAATCTAACATGATATTAGAGTCAATATTTAATTTCTGTCGTTTACTTTGTTAAGCTTATCTTGTCTACTTCATTAGACTCACCTCTTTCTCTGTAAAAAAAGAATATTAAGAGTTTTTCACATCGTATATCTTAATTTTTTGAGTACGATTTATATATATATTAAATTATTTTATTTAATATTAATTAATTTTAAATTAAAATCTGGCAGCTAAAAATAAATTTATATGAACAAGATGAAAGGGATAGATATGGAGAAAGGGATGGAGAAAAGAAAAAGAAAGGAAAGAAAAAGGGGATGTAAAGTTGTTCTGTGGGGGAAGGGGAGAGAATTTGTAGGGGAAAGTTGAAAATTCGAATGCACGTTGGCGTTTCTGTAGTGGAGAGTGAGTGCTTCCATAATCCATTGACTCTTTTTCGTTGAAGTTGCTTTTGCACCATCTGAATAACCCATGCCTATATGGGCTACGTGTTTCGCACGAATTAAACCAGTTACCAAACTTTATTCATCTTCCTTACTGGCACTTGTCAGAATTCTTTACCAATATCCGCAGTTAATTTGCATCAAATCCTTATGCAGTTGTTTCATATTAAGTCCCTTCTAAGCTATCCTTTTATTTTTTTTTTAAAAAAAATAATCTGACCTTCTAACTTATTCTTAGTAAAAAATTATATCATATTTCTAAAGTAATAATAAATGAATGTTCAGGAGGATTTCTATCATTAATTTAAGAATTTTTTAAATTTATATGAATATATTTAAAATTGAATACATGTAATAATTTCTTATCATTAGTCAAATTTATTTTGAGATTTCTTTATAACAAAAAAAGAAAAACTAATTTTCCTCTGTACCCAAAAAAGAGAAATTGTTATTATATCTTTTCTCTTTTTCTTTTTGGGACGAGATTATCTTTGTCAGAGGCAAAAGTACGGATCTTCTTTCAGCGTCGCTTTGGATTAGATGTGCCCCATGTGGATGGAGCTATATAAGTCCTTAACCTAACCCTGGAATTGGAAACCACACATTGTTAAAAATGGGCTTGTCCAATTATCAGTGTTATTGAAAAGCCCACTATGACATTTTCCAAAAGTACATTATTTTGAAGATTTATTGGGAAATGGGCTTGAAGATTTGTATGCAGTCTGTTTTTTGCAAATTTATTAATTAATGTTTATTTAAATCTAATAACTTAATAAAAATAATTAACCTAAGAATAGTATTTACTATCAATGTTCGTTCTTAAATATAAATTTTTTAAAAATATATACAAAACAGTTATTTAAAAAAGTAGTTTTCGTTAAAATATATCATTGTTGTAATATAGATATATATTTGTATCTCCTAAGAAACGTTACCGTTCAGCAAGTGATCATCCGTGGCAGATGGCATGTCCAAAATCTCTATACAACATGTACTAAGTAGCTTCACGTGTAGCAACAAAATCAGCACAAACATTTACGTTCTATTCATAGCGAGTCAAAAAATGAAGTACGAATTATTTTGAGAAAAAAATGTACTTTATCAAAATCAATTGTACCAAAACGATTCTAATTAATTATGATCAATTTAGTTTGATTCGAATCTTTTATTAAAATAAAATCGGTTATGAAAAATTAATTAATTCAATTTGAATGAAAATCAAATAATTCAAACCGAAAAACATTAAATATTTGAATTTGAATGAAAATAATTCACTTAAATCGTAATAGGTATTAAAAAACTCTTAATTTGTAGGTGTTTTTCTTGTGTAACCAAAAAGTAAATGTCACCAATGATATTTTATAATATTTTAATATTATTTTAACACATAAGTATATAAGTCAAAGTTATCAATCTATATCACAAGAATATTTTATAAATTTTTATTTGTTAAACTTCTCTTAAGAGTTATTTTAAAAATTTGTAAAAAATAAAACATATTACAAGATCTTAATATCCATTTTTTTAGTTGAAAGTTTATTTCTCTTTTAATATGACCATGATATATGAAAAACTCAAGTAGAACAATAAAGAGCATGATTGGAAAAAATTAAATTTTTTTATAATTTATTTTATGAAAAAATTCTTTTTAATAAATTGTAAGATATTTGGATAAAATAGTTAAAATTATTATAATGTAAAGATTATTATTTTTACATTAGAAGTTATTTATAATCAAAAGTTATTATTTTAAACATTTTGATTATAATTAAGATTTGAGATGTTTGTTGAATTATGAAATTTGAGATGTTTACTTTGACTTTATTATGAAAAACAAATTTTATTTATATAATTTAAACAAAATATATTATTTTAAAATTATTTTTTGATTAATATATCTAAATATAAAATTATTTTTATCATAATTAATTTTGAAAATATTTTTTAATTAATCTAAATACATTTTTATTCTCATAATTACTGTGATATACATAGTTGTATTAGTACATAATAAAAAATTAATTTTTTAATAAATATCTTAAAAATACTTATTAAAAAATTTAAAATAAATAATATTAAATAAAAATTATAATGTATTAAATTATTAATATATTAAATATTATATCTTTTATTTAATATTTTATACATTTAATTCTTTAACGAAGTATTTGTTGATCATATGTTAAAAAATTTTACTTACAACGTGATATTATAGTAGGTGCCTTGTGTCCACTGGTTTTGAGAGAGTGAGTGAATAACTTTATATTTTAAAAATTTACAAAATAATTCTTAAGGAGAGTTTAGCAAATAAAATTAAAGTTAAGATTTTTTTAATTAGGGAGTTTAAAGTTTTTTTATTTCTAAAGATTATAAAAATAGAATAATTGGGTGGGTATATTAAAAAAATCATATATTTTTTAAATTATAATTACATATAAGGATAATATGTTTTATTTTTTATAAATTTACAAAATAATTTTTAAGGTGAGTTTAACAAATAAAAATTTACAAATACCTTTGTAACATAGATTAATAACTTTAATTTATATATTTATATGTTAAAATAGTATTAAAAAATTATAAAATACCACTCGTGACATTTATTTTTTAGTTACCCACCTATTTTGTTTTTTATAAAATACATAAAATCCAAATCAGTAAACCAAATCCTCCCTCCACAAATACGAGTCCACGTGTTAACTCGTTATTATCTTATCTGAGAGATAATAGGCGACGGTGATCCTCGCAATCGAATCTCAGCCCAAAGAAAAGAGAGAAAACCCTCCCTTGTGTTTTCAATTTCACAAACACAACACACTCATTTCTCACCCTTTTTCTCTTTCTGTTTCCGCCTCAGCAAAAATGGCGTCTTTGCAGCACACCACAGCCACACTTCAATCCAAACAAATTCACTCCACCCAAATCCCCAGAAACATCCTCACCCAGAAACCCATCCTCAACCTCTCCCTCTCCGGCCCCACCTTCCCTTACCTCAAGCTCAAATTCCTCGGCGGCGGCGGCGCCACCACCAGCCGCCGCTCCAACGGCGCCCTCGGAGCCAGAATGTCCTCCACCGCCGCCGCCAGCTACGCCCAAGCCCTCGCCGACGTCGCGAAATCCAACAACACCCTCGACGCGACCACCGCCGACATCGAGAAAATCGAGGAACTCTTCTCGGACCCCCAAGTGCTCAAGTACTTCGCCAACCCAACCGTCGAAATCGAGAAGAAGCGCAAGTTAATAGAGGAGATTGCCACGTCATCGAGCTTCCAGCCCCACACCCGCAACTTCCTGAACATCTTGGTGGACGCGAAGAGAATCGATCTCATGAGGGAGATAGCAAAGGAGTTCGAGTACGTGTGTAACACGTTGACCGACACGGTGCTCGCGGTGGTGAGCTCGGTGGTGAAGTTGGAGTCGCAGCACTTGGCGCAGATAGCGAAGCAGGTGCAGAAGATCAGTGGGGCCAAAAACGTGAGGATCAAGACCGTTCTTGACCCCAGTTTGGTGGCTGGTTTCACTATTAGGTATGGGAATTCCGGGTCTAAGTTGATTGACATGAGCGTCAAGAAGCAGCTAGAGGAAATTGCTGCTCAGCTTGATTTGGGTGATATCAAACTCACCGTATGAGTTAGAGTGGAATAACTTGCGTCTTTTATGGTTCCATTTAATTTGGTTTATTTTTATTTTTATTATTTTTTTGGGTTGGGTATATATGTATGAACTACGAACCGTCAACCTTCTTATAATAAGCTTATGTGCCTTTGATTTTGGAAAATTGGGTTGGATTGTGTTTTTGAATTAGTGAGACGCACGGATAATATATTGACATTGTCATAAACGAAGTGGAATAAAAATATTCGTCTCTGCCCCATAATTTGCATCTTCGGAATAGAAAAACAAGAGGCATGGATACAGTGTAAAATTATGAGATTTCATTACCGATTGCTATATAAGTTTTGAAGATTTTAACTCTACAACTACAATGAATTAGACAAGCCGATTAAAATTTGTCTCAGTAATGATTTGGACGCACCAATTACCTAGTATTTTTGCAAGGAATTGGATTTTTTGTACGTCAAATTTTTCACTTGATAAAAATGGGCAGGGCATCTTTCATGCTTGCTTTAAGTACAACGACCACCGTCTTAGCGATATAAATAAGTTATTCCAATTCAATAACTTTGCATATTAGTTCTCTTCTGTATTTATTTCTACAATATAACACTTCTATAATCTGCAGATTAAAAAAAAAGCCACTTCTCTAATCTGGTTATGGATCGAACTTTGCGTATCAGAAGTCTAATGATGAACTTAATTTAATTTGGGTTTTTTTTTTGTCGTTGTTAAGTTGGGATTGGGCGAATTACTAAACCCCTAAAATCCTCACCCACGTTCTTCTAGGCCTGCCCAACAAGGTCGACGAACTTATGCTAAATGCCTATGATTAACCCTTTTATGTTCCTTTTTTTTTTTTCATAATAAAAGTTGGGTGGGGAAGTCTAATCTGCCGATTCAAGTTACACTGAAGGCCTCCCCAAGTCGAAGATACTAGCTGAAGCAGGAAACTTCTTATGTTCTTTGACCAGTACGTCGAAAGGTTAGAAACATTGTTTTCTATTACCCCTAACTTTGAGAGTTGTTTTTCTTCATAAACCTGTTGAAAAAATAATAAAAAATAAGATAGATGGATAACTAAAATTAAAATAACACAAATAAATAACTTATTAGATATTAGTTGAAGCGTGTAAATGTATTGAATTTAAGAGTATTTCACTACTACAAGTTAATAATTCGATACAGATAGTCTTATAACTAGTACTATCTAAGATACGACAGTCACTTCTTATTAGCTCTGTACTTGAAATAGTAAGCACAATAATAACTCGTATGATAACTCATAGAAACTCAAAAGTAAAAGAATATAAAGAAGAAATTGTGTTTTTTTATATGTCTTGCAAAAGCTACCAACCATAGTATTTATACAGGTAAGAAATATGAACATTTGTTAATAGGCTGAAGGTTGTTGGGTTGAATAGAAGAGAGCTCCAACAGCAATATCACAAATTGAGGAAATTATCCAACAAACCCAACGTGCGACAAAAGGATAAGGATAAAAAAAAATTTTGACTTTGAAATATTATTATAAAAAACTAATAATAAAAATACAACAATTCCCACATATTTCAAAGTCAAAGAAAGAAAGTTTTCATAAGCTTAAGAATTAATGCATAAGCTCTAGTGTCTTTTGGACTATGAACTAGCACATAGAGTAAATAAGATATGACTCACAGGAATGCAAGTGAGATTAGTTCCTCTATGAACCCTCATTCCACTTGTGAATCAGTGATCTTATTGCTCACATTGACTTCTCGTCCAAAGTTGTTCAACACAGTTTTGCGCTAATAGGCCATGTGCGTGCCTGATAGTTCATAAGTGTTCTAGAAATTATGTCACAATCTCATAGGAGTGGCCTCACTCCACAATTATATAGGTGATTTCATCAAGTGTATACTGCATTTAATACACTACCCATAAGGGATATAAAATTCATTAAAAGTTTTCAATTTATCCTCTTATTCAATGCAGTCTAACACTTCTCACATCATTGGAGACATCATTGGAATGGACAAAAATTAATAGTGCTAACAGCATTAACTAGTAATTTGTTATTTCCCATATGAACCTTATTCATGGGATCTCCAATCACTAAGGTTGAGTTATCATCACTATTAATTTTCAAAGTGACTAAAGTTCCATTCCTCTCAATGCTTTATTTATTCATTTTCTATACAATGATTTTGTCAAAGGATTAGCCAAATTTCCTTATGACTTCACATAATTAATGAATTTAATTTCATCTTTTAACATATGCTTCACAGAAATGTGACGTATACATATATGTCCCTATTTTCATTATACACATTTTGTTTGCTCTTACTATTTACCATTTTTGGCAATTACATACTCTGAAAAAAATCTATGTCTTCAAGTTTCTTCCATAAAGGAATATATGCTAAGAGATTTCTTAGCTACTCAACCTCAGATCCTACTAAGTTAATAACAATAAACTCGGCATCTATTGTAGATCTGGCTATACAGGTCTGCTTTGATGACTTCCAAGCGTTATCACCTCCATTGAGGCTAAAAATAAACTCACTTGTGGATTTAATCTCATTTGAATCAATGATTTATTTAGCATTATGATCATCATGTCCACATCTCAAATTCAACACAATGGTTTTTGGTCCATAGTCTCATCAATCTCAACTAATCTCATAGTGCAATAAGGACATGAAATTCATTCATGCAAGCATCATCAAATACTTGATCATGTACATCTAGATAATGGTTATCACACTCTATACATATATAACTATGCATGTCATAACCTGGTTAATAGTAACTCAAAGACAACAAGGGTAGAAATCCACGTTAAATTCAATAGCTTTGCACAAAAGTTGTGCTTTTTTCTTTTATTTAGCATTACCCGAGTAGATTACAAGACATATATCAGCAGGATTCAATACCTAACAATGCCTATAAATTTTTAAATCAATTTATTTTAGGGAGGACCACTTGTTGGTCAACCATCATAATTTTAGATCTAGCTGAACTTCAACAATCCCCTTATTCACATCAATAAAAAAAACACTAAATGCAGAAGAATCAGACAATAACAATTTCTAGTTAGAATACAATATCATTAATCGCCATCACCGAAGAAAAAAAAATTTGGTTCCTCCTCCATATACCATTTTAAAGATAGTCAATAATGTTCATGTTTTTTCAAGGTATCAATTTTAAGAAATTCACAAGTCACAACTATCACCGAATCCTTAGAATTCACATATGTTTAGCTAATCAACAAGTTGACATCTTTTTCTAGATACTAACCCAATTTTATATAGGATTCACGGTGGTGTGAGATTGAAAGCGATTTGAATCGGAGATAACTCACATTTCGCCACCGCCGACTCCGTCGGAGGTCCGGCTGTGTCGTCGCTGAAGATCCCCTTGATGGCGAGCTAGAACTGCCTTCGATGGCCGTCCCTTCTTCTTCCTCCTCATGATCTAACCCATCTGTCTCTATTTTCTCTCTCTAAAACTCAGTTTCTCTCTCTAAAACCCTGTTGAAGTTTCTCATTTCCTCATAAAACAAAACCGTGAAATCCTCGTAACAGCCCCCAACTTTCATCAACCGTGACCTCACCAACACCACCACTCCATGCACGAACCCGAGGCATAGTAACACCTCTACGAGCCAAACCGTGACTTCAATGCCCCAGCACCGAGATCGCGCCACCACGCGCAGCCAGACTCAGCCTCTGCCCAAGTCGTTCCCGGCCAAGACCACGAGCCCGTCCTCTTCACCGGCTGCCATCTGCTCCTCCACGCACCATCACCGTCCTGATCTGTCACAAAAACAAAGTAAACACTCAAATCCGTGACCAGAACCACAGCTATACCAAGTCCAACCGGCAACCACGAGCAGAAGAAGCCACCGCCCCTGAACGTCGTCCTCTGCGCAGCAATCGCGCGCCACCGCGATCCACGCACCAGAATCGGAACCCGTGACACGAACCGCGTCTCCACCATCCTCCACTTGAGGCCATCGTCCACCATGTCTTCGTGCCGTCAAGCTATGCCCCTCAAAGCAGTAGATCTACCACCCACCGCCGCACGACCATGCCCGTGAGCCACCGGCCTTCACCATCCGAGGTTGCCGTTGGGAACCCCACAACCTATGTTTGCCATCTCTCTGTTTCTTTGTTGCCCAGCATATATTTTCTCGTAAAACCCCCACATTTTAAATAAGTTATATCATTTTAGTAATCATCATGAAAATATTTCTAAGATTGTTCTAATAATAATAAAAATAATAAAGATGAATAGTTAAAATTAATATTAGCATAAATAAAAAACTTAATGAATACTAATTGAAGTATATAAATGTACTGAGTTTAAAAATATTTCATCGTTACAAGTTAATAATTTGATGTAAATGATCTCATAATTAATACTCTTTAGATACAACAGTCACCTCTTGTTAACTATGCACTTAAAATAATAAAAGTATAAAAATAACTCATAAGATAATTCATAAAATCTTAAAGTACAAAAATAAAGAAAAAAATAATATTTTTTAATATGTTTTGTAAAAGTCATCAATTATAGTATGGCTTTTTTACTAAACTGCCACTGTTAGTAAAATTATTTATTAAAATGCCATTTTTTTAACTATTTACCAAATTGTCATTTTTTTTAACTATTTATCAAATTGTCTTTTTAACTATTTACCAAAATGCCATTTGTTTTAAACTATATACCAAGGAATTGGATTTTTGGTACGTGGCATTTTTAATGTTTATTGGCCAATGGGGAGGGCATCTTTCATCCTTGTCGTCCTGGTTAAGTAAAAAACGCCACTCTTTTTGATATAAATAAGTTGTTAAAATTAAATAATTAAATAAAAATTAATTAAAATACTTAATAAATATTTATAAACGCGTTTATTAATGAATTCATACTAATTACGAGAATAAAATATATAATATAAAATAAAAAAAGTGACAAATTGAGTATGTTAATAATATTGAATATTATTTTAGTTATTATGAAGATTTATTAATTACATAACACATATGTTTTTTTTTTGTTATTTTTTAAAAAAAAATTTCAATTTATTGATCAATTTAAAAACGATTGAGGTATTAATTATTTGCTTTTAATTGTCTTTATGTAAGATTTTTAATAAATTTAAAAACAATCTAATCAAATGTACGTACATATCTTATTATTGAAGTTATGAATATATTTATTTATTTTGACACAAATAATTTAAACAACATATAATAAAAATTAAATGGTATATCCTGTAGAAAGGCGTATCACTTAAATGAATTTTTGTTGAGTAGGATTAGATGATAGTGAGTAAGATTCGATCAGAATAACCCTATCTCAAATTTTTAGTAATTGAATTAGTAAAAATTTAAATGAGCTTTCCTAAATGTTGGAAAAAGCCAATGATCTGTTTAATGCAACCGATTACCACAATATTTAATAAAATCCAAAACAAAGTCGAAAAGCATATATAGTGTAATCTAATTAGGGATTAAACTCATGCACAAGAATATATTCTCAATAGTATTTTACACAAAATCAATAAATATATTCTCTAAATGTCAATGAGATGGACCAAGCATCGAACGCGGTGGCTGTGAGATGGTTCGGAAGAGGGACACATGTTTGTGATGGGTATGGTGGGTAACCCCTGGTGGTGGGTAAGGATATGGTGGAGTAACCTCTGGTGGGAAGGATATGAGGGATAACTCGGTGGCGGGTATGGATACGGTGAGAGAAGAGGGTATGGTGGGTATGGTGGGTAATATGCAGCAGGTGGTGCGGCGAGTAGGAGACGTAGCGGTAGTAGGAGGTCGAGTGGGGGGTATGTTGGCGGTAGCGGCGGTGAGGATCTTCGTGTCGTATCTTTGGAGAAGTAAATGAGTCCTCGGGATGTCGAAGTCGTGTCCGACCGCTCGCTAATCCTCTCCTCCGTCTCTACGAAGTGTTCCCTGTTGGCTCGACTCCTCGGCGGCCCGAAATGTCGTCTGGTGGTGGAGCGGGCCTTGGTTGCTCCATCGTAACGCGGTCATGCTCCCGCAATGAGTGTAGGATTTGTGTAGACCTCTCGGCGAAAGGTGTCGGTAGTTGAACCGAGCAAATACTCGCAATGTCGCCTAATAAACATATACAATTTATGTCATTATCTTGAATACAAAATACATATAGTCACTAACAAATTATTAAAGAAAGCTTACCGCATTCCCAATAGATGCGCTTGTGGGAGAAATCCAACGTCACTGGTAATTCTTTTATACCAACGCATGTACTCGCACAACGCGAATGAGGGGTGCGACCAATGGGACTCCCCTAACAAGCTTCTCCCTACGACTATCCCAGGGTGGCTATATAAACAACAGGGTGTAATGTTGGCCAATCCTCATCATGCCTGCGCTCGCCAATGTAACCGAGTGCAATCTAATTTGGAGCGGTCTCCGTGGAACGGGCCGGTCAAGACCAAACCGGCGCATGACGCGGCCCCCAGGCTGGTGCCACTCGACAATATGGAAACATATGAGAGGGACCACTTTTTATGTTCTTTGACCCATGGTCGAAAGGTTAGAAAAAAAGGTGGCTATTACCCCTAACTTTCATCCGTGTATGGTTGCCATATAAATCGAAAAAATGAGATGCACAAAACATTAAGATAGATGAATATGCATAAGAAAATATATCAAAGGAATGTAAACAAAGACATACCTCATCGTTCTTCAATGATCGAAAGAATCGACGATAATATGAAAGGACGTAATCACAAGATCACTCAATACTTTATGCTTACGCCACCTATTTGGTAAATGAAAGTATTGCAAACGTAAGTATTTTTATTAACAAAGCATGTCATGAAAGTAATGTAAAAATATGAAATGAAATAGAAACTTACTCCCATCCTAAGGGACGTAGTTGACCACGACCAAGATCGTAAAACACATCGGAGCTCATCATGGTCGGACTAGTGAAGGGGCAAGCCGGGGAACCATGTACCACGCCTAATACCGCAATAAGATGCATGCACCTCCGATCTCGCGTGCGTCATAGTCGTCAGCTTTACAAAGCTCTCTATACAGTACGATAAAAGAGACCCCAACTATACGTCAAGATCAAATTGAAGAAAGTCCTCTAACAATGGGAGGAACATCAAGTGCACGAGCTTACTCGAATGATCGGGGCATAAGAAACCCCCAAGCAAGCGAAGTATGTAATGTCGTGCACTTTGCACGTATCATCATCATCGTCCTCAAGGATTTGTAGTAACACTCAATGCCCGGGTATGTCATGTCAAAGCCCTACGAGCGAGGGAGTCTCTCATCAATCCCTAACAACCGAGCGCAAACCGAGCCAATCGTCCCCATGCGTAACGCCGGTGGATCGCCGCGCCATCAATGGGAAGAGATATCATTCCGATATCCTCCAACGTAATGGTGCACTCCCCGGTCGGCATGTGAAATGTATGCGTCTGGGCGCCATCTCTCAACCAACGCGAGAGATCGGGAGTGATCAATACCGCAATAACCCATGTGGGCAACTCCCAAGAAACCCACTGCGAAGATAAGGAATAATCGGAGCGAGGGGGGTCCATATGTTTCATCTTCGAGCACGTCTAACACGCAGTGTCGGTCCTCATGTCCCCGCCATACATCTTTGGGAAACATGGTACTCCCGCAACTCCAAAATTCATCCTCGTCCGGGGTTTACACGGAATGCCATCGTCAATGTATGCCAAACATTAACAACAATTAGTATGATTCTATTATTTTTATAATAAAATATGATATAACCATATAATAACTATACAAGAATATAATATGGAATAATTAAAGATAAATAACACCGACAATCAACTAACATATATAGGAGAATAGTATTCGAATACAACTGCATAGATTGGTGATACAAAACAATACAACTCGTAAATACACATCATTACTAATACAAGATTCGAAAAATGAAAATAGGTCCGAGATCAACTAGATTAATTGATGGCCCAGCTCCATCATCCCCCAAGGAACTCGATCCGCCGACACGACAAATACGAGAATTATGTCCACGTTGATGGCATCTTGTACACGCGTTGTCTGGCCATTTTGTCGCGCCAATCCATCTCATTCCTAAGTCGGGTTGATTTTGGTCAACCTTTGGATCTAAGCAATGCACGTGGTGGCACCAAAGTGGCGTCGGGTCTTGCAGCCACCATGGTTCCGGACCGGTTCAAAGTCAAACTCATAGGCCCTATAAATGCTTTCCATCCTGTAAACCCTATGAACAAGTTCGAATGGGTCAATCGCATCAAGCACACGCACATTATAGATGCGAGCAAGGATAATGCAATGCTTGAAACACCCCAGAGACATCACATCCTTGCTTCCAGGTTCAAAGTATAAGAAAGTCCACTTGTTGTGTTACATTTGAATCAATGGGATTAAAAGCCTCTTCAACCATGAACCTTGTGTTCTCTCTATCATGTCAACGAACTTGGTGTGAACGGCCTTTGCCAGGTTTACTCTCAATGCTTCAATAAGTCATCACTCCAGATCCTGGTTAAATTAATGGGAATAACAATATCAAACCATAAATAGCATCACGTGTGAACAACAATGTGTTTGTGGTTGTACTTAATATTGTAAAACAATATCAAACCTGGTTCAATGTCGTCAATTTAATTTGCCTCGTCCTTTCGGTTGACGAAGTATTCTACTAACTTCGTATATGTCAATTGAACCAATGCGCTTTATAGGTAGATTTCTGCTACCCTTCAACACTCCATTAATGCACTCGACAAATTGGTAGTCATATACCGAATCTGCGACCACCATCATACGCCAAACTCCATTTTTCTTTTGGAATTCCGTTAATCCAATTTGCCATCTCCGTTGTAACTTTAAGCTTTCTAGCCTAGCATCAAACTTTATCGCGATTGGTTTATACCCCGATACATCGAATAATTTGGGTTAGTATTACAACCTAACTATTATTAGCGACAAAAATTACAACACAAAGAGAAAATGTAAAAAGTACTGTGTTAATCAAAAATCTTTTCAACTCCTTGTTAGAAATTTGGAGTTAAAATTGGAACCAATATGCAGTATGCAGAAGACATGATATGCATTCGGAGGTTCGCCATCCAAGATTTTCATTTGCCATGATTGTAAGATGCCTCGATGTCGATCGAGATGTTCAAACACAAGCCCTCTTGTTGGGTTACATGCAATCTCAAGTGGGCTAAGAACCAACTCAAGCATCCTTTGTCTCCCCCTCCACAATGGCAAATGCAATAGGCAGAGGTTTTCTGTCTCCATCTTGAGTTGTTGCAATCAACAACTTATGACGATATTTTGCCATACAAATGAGTGGCATCAATGGAATGATGGGCTTACAATATCGGAAGCCAACCACACATGGTCTAAATGTCCGAATAACCGACAAAAGACTCTTTTTGAACGATCTAGTCGGTTATTCACAAAACATTCCTTGTCTTGCAACTCCACCTTCCGTGCCTTCCTCTCTCTGCATGGCGCTAGCCATCCGGGCAACACCTCATAAGATTTGTCCCAATCCCCAAACACATTCACAATAGCCATTTGTTTTGCCTTCCAAGCCTTTCGGTATGAAACTTGGTAACCAAATTGACTTCGAATCCGTTCAATAATTAATGATACGGGCGCATCGGGTTTTGTTCTGACTAACTCCAAAATGCAAAAGCAGATCAAACGAGAGTCCAACTTCCGGTGATCTAATGACATAGATGGGCTTACGCAACTATGAGGTCCATTATATTTCTGTAATCCGCCACGTATTCGACCTCCCGCTTTGTATGGCTCTAAGTCTCCAACTACAACCTTCGTCGAAGTTAGGGCATTTGGCAAGTGAATCTTCGTGAATCGAGTCTTCAATATTGTACTTTTGATGCCTGTGAATGGAATATTGTTTGAGAGCTAACTTCACTGAGAATCTTTTGATGGAAATTGCAAGCCAACATAGAATTCATCACCCATGCTCCAAGTCCCACGAGTGTCTAACTCGGCAAGTTATCGGGATTATCCAATGCATCCCGGTTAATTTGAGAAAACCGAGGGCATGGTGGCACAAACACTGATTCAGCTACGGAGGCATAAATATGGATTGAGGAGCAATCGCCAAAGGAACACTGTAAATTTTGTTCGGCATCAAAGTTTTTCGCCTCTATGTCGAACCCGAATCGTCGCCCTCAAGAACCAACTTGTTCTTCGTCTTCACTTGACTCCCATCGCATCTCCGACAAGTGGGTTATCGTGTTCAACCATTGCACCACCAATAAGGATCATATTGCATGACTCAACTTGATTAGACGGACCAACTTGAGATTCGGTTTCACCGGAGCTTGACATGCTCTTCTTGCCCACTTGTTTCTACCTCCACATACAACTCCATAGATGCCATGTTCGGAGTTTGTGAAAGAATCTATCATGTACTTTAGATCATCATCGTCTCTTCTATTGGAAGCCCTACTCATCTCCACGGATTGAAGCATTGCGGACACCGATAGACAACTTTTGACACATGTTGGTTTGCTTGAAGCCTCAACTTTGAATGGATCTTAGTTTTCAACCCATCCAAAGTCATGTATTTGTGATCATGATAAGCCAGGAGGAGGACCTCGATACATGACACCCTCTTCACCATCATACATTGTCCCATTCAAGTAAATATGCACATTTAGCGATTTTGTCATGTTAACTCCAATTCGAACAATAACAATTCAACACATTTGTAGAGATTAAACATCAATTACAATATTCAATACGTTATTTATGTAAAAAAAAAATTTCTAAACTCGAATATCTTGAATTAAGCTACATTTACTAATGTAAATCATGTCAAAGATATATATCCTACTAGATTACCTATAAATTAATTATCTATATAATTTAAATTACATATCATACAACTTCATTATTCATTAGTCAATACAAATATTAAACTATAATAATAATACATTATAACTAACACTAACTTAGTAAAAAAGTAATCAATAAATAATAATTAAACTATTTAACTATTGAAAGAAATACTTACTAATGAAGGAATATAATTTAAATACAAACAATGATCCGACATAGTCGTAAAATGAGAGACTTCGAGTGTTTAAATAAGAAATTTGTAGAGACATGAGAATTTAGGAAAATGTGAGAATGTCGCGAGTTTAAAGTGGGAATATATATCATTATAAATTAATAATCAATGGCGTTTTTGGTTCCAAGGCCACCAGGGATGATCTTATAGTGGCGCATCCACGTCTTGCGTGCCAGCGTGTTGGCGATTTACCTCGTGGACGCGTCTGCACTTAAAATTAATAAGCCAATATAAAAAAGTTAATATAAGTTTAAAATAACTTTTGATAAATAGTTAAAAAAAGACAATTTGATAAATAATTAAAAAAATAATAATTTGATAAATAGTTAAAAAAAATGACATTTTGATAAATAATTTTACTAAAAGTAGCAGTTTAGTAAAAAAGCCATTATAGTATATATAGAAATAAAAAATATGATTGTTTGTTAACAAGTTAAAAGTTATTGGGTTGGATACAAGAGAACTCTATAGAAGAGAGTTCCAACAGTAAAATCATAAATTGAAGAAATCATCCAACAAACTTAACGTGCAACAAAAGATAAGGATAAAAATTGTTTTTGACTCTGAAATATTATTATAAAAAAATAATAATAATAAAAATACAAGAAAACCTAAGCCACACTTATACTTCAGAGGATCTTAGATCCTGAATGGATTTGAGGATATTAATTTAACGAAATGGCTCTTCGCAATGACAATTGACAAGGGTATGTTTTGACTAGAATAGATTTTCAAGCTTCAACGTAATTGATGGATGAGAATCACCACAGAAAATGGGACAGATAATCCACGTCCGTCTGACAACAAAAGTCTCTCTCGACTTTCCCCATTATTCTCAAAAGCTTCCAAGCACAAACCAATGACCCTGGCTTGGAATCATCAACAGCTGTGATTGCAGATTGATTAATGCAGTGACTAGGATTAGGAACTTCCTGATGCATCCTCACCTTCCTCAGTGCTTAATTTTCAGAGAACGCACTGCACATGTCAATAAAGCCTTTATTGCAGGGGACCAAAAAGAAGAGACACATGTCCCCTTTAACCTAAACTTCACTAATTTGGACGCTTAACTACAACAGGACTCCTGACATGGTACTTGCCATCGGTCCAATCCAAGCTCCCAAATAAATAATCAGCCTTGTTCTTCTGAAGTGAACTCAAGGTCAATGTCACTCTGAATTCCTTTTTTTCCCCCTTTTCCTTGAAGCTCAGTACGTTAGGCTCAACTGAAACTGTAACTTCAGGAGGTGCCTCGATGAGCACTCTATATGTGCTTGGGGATCCAACATTGGTAAGAGTACGAGTAACAGTCAGAGAGCGTCCAAGGTCCAAGTGAGGAATTGTGATTGTTGGGTAATTGAAATCAGCTAAATTGAATGACTTTGGGCAGGTGTAAGGCTTGGCGTAGAACAACTTAATAGTGGAACTGTTGTAGCCATGACCGCACAAGAAGTTCAAATAATCAGTAGTATTCAGGTCGTATACAAGTCCCGGGTCTGCTGCAGCATTTGGTTGAATGTGCCCTGCACCATAGGCAAATGGAGTTGCCTCCTCCAGTAAATGATCCAGCACTGGCCTTCCGGAGTTATCTTGTGTCGTTGCTGTAAAAGGCATGAATTTTTTATATTTAGAGGGTATGAGAAATTGAATGCCATAATCTTAGATGTGCAAAAGTAAAACTGTGTAATGTACCTGTGGTTACGATTGCTGACTTAATAGCTGCTGGACTCCAATCAGGATGAAGTCCTTTGAGCAGCCCAGCAAGGCCAGAAACATGAGGACATGACATTGAAGTGCCAGACAAAATATAGTAAGGAGGTGAAGATGATATGGATTGAGAATAAGCGGCAATGATGTTGACTCCTGGTGCAGTGATGTCATGTTGACTCCTGGTGCATTGATGTCAGGCTGAAATATAAACCAAAAATTATAATTGCCCAATCACCTCAGATTAAAGATCAACTAAAGGGTGATTATATTAAGCCATAGTGAACCTTGAGAATGGCTGGCTCAATGGCATTGGGCCCCCTTGATGAAAATGCAGCTACAGTAGGAGCTGGCTTTATACCCAATTCCGTTTTCACTGAAATGTCCACAGCCACAGGAGACCTGCATCATTATCAAATATGCATAATATAAAATGCTATTATATGAATAAGCTTCAAACTAGGAAGAGTTCAACAAGGCAGGAGTATGAGGAAGAAAGTTACTTAGTGCGGTTGATGTAAGTAAGAATGTAATTGCCATCCGTGAAGTTAACATGTGAAGCAGGAATCAACTCTGGATCAAATCTAAATATAATTTCATTCTTTGCGTCCTTGCTGTTAGCCACAATCACTCCAATAGCGCCTGTATTAGCAACTTGGACAGCCTTGCTAAGTATTTCATCGTTATCACCATCTTCACTAAGACAGACCAATATTTTCCCCCTCGCCTTATTTGGATCAAGAGCTCCAAGCTCGCAACCAAGGCTACAACAACAATTGACAAGGTAGTTTAAGAGCATAATTTGTGTCGGCGAGGTGATAAGAGAATATTCACAAGAGAAAAGTAATTAATGAAAGGTCATATTGGTATAAGTATTCTTACGCCTCTGTAGCAGATGCACCGACAGCTTTAGCATCAGCCCCACTGATCAATGGGTACAACTTCTGAGATGGTAAGCCAGACGCAGAAAGGCTTTCTCCCTAACAATAAAAGAGGTAAGGAAAATGAAAACAAAAAGTGATATAGGTTTTCATAAAACGAAAAAGGTAAGGTGTAATAGACAATATAATATACCTTGA
This sequence comes from Ormosia semicastrata, assembly GCA_029884595.1. NCBI lineage: Eukaryota > Viridiplantae > Streptophyta > Magnoliopsida > Fabales > Fabaceae > Ormosia > Ormosia semicastrata. Next base: position 10,403,277 of record JAQQTO010000043.1, read on the forward strand.
TGATTTTCTTGTCACCAAGCGTAACATAACTAGTGAACTCTCTATCAAGTGTGCTAGCTGCAACTGTGACAACCCATGGTTCCACGTTGGTTACAGTAGCAGAATATGGTCCTGAATTTCCAGCTGAACTCACTACAATTATGCCGTTAGCAACTGCATGGAAGGACCCTATGGAAATACCACTTTTAGAAAATTCCGAGGGATTTCCACCCAGAGATATCGAAATCACATCAACCCCATCACTTATGGCAGCTTCAAAACCAGCTAAAATGTCTGCATCATAACATCCACCCCCACTTGATGCGAACCAGCACACTTTATAGGTTGCAACACGGGCCTTTGGTGATCCACCGCTTGCTGTTCCATTGCCAATGCCAAACACACTAACTCCAGGAACAAAATTACCACCAGCAGTTGATAAAGTATGTGAACCATGACCTTCATTGTCACGCGCACTATTAAACGTTTCACCGGATTCGTCCCTAGCAGTGCCCAGATAACCTTTATAAAAATATCTTGCTCCAATAAGCTTCCTACATATTTTTAATATTTTTATTACAGGGTATTGTTTGGAGGAATTATAGCAAGAGTAAAAAGAATGAACCCGTTGTACAAAACAAAACAAAAAATAATGAACCTGTTGCAGTGAAATTTATCTGAATTATTTTTATCAGTTTGACAGATTCCACGCCACCTTTTTGGGACTGGCCCTATCCCTTCATCACTAAAACTCTTGGATTCAGGCCAAACACCTATCACATGTCATAGCACGTCAATAAAAAGAGGGTGAGCATTGGGCATGAAAAATTGAATTTTTTTTAAAAAAAAACCTTGCAATTGATGGAAGAATATTCAAAGCATCATATTAAGTATTAACAAGAGCAAAAAAAATTGTTTGAGTTTAATAGTGAATCTATTAGATATAGGGTGATTGATCAGAAAACAAAAAATGTTATCACATAGAGGAAAATAAATATATTGCAAGAAGAAAAGGCAAAATAAATCATTTTTTTTATACTGAAGGTAAAATAAATCATTACGGTTGATGACTTGACATGCTTCATTCAAAACTAAATTCTTGGTCACTTGTTACAATGTGCTGTTGTAGTAGTATCTTACTAACTTTAATTATTTAGTGGTCCAAGGTAAAAAGGCCAGTGTAATTGAAACAATAATTTAGGTAGACATTATAGTTTCCAAATAGTTTTGTGAAACAGAAAACTGGGTGTTGGCCTCCTGGGTGTTACGAGAAAGATCACTACCATTAAGTTAGTAAACTAAAATTTATATAAAGTAATTTAAAATTAATGGCAGAGGTTCTTCTTAAAATATGTATTAATTGTACTTTATGAATAATTTAAAATTTCTCATAATTGTTAAACTTGAGTTTGTTTGTTTTGGCATATGATAATTGACAACATATGGCCAAATCAAATCAATAAATGAAAATCGAACTTATCAAGTTTACTTGGATTACGATTAGTTGAGTTTAGATATAATTTTTAGATTGAGCTGATTTGGATTGGGTGATTGAGTCTACATTTTTTAACTCATTTGAATTTTTTTTAAATGACATTGATTTATAATATTATAATTTTGTAAAAATAATATTATTTTATATTAAGATATTCATAAGAAATATAAAATTAAAGTTATTCTTAAATAGGTTGGTTTAGGTTAAAATTAGATAGTCAAAAGAGGTGACAAATAGATAAATTGATTTGATTTTGTATTAGATTATAATAGATGGATTCAAAATAAATTATTAATCTATTTAAGATTCATTATAAAATGTTTAATACTATTCAATCTATCCATGATCTAATTTAATGAATAGATATTCAATTCAATCCATTAATTCATTTTAATGGATTAAATGAATAGATATCCAATCCATTCATTAAAAAAAATTATCTCTAAAATTTTTATTCTATCTCTAAACATTTTCATTCTCTTTCTAAAAAATTTTCTCTTTCTAAATTTTTTTTTCTCTCTTAAAAAATTCTCTTTAAAAATTTTTTTCTCACTTTAAAATAGTCTATTTCTCTTAAAAAACTATTCTAATGTCTAAAATATTTCTTTCTTTCTAAGAAATTTCATTCTCTCTAAAAAATCAATTTGTTCTCTAAAAATTTCTTTCTCTAAAAAATTTTATTCTCTCTAAAAAATATTTCTTTCATGCTCTAAAAAATCTCTTTCTAAAAAATTAGATTACAAGAATTTAGTATTCATTAATTAAAGAATGAAATAACATATGCATTTGATATTCATTGAATTGATTTTTAATTGGATATTTATTGGATATCTAATGCATGTTTTAGTTGGATTACTAATTATTCATAGTTAAATTTAATCCATTAAATCTAATTTAATAAAATATATTATTTTAATTAAATGAACTAGATCAGTTTTAATATGAATGAATTAAGTAAATTAAAATTTAATGAATTTTATTATCAAGCCTAAGTGAAACTGATTAAAGTCATGTTGGTTTGGGTTGAAAGAAAATCAAACAGACTACCCAACACAACTTAGGTTAGTTTAGGTTGGGTTAGTTAGGTCATTAAATTAAATCAAACCCATATTCACCTTCAAGACGTGTTAAATAGTAGGAAAAATCTGTGTAAATCAATAACATATCATCAAATAGTTCAAACCAAGTCTTGTAAGGTGGATGAGATGCATCGGCATAAAGAGAATTTTCATCCTTCATTACCTGTGTCTAAATTTGCAATAATGACATCTTCACCAAATCCCTTGCTCCATATTGAGTCATTTGGAATTACACCATTTCTCTCTAATCCAAGGAAATCCCAAGAGTGGGTCGTGTGTAGTTTTCGTCTCTTGTTTAAGAAAACTGATACTACATTCGGATGCTCTGCACCAATAAAAAAACACCAGTTAAAAAATTCATGTAAGTAACTATTTATAAAATGTCCATAGTGTGCATTATGCAAAGGATAAATTTGAGAGAAAAGTATGAATTCGAACTACATACTTGCAACCTTCGCTGCTTCATCTTCATCAAGTATTGCAGCAAAGCCATTGATATATCTATCATAAGAGTAAAGTATTGCATCTTTGGCCTTCTCGGTGCTGTGTAATAAAATACATCCCATTAGTTCATTGGTTTTGCCACCAGATAATTTCATGGACATGTGGTTAAATTCTATACCTTCCAACATATGATCCAAGTAACTCATAGTGAGAGTTCGTGACAGATTCAACATCCTCAGATGAAGGGTTTGGACCAAAAGAATGTGATCCTAAGTATACAATATAGGTCTAACAAAACAAAACATGAATGATTATTAGGCCACGTTTAAACATTCAAATATGAAAATTAAAACAAAGAACTTCAACGAACACCAAGATGAGCAATGGCTATAATAATAAGCTTTCCACCATCACAAAAAACTCATAACCATTTTCATGGTTAGAAATCAGAAAACTAGTGAATAGTGATAGATGAAGCTTGACACAGAGCTTGCCTGTTTGATTGCTTGGGAAGGTTCTTGCAGCAGAGAGCAAAGAAGAAGTGACAATAGCACATGATAAATGGATGACGACATTGTGCTCATCAAGAATGATGTATAAGAAAAGATGTGCAAAGGGTCTATGCTTTCCTTTGCTTATATAACCCTGCTGTGTGACTGCTTCTGAAACCAAATCAATCTCCTCATGTTAACAACCATTAGCCATTCCAATGGAGCCAACAAAGTTAGAAAAATCAATCAACATTTTCCAAAATATTTTTGGTAAATAAAGAAATTGAATGAATTATGGCAAAATAATTTTTTTAAAGTAAAAAATAATGGAAAAATATGGGCAAAAATAATCAATATATGAACTCAACTGTTAATGAAAAATCTTTGAAATGATAACATAGGTAAAATTTAATCTATTTCATATTTTTTTTAGGTAAGAAATTATAGCAATATATATATATATAAAATCAGTGTTTGTACCCGTGTGGGTAATTAATAATTTTTTTTTTGTTGAAGTAATAAAAAATATAATTAAACGGTGCTGGTAAACATTCCGGGTGAGTAGATCTCGGATGCACCCGACTCTCTTATTCAATATGTATGTTTCTATTTTAAAAAGAAAATGAAATAAATATACTAAGCCATAATTTATATTGTACGGGATCCATTCGGTCTCCTATGTCCGGGTTCTTTAACAGTTCTCATAATTAAAAAGTATTTTGTATTCGAAACGATTTAAATAAATTATATTTCAATTAATTTTATTATGTATTTATATAAAAAATTTATTCCCGTTATATAGACATTAGTTAATAGATTTTTTATTTATAAAATTATTAAAGATGTAATTAAAATATAACTATAGTAAAAATATTTACTAAATTTACTTTTGAATAATTTTATAATGTATTTATATAAAGTTTTCATTCTACTTTGGGAAAGACATTTCTTAACCACCAGCTTGAAATTGTATGAACAATTTGTTGCACAAAAAAATTATAAAGTTTTCATCATGTGATTTAGATATTAAATAGTGAATTTTTCATTTATGTAGTTATTGAAAATATAGTTAAAAGCTAATTCGTAGTAAAAACATATTTAATAAATTAGATCTTAATTAATTTTATTATCTATTCATGTATCACTTTGGTGATGTAGATGTTAATATAATTTCATATAAATTTTTTCACAATATAATGTAGATGTATTTTTGTTAAATAAAGAAATTGAATGAATTATGACAAAATAGATTTTTTAAAGTAAGAAATCATGAAAAATATGGGCAAATAATCAATATACGAACTCATCAATTGTTAATTAAAAAATTGTTGAAATGATAACAGAGGTAAATTTTAATCTATGTCACATTTTTTTAAGGTAAGAAATCTTAGAAAAATCTAAGCAATAACTTATCTATCTATATCTAGATATATAAATAAAACTGACATGAAAGACAATTAAATAATAGATCAGGATTCTCTCCTGTTAAGTAAAAACACGAAAGTATCTTAACCTTAAAAATGTTTTATTTTATGATAAAATAAAATTTGTAAATATAACTTGATAAATTTGAGTCATTAGATCAATAACAACATCATCTCTTATTTTTACCCAACAAGAAAGAATCTTGATCATTAAATAATAGTAGCGTTTGTACCTGTGCATGCATAGTGTAATTAATATAATTTTTATTTTTGAAGTAATAAAAAATATAATTAAAGGGTGTTGCTAAACATCCTGATTTAATAGATTTTGGATGCACTTGACTCTCTTATTCAATATGTAGTGTTTCTAGTTTAAAATGAAAATGAATTAAATATATACCATGTCACATTTTATATTGTCCGGGATCCATTCGGTCTCCCACGTCCAGGCTCTGTAACATTTCTCATAATAATAAAAAAATTATATTGAAAATGATTTAAATAAATTATATGTATAAATTTTTTGAATAGTTTTGTAATGTATTTGCAATTATATCTGTAATAAAAATATTTAATAAATTAACTTTCGAATAGTTGTGTAATGTATTTATATAAAGTTTTTATTCCACTATGAGAAGGACTTTTCTTGACTTCTATTTTTAACTTTAAATTGCATGAACAATTTATTGCAAAAAAAAAAATTATAAAATTTTTATCATGTGATGTAGATATTAAGTAGTAGAATTTTTATTTATGTAGATATTAAAAATATAGTTAAAAGCTATTTTGTAGTAAAAATATATTTAATAAATTTGATCTCAATTAATTTTATTATCTATTCATGTATCACTTTGGTGATGTAGATGTTATTACATTTTCATATAAAGTTTTTCACAATATAATGTAAATGTGTTTTTGTAATTAAATAAAGAAATTGAATGAATTATGGAAAAATAATTTTTTTAAAGTAAGAAATCATGGAAAAATATGGGTAAATAATCAATATATGAACTCAATTGTTAATGTAAAATCTAATCTAAAAATTGAAATTTTGGAAAATGATAACATATATATAAATCTAATCTATGTCATTTTCAACCATTAGTTTCACTTTTATTTAATTTTTTCAACCATTAATGAAAGTAAAAATTTTTGGAGAAATCTGAGCAATAACTATATATATATAAGTAAAACTGCCATTAAAGGCTATTAAATAACACTACTAATTAATTATTAAATTAAATATCATATGAAAATAAAATATAAATTTAAAATTTTAACTATGAGATTAAATATCATTTTAATTAATTATTAAAAATTAAAATTGCCTTGAAAGGAGATTAATAACACTACTAATTAAATATGAAATTAAATATCATGTTAAAATAAAATATTGTATAAGTAAAATTGTCTTGAAAGGTAATTACTAACATTACTAATTAACTATATAACTGAATATCATATTAAAATGACATAAAAAATTTCACTATTAAATTTCAAATTTAAATTCTTTTTTTAATTAATTATGCATATCCCCTTTATAATTTTAAATATTTTTCTCTCTTAATCTATCTTTTTATAGATTCTATCTAAATTAATTAATTGATTAATATATATATATATATTCTTTCTAATTTTAAACATTTTTTTAATCTTTTAATCTATTTTTATTTAGATTTTATCTAAATTTTAATTTTTTTTTTTTACAAATCACGATATACTTGTTAGTTTCAATCAATCAATCATCATCAATAATAATAATAATAATAATAATAATAATAATAATATAAGGAGAGAATTCATATATGAAATCCAAAAAAAAAAAAAATATACTGCTATGTGATAAGTTCAAATGATGACACTTATTAATTTGTACTAATGTAGGTGAATAACGGGGAGATTAAATCTCACCCTCTATTAGTCATAAAACAATAATGTAAATAAAATTTTTTAAAACTGAATTTATTAGTTAATATATATATTTTAAAAATCAATACTAATTGTTAACATATATCTCTCTAAAACTAACCCTCTTTGTTAGCATGTGCCTCTTAAAAACAAATCCTATTATCATATCTATTAGCAAGTAAAATGCAATTTTATTGTATTAAAAATCAATCCTACCAAGTGAGTTGAGAAAATTAATAGGACAAAAGCATATTATTAGAATAATTGCCTTATCTATGTTTGTTATTATTTTTATTTTATCCTTTTCACATTTAAGGTTACAAGTTTTTTATTAAGGTTAAGGTTAAAATGTTTTTAAAACTATTATGAAGACAAAATATATCTTTATATGTTATTAGGATATCCATTTTAAAATATTCATATATATACCTGATATTAATAATTTCATAAAAATAAAATATATTTGTGCTACACTGCCATAAAATATATTCTTAAAAATATATCTTAACAATTCTACTAATAAAAATATATAAAATAAAAGAAAAGGCAGTTATATTATATAAAAAAGTTATAAAATTCTAAAAATATGTTTATTATTTCCTTTAAAATAAACAATTTTTATTATAATAGGTTACGATTAGTTACATCTAATTTATATAATCGATTATAAAATATTGAAATGACATACTCTCACGTAGCAAACTCAAATAACAACATATATAAGTTTTATTGAAGCATATAAATGTTAGGTGAAACTATATTTCATTATTAATAATTTTAAAATAATTAATGTGATTAAAAATAATTTTAAAAGTAAATTTTATCTCTTACCAGCCAATAACAACAATTAAAATTTAAATTATGTCAAGTTCCTCCAAACAATGATTGAATGAAACAAATTTTAAAACATAATACTAAGGTGTAATAAACATGAATAATGTTATTGATTTACTGCTTTTGAATTAGTACGGTTAAAGGCAAGTCAAGCAGCACTGAAGAATAGTGTCCATTATACTACAAAGAGTGGTATAATGTCCATTCCTCCTCTGTTTCTTTGAAAATTGGGGTAGTTTAGGATATTTAACTATTAGCTCAAGTTTTAACTAAAGAGTGGTATACAACGCGAAAGCATGAGTACTTTGACGTGTTATTGATTTTGTAATTATTGATTTTTATCCATGGTTGAGCACTTTTCCTTTCACGAATTATTGGAAATTCTGGAACTCAAGATCATTTCAAACTTTCTCAACGTGTTTTTTTTACCTTATTTATTTTTTTGTGAATATATAAATACGTTATTCTTAGTGAACGAATTCTTAGAGTCTCATTCATGCAAAAATTAACTCCTAGTTTTGACTTTTGATAGTTGTACAGAATAGCAAATCGGTTTGTGATATTTTTTAGTTGGTCCACATGGATAATAACTTAATGGATGAGATCAAACACCAACAGATATTTAAGACTAGTAAATATTTAAGCCAAACAAATTTAACAATATTTTTTAGCTGGATGTGCAGTATGCAGCAGTTACAAAAGCAACAACTGGAAAATGTAAGCTAAACGAACATTAACTTTGATTTATTCTCTTCTCAATTTTCAGATAACTTATGCACACGACAATAAAACCTTTATTGTAGAGGGGAAAGAAAGAAGAGACATCCATTTAAATTGTTGGCAGGAAAATGCAGCATCAACCTAGACTTCACTAATGTGGATACTTAACTACAATAGGGACTCCTGACATGGTGTTTGCCATCGGTCCAATCCAACCCCCCAAAGAAATAATCAGCCTTGTACTTTTTTAGTGGCCTCAAGGTCAATGTGACTCTGAATTCCTTTTTTTCACCCTTTTCCTTAAACCTCAGAACGTTTGGCTGAACTGAAACTATAACTTCTGGAGGTGCTTTGATGCGCACTCTATATGTGCTTGGGGACCCAACATTGGTAACAGTACGAGTAACATTCAGAGGATGTCCAAGCTCTAAACGAGGAATTGTAGTTGATGGATAATTGAAATAAGCTAAACTGTAGGACTTTGGACAAGTGTAAGGCTTGCCATAGAACACTTCAATCAGGGAACTGTTGTAGCCATGACCACACAAGAAGTTCAAATAATCAGTAGTATTCAGGTCATATACAAGTCCAGGGTCCACTGCACTATTAGGATGAATGTGCCCAGCACCATAGGCAAATGGAGTTGCCTTGTCCAGTGATGAATTCAGTATTGGTCCACCAGAGTTATCTTTGTTAAAAAATATTGGATTATTTTGTTTTATTGTTTATTAAGGGTAGAATAGTTTTTTTTTCCTTTTCTTGTTTAGCCTATATATAGTCTCTTTCTATTTAGGTTAAAATATCTTTTGGTATTTGATTACATTATGCAGTATCAATGAATCCCTAGCCTCCTCTTTACAAATTAATGTTTTGGCTGGGGGTTTGCAGGAGGCAGCGCGCCCCTTCCAAGGTTCGGGGCGAAGCCCCAAAATTTTGTGTGTGGAGTGACCATACAATTTCGAGAGGGTATTCGCTCAATTTCTTCAATTTGGTATTTCATTTTCCTTTAGCTTTCTTTGTTCTCTGATTATGGCTACTAAAAGAGACGATTTGCTTCAGTCTGTGAGTGTGAGATTTGTTCGCTCTTTTTGCTTAAAGAATTAGTTTGGTCGCACTTGTAGTATAGCTAGGAGTCAGATATCGTTCCCACGAGAAAAAACGTTAAATTAAGTGCTAAGTATAAACCAATAATTCAAGTACTTCTATTCAAGGACTTATAAATTGGAAAATTTATGTATTTATTAATTATAAGAACTTAAAAACTATTAGATTGATGTTAGAGTTGATATTTCGAGAATAGGGATTCCTTTTTCACTTCCTATTTCAATTGATAACAAGTAATCCCTACGAGTAATATAAATGAAATGGCTAGGTTAGCTTGGGAATCACAATTAGTTAAAAGCCTATATCTAGGTCAATTAACCCAGCTTCCATTACCTAACATGAGAACTAGTGTAAATCCACTCATTACGATCTATTCCCAACTAATTACTATACATAGTCAATAGGTATATTTTTATCCTATTAACGAATCATTGCATCCAACCCAATTGAATGAAATAGAACATGCATCAATCATATATATGATCTTAAATCCAAATTCTTATGTCTAGGTTCATTAAATTTAAACAAATCAATTGAAAGCTGATCAGACTATCAAAGCATTAAGCACTATATAATTGAACAAAAACCAAATCATGTATATAACTCAAAGGATTACAAGATTAATCAATATCCATAGGAAGATCCAAAGAAAAACCCTATAACAGCCTAGCCAGATATGACAAACGAAAATATATCAAGAATAATCATAGTCATGGAGATGGAGATAAGAAAGGAGAAGAAAAGGGAAGAACAAAGCTTAAGGAGATGATCCTTCAAGTTTCAATCCTCCACCAATGTGAAGAAAGCCTCAAATCTTGGCTACTTCTGCTTCTTTTCTACCCAAAATCGTAAACCCTAGCAACTGTATTCTGTTTCTGATTATCTTCTCTGGAAAAACTAATAGAACAGCATTTATAGGCGAAATTAACATCTGTGCGCCGCAACCCTCATCTCTTTGCGCCGTGGCCCTCCTCAATTAGGTCACTGGGGCCACCGCCCTCACTAATTGTGCGCTGCGGCCCTGAAGCCCCGGGTTGAAGTACTGGGATGTTGCTGATGCACCAAGCGCCGCAGCCCTCATGAGTGTGCGCCGCGGCCCTTTGATCTTGGATGCTCCATATGCTTTTTCACCCTATGCTAGGCCTTTACTTGCATCTGTTTATCCATTTTGAACCCACCTTCATTTAAGAATTCACCCAGTTAAGCTCAAGTGCACATTCTACTTAATTCATCAAAGACTTGAAAAGATTTGCTCAAAAGCAGACGAAAGACATCAATCATGAAATTGAATGAAAATAAAGCCAAAGTTTTCAATTCATGCCTCAAAACAAGGACTAAGAAATCCATAAAACGCACATATAGGAGGCAGAAATAACTACATTTTAAGGAGTTATCAAGGTTGAATGGAAAGAATTATTCGTATTGGAGTTATGTGATGAGAAATATTCTTAAGGGCAAAAAGATGTGGGGATATGTTAGTGGAACTTCTGTGAAACCTAGGAACACTGATGAGAGGTATGTTGCTTTGATAGATACCAGGGAAGTAAATAATGCAAAAATTATTACTTGGATTAACAATTCTGTTGAGCATTCCATAGGTACACAGTTGGCGAAGTATGAGACAGCAAATGAGGTTTGGGATCATCTACAAAGGTTATTCACTCAATCAAATTTTGCAAAGCAATATCAATTGGAGAATGATATACGAGCTCTTCAGCAGAAGAATATGAGTATGAGTATTCAGGAATTTTATTATAGTATGATAGATCTTTAAGATCAATTGGCTCTTACAGAATAGGCAGAATTAAAGGCATGTGGTGCCTATATTGCTTGTAGAGAACAGCAATGGTTGGTACAGTTTTTAACTACACTTTGCAGTGATTTTGAAGGACTTAGAGGTTCAATTTTGCATTGTTCTCCCCTTTCTTCTGTTGACTTAGTTGACAGTGAGTTATTGCCTGAAGTAATACGTCTTAAGTCTAATTCTGAAAAGGGAATTCTTTCTACTTCTAATCATTCTGTTTTAGCAGTACCTTCTAAGCCACTCTCTAATAATCAGAACAAGCCTTACACAAGGGTTGCCATCGACGAGTACAGTTTCTGTAAGCAGAAAGGTCATTGGAAGGCTCAGTGTCCTAAGTTGAGACAGCAGAACCAATCGCAACAACAATCTCAAGCTTGAAAGCCTGGCAACCAGTCACAATCTAATGCTTATAAATCACCTCAGGGTTACAAACCACCACATTAATATACTGCAACAGTTGTTTCATCAGGTTTTTTCACCGATCCTAGTACTCTGGATGAACAATTTTAGAAGTTTCTCTCCTTACAACCACAAGCTATGTCTGCTTCTTCTTCCGTGGGTCAGTTGCCTCATAGTTCTTCACGTATTTCACATTCTGTATGGGTCTTGGATTCTGGTGCTTCACATCATATGTCTACAGATTCTTCATATTTTGCTTCTGTGTCTCCTTCGTCTTCTATTCCTGTCATGACTGCTGATGACACTCCTATGCGTTTAACAGGTGTTGGTTCTGTTGCCACACCTCACTTGTCTCTCCCTAATGTTTATCATATTCTGAATCTCAAATTAAATCTTGTTTCTGTTGGTCAGTTATGTGATTCTGGTAATTTAGTCACCTTTTTTTCTTCTTCTTTTTATGTGCAAGATCTAAAATCTCAGAAGCTGATTGGGACAGGCCGTAGGAAGGGAGGACTATATATTTTGGATGAGTTAAAAGTACCAGTTGCTGCTGCTACTAGTGTTGATTTGTCTTCTTTTCGTTTGAGTCATTCTTCTTCTAGTTTTTACTTATGGCTTTCTCGTCTAGGTCATGTTTCACCTTCTCCTTTGAGATTTTTGGCATCCACAAGGGCTTTAGGAAATTTACAAACTTGTGATATTTCTGATTGTAGTGGATGTAAACTGGCAGAATTTTCAGCTTTACCTTTTAATTGAAGTATTTTTGTTTCTTTTTCTCGATTTGATTTGATTCATTATGATGTATGGGGACCTTCTCCTGTTGCCACAAAAGGAGGGTCACGATATTATGTTTCTTTTATTGGTGATCATACTCATTATTATTGGGTTTATTTAATGAAACATCGTTCTGAATTCTTTGAGATATATACAACCTTTCGAACTCTTGTCAGAACTCAACATTCTACTGTTATCAAATGTTTTAGGTGTGATTTGGGTGGGGAATACACTTCTAATAAATTTTGTGAGTTGTTTGCCTTAGATGGAACTATTTACCAAACTTTGTGTACAGATACTCTTGAGCAAAATGGTGTTGCTAAAAGAAAACATAAGCACATTGTTGAAACTGCTCGTTCTCTCTTATTGTCTGCTTCTGTTCCTAATATGTTTTGGGGTGAAGTTGTTCTTATTGTTGTAGGTTTGATTAATATTATTTCATCTTCTCATATTTCAAGTTTGTCTCCTTTTAAAAAGTTGTATGGGTATGCTCCTAATTATTCTTTCTTTAGAATTTTTGGTTGTACTTGTTTCGTTCTTCGTCCTCATGTAGAACACAGCAAGTTGTCCTCTCGATTTGCTATTTGTGTCTTTCTTGGTTATGGTGAAAGTAAAAAAGGGTATCGTTGTTTTGATCCAATAACTCAGAAACTTTATGTGTCTCGTCATGTTGTTTTTATCGAGCATATACCTTTCTTTTCTATTCTATCCACTACTCATAGCTTGACTAGATCTAATCTTATTCGTATAGATCATTTTTCTAAGGATTCTGATAATTTGTCATCTCAGGTTCCTAGTACTTCAAATACCCCTTCTCCAAGTACTGACACTTTACTCTCTGACACACCTGAAGCTCCCTCTTATCCTATGGTCCCTCAAGCTCCGTCTGAGATTATGGATTCACCTCTACATTAATCCATACACATTTGTAAGACCACAAAGTTACCAGATTTTGCTTATTCTTGTTATTCTTCATCTTTTTCTTCCTTTTTAGCTTCTATTCATGGTCTCTCTGAGCCCTCTTCCTTTAAAGAGACAATTCTTGATCCTTTTTTGGCAACAAGCTATGGATAGGAACTTTCTGCTTTGCATAAGACAGGTACTTGGGACTTGGTTCCTCTACTTCCTGGTAAGAGTGTTGTTGGTTGTCGTTGGGTGTATAATATCAAGATTAATTTTGATGGATCTATTGAGCGATACAAAGCTAGGTTGGTTGCAAAAGGGTACTCTCAACAGTATGATATGGATTATGAGGAGACATTTGCTTTAGTTGCAAAAATGACTACTATTCGTACTCTTATTATAGTAGCTTCGGTTCGTCAGTGGCATATCTCTCAACTTGATGTTAAAAATGCCTTCTTGAATGGAGATCTTTAAGAAGAAGTCTATATGGCACCTCTCCTGGTGTTTCACATGATTATGAGTATGTTTGCAAGTTCAAGAAAGCGTTATATAGTCTCAAACAAGCACCTCGTGCTTGGTTTGAGAAATTTTCTGTTGTGATCTCTTCGCTTGATTTGCTTCTAGTAGTCATGATTCTGCTCTTTTTGTTAAGTGCACTGATGTAAGTCGTATCATTTTGTCTTTATATATTGATGACATGATTATTACCGGTGATGATATTGATGATATTTCAGTTTTGAAGACATAGTTAGTTAGATAATTTGAAATGAAGGATTTGGGTTCTCTACGATATTTCTTGGGTAATGAAGTAGCCTATGTTGGGAATCGCAGATACATCATGCAGTAGAAAACATAATTCTCACCAAGGATCCATGCGAAAAAGTCATAATCCGAGTTTTTAAAATTGTTTACCTATTGAAGCGTGATTAAGAGGAAGTGACGTGAATCACCAACACCGTAACAACGACGATGTCTCTGCGGTATCCACACGAACAGACTCACGAACGTCTAATGTCCGCAAATAGGAGTCTCACGTCTCTCACAGAGTGCTAGCTGCGAAGAGAAGAGAAGAAACCTGTCACTCACTCACTCACTTACTCTTTCTATAAGTGCGGCTAGGGTTATGTAATGTATATCTTAGTAGCCCCCTTAGCAGTACTATTTTATAATAGTGACTGTCTTAAATGAGTGTGAGCAGCAGCAGGGTAAGCTATGTAACCCTAAACTCATCTGTTATGAGTCCGGCCCATATTTGAATCCGAGTCCAACTTATATATATTGCTCCAATTTAGTCTACTCTATGTGTGTGACACTGTAGGTTCTCATAACGTTGGCAGTAATATTAAAATCTCATTTTAATATTACAAGCAGTGAGCGGTATCTAGCAACACATCGCTGCTACCCAAGTAATGATAATGTCAGTGATTTGACATAACATTTCCGTGACCAATGTTTTCGTGTCATTTAGTCCCTTTGTCAAAATATCTAGATTGAACACAAGGCATGAAATTCGTCACCCTTGTATAGTCCAATCCTTCGTTTCCTGATACTCGAGTAGACTTCGTAACAACAAATGAAATCAATATCTCATATTGACTCATTTGAGCATGGTCATGCATTTCGCAGTCTCACTCAATCATGGAACTCGAAGATATCGCTCCTGTTATGTAGGAGTGACAAATCTCATCTAGGTCACTCACATCCTATTGCATGATTCACGGTATGTCCAATAACTAACTTTATAATCACCTTGTTACACATGACGTTTGATGGTATTAAAACACACAACTCCTCATGTAGGAATAGTAGTGATTTCATGTCAAAGGACCACATACACCATTATCACTATGAGAATCGCTTATGACACTCACGTAACGATCCATGTAGCGTTCTCATGGCGGGTCGGTCCTATACATCATTACTCTAATATGTACCCATGTGATGACTTGATATCTCATATCCATGACCTGTGAGATGTGGTAATCAGTCTATGTACATACTAGTCTCAATATATTATTGTTGTCCTAATTAACAATCATACTTGACTAGGGACATTTAAGAATAGTGTTCTAATTTTATCCAATAGGATCTCACGATCAAGTCAACCATTTGATGTCCTATGACATCAAACTTACTATTCTAAGGACTTTATTATGTTTATTAAAAAGAACACAAATAAATGAAATGTCTCATATATTAAAATTAGCATAATAGAATATATGTAAATACAGACAAAATGTATCAACCTCTAGGGCATACACCAACAGCCTACTCACCCAGATGTTATTTTCTTTCTCAATCAAAATATGTTGCAGATATTATTGAGCAAGCTAGACTTACTGATAATAAGACTGTAGCTACTCCCATTGAGGTTAACGCAAAGTATTCTTCTTCTGATGGTTTACATTTGTCAGATCCTACTTTATACTGTACTATTGTTGGGAGCTTGGTATATCTTACTATTACTTGTCCAGATATTGCATATGTTGTTTATGTTGTTAGTCAGTTTGTTGCTTCTCCTACCACAGTTTATTGGGCAGTTGTTTTTCGTATTTTGCGGTATCTTCGGAGTACAGTCTTTCAGAGTCTTTTACTTCCAACCACTTCTTCCTTGGAGCTGCGTGCATACTCTGATGCTGATCATGGCAGTGATCCCATAGATCGCAAGTCTGTTACTAGTTTCTGTATCTTTTTGGGAGATTATCTTATTTTTTGAAAGAGTAAGAAACAATCTATTTTTTCTCAATCTTAAACCAAAGCAGACTATCATGCTGTGACATCTATTACCAAAGAGATTGTTTGGTTTTGTTGGTTACTTGCAGATATCGGAGTTTCTCTTTCTCATCTCACTCCTATGTATTGTGACAACCAAAGTTCTATTCAGATTACTCACAACTCGATTTTTCATGAACGAACTAAGCATATTGAGATCGATTGTCACCTTACTCGTCATCATCTCAAGCATGGCACCATTACCTTGCCCTTTGTTTCTTCTTCTTTACACATTGCAAATTTCTTTACTAAGTCGCATTCTATTTCTCATTTTTGTTTTCTAGTTGACAAACTCTCGATACTTGTAGCTGCCGCATTGTGAGTTTGAAGGGAGATGTTAAGAAATATTAGATTATTTTGTTTTATTATTTATTAAGGTTAGAATAGTCTTTTTTTTACTTTGTCTAGCCTATATATAGTCTCTTTGTATTTAGATTAAAACATCTTTTAGTATTTGATTACATTATGTAGTATCAATGAATCCATATCCTCCTCTTTACAAATGTTTTTGCATTTCTCTTTATTTCTTTAACAATCTGTTATTCTTGCTGTCAAAGGCATGAAATTATAAGAAATTGAATTCACTCTATACTGTACCTGTGGTCATGATTGCTGATTTAATGGCAGCTGGACTCCAATCAGGATGAACTGCTTTGAGCAGCCCAGCAAGGCCACAAACATGAGGACATGACATTGAAGTGCCAGCCATAGTAATGAAAGGAGTTCTGCGTTTATCAAATGTTTGTTCTGCTGGAGATATGGCTTCAGAATAAGCAGCAATGATGTCGACTCCTGGTGCAGTGATGTCAGGCTGAAATATAAAATAAAAATTACAATTGCACGATCACTTGAGATCTGAGATCAACAAAAGGGTGATTGATAATCGTCAAAACCTTGAGGATTGCAGGCTCAATGACACTTGGGCCCCTTGATGAAAATGAAGCAATAAAAGGAGCTGGCTTTATACCCAATTCTGTTTTAACTCGAGAAATGTAAGCGACGGGAGACCTGCATCATATCATATAAGCGTAATTTAAAATGCTATGAATAAGCCCCAAGTCAAACTAGGAAGAAATCAACAAGCCTGGAACAAGAGGAAGAAAGTTACTTGGTGCGGTTGATGTAAGAAAAAATGTATTTGCCATCCGTAAAGTTAACATGTGAAGCAGGAAGCAGATGAGGGTCAGCTAGAATTTCATTCCCTGACTCCTTGTTGTTAGCCAAAATCATTCCAACAGCGCCTGCAAGAGCGGCTTGCACACCCTTTTCAGCTCTACCATTACCACCGCGAAGACAGACCAATATTTTTCCCTTCGCCTTCTTAGGATCAAGAGCTCCCTCTTGGCAAAAGAGGCTACAACATTTGAAAAGATAATAAGAGAATATCCACAAGAGGAGGAAAGTTAATAGAAAAGGTCATCTTGGTATAGGTATTCTTACGCAGCTACAGCAGTTGCATTATCAGCTTTAGCATCAGCAGCCCTGACCAATGGGTACAACTTATGACAGGGTAAGCCAGACTCAGAAAGGCTTGCTCCCTAACAACAAAAGAAGAAGAGGTAGTTGAGATGCCACATGAACCTCTTCAGGCGCCTGATATAGATTTGTGTTTATACTTAGAATTGGAAATCTAGAAATTAAAACTTGAGCCAAATTCACATAAAGAGATTGCCAATATGAAAATGGATGTGGAGGGGAATTGGATAGGAGATGATTGTATATTTTCATACAACAGAAAGATAAGGTATGATGCACAATATACCTCGAGGATTTTCTTGTTACCAAGCGTAACATAACTGGTGAACTCTCTATCAATTGTGCTAGCAGCAACTGTGAGCATCAATGGTTCCACGTTTGACACAGTAGCAGGAGATGGTCCTGAATTTCCACCTGAACTCTCTATCCCAAGACGAAGATACTAGCTCAAGCAGGAAACTTTTTATGTTCTTTGACCAGTAGGTCGAATGGCTAGAAACATTGTTTTCTATTAGGCCTAACTTTGAGAGATGTTTTTCATCATAATCCTAAGCTACACTTACACTTTAGAGGATCTTAGATCCTGATTGGATTTGAGGATATTATTAATTTAACGCAATGGCTCTTCGCAAAGACAAGGGTATATTTTGACTAAAATAGATTTTCAAGCTTCAACGTAACTGAAAAGGCAGTAAAATAAATAAATAAAAATTCCAGTTATTGTTCCAATCCAATAATAAAGCTGAGACGTCTGACAACAGAAGTCTCTCTCGTCTTTCCCCATCAACTGCTGTGTTTGCAGATTGATTAATGCAGTGACTAGGATTAGGAACTTCCCGATGCATCCTCACCTTCCTCAGTGCTTAACTTTCAGATAACACACTGCACATGTCAATAAAACCTTTATTGCAGGGGACAAAAAAGAAGAGACACATGTCCCCTTTAAATTATTGGTAGCTAAATACAGCTTCAACCGAAACTTCACTAATTTGGACGCTTAACTACAACAGGACTCCTGACATGGTGCTTGCCATCGGTCCAATCCAAGCTCCCAAATAAATAATCAGCCTTGTTCTTCTGTAGTGAACTCAAGGTCAATGTCACTCTGAATTCCTTTTTTTCCCCCTTTTCCTTGAAGCTCAGTACGTTAGGCTCAACTGAAACTGTAAGTTCAGGAGGTGCCTCGATGCGCACTCTATATGTGCTTGGGGACCCAACATTGGTAAGAGTACGAGTAACAGTCAGAGAACGTCCGAGGTCCAAGTGAGGAATTGTGATTGTTGGGTAATTGAAATCAGCTAAATTGAATGACTTTGGGCAGGTGTAAGGCTTGGCGTAGAACAACTTAATAGTGGAACTGTTGTAGCCATGACCGCACAAGAAGTTCAAATAATCAGTAATATTCAGGTCGTATATAAGTCCAGGGTCTGCTGCAGCATTAGGTTGAATGTGCCCTGCACCATAGGCAAATGGAGTTGCCTCCTCCAGTAAATGATCCAGCACTGGCCTTCCGGAGTTATCTTGTGTCGTTGCTGTAAAAGGCATGAATTTTTTTATATTTAGAGGGTATAAGAAATTGAATGCCATAATCTTAGATGTGTAAAAGTAAAACTGTGTAATGTACCTGTGGTTACGATTGCTGACTTAATAGCTGCTGGACTCCAATCAGGATGAAGTCCTTTGAGCAGCCCAGCAAGGCCAGAAACATGAGGACATGACATTGAAGTGCCAGACAAAATATAGTAAGGAGGTGAAGATGATATGGATTGAGAATAAGCGGCAATGATGTTGACTCCTGGTGCAGTGATGTCAGGCTGAAATATAAACCAAAAATTATAATTGCACAATCACCTCAGATTAAAGATCAACTAAAGGGTGATTTATATTAAGCCATAGTGAACCTTGAGGATGGCTGGCTCAATGGCATTGGGCCCCCTTGATGAAAATGCAGCTACAGTAGGAGCTGGCTTTGTACCCAATTCCGTTTTCAATGAAATGTCCACAGCCACAGGAGACCTGCATCATTATCAAATATGCATAATATAAAATGCAATTATATGAATAAGCCCAATTCTAGCTTCAAACTAGGAAGAGTTCAACAAGGCTGGAGCATGAGGAAGAAAGTTACTTAGTGCGGTTGATGTAAGTTAAAATGTAATTGCCATCCGTGAAGTTAACATTTGAAGCAGGAATCAACTCTGGATCAAATCTATATATAATTTCATTCTTCGCGTCCTTGCCGCTAGCCACAATCACTCCAATAGCGCCTGTATCAGCAACTTGGACAGCCTTGTTAAATATTTCATCGTTATCACCATCTTCACTAAGACAGACCAATATTTTCCCCCTCGCCTTATTTGGATCAAGAGCTTCAAGCTCGCAACCAAGGCTACAACAACAATTGACAAGGTAGTTTAAGAGGATAATTTGTGTCGGCGAGATGATAAGAGAATATTCACAAGAGATAAGTAATTAATGAAAGGTCATATTGGTATAAGTATTCTTACGCCTCTGTAGCAGATGCACCGACAGCTTTAGCATCAGCCCCACTGATCAATGGGTATAACTTCTGAGATGGTAAGCCAGCCGCAGAAAGGCTTTCTCCCTAACAATAAAAGAGGTAAGGAAAATGAAAACAAAAAGTGATATAGGTTTTCAATTCATATAACAAAAAAGGTAAGGTGTATGTAATGGACAATATAATATACCTTGATGATTTTCTTGTCACCAAGCGTAACATAACTAGTGAACTCTCTATCAATTGTGCTAGCTGCAACTGTGACAACCCATGGTTCCACGTTGGTTACAGTAGCAGAAGATGGCCCTGAATTTCCAGCTGAACTCACTACAATTATGCCGTTGGCAACTGCATGGAAGGACCCTATGGAAATACCACTTTCTGCAAAATCGGAGGGATCTCCTCCACCCAGAGATATCGAAATCACATCAACCCCATCACTTATGGCAGCTTCAAAACCAGCTAAAATGTCTGCATCATAACATCCACCCCCTAACCCGCACACTTTATAGGTTGCAACACGGGCTTTTGGTGATCCACCGCTTGCAGTTCCATTGCCAATGCCAAACACGCTAACTCCAGGAACAAAATTACCACCAGCAGTTGATAAAGTATGTGAACCATGACCTTCAATGTCACGCGCACTATTAAACGTTTCACCGGTTTGGTTAGTACCACTGGCCAGATAACCTTGATAAAAATATCTTGCTCCAATAAGCTTCCTACATATTTTTAATATTTTTGTTACAGGGTATAGTTTGGAGGAATTATAGCAAGAGTAAAAAGAATGAACCGGTTGTACAAAACAAAAAAAGAAAAAGAATGAACCTGTTGCAGTGAAATTTATCTGAATTATTTTTATCAGTTTGACAGATTCCACGCCACCTTTTTGGAACTGGCCCTATCCCTTCATCACTAAAACTCTTGGATTCAGGCCAAACACCTATCACATGTCATAGCACGTCGATAAAAAGAGGGTGAGCATTGGGCATGAAAAATTGAATTTTTTTTAAAAAAAAAAACCTTGCAATTGATGGAAGAATATTCAAAGCATCATATTAAGTATTAACAAGAGCAAAAAAATTGTTTGAGTTTTATAGTGAATCTATTAGATATAGGGTGATTGATCAGAAAACAAAAAATGTTATCACATAGAGGAAAATAAATATATTACAAAAAGAAAAGGCAAAATAAATCATTTTTTTTATACTGAAGGCAAAATAAATCATTACGGTTGATGACTTGACATGCTTCATTCAAAACTAAATTCTTGGTCACTTGTTACAGTGTGCTGTTGTAGTAGTATCTTACTAACTTTAATTATTTAGTGGTCCAAGATAAAAAGGCCAGTGTAATTGAAACATAATTTAGGTAGACATTATGCTTTTCAAGAGAAATTTTACATAAATTATGAGTATTTAGTTGAGTGTATTAGGTTAGAATTAGAATTTAGTATTTTAATAATTTTTTATAAATTTAATTGTGTAACACAAAAAATTATAAAAATATTAAATTTTAATTGACTTAGTACATCTAGTTAAGTGCTTAAGATTTATGTAAAAATTGAATTGAGTGATGAGTCAACATTTTTTTTATTCATTTAAATTTTTTTATTAAAATGACATTGATTTACAATATTATAATTTTATTAAAAAATATTATTTTATATTAAAATATTCTTAAAAAATATAAAATTAAAATTATTCATAAATAGGTTAGTTTAAGTCCAAATCCGATAGTCAACCTAATTACAGTCATGTTGGTTTGGGTTGAAAGAAAATCAAATAGACTACCCAGCATAGCTCATATTTTGTAGGTTAATTTAGGTTGGGTTAGTTAGGCCATTAAATTAAATCAAACTCATATTCACCTTCAAGGCGTGTTAAATAGTACGAAAAATATGTGTAAATCAATAACATATCATCAAATAGTTCAAACCAAGTCTTGTAAGGTCGATCAGATGCATCGGCATAAAGAGATTCATCCTTCATTACCTGTGTCTAAATTTGCAATAATGACATCTTCACCAAATCCCTTGCTCCATATTGAGTCATTTGGAATTACACCATTTCTCGCTAATCCAAGGAATTCCCAAGAGTGGGTTGTGTGTAGTTTTCGTCTTTTGTTTAATAAAACTGACACTACATTCGGATGCTCTGCACCAATAAAAAAACACCAGTTAAAAAATTCATGTAAGTAAATATTTATAAAATGTCCATAGTGTGCATTATGCAAAGGATAAATTTGAGAGAAAAGTATGAATTCGAACTACATACTTGCAACCTTCGCTGCTTCATCTTCATCAAGTATTGCAGCAAAGCCATTGATATATCTATTATAAGAATAAAGTATTGCATCTTTGGCCTTCTCGGTGCTGTGTAATAAAATACATCCCATCAGTTCATTGGTTTTGCCACCAGATAATTTCATGGACATGTGGTTAAATTCTATACCTTCCAACATATGATCCAAGTAACTCATAGTGAGAGTTTGTGACAGATTCAACATCCTCAGATGAAGGGTTTGGACCAAAAGAATGTGATCCTAAGTAAACAATATAGGTCTAACAAAACAAAACATGAATGATTATTAGGCCACGTTTAAACATTCAAATATGAAAATTAAAACAAAGAACTTCAACGAACACCAAGATGAGTAATGGCTATAATAATAAGCTTTTCACCATCACAAAAAACTCGTAACCATTTTCATGTTTAGAAATCAGAAAACTAGTGAATAGTGATAGATAAAGCTCGACACACAGCTTGCCTGTTTGATTGCTTGGGAAGGTTCTTGCAGCAGAGAGCAAAGAAGAAGTGACAATAGCACATGATAAATGGATGACGACATTGTGCTCATCAAGAATGATGTATAAGAGAAGATGTGCAAAGGGTCTATGCTTTCCTTTGCTTATATAACCCTGTCGTGTGACTGCTTCTGAAACCAAATCAATCTCCTCATGTTAACAACCATTAGCCATTCCAATGGAGCCAACAAAGTTAGGAAAATCAATCAACATTTTCCAAAATATTTTTGGTAAAAAAGAAATTGAATGAATTATGGCACAATAATTTTTTTAAAGTAAAAAATCATGGAAAAATATGGGCAAATATTCAGTATATGAACTCAATCGTTAATGAAAAAAATCGTTGAAATGATAACATAGATAAAATTTAATTTATTTCATATTTTTTTAAGGTAAGAAATCATTAAGAAATCATAGCAATAACTTATCTATACTTATATCTAGTGAGAAGAGTTTTTATTATGAGAAGAATAAATATTAACCATATAACTATACATGGATGATTAAGATTAAAAGTTCTTAAAGGTCATATAATCCAATGATCAAGATTCACTCATTTCACCTCTTACGATAAACACTAGCGTATCTAATGAGAGGAGTATTTATTGTAAGAGGTGAGAGGAGTTAATCTCAACTATTGGATCTTACATGAATGATTAAGATTAAAATATAAATGCATATGACTTTTTTAAGTGATTACATGACCTTTAAATAACTTTTAATCTTGACCATCTATATAGAATTGTATAATCAAAATTTACTTTTTTCATCACCTCACAGTAAAAACCCTGCTAACTAGATATTATCTATCTATCTATCTATATATATATATAAGGCAATTAAATAACAACAGTGTTTGTACCCGTGCATACACGGGGTAATTAGTATAATTTTCATTTTTGAAGTAATAAAAGATATATTTAAAGGGTGTTGTTAAACATTCTGAGTGAATAGATCCCAAATACACCCGACTCTCTTATTTAATATGTAGTGTTTCTATTTTTAAAAGAAAATGAAATAAATATACCATGCCACGATTTTTATTGTATGGGATCTATTCGGTCTCCCATGTCCGGGTTCTTTAAAAATTTTCATAATTAAAAAGTATTTTGTATTGGAAACAATTTAAATAAATTTTATTTTAATTAATTTTATTATGCATTTATATAACGTTTTCATTCCAGTTATATATGCATTAGTAAATAGAATTTTCAAAATTATTAAAGATGTAATTAAAATATAACTATAGTAAAAATATTTATTAAATTCACTTTTGAATAATTTTATAATGTATTTATCTAAAATTTTCATTTCACTTTCGGAAAGACATTTCTTAAGCACCATTTCCAGTTTAAAATTGCATGAACAGTTTGTTGCACGCAAAAATTATAAAGTTTTCATCATGTGATGTAGATATTAAATAATAGAATTTTTATTTATGTAGTTATTGAAAATATAGTTAAAAGCTATTTCGTAGTGAAAACATATTTAATAAATTAGATCTCAATTAATTTTATTATCCATTCATGTATCACTTTAGTGATGTAGATGTTAATATAATTTCATATAAAGTTTTTCACAATATAATGTAGATGTATTTTTGTTAAATAAAGAAATTGAATGAATTATGACAAAATAATTTTTTTAAAGTAAGAAATCTTGAAAAAAAAAAATGGGCAAATAATCAACATATGAACTCAATTGTTAATGAAAAAATTGTTGAAATGATAACATAGGTAAAATTTAATCTATGTATTATTTTTTTAAGGTAAGAAAACGTGGAGAAATCTGAACAATAACTTATTTATCTATATCTATATATACAAGTAAAACTGCCATGAAAGGCAATTAAATAATATCAGCGTTTGTACTCGTGTATGCACGGGCCAATTAGTATAATTTTTATTTTTGAAGTAATAAAAAATATAATTAGAGGGTGTTGCTAAACATCCTGAATGAATAGATTCTGATGCACCCGACTCTCTTATTCAATATGTAGTGTTTCTATTTTAAAAAGAAAATGAATTAAATATATCATATCACATTTTATATTGTTCGAGATCCATTCAGTCTCCCACGTCCGGACTCTCTAACATTTCTCATAATTTAAAAGTATTTTGTATTGGAAATGATTTAAATAAATTATATTTTAATTAATTTTATTATGTATTTATATAAAGTTTTCATTCCCTTTATATAGGCATTGGTTAATAGATTTTTTATTTATGAAATTATTAAATATGTAATTAAAATATAACTGTAGTAAAAATATTTACCAAATTCACTTTTGAATAATTTTATAATGTATTTATATAAAGTTTTCATTCCACTTTGGGAAGGACTTTTCGTAACCAACATTTCTAATTTGAAATTGCTTGAACAATTTGTTGCACAAAAAAAATTATAAAGTTTCATCATGTGATGTAGATATTAAGTAGTAGAATTTTTATTTATGTAGATATTAAAAATATAATTAAAAGCTATTTCGTAGTAAAAATATATTTAATAAATTTGATCTCAATTAATTTTATTATCTATTCATGTATCACTTTGGTGATGTAGATGTTATTATATTTTCATATGAAGTTTTTTACAATATAATGTATATGTATTTTTGTTAAATAAAGAAATTGAATGAATTATGACAAAATATTTTTTTTTAAAGTAAGAAATCATGGAAAGATATGGACAAATAATCAATATATGAACTCAGTTGTTAATGAAAAAATTGTTAAAATGATAACATAGGTAAATTTTAATCTATGTCCTATTTTTTTTTTTAAGGTAAGAAATTTTGGAGGAATCTGAACAATAACTTATCTATCTATATATATAAGTAACACTGCCATGAAAGGATATTAAATAACACTTCTAATTAATTATTAAATTAAATATCATATTAAAATAAAATATAAATTTAAAATTTTAAGTATGGAATTAAATATCATTTAATTTAATTATTAAAAAGTAAAATTGCCTTGAAAGGAGATTAATAACACTACTAATTAAATATGAAGTTAAATATCATATTCAAATAAAATATTATATAAGTAAAATTTTCTTAAAAGGTAATTATTAACATTACTAATTAACTATATAATTGAATATCTTTATAATTTTAAATATTTTTCTCTCTTAATCTATCTTTTTATATATTCTATCTAAATAAATAAATTATATATATATATATATATTCTTTATAAATTTAAACTTTTTCTCTCTTTTAATCTATTTTTATTTAGATTTTATCTAAATTTTAATTTTTTTTTTATATAGCATATATATATATATATAACAAAACTTCACTCTAATCATTTCCCTTCAATCTTTTTAATCACCCTTCATATGTCTATTAATTTAATTAAGTATGATTAGAAATAACAAATAAAGGAATATTAAAGGGATTAAAGAGAATGATCAAAAAAAAGTTATAGTCAAGTTTTGTTTATATATATATATTTGATCTTACTCAGGTGAGATGAGTGTTTATTGTGAGAGGTGAGAGAAGTAAATTTTGATCATTAGATCATTCATGAATAGTCAAGATTAAAACATAAATACATGTGACTTTTTTAAGTGATCACATGACCTTCAAAAAAATTTTAATCTTGATCATTCATATATAGTTGTATGGTCAAAATTTACTCTTTTCACCCTCTCATAATAAAAATTTACCTCACTAAATATGTCTCCTATATATATATATATAAAAGGAGAGAATCCATATATGAAATCCAAAAACATATGCTGTTATTGATAAGTTCAAATGACGGACATTTATTAGTTTTTACTAATGCATGTGAATGACGTACGGGTGAGATTAAATCTCACTCTCTATTAGTCATAAAACAACAATGTAAATAAAAATTTTTAAAACTGAATTTATTAGTTAACATATATATTTTAAAAATCAATACTAATTGTTAACATATACCTCTCTAATACTAACCCTCTTTGTTAGCATATGCCTCTTAAAAACAAATCCTATTATCATATCTATTAGCAAGTAAAATGTAATTTTATTGATATATATATATATATATATATAAAAGGAGAGAATCCATATATGAAATCCAAAAAAATATGCTGTTATTGATAAGTTCAAATGATGGACATTTATTAGTTTTTACTAATGCATGTGAATGACGGGTGTGATTAAATCTCACTCTCTATTAGTCATAAAACAACAATGTAAATAAAAATTTTTAAAACTGAATTTATTAGTTAACATATATATTTTAAAAATCAATACTAATTGTTAACATATACCTCTCTAATACTAACCCTCTTTGTTAGCATATGCCTCTTAAAAACAAATCCTATTATCATATCTATTAGCAAGTAAAATGTAATTTTATTGTATTAAAAAGCAATCTTACCAAGAGAGTTGAGGAAATTAATAGGACAAAAGCATATTATTGGAATAATTGTCTTATCTATGTTTGTTATTATTTTTATTTTATCCTTTTCACATTTGAGGTTAAAATTTTTTTGTTAAGGTTAAGGTTAAAATGTTTTTTAAACTATTAGGGAAACAAAATATATCTTTATATGTTATTAGGATATCCTTTTAAAATATTCATATATATACCTAATATTAATAATTTAATAAAATATTCATAAAATATACTTGTGCTACACTTCCATAAAATATATTCTTAAAAATATATCTTAACAATTTTACTAATAAAAATATATAAAGTACAAAGAAAAGTCAGGTTATATAAAAAAAAGTTATAAAAATATGTTTATTATTTCCTTAAAAATAAATAATTTATATTATAATATGCAACGATTAGTTGCATCTAATTGATATAATCGATTATGAAATATTGAAATGACATACTTTCATGTATCAAGCTTAAATAACAACATACATAAGTTTTATTAAAGTATATAAATGTTGGGTGAAAATACATTTCATTATTAATAATTGTAAAATAATAAATGTGATTAAAAATAATTTTAAAAATAAATTTTATCTCTTACCAGCCAATAATAACAATTAAAATTTAAATTATTTCAATTTCCTCCAAACAATGATTAAATGAAACAAATTTTAAAACATAATACTAAGTTGTAATAAACATGAATAATGTTATTTTGTAAGTTATAATAAAAACAAAAATATCATAATCTATCAAAGAATTACAATTAATATATATCAAATAAATATATGTCAAAAATTAATTTAAAATTTAAAATTTCAAAATTTCCATCAATATATGTCAAATATAAAATTTATAATATTGGTCAATATTTTTAAAGTAAATCTCCTTTCATAAACATCCAACAAGTCAAAAATAAAATAAAAACCAGAATATTATTATATTAATTGATTCATATTATAGTAATAAAAATAAAAATAAAAATAATAATAATTATAATAATAATAATATAAAGAGATAGTTAAGAAATGAAATGTTGTAAGAGTATGTTGTTATGGGGCAAGTTGAAATGCTAACAGATATACACTTTACATTATATTGAAATGCTAAAAGTATCGCTGTTAAAACGGTGTGGCATAACCCAACAGTTTGAATTGGGTTATTTTTTAGTTTGATCAGATTGAATTATGTGAATTTTTTATTGATATTTTGTTAATTTAACCCACTTCTTTGTAATATTAACGGTCTGACTTGGCCTGTTGTGGGCCGGTTCATTCGAGTTAAGCTATTTTGAATTACTTTTAATTTTATATTCACTTTTATTATTTCATTATATCCATTTTATCAAACTATTCGAGTTGACTTATCGAACTTGACTCATTTTATTTCTAATTAAAAAGGCATGCAACAATCTAACAAGCGACAATTAATAATATGTGTAAATTTTAAATAAATAAAAAAGAGTATAGAATCTTTTTGAATTTTAACCTTTAAAATCTTTTCAATTAGTTCATAAATTTTAATTAATATTTTAATATGTCTTTTATTTAATTTAGATATGATAATTCATTAACAATATCATGCTATATGATGCCCTAAATTATCTATTTAATTTAAATATGATAATTCATTAACAATCATATTATTTGACGCGCTAAAAAAATACAATAAATATTTAAACTTTAACATAATTTTTTGCATTACCCATTATCGCTTATAAGGCGTCTGATTATAATTTTAAGATATTAATCTTTTATAATCTTGTACATCGCACAAATGCTACTATAATATATATAATAAAGAGAGAATTCAATTATAGAATCCTGTAAAATTATGTCGTCACATGACACATTGAAATGACAATATAGGTAAGAATTAATATAGGGAAAATTATATATTAAAATGCCACTTGGCACATTGAAATTACAGCATAGGTAAGATTTAATAAAGGAAAAATAATAGATTGGATCCTCTATAGTATTTTTCAAACAGCAAATATCCTAGAGCCAATTTTTCATTCCCTAATAGCTTTTTTTGGCAAATTAAGCTATTACATATTAAAGATGAGATGTTTGGATATTTTGTAATAATAATCAACAGTTTTTATTTGTATAAAAAAAGATGTTGGAGTTCAATAAAAAATTTGAGTATTTTTTTTAAAAATTGTTAAAATTTTGTCAATAGTGATATATAAATATTATTTTATCCTAATTAAATAATTTTTTAATCAATCAAATATTTTTTTAATTATTATATATTTATTTTAATAATTTAATATATAAAAGAAATATTTTTATATCATCTAAATAAAATAAATTAACTTAAAATTATTTTTCAATTAACATATTTAAATATATTTTTTCTTATAACCAATTATAACAAAAAAAAATTTATACAACAATTAATTTTTTAAAATAATTTAATTTTCACAATTATTTCAAACATGCACCTAATTCTTAAAAATAATTTCTTTTGCAATAGATTATTGAAGGAAAAACTTTACATAAAAAAAACAATATTGAATACAAAAATAATAAATGGAATACCAACCCTTGGATGATTATACACACATCCTCTTGTATTAAATTACTTTTTAATGTAATTTTGTTTTTGAGGTAATTATTAATAATTTCATTTAATTTCAATTTTTTAATTTAAATTTAAGAACGAAGATTCAAAAATACGTGTTTTAGTTTGTGTTTTTATTCAATTTCAGTCACATCTTTTATATTGTCTTTAACCACTCTCTTGACCATAGGAAACTCAAGAACTCTCGTTTTATCAAAGTTGACCTTGAGCCAAGAACAAGGCAGAAATCTCTCAAGAATCGAGATATTACTAACCGAATATGCTTATCAACAGTAGCTCTAGGAAAGGAGAGATTCTTCTACACTTAAGGTCCGGTTTAGTACGAAGAATAAGATAAGATCTGATAGTATTAGATATGATAGTATAAGATCTAATAGTATAATATATAATAATATAAAGGCCTAATACGTAATGATTAAAAATATCAAAATTTTTAAAATTATAATAAAAAAAATTTTATAACAGTTTATATATCAAAATTAATCAGAATAATCTTATTCCCTAAGACTTGATTAAGTTATTTATCATTTTAATATATAAGAAAGATTTGATGGATAAACTTATACAATACAGTATTTACACTAAATAACTAATAAAATCAGAATATATTATATTAACTTATCCTATCAAATCTAATACAACATGTTAAATAAGTCTTTAGTAACGAAACTAGGCCCGGACATTAAGAAGAATCTAACATTAAATATATCAATTCTATAAATAAAGGCATACGAAAAAACTCATAAATAGAAATTTTTAAATATTAATTTTACAAAAGAGATAATGAAAGGAAAAACAAAGTCCTAGAAAAAAAATTTTGATTACATAAACTGAAAGAAAACAATAGAAACAAACAAAAGAATAACTACACAATAAATCAAAAAACTCCAATACTTTTTTAAAGTAAAATTAGAAGTTCCAAACTTTAAAAATTTTAAAGTATATGAGTAAAAAAATTGACAAATACCAATGGTGAAGAACAATATTCAATGTTGTCACCACATATTATAGGCCCACTTGTGACTTGTCAATGTCGAAACTCTAAGACAAATGATCAAAGAGAATTTAAATTACTAAATTAGGATTGAGATTTATGCTATTTGTGATTTGCATATTAGAAAAGTGGAAAAAGAACGTATTAGGTTAATAAGTTTAACTGTTGAAAAGATATAGGGGGACGATGTATTAGGAGCACTTAAGTCTTAAATTTTTTCCTAATAGTAGTTAATTTTTTTAAAAATAAATTTCAGGGGAAGCATATGTTCTCCTCAGTGGCTATGTGGCTCTTCCATTGCTCCAGTAGTATTACACTATTTTAGTCAAATTGTATATATAAAATTTAAAAATAATGATGATGATTAATATATTTCACAATGAATATTACGTTTGAAAAAAAATGTGCTTTTTAAATTGTAGTGAGTAAGATTGGTATTATAGTTCATTGGGAGAAAAACCAATAAAAAGAAATTTTAAACACAAGCTTAATTGATTCAAAAGCTTAAAAGAAAAATCACATTTTTTTATATTGACACTCTTAATTTTTAAACTAATTCATTAAAATTGGATAGTCTTTACTTGAGTACATATTGTATTACAAGTAATAAGAGAAATATATATACTTTCACTTATCATCATCATCACTCTTTAAATCTTAATTTCAGTTTCGTCCAAATTTCCTTGAGATTAAATTTTTTCTACCACTCTTTAAAAATTATTACACAATTACATGAAATTACATGCTTCTTGTGTCACTTGGGAAAGGCAATGGTCTTGGGTTACCCTCTCAACTATCTTAGTTTTAATAATATTGAGCACACAATATTATTGAGATATTCTTCTCCATAATACTATAATAGCGTGTCATTTTTATTAGTGTCATCATTCTTTATAAAAAAATTTGGGTGATTTCTTTGGTGCAACCAAAAAGTATGTGTCACTAGTGACATCTCATAATCCTCCAATAATGTTTTAACATATAAGTATATAAGTCAAAATCATAAATTTATGTTACAAGAATATTTTGTAAATTTTTATTTGTTAGACTCTTTTGAGAGAGTTTTTTACAAATTTATAAAACATAATATATGATATTTTTATACAATTATAATTTAAAAAATAAATATAAAATTTCTGATATATCCTTTCAAATAAATTTGTTTACCTAAACTTCAGAAATCAAACAACCCTAATTAAAATACTTGAAGATTCTCACATTTACCCATTTTACAACTTGAAGGCAAAGCATTAGCATGATTAGGTGGAACAACAAAGCTCAACTTCCACATTGACCCAGATTCCTTCCATGGAAAGCTAAAATTTTTGCACCAAAAACACTCAAAAAAAATTTATAAAACCAATAATAAAATGAAGAACTAAGAAAGACCCATAATTATATGAATGAAATGAAGAAATGGGTAAGAATCAAAATTACAGCTTTGGAAGGATCCTAGGAGAAAATAGTAAAATGTGGGAATCTTCAAGTTTTTTAATTAGGATTGTTTGATTTATAAGGTTTAGGTAAATAGATTTATTTAGAAAGATATATCAGAAATTTTATATTCATTTTTAAATTATAATTGTATAAAATGGTATCATATATTATGTTTTATAAATTTGTAAAAAAATTCTTAAAATGAGTCTAACAAATAAAAATTTACAAAATACTCGTGTGATATAAATTCATAATTTTGACTTACATACTTATGTGTTAAAATATTATTAGAGCATTGTGAGATATCACTGATGATACATACATTTTAATTACATCAAAGCATCCACCAAAATTTCGTTTGTTTTTGTTTTATTTTTATTTCACAACTTCTTCATCAAGAAACTTATGTTCGTCAAAAAAGTTATTTTATAAAATTATATACATTTATTATTATAATTCGCAATATTTTTCTCATTTCTTCTTTATATTTCATTACCTATTCTTTTTCTCATCGTCCTAAATGGTGAAACCGTTTTTCCTATATATCAGTATATACAACGCGAAAGCATGAGTACTCTGACGTGTTATTGATTTTGTAATTATTGATTTTTAACCATAGTTGAGCACTTTTTTTTTCACGAATTATTGGAAATTCTGGAACTCAAGATCATTTCAAACTTTCTCAACGTGTTTTTTTTACCTTACTTATTTTTTTGTGAATATATAAATACGTTACTTCTTAGTGAACGAATTCTTAGAGTCCCATTCATGCAAAAATTAACTTCTAGTTTTGATAGTTATACAGAATAGCAAATCGGTTTGTGATATTTTTATAGCTGGTCCACATGGATAATAACTCAATGGATGAGATCAAACACCAATGGATATTTAAGACTAGTAAATATTTAAGCCAAACAAAATTTAACAAGATTTTTTAGCTGGATGTGCAGTATGCAGCATTTACAAAAGCAACAACTGGAAAATGTAAGCTAAACGAACATTAACTTTGATTTATTCTCTTCTCAATTTTCAGATAACTTATGCACACGACAATAAAACCTTTATTGTAATGGGGAAAGAAATTAAGAAGAGACATCCAATTAAATTGTTGGCAGGAAAATACAGCATCAACCTAGACTTCACTAATGTGTATACTTAACTACAATAGGACTCCTGACGTGGTGTTTGCCATCGGTCCAGACCAACCCCCCAAAGAAATAATCAGCCTTGTACTTTTTTAGTGGCCTCAAGGTCAATGTGACTCTGAATTCCTTTTTTTCTCCCTTTTCCTTAAACCTCAGAACGTTTGGCTGAACTGAAACTATAACTTCTGGAGGTGCTTTGATGCGCACTCTATATGTGCTTGGGGACCCAACATTGGTAACAGTACGAGTAACATTCAGAGAATGTCCAAGCTCTAAACGAGGAATTGTAATTGATGGGTAATTGAAATCAGCTAAACTGTAGGACTGTGGACAAGTGTAAGGCTTGCCATAGAACACTTCAATCAGGGAACTGTTGTAGCCATGACCACACAAGAAGTTCAAATAATCAGTAGTATTTAGGTCATATACAAGTCCAGGGTCCACTGCACTATTAGGATGAATGTGCCCAGCACCATAGGCAAATGGAGTTGCCTTGTCCAGTGATGAATCCAGTATTGGTCCACCAGAGTTATCTTTTATTCTAGCTGTAAAAGGCATGAAATTTTATATTTAGAGTGTATAAGAAATTGAATGCAATAATCTTAATGGTGTGTAAACTCTATACTGTACCTGTGGTCATGATTGCTGATTTAATGGCAGCTGGACTCCAACCAGGATGTGCTGCTTTGAGCAGCCCAGCAAGGCCAGAAACATGAGGACATGACATTGAAGTTCCAGACATAGTAATGAAAGGAGTTCTGCGTTTATCAAATGTTTGTTCTGTTGGAGATATGGCTTCAGAATAAGCAGCAATGATGTCGACTCCTGGTGCAGTGATGTCAGGCTGAAATATAAAATAAAAATTAAAATTGCACGATCACTTGAGATCTGAGATCAACAAAAGGGTGATTGATAATCATCAAAACCTTGAGGATTGCTGGCTCAATGACATTTGGGCCCCTTGATGAAAATGAAGCAATAAAAGGAGCTGGCTTTATACCCAATTCTGTTTTAACTCGAGAAATGTAAGCCACAGGAGACCTGCATCATATCATATAAGCATAATTTAAAATGCTATGAATAAGCCCCAAGTCAAACTAGGAAGAAATCAACAAGCCTGGAACAAGAGGAAGAAAGTTACTTGGTGCGGTTGATGTAAGAAAAAATGTATTTGCCATCCGCAAAGTTAACATGTGAAGCAGGAAGCAGATGAGGGTCAGCTAGAATTTCATTCCCTGACTCCTCGTCGTTAGCCAAAATCATTCCAACAGCGCCTGCAAGAGCAGCTTGCACACCCTTTTCAGCTCTACCATTACCACCGCGAAGACAGACCAATATTTTTCCCTTGGCCTTCTTAGGATCAAGAGCTCCCTCTTGGCAAAGGAGGCTACAACAATTGAAAATATAATAAGAGAATATCCACAAGAGGAGGAAAGTTAATAGAAAAGGTCATCTTGGTATAGGTATTCTTACGCAGCTACAGCAGTTGCATTATCAGCTTTAGCATCAGCAGCACTGACCAATGGGTACAACTTATGAGATGGTAAGCCAGACTCAGAAAGGCTTGCTCCCTGACAACAAAAGAAGAAGAGGTAGGTGAGATGCCACATGAAGAGATTGCTAATATGAAAATGGACGTGGAGGGAAAAAGATAGGAGATGATTGTATATTTTCATATAACAGAAAGATAAGGTATGATGCACAATAGACCTTGAGGATTTTCTTGTTGCCAAGCGTAACATAACTAGTGAACTCTCTATCAATTGTGCTAGCAGCAACTGTGAGCATCCATGGTTCAACGTTTGACACAGTAGCAGGAGATGGTCCTGAATTTCCACCTGAACTCACTACAATTATGCCGTTGGCAACTGCATGGAAGGACCCTATGGAAATACCACTTTCAAAAAATTCCGAGGGATCTCCACCCAAAGACACCGAAATCACATCAACCCCATCACTTATGGCAGCTTCAAAACCTGCCATAATGTCTGCATCATAACATCCACCCCCAAGGACTGCTGGCCAGCACACCTTATAGGCTGCAACACGGGCTTTTGGTGATCCACCGCTTGCTGTTCCATTGCCATTGCCAAATGCACTTGCTCCACCAACAAAATTACCACCCGCAGTTGATAAAGTATGTGAACCATGACCTTCATAGTCACGTGCACTATTAAATGAAGCATTGAGTTTTATACCAATGCCTCCCTCATAACCTTTGTTAAAATATCTTGCTCCAATAAGCTTCCTACATATCGTGAAAATTTCAAAATAGGAGTGGCAAAAAATTTATTAAAATTAAAATATCCATAATAGTATAATTTCAATGAATTTTTTTATCATGCAAATCACACAGACACCATTAGTAAATTGAATCTGAACTTATACTCAAGCTTAAACTTCGCTGTATGCAGCTTTCTTTTACTCAAACATCTATAGTGAAGATTAGAAATTTGTTTGATTGATATGTATTAATGTGTTTCTCTAACTGAAAAGTAACATATTTTAATATGTTTATTAAATGGTAAAGTTTAGAGGAATTAGATAGAGTAAAAAGAATGAACCTGTTGCAGTGAAAATTATCTGAATTATTTTTTTCAGTTTGACAGATTCCACGCCACCTTTTTGGGACTGGCCCTATCCCTTCATCACTGAAACTCTTGGATTCAGGCCAAGCACCTATCGCAGGTCACAGCATCAATAAAAAGAGGGTGACAAAGGGGAAGAAAAATTGATTGAAAAAAAAAAGAGCTATCAATTGATGGAAAAGCATTCAAAGCCTTCTTAAAAGTATCATACTAAGTACTAACCACAGCAAAAACAAATTTAGTTTAATAGTCAATATATTATATATAAGGTGATTGATCAGAACACAAAAAAAGGTATCACACAGAGGAAAATAAATATATAGCAAAAATAAAAGGCAAAATATATCATCAAGGTTGATAATTTTACGTGCTTCGTTCAAAATTACATTCTTGGTCACCTGTTACAATGTGCTGTTAGAGCAGTATCTTACTGACTTTAATTGCTAAGTGGTAAAACAAAAGCTAGTGTGATTGAAACAATAATTTATTTCAGGTAGACATTATAGGTTGCAGACACTAATTTGTGAAACAGAAAACTGGATATTGGCAGATGGCAAAACAGAAAGGCCACAACAACAAATATAGCCAAGTCAAAGCCATAAAACCAGAGTCAACGTAGTGATTGCTTTTTCTACCAATATATCCAATACAGTGAGTATAGTGTAAAGACATGTATTAAATAGTGGGAAAATCTGTGTAAAACAAAGAACATATTAAAAGGTTCAAATCAAGTACTATTATAAGGCTCATGCTCATCACATGAAATGGGTAAAAGAAATTCTTCATCCTTCATTACCAGTGTCTAAATTTCCAATAATGATATCTTGACCAAGTGACTTTCTCCATATTGAGGCCTTTGGAAGTACACCGTTTCTCCCTAATCTCCCTAATCCAAGGAAATCCCATGAGTGGGTTGTGTGCAGTTGTCGTGGTTTGTTTAAGAAAACTGATACCACATTCGGATGCCCTGCACCATTAAAAAAACACAAATTTATAAATTCAAGTTAACTTGTCAAAATGAACGTAGTATGCTTTATGCAGAAAAATTTGAGAGAAATGCAAGAATTTGAGCTACATACTTGCCACTTTCGCTGCTTCATCTTCATCAAGCACTGCAGCAAAGCCATTGATATATCTATTGTAAGAGTAAAAGATTGCATCTTTGGCCTTCTCGGTGCTGCATAAGAAAATACATTGCATCAGTTCATACTAGTTTTGCCACTAGAGAATTTCATGGATTTGGGGTTAAATTATATACCTTCCAACGTATAATCCAAGTAAATCATAGTGAGAGTTCGTGACAGATTCAACATCAATTGATGATGGGTTTGGACCAAAAGAATGTGATCCTAAGTATACAATATAGGACTAACAAAACAAAACATGAATGATTATTAGGCCACGTTTAAACTTTCAAATATGAAAATCAAAACAGAGAACTTCAACAGACACAATGATGAGTAAGGGCTATAACAATAAGCTGTCCACCGTTACAAGAAAATCGTAACCTTTGTCAATGTTAAAAATAAAAAACTAGTGAGTAGTGATAGATGAAGATGGAAATAGAGCTTGCCTGTTTGATTGCATGGGAAGGTTCCTGCAGCAGAAAGCAAAGGAGAAGTAACAATAGCACATGAAAAATGGATGGCGACATTGTTTTTTTCTGATGAATGATGTTTGTTTAAAAAATAACTTTCAGAGATATGCAAATGGTCTATGCTTTCCCCTGCTTATATAACTCTTGTTCTGTGACATATTTTTGGAAACAAATCAACATCCTTCCGCTAACAATGATTAGCCATTCTGAATGGAGCCAGCTATAATGCGAAATTCAATCAGCATTTTCCGAGGCATGGTTTGTGTTTAATAAGGAAATTGAATGAATATGGCGAAATATTTTTTTAAGGTAAGAAATCATGCAAAATATGGTCAACAATAGAAGAATTTGACTGATTTTCCCTGTTCAATGGATTTTTTATTTATTCATGAATATAATCAACTAATTATGGAAGTAAATATTTAATTTGAATGTTGCCATTTATACACTTCGATTTCAAAATACACTGAACTCACCCAATTTCTACGGATGTATTCATACTCCAGCAATTTCTTAGCTGCTGAGTTATTAGTCTTTTGAATTTCCGTCCACTAATAAATATGAGTTTTTTAGCGTAACACTCTTCGATTTTGTACCTGTTAATTTTTTTTTTCTTTGAGGGTACCCACAAACATTTATATGAGACTAATCTCTGCAATGTCATGAATAGAAGGCCTTTTCTGGAGTTCAAGCGCACCAACCCTTGTTGATATTTTATACTTATAAATAATAAATGTATTGATATAATTCTTATTCTTATTAAAAAGAATTAATGTACAAAAACTTTAAAAAGGTTATTTTAAAAAAATTAAATGCTCTTGCATATTGTCATATCGTTTTCACTTCATTATTTAAACTTACAACATTAAAATTTATAAATTAAGTTTAGAATAATTATATATCATCCTGAATTACTCCTTAAATATGCACTGAACTAGCCCAATTCTGTATTGCCTAAGATGAGGTTATTCTAAGTATTTATTTGAAGCTAATTCTTAGCTCGTAATTGATTGGCCCTTTAAGTCTCTGCCCATTAATAGACATGAATTTACACAAATCTTTTTTTTTAATTCAAATTTACACAAATATTTACTTATCAAGTATCAACTTAAATATGATACTCAGATTAAAAAAAAAAACACTTAAACATGATATACTCTTTGAGTTCTTTTTTTTTTATGACAAGTGAAAGACTAATGTTTCAAAGTAAGATTAAATACTTAAGCGATGACCTCTCTGAATAATATTTTTTTCATACACTCTGAGTTTTTACTTATTAATAAATACAAGTGTTTATAGTTTTATACCATTCTTATTCATAAACTTAGATATTATTTCTTCTGCCACGTAATTATTATTATTATAAAAAAAAGTTCATACTTACAATTCAAGTTATAAAATCATGATATAAGAAAAATAGCGAATACTATGCATAACGAATTCTTCTCATGAGGTAAAACACGAACGAGGAGGCATATACGTAACCCACTTGCCCCTAACCAATTGAGTAAAGTAGCAACTGAGATCTTAAAATTACTTTTTATTTGAAGTTTAATTCCTAAATTAAGTTACTGTATAAGTTAGTGATAAAATCATATCAACTTAATTTTTTTAATATTTCACTTTAATCCTTTAAAAAATTAAATTAATATTAGTTTTATAAATTCAAGAACTAACTCAAAAAATAATTAAGTTATGATGCTAAAGTATAATGAGAGAATAATTACAGGAAAGAAGTTTTTAGTTTACCCTTAAGGGATCAGAAAATCAACATTGCTGTTAGATAAACCAAACCATTTATATGTTGTTTATGTTGTTTTTGACCCAAAATTTCCATTTAAAATTGTTATGGATAATTTTTTATTATATATATTGATAAATAAGAAATATATGCAAATATATATATGATAGGTATGTGAGATATTTAAAAGACATGTGAGATTTGTTTATAATTAGTAATAAGAAACTATGAAAGTTGTGTGAGAATAAAGTATGAGAATAGAGACATATTGTCTTGTAACAGAGCCTATAGGTTAGACTTTTTTTTTTTTTTTTGTCTTTTTCGTAGTATTCTCTCGCCTAGTAGGCAAATGACTAATTTATGGCTCTAAAGAACTGAATGCTTTTAACCCAGCACATTTTCTCTATAAACATGAATCAAAAATCAAATTCCTAACCATATATTTAAAATATCCAAACTCCATTATCATTTACATCAACGCTATGTTAATATAAGCTAGACTTATCTGAATAATACATTTGTCTATTCTCATGTGTGAATTTAGGTATATTATGCCAAATCACATTAAATATTTGCGTGTGAGGTATTCATGGTATGTTCTGCGATCCACCTTTACGCTCCAAGGTTCCTGCCCATATTTCATGGCATCTTCCTCAACAGGGGTGGGTTAAAGCTAACAGTGATGGGTGAGTGAGTGTTACATCACCATGGTGCGGCTTGCGGTAGTTTGATGATCAGAGACGAGTGTGGGTCCTTTCTTGGGGGGCTTTGCAGCGAATATAGGGGTGTCATCCATAACTAATGCTGAGATTTGGGGTGTTTATCACATTCTGGAACTTGCTTGGAGTCTTGGTTACAGGTTTACATCACCATAGTGCCATCTTGCTCATATACTCTTGTATGGATAGGAAGCATCCTGCTTTCTCCATTAATATTTGTGGGATTCATGCATGAGCTTCAGGGCAGAGAGATTTGAGGGTGGAGGTTGCTCATGTGTGGCTGATGCGTTGGCGCGATGGGGTCATTACCTGGAATTTGGCGAGTGGTGCTTTGATGTTCCTCCTTTGAGTATTTAGAATGTTTTGCAGGATGATGATGCAATTGCAGGTGTCTCCTTCCTTTGGAGGGCTAGGTTAGCTTTTTGGGATGAGGAACGAGGATTGTTTTTATTTTCTGTCTCATTTTTTGTTTTTTTATTTAAATTTTGATAAATATTTTAAATTTAATTATATATCTTCTTTTCACTTAATTTATTTTACACTTATCAAAATTTAAGTGAAAAGATAAAAAAAAAGAGAAAAAAAAAAAGCAAGTGATTACCATCCAACTTTTTGTTCGTTTAGGCTTTTTGCCTCGATGCTTATTAAATAAATAAAGATGAAGTATTCCACAACAATTTTCACGAAATTCTTTCGCAAGAAATAGTATTTTTATTAGAAAGATAATATGCAAAATTTAAAAAAAACGATTATTTTTTAAATAAGATGCTTTAACATATTCTCATAACATTTTCACTTTCATTAATAAAACTTAAAACATTAAAATTTATAAATTTAATTTACAAAATAACTACTCAAACGATAGAATGTAAGCATCTGTGCAATGTGTGAGCTAAACTACTAATTTTCTTGTATGACTTACACAAAGTGGTGTGAGATATATATATATATAGGAGAGAAGTATTTTAAATATTTAATTTTTCTAAAAATTGGATTATTGAAATAAAATTATATATTTTTTATAATTATGTACATAAGAATTACTACTCAATAACAAATTAACAACCATAATTATACTTGGGATATTATAGATATTTTGCACTAAATAGTTACCAAAACCAAAAATATTTTGCACAAAATGCATGATCATGGTAATGAACATATCCAAATCATTAAAAAAAATTTAAACATAAGTAGATATAACATATATATTTGAAATGGGAAAAGCTTGTTTTCACTCTAAATTTTTGTCTACCAAACATATATATATTTGAAAAAAAAAACTTGAAGCAAAATTCACACTAGACCTATATATCGTCTTTTAAAATTTTGTCCGGCGTGTCTAACTGTTTGGGTCTACAAAAATATGTCCTAGCCCACATGGCCACATTCTTATTAAAATTATTTAGACGAGTTGAATTACCCGATTTGCTCTTTTTGTATTTTTTTTTACTTTTTTTTAATATTATAATTGCTCATATAATTTCAAGTTGATGATATTAGTTAAATGAAGTGTTCTTAAAGTAATTACTCTAGTATTTGAACACCTAACATTAAGTAAGATATTGCGATTCACTTACCATTATTGAGTTTTTAGTTAATAGATGAAGAACTTTTTTCATTTTTTTATTTTTTATTTTTTGGCCATGCTTCAACACGTTTCCTTTCACGAGTTAATAGTAATCATCATTTTAGGATTTTGGGCTTTCTAAACTTGTTAGGGTGTGTTTAAATTAATTGTAAAAGAAACTTATTTTAATAATCAATTAACTGTATAATTATTTTTTTTATAATCGATTATAATGAAATTAATGTTATATTTAGATATGTTAACTAAAAAATGATTTTAAAATAATCTATTTTATTTGAATTATATAAAAAAATTAATTTTATATATTAAATTATTAAAAAGGATATCAACTGATTTATTTATATTATATTATATTTAATATTTTAGAGTTATTTTGATAAAAACATAACATAATTTGTTTTTGAAAAAAAATAATCTAACAGATCATGACACTCAAATGTGGAGCTTCAAAGAAAAAGCTGTTGAAAGGCTTCAAAAGTTTTTGTTTTTGTTACTTTAATCAAATTATCCAAACAAAACTCAAATAGTAAAAAAAGGCTGTTAACTCCAAAAACAAGTTGTTGAACCAAAATTTAAGATGAACATAACACATGCTAATTCTTGATTTTACTTTAAAAAAAATTATCAAGTATCTAGTGCATTGCACAAGTATTTCTAAATTCAGGTAGAATTTAATAAATATAATTTAAAATATTTTAAAATATAAATGAGATATGCATAATTAATTTAGGTAAAATAGAAAAATCATAAATTAAAAGAGAAAAAATGTTTAAAATTATAAAATAAATATGTAATTTTTTTAAAAGAAAATTTGAATTATTTAAATAAAGAGAGATTAAGAATAATATGTGTTATTTTTTAAAAATACACTTAGAAATTATGTTACTTTCAAGAAAGTGTACTTAATTTAATAAATAGATGTAGATAATTTCGAAAGATTAGATTCTTGAAATAAAAATATATAATTTAAAGATTAATTATTACATGTCATGAAATAGCAATAAAAAATATTCTAAGAAGATATTCACCACTAATTTTAAACATATTCATATACATTTTAATGAGAGTAACTTAAATCAAATTTAGAAATCCTCATGAACATATATATTATTCAAATCTCAGATTAAGAAAAAAAGTTTTATTCAAATCTTCTTCCACCGCAACTACTTAGTAAAATTTAAATCCTTCAAATATACTAGTGGACATTACTTTTATTTTTATAGGTATTGCTAATTTGCAGTTTGACAAGACCAAGCAATGGTATTTTAAAAGTGGTATACACTAAATTTAATTAAAAATATATATCTAATAGACCAACCTACTCTTTAAGAAAAATGTAGAAAAAAGGAAAAGAAAGAGATAACGAATAGATTTGGGCACTTGCCATTTTTATACTATATGCAAAAACTCGAAATGTAATTTTTTTTACCACGAAATGCAAACTTTTTTTTATGCCCATTGAACTCATTATTTAGTTTGTACAAAAAAGAATACTTATTTTTTTATCTGAAAAAGAATTCTTATTTATTGGTATAAAGCTCTACAATTATGTAATAGTACAGGCTGTTTTTTTGTTACGCTTTCATCGTAATCCATCACTATATATTAATTTGAATTTCGTTTTGAATACTCTTCTTTTAAAGTGGGTTAATTTGCTATGATACTCTTTGTATTTGAATATCACATGTCCTATGAAAAAAATTTAAAAATATATTTTTTAACTTTCTCTATTTGATTGCACTTGCCTTTGTTTATAATACAATTTTTTTTTTAATTTTAACATTTCTATATTTTATTTTATTTTAAATCCTATCCATATTTTTTTAATAGAAGTCTTATTCATAATAAATTATAAAATAATTAAATTTGGTAAAAAAAAATTAAAAAAATTTAAAAAAGAATAAAGGAAAAAAAACTTATTTCAAATATTTATACATTTTATAATATATGCATGAAATATAAATTAATATATAAAATAAAATATAATTAAAATTTATTAAAATACCTGTGAGTGACACGAGTAATTTACTGGTTAGTTAAATGCTTTGTTTTTGGCCTCACAGACATATTTTTAACATACTTTGCGAGGACAAAGTTTTACTGTGCAAAAAATATTTAGGTAGAATTTTGTATCTAATTATATAAATTAAATTAATCAATATTTAAATAATTAAATAAATCTTTATGTTACATATTATTTTATATTAAAAATGGCAATATATTATTTATTAATTAATTTAATCTAATAACTGTTTACACAAGTATTTCTCCCCGTGGGCAGAAGGGAAGATTTCATCCAGTATCATATTGGTATGAGGTAAAAATTTCTTGGGAGATTACTCCTTTGGAGATGATGATGAACACTACACAAATTTTCATTCTTTTGCCATAGCATGAGTCATTAACCACAACTTTTGAATACTTTTTTTTTCCCCGATTAATGTTCCTATCAACCCGTTCTCATCTTTTTTTTAAAAAAAAAACTGTTTTTTGGGTGGATAAATGGTACAAAACCTAGAAACAAAGGCTAACTACAAATTTGGCAAAATTAGTGCCGGCCATGATTTTAAAAAAAAGTGCAGGCAATATTCGCAAGAAAAAAAATAAGAAATTAGGACTCATATGTGTTGGTCTGAGTGAAAAATATTTAAATTCTTTAAACATGTGATCTTAAGTTTAATTTTATAATTTATATGCATGAAAATAACACCGTTAGAAGGAGACTCTCTTTAGATGTCTGATCATACTTTGATAAATTAGTCTTTTACTTATCGAGTAAGAAAATATTTTAAAAAAATGGACAAATCTAGGAATCAACTAATGAGGGAGTTAAAATTATAAAAGTTAAGAATTAAGATATTTTTTTAAAAAAATGTAAGTTTAAATATTAAATACATTATATCTTTATTGAAGTTGAGCACGACGTTCTTTCATATCATAAAATTCATCAATGGTTAAATCTGTTTCAAACTTTTCAGTAATTTTTCTTTCAATATAAGTAACTAAA
Organism: Ormosia semicastrata; assembly: GCA_029884595.1. NCBI lineage: Eukaryota > Viridiplantae > Streptophyta > Magnoliopsida > Fabales > Fabaceae > Ormosia > Ormosia semicastrata. The sequence continues at coordinate 10,448,003 of JAQQTO010000043.1, forward strand.
TAATCAACCGAAAAATCATCCTTCATCTTGTTTATGAACCTATTTTTGACAATTTTTATAGCTAAAAATAATAAGGATTATTTTTTATTGACATGTTAAAAATATTACATGTGTGTTGAAAATTTATATAAAAATTGTGGGTACTATAACAACTGCTTGTCCCCTAAATCTGTCCCTGATCATAAGAATGGACCTTGCAAGGGCACAAAAGTGACTATCATCACATACTAATATGAGTAATTGAACCGTGGATAAAGAATCAAGAGAGAATTAACAAGAATGATTATTAGTCATTCACTTTAATTTTATATTATTAATGATCCTTCTCTTTAATTCTCTTAAAAATAAACCTTAACAATTATATGTGTTCTGAATTGAATTCAGAGGTGTACTTATGATAGGTACGTCATGATAGGTGAAGGTAGACTCCTCCATAGCACGATAGCAACAGCAGTAGTGCGAGGGGTGTAACACCCCAAAATTTCCTATCCTATAAACAATAATTTTGACAGCTAACAAAATTTTACTATTTAGTAATTTCTAGATACTGTAAAATTATTTTGTTTATTAAGTCAGTATTTGATCGTTTTGAGTGATTTACTCCGTGTCAAGAAAATAATAATTTTCAAGGCCGGGAAAAATCTTTTTGTATTTATTTCTCTTGACTGTTAATTATTTTTAACAATCTGACTTGATTTTCATACGTTTTCTAATTTTTGTGATTTTATGTGTGATTATGAAATTTTTGACTGTATGTGGACTCAGGTGGTCCTAGGTCGGCTTAGGTGACCTTACGTGGGCTCAAGTGGGTCCCGCAAAGTGAAAAAATTTTCTACGCATAAAAAAATTTGTACTGTTTAGACGGAGACAGGGGATCTTACTAAACCTGAATCCGGAAACAGTTTTAGAAATTTTGTTTTGTACTGTATTTATTTATCGGAAGATAAAAATACAGTAAATATATTCTTTCGTGAGGTTTTTAGTAGATAAAAATAGAAATTATATTGCTTAAGTCAACATTGATGGTTTGGATATCCACTATTGATTCAATTAACGGTTAAGAAATAAATTTAATAAAGAAACATAATATAATCATCATTGATTTAATCAATGGTGTGAGAATAAACTTAATTAGACAAGCTTCAATATCAACCGTAGATTTAATCAACGATATAAAATTAATTATATAAAGTGACCATTTACAACCATTGGATTTAGAATTGATCAAGGGTGGAGATTTAGTCTTAAAAAGTGACAAAGACCATTTATGACCATTGGATGAAGAACTAATCAAGGGTGGAGATTTGGTCTTAAAAAGTAGCAAAGACTAATTATGACCCTTGAATTAAAAGTAAGAAGAAGTAATCTTGAATTCTTTATTTTGGAGACACATCTAATGGCTAGAATTTAAAGGAGAAGGATCCAATGACTTAGATTTAGTCTTTAAATTAAAAGTCTACCTAAATCCTAACCATTGAATTAATCAATGGCTAGAAATGCTTCAAATAATGGCCTAATTAACAAGCCAAGTAAACTAAATTAAATGTTAAATTGTTATAATCTAATTCTTAATTAGATATCCTAATTTTAATTAGAGATTATAATATATGAAATAATATGTCTAATTAATTAGTTATGTAATTAGAAAATTAGTTAAGATTGATTAGGAAACTTAATCTAATGAATTAACTAATCAATTAGTAAATAATTATGACAACTTTGGAGTGCATGATGAAGGGGGACGGTTTTGGAGTGTTAGGAAGGAAAGAGACATGTTTAGACATGCTTGTATAGCCTTTTTAGCCAAAGAAAAAGATGACAAAGTAGAAGACTTTGTGTGATCATGTGATAGCCTTCAATTATGCCAAATGAATTCATATCTCTCCATTCTTTCACTCCCATGGCAGCAGCACCTTTGGTCACACTCTCCATATTCATTTTTCTACTTCACCAAAAAAGCCTCCATCTTATTCTCTCAAAATCCCAAGAACCAAGCAACCATTTTTCCTTCCATTTTCTCTCCATTGGTTCGGTCTCTACACCCAAATACACTATCCATCACCTATAATTTTCACTCTCATCATTTTCTAAAGCTGAACATCATTCTAAACACTTTTCATTTAGAAAGTTTTCCCAAAATCTCACTCTAAATGCTTCAAAATTCCACTTTTACCTTACTTTCCTAGAGATAAACTTTGGTTTTTATGGTTTAAATTCATGTTTATGATTTTCTAAGCCATGATTGTTCCATGATTTGTTTAATTTAATCCAACCATAGATCTTGAATCCTTACCTTATTCTAAATAACTTTCATGTTGAAGACTTTCTCTAAATTTTCAATCTTGAAGGACTTTTACTAAAATCAAGTTCTAGAGTTCTTGTTGGTGAAGTGTAAGGAAACTTCATTTATTCTTTTCTTTTTCATGATCTAAACCATGTTTGATCCATGGTTCCTCTTAATCAAGCTTAGTATACTAATTTCTATGTATTTTGTTTTGTTTTTGAGAAACCCTTGGTGGTGAAGGACTTGGAAAGAGAAGCAAAACAAAGAGTTTTTGAGGATCTTCAAGAGGTAAGAGGGAGATTCATCTCACCAACCAATTATGGTAGTGGGAGATGGTCTTATATTTGATGGATTGTGAATTCATGTGAGAATTCCAATCCATGGTTATGTAATAATTAATTATGTGTTTATGAGCTTTACTTTATTTTCTTGTGCCTTGATTATTTTGTCTATGCTTAATATGCTTTGCATGATTTTATGGTTTTGATAGTATACTTATAATATGCATGATGAGTATATGACATGTTTGTGATATTTATGATGAAATATATATATGTATGCCATGATGCGTGGATGGAAAGAAAATTGATCTTGGTTCCAATGACCAAGGAAGAGCTACGGTTTTGATGCCCTTGATGAGGGTCAATGTTGAAATTTTTCAAGAACAAGAAAATTAAATTTTGATCCCTAGAACAATGAGAATTTCGGCCAAGACACCTCAAAATAGGTGTTTACAAATTAATATGTTTATGGAAGAATAAAATTGGATTGATTTGAGGAGTATGGAAAATGAACTAAAGATTTTTTTTTTTAAGAAAACATGAACACAAATTTTAGAATGAAATTTTATTGATTTATTTTGTGTAGAAACAAGGATGAAATTTATTTAAGTTAGAAGAAAAATATTTCATGGTTCCAATGACCATCTATAAGGTTTTGATAATTTAGAAAAATGTTTTGATGCTATGAAATACAAGAATTTTCAAATAAGAATTTTTGAAAAGGGAATTAAGTGTTATAAATTAAGTGAAGTGAAATTTTCATAAATAAAAGAAAAAGAAAATTGAAAGTATTGAACCTCAAATTAATTTAAAAAGAATCATTTTTAGAAGTGATTTAGAAATATAAAGGAAAACGTTTGTAACTTAAAATTTCTAACAGAGAATTTATTTATTGGGTTTTGGAAAATGTTAAAAAATTTAAAGTTAAGAAACAATAATTAAAACAACTCAATATGATTTTGTAGGACTAGATCAATAAAAAGTGATTTTGAGAAAAATATATATTAAGGAAAAGATTTTTGACTAAGAATGAAAAAGGATTTGCAAAGAAAGTGAAAATGAATTTGAACAAATGGGTTTGTTATATGACCAATCGGTACTTTAGTTTTGAAAATAAAACTTTAATGGTTTTGTTTGTGTAAAAGCATATCAATTTAAAAGAAAAAAATGTTTTGATAATTTTTCAAATAGTAATGCCTAGATTTTGATAAAACAAAGTAATTTTTCAAGTGGAAATATAATTGATTTAATACAAGAAATTTGAAAAGGGAATCAGAGTATTTTACTCACTTGAAAAATTAAGTTTTGTAAACGAAAATATTTTCAAACTTCAATTTATTTTGAAGTAGGTTAATTTGGAAATGATTTGGGAAAAAATAGAGAATATAATGGTATTTTGATAATTTACTCAAGTATAACTTATTTTCAAGTTTTGAAGTACGTTTGGAAATTTTATGATTTGAAACATTGATTTATATCAATGGAAATGTAATTTTGTGAATTATATTTGAAAAAGAATTTCTTGAGTAAAGAAACGTGGAAAAAGATTTTCTTGAGTAAGAAAATGTGAAAAATGAAGTACAAAGTCATAATATTTTGAGAAATGATGAAATGAAATTTTTGAAGGTTAAGAAATATTTTTCGTAATAGAATTGTAGTGAAAAATGATTTACGTATCTTAAAAACGATTTAGAATATAGTAAAATATTCCTACGCGATTTAAAATATGTTAAAATATTTCTACGTGATTTGAATTACGTTTAAATATTTTATGTGAGTTTAAATATTTGACATACTGTTGAAAAATCACTATGTGATTTAAAAGTAATAGAATATTTTTACGATATTGTGAAAAATAACAGAAACGTTTCAGAATTTTGAAAACGTAACAGAAGTGTTACGATATTTTGAAAACGTAACAGAAACATTTTGAAATTGTGAAAATATAATAAAAATGTTGCTAATCTTGTGAAAATATGGCGAAAGTGTTTTATAACTATGAAAACATGATAACATGATTTTGTGTTGAAAATACTGGTATAATTATTGTTTAACCAATGTATGGAATTGTATGAGAAGTGGCGTGTTTTGCCTATGATTGGTATTTGGTGCATTTTATATGCATTGGAAAAAGATGCCCGTATTTGGATTTGGTGCATTATACATGCATTGAAAAGATTTGGCTCGTTGGGGTTGGACCAATTGATATACTCGTGCATTGTACAAATGAAATTGAAAAGATTTGGCGGTTGGGGTTGGACTTGCACCTTGATAAATTCGTGCATTGTATAAAAGATAGCTAATAGCTATTATGACCCTTGTGGTTGAAGAGGGAATGAGAATTGATAATGAGGTCTATGATGGATCTTGGGGCGTCAGTAGCGGCGGTCGACTAGTGGACGGTATGGCGAAACTGTGCCACTTGCATGCGATCAAATCGATCCGTTGCAACGCATTGACAATACCTGACAAGAACATGATTCTTTTCAACGACTGGGAGATTGTCTTTGGGCTAAGGCTGACAATTAATCAGAGCATTCTTCTCGAAATTGTAAAAACCTCCATGGAGTCGTTTTTGATAAAATGAGTCTTTGTATATATGCATAAATCTGAGTATTTATACCTGTGTGATATATTAATTGAGAAATATTGGTTATTGGTTATGACAATTATTTTGAGTACTTGGATGATGATTGAACTGATAAATGATTAGACGATGATAGTTGATTAATGCTGATAGCATGATTATGGTATGATCTATCTGTATGATATTACTGTTTGTGTTATCTCTGTGCTGCCATATTGGTATTGGTGTAGGTGATCTCACCTCTTTGTTATGTTGTTTTGCTGTGTCTATATTGTTAAAATCAAACAATAGAAGGATCGAGTTGTCTTAGACATAACGGGCGATAAATACTCTGAGATTGGTGACAACAATAAAGAGTGGACATTTAGGACTCGAAGGTGTGCAGTGTTGACAAAGGAACAGATGTCTGATGCATCAAAATGGACAGAAAAAGGAATAAGTATGTTAAAGTTTTCCGTTAGTATTGTACCGTGCTATTAAGTAGGACCTGTCATGGGGTTTGCTACTGTAAAAAAAAATAAGTCTGTTAATTTTATATTTCTCTTTAAATTGTGATATTAATTGGTGTCAATATTGCATAATGAATAGTTAAAACACGATTTTTCAATATTACCTAATATTTTCAGTAAATTTACGTTTCAGTAAAGAAGAAATTTTGAAACCCATCTTTTATAACTCAAACTTTGTGCGAACTTATTTTCAGATTATGAGTCGGGAGTCAGAAATGTGATGCCCTAGCTAGGGTGTTACATTAGTTGGTATCAGAGTTAGGGTGTTACAAGGGGTGGATACCTGCAAAAGGCATTATGATGCTTAAATTACACTATGCACATAGTAGACAGTCTGTATATCAGAGGAGATGTATAATTTTAAGTCCTTGCATGACATTTATAAAGATGTTTTAGAATGAGTACAATCTGTATTAAATACAGTTATTTAGAATTAGAATTCGTTAAGGATTGTGACTCATTTTAACTAATTTCTTTTTTTATGTGGGATATAATTAGCTTTCATATTCATCAAGAATATTTAAGAGATTTATGCCTAATAAATAGATAAATATACTCATCAAGATAGTGCATAATAATATCTGAATGTTATTCTAGTAGACCAAATTGCTCCTGAATTGCTAATTCAAAAGCCGGTCCAAAACAATATGTAGGATCTAAGATAATTGAATACTAAATATACTTTAATAATATAGATTTGCTTAAGGAAACTACAGGATATCAAGCTCTCTAACTTCAAAGACATCTATATACAACAACAACAACAAAAGTCATAAAAAAAAATTGTCGCATAAAATCAAAAGTAGTCAATACTTTAAGAAATTAACTTTGTTCATTTTGAGTGCAACCATTTTTAATTATTATTTCATTTTGAGTGCAAACATTTTAATTATCATCTAACTATGTGTTATTATATTATTAAAATTTAATTTAATTTAATTTTATAGATAACAATATCATGTTATGATATTGTACAAAAAAAATAATGTTATGATAAAGAAATGTATAATTTTTTTTTTTACACTTATCAATTTATGTAGGGGGTCCACAAACCACCACTCAAAAGAATATAAATCTAATTTTTTTTATCTATTGATAAAAACATCATTATTTAAAATGAAAGGAAAGCAAAGTTTAATAACACATAAAGCAACGAGATTCTTCCCAAATTGCTTCTAACATGTCTGGAAGGATATTTACTTTGCACAGAGTCAAGAGGTAAAAACATCAAACTGACGAACTCCCTCAATAAAATCCTAACAATGAAAACTAAAAGGGATAAAAGACATTAAAGAGATAAGTTACCTCTATCTTTTCAATCAAGAATATGGCATATTGATCTTGCTGCAATCAGAGTTTTTTTCTTACACCATGATCAATAGTTTTAATATCTTGTTTTTCCTATCGCACATCTTCAGACCCATTGAGAAATTAAGTGAAAGAAGACAGATTGGAGAAACTCCAAGCCAACCTCTTTAGATCTATCTTAAAAATTGCATATCTAAAAGATTTATGATAAAATTATTAAAGAAAACTACAAAAGTAAGGAAAACAAATATGACAACAAAAATGTTTGTCGTCAAAGGATTTAAGCAGCAACCCCCATAAGTGAAACATCCAAAAGGAGAATCAAAACATTACAAAAGATGAGAGAACATCACAAAAGATTAGAGAGCAGCTCATAGAGAGTTAGGGCCGGCCTTAGAGAAGTGTAACGTCTCAATACTAATATCAAAAGTATAACCAAATTATACCAAAGTACTTAGAATTAGACATGTCACGACTAATCTATTGTCATTCCTTGATAATTAAATACAGTAATTTTAATGCTAATTTAAGCCTTGTGAGGGAATATATGATCTCAGAGTATGAATATACAACTTAAAATCTGATCCACACTAATATTAATAGTCCATAAAATCTAAAATAATAGAGTTCAAGTAATACAAACTAAGAATTTATAGGCATATAGATATATATTTAATCTATTTACAAACCACTGTATTGTTAGATATACAAAGCAATGGTCAAAATGAATAGACAGTCTTACACTACATCGGCATCTTCATTTCTACTCCGTAGACTAATCTTGTGCTAAAATTATAATGAAAATTAAAATAAGGGGTGAGAATTCTACGAATTTCTAGTATAACAAATTAATTAAACACATGTTATTATAATAACTCTACCTGCTTCGAGAAATTATTAAATCAAAACTTAAATTTTATATATATATATTGTAGATAGGTGACAACTGACAAATGCCAAAGTGATTCATTTCTCTTTCCGAGACAAAATTCATTTTTATTAGTAATCAATAACACATAGTCAACTAATATGTCTAATGTCAACACATCATCCATAGATCATGAATTCCATCAAAATATATCAAGTATGAGTTATAATTCACTAACTCTAAAATATTCACATTTTCTCATAATGCAAACATTTATTAACAATTTCATGATCTATATAACTAATATATTTTAAGTATATTTCCACGGCCAAGTCTTAGATCAATCTCAAGTACAAGGATCAGTCTCAGTATCAATTATTCAATTTCTTTCTCAAAGAAATTACATCTAGAATCACCCCCAGGTAAGAGGTTCATTTCCAATATCAAGTCTAAGATTTTATCTAGGTACAAGAATTACTATCTATAATATCTCTTCCAAATACGAGGATCATTAACTATAATATCTCCTCCAGGTACAATGATCATTTTCATAATTATTCGTTCAATATTAGAACTAAGATCACCTCCAGATACGAGGTTCATATCCAATATCTCTTAGATTGTGAGCACAAATTATGTCAATTCATTACTAACTCAACTTTAACAATATAGAGGAGTCAGTTCATAAATCATTACTCAATACTAGCTCAACTTAAATATACTAAGGAGCAATTTCTCAATTTATCATTCAATACTAGCTCCACTTTATTATTCTGAAGGAACAAATCACTTTTTAGTACACATTATAATCATAACAAGTGTACATCTCAAGTTATCATCAATAAACTATCTGCACAATATGATCAATTCATATATATACTAAGTGCACTATATGATCACAAATACACAAAGTGCACATTCATATTTCAAGTCACTACACTTAGTGATTATAATTAAATTTCATCACCTTTAATAGTATAGATGTTTCTCACTTGGTTTCCACTAACAAAGAACTCTATTTTTTCCCAACGAGGGGATAATAATCAATTAGCACCTTACTCTAATCGATTATCATCCAAACTCATAGCATTTTGGAAACTGATAATTGATTAGCACCTTACTCTAATCGACTATCACCCACAAACTTGGTATCCTAAAAGTTGATAACCGATTAACACATAACTTTAATCGATTATCACTCAAAAACTTGGTATTCTAGAAGTTGATAATCGATTAGCCTCTTGGTCAAATCGATTATCACTTACGAACTATTCATTCTAGAAAGCCATAATCGATTACCATCCACTGCTAATCGATTATCATCCACAATCCTTACATTTTGGAAAACAATAATCGATTATCACTCTGGTGCAATTTCATATCAGAAACATCCAAAACATCAGTAACTTCCATTCTTTCCATTCTTTCCATCAACATATCACTAAAACTCAATATACACACATATTCAAACTAATATTCAAGTGAAAGAAAAATAGGAATCAATCTCAAACTATTAAGGTTGTATATGTATATATCTATATAACTTTAACCTCATCAATCATATACATACAACCAAAATATCTTAGAACATCCACAGGGAAATCTCATTCAATTCATTCTTACAAGATTTTTAGATACAAGAATGGACATGAGTAAGATAGAGTTACACAAAAATCCCCTACCTATACTCCTTTGTTGATGGTGAACATTCTTCTTCTTTCTTGGTTTCTTCTTTCTTCCTTCTTCCTCTTCTTTCTTTTCTTTCTTTCTGCTCTGTTATTTCTTTTCTTTCTTATCTCTATCTTTTCTCTTTTCCTTTTTCTCAGCCCATGTGAATGAAGAGAAAATGAGAAACAATGAGTGACAAAGTCAAAGACGGTGGAGAGAGTTGGAGAGATAAGGTTGGAATACTTTTATGACGTCTTGGTTCAATGGAAGAAAGTTATCTCTTAATGATACTTTGATCTTCCATTGATAAATCTTCTAACTTTTATAAGTGTTATACAAAATTATAATATTTCATTCAATTTCCATACTTATCATTTAATGATTACCTTAATACACCATTAACAGTCATTAAGTTATATTACTCTTCCTGTATTATTAAAAATATTAAACTAATTCAGTTGAATCTTCAAAATTCATCAATACTCATTCTAAATATTTGTGGTCTAGAAATAAATTTTTCACATTTATTTTTCTATCATCTAGGCAATTTACACTAAATTCTGAGTTAATATGAGTTATTTTTCATATCTAGTGTTGTAACATCATATCTAAATTGGCTCAAAAAATTACCATAATTAAAAGATAATTTGCACAAGTATTAATGAGCTTCTATTAAGACTAATAGGTTTAGGGAGGATGTTACAAGAAGCCTCTTTCTCCAATAAAAAGAATATAAATTTATTAAAAGAGTTTATCATCTCATATTATTATTTATTATTATAGTCAAATTATTTTAATTAACAGCTAATTAAATATTATTGTAAAAAAAGGTTTAACACTAACAATGAATAATTTAATTAAGAGGTTAAATTATAATTTTGATTCTTATAATTTTCACTTATTTTCAATTTAGTTCTTATAATTTTTTTAAATAAGTTCTCATACTTACAAATATTTTTAAAATAATCTTCACCATTAACTTCTATTATAACGTTGTTATAACAACATTAGTTGATTAAATTAATATTTCTTTATATCATAAATACTCTTTTAAATGCTCATTTAAAAAAATGTTTTAGTACGTGTTTCTTTGACCGAGTAGGTGTCTATCTTTTTAAATGAGCACTTAAAAGAGTATGTGTGAGATAAATAAATACTTACTAAGTCAGTCAAATTAATCATGTTTTAACAACATTATAAAAAAAATTAATGATAGAAATTATTTTTGAAATGTTTATAAGTGTGATGATTGATTTAAAAAAATTATAGAGATTAAATTAAAAATAAATAAAAACTATAGGAATAAAATTACAGTTTAATCTAATTAAGAATAAATATAACACTTCTAATAGTTTTTTTTTTTTGCAATTATTATTAATTAATGTTGTTTGTTTTTCACCTTATAAAATGGAGACATTGAGATACGCTGAGCCTTTGTTTGGATGTGGAAAGAAAATGGGAGAGAGAAAATGAAAAGAAAGAAAGTGAAGAGAAGAGAAAATAAAGAGAAAATTATATTTTCTCTCTATTATTAGGTTGAAGAGAGAAAGGAGAGAAAAAAATAAAAAAAATTATTTTGTTTAGTTGAAAGAAAAAATAAGAAAAAAAATATAATTATATTAAATGACTAATATATCTTTTGTTGACCATTTGTTGAAAGAAAAAATGAAAATTAGAATAGAATAATCATTTTAGTCATATTCTCACCTTCTCTCCCATTTTCTTCGCTATTGAGAGGAGATAACTTTTTTGGTGGATCCACATGTTATTTTTTTTTCTTGTCAGTTTTCTCTTCATAACCAAAACGAGAGAAAACACAAAAATATCTCCATTTTCTCTACTCCTATTTTCTCTTCTCTCATTTTCTCTTCAACCAAACAATGGGTGAAAGTCCTACCTAGGTAGTTGGAAGTCACACTTGCCAGTTGCCATACGTCTACTCGGAAAATTGCCTCCTCCTCTGGTCCTCTGCATAAACAAAACCGACAAATTGCTTTTTTTCTAGTATTGCTTTATCTAGTATTTGATAGTTGAGTGAACAACACAAAAACGGGAAGAAAGTCAGAGTGGAATGCTTCTGGGTATCCAAACAGCATATCAAACCATAGACAGCTTATTTATTCAACTCTTGTGATTGTCCTTTGTTGACGAAACTGCATATGAACACATGGAGATACAAGAGTGTGTTCTTGGATGCCTCAGGCGCAACATGATTCTGGTACTAGTGTGCTTGGTCAACTTGAGCATCGTTTTTGCTCACGTTCATGGATTCGGAGAGCAACCACTTTCCAAGATTGCCATTCACAAGGCTGTTGTTTCGCTTCACAATAAGGCCTCCATTACAGCCATCCCTTCTCTTCTCGGCACAAAGGTAACATCAACATGTTCCTTAAACTTAGCTTATATGCTCTGATATGATTTATGATATCTAAGCTTAAACATTAATTTGGCTAAAGACAAAGTCGTCTTACGTTGTTTGCTAAGTTACTAGGTTGATGTCGGTGTTGCTGTCAAACTTTGATGTTCAGAAATTGTCTGAAAGACAAGCTAAATTCTAAGTAGTTATGCAAATTTGATGATAGGAATGGGAAAGTGTAAAATTTCCAACAATTTAATTTCTACGATATTTTTTAGTTAAGTCTTATGTGCAGCGTTTACTATATGTTTTTTTTATATATATGATTTCAGGGTGAGGATACCCAATGGGTGACTATAGATCTTGATTACCCTGCCCCTTCTACAGATGATTGGGTAGGGGTTTTCTCTCCTGCAAAGTTCAAGTAATGTACATCTCTTTCTCATGATTGACTTCATTCTATTGAATATTGCATAGAACTCACCACCAGACATTGTGATTTTCAAATCTAATTATTTCGAAACCCTGCATATCTAATTATTGCTAAAAGGACTAAATGAAAGTCTTCGTTTTCAATGGCAGTTCATCAGCCTGTCCACCTGTAAATGATCCAAAAGAACAGACTCCATACATATGCTCAGCCCCAATAAAGGTATGTATCATAAATCTCTGTATGTTTGAATTATCTTGTAGATTGGATTAATTACTTCAAAGTGGTGATTACTCATGGGATTTATTTGAATCTTTGTACCAGTACAAGTTTGTGAATTACTCCAACTCACACTATACCAAGACAGGCAAAGCTTCTTTGAAGTTCCAGTTGATAAATCAACGTGCAGATTTCTCCTTTGCCCTATTTTCAGGCGGACTATCAAATGTGCGTCCATGATTCTTTCAGCTGTTCTTATATTTGTTATCTCCTTCTCATTCTAACTAAAGCATGCTCTTGGTATATTGAGTCTCATCTTACATCTAGCATTACAGTTTACAAAACCAGTATAATACACCAATGCACTTAATACCAAATCAGCCTATCTTCATTCAGAATTTGTATGTGATTATATTCTATGCTAACTAGTAATCATCTGATTGAGCACTGCAGCCTAAACTTGTGGCAGTTTCCAATTTCATATCATTTGCCAATCCTAAAGTGCCTCTATATCCACGCCTTGCTCAAGGGAAGTCTTGGGATGAAGTAAGTTTATCTTCATGCTTTGAGGTCCTTGATACAATGTTCGCCCAAGTAATACTATTCATTACTCTTATTTCTCTTATTATGGCTTTAGTTCAGTGATGCAGTTCCTTTATATGAAGCATCAGTTAAAATTAGCAAGTATCGCAAGACACATGATCCATAAAGTTAATAAATTTTGAACACACACCCACCAATGAAGATAACATTCTGAAAAGATATCATTACACTTTCTAAGTTTGACATGATACTATAGGAATAGTAATTGACGCTTTTTGTTTTTTAAACATTTTGGAACCACTTTTAGGACTATGCAGTGATTTCAGGATTGTTGGGTTTGTTTTGTTCAGATGACAATCACCTGGACAAGTGGATATGACATAAATGAAGCTACACCGTTTGTTGAGTGGGGTCCTAAGGGGAAAAATCCAGTGCAATCTCCTGCTGGAACATTGTCATTTGGTCGTAACAGCTTGTGTGGTACGGTTTATTTAATCTGCTTAGCATGGCACCACATTGGATTTTTATTGCATACATATTCTGATCCAGTTAGTATTTTTCAGAAAACCTGAATGATAAATTGAATTTCTGCTTGGCATTCTGTAATTTTATGAACCCTGGCTAAGAGTCAACAATAGCATTAATTACTTTGCAACTGAATACACTGAAATCACGTGGTTTATGCACACCTTCCTTCCTCTCTAAAGCCCTTTCTATAATGCTTCCTATAATGCATCATCAAAATATTCCAAGGAGCACAATCTTCTTTTCCAGAAAATTATACTAGAGAGGCACCTTGTGAAATGGAAAAAAAAGAGAGGGGGGGGGGGTGTGGAGAAAGAATGAACCGAAAATCTAAGTTGTAATAGAAATAGGTTTCAGTTAGCAACGTCCATGGCCAGTAATGCTTTTCCTGATTGAGTTTCCATCAAATCTTGTTTCCCATGTTTTGTATACAATTTGACAACATTTCATTGCAAGCGACTGCTTCCTTGTGCACCTGAAACTAAATGTTGGAATATTAATTATGTCTATATGTTGGAAACTTGGAAACTCTTATATACAGGATTGCTGTTTTTTATTCTTTTCAAAATGGATCTCCTTTCAATACAAATTGAGAGTAGGCTCTTCTGTAGCTGTGCTGCATAATGTGATTCTTTTGCTATTCTGCAGGTTCACCTGCACGAACAGTTGGTTGGCGTGACCCTGGTTTCATACACACAAGTTTCCTCAAAAATCTGTGGCCAAATTTAGTGTATGCATTTAGATATCCATTTATGTTTATAACCCAATGAGGAACTGGCAGAGTTTGTTCTATAGGCTTTATCTTAAATATAATTTTCAGGTATACATACCGACTGGGGCACCTGTTGTCTAATGGTTCATATATTTGGAGCAAGCAATATTCATTCAAGTCATCACCTTATCCTGGACAGGATTCACTGCAACGTGTTGTTATATTTGGTGACATGGGGAAGGTAATATTAATTGTTTCGAAATAAAATTCATATAAAGAGAAAGAAGAATGTCTGAAACTGTCTTTGGGAGGAAGAACCTAGTATGTTCAAACCAAGTGCAATCTTTGGGCATGTTTATGTATGGACAAATTAAGGATCTTTACCATTGATGGCTTTATCAAGAAAAATAACTCAAGCTTTTTAATATCTCATTTATTTGACCATTCTACACTAAAAATGTATTCAATATCTCTTCAATATAATATTGAAGATCGTAAACTATTGGCTGGCAATTTCATCAATATTTTGGAAATTGTTAGACTGGAATATTTAAGTTAAATAGTCATATGCTGCTTTCTTGTCAATCTCAGATGTCTCCATTTGGTTACAATTGTTTCTTTTACTGACCCCAGTCTGCTGATGAAGTTTCTCAGCCCCCCTTTTACCGTGCAATTTGGCATCAAGGGATTGATCAATTTAAGCTTTTCTTTTGAAGCTACTTTGCGCAGATGTCATCATTTTATTGAAATTGTAGCCATGAAAACTTCATTGACTTGATTTCTCATTCTGCACTCCGAACCTATAGTACCCAAAAAACTTGTTTTTCATCCTTTTCTTTTTAAGTTTCCTTCTTCTTCTTTTTTTGTTTGGTGGGGGGAGGGGAGTGGAGGCGTGTGGCTGGTTACTTGGAGGACTCAGTGGAAGTCAATTATGCTCAGTACCGTAATCATAGAATTGAAAATCTGGGATACATGCAAACCTCTGGCTCATGACACGGCTAACTGGTTAGGTTAAAAATGATAAACTTGCAAGAGGATGACTGTTGAGCATGATTCATGATGAGAAAAATATTTAAAATATTTACTTTTCTTCCAATATATTTCAGGCCGAGCGTGATGGTTCAAATGAGTATAGTAACTATCAACCTGGTTCACTTAACACCACGGACCAGCTCATCAAGGATTTAGAAAATATTGACATTGTTTTCCACATAGGAGATATAACATATGCAAACGGATACCTCTCGCAGTGGGATCAATTCACAGCTCAAGTGGAACCAGTTGCATCAGCAGTGCCATATATGATTGCCAGGTTTGTCCTATTGTCAGTACCTTCCCTTGACATGTAAATTAGATTTACGTGTTACATATTGAAGAATAATTGTGTATCATCCTGCAGTGGTAATCATGAACGTGACTGGCCCAACACAGGATCCTTTTATGATACTACAGATTCAGGTGGCGAATGTGGAGTTTTGGCTGAGACCATGTTTTATGTTCCAGCTGAAAACAGAGCGAAATTTTGGTAAATTCAGTTTCATGAAAAATTTAATGTTATTCATTTAATTATAGATTTGAACTTTGCAAATACTTATAAGACATGATGCTGCGCATAATGAAATTTAACATTAAATAAATTGAAATAATGCTTTTTTTTTTTGGGTTACAAAGGAGGTCAAATTGAATTAATTTAAACTCGAAGTGAGAGCTTTTGTAAAATGACTCATGACATAAATATGCTTTAGTATTCCAACATGAATAATTCTAAGTTAGATACAAAAATGTGAGTTTGTAATTCTAATGATATATAGTAATCGTATTTTCATATTTTATATCCAAGTAGTAAAGTAAAATAAAGGAGATTCTGAATATGCAGGTATGCAACAGATTATGGCATGTATCGCTTCTGTATAGCTGATACTGAACATGACTGGAGAGAAGGATCAGAACAGTACAAATTCATTGAGCATTGCCTTGCAACAGTAGACAGACAAAAACAACCCTGGTTGATCTTTGCTGCTCATCGTGTGCTTGGATATTCCTCTGATTTTTACTATGGGTTGGAGGGCTCATTTGAAGAGCCAATGGGAAGGGAAAGTTTGCAGAGACTTTGGCAGAAATATAAAGTAGATATTGCATTTTATGGCCATGTCCATAACTACGAACGAACATGCCCCATTTATCAGGTAAGGACAATAGCCAAATATGCCATGATTTTATTTAAATTCGAACCAACTTGCACAGTTGGTAAGTCCATGATTTATTTTCTTCATTGTATGCATCTCATGGTGTGCTCTTCTTCCTTTCCAAAATTGTTTGAAGTGATCTATGGATGGGTGCTCATTCATTTTGTATAACTTATTCCTTATTGTTGCAATGGTGAGCTTTTAATAACTTCCATCCTAATGCTAATTTTCTGATAAACCAAATACATTTGCAGAATCAATGTGTGAATACAGAAAGGTCTCATTATTCTGGCATTGTGAATGGAACAATTCATGTTGTTGTTGGAGGGGCTGGAAGCCACTTGTCGAATTTCAGCCAAGTAACCCCCAAGTGGAGTCTTTACAGAGACTACGACTTTGGGTTTGTCAAATTGACAGCTTTTGATCATTCATCTCTTCTATTTGAGTACAAGAAAAGCAGTGATGGAAAGGTCTATGATTCTTTTACCATTTCAAGGGATTACAAAGATGTCTTGGCCTGTGTGCATGACGGTTGTGAAGCAACCACCTTAGCAACTTGAACTGCTTCTTTATATACATACACGTTCTTATGGCCTTTTCTTTTTTATTTTATTTTTTTAATAATCTAGCCATAACATGTTATTATGGCTTAAACATTTACAGATTGTAATAAATACTGTCAAGTAATAGTTATAGTTATTAGTTACAGTTATGCAAGGAGGAGGAAGCTCGGCCTGTACAATTCATATCTTACATGTTAAGCTACATAGCTGCAATAGTACAAAACAAATTTAAATACAATATAAAGTAATAAGTAAACAGTGGCTAGATGGATTACATACCTGTCACCTGTTACTGATACAAAAGTATTCATGTGTTTTTACTTTTGGGCTGAATTACTCTTGATACTACAAATAGCTGATAGATCAGAAGGGGTCATGAACTCAAGATTATCAAGGGAGAATGCAGAACACCGTACTGGAATACAACTTTTAATTGCAAATAGCAGCAAGATAATAACCACACCACAGGCACACAAATAAAGAAAATTAAAAATGCACAGAACGAAGTAACAACTATCAAAGAAAACCAATTAAGATAATATTCTTCCCATGAATGTCACACTTCTTCTTTTTTACTGAGGAATTTGTCATACTTCACAGAAATGGAAAGAGTTTGAGAATTCTACTTATCTCGGGAATTTATGTCAAACAATCTGTTAAGAGGCATTTTCACCTAGTTGGCATTAATGGAATGGTTTGGTCCGAAAGTACTTATCTCAGGCTCCATATGCGGCAAGCCTAAAATCTATCGTGCAATTTATGCCAAATATTGTGGTTCAAGTTTATGTCATGTCTAATACAAGATTAAAAGCTGATGATGATATCGGTAATTCAGTTTGATCTCTGAGTTCGGAATTTTGCTATTTGAAAAGTTCGGTATTCGTTTGTTTCATCTTTTTCTAGTCATGCTTTTCCGATGAGACAATGCCATTGCAAATTTGCAATTGAGCTTAATTTTGATGTACTGTATAAAGTTTTTTACACCATCAATCAATCATATATCACCACTTAATGGAGCAGTTTCATTTTCCCAAACAAGCAACTCCTTTGATTGAGTTGCGAATATGACAACCCCTGCTGATACAATAATACGATAATCGAAATTTCAACCGCAACAGATTGTGTGGTTATTGACAAAACGGCAAACAAATGGGGCTGCTTTCCACATATTGTGGCAATGTACTTTAGTGAGGGAACACTCCTCCCTTGGCATTATTTTTGTCATCTTCCCAATTTGCTTTCTCTCTATCTTTCATTACTTTTTGTGTGCGTTTGTCGGGGGTTGCAACAGAAATTTGCTTTAGGAATTTCTTATGTGGTTATGGAATAAGTGAAATCTCTTAGCAACATCTTAATTGGTTTATTACTTTATTATTACCTAGAATCCTAGATACAGGAAGGTGTGTAGCAAAAATATATTGGGTACTTTGACAGCCATCAGCCATGAGATTGACCTCAGGCATTGGAGGTCTCCAGCTGAAGAGATGCCATGTGACCTAGAGTTCATTAGTCTGTGACTCTGTGTGAATCAGCGATGGCATGTGCCCTAGACTTCATTTGAAAGTGATAAATATTCTATAATCAGCCAGAAATATTTTGTTATGGGGCGGAAGACAAATACTATACATCTATGGAGTATAGACATGCCGTTTTTGAGATATGTCTGCATGTCAGATATGTGGAGATGCATATATGACACATGTGTCCTATACTATGAAACACGAACATGTCGTTGTTGAGGCATGTTCGCGTATCAGACACATGGGAATACCCGACACACGTGTCCTGCTTGTCAGAATGTGTTCGATTAAAAAGATTATTTTTTTTAATTTAGACATGTCTCGGACACGTCTCGGACACGCTTGGATACGTCTCGGACACGTTTAGGATACGACTTGGAAATGATCTATTAATATATTTTTTAAATAATTTCTATTATTAACGTTCAATTAGTAAACCCGTAACTTACTCAAGTTCAATCACATAACTAACGTTACAAGTCACTATTTTCACACATTAGTATTTTAAATTTTATCTTTTCATATATCACTATTAGACTTTTAAGTTTTATCTTTTCACGCACCACTATTTTCATCTGCTCCTTCTACCTTTGTTCGTACAAAATCGTTCACTTCGTCGTCACTGAAACTTGCTTCATACTAATATTTCCTTTAGTTAATTTTTTTTATGTATATGTACTCATTCATGATTAGTTCTATTAGAAGAAGTTGATTTAAGAAATTTTTTAGAATATGTCAATAGAAATTATACTCCATATTTTTTAGGAGTGACTTATTAGGTAGCAAATATTGGTACATACGACATATATAAAAATATTGTAAATCTTCAAGTTTATAGAAATGATATGAATATTTTTACTTAAATTTTGTGTGTGTGTGTGTATATATATATATATATGTCGTGTCTGTGTCCTACAATTTTTGAATTTGGTGTGTCTCCTTGTCCGTGTCCGTGTCGTGTCCCGTGTCTATGTCTGTGCTTCATAAGTCTTATATGTTCGAATGTATTTGATTAAAAAGATTATTTATTTTGGCTTGGACATGTCTTTCGGACACACTTGGACACGTCTAACACACAATTTGGATACGTTTAACACACGGCTTAGACATGACTCATTAATATTTTTTTTAAAGAAAAATAATTTTCATGACTAACATCCAATTAGTAAGTCTGTAACTCACTCAAGTCCAATCACATGACTAATATCTCAAGTCACTATTTTCTCATATTGGTATTTTAAGTTTTATCTTTTCACATGTAACTATTAGACTTTTAAGTTTTATCTTTTTACACACCACTATTTTCATCTACTCCTTTTACCTCTCTCGTATCTAGCCGTCCACTTCGTTATCACCGAAACTTATCTCACACCATTATTCCCTCTAGTTAAATTTTTTGGATGCACATATACTTGTACATGATTAATTTTATTATGAGAAGTTAGTTTATGACATTTTTTAGAAAAATGTCAATAAAAATTATGCTCCATATTTTTTGGGAGAGACTTACTAGGTAACAAATATTGACACATATGATATATATTAAGATATTGTAAATCTTTAAGTTTATAGAAATGATATTAATGAATTATGAATCTTTTTCTTAAATTTTACAAGTATATATATATACATAAACTAAATTCTTTAATTTATTTTTATATTAATTTTTATATATATATATATATTATATCATGTCTTATAATTTTTTAAATTTAGATATCTCTCAGATCTCGTATCAGATATCGTATCGTATCGCGTAATACGTGTTTATGTCTGTGTTTCATAACTATAAATTAATATTTATGGAATATATAATAATAGGATTTCATTTAAATGTATTTTTAGTGTAAAATATTTTATATTATCATTTAATTATATATTATTATATCATAAAAAATATTTAACTTTTATAATATTTATTTTAAAAATTATATATATGATAATATATAATTAATTGATGATGTTATACTGACAATATATAAAAAATAAACTCATAATAATATTACAAATATTTTAATTAAAATTCTTCGTCCATAAATTTAGAAATTAAAAACTTTTTTGTCAGTATCATCACTTCGTAGTGTGAAACAATATACTGACCACAACATATTAGATAAAAATATTAATATAAAAGTACAATCAAGTCATGCCAATAATAAGATTGAGATAGAAAATTAATATAAAAGTACAATTAATATAAACCTTGACCAGCAAGTTGGTTGATTAATAAAAAATTAAAAGACTAAAAGAGATCAATGCAATCCAGTCGATCAATCAAGTGGTCAACTCTATATAAATATAATTCAAATTCAAATCATGCATGTTTCAATGAATTCAGTGGTTCATCTGTTTGACGGAATCAACTTCGCCCCAAAAAATATTTGGGTGGTCAAATAACTTATTGTAGTTTTCACACTACAGACTTCCAATTCAATGTGTGCTTTAGAAGTTTCTAATTTCGGATTGATTCAAAGACCAATTGGTGTGCTTCAATTCTAACTCTTTCTCGAATTAAAAGTAGTATTATTTTTATTTCTCTTTTTATAGTGGCTGAGTTGAAATGTACGCACGCATATCATAAATACCCCGTTATTCAAATTTAAGAGATAAGAAGTTGAGAAAAGACAATGAATCATTCTGTCAAAAACAAAATTTTTACATATTAATTAAGGGTGTCAGTAAAGTGAGTTGGTTGGATTTTATAATTTTTTTAATCTAATTTGTTTATTGGAGTAATAAATTAAGTTGAGTGGAGAAATTTTTTTTTTTCAATCCAATCTATTAAAAAATGACTTAGGTTTGATCGAATTCATAAATTTGATATATGTTTTTTTTTAAATTTATGAAAAAATAGTTAAAATAGTTAAAAATAGTTTAAAAATGTCTTTTATATAACAAATTATATATTAATTTACATAATTAATCTTACACAAATATAATAGATCTCAAATAAATTAAATATACATAAGTGTATAACAAATTAACAAATTTTATTAATTTAAGTCTAAAATAAACTAAACTAAAATAATACGTCTCAATATTTTTAAATAATAAATTATTTTAACTAATTGAAGTCAATATCATCACACATATTATGTGGATTGATATAATCATTGACTTCACTCTTTATTTTTTCAAGATTTCTTGAATTATGAAGTTAAGAATTTTGATTTTTTATTTGAGACATTGAGAATTTAGGAATGAGTGACTAAAATTGTAGTTGGTAAGACTGAAAGTATTATCTGTGTGTGAGTACTATTGTCTTTTGTTAGACTTTAAAGGAGAACAATGTCATTCCATTATATGAGTCTTTTTTATTTTTAGTGGTTGTTTAGCCGCAGTTAAAAATTGTGACCAAACGACTTTTTAACTGTGATTAAATTATTTTTTTAATTTAAAAATGGATTGATTAAGTACTTATAAGTTGAACATTTTTAAACTCATAACTCGACTCACAAACTGTAAATGACCCAACACATTTTATAAATTAAATTGTGTCAAAATTTAGAATTTATAGATTAACCCGACCCACTTAACACTCATAACATGTATTATGTATATAATTTAGTGGAACACTTTATCGTGAGTTGCCAAAAAAAAAACTGACATAGCCATGCATTATTATTTTGGTATAAAAAACTATAAGAATTTTAAAAATTAGAAATGTTTTCAAGTCAAAATTATTGCAACTTTAGGGTATTTATAAATCTACACAAAATGATTTAAATTGCACAAAAATGAAATGGGCAATTTAAAATCTACAAAGAAAAACTTAAGATAAACTTAAGAGAATAAAATGCAAGTAGTAATCACTAAAGAAAAAATCATGGGTGTTGATTTTCACATGTCTATGATAAATATAAGTATTTGTATTTTGTAAGTTTTTAAATCATTAATTATAATATTAATAATTATTAATAGATTTAGTTTTGAAGTACTATCAATACTACAAAGTCATTCAACGATATGTTATCATGTAATTAAATAAATCTAACTATAATAATTATTATTATTTAAAAGATCTAACTTTTTAAATAATATACCAATATATGATTTGATATTAATATATATATATATATATATATATTTAGTATTATAATCAAGTGATGTCCAAATTCAATTGTGCATATTTCGACTATTATATTTTTTCAAATTAGTTAAAAATAAGTTATCTAAGTTAGAATTAGAAAATTTATAAAAATATTTATTGAAATTTAACTGTAAAAAATTAACATAACTGAATTTAATTTTTTTTTTATTTTTTAGTATTGTAAAAAAATGTATGCCGTTAACATATTAAAATTAAACTTATTGTAATTGTTATTATTAACTGTCACCATAAAATAAACAGCGTGCCCAAATAAGAACCCAGAGCGCAAGGAACGAACGTCACTGTATAGGTAAGCAAAATGTTGCAAGTGCCATGAGTCCCCTGCGTGATTAACAAGGCCTCTCTGTCCCAAATGAAAAACACCCACGTTACCGGCCAACACTGTCTGTCTCTTCCTCAGTTTTCTGTCTTCCCAAACAAACCCCAAAAAACAAAAACCTATTTTCGAACCCAAAAAACGAGAATAATGCTCCCCAGAATATCTTCCTTTTCCATTCCCCCTTCTTAAACACCAATTTCTCACTCCTTAAACCCGAATCCCTTCACGCTCTCTCCTTTCACACAAGCAAGCAACCTACGAATCTCACAAAAATAAAAATAAAAATAACCCTAAGACCATCTGGTTGGAGGAATGACCACCACCACCAGTCTCGGCGGCGGCGGCGGAGGCGGCGGAGAGGACCGCGTCCTGGCGACGGCTCAGCAGATCGTGAAGAGCCTCAACACTCCCAAAGAGGTTCGCGAAGACATGCTCCTGATCTTCTCGACCTTCGATAACCGCCTCTCTGGCATCTCCGACCTCATCAACGGCGAAGATTCCAACGAAGACGACCTCCACCGCTTCGAAGCCGCCGAGAACGTCATCCTCCGCTGGGACGCCTCCCTCTCCGCCGAATCGTCCCGCCACTCCACCTCCCTCCTCATCGATTCCCCAAACCACGCCGTCGAGTACTTCTCCGCCGTCGACGACATCATACAGTTGATGGAACAATTCTCCATCGCGCCGCCTCCGTCCGCCGGCAGAAGCGGCCAAATCATGCTGGACCGCGCCGAGAACGCGATCCAGCTCGCGATGTTGAGGCTCGAGGACGAGTTGCGCCACGCCTTGATTCGCAACACCATCCCTCTCGACGCCGAAAGCCTCCATGGTTCGATCAAGAGGCAGAGGGTTTCCCTCTCGTTCGCTTCGCACATCGACGAGAATTTCGAGAGCTTCAGCGAGGTTGGCGAGGACAGCAATCGCGGTTCTGATCGGTTTCACGAGCGTGGTGCTAGCTTCGACGACGACGTGGTCGTCGATTTGGTGCATCCTGATGCTGTGTTGGAGCTGAAAGAGATCATCGATCTCATGGTTAGGTCTGGTTATGAAAGGGAGTGCCTTCAGGTTTATAGCAGAGTTCGTCGTGACGCTTTGGATGAGTGTTTGCTTATTCTTGGTGTTGAGAAGCTGAGTATTGAAGAGGTTCAGAAGATTGAGTGGAAAATTTTGGATGAGAAGATGAAGAATTGGGTACAAGCTATTAAGATTGCTGTTAGGGTGCTGTTGAGTGGTGAGAAGAGACTATGTGATAGTGTGTTTGGTGAATTGGATGTGGTGAAGGAGTTATGTTTCAATGAGACTGCTAAAGGGTGTGTGATGCAGCTGTTGAATTTCGGCGAGGCCGTTGCCATTTGTAAAAGGTCGCCGGAGAAGTTGTTTAGGATATTGGATATGTATGAGGCTTTGAGAGATGGCTTGCCTGATTTGCAGGCTTTGGTTTTGGATGAGTTTGTGATCGGTGAGGCCAGAGGGGTGCTGAGTGGACTTGGTGAGGCCGCGAAAGGGACATTTGCTGAGTTTGAGAATTGTATTAGGAATGAGACTTCCAAGAAGCCGGTCATAACTGGGGATGTTCATCCGTTGCCTCGTTATGTGATGAATTACCTGAAATTGCTTGTGGATTACGGTGACCCCATGGACTCGCTCTTAGAAATTAGCAAAGAGGATCTTTATCGCCTTCAAAATGATTTTGGTGGTGTTGGTTCCCAGTTTGAGACCGTGTCCCCCTTGGGACGTCGACTGCTGTTGCTCATGTCTGAGCTTGAGTCTAATCTTGAGGAAAAATCAAGGCTTTACGAACACAGTGCAATGCAGCAGATATTTTTGATGAACAATCTCTATTACCTAGTGCGGAAAGTGAAAGACTCGGATCTTAGGAAGGTTTTGGGAGATGATTGGATTCGTAAACGGCGTGGTCAGATACGCCAGTATGCTACGGGCTATCTCAGAGCCTCTTGGAGCAAGGCCTTGTCTTGTTTGAAGGATGAAGGGATTGGAGGGAGCTCTAGTAATGCCTCAAAGATGGCCTTGAAGGAGCGGTTCAAGAGTTTCAATGCATGTTTTGAAGAAATATATAGGATTCAGACAGCTTGGAAGGTACCAGATGATCAGCTTCGGGAAGAGCTACGAATATCTATATCAGAGAAGGTGATTCCTGCATACCGCTCTTTTTTTGGGAGGTTTAGTAGTCAGCTAGAGGGAAGGCATGCGGGGAAATACATTAAGTATACACCAGAGGATTTAGAAACCTATTTATCGGATTTATTTGAAGGATCCCCTGCTGTATTGCATCACATAAGGAGAAAAAGTACATAGGATATAGGGTGCTTATAACAGGTGAACTCATTTTACGAGGATTAGTTGAAAAGATTTCCTGTATCATGTGTATATTCTACCTTGATAGGTGTTATTTTACAGGTCTTAATGTTAAATGAATGGGATTTTGTGAAATTAGACTCTCCTCCCAAGCCCCTTCCCAAACAGCCAAAAAGGAAAGATTTTTTTATTTTTTTCCGCGAATACAGTAATATCTTTTGTATATATATTCACAAGTCTAGTGTCTACTCTCGCACACTATATGTATTTTATTGTCATTAGTCACTATACTTGTTGAAATAGTACTCTCCACCTCATAGCTAACTTAAATCCTGATCTTATGTATTTACATATCTGCAATTTGCATAATTGTCAGTTTTCTATATGTTGAAAGGACAATAGTTTTCTTATCTGGCAAATACTATATTATTTTGTGCATACTTTATGTGTAGCTGATAATAATCAAAGTGAGGAAATAAGCTATAGGTCTAGCAGAAACTGGATATAATCTGACTGAAAGAGGCCTACTCAAGATTCGTTCATGAAAAGGCTTGCATGATTATCAGAATGTTGTCAATAATCGAAGAAGAATTGGATGAAATAGATCAGCAGTTGTTATGATATTGTCTGAAATAATGATGTGAGAACTGAGTTAGTCATATTGGTCGTTGGAAGTTATGCATTAGTGAGTACTGCAATGGTATTATTTGTTTATACGTGTTGATCTTGCCATCTTCTGACACCCACTATCAGCATTGTTAGATGCTTACATTTGTGCAACTTCTTCTGCAAGAGTTTGGACTGCCTTCATTATAATATCTCAATTAGTAGCTCTGGCTATGTGGATATGCTCCTGTGCCTTTGCCTCGAAGTTTTACCTTGTTCAGAGTGTTTAAACCCATCTGTGGATATGCATTTTCTTTCTGAACAGAACTCTCAAATAAAGCAGTCTTTACTCAGTCATATGCCTGTTTTGAGACTTCAGGATATTGGATCTGACACTTACTGAAACTAGATAATCGTCTTTTCATTATAGTTGCAAATGTTGTTCTTCGTTATTGTTTATATGATTCTTCATTATTGTTCAAATGGTAGTAGTGGGTTGGAATTCAAGTCTACTACCATGTCGAATTCACTCCTGTGTTTTGTTTGTGGATTTTTACTTATTGAAATGAAAGTCTTGTCTTGTTTGCAGCAGTTTTACTTGCTAGAGATTCTTACACTCGTTGCATCTGCATTTTCATTCAGGTATTACTCTGCAGTTATACTTTTTGTAGATGGCCAAAACAGAAATGATAATTTGTCTTATTAAATACATATTTGCAAGTAGTCATGTTTCAGAACATTTTGGTTAGCTTGGTCGGCCAAACTAGCGGGAATTGCTCTATCCTGAGCACGTGAAATAGCATGATATGTATGATTATGTCCTCCTACTATTTTGCTTGCTCTCTCTACGGAGAGTTGCGATAATAATTTGGATTACATATCTAGTATAATCAAGTCAAGAACAATGGTGATGGAACTACTTTTGTTTGATGTGTAAACTGTTTACTTTAAAAATATCATGTTTTCTGTTAGGAAATAATCATTTCTATTTCTTTTTTGTTTTTTTGGCATAAATCATTTCTATTTCTATTCTGTTGGATTACTGGTTTGAAAGTAAGAAGCTTTACTTAGTGAGAAGGGCATGATTCGCAAGCTTGTCTTGCTGCCCCCCATCCTATCCAGCTATTAGTGGCGTTAGTTGTGTAATGGTGAAAGCTTTTGGAACCAATCTTATGATCACTGCAAACAATTAGCAGTTACACAAGTTGTATCTTAATTCGTTTTAACTTTTATGTCTACGTCTACTTCTCAATTTTTTTCGTAGTTTCCGCGTCATTGGTGCAGTATTATTCGGATTACTGGTGGCCTAGCGTATTCTCCAGTGTGTTTAACGGAGGGAAATGGGGGAGAATATGATGGGGAAGGATGGTTTTAATACAACAACTTCGCTAGAATAGTTGTTTTCTTTTGGTTTCAAATTTCATACGTCAACCTTTTTATTTTGTCAACTTCCCACGTCAACCTGACAGGTGTAAAACACAAAGTCCCAAATGTTTGGATTACCTGCTAAGAACATAAGTTGCATGTGTTTCAATTTCCAAATTAACCTTAAAGAAGAATGGGTCCGTTTCATTGGGATAGGGTACCAATTGTCCGTTCCTAGCCACGAGCAACTGCGGTTCCATTAAGCTCCTAGGGCATTGAATGCAAAAGAGTATGTTAAATCTTAATATAGGAAGAATATTGTTATAATATTACATACTATTTTCATTACACTATTCTTATACTAATTTTTTTAATAATAAAAATATATATATATTTCAACATATTTTTCCTATCTTTATTTTTCAGAATATAACAAAGGGTAATAATGATGTCTAAATATTGGTGTGCAAATAACAAATAACAAAGTTCATAAGGGAAACAGGCAAGAAGAGAAAGAAATCTAGTTTTCAAAAGTTGACAAAACTCATAGTTACACCAGAATTTACAGTACACAGTCACAAAGTCTCACTCTAACACTGGTTAAAACGGGTGCAAGTAACTTGCAAACTGCCTACGTTACAAAGACCTAAGCCTACGTCTTCAGCCCTGAAGAGAAGCACGTAGAGCACCATCAAAAAAAGCTGCTACAACAGCAGAAGTTATTCTTCCTTGATGCCTTGCCTGTTAAACCCTGCTGTTTGCAGGCAGCGGGAGAACACCATCAAAGAAATCACCAAAATAGCCACGGGGCTCATGTACTAGCCTTGAGATGATATCTCTTAGTGTGATTAGTCCTTGCAGATTCCCATCGTCATCCACAACATAGACCCTATTAATCTTCTCACAGTCAAGCAATTGAATCAATTCTTTGATTGTGCAGTCCTTTTTGCATGTAATAAATTCAGTTAACATTGGGAAGGGCTTTTCATTCTTCTCTAAGTAGCTTCTAACGGCTGTCAGGAAGTCCTTTACTGTAATAGTTCTGTTATAGTGTGAACATTCAATGAGAATGTGACTGATAGGACAACAAAAGAAAGAAGATATGGGCAATGTAATCTAAACAAGTTCTATCTCTCAGATAAAATATGATGACACACCTATAATCATGGTAGATTTCTGGGGTAGTTAGCAAGAATTGAACATCTCGCAAGCTTATATTACCAACTGGCCTGCTGCCACCCTTTTTGATTACAGGCACCCCTCCAACCCTCTTTTTCCTCATCAGTTTAAATGCTTGAAGGACTGGTTCATCCTCACAAACCTGAAAACAAGGAAACAAACCATTGTGAAGCTCATCAAGATCAACAAGCTTACTTGAAAGAGGAAAATGAAATCACTTATCTAAATTTAGAGCATTAGCCATATATTCTGAGGTACACAAATGTTAAGACATCTAGGAAAGCTTCTTCTCCATACGCGCTAGAATTATGGGTATTCATACTTCACACAGTTTAATGCAGTGAAGAGCTCAAATTATACCGTCTTATAGCATAGTAGATGAAATGCATGAAATTATGTCTATGCAGTACTTGCAGGCAAGGATGTATCTGTGAAGATTGGAGGATTAACGGATTATAGTTGCAATGCAATAGCATATTGCTAGAAGGATTATATCGGTAAAATGTACCGTATGATAATGTCGTACAGTATAGTATAGCATTATGCTAATATTACTATTTTATAATTCACCACAAAAAATTTACTATTTTATATTGTAGCAGGTGTATTGTGATATGGTGTGGCTTGACTGTTAGTTAATTAAGGTTTGATGCTAATGTACGCAATTTACCATCAGTTGATGTAGAACTCCAACTTAAGATAATATAGTTACACACCTGGATGATATGATTTGGGGTCACCAGGGGAAGACCAACTTCAGATAGTCTCTTGGTTCCCCAACTTTCAAACCACTGAAGCCCAGCACATTCAGCCAACATATGAATCACAGCAGACTGTGTAATAATGTTATCAATTCTGCCAGCACCTAAATCTACCACAGGAACACCCTTCATCTTGTACTTGGAAAGCAGCAGGAGCATGGTTAGAAATGAGTTTGATCTCTCTAAAGCAAGAAATGGGGCCCAGCGGAATGTCCCTGAAATATCACGAACCTGTTTGCTGAAAAGTTAGCTAGTGAAATGACTAAACAAGAACCAGATTAAAGAAATTTTGTTTTAGGTTGACAATGCAAAGGGTGATATACAACCTTGGTATTCTTATAAAGTTCAGAAGAAGTCAGATCCTCAAAAAAGTTCCCTGAAGTTGTTGCAGCAGATCCAAGCCCTAAGGCTTCAAGTTCTAGAGCAAAAGTGATTCCATTAGCTGCAGCTGCAATAGCACTTGCACTGGATGGAGTCGATGGACTCCTAGGAGTTGTAGGTTCAGACTGTCAAGAACATCGTCACATTGGCTTAGTGTGAAAATGAAGCATCCAACAAAATTACTTCAATCACCAGGTATCATATTATTTTTTTAATTACTTCCCCTTTCAAATGATGATTGTATTGAAAACACTATCATGCATAGCAACAATCACATCATCCTTCTACCAACAACAAAAAAATTACATCACCACACACCAAAATAGTAAATTCAATATATGTTTTTTTTTCCCCTGCTTTTCAAGGGGTGGAGGGGATCACAGTCCAAGTATAGGTAATTGAATTGATATGCAACATATGTCTAACCTGATGCAGAATCCACACAACAATTCCAGCAAACTCAACTATTCCGATATATCTGTCAATCCAACTAGCATCTTCAGGTGCGTCAACATCCACCACAGGTGCGCTGAGAACGTTGTGATGTGCCAGTATCTTAACAGCTTCAGCTAAGGTGGCGTCTGATTTTATCTCGATTTCTAAACACAAAATAAAAAAGTTTACATGCTGAGACCAAAACCGATAGAAAGAAACATGAAGGGGACATACCATAACATATAGCTGTCAGCCTAAAATATTTGTCTTTGGTGTGATCAAATACTATATTAATTTTCATCTGGGTAGAATCAAAATCACTTCTTTTTATTATTATTTTGTGTCTGTGTGTGTGTTCAATCATCCTTTGCAGGCTTTGTTGATCAGAGTTGATATGTGAATAAAACACAATCACTACCTTGGTTTGAAGGAGGTAAAGGAAACGCAGAGACAGGGATGCTTTCAAAGCAAGCGTTGAGCTTCTCAGTAGGACTTAGCTGTGGTTCCTGAATGTCCCATAGATCCTCAACTCGCATCCCCAGCTTCGCCTCTGGGCTCCGTGGAATCTCTCCCATTGTTGCCAATGCCATTGCTCTCTTTCTCTGTCTCTCTCTCTCTCTCTCTCTCTGTAACTACAATGCTGACAAGTTTAAGATCTCTATTCTCTAACACACTCCCATAAATAACTGAAAACTAGAATCATAGAATACACTACTAACACATTGCAAACTACTGTCCTACACCTGAGGGTGTTTCACCGTCGGATTTCTATACTTTGACCTTGATTCGTTAACTTCCAATAGCGTGGACGGCTAGGATGAGGTTACACATTGTGTGTGATGAAGTCTAGTGGTCAACGTAAATGGTGATGTCCCCCCATACTAATCGCTATGCTTATCTAAATTTGTATTATTTGTGGAAACACATCCTCATCCGGTTTTCACTATGGCCCACAAGGGTGTGCCGCACTAATGTGAGCCGTGGAGCGCTTTGCGCGCATGGGATTGACGACGCGTGCTAGTAATTAATTGTTGATAATCGATCGTGCCTAGATCGTAAGGATGAAACATTTGTTAGTTTTCAAAGACAATAATAATATATTGATTTTACACTTCTCTTACGTAAACCTTAATTTATCAGTGAGTCTGGCGGAGTAAAAAGGGCAGTATCTTTTAGACGGATAATGTTTTGTGTAAATCATTTTGGTTCGTATCACCTTATACTACAAAAATATAGTAGATTTAGAATATAGATATATAAAAATAATATGATATTAGTTATAATTAAATGATAAAAATTGTATAAATATAAAATGATATATGTATAAATTGTATATTTAACATTACACCATTTAGACTCAATATATATTAATTATTTTTAATTAAAAAAACAATGAGTCAGATTTATGAAATGCGGAAATATTTTAGCCCAGATTTGCACAAAATTGAAAAAAAAAAACAATTTACAACAATTCAAAGGCATGAGGTTAAATATCTTATGAGTTTTAATTTAACCCTTTGTTAGGTTGTATCTAATTGTTTGAACACAACAGTTTAGTGATGTGACATCAATTATTTTGATGTAGAGATGATGTGTCAAACTATTATATGAGACGAGAATAATCTATTTTTTAGGTGCAAAATAATATCTTTATTTGGACATGTCATGATAGTATTTTAACTTCTTTTAATCATATGTGAATTAGAAAATGATAAAAGAGAAGCGAATAGAAGAGAGGTAAATAGAAGTATCATAAAGAATTATTAATTTGAAAATATAAAATGTGTGGATTTTTGAAAAAAAAATCAAATAATTTTGATTTAATTGGACTCAACAATGGGTAAGCGAACTCTCTAACTTAATATTTAATTATTTAATTAACAACTTTTATGAAATGCAATTTTACCCTTGCTTGTTCTAAAGTAAATTAATATTTATATCACAAAAAAAATTATTTTGTTTTTTAGCATTTGAAGTATACAAAAGAAAATATGATGATGAAGCATAATGATACAATTTTTAAGTATTAAAAATATAAGATATTTTTTTAAAAAAATAAGATAATTCAGATAAACAAATTAGCCCACCTAACTCACAACCTACATTGGACCAAGTTAGGTTAGCAAATTTCTAACCTACAACAACTTTGGCCTAGCCCGACCCAATCCAAAAACTGACATGGCTCGCATGACACCTTGTCGCTCACCCTTTATTATTACTACTCAAACTTTAGGTTACGTATGAAAGTTTTATATAGGATAAAAAAAGAATGACTCTAAAGGAATGAAATAAAATATAAGGAATAAAATCGAATAAAAAGTGTTACTTAATTGTTTAGTTGTTTAATAAATTTAATAATGGAGAGGAAGAAAATTTATGTGATTTCCTTTTCAACTCCCCAATTTAAAGAGACAAAAATTTGAGGCTTTGATTTGAGTAGCAAGGGAGAGACACTTTGTCTCTCCCTTATCGTTATACTTATTCTTTTAAATAACTTTCAAATACTCTTATTAAATTTTACCATTTTATTCTATGTCACTCCATTCCTTACTATCCTTCCAAACATAGTCTTAGAATCTAAGTCCCACAAAACTATATCCAAACATACATATAGACTTGTAATTCAAAAATAACATAGATTCAATTATTTAATACTTTTTGGTGTATTTCTTTCTCCTCTTTTCTTTCTTGGTTAATACTTAAAAATATTAAAAATAAAAATAGTTTGTGCAAATATTGTATTTGCTTTTTATGTGAATTTATATTTTTCCATAGATAAGAAATTATTGTAAGAGGCATTTGGACATGCAAAACTCTTTGTTGATGTTAGATCTCTAAACATGTGATGCTCTCTTATTAAAAAAAAAAAATTTAATTTATTTTAAAATTTTTAAGACAACTTTTTTATTTTTTATAATAAATAATGTATCATAATTTATTAAATTTATTGTACTGCTTTATGGGTTTAAATAACGTAATTACAATAAAAATATTGTATGATTATTTCATAACTAAAAACATTTATTAATAACAGTTTTGTTGTTATTATATATTGTTATCTCAAATAATTTATAATCAATAAGAGAATAAATTTTGTATAAATAAAATTTATTTATTTATAAAAAATAATATTCAGATAAATTTAACAATGCATGAGCAAGTCTTATGTCCATGCAATGCAATAAGATTTGTACGGATTTTAAAGAGCATCACATGCCCATACATAATGATCGTCCTAGGCTTTGTTTGTTTTAGATTCTCAACACATCTAAATTTTTCTTTTTAAAAAAAGTATCTAACGCGCGCTTTTCCTGTTTGCCGTGAGATCTATCTAAATCAAATATGCAGTTACTTGAATAGAAGACATCTAACGTGCCGAATGTAATCCCATGGATTTTTATTATTTTTTTTATTATTTTTTTATGTAATCAAGTAGAAGAAAAAAATAAATATAAAAATTATAAAAAATTTAAAATTATGATTGAATTCTATTAATAAATATTTTTGTGTCTATTTTCTCTTTTATTTAATCATATGAGAAAAAAATAATATGAAAAAACCAAAATTCCAATCTCATACTTAGATACTAATATCTAAATATATTCATCTTCCCTTATCTTGAAATCAGATGCCTACGGACCAAACAACTCCATATCATCTCCATGTGCATGGTATTCAGAGTTTCTTCTTTACGTTTTTTACTTTCTCTATTGGAAATGGAAGAGCTTTTAGATAGAAATTTTTTATCATAAACTCAAATCAATATTTAATATATGTGAGATTATGTGAATCATATTAGAAATATACTTATCTCTAAAAATTTCTTTTATATATATGTTAAGTGTTGGTTTCAATATTTATGATAAAAAATTTCTACTCAAGAATTTCTCAAATGATATATATAGATACCAAAAAGCCCACAGCTATTTATACAATATTCAAAGTATATAAATTTATTTTTCCACCCACATTAAGGGTCTTTTGGTCAATTTGATTTATTCTTAAGAAGCCAATTTTATCCACATTTTCCGCTATCTATCTCTCTTTGCTAAGTGATCATTTTAGTAATTTCCAGCTGATAAGATACACCTACTTTATCAAGCCAATACACTTTGTCACTTGAATGAAAGGGCATTAGGAGATGTACCAATTGCATTATTACATCCTTCAGTTGGACTTTCTTTCTTAGCAAATGTGTATCTGAGAAGCTTCATATCCCTTCTTCTCTCCCTCATCTCTTCGTCTCTCCATTCCTGAAAATTTATGAGAGGCACGATTGTTTTGTTAAGTGTTCTTTCATGATCTTAATTTTTATTTATGTAAATAGATTTTATTCATTATTTCTTAATAAATGCCTTAAAGTAATACATGAATTATGACGACATTACAAACATTGCTTAAATTTTATTAACATAGCATTTGTTGAGACTATCTCGCAACATAGAAAATAACCAATGAGTTTATATTTCAATTAGCGTAAACTAAATGGTGTTGGAGGTTTGATCCTTTATCAAATTAACGATGTTTCTTTCTTATTCATGTGTTTACATTTTCAATATATTAAAATATATAATTGAAAAATAAATTTTATTTTCTGTTTAGGTGATGAAAAGGGGGTCTAAGCCCAACAAAACAACAAAACTAAACAAGAGGAACTAAACGGGGTAATGTGGCCCCAACTACATCAACCTGAAGCAACAAGCCAAGCTCAACATGAAGATATCAATTGCATGATATCCCATATCTAACGACAAACTCCAATTAGTTAGCCAATTAGCATCCTCGCGAAAAACATGCTTAAAGTGAATTTGCTAATCATGAAGAGTCCAACCCTGAAATTTATTAAAATAGGGAGAAATCTCTAGTACTACAAGTGATGTAGGTGTTACTGTCTAAATGAATATATCTTGACTGTAAAGTTGATTTAACAATGAAGATTAATTATTGGTTACCTACACAATATGTTAAATTTTTATAATTGTAATAAACACCTTAAGCAATAAATCTTTAGAACATTAACCATACAATCCTGCATCTCCATTCCCCAACCTTCATCTTCTCCAAAGTCAATGGGTGAGTATTGAGTTTTCTATCACGAATTTAATTTGGGGTCTTTTGAGTAGTTTTTTTTTAATTAATTGGCACAATAAACCTTACTGTAGTTAAGATGATTAGGGTTCATAATTAAGATTTCTGTTTTTGGATGCGTGAGATTAATAGAAGTAAATATGTTTTAAGGAAGATAAACATATATGTCGGTCTTCGCTTATGATACAATGATAGATCCAGCAAGTGTTCCATGTTTTCAATCAATGTTTTCTCTTTGCAAACTGTTATGATGGCGTTGCTAGTCTCCGGCCACCGTTCAAAAAGGTCTATGTCCAACATCCAGATGATTTTCCATAATTGATGGCGTCGAAGGCTTCGAAATCAGACGGAGTGTTAGAGGGGCTAGTATTGCGAGTGGTCCCTGAAGACGGTAGTGAAGAGCAACTCCATACACTTCTTGAAGCTGTGGAGATTCTGGGACCTGAAGTTTCACAGCAACAACAAGGGCAAGGACATGTTCTTTAACCCTCCATTAGCGAAGCAGGAGAAGAGGTATTCTGGCAATGAGAGATGCATCGTCGCGAAGAAGATGAAAGGGAAAATGACACTATGAATTTAGAAAAATATTTAATATTTAATATTAACTACAAAATTTAAATTTAAAAAGAGTTAATATTAATTTCAAAATTTAAAATTTTTATTTTTTTTATAAAATGTTTATTGTATTTTGCAAAATTCTAAATTAAAATTCTAATCTATATATCTATTATTTATCTATTATTATTATTAGAAATGGAATTCCTTACTTTGATGTTTAATTTTTGTTTGATTTATAATTATTATAATTAATTACTTATTTAAAATTTTAAAAATAAATATAAAAAGGATTAAAATTATATTTATATCTTATTACTCATTTAAAGATTGAAAGATAAATATAAAAAATAAGATCTATAAAGTGTAATATAACACAAAATAAATTATTAACTTTATTAAGCATTAATTATTAATTTTATAAAATAATATTTTGTTTGGCAATAATAACCCATAATCATTATTTATAAAGCGTAATATATTACAAAATAAATATTAAGAATATTTTTAAGTATTAAATATCAAACTAAGTAGACTATGAGATTGATTATCAAACTAATTTCACAAGCATGTGTTGGTCATTTAATTAGACGAATAAGTAAACTATTAAGTAGTAAGTATTAATTTTATATAATAAGATTAGTTGGTCTTTCCTTAACTATGAATTATACTACTTGTCGCTAATCATAGACTATAGACATTTCCTTAAGTATGGATAATATAATTGGTCATTAAGCATGGCCAAGGAGTATTTTCTTAAGCATGAATTATACTCTTAGTCACTAATCACATAGTATGAGCCTTTGGCTTAACCATGGACAATACAATTAATCACTAAATATGGACAATAAGCCTTTCCTTAATCACTAATAATTAACTATGGGCATTTCCTTAAGCATGAATAATATAATTAGTCACTAATAATGGATAATGAGCCTTTTTTTAATCATGGATTATACTATTAGGGCTCGTTTGGTATGAATGATAGGATAAGATCTGATAGTATTATACCTGATAGTATAAAGTCTGAGAGCATAAGACCTGATAGTATAAGGCCTAATACGTAAGAGTTAGGGATATCAAGATGTTTAGAACTATAATATAAAAGTATTTATAGAAGCTTATACATCAAAATCCAATCAGGCCTAATCCTACCCCCCAAGGCTTGATTAAGTTATCCATCTTTTTAATGTACAAGAGGGGTTTGATGGATAAGCTTATACAATACAATGTTTGCACCAAACAACTGATAAGGTCATAATATATTGTATTAGTTTATCCTATCAGGCCTAATACAGCATGCCAAATAGGCCCTTAGTTACTATTAATGGCCAATGAACTTTTTCTTAACCATGAATTATAATATTTAGTTATTAATCATTGACTATGGGACTTTCCTTAAGAATGATTAATATAATTAGTCACTAATTATGGACAATAAGTTTTTCTTTAAGCATGAATTATATTATTAGTTACTAATCATGGACATCCTTAAGCGTGAATTATACTATTAATCACTTAAGATGGACATGGAACATTTTCTTAAGTTTGAATTATACTATTAGTCACTGATCATGGACAATGTGTTTTTCCTTAACCATGGATTATAATATTAGTCATTAATCATAGACTATAGACCTTTCCTTAAGCATGCATAATACAATTAATCACTAATCATGGACTATAGGCCTTTCCTTAAGCACGAATAATATAGTTAGTCACTAATAATTGAAAATTGGTCTTTTCTTAATCATGGATTATACTATTAGTTATAATCATGGACAATTGACATTTTTCCTAACCATGAATTATAATATTAGTCATTAATCATAGACTATGAGTCTTTCCTTAAGCATGAATAATACAATTCGTCACTAATCATAAACTATAGGTTTTACCTTAAGTATAGATTATATTATTAGTCACTAATTATTAACATTCTTAAGCTTGGATTATATTATTAATCACTAAACATGGACAAGGAGTCTTTCCTTAAGTATGAATTATACTTGTTACTAATTATGGACAATGGGCATTTCTTTAACCATTAATTATAATATATTAGTCACTAATCATAGGCTATGGACTTTTCTTTAAGCTTGAATAATACAATAAGTCACTAATCATAGACAATGAGTTTTTCTTTAAGTGTGAATTATATTATTAATCACTAATCATGAACATCCTTAAGCATGAATTATATTATTAATCATTCATGGACGTAGAGTTTTTCCTTAAGTATAGAGTATACTATTAGTCACTATACAATGAGTCTTTCTTTAACCATCGATTATAATATTAGTAATTAATCATAGACTTTAACCATGAATAATACAATTAATCACTAATCATGAATAATGAGCTTTTCTTTAAGCATGAATTAAATTATTAGTTTCTAATCATGAGTATCCTTAAGCATATATTATGTTATTAATCATTAAACATGGACAAGGAGTCTTTTCTTAATCATGAATTATACTATTAACCACTAATCATGGACGATGGACATGATTGATGACTAATTATATTATCTCTGCTTACGCAAAGGTCAATTGTCCATGATTATTGATTACTAATATAATTCACGCTTAAAGAAAGACACAATGCATGATTAATGACTAATTGTATTATTCATACTTAAGGAAAAACTCATTGTCCATGATTTATGAGTACTAATACGATCCATGCTTTAAGAAAGGCCCAATGTCAATTATTAGAGATTAATTGTATAATCTATGCTTAAAGAAATGCCCAATATCCATGATTAGTAACTATTTTTAGTATCTATGCTTAAAGAAAAACTCAATGTTCATTATTAGTGACTAAATATATTAAAAACTATTTTTTTATATAAGTTTCTTTTATAATAAATAAAGAAAGAAACTTGAGAGAAGAGTAAATGAATAGAAAAAATGTCTTTTCTCTATGTACGTTTGGATAAAGAGAAAATGAGAGGAAAGTATGTAAGAGTTGGGTAAAAAATTAAGAGAATAAAATATAAAATTATGCAAAATAACATATATATTCTTATCTTTATATAATAAAATTCAACTATATGTTTATATCTCTAAATTAAACGTATATTTTGTAAATTATGTAAATGATTGTATTTTATAATAAATAATTTAAAAATTAATTCATTAATATTTTAATTATGAGAGTTAATTTAAAACCTTTTGTTAATAAAGAAAATAAACACTAATTATTTATGATATTTAGTTTGTAAAGCCCCAAATAAAAAAAGCATAAAAAGTGGGTTATAATGATATTACAAAAAGACATAATATTACAGGTTACTAAAAGTTGTGGATTTCATCATTTTTATACATGTCACACACTTATTAGTGTGCTAATTGTGATATTTAAACCACCAAAAAGTACTTGTACCGAAAAACTCACCATTAAATAGAGACCTTCCCCAAATATGAAAGGAACTTTTATCACCCAAACAATTCATCATAGACAGTAAGTCACATTCAATAATCACCATTTCGCAACCCAAGTTCCAGACAAACTCAAGACCTAACAAAATCCCTCACAACTTAGCAACAAAAGGAAGTGCAAACCCTAATATGGTAGCTAGATCTGCTAACCCAACTACCATCATGCCTCCTAATGGAAGCCTCCACATTGTGACACGCCAAGATTGCCCTTCGATGCACCGTCAGTGTTGAGCTTGACCCAATCCATAATAGGAGGAGTCTACGACCTCAACTCAATCCTTATGATACCTTTGATAAATTACAGAAAGTCTAAACTTTTAGAGATGAGATGAAATAGAATAAAATGAGATAAAAATATAATTTTATTATTTATATATTTTATGATAGAATGAAGTAATGTTATCATTTTATTATTTGAGAAGTTAATGATTTTTGATGGGGTGAGATAGAATCTTAATTATAATAATAATAAAAAAGATGATTTCATCCTATACCTCCTAAATTGGGGAGAAGAAAATTAATGATTTTTTTATGGAATAGAATAAAATTTATCTCACCCACTTTCATCTCATTCCATCTTTTTTTAATATAACCAAACAATGAAATATATCTCTATTCCATTTCATTCCCCTTCATTCTACTCAATTTCACCAATCCAAACATAGCCCTAAATATCATGAACATAATCCAAAAAAAAAATAGTTTCTTTATATTTTTTGTATCACTTTTTTTTACTCATAATACAATTGTGAGATTTCAACCTAAAATTAATTAACATTAAGTAGAGTGATCCAACAAATATATAAACCGCGCCTGAAATATTGAGGCATGCGATGTGAGATTCTTAACACCTTCATCCACAGATGCTTGGACAACACAAGCGAGTCTAACAAAGTAGGTAGAAGAAGCATAACGAAGTAGGCGGAAATAAGTCTAACGAAGTAGACGACAAAGATGACATATTGACTCTGACACCATATGAGATTTCAACCTAAAACCAATTGGTATTAAGTGGAGTGACCCAACAGATATATAAACTGCATCCGAAATATTGAAATAAGCGATATGAGATTTTTAACAATAATGTAATTCAATAATTTTTTTTCTGTTTTCTTATGTCTTTAATTACCTATAAATATTATTTGAGAATAAAATATTCAATTTTTTTTTGTATTTTGTTAATATGTGCTTTTAGGATATATATTAAGAAATTAAAATAGTATTTATTATTCATTTAAATTACTTAAAAATATTAAATATTTTTTAAATTTTTAAGCTATTAAATACTTGTATTTTGCATGTAATATTATCTATTTTTTTATTTCTTAACATATGCATTATAGGCACACATTAACAAGTTTTTTTTTTTATGTAGAAAATTTTGTTAAAAAATATCGTGAAGATAATAAATAATTCTTAGATAGATAATACCTAATATAAACATTCTATTTAATATTAATTATGTATAAAATTATGTATCCGGTATTATAAATACATTAATTTTTAAAAAATATATTTATATATGTTTACTCTCGAATAAAATCCTTAAAAAATAATATACAATACAAATATTTAACCAAGAATTTGTCTACAGACAAGGGTTGCAAAGTGCATAACATAACCCGATCCATCTCTCGTCAATGGAAGAGTCCAGAAATATTCAAAGGTCCACTTCCTTTCCCTTTCGTCTATATATATAGAGCGAGCGGAGAGCAGAGAAAGTTAAGGTGGTGGCGTCACGAACAGTTTCCAAGTCTCAAACTTAGAAGAAGAAGAACAAAGAGCCCACTCGAAAGGAGTGCGATTGCGAGGGTTTTGTTGAATTTGATCGGTTATTAATGGATGCAACAAATCCATCATCTGGCGCTGGTGCTGGCGCTTCTCCATTCCTGGCCAATCTTCCCTCTCGAGGCCTCTTCTCTTCCACCGTTGGCTCTTCCAATCCGGTACAGTATACAATTTCCCTTTCTCTCACCTTTTCACTCTGAGATTTAGGATAAATAATAATGCCGTGAGAATGCTTGATTGCTTAGTACGTGGACGGACATTTGATGTTTTCGATCTGTACTACTACAAGTTTAGAGTATACCATCTTTTATCTTTTATGGAAGCACTGCCAGAACAAGTCAGCAATTTTTGGCTATAGGTGTAGGATTCTTTTTTAATTTGAACCTAAGCTTGCTAATGTTAATATTTGTAATTTGTGCTTTTAAATTTCATATGTCAAGTGTCAAAATTATTATTATTATTAGTTTTACATTACTACAAAGAGAATTCGAGTTCCATTTCAGATAGTATAAGAGTTTTATTTTCATCTTTATTTACCATTTGCTTTATCCTGCCTTCCTTGTTGATCTAGTAGGTAATGTCTGATATTTGGTAGAAACCTTCTTCCTTCTGAAGCAAATATCTAGTATTTTTTTATTTTTATTTTTCTTATGCACGTGTTTTTAATGTTAAGCTGTCAATGCCATAATGATATTTTTTGTCATAGAATATGATTTCCCTTCAATTGTTGGGACCTCCTGCTGTAAAACTGAAGCATTATTTTTTTACATTTTTGTGATGTTATTTCAGAGACATTATGTTTGAATTTGACCTTCTGATTGTGCAGGGTGGGATGCGGGTTTATATATGCGATCATGATACCTCACCGCCAGGTCTTATCATTCATTATCTTAAAGTATTTCAGTATGCTGTTGCAACTCGTAACACATATTGTAACAGCTGCAATACTGATATATCTTATATTTTACATTTTTCTCCTTATAGAAAGTTTCTCTTATCTAGAAATTCCTGTTAAGCTATCATAACTAGTTATTAATATGATATACTATTTAGCCATAACTTTCCTTCTCTTCACCGGAGTTAGAAGAATGTCTCTTTATCATCCATAAGAAACATTATACTTGACCAGATTCAAATGGTGCTCGTTTGCACATAATTTACTTGTAGAGACATGACCATTGACTGCAATTTTATCACTGCAGTTTTATCAAGACAATAGTACATATGTGAACTTATAAGTTCATTATGTTATATATTTTGACATGTTAGAGTTTTGTATACTTAAAAAGGGAAATCTGGTGCCATAAAGCGGGACGCTATGCGCAGAGTCCAGGCAAGGGTTGGACTCATTATGTGGGTCTATAGTAGGCAGCCTTACCTTGCATTTGCAAGAGGTTGATTCCACAACTTGAACCAGTGACCTCCAAGTCACATGGCAACAACTCCAATTGTTACGCCAAGGCTCCCCTTCTGAGTTTTGTATGTTTATTGTTACTTAATTTGTCTTTGACTTTGTAGTCTTAATTTGGAGTGGTGCAGGATCATTTAGTATTCTTACATTGTAAAATTCATGCTTAAAAATATATTTTACATCAACTTTATCAAGCATGCTCAGACCTTTATCATCTTGGTTTTCCTAACTTAATGATTCATTTTCTATATGGATCATGTTATTGAAATTTTGTTCCTATGTACTTTGTGGAAATTATGGAATCATTTGATAAGGGATAAAAGCTCCTGCCACCCTCTTGGTCATTATGCCATTATATATATATTTTTTCTAAATTGTGGTTTCTTCCCATGGACTTTAGCCTTCTCTTTAGTGGTTTTTAAGTAGATAATTGTTGTAAAGTGGGGATTCTGACTCTCTTGTTTATCCAGAGGGCCAACATATTAAGACAAACCAACAGAACATACTGATTAGATCGCTCACCCTTAAGAAACAAAGGGGTGATTCCAGCTCAAAGGATGGATCCGAGGGTTCAAGAAAGAGGTATTGTGCCCACCTTTTGTGGATGAGTGATATTTCAATTTTCAAGTGTACTAATATGTATACAAAATTCCCAATAAATTTGTTTGCATTTTCTCTCTTTTGGTGAAAAACTTATGTGATAGGTTTCTCTTGCTACTTGTTAGCTTCTCTGGTGAATAAGTTATGGCATCTATCTCCCATTATTTAATGTCTATATTTTTATTTTGTTTCACTGTTATTGTACCCTGTCTCATTAAACTCTTTATCAGGACTGCTGAAAAGGTTTTGGATAGCAGAGCTTCAGCTAAGAGAACAAATAATCAAATAAACTCTCGACAAGGTGGGTTCATATGGTCTTTGTAATGCATTAGCATTGGGTTAAGCCTGAAATATATTTCAAGATTGTTGTCTTAAATTTCCTACACCCTTATATGCATACCTGTTTTTGCTGATGACAAGAATATTTGATTTTTCTTAAGATTACTAGTTCATGTTCCTAATTCTCAAATGGGTCCATCATTATTCATGTCTCATTGTTACAGCCTGAAGGTTAGATGTCTTCTGTCTGATACATATTCAGACATGCACCTCAAGCTTATATTTTTAAATACATCAATAAAAATCTCAGTCAATTTTTTTATTCATTTTTTAAATGTATAACAAAATCATGTTTGGTAATGTGTATTAAGTTGTG
Source organism: Ormosia semicastrata (assembly GCA_029884595.1). Lineage (NCBI taxonomy): Eukaryota > Viridiplantae > Streptophyta > Magnoliopsida > Fabales > Fabaceae > Ormosia > Ormosia semicastrata. Next base: position 10,491,575 of record JAQQTO010000043.1, read on the forward strand.
TTCGTAAAAGGATGTATTTATTAATTTAGAAAAAATGCGAAAAGAGAACAAATGAACATGAGGACGTTCAGAAAGGACTGTAGAAAGTCATTTTATAACTTGCTTGTAAGTCCCCTGTCCATGAGGTTCATGTTGCATCCTAAACTGTAAGAATTTGTTTTGACCAATATAAACCAAATCATGTCTGGTACTGTGTATTAATTTGTGTTCTTGAACAGAATCGTATTTATTAGTTGTTTAAAGAAAGTGAAGAGAACCAAGGTGTGGTCGTTGGTCTTGTGTATGTACTTGTAAATTCAAATTCAAAATTTCCCTCGGAAAGATCTCAAATTCCTTAGTCTTGTTTTTGAAAAATATGATAGATGTTACATTTCTGCTTGTTGATTTGATACATGAGCTCAACCATTCAGATATACATATATCTTAGTGTTTCCATATGCAACATGTTATTCTTTTACTTGCCTACATGTTTTGCTTCCTAGAGATGCCTCTGTTTTTGGTATAGAAATTCTTATGAAGTGGGGTTCTCATGTTTGATTGATTTATATAACTAGAAGTCACTAGTTGAATCTACCTGAGCCAATTGGCATGGCCCAATTCTTTAAGGCATGGGTGTGATGACAATATCGGAGGTTCAATGCTTAACCAGGCCACCTATCCCCCTTCCTTTACAGGTGCTTTCACCTCCAATGCAACCCCCCCCCCCTGAAAAAAAAAAGGAATTTACAAGAAGACTGAAGAATAATGTAAATAGAGTAAGTTGAGCCGCCTCTTGAGCTTAACTCAGGTGGTTGTGATAGGTAAGGATTTGAGTTGAGCTCATATGTTCAAGTCGTGGTAACAACTCATAATTTACCTAGAGCCTTACTAAGATGTCTGGACATGTTTTCACCACCTGCATTCCACTATGTATCTCAGTATGACTTATTTTATTTTGTCTTTTATGGCTTTTAAACATACAGAGGGATCAAACAGTCAAACATCAAATAGGGACTTCCAGAGCTTGACTGTAGAGAGGCTTCGTGCTCTTTTGAAAGCTAAAGGTCTTTCAACCAGAGGAAAGAAGGTAAGTATTTCTACAATTTAAACAAACGTGCATAGAGAAGTTGCCTTGAGACAGCATATGCATACATGCATACAGAAATCCATCTCGCTAGTTTGCTTGGGGGTATTTTATTTACTGGTGGTCCATGTATATCATATTGACATAATGGTTTTTATTTTTCATTTCATTCCTAAAAGTTGTTATGAACGTCAACTGGTATATTATGGTTATGGTCCATGACTGATTATCGTCAAAGTACTTGCTTATGTATTTTTATTTTTATTATTTTGGTGTTTGCCTTTACTAACACGTGAAATAAAATCTGTAGGATGAGCTTATTGCACGTCTTAAAGATGCAAATAGTTAAGCGTAGCATGGAGGGAGGAATACAGTGCTCATTAAAAAGAGTAGTTAGTGTTCTTCTTTATGTAACTTAGGATCTGGAACTAATATATATATGAACCTAGAGCAAACTGCGGTCACATTTGAACATTTCATGAGTATAAGCATTATGTTTTGTCTTGCGTGCGTATTATATGTAGGTCTTGACCAGAAGTTGCACAATTATTTTCACTCATCGTGGCTTTTAAGTTACATTCCTTTTTTTTAATCAACTACCATCATTAAAATAGTATAATTTATTTTTAAAAAAAAATGTATGTCAACTTTTATGTCACTTTAGGGTATGTTTGGATATTTAGTAATTGATGGAATGGAATGGAATGAGATGGGATGGAATGAGATGGAATGGAATGGAATGGGATAAAAGTACCATTCCATTGTTTGGATATTTTAAGATGGAATGGAGTAAAGATACCATTCCATTGTTTGGGAAGTGAATGGAATGGTAAGAATTATAACTTCATTTTTCCTATATTGACCTTATTTCAAACACACTAATTTTAGAGTATAAGGTTAATGTAGTAAAATTCTAATTATAATTACAATTAAAAACATGATTCCATCCCATACCCCCCAAATTGGGGGGGAAGAAAATTAATGGTTTGTGGTGGGATGGGATGGGATCCATCCCACCCACTCCCATCCCATTCCATCATTTTTTAGCACAACCAAACAATGGAACCTATCTCCATCTCATCCCATCCCATCCCACTCAATACCACCAATCCAAACATAACCTTAGGGGTACCGGGGGGGGAGGGGGACTGTATAGTATAATTCACCTTCACTATTGCATCTTTTCTTTGTCTATCCCATCTCGTTAACCTAGCGATGTAGAGGGTTTCTTTGATAACCTTTGTTATCGGTATCTCATGCATGGGAATTTTTTTTGGCACCTTAATGGATATGGTACCCAAGCAGAGTTGTTAAGCATTCGCATTTACATTCATTGAATGCTGATTTCATAATAAATGTTTAAAATTAACTAATGGCTAATGAAATACTTGACAACTCTTGTAGAATTCTCCCTCATGCATTATTTATCATTGTATCGAGATTTGTTAAACAATCATTTGATGTCAATAATTACATCGAAGTATTACGTTTTAAAAAAAAAAAATTATGTTTTAAGGGTTTTCATTGAGCCAGAAGCCGACTAGGTTTTCATTGTTTTCCACAAGTGGGAAAACTATAATATGAAAGGTCAAGAATTATAACTGTCTCTCGTGAGGCCAAGCGATTATGTGAACCAATGTTTCATATTGCGTACATAAGGAATATATGACATCTACGGGTTTGGAATAGGGAAAAGAGGAAATGGATAGGCTGAATAAAAGAGCAGAAGAGGCGAGATGAGCACAAATCAGTATGTGTATAGCGTTGAGTTGGTACAGAAGTAAATATGACACACGAGTTTGGTATAGCAAGACAACGATTTGTGGAGCAACTAACGATAGCCCATGCATCAAATCACTAAGATAGTTTCCTCTAGTGATCCCACTATCAGAACATCAAGATGCTACCCCCCTCATGAGCCCATTTTATCAGAACACCAAGAGCAACTCTTCCTTCTACTATAGAGTAGACAAAATCTCCCTCTATTATATTATAAACTAAAATCATATTTTTGTCCTTGATATTAATTTTTAATTTCACTTTAATCCTTGAACATTTCATTTTTCTTAGTTTACAACTTACTCTAATTTAGACCCTCTGCCTTTATACCTATTATCTAATAAACAAAATATTGATGTCACTACTAGAGATGATGTGACATCATTGACGGTTTGACGGAAAATAACTGGATGATGAATATATTTAAAATGACATTTCATTCTACACTTGTCATTTGAAACATTAGATGAGTTTTTTAAAAAAAAAAATTGCAAGTGAACAATAAAATGACATAATTTTAACCGTATTCATCAATTCATCTGTTGTATTGTCACATTGGCAAATGTTGTCACACCATTTCCAACGATGACACATCAACATTTTCATTTATTAAATAATGGATATAAAGATATGAGGATTAAATTAAAGTGAATTTATAAATATAAAAGACTAAATTAAAAAAAATAAAAAATATTAAGTACTAAAATGAGAATTAAAGTAAATGTCATAGACCAAAATTGGTCTATATTATATTATACTATTACACGAAACACCAACCCGCAACTTTCCCTTCTATTAGAGTAGAAATAATGGTATTACAGCCCAATGCCGAGTTGTATTTTTACGGCCACACTAGACTCTGCACAGTAGGTTTACACAATCCGACTCGATGACTCGTGAATTCGACCAATCCGACCCAACCTGATTTAAAATATTTGAGTTGGTTCATGTCATCGGGGATTTGGGTTGATTCGAACAAAATCGTCTTTTCATTGGTTCGGACTACAGATTTAAGAAACAGACCTAATGACCTGTGGTACAATGTCGTTTTGCCTAAATTTAAGCCTTCATTTTATTCTTTCTCACTTAGGATTGTACGACTTGATCCGATGACTCACGAACCTGACCGACCCGATTTAAAATTTGACAAATCTGATTACCCAACCTGAACTAACCCGATTGTAATCGGGTTAGATCGATTCAAGTTACTCGAATTTTTTTTTCAAAAACTGACTCAACCCAATCCGACCTCACCTAATTAGTTTAGATTTTTTTCTCCATAAATCCGACCAACGCGACCCGTAATCACCACTACCCCACAGTATCCATCAGTTTCGCATTATGGAAGAGGAAAACTGGCATAAAGAGCGTTGAGTGGTTAATAGTTCACACTATTCTATTGGAAATGCCGAGTAAGAGAACAAAACGGGCACTCGTTTTGTATTTTCTTACTGGCGAATGACAAATGAATCTTTCAAGCACGTTTACAGCCTTGCAGGGGCATTTCAACAAACATTCAAATGAATCCCAACAGACATCTTAACATACATTAGCAATGTGAAACATTCAAATTTTTGCTAACTCATCAAAAGCCGGACCATGAATTTGTTTTAGATCATCAAACTATCAAAGAGGGCCATCAATGCAACTTGAGCAACATAATTGTTCCCAGGGAGAACGTAAACGCGGATGGCCCAGACGAGAACAAGTTTGATTATATATATATATATAGTCTAATGTAGTTTCTTGAAGTGAAGTGGAGACATTTGACCAATCCTTGCAATTCTAATTTCATTATTCACAATGTACATGAGATACTTTACGTACCTGTAAAACAGGAAACGCGGACTTCTAACTTCTAACCCATAACATCATTACTGTAAAGACCGTAATAGATGCTACAGAAGTACATTGGTTCATTTTTCTTGGCTCATTTTACCATAGAGGCATAGGCGATAAGAACAGCCGAAGAGAACCAATAGATACAAGAATGGTTGAGGGACTGCAATAACGAGCCAGGGGTAATCAAAATTCACTTGTCAATATACTCTATTAGTACTCTACTTGAAAAAAGGAAGAAAGGAAGGAACAGAAAATTTAGCAATGTTGGAACAAGACCTTCTAGTGATGTCAGAAAATCAACCCCCCCAAAAAAAGCTATTTCACATTTTTCTCTTGGGTGCTTCCAGGAGCATCACCTCGAGCAGTTTTCCGGTTCAGGTAGCGAATAACAGCATCCTCAACCCTGAAAATATTAATAAAAGAACACAAACCGATTACAAACAGCTTTGATTAAATCTCTCTTCTAATATATATGTTGGCCTATGTTACATCAAATGAACAAAAGTCACAGACATCCTTGTCAAACCTTCCATTTTTACTCTTCATTGTCACTCAGTTATTATGGACATCCAAACTCATTTTAATCTTCATTCCCATAATATTACATCTAGATCAAATCCCCTACTGCCGTGCCTTATACCCCAAATCAGACAAACACTATGCAGTCTCTGAATAATGTATATAATTTGAAGTAGCATAAAATGGTAATACAATTTTCTATTAGTTGCCACCTAAAAAGCATGGAACAGACATTGACACTGCAAAACAGCAAAATGTAAAGTGTTTTAAGTACTATTTGAAGTGCCGCATCATGTCTAAAATTAGTGTCCAACACAAATACAGCTTCTTTTTTGAAGTGCCCTATTCAGAGGTTCCGACTCTCCTCAACTCCCCAACTTTTGCAAATAGTTACTAACATTAAGGTCATAGCCAGCCAAGTTGTATATTATTCATGCATGCCTCACAACACAAGAAAATAGGTAAAGTAGCATAGTGCTTACCATGGTTGACTGTAGAATTCAGAACGTCTTTCGTTTTCAGCATTATGGCTGGCATCTCCAGCAACAAGCTTTAGATCCTTGCTCTGAGAAGCAATCAAAGCATTAATAAACTCTGCTGGAGACTGACTAAAGCCAAGAAAGAAAGCCCGTCTTCTACAATGCTCATGGATCTTTTTTATGGAAGCACAAATCACTTCATCAAAAGCATCAATCTCTTTGTGACTCTCCATGCTCGCCAAAAATGCAGACATATCCTTCTCCAGTGGAAGAGGCACATCAACCTGCACATCGTAACATGCAGTTCCAGCTGGACAATTTCCAGAAAGCTTGATTTTATGCTCCAGGTGTATAGGCTGTGGTTGTGACAAATGTTGTGATATCTTCTGTGAAGCCATGGAGAACTTCATTTTCTCTTCCCCAAATACCCTTTGGAGAGAAGGATCACACATGAAGAATGAAGGATCATTTGGGCTCTGTAGCTTCCTGGACTTCACATAGTGCCAAAGAGCAGCTATTATTCTTGCACGAGTATCAAACTCAATCCCTAAAACTTTAGACAGTTGTGTTGAAACCATAAACTTCTCAGGTGAATAATTCATTGTTATTCTGATCACTGCAGTGAATTCTTTGTCTCCTTTCCTCTTCACCTCAAAACCATCCTGTTGGACAGGTGAACGAGCACTATCCCATACGATGACATGATTGTCAGGAAAGAAGCCCTGATCCAAGTATATGGTAATTTTCTTGAAGAAAGCCGAAAACCTTGGGTACAAAGGATCTGATCTCTGCGAAATCCTGGCTGCCACAGGATCCTTACCATCTTCCAATATCCTTCCAGTTATCTTGAGGGACCAAGAAGACTCCTCTCCATTTTTCTTCTCGGAATCAACTTTTGTCTGATTTGAGAATGTATTATACACATAAATCCTAAGAGTTTTCCTAACACAGGGAGGGTTTCTAACAGCCTCCTGTACGTCAATCTTTTTTCTAGCCAAAGCAGCATCTATCTGAGCCTCGAGCTCAAGCAACTGAGTATAAAGGGCAGACTCGGGCAGACGCGCAGCCACCTTTTCAGGTATTTGCTTCTCCGGGAAACTTCTCTTCCTTCGCGGAGGAGCCGGGGTCAATTCCATGGTCTTAAAGGGTGAGGATTGGTTAGTATTGGATGAGCCGGAAGGTCGAGAAGGCGGCTTTTGAGTTGCACGCTTGGCAGTTGCAGTGCCAGGAGTAGCAGCCACAGTAGTATTAGTATTAGTATTGATATTAGTATTGGCATTGTGCAATTGGTTAACAGGCTGCGTTTGGGGTTGTTGTTGCACTTGGGTATGAGGGGGTGCAAATTGTGATTGTGCAAGCAAGTGAGTTTGGGGTTGGGAAAGCTGAAAGTGACCAGGGAAGTGAGAAGCACCTTGGGTTGGAGGCTGTGTCTGGGAGAGAAGATGTGGTGGTGGGTGGTTCGTGGTGATGGAGGTCGAGTGCAGGGATGTTGTTCCCGAATTGCCGAAAAACGACGGTGCCACAACGTTCTTCGCTGGATTATTGTTCATCTCTATCGTTGGTTCTAAAATCTAAACCTCAATCTCAGTCTGAAAGTGAAATTCAGAATACAAATCTGGACTTGAATACACAAAACTTATGGATTGAAGTGGAAAACAACAATTATTGGATCTAAAAAGTATTGAGAAATTTTAGAGCATGAAAACCCTAATTAGAAAACAACAATGCCTGCCTGATATGAATGGAAACCTGCAAAAGTGAAATGGGCTTGTTTTGCAGAAGACAGTATAGAATAGAAGAAGAGGAAGCGGAAGAAAACATTCTTACCAATCGGCTTCGGAAATGAAAATGAATGAAGGCCCAATCACTTCATCACTTGCCTTTCTTTGGTTCTTTGCTAATTGCTAATGCCTTTCTCTCTCTCACTCTCGTTTTTTCATCTTTTATGTCCTACGTCTATGTCTTCACTTCACGAATGCCCTGCGCCCTTCTGTTTTTCAATTTCTTTCCTTTTCAGTTTTCACTTCCCTTTTTCTTATTTGGTTCAAGGGGTAGACATATATTAAGATCTGTGACTCCTCACCCGATAACCTGTTAGCTGTTATGTTAGGACTGCTTAACTGCCTTACCAAAAGAAAACAACCAAAAATAAAAAAATAAAAAGACCTTATTCAAGGAATCAAGGCATGATTTTTATTATTATACTAACAAATAGGCCAGTCAAAATTAAATCTAAATTTTCATAATTTATTCAATTTAAATATTAAGGATTATTTTATGAACATTTTGGTGTTAATAACTAATTGTAACAATATTGAGCGGGGAAACTAATTGACATATATGTATATAAAAATTGAATACATAAATTTTAGCCTCATTTTGATTTATAAGGGAAAAAAATTGAATACACATCAATTTTAGCTTTATATCTCTTACATTTGTGCGGGTAGTAGAATTAGAATATAAACGTGTAGAAAATAAGGTGAGTTTTATTGTAATTAAATAATAAAAATTGTGTAAATATAAAATGATATATATATATATATATATATATATATATATAACATTGTTCAACTTATAATTTGTTAAACAATTAGTAATAAACAATAATTTTTTTACTTAAATTAATACTTTTGTTTAACAAATTAATAATATATTTATATTAATATAATTTATTTTAAAATATATTTCAGTTAATATTTTTTAAACAAAAAGTGATAAAATCATCATATTTTTAAAAAAATAAAATTGATAAACGTAGGATAAGAATTAAAATGGAATTACCATTCAATATTGTTTTTGTTAATAGATTTATGAATCCTAATCCATAAAATAAAGTGTGAAATAAAATCAAAACATGCAATATCTGCCAGCCCAAAGCACCACAAATGATTCCTCATAGAAATCCATAAACATCGCATTCTATCTTCAATAACTTGAAATTATTTTTGACAAAATTTTCTAAAATTATTATTTATCAAATTTGAAAAAATCATTAGGAGATACAAACAACCCCATGAGATAAAGGTGACAATGAGATTTTTAAGATGCAGAGTTTTTATTATCAATTATTTTCAGATTTATAATTTTCAATAACAATTTTTAATTTGCCAAGTCAATTACATGCAAACCTAAGAAAAAAATTCGCTTATCAAAATTGTTATCAATATAATGTTTTTAATTTTTCTATACCATTTAAACATGTTCTAGACCAAATTTTAGATTTATGGTTCAAGATTAACTTGACTCACTAGAATAGTATCTCAGATATTATTATGCGCTATTAGATAAGTATATTTACTTATTTATGAGAAGTGAATCTCTCACAAAATTTATCATAGATATGAATATTAATTATATCACATATAAATAGAAAATTTAATTATAAGAGATAATAATATCATAAATTATAATAATAAATAAAAGTATTCAATTCATATTGATTTATGATTTTCAACACTAAAGACATTCTTATAAATACATTGTAAGGTCTCAAAGGTATGCATCTAATCTAGTTTTACACACTACCATCCTTAAATATGGTCTAACTTAAATGTCAAAGTATATTTTGTAAGTACTCACCATCTCGCACCACCGTTATTACTACTGTGCTATAAAAGTTTTCATTTTTAACCACTTATTCAGGTAATCCTCTGAATTCTGTTCATAACAAAACATAAAACAAATCTTTACCCAAAATATTAGGATTGTTCTTTCTCACAAATATTTTTTCATGAGTTGAAACTCTAAAATTACAAAAGTTATTTAATTATTTAATCTCTACACTCAAATTTGCTTCTCATTTAAACTACTATATCCATTTAATAATATCATGTTTATGATACATAATTTTTTAAGAAAAAACCAAATTCGTCAACTCAATGACAATTCCACCTGGGATGTCACCCAAAAATATTTTAACACCAATTGAAGTTGATTTATCATCATATGAAATTGAATAGAATGGGTTAGAAATTCTTTAGTAAGTGTTTGAAATTTGATTAATTTTTATTAAAAAATATAAAAAAATAGACTCAACAACATTTTTATTTTAATCTGTACACTCAACAACATTTTAATTATGAATTTTTTAAAATATAAATTAAGTTAAGGGTTTAAATTTGATATATATGATTAATATAAAGTGTTGTACATTATAATTCATTAATGTGTTAACACATAATTAAAATAGTCAAACTTCTAAGTCATTAGGATTAAGCTTTGATAGTTTATATGAGGTTATTTGTTCAAACTTTATTGTTACAGTTGTACCAAAAGAAAATAATCAAACTTTATATTTAATGGTTTTAATTATTAAACATTTTCAATAATTTAGTAATACATGATTAGAAAAATATATAATTTTTATACTAATTGTGTTTTAAAAGTAAATTAATAAGTTTACCAAAAAAAGTTAATCCAAAATCCTGCTTTAATAATTTAATAGTAACATGTACAGCTAGAAAAGAAATCATAATTTTGACAGTTGATTATTAAATGTAATAAAGTAGTAGATGTCACTCATTCATTTAATATTCAACAAGCATGTTAAATCATTATTGCAAATATTTTGTCAATAAAATCCTCTAATATTAATGTAGAAACCATTTTTTTAATGAAAATTTTCAACTACCTATTCAAGTAACTCTCTAAACTCTGTTAAGAACAAAACATAAACCAAATATTTGCCCAAAATATTAGGATTGTTCTTTCTCACAAATATATTTTTCATGAGTTTAAAACTCTAAAATTACAAAAGTTATTTAATTATTTAATCTCTAAACTCAAATTTGCTTCTCATTTAAACTACTATATCCATTTAATAATATCATGTTTATGATACATAATCTTTTAAGAAAAACCAAATTCGTCAACTCAATGACACTTCCACGTGGGATGTCCTCCCAAAAATATTTTAACACCAATTGAAGTTGATTTATCATCATATGAAATTGAATAGAATGTGTTAGAAATTCTTCAGTAAGTGTTTGAAATTTGATTAATTTTTATTTAAAAAAATTAAAAGAATAGACTCAACAAGATTTGTTTTTTAATCTGTACACTCAACACCATTTTAATTGTGAATTTTTAAAATATAAATTAAGTTAAGGGTTTAAATTTGATATATTATTAATATAAAGTGTTGTACATTATAATTCATTAATGTGTTAACACATAATTAAAATAGTCAAACTTCTAAGTCATTAGGATTAAGCTTTGATAGTTTATATGAGGTTATTTGTTCAAACTTTATTGTTACAGTTGTATCAAAGGAAAATAATCAAACTTTATATTTAATGGTTTTAATTATTAAACATTTTTAATAATTTACTAATACATGATTAGAAAAATATATAATTTTTTATACTAATAGTGTTTTAAAAGTAAATTATTAAGTTTACCAAAAAAAAGTTAATCCAAAATCCTACTTTAATAATTTAAGAGTAACATGTACAGCTAGAAAATAAACTATAATTTTGGTAGTTGATTATTAAATGTAATAAAGTAGTAGATGTCACTCACTCATTTAATATTCAACGAGCATGCTAAATCATTATTGTAAATATTTTGTCAATAAAATCCTCTAATATTAGTGTAGAAGACATGTTTTTTAATGAAAAAGATGGCCGCGTATATGAAAATGAAGTTCACTAGTGGACCGCGTAATTATAGTCGTTAAATAGGAAGCAAATTAGATTGATGATATAGATTGTGTACTTACAACCTATTGAATAGGCAAACAAGTGAGGATCTTTTTGCATCTAGATCAATGGTGCATAGCCCATCGTCATCATTATTGTTGTAGGGAGAGAAATTAGGGCCACTTTCGCTTTTCGCAAATCCACTGGGAAAGGATTTTGGACATTTTGGTGTTGTCAAAGCTTCTAGATTCGGGCCATATTCCGGAGTCGAGGACCTCTATGATAACGTTGTAGGAGGCTTGGTTGAGGTCGTTGGTGCTATATCCTTCCCACGAGTCTAATTTGGTTTTAAGACCCAAGAACTCTAGGGTTCGAGTAGTGTGAAGTTGGTAGATAGTGTCGATCTTTTGTAGAGGGTGGTGTTTGGTCTTATTCCATGTCGAAGTTCATATCAACATTTAGCTGTGGTTTATAACTGCAGCCTAAACAATTCACACTTAGTCGATGGTAGGGATATAGATTTGGTGATAGTTGTGCTGACGTAGTTAAAAATGGATTTGGATCCTCTCTTGTAGCATGATGGTTTTATTACAGGAGAATATGCACAAGAGGATGGTCTTGCATCTCTCCTACATCCTCTTATGTCTTTCTCTCCTGTAACAGGATCATCTTATTATAGGAGATGATTCAAACCTGTTAAAAATTATAGTTAAATGACTCATTTTTACCTATTATAATAATAGGCTATAATAGACTATTTTAAAAGGGTTGATACACCCTGGCTTTGGAGTATAGTTTGGGTCAACCCGCGCTCAACCGTCAGGCCGCGTCAACCCGCTAAAATGCGGGGCGGGGTGGGTTGGTCCGTTTTAAAAATGGGTTGGAAGAAACCCACCCCGCTTTAAGTGGGTTGGCATAAAAATAAAATGAGAAAAAATAGATGTTGATGGGTAAGCGATTTACCGCCTAAAAAATAAAAAAATAAATAAAAAAAATCAATAAATACTATAAAAAATAATAAATAATAATGGTAAAAAATTTCAAACCACATATCTAAAATATAATTTTTAAAATAGTCTAATTAAATATTCAAATATAAATTATATTATCAAAAGTTTTTCATTTATAGTATTACTTATTATTATTTAAAAAAAAAAAAAGTTAACCATGGGTTTGCGGCGGTTATGAGTTGAAAAAAATACAACCCAACCCCAAAAACAATGCGGGTTGGCGGGTTGAGCCACGGGTTGAACCCGTTTTACCGGCTCTACTTTGGAGTACACCGTAATACGCACTTTTAAATAGTTAAAGTATATGCAAGTTAGTTGTGACAATAATAAAAATAAAAGAACTTTGTTAAAGGTATTTGGTAAAGAATTTAAAATAATTTTTTTAATAAAATATAAAGTATCTAATATCTTAAAATTTTAAAAAATCTATTTGTATTAAATACTCATAATAAAATTTAAAATAAGAAAAATAAAGTAATAATATTTATTAATATTTTCACACATTCACATTTATTATAATTATTATTTAAAAAGAGATAAGAATAAAATTTAATTTATCAAAATATTAATTTTTTTATTTATTTTTAGAGTATTCACATCTGATAAGTGAGAAATTAACTACAAAAATTTTGCTAATTAAAGATATAAAAATTCTTTGTTAAACCTTGTTAGCGAAAGATTAACGATGAATTAGCAAAAAAAAATTTGTCACTTATTTTGAGTCACTAATTAGTGATGAAAAAAATAACTATCGCTAGTCCATCGATTTCTGTCACTAATCTATTGCTAATTCATCACTAATATACATTAGAGTACATTAAAGAGAATAAATTTCATCACTAAATTTCCATCATTAATATGCAAAATTATTGTAGTACAACTATGTCCTAAGACAAAAACTCTCCAAACAATATTATTTTATATATATATAAATCACAAAATTAAATTAAAACTATATATTTAAATGATCCAAACCTTTTTTATTCATATCAAAATATTAATAGTCTCGTTATTTATCCAATTTTTATACTTTAACTTTTTTTCAACTCACGCACAAATTCATTTTATATCTCACGAAAATGTTACTGTTATATACAACTTAATTTAACATCTGTCTCACATGAATATATGGTAAACATACATTTACCGTATTTGGATAGGACAAAAAACGTTTTCCAAAATATTAATGAATATTAGGGCTTCACTAGAATAAAATTTAAAACTTTAAACTGTGCACACCGACTTCGTAACTAAGGAACAAAGATATTCTAAAGTAATATTTTTTGTAAAATGAATAAATAAGTCCGCATCAACTATTGATAATTGATGTAAGCTTTTTTATCAATAATATAAACTTACTTATTCATCTATACTATATATGTTTCAGAGGTCATTACAAGGAAAGTTTTGCCAAGTGTCATTTATAGGTAGAGTTTTTTTCCCTCCATAACCCAAAACTTTCTACTTAAAGAAAGTTTTTGAATTTAATTCTTATTATTAATTATTAATTATTAAATTAAATTAAATTAGTGAATAATTTTCAAACCATTCTTTATTATTGTTTATGGGGAACAATAGTCAATGAATGTCTAATTAATTTTTATAGGATACAGTTGTCAACCAATTTCAATTAATAAAGTTTCTACGAAGATTCAAGACTTTTTATTATATTTTTCAACAGCTTTAACCTTATTTTTATTTCATTTTCTATTATTATTCTTTTTTCATTACTTCTATTCCCTCTCCCCTCTTCATCTATAGTCTTTTTTCTCTTCCCTCCCGTACACGTCTCTATGTTTTCCTCCTTCAAACTTTGCTTTCATGCGTATTTTTTTTTCCAGCTAATTGATGGTGGTGGATTTGATTTCACCAATGAGATTCGTTGTTGGTTTTGGTTAGGGTTTAATGAAGGTGGCTATTTGATTGGTGTTAGGTTCCAACCCTAACTTTTTCTCCTATGTTATTGCCTATAAATCAATGTATTGTTGTTGTAATTCTTATCAATTGTTGTAGCTTCTTTGTTTTTGCTTATAAGTTTTCGTTAATTTGATTTCTGTTTCTTTAATTTGTGTTTGTTTACTTGTTACATTGCTACCCAATTTGATGTATTGGAGAAAATCACTCTGATAAGGGAGTGTTGGAGGGTCAAGGTGCGGATTGTACATCTGTGGTACCTTTCAAGTTTCAACAACTACCAAAACATCAATAACATTGAGATGGTTTTCATAGACTAATCTGTTAGTACTTTTTTTTTATTCTAATATCATTTTGATATTTTATTTTATATTTTATATTGAGTTGTTCAAGTCCTATAAGCAATGCTTCTTAATTTGGTCTTTTTTTTTCTCAATATAATGTTGCTATCTGTTAACAAGTTATTAATGGTGTTATCTTTTTTTTTTCTATTTTTATTATATTTTTTTATATTTGTCACTATGTTTATAATTATTTATTTATTCCAATGCTTTCTTTGAAAGTCCAACCAATGTGTGATCTTCTAACGTATATCTTTCAAATGCCAATCCAGTGAGTGGGATTTAATTAATAATTACTTCTTTCCAACGTATCCTTTCCAATATTTATCATTGACTCTCTTTCCCTTATTATTTAATTTATAATTACTTTTACAACCTTTCATCTTCGGAGAAAGTTACAAATTCAATCAAAATAGATTAAAAAAGGAGAGGAATATTGGGAAACCCCACTACATTAATCTCGCCCAACCCCAACCTTCCATCAATTACACTATGTTTGGATGATAGGTAATGAGGGGAACAGAAAGGGAATGGGGGGAACGGAAATAACTTCCCTTGTTTGGAAGTTTAAAAATGCATAGGAATGGAACGGAACACATGGGGAATCATTTCCCCTTTCTTTCCCTCAAATGTCCAATTTTTGTTTCCCCCAAAATTGAGGGGGAATGGGAGGAACACATAGGTAATTCTGTTCTGTTCCGTTCCATTAATGAAACTTCTAAACAAAGAGAATGGAAACTATGTTCCATTCCATTCCTTTCCTTTCCATTCAATTTCTATCTATTCCGTTCCGTTCCATTAATAAAAAAACATCCAAACATTGGGTAATTTTGATTTGTAAATCTCATAGTATTTTATTTCTCATTATACTTCTAAGGTACTGTGAAGTCTTTTTCTCTCGCCACATTACTTTCTTCTTCCTTCTTTCTGCTTCAGGGTTTTTTCATTTTGTGCCCCCTAATGGAATCAGAGAAAATCGATGAGATAATTGAAGCATTCGAATCTTTCACTTAGAGCAGCTTGGGATTTAACTTTCGTTTACATCGCCAAGCTTAGCAAGTAGGTTGAGCGATACAATTGTTCGTGCCTTCTTCTTTTTATCATTTCAAACTGCTTGCTTATATGTGCATGTGGATATGCTTCATTTTTTTTATGTCTTCTTTTGATTTGTTTTGATTCAAGTTATGGACTTTTCTTCAATTTATTTTCTGTTCAGTGATCAAGGCAAATCTGTTTGCTTTTTTTGTGTCAATGTGATTACTAATTTGATTTGATTGTTTTCTTTCTCTTATTCAAGGATCGATTTGTCACATTCTCTGTAATTAGGTTTTCCTGTATGATAACCCATTCACTGTTAAATGCAAGGATAAGAGTGTAGGGGAGTTAACTAAATCTGACGGTTAAAGCTTGGTCCATCTTGATTGTTCTATATATGACATTTCTAATATAAATTGCAGGTATTTCTTTTTTAATATTTATTGATTTATTGATATTTCATTATTTGCCTTTACTTTCATTTGAGCAGATATGGAATTTGGCAACTGGCAAGTGATTTGTGGAATTGGATCATTTCATGTCATTTTTCTCTCATGTGATCAAGTGGAGAAAAAAGATAAATAAGTATTTATTAGTAGGAATCAGTCATGATTTGTGATTTTTTTTTATAATATTTGTATCTATCTCTCAATTATATGGCACCTATTTAAAACATTTTTATACGGAGTGTTTTAGCAAATGGTTCTTGCTAAAAACTAACCTCTTGGTAATGTCTGGGTAAAATATAATAATAGAATATATTGTTGCCTTTAAATGTAGTGTTCATGAGTCTGATGTTGTAATGCTTCCAACCAGAAAGGATAAATATTGAAAATATTATGTGAAGTGGAAAAAGTATCCACCCATATCTTCATTCTATTATATTGGAAAGGTTTATCCTGTTGGATGTTTTATTTTTTTAGCTCTTTACATTGTTTTCCTTCTTCCATGTCACATTTGATAAATATAAGAGGATGATTTTGTGGTTGTTTGAAATGTGTGAGATGTAGCATTTCAAAATATATGCTTGAAAATTCATCTTGGCTGTATGCCATTTTTATTTTATCTTTCAACTTGTATCTCTTATTTCTTTTTTTTAGAGTGAATGCCAACAATTGATGTGTGAGTTTCTCCAAGCTAAGAGCTGCATCCATTGATGCTATTATGCAAACAATTAGGCTTGCCACAAAGTCACTTTAAAGGAGAAAAGGCGAGTTATTTGACTTTATGTTTCTCTCTTTGATATAACATTTAATAGAAATATCTACTCCATTTCAAGTTGTTATTTTTTAATATTATATTACAGTCTTTAAGCTCAATTAATTTATTTTTGTTGAAGATTGAAAATACACAACCCAAGCTTTAGTATTGTATCTTTCTGTCTGTTTTCTTTGGTCTCAAATTCTTCAACTTATTGTTGGAGTTGTATAACCGATATGTTTTAGATAAATTCTTAAAGGGGCTGTATCTTACAACTATTTTTCATATGTTCAAATTTGAAATTTCTAAAAGAACCCTAGATATCACATTTTATTATGGTTTGGTAAAACATAATTAAGACTTAGGAGAGATTATGTGTATCCAATATAAAATAGGGATTTGGTAAAACATAATTAAGACTTGATTATGTTTGTTTTCTTTTTTGCGTTCTAAAAAATGTTCTATTTTGCTGATTAATATTGCATTTAATTATAGTCATTGTTGTTATATTATATCTTGATGTAGCATGCATCATGGGCCTTAAGGAAGGCATGTTGCTATAATTCAGCCTTAGATAAATTTTTGTTAATGTTTACTCAAATTTTGAATTAAGGTTAAAGTTTTGTTGTTCTTTGGAGGATTCAAAAATTTTATTCTTTGATTTTGCAGGTAGCTTAAATGTAAGTGTAGAACAACATCAGCAAAAACTTAATTTTCGGTAATGGTTTCTCTTTTATCTTATTGATTCTAAATTAGTTTTAATGGACTTCAACCTAATTTATTATCAATATTTGCTATTTCTTCCAAGTGAATAGCATAATAAACTTTTATCAAAATGAAAGAGCCGGATGCCAAGTCATATTGCATGTCAATTAACATGTAAGTGAGTTGACTTAATCTTACCCTTTTCAATATAACCACTTCCTGCTTTATGATTCTTTTAATATATTTTATTTTAATTAATTGGCTGTCATTTGTAGAATGTGCTTTTTATTTAGAACTTTGACAAGTATTAGCTTCATTTTCCCCTTTCTACTACTTATCTTTTGCATGTTCCGTTTTATGATTCTTTCATATGTATGTTCTCTAATTTTTGTAAATGAAAGAATCTTATTCATATGTATGTTCTCTAACTTTTGAATGTCCTGCCTTTTTGCCTTTTCTTCGGTGAATCATTTTGTTATTCCACTCCATATATAGGATGTTCAAGAACCTATTTGACTGATCAAGTCATTGGTGTTAGTTGCCATTTGATTAATAATAGATTTATTACAAGCTAAGCATGTTAGAGTATTCAAAGATACATGGGGTCGAGTTTGCTTTATTTTTTTTCTTTGATAGATGGTTCCCTGAAATACAATTGGAGATGCCCGTTGACGTAGATATGATATCAAGGGGAAGAAATTCAAGAAAAAAAGAAAAGTAAGACAAATTGGGATCTTTTCTTGCAAATGTTGATACCTGAAAATTTTTTTTGTTACTTTGATATTCTAAAATGAATTTATTTTCTTCATTTGGATTTTATTTTTAGCATTTAATTTTTGAATGTAGCTTTCATGATTATCACCATGTGATTGGGCATCTGATGGACTATGCCACATTGAGGATGATGTTAATAGATGGATCTTACTCTAGCTAGGAACAATTTGAAGTGTGTAAACATGTTACAATTGTTCATGAATTATGATTGGAGCTGTAGGAGGTTTCTTTCGTTTATGTGATGTTGATTGTTTTGGTAGCATGGTTGTATTGGATTTAAGGAAATAAAGTGTGACATAAGGTTTTAAAATATATAAGTTGCTTAAGTATTTGTTGTATACTGTTACATTGGTAAATGTTCTCATGTGAACATGAAATATAATATATTGAAATTTTATTTATTATTCAAAAAATAGAAAACTAATTTATATAATCATGAATGTTTTAAACTAAGTATAATAATATATATTTTTTACACTATTTAATAACTTGAGTATTTACATTACATTTTAGTAAAAAGTTTACATGTTAACATAATAAATTTAACTAATGTAATTTATCATTAAGATTATTTATCAATTAATCATATTTTTAAACAAGAATTATGTAGAATATACGATAATATCCATATACACGGGATTAGTTGATGTGTAATATATTGATTTTTAAGATTTGGTAATCATAATTAAAATTCAATTACAGTTCCTTAATAGAAAATGTTATGTAAAATCATATCCGTTAACTACATTTTCATCCAAATTTTGCATGTTAATTTATCTTTTTTTTAATATCCCCTTTCTTTTATAATCTGATTTAAATTTTTCTTAATGTACTCATATTATATAAATTACAATTGGCTTCTTAGTAGAAAATCTTTTGTGCCATCATAAATGCCTGTATTTTCCTCAAATTTGTATATAAATTTTTCTTGTCTGTTTTGATTATAAATGATTTTGTTTTGCAGGATTTTATATTAACATGTGTAATTATTCTGAAAAATATAATACATTTGCTTATTATTTTCAGTTTGTTTTCATGCTTATGCTTTTAATAATCTGTGCTTATAATTCTTTTTATGATCAGTATCTTTTTATGATATATTCAAATTAATAAATAATATTTTTATGTATTTTTCTTTTACATATTAACTGATTTTTTAGCTTTAATAAATAAAATGTGCATTTTAAATTTTTAACAAATCCGTGAATTGCACGGGTTACGGGTAAGGTTCATTCCCCCCTTATAAATTAGTGTTTATTATTATTATTATTATATTATTATTATTATAAGATTGCAGAGATTATTGCTCTCTTTGTTGAATTATATGCTCTGAGTGCCTCTGCTAAACTTTTTCACAAAAAAGTAGTTTATAGAAATTAAAGGTCCCATATTAGAGTTTGTCCTTAGGCCACCAAAGCACCAACTCCTTCAACCACCCCTATTTAGATCATTGTTCATTACTTATTTTTTTTAGCTGCACTAATATTTTTAAGTTTTCTGCAATTTAGATACTTGATACTTTGCAATAACAATTTTGTTGTTTGCATGTTTTTCACATTGATTTTGTGGTGTTTGTTCTTTATTGTCTTCATGTTGGTTGGAGACTGATTTTCAATCATGAATTGCATGTGTCTTCTCTTCATGACTGGGTATATTAGGCATATTGTTCTATTGGATTTGAGCCTAAAATTGTTATCTTAGCTTAGGATCATTTTAATGAATATAGAATTTTGGATGAGTTAGTTTCTTTGTCCTTATCTCTCTCATTTAAGACAGGTGATTTATTATCTATGTGCTTGTAGGTTTTTCTCATTTTGGCAACTATTGAATGTGATGAAAATAAAAAATTGTCATTGAAATGTTACAACTGTCTTTGATTAGAAATGCAAAAGAAAGCAATTCTTAGATACTTCTTTGGCCTTATGAGTTTTCATTTATCTAGGCTTTTTATTGTTTCTTTTGGACTCTAAAAGAAATGTAGATTGAGGAAAACCTGCTATTTAAGTCAACTTTGTATATTTAGCTGCTAGCACCACCTACTATACCAAGTACATTCCTCTTCTAAAACTTCCCCTCTTTCTATACTCTAATTTGATCAGTTGGTTTGCCATCAGTGTCTCATAACTCTTGAATTTTCCTTTTCTTTAAGTCCTTCTTTAAGTCTTGAAGATGCTGGTGATATTTTGGACTTCCTGTATGACTTCTAGATCATAACATTATAGGACTTAGGCGTTACAGCTCAATTTATTAAGGATTATATTAATTACCTTGAGCTTCATTATTTTTTTCCAACTCGCTTCATGCTCAAGGCCTCAAGCATCTCAAGCTCAGACACTCACTCTTTCATGTTATCAAAAGCTAAAATTAGGTGATGTGGTGTGTTACTTCCCATCATATCTTATCATATCAAGATTTCCACTTTTATTTTGTGAGTTTTCAAGATTATCAGATGCATAGAACCAACTAGCAACAGATATGTGGAGTTTCAGTTGTTTGAAGAATAAAGTTCGACTCTAACATAAAGAGGCAACTTCTCATTTTGTGTTGGACGGGTGCTGGCTTCTAATGAGATCTTCTGACAATTCATAAGCCTGCAGATTTGTTCCTCCTCATCAGAGTCTATCATCTAAGGATGAACCTGACATTGATAATTTGATTGTATATTTTAGAAAAGCTAGAGAACAATAAAATAAATTTTTATGACACAAACTTCTATTTATTTTTTGAATATAACTTTTTTTTGTCTTTTTTTTTAAACGAGTTTCCTCAGACTCATGATTCTAATTTTAAATTGCCTAGAATGATTACAATTTGCTCATGGTATACATTATGTAAGTAACCGAGTCAACGGATACAATTTGCTCATCTGTCAACTTATAATGCTTGAATTTGCTTTTTGAACTCTTCTATCTTAAATTTTTTAATTGTGTAATATTTTCTTTTTGTAATTGAAAATACTCATAATTCCTTCTTTTAATCGAGAACCTTTTAATTGTTTAGTTAGGGATTCTTGCCAATATTGCCCATAGTTTATAATTCTATCTACTCGTATGAAAATCAATGTTTATTTTGATGAAGTGCGAGTTTTATTATATAGAACAGCCTTAAAATAAAGTTTATGTATATTGGAGTGGATAACAATAAAAAAAATTGGGAAAAACAACAATATGTTTGTTTAATTTTTTAAAAATATTTTAATGCAAATTAATTGTGTTTTATTATTTTTTAATAAATTGTGTAAACTAAATGAGTAAGTTATAAAATGTTAAGATACTTAAATGGATTTTGAATTTTAATTATAATCTTAAAATTTTAATTCTAAATGTTGTTGACAAAAATGTATTTCAAAAGATTTAAATCTTGAGGTAATTCTTTATTTTAAGTAATTAGCTTTTTATTCAATTTTCAATTATTTTATATTTAAAATCATATAAATTTAATTATTTTTTTGCAGGACATAATAATTTTTTTATTTTGCATCTAGAATTCAAAATAAAAAAATTATAAAAGGGTAAGATTTTTTAGTATGTTATGTTTTTTAATAACTTTTAGTTATATAATTCTTAATATTATTTTTTTAAATGCAGGGGCAGGCATGAATTCATGAAGATTACATTTTTTATGTTTTGATTCTTTACTGCAATGAAGATTACATTTAAATGCTTTTTTGTATTATTGTTATTTATTTTTTATGTTTATTTCTTTTGATATCAGAGTTTATTTGTTTATTCTTTATATTTAATAAAGATTTTATTTTAAATTATAAAAAATAATACAAATTATTTTAATTTATTTTATTTCATCCATATTATTATTATTTTCTTAAATATAGCACGGATTCAAGGAAAATGTTCATTCAGCATCTACACCGCTTTTAACATCCAGATGTTCATGGACCAACCCATGAACAAGATCAAATCAAATCTTTTTTTTTTTGTACGCCATCCATTAATTAAACTTTACTGCGTATTCGTTAACCACTTTTTTGTTATTCGTTAACCAACTTTTTTCACGAACATAGAAACCATGCGATAAAATTTTGTATCATTAACCAACTTCTGTACGTAATTAACCACTTTTTTGTTATTCATTAACCAACTTTATTTCTATACTCATAAAAAAAGTTAGTTAATGAAGAACAAAATCTGTTAATTACATATAAGTTTTTAATTTACACAAGATTTTATCACATTTCTACGCTTCACGAAATAATAATGAAGTTAACAAAAAATTGGTTAACGATGTAGAGAAATTGGTTAACGAAGAACAAAAAATTGATTAACGACGTAGAGAAGTTGGTTAATGGACGACGTATACTAAAAAAAAAAGAGACGAAAAACATGATTTAATACTGTTCATGGGTGAACCCCATGAACAGTATCTAATATTAAAATGGGTATAGATACTGTGCGCGATAGGATTATCGGGTTGCGGATTCAAATACTACTTTTATAAAAATTCTGACTTTAAAAGATCCGTAAATGAGCATTGCTTTACTTTACTGGTCAGATCAGTCTGCAACAAATTCCACGTAATGAATGCGAGACAGTCAGAGTCAGACGACTCAGAAAGGAAGACCCAACTAAACCCCAAATGGAACAACCAGATTCAGCGTATTATAACGATAGCTATGCATCCCTTGCTAAATTGCGCCACCAACCAAGGCCAAAATACTAACTTACGCACAAGGTGTCGCGTGGTAGGCACAATTAAAAAAAGCGAAAAACAAAATAAAAAAGAACAAATAAATAAGGATATTTTTACCCACAAATAAATAAATAAATGAAAATAAAATAAAATAACGTAAAATCATTCATATCCCCTCTCTCTATTGAAAAGAGAGTGGTGTGAAGCGAAAAAAGAGAAGCAGAAAGAAGAGAGAAGCATGGTTTCAACGAGACGCAGTGGATCTCTCTCCGCCAACAGTACCAAAAGATCTTCCTCTTCCGAAGATAAACCTCCTTCACCGAAGCGTCAAAAGGTTCTTCCCTTTTCGTTTTTCGTTCTCTCTCTCTCTCTCTATCTGTTGAATCAATTGAATCCAAATGGTTCGGTTCTGAAATTGTTGTCCCCAGTTTTGGAGAATTCTAGCGTCAAACCCGTCTCTTCTTGCGATTAGGGTTTTATGATTTGTTCGGATTTTTCCAGGTCGACAATGGCCGTTCGTCTGAGAAACCCATGGCGGCGGTGGAAAATTCCAAGGAATTGCGTACTCCAGAGCCAGCGCCTGATCCCGGAGAATGTGGTTCCGGCGATGCTCATATCGCCGGAGCGGGTGCCGCCGATGGTGTGAATTCCGGCAAGGGTGATGCTAACCTTGTGGCTGTGGTGGCGCCGATTGCTGATGGTACATGTTGGCAGTCGGAATTTTTTTCAATTTCCAATTTTTGTTTGTTTGTTTTTTCCATGATACTGAAATAGGTACTTGGATCATGAATTTTACTCTGAAGGTTCTTCGCCGATTGAAAAGGCCAGGGGCTCGTTCTCTTCGTGGAGTATATATCAGAAGCAAAATCCAAAATTTGAGGCTTCAGCTCCCTGGTGCAAGCTCTTGTCACAGTCTGCTCAGGTAATTCACACTTTGGAGTGTTGACTCCAGGTGTAGCACGTGGTGTTGTATTAGTTCAAGACTTGTTAATTTGGAATTTGTGTTACTGTTGCAGAATCCAAATGTTCCCGTTTGCACACCGAACTTCACGATTGGTTCTAGTAGAAGTTGCAACTTTGCACTGAAGGATCAGACTATAAGTGGAAATTTATGCAAGATCAAGCATACCCAGGTACATCTGAGGATTTAAATAAGATTACCCGATGGAGTTTTGGAACATTGATAAGATTGTGTGTGTCGTTAGGCTCTTTTTTAAGCACAAAAGTAAGCACATGCTAATGAATCATTTTAACTGGTTACTATTTTGCAAAGTTTTCTAATTCCTATAAATACTTCTCTGCAGTCGTGTGCTTGGATTTTCTTTTCTTTTTTTTTTCTTTTTTTTTCCAGTTGTTTAAGGTGAATACTGTAGGATATGTATGTGCAGTATGATTACTCTTGTTTCTGGAAATGATCAGCGCGAGGGAAGTGATGTAGCTGTGCTAGAAAGTACGGGTAGCAAAGGATCTGTGCTAATAAATGGGACGCTTGTCAAGAAGAATAGCAGCTGTGTGCTTAAGTCGGGTGATGAGGTGGTTTTTGGCTTGCTGGGAAATCATTCTTATGTATCCTTTTAGTTCATTCAGTTGAATGTGATTTTTTTCCCTCCCAAGTGCTTCCTGAAATGAGAAGTATCAGTTATACTATTTCTCAATTATCTATTATTTCCTTTTTCTCAAGGTATTTTTTTTTTTTTATTTGTTTTGCATGGGTGATTTTCTTAATTTATTTTCGACCTAGATTTTTCAGCAACTAAATTCTGAGGTTGCAGTTAAGGGTGCAGAAGTTCAGAGTGGTGTTGGGAAATTTCTGCAGCTTGAAAGGAGAACTGGAGACCCTTCAGCTGTGGCTGGGGCTTCTATTTTGGCTTCTCTTTCTAGCCTCAGACAGGATCTTACAAGATGGAAATCTCCATCTCAGACCTCCAGTAAACCTCACCAGGGTACTGACGTCTCTAGTCATTCTGTTCTTCATGATGGTACAGAAATTGAGCTCGATGGCTCGGAATCAATTCCAAATGTGCAGAGTGATAAAGCAGCTGATGTTGGAGCAAGCAACAAGAATTCACCAATGGATTGCGATCCAGATGCTGGCACAGAGACAGGCAATGTAAAACTCTCTGGGGTGAATGATTTCCTAGGGCCTTTCTTCAGGATCTTAGCTCGATCTAGTTGTAAACTGAAATTGAGCAAAAGTATCTGTAAACAGGTATTGGAAGAAAGAAATGGGACGCGGGATGCGCAGGCTGCATTGACTTCGGGTACATCTGTGCGCTGTGCAGTGTTTAAAGAAGATGTTCGTGCTGCTATACTGGATGGAAAAGAAACAGATGTGTCTTTTGACAACTTCCCATACTATTTAAGGTATAATTCTGAAGTATGTGTTAAGGTTGCTGTGACTCATTTTTTAAAAATGAAATTAAGACTATTTTGACTTGATTGAGTCTTTCATGCGGTGTGCTTGAAGTCATTCTTATAGCTCCTTTCTTTGATGGATCTACTTGCAGTGAGAATACAAAAAATGTCCTGGTGGCAGCGTGCTTTATACACCTTAGGCATAAAGAACATGAAAAGTACACTGTGGATCTTACAACCATAAACCCTCGTATTCTGCTTTCGGGACCTGCAGGTATGTGGGTATCATATTATTGCTCCCCTTCTTTTTCTTTAAATAATTATTTCCCTAAATTGCCAATTTTTGTTGTTTGCAGGGTCAGACATATATCAGGAGATGTTGGCAAAAGCTCTTGCAAAATACTTTGGAGCTAAGTTGCTCATATTTGATAGCCATTTGCTTTTGGGTGTAAGATAAAGCTTCCTTGTTGGTCTGATATTGGGATTAAGCCAAGCATGCCTCTTTTATTGATGTGTCCATGAAGTATTTTTGCCTGAAAACTTTGATAATGAATCTTTATTTGCTGTGTGATGATAGGGTTTGTCTTCCAAGGAAGCTGAGCTACTCAAAGATGGATTTAATGCTGAAAAATCATGCAGCTGCACCAAACAAAGTCCTACAGCTGCAGACTTGGCTAGGAGCACGGACCCAATAGCTAGTGAAACAGATACACCTAGCTCTTCAAATGCACCTACATCATATGGCCTTGAGTCTCAACCTAAGTTGGAAATTGATAACATACCATCTACCTCTGGAACTGCTAAAAATTGCTTGTTTAAATTAGGTATCTGCTCTTTTACTTTTCTTCCATCTTTAAGATGCTTTGATTTTATCTCAAAGTGTTGGTATATTCCATATATAATCATGCAGGTGATAGGGTGAAATTTAGCTGTTCATCTTCTTGTGGCTTGTATCAGGCATCTTCTTCAAGGTACAAATTTGTAGTAAATTTTTCTGAATTGATTTCTATTTTTCTCATCAATATGTGTTTGCTCTTGTCAGATGAACTATAGAACTTAAGTCATCATGAGCATCTATGCAGGTCCAACTTTTTATGTATGATACAGTAATGTAATGGATGGATCTTTATTCTCCAAATTGAAGTGTAACTAACAGCACAATACACTGGTTACTCATGACTATTACATGGCAATTCGTGTATGACTGAAAATGAATAGATTATACCACTGATGGGAGATTGGGACAGAAGGGAGGGAGAGGAGGAAATTTATTTATGGTGATTGCACTGTGATGAAAGATTGGAACTAATGTACATCCTTTTGGTTGTTGGGTTAGAGATGGTGCTTCAAGCTAAGAATTGCTTATGCTTAACTTCTTTTGTATTTCTTCTATATATAATGCTCTCTCTTTCTCATGTTCTTCGCTTTAGGTTGCAACTTCAACCCTTTGTTTGGGGGAAAATTTGGTAGGAAAGAAATTAGGGGAAATAAAATAGGAGTGATGAAAACGAGGTATTAGAAATTAATTTTCTTCTCTCTTGTTTGGATCTCATATAGGAGTGATAAAATAGGATTGATGAAAATGAGGTATTAAAAATTAAATATTCACCCATCACTTAATTACATATTAAGATGATATTTTAATATTGTGTAAATTAGAATTCTTTAAGCAATTTTATTAATTTTTCTTCACTTTCAGTTTCTCTCCATTTTTAGTAGAATGTAAGTCATGCTCTTTTCTAGTTCATTCCTCCATATTCCCCATTCCAAACTAAGTGCAAGTGTTTCTATTTTTTTAATTATAATTTCTATTAGCAATTTCACATATAGGGGCCCACCTAATGGATGTCGGGGGAAGGTTGTCTTACTATTTGATGATAATCCCTTGTCTAAAATTGGTGTGAGATTTGATAAACCGATACCTGATGGAGTTGATCTTGGAGGTGCCTGTGAGGGAGGTCAAGGATTTTTCTGCAATGGTAAGAAATTACCTATCTACTTCAACATTTATATTTTTAGATATTCTATATCCTTGTATCTTTGAGCATATTTTGGTCCTAGATTTTGAAGGTGTCTTTTTTTTCTGTTTCCAGTCACTGATCTTCGATTGGAAAACAGTGGTGTAGAAGAACTGGACAAATTACTTATAAATTCGTTGTTTGAGGTCGCCTTTCACCCCGCACTGTGGTCTAAGAATCTTATAATCATTTTCTGCTTCAATCTTACACTAAGATTTTATACTTTTTGTTTCAGGTTGTTTTAAGTGAGAGCAGAACTGCACCATTCATTTTATTCATGAAAGATGCAGAGAAGTCTATAGTAGGAAATGGAGATCCATATTCATTTAAAAGTAGGCTTGAAAAGCTTCCAGACAATGTGGTGGTAATAGGTTCACACACACACACTGACAGTCGAAAGGAGAAGGTAATATATATATATATATTTTGGTTAAATTAATCTGTAGGTCCTTATATTATTGTAGGTCCTTATATTATTTGGGGATTTTCAATTAGGTCCCTATGCTTTTAAAGTTTGTAATTGGGTCCATACCATCAGAGCACTATTATAAATTTTCAATGGTAGGCTGAATTCAGGGGCCTATTTAGACATTTTTGGAACTATAGGGACCCAATAAGTTTGTAATTGGGTCTATATAGTTTCACAAATTTTCAATTGAATTCCTGAATCCAGCCTACTGTGATACCATTAGAGCACCACTATATTTCTAACAATGCTCTAACAGTAGGGATCCAATTAAAAATTATTGAAACTATAGGGACCAATTACAAGTTTTAACATAAAGGGACCTAATTGAAAATCCCCAAATAGTATAAGGACTTATAGATAAATTTAACTTTTTTTTAAAAAAAATCGTACTGTGTTTTATAATGCTAAAGTGCCATGCACATTGAGGCATTAGAAGCTTTGAGACCCAACAGACCATTGCTAGATACCCTGGAAAGTTTTGTCTGCATATCATTCGGTTTATTTGCATGAAACTTTGTTGAAAGAATGAATTAGTCAGTCTCCAAAGATCTGTATTTTTTAGTAGTTATGGGCATTACATATCTTTTTGTTTTATATGAATTAAGAAACTAAGGAAGATGTATAATATAGTGAAGTAAGATACAAATTGGATATCCTATATATTTGATCCATTGAATTTCCCTTTCATCCCTGGTCTAAATTCATATACAAGTGATTATGTCATTGATATATAACAATTTTCCCTGCAGTCGCATCCTGGGGGTTTGCTTTTTACAAAATTTGGTAGCAATCAGACTGCCCTTCTTGACTTGGCTTTCCCAGTAATGACTACATCTCCTTTTGACTTCATTTCTTCTTCTATTTGAAAGATAGAAAAAGGAATTGCCTGTATATGCTTGTATTTTGCGCATCTTACATGCAATCTAATAATATTTCTCAGGTTTTGACAGCTATAACAACATTATGTCTTTAATCTTTTCAGGATGGTTTCGGACGATTGCATGACAGGGGGAAGGAAGTCCCAAAGCCAAACAAAACTTTGACTAAGCTTTTCCCAAATAAAATTACAATTCACATGCCACAGGTATTTACAGTGCATTTTATGTCATTAGTTTTGTTCTCCTTATATAATATTCATAATATGTTTCCTGTTATAGGATGAGGCACTTCTAGCATCTTGGAAGCAGCAACTGGATCGAGATGTTGAGACTCTTAAAATCAAAGGAAATTTACATCACTTGCGCACGGTAGGTACCATACGATTCTCGATACATATTGTACATTATGTATTGAAAATCTTGCATTTCGCAACTATCGTTCATAGTATCGTTAAAGGTTGAAATATCGTAGATGTATTGCCCAAAACTGATGTATCAGTCAATATTAGGTGTAGCATCGATATTTTCCAATTCTGACTTTAGACTTACAAAGATCTCAGTGAATGGGCAAGAACCCATCTTATATTATTTTATTCAGCTGTCCATCTATTCTTACCCGGTACCCCACCCACGTGCAAGCCATAGGTGATGCTAAGATCAAAAGCAAACAAAAATCACAGTGAATGGTTTTGTTGGAATACATTCAATCAACTTTTATATTATTTTATTTAGCTGAGTTTAGTTTTTTCCCCCCTTCTGTTTTTGGTATTCATAATTATATATTTATCTTTATTTTATTAAAATTAATATATATATTTTAAT
Organism: Ormosia semicastrata; assembly: GCA_029884595.1. Classification (NCBI taxonomy): domain Eukaryota; kingdom Viridiplantae; phylum Streptophyta; class Magnoliopsida; order Fabales; family Fabaceae; genus Ormosia; species Ormosia semicastrata. The sequence goes on from JAQQTO010000043.1 coordinate 10,521,067, forward strand.
ATAAATATCTTACGATACACGATATGATAACTATGGAAGCTAGTGAGTTAGAGTACCTTCTGGCCTGTGCTTGATTCTGTCATTTTCTACTTTTTTAGATAGGAGAATTTGGACCCTTGATTCATTTGGTATTTTAGTGTAAGTCCTCCTATAAATTTCTAACTCTGCTTATCTTCTGAGGTTTGTTTTTCATGAATTCAGTTGATAGTCCAAAGCCCTTTAAAGTCAATTATTTTGTTTGGACAAAGGTACATAATAGGATTGCCCTATAATTAGAGGGAGAGGAAGACCAAGAAAAACTCTAGGTGAAACCATTAAAAAGGATTTAGACCTAAATGGTCTATAGGAAGATTTGGTTTTTGATAGAAAACAGTGGCTTCGTTTGATTTATGTAGCCGACCTCACCTAATGGGAAAATACTTTGATTGTTTGATTGTGATAGAACACATGTTGAACTGTGTAGTGATATAAATGTTTGATTGTTTACAGTTGCAGTTGTGGTGTTCTTAGCTTATAGTAATTACAGTCTATCAAATTTTATTTATAGGTTTTGGGCCGTTGCGGAATGGAATGTGAAGGACTTGAGACCTTGTGCATTAAGGATCAGACACTTACAATTGAAAGTATGTTCTACCATTAAGTGCTTTAGGATTTTCCACCTAAATCTCTCTCCTATAGCATGTTTGCTACATTGCAGATGCAGAGAAGATAGTCGGTTGGGCTTTAAGCCACCACCTCATGCAGAATTCTGAAGCTGATCCTGATTCAAAGCTTGTATTGTCTTGTGAGAGGTAATTGGTAACTTGCAGTGCTTGTTATTTGAAATACTTATGTATTGTATTATAATTTTTATAATGGTGGTGTCATTAATCATTATGTTATTCTACCAGCATCCAGTATGGTATTGGGATCTTGCAGTCTATCCAGAATGAGTCCAAGAGCCTGAAGAAGTCTCTGAAGGTGATTGTGATGCTCTTTTGCTACTTAAAAGTTTGTTGGGAGAGTTTAACCAACTTCTTTCATGAACACTGTATTCTAAATCATCCTTCATGTTGTGTTGTCTGAAATGAAATCAGGATATTGTAACAGAAAATGAGTTTGAAAAGAGGCTTTTGGCTGATGTTATTCCACCTAGTGACATTGATGTTACTTTCGATGATATTGGAGCTCTTGAAAATGTCAAGGATACACTGAAGGAGTTGGTGATGCTTCCTTTACAGAGGCCTGAGCTGTTTTGCAAGGGACAATTAACCAAGGTTTTACTTCCTTTTCAGATTGAAATTCATTTTTTTGTTCAACAGGTTTTCATTTCTGCTCTTTATGTCAGCTGACAGTGTGTGAGATAGATTCCACTAGTATTGTTCTTTTCGTTCCATACTTTTTTTACTAGTTTGTTGAGTTGTGCATTAATTGATTGATTTTATGATGCTTTTAATGGGCTTTGATCTTTTGATGCCCTCCCCCTGTCCCCACCCAAAAAGAGAGGGAAAAAAAAGAAGAATCAGCTGACTATGTTTTCCTCAATCCTGTTGGATTGACCTACTTGTCATCTGGGGGTTTGTAGCCTTTATATGTGTTATGTGATATTGGCCTCTGCAAGATATGTAACTCTATTTGTTGTTTGAAATCTGCCATAAAACTCAGATTAAAAATAGAAAAAAGAAAAAAGAAATCTGCCATAAAACCAAGAAAGCTAAAAGCATTTGTGATAGGCAATTGGTTTACCAAAACTATTTTGAGAAATTTTGGAGCTAAAATTTCCATAATCATTGAAATATTTTTTTGTGGTAAACGTGCAATTGATAAAATTTAACATACAAAATTTTGGTGATCCTCTAGCAGGCCCTTTGTCAATATATTACCCATTCTGATTTCTGACATTGAATTACCTTTTGTGCAGCCGTGCAAGGGTATCCTATTATTTGGTCCCCCTGGAACAGGTAAAACAATGCTTGCAAAGGCAATTGCTACTGAAGCTGGTGCAAACTTCATCAACATTTCTATGTCAAGTATTACGTCTAAGGTTAAATTTGTGCCTCACTGGGTGTATTTTAATCTCACCCTTATCAGTTTGTTGTGCATGTCAACTCATGTTCTTGCCTCTTTTTGCTTCAGTGGTTTGGTGAGGGTGAGAAATATGTGAAAGCTGTTTTCTCTCTGGCGAGTAAAATTGCTCCTAGTGTTATATTTGTCGACGAAGTAAGCCTTTTACATAAAATGGTTTTGGTTTGTATTGATTCATCATTTATAACTTTACTAGCTTCTTTTTAGGTTGACAGCATGTTGGGCCGGAGGGAAAATCCAGGGGAGCATGAGGCCATGCGGAAGATGAAAAATGAATTCATGGTGAATTGGGATGGCTTACGTACAAAGGATACTGAGCGAGTTCTTGTGCTTGCAGCTACTAATAGACCTTTTGACCTAGATGAGGCTGTCATAAGGAGGCTGCCACGGAGGTGAATACCATGTTCAACTGTGCTTTAATTCCCCCTTCCTTTTTTTTTTTCTTTTTTTGGGGTGAGAAAGAGGTGCTTAAGAACACTAGCATGTGTTCAAGTTTTTGTAATATTTGGTCTTCTTCTGCAGATTGATGGTAAATTTGCCAGATGCTCCTAATAGAGCAAAAATATTGAAAGTTATACTGGCAAAAGAGGAATTGTCTCCTGATGTCGATTTGGATGCAGTTGCAAGTATGACTGATGGATATTCTGGAAGTGATCTTAAGGTTGTGAATGTTCTTTTTCCTGTTACCCTAGATTTTAAAATTGATGGTGTTATTATTTTTAGTCAATATTTGATACTTGCTCTTATACTTGCAGAATTTGTGTGTAACTGCTGCACACCGCCCGATTAAAGAGATATTAGAAAAGGAAAAACAGGTATGGCTCTTCTGTATGTTGTTAAAGTGTTATGCTTGGTACCTCTAAGGGTTTGTCTCTGCTTTTGATGGGTAAAGTGGGATTGTTGCATGATTCATTCCGTAAAGTCTACATGCTATTTGAACATGGTAAAAATTATGCTTTAAACACCAAGTTTAATTATGACCTTAATTGAGACAATGCTATTGCAACTTACAATAGACCAGGAGAATTCTCTATTTCTTGATGGTCTTAGCCTCTTAGGCATTGAACTCACTTCAGATTAAGTTATTAGTACTTTTAATGAAGGGGAAATTGTAGGATAATCACGAAAAAATGAAAATATGGATTTAGTTGATAGGAGCTGGTGCTTGCTACCTGGAAGCTTAAAAGAGACTTTGATCTAATGTGTTTGATGCATTACAGGAACGTGCTGCCGCTCTAGCAGAAGGTCAACCTGCTCCAGCATTATGTGGTAGTGGGGACATCCGATCTTTAAACATGGAAGACTTTAAATATGCTCATCAACAGGTACGAAATGAAAGCCCCTTTTATGCAAGCCCTCCACCCCGCTTGTCCTTTCAGGTCTCCAATTTTTTTTAAAGTAATAAATAACTTTGTTCGTTATATTGAGGCAGGTATGTGCAAGTGTTTCCTCTGAATCAGTAAATATGACTGAACTTTTACAATGGAATGAACTATATGGCGAAGGTGGTTCAAGAATAAAGAAAGCACTCAGCTATTTCATGTGAGAGTTTTTGGTTTAGTAGACACCCATGGCTGCCTCCATCTCCTGAAGCCTGCGCATTTGTAGTTTTGCCAATCTTTAGGGCTTCCAAGGGTTGCTGTTGAGCCATTTCGTTTGTAAAATGAAATATTTTTTTAAAGTTATTTTTCGTATATGTGGGATGGTGGGTTTTGAAAGGAGTGGAGAGCCTTCCAGAATTTTGGCCAGGCTCTGCTGCTTTTGTTTTGTTCCTCATCCCAAAAGAACGTCTGAAGAGCAATTTTTTTTTCAAGTTATAAATGTCCTACTAGAAGAAAAAGATAAAATACTCAGATGATTCCGTGCATATATTTATTGTCGCTCCTATTGAGATATGCTAGATCAATAAGCATGTACGTCCTGTCTTTTTTCTGTCTTACATATCATGCATGTTAGAGGCTTAGAGCCCCATCTAATTGAGTCCCTCGGGATTCAAGCCATTGATGTAGATTGGATTTGACTTCCTTAATTGTGACAATATTTTCGTTATTTATTTAATTAAAATATGTTTAATTTTATCTAATTTATTTATAAAATTATTTTGTATATCATAAAATTATTATAGTCAAATATAAAATAATTTGATATCTCGTTTATATTAGCATATAATATAAATACAGTGTATATTTTAATATATATAAAATATTTTTCTTATGACAATGCTTAAGTGTGAGAAATTTTATAAAACTCATTGTTTTCTTTTTTTTCTTTTTACATTATATGGTATTTTAAGTAAGGTGGGTATTTTAAGTAAGGTGTTAGTGTTTTATTAACTATTGATTATTATTAAATATTTATTATAAAATTAATATTTTATAAATATATGATGACTTATCATGAATATTGTATCTATCAAGTATCATATAAATTTCTTTAAGTTCTCATGAAAATTTTTTATTGAATGCTTTTTATATTAAGTTCACATTTTATGTAAGGTTGCACTATCCTACCCCTAAGGTTATGTTGATAGCTTCCTTTTTCTCTATTTTTTTTTAATTTGAAAAAGTTAACTATGTAAAAGCCAATGTTAGTCTAGCGATGACGGTAACAGGTTTTATGTGTTGATTATTAGAATTTGAACTTATGGCCAGTAATTAATGAATTAATTAATATTATCGAAAGCATCAAGTCGATGTGGGGATGTACTCGTAAGAGGAAAAGACTATTATGGATTCATTTTATTTGAGTTTATGAATGAATTATTTTTTTATTTAACAATATTTATATTTAAATCTGAATATATGTAAAAATTATTAGTTAAAATTTGTAAATTTTTTGTATGTATAATTATTCATAAAAAAAGATTATCTGACTAAATTTCTGTGCAAATATGAGTATTACTAATTGAATTTAACATTTTAATCTCAATCATTGATTTAGTTTAACAATAAATCAATGATTGATTTGTGCTTGGTCCATCCATGGGTGGTCTATATTAGAATTCTCCCTCTTAAGATAGTTCATAAAAAGATTTAGTCTCAATTGACGTATAAAATTACCATTACCATATATACTAAAAAATTTGTTAATGGTCACAAAATCACATAATGTATGGAAGAGATGGATAGAAGGAGAATCATAATAAAATGGAAAAACTAAAAAAATTTCTTTCAACCTTGTCTCATGTACATTTTGGTCTCTCAACTTTAAAAATGTGTAACAAAGTCCATTAACTCTTTAAAAGTGTGTAGACTAGTCCAAAATGATAACAAAGGTTATATTTTGGATAGAAATCATCATGTGCTTAGCATGTGATGCTTAAAAATTCAAAACACCAAACAAGGTCATGCACACGTGAGGGTATTTTGGGGTTTAGATTAGTGATCATGTGAGGGGCACTTGACCTCCATGACAAATGAACCCTACCCTAAACTTCTAATCCCTTTCTGAATATATTTCAGAAATCCCTAAACCGTAATAGCTTTGCCCTAAACCCAATTCTCTATTTATGAGGCCTATAATTTTTACCATTAAAGTTGTTCGTACGAAGCTCTGTGCATGAACTGTAGCACATTCTGCCATGAAGGAAGCTCTCTGCGAAGAAGACCTATAATTTCGTTTGTGTACTCAAGGTGGGTTCATATTAAACCCTACACCCTCTCCGCATTTGTTTTTGTGTGAAATTGTGGTGGTTGTGGTTTAAGGTTTTCTCTATTTGGTTTGGTAGATTGTGAGTTTTTGGTATTAATTGTGGGGTTTAGAGTTTTTGGTATGTAGTCCCAAATTATACTGACATTATTAATTTTTTTTCAATTTTTGCTTACCTTTGAATATGTCTCTGTTGTAGTTTAGTTGTTGACATTTGCACTTTGATTTTGTTTTTTGTTTTATCAATTTTTGTAAACCTTTGAATCTGTGTGTGGACAAAATGTGTATATTTTATTGAATTTGTTTCTTGTTTGACTCTTTATGGGGACAAAATGTGCATATGGACAAAATCTTTGGCCTCCATCCTACTGTATGTGGACCTTTAGATTGAATTTGTTTATTGTTTGAATATTGTCCCCATATGCTTATGTTCCTATTTATGCAGATGGTTGTCATAACAATGTTATTACATTATGGAGGGAAAGTCCAGTTTAAGAGACCTATGGGTTATGTAGGAGATGTGTGTCATAAGTTGTATAACTTAGATAATGATCATCTGTCCACCACATATTTGTGTGCCTATGTGAGAAAGCAAGGGGTTGGGGAGCCTAGGTATTTGTGATATAAATTTTTGGGGCAAACTTTTGACCATGGATTGAATAGATTATTTAGTGATGATGATGTGGGAAGAATCTGCAAAATACTAGAAAAAATACCTAACCCAACACTTGAGGTGTATGTTAAAGATGAGAATGTTTTGAACAAAAGTGAGTAGGCTAAAATGTCTAACCCTGTAGTCCCTGAACTTGAGATTCATCTTCACCATGAGCACCCTGTAGACCCTCAACCTCACTATGAACCCCCTATAGACCCTAAACATCACCTTGAACACCCAGTAGACCTTCAACCTCACCATGAACACCCTACAGACCCTCAACCTCACCACGAATCCCTTGTAGACCTTTAACCTCACCTTAAAGCCCCTGCAGGGTCTGAAATTGAACTTGAACCTACCAATGTTAGATAGAAAGTGAAGGAAAAGAATAAGGGAAAAGGTAAGGACTGCAAAAAGGGGAAGAAGAGAAAAACATTTCTTGCTACCAATGATGAAGGTAGTGAGGAAGTTGACTTGGTTGATTGTGATTTTGAGGACAATGACGAAGACATTCCTGACTTGTTCTTTGAAGACCATGCACAGGAAGTCGAGGAGGAAATGAGGGATTATGTGGGTTTAGAAGAATGAGTGTATGGGGTTGATGATGAAAATGTTAATGTTTAGGGGTTTGTACATGGCCATAATGGTGAGGAAGGAGCAGGACAATCCAACAATGTCAATTCCAATGCTCTTACTGAGGCTGATATTACTCCAAATTGGGATGGGGAATTCTATAGTGACTATGAAGATAGTGACACCCTTGTCACTCCTCCTGGTTCTGATGAAGAAGAAAGAGGTGTTAGGAGGAGACAACTAGAGTTTAACCACTATACTGACATGAGGAGGAAGATTATGATGGAAGTGGGAATAAGATTTGCAAACCACAAGATCTTTAGAGATGCTCTAAAGCAATATGGTATTGAGAATGGAATTGATTTCTATTTTCTAAAGAATGAAAAGACCAGAATCACAATAGTATACAAGAGAATGCGTGACTTGAAAATGCATGCTTCTAAAACTAAAAAAGAATCTATTTTTCAAATTAAATCATGGTACAACACTAAACACAAAGGATGTGGATGGAATAATCGAAATTCACAGGCCACATCAAGATAGTTATCTACCAAGTTCCAAGACCATATTCGAGACCATAAGGGGAAATGAGAGAATGAACCTTTTATTAACTAAGTAGCTAGAGAGTATAAGATATTTATCTCAAGGTTTCAAGTCTATAGAGCATATTAAAATTAAAATTAATAAGAAAAAAAAACATTTGCATAATTTCATGATATCTATTTACTCACTGTTAGCCTATTAAAATTAAAATATTTAATATTTTAGGAAATCACTAAAAATTACTATAAATAATTACTACAAATATAAATGGATATAATATAATGGGTTTGTATCTTCTATGCGTGTTTTCCTAATCAATGATACATATATTAATATATATCGTATGAGTAAAGTTGTGTGAAGTATAATTTAAAGACTTAAATTTTTTATGATAAAATAATTAAATGACTAAACTTATATTATTATAAATTAAGGATTTTAACTTTATTAAAATATATTTTTATTAATAAAAATGTTTAAAAAAATATCTAGTTTAATAAATTAATATAAACAAAATATATAGTATATATGTACCAAAATTTAACTTTCAATCAATAAATATTATTAAAATTTAATTTTTAATTAATAATCAAAACAAAGTTTAAATTTTTAATTGATAAATTTTTAAATTGAAATCCTTAATTAATTATGATAATAAAGTTGATGTCGTATAATGTTTTTCTCGAGTTAAGACGTTGAGAATAATTTTTCTTTATATATATTTATTTTATCAATAAATATGTAACTTATGAGATAAGTAATACGTTGTGAATATTCAAAAAAATTACTAGAAGTAGGTAATAAGAAAAAGATTACTATACATATTTTTTAGAAAATGTGTGTATTATTAATATTTTTTAAAATATGTTAAATTTAACAAAAAAAATAAGTACAATAAATAATATTAAAAAATATAAAAATAAATATGTACATTATTAATAATAATAAAATTACAATAACAACTTATTTAAAATATTATATTAGATTTAATAAAATAAATTAATATAATATATTATGATCTTATTAATTATTTAATATAAATATTATATTATATAAATTTATTTATTAAATTTTTTATATATTAAAATAATAAATAATTTAATTAAATTTTAAAAATAAAATTAAACTTAATTAAATTTTAATATATAAACTGTTATAAAAAATTTTCTATTACAATTTTAAAATCTCAATATTTTTAATATTATTATACAATTATACCTAATACTATCCTATCCTTTCATATCTTTTTAGCAAACGGGCCATAACTGAATAATCTACAAGTGCAAAGCTTATAAATCGTAAAATTCCACATTGAGAGAGAAGAGGGGACTCTCCGGTACGCTTCCCTGCTGTGCGAGCAGTTGCAGTTGTTCGTCATTCCAATTTCCAAGTTTCCAACTATAAACAAATCCATTTTCTCAGCAACCAAACAGAAGCAAATGGCGGATCCGATCCCGGCGCCACCCAGATCCGCCACGGACCTCTTCTCGGATCCACTGGATTCCCACCCGCTTTGGTTCAAGCCCGCTTCGTTCCTCTCCCCAGACTTCGACTCCGAATCGTACATTTCGGAGCTCCGAACCTTCGTCCCCTTCGACACTCTGCGCTCGGAGCTCCACAACTACCTTTCCTCTCTCAACCACGAGCTCATCGATCTCATCAACCGCGACTACGCTGATTTCGTGAACCTCAGCACCAAGCTCGTCGATGTGGACGCCGCGGTGGTGCGGATGCGGGCACCGCTGGTGGAGCTACGAGAGAAGATCGAGCAGTTCAGAGGATCCGTGCAAGTTTCGCTTGTCGCCATAACGAACGGCTTGAAGCAGAGATCTGAGGCTGCGTCCGCGAGGGAGACTTTGGAGCTTCTCCTCGATACGTTTCACGTTGTTTCTAAGGTTGGAGTTTTTTATCGTTTGTGGTTTTGTGTTTAATTGTAACTGTAATTACTAATTAGACGTAGTAGAATAGAATTGAGGATCTTTGATGTAAGATCCTAATGCCATTTCGTCTACTTTTGATGGAAATTTTACGTAATGAACGTAGTGTAGTCTTGCTACTTACTATAACGCGGTGTGTTTGTTTGAGTAGGAAGATTATGTTTTTTCTTTTTTTTTTTTTTTGTTTCTTTTACTTGTTTAGTTTGAGTGAGGGTCTAGTATCAATTTCATTGCTAGGTTGGTTGTTGTTTATGTCAATGAAAGTAGAACTGGGCAAAAGTTTTCATCATAGGGACATTGCATTCTATAAAAATTGATTGTTGCCAATTATTTGTCACATTGATTTTCAAAATTTTGAGGGATTGAGGCTGAAAGCAGTCACTTAAAATTCATTTGCACTCATATGTGGTAAACTTGTTATTTCCGTGTGATTGCAGGTTGAGAAACTAATAAAGGAGCTGCCTAGTGTACCCACTGATTGGTCAAATGGAGATGTAAATTTGTCAGAGAGAAATCTCTCAAGTAATGGGGTTTCTATGCAACATGTTGAGAATGGGACAAGTGTCAGAGAGACTCAAAGCATGCTACTGGAGAGAATTGCCAGTGAGATGAACCGGCTAAGGTTCTATGTTACAAATGCAAAGGTTTGTTTTAATTTTTTTATCACTTTCATTGAATGTTTTATGTATATATACTTGTAATGATAATTTCCAGTAAAATTCATGAATCAATAGGCATTAAAATTTTAGTTGAAAAGTGAGATGGGATTGTTTGCACAAGCTTGGTGAGGGGCCAAGGGTATATCATTCTATAGGCTGTGTATTGGTTGTTATTCTCATTGTTAATGTATACACACTGCCAAATTAGCATTCTGAAAGCAAAAAAAAGGAGCCCCAAAGGGACAAACTTGACATATAGAGTTTCATGTTCAGCAGATAAATTTCTAGTTGTTTGATTCCTCAGATTAAATATTTTTATCGTGTATTTAATTCTCATATATAACCAGGCATTAGAAGTCAATAATTTACTCTTGATATTTATTGTGCATTTTCATTGAGCTATAATTGGAGTTGTTTAGGTCAGTGGACTGCAGAGTGGAAAAGTCTAGAAAGGAAGCTATTATGTAACATGTTCAGGAACAGTGTTTCCCATCACTGATTCAGTATTGTAGAATTTGATACAATAACACTAAAAAGAAAATAAGCATTCCAATTTTTGAAGATTTGACTTGAAGTCTGTGTTGAGAGGTTCTTAGGTTGTGTGTAAATAAGATGATTTAATATAAGTTTGCAAAGTGATTTTGAGGACATAAAATTTGGTTTATGAATTGCATCATTGGGTCCTACATTAATTAGGAGCTTTGTGAGGTCATCATATATATAGATGATGTTGGTATCTCTTTGTTTGGAGGAATCCTTTAATTGTTTGTTGAATATAGAATCAGTTTTTTTTTTTTGACTAACTATGAGCAAAAATCTCACATCATAATCCCTTCAGTTATTTCAACATCTTCATGTGGAACTAGTAGAGAAAAAATTTGGAGTGCCTGGTAGTTGATAGCGTTATGTGTCTTGAAGTTTTAAAGATGTTAATGTATTTATTGTATTCATTTTAATTTTCTTTATCTTTTAGTGTTTTTGAGGTTTGTGATTCATTGTAAAATAAGAACTCTATGACATGGGGAACTTGGTGTGGGAAAAGTTCCATAGACCTTTTGTTTAAGGCCTTAGTACATTCTGTGCTCATCTCTTTTTCTCTATTATGCCAGTACAGAACCTTCCTTTTATTGAGAATATGGAGAAGAGGATTCAAAATGCAAGCCTAATTGTAGATGCAAGCTTGGGACATTGTTTTGTAGATGGTTTAGAGCACCAGGATGCAACTGCAATTTACAATTGCTTACGTGCATATGCTGCTATTGATAACACCAAGAATGCAGAAGAAATTTTTCGAGTTACTGTTGTGGCTCCATTGATACAGAAAATTATCCCACATGGGCCATCGGCTGTGGCTGCTGGATCATCTGGGGATGTGCTTGATAATGATTATCAAGTAATTAAGGAGTGCATTAATAAAGACTGCAAATTTTTATTGGAGATTTCTTCAGCTGGTACTTCGTCTGACTTTTTTTTCATCACTTTACTTCACAAGAATAAAATTGACCTTTTAAAGTTAAAACGTTTTAATCACCTTTCACTTCTTTTTTGCTACATATACTGTTCAGCTAGACCATTTATGGTCATTCCATGGTTTTGCCAAAATATCTGTCATGGTTACATCAAGTTTAAAAAATGCAGTGTGTGAAATATAAGAGGCTTTTGTGTAAGTATCTGAAGCTTGGTCTTTGGTGCAGAAAATTCAGGTTTGCATGTCTTTGACTTCTTGGCCAATTCAATTCTTAAAGAGGTTCTCTCTGCAGTTCAGAAGGGAAAACCAGGTGCATTTTCTCCTGGAAGACCAACAGAGTTCTTGAAAAATTACAAATCAAGCCTAGACTTTTTAGCTTATCTAGAAGGTAGTACTCATATCTCTGTTCCTCGTATTTCACTTTTCACCCTGAGAAACAGAAAGAACAAAGAAAATATGGCCCTCAAGTTTCAAGAACTTTGTTGAGTTGATATATGATTTGATAGTGCATTTATTAATTTTATTGATGCATGTCTCTTAAGAGTATATATTCATTAATATTATAACATTTAATTTCATGCAAGGCTACTGTCCATCCAGATCTGCTGTTGCTAAATTTCGATCTGAAGCAATTTATACCGAGTTCATGAAGCAATGGAATCTCGGAGTGTATTTCTCTTTGAGGTGCTTATGCTGCTCTAAGATGGTCATAATTTAGAAGACTACTTGCATTATTGTTCAGTGACATGGAAATCATATCTGCAATTGCCTCAGGTTTCAGGAAATAGCAGGGTCTCTTGATTCTGCACTTACAACGTCCAGTCTTGTCCCTATTCAATATCAAGACTCTGGTGAAGCAAATTATCAAGATTTAACATTAAAACAAAGTGTTACTCTGTTGGAGAGTTTGAGATCGTGCTGGAGAGAAGATGTTCTTGTCCTTTCTTGCTCTGACAAGTTCCTTCGCCTATCCTTGCAGCTTCTTTCTAGGTCAGTTTAAGCTGGGATGTTTTGAGATTATTATTATTTTTTTTTGGGTGCTGACTGGACAAAAAGCAATTTCTCTTGGAACTTACAGATACTCAAATTGGCTGTCATCTGGACTGACTGCTCGCAAGAACCGTAACACAAGCACCAGCACTGGGTGTGAATGGGCTGTTTCGGCTGTCATAGATGACTTTATTTTTGTATGCATCGTGCCTTCTCTCTAGCAGATATGTATTTTGTTGCTTTATTTGTTTTTAACCCACATTCTGTATGTTGAAGTAAAACTTGGAGATTCACTGCTTGGAATACTTAATACCTATATTTATGCCCAAAAAAATTTCTTTGGTCTTCTACCAGATTTTTTTCTGAAGTTTCATGTAAGGAATTGACAAAAGAAAAGGGTAATGACCTCGATGGGACAACATTGGTGTTGCCTGCAATATTTGCCAGTTATGTACAATGAAGATATGATTGTATTTTACCTGAATTATAACAGATGTTAAACGATTTGTAGGTTATTCATGATATAAGATGTCTGGAGGAGCAGGTTCGTGGTGATTACCTACAACATGTGATCCAGCTTCTATCTTCATGCTCCCCTGACGTTCTTGAATCAGTAAAGCAGAGCATTTTACAAGGTGGTCAATCATTGAAATATTTAGAACCTTTAGTCATCAAAGCAGTGGTGGAGTCACTAGTGGAAAAGTCAGTTGAGGTAGGTTGCAATCTACCAGCTTTATTCTTTAAATTGGTTGCATTATTCAGATATGGGTGTATAATATATATATATATATATTTGAGAATTCTTAACAGGTGAGAAAATGAAAGAAAACTCAAGAAAGCGTGAGAAAGTTTGCAGCAGAAAAGAGAGAGAGAATGAGAATTCTCTAGAAACAGAACTGAAAACTGTAAACTGAATTCAACAGATTTCAGAGTGTACACAGCTGTATTTGTACAGCTAGCAGAAGCACAACTGCCCTTAACTGACTCTATAACTAACTCTAACTAATTTTTTTACTAACCTATTCAATAAGATATTATTCTAACTAACTTGATGTTCTAGAAACTCTAGTGCATTCTAAACTATACTAACAGTTGATAACAGTTGATACAATATACTCTAAGACTCTCTGTTGGAATATCGTAAAAATATCTCAAAATATCTTTTTTGTATCTTGAAATATTTTAGAGTATCATAAATGATCTCTTAGAATTTATTTCTTATTTATTATATTTCATTATTTGTTTCCTTATTAGGACAAATTTATTCTTGTATTAGGACAATTTTATTTCCTGTAATTTAGCTCTATTCTAGGCAAGTAGTTATTGACATAAGTCTATATAATGTAAATCATACATGTACAATTAATAAGATATAAGATACAAGTAATAACAATTTCTTCATAAGTCTTTTTCTCTATCCTCTCTTTCAACATGGTATCGAGAGAGGTATCATCCACCTTGAAAAATTTGCCTTTTCTTCTGACTTGAGTTCTATGGAACTCTTTTGTATATTCTCTCATGTTTGTTTCTCTCCAACTTTTTGCTCTTTTTTTGTTGATCAGTATTAAACTATTATGAAGAATAAATAATATTCAGAAATATTCTGTCTCTTTCAAGTTGGTATCAGAGCTTCCGATCTGGGAGTCTCTGTTGTTTCCGCTGCAATCAGCCTTCATTGCTGATCGAACCAGCCTTCATTGCTGGGTTTAAAGCCAAGATTCTAGCAGCCTTCATTGCTGCATTCACCTCAGAACCGGATCAGATAGGCGATTTGGGAGCCTATGTTGTTTCTGCTGTAATCAGCCTTCATTATTGATTGGACCAGCCTTCATTGCTACCTTTCCGCTGCAATCAGCCTTCATTGCTAATCGAACCAGCCTTCATTGTTGGGTTTAAAGCCAAGATTCTAGCAGCCTTCATTGCTGCATTCACCTCAGAACCGGATCAGATAGGCGATTTGGGAGCCTATGTTGTTTCTGCTGTAATCAGCCTTTATTATTGATTGGACCAGCCTTCATTGCTGCCTTTCCGCTGTAATCAGCCTTCATTGTTGATTGGACCAGCCTTCATTGCTGGGTTTAGAACCAGCCTTCATTGCTGGGATTCTAGCAGCCTTCATTGCTGCCTTCAATTAGAATCAAATCTGACTTTGAACATTAGTAAAGGACCCCATTTGTGTTACTGGGTGGTATAATACTCGACTCAGTGTTTTGGAGGCCAATTTGGAGGTCGAGGGGCCACTAAGGAGAAAGGTCAAAGACTCCAAAATAGGTCTCAGTTGCTTGGGACGTGTGCTGAGGAGAAGCAACGAGTTGCCTGCCAAGGACGTTGCCAAGGTTTTGTTATTCAGGGGGAGTACTAGTTTCCTATGTTCTTTGTTTTTCAGTTTATGCCTTTATGGGTTTTTCTACTTGTAACAAGCTTAAGTTTAGCTGGCTTTCATTGAGGAGGAGAATGTGAATAAATCTATATCTACAATGCCAGTATTTGTCATGCCGTTTTTTTCCCACTAATGGATCATGCCAATGGCTTCTCTTCCCACCGATGATCTTTTTGGTGGTGACTTCCCTCCCATGGATGAATCATATTAGTGGTAACTTCTCTCTCACAGATGAATCATGCTAGTGGTGATTTTTCTTCCTATCGATGATCATTCTGATGGTGACTTTTATTGGTTTTGACTCACACCAGCCTCGACTTTGTTCCAGATGCACTAAGATCGTCTCCATCTTCATCCCAAAAGTAGTTGCCAGTCATCGTCTCCGTTCGTCCTAGTCACTATCACACTATCAAATTATTTAATTATTGCAAGCTCAAGCTTAGTAAGCTTTAGCTTGAGGGGGAGTGTTGGAATATCGTAAAAATATCTCAAAATATCTTTTTTGTATCTTGAAATATTTTAGAGTATCATAAATGATCTCTTAGAATTTATTTCTTATTTATTATATTTCATTATTTGTTTCCTTATTAGGACAGATTTATTCTTGTATTAGGACAATTTTATTTCCTGTAATTTAGCTCTATTCTAGGCAAGTAGTTATTGACATAAGTCTATATAATGTAAATCATACATGTACAATTAATAAGATATAAGATACAAGCAATAACAATTTCTTCATAAGTCTTTCTCTATCCTCTCTTTCAACATGGTATCAGAGAGGTATCATCCACCTTGAAAAGTTTGCCTTTTCTTCTGACTTGAGTTCTATGGAACTCTTTTGTATATTATCTCATGTTTGTTTCTCTCCAACTTTTTACTCTTTTTTTGTTGATCAGTATTAAACTATTATGAACAATAAATAATATTCAGAAATATTCTTTCTCTTTCAAGTCTCTCCCCTCAAACTCAGGGTGGGTGTTGCAGAGCAAATTTATCGAACACCCTGAGTTTATCTCTCAAAGTACAAAATCTAAGATTTGACAGTGGCTTGGTAAATAAATCTTCTGTCTGATCTTGTGCTGGAATATGAGAGACCACTAGGCTTTTGTTGAGGACCTTCTCTTGAACAAAAAATATGTTCAATTCCATATGCTTAGTTCTTGCATGAAGAATTGGATTATGAGCAAGTAGCACTGTACTTAGATTGTCACAGTGAACAACTGGAGCTGGAACAACAACCTTAAGTTCTTGCAACAGTGACTGAATCAAATCAACTCTGTAGCTGTTGCTGCAAGGCTGCGATACTCAGCCTCTGTATTGGACCGAGCTACTAAGGTCTGCTTCTTTGACCACCAAGAAACAAGATTAGGGCCCAAGAAAATACATGATCCAGAAGTTGATCTTCTATCATCTAAATCTGATGGCTAATCAGCATCACCAAAGGCATGTAGAGTGAGTGAACTAGATGACCTCGCAGGTTGAAGTAGCAGACCATGAGTAATAGTACGCTTAAGATACCTTAAAATTCGTTTAACAGCCTTCCAATGATCCTCAAGTGGAGAACTAAGAAACTAGCAGATTTTGTTCACACTGAAGCAGATTTCAGGTTTAGTGATTGTTGCATACTGCAAAGCACCAACTACTGACCTATATAGTTGAAGGTCATCAATATAGTTACTTCCAAGTTTAGACAGCTTGCTGAGTACTTATGCCTTTTGCATCGGTCATCTTAACTTTGTCCAACAAATATCTAATATACTTGCTCTAATTGAGAAGAATAGACTCATTGGACAAGTGTTTGACTTTTATTCTAAGAAAATGATCAAACTTCCCTAGCTGCTTTAAAGCAAATTCTCCATTTAGCTTAGTAATCAGCTGCTGTACCAAAGTAGTTGAGCTTCTAGTCACAATGATATCATCCACATATACTAGAACATAAGTGGTGTGCTGTGGACTGGTTTGAATGAAAAGTGAGGGATCACAGCGGCTAGATTTAAAACCAAAACTGTTCAAAGAAGCTGCCAATCTCTCAAACCAGTCGCTAGGGGCCTGTTTCAACCCATAAAGTGCCTTATTCAGCTTGCAAACCAGCCCCTTATTTGAATCTTCAAAACCTGGAGGTTGCTGCATGTATACCTCCTCTTGTAAATAACCGTTGAGAAATGCATTATTTGCATCCAGCCACTGTAACACCCATTGTTGAGTGGGTGCTAGTGTAAGCACAACTAAGTGTCACTGGTTTAACAACTGGTGAAAAAGTTTCTCTGTAGTCAAATCCAGGTTGTTGATGGAACCCTTTTGCCACTTAACTTGGCATTGTACTTGTTAATAGAACCATCAGGGTTTTCTTTTACCCGAAATACCCATTTTCAGCCAATTGCAGTCTTATTTGGTGGAAGTGGTAACAATGACCAAGTCTGATTCTTAATCACTGCATCATGCTCAGCAGTCATGGCTTCATGCCATTTGGGACCAGTCAAGTCCTCTTGGACGGAATTTGGTTCAAGATGAGCAAGAATAAGAGTTGGAGTTATTCTTGGTTTAACAATACCAGATTTGGACCTTGTTTGCATGGGGTGAGTAGACCCAGGGACAACTTGAGAATTAGAGAGACTTGCAGATTGAAAATCAGAATCTGAGGTAGTAGAAAAATGAGTGCTTGAAGATTCTGATTCAGCAACAGAAGTATTAGAAAATTCAGGACCAGTATTAAGATTTGAAGACGCAATAACAGGTGCTGAGTCAGAACCAGAACCAGTAACAGGAATTAATCCAGAATCAGTAGGTAAGGAAGCAGCAGAGACTGGTAGTGCAGAAGAAGTAGCAGGCTCAGTTACAGGAATTAGTAGGTAAAGAAGCAGCAGAGACTGGTAGTGCAGAAGAATGAGTTGTACTAATAGAAACTGGTGAGATGTTAGTAGAAGGAGAATGAAACTGAGAAAAAGAGGAAGGAAGGATAGGAGGACCAGTAGGAATTTCAGTTATTTTGTTAATAGTTGTAGAGGAATGAGATTCTGAATATGGGAAACAAAACTCATTAAAAAGGACATCCTTCGAGATATAAATTCTGTCATCCAACGAAAGACATTTATAACCCTTATGATTAGAGGAATAGCCTAGAAAGATACACTCACTAGATCCAAAGTCTTATTCTAGTTTGTGTTTATTATAAGGCCTCAAACAAGGGTAACATGCACACTCAAACACCTTAAGAAAATTATAATCAGGACTTGCATTAAAAAGTTTGATGTAAGGGATTTGGTTTTGAAGAGCTGTGGTGGGCAGCCTATTAATGAGATAAACTGAAGTAAGGAAGGCATGGTCGCAAAATTTATGAGGCAAAGATGCTTGAGCCAATAAAGTAAGACCTATATCAACTATTTGTCTATGTTTGCGCTCAACACTGCCATTTTGATGGTGAGTATGAGGACAAATAAGACGATGATGGATACCTAGATCAGCAAGAAACTTAGAGAAGGGTCTGAATTCCCCACCCCAGTCTGTTTGGACAGATTTAATCTTTTTATCAAATTGCAGCTCAACTGCTGCCTTGAATTGTTTGAAAACAGAAAATGCTTCAGATTTGAATTTAAGAGGATAAAGCCAAGTAAACCTTGTACAAGTACAAACGAAATATAGTAAAGACAACCACTTAAAGATTGAACAGGAGCTGGACCCCACAAGTCATTGAATACTAGTTCAAAAGGTTGTTGATAAACAGTAGTGGAGTGATGAGAAGGTAAGCAATGAGCTTTACCAAGACAACATGCTGTACAAAAATATGAGAAAATTTTATTATGTATAGGAATATTACAAGATTGTAATACAGATTTTACAACATCAAAGTGGGGAAGCCCTAGCCTACAATGCCAAAAAGTATAAGACGTAGGGGCATTATTGACAGTATTTACAGCTTGAGAAGAGCTAGAGAGCCTATTTACAGCATTTACATTTTCAACAGAATCAGAACATTTATTTACAGTAGCATGAACTGTATTTACAGCTGGCTGAACTGGAGAACAGCTTGAGGAAGATGCAGAAGATGAGAAAAATTCAGTTTGTGAAGGCACACGAGGCAAGGAGAAACTGTGGAAGGTGTATAAACCATCAGGTCCAAGGGAACCCTCCAGCAGTGTCTCGTTTGTGGCCTGACATTTCACAAAACAATGCAAGGGATGAAATTTAAAGTAAACAGAATTATCTTGTGCAAATTTACTAACACTCGGTTTATGGTAATGGAAGGAACAAGAAGTAAATTATTTAGAGAGAGAGAAATATTATAATTGAAAGGAGACAAAATTTTAGATGAACCAATAGACTGAATTTGAAGGCCTTGACCATTACCCATTAAAATTTGGTTAGAACTTGGAAAATCTTGTCTCTGCTGCAGATTTGCAGGGTCTGCAATGACATAATGTGTTGCATCGGAATCAGGGTGCCAAGCTTGACTAGAGCTCTGTGTAACAGAGGTTAACAGGGCCATAGGGTTCATTTGCTGTGCTGTATAGCTAGTAAATGGATCAGTTGAAACCATCACAGGCATAGAATTGACAGGTTGGGTGGAATATTGGTATGAACCAATATTAGGATGCCATGACTGATGCTGCAGTGAGGGCTGTTGAGGCTGAAACTGAGATGGATAAAATGAAGAACTAGGCCCTGGTTGTAGCAGCTGTGAGTGTGCTAACTAGGCTGAATATGGCTGCAAGGACTATAGAGGTAGTTGTTGTTGTTGCAGAGACTGTAAAGACATTTGTGAGTGTTGAAAACTCTGCCTTTGCTGCTGATTACTAATTCCTGGTTGAGAACCTTGACCTTGACCATCATTGTGATCAAACCTATAATAACACATTGAAGCAGAATGTCCAGACTGATCACAGACTTGACAAACTACAACACTCTTGTAGTTAGAACCAAACCTGCCACGACCTCTTCCTCTATTACCAAATCTACCACCTCTTCCTCCTCTATGGAAATTCTGCTGATAAGAATGAGTGCCAAACTTATTGTAGTCAGAATTGAAACCTGACTGAAATCCTCCTTGCTGAACATTGGAGCAAAACCAGGTGGAGGTGGTAGAGACTGAACATCTTTAGCTTGAGCAATGTTGAGCAATGTACACAACCAACGACACGCATGCGAAGAGGATCAGAAAGAGAGGATAACAGCCATGAGAACAACATTTGATCCTGTTGTTCCCAGTCTAAGTATGCATCACTGATGCGACCCACGTTTCTATCCGAATCTGACAGAAATCTTGGAGGAATATCAGGATCCACCACAAAGCTTTGCAATCGATGAGCCTTAATTGTGCCTTCGATTTGTTGTTTCCAGACGAGAAAGTTCTTCTCGTCAAGCTTCACTGAAATCGCATGAGAGAAGCTGGTCAGATTCGAAGATCGAGCAACGGCAGAGAAGGGTGGGTCAACCAAAATGGTGTCTTCAACTAGCGGTGGCGGCGGCGCTTTCATAATTGCGACACAGATCGCACCTCAGATCGTGCGTGCACCTCAGATCGCAACAGATTGCAACACAGATCAAAGCTCAGATCACAACTCAGATTGAAACACAAAGCACAACACAGATCGCAACCTCAGATCACAACCTCAGATCACAACACAGATCGCTAGAATGCAACACAAGTCGCAACTCAGATCGCAACTCACCTCTTTGATAACCTACGTTGCACAGTGCACAGTGCAGTGCAGTGCAGAGTCTGGTGACTGGTACGGATATGGGATGGGTGGGTACGAAAATTTTTAAAAAATTAGAGTGCAGTACGTCATATATATATATATATATATAATAAATTTTTATATATATATATATATATATATATATATATAATAAATTAAAATCTCACACAATAAAATATGACAATATAGCATAAAAATTAAAACACACAAATTTCAACATAAAATATAGAAAAGAACTTAAAATATTCAAACAAGACAACATCCACAATAAGAAATTACAATACTTAAGTTGTTCTCTGTGCCACTATCAGACCCACTGCCAGACCTAACACCACCAACACTAGCAGAACCTTGTGAAAACATCTTTGAAATAGAGGGCAGAGAATGAACTGAAGATTGAAACAGAGATTGAACTGAAGACTCAAACAGAGAACGGATTGAAGACTAAAAACAGAGAACGAGCTGAAGACTGAAATAGAGAACGGACTGGCTGGTACTGAAACAGAAACAGAGAATGCGCCGCTCGAGTAGGGGGGTGAAGATCGTGGCTACTGGCTGGTATGTACGAGCACAGAGAGGAGAAGCAGTCGAATGGGGGGTGAAGGTCGCCGGAGTTGCAGATGTGCTGCTCTGGTCGTGCTGCTCTGGTCGAATGATTCTCGCGTAGCTTCGACGGCTGGAACAAACAGAGAACTGATCTGAAGAATTGAAGGTTTAGGGCTGCAATTCAAACGGGGGAGGAAAGACTGAAACGGCCGTGTTTTGTCCAAAAAATGGTGGAGCCGTCAGAGTTGCAGTCGTCGGAGTTGCAAACAGGTAGGAGAATGAAGAGCTACTGAAGGTCTAGTATCGAATTCGAGAGGAACATGTTAGGGGTTCTGAAAGGGGTTCTCAAAACTGAAGCAAAATACCCCTTTGAACCTTGTCAAACGACTGTGCTTTGGGAGAAAAATTGGCCAAGCCGTACCAGCCGTCGCCGGAGCCGAACCGAGCCGTACCCAGCCGCCTAGGAGCCATACCCAAATTTTTAAAAATAAAAATAAAAAATTGGGTACATACCCGGTACGTACCCACCGCGTACCGGTACCCGGTAAGTACCATGGAGGAGTACCCATGCTTCAGAGTTATAACATTTGAGAATTCTTAACAGGTGGGAAAATGAGAGAAAACTCAAGAAAGCTTAGAAAGTTTGCAGCAGAAAAGAGAGAGAGAATGAGAATTCTCTAGAAACAGAAAACAGAAAACTGTAAACTGAATTCAACAGATTCCAGTGTACACAGCTGTATTTATACAGCTAGCAGAAGCACAACTGCTCTTAACTAACTCTATAACTAACTCTAACTAATTATGTTACTAACCTATTCAATAAGATATTATTCTAACTAGATGTTCTAGAAACTCTAGTACATTCTAAACTATGCTAACAGTTCATAACAGTTGATACAATATACTCTAATAATATATTTACAATTTTTGAGAAGATCTTTTTCCTTTTGCTTATTCTCCTCTCCCTTCCCTTTCCAATCCATTCATTTCTTTCTCTTGTTCACAAATAATGTAGGACTTGAGACAGATGAAGGGAATAACGGCAACCTACAGGATGACTAATAAACCTCTACCTGTGAGGCATTCACCATATGTTTCCGGGGTATTACGTCCGCTTAAGGTATGCAGTATCAATTAAGTATGAAGGTTTATTCCATACCTTGCTTCCTCCTTTTCCTGGTTAGCTTGATATCTTGACAATGCAATGGTTATGTTCTATTAGGATTTTGAGTCTGATACAGGGGCGGAACCAAACTAAATAATTGGGGGGTGCTGATGGTTAATACATTGAATTTTGTTTTAATTATTTTACTGTAGTTTGGCCCCTAGTCTGATAGCATGATTGTAGGGCAAGCTTTAAACTTTATTGTGTCTATATTATTATGTCTTTTAAACATTTCATTGTGTAATGCAAGACACTTTCAGTTATAACATCATAAACATGTTCCAATTGTCAGAAAAGATATATATATATATAGAGAGGGAGCGTATTTGGTGAGAGGAGTGTTTATTGTAAGAGGTGAGGAGTGAATCTTGACTATTGGATTTTACATGAATGGTCAAGATTAGAACATCAATGCATGTGACTTTTTTAAGTAGTCACATGACCTTTAAGTAACTTTTAATCTTGACCATCCATGTATAGTTGTATGGTCAAAATTTACTCTTCTCACCCTCTCACAATAAAAACTCCTCTTACTAGATATGCCCACCTAGTGGGAAGAGACTTGGTTGTTGTTGTTGTACACAAACTAAATGGTGCCTTTTATAGGAATTAGACAACCTAGTGTTATGTAGGCCGTTTTTAGGAACACAATCGTATGAAGTTATGAACTGTTGGAAGTCTGGCAGGATTATTACATGTTCATGTAGGAATCACTGCTTCTGTTGGCCTTTGGCCCCAGTTTTCCACCCAAAAAGAAAAATAGGAATCACTGATTTTGTGCTTTGATTATTATATCTAGCTTTTTGTTTGGAGGCTAATGAAACTATGTGCATGCAAATTGAATCTAATCTAATGTGGTGGATGGCATTTATGATTCATGTGCCCAATTTTAAGCACGCTTTTGTTCTCTACATACACTGGAAATAATGCGTAGGTAACCTCTAGCCTCCCCACCCAAAAAAAAAAAAAAGAAAGCCTTAAGGTTAAGATGAAGTACGGACCTATCAATATTTTTGGGTTATGTATAATTTGTAAGAAATACTTTTTGTTTTCAAAGAGTGTATATTGACGACATGCCAAAACACCCCAGGCTTTTTTGGATGGGGAGAGAGCTACGAGATATTTGGTAAGTGAAACCAGAAACGAAATACTCCTTTCTGCTGCAACTGAGATTACTGATCGTTATTATGAATTAGCAGCTGATCTTGTTAGCGTGGTAAGTGTCCAAATTCAAACTGCATTGATGAGATTTTTGGATCTCTTGGATTCTTTTATCTTTGAAGTTGTTTTAATAAATGTTGATCATGAGCAGGCTAGAAAGACAGAGTCTTCACTTCAGAGAATTAGGCAGGGTGCACAAAGACGAGCTGGAGCTAGTTCAGATGTCTCAGATAATAATGTGTCTGACACTGACAAAATCTGTATGCAGTTGTTCCTTGATATTCAGGTTGGCATGATACTCAATTATTACCAGTATGATCTTTCTCATTGTTGCACTTGCAGACACATATAACACATGGGTGTCTTGATTTCTGACTGAATTCGAGTCATTGTCTAGCAAACTGTGACTACTTTCATTTAGATAACCCATCTCTTGCACATTGTCACCAGGAGTATGCCCGAAACGTTTCTGCACTAGGGGTTGAAGCAGTAAGTATTGCATCCTACCGTTCATTATGGCAGTGTGTGGCTCCTGCAGATAGGCAAAACACAATTAATCTCTAAGACTTCGCACTTGTGGAGTCAGGCGGCCTGTCGATTGCTTTCTACCCTGTTCAAGAATTTCTTTTGTAACTTAATTTTGAGATCCATAATACACAATTTAGTTGGCTTTACACAATAATCACAGGTTTTCATAGTCTCTTAAAGGAAAAAAAATATTTTGCTGGTAACTGCTGCTGTTGTCTTGTAGGTTCTCCGTTATCACTATGATAGGAGATATGTGTTATTCTTTGTGGCTTGTTTCTTATCATCATTCTTTTAATTTGCATGTGTAAACTGCCTTTTTTTGGGGGGGTCTAGCTAATGAGATACTCTTGTATTGTAGTTCACCAAGTCAATTATGACAATCTGTGCTAGAAAAAAATAATTAATTTATACCATTAAATTAACTTTCAAGTGAAATTTGATATGTTGGTTATATTATACCCAGAATATATATAACGATCTCTACTGCCAGATTTTATACTTAACAGACCTATCCCTAGTTTGGTTTGATCATTGGCCTAAAGCAAGTATTCTTAAGTGAATTTCAAAGAATACGTGAAAATGGTTATATCTGGTTCTATCCAAGGAAGCAATGTCTACCATCATTTCTCATACCCACGTACTACCATATGAATAAGCCAATTCTTACCGAGTCTGCATGTGTATATATATTATATGTGCTAGCTTCCCAAAAAAAAATAGAAGGTGCTAGCCGTAGCCGTCACAATGATTTCTAAATAAAATGAGCAAAGCATGGTAGAGGTTACGATCGGTGTTGATTAGTTTAATAGAAATGTAACAGTTTCATACAGAAGGATGTAATGACCAAAACGGTCAGTTTAGTTTTAGGTGCAGATAACCAAATCGTAATATTTTTAGTTTGGTTTCAAATCTCCTTTTTCCTTCTTCAGTAATTTCCGACAGCAGAGATAAGACTTACTCATCAGGCGTCATGTACAAGAGAGGGAAATGAGGATGATCAACAGAAAGAGTAGCTTTTGAATGAAATGCACTGTAAAGCAAATGATTCAACTTTTATATATAGGGTTGTTAAACAACTCCGTTCCCAATTTTTTTTATTATAATAAAATACTCTCACAGGTTCGACTCATTTAAATTATTTATAAGATTAATTTCCGTTCAACTGAGAGAACTTAAAGGTTATGCAATCTCTTCACAAAAATTATTTTACTGAAATTTAAATTTACATTCTTATTTAGAGAGTTAAAATCGTTTACCACTTCAATTCACCCTTTATGAATTTGTACCCAAAATTAATATATAGTTATGGATCATTTCTTTTATGCTAGCGTTAGATAGTACATATTAATTATTTATGTGTGTAGACAAATGAAAATTTACTCTTTATTTACGTGTTTAAAATAAAAAACCTTACAATACTAGCTGATTTCAACATTATGACCCAAAATGATACGGACGTCCGTACATGATCCAAAAAAAAATGTCTCATCTTAATAAATAAATCAGTACTACTAATCAAAAGAATATATATAATTTTCGTTTGTGGTCCTAAAAGGTATGCAACTCTATTTATCTTAAGAGATGTAAATATAGACTTCGGTTCATGATAAATCTTATATGTGGTTTGACAATAAATGTATTATTTAAAATATAATTTAAAATTATAAATATTTTTATATTATAAAATTTAATGGTAGGTATATTATTACATTTGAGGTTCATTATAAATCCAAATATATATAAACGTTACTCTTATTTTAAATAATTGAAATGTAGTATAGCATTAAAAGAATATTAAATTTGCATAAAATTTATATTTTTAAAAATTTATTTATTTTTTCTCTTTTTATTTTCTTTATTCTTCCTGCTTTTAATTTTAATCTTTTTTTACCGTACGTGCATGCATGTGTCACTTTTTAATAAAAGCTAAAATATAATTTACCTTCTTCAACTTTATTTCATATCCATTTTACCCCTTAGAGTTTAAGAAAGTGTAATTTAACCTACTAACTTTATTTATAGAGCTTAAAATCTCTTTTTCCTAAACACTGATTAAATAATTAACGGTGTTCTGAATTTAAAAAAAAAAATCTACAATTTCGAATTTCTCCCAAATTCTCTGGATTGGTAGTGGTTGACGCCGAGGAGGACGAATTCATCTAAAATCGTCGATGAACGAACTTTTAATTTAGCCACACTCGCCTAGGTTGAAGACGTTAAGGTATGTGGGTTTTATTCTCCCTTTTTATTTTTCCCTCTACCCAGTCTAGCGTCATGGAAACAGCTCCATTACAATAGAAGGAGTAAAAACGTTCTTTCTGAAGGGTCGACTAATCAAAATTTTAAATCAGACCAGTTACAAAATAGATAACGTACAGTCCCGTTAATAACCTTTTTTTGCTGCAGGGGAAACAAAGGAGAATAGAGGCAAAGCTAACTAACAAAATCAAAGCGATGCTCGAGCCAAATCAAGCTAACAAAAGTGAAGTTGTTCATTATTATAGGCGAGTTTACTAATCAGATCAATATTATACATAATAAAAAGAGTTTCACTAAAAACACTTCTTAAAAAAACTAAAATAATTTTTTTAATTAAAACAAAACATTCAATGTGTATTAAAAATTAAAAATATTTTACTTTTTCTTTTAAATTTTTTTACTTTAACTTTTTTAATTAGAAGAATATTAATAATACATTCTTTTAGACATTTCTTTTAATATTTTATTATTATTATTCTATGTCATATACTTAAAAAGATTAAAAGATTATTACGAAAAAAATACTAATAACACATATTTTTAAACTAATAATAAAATAAGTGTTAAAAAAATAAATTATTAAAATTTCTATCTTAACAAATATCCTTAATAACAAAAGTTTTCCAAACTTTTTTCTCCTTGTAATCTTTTTGTTTTGCTTTCAAACTAAGAGTCGTCCGTACCAAAATAGCGGTCACCAAATTCTCCTAGCCCTGGTATGACACGGAAGTGATCATCTAGTCCCTCTTCAACCTCCGAAGTGACAATTTTCAGATGTGGAAAACGTTCACATACACAACGTATTCCCTCAGGAGCCTGAAGTCCGTGTTGAAATTTACTATGTTAGACTACATCAAACACAGGCAAAAGGCAAAGCCCGTCTTACTAGTATTCAATTGAATATAACTTACAGAGATGAGGTTGAGGAATATTATCCGGGACTCAGGAACTCCCTTCTTTATAAGAAGCTCAATTGCTTGGCTGGCAGAGTTACCTGGATAAATCAATAAGGTGACCAACATTGCCAGCCGAAAGAAGTAGCGGTGTCATGCATAAAAGAAAAGGCAAATAATGAATGTGGTGAACTGCAACTTCGTAACTTAATGGACTAATGTGAAACTAAAATTTTGTTTTGTGATCTGGTCTGGAAGATGTCAATGTTTTCCAATCTTTGCTATAATGTACTATTGTGTACCTAGCACACTGAATTAATTAGTTGTGCAACACTGTTCAACTATAAGAGATTACTAACAAATCCTATTGTTGAATTTTGGAAATATAAATTAAAAAAAAAATGTTGTGATCATTAAGAAGATGGACGTTGAAATGAAGAACAAATATAATGCACGTAAAAAGATAACAACTCACCTGTACCAAGTACTGGGTCCATGAGAAGAACATGTCTCTCTGAAATATCTTTTGGTAGCTTCTCATAAATAAGCTTAATGAAGTGAAAAACATTGTGATAATTACATTCGCAGAGTTGTATCATTTTATATAGAAATCTAACAAATTCAAGGAAGAATAAACAGGGTCAAAAAGGAAAACTATTACCTGGGTTTCATCACCTACACGGTGGATGAGAATTTTTCCTATTTTTATTCCTTTACAGCATGCACGCAAAGCATTTTCCATGCTTTCGCCACTGAAACATTATAAGGGAAGGGAAACTAACTTACAGAGAGTTACAAAATTACTGTCATTTTTTTTTTAAATAAAGCAACAGAATTAATGAGAATTCATAAACAATACAGCATCAAAATCCCAAGGAAGTCGCTTGAACGCACATTCTACACCTCAGATTAGGGGTTAAATATTGAATAATGTATCCCGTTGGAAATTGGTTTCAGGAAGAATATAAGATAAAACTAAGTTGGAGTTGAAATTAAAACGTGACTGGACAATAGTATCTTGAACTAACAAATGCTAACAAGTTAATTTTTTCACTACCTTACCATGAGGTTAGGAACATTTAATACATCCACAATCTTAAAAATGAATGACAATGGAGTATGGACAAATAAGTCTATGAAGAATTATAGTGACAGTAAACCTTTTGAACTAAGAAAGTTACCTTCGAATGACGGATACTCCGCACAATTTCTTACAAAAATCAACTCCAGTATAAATTGATCCTGAAATGGAATAACAAGAAGAATTTTGTGCAGTGTATGTATATATATAGATAAACAGCATGAAAATGCAGAGAGGTAATTAAGATAGCAAAGCTTTGCAGCGTCATTCAAACAAAGTTTAATAAGTTAACCACACGCACTTTCATGTTATGCTAAAACATGAATGAATGTTAAAACACGCAGATTCAAACGATAGAATGGTACTTGCTCTTCCTTAGACAGACCTGTAGGTGTGACAACTTGTTTCTCTGTAAATGGCAAGTAACCAAGACCATGTTCCACTACCTGCGAAATCAATGATACTAAGATTAGTTTGTTAATAGGGGCTATAAATCCTGTATAAAGCTCAAAGTCGACCTACCAAACGAATTAGCCGATCAGAATAAAAAACAAAATCATGCTTTGATATTTCCCTGTCACGAATAAGAGTGTGCATGCCTCTAGTCTGTAAGAGTGCTTCAACATTAGAAATTAGCATGAGAAATATTTCCTTGGGGGAAAGAAGCAAACAGAAAATTTTAAGAGGCGGAAGATGATGCAGGATGAAAATCACCTGGAAAGTACAGTGTATAATATTCAAATTTGGATATATCTTGCAGAGGTTATGTTGCCCAAGCTTAGTGCGGATATGTTGAACAATCAAGTCAATTGCTACACGATTCTCTCCCCCACGAGGTATGATGATGTCAGCATACTTTTTGGATGGAAGAATAAAATCGTCGAAGGCAGGCTTAACAAATTTTGCATACTGAAAATTCAATAAACATTTTCCGTATCAGCCACCGAATTTCATGTATTGGTCGACAATCAGAAATTATCAAATTAGTGTTAAACAAAGCCAAATTCAAAGCATCAGCAACAAAATGTTTCATGCAAGCTATGACGGTAGGTGATGAGGAATTTTAAAGTTTGCATGAATAATACATTTGTCATGTGCTTTTTTACTAGTCTTTTGAACTCATGTATCATAATTTTTGTGTCTATAGGAGAATTAAAGATTATAGTTTTCAATGTTAGAAAATTGTGCAGTCAAGGATGAGTATACAAAAACAGAAAATGTAATTAATGCTTATGAGAAGGAGGGTTGCACCTACTATTATAAATAAGTGCCTTGGCGATAGATGTAAACAAGTCATTTTAAGTGAATTATCATCTTCCCTTACAACTCATGATTAAATGTTTTATCTTAGCTTAGTATATCTTAGGTAGATTCCTAAGGTATATTAGGTTGTGTTTGTCCTTATTCTTCAATTTCCTTTTCCATTTACTATTCGACATTAGTTTGGTATCAGAGCTCAGGATCCTTCCATAGCTGGTGGTGGTCATCGCCAAGGTAAGGGTGCCAAAGTGGCCACCTATGAGCGTGATCTCCGTGATGTCAAAATGGATGAATTGAGAAGACAAGTGTAGCAACTCCAACAACAGTTGGAGTGTCTCCAAGCTACACACTATGATGAACAACATCATGGTTTAGACAATAGGGAGGAAGATGAGGAGACTAACCCTTTCCATAATGATGAGTCTGATTCATCTAGTGGGAAGGCTTCTACTTGACTTGGCTAAAGGAACTGTGTCTTTCGTGAAGACTATGGTGTCAAGGTTGACATTCCCAATTTGAAGGACAATTAAATTCATAGGAATTCATTGATTGGATGGCAATAGTTGAGCTTGTTTTCAACTACAAAAACATTCCTGAAAACAAAAAGGTCAAATTGATGGCTATCAAGTTGAAGAAGCATGCGTCAATTTGGTGGGAAATTTTGAAGAAGCGACGAGATCATGAAGGAAAGAAGTGGATTGTGACATGGGAAAAGATGAAAAAAGATCTTACAAAGAAAATTCTTCCTACAAGTTATAAGCAAGACTCTTTCTACTAATTCCATAACTTCAAACAAGAGGAGTTATTCATAGAACAATATATCGCTGAATCTGAGCATCTCATGATGAAGCATGATGTCATGGAGCCCGAGGAACAAACAATCGCCCGATATCTTAGTGGTCTTAGATCAGAGATTAGAGATGTCATCCAATTGCAACCATATTGGACTTTTGATGATGTTTGTTGATTGGCGATTCGAGTGGAGAAGCAACTAAAAGAGAATGGCATTCGTAAAACTTTTGCCAAAGAGGAAATCTCTAACCGGGGGAGTGCCTCAACTCCTAAGCCTTTACCACCTAACAAGACTAGTTCTTTGAAGACGGTACAAAAACAAGGAAGAGGTCCTTATAATGCTTCTAACTCTGCCTCCAAGCAATGCTTCAAGTGTTGAGGATTTGGCTACATTGCATTTGAGTGTCCAAATAGAAGAATCATATCTCTTGTAGAAGAAAATGAAGATGAACTAGTGTTTGATTCTCATCTCGAAAATGAACCAGTGTTTGATTCTCATCTCGAAGATGATAACGAGGGAGAGCATGAAGAAGTTGTCACTTATGGAGATCATGGAGAGACTTTCATCATTCAATTTATCTTGAAGATCGCACATGTTGGAAATGATAAGTGGCTTTGCCATGACATTTTCCACACTCGTTGTACCTCACATGGTAAGGTGTGCACAGTCATCATTGATAGTGGAAGTTGTGAAAATGTGGTTTCCATTACCATGGTGGAAAAGTTACAACTCAAAGTAGAGAATCACCTAGAACCTTACAAGCTCTCTTGGCTTAAGAAAGGCAACGAGGTGCACGTCAATAAGTGATGCTTGGTTCAATTCTTTATTGGCCAACATTACAAGAATGAAATTTTGTGCAATGTGGTTCCTATGGGCGTGTGTCACTTACTTCTTAGTCTGCCATGGTTATATGACCGAAGAGTACATCATGATGGTTATAGGAACACGTACTCCTTCATCAAGGATGGTATCAAGATCATCTTGGCACCTTGTAGAGTAGAGAACAAAACTAAACATTTAGAAAAAAGTAGGAGTTCTTTCTCTCAAAGTCTCATTTTCTCCAAATTATGGATCACTCTTATGATCCATATACACTCATAGTTTTAAAGGAGAATGAAGATAAGAAAGATATTCAATATGTTCTTAAACCTTTACTTAAGAAGTTTCGAGATGTAGTGCTCAATGAGATTCCTTTTGGACTTCCCCTCATGAGAGGAATCCAATGCCATATTGACTTAGTGTTTAGTGCTTCCAACCCAAATAATGTTGTCTATTGGATGAGCCCAAAGGAGCACAAAGAGCAACAATAACAAGTTGATGAGCTACTGCAAATAGGTTTGGTTCGTGAAAGCTAAGCCCTTGCACAGTTCCTATACTTCTTGTTCCCAAGAGGGATAGATCATGGGGGATGTGCATTGATAGTCGAGCAGTAAAAAAAATCACAACCAAGTATCGATTCCCAATACCTCGTCTTGATGATTTGCTCGATCAACTTTACAGAGCAGTGATCTTTTCAAAGATTGATTTGAGAAGTGGATATCATCAAATCTGGATGTGCCCCGGAGATGAATGGAAGACGGTGTTCAAGATAAGAGATGATCTCTATGAATGGATAGTGATTCCATTAAGACTTTCTAATGCTCCAAGAACATTCATGTGTCTCATGAATCATGTGTTAAATACTTTCATTGGCAAGTTCGTGGTTGTCTGTTTTGATAATATCTTGATATACAACAAAATCCTACAAGAACACATGGAGCATATTCGAGAAGTCTTTAAGGTGCTCAAGGAACAATATTTATATGCAAATCTCAAGAAATGCCACTTTGTTACAAACAACGTCACTTTCTTGGGGTATGTTATTTCTAGTGAAGGAATTAGCATGGATCTGAGTAAGGTTTAGGATGTTGTACAATGACTTACACCAAATTATCTCCAAGAAGTTTAAAGCTTCCATGACCTAACATCTTTCTACCAACGATTCATTACGAGATTTAGCAATCTTGTTACCTCTATCACCTAGTGCTTGAAGGGAGAAACATTTAAGTAGATTGAGGTAGCTTAAAAAAAATTTGAGTTGATCAAGAAGAAAATGATTGAAGCACCCGTTCTCGCATTGCCTGAATTTGAGAAGGTCTTTGAAGTTTGTTGTGATGCTTCAAATGTAGGAATTGGACCTGTTCTTTACCAATAGGGGAAACTAATTGCCTACTTTAGCGAGAAATTAAATGGTTCAAGGAGAAATTATTCAACTTATGACAAGGAATTCTATGCTATCATTCGGGCTTTGACCAATTAATTGGAGGCATTATCTCATTTCAAAAGAGTTCATCTTATTCTCGGATCATGAGGTCTTGAAATACATCAATGGACAACATAAGCTCAACAATAGACATGCAAAGTGGGTAAAGTTTCTTCAAGCCTACACCTTTATGATGAAACACAAGGATAATACTCATCAAGACGCCGACGCCTTGTGTAAGAGATGTTCATTGATTTCTTCAATGGAGGTGAGTGTGATTGGATTTGAAGTCCTTAAAGAGCTCTATGAGGAATATTTATATTTCTCTAAGATTTACAGCAAATGTTCTAAAGGCACTTCTAAGGATTTCCTTGTACAAGATGGATTCCTATTAAGGAATAATTGGTTGTGTATTCCCCAATGTTCTCTACGGGAGACAATAATAAAGGAAACATATAGTGGAGGTCTTGGTGGTCATTTTAGCTGAGACAAGACTCTTGCCCTTATTCAAGCAAAATTTTATTGGCCTAATATGGTTCGTGATGTTTTAAGACATGTGGAGCGATGTTGTACTTTTCACATTGCTAAAGGTCATGCTCAAAATATTGGCTTGTATACCCCACTTCTTGTTCCCAATGCACCATGTGAAGAAGTGAGTATTGATTTTGCGGTGGGATTGCCAATGACTCAAAGGAACAAAGATTCAATTATGGTAGTAGTTGATTGATTCTCTAAAATAGTGCACTTTGTTCCATGTCTCAAGACCTTGGATGCATCTCATGTGCAAATCTTCATTTTAAGGAGATTGTGAAGCTTCATGGAATTCCAAAAACCATAACTTTTGATCGTGATACAAAGTTTATGAGTCATTTTTGGTGAATTCTTTGGAAGAAACTTGGAATTACTCTTCAATTTAGTTCCTCCCATCATCCGCAAATCGATGGGCAAACAAAAGTTGTCAATAGAAGCTTGGGTAATTTATTAAGATTGTTGGTGAAAAGGAATATTAGACAATAGGATCTTCAGTTGCCACAAGCAGAGTTTGCCTACAATCACTCTCAAAGCAAAACCACAGGTAAAAGTCCATTTGAGATGGTCTATGGATCTAATCCCATTAGCCCATTAGATTTGGCTCCTATTTCAATTAATCATTCTTTTAGTAATGATGCTGAAAAGAGAATGAAGAAAATTCAGAGCTTGCACCAGAAGGTTTGAGGGAAAATTCTTCAACAAAATGAGAAGTATAAGAAGCAAGTTGATAAATTTTGAAAACCAACAAGTTTTAAAGAGGGAGATCTTACATGGATTTATCTTTGCAAAGAACAATTTCCACAAGGACGCTTTGGGAAGCTCAAGCCTAGAGCCAATAGCCTTTTCCTAGTTTTGAAGAGGATTAGTGAGAATGCATACAAAGTTGAGTTACCAGGAGACTATGGAGTATTAGCAACCTTCAACGTCTCTCACTTATCTCTGTATGAAGAAGAAGAGACTGACTTGAGGACAAGTATTTTCCAACCAAGGGAGAATGATGAGGAATTTTAAAGTTTGCATGAATAACACATTTGTCATGTGCTCTTTTGACTAGTCTTTTGAACTCATGTGTCATGTGATTTTTGTGTCTTTGGGAGAATACAAGTTTATAGTTTTCAATGTTAGGAAATTGTGCAATGAATAATGAATATACAAAAAAAGATAATTTAATTAATGCTTATGAAAAAGAAGATTACACCACTACTAGTATAAATAAGTGTCTTGATGATAGATGTAAGCAAATCATTTTGAGTGAATTATCATATTCTCTTACAACTCAGAATTGAGTGTTTTATCTTGATTTAATATATCTTAAATGAATTTCTAAGATATATTAAATTATGCTTGTCCTCATTCTTCAATTTTCTTTTCCATTTCCTATCCCACATCAGTAGGGTAGCATAGCACCAATGAGATTCAATATGTTGAGCTCAAAGTGACCGCCCTCCAACAAAAACTAAAACGTTAAAACGTCCATTTGTTTTTCTAGCCTTTGTCATCCTCAAGCTGATATATAGGATCCCAATCCAAGACAGCAAAATATTTTCTTAATGCCTGCCCAAACAAAAAGTTTTTTTCCCATTTTGAGAAAGAAGAAAAATCATTTGATGATTTTGTTGGATTCTTGTGAATTTTCCGTTTCACTGGATCTGTTAAAAAGGCAACACTACATAGTTCCAGGCATACGTTGTTTGCATGCTATATGGCAATCCGATTTTCGCTCAAAGCGTATGTCCTTTACAATTGATGGGACAGAAGCATTGTATTGGACACTGGTTTGTCCCTACACACTTATTCTTTAGAATGGGCATTGAGAGCATTATTTATTTATTGTCCTTCTAAATGAAAAAATCTTTTTTATTCTATCATCTCATCAATTCTAAGAATATCAATATAAATAAATTAGTTTTCATAATGGTAATCCTGATTCTAGAATTCCTGACATTATTTAGTCTGAAGAAGTTAATATATATAAAGATTGTAAGTCTTGCCTGTTCCAGTACAGAGTGTACATCTCTACCCCTCTCAACAGTATCACGTCTTATTCTGCGGGCAAGCCTTACATCAGGATCTACATAACATGCAATGCAAGATCAGCATAACAAGAAAAG
Organism: Ormosia semicastrata; assembly: GCA_029884595.1. Classification (NCBI taxonomy): domain Eukaryota; kingdom Viridiplantae; phylum Streptophyta; class Magnoliopsida; order Fabales; family Fabaceae; genus Ormosia; species Ormosia semicastrata. Next base: position 10,556,250 of record JAQQTO010000043.1, read on the forward strand.
AAAATATAAAACTTACCGACAATTTCTATAAGTAAATATTTATCATAGAAAATTGTCGCCATGTGTCATCTCTTTGATGAAGAGAATCTGCTAGAGAAGATCTTTGGATGGACAAGCAGAACATAAAGCAAATTCTCCTCATTGTACTAGATCACATGATTTCCCATTGCCACTCATCCTAGTTACGTTGGGTATCCTTCCAATATGGATGAGGGTTAGAAGATTAACATGTTGGTTTGTCTTTTGTCCTTAACAACTCTCTTTCTTATGCACATGAAGACAGTAAGATATATAGACACAGAGAGAGATGCATGATGTTCAGGAAACTGGAAGACATCAATTTATATTTGCAAATTATCAAAAAGCATGTCTAGCATACTTTTTAATCAGTGAACATAATGTTAAAAGGCTCGAGATCAATACCTAAAGTCCAAGGTTTATGACCAGGTTTGATCGATTCTAGCGGTCGCAGAAATTTGTAAAAACCAAGTGGTCACTTGCTGATTAATTTTCCCTAATTCTATGTCATTAAATGAGAAAACACAGTCTGTGAGGAGAATTCTGATTATTCTGTCATTGTCCTCTCAGCATAAGAGTTCCAGCTGAAACGGTAGAATCTTCCAAAAGAAGGTTGCTTGATTTGCAAAGAACTCAGAAGCGACTGCAACAGTGCAACCTTTTCTATAGTGGGTTTTGATAGTTGTACTCCATGGATCTCACCAAATAGACAGAAACAGAAGACAGAACAAGGCATAGCATGACGACATATGCTAGACCTAGCTAAGTGCCGTATGTACCATTTTTCTTTTTTCACCATGATAAGCCAAATTCAGTACATTTAACATTTTAACTCATTTAACTTGTAATAGATGGGAAAACAGCTTGAAACGATGAACAGAATGGAAGAGCAATAGACCTGCGTCAACAAATATTTTCATATTCATCATGTTGCGGACACGTTGTTCATGAAAAACCAATATTCCCTCCAGAATGATTACTTCAGATGCATTGACCTGCCATACGGTAAAAATAAAAAAATAAAATAAAAAGTAAAAAGGGGATATAAAGGGTATGATATCAACTGTTAGCTGTCTAGACTCTAGGAGCTCTGTAACTGTAGATTATCTCGTTAGAGTCATAAATGAACAGATTCAATCTGGGCGACAAGTCTGAGAACAGTTGATAGTAACATCCCACTATAGCTTAAAGTGTCAGAGGGTACCTGTCGGGATCTGTTAGAAAACCTCTGATGGTGCTCAAAATCATATATCGGAACCTGAACAGACTGTCCAGATTTGAGCTTGCTGATGGTTTCTACAAGTTGCTCTGTATCAAATGCATCTACGGAAACCAAGAACACATGGTCAGAACAGAATGCCAAAAGATTTATTCACAATGATTGCGCCCAAATAATCTAAATTAAGGTTCTCGTTACCATACCAGGATGATCAAAATTATACTCATGAACGTGTTTCAAGTCAGCATTTGTTAAAACACGGTAAAACGAATCCTACAACAGCAACAGATAATCGCTCAAGTTATTAGCAATTAATGTGAATTCATTTTTATTCGCTATTAATCAGATTAAGCATAATATCACTCACAATTACGAAGAAGAAACAACATAAATCACAGTGACCTCACCTGGTTGACAAGCACAACTCTGTGATCTTGCAGTTGTTGAATGATCAAGTCACACACTGTGGTCTTCCCCGATGCCGTGCCTCCAGAGACCCCTGTTCCATGGAGAGAACGCAAATCGAATCGATGCACACATAACATAAACAACATATGCATGCCATTAACTTTCTCTCTGAAGAGCAAATGCTAGAAAATTATCCTAATTAAGGTTTCAATTTTCTTTTCCCAACTGTACAATCATAGCCATCCGTGAAAGAATGCAAAGAGCAAGAGAAAGAGTGAGCTGAAGTAAGTATGTATGTATGATGAAGCGAGATGTTCATTCAGATTGTACAAGAAAATTGAAATTTTCAGTGCTGTTTGGATTCCAAGAAAGTGGATCAGTCTTTTCAATGTTTCCAGTGAATCAAACGGATCGAAGAAAAAACTGTAAGAAGAAAGAAGACGAGTGGTTATAGATACAGTTATATAGTTATATGTATATACCGATGACAAAGGGGTGGTGTGAGTGTGTTGGAGCTGATGGAGAAGAAGACGACGTCGTTGAAGGACGCCAACCGGAGAAGTGCGCACCGGAGAGAGCCTCTATCACGACTTCCATTGCCGTCGTTTTTAATTTTTTTCTATCTGCCTTCTTTCCTTGTTCCCCTCCTTCTAACGCTCTTATATACGTATGCGTTTGCGTGCGCTCTCACAAAGTCACACTCGCACAACCAGACAGATTTTTTTTTCCCCTATTTTTGGGTTTGTTTTTCTTTTCTCTTCCTCGCTTCAGTTTTTTCCCCCTTATATTTTTTAGGTGTAACCCTATAAATCTTCGGAAAATAATAGTAGTATACATATTTTAAAGAATTTACACGTATTTAATTTTATGACATTTCGTCTAATTCTTTATGAAAACTAGTATACGAGATAATAAAAGTAGTAAATTTTTTATAAATAATTAAAATTATTTAATTAATTTTAAATAAATATTTTAATAATTTTACATTAAAATATGATTGATAAATACCTTTAATATAAATAATAAATATTTATTAAAAATAATTATAATTATAAAATTAGTTAGACATATATAAAATATAAAAATATTAATGCACCAATAAAAAGCGTGACTTTTATTTTGGAAAAAATATATAAATAATTTTTCATTTAAATATATTATGTGTCACTGCGTGACTTTATTAATGTGTGTGAAAAATCATTAAAATGTGTGTTTTCTGTTTACCGTGACGTTGCTACATGATTTTTAATAGCATATTAAATTCTGTCAGCAAATTATGCTATACTAAATTAGTATTAGATTTCGTAAGAATTTCTCATTTAAGTTTTTTATATTTTCTTTTATCATTGAGATTTGGAATTGACTAAAATTTTAAATTGTATATATTTCTTTGTAATATGTTCATATTAGAAATTTGAACAATAAATAAGTTATTGTGCAAATGAAAGTAAAAATTTTTGTTTATAGTTCTTTCTAATCTAAAAAAATAAATGACTGGTAATAAATACAATGGTTAATTTTTCTAATCAGCTTATAGGCTTGAAAAAAAATTAAAACAGTATTATTATTATTATTATTATTATTATTATTATTATTATTATTATTGTTGTTGTTGTTGTTGTTGTTGTTGTTATTATTATTATTGCATAAACATGTTTGAAATATATTTAAGCGAAAAAAAAGACATTAAATTTTGGGACAAAACTATTTTTTGTATATAAAAATATTATAATTTAAAGAGACTACAAATAAAAAAGACTTGATATATTATAATTCCACATGAACTTTTATATATACTCTGCAATATTGAATTTTCTTAATGTATTGTTAGAGAATTTTAATTTGAGTGATACAATTTGAAGTAAACCAACTTTAACTCTTTTTTATAAATAATATAAACTTAATTAATTTTCATAAATAAGATATTAATTAATAAATAATATTCAAATTTTGATGAAATTATTACAATAATTAATTGTGTCAAATAAATTAAATGTGTAGTCAAGTTAACAACTCTTTTACTAATACAATTTAATAAGTAACACATGGCAACAATATAAAGAATGTAGATACATGACAGAATTTGAGGACATGTAGTGATAATATAGATTGACACGGAACAAAATTTTGAGCCATGTATGTTATTTTTATATATTATTATATATTATATGATATGATACAATAATATGATGTAATTAATAGATAACACATGGCAATAATATAAATAATATAAATGTTGCATGGCAAAATTTGATCGAGAGAATGTGGTGACAACATGGATTGACACATGATAAAATTTTAAGTCATGTATTTTACTTTTATATATTATTAGATTTTATACTTATGCGATGCATGAGTAAATTTAAGAATTAAATGATAAAAATAAATATAATTTAATTAAAAATAATTTTATTAAATGAAATATATGTAATAATTAATAAAGAAAAAACATCTATAAGTTTAGTTTAAAAATACATAATATTTACATGAAAGATCTAGTTAAAAATTATTTTTAAATTTAAGTCTTATGAATAATTAGGCTAATAATTACTTGTTTTGAAATATTATTTTAATTAGGCTAATAATTTTATTTGTCATTAGCTTACTTCTTCTTAAAATAATTAAAATATTTATTTAAAAAATTACCTTGAACAACAACTAATCCTCCAATAATTTTGTCATAAAGATATTATTAAATTATAAATTATAAATAATATATAAAATATATCTTTATTAATTTCATTATTTTCTTTATAAAGAGTCCACCCCCATTATGTAGATAATGATAATTAAGCAAATTATTAGGATTGACAAGATATGTTATTAATTTTAAAATGTTGACTATGAATTTTAAAATTTATAATATTATTAATTATTAATTATAATAATAGTGATTATTATTTTGATATAAAATTGATTACGAATGCATGAAATATATAATTATGAAAGCACTAAATTTTCTTAATTTATGTTAAATAATTTCTTTATTTGAATATACATTATATAGTTGATTCTGAAGATATGAAAAATATATATTAATGTCAAAAAATTCATTTAAAAGATTTGATCGAAAGTATGTGGTGACAACATGGATTTTTAAAATTTTAAGTCATGTACTTTTTTTTATATGTTATTATATTATTATTATATAATATGATGATAAAAAAAATCATTATGTATGTAAATTTTGTATAATAATCTGATCATTATGATAGTCAACATTTATAAAAAGTATAAAAATATAAAAAATATTTAAAAAGTGCAAGTATTAGTATTTTAACTTTAATATTTCTTAGAAATTGAAAATAAAAAAATAAATCTTAAGTAAAAATTATTTTAAATTTTATGATCTGAATTTTAAATAAATAATGACAAGTTAACTAAAAAAAAGGAAAGCAATCTTTTCGTAATTTTCTTTAGCCATCAGCAACAGCAAATCTAGGTAAATTGATATTCATGCGTCACATGCAAGCAAAATTTTGGGGTATGATATGTTTTTCAGATATTTATAGTTATTGAACCGGATTCTCCTCGAGATATAGAAATTAAAAAGTTAAGCCGAAAGCGGAAAAGATAATAATAATTTAAAGGGCGGTTCTAGGCTAGGGTGACTTCTGTGTTTTCTAGGATTGGGATTGTGTGCTGTTATTAAAGAACTTCACACAATTTTAGCCATAAAAATTGTTTTATTCCACAACAAAATAAAATTGCAAACATAATTCAACAAACACAGGCCATTGATTGAGAATTGTATCTCACGTAGTTCTTTTTTGGACTAGAGAATCCAATACCATCTTGGTAACAATATGATTTGACTGCATTAAGTTATTTGTAATAGTTTAGTTTTTGATAAATATTAAATATTACAAGTTGAATTTCATGAATCCATCAATCATACCTGTTATGATATATATATATAAGCTTTTAATTTATGAATGAAATCTTTGTTTGATTTCTCAGAGTATTTACATATTTGATAGGTGAATGATTAATTTTTTATAATACAATTAAGTTTTTAAGCAAATTTTTTTTCAATAATGTTATTTTTATGAATCTTGAAATAAAATTCAAGATCACATATGTAAGAGACTTCAAATTTTTTTTACTCAGACCAACACGTTAGTTACGGATGAAATCTTTATAATTGATTTACCCCACTCTTGCTATTTATTTAAAAAAAATAGATGATTGTATAATTTTAATACAATTTGCATAATTTTTTTTACACTCAATTTTTATAATTTTTTCATAATAAATAGTATTGCTCTCAATTTTACATCAATGTAAATTTTTTAATTATTATCCAAGTAACATTATTAAAATAGTTTCACTTCTCAAATAATTGTAAATTATTTAAGTAGACACCACTTTCATTAAGTAAAACTACTATAATTTGAAGTTCTTAATTAAATTTCTTTTAGAAAAAAAAAAAATCAACTTTTAAATCATATTATTACGTGTTTGAGATAATTATAAAAATTAGATTATTTCAATAATCGATTATTATAAAAATTTTTTTATAATCGATTATAAGAAAAAAGTTTTAAGTTTGGATATGTTAGTTAAAAATAATTTTAAGTTAATCTATTTTATTTGGATGGTATAAAAAAATTACTTTTATGTATTAAATTATTAAAATAGATATAGAATAATTAAAAAATTTATTTAATTAAAAATAAAATAATATTTATATACAACTATTAGGAATAATCTCAACAATTTTTTTTAAAAATAGCTGAAAATTTAGCTTTTAAAAAAAAGCTATTGATGGCATAAATTTTTACATCAACATATTTTTGATAAAAAAAACTCAAACATGCTATTTTTCTTGACAACAATTTTTTTAGTCAATAAACTTATCTGTCCCAAACATGCTCTTAGGCATTATCGGTTAAGTGAGTTTTTTTTTTTTAATTTTATTATGTATACAAAGAGGCATGAAGTGAGATTTTTGAGAAGGATAAGGCGATTAGGATGACATTAAAGCGATCACTCTCCACCAGAGTTGATTGAGGCACATTGCTGAACGAAAATGCACATAATAATAATAACATGTATTGTTCCCTCCTTAACAAATGAACAATGGATTTCTCACCAACTCTAGATAATTTCTTGACCGTATGAAATGAATAATTGGAATCCGTTAGCTAGCTTTCTTACGACGCCACTGATATGAGTCTTTAATTCAACATTTTTTTCATTAAAAAAAAAAGTCGAATCCATAGTTGCAGTAAAAACAAGAAAAGTTGACTCTTTAATTAGTCGTCTAAATTAATCTCAACATTGTTGGCAGTAAACTTCGTTGAAGGCAATTTATTACAAAGCCGTTAACTTGATTCCTACTTTTTAAAAAGGATCGTATTCGTAAACAGTGTGGATCAGTTATTCTTGCAGTTCTGCTTTTCCACAATAAAAAATAAATCCAGTAAAGAAAACAGTAATAGAAATTTAGAATCATATAATTTGATGCTTTAATTTCAGTCACACCCGGTTCAAGTTATAACTTTTATTTGGTTTCTCACGACATTCCACGTGTAAGATTAAATGTGTGTTTGAATTAACTTATTTTGTATTTAAAATAAGTTATAATTAAAAGTTTTTTATGAAAATTTTAAAAATAAACAATTATTTCCTTAAAAATAATCTTTTCTACACAAGTGGCATCAGGGGCACTAAGCCATACAGTTTTAATTAACTTTTTATAGGTGAAGTGAAGTGATCCTCCAATTGCTGTCCTTGTTACGGAAGATGTGCTAAAATTTGATGCCGTTCTTTTAGCCAAGTTGTTATTCCATATTTCCTTATTATTGCGATGCAGCTAGAAAGCTTTTTACAAATCAGTGATTTATATCAATTTACAAAGCATAAAAGGAAGATGTGCTAAAGCCATAAGATTTTAACTTTTTATAGGTGAAGTGAAGTGATCCTTTAATTGCTGTCCCTGCTAAAGAAGATGTGGTAAAATTTGATGCCTTTCTTTTAGCCAAGTTGTTATTCCATATTTCCTTATTATTGAGATGCAGCTAGAAGGCTATTTACAAATCAATGATTTATATCAATTTACAAAGCATAAAAGGAATTTTAGGCATAGTGTGCAAAATAACAAATCAATCAAATTCAAACCCACCCAGCCATCCCCACAAAACCCATAAATTACACATCAGCCAGAATCAATATATGTACAGGCATCATCGATCACTGCATCATAATTCTGAATTCTTCAAAGCTAAGCATGCCATCCCCATTCAAATCAAACCGACTAATCATCTCTTTGCATTCATCAATGGACTTTGATTCCCCCAACTTTTTCAACATCCTGTTCAAGCTCTCTGGGGTTATGAACCCACACCGCTCCGTATCATACATCTCAAAAGCTTCCCTCAAGTCCTTCAACTTCTCTTCCTCTTCTCCTGCTTCCATCAGCTTGATCAAATCCTCCAAACTCAGCAACCCATCGCCATCCGAATCCAATGCCTCAATAGCCATTTCTGCCTCTTTCAACAAAAGCTCCCCACCCATCATACCTAGCCGGTTCCTGAGCTCAGACGGAGAAATCTTACCGTCCCCATCTTCATCAAAATGCCTAAAAACACGCTCAAACGCTGCGTCCCTCTTCATATCACTAGATAGCCAAAAACCTCAAAGGGAAGTTATATGTTGCTACAAATACTTGCTTTGAACTACAAAGTGGAATTTAATTACGACAAGGTGATATATATCATCAACAAACGAAACTTGTATAGATATATAGGAGAACTTATGCTCACAATTATAGTGCATGAAACATTTGGTAGTCGTGGGGGACTATTTATATATATGTGTTATGATTCTGAAGTTTTCGTGTTAAGTGGCGCGTAAAAATTGTCATGAAGATTAAGATGGGGGGAAGTTGCAGCGAGTGTTCGAAGAAGAGGAAAACGCCATGGACGTCACGCCAGATGTCTGCTGGTAAAAGAAGGTTCAATTGGACGAAGACAAAGAAATAATGATACGCGGACCCAGGACTTCAAAGTTCAGACGGCCTAGAACAACCAATATTAATGGTCAACGGCTGGTGAATTTTTATTTTTATTTTATATTTTGTATTTGTAGACTAGAGTGATTTTTATTTTTTATAGAACAAAATTTCACTCTAATTTTTAATTCAAATCATTGACATTAATTTTATTTATTTTATTTTTAATTTTATTTAATTTAATTAATAGACACTTAAATAAAATTAAAGACAAAAATTTGAGTAAAAAATTGAACTCAAATTTTATTTTTTTTAATTATTTGGAGACAAGATGTTTCACCGCCACCCAATTAGCATCCAAGACGTGTCGGTGCCACACCACTCACACAGTGGCTACCCTACCTTCTGTCCGTTTCGGAAACGGTGTGATGCATTTACAACAGATTATTAAGTTTTTTAATTATGCTTTGACTTTGTTTCTTTTTTAACATTAATATACAAAAAGCAATATTGTTATTTTGCACTTGTTATATTATCTTTGGACTTTTCATGTCTGGAAAAAATATAGAGAAAAAATGCATTAGAATATTTTTTACTTTTTTATTAATTTTTAAATAATATAATAAAAACTATATATAAATATCATTATATATTATAATCTATGTATGGTAATCCCTAATAATAATTATATTGTTCAAATAATATTTTAAAAATAAAAAATTAGATTATTTATTTGTTTAAAAATTAAATAATATAAAATTAAAAATTATACTAATAATATAAAATTACCTTGAATCCCTAATGACGTGGTTTTACATGGTCATCGTGATGTAAGAATGGCTCCACCCATGCAAGTGGCATTGCAGTAATGTGACAGGTTCTTACATGTTTTGAGAGTCACTATTTCACGTAAACTGTAATATATGGTATCTACAATTATATATGTCATTAGATTAAAAAATATATTATTAAATTAAAAATAAAAAATTACAAAACTTTTTATAAGAATATTTTAAAAAATATTTTAAAATTTCTTGCAGTAATGCAGTACGTACAGCATAAGTAAGCACTAAGCAGTACTGTATCAATCAATCTCAGCCAAAAAAAAGGGTTGCTGAATCAATCATTTTGTTTGACATGTGCATAATATAAATAAAAATATCAAGAATTTGGGAAGACTTTACTTTTTTATTTTGGCACACGGAACGGCTTGACCTTTAACTTGTAAGCGTTTTTTTATGTAATTAGATTTATCTGTGAAATTGTGTAAAGTGTTATTAACATTATGTATATATAAATTTATATATAAGATATGGTAATTTTATACATTAATATTATTTTTTATATTTAAAAATTATATACCAAGCTTTTTTTTTCATTTTCGTATATAGAATAATATTATTTGAGAAATATAGAAAATTGTATAACAAGCTTCTATTTCATTTTCATATATAGAATATTATTTAAGAAATTATTCACAATACAAGTACAATTATAATTAAATTATCAGAAAACATATTTATCTCAAAACAATTTATAGCATATTTGTATTATGTTTATGTGAACGCAAAGAGCACAAATGTGCTTTCTAATACACTTTTATATACAGCAATTTTTTTTAAGGTTAAATTAAAATTTTATTTTTATAATTTTTCATTTTTCAATTTAGTCCTCATAATTTTTTTTTATTTAAAATCAGTCTTTAAATTTATAAATATTTTTAAAGTTGTTCTTATCTTTAATTTCTATTATAATCTTGTCAATTTAGTCATTATTAAATATTTTACAAAGATAAAATGAACATATAAATTATAAAGAAGCATAAGTAATCCCCTTAATAAATTTTAATCTAATAGCAAAATTTCTAATCATAGATATTATCTTTAATCATTCTAATCATGGTGATAATAATTATTTTTCTAGTATATTGATTCATTAATATAATGGGATAACATTAGTGAGTTTACTCCATAAATAAAAATCAAAAATAAAGAATAGAGATTGAAATCGAAACAAGAGAAAGAAACAATAGTAAGTGAAGAAATGAAATCGAAGCATAAGTTCTAATTAAGAAACCTAACAACAGAGTCATGATTTTACTTACATATATCAGAGTCATTATTTAGTCAAAAATGCATATATCTCAAATAACATATATATATATATATATATATATATATATATATCCCCTCCTTTGAAACAAAAATTCACTGAATGATGATAATCATAGTGCGTCCCGTGCTAGTCTGAAAATAGTGAGAATTAAAAATTCTCTAGGAAATGAACAGTTAAAAAAATGTTTGACAACAAATAGTGAGTTTCAATTGTATAAAATACACAGAAAATCACATGACATCTAAAGTATGACAAGAATAAAATAATTCCAGCAACATAACTAAATGAATACTAAATAAATCATGCAATATAACATTATATATAAACATCAGTAAGTTCCTCATAACAGAGAATTCACTCTTAAAATTTCTTTTTCTTTTCATTTCTACTTGTCTCACATCACATTTGAATGTCTTCACTTTCATAGGAAATCCACTATATATCTAGTGTTACTTTAACATCGTGACAATAGAACTAGACGTACTCGCATTAATCAAGACAGGTAATATAAAAGAAAATTCATCCATTTGTCTTCTCAACGGTTAGGTGCAAACTTTTCCTTGAATCACTTGATTGTCATCACACACAAACATAAGCAATACAAACCACCAATATATTACAAATAAAATCATCATATACAAGTTTATAAATAAATCATGAGAATTAAATAAAATTTACAAAACTTAGAATCATTAAATTTAAATGTCAGTTATTCAAGAGACAAATTATGATTTAAAATTAATTTAATAGTTCTTTTAAAAGTTTGCATCACAGTCCATAGTTGTCTAGTCCTCATCATAGTACATAGGTTGTCAAGTCCTCATCATGGTTCATAGTTTGTCCTGATCGTGATAGTGCATTCATTACATAAAAGTCTTTTTATTACAAATGTCAAAATAAAGGTTATAAAATTACTTCTAAGTCAAAGTAAATATAATAAAATTTATGTAAATTAAGTACATATATTTATTGCATAATATAATTACCAATATTTATTTAACTTAAGTCTTGAATAATTTTTTTATAATTTATTATATTGATCCTAAAAAGAATCAATATTTAAATTATAATAATTCTAACTTTTATCAAATATCATAAACATTTCAAAGCAAAATAAATATCAAATTTTCATAATCTAACATCACATATGCATAATAAATTTAACAAAAATAATAGTATACACAAAACACTAAAATAATAAATCATATACTTAATACCATAATTTTTTTTATTTCAATTTCTTTTTGTAGACACTTTTTTCCTCTCTTTTCTCTTTTTTCTTCTTTTCTTTTCTTTATCTCTCTCCTGCCGCCTCCCTCTCTCCCTCTTTTTTCCTTTTTCCTTTTTTCTTTCTCTTCATTTTCCTCTCCCTCGGTTTCACACTTTTTTCACTCTTTTTCCTCTCTCTTTCTGTTTCTTCCTCCATTTCACTTCATTTCTCCCACCCCTTGATATAGCCATAACAAATGGTTTTTGATGATGTCAAGGGGTGATGTCAAAGGAATGTAGTCTTTCTTCTTCTTTTTTTCTCTTTACCTTTCTCCCGCCCCTCCCTCGGTCTCTCTTTCTTCTTTTTCCTTTTCTTTTTCTCTTTTTCTTCCTTTTCTCTCTCTCTCGGTTTCACACTTTTTTTCACTCTTTCTTTTTCTCCCTCTCTTGTTGTTTCTTGCCCAATTTCATTCCATTTCCCTTACAAAATGATGATTTTACATTATTTTTTATCTTACATTATTTTTTACTTCATGTTTTAATAATTATGATTAAGTAAAAAAATAAAAAAAAAAGTGCTGTAACAAGAATAGTATAAAAGTAATATAAAAAATGTGATAAAAATATCATAATTGTCCCTTTTTATAGTCATAACAAATGACTTTTGATGATGTCAAAGGGGTGTGTTGCACCAATCCTCTATGTGCAACGTAGCACCATTTTTTTTTTTTTTTTAATTAAGCAATGATCACATTTAGATATGCAGGTTAATTTTTTATATTAAAATAATAATTAATTCATAAATATTTTCTTGTAAATATTTTTTTAAATATATATATTAAAGTACTTCTAATCTTTATTGCTAAAATTAAATGCAAAATTTTATTCTAATAAATTCCTATTTGTAATTTCATAAACTACTACTAATTAAATTATTACAAACTTTATCTAATCCTTTTATTAGTAACAACTATTGTAAAATAAAATTAAATAAAATGTTTGGGTTAAAAAATTTAAAATTTTATTCTTCACAAAAATATTTTATAAAAAGTAAGATGTTACAACATCTGCTTAACACGTGAACCTATACTCAGAAGAAATGAATACTTGCAACAACACTTATTAGAATGCAAGAACACTTATTGAACATTTTACAAAAGAAATGAACATATAAAGAAGTACTTATTAGACAAATGAACATTTATTATATTAGTTAATTAATGATGTTATGACGATGTTATAACAAAAAATAATTCTAGAGACTAATTTGAAAATATTTGTAAATGAGAAGACTAATTTGAAAAAAAATATATATGAACTAAATTAAAAATGAGTAAAAATTGTAAGATCAAAATTTTAATTTATTTTTAAAAAAAAAAACTTTGGCCAAACACCCATTTTCAATGCTTGAAAATCTAAAATAAACAAAGCATTGCATTTTAAGTTGAGATGTTTTTAAGCAGGAAAGATATTCGCATAGTTGTAAAGTAATTATTAAAATCAGAGTAAATATTTGTGAGTTTCATAATTTTTAATAGAGATTAATGTCATTATATATATAATGTATTTAGTAAAAAAATATTTATTATAAGAGATAAAAAGAATAAATTTTGACTATTAAATTTTATATAAAGTGATCAAGATTAGAATATAAATGTATGTAACTTTTTAAAGTGATTTCATGATCTTTAAATAATTTTTAATTTTAACTATTCATATATATTTATATGATTAAAATTTATTCCTCTCATCTTCTTACAATAAAAATTCTTTTCACTTATATATATTAATTGGATCACGATATATTAAGTGTACAAGTTGTTACATGTATTTGTATTTGTAAATAGTCTTGTGGGCTGGTTCCAATAATGGTTTTCGCTGACTTAGACGGTCAATTCCATGACTCATGCGCAGCATTTTAACTTTTTTATGTATAATAAACTAATAGAGATTTGTATTAGCAGACTGTTCTATGGAAAAGGATCTGGAAACTACGATTACCACCTAAAGTAAAGGTCTTTGAATGGAGAGCTTGTAGAGACATTTTGCCTACTAGATGAAGATTAGCGTCTAAAGGTATTAAATGTGGGAATAGAGTGCTACCTTTACCAAAGTAATGGGGAGAACATGAAACATTTTTTGATGGAGTGCCCCTTTATGACTCGAGCAATCTATGCGGCTGGTCTGTTAGAGCACCCTAGCAGTAATGCCTAGCAGGATTGGATTTCTAGTATCAATGAATTTATAAACAAGGTGGAAAAGAAAGAAGCTGAGACTTTGATTACGGTGTGACATGGATTATGGAATAAGAGGAACCTGATTTGGCAAGGTAAATCTCATAGAACGGCTCATCAAGTTGGCTGGACACCAAGGATTAATCTGGATTCCTTTATTGATGCAAATAACCAAAGCTCACCTATAAACCTGCCTGATGCTCCTCGGTGCTGGACAACACTAAATCATGGATTCGCAAAGATGTGAACTTTGCATGCTTTACGGATTAGACTCTTATATTTTTACATCAAATAGTATATTTACTTAATTTAATATTATTTATTATACATATTTTTTTATTTTTTTTCACTTAATTATATTTTTTAAAAAAAGTGTCAACAATCATACACTCCTAAAAATATATATATGACTTAACATTTTTCTTGCCGATTTGGCTGCTTATGGGATTCGCGTGGTTATATTGATGAGCTGGGTTACTGTTGGCCTGGGACCTTGGAGCTCACAAAGTTATCTTGGCAGGTGATGCTCTCAATGTCTATAAGAGCATTAAAGATATGCTAGAGGACAGATCATATAATAGAAACATCCTTTGTGATATTTTTATGTATGCATCAACTTTTGAGTGTTTTGATTGTAATTATATTCTTAAAGCATGTAATCGAGCCGATTCAGTAGCTAACTTTGCTAGGGAGTGTGACTTGATGACTTGGGTAGAGCCACCTCCTGATTTTTCTTGTTCCTATTCCTCAACTGAACTATTCTGATATTTATTATAGTTTCCATTCAGCTCAAAAAAACATAAAACTATGTAAAGCATTTTTTTTACAAGGTAAAGCTAATTAGGTGTTGTGATGTTGTTCCTTAATTAAAATATGATGTGTTATTTTTTATACTTAAGTGTCTTCTTATCTTCTCTTTCAAAATGAATTTAATTTTGATATGTTTATTAGTAAAAAAATTATAGTATCATCTAATTATATATTCAAACATTATTTAACAAATTTGACTTCTTATGTAGTTCTAAATTTTTAATATAGTCAAATTTATTAAATAATGTGTTCATATAAAATTGAATAACAGTGTAAAAAAAATTATAATTATAATAGGCCAAAATTAAACTCTTCCATTTTTCGGGGTCTTTCAATATTTGTCACTGTTATCTTAATTTTTCTCCGTTAACATTTTGGCTTCTCATTATCATGCCACCTCTTACTCACTAGCCTTCCAAGTCCTCCAAACTCTAAAGCAAGCTTCTCACGACTTGCAAACACACCCGCTTCCCCACTCCCACTCCCATACCATAACTCCAACTCTTTCACCATGAAAGTTCTCTTAAGCTGTGTTTGGGAGTTTAGAGGGAAAAGAAGGGAAAGGATTTAAAGGGAAAGGAAGGGAAAGAAAATGAGAGGTTTACATTTCCTTTGTTTGGAAGTGTAAAATATACGAGAAAAAGAAAATGGAGGATTTCAGATACACATTTTACTATTTTACCATTTATTCATTTAATTAATTTTATTCAAATAATATTTATTTTATCAAATTTATTTTTAAGACAAAAATTCTTAAATATAAATCACATTCTTACAAATCTATTTTCAATCAAACTTAAATTCTCAAAATTAAATCTCAAATTTAAGTTAACTCATATTTTTAATCCAAATCCACGTTTTTTGATAAAAAAAAATCCAAACTCACGTTAACTCCGTCGCCTCTGTTTTGATCTTTGTCCCTATTTCAAACGACTTTACATTGAAAAAAAAAACAACATTCTTCGATCTCTGGTGGGTGTGGACCTACACATTCGAAAAAGACGATCTTCGCCGTCCGTTCAAGCGACCGACGATCTCCGATCAAGAGAGGTGCAGGGAATGATCCACCGCTTCCGCCGGGCACGAATCGCCACGACGCCTAGCGCCATCGCGGTGTCGGCGGAGAAGGAGGAGGGAGGGAAGAGAGGGCGTGGTCATCGGAGGAGGGAAGCTTGTGGATGGAGGAGGTGGCGAACAGAGGCGAAGTTGGGGACCGGGAGCTGAAGGGCTCTGGCGCCGTGAGATGGGTGAAGTGGGGTGGGTTGGAGGATAAATTGATAATTTCGTATCAAAATCCTCCAATTTGGGGGAACTGAAAGGGAGGACTTTGGAGGGCATGTTAAAATCCCACTTTCCCTTCCCTCTATTTTTCAAAACTCACAAACAAGGGTTTTCCATCTCTAAATCCCTTATTTCCTTCCCTTTTCCTTTTAACCATCACTCCCAAACATAGCCTTAGAGTTTGGAGCTCGAGACTGAGTTGAACACCATCCGCGAACCTACTTAATTACGAAGTTAAGATAAGAAATTTGAACCTAAAAACTTCTTATAAATTATCTAAAATTTTCACCAACATACTCCTATTGCCTTATTAATAATTGTCATTTAAAATCCTTGGAGCTCTGCTTATTGACTTGCGAATGCGAGCCTTTTATTTTGTTTTTGGTCATAAATGTGAACCTTTTCATCATTCTTTGGGTTGACATACTTTTGTCTTTGGTCTTTCTTGGAGCCTATTTACAAAATACAAACTAACGCTACTGCCTCAATGGGCTTGAATGCAGCCCAAACTGACCCCAACTCAACCACTAATTTGAAAGGGCAATGAAGATCCAAAAAAAAGGGGCAGTGATTTCTTTCCCTTGCACAATAGTTGGCCAAGCCCAAGAATGCTGTGTAAAGATCTGGGGTATGCTCCGTTGGTGATGGGCCTCAACTCAATTCACCTTTTTTTTTGGTTCTTTTAATATTCTTGCTTTGCTTCTTAAAAACCTCTATTCTATTTTGAGCAATTGCATAATTTTAAACATTTTTTTAAAGGAATTATCATATCAATATAAGTTCAGTGATACTTACAAATTGATTAAGAAACATCAAATCTAACAATAAAAATAAATAAATATAGTTTACACTCTCAACTAAAATTTAGAAGAAAATTATACTCCTCCTCTTAAGATTATCGATGACTAAACATCTTTTCTAATGAAACTTAACACTAAAAAATATTACAATTTAAAAATTGTATCATATCCTTTCTCAAAAGTAGATCTAAATATTTTTTTTACTTGTAAGATTGTAAAAACAAAAAGAATTGTAAAGGACTCATAGAAACCATCTAAAACAAGAAAAATATATGTAAAAAAGGACAAACAAAAATACAATAGAAACAAGTCAAATCTAACATATCTGAGTGGATTATTAAAAATGAAGGTATAAAAACATAAAAATAAAGATGGTAAGGACTTATATAAGAAGAGAAAGACGATAATCCTAATGATCTAAAGAAGTTGCGGAGATAACAAAAATAAGAAAAAGATTATTAAAAATGAAGGTATACAAAAAATAAAAACGAAGACAGTATGGGCTACTGTAAAAGGAGAGAGAGGCCACTAAGGTTTTAACTTGGGATGGTTTTCATATGATATAATTGTAAACACTATTAGATCTAGATAAAGAGTTAACATTTTATTTGATCCTTTGTAAATTTTTTTAATTTAGTTTTTTTTAGATTAATTTTCTTAGTTATGGATTCATCATTTCAAACTATTTGATCTAGACAAATAGTAAACATTTATTTCATCCTTGGTAAATGTCTTTTAAAAAAAAAATTCTTCTTAGATTAATTTTCTCAATTACGGACTCATCAATTTAAAATTTTTCAATGTTACCATTTCATCTATTAATCATTAACATCGATAAATGGAGATGTTGACATTTTGTTGCCTTACAACATATCAAAATGTGCGATGATCTTTGCCAATAGAACACTTATATTTTTTCCTTCATGTACACATCTAGGAACATAATGATGCATAGTGCACAGAAAATATTAGCAAAATTCATTGCACATCATTGACATGTTGGAAATAATAGGACATATCACTATTTTCATTTAACGGTGTTAAGGACCTTTTTTTTACATGAAAAAAATTAAATTTAAAAAATTTAACAAGAACTATTTAGTAGAAAGACAATATTGAAAAAGTTTTAAATTAATATATCTTTAATTGAGAAAATTAATGTAAGAAAGACTAAATAAATAAAAAAAGACATGTAGAGGATCAAAGTGTTTACTGTTTCTAAATCTAATAGTGTTTAAAAATAAGCAATGCAAAGCCCGTTACGCAATCGGAAGATTCTTAACCAAAGCAAGTATATTAAGAGTGTGTTTGAAATGTAAAAAATAAGAAATGATTTGATTTGTAAATTAAATTTAATTAAATTTTGTATTTAGAATGTTAAAAAATAAGAAATGATTTGATTTTTAAATTTTCATAAATTTTATTTTTTTATTTTAAAAGTTTCATCAAATTTGATAGAATTTGTTATGATTTGATTTGATTTGAAATGAATAGATTATTTTATCTTTAATAACTACCTTTAATCACCTCCCATAAATGTTAAAATGTAAAATAATAAAATCAAATCACATAATTTCTCATTTTAATGAATTCCAAATACAAAATTTGATTTCTAAATCAATTCAAATCTTATTTTTTTAATTTCAAATATAAAATTTGATTTCTAAATCAAATTAAATCAATTCAAATCAATTTATTTTTTATTTTTATCCATTCCAAACACAACCTAAAAGAAAAAGAAATGCAATTTGGGTTGAGGCCCATCTCCAACGGAGCAGACTCCGGATCTTTACACAGTAAAATATCACGACACAAACAAGGACTTGAAACAGGATTTCAGTTACTAAGATCAGTTTGCATGAAAATCTAAGCACAATCATAATATCCGTCTCATTCCCAAATCACAATAGAAGATAGTAAGACGAATTGAGGTATCTGTTCATATTTCTTGTTTCTTCAATAAACGTTTTACTTTTTTATTGATCACTAGTCATGATTAGATTTATTTAATTTTCGACAACAAATATTCGAAAGCCTTATTACATTTGCAACATTTGTGCTTTTACGTAGGATGTGTAATTTAATGACATTTTGACAAAATTAATGAAGTGTTATTTAGTTATCATCATCAAAGTTTCGTCCTCCAGTTGATAAATATGCAATGAAATTTTCTTTTCCTTCGAGATTGGTAAATTCTTTTGCTCCATTTGCCCCCTCATTTTCCTTTCTTTTTCCCTTTTTATTAAATATTCTCTTAACAAATTTAATTATTCATTATCCTTATTCCTTATCTTGATTATCTATATATTTTGGTAAAATTTAGGCCAGGGATGATCATGCAAGATGCGGCTAGCAGGGGACTATAAACAGAAAAAAGCAAAAGCTAACAATGAGAAGGACAATGAAGAGGATCTCATCAACCAATTACCAGATGGAATCCCTGTAGCCATTTTATCTAAATTGCCAATAGATGAAGCAGTTAGGACCAGCATCCTCTCAAGAAAATGGAGATATATGTGGACTTTTTTTTCTGGGACCTTAGAGTTTGATGGTTCACCTATTATGAAAGACATGAAAAAAGATATTGAGAAGGCTGCAGGAAGGCATTTGCAGATGGCATTGGAGATCATGTATGACGCAGAAAGGCAAACATATATAAGTTGGATCAATGAATTGTTAAGTTCACTTAAAAGTTCAACTCTACAAGGATTGAAATTTTGGTTTCATGTGGGTACTGGGTGTGATATTGATAAGTGGGTTCACTTTGCCATTCAAAAGAAGGTTCAAAAGCTTGAGCTGTATTTTGGACATTCATTTGAATATGTTCTTCCATTGCATTTGTTTAAACTTGCAACTTTTAATTCCTTGCGCGTCTTGAGTCTGAAATTCATTACTGTGACCAAAGAGATGCTAGAGTATTTACTGTGTTGCTGTCCATTACTTGAAACGTTGAGCTTGATTAACTCAGGAGTTCCAAAAACCATGAAGGTTTCAGGTCCATCACTCAAGCTGAAATGTCTGGAATTGGTAAGATGTTGGGAGCTGAGAAACCTTGAAATTTTTGCTGAGAATTTAGTGTCATTCAAATACTATGGATCCCACTTGGACACAGAATTTAAGAGGGTCCCAAGCCTAGTGGAAGCAACGTTTGGAGGGTCCTATGTGGAATTTATTAGAGAAAGCTTTCTCTTACAAATAAAAGTGCTTAAATTGGATATTACACAAAACGTACCTGAAGTGGTAGCTTTTTCTTACCTTCCTTTCTTTTGGCTGCTTTCCTTATTAACAAAACAAGAGTGATATCTTTCTTACTGTCTTAATTTTCAGATTTACTGGTTAAGTCAACTTCCTGAGTTAAAAAATCTCAAGCATTTAGAGTTGGTTGCCTGTGTTGATGATGGCATCACACTTAATGCTTGTGTTTTGCTATTAAAGGCATCTCCTTCATTATGGAGGTTCACACTCAAGGTGAATATCCTTGCATCTCTGGCTTTGCTTCTGTCAAAAATACTCAAGAATAGGGTCTTTCTTTTTTTTTTGGTGAATCAAGAATAGGGACTTTATGTTAGATGCTGACTTTGATTATGTTAGATGCTGCTGCTTTTATATGCTAATTAAAAGGGCAACTACAAGCATTTACTTTATGTAATTAAAATCCCATACTAAACTCACCCGAAAGCATCAATCAATTCATCACTATTGGGTAAAATGACTGTGCCCAAAAGTTAGGATAGTTTTGAGTCTGAATTTGCCTTTTTTTACATGTTGCAGATGCTAAATACTAATCCCATTTTTAGAACAGAACGCAAATTTACAATGGAATGTCAGTACAGTCTTAAGGAGTTGGAATTGGTTGGATTTTGTGGAGCTGCATGTGAAGTTGAATTAGTTACGTACGTGCTTGAGAATGCAGTTGAACTCCAGAAGATAACCATTGATACACGGTTACCAACAAAACCGAAATTCAGACCACTGGGGGAGCTCTCCAATGCTTGGGATCATGAGCAAAACAGAAAGCGTGCTTGGGGACTGCTGGAGAAAATACCACCTTGGATTGAATTCGTTTGTCTTTGACATGATATTGGAAACAGAAGCATCACAAACTTTGGTACTGTAATACGGAATATTGGGATTAGGAGAATATTGCAGCATTATTACACTGATATATTGGGAGAATATTGCAGCATTATTACACTGATCCTAATTGATCCTTTCTGTAATCTTTTTATTTGTATAGTTATTATTAGAATAGCCGTATCTGGTTTAGGAGTTTTTGTAGGAGTGATCTTAGCTAGGTGAGTGGTAGAGCTTGTGTATATATGTCTGTTCCTTTTGTAAAATAACAGAGGAAAAATTCATGATTCACTATTTCTTTATGGTATCAAAGCAAGGTTACCCTAGGGTTAAACATACCTGGCGGCGGCTATGACAGGAAAAGAAGAAGGATCAAAATCTTCTATGGAAGGAGGAGACGACCAATCTCGGAAGAAGAAGAAACCATCACCATATGATCTCAATTCCAGCGACAACCCGGGAGTGTGATCACGCAGTCACTGCGGGGTGAAAACTATGAAGAGTGGGCCAAGGCTATGAAAACCTCCCTACGAGCACGACGTAAATGGGGATTTGTCGATGGCACCATAAAAGCAACCGAAGGAAGGATCTTCGAGAGATGGAGGATTGTGGACCGTGCAATCCATGTTGGTGTCTTGGATTTTGAACACCATCGAAGGATCTCTGCGTTCCACTATTTCATACATGGAAAATGCAAAAGAACTGTGGGATGATATCAGGGAACGATTCTCAGTGGTGAATGGCCCTAGGATTCAACAACTGAAACTGGAACTAGCTGAATGCAAGCAAGGAGGAATGACCATGGTGAACTACTATGGAAAGCTGAAAATGTTGTGGGATGAATTGGCGAACTACCAACAGATACCGACATGCGTGTGTGAAGGATGCAAGTGTGATATCAAAGGGAAGTTAGAGAAGCGGAGGGAAGAAGAAAAAGTGCATCAATTCTTGATGGGCCTGGATGATGTATTGTATGGGACAGCTCGCTCCAATCTTCTGGCTACTGACCCGCTGCCATCATTGAACAGAGTTTACGCTACTCTGATACAAGAAGAACGTGTGAAGACAATTTCCAGAACCAAGGAGGAAAGAGGGGAAGTTGTTGGCCTCGCTGTGCAAACTGGTGGAAAAGCAAGAGGTCATGGAGATGCAAAAGACAAGTCTACAATGTTGTACGCGCAACCGAACAGGACATGATGCCACAAATTGCTTTCAGGTGATTGGGTATAGAATGGTGGGGAGAAAGACCACGCCATGAACCAAAGACAAGTGGTCGAGGGAGAGGACAACACCAAACACGCGGTGCTCATCAAGGCCGTGGGAGAGGCACGAATGTGCGTACAAATCGCTCAAACTTCCAATGGGGGAACAATTTTACCAACAGTGGATGCAGATAAGGGAGGCCTACCAGGTTTGAGCACTGAGCAATGGCAAACTCTGGTGGATCTCCTCAGCAGTCATAAGGGAAGCACCACAGAAAGAATGACAGGTAAAAATACAGTGTGGATTATTGATACAGGAGCCTCCAATCATATGGAGATTTGAGACTCCTCCGTGAGCTAAAGGTGGTGCAAAGATGCCCTGTGGGACTCCCCAATGGAGAACAAGCCTTTGCAACGAAGGAAGGAAGCTGTGACTCTCGAAGGAGGGCTAAAACTTGTCAATGTGTTATATGTGCTGGATTAAATTGCAATTTAATATCGGTGTCCCAATTGACGAGATGATACAAATTGTATTGTGCGGGTCACTAACTCTTTATGTGTTGTGCGGGACCGTACTCGAGGACGCCGATTGGAGTGGGTGAACGAAGAGATGGGCTCTATTATTTCATAGGGATTCGTCATGAGAAAGCTTTCAAAGTTGATGATTTTTCTGTGTTTGATCTTTGGCACAAGCGTATGGGACACCCTTCTATGAAGATCACTCAATTAATTCCAAATGTAGGTAGGAGTGTGAATGGAAATAAAGCATGTGATGTGTGTCAGAGGCAAAGCAAACTAGGGATAGTTTTCCTTTGAGCAATAATAAAGCTAGTAGTAGTTTTGAATTAATTCATTGTGATTTATGGGGTCCTTACAAAACATCATCTTCTTGTGGAGCTTATTATTTTTTGACTATAGTAGATGACTTTTCTCGAGCTGTGTGGATTTATTTGCTGCGTGATAAAAGGGAAGTTTCACAAGTATTGTTAAATTTCATTGCTTTAGTGAAAAGACAAGTATGAAAAACAAATCAAAATAATTCGAAGTGATAATGGGCCGAATTCACATGTTTGAGAATGCGTTTCTAGAGCGTGGGATTGTCTTTCGGACATCATGTGTAGGAACCCCCAACAAAATGGGAGAGTTGAAAGAAAACATAGGCACATCCTTAATGTTGCACGTGCTCTCGAAATTTCAAGGTAACCTACCTATCTCATTTTGGGGAGAATGTGTCTTGACAGCTGGATATCTAATAAATAGAACGCCAACACCATTGTTGAACGGAAAAACTCCGTATGAGATGATAAATGGAGAGCCACCTTCATATAATCAATTAAGAGTTTTTGGGTGTCTATGTTATGCTCATAATCAAGGTAAGAAGGGTGACAAATTTGCTAGCGAAAAAAGTGTGTTTTTGTGGGGTACTCTCATGGTAAGAAAGGATGGAAGCTTTTCGATCTAGATAGTGAAACTTACTTTGTATCAAGAGATGTTAATTTCTTTGAGAATGAGTTTCCTTTTGTCTCTGCTGATGAAACCTTGATCAATTCGTCACAGCATGTTGCAGAAAGGAATGATGAGGCTACCATTGAAAGTGCAG
Organism: Ormosia semicastrata; assembly: GCA_029884595.1. NCBI lineage: Eukaryota > Viridiplantae > Streptophyta > Magnoliopsida > Fabales > Fabaceae > Ormosia > Ormosia semicastrata. Next base: position 10,580,175 of record JAQQTO010000043.1, read on the forward strand.
TGAGTGAGCACTTAGAAGAAACCACCGAAGATAGGATTGTAGAAGTAAGGGGGGTACCGAATTGGAAAGCACTCAAGATGTTGCAACATCAAGTAAGGCATATCAGGATGATGATCTTTTGAACCGAATCGAATGATGAAGAATCCCTTGGTCGCGGTAAACGTAATAGGATTCCCTCGTGAAGCTGCAGAATTATGTCACTTATATCGTCCAACAAATGAGCCCATCCAATTGTTCACTCCTCCACAAAAAAATCAGTACGCCTACATCCTATAACGCATTATGTGAGTTGTGATAAATTTTTGCCCACAAGCATCGCGGGTTCCTTCCGCGGTGATTGCAGAAAGCAGAACCAACAACATTCTCGTGACGATCAAAGATGAAAGATGGCGTCTGCTATGCGGCATGAAATACAAGCTCTTGAAGACAATCACACATGGACCATGTGCCTCTTCCAAACAAATAAAAGGGCCTTGGGATGTAAGTGGATTTACAAGATCAAGTATCGCTCAATGGCGGTGTAGAGCGTTTAAAGCTCGCTTAGTCATTCTTGGAAACCATCGGGTAGAAGGAGTGGACTACACGAAACATTTGCTTTGTGGCCAAAATGGTCCTTTATTCGTTCGAATTGTTTTAGCTATTATGCGAAGGGTGGGAACTTCATCAAATGGACGTGCATAATGCGTTTCTTCATGGTGAATTGCAAGAAGAAGTGTACATGAAATTGCCTCCGGATTTCGCGACTTTGCTCCACGGTACGGTGTGCAAGCTGCGAAAGTCACTGTATGGATTAAAACAAGCTCCTCGTTGCTGGTTTGCAAAACTTTCCTCGGCTCTCAAGAAATATGGATTTTGTCAATCCGGTTCAGATTATTCCTTGTTCACTTTAATTGATAACGATGTGCAACTTGTGGTTTTGGTTTATGTTGATGATTTGATCATTTGTGGAAATAACACTGCATCTATTACGCGATTCAAGGATTATTTGAGTCAATGCTTCCATATGAAGGATTTGGGATTGTTGAAATATTTTTAGGAGTGGAAGTGGCGGATCACCTCTTGGGATTTTTCTTTGCCAAAGAAAATACGCTATGCACATTGTTAGTGAAGTGGATTACTTGGAGCAAAACCTATGGAAACTCGCTAGAGCAAAATCATAATCTCAGTCTTGCCAAAGGACAATTTCTTGACAATCCAGACAGGTATCGCAGACTTGTTGGTCGCCTTATTTATCTTTGCTTTACTCGGCACTGGTGTCCTATAGTGTCCATGTTTTCTCTCAATTCATGCAGCAACCACGAGCGAGAACATTGGTGTCTTTGCCTTGCGAGTGGTGCGGTATCTCAAAGGGCTAGGGCAAGGAATTTTTTAGATAAAACTGCGATCGAGATTATATGGATGGTGTGATCTTGATTGGGCTGCTTGTCCTCTTACTCGACGGTCTCTTCTTGGTTGGATTATTTTTTGGGTCGCTCTCCTATATCTTGGAAGACCAAGAAGCAACAAACGATATCGCGGTCCTCTCTTGGTGAGTATCGCTCGATGGCCAAAACAACATGCATGCAATGAAGTGGGTGAAAGGTATTCTCTCCGGTCTCGGTATCAAGCATCCCACCCTATGCAACTCTATTGTGATAGTCAGTCGCTCTCTCACATTGCCAAAATCTGTCTTTCACGAACGTACGAAACACATTGAAATGGATTTGTCATTTCGTGCGTAATGAAATAATTCATGGTCATCTCAGCCCTCTTATGTGCTACTCGTGTCACATTTCGCAGATACTTTTACTAAGGCCCTGGGGCGTGCAGTTTCATTCTTTGCTTGGCAAGTTAGGCATTCGAAATCTTCATGCTCCAACTTGAGGGGGTAATACGGAATATTGAGAGAATATTAAAAGATTATTACATCGATATATTGGGAGAATATTGCGGCATTATTACAGCGATCCTAATTGATCTAATACGAAATATTGGGAGAATAAGATTATTACACGATATATTGGGAGAATATTGCGGCATTATTACGATATATTAAGAGAATATTCGCATTATTACATCGATCCTAATTGATCTAATATGGAATATTAGGAGAATATTGCGACATTATTACAGCGATATATTGGGAGAATATTGCGGCATTATTACATCGATCCTAATTGATCATTTACGTAATCTTTTATTTGTATAGTTATTATTAGAATAGCAGTATCTGGTTTAGGAGTTTTTGTAGGAGTGATCTTAGCTAGGTGAGTGGTAGAGCTTGTGTATATATGTCTGTTCCTTTTGTAAAATAACAGAGGAAAAATTCATGATTCACTATTTCTTTATGGTATCAAAGCAAGGTTACCCTAGGGTTAAACATACCTGGCGGCGGCTATGACAGGAAAAGAAATAGTGAATCATGAATTTTTCCTGTGTTATTTTACAAAAGGAACAGACATATATACACAAGCTCTACCACTCACCTAGCTAAGATCACTCCTACAAAAACTCCTAAACCAGATACGGCTATTCTAATAATAACTATACAAATAAAAAGATTACATGAAAGGATCAATTAGGATCGATGTAATAATGCCGCAGTAATATTCTCCCAATATATCGATGTAATAATGTTCAATATTCTCCTAATATTCCATATTAGATCAATTAGGATCATGTAATAATGCTGCAATATTCTCCTAATATATCAGTATAATAATGCGCAATATTCTCCCAATATTCCGTATTAGATCAATTAGGATCAATGTAATAATGCTGCAATATTCTCCCAATATATCAGTGTAATAATGCTGCAATATTCTCCCAATATTCCGTATTACCCCCCCTCAAGTTGGAGCATGAAGATTTCGAATGCCTAACTTGCCAAGCAAAGAATGAAACGTGCACGTCCCAGGGCCTTAGTAAAAGTATCTCATGCCGACACGAGCAGTAGGCACATAAAGAAGGTCATGAGATGACCATGAATTATTTCATTACGCACGAAATGAGTGATCCATTTCAATGTGTTTCGTACGTTCGTGAAAGATGGATTTTTGGCAATGTGGAGAGTACTTGACTATCACAATAAAGTTGCATAGGGGGGATGCTTGATGAGACCGGAGAGAATACCTTTCACCCACTTAAGCCGCATGTTGTTTTGGCCATCGAGCGATACTCACCTTCAGAGAGGACCGCGATATCTTGTTTGTTTCTTGGTCTTCCAAGATATAGGAAGCGACCAAAAAATAATCCAACCAGAAGAGACCGTTGAGTAAGAGGACAAGCAAATTTCAATCAAGATCACACCATCCATATAATCTCAGATCGCAGTTTTATCTAAAAAATTCCCTTGCCCTATCCTCCTTTGAGATACCGCACCACTCGCAAGGCAAAGACACCAATGTTCCGCTCGTGGTTGTGCATGAATTGAGAGAGAACATGGACACTATAAGAATTTCAGTGCCGAGTAAAGTAAAGATAAATAAGGCGACCAACAAGTCTGCGATACCTGCCTGGATTGTCAAGAAATTATCCTTTGGCAAGACTGAGATTATGATTTTGCTCTTGAGTTTCCATAGGTTTTGCTCCAAGTAATCCACTTCACTAACAATGTGCGTAGCGTATTTTCTTTGGCAAAGAAAAATCCCAAGAGGTGATCCGCCACTTCCACTCCTAAAAATATTTCAACAATCCCAAATCCTTCATATGGAAGCATTGACTCAAATAATCCTTGAATCGCGTAATAGATGCAGTGTTATTTCCACAAATGATCAAATCATCAACATAAACCAAAACCACAAGTTGCACATCGTTATCAATTAAAGTGAACAAGGAATAATCAACCGGATTGACAAAATCCATATTTCTTGAGAGCGAGGAAAGTTTTGCAAACCGAACGAGGAGCTTGTTTTAATCCATGACTTTCGCATACTTATACACCGTACTGTGGAGCAAAGGCATGAACCGGAGGCAATTTCATGTACACTTCTTCTTGCAATTCACCATGAAAAACGCATTATGCACGTCCATTTGATGAAGTTCCCACCCCCCTTCACAAGAATAGCTAAAACAAACAGTGACCATTTTGGCCACAGGCGCAAATGTTTCTGTGTAGTCCACTCCTTCTACCTGATGGTTTCCAAGAATGACTAAGCGAGCTTTAAACCGCTCTACACTGCCATTGGAGCGATACTTGATCTTGTAAATCCACTTACATCCCAAGGCCCTTTTATTTGCTGGAAGAGGCATGGTCCATGTGTGATTGTCTTCAAGAGCTTGTATTTCATGCTGCATAGCAGATCGCCATCTTTCATCTTTGATTACCGAGAATGTTGTTGGTTCTTTTCGCAATCACCGCAAAGAAGGAACCTCGCGATGTCAAGCGTAAAATTTATCACAACTCACATAATGCGTTATAGGATAGGGTGTATGATTTTTTGTGGAGGAGTGAACAATTGGATGGGCTCATTTGTTGGACAGTATAAGTGACATAATTCTGCAGCTTCACAGAGGGAATCCTATTACGTTTACCGCGACCAAGGGATTCTTCATCATTCAGTTCAGTTTCAGCATCATCATCCTGATATACCTCACTTGATGTTGCAACATCTTGAGTGCTTTCCAATGTACCCCCCCTTACTTCTACAATCCTATCTTCGGTGGTTTCTTCTAAGTGCTCACTCACTGCACTTTCAATGGTAGCCTCATCATTCCTTTCTGCAACATGCTGTGACGAATTGATCAAGGTTTCATCAGCAGAGACAAAAGGAAACTCATTCTCAAAGAAATTAACATCTCTTGATACAAAGTAAGTTTCACTATCTAGATCGAAAAGCTTCCATCCTTTCTTACCATGAGAGTACCCCACAAAAACACACTTTTTACTTCTGCTAGCAAATTTGTCACCCTTCTTACCTTGATTATGAGCATAACATAGACACCCAAAAACTCTTAATTGATTATATGAAGGTGGCTCTCCATTTATCATCTCATACGGAGTTTTTCTGTTCAACAATGGTGTTGGCGTTCTATTTATTAGATATCCAGTTGTCAAGACACATTCTCCCTAAAATGAGATAGGTAGGTTACCTTGAAAGAGAGCACGTGCAACATTAAGGATTGCCTATGTTTTCTTTCAACTCTCCCATTTTGTTGGGGGTTCCTACACATGATGTCCGAAAGACAATCCCACGCTTCTAGAAACCGCATTCTCAAACATGTGAATTCGGCCCATTATCACTTCGAATTATTTTGATTTGTTTTTCATAATTGTCTTTCCACTAAAGCAATGAAATTTAACAATACTTGTGAAATTTCCCTTTATCACGTAAAGAAATAAATCCACACAAAATCGAGAAAATTCATCTACTATAGTCAAAAAATAATAAGCTCCACAAGAAGATGGTGTTTTGTAAGGACCCCATAAATCACAATGAATTAATTCAAAACTACTACTAGCTTTATTATTGCTCAAAGGAAAACTATCCCTAGTTTGCTTTGCCCTCTGACACACATCACATGCTTTATTTCCATTCACACTCCTACCTACATTTGGAATTAATTGAGTGATCTTCATGGAAGGGTGTCCCATACGCTTGTGCCAAAGATCAAACACGGAAAAATCATCAACTTTGAAAGCTTTCTCATGACGAATCCCTAAGAAATAATAGAGCCCATCTCTTCGTTCACCCACTCCAATCGGCGTCCTCGAGTACCTGTCCCCGCACAACACATAAAGAGTTAGTGACCTGCACAATACAATTTGTATCATCTGTCATGGGACACCGATATTAAATTACAATTTAATCCAGCACATATAACACATTGACAAGTTTTAGCCCTCCTTCGAGAGTCACAGCTTCCTTCCTTCGTTGCAAAGGCTTGTTCTCCATGGGGAGTCCCACAGGCATCTTTGCACCACCTTTAGCTCACGGAGGAGACTCAAATCTCCATATATGATTGGAGGCTCCTCGTATCAATAATCCACACCGCATTTTTACCCGTCATTCTTTCGTGGTGCTTCCCTTATGACCGCCGAGGAGATCCACTAGAGTTTGCCATTGCTCGCCGCTCAAACCCGGTAGGCCTCCCTTATCCGCATCCACCGTTGGTAAAATTGTTCCCCATTGGAAGTTTGAGCAAAGATTTGCACGCACATTCGTGCCTCTCCCACGCCTTGATGAGCACCACGTGTTTGGTGTTGTCCTCTCCCTCGACCACTTGTCTTTGGTTCATGGCGTGGTCTTTCTCCCCACCATTCTGGATACCCAATCACCCGAAAGCAATTTGTGGCATCATGTCCCTGCCTGGGTTAAAGTGCCACCAGATTGTAGACTTGTCTTTGCATCTCCATGACCTCTTGCTTTTCCACCGCTTGCACACGGCCGAGGCCAACAACTTCCCTCTTTCCTCCTTGGTTTCGGGAAATTGTCTTCACACGTTCTTCTTGTATCGTAGTAGCGTAAACTCGTTCAATGATGGCACGGTCAAGAGTCGAATATTGGAGCGAGTCGTCCCATACAATACATCATCCAGGCCCATCAAGAATTGATGCACTTTTTCTTCTTCCCTCCGCTTCTCTAACTTCCCTTTGATATCACACTTGCATCCTTCACACACGCATGTCGGTATCTGTTGGTAGTTCGCCAATTCATCCCACAACATTTTCACCTTTCCATAGTAGTTCACCATGGTCATTCCTCCTGCTTGCATTCGGCCTAGTTCCAGCTTCGATTGTTGAATCCTAGGGCCATTCACCACTGAGAATCGTTCCTCGATATCATCCCACGTTCTTTTGCATTTTCCATGTATGAAATAGTGGAACGCAGAGATCCTTCGATGGTGTTCAAAATCCAAGACACCAACATGGATTGCACGGTCCACCAATCCTCCATCTCTGAAGATCCTTCCTTCGGTTGCTTTATGGTGCCATCGACAAATCCCCATTTACGTCGTGCTCGTAGGGAGGTTTTCATAGCCTTGGCCCACTCTTCATAGTTTTCACCCCGCAGGTGTACCTGCGTGATCACACTCCCAGGGTTGTCGCCGGAATTGAGATCATATGGTGATGGTTTCTTCTTCTGAGATTGGTCGTCTCCTCCTTCCATAGAAGATTTTGATCCTTCTTCTTTTCCTGTCATAGCCGCCGCCAGGTATGTTTAACCCTAGGGTAACCTTTCTCTGATACCATAAAGAAATAGTGAATCATGAATTTTTCCTCTGTTATTTTACAAAAGGAACAGACATATATACACAAGCTCTACCACTCCCCTTCCATGAAGATCACTCAATTAATTCCAAATGTAGGTAGGAGTGTGAATGGAAATAAAGCATGTGATGTGTGTCAGAGGGCAAAGCAAACTAGGGATAGTTTTCCTTTGAGCAATAATAAAGCTAGTAGTAGTTTTGAATTAATTCATTGTGATTTATGGGGTCCTTACAAAACACCATCTTCTTGTGGAGCTTATTATTTTTTGACTATAGTAGATGACTTTTCTCGATTTGTGTGGATTTATTTCTTTGCGTGATAAAGGGAAGTTTCACAAGTATTGTTAAATTTCATTGCTTTAGTGGAAAGACAAGATGAAAAACAAATCAAAATAATTGAAGTGATAATGGAACCGAATTCACATGTTTGAGAATGCGCTTTCTAGAGCGTGGGATTGTCTTTCGGACATCATGTGTAGGAACCCCCAACAAAATGGGAGAGTTGAAAGAAAACATAGGCACATCCTTAATGTTGCACGTGCTCGAAATTTCAAGGTAACCTACCTATCTCATTTTGGGGAGAATGTGTCTTTGACAATTTGGATATCTAATAAATAGAACGCCAACACCATTGTTGAACGAAAAAACTCCGTATGAGATGATAAATGGAGAGCCACCTTCATATAATCAATTAAGAGTTTTTGGGTGTCTATGTTATGCTCATAATCAAGGTAAGAAGGGTGACAAATTTGCTAGCAGAAGTAAAAAGTGTGTTTTTGTGGGGTACTCTCATGGTAAGAAAGGATGGAAGCTTTTCGATCTAGATAGTGAAACTTACTTTGTATCAAGAGATGTTAATTTCTTTGAGAATGAGTTTCCTTTTGTCTCTGCTGATGAAACCTTGATCAATTCGTCACAACATGTTGCAGAAAGGAATGATGAGGCTAACATTGAAAGTGCAGTGAGTGAGCACTTAGAAGAAACCACCGAAGATAGGATTGTAAAAGTAAGGGGGGGTACCGAATTGGAAAGCACTCAAGATGTTGCAACATCAAGTAAGGTATATCGGGATGATGATCAAATCGAATCGAATGATGAAGAATCCCTTGGTCGCGGTAAACGTAATAGGATTCCCTCGTGAAGCTGCAGAATTATGTCACTTATCTTTGTCCAACAAATGAGCCCATCCAATTGTTCACTCCTCCACAAAGAAAAATCGTGCACGCCCTATCCTATAACGCATTATGTGAGTTGTGATAAATTTTTTGCCCAGCATCGCAGGTTCCTTGTTGCAGTGATTGCAGAAACAGAACCAACAACATTCTCAGCGGCAGTCAAAGATGAAAGATGGCGATCTGCTATGCAGATGAAATACAAGCTCTTGAAGACAATCACACATGGACCATGTGCCCTCTTCCAGCAAATAAAAGGGCCTTGGGATGTAAGTGGATTTACAAGATCAAGTATCGCTCCAATGGCAGTGTAGAGCGGTTTAAAGCTCGCTTAGTCATTCTTGGAAACCATCAGGTAGAAGGAGTGGACTACACAGAAACATTTGCGCCTGTGGCCAAAATGGTCACTGTTCGAATTGTTTTAGCTATTGCTGCAGCGAAGGGGTGGGAACTTCATCAAATGGACGTGCATAATGCGTTTCTTCATGGTGAATTGCAAGAAGAAGTGTACATGAAATTGCCTCCCGGATTTCGCCTTTGCTCCACCAGTACGGTGTGCAAGCTGCGAAAGTCACTGTATGAATTAAAACAAGCTCCTCGTTCTTTGGTTTGCAAAACTTTCCTCGGCTCTCAAGAAATATGGATTTTGTCAATCCGGTTCAGATTATTCCTTGTTCACTTTAATTGATAACGATGTGCAACTTGTGGTTTTGGTTTATGTTGATGATTTGATCATTTGTGGAAATAAGCGCGATTTAAGGATTATTTGAGTCAATGCTTCCATATGAAGGATTTGGGATTGTTGAAATATTTTTTAGGAGTGGAAGTGGCCAGATCACCTACTGGGATTTTTCTTTGCCAAAGAAAATACGCTCTGCACATTGTTAGTGAAGCTGGATTACTTGGAGCAAAACCTATGGAAACTCCGCTAGAGCAAAATCATAATCTCAGTCTTGCCAAAGGACAATTTCTTGACAATCCAGACAGGTATCGCAGACTTGTTGGTCGCCTTATTTATCTTTACTTTACTCGGCCTGAGCTGTCCTATAGTGTCCATGTTCTCTCTCAATTCATGCAACAACCACGAGCAGAACATTGGTGTCTTTGCCTTGCGAGTGGTGCGGTATCTCAAAGGGATGCTTAGGGCAAGGAATTTTTTAGATAAAGCCTGCGATCCGAGATTATATGGATGGTGTGATCTTGATTGGGTGCTTGTCCTCTTACTCAACGGTCTCTTCTTGGTTGGATTATTTTTTGGGTCGCTCTCCTATATCTTGGAAGACCAAGAAGCAACAAACTTGAGATCGCGGTCCTCTCATTGCCGAGTATCGCTCGATGGCCAAAACAACATGCGAACCGAAGTGGGTGAAAGGTATTCTCTCCGGTCTCGGATCAAGCATCCCACCCCTATGCAACTCTATTGTGATAGTCAAGTCGCTCTCCACATTGCCAAAAATCCTGTCTTTCACGAACGCACGAAACACATTGAAATGGATCTGTCATTTCGTGCGTAATGAAATAATTCATGGTCATCTCCAGCCCTCTTATGTGCCTACTCGTGTCCATTCCATGCAGATACTTTTACTAAGGCCCTGGGACGTGCACCGTTTCATTCTTTGCTTGGCAAGTTAGGCATTCGAAATCTTCATGCTCCAACTTGAGGGGGGGTAATACGGAATATTGGGAGAATATTGCAGCATTATTACACTGATATATTGGGAGAATATTGCAGCATTATTACACTGATCCTAATTGATCTAATACGGAATATTGGGAGAATATTGCAGCATTATTACACTGATATATTAGGAGAATATTGCAGCATTATTACACTGATCCTAATTGATCTAATATGGAATATTAGGAGAATATTGCAGCATTATTACACTGATATATTGGGAGAATATTACAAGATTATTATATTGATCCTAATTGATCTTTTCTGTAATCTTTTTATTTGTATAGTTATTATTAGAATAGCCGTATCTGGTTTAGGAGTTTTTGTAGGAGTGATCTTAGTTAGGTGAGTGGTAGAGCTTGTGTATATATGTCTGTTCCTTTTGTAAAATAACAGAGGAAAAATTCATGATTCACTATTTCTTTATACTGACTATTGAAAACACAAAATATTAATTTATATTAGCATAAAATTTCAGCTTTTTCTTATATATGATTCACAAAACTTGTAGTGCATCAATTACTTGTATAAAATAAGGCAATAAAATCATTAAATCTAGACTATGCTTAATCATTGAAATAAGTCACTAGTCATTCGATCTTTAAAAAAAAATACTACTTAATTAATTTAATTTGTGCTTCTTTACTTAACATTCTTTTAGTTATAATATGTATCGTAGAGAGTTAAGAACATTATATAAGGAAACACAGAAGAGAATACCTAATTCGTTTGTCTTTAAAGTCATTGTTAATAAAGAAATTACCTTTTTCAATAAGTTTGAATTTTTCTATTGTATGTTATTTCACTCCTACCATTGATAAAAGAAGATTCGGATACAGTCATCATTAAGAATAAGTGATTTGCAAATTTTAGCATGAAAGTAAAGAACCTGTTAACTGGCTTGTGACTTTCTACAATTAGCTATGCAAGACTGCAAAAGGATACAATCGTATGTTTGTACTTAGTACATATGAGACTACATAAGTAAGAAATATCATTTTCTTCCATCTATATATAATAATATAAAATAGTTGGGGGGTAAAAATAAAACAACGAAAATTTTTAAAATCTAGATTTAAATTGAGCATGAATGTCTGAATATTATTCATGTTATTTGGGATCCACTAACAATCCATATCCATAGCCAAACGTTAGCATCCCTAGCGACAATCCACTTTTTCTAAACAAGCAAATGGAAAATGAAACATGTGAATTGAAATGGTAGAGGTTCGACAAAATTTGTCAAGTGCAACAAAGCAGGCCCATTTTTCAATCAAGTGCATGTTGGAATGAAATTGTCACTAGATGCCCTGCTCAAGCATTGCTCGGACCCTCATTGGAAGACCATAAAGCCGGATAAACCCAGCAGCATCAGCTTGATCATATATCTGGCCACTCTCAAATGATGAAATGTCTTGCCTATACAGGCTAAAGGGGCTCTTCCGACCGGTTACAGTAACAGAACCTTTGTACAATTTCAGAGTCACCGATCCTGTTGTGGTCTTTGTGATCTTCAGCATAAAGGCATCCATAGACTCACGAAGCGGATCAAACCATCTGCCAGCATACACTAACTCTGCATATTTAAGGGCTAATGAATCTTTGACTTGTATCGTTTCTCGATCGAGTGTCAAAGACTCCAACTCGCGTGCTGCAGTGAACAGGATGGTTCCACCAGGAGTTTCATAAACTCCACGGCTCTTCATACCTACAAGCCGATTCTCAACCATGTCGATTCGGCCAATTCCATGCCTTCCACCAATCTCATTGAGCTCAGCAAGTAAAGACGCTGGTGAAAGCTTCTTCCCATTGACTGAAACAGGAAGCCCTGACTCTATCCCAATTTCGACATATCTGCAAGGCATAAATGCATGCTTTTAAAAATGTAAAAGTACAACATTTTTAAAAGCACGACAGAAAGTTGAGGCTATAGAGTCAAATCACAAGAAGGAAGCTTACTCTGCTTGATCTGGAGCATCCTCCGGGTCTACAGACATCATGTACATATCCTTTTTAGGCTCATTAGCTGGGTCTTCTAAAATATCACCCTTCAGTATCACAGATTGCATATATCAAAGAAACAGCAACATGTCATTTCCAGAATATAGTTTTTGGAGCTACACTACATAAAGCATAACCCTAGATCAAACTGAAGATTTACACTTCTAGCAACTTTTGACAATACAGCATAGAAATGATGTTGTGCATTCAATTTGATGATTCGCATGCTCTAGACAAATAACCAAATTATAGGATTCATTGAAATATTTTAAAAATGTTTCATTCTTTTAGAAAGAAATTAAGAAAATAGTACACCGAAAAGGCATACATAAATAGTCAAAGAGAGTAATATCCAATCCTGGAATGATTATCCCTGTGGGAGTACTTACAATAAGATGAGTTTAATAGTGAGCCATGCACTGTTAGATCATCTAAAAGAAATAGGAATATAGTCTTGATTTCAGGTGCCAACATGATACACCTCAGTTATCAACATATAGTAAACTGCAGAGTTTCAAATTTTGATCTTCTCATGTTACATGACTATCATGGTAGGAGATAGTGCTTTGTTCTCTGTCGCCCCTCTTGATGGTTATGTAACATATGAGGATCCAAATCCATTACTTTGAAAAGACCATCAAACTTGTGACCTTAAAAGTTTTTAATGAAAGCTTAGACAGTTAGACCCAAAAAATGACCATCATTAGAAATAGCTAACTTCAACTCTATAACTAGCGCCAGAATGAACAGAACTGCAAAACATACCTCATGGCTAAGGTGCCAGAGGTTCCTATCCCTGCTATATATGGATTTCTTTGTCACAGGAACAGGTACATTATGCTTTTTAGCATACTCAATAGCATCTTCTCTCCCTGAAATATCCCACTCCCTCCATGGAGCCACAACGTTTAGCTTGGGGTTCAGAGCAAAGAAAGTGAGCTCAAACCGAACCTAAATGATTATATATAAATGTGTCAGAAGAAAATAATTGATATGATGTAGTGTAGTTAGCATAATAGTAAGACATGCCTGATCATTTCCTTTTCCTGTACACCCATGGGAAACAGCATCAGCTCCTACTTCTTTGGCAACATCGACCATGGCCTATTAGTAGGTAGGTATCAATATATGTTTATATATTAGGAAAAAAAAAAGTATGTTCCACAATCATTGTCATTATGATTCTTTTTCAATATAACAAGGGTGGATACTGCACTAGGAACTAACAGAAGAAATGCTTTGTCAAGAGAGATGAAGTATCGAACTTCAAGCAGAAGTACCTTTGCAATAACAGGGCGGGCCATTGAGGTCCCAAGCAAATACTTCCTCTCATAAACTGCACCGGCACGCAGGCAAGGGAATATATAATCTCTAACAAATTCCTCCTTCAAGTCCTTTACCACTAATTGAGAGGCCCCACTGGCTTTGGCTTTCTCTTCTAAACCTTCCAATTCTTTTATACCCTATGGAATTTAGATTTGTTATCGGACATGCAGCATATAAACAATAAATTGGGTATAGTAAATTCCCCTAGTCAGAAGTTTACAATCTTAAAACACCTTTTTCAATAACACAAGTTACACAACAATAATCTTGATTATAGAAAGTGAATTCTAAAAGTCATAACATACTTGGCCAACATCAGCAGTGAAGCAAACGACATCACAACCATAATTCTCTCTGCAATGCCAAAGTCATTAAATAAGAGAATATAATAAGAACACAATTATACAACAATAGGTAAATTGATAACGTTATCTACTGTTCAATATCCCAGATCACATTCTAAATTCCTTAAAAAGTAAGAATTGCCAATGTTTGCCCCCATGCTTTATTGTAAAACTCAAACTTTTTGAGTTTAAAACTCGTCAGACAATCTATACAATCTCGAAAAGGTCTATGATCTCTATTTACACATCTATTCATATGAAGCACGGGTACTTCATAATGTCTATCATACCCGTGTCGGATACGGGTATCAGATACTCAGATACTTGATAAATATTAATTTAATTTTTAAACAAAAGTTGTATCCCCGTACCATACCAGTGTCATATCCGATACTCTTACCCTTCCGTGCATCATTAATTCAAAAAATTAAATAATATTTTTAAAGAGAAACCAGTAATTCAAAAATAAAAAATAAAAATCATCCCTGCGTATTTGTTATTCAGAAATAGAATATATAAGAAGGGAGAGGAAAAAAATCCTATATTGCAAACATACGACACTAGTCTAGTAGAAAAACTGAAAAGAACAAAGCAACATCTATACCTCAGCCATGGGACAATGACTGATGTGTCTAAGCCACCACTGTAAGCCAGAACGACCTTATTTAATTTTCCACGTAGGCCGCTACCCTTCTTGGCTTCAGAAATTTCTGTCTCTGTATCACTGCGCATCACTGCTTTTATAACTGCATGTCAAGAGAGCTACATTAGCATTACAGGCATTAAACTTAATATCAAACAGCACCAAAAGAATATATCAAGTGGTGAACATACAATATGCCTCCAATGAACTCATGCATTTTCAACATAAACCATCCATATCCTAATAAGCCACATATAACCCCTTCAGAAACTTATTTGTCTATTGCTTTTATGACAAAATTTTGTTAATGAATGCTGATTTTCAAAATACAAGTGAAAATGTATGAGTCAATTCCAACAGATGAAGAATTATATACAGTAGGAAATACTACATGTTAATAACTAATAAGGTCTTAATAGAAAGATTCAACTATCGAGAACAATAGGAAGTACTACATGTTAATGACTAATGCTGTCTTAATTTAAAGATCCACCATTATTCAGAATGTGTTTACCCCATGTCGATCCGGAAATGAAAAAGTGCTCAGGCAACCGCATTGTGTCAGTTTACCTCAAAGATAAATGCGGATCTTGTACTTAAGTACTTAACCCAAGATGAAAAATTAACTAGGAAAAGCTCTTTATGTTGACTTTATAAATCAAGTCAATAAAGGTAATGCCATCCATGTACAGTTTCCCAAGGGTGGGAAGGAGGGTGAACCTGAGACTAAATAATCTCACCTTGAAGTTTACTGGCACCAACACTTGTTCTTGGGCCCAACTACATACAGTACAGAAGTCCAGAATAAGACCATCAGAGCACCCACCAAAACACACAGATATAATCAATAAAAAAAAAGGCTCAAAGTATGGAGATATGTTTGTAAACTTCAAAATTTTAAAGATCACTTCTTTGAATGATGATGGCTTTGCCTTCCAGAACTGGTGATGCAGAAGCTGCTCTGCAAATAGAAATAATTGCAAACAGTAAGTGTATGTTTGGATGAACCCAGGACAGTGAAGAAATCAAGGGACAAAAAAAAAAGAAGAGAAGAAGGTATTAAACATAATGATTTCCCTTTGTTTGGTTGGGTGTTTTGTTTAAAATCCTACAAAATTGGGAAAACTTTAAAATGACAATAAAAGTGAATGAAGGGGAAGTGTGTGTCCTCTAACTCTAACCAGCAGCATAAGCACGATGCCATGAATAAATTGTTGCATTCAAAAGTCGGGGTTTTTCAATTTCCACTTCACTCAATTGTCATCATTGAAGGTCAAGAAGTAATAATTTTTCAACCGAGTGAGAAGGAAATTGAGAAAGGAAAGAGAAACTGTAAAGGAGGGGACCTGTTCTGTGTAGGGAAGGAGAAGTACATGCTGCAGGAGCAGGAAATGCCTTCAACTGGGCCATTGTTAATGCTGCAGCAGCAAGTACAAGTTGTGAGCTGTGATGTTACTCGGGTTTTTCTTAAGGACGGTCACGGGTAGGGTTGTAAATCAACTAGCGGTTTGCATTCTTATTCTTATGTACTACTGTTACAGTTGTGGGACTGCAAGAATCTCTCTGCTTGTGCTCTGGTCCTTGCCAACACTTATTCCCTCAAAATTTGACCCACATAAAATTTTAATTTATTATTTTATTTAATAAAGTTTCGCTTGGTAACTAAAAAATGTTATGATTTATCCACCCTGTTAACTTTTTTTTAAGGTAGAATTTAACATTCAAATCCATCCGTATATTATTAGAAGTATCATGTGTATTGGATGAGTTTTTTTTTAAATTTAGATAAAATATGAAAATATACTTAATTTATTTATTTATTTAGATAAAATATAAATAAATATAATTTGAAAGAAAAAATATTTAAAAATAAGATATGTATAAATAATTAAGAAGATAATTTGAATTTGAAATTCAAAAAAAAAAAAAAGTTTAAGACTTGAGAATGATAGAGAAAGAATAGCTTAAGATATTTAAGTCACTCAAAAATGTAATTTCATTTGTTATATTGAGTTAAATTATAAATGATGGGTTAAATAATGAATGAGAGTATTATATCTTGAGATTAGTGAAATTTGAATAGTATTCTTTTTATTGTATGGTCACATCTATTTTTTATATAACTGTTATGTATTTTTATCCTCTCATATATGCTTTCATTTGAAGAAGAAATTTATTCTCCATAATTTATCTTTAATTATCTTCTTAATTTTATCTCCCCAATCAACCAAATTTTTTTCCTTAATTATATTCAATCAAATTTTAAATTCTTTTCTTTGATTCCAAATTATGTTAAAATTTTATTTATTTATTTATCTTTTTTATTATTTTAAAATAAAATATTAATATTTTAATGAGTTTAAATTCATAACATCCTAGTCAATTCGAATTTTTTGTTAAAAAATTAAAAACAAAAAATAATAAAGATTATTTGAATCATATTTTTGTATTTATATATCTTTAAATAGATAATAAAATGTATTTATAATATTATCCTTTTCATATTACAATCTTATCATTTTATATTTATTTTTAAATCTTTAAATGAATAATAAAATATATTTACAATTTTATCCTCTTTTATATTTATTTTTATATTTTTAAATGAGTAATTAATTAGAGTAGTTTTGGAAAAACAAAAATTGTGCATCAAAATAAAAAATCTCCTTTATATAATAGTATAGATATATATAATATACTAAAAATTAAGTCTCTAAAATATATTCTAAATACACATAAAAACTTTAAAAAAAAATCTTGTGTATTAGACTGCTACTAACTTGTGAACTAAATTACATTAATTGAAGAGTGAATTGCGCATAAAATAACATTGAAGAGAGTATTTTGAAACGTGCACAATTCAAAGCTGGCAATTGCATGTTTTAACTTCGACTTCTATTTTAACGTTAATAATACTCCAGATTTGCGTTTCATTGGTCTGTACTATGACCCTGAATATTTCATAACTGAAAACTGTTATGCCAATTTATTATTTTTTGCGTTATTTGCCACTCCTGATTTTACTTATTTATTTGTTTTGAAGTTTTGCAAGTTGACACCATTTGATCTGTTTGAATCCTGAAATATGAATACAGGTTTTGTCTTGACAAATTCTATGCCAAGATTATGTACAAAACAGCCCACGATAATATGCAAGATGGGCGAGCCCTTTTGTTTTTCTGCAACAAAAATAAAAATAAATAAATAAACTCTATTTTATGGATACTCTCCGGAAAATATCAATTTAGAATATTCATCTATTTTCCCATCACTTCCCTGGGCCCTGACACTCCTCCTCGTTTGCCATAAATCTATGATACGGTAGTTGCCAAGCTCTGAATATACGAGTTTCCACACAGCATATCATATGGTATAAGTTGTGATAACCAATGACTAACCAAGAACCATTCTTTTAAATCTCAGTGAGCCTAGGAAACAGAACAGCAGCTGCTACATGATCTTACTTTTTCTGTAACAAAACCGAGTGTATTTTCAATTTCCCATCCTTTGAAGTTAATAGATCCAATAGCTATCTGATTTATCTCATCTTAATTTTGTTATTAGACTTCCACAGTCTTCCACGTAGAAAATATCTATCTGAAATTCATTCCATAAAAATATAAAATATATATTACCTATTGTCATCTGTTATCCCTTAATGCCAAATCAACTTCAAAGCTAGTGCAGAATCTTCAGCATTTCATATACAAACTTGTCTAAATAGACGGGGCAGAAGCTGGACAACTACTCCTGAAACACGTCTTGAAGCATAAACAAGCTTAACCAAAGGTCTGACTACTGATTTTAGAGGTAAACAGGGTGGGAAAATCCTTATATTTAATATGCAATACAAAGAAAAGTTCAAATTTAAGACCCTTATCTTAAAAATGATTAAGCTAAGGTTTCTGGTTTTCCTCCTCCTGTACAAGACTCTGAATTTTGAGCTTTTTTCTACTAGTTTTTTGAAAGTTGATTCTGTTTGGACAAAACAATCTGCGCTGTATCAAGTCCAACAGTTGTGACTGCAACTGCTTGTTTATCGCCATGACATGCTTTGCCATCTTTGTTGCCCATATACGATTCTCCATACCTGTTTCCACTTTCATTTGTATGGTCATTGCCATAGGCATATCTGCTTTCTGCCCAAAAAAAGAACAATGAAAAATAGCGTATTTGCATCTGCTCAGAACATGCATATAGAGCCAAACAAGTTACAACAATTTACAGTAATCTCCAGTTTGAGTTGCCTTTATCTCCAACCATACAAATGTACAGTTATACATATTCTGATTTTCTTTTCTTTCTTTTCTTTTATTTTCTTGGGATTTGGGGGCGGGGGGGCGCACTATTGTAAGGGACCATGCAAACATCCACCTTGACTAGTTGTTCATGTGTAAGCTGTAAGAGCATAATTCTATGCATCACGTCAAATTATTATACTGTATGTGTTAATAAATGGATGCTATTTAAGGCAAGGGGAAAAACCTGTGAACCAGACATGTCCTGTCTCAATAAACCAGTACTTCGTAAATCAATGGAAGTCTGATTTTCTTTGTAGAGGCGACATAAGGAAAGGAGAGTGGTAGTTCCCTTGGATGAGTTGATCAGCTGAGGATACTTGTCAAGTGGAGAAACAATATACTGATTGGAGACTCTCCTATGGTTTGATGTAGACAGCACTGAGGACCGCTTAACTACCGCCAGATTTGTTACTTTCCCTGCTATTAATAAAACAATCAACGTTGCTAATGTATGCCTTTGTAACTTTGTCTGAAACATTGATCATCACTTTTATGGGCATTTACAAACTGACATCCGTGTAAATGCATGCTGGATGATCTTCAAATTTCTTTTAAGCCAATGAGTTGAACATTTTGCCACAAGAAACAGTTTATACATACCCAAATGAATGCCAACTTCCTTTGCCATAAAAGGGGGAAGAACAATAACATAACTGGACAGGTTATTTTACCTTTTTGAAGATTGAACCTTCGAATGATTGCCCTGCTGAAGACATCCCAGATGCAGATTGTGCAGTCTTCAGAGGCAGATATTAGGCCTGCCTGACTGGAGGTCAAGGCAGTAATGGCTCCACTGCATGATTGACAAAAGTTTAAGCTGATTATACTCAACCTCATTATATGAACTTAACTCACATTTAGGTTGGAGACTATGATCAAAATTTGATCACTCAAAGCAAGTCGCATCTCTTTGTGTGTGTTTCACTTTACCATTAAACTTAAACGGGTTGGTTTTAAAACGAGGCATTTGAAACTTTCGAACACATACATCCAATTTAGTAGTGGTAGAATTAGCTTTGGACAAAATATCTTGGAATTTACATATGTTTGAGAAATAATTATGCAGTAATAACTCATGAAAAACTGGAAGTTAAACAAATGAGTGTTTTTGTTTTTACTTTATACACATTTTCTAACCATACATGCTAAGATGAAATTATATCCTCAATAAATATTGAAAAATGAGAAGCTTTAAGCACCATATATTACTTGTGTCCTTTCAATTCATGTGGTTGGTCTACTGTGATAATGGAAGGACCTTCTTCCAGACCAATATCAAGCTTGTTGACAATTATCGTTCCATTTACTGTTCCGTAAAACAAGAGCCCTTCTCCTTGGTGAAGGGTGATGGAAGTTATTGGCAAAGGATGAACTTGAGTTTGCATAAGCCTTCCTGAGATGAAGTCCCAAACCTATGACAACCGGAATATACCATCTTAATATAAAACAATCTCATGAAAATCTTACAGTTTGAAGGAGTAAGAATCGTAATGCATAGTTTCATCACCTTGCATGTGCCATCAAGAGAGCTTGATACCAAAACTGAGAAGTAACTGCCAGGTATAGTTAAAAGACCTGTTATGGAGGACATGTGCCCTGACAAACAATGTAATAAAGAAGGCGAGCTTCCTGTTTCTTCCACATCTAACAGACTTCCATCAAATTGAATAGAATAAATGCATCAATATCAAGGTGCTTAATATCTATTTTATTGCATTTTTTCTTGAGGCCAAAAGTTGTCCAGGGAAAGCAAATTCAGTCTTTACCTAATCATGGACCAAACACAGATCATACCATCATCTGAACCAGAAATGAGAAGAGAATTGTCATCTGAAAACAGCATGCAGTTCAGAGATTTATTATGAGCTCTCCAAGTCTGCAGCAATTTTCCACTGGTCACCTACAAGTCACCATAAACAACATCAGAATTTCACCAAATACAAGTTTTCATCTAAATATCACATTCAAGCTTATACCCGTGGGTTTTAGCACTAAAACTTGGCAAACTTCAATCAATTTAAGCCAGAATTAATATATGGGTATTGTACCAAAATATATATATATGGACAATATGCATATGAATACAAACATGGACTGATGAACTGAAAGTGACAAATTGAGGAAACGGGTTTTTAACTTCTATGTATAGACAGCAAACATTTTTAGACAAAATAAATAATTTAAAGTGTTCTTACGTACATCCCAGAGATAAGCATTTCCAGACAAAGCTCCTCCCACAAGATATATGCCATCTTTTGTGCAAGAAAGTGGCCCAATGGCCTCCACTGTGTAATTCAAAAGTGGTTGTTGAGGCTGAAACAAGAACATATAAGTAACAATGGAATTTTCTGTAGAAAAAAAAATTATAATTTAGAAGGCAGGATAATAAGATACTTCCATCGAAGTTATTGAATTGCCATGGCGTGGCAATCATTACTACTAAGTAGTAAGCAGTAAACACCACTACTGTTTGCCAATAATTACCTTATTCTACAAGGCAATATTTGCTAATAAACCATATCATTATATCAACTGGTAGGTCTAGTCATCATACAACAGCAAGACCATGAATTAAATCCTAAACATGTACTTTTTCATTGTAACGAATCATATCATGGTGATATATCACACAAGGATCATTATTTTTATAAGGGCAAAAATCACCCTGGCCCTTGTAAGAAGGCAGGCTTCCTTGCCAAATGCTAGGCATCCTTATCATCAATCAATACATGGCATAGTTACAAGATTTTCTGAGCAATCATGCCAACTGCCTACCAATGCCTAGGTACCGAGTACTGCATACCAACCATGGTACTTTGCAGTATAAAGAAAGCCTAATAATTATATGGCAAGAAGTAACAAACCGCATACCGGTATCCATACCGCATACTAGAGAGTACTGCGAACCTGGTAGCTATGATAGAGGGCTCACATCAGTGAAAATAATTTGATACATTTTTTTTTTCCAGGTTCCTTTCAATGGTGCTAATTGAAGCAAACTGCTTTTGGCCAAAAAAATAAATAAATTCAGCCTATTTAAACATTCTCATTACCTACTTTTAGAAAATATAAGCATATGGATCATAATCAAGATAAACAACTAAAATTATTCACTATATCACAAACAACCAACTGATTTATTTGTGACCATAATAGTACAGATTGAAAAAACTATATCAATTTCTGAAAAATATATGTATAGTTTCAAAATTTTCAAACCTAGCTATATAGTGACTGAAAATAAATTGCAAATGAAAACAAACACTAAATTAAACTAAGAGAGTTGAGCTGATGACGGTTTTGGATTTCGTAAAAACATTTAGATTTTTTACTTTCATGATCAAATGGTCTGGATGTTCTATGATGCAGCAAAATTCATTATTTTCAAGGTGACTTAAGAGCACAAACAAGTTGAGAAAAATCAATATGGAAAAATGTGATACGTTTCATAAATTTCTACACAAGACTTTTGACTTCCATTCCTATTTTAATTAGAGTTGACTATGTAGGCACCTATCAAGGATAAATTTGGGTAATTATGTTTATTTCCTATTTAATGTTTTGAAAACCGGACAAAAACTTCTACATAAAACTTCCATTCCTGTTTTAATTCAAGTTGACTATGTAGGCACTTATCAAGGATAAATTAGGGTAATTGCGTTTAATGCCTATTTAATGTTTTAAAAACTGAACAAATCGTTAAATCAATAAGGAAAAAGGTTGAAGGTTTTGAAATGTAACTGAGGTAAATCAGAGTAATGTATCATGTATTTACCTGTTGGCCCACTACAATTATCAATGCATCACATCAAGTGCACGAGATATCATTATTCTGTGCGGAAACGTTTTCAATGCTCCCAAAAGACTTGGGAGCATAGATGCTCCCATGAAATTACCTTCTATCACCCATTTGTTTAACTTTTTTTTTCAATTTTAGATATTTACTAAAAGTTCAGTCTATTATTTATTTTTAATCCCCTATCTCTTCTTCTTTTTCATTTTAGACCTTAAAACAAAAAGGAAAATGATATTTATCACATCATTTTCCTAATCACATTACTGTTCACACCATTATTTAATAATTGTGATTAAGTGAGAGAAAGTGATAAGAAAAAAATAATGTAATCAATGGTATAGGGAGTAGTATAAAAAATAATATGAGAAAAAAATAATGTAAGAAAATCATGGTTGAAACAAAAATACCTCTCTCATCTTCGTTTCTCTCCACTCTCTCATCTGATCGGACAACGGCGGGTGGTGGGTCATGGTTGGGTGGTAGTTCAGTAGCCAGTGGGTTTCAGGCAGCAAAGCAGAGGTTGTGGCAAGTTGTAGATCTAGGTTGCTGGGTTAGTTTCGATGGGGTGGTGTAGGCGGTGACTAGTTTGCGGAGGAGAATGCAGTGCATCGCCGTCATTGTCTAAGAGGCTAAAGGCCTCCTTGAACTCAGAGATATGTTCGTCGATGAGCTGATCAACCATAGGAGGAAGATGACGGTGGCAAAGCTCCGAGATATTGTGGTGGTGAGGAAGATGACCGCGAGGTTGCTGTGGTGGCTCTGGCCGATGGTGGAGCTCCGACATATGTTGGGGTTTGAGATGGGTGCTCCATGGAGGTTGGATTTTTGCTAGTTCGATTAGGGATTTGGGTGGTGGTGAGCAGCGAAGGATGACGACTGGCGGTAGGTTCCAGCGAGGTTCATGATTACTGGGTTCGAGGTGGATGGAATTGACAGCGGCGGACATGGTGGGAAAAGGGGCTCCGGTGATTGGGATTCATGCGGCAGAGATCTAGTGGGTTGGAGAACTAAGTTTTTAGAGACTTTTACACAATTTAAGTTTTTATTAAGACTGGGTTTGTAAATAATTTCTTTTATTCACTAATTTATTTAACAGATAGCTGGTAATAATTCTTAACCATTGATGTATTTGTCAACATTATCAATGAAAATTAATAATAAAAAAACATGAAACATTCATGCACAAAACTTGGTTAGTAGTATTATAAACGGCTCCTATTTTTGCAAGATATTCATGGTAAATAATATTTTTCTTTTAAGTATGATATTCTCACATTACGATGATATGCAACTCTAGGAAGTATAGAAAGAAATGGGTAAGCAGCACTTACTGTTATTAAATGCTTTCTCTATGCTTATTCTCCCTCTCCATCTCCGTCTCCTTCCCCCCCTCTCTCCCCATCTGTTTTTGACAAATTTAGTATATACAAGTTATACAGATTAAGTCAATGAAAAAATGACACATCATTATTGCTTATTACTCTACCATGGTTAACTATTGCTTATTAATGATGTGTCGGTTTTTTATTGACTTAATTTACACAAGTTAATTTCTCCATCAAATCTCAATACCGATGGGCCTCTAAAGTATGTTCTCTTCATCCTCTCCATTCTATCTACTTATCCTCAATAACCCTCCTATTCCCTGCCGATCCCGTCAAGATTACTTTGCCCAACAACAATGTCAAGGAAGGCAAGAAGTGGATCACTACTCCCCTGTATGTTGCCAACAAGATTTCCATGAATTTGGCTGCCAAAGCCTTCATTGCCAGGGTTAAGGGGATTCTTGGGGACATGATGCTGCCTTCTTTCATTCTTCGTTAGCAATCTAGTATCCATGCCAGATATTAATGGTTCAACCATGTGAATCGTGTTTAGTTCCCATGGTTTTGACTTGTTTGCAACCAAAAATACTTCTAAGCTTAAGGCTTTGAATGCTCAACCCCTCAAAGTGGCCATCTTTGGAGGTCCCAACCCCCTTGAAGCAGTAACCACTGATAAGAAAGTCAAGAGAGTGGCTTTTAACAAATCCATAGTTTGTTGTCTATTTGCTTATCTTTCATCAAAATTTAAATTGTTGATTTTTTACATAATTGTTAACAACCATGTGCTCTACTCACTAAAATGTATTCTGCACTTTAGAAATCTCGATCCCCAATCCAACCCACCATTGTACACCACATAAGTGTATTTGCATAATTTTCAAAACTTTGGACAAATAAAGAAAGCATTTACGGTTTACGGTTACCTATTTGTAGCACGGGGCATGAAGTACACGTGAACAAGGGCCCTAGGGGAGCCAATGAGAAGGAAAAACATGCAGCTTGGATAACATTCCAGAATCAAAATCAAATTAAAACAAACCCCATTGGGAGTTTCATATGGTAAAAACGTTACCTTGTTCAAGGCCCAGACAACGATGGATCCACCGCCTACAGACCCGTGTTTGTTCATTTGCGATGCCACGAGGAACCGGTTCCTTAAGCACAACAAACCGAAAGGAGGTGAAGCACAGGTTGGTATGTGAAGCAGGTTGTCTCCAGTGTCCATGTCCCATATGGTCACCCCAATTTTCATGCTCTTGTCACTGCACGCCACCAGAGCCTCTCCTTCTCTTACCATCTCTCTGTGGCTGTTGTGCACATGGAACACTGAACTGAACAGAGATGAGATGCGAGACCCTTTTTGTTTCTTCTTCTTTCATAAGATTGAATTGAATGACGCATGAATCAATTCCTGAAAACGACAAAGGTGGTTCAGAAATGATTATTATTATTATTATTTGTAACTTTTGGTTCGGAAGCTTCTTATGGCATTTGGCCACTGCTACACAGAGGATTGGTTCTTTTGGCATGTGTTGCTCATGCAGATATGCTGATGGTGCATGTGCAGCCCAGGTGTTGCAATACGCTTGAAAACACGTAGCTTGTGAAGTGTGAGTCAATGGAATGCAGTCTGAGTTGGAGGGAACTGTGAAGTGCATGTTTCGTGCTTAGTAGAGTGCATAAGATATGGTTTGGGTTTGACCTGAATTTGACCAAATCTGGTCATGTTCTAGCTCTGGTTGGGTTAGGCTAAAACTGGGCCGTTATACTGCCTAACCATAAATAAATGTAGTTTTCAATATAGTAATAAAATTTGAATAAAGAAATGGAAAATTATATTTCTAATAAAGACCCTAACTCATCCCTCTACTCTACATATTAATCATTTCATACATATATTAATCAAATTTATATTATCATATTATTTTTATGTTATTAAAATGACTATCATTCATTACACAAACATTATTCACTTTTTTCTACATGAATTTTCAAATTTGACAATGAAAGCAATTCAACAAAATATATAATTGCTGGATCAAAATGATGATTTATAAAATTAAGAAGAAAATCACAATAAGATTTATACAAAACATTGGATCATGCATTAAGGTTCTAAAATGTAAATGATATATAAAAATAATTTTATATATATACAAAGTACATGATAAGTAAAAACGAGACAAGTAGTATTAAAGAATACCTCTTCTTATTATCAACCTTTATTTACCAAAAAAAATGGGACAAACAAAAAATGCTCACGTTAATACGAATTACTAATATATAAAAGGCTCCACTTGCAAACTTTATATAACTAAATGAATTGACCCAATAAATGCTTTAAATTTTGACAAAAGTAACCAAATAACAATAATAATGATTTGATCGAGTTTTTATTTATTATTCTCACTAACTTGGTCAAACAATGATAACTGTTTTATAGTCTAATTCAAACTAGTTAATCAACTGGTCCACGATATACATTTGTTTATTTATAAAATAGTTTGAATGACTACAAAGACTGTGGGAGTTTTCAATGAGTATTCCATATTATCTATTCTTATTACAAATAATATATACATTTTTTTTATATTTTTTTAAATATTATTTATTATATTTATTTATTTTTATTATTTTTTCTTATTTAATCACATTCATTCAAAATAAATATATAAAAAATTGTAAAAAAAATAATGTATTAACGTCATTTTTCATTTCATACGGCGGCATCAAAGTTTTAAATGTGTTGACCCTTCACATAGAAAGAAGGGTAGTTCAATCTCAAATAAGCATTGGATCGGAGTCATTTTACTGTTTAGTTGCAAGTTTAATAAAAGAAAGAGAGCTGCTAGGTGGTCCAAAGGACTTGCAGCATGGAGGAGCCCATAAAATATTTTAGAAAAAAAATTTTAAAAATTTCCTTGCATTATATATAATATGTATTTTGATTATGTTATTTTAAAAATATATAAAATAGACTCATTACTTTATGAATTATGTACAATGTTTACAAAGTGGTTACAGGTGTTAGGTTCTTGCCTTTATGAATGCAATGTAATGCCTTAGAGCTTAAAAAACACTCATTCTGAATTCCAGAACATTATGAATATTATTTTGAATCCTTATTCAAAGTGTGTCATTGTCTATTTAGATGATATATTAGTATTCAATAATTCAATTAATCAGCACTTTAATCATTTAGAAATTTTCTTTAATGTTATTAAAAAAAATTGATTAGTAATTTATGCTAAGAAAATGAAGTTATTTCAGACTAAGACGAGACTCTTAGGATTTGAAATAAATCAAGGTACTATCATTCCTATAGAAAGATCTATAGAATTTTTCGATAAATTTTCTGATGAAATTAAAGATAAGAATAAATTCCAAAATTTTTTAAGATGTGTTAATTATGTAGTAGACTTTATTCCAAATATCAAGATAATTTGTGCTCCCTCGTTTAAAAGATTAATAAAGGATCCCCCTGCATTGGATGATAGTATGACTCATGTTGTTCAATAAATTAAAAAATTAGTTAAGACAATTCCTTGTCTAGACCTTCTAGATCCTCAAGCTTTCCTTATAGTCGAAATATATGCCTCTGATTTGGGGTATGGGAGAGTGTTAAAGCAAATATTACCAGAGTCATCCAAAGACCAAGTGGTTAGGTACCATTCTGAGGTGTGGCAGCCGACTCAACAAAAGTATAGTACAGTTAATAAAGATAATTTATCTATAGTATTAAGTATCACAAAATTTTAAAATGATTTGTTCAACAAAAGATTTCTGTTAAAAAATGATTATAAAGTCGCTTATTCTATTATTCGAAAAGATGTTAAGAATTTGGTTTCTAAACATATTTTTGCAAGATAGCAAGCTCTACTATCCTATTTCGATTTTGATGTTCAACATATTAAAGGAAAAGATATAATTATCTTTCAGATTTTCTAACGAGAGAATTTTTGCAGGGCTACAATGACCGCTAGTTCCTCATCAAAATCAAAGGTTAAAAAATTACCTTGGATAAGCACATGTAAATCACGATTGATAAGAACACTGATATAAGTACAAAGTCATCTACCTCCATTAAAGGGTCATCCACCCTTACTGTTGTTCCTTCCCCAATTCAATCAATTTGACCCTTATCTTTCACCCAAAACAAGTTTACACCATTAAGCTACTCATAAACAGTGACCAGTACCCCTACTAAGACTTCTCAAAGATCCAAACAGTTAACCTCATTACTCACTAATTCCCTAACTACAGAGGAATGTAAGTATGTTAAAAAAAACATTTTTGAACCCTTATTTACACTTGAACTAGAGTTTTATTCTCCATAATCCTCACCTCGAGAAATTGTTCAGTAAATGTTTCTTAAAGATTTTTACTTTGTTCCTCAAGAATCGGTCAAGAAAAACAGGACCTTTTACAAACTCATTTTGATATATATTAAATCAACTGAATTGGATCATTATTATAGTGCTACTAATCCATATTACATTGACTTTTCTAAAGTTAAGATTCTCAAGGTACTCAGCGCAAATAACTAGAATCAGACATTTCATACACCAAAATCCTTCTTAATTAAGTACGATTCTCAAACCTATACCTACTGGGATTATCAGTAAGCCTGATTCAAGTTTATGCTCCTTAGACCCTACTCATATTCCTAGTTTTTTTGGTTCCAAAAGGGGATTAAAAACTTCCCCTCATGGTTTACCGACTGGATATGTACCACAGGACCATGTGTAGACATTTTACCCCAAATTGCTAAGGATTCTTATGCCTTGTTCACAGAGAAAATAGATTTTTCTCAAAATTCTAGATTATTACATTTTTATGTTGCTTTTGGTATAGCATGGATTAATGTTTGGGATTACAATTTTTATCATAAATTTCAAGTTCAGCATCCAACATGGGTTGCTTGAGAATTCAGTGTCAAGTGGTGGCCCAACTTCAACATGAAATTGGTAAGTATTGAAGCTGTTAATCAATGGTGTGATGTTAATCCTACATTAGTAAAGAAAAATCAAAAGAAGCCTAAAAAGTTTGAGCAACTCAAAGAACAACTTCTCCGGGATCTAGCAAATGCCTTATCAGAAAAAGAACTGTTACTTAAAATGAAGGGTTTTTTTACTAAACTGCCACTGTTAGTAAAACTATTTATCAAATTACCATTTTTTTAACTATTTACCAAATTGCCATTTTTTAACTATTTACCAAAATGCTACTCTTTTGAAACTATATACCAAACTGCCACCCTTTTGGCTTACGTGGCATTGTTTAATATTTTCTGGCCAACCAGGATGCGCCACGTAGGCTGGCGCATCCACGTAGGTTGCGCTAACACGCTGGCGCAACCTACGTGGATGCGCCAGCCTACGTGGTGCATCCTGGTTGGCCTTGACACTGAAAGCGCCACCCTTGTTGGCGCAAGCAAGCAGAATAAGCCAACAAGGGTGGCGTAACCCTAGTATATATTCCCCCGTTCGTGCCATCCTAAGCATTTCCTAAATTCTCACTATCTCTCTACAAATTTCTTCTTTCTAAACACTCCGAACTCTCTCAATTCTTGCGAGAAATAGTGTCAGGATCATTATTTGTGATCAACTGTAGATTGTATTCCTTCACACTATAAGTATCTCTTTCAATAGTTAAATAGTTTATTTATTATTTGTTGATTCCTTACCCACCACCAGGTTACCCACCATACCCATCACAGCCAGGTCCCTCTTCTGAACCATCTCATAGGCCACCGTATTCTGATGCGAGCCCATCTCATTGACATTCAGTGATTATATTTAGTGATTTTGTGTAAAATACTATTGAGAATATCTTATTGTGAGTTTGGTACCCTAATTAGATTACACTATATATGCTTTTCGCACTGTTTTAAATTTTATTAAAGATTGTGGTAACTGGTTGCATTAAACAGGATCATTGGCTTTTGGGGAGATCCAACATTTAGGAGAAACTCTGTCGAAATTTTTACTAATTCGAATTACTAAAAATTTGGGAAGGGGATTATTGGGATCGGAATCCTACTCACTATCATCTAAATCCTACTCAAAAAAATTCATTTAAAAACTTTTTTAGGACTAATAAGCTTTTTTAGGAAGTATTTAATGCCCATATCATCAATACTAACTTTTCTTATGATTTGACTAATAATAAAAGGAAAGTCATCGAAAATTATTTTAAGGATTATATTAACCAAGTATAAGTATAACCTATAAGTGATACGTCTCTTCTACAGGATATACCATTTAATTTTTATGATATATTGTTTAAAATATTTGTGTAAAAATAATTAAATATATTCAATAACTTCAATAACAAGATATGTAATACATTTGATTAGATTATTTTTAAAAACATATGTGTTATGTAATTAATAAATTTTCATAATAACTAAAATAATATTAAATATTATCAACATATTAAATTTGTCACTTTTTTAATTTTATATTATATATTTTATTTACGTAATTAGTATGGATTCATTAATAAACGTTTACAAAATTTTATTAAGTAATTTAAATAATTTATATAAATTTAAAGGCTTGCGTCAACAAGGATGGAGTTTTACGTGTAAAGGCCAACCAGGATGCGCACGTGGTGGCGCATCCACGTAGATGCGCAGCGTGTTGGCGCAACCTACGTGGATGCGCCAGCCTACGTGGCGCATCCTAGTTGGCCAGAAAATATTAAAAAATGTCACGTAAGCCAAAAGGGTGACAGTTTGGTATATAGTTTCAAAAGAGTGGCATTTTGGTAAATAGTTAAAAAAATGGTAATTTGGTAAATAGTTAAAAAAATAGTAATTTGATAAATAGTTTTACTAACAGTGGCAGTTTAGTAAAAAAGCCTAAAATGAAGACCTCAATGTCAATATCTAGCTCATCACCCTGGCAAAGCTCTCCTCTTAGTATAGCAAGCGATAATGACGATCTCCTCAATGAAGATGACTGTTACGGAGTAGACCTTTCTAAGCTGTAAGGTCCCATCATGTTAATTATAAAGATTCTTCATCAAGTACTACCAGTAAAAGTATTCAAAAACATTATCAAAGTATAGTAAGAAAACAATAAATCAAGAAAAGTAAAAGCAAAAGAGATTCCTCCTGTTCATTACACCTGTCCTCCACTCAGACTATCATAGTGGACTTCAAAAATTTAGAATTCGCTACTTCAATGATTTCAGAATTCAAATGAACTTGAATCTGCAAGACTCTTCAGCTCCTCGCCTATAAAAGCATTAGTTCCTCATCTATGAAGACATCAAAAAAGTTTTACTGAAAGTTTTTATCTTTCAAAATTTTTTAAGAGAACCACTCTGTATCATTATCACTATTCTCTTTGTATTTGCTTCTATTTGATTTCCACTTGTAACATTTGGAACTCATAAGTTTAATCAATATCTGTAATATTTGTATCATCAGTTGTAAGTACTACTTTCTGAATAATTAGTATTTTGTTCTTTATTTTTTGATTTATCTCCTTATTTTGAATGCATATTTATACTATTGAGCCCATATATATATATATATATATATAAAATAGCGATAATTTGATCATGAAATTTTCTTAACCTTTTATCTCTTAACAAAATTAACACAGGATTATCAATTCCTAACCTATGTTGCCACTTTGGCGCTACTTGAATTAACCCAATATGTATAAACTGATAATTATCCTTAACATGTTGATCAATAAAATTATCTTTTAGTAAACTTATCGATTCACAAGGTTTTTCTAGAATATGAGTAGCTTCGAACATATGGATCTGATCCTTAGGCTTGAATAAGGAAGTACTAGTTTTATAAATTTCTTTAGGAGGAACATAAGGAATTGCCCAATTTTGAAGGTTGTTTTCTATATTAGCAATTTCTAATTCATTTGCTTGAACCTGATCTTGATCTACTTCTAATCTAGAGGATGCAGATTTAAACTGTGAGGAACTAAGCATATGTCTGTTATGTATAGATTTCATTATAAAGTCTCTTATGAAGATCAAAACTTTAAAGCACTAAGACAATCCCCAAAGCATGAAACTGTAATTATGGAAGCAAATCTTAAGAAATCATCAATACTAACTCCTAAAAGATTATCTCATGAAGAAATCTTGTCTAGGATTCTGAAGATTGGGTGTTTCGGATGTAATACCCCCTCAACCGATAAGAAATACTAGAATAAGAACAATAGTTCAAGATGGTTCTAATATAAGAATAGGAATGCTTAGGTCTAATTCTCACTCTAGACTAAAAACTCCTACAAATTCGATAATTAACATCCCTTCAACTGCTCCTACTTCCTCAAGACATTCGGTAGATGGATCGGCTGTTAATATAAACCTAATTGGTGTAAACTTTGAACCTAATGTTCCTCAACCAATTTACCAACAAACTCATAGATCAGAATCACCAGAATATTCACCCACCAGATCCCAAGTCATTAATGTATTAACTAAAGAAGAACCCTTTGAAATAGATAAAAAATGGATAAGTAATGATTTTGAAGCTCCTTATAATAAAGATAAAAGAGATTGGTATTTTAAGAATTTTAGTAAAAAACAAACTACTAAGTTTAGAGAAGAATTTTACTCATATTTGAGGGAACAACAAATTAATTTATATTTCTTTGACTGGTTTGAAAAGTATTGCAAAGAAAATAATATTCAAAATCCTTTTATAAGAATACCAGAAATATTAGTAAATAATAAAATATCAACTTCGTGGAAAACAGAGAAAGACAAGATAATAATTTCAGAATTTCCTCCCTTAGAAACCATTAAGGTAACCACAAAAGAAGGGTTAGAAGTTGAAGCCACCCCTTTTAAGGCAATAGCTTCAAGAGCTCATAATTTACCTATAGATAAGGGCGATTTTAATAAAGTTCATCAACAACTTAATTACTCTAATCAAATGCTCCATACTATGTCTAAAACATTAGAAAGGATAGATAATCAAATAAGTGAAAAACCTAAAGAATATACATCAGCTCAAAATGTTAATAAAAATTTAGATCCTAATAGACCCATTTATAAGGTAATTAATGTCCCAGAATCAGATTTAAAAAATATACACTTTGGTTCAAAATCTGACAACTCTATTGAAGAAATTAAGGAAAAATTAGAACAGTTAACCATAGGAACGAGTTCTACACCCAAGATACATACTTTACAAAAAATTGAAGAATTGGAAAATGAACTTTTAAATCTTCAAGTTAATAAGTTAAGAAAAGATATGCCTGTCTCAAAAACTAGAAATTATTACCCAAGACCCACATATCCTGATGTTCAGTATGAAGAAAGACCTTTTCAAGATTCTGTAGCCTTTTCTGGTGAATCAATTAATGAATGGAATATAGACGGATTAGGTGAACAACAAATTTTAGACACTGTTCAACAAATGACTATGGCCGCAACAGCCTTTAAAGGAAAAAATAATACTGATAGAACTTCAGCCTCCTTAATTGTTATGGGATTTACAGGCCAACTTAAAGGATGGTGGGATAATGTGCTAAGCCAAGGAGAAAAAGATTTTATAATGAATTCAACAAAAATTGATTCTAATGGACAAGTATTTGAAGATGCTGTAACAACTCTTTTGTACACAATAACAAAGCATTTTATAGGAGAACCCTTAAAATTTCAGCAAAGAATTGCAGACCAAATTGTTAATCTATATTGTCCCTCCATGTCGATTATAGATGGTATAGGGATATGTTTTTGTCTAAGCTATATTTAAGAAGTGATGCATCGGTTGATTCTTTGGAAAGAAAGATTTATAGCTGATCTTCCTAAATTGTTTGCAGAAAAAGTTAAAGTAATGATTCAGAATCAAAATGATGGTACAATTCATTTTGATCAACTTACGTTTGGTCAATTGTCTAATTATATTATAGAAACTTGGATTGCAAGTGTGTTTAGATCTTAAACTTCAACATAAGCTTAAGAATGAAGCAAAAACCACTAGAAAAGAATTAGGATCATTTTGTTCTCAGTGGGGAATAGAAGGAGTCAAAGCTCCAAGCAGACAAAAGAAAGTTCAAAAATATGTTCCCCATAAATCAAGAAAATCTAGGCGCTACTATAAAAAGCAATATAGAGAAGAAGCAAGCTCATCAAAACCTAGAACATCAAAGAAAATTAAGTATAGATCATCTAAGTCTAAAAACGAAATAGTATGTTATAAATGTGGTCGAGTAGGACATTATAAAAAAGACTGTAAAGTAAAACAAAAAATTAATAATCTAAAAATTGATGAAGAATTAAAGAAATCTTTAATAAATATATTAATTAATGAATCTGAATCTTAGAAGAAGAATACTGATTCTGAAGAAGAAATGGTTAATCAATTAAAAGACTCATCTTCATCTGAATAGAAAGCGATAGTGAGAAAGAATGTACAGGCTTAGGACCGAACTATGTGATTGTTCATCGTGCTTAAAAACTATTAATGTAATTACTAGAGATCAAGCATCATCATTATTAAGCATAATAGAAAACATGGAAGAATCATCATGTTAAGCAAGAGTTCATTGACAAATAAAAGAATTTATAGAATACGTGGATAAGAGAAAAAAAAGAAGAAGTGCAAAAGATAGATATGAAAGAAGTATTAGAAAGATTTAAGAAACCTCAAAGAAATGAAGTTACCCTAAAAGATTTACGGCAAGAAATAAAAAATTTAAAGAATGAAGTTAAATTACTTAAAGAAAAAATACCGATTTAGAATTCAAAATGCTAAATTTACAAGCACAAATAATAGTACAAAATTAAGATACAAGTACCAGTCAAGACCCAGAAAAAGATCCTTATATTCATTTATTAAGTCAAGTAATTGTTCATAAATGGCATTGTCTGATAGAGTTAGTAATAAAGGATGAACGATTTAATTTTATAGCCTTAATAGACTCGGGAGTGATATGAATTGTGTTCAAGAAGGATTAATCCCAACTAAGTATTACGATAAGACCACGTAATCGTTAAGTAGTGCTTACGGAAATAAAATGCAAATTAAGTATAAACTAAATAATGCTAAGATTTGTAAAAATAAAATTTGTTATAAAACCTCATTTTTATTAGTAAAAAATATTCTGAGCAAATAATTCTAGCTACTCCCTTTTTATCTTTACTATACCCCTTCTCAGTAAACGAAAAAGGATTAGTTACTAATGTATTAGGAAAAGAAATTTGTTTTGAGTTTATAAAATCGCCCTTAATTAAAGAATTAAACATGGTTCAAGATTCATTAATTTCTAATATTAACTTAATAGAAAGGAAAACAAAGCACATAAACATGTTAAGCAGAGAAGTTCAATATAAAAGAATTCAAGAACAAATAAATAAACCCCAAGTTCAAGATAAGATAAAAAATGTTCAATGAAATTTGAACAAGAAGTATGTAGTGAATTCCCTAATGCTTTTAAAGAACGAAAAAGGTACAGTTACTTTACCATATGAAGAAGGATTTGAAGAAATTAATATTCCTACTAAAGCAAGACCTATTCAAATGAATCAACAATACTTAGAATATTGTAAGAAAGAAATTCAATAATATTTAGATAAGGATTTAATTAGACCAAGTAAGTCCCCTTGGAGTTGTGCGAGGATTTTATGTTATGAACGCTTCGAGAAATAGAAAGAGGTGCCCCAGTTAGTAATTAATTATAAACCTTTAAACAAGGTTTTAAGATGGATAAGGTATCCAATTCCTAATAAAAAAGATTTAGTAAGTAGAGTTCATCAGGCTAATATATTCTCAAAATTTGATATGAAATCTGGATGTTATCAAATAGAAGTAGCTGAAGAAGATAGGTACAAAGCGCTTTTGTAGTACCCTTTGGACATTATGAATGGAATGTAATGCCTCAAGGATTAAAAAATGCCCTTCAGAATTTCAAAATATAATGAATAATATTTTGAATCCTTACTCAAAGTTCACCATAGTATATCTAGATGATGTATTAGTATTCAGTAACTCTATTGATCAACACTTTAATCATTTAGAAACTTTCTTTAATCTTATTAAAGAAAATGGTTTAGTAATCTCTGCTAAGAAAATGAAACTATTCCAAACTAAGACTAGATTTCTAGGATTCGAAATTAATCAAGGTACTATTGTTCCCATAGAAAGATCTATAGAATTTGCAGATAAGTTCTCCAACGAACTCAATGATAAGAATACTCTTCAGAGATTTTTAGGATGTGTTAACTATGTGGCAGACTTTATTCCTAATATACGAATAATTTGTGCTCCTTTATTTAAAAGGCTAAGAAAAGACTCGCCTCCTTGGGATAATCAAATGACTAATGCTGTTCAACAAGTAAAGAATTTAGTAAAAAATATTCCTTGTTTAGGACTTCCGGATCCTCAAGCCTCTCTCATAGTAGAAACAAATGCCTCTGATTTGGGGTATGGGGGAGTGTTAAAGCAGTTACTACCTGAGTCATCCAAAGAACAAGTCGTCAGATATCACTCTGGAGTTTGGCAACCTGGCTCAACAGAATTATAGTCTTGTTAAGAAAGAAGTTTTATCTATAGTGCTAAGTATCACAAAATTTCAGGATGATTTATTTAATAAAAGGTTTTTATTAAAAGCGATTGTAAAGCCGCTTCTTCAATTATTCAAAAGGATGTTAAGAACTTGGTTTCAAAACAGATTTTTGCTAGATGGCAAGCATTGTTATCTTGTTTTGATTTTGATATTCAACATATTAAAGGAAAAGATAATTATCTTCCGATTTCCTAACGAGAGAGTTTTTGCGGGGCTACAATGGCCGCTAGCTCCTCATCAAAATCAAAGGCTAAGAAAATTACTCGGATAAGTACATGCAGATTTACTTGAGATAAGAATTTCTTGAGATAAGTACAAGGTCATCTACCTCCTTAAAAGGGTCTTCCACCCTAGTTCACGTTCCTAATCCTATTCAGTCTGTACGACCTTCATCTCCCTCACCCAATAGGTTTACACCTCTATCTTACTCACAAACCATTACTAGTACTCCTTCTAGAACTCCTCAGAGACCAAAACAATCTTCACCGCTACTCACCAATTCTCCCACCACAGAAGAATGCAAATACGTTAAGAAAAATATTTTTGAACCTATAATCACCCTTAAACCAGGATTCTTTTCTCCTCACTCGACCCTCGAGAAATCATTGAGAACATGCTTCCCCAGATTTTCATTTTGTTCCTCAAGAGTCACTTAAAAAGAACAGAACTTTTTATGAACTCATCCTCATTGATACTGAATCAATCTCTTTAGATCATTATTATAGTGATACCAACCCCGATTATATTGATTTTTCTAAAGTAAAGATCCTTAAGGTTTTAGGTCCAAAAGATTGGAATCAAGCTCCTCACACTCCAAAATCATTTTCAATTAAATTTGATCCTCAAACTTATACTTACTTGGGATTATCGCAAGCTTGAGTGCTGATTTATGCTCCTCGGGCCATATTCTCACTCTTAGTTCTTTTGGTTCCGAAAGGGATAAAAAACTTTCCCTCATGGTTTCTTGGATTGGATGTGTACCACTGGTCCTTGTGTTGATATTCTTCCTCAACTTGCTAAGGATTCTTATAATTTGTTTACTCAAAAAACTGATTTTCCTCAGGGTTCCAGACTTTTACATTTTTATCTTTGCTTTTGGAATTGCTTGGATTAATGTTTGGGATTATAATTTCTATCAGAAGTATCAGATTCCTCATCCGAGAATGGGTCGCCAGAGAATTTAGTGTTAAATGGTGGCCTCAGTTCAACATGAAATTAGTAAGTATTGAAGCGGTTAATCAATGGTTCCTTGCTAATCCTTCTTTGGTTAAGAAGAATCATAAGAAGCTATCACAATTTGAAGAACTTAAGAACAAGCTTCTTCAAGAACTGGCCTCTTCATCCTCAGAACAAGAATTGCTAAGCAAAATTAAGACAACTATGTCCACCTCTGGTTCGTCTCCTCCCAGTGAAGGAAGTGAAAACAACGACCTTCTTGGTAATAGTAATGAATATGACTGTTATGGTGTTGACCTTTCCAACTTGTAAAGGCCCACACAGTAATTTATGAAATTTTTCATGAAGGTTCCTTATTTGTCATATTATGAAGCTTCCTGATTTGTTGTTTAGCCAAGCAGGAAATTTCCTAAGATTCCTAAGAAAGTCCCCACGAAGGTTACTTATTTGTTACTTAGCTGAGCGGAAATTTCCTATGAAGGTTCATTATTCGTCGTCTAGCTATTCGTCAAGTGATAACTCTGTAGAGTTAAGTTATTATTGCCCTATATCTGTGCAACATGGCAAGTTTAGTCCTTGTGTGTAAGCATTGATGGAAGGTTCTAGCATCATTTCTATCTGATTTCATTCTGATGACTTCCATTGTGATCCTGAGTAAATACTTTCAAGATTATGATCAAATTGAGTACATTTGCATGATTTAAAGAATTGATAAATTCTCTTATATATAGGCTATATATAGTCTTAAAAGAAGCATGGAAATGAAGAAGTTGAAAGCGACTTTGGACCAAGAAGCCTAAGAGAAGCTCAAAAAAAGTGCAGATCGGCACTCAACGCGCGCGACGTGGATAAGGTTGCGCCGCGGCGCATTCCCCTGCATCGAGTAGATAAAATCCCATGATGTATGAAATTTGGAGCGCGCAACGTTGAAGAGTAGGCGCCTCAGGCGCCTGTGACCTAATTACACGCACACCGCGGCAGGACATATTGGATGCCGCGGCGTGACCCTGTTTTATTCAGCTTATAAATAGAGTTGCACCGAATTTCTACAAGAGTTTTTATCATTTTTGGAGAGCAGCTGCTGGTTTTTGGTTTTTTTAGACCTAGAGGAAGCAGAAAAGGCTAAGGTTGGAGGCCATCCTTCCTATGGAGGGTGAATCAAGCTTAAAGGATACAATCTATTGAGCTTCCTTCCTTTCCTTTCTTCTTTTCTCTCTTTATTCTTTGCATGATCATGATTTATATGTTTGTACTCTCATGATTCATGGCTAGCTAAGCAACTACACCTTCCACACATTGAAAAAAAAATTATATCTAAGGGACTCATGTATATAAGTTTTACTTTGTAGTTTCTTATAGATACTGAGAAATTTGTAATCTTTTGAGTATATATTGAAGTTTAGTTGAGTTCAATCATAATCTGTGTTTAATGCTTGTGGTTGGTTGATCACTAATTGCATGATGTTAATATTGACAAATGAACTAGACATAGGGATTTGTTAATATGGATATGATGTGGTTGATACATGTTCGGCAAGTTCAATTGGCTTGGATGAGCTGATTCGTTAATAGGATAGAAATATACCTATTGGCCATGTATAGTGTGTGATTGAGAATAGATCATTAATGAGTGGAGTTTCCCAAACCTTGGTTCTCAAGGAAACTTAGTGAACAAATTTGGGTAAATGAAACCAGGGTTAATTGACCTAGACATAGGCTTTTAACTAAATCAGATTCTCAAGCTAAGTAAACCAATCTTCGATTTTGCTTGTAAGGATTGCAATTCATTAGTTGAAATAGGAAATGAAAAGTAATTCTTATTTCTCTATTTATCTATTTATCTTAGAGTTATTACTTTTCAGTCTTTATATTTCTTTAACCATTCATTTATAAATTTAATGCTTTTGGATAGCATTAACTAGACTATTGGTTAATACTCAGCTTTACTTTGAAATACGTTTTCCTCGTGGGATCGATCTCTTACTCTATAACTGTATTA
Source organism: Ormosia semicastrata (assembly GCA_029884595.1). Lineage (NCBI taxonomy): Eukaryota > Viridiplantae > Streptophyta > Magnoliopsida > Fabales > Fabaceae > Ormosia > Ormosia semicastrata. The sequence goes on from JAQQTO010000043.1 coordinate 10,619,681, forward strand.
CTTGTGCGACCGTGCACTTGCGGTTAGCAAATAGGGGCAACACGTTTGTACCCTCAACAAGTTTTTGGCGCCGAATTTCTACGGGAGTTTTCATCATTTTTGGAGAGCGGTTACTTTGGTTCTTGATATTAAAAAGGCTAAGGTTGGAGGCCATTCCTATGGAGTGAACTACGGTTATTTTGTTTAGTTGATATTAGCAATGAGTTTAATTAATGCTAATTATTATTCTAAGTTTTAATATTAACAAATGAAAATTTTGATATTTGTACATATTATTCTAAGTTTTCGGTTTATCTATTTGTTATAGGTACTAACATGGCGGAGACGATAATCAGGGTTTGCACTCTAGTTGGAGGATGATAGTCATACAAGACCATTAAGGAGTTTGCAACCCCTCACATGGAGAACTTGCGATCCGGTATTAGGCGGCACGCCATCCGTGCTAATAATTTTGAAATCAAACCGGCCATCATTCAAATGATACTGAGACATATGTGCAATTTGGCGGTTTACCCAAGGAGGATCCTAATGCTCATCTTTTCAATTTTACGGAGGTACTAAGATGGCGTGACACGTTCAAGCATAATGGTGTCTCACGATGATGCTATTTTGAAATTAACTACGGCATTTCTTTTCCTTCTCTCTCGAGAAAGAGCCAAGAGTTGGCTATTTGCGATCTCTACTGCGGGATCCATCGGCCACTTGGAATGACTTGTGTGGTAAATTCCTAAATAAGTATTTCCCCCTTTAGGCCAAGGCTATTTGAGATGGTGAATGATATCACATCATTCACTCAAGCTGATATTGAGTCCTTGTATGAAGCATGGGAGAGATACAAGGATTTGCTTCGAAGGTGTCCTCATCATGATATTCCACCATGGCACCAGGTTTATTCATTTCATAAAAGATTGCTACCCCACCATCGACCGATAGTTGATGCGGCTGCTGGAGGCTCTTTATTGAGCAAGTCATTTGATGATGCATTCCAATTGCTTGATGAATTGGTGGCTAACAGCTACCAATGGCCTTTGGAACGAAATACTTCAAGGTAAGTGGCTGGTGTGCATGAACTTGAACCAATGGCAGCATTATCAGCTCAGGTGGCAACAATTGCAAGTAAAGTGGATCGTTTGGGGATTAGCCATCAACAAAGCCCATTTGTGCTGTGTAACAAGTGTGGAGAGAATCATTCCAGTGATAGTTGCCCTTTCAGTACTGAAACTACTTAATATGTTGGTAACTACCGCTCGCAACAAAATAATCCATACTCTAATCAGCACAATCCAGGATGGAGAAATCATCCTAATTTTTCCTGGAGGGACAATCCAGGGGCTTCCTCATCTGCTCAAATTAATGACAGACCTTATAATTCATCAGGTTATCCTTCCCAATCAAGACAACAGGGCCAAGATCGAAAACCCTCTTTGGAAGATATGTTTTCACAGTATATGGTCAAGATGGATTCTTACATGACAAAGACCGACTCTCAGTTGACAAAACATGAAGTGATGTTGCAGAGCCAAACTGCTTCCATGCGAGCCTTAGAAACTCAAGTAGGGCAGTTGGCTAGTGCTATCAATAATAGGCCTCAAGGCACCGCTTCCTAGTGATACTGAGAATAATCCAAAGGGTGTCTCGAATGAGCACTGCCATGCCATTTCACTGAGGAGTGGGAGAACCATTCAAGGGAATCCGCGAACCAGGCTGCTTGAAGAGGATCATGCAGTTGTCAGAGAAAAGAAAGTTGAGAGACCAGAAGTCAGGCAAAGTCAAGATATTGCTAATGGGAATGGAGAGGAGACGAAGCGGGAATTCAAGCCATATGTTCATCCTTTGCCTTTCCCTAATAGGCAAGTGAGTAAAAAGCTTGAGCACCAATTTCAGAAATTTCTTAAAGTGTTCAAAAAGCTGTAAATCAACATTCCATTCGCAGAAGCTTTAGAACAAATGCCAAGTTATGTTAAGTTCATGAAGGAAATTCTCTCAAAGAAGAGAAAGCTTGGTGACTTTGAAACAGTTGCCCTGACAGCGGAATGCAGTGCAATTCTTCTTAACAGAATCCCTCCTAAGCTCCAAGATCCCGGAAGTTTCACCATACCATGTACAATTGGTGATAAGTTCACTGGCCATGCCCTGTGTGATTTAGGAGCCAGTATCAATCTCATGCCCTATTCTATCTATCAAAGATTAGGTTTGGGAGAAGTTTCGCCTACTTCGGTTACACTCAGTTGGCGGACCGAACCCCTTGCTCATCCAGAAGGGGTTATTGAGGATGTGTTGGTTAAAGTGGATCAGTTTATCTTCCCTGCAGATTTCGTTATACTTGATATGAAGGAGGATAGCAAAGTCCCTTTGATTTTTGGCAGGCCATTTCTCGCAACAGGAAGAGCTCAGATCAATTTAGAGAAGGGTGAACTCATCATGAAGGTTCAGGATCAAGAGGTGAAGTTTCATATATTTGATGCACAACAAAGTCCTCACGATCTAGCAGATTGTGCATTGGTGAACACTTTTGATGGGAAGAAGACATCCAAGGAAGGAGGTGTCAGTGAAACCTGTGTTCCTGCCCAAGGTCCAGTCATTTGTGATAGTGAAATGAACCAGATACAGACTACTATGGTGGTACCTTTGTTAAATGCACCTGTTGAGCACACTCCAAACTTGGAGTTGCAAGTCTTACCCTCCCAATTGCATCAAACTTATTTTTTAAATCAGGAGGAAGCTCCTCCTTATTGATAGAAATGCATTTGGAAGAGTAGACAAGTCTACTTAGGGACTATAAATTAGGCCCTTTTTGGGAGGGAACCCAAATTTTTGCTTTCAAGTCTTATATATGTAAATATATCGCTTTTTAAGATTTTGTATATTTATGTATAATATTGTGTAAATTAACCTTTTAGATAAGTTTTTGTCTTTGGAGGCCTACATTTAAGTCAAAATCACGGTGAAGTGAATTTCTTTGCATAATTATGCGATATGATAACGCCGTGGCGTGGCATGGCCGATAGCGTCACGACGTGATGTGTGTTGGGCTTCAAAACAGGGAGCTCAAGCGCCGCGACGTGGCAGATCCTAATGTCGCGGCGCAATGAGCTTGACGATAAAAAAAAAAAAAAAAAAAAAAGTTAATTAGTAAATAGTAATAATTTAAATAATTAAATTAGGAGGGAATTAATGCACGCCGTGGCATGGCCATGATAGGTTTCACGCCGCCGCGGCGCGTGTGGGCGGTGGTGTTTATTGCGAGGCGCTTGGGTATCTTCATTTTCTTACCATTTTCTCTTTCATTTTCATTTTCTCTGTTCTTTCTCTTTCACGTTACTGCGCAAGCAACTCGCCTTTTTCTCTCTTTTCACCACGCTCTCTCTCTTATAAGGTATGTTTTACATTATTATTAATTTTTGTTACTTTTTACTTTTTTTTTTTTTTTCTTTCTTATTTTTTCTTGGTTGTTTTGGGTTTCTACTTATAATGTTAATTTTCACTTAAATAGATAGTTAGTATTTGTTAATTAGGTTTAGGTTTTATTAGCTTTTAGTGTTTCACAATGCCTGTATGCCTTATTGGGTTGGATTGGACACCCTGTGGTGTGCGTTCCTGGAATTTTCAGAGCTGCGCGTCGCGGCGTGAGATTGAATGCCGCGGCGTTAATAAGAACAGTTTGAATGTCGCGACGTTATGTTGAATGTCGCGGCGCTGTGTTGTGTTTTGCACGCCGCGGCGCCCTTTGTGCATGTCGCGGCGTTGAGTCTAAAAATTGGCAGAATAGTTGTTTTCCATATGCTTTATGTTTTCTATTCTTCCCTATTTCGATTTCGCCATTTTTTTTTTTGTTTAGGTTATGGCTCCAAAAAGAGGCCGTGTAATGCTTAGAGGTTCATCCAGTCGTCCACCCAGGGAGCCTTCTCCCCCTCCTGCTGACTTTGACAGGAGGCGCTTTATATCAGCTGAGGCGGCTGAGCGATACACTCTTCTTATCACCCGTCCTCTTATATTGGAGCGAGGCTTTGCCTTTACACGCGCTCTGCATTCAGAGTTGGAGCAGAGATTGAACCACCTAAACTGGAGCACCTTTGCTCAACATCCAGAGTCATCTGCAGTGCTTCCAGTTGTTCGCGAGTTCTACGCGAATGCTGCTTTCCTAGCTGAGGGGAGTACCACGGTTCGAGTTCGTGGTCGTGTGGTTTCATTTTCTCCAGCTGCTATTCGAGCTGCGTTGGGACTTCCTCCACCTCCGGAGATTTGCGAATATACTGAGTTTTGTAGATGGGAGCCGGAGGAGGGTCTGGATGTTAATGTGGTCACGACACGGATTTGTTTGGCTGAATCTCAGCCTATCATGTGGACCATGAGTATTCAGACGAACAGGCCTAGATATTTTGCACGTACTCATTTGACCCCAGAGGCTCGGGCGTGGTACCATTTCATCAGCACACGCATCCTGCCTTCGGCTAACTTTTCAGAGGTTACCCGCGATCGAGCCATTTTGATTTATGCTATTATGGAGGGTCGATCGATTGATGTTTCTATGCTCATCTTCCATCAGATCCAGCGGTCTGCTAGGGAGTATCGGAGTCTCTTCTTTCCATTTCTCATACATACCCTGTGCAGCCGACATCAGGTCCGTTGGGGGCCTCATGAAGAACTTACTGACGTTCGGCAGCCGCTGAACGATACATTTATTGAGCGAGTCGGGGCAGCTCCTGCTGCAGCACCAGCGCGCCAGAGGCAGGCTCGTGGAGAGCCTAGACCGGCATTTCGACCAGCTCGTACTCCACGAGGACTATTGCTCCATCCCAGTGCACCTACTGCGACGATTCGATTGGCGTGCTAGGATGGAAGCTATCTTGGTATATCGGATGCTGGACACGAGAGGTGGATGGCGGAGCGTCTAGGGCTTCCATTGCATGATTATCCGTTCCTTCGTTTCCACCCACTTCGGTCATTTGCACCCACTCGGTGGTCCTTCTCGTGCACGATCCGATGTACACGATTCGATGATGATGATGATGAGGATGGTGATGGTTACGCTACCGCGGGTCACGAGAGTGATGACCAGTCTTTCTAGTTGTGCATCCAGGGCATTATTTCTTTCGTTGTATTTACTTTTTGATTTGTGTATGTCTCTTTTATACGGTCTGCGGACAACTTTGTTTCCCTCGGAGTTTGGGGGGTGTCTTTAACATTATGTTTTGATTATTTATGCGGTACATTATGTTTTCAGTATTATGTTTATATGTCTATGTTTTGTTATTATGTATGTTTGTTAGTGTTATATTTCTTGTGGAAGTTTATATATGTGTTAAAGTATTTTAGCTTAAATATTAACTTTAGGAGCAGTTATCTTGAAAGTTTTGATGAAAATTCCATTCAAGATACAATCGTCGTTCCTTTCACTTGGTGTGTTGTAATGTTTAAAGGCTAGTGTGTATGGTTGTTCCAATGATAGATTTGGATACATTTGACTTTTATTGTTCTGTGAATTCATATGTAATTTTTGGTGCATGCTTAAGCATTCTAGTTTCTTTTTATACTTGGTGAATTTCCCAATTGCATGTTTTTTGAACTTTGGATAAGATATAAATGTTTGCTTGAAGAAAGTTTATGAATGATACATGTGAAAAATTTGATTATCTTTGAAATTGTTTAGCAACTCTCTTGAGGCGAAATCCTAGGTTTGTAATCGATTGAGGAAATGATTAGGGCATTGTTTGGATCGATTGAGCCTTAAAAAGCTTACGATATGATGATATCCTTAGGTCTATTTTGAAGCCTTATCTTGTTTGGCCTTATTTGTTTTTCATAACCATTGTGATCGTTAACACATTAACTTAGTTCTAATGCATGTGAAAGCATGTCATTTTCTTCCTACCTTCTTTGTTTGTTGAGTGCATTATATATCTTATTTCTTGAAGTGAGTCTTATGATTAGGGGTATAAATATTCAATTCAAAATGAGCTTGAAGGAACCAGATGCAAACCAAAGAAAAGAAAAAGCATTGCTTTGAAAAAAATAGAGCAAAGAAAGAGAAAATAAATAAATAAAAAAAGAAGAAAAGCAAAGCAAAAAAGTGAAGTAAAGTTTGTAAAGCATCAAGTGGTTACGGCAAGTTTTCGATTACATTGTTGAATACCTGCTATATCATTGTTGACTCATGAATTGGAATATCATAGGTATGTATCTCAATGTTTGTGTTAATTCTATCGTTTGATACTGTTACCCATTACCCTTGGCCTAACATTATAAGCTAATAAAGACCACTTTTGATCCTCAATCTTGCATGATTTACATTAGTGGAGAGAGAGTTGTATTACAATCTTGTGGATTTTGTGAATTATGTTCATTTGTATGTTTATAACCTCATTTGGGTGAATTGGAATTGAATGAAAGAGGTTTTTCTTGCATGATTTGGGAAGAGTATCTTGTATGAAAAGTAGCTATGAATGCTAGCATGATGAGGATTGTGTATGCTTGACACTTATTCTAAGGTATCTGTATTCTTTGAGGTTTAAGCATTCATCATATACTAGCCTGAGTTAAGTGAAAATGGAATGTTTAAAAATGGCTGAAAATAGGTTGCCAGTTGATCTTTGTGAATGTACTTTGTTTTGCTTGAGGACTAGCAAAAATCTAGGTTTGGGGGTGTGATAACTCTGTAGAGTTAAGTTATTATTGCCCTATATCTGTGTAACATGGCAAGTTTAGTCCTTGAGTGTAAGCATTGATGGAAGGTTCTAGCATCATTTCTATCTGATTTCATTCTGATGACTTCCATTGTGATCCTGAGTAAATACTTTCAAGATTATGATCAAATTGAGTACATTTGCATGATTTAAAGAATTGATAAATTCTCTTATATAGGCAGGTTTTAAAAGAAGCATGGAAATGAAGAAGCTGAAGCAGCTTTGGACCAGGATGCCTAAGAGAAGCTCAAAAATGCAGATCAGCACTCAACGCCGCGACGTGGATAAGGTTGCGCCGCGGCGTTCCCCTGCATCAGTAGATAAAATCCGAGGCTGGAGCATCGCAACGTTGAAGAGTAGGCGCCTCAGGCGCCTGTGACCTAATTACACGCGCGCCGCGGTGGGACATGTTGGACGCCGCGGCGTGACCCTGTTTTATTCAGCTTATAAATAGAGTTGCACCAAATTTCTACGAGAGTTTTCATCATTTTTGGAGAGCAACTGCTGGTTTTTGGTTTTTTTAGACCTAGAGGAAGCAGAAAAGGCTAAGGTTGGAGGCCATCCTTCCTATGGAGGGTGAATCAAGCTTAAAGGATACAATCTATTGAGCTTCCTTCCTTTCCTTTCTTCTTTTCTCTCTTTATTGCTGCATGATCATGATTTATATGTTTGTACTCTCATGATTCATGGCTAGCTAAATTTGTATATAAGTTTTACTTTGTAGTTTCTTATAGATACTGAGAAATTTGTAATCTTTTGAGTATATATTGAAGTTTAGTTGAGTTCAATCACAATCTGTGTTTAATGCTTGTGGTTGGTTGATCACTAATTGCATGATGTTAATATTGACAAATGAACTAGACATAGGGATTTGTTAATATGGATATGATGTGGTTGATACATGTTCGGCAAGTTCAATTGGCTTGGATGGTGATTCGTTAATAGGATAGAAATATACCTATTGGCCATGTATAATGTGTGATTGAGAATAGATCATTAATGAGTGGAGTTTACACTGGTTCTCAAGGAAACTTAGTGGTGGGTAAATGAAACCAGGGTTAATTGACCTAGACATAGGCTTTTAACTAAATCAGATTCTCAAGCTAACTAAACCAATCTTCGATTTTGCTTGTAAGGATTGCAATTCATTAGTTGAAATAGGAAATGAAAAGTAATTCTTATTTCTCTATTTATCTTAGAGTTATTACTTTTCAGTCTTTATATTTCTTTAACCATTCATTTATAAATTTAATGCTTTTGGATAGCATTAACTAGACTATTGGTTAATACTCAGCTTTACTTTGAAATACGTTTTCCTCGTGGGATCGATCTCTTACTCTATAACTGTATTACTTGTGCGACCCGTGCACTTGCGGTTAGCAAAAAGGGGCAACACGTTTGTACCCTCAACATCAAGATTCCTACGAAGGCTCCTTATTTGTCGTTTAGTTCATTTGTCTAATTATGAAGTTTCCTAGTTTGTTGTCTTGCCAAGCATGCAGCTTCCTGAGAAGATTCTTTACTTGTCATCTACCTCAGCATGAAGCTTCTCGTGAAGGTTCCTCACTTGTCACCTAGCTAAGGATGAAGCTTCCCGTGAAGGCTCCTCACTTGTCATCTAGCGCAGCACGAAGCTTCCCATGAAGGTTCCTGATGGGTTCATATTCGAAGTCTTTTCTCTATATAAGCTGAAGCTTCTTCAGAGAAAGGCATCGAAAAAATTTAGTTTGAAAAATTTCTGTAAACACTTTGTATCAAAAACTCTTGTATTTTGTTTCCTCTGTAAACCTTTGGAATTCAGCTTTTGTTCAAGACTTGTAATTTTGTATCACGTACTCTGTAAGTATTTTGAAATTATCAATAAAGTATTTTGATCTTGATTTCTGATATATCTCTTCTTTCTATTTAGTAACGACAGGACCGACGGCATAGGCTCAACAGTAGTAAAAATATGCATTTGAAAATAGAAAGAAGAGATATATCAGAAATCAGGATGAAAATACTTTATTGATAATTTCAAAATACTTACAAAGTAAACGTGATACAAAATTACAAGTCTTGAACAAAATTTGAATTCCAAAGGTTTACTGAAGAAACGAATACAAGAGTTTTGATACAAGTGTTTCTGAAATTTTTCAAACTAAATTTTTCGATGCCTTTCTCTGAAGAAGCTTCACTTTATATAGAGAAAAACTTGAATATGAACCCATCAGAACCTTCATGGAAGCTTCAGGTGCGCTAGATGACAAGTGAGGAGCCTTCACGCGGAAGCTTCATCCTTAGCTAGGTGACAAGTGAGGAACCTTCACTTGAAGCTTCATCTTGAGGTAGATGACAAGTAAAGAATCTTCTCAGAAGCCGCATGCTTGGCAAGACAACAAACTAGGAAACTTCATAATTAGACAAATGAACTAAACGACAAATAAGGAGCCTTCGTAGGGAATCTTGACGAATAAAGCTAGGCGACGAATAATGAACCTTCATAGGAAATTTCTGCTCGGCTAAGTAACAAATAAGTAACCTTCGTGGGGACTTTCTTAGGAATCTTAGGAAATTTCTGCTTGGCTAAACAACAAATCGGGAAGCTTCATAATATGACAAATAAGGAACCTTCATGAAAAATTTCATAAATTATGTGTGGGCCTTTACAAGTTGGAAAGGTCAACACCATAATGATCATCTTCATTACTATTACCAAGAAGGTCGTTGTTTTCACTTCCTTCCTTTGGGAGGAGCGAACGAGAGGTGGACATGGTTGTCTTAATTTTGCTTAGCAATTCTTGTTATGAGGACGAAGAGGCCAGTTCTTGAAGAAGCTTGTTCTTAAGTTCTTCAAATTGTGATGGCTTCTTATGATTCTTCTTAACCAAAGAAGGATTAGCAAGGAACCATTGATTAACCGCTTCAATACTTACTAATTTCATGTTGAAGCTGAGGCCACCATTTAACACTAAATTCTCTGGCGACCCATTCGGATGAGGAATCGATACTTCGATAGAAATTATAATCCCAAACATTAATCCAAGCAATTCCAAAAGCAATATAAAAATGTAAAAGTCTGGAACCCTGAGGAAAATCAGTTTTTTGAGTAAACAAATTATAAGAATCCTTAGCAAGTTGAGGAAGAATATCAACACAAGGACCAGTGGTACACATCCAATCAAGCAAACCATGAGGAAAGTTTTTATCCCTTTCTACGGAACCAAAAGAACCAAGAGTGAGAATATGGCACGAGGAGCATAAATCGTACCAAGCTTGCGATAATCCCGAGTAAGTATAAGTTTGAGGATCAAATTTAATTGAAAATGATTTTGGAGTGTGAGGAGCTTGATTCCAATCTTTTGGACCTAAAACCTTAAGGATCTTTACTTTAGAAAAATCAATATAATCGGGGTTGGTATCACTATAATAATGATCTAAAGAGATTGATTCGAGTATCAATGAGGATGAGTTCATAAAAAGTTCTGTTCTTTTTAAGTGACTCTTGAGGAACAAAATGAAAATGCGGGGAAGCATGTTCTGAATGATTTCTCGAGGGGTCGAGTGAGAAGAAAAGAATCCTGGTTCAAGGGTGATTATAGGTTCAAAAATATTTTTCTTAACGTATTTGCATTCTTCTGTGGTGGGAGAATTGGTGAGTAGCGGTGAAGATTGTTTTGGTCTGCGAGGAGTTCTAGAAGGAGTACCAAAGTAATGGTTTGTGAGTAAGATAGAGGTGTAAACCTATTGGGTGAGGGAGATGAAGGTCGTCTGTTGAATAGGATTAGGAACGTGAACTAGGGTGGAAGACCCTTTTAAGGAGGTAGATGACCTTGTACTTATCTCGGTGTTCTTATCTGCCAATCTGCATGTACTTATCGAGTAATTTTCTTAGCCTTTGATTTTGATGAGGAGCTAGCAGCCATTGTAGCCTGCAAAAACTCTCTGGTTAGGAAATTAGGAAGATAATTATCTTTTCCTTTAATATGTTGAATATCAAAATCAAAACAAGATAACAACGCTTGCCATCGGCAAAAATGCATTTTGAAACCAAGTTCTTAACATCCTTTTGAATAATTGAAGGAGCTTGACTTTACAATCAGTTTTTAACAAAAACCTTTTATTAAATAAATCATCCACGAAATTTTGTGATACTTAGCACTATAGATAAAACTTCTTTCTTAACAAGTACTATAATTGTTGGTGGTTGCCAAACTCAGTGATATCTGACGACTTGTTCTTTGGATGACTCAGGTAGTAACTGCTTTAACACTCTCCCATACCCCAAATCAGAGGCATCTGTTTCTACTATGAGAGAGGCTTGAGGATCCGGAAGTCCTAAACAAGGAATATTTTTTACTAAATTCTTAACTTGTTGAGCAGCATTAGTCATTTGATTATCCCAAGGAGGTGGGTCTTTTCTTAGCCTTTTAAATAAATGAGCACAAATTATTCGTATATTAGGAATAAAGTCTGTCACATAGTTAACACATCCTAAAAATCTCTGAAGAGTATTCTTATCTTTGAGTTCGTTGGAGAACTTATCTGCAAATTCTATGGATCTTTCTATGGGAACAATAGTACCTTGATTAATTTCGAATCCTAGAAATCTAGTCTTAGTTTGGAATAGTTTCATTTTCTTAACAGAGATTACTAAACCATTTTCTTTAATAAGATTAAAGAAAGTTTCTAAATGATTAAAGTGTTGATCAATAGAGTTACTGAATACTAATACATCATCTAGATATACTATGGTGAACTTTGAGTAAGGATTCAAAATATTATTCATTATATTTTGAAATTCTGAAGGAGCATTTTTTAATCCTTGAGGCATTACATTCCATTCATAATGTCCAAAGGGTACTACAAAAAGCGATTTTGTACCTATCTTCTTGACTACTTCTATTTGATAGTATCCAGATTTCATATCAAATTTTGAGAATATATTAACGATGAACTCTACTTACTAAATCTTTTTTATTAGGAATTGGATACCTTATCCATCTTAAAACCTTGTTTAAAGGTTTATAATTAATTACTAATCTGGGGGCACCTCTTTCTATTTACGAGCGTTCATAACATAAAATCTGCACAACTCCAAGGGGACTTACTTGGTCTAATTAAATCCTTATCTAAATATTCTTGAATTTCTTTCTTACAATATTCTAAGTATTGTTGATTCATTTGAATAGGTCTTGCTTTAGTAGGAATATTAATTTCTTCAAATCCTTCTTCATATGGTAAAAATAGCTGTGTATCTTTTTCGTTCTTTAAAAGCATTAGGGAATTCACTACATACTTCTTGTTCAAATTTCTGTTGAACATTTTTTATCTTATCTTGAACTTGGGGTTTATTTATTTGTTCTTGAATTCTTTTATATTGAACTTCTCTGCTTAACATGTTTATGTGCTTTGTTTTCCTTTCTATTAAGTTAATCTTAGAAATTAATGAATCTTGAACCATGTTTAATTCTTTAATTAAGAGCGGTTTTATAAACTCAAAACAAATTTCTTTTCCTAATACATTAGTAACTAATCCTTTTTCGTTTAGTGAGAAGGGGTATAGTAAAGATAAAAAGGGAGTAGTTAGAATTATTTGCTCAGAAATATTTTTTACTAATAAAAATGAGGTTTTATAACAAATTTTATTTTTACAAATCTTAGCATTATTTAGTTTATACTTAATTTGCATTTTATTTCGTAAGCACTACTTAACGATTCCGTGGTCTTATCGTAATACTTAGTTGGGATTAATCCTTCTTGAACACAATTCATATCGACTCTCCCGAGTCTATTAAGGCTATAAAATTAAATCATTCATCCTTTATTACTAACTCTATCGAGACAATGCTATTTATGAACAATTACTTGACTTAATAAATGAATATAAGGATCTTTTTCGGGTCTTGGTGGTACTTGTATCTTGATTTTGTACTATTATTTGTGCTTGTAAATTTAGCATTTTGAATTCTAAATCAAGTATCTTTTTCTTTAAGTAATTTAACTTCATTCTTTAAATTTTTTATTTCTTCTTTGTAAATCTTTTAGGGTAACTTCATTTCTTTGAGGTTTCTTAAATCTTTCTAATACTTCTTTCATATCTATCTTTTGCACTTCTTCTTTTTCTTATCCTCGTATTCTAGAAATTCTTTTATTTCTTGAATGAACTCTTGCTTAATGATGATTCTTCCATGTTTTCTATTATGCTTAATAATGATGATGCTTGATCTCTAGTAATTACATTAATAGTTTTTAAGCACGATGAACAATCACATAGTTACGGTCCTAAGCTTTGTACATTCTTTCTCACTATCGCTTCGATTGAGATGAAGATAAGTCTTTTAATTGATTAACCATTTCTTCTTCAAGCGTATTCTTCTTGAAGATTCAGATTCATTAATTAATATATTTATTAAAGATTTCTTTAATTCTTCATCAATTTTTAGATTATTAATTTTTTGTTTTACTTTACTGATCTTTTTTATAATGTCCTACTCTACCACATTTATAACATACTATTTCGTTTTTAGACTTAGATGATCTATACTTATTTTTCTTTGATGTTCTAGGTTTTGATGAGCTTGCTTCTTCTCTATATTGCTTTTTATAGTAGCGCCTAGATTTTCTTGATTTATGGGAACATATTTTTGAACTTTCTTTTTGTCCGCTTGGAGCTTTGACTCCTTCTATTCCCCATTTGGGAACAAAATGATCCTAATTCTTTTCTAGTGGTTTTTGCTTCATTCTTAAGCTTATGTTGAAGTTTAAGATCTAAACACACTTGCAATCCAGTTTCTATAATATAATTAGACAATTGACCAAACGTAAGTTGATCATAAGGAATTGTACCATCATTTTGATTCTGAATCATTACTTTAACTTTTTCGCAAATAATTTAAGAAGACCAGCTATAAATCTTTCTTTCCAGTAATCAGCTGATGCATCACTTCTTAAATATAGCTTAGACAAAAACATATCCCTATACCATCTATAATCAGACATGGAGGGACAATATAGATTAACAATTTGTCTGCAATTCTTTCTTTGAAATTTTAAGGGTTCTCCTATAAAATGCTTTGTTATTGTGTACAAAAGAGTTGTTCTGACATCTTCAAATACTTGTCCATTAGAATCAATTTTTGTTGAATTCATTATAAAATCTTTTTCTCCTTGGCTTAGCACATTATCCCACCATCCTTTAAGTCGGCTTTGTAAATCCCATAACAATTAAGGAGTGAAGTTCTATCAAGTATTATTTTTCCTTTTAAAGGTCATTTTGGCCATAGTCATTTGTTGAGCAGTGTCTAAAATTTGTTGTTCACCTAATCGTCTATATTCCATTCATTAATTGATTCACCAGAAAATGCTACAGAATCTTGAAAAGGTCTTTCTTCATACTGAACATCAGGATATGTGGGTCTTGGGTAATAATTTCTAGTTTTTGAGACAGGCATATCTTTCCTTAACTTATTAACTTGAAGATTTAAAAGTTCATTTTCCAATTCTTCAATTTTTTGTAAAGTATGTATCTTGGGTGTAGAACTCGTTCCTATGGTTAACTGTTCTAATTTTTTCTTAATTTCTTCAATAGAGTTGTCAGATTTTGAACCAAAGTGTATATTTTTTAAATCGATTCGGGACATTAATTACCTTATAAATGGGTCTATTAGGATCTAAATTTTTATTAACATTTTGAGGTGATGTATATTCTTTAGGTTTTTCACTTATTTGATTATCTATCATTTCTAATGTTTTAGACATAGTATGGAGCATTTGATTAGAGTAATTAAGTTGTTGATGAACTTTATTAAAATCGCCCTTATCTATAGGTAAATTATGAGCTCTTGAAGCTATTGCCTTAAAAGGGGTGGCTTCAACTTCTAACCCTTCTTTTGTGGTTACCTTAATGGTTTCTAAGGGAGGAAATTCTGAAATTATTATCTTGTCTTTCTCTGTTTTCCACGAAGTTGATATTTTATTATTTACTAATATTTCTGGTATTCTTATAAAAGGATTTTGAATATTATTTTCTTTGCAATACTTTTCAAACCAGTCAAAGAAATATAAATTAATTTGTTGTTCCCTCAAATATGAGTAAAATTCTTCTCTAAACTTAGTAGTTTGTTTTTTACTAAAATTCTTAAAATATCAATCTCTTTTATCTTTATTATAAGGAGCTTCAAAATCATTACTTATCCATTTTTTTGTCTATTTCAAAGGGTTCTTCTTTAGTTAATACATTAATGACTTGGGATCTGGTGGGTGAATATTGGTGATTTGATCTATGAGTTTGTTGGTAAATTGGTTGAGGAACATTAGGTTCAAAGTTTACACAGTTAGGTTTATATTAACAGCCGATCCATCTACTGAATGTCTTGAGGAAGTAGGAGCAGTTGAAGGGATGTTAATTATCAGATTTGTAGGAGTGTTTAGTCTAGAGTGAGAATTAGACCTAAGCATTCCTATTCTTATATTAGAACCATCTTGAACTATTGTTCTTATTCTAGTATTTCTTATCGGTTGAGGGGGTATTACATCTGGAAACACCCAATCTTCAGGAATCCTAGACAAGATTTCTTCATGAGATAATCTTTTAGGAGTTAGTATTGATGATTTCTTAAGATTTGCTTCCATAATTACAGTTTCATGCTTTGGGGATTGTCTTAGTGCTTTAAAGTTTTGATCTTCATAAGAGACTTTATAATGAACTCTATACATAATAGACATATGCTTAGTTCCTTCTTGAAAAACATTATCTAATATCTTAACATTTAATTCTAAAGCTTGCTTAGTCATATAATCATTTAATGGCATGGTATAATTAGGATAACAGTTAAAGAAAACAGGACCATCATGCAAATTAGATTCTAAAATAGCGAGTAATTTGATCATGAAGTTTTCTTAACCTTTTATCTCTTAACAAAATTAACACAGGATTATCAATTCCTAACCTATGTTGCCACTTTGGCGACTACTTGAATTAACCCAATATGTATAAGCGATAATTATCCTTAACATGTTGATCAATAATATTATCTTTTAGTAAACTTATCGATTCACAAGGTTTTTCTAGAATATGAGTAGCTTCGAACATATGGATCGATCCTTAGGCTTGAATAAGGAAGTACTAGTTTTATAAATTTCTTTAGGAGGAATATAAGGAATTGCCCAATTTTGAAGGTTGTTTTCAATATTAGCAATTTCTAATTCATTTGCTTGAACACGATCTTGATCTACTTCTAATCTAGAGGATGCGATTTAAGCTGTGAGGAACCTATGCTAGAAGCCTTCCGCTACGGAAGGAGAGCTCGCTTAAGTTTCTGAATATCCTAGACATAATGAAGGAATTCTCTTCAGGGACCACCACTTGTATGTGCGGGACCACCTAACCTTGCCTTTTAAGCACTAACACAGTGACCAACGTCGAGCCAAGGGTGACCAACGCTAAGTCTTTCTCCCTTCCTTAGGCTTCGGATACTCAGAACCTCTTACGAGGCTCTGATACCAGTAACGACAGGACCGACGGCATAGGCTCAACAGTAGTATCTAGTGAGATATGTAACGTTCCAAATTACTAACACTAATGATGTATCCAGTTTACGTATTAGTAATTAAAATTTAGTACATTACTTATGAATATCCATAAATTTTTGAAATAAAAAAACTTAATAATATACAAAATATGAGCCTTTGCGGAAGCATAATTTATATACATAATGAAAGGAATAATATACCAATTATATATATTCGCGCATTATATACTAATTTTATCGGATAAAGAAAATTACTATAACTAGTTTATAAATACCTAACTAAAAATAACCTAACTAATCCTTCAAGTCAGCTCCATACATTTCTTGATCTACTTGGCCACCTAAAATTATCATGGAAACCATAGAGAATAGTGGGGTGAGAATCAAAATTCTCAGTACTTTGTTTAAAATCATGTCATCACAATAATTTCAAGTATTTTGGGAAAAAATATCATTTTTATTCAAAACATTTATTATTACTTTAGGAATGTGACAAAAGGCCAAATCAAGTCATTCCTCTTCCCGAAATAGAGATTCATTTTATCATTATGAAAATCATTCAAAATTTATAAAATGAAAATCATATCGTCACATATCATAATTTTAAATCATTGAAACATACCAATAAATCACATGTTTATTTTAAAACCAGTATTCATCATGTCTTACTCATGCTAGCATTGCAAAATCATTTACTTGATACTAGTTTGCTTTTATGTTAGTACACTTCAACCTCTTTGTGACTCCCCTCATCACACAGAACTACTCCGGGTAATTAGGCCCAGTATTCCCTTGTCTAGCTTAGAAGAAGTACATCTTCTCAATATCAAAGTTAGGGTTAGACTTCAATCTATCATGATAAGGAGAATGTATGTTATCTTACAATATCAATCATCGGTAATAGAATGAGAGATACGTTACTCAAACTATCCAGGATATAGGATTACCCCAAGTAGTGAGGGAAACACCCATCCTCAATCACTTAATGACTAGGGAAGCTCAAGTAAAGATGAAGGTTCTTCCTTAACCTCAATTACTCTGGTATAGAGAAAATCAAATATTCTTTTACCATTAACCAAGACTTACCCTAGTACAAGTACATCCAAAATTCAACTCGGACTGGTTCCACAAAGTGGATACCTATGACAATCAACTCATTTTGTCCATCAATTCATCATTTGTGCAATATAGTGCAAATCTAATCAATCGCATCATGGGTATTCAATTCTCACATATGCTATATAATGCATAATCAATTCATACTCATCCATCAATCTCACTTGATGCAAACATATCATGCAATCAAGCATCATTTTAACACACATTTCATCAAATACTTATAGAAATATTTTAACACTCTTAAAAGAGTATACATGTGTAATTCTAACATTTAGGGAAACTCATTTCCTCAATCCAATACATTATCCCTTGATACTCCACCTCAATAGGGTTATCAAAGGTCTCTCTAAGGCTCCTAGCCTTATAGAATGCCAAAACATGCATTTCTTAACCAAAAATGCATCCTGCTCAATATCAATTTTTGACATTTGTTCAATAAAATGAGTATAATTTGAGTTACAGATGTCGAAACGAGGTGATTTCGGTGGCATTAGAAAGCTAAGAGAAAGAGCTACAACTTTTATGAAAACTACAAAAGCTCATTCTCATCATAGAGGGAGACACAGCCCGTGTCATTTGACACGGCTCACCCCATGCTTTCCTCTATGAGCGTTTTTCATGAATTTTCAACTGGCAGAGGGGAACATAGCCCCCCTTGTTTCTTCGGACACGAGCCATGTTTCTGGTCCAGAAACTCTTTGAAGAGTGTGACACTGTTCCTTGGATTTTGGCCACTCCAATATAGCCTCTAGGTGATTTTAAGTTTCAAACAAGTTCATAAACATCGAAGAAACTTAAAACACCAATTTGTTTCATAAAAAAATGGATCAAATACCAAATCTCTCATTCAAATCACAAATCAAAAGTGAGTTCAATAACCTTTTTTTCAACCTTGAAAATCATCAAGAAACAAAAGAGGAAAAACAAGTTTTCACATCATAATCAAACATAAAAACTTAAATATTTCATTATCAACTCAGAAATCTCACTCAAAGCCATCAAGAAATCAGATATTGAAATACAAAAGAGGAAAAAAAGAGTGAGAAAATCTCTCTACCTTGGTTTCCATAACTTTTGATCTTGCTTCTTTATTGGTTGGCCTTCTTTCTTCTTTCTCCATTTTCAGCTCATTCCTCAATCCCACGTCCTCATCTTCTTCTTTCTTATTTCTTTCCCTTTCTTCTCTATTTCTCTCCTCTCATTTCTGTTTCTCTGTCTTTGTTTCTTTCTTTTCTTTCTTTCTTTTATTTGTCCTTTTAGCCAAGAGTGAGGGAAAGAAAATGAGGGAGAAAAATATCTCTTAAGTAATAATGAGGGAAGTGGGGACGGTAGCAGGAAAAATAGAAAGAAACAGTGGAATTCATTGATAAATTTTTATCTGCTAAATGCACTTTAATTTATCAAAAATGAATTTTTCAACCTCCATAGACATTAGGAAAAATTCTAAGATTTCATGCTATTTTTCATATATGTAATTTCTCAATTTGGTATGAAAACACTTCTATAGTGTCCTTAAAAATACTAAATGAACTCTATTTGTCCTCAAAATTTAACCACATCATCTTTCACACATTTGTGACTTATTAATAAAATTTTTCTTATTTATTTCCTTTGATTTAGCATTTATGCTATTTTCTTGAGTTAAACAAGTATTATGGTACTTTATGACCATATACAAGTCTAACCTGCTAAAAAGAGAATGTTACAAGATTAGTTTTTATTGTGAGAGGGTTAGAGGAGTAAATCTTGATTATTGAATTTTATATGAATGATCAAAATTAGAACATAAATGTATGTGACTTTTTTAAGTGGTCACATAACTTTTAAGTAACTTTTAACTTTGACCATTCATGTATAGTTGTATAATTAAAATTTATTTATCTCACAATAAAAATTTCTCTTACTAATTATGTCACATATATATACATATATGATGATAAAAACTTTAATTAAATTATTAATTGCTTGTTGATAATAAATAAATTATAGATTAATTATGGTGGTATTTAATATATATATATATATATATTAAATATATTATATTAGTCATTACGAATAGAATAATGAAAATATTTAAATGATTAAATGTATCATATGACACTTGGATTCATTAATAATTAGAAACAATAATCAATATCATTATAAAATAAAATGTTATTGAAGCTTAAAAGATAATTATTTAATAACAACAAATTCCTATTGAATGAAATACAAAATCCTAGAAAAAAGAAATTCTATGGTTCCATAAGGATAGTTCACTTGATTGGAAAATATGCATACAAATTCTTTGTATAAACTCAACATCCACAATAGAACAATCCATTTCCTTTCACCCCTTCTCAAGCCTCCCAATAAGGATCTCCTAAGACCAATAGGATACATGTTTTTAAGTTCTCAGTGAGGATTCAATACCCATACCCTCAATAGAACAATTCCTTCCCTTTCTCCATTTCCTCGAACCTCCTAATAAATGATCTTTAGTCCAACCCTAATGGGATATGGGCAAATTATTGGTAGGGATTCGATATCTCCTCCTAGTAAGGATTCGCTAAGCTCTACCAACAATAAAACCTCCCTAAGTTGGCCAAGTACCCCCAAAAAAAATAAAATCCTATGATTGTAAAAACAAATTATAAATAATGTAGGTGTCAGAAAACCTTAATCTTAAAGTTTATTTTAATATTGTCCTTGAACCTATCCTACAACATTATAAAAAGGTTCTCAATAATTAAGAATGAATTAAATAATAATAAAAAATATGCATATATCCCATAATTCATAAATCTATATTGTAAAAAAAAAATCATAAAAAATATGCATATAGATGTACTTATTAATATGCTTTCATGTAAAGTTCTCGATCCTATGTAATATATATAAATATAAAAATGCTTAAGTATTATAGAACTTTTTATAAATCTCATAGAATAAAAATAATTATATTAAAGCAACATAATTAATAAATTTGATTTTCTAAAAAGAATTTACATTTTAATTAGTTTAATTGTATTTACTTGTAAAATTCTTACTCATGTATGACGTAAAAATTAAAATATTTAAATATTATAAAAGTGTTGAATAATATATAACTAAATTAAAATAGCTCGAATTGATCACCAATAAATTTTCTTATAAATGCAAAGATATATTATAGATCCAATTGTCTCTCTAATAATGTAGTAAGAAAAATAATATTAATTATATTATTCTAATGAAAGAACAAAAATTTATTTTTAAAAATAAACAACTAACTCTGCTATAATGCATATATTTACCTCTAATAACTTTTTATAAAATATTATTAATTATTTTATTTTATAAAAAATTAAATTATATTTAATTAACTGAAATATATCTTCATGTAAGTTTTTCATTACAATAAAATATTTGCATACTATAAAATATATAACTACATGTATGTTGAAAATTATAAATTAAGATATAAACAAAAAATTAGCCAGTCTTGCTCCAATAAACAATAATCATATTAAAAGCTTAAAAATATTAACTAACGTAATTTATTTATTTATAGTCCAATCATTCTTGCCAACTAAATTTGTATGTGGGATAAATCTGCTACGTAATTAACACATCTTAAAAATCTTTAGAATTTATTCTTATCTTTGATTTCATCAGAAAATTTATCGATAAATTCTATAGATCTTTTTATAGAAACAATAGTACCTTGATTTATTTCAAATCCTAAGAATCTCGTCTTAATTTGAAATAACTTTATTTTCTTAACAGAAATTACTAATCCATTTTTTTAATAACATTAAAGAAAATTTTTAAATGATTAAAGTATTAATAAATTGAATTACTGAATATTAATAAATCCTATGCTAGCCGTGAAAATTGATATCAAGGGTTTTTACACCTTCTAAATACAATGACAGTGTTGTTTTTTTTTTTTTTTTTTGAGAAAATGACTTTGAATGATGGTTTTGAAGGGGTGATTGTTGCACCAATACCTATGAAAAATTCAAAACTCAAACTAATTTTGAATACTCTCTTCACTCAAACTTAACACTGAAGATATAAAAACTTGCTCTAATACTAAAATGGCTCAGAAGTCAGAGAGAAGAGAAACTCTCAAATACTCAAAATTTATTTTAATTTATTGATAAAAATACAAAGATAGATCGATCTTATTTACACTAATCCTATAAGCTAATTTGCAGCTAATAACAGCTGTAAAACAATTGCAAATAAATTAGAATGTAAGTTGTAAAAATAGAGATTTGTCAATGATAGTGACTAGGTAGTTTAAGGTCAAGAATAGTGACTTGGAGAAGTTCGATTTGTCCGTATTAATACCTATTTTCTGGCTTTTTTTCTCATAATGTTGTGTTTTTCTTTTTTCCTTTTTTGTTTAGTAATACCTGAAATTAAGCACAACAAAGTGAAAATGACCCTCAATTTTTCGGAATTATTTTGAAATTGACATTTGTTTTTGTTTTTGTTTTTGTTTTCTCCCCCTCAATCTGTTATTTATCTGAAGAAAATATTAACGTGAGAAGATATTCAATTAATTTCTCGACCCTCCATCGGTTTTGTTTGGTTATTGGATGGTTGGGGTGGTTCGATTGCATTTCAGTCCCCGTTTTTTATTTGTTGTTCTATTGCATATCTTTTCTTCGGGTTGGTGAGGAAGGATTTGGGATTGTTAAGAAAGAAACCCATCATCATCATATTAAAATACCAACAACTTTCATTTCTCACACTCGTTCCGTGAAAGGAACTTTATTTGGGCTGGCCCGGTCCAAACAAATAATGGAGTCACCGGCCCATAGACCCTCCTTCCTTTTCCCCCAAGCCAGCAAAATCAAAATAGTTAGTTCCCTTTGCCTTCAAAGATCAGACTTCAGACTCAACCAGTGTCACACCCAGATCTCACTCTGTAACTTGTTATTATCCAAGAATCGGTTCACCTTCAAGCTAGCATCTTTTTGAATTTTTATTTCTCCCATTTTTTTTGGATTTACCGGAATAATATTGTTTTCTCTTTTTTTTTTCCCCTCGGTTAGGTCTATAATCATGAAGCTTGATACCAGTGGTCTTGAATCATTTTCTACACAAATTATACCTGCAGGCAACGTCGCTGGAGAGTTTTCAGCCGCCCCATCATTCGATCTTCCCAATTCAACCGATGTGAGTACCTGTTTGCACCTCACAAGTTTTGAAAATTACGATTTTGATATACGGTTCATGGTTAAAAGGGTTGAACTTTAATTGCTCATGGGTTAAAAGGGTGAAATTTAATGGTTCATGTGCAAAAGGGTTGAAATTTATCTTCTGGGTTAACGGTTTTATATGAAGTTCTGTGTGTTTTGGGCTGTTTGTTATAGTTTGATGGGTTCCTGAAAGAAGCTATTCAGATGGTGAAGCCCGCAAAGGGTACTACAACTCTGGCTTTTATATTTAAGGAGGGGGTCATGGTAGCTGCTGATTCTCGAGCCAGCATGGGTGGATATATATGTGAGTGTTCAACTCTGATTTCATTTTAACTATGTTTTACTATCAAACCATTGTTGGAAGTTGATTTCCTTTGCACAGTCTTTGTGTTAATGTTAATGAAACATTGAGTTTATCTGTTTACTGTTACCTTTGTGCTTTGCTATCTGCAGCATCTCAGTCTGTGAAGAAAATTATTGAAATCAATCCATATATGCTTGGGACAATGGCCGGAGGAGCTGCTGATTGCCAATTTTGGCACAGGAATCTTGGGATCAAGGTAATGTATGCAGATTTTTTCTATCTCGCGTAAGCATAATTACTTTTGTCTGTCCTGTTCTCTTTTGCTCAGTGTATTTTACCCTTATATTAATATATGTACATCAGTGTGGATGCTTTCATTACTTTTCATTAGAAAACATCTAGACTAGATACTCTTAAACCAGGAATGTTACTGCACTGACATTGGTTTTGGAGGGTGTTTTTTCAAATTTATCAGGTTTCTTGTTGACATCAAAACTACTTATAAAATTCAATTCAGATTGACCCTCTTATTGATTGTGTATCTAAAAGCTTGATGGATTTATCTTTTACATAAAATATATTTCGAAACACTTCAAATGCTAGAAGCTATAAATAATATATTGTTTGCTGTTGTGGGCATGATGTGGACATACTGATCCATAACTAAGACCTTTGGTGCTTGACAAAACTGTAGCAGGCTAGTATTCTTGCCAGTAGAAAAGCATAAAGTTTTGTTTGATTTGTGTTACTTTCTTGGATCCTTTCTGTCCTTTTCCCCCCCCATATACATCACATTTTGTTCTCTGTCTTCCATTTGGATTTTGGAAGAATAATACTTATGTTGATGCATATTTAATGTGATATAGACGGAGCTCTTGATCAATTTTCTGACTTACTAGACCTTTCTACATGCCTAATTCCATATGGTTTTCAGATCCTTCAAGTTTGAATCCATATAGGTGGTAATAGATGAACTAAATGACTTAGTTCACATGAACTGAAAGGATTAATCTTAGCAAGCTGCATGATTTTTCTCAATTAAACATTTAGCTTTATCTTTTACTTTTCAATATGATTTATTCCCTTTATATTTATGAGGTCACAAATTGTTTTTCTGATTCAGTTATACTATTTTTAGTGTCGGTTGCATGAGTTAGCAAACAAACGGAGAATTTCAGTAACAGGAGCCTCAAAGCTACTTGCAAATATTTTATACTCTTATCGTGGAATGGGATTATCTGTTGGTACCATGATTGCTGGATGGGATGAGACGGTAATTCACATGTTCCAATTACTAAGTGGCATTGTTCTGCTGGTCCTATACTCCTATTGTTCCTCATAATGGATCTCTTTTCAGGGTCCTGGTCTGTATTATGTTGATAGTGAAGGAGGAAGACTGAAAGGCACTCGATTCTCTGTTGGATCTGGTTCACCATATGCTTATGGTGTATTGGACAGCGGGTTAGTTAATCTGTTTTGCTTTACTAGCTATCACCTAGAGCTCCTGTCAAATTTCATCAACATTTTTCTTCTACTACTAGATACCGGTATGACATGTCAATTGAGGAAGCTGCTGAACTGGCTCGACGAGCAATTTATCATGCAACATTTCGTGATGGAGCTAGTGGTGGAGTTGCTAGCGGTACTTTTTCCTTTCTTCCCTATAGACCTACATCTACATATGGACTTATATGTTTGTGACATTTCATTTCTCCCCCACCCACCAACAGGAAAATAAAAAATATATACATATATGCATAGTAGCTTATTTAATATGTCTCGTGTGAGGCACACATGCATGTGTGCTTGAGCACAATTATGCATGCACACGCCCAAGGCCTAAACATGCGTCTTTCTATCTGCACTTGCATAAGTCATTGAAAATATAGTCCATTGTTCCTAACTGGGTAGGATGAATGAAATGATAGAAAACATGCTAAGCAAATATGTACCAGTTTATATAGGAAAATTATTGTAGGATGAATGAAATGATAGAAAACATGGTAAGCACTTATGTACCAGTTTATATAGGAAAATTATTGTAGTTATCACTGACTAGGTGATCATTTTTCCACCAGCTATTTTAGACACACAGTGTATACTTTATAGCTATACATTTGTAGCAACATGAAATCATTATCTAACTAACCTGTGGATTTATATGATTTTAGTGTACTATGTGGGACCAAATGGATGGAAGAAATTATCTGGTGATGATGTTGGGGAACTTCATTACCATTACTACCCAGTTATCCCAAGCACTGTGGAACAAGAAATGGTTGAGGCAGCTGGAGCTTGATGGATATTAGTCATGAATGTCTTTCAAGTTTTTTCGTTATTTGCCTGCTTTCTTAGAAATTAGAGCATGTTTGGGACGGAAATAGTCATGGAAAGAGGATGTTTGGGATGGATTATTTTCGCCTCCAACATACCTCGTTCACTTAAAAAAAGCTGTTGGCAAACCAACAGAACATGTTTGGGAAAATATCAAAGAAGTTGTTGATGCTAAATAATTGGGATACAACAACTTTTTCTCAAAAGCTCAATTTTGAGCTATTTTTGTAAAAGTTGTTAGAGATTATTTCTAACATGAGATGTAAATATTATTTATTATTATTTAAATAATATTTTTAATTAAATAAATAATTTTTTTAATTTTTTATATTTATTTTGGTAATTTGATAAAAAAATGATTATTTTTTATATCATCTAAATAAAATAAATTATTTTAAAATTATTTTTAGTTGACATTCAAACATAATTTTTTTTTCTTATATTCAGTCATAACAATTTTTTTTTAATATAATAATTAATTATTAAAATAATTAAATTTTTACAATTATTCTAAGCACGTATTAAATAATATTAAATTGTGATTGTTTTAGATTTGAAAATTGACATCAATTTGATTTTAATTTTGATGTATTTAAGTGCTCATTCCAAATCTCTTCCCCATATTCATATCTGACCTCTCATTCCCTCCCTTTTCCCCCACAAGGGAGAAGATGCATTCAGTGGCACTTTACCTGTCCCAACCTGAGTGGTTCAAATGCCAAATATCATTTTGAGGGTAAGGATTGAAGGCTGTCGTATCATATCGAAGAACAATAATTAATTACCATAACCTGATAATTGGAATTTCTACTGATCTTACAAAATGCAATCTTTGTTCCACTGTAAGACGAATGTGAGACGAAGAACCATAAGGATGTAAACAAAACCATTTCGTCTATATATTTGGAAATTGAGTCAAATTTACATCTTGAACTGCGTTAATTTTTGCTAATTGATCTTGTTCCTTGTTCAACACCTAAAACTTGAGAAAGAAAGCAAAGAAGGAAGAAAGGATACTAAATTCAAAACAGTTAAGAAGTGTTTAGTTTGTTTTCTGATTTTATTTTCAGTTGATATATTTTTATTAATATTTAGAAAATTCTTACCTTGTTATTATTTTTTTTGTGTTTTTAATATTTTGTTAAGAAAATGATAAAAACAAATCTTACAGCCACGGACTAAAATACGTGGACTGGGCCGGCAAGTTCGGTTGTTGGGCTTAAGCAATTCGAAATAATAACAAGTTCTCCTATGGTAGAAAGTAGAAACTATCGGGCCAAACAAGTCTAGTAATTTAGGAAAACATAAAACACAAGTTGTTATTAGATCAGATGGTTTATAACCCCAAAAAAAAAAAACAATAGATCATATGATTATTATTGTCATTTTATCGCCTCGGTCAACACACAACACAAGTGATTGTGGTGTCCAAAAAAACAAACACACACACAAGTGAATTGTATGCATATATGGTAATAAGAATAAAATAAAATTATATGCATATGGAACTGTGAGGTTAGTCGTCTCTACTATAAAATCACCCTTCTCCGGCTGCGCTGAAAACCCTAAACCCTAATAGCCAGGAAGCAAACGCTCTATTGAACCGGTGGCGGTTTTAGAAAGCCGTCCGGTTCTGAATTATTCTATTCATCTTCACCATCACTTGCTCTGTTCTGTGAGTTTAGTTTTTAGGGTTTGTTTGAGTGTTGAATGGCGCTGTTCCTGCTTTACGAGTCTGCTTCGGGTTACGCCCTGTTGGAGGCTCATGGCGTCGACGAAATCGGGCAGAACACCGAAGCTGTTCGGAACTCGGTTTCGGATTTGAACAGGTTTGGCAAGGTGGTCAAGCTTCGCTCTTTCAATCCTTTTATCTCTGCTCTCGATGCCCTCAAACAGTGCAACGCCGTCTCTGAAGGTAACCAACCAATCTCAACTTTCACTGCCAAGTAATGATGAATTGTTCAATGTCTTGAACTTGATTATTATATATTATATTATATTCAGG
Organism: Ormosia semicastrata; assembly: GCA_029884595.1. Classification (NCBI taxonomy): domain Eukaryota; kingdom Viridiplantae; phylum Streptophyta; class Magnoliopsida; order Fabales; family Fabaceae; genus Ormosia; species Ormosia semicastrata. The sequence continues at coordinate 10,646,812 of JAQQTO010000043.1, forward strand.
CCTATTGACTGATGAGCTGAGGACTGTTTTGGAGACTAACTTGCCTAAAGTCAAGGAAGGTAAGAAGTCCAAGTTCAGTTTAGGTGTCTCAGATCCTAAGATTGGTTCCCAGATATCTGAACTCACTAAAATCCCTTGCCAAAGTAATGAGTTTGTCAATGAACTGCTTCGCGGCGTGCGCCTCCATTTTGATAGGTTTGTTAGTGATCTCAAGGTTAGCCATTCATTTAGTTACTTTGCCCTCTTTTTTCTGTTTAATGCATTGCAGGATCCCCATGTACTATAGAAATATATCTCTCCTTATTTTATTTTATTTTGAATTACATAGTCGGGAGATTTGGAAAAGGCACAACTTGGTCTTGGGCATAGTTACAGCAGAGCAAAGGTGAAATTTAATGTTAATCGTGTTGACAATATGGTCATTCAAGCAATCTTCCTTCTTGATACACTTGATAAAGATATCAATTCATTCTCCATGAGAGTCAGGTACTATGTGTTCAACATTGAATTGTCAAATCTTAAATCCACAATTTTCATATTCAAAATAGTTTACTTCCTTTAAGAGAATTAATAAACTTGAAGAGTTGAATTCTCTGCTGGTTCGTCAATTATGTGCAGAGAATGGTATTCATGGCACTTTCCTGAACTGGTGAAGATTGTGAATGATAATTATCTGTATGCCAAAGTTGCAAAATTTATTGAGGATAAATCAAAGTTGTCTGAAGACAATATTTCAGGCTTAACGGACATAGTTGGAGATGAAGATAAAGCTAAGGAGATTGTGGAAGCTGCCAAGGCCTCCATGGGTAGAATTCTCATTCTTGTATTGCATTCAACTTTTCCCTCATTCTCTATCTAAATCTTCTTTCTCTTGATTTTCTTCAGGACAGGATTTGTCCCCAGTGGACTTGATTAATGTCCAGCAATTTGCACAGCGAGTAATGGACCTATCTGAGTATAGGCGGAAGCTGTATGATTACCTGGTTGCTAAAATGAATGACATTGCACCAAATTTGGCCTCTTTAATTGGTGAAGTTGTTGGTGCTCGTTTAATTTCCCATGCTGGTAGCCTCACAAATTTAGCTAAGTGCCCCTCTTCAACTCTTCAAATTCTTGGTGCAGAGAAGGCTTTGTTCAGGTGTTTAACTCCACCTCTTGTTTTGAAGTTTTTTAAAGTTTGAACTGCTTATTAGTTTATAGAAACTAACAAATCAAGGCTTCATATGTAAAACTGCAAGAATTTGTTGTTTCCATTATGGTAGGTTGTGTGTTTTGTCAGGACAACAGCTAATTTTGGTCTGCAACGTCGATACTACCATTCCTTTCTGCTGTTTCTTCAAATGTATAATGTCTTTGCCTGTTCTATTCAGGGCATTAAAAACAAGAGGAAACACTCCCAAATATGGTCTGATATTCCACTCTTCTTTTATTGGTCGAGCATCTGCCAGAAATAAGGGCCGAATGGCTCGCTATCTTGCAAACAAATGTTCAATTGCATCACGGATTGACTGCTTTTCTGGTTTGTTTCTTACATATTAATTTTAGCAATCTCTTATGCATTACTTAGCACCTCTTTGCACGCAAAATGAATTTGTTGTACTGTGATGCAGAAAGGGGTACTACCGCTTTTGGGGAGAAACTGCGTGAGCAAGTTGAGGAGCGACTTGACTTTTATGATAAGGGAGTTGCCCCTCGTAAGAACATAGATGTGATGAAGTCTGCTATTGAAAGTGCTGAAAACAAAGGTAGGGAAGCAAGGAGACTCATTGTGCCCCTCCCACCCCCACCCCCCACCCCCTCTCCCGGTTTTCCCCTAAACTTGAATAATATGCATGTGGTTGTGATTATATCTCAAAACTTGTGACTGCCACTGTGCCATTATATGGTGGAACTCTTGTTCTTCTTCTTCTTTTGCTGAGGTTATATGGTGGAGAGTTAAATTTGCTTTAACTTGGGAAGCATATACGTTTGAGTTCCACATGTGTAATGTGTAACAGTGGAATTTTGCTGATTTAAAGTAATTGTTGCAGATACAGATATGGAAACAGAAGAAGTGCCTGTTGAAGTTTCAGGCAAGAAAGCCAAGAAGAAGAAGCAAAAAACTCCTGCTGCAGATGAAGGTGATAACATGGCTGTAGATAAGCCCTCAGAAATTACAAATGGAGATGCTTTGGAGGATCATAAATCAGAAAAGAAGAAGAAAAAGAAAGAAAAGAGGAAATTGGACCAGGAGATGGAGCTTCATGATCAGGTTGTAGATGATGGTGCCAATGGGGTTGCAAGTGAGCAAGATGGAGCAGTTAAAAAGAAAAAGAAGAAGGATAAAAGGGGTGATAATGGGGAAGTACTGGAGGCTGCTAATGAGACTAAGAAGAAGAAAAGTAAATCAAAAAGCAAGGATGCCGAGTAAACTATGGAGTGCAGTTTAAAATGTGGAAATCGAATTTGCCATGTTATTTAATTGGATAATGTTAAATTTTATTTGCTTTGAACTTTTGCCAACTTTTCATTCAGCATACAAATTTTGTCCTAGCAAGTTTTGGCATCGTTATGGTATTTGGAAAGTCTATTTCACATAACTTTTTTAATCATCAACTGTTAATTTTTGAAATTGTATCATAAAATTGGTCACGACAAAAGGCTAATTTTTTTGAAGAAATAGACCATGAGGAAGTGACTAACCTAGATTCTTATTGATATGATCATGGCAAATCATATTTGTATAATAATAATTTCTTTGAAAATTGAGGATTTGGAGCCTTGTCTGATCTCATCAGCTGCTGCCTGAAATAATTTTTCCTTAAATTAACAAGTTCCAAATGAAGTTATCACTAACCTGGTGTCAATACAGAATCCAGAGGATTGGTCTACATATCTGATAACTCACTAGCATTGTTGAAGTACTATATTTAGATTTCGCTTCGCTTGATAGAGTGTTTTGGGACACACGAATACGTATTTTTATTCAATATTATAGTTGTATGGCTAACGAGCTACAAACTCAACTGTGTTCGCATCTCTAATATACTTCTAAAAATAAATTACAGATGTATGAACGATTGAATATCATCAATAAAGTTTAATTCTACATTTGTTCTGCATAGTGTCAAAGCTCAAAGTACTATTTTTCCACACTAGGAACCAATAAGTTTGTGCATCATAGATGCTTCATCCCACAATAAGTTCTGGTATCAGGTTCCGGGATTAACATTGCATGTTGAATCTTCATTAAGATTCAGAGGAATGCAATTGTCAAAACAATCTACCCCATTGAACGCAAAGATGAAGAAAGTGTTTTACAAATAAATGTATTTCCAGTGTCAACATAACCTATACAACGAACATAGCATTCATTTTTATCAATGGCATTCATGATTTTGTCACAACCACCATTTGCTCATCAGAAAGACTTTTTGTTTAGTGTTCATCAGGAAGACTAAACACGAATATCTTGTACTCTTTTATCAAAGACAACCTATCATACCAAACCTCATTATGAATAAGTCTGCTTTGAGACACTGAAATAAGCATCTCATCTAAAAAAGGCATTGGAGGAAAATCACGTAGAGTTCTACTATTATTTCTGTAGAATTATTTAATCTGTGTAAATATATGTTTTTTCAATTCATTATCTTTTAGCTACAAATATGAGATCAAGAAATAAGTACATAAATAAACAATTAAATTATTTCTTTTAATTATTCGTTAGATTTAAATATTAATTTTTCAGTATTATGTTATACCGTCATATCTTAGAAGAATACTATAAAAAAACAAACATTAACATTTAGTTTAAATTTATAATTATATTATTTCTTATTATTATTACAAGATTCTAAACTTTTATTCTAATCCTTCTTATCCTTATCAAAATTTAATAATTAATATCATTGCCATATTAATTGTGCATGAATAATTACATATATATGCCATATTTGAAAGAGTAATAATACTTACGTAAATTTATACTCTGTTACTCACCCTATTCACATACTTACTAGATGAGAATAATTTCTCTTCTTTATACACATCATTTATGATTCCTCTTCAAGATCAATTATGATCTCCTCATATTTGTCTTTTCGGGTAATGTTATAATTTAATTTTTACGATATTTTATATTATACATGACATAATTTAATATTAAATAGATTTAAAATTTTTAATATATTGTTAATTATTTTAAATCAAAATTCCATGAGTTTTATCTCCTATCCATTAATGATGCACCTTGAATTTTGTGAGTATCTAAGCATAAATCTTATGTGCAAGTAACATATTTTTCGTTGGATAATCTTTGTTCTATTGTATTTTGTTTTTGGGTGAACTACTGTATCATTTTTTAATGGTTTCAACGGTGCACATGCTTTACATAATTTGTGCAATTATCCTTTCTCTATTTAAAAGGCAGTTGACATTTTTTACAATGATATTGGCAAAAAAAATTTAATTATTTTACAATACATAATATAAGATGACATTACTTATTACGTAGAATTGAGCTTTGATTTTGATCAATTCTTAATTTTTAATACATAATTAATAGAATATAAACTCAATGTTTTCTTGAAATATGATTCAGAATGTCACCCTTTAATAAATGGCTATTAACAATTTAACATAGATAAACTTTCACTCATTCGAAAAGCTAACAATGTATTTGGCCACCAAAAAAGTTCAAGGTAAAAAAATTTGATCTCCCAAAATGAATGCGGCAAAGATCTATTGTTTCATATTTTTTTTATAAAAAAAATAATCCTTAAAAATCATACATAAAGTCATAAGCTTCAAATGTCTCAATAACAGCAACAATTAATTTTTATGTCATTAATGAAAATTAGATACATAAATCAATTAAAGTCATCGAATTATAAAAAAAAAAATTATTAACAAAACCAAAAACTATGAACAAAGGAATGTAAAACCAGATCCATTGGTAACCCATCATAGTAAACCAGAAAAAGACGGTAAGTTCAAAACTTATGCACCTAGCCACCTAGCTCTCAAAAAGAAGTTGAAATGAAAATTAAATCTTAAAAAAAAAAAACCTTCACCTAACACTTTTACCGAACCAAAGGGCAAGAAAGTGAAGTCATTGAAGGCAGGTCAGCTGCCAAGACGGCGACTTGAGTTAGAAGTATTGGAGGGTCCGAAGCCCAACGTTGGAAGTAAGGTGAATAAGAATTAAGAAATATACGACGTTGCCGTCTTCGCTTGTGTGCCATTCACACGCATTGCCGATTCTGTTTCTGCTCTCTCTCTCTCTCTCTCTGCCACAACAACCACAACCGCCATTCAAGAAGAAGAAGAAGAAGAAAAAGCACTCTATTGAGCAGAAAGAGAAAGAGGAATGGCTGCTGCAGCGCCTAACTTGGAAGATGTTCCGTCTGTGGATCTCATGTCGGAGCTCCTTCGTCGCTTCAAGTGCTCCTCCAAACCTGACAAACGTCTCATTCTCATTGGTATCTCTATTTCTCTCTTCATCAACTTTTCATTTTTATCCTCTCTGCTGCTTCAGATCCTAGAATTCCAATAGCATGTATTATAAAGTTTGATGCTTTGGGATGTTGTTGCGGTTGTTAGGGTTTCCTTTCTGCTTCCTCGAGGTACCCTATTGTATGTGCTGCCCCTTTTAATTAAAAAAGAAGAAGAAGAATATTCTTCAATTGTTCTCGTATAATAGGGGAAAACACTGAGAAATTTGAGTAGTTTTAGTTCTACAATTGAGGATGGAGATACTCTGGCATGATATGCTAAGCTCTTAAGTTACTGGAGAAGAAAATGAAATAGAATTTCCTTTGCTGGTTTATGAATCTTTTGTTATGTTTTTTCAGGTGTCCTTTTTTTTCTTTTTTCTTTTTTAAAAAAAATTCAGTCTTTGATGTATGAATATGATTTTCGAATTACTGATTTTAGGAGCATGTACTTGTTGATCTTATGCTAAAGTCATTACCTGGCTTAGACTCCGGTGTTTTGAGCCCCACGAGGTGTCTCATCAAGTAGTTATTTTTATGTTGCTTATGAACTGCTTAATACCTGTCATTTGAATATGATTCTCTATAGCTCTATTCAGAAAAGTGCATGACATTCTCTTATTTCTTATAGTAATGTCATGGAGCACAGTATGTGATATGGTATTGATTACCCTTTTTTTTTCCTTGTGTTCTTTCTCATTTTTTACTGCTCATCATTCATCTGTAACTATTTATGTTGTAGGCTTGATATTTTTTTTTACAAACAACATACTAGACAATGGAGACTTGTAAATTATCATTGACTAATTTTGTACATTGGTCATGAAGAATTTCTTATTGTTTAATAGAAAATAAACTAGTTTAAAATTGTTTCCAACTTCCTATAGCAATTCTAGTTTGTAGATTTGTCTGCGAACTACTTGTGGAAAGATGCTTGCCACGGTAAAATTAGTTCATAAAAATACATCTGTCTGTGGTAGTTTTGTTTATATTTGGTTTCAATCAAGTGCTGTTGATTTATTCTGTGACTTTATATTTTGCTTGGTTATCATTTGGAATTGTACTCTAGGTCAGACCATATGCTTTCTTATTGTGATGTATTCTATAATTGTTAGCATTTTTTTTTTCTCCTAATACAATTCCTGTCTTTTTTTTATGCTATTCTTTCTATTTGCAAGACAAAAAAAATGAAGCACAAAATTAAGTTGCTTCATTTAACTGTCAAATTGAACCTGTTTATGTCACAAGAGTTAGGATGGGAAATTTAATGTTTTTATTCCTATTATAGATGGGAAGTTTCTTCCATTATGGTTCCTTCCTTTTTATGATGCTACTCTTTCTGTTTGCAAAATAGAAACAGTGAAACACAACACTACATAAACTTTCAAATTGAACCAGTATTCTGTGATGTGATTTCTCCTGTTGTAAATGGTGATTAGCTCTTAGATTTGTATTATTCCTTTGTAATGCACTTAGATTACCATTTTAATTTGATATGCTTCTATGTATCTTACACTAATGTTCTAATTGTTCAACAAGTTATTGTAGTTTTCAGGTAGGGTTATTCTCCATATTTAGCTTAGCTAGCACATTTAAATTCATGCTTTAATAATTTACTAATATATATTTGAAATAGATTTAGAAGTCCAAGTGGAGTATAAATGTTAGGATCCAATTGTAAGGTATGAGACTTGAGTCCCACATTGGAAGTATGGGATTCTGGTGTGGGGTTTATATGGCCTTGGGCTCTCCAACCACAATGGCTAACTTTTGTGGTGTGGTTCTCCTAAGGTTCGTATCAATTGGTATCAAAGTCTTCCACCATGCCTCTCAGCTGCAAATGAGCGGCACGGCTGGTGACGCCGACATTGTAGTGTTTGCCTAGGACTAGTCAGAGGGCTAGTGTAAAGCCAGCCTGCGTGGGCTCCGGGGCTGCGGAGCGTGGTGGAATGTTAGGATCCAATTACAAGGTATGGAACTTGAGTCTCACATCGGAAGTATGGGATTCCGGTGTGGAGTTTATATGGCCTTGGGCTCTCCAACCACAATGGCTAGCTTTTGTGGTGTGGTTCTCCTAAGGTTCGTATCAATAAACTTGAAAATTTGTTAATGCAGGTCCACCTGGATCTGGAAAAGGCACCCAGTCGCCAATCATAAAGGATGAGTACTGCTTATGCCACTTAGCTACTGGTGATATGTTAAGAGCAGCTGTAGCAGCTAAAACCCCTCTTGGTATTAAGGCTAAAGAAGCTATGGATAAGGTAAGGTCTTTTTGTATACAATCTTGCCTGAGGAGTTGTTGTTTTACTCTATGAGCACTTCCTTAGAGATTGCTAACATGACATTATGTTATGATTTTTCAGGGAGAACTTGTTTCTGATGACTTGGTTGTTGGTATTATAGATGAAGCAGTGAAGAAACCATCATGTCAGAAAGGTTTCATTCTTGATGGTTTTCCCAGAACTGTGGTCCAAGCACAGAAGGTATTACATTGTTCGACAAATGAGCTACTCAGTGAGTTTCTTTTGTTTGAAGTATTGGATTGTTTGAAACCTGCCTTTTCTTTCTTTACAGCTCGACGAGATGCTGGAAAAGCAGGGAGTTAAAGTTGATAAGGTGCTCAATTTCGCAATTGATGATGCAATCCTTGAGGAGCGGATTACTGGTCGCTGGATACACCCATCCAGTGGCAGAACCTACCATACAAAATTTGCTCCTCCTAAGGTTCCTGGGGTTGATGATGTAAGTCTGCATCTTTATTTATAAGTTCTTTTCCTTTTTGACCATGCAAACTGTTAGTTGCCTAAGCACGATTTATGCTTATAGGGACTGTAGCATTTTTAAGAGTTCGTTTAAACCTTTTATTATCATTCAGAATTGAATTCAATGCTGAATATAACGAGGTGGCAACACTTTATTGTTAAAATCTTTTATTGAGAAATGAATTTGGTTTTGAGAGCACTGCTGGTTTTAGTTTTTTTTTAAATTCTTGGGTGAACAAAAAGTTTAGGGGAAGGGGAGGGATGCGGTCAGGGCATGTCCCAAGCCTCAGTGAATACGAGATTAGTTATTATTTAGTTAAGGAAGCACTAGCCATGTTACAACTTTCATTGTCAAATTTGTTTTCCCCAGGTTACTGGTGAACCTCTTATCCAGCGCAAGGATGACACTGCAGCTGTTCTTAAGTCAAGACTAGAGGCATTTCACAAGCAAACTGAACCGGTATGATTCTGAATCCTTTTTTAACGTCAAGAATTCTTTTTTGTATATTATATATATTTTATATATATATATGCTTTCCTCATTTATCCGGTTTTGTAGATTTTTTTTTGCAACTTTCTTTCATGGTCTTCAATGAAAATTTGTTCATTGGACATAGGTTATTGATTACTATTCAAAGAAGGGCATTGTTGCTAATCTTCACGCTGAAAAACCTCCCAAAGAGGTGACAACTGAAGTCGAGAAGGTGCTGTCTTCATAGAGTTTCCCTTGGTCACTCGTGCTCGAACTTGGATTTTTTATTTTATTTTTAATTGGAAACCTAGTTTGCCAACAAGTTGTACTTTAATATATTCTGTAACCCGCTGACCTTTCAGCTTTACAGCAAATGCCGGCTGTTATCAAACTCAGATTTGAAGAGTTCTCTGATGAAATAAAAAGTCAATTGAATTTGAATTTTGTTATATGTTTACTTCTGCATGAATTCTATCCCTTGACCGTTGCGGGTGTTTTTGTACCATTGAAGGATGTTGATGTCGTTAAAACTGGTTGGGAGAACTTAAGGGTCTGCGTGGTTCAGTTGGTTGACTAGATAAAAGGTGAAGGGCATAAATATTGTTTGAGCAATTATTTACCAGATCAACTGAAAACACGTTCTTGGCAGAATTTAAACGAGTAATTCTACTTACATACACATCTCACACATTACTTGATATATATATATATATAGTTTTTATGTTTCCTTTTGTTTTATTCAATTTACACTCTAATTTTATCACCTCCACAAATGCAAGAAATGTGAAGATTGATGGGCAAGAATCATTACTCAATTTAAACAATGGTGGGTTATCAACTTCTTAGGTCTTCGTAACTGAGGATTGGGCCAAAAGCAAATTGAGTGCAACTCCTACTCGTTTGCTAAAATGAAGGGACATTGATGTCTACTTTTTGGATGTCTAAATAACAAAATTATATCACACTAAAAATTAAAAATTAAAAAGGATATATTTTATAAAATATAATTAGGCATATTATGTTAATTTGATATCACACTAAAAATTAAAAAAGGATATTTATTCTATTAAAATATAATTAGCCATAGGATGTCAAGCGAGTCAGATCAACTCGTAAACTCATAGATTTTGACTTAATTTAACCCGTAAAATACAAGTTAGGTCAGGTTCGCGAGTTGAAAAAATGCACCAACCTGTGTTTACTGTGGATTAGATATTGGATTTGAAAACGTCTAATCCACGAATATTTAACCTACCCACATTTTTTTTAAAAAAAAGTTATTTAGTCACGATTAAAAAATCGTTTAGCTACAGTAAACACATTTTTTAAAAAATTAAAAAAATCATTTAGTCACAATTAAAATGTAGTTTAGCCACAATTTTTAACCGCGGCTAAATGATCGATGAAAAAAAAATTCATCTAGTAGAATAATGTTTCATTTTGAAGCCTAACAAAAGACAAAAGCGTTTGTATACAAAAAGTACACTCATTCTCACCAATCATCACTTCAACCACTCACTCTCAAATTCACAGTTTCTCAAATAAAATATCCAAATTTCTAACTTTCTATTTTAAGAACTACAACGTCTTGAAAAAATAGAAAATAAAGTCAGTAATTATATTATGTCAATCTACATGATATGTATAATGACATTGACTTAATTAATTAGAGTAATTTATTGTTTATGAATATTGAGACCTATTAGTTTAATTTAATTTATTCTAGACTTAAATTAATAAGACTTATTAATTTATTATGCACTTATATGTATTTAGTTTATTTGAAACTTATTATGTTTATGTAAAATCAATTATAAAAATTAATGTGACATGTTATGTGTAACACCCCAAACTTTCTATGTATTAAATAAGTAATTTTACAGTTAGATTAGTCTCTTGTTTAGTGATTTCTGTCTTGTTCTGTAAAATTATTTTAAATATTTTGTCTGCATATTTGACCATTTTGAGTGATTTGTTCTGTGTCAGGAAAATAATAATTTTCGGGTCAGAAAAATTTACGTAATTTAATTTTTACTGCTTAGTCAAAATTAATTTACGTAATCTGTTTGGATATTTGTGAATTTTTTAATTTTTATGATTTTATGTGTGATTTTAAAATTTTCGGCTTGTGGGCCCCACGAGATGTATGTGGGCCCAGGTAGCCATACGTGGGCCTAGGTGGGTCCCGCAAAGTGAAAAAATTTTTTACGCATAGAAAAATTTGTACTGTTTAGACGGAGATAGGGGATCTTACTAAACCTGAATCTGAAAATAGTTTTAGAAAATTTCCTTTACCGTATTTTTACTGTATTTATTTATCGTGACGGTAAAAATACAGTAAATGTATGTTTTGTGGGGTTACAGTGAATCAAAATAATATTCTATATTATTAAGTTAATATTGGTGGATTGGATATCCACCATTAATTTAATTAACATTGGAGATTTAATCTTGATTTAATCAACGGTGGAGATTTAATCTTGAAAATAAATAGGATTAATTATAACCGTTGGATGGAAAATTAAATCAAGGGTGGAGATTTAGTCTTGTAAAATAACTTTGACCATTATGAACCCTTGGATGAAGATTAAATCAATGGTTGAGATGGACCATTAATAACCATTGGATTTGAATTAATGGTGTAGATTTAGTCAACAAAAATTTACTACAACCATTTTGGACCCTTAGATGTAAAGTTTGAAGGTGTAATCTTGACCATCCATTTTGAAGACTCATCTAAGGACTAGGAATTAAAGGAGAAAGATCCAATGGCTCAAAAGAAGTCTTCCATCTACAACCTAAACCTAATGACTATTTTAATCCAAACCATCCTTTTAATCAAGGGCTAGGATGGCTTAGGAAAGATACCATGTAAATTAATCACATGTTGCATGCAATGAGAAGGGGGGACGGTTTTGCATGCATTTTGGAGAGAGACAAAGCTAGCGTAGAAGGCTTTTAAGCCAAGGAAAAAGATGAAGACAAATTCTTAAAATATCTACCATTTCCTATTGATCATTAATGCTTATGTTCTTCAAACTTCACTTTACATTTCTCTCCTATGCATGCTACGGCTATACAGCCCATTTAGAGACAAAATAACTCATTTCCTCACTTCACCTTCTCACTTCATCATTTCTTCTCATTTTCACCTAAGTGCCAAGAAGAAAAACCAAAGAAAACACCATCTTTCTCTCCTACAAGGCCATTCGGCCAAGCTCTCCAAATTCATTTTCATCTCTCTTTAATTTCATACAATCAAGTTTCTTAAATCCTCACCTTGTTCTAAACAACTTTCTTGTTGAGAATTTTCTCAAATTCTTACATCTTGAAGGACTTTTTCTAATATCAAGCTTAAGGATTCTTGAAGTGAAGAGTAAGGAAAACTTCATTTCTTCTTTCATTTTCCATGATTCTAACCATGTTTGATCCATGGTTCTTCTTGTTCAAGCTTGATGTACTAATTTTCTTGTGTTTATTTCATGTCTAAGAAAGTTGTGTTGGTGGAGATCTTGTTCAAATTTCAAGCAAGGAGCTCTTGTGGTTCTTCAAGAGGTAAGAAGGAGATTTATCTCACCAACCAAGCATGGTGGTGAGAGATGGTTATATTTGATGGATGATGAATCCATGTGAGGATTCATATCCATGGTCATGTAATAAATTATTTGTGTTATGTGTTTTTAATTATTTTGTTTATGCTTGATATGCTTTGCATGAATTAATTGTGTATGCATGCTTAGTATGATTTTTACTTGTTTATATGGTATGCTTATAATATGCATGATGATATATGTTAAATATATTATGATGGATGTATGTTGAAATAAGTAAAATTTTGGCTCCAATGGCCAAAAGAGAGGTTCGGTTTTGATACCCAAAATTAGGGTTCATGTTGAAAATTTTTCAAGAACAAGGAAATTGATTTTTAGGTCCCTAGAACAATAAGATTTTTGGCCAAAACACCTCAAATTAGGTGTTCACCAAATTAATATTTTCATGAATAATAAAATTTTATGATTTGAGAAGTAAAGGAAATAAACAAAAGGATTTTGGTTTTTGCAAAAGAGAATGCACACGTTTTATTTTTAGTTATGTTGATATTAATTAATTTTGCGTAGAAACAAAAACGCAATTCATTTAAGTTATAAGAAAAATCCTTCATGGTTCCAATGGCCATTTTTAAGATCTTGATAATTTAGAAAAAAAAATATTTTGATGTTATAAAATATAAGAATTTTCAAAATAAGAATTTTGAAAAGAGAATTAAAGTGTTGTCAAGTGAAATTTTCATAAATAAAAGAAAAAGAGAGATTGAAGGTGCTAAACTTCAAATTATTTTCAAGGAGAATTAATTTTTGAAAGTGATTTAGAAATATAAAAGAAAAGCGTTTGTAACTTAAATTTACTAAGTAGAATTTATTTATTTGGTTTTGAAAAACGTTATGAAATTTAAAATTAGAAATAGTAATTAAATCAACTAAATGTGATTTTGTAAAATTAAATCAATAAAAAGTGATGTTTAGAAAATATATTATGGAAAAGAATTTTTTAAGAATCGAAGAAAATAAAGTAAGAAATTATATTAAGAAAAGTCCAAAATAATATTTTAAAGTTAAGAAATATTTTACGAAGGGTAAAAACGGTGAAAAAAAGATTTATGTAACTCAAAAACGTAATTTTTAAATTATGCGATTTGAAAAATGTTAAAATATTTCTACACAATTTTTAAAGCGTTTAAATATTTTACACGATTGAAATGTTGTAGAAAAATTGCTATGCAATTTAAAAATTAAAGAATATTTTTATGCATTTTAGAATACAGTAGAAAATTGTTACGTAATAGAAATGTTACAAATCGTTGTTTACGTAATAAAATATTACGTGACCATAAAAATGTGACAAAAATATTTTATGAATGAGAAAAATGCAATAATATAAGGTTCTTTACATTAATTATACAATAAACTTTACGAGTTAAAAATCGGTATGTGAATCTTGTACAAGAAATTGGGCAATTTGCTTATAATTGGCATGAATCCATTTTATGAACGTAAAATAGTATTTGAACTTTGTATTAGAAATTATGTGATTTACCTTTGGTTGGTAATTGGTGCATTACACATGCATTGAAAATGGTCAGATGGCTGGATATGACTAATTGCCTAGGAGAAACGTATACCTCTTGAGTGGGTGCGATACGCGTAGTGTAGGTCACTTGTGGACTTTGGGGGCATCGGGGTGCGGGTTGCTCACAATGGGCGGTTGGTAGCTCTTTTCCGCAGTGGGTTAGGCCGATGCAACACAGGTGATCCGGACCGAGACACTTATTCTTAATCGAGATCGACAAAATCATTGTGTATGTCTTAGATGTGCAAGATATAATTATAAGCACTTAGTCTGAGAAGCACGAAATACCGGCCAGACTCTTTTCGATCAATTTCTCCGACTTGAGTATTAGCTCCATAAGATGGGACATTGAGTCTATGTGCGCATGCATGAAATGAGCATCTATATCTATATGATGGTGTTCTTTGTAATTGTTGTATGATTTAAACAGTGATAGTGACATAATGATAATTATTATTTTGCACTATGATGATGGTATAATTGTGATCATAATATGATATTTTTGCATGATGTGTTGTTTGTATTATCTTTGTACTATCATGCTTGTATTGACGTAGATAATCTCACCTCTTTGTGTGTATATTTGCATATTATATTTTTAATTGAGTAAAGACGTTGAGAAAGAACCAGTACAAGAAGCAGAAGAAGAATTACTTCTCACGTCTAGGAACGTGGAATTTTGATAAGATGACATCAAGACCCGGTTTCTTTGATTGCGTGAGGTTGCAGTTCCATGGTGGAGCTGAAGCATGGAGGACTAGTCTTGATGAGAGAGGACTAATTTACGAAGGAGAATTAACGGTCTTTATAAGTAGAGATTATCGTAGGAACCCGTTTCTTACTGCAACTATCTTTGTTCATATTGAGTTTCCTTTGCACATTAGGCGACATTGGGACACTAGGTATTATGTCCCAACAGAGATTAAGCATCGTGTCATCTGCTTCGAACACTGTCCGTAGCCTTCACATCATGTGATTCCTATCTGGCGAGGAATCGAGGAAGCCCGTCTGAGGGTTCTAACCGCTTAAATAGACTTGGGCGAGTCTAAAACTCTATTATAAACAAGTCCGTAATATTATTTTAAGTGTCTATTTACTTTTAAGCGAGTGTCTCGTATTCTAAATAATATTTTGATACTGTCTATTTAAAATATGTATGATGTATGATTATGTGTGAATTTGATATGATCTTTTATGTTCTGCTAAGTTTATTTTGCGAAAACAAAAGAAAAATAAAAAAAAAATTTTACGACCCGTAATTTTATGACTACATTACATTATTATAACTTGGAATAATTCGATAATAATAACGTATACATGTGACACCTTACGGTGGGTGTTACATTATGCTTACATAAGATATGTTTAACGAATTTTTTCGTATTTCAACTTTTTTAAGAAATTTTTTTAAACATATGTTAAATCTACATATTAGACCTAATCTAACCCTTTTAATAGGTTAGATTGAGAAAAAAAATCAACTCAACTTAACTCATTACTTTAATAAATGAAGGATGAAAAAGCCTCCTAAACCCATCCAGCCGGCCAACACCCATAATAAGGCATATTTGTGATATTCTTTGATTTTATAAATACTTTAATTATTAAACAAAATTATAATGTCATATTAAATCTTATTCATTTATACTTTTATAATTATTAAATTTAAATAACATTTTTAAAAAACTTGATATATGATATGATACAATAACATTTTGATTCATATAACCGACCTTATCTAATGAAAAATACTTAATTATTGTTGTATACTTCTATAATTATTGAAATTTCATTTTAAAATGTACCTTAAAAAATCATTTTAAATTATGAAATACCTATGAATATCCATAAATACTTTCTCCCAGGGGACCAAGAATAGGTACCCGACGTGGACGGGGCAGCCAAAAGGAAAATTGGAAAAAGAGGCAAAGGATTTTACCCAATATATATATATATATATATGGCAAAGGATAAGAACATTAGCATTGCACGAAACTCATCATTTATTACTAGACATCCTGAAACATACGTACATCTTTTCGCGAAAGCAATACACTGGCAGAGAGGATACACTGGATTTCTGTGAAGAAAAGAAAAACCAGGTACAATGCCAGGCCTTGTCAGGTCACCAACTCACCATAGTCAATCTGCCGCTTAGAGTGATAACAACTAGTCTCTAATGAATTCCGTTGCCCTGTTCCTTTGCAATCACATCATTATTTCTTTGTATATACGATCCCTAACTAGGTAAGACATAGTTAGAACCAATTACAATAAAAATAGCATGTGGACAGGGCGACCAAAAGGAAAATTGGAAAAAGATGGCAGAGGATAAGAGCATTACCATAGACTAAAACTCATCATTTATTACTGAACATCCTGAAATATATATACATCTTTCGCACACTAACAGAGAAGATGCATTGAATTTCAGTGATGAATTGAAAGAAAAAAAAAATCAGGTACAATGCCACACCTTATCAGGTAGTGATACATCAATCTGCAGCTTCTAATTTGTAACAAATAGTTTCTACTGTAGTCCATTGCCCTGTCCTTTGCAATCACAACATTCTTTGTATACGATCACTGACTTGGTAAGACAGTTAGAAACAAGGACAAAATAGGGGCAGCCAAAAGGAAAATTGGAAAAATACGGCAAAGGATAAGAACATTACCATAGCAAGAAACTCATCATTTATTACTGAACACCTCAATCAGGTACAATGGCACACCTCGTCAGGTCACTATAACAAACTAGTTTCTAATGGCATCCATTGCCCTGTCCTTCGCAATCACATCATTCTTTGTATATGATGACTAACTTGGTAAGACATAGTTAGAAACGATGACAATAAAATTTATAAAAATAGCATGTGGACGGGGTGGCCAAAAGAAATATTGGAATAGAGATGGCAATGATTAAGAACATTACCATAGCAAGAAACTCAAGATGGAAAAGGATAAGAACATTACCATAGCAAGAAACTCATCATTTATTACTGAACATCCTGAAATATATGTACATCTTTTAGCAAGTAATACACTGGCAGAGAGGATACACCGAATTTCAATGAAGAAAAAAAATCAGGTACAATGCCGCTTCTAATTTATAACAAACTAGTGCCTAATGAAGTCCATTGCCCTGTCCCTTTGCAATCACAACATCATTCTTTGTATATGATCATTAACTTGGTAGACAGTTAGAAACAATGACAATAAAAATACCATTGTTCTTGGTTTTTCATGCATCCAGCAAAAGTACCTGTCCTAGCCACGCCAAGAAGGAAAAATAGGCTTGAAATCAGATTTGGGAAGGGGGGCTTCATGGAACCAATCGTGAAGGAGAGCAGCTTCTGCAGTTATCCTCTGCAAGAGAAAAATCAATTTCTATAAGTTTCGTCATTCAGTTTCAAGTCACAAAAAAAAAAATAGAACTTATTCCATGAACACCATATACCTTTTCAGGGTCGTAAGTTAGAAGCTTCTTCAACAAGTCAAATCCAAGCTCAGACAGAACTGGCAAACCTGTGAAAGATGCAGCTGGAAACTTCCTCCTTAGCATATTATACCTGAAATAGCAATAATTTATAATCAAAGAGTTGATGAAGAATAACAGATAGCATTTTTATTAAAAAGGAAAAACGAGAGAAGGTAAGCTTACGGTTGCTTAACAAAATTTGCTTTAGACCCAGGTAAGTTGGATAATCCTGGCCAAATTTTCTTATCTGGTGTACCCAGGGTCCGAAAAATCTGCAGACAGTTAACAAACAAAAAAAGTGTAATTAGGATAGAAGAGTTCTCAAACAAAAAATTATGTGAAAAAAGAAAGTAATATCCAGGTGACTTAAGTAATAACCTTGTCAAGTTGTTCAAGTTCAGTTTTCCCCCTGAACAGAGGTTCCTTGGCAATTAATTCTGCCATTATGCAACCCACCGACCACATGTCAATTGCTGTTGAGTATTCTTTAGCGCCTAGCAAAAGTTCAGGTGCTCTGCACATAGAACCAATACACCATTCAAAATTTTGTCATATCTACCATTCCTCTATCAATATAACTGAAAAATCACAAGTTCAGATATATTGACAGAAATAACTTGAATGAAAACTAAATTTATAATGCTACTCACCTGTAGCATAGTGTAACCACAACAGGAGTATATGGCTTCAGTGGGCTTCCATACTGCCGTGACAACCCAAAGTCACATATTTTAAGCTGCCCTTCGTTGTTCAGCAGAATGTTTGATGTCTTCAAGTCCCTATGGAGAACCCAATTGTCATGGAGATACTTGACACCTTCAAGAAGTTGCTGCATCAAGGATTTTATTTCACCTATACTAAAGGGCTGCTTCTTTACCTCCAACAGCCCCTTAAGGTCATACTCCATGTACTCCATTACCATAAAAGTACCATCAAAATCATCCACAACTACTTCTTTAACATCCACAATGGAGGGATGATTAAAAGACAAGAGAATGTTTATTTCCCTCAAGGACGACAATGGAAAGCCATCCCTAGCTATGTTCATCTTCACCTTCTTCAATGCTACTATTTCTCCAGTCTTCTTATCCCTAGCTTTATAGACAACACCATAAGTTCCTTCATTTATTTTCTTAATCATTTCAAACTCACAAACACTTCTGCAACTCTGAAGCATGTTTATATTTCTCTGCACATGCACTAAACCACCATTTTCATCAGAATATAACGGAGAATCACTGACATCACTTTGTTCCTCAACATCGTCCATGGAGTCAGTAAGGGACTCCTTTTCAGAATCAGTATCATCAGTAGAAGGGCCCAGATAATAATCTCTTCCACTGCTTCCTGATGATCTAGTGACTGTGCTTTCTGAAAGTTCTCTATGAAATTCACCAATTTCAGAACTTGAGCTCACTTTTACATCCTTGTATTCATCATCAGCACCCCTTGATGAAAGACCATCACAAGCCCATCTTGACATTGTGATGTTCCACCCTTGCACATTGTTTTCTTCATCCACATATTGGCTATTGTTCCCCGAATGTTCCTGAGGCAGCACATATGAGGAATTTGGTGGAGATGCCCTTGAAACATCCCGATGCAAAACACCATTGGCTCCAGGACTGCATGGCTGAGATGGACGAGGGGGAGAAACAGCAGTAACCTGCGTGACCCTATTTTTGGAAGAGATTCGTACTTCCTTCTCTGCTAGGTCCCGTACAATTGGAGAATATTTTCTCCTCTTTTCTGGCAGTGGCAAAGCTTCATCCCCATCACCCCCCTGAAACCGTGAGGCACGTGCATACACCCCATGTTCAACACAGAACTCACCTTGCTCTCTCTCCTCTTTTCCACCACGAAACCCGTTCTGCACAGAATGGGTGATGTGATGGTTGCAAGATCCATCCACTTCCACGCCGTAAGAACCATTCCTATGGTGACCAAATTCCCTGATGGAACTACATTCGTAAGACTCTCTCTTCCGCAAAACATTTTTGCGCCCTGCCGCCATGCGATTGACAAGCACAAGTCCTCTCAATCAGCAATCAATTATCGAGGAAAAGATGTATTCAAACCCCAAATATCCCAAATTTCCAACCCTAACCTCAAAAAACAGAACGAGTATTCGATTCGCTTTTCAATAATTCACAAAACCCTAATCAATTCCCCGAATCAAAAACTAAAAAAAATTAATTATAATTTTGTTTCTTCTTTATCTACTTCTTCCTCAATACAAT
This sequence comes from Ormosia semicastrata, assembly GCA_029884595.1. Lineage (NCBI taxonomy): Eukaryota > Viridiplantae > Streptophyta > Magnoliopsida > Fabales > Fabaceae > Ormosia > Ormosia semicastrata. The sequence continues at coordinate 10,666,365 of JAQQTO010000043.1, forward strand.
CAACAGCGAACTGTATCGAATTGGGAAAATAAGAAAATATAAAATAGAGAAAAGAAATCAAGCAGAGAAAACTGGGAGAAGGAGAACAAAACTCTAGATGGTGGCAGCACCTCGATAACTTTCAAAGGTATCGAATGGCCTTACCGGCAACACAGAAACTGAAACTGACGGCAAACGAAAGCCACAGATCGAGACGAGAGAAGCCGCCTTGGCTGCGGTTGGGAGGTTTACGCGTTTTCTTTTCCGTGATTGACTGGAGTTAGGTTAGTTATGGGAAGGAGATATATAAATAGCTATGCGCGTTTCAAGAGTAGCGAAATCGGTGCCTATTATGTCGAGGTAGTCGGTGGATTTTACACGTAATATATTGGCCAAATTAAAATCATTATATCATTGTGCTCGAAACTCAATTAATAAGAGTTTTTGATATAATAGTGAGGTTTAAGTTTTGCAAATTCTCCCCATCATATTTTCTCATTTCATATTTTTTACCCTTCTCCTAGGTTTCATTAAGAGGCTATCTAAAAATCTCATTAAAAAACTTTTTTACCAAACTCACAAAATCAATCTTAAGACTTACAAAAATCATTGTACTCTAAACAAAAATAATAATATATTGTATGTAATTTTAATTTTAAGATATTCATTATCATTAATAAAGGTTAGGTATGTGAGTAAAATCATCTTAATAGTGTCTGAAAAATTTATTTTATATCATTACCTATAAAAATTAGTCAAAATTTAGACAAATTAACCAATTTACTCAATTAAATTAATCATTAATTAAAAAAAACATATTATTCATTTTCATAAATCTTTTATGTATAATATATTATGAAGAGGATCAACTTCTATCAAGTATAAGTTTTTTTTTCTTACACCTATTTTTAACCATTAGTTTCACTTTCATCTAATGGTTGATATTATTTTATTAAAGGTAATCATTAGATAAAAGTAAAACTAACGATTGAAAATAAATGTAAAAAAAAAGACTTACATTAATATAAGTTGATCCTCTCTCATATATTATTAGATGTAAATTTTTTTATAACTATCATAAAATTTGACCAATTGGTTAGAATGATTGAAGTTCGACTAGAAGTCTTATTATTACCTAATAATAAACAAGTTACAAGTTTGTTAAGTTGGTTAGGCAGTTACTTATGTATTAGTTACAGCTGGTACAATTGGCAGGTAGTTATGGAATAGTTAATTAGAGCTTATGTATAAAGCTGATTATTTTTGTATTGTAAGAACTGAGTTGATTAATCAATGAATTCAACCTTCATCATTCTCTCTTTTCCTCTGGTTACCAATATTAACATGGTATCAGAGCAAACATCAGATCTGAGATGAGAGGTTTCGGAAGGCTTCCATCAATGAATTTCTCCTTGTTCTTAGAAATGAGAGCAATGTGCATCGATCTCGCCCAAGTGTGATAGTTCTTGTTGTCAAGAGGCGGTGTAACAAGAACCAATGCGTGATTCTCATTTGGATGAAGATAATAGGGATTTGATGCATTGGTAAGAAAATCTGAGTAATTTGGTGCCGCTATGAACGAACCAGCAAGAAAAACTCAAAATAGATCGCAAAGAGAAATTTAGCGAAATGATGTGCGACTAAATAATGATATTATATCTTTACTACTATTTTTATAGGCGTATATAGGATATATATATATATATATATATATATATATATAATATTTTGTGAGAAAAATATTTATTATAAGAGGTGAGAGAAGTAAATCTTGACCATTAGATCTTACACAAACGAATAAGATTAAAACATAAATATATGTGATTTTTTTAAATAGTCACATGATATTTAAGTAATTTTTAATATTGATCATTTATGTATAATTGTATAGTCAAAATTTATTCTTCTCACCCTCTCACAATAAAAACTCATCTCACTATATATGACATATATATATATAAAGAGAGAGAGAGAGCATATATAGTGAGATGGGTGTTTATTATAAGTGGTGAGATGAGTGAATCTTAACTATTAGATCTTATATGAATGGTCAAAATTAGAACATAAATATATATAATTTTTAAGTGATCACATAATATTTAAGTAGCTTTTAATCTTAACCATTTATGTATAATTGTATTGTTAAGATTTACTTCTCTCATCTTTTACAATAAAAACTCTTTTTACTAATTATATCCCCTATATATATAGACACACATAATGATAAAAACTTTAATTAAATTATTCATTGTTTGTTGGTAATAAATAAATTATAGATTGACTTTGGTGGTATTTAATATATATATTAAATATATTATATAGTCATTACGAATACAATGATGAAAATATTTAAATGATTAAATGTATCATATGACACTTGAATTCATTAATAATTAGAAACAATAATCAATATCATTATAAAATAAAATGTTATTGAAGCTTAAAAGATAATTATTTAATAACAACAAATTCCTATTGAATGAAATACAAAATCCTAGAATAAAGAAATTCTATGGCTCCATAAGGATAGTTCACTTGATTGGAAAATATGCATACAAATTCTTTGTATAAACTCAACAGCCACAATATAACAATCCATTTCCTTTCACCCCTTCTCAAGCCTTCCAATAAGGATCTCCTAAGACCAATGGGATACATGTTTTTAAGTTTTAGTGAGGATTTAATACCCTTACCCTCAATAGAACAATTCCTTCCCATTCCCTCTCCAAGCCTCTTAGTAAATGATCTTTAGTCGAACCCTAATGGGATATAGGCAAATTATTGGTAGGGATTCAATATCTCCTCCTAGTAAGGATTGCCTAGGCTCTACCAACAATAAAACCTCCCTAAGTGGGCCAAGTACCAAAAAAAAAAAAAATCCAATGATTGTAAAAACAAATTATAAAGAATGTAAGTGTCAGAAAACCTTAATCTTAAATTATTTTTTTTTAATATTGTCCTTGAACCTATCCTACAACATTATAAAAAGGTTCTCAATAATTAAGAATGAATTAAATAATAATACAAAATATGCGTATATCCCATAATTCATAAATCTATATTCTAAAAAAATAAAAACTCATAAAAAATATGTATATAGATGTACATATTAATATGCTTTCATGTAAAGTTCTCAATCGCATGTAATATATATAAATATAAAAATGCTTAAGCATTATAGAACTTTTTATAAATCTCATAGAATAAAAATAATTATGTTAAAAATACATAATTAATAATTTTGATTTTCTACAAATAATTTACATTTTAATTAATTTTATTGTATTTACTTGCAAAATTCTTACTCATGTATGATGTAAAAATTAAAATATTTAAATATTATAAAATTGTTGAGTAATATATAACTAAATTAAAATAGCTCGAATTGATCACCAATAAATTTTCTTATAAATGCAAAGATATATTATAGATGCAATTGTCTCTCTAATAATGTAGTAAGAAAAATAATATTAATTATATTATTCTAATGAAAGAACAAAAATTTATTTTTACAAATAAACAACTAACTCTGCTTTAATGCATATATTTACCTCTAATAACTTTTTACAAAATATTATTAATTTTTTTATTTTATAAAAAATAAATTATATTTAATTAACAGAAATATATCTTCATGTAAGTTTTTCATTACAATAAAATATTTACATACTATAAAATATATTACATGTATGTTGAAAATAATAAATTAAGAAATAAACAAAAAACTTAACCAGTTTTGCTCCAATAAACAATAATCATATTAAAAGCTTAAAAATATTAACTAACGTAATTTATTAATTTATAGTCCAATCATTCTTGTCAACTAAATATGTATGTGTCTTTATTTAAAAGGATTATGTTGATAACTGTTAATTTTTTTAAACACTATTATGTAATTATTTTTAGACAATCAAAGAAAAGTAAAAGGTTTCATGTGATAGGATTAAAAAAAAAGATTTAGATGGTGTAATGGGTTTGGAAAATAGAATATAATATTAAATGAATGGGTTTTGAATATAGAATATAATATTGAAAAAGGAAATCATTAAATGTGATAGTGGTGAAAATTGTTGTAACAAATAAAATGAAAAAAGAAAAAAGATCATCATATATTCTTTTTAGAGGTATATGTAATGTTAATACTTTTTTTAAAAGTATTAGATTTAATAAAAAAAAAAAAATAAAAATAAATATAAAAAAAAAATATTTAAAAAAATATATATATATATATATTATTAATAATAAAAATGTCAAAACTGATGACAAAAACACTCAATTTAAGAGAGAAATCGAAATCCTATGATAACTATAGGGCAATAAAAGAGCTTATTACTTTTATATATAAATATATAAAATATATAAAAATAATAGAGTTTGCATTTACTTTAGAGTTGTCGATTTCACTTTTCCTCTCAAACTTAGGTTATTTTGGTCATAAAGACTGTGTTATGCTGCCATTAATACTTCTCACTCACTTTTGTTTTTTATGCTTTTGTTGTAACCTGCTTTACAAGTTTAAATTTTACTTTCTTATCTTGTAAATGTTTTAGAACTATTACTTAGATTAGATTGGTGTCAATTTTTTTATTCCAACTAAAACTAATATTACACTAACACATAGTACAAATTGGAGAATAATTATTATATTATTGTATCAAAAGCTTGTAGGTCATTATCAAAATCATAGTATTAGTTATATATATATACACAACATTACTGGTTTAAGAATTGACATCATTAAACTATATACAACCAAATTACAAAAAAAAAGGAAATAGGTCCCATAATAATACAAGGTCATATTACAAAACATATAACACATAACCCTTCAGAAAGGTGATGCCTTTCATTAGTTAGGCAAGCTAGTTATAGAGTAAAAATACATATATATATATATAATGACTCTAATATATCCGCCTTCCTAAGGGACTGAATTTCATGCGTAATCAATCTAGATGATAAATCTTGATACATCCTGTACTAATCTGAAATCACCATGAACATGTGATTATGCATTAGTGCACTCGTCATTGCAAATTAGTTGTATGGTAGAATATGTCAAACAATGCCAAATCATATCTATTAGAGTGTGTTTGGATAGAGTATTTTAATGAGGAAATGTATTTTTATAAAGGATTTAAAATGATTTGTGATAAAATAACTTGTTTGGATATTTTACAGAATCATTTTAAAAATTCTAAGTATTTTAAGAGAATATTTCATCAGTTTAAAAAAAAGAATTTAAAATACCTCATAAAGTGGTGGAATTCTAAATTTCCCTGCCTCTTCTCTCTCTGGACCCATCTTCGATCTCATTTCTTTCTATATGTCATGCCACCGCACCGAGCCAGAAACTCCATCTCCGGAGCCATGGCATAGGGCGGTTCTGGTGAAGCATGGCAATTGCGTTGACGGGTTTTGATTGGAAGGAAGGTTGGCTACGGTGGGTATACGGGTTATTGATGCAGTTCTAGTGATCGGAGGTTTCGAGGCTGCGAAGCATGGAGCGGCGATTCACAGGGAGTCCAAGGTGGCAACCATGGCATGGGGTGATTCTGGTGGAGCATGACAACTGGGTTGACGGGTTTTGATTCGAATGAAGGTTGGCTATGATGGGTATACGGGTTGCTGAATCCGGGTGCCTATGTTGGTGGTTGTGGTGGTATGGGTTCATCGAAAAGACGAGCTCGCCATCAAAACGACCATCACTGCCCATAGCCACGCTGTCGACACCCCTCCATGGCTGAACCAATGCACTGCTCAACCACCACCAACAGCTTGTCAAACCAGCCTTGACCACCACACCGCCATCCAAGCTTGAGCCATTGCAAGTCGTCGTTCCTCTGCCGTGTTACCACCCATGTAAGAGCCCTTGCCGACAGTTGCGCGGCAGCTCCGGTGGACGATGGTGAAGGCTAATGCTCAAGAAGATATAAATGAGTATTATGGTCATTTTGATTTTATTGTTGTTCCATTTTCTCTTGTGAGTTGAGAATTTAAAATTTATAAATAATTATCCAAACTAAAAATTTTAAAAATGAAGGTAATTAAATTAATGTAATTCAATTACTTGTTATTTTAAATTCTTTGAAATTTTAGAATGCTCCATCCAAACACAACCTTAAATTACTCGGAATAGCTACATCAAGAAGAGTGTCTCCAATAAAATCTCACTTCAACTTCTCGTGAGCCTTTTCCAAATCAATTTTAATAACCATGAAACCATGCTTCCCTTTTTTACTCCGCATTGTGTGAATAGCTTCTTGGGTAATAAGAACGTTATCCACACTCTGCCTAGCCAGAACAAAACTACACTAAGTGGGGCTAACCAATTTATCCATGACACCTTTTAACCTGGAAGCAATTAATAATCTTAGTTATAAGCTTATAACTAACATTGCACAAGCGAATAAGGCGAAATTGGGAATAAAGCTCAGGCTTGTCAATCTTTGGAATCAAAGAGATGAAAGTGTTGTTTGCATCTTTAATAGTAGAATGATTCTGGAAAATATTTTTAACCCAAGCACAAACTGAGTTTTGCACCACATCCCACTGAGAGTGATAGAACACCGCATGGATACCATCTGGATGGACCTGGGGCTTTAAGCCCACCTATAGAAAATAAACCCAATTTTATCTCTTCTTGAGAAATCTCCTTGCCCAACATAATAATATCCTCCTCTGCCAAGGAAGGAAAAGCTCCTGAAAGAATGAATTTATTATACTGACCATCATCCTCAAACAATTTAGAAGAGAAATTAACCCCCATGCACTTGAGCTCATCCGGATTATCTACCCAATCACCCTTATCATTTTTAAGAGCTAATATTTTATTCTGCCTCCTCCTAGCATTTGCCACACCATGAAAAATAAGTAGTGTTCCTGTCACCATAATTCAACCACTTGCACATAGAATTTTGCTTCCATAAAATCTCTTCTTGAACTATTGTTGCCTCATATTCCTGCCACAAATCTTTCTGAAGCTTTTCAAGAAATTTATTCTTATGAAAAGAAAGATTATTAGAGATACCTTCTAGTCTCTGGACAATAACCGATGCTTCCTCCTAGCAATATGTCCAAAGACCTCTTTATTCCAGATTTTAGCTATAGAAATAAAAGAAGCCAAGTTATCAAGTAACTCACCAGAGTGAACCCAAGAATCAGAAACCAGCTCATTAAAACCTTCATGCAATAACCACGGGGCTAAAAATCTAAAAGGCTTATTAGTAGAAGAACCAGAAAACCCCTGGAAAAAATTCAAAAAAGAATTGATGTTTGTTGGGGTCCCACTTTTACCCCATCTAAGCGTAAATGTTGGTTTGTAAATTAAATTTTGTTTTCTTCAACAGATGCTCTTCAAAAGCAAGAAATTTTTGTGTTAAGTTTATTTTTTTATCATTCATTGAATTTAGAATTCCAGTCCAAGTTAGTCACCACTGGGTCCAAACGCTTTTAGATGCTTCACATAAGTTTCATTGAATTTAGAATTCCAGTCCAAGTTAGTCACCACTGGGTCCAAACGTTTTCTCGTAGGATGAGAATCACTCGTCTCTATTTTTTGTCTTCTTCTTTATTTTTTTACTTAAATTTTGATAAATGTTTTAAATTTAATTATATATCTATTTCTCACTTAATTTATTTTACACTTATCAAAATTTAAATAAAAAAATATAAAAAAATGAGTACAGATAATCTCAATCCTTCTTCATATTACTTCTTTGCCAGGTAAAAGGTTGCCCCACATAGCCAGCATCCAAAGAATTATAAGTAGAATTAAAATCACCCCCAACACACCAATCACCCGTAATATTAGATGCTAACCTTTCAAGAGCCTCCCAAAGATCACGCCGAGGCCCAGTTTGAGGACACCCATATATAACAGTGAAAAACCACGGACTTTCACTATTATAGAAGACTTGAATATGAACATATTGTTTGCTTGACTCCACAACCTCAACATGCCAATTTTTTTTGTTGCCAAATACACCAAATGCCCCCTGAAAATCCCGTGGCATCTTCAACGAAAAAACCATCACACTTAAACCTCTTTATAATTTTGCTTGCCTTAGTCCCACCAACATGAGTTTCCATAAAAACAATAAAATTAGCTTGATACCAGCCCATCAAATCACTAATCAAAGTGGCAAAACCTTTGCTGCAAGCCCCTCTACAATTTCATAAAATAATATTCATTGCAACCATTGAAGAGAGAAAGAACCAATCAAACGGTTTATTACTAATGTGTTTGGAATGTAAAAAAATAAAAAATAATTTGATTTGTAAATCAAATTTAATTAAATCTTGTGTTTGGAATATTAAAAAATAAGAAATGATTTGATTTCTAAAATTCTATAGATTTCAATCTTTTAGTTTTAGAAATTCCATCAAATTTGATAGGATTTAGTAGGATTTGATTTGATTTAAAATGAATAGACTAATTTATCTTTAGTAACTACTTCTAACTACCTCTCATGAGGGTTAAAATGTAAAATAATAAAATCAAATTAAATCAATTTCCATTTTCATGAATTCCAAATACAAAATTTAATTTCTAAATCAATTCAATTCCTATTTTTTTTTTAAATTCCAAACATAAAATTTGATTTCTAAATCAAATCAAATCATTTCTTATTTTAATTCATTCCAAACACAACCTATATGACTTGAGGTTGAACCCCATCCATCACCATAATAGCGTCACCCTGATTCTCAGGACCAAGCTGTTTAGTCTCCATAGAACTTGTCCCTCCATGATCACCTGGGTCAAGAGGATTTGTTGCACCACCAATTTGTTGTCATCTCCCATTTTGATGATATATGAGAGACACATCTTCCTGGGACTGGCCAACAATCGGGGTAGTTGCAAATAAATCAACGTCAACACCTTCAGAATGAAGCTTATAGTTTTCATTTTGCATCCTTCTAAAAAATTCCGAAGACTCCTTATGCAAATAAGCATCACGTTTGACCTTGTAGAACCGTCACTCACACGTTGGGCATCACTAGCAGGAAGTGGCTGAGTAACACTAGCTCTAGAATTATTTTGCTTCTTTGGTTTTTGCGTGGAAGAAGAGCCCACATGCTGATTGGGTTTATTGGTTTTTTACTACTAGTTGGCTGCACATGCAAGTGGATCTTTTGCACACTAGGCCCACTTTGAGGTACAACATTTACAGCTATTAAGATTAACAATGCATATATGTAACAAATAAAAAACTAAATTATTCTTAAAATAAATAAAATAAGTAAAATATAAATGTATCATATTATCTAACATCCCCTCTTAAACTCACGATGCATCAACACGAAACATCGAGAGTTTGTTAATCAAGAAACGAAAGCGTGGAGTGGAATGCGACTTTGTAAACAAGTGAGCAATTTGCATAGAAGAATATACGAAGGGTAAAGTGATGGTCCCATGCTGAAAGTGGTGTCGAGTGAAATAACAGTCAATCTCAATATGCTTGGTGCGTTCATGGAAGACTAAGTTGCGAGTGATTTGTATAGCACTCATATTATCACAATACATAGGAGTAGGTCCAAGGGAAGTGACACTCATAGACTCAAGTAACCAACGCAACCAAATTATTTCGGCAGTAGTGGATGCCATGGCAAGGTACTCAGTTTCGGTAGAAGAACGAGAGACAACAACTTGCTTCTTACTCTTCTAAGAAATGAGAGAATCCCCCAGAAAGATGCAAAACCCTGTGGTAGACTTACGATCGGTGGAGTCACCTCCCCAATCAGCATCTAAGTAAACACGTAATTCCAAGGAAGATGATGAAGGAAAGAGAAGAATCTGAAATTGAGTACCCCGAAGATAACGAAGAATGCGAAGAATAGCTGCCCAATGAACTGTAGTAGGAGAAGCAACAAACTGACTAACAACATGCACTGCATAAGCAATATCAGGTCTAGTGATGGTAAGATATACCAAACTGCCAACAAGAGTACGATACAAAGTGGGATCTGACAAAGGAACACCATCAGAAGAAGTATACCGAACATTATGCTCAAGATGAGTATCTTTTGTTCTAATGTCAGAGAGATGAGCTTGTTCAAGAATGGTGCCAATGTACTTAGATTGAGAAAGGAGGTAACCTCTAGGAGAGTAAGCAACTTCAATTCCCAAAAAGTAACGAAGAGTACCTAAGTCTTTCATCTCAAACTGATGGGCCAATTGGAGTTTCAACTCCACAATCTCGTCAACATCATCCTCAGTAATGATCATGTCATCAACGTATAAGGAGAGCAGGATACGACCATGAGAAGTGCACCTGAGAAACAAAGCAGAATCATGCGGGCTAGAGTGGAAGCCAAGAGATGTAATCACAATGGAGAACTTCTAAAACCAAGCGCGGGGAGCTTGTTTGAGCCCGTAGAGAGCCTTCTTCAATTTACAAACTTCACATGGATTATGATAAACACCTGGTGGAGGAACCATATAAACCTCTTCTTGAAGATCACCATTCAAGAAGCTATTTTTAACATCCATTTGAGAAATATGCCACTAACGGATAGATGCGACTGCAATAAGAGTACGAATAGTAGTCATTTTGGCAACAGGAGCAAAAGTTTCTTTATAATCCATACCATATTGTTGAGAAAAGCCTTTAGCAACTAAGCGAGCTTTGTATCTCTCAACAGACCCATCAGACTTGGTTTTGATCTTATATACCCAACGAGAACCAATTGCAATTTTTCCTAGCGGAAGAGAGACAAGGTCCCAAGTATCTGTCTTGTGCAAAGCAGAAAGTTCATCTGTCATAGCCTACTGCCAAAGGGGATCAAGAACAGCCTCTTTATAAGAAGATGACTCAGACAAACTGTGAATAGAGGTTAAAAAGGAAGCAAAAGAAGTGAAATAACTAGAATAAACAAAATCTGGTAATTTAGTGGACTTATGATCACGATGAGGATAACGAGGAGGAGGAGGATCCACGATCATAGAAGGTTCTTGGGGAGGCGCGGGGACAGAGAAGGCATCTGGATCTGCAGAACTACTAGTGTTAACCCTGCAAAGCTCAACATCAGAATTATTTTGGTTATGGGTCACAGGAAGAGGAGCGGTGTCAGAATCTGTGTGAAAAGGATCAATGTGGGTGGGATTAGATTTGGTAAGGACATATTGACTAGAAGGAATGGAATAAAAGGGAATATACTCAAGAAACACAGCATGACGTGAGATATAAAGTTTTTGATTTGCAGGATCATAACAACGATAACCCTTCTGACCATCACCATAACCAAGCAAAACACAAATCGCTGATCGAGAAGACAACTTACTACGTTCTACATGAGGACGAAGAACAAAGCAAGTAGAACCAAAGACTCTCAAGTCTGAATAATCAGGAACACAACCATATAATTTCTCAAAGAGAGACAAACCTGAAGTAACAGAAGAAGGAATTCTGTTAATGACATGTACTGTAGTGAGGACAGCTTCCCCCAAAAACTCACTTGGGACAAAGGCAGACAGAAGAAGGGAACAAACAGTTTCAACAATGTGGTGATGTTTTCTTTCAGCAACTTCATTTTGTTCAGGAGTGTCAGTACATAAAGTTTGGTGAAAAGTCCCATCAGAAGCAAGTAATTCAGAGAATTTATTAAAAGTATATTCACTACCTAGATCACATCGAAAACACTTGATAACAGTATTATGTTGAGTTTTAACAAAAGCACGAAATATATGATAAATGCCAAAAAATTCAGAACGATGTTTCATAAGATAAACCTAACAATAACGAGTGCAATTATCAATGAACGATACATAATATCTAGAACCACCTTTGGTAGCAACTGGTGATGGTCCCCATACATCAGAATGAACCAAGTCAAAAGGTGCAACAGAAACTGAAATACTCTTAGAAAAAGGCAAAGCAGTAAACTTAGCAAGTTTGCAACCACAACAGTCAGAAATATCATTAGATTGTAATTTTCCTAAAGCTCCTGTAAAAGTTAAGTATTTCAGACGGAAAGAGGAAACATGTCCAAGACGAGAATGCCATAAATAAAAACTAGAAGACGAGGAATTCAAACGAAAAGACGACAGGTCAACACTAGAAGCTGCAACATCTGGAACTCTCAGTTCATCCAGAATATAAAGTCCCCCCTGCCTACGGCCTGTCCCAATTAGCCTCTTGGATTGCAGATCCTGCACAAAACAAGAGGTGGAAGAAAATAAAACTGAGTAACCAGAATCACATAATTGACTAACAGAAACAAGACTCAAAGTGAGATTGGGAATATAGTAAACATCTGAAATGAACAAATGAGATGTGGAAACAAACCCAGTGCCTGCTAATGGCATAGGAGTGCCATTAGCAGTCATGACTGACACAGATGAGGCAGGATGTAAAGACACAAATGATTTAAAATCAGATGACATATGATGAGAGGCTCCAGAGTCAAGGATCCATATAGGTGAAGATATACCTGATGAGCTAGAGGAGGGTAAACCTATATTGGATTGGGTAGACATGACATGTGGTTGTGTGACAAAAAATCTCTGGAATTGCTCAGCAAGATCAAATACTGTAGGACTAGAAAATGATGTACTCTCAGCTGACGGAGGAACAACTGCAGCAACATTTGATGTTGGAGGCTTGAAGTTTCGTTAGCGAAACTGACTAGGAGGTATCCATTGAGATGACTGTTGTATTTACTGCGACTTATTCAACAATTTTGGACATTGGGCTATCCAATGGCCCTTCTGCTTGCAAAAACTACATTCATCGTAACCAACCTTTTCATGAGATTTACCTTTGTTAGAAGGAATAGCAAAAACAGATGGGTTGGGGAGGATTCCTTTGTCTACATTCCCTTTTTCTGATTGAGACTTCAGTCGAATCTCTTCAGCTAACAATTCATTAACAACCGAATCAACAGTTGGAAGAGGATTACGATGCAAAATTGTTCCACGAAACCCTTCAAAATCATCTCGAAGAGCCATCAAAAACTGAACCAGACGATGTTCTTCTCTACGATCAATGTACGGCTTGAAAGCTTATAACTCAGCAGATTCAGTAAGAGCCAACTGGTCCCAAAGATTACTCCTAGCAGAGTAAAATTCCTGTATGGTCATGTTGTTTTGTTGAAGAGCTCGAATATCTATCTCCAACTGATATTACTATGCAAAATTAGACTGCACATATAACTTTTTCAAATGATCCCAAACCTCCTTGGCCGTTTCATATTTTGCTAGTTGAACCCCTATAGACTGCGAAACAGAGTTATTGATCCAAGTAATAATCTTCGAATTATTTACCTCTCAGGTTTCTAGTTCTATTGCATATTTCTTATCTTTTTCATCTTTTGGCTTAACAGAGGTTCTAGAAACATAACCCTGCATTCTCTTACCTTTTAAAAAATTCTTTAACACATAACTCCAATATGAATAATTCTGCTCATTCAACTGCACACTAATGGATTGAAGAGAATCATCCTTTTCTCCAGCCATTGCAAACAATCACAAAACAAAGAAAAGAAAATCCTAATTTCTGCAAATGGGTCTCTACAAAATCCTAACAGAGAGAACTACAAAAGGAAGAACGAATTGCTAACAAAAAATCACCTAGGTTGCTGTCAAAATGAACGGAATGACGTCTGTGGCCAGAATCATCCTTACTCTTGATACCGTATTAAGATTAACAATGCATATATGCAACAAATAAAAGACTAAACTACCATTAAAATAAATAAAATAAGTAAAACATAAATGCATCATATTATCTAACAACAGTTTCCCAATCATTTGATTCTCATACAATTCATCAACATTCCCTGAATCTGAGCTCAAAACATCGTACCTTGATTTGTGGGTAACAGATTTCCCATTATCTCCCTTATCATCAGCGTTGAATCTCGAACGATCTCCAGTTCTCCACCAAATCTCCTACATTGCACTGACGTATGTTCATCAATTTTGAGCATCATACCAAGCTTCGCACCAACCCGCCAGAGAAACTTCTAGTCATATAATCCAACTGGAAGATTCGGGATACGAACCCAAACTGCAATCTTCTTGACATCATTCTCCATAGGTTCAAATAAAGGTCTCCAGCGCTGAGCAACAAGCCAAGGGCCTTCAAACAAGGCATGCTTATAATCTCCTTCATTAAGAAAATGCACCATAAAATAGTCCTCATTCAGATCTAAGACCTTAATTTTTCCTTTCTTAGCCCACAATCTTTGCAGCCATGTATCCATAACACGAATACCCAGTCTTTTCCCTAACAACTTCACAATGAGAGTGAACCTCCAAGGCTTGCACCATTCATCATACTCCTCCAAAGAGACCTCCACACAAGGTTTTGGATCAAAAAGAGGAGGTGCCTCATGCCCAAAACCCTCACCAACACCTTGAAGAATGTAACTTTCTGAAACAGCTTTCATAATTTCAGCAGGGTCTATGCCATTCTCCATCCAATCCACATGAAAGTACAGTATCCTTATAAGATCGCTTGGGAGCTAATGTTGTACCGCCTCCATAGAATCATTATAACCATAGTTTCATCCTGAGTTCCATGAACACTATGTTGATTCATTGTTACATCTTCAATACTCCATATCAACCACACCTCCATTTGCCTCCTGTATCTTCACTTTTTTTGTGCTTCGAACAATCAAATCTTCTTCCTCCTTAGACCTCCGACCAGAAGCGCCGTCAGAGCTCTCAACACTTGCCATTTCACCTACTTGTGTTTTTGTTATACAATTAATTATTTGTTTGTGGTTAATTGTTAATGTTTTTCTTTTTTGGCATAAAAAATGAGATTCTAGAGTGGTGACCTGAATGATAGGAGTGAACTAGTCTTAAATTTTTATTATTATCCAATAATTTGGTTATGATAATTAGAAAAGGTCAAACTTTGTTGATTATTAAACAACAATACATAATTAAAAGATAATAAGAAAAAATGCACTAACAATAGATAAAAGAAAAATATGTTCTTTAAATAAAGAATAAATATAGACTTGTTTTTACCACGTGAAACTATCTTTGAATTCTAATTAGAGGCAATTTACGAAACAAAAATTACCATTCAGCATGATTGTTTACACTCAAATCAGGAATGGACTAACATGGCTACTTGCCAATTTATTTTCTTTTTAAAAAAAGGACTATGGTATCCATGAACGTATTTGTATCTAATGCACAATGTATATTTTGCTGATAAATCATGAAAGCATAAGAATGGTTGAGATACAATGTAAGTTAGGTTTCTTTTTGGCAGTTTGCTTTTCTTGTTGTTCAACATTTATTTATTTTTAATGAAACCAATCTTCTTGCCTCAAAACTTCTTGTATCCGTTTCTTACTTGTGAGGCATTGGCCAATGTAGGCAGCTCATTTCTTACACAGAAGTGGCCATTGCAATGTTGTATCTGGTGCTAGTATTTGTAGCTTTAATTATAACCTGATTGGCATTATACTCTTGAGCTAACTCTACCGAGACACATGTAACGTGACAGTGGCACTCTATGGTCCTCTTGACAGCTTGCTGAAAAATCTTGAAATTCATGCTTTCAGGGTCGTTTACTCAAATAACGAGATTCCAACATCACAATTTTTTAAGGTAATGAATGGTGATTCCATTCCAAGATCATTTTATAAAGTTTACGATTTTCATGTTTGTTGATTAAGAAAAGAATATGAGAATAATTACTTTCAATTAAAGCAAGCATGTTAACTGACTAAGGAGATGGTAACGTGTAACGTGGTAAATGGGTACATAATGGAATGAGATTCGGCTACTGTTACGTGTAAATCTCACGCTGAGCCAGCGAGATTGCTGAGAGTGAGAGTTATATATAACACACTCACTCAACTCTGAAAGTGAAGTGAAGGTGGTGAAAGAAGAGAAAGGCCATGGCGAAGGAAGAAAGCAATGTCGTCGTTTCCGATCTCATCGCCTTCTTGAATGCTTCTCCAACTCCTTTCCACGCCGTTCGTAAGCCAAAAAAAAAAAAAAAGAAACACTCATCTTCTGGATTGAATTGCACTCACTGGATTCGTTGGGATTATTTCTTCTTGTTTCAGAAGAGGCAAAGAAGCGATTGCGAAGCGCGGGCTTTGAGCAGCTCTCAGAGAGGGAAGGCTGGAATTTGGAAGCAGGCAAAAGATACTTCTTCACCAGGAATCACTCTACCATCGTCGCTTTTGCTCTTGGCAAAAGGTACCAACTCATTCCTTTCTCGCAAAATGGAAAGTAATAATAATCAACAACATTTTGAACTTAAAATATGCTTAGTCCATTGTTCTCAAATTCCTACTCAGATATGTTGCTGGGAATGGATTCTACATACTTGGTGCTCATACTGATAGCCCTTGTCTCAAACTGAAGCCCGTCAGCAAGGTATATAATTTTGGATTCATTGAATTCTAGTACTAAATATGTGATCTTTGTAACATAACATTATATGGGTTTATTTGGCGTAGGTGGTTAAAGGTGGATATTTGGAGGTTGGGGTCGAAACCTATGGTGGTGGCTTGTGGCATACATGGTTTGATAGGGACTTGACCGTTGCCGGGAGGGTAATCATTCGAGAAGAAAAAGGAGGTTCTGCTTCGTACTTGCATCGACTTGTTAGAATTGAGGAACCAATCATGCGGATCCCAAATTTAGCAATTCACTTGGACAGGTTTTCTTTCTGCTGAGCTCAGAATAGATGTAATGTATCTTGCCTATTTGTTTGTTTGTTTGCTTGGTTATAATCTTCTTCCTTTTTTTTGTTGACTCTGTTGCCAACACACGCCTTGTTTGATCAGGAATGTTAATGATGGATTCAAAGCCAACACTCAGACTCAACTTCTTCCCATCTTGGCAACATCACTGAAGGTAATACTGGAATTAAACTTAATTTATGCTTTCGGCACTGGATATTAAATACTCATACTTTTGATACTTTGTGATTTCGTTAAGGATAGTATTCTATAGAAAATAATTATGAAATGATTGGGATGTCCAGGTTTAATCCATCAACTAAATGCTTAGTTTTTTTTAATTTATTTTACCTGAATTACAATTTATACGATGGCATGTGCTTAGAGAGTTCAGTTATTGGTTAAAGATGCATATTTTCTTACATAAGACTCATTCTTCCCAAGTCGCAACAATGGGTTTTTATACTTGTATTTGCATTTAACAGTTACAGTTTAGTTAATGTCATGTCATGTTTGTGTTTTGATGCAATACTTTTGTGCAGGTATGCATTGAGACTTGTATGTAGTTACTCAAAGAAATAAGCTTCCACATATATTGCTTATTCAAATTCAAAGTGTTTCTTTTTAATTGTTGGATTTAAGCTTTTATATGTTCAATGAGCTTGAGCTTTGTCTTTCAGACGGCGCTGAATAAAGTGGTCTCTGAAAATGTTTTTGTTGAAAGTGGAAAGCAGAGTGATGGAAAGAAAGCAAATGATAAAACAGACATTAGCAATACAAAGCACCACTTTCTTCTACTACAGGTTTACAGCCTTCGAAATCGAAAGTGCCTTCTTGATATTGTTATTTCAGTTACCTTTTCTTTTCACATTTATCACAAGTAGTTGTAAACACCTTAACTTGGGTCTTGGCCTGTAAATATGATGATTATGGGTCTAATTGTTGGTGATTGTCTTCTTTTCTCTTTTCCCCAGTTGCTTGCAAGCAAGCTTGGGTGTGAACCAGATGACATCTGTGATTTTGAATTGCAAGCTTGCGATACCCAACCAAGTGTAGTTGCTGGAGCTGCCAAGGAATTCATATTTTCAGGGCGGCTTGATAACCTCTGCATGTCATTTTGCTCATTGAAGGTTTAACTTTTCATAGAGATTGTTTTCTCTAGTCAAGTTTCAAATGTATGTGTATAGATATGAACTTTGAATTATAATATTGATTTTGAAGTGTGCCATTCTGAATGATACTCATTAGCTCAAATTGGGGAATTTTGGACTTGAGTTCCTTTTATAATGTGAAGACAATGCTTCTAAATATCACTACCCCGTCAGTTTACAACATCATTATAATTTATGCTCTATGACTACAGCCAATAAACACCTGCACCTTCTATAGTCTATGAACAAGTGTAAACTGAGAGATGACTAGTTTAAGACTTCAAATCCAGTTGATTTTTTTCTATCTGTGCATTGCATTATCTATTGATGAAGTACATGGTGATGAGAGAGAGAGATAAGATAGATTAATAATTTTTTTCTGATGAATGATGATGTAAACTTATGGAATTCTGTCAAATCTTCTTTGCTGAGGTTACAAGGTAGGCTTGCTTCCCTAAAAATTATTATTTAATAGTTCTGTATGTAATTATGCATCCATGGCTTGGTGAAGTTAATAGTTGAATTAGACAATGTTGCTTTGCATCTTCTTCTCCAAATTATGAGGTTTTGCTTATGCTTTCAATCTACTATGTCTTGTCATATTCCACACAGTAAATAAAATGATAGGCAATTAAATCAACCATTTGAGTCTTGTTTTTGTTCATTTTTTATATGTTATGCTTAGATACTTTCCACCTTGCATGCCTAGTGACAGTTTTCTATGTGAACCTTGGTATTTGGCTTTGTCTTTTTCTTTTGTACTTCAGTCTGCCAACCTCAGGTTTAGTCATACACGGTAGATAAAGAATTTTTCTTAGGTGTGCCTCAGTCCTGTGGAAAATTCTATAATCAACTTAAGATCCAATGGCATCTCTTCCCCTTTCAGGAAAAGGTGTGGATGGATAATATCACGGATACAAATGCCACCAGGCGAATGTGTCTGACTGACAAAAGGATATTTTTGAAAGTGGAAAATGTTGACTTCAGCATTTTGGGACTTAATCTAAGATTATGTGACTGTCTACTTGGAAATTAGAATGTTGATTGTGCTTGGTGTGATATATATTTTTTTTAATATTGTGTAGTAGTTGTTGATTATCCTATGTTAACTGATGGTTTCTATTTCAGGCATTGATAGATGCTAAATCCTCTGACAGCTGTCTTGAGGAAGAGACTGGCGTTAGAATGGTGGCTTTGTTTGACCATGAGGAATGTGGATCTAATTCTGCACAAGGAGCTGGCTCTCCTGTCATTCTAAATGCTTTATCTAGGGTTACTAATTCCTTTAGCTCAGACTCCAAGGTAAAAAATCTTCTATCTTCTTTTTCCATTTTTGTGCTTAAGGGCTACAAGGATGACTCTTAGTACTTATTGTTCGTTGTGATTTAGCAACTGCATTGTTGTCGACTGTCCGTTGAGGATTTATGTAGCTAAGTAGTACACATGACACTCTAGATGTTAGGTAGGAGTTGTTTAACAATGATTGGGACTGTGATTGTTTCAGCCCTCCTAATTCATTACTGCATCGATCCACAAGTTGTGGGCTGCGGCATGTACAAGAGTAGCATTCACGAGATTTAATGATGTAACCACACCTAATTATGCTTTCAATATTTAATTAGTTTTCTTTATGCTGATTCTGCTTTAGATGGTTGAGAAAGCAATACAAAGAAGTTTCCTTGTTTCTGCTGATATGGCGCATGCACTACACCCCAATTACATGGTATGCCTTCTCATGTGTGTATGAAGTTATGATTAACTTTTGTCAATATAATACAAATTATTGTCCTTTACTGAGACGTAATTTCTTGTTAGGACAAACATGAAGACAACCATCAGCCTAAACTACATGGAGGACTTGTCATTAAACACAATGCAAATCAACGCTATGCAACCAATGCAGTCACATCCTTCATATTCAGGGAGATAGCATCGAAACATAACCTTCCCATTCAGGTCAGTTAAGTGAAAGGTTTTATCTTTTTTCTCTTTTTTACTCTCCTCTCTGATTGAAGCAGATTGCTCCTGGAGAGGAAGATAGATCATGGTGAAAGCAATTCTCCATTTTAGTATTTGTAGAGTATTTCCAGGGGCAAAATTATTACCTGTTGACAGTTGAATTATCAGAAATAACCTGTTGACAGTTGAAATAACCTGGTGAAAGCATTTCAGTTGAATTATTACCCTAAATTATTACCTTTTGACAGTTGAATTATCAGAAATAACACTCTAGGATAGGGGTTGTGTGAGCACTGGTATGAGAGAATAAATTATAAACTGTTGATGTAGGACTTTGTGGTGCGCAATGACATGCCTTGTGGTTCAACCATTGGTCCCATCCTCGCAAGTGGCGTGGGTATTCGTACAGTTGATGTAGGTGCACCGCAGTTGTCAATGCATAGCATACGTGAAATGTGTGCTGTTGATGATATGAAGCATTCGTATGAGCATTTCAAGGCCTTTTTCCAAGAATTCTCTCATCTTGATGCACAGATTGCCGTGGACATATAGGTTGTCTCTACTGAGGAATTGTTCATCGATCTTTTGCTCTAGATGCTGTTGCTGAAGGGTTCATGATGTGCAATTTAATAAAATACAAAATGTAAGCCTGATATTATTAGATAGGTGATAAAGCTTTCGATATTAGACTTGATGAATGCAATATAAGCAGCTGCATTAAGTGTGCTTGATATACTTTACTTGAATAGCCCACATCCATGCTTCTAATTGGGTCGAATTCAGATGAAAAATGAACCTACTTTGAGGTTCAAACAAACTGAACTATGACATTCAGAAAATGCAGGATCGTGCTGTTATTTGAAGCTGCAGCTGTTACAAACTCACATGTAAAATCTATGTACCTATCCCGGTTGATTAAGGGCTAGACCATTGGGATTCCAATTGATTAATAAAATATATGTGGAGAAAAAATTTGGTGTTATCTTGATAATAAACTAGGATGCAGAAGTTATAATAAAAGGAGAAAAAGAAATCACATCATACTGAAGTATTTGCTCAATCCTTTTTCCCCCTTAATATATGTTTTTCGGAGTATATTGTAAAGAGTGGAACCTTGGTCTATCTTGAAGGACTGGATGGTTGAGTTTAATATGAACCTGTCAGTCAAAGGTACCTTTGACTTTACCTACTGTTGTAGGTTTTTAAATTTTGCATAAATGAAAATTATTTTATTACTCAAAAACCTTGATATTGTATGTATTTTCAAATCATTCCTTTTCTTATCTTTAATATTTCAATCCGTACTCCCATGCCACCACCAAATCCCTGCAAAATCCAAAATCGCCTCACCAACCAGTGACGGATCCAGAAAATTTTGTTAATGGGGGCAAAATTTTTAATTTTTGTTAGTGGGGACAAAATTTTTTATTTTATCTGATAAATAATTTTTATTTAATATTTATGAAGAATAAAAATAATGTATTACATATATATTAATAGGTATATTTTTTTCTAATGGGGGCATGTGCCCCCAAACCCCACAACGTGGATCCGTCCCTGTCACCAACCGTGCCTCACACCACCTCCCAGCCACCATCCTCTGTCGCTGTGCCATCTTCCAGCCACCCTTGCAGCAATGTCCACCCAACCAGCAAAGCTACCCAAGCCAGCAGCAATGTGCCATCATATAATGCATCAAAATAGGAGAGTTAAATCAATACCCAAATTGAGAATTCCATGTACGGTGGATAGAATCATGAAGGCAAATCTAGATTTTGTAAACTATAGGCAAATCTAAAACTAAACATTTAGATTATTCTAACCTTCAGGAATGTGTGCTGCATTTTCATGAGCTTAATTTTCCCTTCTTCATGTTGGAGACTTGACATTTAGAACTGCATATGAAGGTGTTAACTTCAATTTTCAAGGATTTGATTCCCCTCCCCCCAACTCTCTTCGGTTGTGTGTTGTGAAGCTTGGAAAGTGATGAATCTTTTTTACTGGAAAAAAGGTCATCCTCCCACCTTGGAAACCCTCTCATCTCTCGATCTTCCACATTCCCACCTTCATCCTTCTTCAATTGCTACAACCATTAATCTCAACCATTGGACAACCTTGAAGGCATGCATACTTATGGCTCACAAAAATTACTTCAAATTTTATAAGCTTTTCCTTTGACACAAAAATAAAGCTCTAATCCATTAATGAGCAATAACACAAGATACTTGTTTTCCTGCAAGATAAAGAATTGGGTGGGTTTTAAAGTCAAGGTCATGGGCTTTTGCAAAGTTCACATAGCTTCAAGACCGACAACCATGGGCGGCGGCGCAGTAGAGTTCCGTCAATGGTATTGTTGTCTTGTCGTCGTGCTCTGGAGCAAGTTCAAACCTTTCTACAAAAAATACTAGTCATATCAACCACTGCAAGGAGCTTGACGATGACACCGCTGTCGTGCTCTGCAATGCTTTGTCCGCCACTGCACCCTCATTTTCGAAGACAAAGAATGCAAGCATAAAATGATTCTGATAGACGATTCAATGCTTTTTTTTCTCTTTTTTTTTTTGAGGTCCATGATGTTCATTGCAAAAACTTGACATAAACAATTGTGTTTCTGTTAAGGGTCGCTCAAATTTTTTTATCTCCTTTACAACCTGATTAACACGTAACCAGTAATGGTTCACAACTGTCCATTCAATTTTTAATACATCCAATGACTCAAACAGTAGGATTCATCAATGAACCTTAAATAACAAAGTCCATATTAAAACGACCCCTTCAGGATGTATTGCAGTACATGACGGGAGATTATCATTGTATCATAAGTCAAAATCCTCAATTCTATGAAGCAGAAAATCATAAACTAGTTCAAGAACATTCATGGTATAATTTTGATTTTATTATTGACAAAACCATAAACTTTAAATTACTTGTGTAATTTTTTGTTCGTTGGTAGTAAACATAAAGCATAAGTTGTATCATTCAAAATATCTACAATCACGAACTTTATTCTTTTCTTTTATGCATAGTTATGAACCTTATTTGGCCCTTCCATATATATGAAGTGATGAAAAGATAAAGGGTGACTTAGGTTACACAAGACACAATCCAAATCGGCGAACTATTAGGCATAACATAATGAACCAATTCAAAGTTCAAAGCTTTGATGGACCCCTGGGGTGATGTATGACTATATGATTATAGGCATCCAGAGTCAGAAAATCATCAAGTGTTGGGGATGTGCATTGCCTGGTGAAGATCTTGCAAGCCTCCTTGTACATTCCCTTCTTGAACTTCTCTTTTCCCACCTCTTTTTCAATCCTAGCCATCTCCTCTTCAACCACCCTACCAAAAAGTTCTTTGTTCACTCTCACTTCAAGTCCATCCCCATCCAATTCCACTCCATACTTGAGCCACTGCCAGTTCTGCACCCTGCTAATCTCAGCGGTTGCAGCATCTTCCATGAGGTTGTAAAGAGGCACTGAACCAGCTCCAGTGAGCCACGCTGCCACATACTGAATACCCACCCGTGTGTTCAGGCGGAGACCTTCCATGGTACGGGCTCCTCTAGGTATCTGCAAGAGGTCTTCTTCAGTTAAGTTTGCAGCATCTTCACGTTTCATTGTCCTTATCTGATTAGGCGCATTGCCCATGTTGTTGTTGAAAACCTCCATGCAGGCTGGAATTAGACCAGGGTGTGCTGCCCAAGTCCCATCATGTCCTGCCTTCACTTCTCTTAGCTTGTCTTTCCTTACCAGTTCCAATGCTGCCTCATTAGCCACTGGATCATCTCTAATTGGAATCTGAGCTGCCTGTTAAAGAATATGAAATTAGAGATATTTTGTACAAAAACTACATGCAATTATGGCTTTTACCCAATTTAATTTGATACATTTCCAGCCAATTGCTCAGCCAGGCCTTGTGATCATTTTCTTTTTCTATCTGACACTGTTCAGTTAGCAACCAATACCCTTAGAACTACTTGAGAAATTCTTAAGTGCTAATAGAACAAGAAAAAGTTATTGGTATGTACTATTCAGTGTGTCACTTCAATTATAACGTTAAAAATAAAGTTAAAGTAAGAGATAGCGATAGTCCATATAAGTACACATTGAATGGTCCAGAGTAGGAATTCTTCTTAATCCAGGAATACTTAAGAATTTTCCAGAACTACTTCTACCTAAAAGTAAAAATGCAAGCTTAGTAGTAAACCAAACTAGTTACATTACATACCATGCCTCCCATAGCATGCACACCACGCCTATGGCACGTCCTGATGAGAAGATCGGAGTAGCTCTTCATGAAGTGTTGAGTCATGCCAACCTGGACCCTGTCTGGTAGCAGGCGATCTGGGTGAGCCTGAAAGGTTTTAACATAACTGAAAATGTAATCCCAACGCCCACAGTTGAGACCCACGGAATGGTCCCTGAGCTCATAGAGAATTTCATCCATTTGAAACACCGCAGGAAGTGTTTCAATCAGAATAGTAGCCCTGATGCTTCCTCTTTCGATGCCTGCTATCTTCTCTGCCCTCTCAAACACATCGTTCCATATCTTTGCATCCCTGTCAATCACAAGGTACTTGTATATTTGTATTATACATACCATTTAATATGTACTACTTCAGTTACGTGGATTATTAGTTTCCCCCACTTTAACAACATTTTTAATGCTATAACAGAGGTAGCAGTAGCACACATTGAATGATATAGAGCAAAAGGCCACACCTAATTGTATTATATAACTAGCCTTGGCTAAAACCTATTATCGTTAGCTTGCTAGCTTTGTTCTTTAGCTCTTATGAGTTATGACAGCTTAGTGCTTACCTTGAATGCTCCATTTTGGGAAGATAGAAGAAAGGGCCAAACCCAGCACCTTGAGTACGCCGGAACGTTGCGTGATTGTGATAGAAGTAGAGCCCAAAATCGACAAGGCAACCAGTTGCAGGTTCACCATCTATCAGAATATGGGCCTCGGGTAGGTGCCAACCTCTTGGTCGGACAAAAAGCTTCGCCATCTGATCATTGAGCTTGTAAACCCTGTTCCTGCCCTTGTCATGGAAGCTTATAGTCCCAGCCACTGCATCCTTCAAATTCACTTGGCCTCTCATAAGATTCTCCCAGCTGGGTGAGAGTGCATCTTCAAAATCAGCCTTGGAAATTAAACAAAAAATAGCAACTATTCAGTGTTTTGGTTCCAGGACTAACCAAATCAAATCAACCTCTTTTATTAAAAAGAAAAGGGGGAAATATCCAAAGTATATATATATATATATATATATCTAAAGAAAGATGCTAGACGACCAAAATGTTTGATAGAATGAGTTGGGTAATTTGCATGCTTTTTGACTTTGGTACTAATTTATTTCATCCAACAAACAATTATCTTTGAATTCTATCAAATTTCTGACTAATTTTGTCTGACTAAGTAGCATTAGTCATATCTAAAATGCAACTATAAAATCATAGGAGTGTATGTTAGTACTAACCATAAAGACTTTAGCTCCAGAGTTGAGAGCATTGATGATCATCTTTCTCTCCACAGGGCCGGTGATCTCCACCTTCCTATCAGCAACAGGTGGTGGAACAGGTGCACACCCCCACTCCCCTTCTCTTATGTACCTGGTGGCTGGATCAAACCCCGGTAGAGCCCCTTCATTGTACCTCCTCTTTGCTTCTCTTCTGCACTCTAATGCGTACTTGATATGATTCCTGAACTCACGTTGCAGGTCAGCAACGAATTTCAAAGCATCTTTTGTGAGGATTTTGGCAAACTCTTCATCATATCTTCCCCGAATGTCCACTCCTTCTGGCACATCATAGTACGAATCAATCTCATTCACTGATGGTGTGGGATAGCCATAGGTTCCAAGGTTCATCGTCTTTCCTTCTTCCTGCAGTAGTATTAGTGTATTACTCTTGTGTGCAAATGAAATGTGACTAGAGAGCAAGAGCTAGTTAGAATTTATATAGAACCAAAAGAAAGCAGAGCCACGTTTTGAAAATATAAAATAAGGAAATTAAAATTTAGATTGCTACAGGGAGCGTCATCGATATGGGTCATTGAAGAGAGAGCACGAGTTTATGTGCGTAAGAGGATCAAGTCAGACAAGAAAATGACCATAACATGCAGGATAAGAAGAGGGAGGCGCTATTGAATTTTGTGCCCTCCTTGGGAGATGTGGTCATTTACGATACTATGCTGTGGGCTACATTTGGCACTGAACTTTATCTCATTGTCTTGTTAGTCCTAAGTGCAACTTAAATTTCAACAGTATCCGGCGGGCACTAATCCAGACTAGTAGTTGAAGACTTAAAACACTGAGAATTCCTAATAGAAGAGCAAAGCATTTTATCTCATACTTTCGGCCGAGAAACAATAAATAATAAGAAGTTCTTAGCTGATTGTAATTTTCAAATTTAGCACACTCCTGATCTCCTCTTTAAGATTCCTTTTTCATTAATTAGCAAGATCAATGATAATAATATGTTGCTCATTTATTTATTAACTGCTTGTGAAGTTTGGGATTTGGTTATCTTTTTAGTACTATGATGAACATTTAAAGTCTATATTTTTACGGTTAATTTTCTTGATTTTTCATTATTTTTTATATTTTTTATTAAACTTTATTCTTAAAGTTTTATTATATTTTTATTATTTTTAATTATGTTCTTATTATGGATTTTAATTATTTTTTATAAGTAAATTTACATGAAAGAAGATTTAACATTTTTATAAGGAGAAAAGGCACAAAATTTTTATCTGGTGTCCAAGCGCTTGAGGGTTAGGAGTGAAGCGTCCAAGCGCTCAAAGCGTATACAACAATGTTATTTCAGAAAGCCAGCGCCTGAGCCCTAGAAAGGCAGCTCCTGAGCCCGCAACGTGTAACGCAGTGCATCGTTGGTTAAGTGGCTTAACACTTGAGCGCCCATAAGCCAGCGCCTAGGCGCTGGTCGCATAACAACAGACGTGATTTTTTTTTAAATAAGAAAAGTTATGTCAAATTCAACACACTTGGCACATAACGCAGAAAATCCCTAATCCTGATATAATAGTTTCGCGACAACAGACTTTGGAAGACGGTTTCGAAGGGAGGATTCGATTCTTGAAAGCTTGAAGATCATAATCACCGTAAAAGGGGTTTTAATTTCTCTTTCCCTCTAATTTTTTCTTTCTTTGAGTTTTCTTTCCATGGGTTTGTATTTTGATATGAGTTTGCTTGTATTGAACATGAGTAGCTAAACTCATAACTAGGGCTATGAGGGATTTTGTTTTCTTAATTATTTGGGTTTGATCTCGAATTTGATTAAGGTAATTTCTTTTAGGGTTTATCATATTGTTTGCATTCTTGTCATAACTTGATCACTTTTGGCATATTTTAATTCATTATTTGACTGGTGACCATCCACATTCAATGAGTGGATCTATATGATAAACCTAAGATTAGATTGGAGAATGACCAAACATTAATTTATCCTACCAATAGAATTGACAGGTATGTTAATTCATCTCTTGAATTGAGGCTTAATGCATTCCTAATTAATTCAACTAAATGACCAAATAAGTAATTTAATTTAGAAATAGAATATTGTTTCATCCATGGCCATTGAGATTTAATAGCAAATAAGGGAATATTGACAAGAGAATTACCTTACATCATAAATGAATGAAAATCTAATTAATTAGATTCAAATGAACCTTGTGTCCTAGTCTCTCTTTGATTGATTATCTTTACATTGTTTGATTGTTCATTGTTTTTCTTTATTTATTTTTTATTTTAAATTGAATTTCTCTTCACTTCTGATTGTCTAAATAACAAAGAGTTTTACCAATTTAGTAATTACAGCTTATTCCTCGTGGGATCGACAACTGGGACTCAAGTCCTATATTACTTTGCGATAGAGTGCACTTGCTCTTAGTGTATTTTACGCGTATTAAGTTTTTGGCGCCGTTGTCGGAGAATAAGTTTGGTAATATTAGAGGCGAAAAACTTTAGTTAATTTAGATGCACTTTTTATTTTATCTTTTATTTTATTTTTATTTTTAATTTATTTGTCACTTCATCTCTCTACTCATATTTCTTATTTATACTTACTCGATCTCAATTTCCTAATTTGACATTTGATCCAGAAATTGAGAAATCAGCTTGCAGGTTAAGGAAGCAATCTAGCACTGAAGTTATGACTGAAGAAGATAAAAATAGGATGGAAAGACCAATAGTTAAGGGGAATCGTGAAGAATGAGCTACTTCAGCAGAATGGACCATGCTTGAGTATTCCATACCCACGACTGAAGGGTATAGAGGGAGTATTATAAGATCAGTTGTGGCAACTAATAATTTTGAGATCAAACCGGCTTTAATCTCAATGATTCAGAATTCTGTTCAGTTTGGTGGATTGTCTTCGGATGATCCAAATTAGCATTTGGTCAAGTTCTTGCAATTATGTGATACTATAGCGTATAATGGGGTGACAGATGATACAATTTGATTGCGACTATTTCCTTTCTCTCTTAGGGACAGAGCGAGTCAATGGTTAACGTCACTACCGAGGGGTTTCATCACCACATGTGATCAGTTGACACAACAGTTTCTGACTAAGTATTTTTCTCTTTCTAAATCTGCTAAGTTGAGGAATGACATATCTTCTCTTATGCAATTTGACATGTACACTCTCTATGAAGCTTGAGAATTTTTTCAAGAGTTGTTGAGGAGATGTCCACATCATGAATTTCTTGTATGGCAGAAGGTACAAACTTTTTACAATAGTTTGTCACCTGTCCACCGTTCACTCATTGATGCCGCTATGGGAGGAAAACACCTACTGAAAGCTAAGCACTGATTGAAGAGATGACACTTAATAGTTTTCAATGGCAAAATGAGCGTCACATTCCTAAGAAACAAGTAGGTGTGCATACTGTTGATTCCTCTACTGCTATTCTGAGCCAATTGGAAGCATTGACAAAGAAGGTAGAGACCTTGATGATAGCAAACAATGCAGCCCCACCAATCATATGTGAACCATGTGGTGGACAGGGTCATACAAGTACAAACTATTAAGTTGATAGTTTTTTTGCCCCTAAGCCTGAAGGAGTAAATTTTGTTAATAATTCCAACCGGCAACAGTACAATCTATATTCCAATACGTGCAATCTCGGTTGGAGGGACCACCCTAATTTTAAATGGAAAAATCAACAGGGTAATCAGAAAAATCAACATAGAGCTCCACAACCACCTCCAGGTTTCCAAGCTCCTGAAGAGAAGCAAAATTTTGAAAACTTTGTGATGAAGTACATGCATAATTCAGAAGCCAGAATGGAGAGCATGGAGACTCAGATTAGCCAATTGGCTACATTGATAACAGTGAGGGAATTAGGGACATTGCCTAGTACTACTTAGACTAATTCAAAGGAACAGGTCAATACGATTACTCTGAGAAGTGGCACGATTTGGGAAGGGTAGATGAATAAAGCACCTAGCTCGTTAGGAATTGAGAAAAAAATGATGTTTTTACTGAAGACGTCTCAATTTAAGATAGCAATAAAGAGTGAGAGATTGAGAAAAAACAACCAAAGTGGCGGAGAGCGAAGAAGGATCGTGAGCAAAACACAGTATATGAACCATCACCATATGTCAAGATCATATTCCTTCAGAGGCTCAAGAACACTAAGTAGGATAAGCAATTTGCCAAATTCTTAGAGATGTTCAAGAAATTACAAATTAACATCCCTTTTGTTGAAGTTATCTCTCAAATGCCCAAGTATACAAAGTTCTTGAAGGAAATACTTACAAAGAAATGCAAGCTTAAGGAATTTGAGACGATATGTTTCAATGAGGAGTGCTTTGCCATTCCCTTGAAGAACTTACCACCAAAATTAAAATATTCAGGGAGTTTTACATTTCCTTACTCTATTAGTAACTCTTATTTTGAGAAAGCATTATGTGATTTGAGTGCTGATATTAATTTGATGTCTTTCTCTGTGTTTAAGAAATTAGGGATGCAAGAACCTAAGCCTACCAACATTTCATTGTAGCTGGCCGATAGATCCATCACTTACCCTCGTGGTATATTGGAAGATGTCTTGGTATATGGATAAATTTATTTTTCAAACTGACTTTATTGTGTTGGATATGGAGGAGGATAATGAAATCACAATCATACTTGGACGTCCATTCATCGCCACTGGAAAGACAACGATTGATGTCCATGATGGGAAGTTGACATTGCGATTAAATGATGAAGAAATAGTGTTTAATGTTTTTAATTCTATCAAAAATCTTAGTTCCTTTGATTCATGTAATCATATAGATGCTACTGATGTTGTAGATAATGTTGTGTTTTCATATTTACAGGAATTTGTGACGGCTGTTATGCTAGAGAAGACCTTACCCAAGGCTGTCACTGACTTTGAGGATGTCAAGCTCTACAAGAATAGACCAAAAAAGAGGCATGACATATGTATCAAGCAGCGTGAGTTTAAGATTAGAGATAAAATTCTTATTGATAACTCACGTCTTCATCTTTTTCCTGGTAAGTTTTGGTCAAAAAGGTGTGGACCATATGAGATTATTCACGTTTTATTGTACGGTGTGCTTGAGGTGAAGAAAGATGGCCCACAAACATTCTTGATAGATGGCCAGAGCGCGAGGCACTGCTTTGAAAAATAGAAGGGGTCACCCTATTTCTCTTGCTTTAAGCCACCTTGATTTACCTGTAAAAAAGTGGCAACGTCAAGCTAATGACATCAAACAAACGCTTCACAGGAGGCAACCTATGTTTCTTCTTTATATATCTCATTTTCATTATTTTTGTTATTTTTGTTATTTTTCTTTTTCTTTTAGATGCTACTCATTGTTTTGGGATTTTTCAGATTTTGTTGTGGTGCTAAATCTTGTGCTTCTTCTCTGTCTGACTCTGTATCACTTTTCATCAGGTTGTGTTGTTCTTTTCTTTGACCTCTTTATTTCTTTTTCTTCTACATTGAGGACAATGTTCATATTAAGTGTGGGGGGTACTAAAAAATTTTGCACAACTGATGAACACTTGAGTATTGCTGGTAATGAAACTGGAATTGTGTGTTGATTTCTTGATTTTTTTTGAGCTTATAGAGATATGTTTTAAAAGGGATTCCATCATTCATGAACTGATTTTGTGTGAAGTGATCTTGTTCAATTAAGAAAAGTAAAGTTTAGCATTTTATTTGAAAATTAGTCATGTCTACTTGTTTTTGTTCTATTTATTAACTTTAGTCAGAAAGTGAGTTTTGAGTCTTAATGATTGAATTTTTCATAAACAAAATCTTATTTTTCTTCAAGAGTAAAATTTCTCTTGACTGATGTGCGCTAGAACTTACTTTGATATCTTGTTGAGACTTTAATGATTCACATACAAACTTGAATATGATTAAGGCAATTAAGCTTAATTCTTTCTTGACTTTAAGAGTTGTTTTGATAAAATAATCTTTTAGTTGTCCCATTTGAGCCTGAAATTGATTTTATTGGATAACTAATTGAATAATCAGGTTAGATGCATTGATTTTTGAATCATGGAGCAACTAATGTGTTAATTGAAAGGTCTTGAAATATTGCTTTTGTCTTCAATAGTTGAAAAAAAAAAAAAGAAAAAAAAAAAAAAGGAAAAAAATAGGAAAAAGAAGAAGAAAAAAAAAGATTGTTAGTAAAGAATAATGAGAATATTAGGTTGAAAGTGAAAATCGGTTATAT
This sequence comes from Ormosia semicastrata, assembly GCA_029884595.1. Lineage (NCBI taxonomy): Eukaryota > Viridiplantae > Streptophyta > Magnoliopsida > Fabales > Fabaceae > Ormosia > Ormosia semicastrata. Next base: position 10,697,838 of record JAQQTO010000043.1, read on the forward strand.
TCTTGTGCATTATGCTCTATTTATCATATTTTTAACCTGATTCTGCTTTGTATCAATTTATTCATGAGCATTCTTTACCATTATTTATCTTTTTCTTATCTTTCATTATACCATTGGCCCCGTTACAATCAAAGGAAGACTTTTTGATTCTTGTGTTGCATGTGAACTTAGAAGTGAAAATGAAATTGATAACCAAGACTATGATATTACATTTTTCAAGAGAAATTTGAGTGATCTCTTTGTCCTTAAATACTTGAGCGATGGAAAGATAAGTGACCTCAATTGGTTAGTAAAAAGAAAAATCTCAAGTTAGACCCAAGTCTCTAATTGTTTTAAGTGCTAAATGATTTTACTTGATTGAATTTAATTGCTAAACTTGATTGAATTATTAAATTGTGGAATTTTCCTTGATTTTTGTTTCTGGATGTTAAGTTTAATCTTGATTTTGATCCCTATTCTTTGTTTTAGGACAAGCAAAATCTTAAGCTTGAGAGAGTTGATAAACCTTCAAAGTCTCATATTTTCACGATTTTTCATCATTTTCTGATATTTTTTATTGAACTTTGTTTTTAAGTTTCATTATGTTTTTATTATTTTTAATTGTGTTCTTATTACGGGTTTTAATTAGTTTTGATAGGTAAATTTACATGGAAGAAGATCAGATATTTTTATAAGGAGGAAAGACACAAAATTTTTCTCTGGTGTCCCAGCACTTGAGCGCTGGGAGTGGAGCGCTCAAAGCATATACAACAATGTTATTTCAAAAAGTCAGCGCCTGAGCGCTGGGAAGGCGGCGCCTGAGCGCGCAACATGTAACGCAGCGCATCTTTGGTTAAGTGGCTCAGCACTTTAGCTCCCATAATCCAGCGCCTAGGTGCTGGTCGCGTAACAGCAGATGTGATTTTTTTTATAAATAAGAAAAGTTACGCTAAATTCAACATTTGGCACACAACGCAGAAAATTCCTATTCCTGATATAGTAGTTTCGCAACAGCAGACTTTGGAAGACGACTTCAAAGGGAAGGGAAGATTCGATTCTTGAAGGCTTGAAGATCATAATCACTGTAAAAGGAGTTTTGATTTCTCTTTTCTTCTAGTTTTTCCCTTTCTTTGAGTTTTCTTTTCATGAGTTTTGTATTTTGATATAAGTTTGTTTGTATTGAACACGAGTAGCTAAACTCATAGCTAGGGCTATAAGGGATCTTGTTTTCCTAATTATTTGGGTTTGATCTTGAATTTCATTAAGGTAATTTTTTTCAGGGTTTATCATATTACTTGCATTCTTATCATAATTTGATCACTTTTGACATGTTTTAATTCATTGTTTGACCAGTGATCATCCGCATTCAATGAGTGAATCTATATGATAAACTTAGGATTAAGAGTATGTTTGGTATGACTTTTGATTGGCTTTTTTTGAGAAAAAAGATGTTGTAATAGTGTTTAATTATGTTTGATAAAATTAGCTTCAGCTTTTACACAAAATTCAATGTAAAATAAAAGCTTTTTAAAACTAATTTTCATAATGCTGAAGATTGAAGCTTATGATTTTAGCTTATAGATTATTCCTTACATTTTGATATGTAAATACTATTTTGTCCTCAATCAAATAATTTTTTTAATTATTTTATGCTCATTTTAGTAATTTAATGCATAAAAGTGATTCTTTTTTATATCATCCAAATGAATCAGATTAACTTAAAATCGCTTTATAGCTAATGCATCCAAACATAAAAATGAATCAATTATAATTGATTATAACAAAAAAAATTTATACAATAATCGATTATTAAGCATAATCAAATTTTTGCAACTTTCTCAAACACACACTAAATTGGTGAATGACCAAATATTAATTTATCATACTAATGAAATTAATAGGTATGTTAGTTCATCTCTTGAATTGAGACTTAATACATTCCTAATTAATTCAACTAAATGACTAAATAAGTTATTTAATTTAAGAATAGAATATTATTTCATCCATGACCATTGGAATTCAATAACAAATAAGAGAATATTAGCAAGAGAATTATCTTACATTATAAATGAGTAAAAATTTGATTAATTGGATTAAAGTAAACTTTACGCCCTAATCTCTCACTAATTGATTATCTTTACATTATTTGATTGTTCATTATTATTTTTATTTATTTTCTAATTTTAAATTGAATTTCTCTTCACTTCCAAATGTCTAAATAACAAAGAGTTTTACCAATATAGTAATTACTGTTTATTTCTCGTGGGATCAATAATTGAGACTTAAGTCCTATATTACTTTGCGATAAAATAAACTTATTCTTAATGTATTTACAAGTATAATACTAGTTGTTGTGTGAAGTCAGGTTGTGTCTGTGATTAGCCATGCTAACTAGCATCACGTTCACTTTCTTACATAGAACCATTACCCTGTCTTCATTGTCTTGTACGAATTTGCGACTTAAGTATCTACTATGGATTTACACCTGCAAACTTGCTACTCTCTATTGAAATAAACAATTTGGTCAAGTGTAATTCTGTTCATTTTCCATTTGAGTCATAATACAATGATTTCATCCACAACAATTAAGTTGCAAATTTTTAATTAGTTATATTTCATCATCTCTATTGCATCATGTATCGTATTACACAAGTTCATTTTTATAAGTTGAAAGCAGTTAAACAATTATTAACGATTACCAGTATTCAGTGACAATAATCTCGGCTTAAAGAAAATTAGGGATTTCTAATTCAACAGACAACATTTATAAATCTCATAAGTTTAGAGTCTTTTCTCCTTTTTCGACTTCATAAGTTTAGAGTCTTTTTTTTCTTATATATCTTATAAGTTTAGAGTGTTATATTTCACTTGTACAATAATTTAGTATTACAAACAATACTAATGAAATTAATAATATAAATCTTATGTTAAGGTTAATGGTTGATTAATTACTGTGTCAGTCAATTTCAAATTTATTGTATTTAATTGAATTTATGTATAATGTTTTTTCAAAATATAAAGAGTGTTTGTATAAATATTAAGAAAGTTTTGTAAAATTTTTTAAAAAATAGATGAGATATGTGAAAAATTAAACTAATAGAAAGAAAAATTGAGTATTTTATTCAAAAAAAAATTGTCTACTAATACAAAATTTTAAATGTCCCGCCAACCAGTTCCTAATAAAGGAGCCAAGCTTCAGCTAATCAAGTCCAGAAATAACAGATCAGTAAAGCCCATAGCCATTTCAATTTTCTTTTTCTGGGCTTTTAGTAATGTCTAAACTCGGAAGCATATATATAGCCCAAAAAGAAGGACTAAAGTCCTTTTATTGGAATATATACAGAGAACAAAAACGAAAATGTCAAAAAAAAGGTACGTATTTAATTTATAATAAAATATTGTTCTAAATAAGGTGATAATTGCAACCACTGTTGATTCAAAGTTGATTCAAACGATTCAATTTGGTGTTGCCAGTGTCGGCTTAGAAAAAAAAGCATATATTGACTTGTTTGGAACAATTAAATTAACTATTAAGTTAGAATTCCCTAGAAATAATAGCATTTTTTTTTTTCAAATTACGCCGGCTAGTTTTGTGGTACTTTTCAATTTTTTATACTTAACATTGATTGTTAAATAGTTGTCTGCTCTATCAAAAAGAAGGCTGCACCGGACCCGGTGCTTCAACCGACCCTGATTGCTTGAGACTCCTCAAAGACCAAGTTCAAGTGCGCATGTTAAAAAAATTGCAGTTATCTCAGCCATTCCACTTCAATTTCTTTTTCTTGAGTAGAATGTTGCTAGGAAAACCTGTCCAGGTGGAAGAAGGATTCCCATTCAGATTTAGTTTATGTATTGTGTTTATTTTTTTATTAACTATGTATTGTGTTTATTATACGTCGGTACTCTTAATTAATTAGTTTCCTTGTGTGGTTTGTTATAAGATAGATGTTATTAGGCTGATAGATTTTGTTCCAAACTTCCAATCCAGTTTTCTTAGTTTATAGTTCAACTGTGAAAATTATAATGTTCCATCGGTCACACTTAATTTAATTATTCTACTAAGACCTAACTCTTATTTTTAATGAGTTTTGCTGATCTAATCAATATAATGAAAATTTTTATGATGGCTTTTGTTATGATATCCGTAACATAATGTGCTATTGTTGGGTTGTGACATGGACTTTAAAGCAAAACCATGCGTATGTCTTACTCATTGTGGTATAAAGACAACATCGTACATGGCAAATTAAGAAGATATTATTCTAAGAAAGAATCTACATATCTCTTTTATTGCATGGCACTCGTCAGGGCCCCAGAATCTGGATTTCCTGGTTAGGAAATGAAGAAAACAAACAAATTAAGCCTACCCCTATCATACATAATATACCTCTAGCTCAGGCCCTACAAAGCTGACCTCTGCTTGAAACCCTTTAATGAATAGATATTCTTCCGTACTTGTCACCTAATCTGCACGTGGCAAAAATCCAACCTAGGTTGCCAGCTATAGCTAAATTATTAATTAAGATAAAATCTTAGCGCATTGAGAATAGGATACCCCATGCTACTTATCCTGGTCTCCAAATTGTGTCGAGGGGATTCCAGTTGCTTTCATGTGTCCAAATCTGGTTGGCTTTTAATTCTCTAATTATGAAGGGAGACCCACCCTTGTAGCTAAATACGGCAAGCAAAACACTGCAGATAATCAGCATGTTGTCTGAGTCATTTTTATTTTTTATTTATTTTTTAAAAATTTGTTTTTTTTAAGAACTCGTTTAATATAAAAGATAAGATAAAATTTAATAATATTAAATTTGATAATATAAGATTTAATAGTATAAAATTTAATATATAATGATTAAGAATATCGAATATTTAAAATTATAATAAATTTTTTTATAATAATTTATACATCAAAATTTAATCAGATCTAATCTTATTTTTATAAGTTTAATTAAGTTATCCGTTATTTAATATATAAAAAAGATTTAATCAATAAATTTATAAAATATAATATTTATACCAAATCATTAATAAAATCATAATATATTATATTAAGATATTTTATAAAATCCAATACAAAAGAACAACGCAATTGCAATTCTTTCATAGTTTTTCTTCTTTTCTTTGTTTTTGATATAAAATTAAGATTGAGTCTTAACTTTTTGATAGATGATTTAATTTTATTTGAGATAATTTTTTTATTTTATAATTGTATAATATTAATGATTATTAATTTTTAATTATTATTTAATTTATTTTTATTGATTGTGTTATAATCAATTTAAATTGATATAGTTTAATGTTTAATTTTTGTAGTCTTATATATGAGTTATACACAATCGATGTTTTTTTACCTTACAGATAGCATGTAACTTTCGCCATATAAAGATCTTCGGTAATTTATTTAATTAATTATTGGACTGATCAATGACGCCGTCAACTGTTGAAAGATACCATCTGAATTATATTTGACGAATGACTTTGACATGTAGCTATAGGAGGAAGGAAAATCCAACTTTGAAAGCCCGTGCTAGGACAAACGTTGGATATAATAGTAAATAAGGTGCATTACTAAAGAGAAGTAAAGTTTAAGTTTTAAAAAAGATAATTATTATGAGAACCTCTTAATAACAATAATGCTTGAGGGTTATAAGTCTCATAATAATTATACTTATAAATATACTTAATCAAATAAAAGAAAAAAGTGCAGGTATGTATATGTAATGTATGTCATTAGTTTTATTCTCCTTCCTCGTCATCAATATCGTAGATAAAATTGGTGTTCTTGAAAAGATAACCAATCAAAACCTTGAAAGTTTAAATAGATTATTTTTTTGATATCGAAACTAATTGTATAGTATATATAGGTGTAACTTTGCGCAAGATAGCTAACCCGGAAAGAAAACAACCCGGGAGTTGGTAAGAAAAAAGTTAAGTAAAAACGTCCACTGATTCAAGGATGCGGAATTTCACCTAATGCTAAACAAATTTGTGGTACATTGGTAGTCAATACACAGAAGAAAGCTCTAATTTGATTTGATGGCTATCTACCATTTAATCTATACCAACAATCACAAAACGAGTGGCTTGCTTGTCATGAACGTCGCGAATCATATGTATTTCGTGCTTTGATTTGAATTTGGAAAGAAATCATTGTAAGTCAGACATGCAGCAAAACAAAATGGAGTCACGGAGTCAAAAAGGCAAAAAAATATGCTGGCTCTCACTTCTCATAAATTCGTCAGGATGAAGTTTCAAAATTCATAGTATATGAGCTTTCAACCCTGTTATAATTTATTAATTATTAATTATCATAATACCAATCAAACTAACGATCACGGACACTTGGAATGAACATATACATTTCTGTATATCAGGCCGACGATTATCTTAAATAAGCTCAAATTAATGAACTTAAATATAAGCTACATCGCTGGTTTCTTTTTCTTTCTTAGTTTATATAGGAACATGCATGAAGTATTTAATTTATATATATACGACAGAAATGACCAAACTCTGGTACATATTCAAAGTGAATAGACAAAAAGACGATCTTTTCTCTTTTAAAATATGAAAGGTGTCATGGTTGCTTTAATGATGCGCCAATAAATGGGCCCATTGATACAATATCTTCTCATATTATGTATAAAATTCACAGAATTAATACCTGGTTTTGTAAAAGTATACCCACAAAAAAAAAAAAACTGTTACAACGATAACGAGAGATCTAGATCCAATCATATACATATTTATGTTTATGGTGCACGCTTAATACTATAATTATATGATAGACCTTTCGTTATTGGCATAAAAATATAATAATATTAAAAAAAATTCATAACTACTAAAAAAAAAGTTTTAATTTGTATCATAAGACATTTTGGGAAGGGTTTTATTTAATTACCATCACCAATCCGAAAATTAATCTCACAATAATGGGAGAAATATCTTGGTCAAAGACCAAAAAATTGTATCATAAGAAAATCCCTCTACACATAACCAACTAATTTATCAATCTTATTTCTCATTTATTATTATTTTGATTATAATGAGTAGTTAATAAAAATTTTAAAACACCTATTTTTAGTCATCGTCTGCATAAATAAATAAGTTGACATCAAATTATGTTGTCAAGATGTTAGTAGTAAGCTACTTTACAATATTTTTTTTAACTGAGAATTCCATTATAATATGTGTAATACTAATTAATGAACCGAAGGTAGACTATAGTTGAATGCATTCATAGATATTTTTTGATTGATAATAATATATATTTTGTATTGGTCCAAGTGAATGGTGTTATGATTGACCTAAATTCTTAATTTTAAGATTATAACTGATAGTTTCTTTTTTTTTTTAGATGTGTATGTTGTAATTAATATTGAATATGTAAAAGATATATGATAAATATAAAAAATATGTGAGAGATATGCAAAATATAATGGATATTTATTTTTAATAAGAAACTACAAAAGTGTATAAAAAGGATAGTTACTTGTTAAGTAAATTCTTATGAGTTATAAATATTTGTATTGAAAAATTGGTAGAAATATAAGAATGGGAGAGATGACATTATGAGTAACATTGTGGCAAAGGATTTGCAATTTTGTCCACACAAATTACATCGACGAGGGTTTGTAACTTTGTCCACAAAAGTTACAATAGTTGGGGGAGGATTTATAACTTTATTCTTGTAAAAGTTATAGTGTAGAATGACTTGCAACTTTATTCAATGACAAAAGTTGTATTTATAATGTTATTTATAGTGAATTTGATTTTTTCTCATTTGTAGATATAGACATGTCAAATCATGTTAAATCTTTGTGTGTGATGCGTTTATGTTACTTTTCTTAATTACTGGTATTTATGAAAGCACGTGTAGATGAGGATAAGGTATCTTCAAGAGAATGAGTTTAAGTCCCTTAAATATGTGATATTAAATTTAATTCATAAATTTATATGTATAAAAATAATATTATTAAAAAAATTCACTTTAACACTTAACTATATTTTAAAAAAATAATATTTTACTTATCAAGTAGAGGAAGGATATTTGAAAAAAATACATAATTCGTTATTACTCTCTACCATTTCCATGTATATCTTATGTCTTGCTTGCCTATAATTTTGTACTTTATGGACAAAAAGTCTTTTGATCACTGCCTACCAAAGTGCAAATCCACATGGATAATAAGGATATACATCAATGGTGGTGGGCAATAATAGGGGTGCTCAGGATCGGTTCCAATCCAATAACCCAACTCGTTTTAAAGTTAATATGGTCAAGTTGAATTTTTAAAACTTGATTCGGTGTATTTTTTAGATCAGATTTAGGTTATATTTTGAATTTGTTCAACACGATTAGACGTTACATAATATATTAAAACTTGCAGTTTTATAAAAAATAGTAATAAAATGTGAAACTTTTTAATGTAAATTAATACTTTTTGTATTGATATAATTGTTTCAAAATATATATTATATAATTTTTCTTTTGTACTTTTAAATTTTTATGACTTAATTATACATAATATTTAAATTTTTACATTTTATTTAAATATCGAGTTGATTTGATCACTAATCAGACTATAATTGAGTTAAATCCGAGTATAAAAATTAGATCCAATAAATATATTGGGTCAAATTAAACTCAACCTAACTCGACTTATGAGCATCCCTAACCGATAATAATGTTGTGCATATATGCTAGCTTAATGCAAGGGGGAAGCTCCAAATCCAGTGTAAATATACGATAATTACGTATTGGTTCAGATGTGGTGTCTTCTATGCTCCTTCCATGTTAAGGTGCATCGATACATTTTCATCTAAGCCATTCATTTTGCTGCAAACAAATCAATGGTCCTAATAATGACTTGAACCTGCTAAATAGGTAAATGTAAAAAAAAAAAAAGAAAAATTACATAATGGGTCCTTGAAAAAAAAATGTGCTTAAGTAATTGCAAAGAAATCTCTAACTTCATCTCTCTTGTTCCCAAAGTTAGAGAAAATTTCGTGACCCCATATGTTTTCCAAGCACTATAATGGTAGAATCAGACAACACCTGACTAATAGAAAGGCCTTGTCGACCAAGAAGGAAGCCCAGTAGACAAACGACAACCCTAAAAGAAACTACCTGGGCTGTTGTGTTCTTTGGGAGCTTTAGCATTAGTGCATTGGAGTTTTGGGTTGTTGGGAATCGAAGAAGTAGACACCGAGGTTAGGCAACGGAAGACGGGGCTAGACTATTGTGAAAAGAGTAATATTTCAAAAGAATAAAGTCTCACATTAGTTCGAAGTAAGATTTTGGAAGAGTTTATATATCAACTTGTGAATTGAGCTTGGAAATAAGTGAATTATGGGGTGGGCTCGCGTGCACAAAAATGGGCCGAAGGCTCGTGACTAGTGTAAATCCTTGATTTGCACCCCTCTACGTGTGATAACATATGGCTCTAAACTTTTTGTCAAAAATTTAATTATTTTTTATAACTTACCTAAAAATGAGTATTTTAAAGAGGTTAAAATGACTTGGTCTTATCCTCGTTTTTGACTTGGTCTGTTCTTCCTCTAATGTGCAAAAAAAATTATTTTTCACTTGGTCTTCCAATGTGCAAAACAAGTCTTTAATGTACAAATTCTGCTAACAGCTTTTCCTTCTATTTTTTATAAAACCATCCACTAATTCAGTTTTTAATCACGTTCTCCTTATTCATCTTCTCCTATGTTTTCCTCTCTTCTCTCTGCTAGGTTACAGAATAATAACTTTTTTGCAGTTCTTGAAACCTTGATATTGTCAGGAATAGTCTGTTGTACTCTGGAGGATTTTTTGTTATACCGAAATAATCCTTGAGGGTAGTGCTTCGCACGCCTCAAGCTGTAGTGTTTTACTATTTCAATTCATTGCAAGTCACGAGATTCAACAATCTCAAGGATTATGGCTGAACCAGAACACGCCACCGCCACCCGTGCAAGCCCCTCAGCCAATAATGGATCCGATAGCCTTAACACGCAACCCCCTCCTCTAGTTGTTGTCGCAGTCACCTATGCCAAGTCCTTCCCTAATGTCTCCAAAATCAAGATGTTTGGAGGCCAAAACTTCAAACGGTGGCAGAAGTGTGTCTACTCTGTTCTTGAAATGCACTACGTCGCTGATGCTCTCACGAATCCAAAACCAGACTCATCTACTGGCCAGAAAAAATTGGATGATTGGACTTATGCTAACAAGGTTTGTAGACATACAATTTTTAGTACATTATCTAACGAATTGTTTGATGTCTATTGTTCATACAAGGAAATCAACAAAATATAGGAGTCTGCTTCACAAATACACTGCTGAGGATATAGGGAGGCAGAAGTTTGTCATTGAAAACTACTACAGGTAGGAGATGACTAATGAAAATGATATCAAGACTCAGATCAACGAATATCACAAGCTATTGGAAGAGTTGAAAGCCGAGAAAATCACACTACCAGATGAGTTTGTTGCAGGATTACTATTGAGAAATTACTAGAATCTTTGAAGGACTACAAGCAACAACTCAAGCATAAGAACAAGCAATTGTTTCTTGTCAATTTGATCACCTACATCATCATTGAGGACACGAACAGAAATAAAATCAAAGTTGCAAGAGCAAAAACATTAGTTTCAAGGGGAAACATGGTACAGGCCAATAAGAAAAAGGTACGATAATAAACCCAACAAAAAGTCTGATTACAATAAACCTCACTATGTGCCAAAAGTGAATAATCCCACTTTCAAAAATAATGGAGGAAATTGTTATATTTGTGGTAAGTCAGGTCATCGAGCAGCTAAATGCAGACATAGGAAGAAAAATGACAATCCTCCTAAACCAACTAAACTAAAGGCAAACTTGATCGAAGGAGATGATATAATTGCTGCGATAATTGCTCAAGCCTTGTTGATGACCAATGTGAATTATTGGGTGGTAGACTCTGGGGCTACTAAACATATTTATGCAAATAAAAATATATTTATCTTCTACAATTTGTGGGGGATGGAGAAGAATGTGTGCATCTTGGTAATTCTCGAACTACTGAAGTTTTTAGAAAAGGAAAAGTTCTGCTCAAGCTCACATCTGACAAAAGCCTAACTCTCAACGAAGTGCTTCATGTACCTAGCATAAGGGCAAATTTAATTTCTTTGGCTTTGCCAGGAAAGGTTGGAGTTAAGGTATTTTTTAAGTCTAATAAAATTGTGATGACAAAAAATAATGTACCTGTGAGAAAATGCTATTGTAATTAGGGACTGTTTGTACTCAATGTTCTCAAATAATTAATGAAAATGCATTTTCTTCTGCGTATTTGATTGACTATATGGATATTTGGCATGCTATATTAGGACTTGTTAGTGCTTCTTATATTAACAAAATGCAATATCTTGGATTAATTTCTGATTTTAGTGATACATGCTTAAATAAATATGAAATATGTGTGGAATAAACAATAACTAAAAAATCTTGTTTATCCGTAGAAAGAAATATTGAACTACTTGAATTAATTCATTCTGATTTAGGAGATTTAAAATAAACTATGACTAGAGGTAGGTAAAACATATTATGTGACTTTTATTGATGATTTTTCTAAGTACACCAAGGTATATTTACTTAGAAATAAAGATGAGGCGTTTGACATATTTTTTTTATATATAAAGCAGAAGTAGAAAATCAATTAAATAAAGGAATTAAAAGAGTTAGATCAAATAGAGGTGGTGAATACATTTTATTTAATGTTTTTGGTGAAAAAGAATGAATAATTCATGAAATTACACTCCCTTACTCACCTCAATCCAATAGAGTAGCTGAAAGAAAAAATATGACCTTAAAAGAAATGATGAAAGCACTATTAATTAGTTCTAATGCACCTGATAACCTTTAGAGTGAAGCCTTATTAACTACATGTCATTTACAAAATAGGATTCCCTATAAGAAAACAGGTAAAACACCATATAAGTTATGGAAGGGTTAAGCCTAACTTAAAATATTTAAAAGTATAGGGTGTTTAGCTAAAGTAATGCTACCTGAACCTAAAAAGAAGAAAATAGGCTCTAAGACTTCAAATTGTATGTTTATTGGGTATGCTGATCATAGTGCTGCATATAGTTTTTTAATTTTAAAAAATGGTGTGCTTGATTGCAAGTCTATAATTGAGACAAAAATGTCTGAATTTTTTGAACATATTTTTCCTTTAAAGTAGAAAATATTTTTGAAGATCCAGTACAAAATTTATCTGATAATTTATATGAGAACTTGAGAAGAAGTAAAAGATAAAAAAAAGGAAACTTCTTTTGGAAATGATTTTTTACACATATTTTGTTGATGATGACCCTTTAACTGTTTCTAAAGCCTTTTCTTCACCTGATGCACCTTTTTGGAAAGAAGCTATTAAATCTGAAATTGATTCAATTACAAAATGCAATACTTAGGTTTTAGTAGATTTACCTCCTGGAGCAAAACCAATTAGTTGCAAATGGATTTTTAAAAGGAAATATAACCCCAACGGATCAATTGAAAAATATAATGTTAGATTAGTTGCAAAATGTTTTACTTAAAAATAAAATGTTGACTTTTTTATACCTTTGCTCCTGTATCTAGAATTTCTTCTATTCGAGTTTTGATTGTTTTAGCCTCTGCATATAAATTGGTTATTCACCAAATAAATGTTAAAATAGTTTTTTTAAACGATGATTTAGAAGAAGAAATTTATATAATACAACCTGAGGGATGTGTAATTCCTGGACAAGAAAATAAAGTATGTAAACATCTTAAATTTTTATATGATCTAAAACAAGCACCTAAACAATGGCATAAAAAATTTGATCAAACTTTAATTAGTGATGATTTTTCTTCTGTTAAAGTTGATAAATGTGTGTATACAAAATTAGTAAATGGTGAATGTGCGATTATTTGTCTATATATGGATGATATGCTCATTTTTTGTACTAGCCATGACATAGTGCATCAAACAAAATATTTTCTTACATCTGAATTTGATATGAAAGACATGGGTGAAGCTAGTATAATTTTGGGTGTTAAAGTCATAAGGAAGTGTGATAGTATAATACTGTCACAAGAACATTATGTTGAGAAACTTCTGAAGAAGTTTGGACATTTTGCTGTCAAACCCGTAAGTATCCCTTATGATGCTAACACTCAGTTAAAGAAAAACAAAGGTGATATTGTTGCCCAGTCTCAATATGCACAGATCATTGAGATTCTATTACATTTTATGAATTTCACTCAACCTGACATAGCATATACTGTATGCAGATTGAGTAAATATACATATAATCCCAATAACGATCACCGGACCACTTTGGCTTGACTAATAAAATATCTGAGAGGTACTATGGACTATGGTATTGCTTATAGTGGATTTTCCTATGTACTAGAAGGATACAATGGTGCTAACTGGATTTCAGATTCATATGAAATTAAATCCACTAGTGGCTATGTATTCACCTTTGGTGATGGTGCAGTGACTTGGAGATTAGTCAAACAAACACTAATTACAAAATCCACCATGGAGTCAGAGTTTATTGCTTTGGAGAAGGTCGGTAATGAGGTCGAGTGGTTGAGAAATTTCTTAGAAAATATTCCATTGGAAATAAAACTACCATCTTCTTTGTCTGTGCATTGTGACAACAAGGTAGCAATATCTATTGCAAATAATAAAACTTTTAATGGTAAGAACAAACACATTAGGTTGAGACATGATGTGATAAAGCAGTTACTAAAAGATGGAGTTATATCCATTGATTATGTGAAGTCAGAAGTGAACTTGACAGATCCTCTACCTTAGTCTTAGGGAAGGAACTTAATAAATACCACATCGAGGGGGATGAGACTTAAGCCAATTTGAAATTAGTAATGATGATAACTCAACTTTTATGAGTGGAGATCCCATAAAAAAGTTCATATGGGTAATAACAAATCACTTGTTAGTTCTTCTAGCACTTTGTTTGTCCCTTCCTATGGTATGACAAGCATGAGAAGTGTTAGACTGCATTTAATGTGAGGATAAACTAAATGCTTTTAATGAATTTTATATTCCTTGCAGATGGTGTATAAAGTGTAGTATACATTTGATGAAATTACCTATATGAGTATGAAGTGTGGCCGCTTCTATGAGATGATGACATAGTCTCTAGAGCACTCATGAACAACCAGGCACGCGCATGGCCGAAAAGCGCAAAACAACGTTAATAGCAAGAGATAAGTAAAGGTGTAAATGTGATCAAGTGAGATTCTAATTTACACGAAAGATGTTTTGGTTTATAGAAGTTTAAACTTCACTAATTACATTGTAAGTTAAAGTCACTTTACCAATTACATTGTAAGTTAAAGTCTTATTTATCTAAGTCTAATTCATAATCCAGAAGACACCAAATTCGAAAACATTTGCACTTATGATGTAATCCAGAATCTGTATTTTAATTATCGATTTTATTTTATTTTTATTTTATTTCATATTCTTTTGAAATGTGTGGGAGATTGTTGTGAAAAGAGTAACATTTCAAAAGAATAAAGTCTCACATTAGTTGAAAGTAAGACTTTGGAAAAGTTTATATATCAACTTGCGACTTGGGCTTGGTAAGAAGGAAATTAGGAGTGGGTTCACACGCACAAAATAGGCTGAAGACTCGTGGCTAGTACAAATTATCGATTTGCACTCCTTACACATGATAACATGAAGTTCGAAACTTTTTATCAAAAATTTAATTATTTTTTATGAGCTTAGTAAAAAATTTAAATAGTTTTTGATTCGGTCTGCTCTTCCTCTAATGTGCAAAAAATTGTTTTTGACTTGATCTTCTAATGTGTAGAACAAGTCTCTAACGTGTAAATTCTACTAACAACTTTTCATTCTATTTTTTTTATAAAATCATCTACTAATTCATTTTTTAATCACGTTCTCCTCCTTCATCTTCTTCTCTGCTCTTCTTTCTTCTCTTTGCTGGGTCAAAGAATAATAACTCTTTTACAATTTTTGAAATATTGATATTGTCAAGAAGAATTTGTTGTATCTTGAAAGATTTTTAATTATATCAAAATAATCTTTAAGAATATAACTTCACACGCCTTAAACTTTAATATTTTATTATTTTAATTCATTGTAAGTCACGAGATTTAACATAGATGCGGGCTGAGACCGTGTATGAGGAGTTGATAATGGGTCGGAGAAAAATATGAACTTAGAATTGATTTTGGAACTTTGATTGGTGTTGTCAAAATCACAATGATGTTGTTGTTCTTTGGGCATGATGTGCAAAGCGCCCTTCTCCACCCAGTAACCATTTTCTCAATCTCAATAGGGGTGTTTTTTAATCTGAGGATTTTGATGGTTGGTCGATTGTGTTGCAGAGGAGAAAAGTTTTTGTGCTTGAAAGTGATTATTAGAAAGGTAAAAGAAATGTCAATGGACTATAACAATGCAGCACTTCAAAACGATGCCAATCAGAAATGCGTTTGTGATGAAATCTCTCTCTGACTCGGTCTGACTGCTTAAGTCTGTTTAGTGCAAATTTTTAACGAAGGATTACAATGAAAATACACTACTTATGAGATAAAAAGTAAATAACATAAGGATTTTTGCTAAAAAAATATTTTAAGGACATTTATTAAGAATTTAAAATAAATTTTTTATAAAAAATAAAATATTCAATACATTAAAAATTTAAAAAACTTTAATTTTTACACAAAATTTCTTATTTTAAATTTTTTAACAAATTCTTTAACTTGTTATTAAAAAAACTCATGCCATAAAACTGTTTAAAAAGCAAGCAAACTTCTAATGACAAGATGACAAGTGTATTGTAGAATTGGCCTTGGTTCGGAAAGGCAAACGTGATAGATCCAGTTTACCCTCACATCAGCTTTTTTTAAATGGAAGGTACAATTACAACCACAAAAACAAAGGGGGTTTCTGATCCCCAAAACATGACCAAATCATCAAAATGCTTCTGTGAACAGTGCCAGACTAACAACATGTGGAGCTTGCCGCAACCAAATTTGCACTCTCAATAATGGTACCTTATGACCAGACCATCCTCCACTCCAGCCAAATCGTACCTTATGACTGGACCATCCTCCACTTCGACCAGAGTGGGCTGCTTCACCAGCAATCCGCACCACGGTCATCATTCAGTATGATTCATGTATGTTAAGATATTCACATCATTTTATTTTAATTTTTTAAGTATACTTTTTATATTTATTAAATTACTCTATTTAATATAAATTAATTTTAAATTAAAATTTTACATAATATTAAAATTAAAATCACATTTTTATCACCTACTCTAATTAATTTTAAATTAAAATCTTACAATCTTCAAACTCTTAGCAACAACTCTTGTATGAAAGAAATAATATTAATACTTACATATACTTAAATATATATTATTTTTTATATAATTTTTATTATTTAATTAAAACTAATTTTACCTTATTTTATATATACTAACGTTCTTATTGAGTCACCTTATGATAGTGTGAAGAGACGTGAGGCATAATAATGCATTAAAGACATTATTGTACAAAAGTGGGAGCAAATCAGAAGCCAGCAGAAACCCAACGGCTGTGATTGTTCCATTTGTACTAAGCTCTTGCATGCAAATGGGTCCACATAATATCCTTAGCGATTACCGAAATTATTGAACTCCAACATCAAATATCAAGGTCTAAGGACTAAAGTCTAAGACGACATAAAAGATAATAGAGAACAAAATGTTAATAATATATTTTTTAGATATTTTTTAATATTTATTTTATTATTAATTTATTTTATATATTTAAAAATATTAATAATATTTATTTCTAAATTAATAATAAAATAAATATTAAAAATTATTTAAAAAATGTATCACCAACATTTCTAGAAAGTAGAATACTCTTTGGATGTTGTTTCTTTTGGAGTTCCCAAACCCGACGAATGAGGCCACGTATTACGTGTCGTGATTCTAGATGCCGAAAGCTTGCGTCGAAAGAGTGGCAGTGGTTATCAATGGCCATGAGTTGGAGTTCTCCTATTGGCTGGATGTGTCGTACGATGAACAAATGCTGCCCCATTTCTTTAATCCTTTTTTCAATTAACAATTTTCTTTTTCTTTTTCTTTTTTTGGGATAAAAATAGGAGACACTGCTTTCCATTTTCAACTTTGTTGCTCCCAGTATCCGGCCACCCACCCACATGCGAGGGAAGTGGAATTGGTGAGCACTAGGAATGAGTTGAAGATCTTAAAGTGGAAGGCATGCAACACCTTTGCTTGGTCAAAAGTAATTAAGATTTCTTGGAGGAAATATGAACGGTTTAATTTTATATTGATATCATGTGGTTTCGATATCTAATGATAATATTTTGTATAAATTTATACATGTATATTTTTTATATATTCTTTCGCAAGTCATTAAATAAGATTCTAATTTTATTGTAACTTTTTTTTAATGATCCAGATTTTATATATATACTTCGCATAATTTGTTAAAGAATATTTTTTCCTTTAATATATATGTGGCTCCAAAAAGTTTATGGCGTTGAGTTCTTCAGGTTGCTTTTCATTTGGTTGTCATGATGACATTATATCTATGCTTAGATTATATTTAACCCAAGTGAAGGAATCAGGGTTACGTTGCACATAACAAATAATTCACATAACTTACATACTCGCTTTCTCTAATTTTATCAGTTAATTTTTTATAAAAAAAATTACCTTATTTTATCTGTAATTTTAAAAAATTAATTCAACACATAATTATAATCAAAATTATTTAATAACTTTCTTAATTATTGTATAATAATCTTAAAAGACAAATAAAGAAAGACCAAGAGAGTATTATTCTTTTCTTTTTTCCTCTCTTTCTTCTTTTTCTTCATATTTAAATCAATCGTGCATGTTGTCCAGTGAGAAACAATATATATGTGCATAATTTTTATCTGTAACTAACACTTTTCAAGGAAAAACTACTTTAAATAAATAAAAAATATACAAATTAAAAAAATTACTTACACAATCTTCACATATTCGTATGTAAACTGTTAAATTATAATTATTTTATAATGATTCAGATTATACTTATACTTCACATAATTGTTTTATATTGTAATTAAGTAGTATTCGAATTAACTTATGCATAATTCAATTAATTTGCTTTTTCGATTTTGTTAAAGCAAAATATTTATGTCAAGACTAAAAGATTGATAAAAATATTATTTACAATTTGACTTTAAAAAATTAATATAATTAAAATTTAAACGTATGGCCATGTTTCAATTTACACGTCATATACTAATCAATCGCTAGACACCCTTATAATGTTATGTAAGTATTTTTTTTTCTTTAATATATATGGCTCCAAGAAGCCCATGGAGTTGAGTTCTTCATCTTGCTTTTCTGCGTTGGCTTTCATCATGGCTTTATATCTGTGCCTATAAAGTAAGACGAATATTTTTTTGATCTAGCTATATCAAATCAAATTTGTGTTTAGTGTCAAACTTATCTACTACAAAAATAAAAGTGGCATGAGAATTTTGTGTACAATAGTTTATGTATAATAATAATAATAATATTACTTCTTTTTTTCAACACATAGAATTCATCTAAATTAATAAATATAAGAATGAATTATTGAATATTGTTACGACTCAAGTTGATAAGAAGTGTTTATTTCAAAGACTAATCTCTCGATTGACATACAAGGTGCTAGGTTAATTGAAATAAAGAAGTGTATCTTATAAGTACTGTTTAGAGATTAACTCTTCGATTACTATTACGATCAAGAGATTCTTCTAATAATTAACTTATCAAAAATTTAAACTTTAGTTATTTTCTTAAGAATTTGGGCTACTTACTACTGCACTCAATGATTATTGGTGATTTAAGGAAGAAGCATTTAAATTCATATAAAATCCCTACTAATATGGATAGACCACGGTTCCGTTTTGTTGAAAAATAAAATACATTACTAATCTAAAATGGAAAAGGTAATTTTTTTCCCATTCCATTATTCGATTTTCATTTTTATGTCATCTCCTTGTATGCATGTCTTATCTTCTTCAAAACTTCCGAATATAATTTACGTGAGATCAAATATACTCTAAGTTACAAACGTACATGTTGTGGGGTTCGAACTTTGTATTTTTAAAAGAGAAATGATTTATCTTTCTATCCAATCATTTTACTAATTTTTTTAATTATTAAATAAAAAATATTAAATATTTTTTATATTTTCAAGTTATTAGATGTATTTTTTTATTTAATATTAAGGAGATTATTAATAAGAATTTATAGGAGGATATATAATTGCTGTGCTCATTATCTTGACATTCAGGTTCAAATATTAGATTAATACTTAAATGAAGTAATTCCTTTTACTGCAATAAATCAGTATGAGGGAACTCTTTTAAAATTGCTCGAGAAGAAATTAATATCGTTTGACGCAAAAACCGATCTAAAGTTACCGTTACAGTTCAACAAGAAAAACACATATTATGCTACAAATAGGAAAAAATAGAGACATCTATCAAACTTGAACCCAGATATTTTGTCAGTAAAACTGCTCTAATTATAAATATATTTAAACATCAAAAGAAAAATGAAATTTATCAAAAGTTTTGTTGATCTTTTTTTGCCGTTATTAATTAATTGGAAATATGCTTCAGTATTGATATTTGTGCAAAAAAAACCACTCTATTTTTTTTTTTGTACAATAGTAGTAATAGAATTAGAACTTATAATCTCGTACAAATTACTTGAGTCCTTCATTTTACTTTATTTATTTATTCTTTTCAATAGAAATTAGAAAATAAAGTATGACGTTAACTATATTCTTTCCAGCACAATTGTTATGTTCAACTTTGTTTTACCTTCACGTAAAACAAAAAAAAAAAAAAAATCGTTCTACCTTCTGTAAGTTCTAACCGTTAGACCAACCAGATGCTTGTATCCGAGCCACTCAGAATCAGTTCCGATTAATTTCTATCTTCATTTTGTTTTTTATGTTGAATAGACAAGAGACAGGATTAATATTACACCTCATCTGTTACCGATATGGATTCCCGGAGAAATTCTTACCTCCTACTGGAAGAAGATTTTCTTCCTTCACAAAGCATCTCTACCATCCATTTTTTAAATTATTTATCATTTAGAGTAAACAATAAATTGATGTATATACTTTTTATCCTTTTTTTATTATGTTTATCATATATATTTTTTATGAATTTCCAAATTTTTTTAATGAACTTATCATATATATTTTGACATTCGTAATTCTCACCATAAAAAATGACATTAGCAATTTAGAGAAACTTGATTCCATGTCCTTTTGTTTATAAAACGCATGTTTTGAGACCAGATTTACAAAAAAATGATTAAAAAAAACACTTAGCCAAACATATTTTTTTGTTTTTCAGTTTATAAAAATTTATTATTTTGGTTTTTAGAATATCTCCATACTTTTTGGATGTAATATTAATTCTTTTAGGCACAATTATACAATTATACCATCCCCACAAGTAGTGTCTCTAAGACTCGAGCCTTTCTCTTCCCCTTTGTTCAGTAGTAGATACTGAGTTGTACTTGAATAGACACGTTCTGGTGGTATCCTCCTTGTATTGCAACAGTAGAGTGTGTTAGAGCGGGAGGTGGCTGGTGCCTGCAAAGAGACTCTAACGCTCAAGTTAGCTTGTGTACAAGTAGGGTTTATGCTGTAAACAATAAGTTACCTATAGAGAATGTGAATAAGCCTGATATTTATAGAGTGTAATTAGGGTTTCATCTCCCTTAGTTGTAGCAAGAAATCCCTATAAGATCAGAACACTGATACTGCAGTTATGAGCAGTTAGAGGCGATTATGAACACTATAATTTCATAAAATCATGATTGGCAGTTACGAAGATTTTAGGATTTATCAACTGCACAAATCTCTTAATCATGATGCAGTTGCCCAATGTCGCGATCTGATGTATGTGGTACCAAGGACTTGACAATGTGTCATCGGTGCTTAGCTGGGATGTCCATGGCAGACTCCGATTGGATGCGTGCCAGGTTGATCCACTGGACGTGGTCCGGATCACTGTATAGTAATTGTGAGGATCCCCTATGGAAGCACATAAATTGGACGTAAACATCTATGTGCTCTTGAGGGCGCATGAGCTCCACGTTGGCAGGAAACTTGAAGCTTCTTGGAACCCTAAACTCCATAAGTTGACACAACAAGAAAATAGCAAATTTGCGGTGGATTTTTTGCGTCGGATTCGCATCCTTCGCAATTGCGAAAGAAGTTGCGGCGGATTTTGATCCGTCTCAATTAGAGATGGATTTTGTGACAGATAAATTTGCGGCGGATTTTTGCGATGGATTGGCCGCTGCAAAAATTTTTCGGCATAACATTCCATCGTGAAATGCTGTAGCAGTAGGTAAAAAACATTTTTACGGCAAAAATATCCGCCTCAAACTGAATAAAATTTTGTAAAAATATTTAAAATATTACGGCGGATAAATCCGCCGCAAATATTCACCGCAAATTATAATATAATAAATTACGATGGATGAATTCGGCCGCCAAATTGATAAACTAATAAAAAAAATCGTAAAATTTTTTAAATTTTTTTGCGGCAGAATAATTCGACGCAAAAAAGTTGCGTTCAACAAATTTGCGGCAGAAAAATTCATTGCAAAAGGTATTACGTAAAAAAATTAATAAAAAAAATTATAAAAAATATTTGCAGCAGAAAAAATCGCCGCAAAAAATAAACCACAATTTAAAATAAATTTTGCGGTAGAAAAATGCACGCAAATAGACACATAATAAAAAAATATCGAAAATAATTTGCGGTGGATAAACCATATAAAAAAAAATTACCGCAATTTAAAATCAAATTTGCGGCCAAAAAATTCGCCACAAAAAATCCACCGCAAAAATAAGATCTACCTCTCTCGCTCCTCTTCTATTTTCATTTCTCGAATCTATTTCTTCTTCTTCATCTCTTCCTCTCCCTACTGCAGCGCCTCACCGCGACCCTCACCTGCCCGCGGACCATTGCGAGTCCGCACCCGCGCCCGCGATGGCCGACCCGCACCCGTGCATAATCTTTGCCCGCACCGCGCCCCTCGACGGCCGACCGGCACCGTCCGCATGACCGCGATCCCGCACCCGCACCGTGCCGCCGAGCCGACCTGCCGCCGCAACCGCGACCCCGACCCATCGCTGCTCCGGCGACCGCGACCGCGAGCCCGGCACCGCCGTCTGCGACCCCGAGCCACGTGCACTCGCTACCCGGTGGCCACCTGCTTCCACACCTCCACGAGTCCGCCCACCTACCAAGTAAGTACCCCACGTTAATTGCTTTGCTCTGTTCATTGGTTTAGTGTTTGAACCAATGATTTGTTTGTTGAAAATATGAATGATTTGTAGATTATGACTTGAAGATTTAGAATTTGATCACATGGTCAGGACTGGATTTCAAAAATATATCTCTATAATCAATTTAAATTTCATTATTGCAATGTACTGTAACTATGCGATATTGTTATCTTTGTAATATATTTGATGCATGTGATAAATCGTATCTTGTGTGAAACCTTAGTTTCCGTTTGAGATTCAATATTAGTGAGCACACGTACTCTTTGAAGGAAGTGTTCATTGTATTGAATCTTGAATTGTCCAATTTGGACAGTTTAGGAATAAACTTTTACTTCACTTGATTATAGTTACTCATTAAATTTCATACCATATACTTGATGAAATTTTATTGTGCAACATTTCCTTTTGTTCTCACGGGTGCACACTTGATCGTGGTAGATGTCACCACTTTCTAGTCGTGTACTTGGAGACCAATGGGAAATGCTGTCGAAATTTTGTCAAGTATATGATGTATAATTTTTAAGAGTACTATCAATCAAGTGCTGTAAAGGTTTCTTCTTGAATGGGATAGGGTCATACCATGTCAAGAGATTTTAAGATTTTAGAGATAATAGTTGTTTGAATTGAAATATTTATACAAATATAATCTTAAAATGTATTAATTATGCAACATGTGTTATGCATTTTACATTTTTGTATTTTGATTTAAGTGTAAAATTATAATTGCAGAAAATGGTAGTTCCAGAAAATCGTAGATGGATGTATAATAGGACTCATTCGTCGTAGAGGACTTACACAAGATTTTGTACGTGGAGTTGAAGAGTTTGTGAATTATGCATGTCGATCTTCTCATTACTTAAGTGAAGGAACAATTCGGTGTCCATGTTTGATGTGTTTTAGTGGGAAATTGTTGAAACCTGAGATTGTGAAAGTTCATTTGTATAAAAAGGATTCAAACCTAAGTATTGGTATTGGATGATCATGGAGAAGAAGAGCGGATCCAATTAGTGTAGATATAAACTTTGATGTAAACACGCTAGTAGTCCTATATTAGAGGAGGAAGACGTGGTTGATAGATATCAAAATATGGTTTGTGATGCTTGAAAACAATTTGGAAATTTTAGGAGTTGTTTTCAACAGAGTGTTGAGGAGCCTCCACATCCAGAGGCCGAAGAGTTTTATGATCTATTAAATGCTTCAAGTCAACCATTATGGCTGTTGCGAAACTCATTCGAGTTATCCTTGGCAATTCGAATGTTAAGCCTCAAATCGATTATAATGTAACACATGCGTGCTTTGATTCAATTATGGAGATATTAAGAGAGGTTGCTCCTCCAGGATCACGAATTCCTCTCGAATTACTATAGAACAAAAAAATTGGTTTCTAAACTCGGGCTTGCTTCAAGAAAAATAGATTGTTGTGTAAATGGTTGTATGTTATACTATGACAATGCCGGACAATGTAGGTTTTGTGGTCTTTGAAAGATACGAACTTCAGTAAAACCAAGTAATGGAAATAACAATGACATTAGGTGAAAAGAATGCATTATTTACCTCTTATTCCTAGGCTCAAGAGATTGTATTCCTCTATGAGCTCATCCGCACACTATGGGATGACATCTTTGAAAATAATAGGAAGTTGGGGGAGATGTCTCACTCATCCGATGGTGAAGCATGGAAGCATTTTAATAGGACATATCCTGAATTTGCAATTGACCCTAGAAATGTTAGGCTTGGTTTGTGTGCTGATGGTTTCACTCCATACAATCAATCTGCTTCTCCTTATTCTTGTTGGCCTGTGATAGTCACTCCATATAATCTGCCTCCAGAAATGTGTATGACTGCCCCATACATGTTCTTAACATGCATTATTCCTACCCTAACAATCCCAAGAGTAAGATTGATGTTTATTTACAACCATTAATCGATGAACGAAAATTTTATGGGCGGGTGTTTTAACTTATGACGTGTCAAGCAAACAAAATTTTATGATGAGAGGCGGTATTGATGTGGACAATAAATGACTTTCCAAAGATATGGAATGTTGCGGATAGATGATTTGCTAGTAAATTAGCATGTCCATATTGCATGGATCAAACAAAGGCATTCACTTTGAAACATGGGGAAAAATTCATGGTTTGATCTTGTCATCGTCAATTCTTGCATGTTGATCACATGTTTAGAAGAAACAAAAATGCATTTAAGAAGAAAAGCGTGGTGACTGATTTGCCTCCACCAAGATTATCACGGACATGAATTAAGTGAGATTGTTAGTGTCTTTAGTAAAATAACTGAAATACAGTCGTGCAAACACCATGGGTATGGTGTTTATCATAATTGGACTAAGCAAAGCATATTTTGGGAGTTACCATATTGGAAGGATAATTTAATTAGACATAATTTAGATGTCATGCATATTGAGAAAAATGTCTTTGATAACATATTCAACACTGTTATGGATGTTAAGGGCAAAACAAAGGATGATATCAAGGCAAGAATGGACTTAAAAGAATATTGTCAACGATCAGAATTGGAGCTTATTGATTTTCCAAATGGTAAGATCATGAAACCAAAGGCTAATTATACTTTTACAAAAGAGCAAAAGAAAATTGTTTGTGAATGGGTGCAACATTTAAAAATGCCAGATGGTTATGCTTCAAACTTAGCCAGATGTGTGGACATGAATCAATTACGATTGTCTGGGATGAAGAGTCATGATTGTCACGTGTTTATGGAGTGTTTGCTTCCAATTGCCTTTTCTTTGTTGCCAGATCAAATTTGGAAGCCCTTGTGAATTGAGTCAATTTTTAGAGACTTGTGCTCAACGACTTTGACGGAAAAAGACATGCTTCAAATGGAACGAGAACATTAGGTGATTTTGTGTAAATTGGAAAGGATATTTCCACCGGGTTTCTTTGATTCCATGGAACATTTACCAGTCCATTTACCTTATGAAGCAAGAGTAGGTGGCCCAGTTCAATACAGATGGATGTATCCATTCGAGAGGTACTTAAACAAGATAAAGAAAACAGTTAAGAACAAAGCTCGGGTTGAAGGTTCTATTTGTGAAGCTTATTTGATTCAAGAGATATCTCATTTCTGTTCATTTTACTTTGAGCCTCATGTTAAGTCAATGAGAACTAGAGTTGGACGAAATGATGATACAGATGAAAATATGTCAATGGAATCGACTTTGTCAATTTTTAATCAACCTGGCCGAGGTTATGGAACATCAAAAATACAATGGCTAAATGATGCTGAGATGAAATCTGCGACATTGCACATCTTGCTAAATTGTGAAGAAGTTGAACCATACCTCAAGTAAGTGGTACTACTAAGTTAAGTTTAAATTTCAAATGTATTGCTAACTAACAATCAAATCATAAACTTTTAATTTTTCAGTGTTTTTTTACAACATTTCAACATTCCTGAGGAACATTCAAATGAAAGAATAAATGCAGATTTTATAGAGTGGTTCAAAAGTTATGTAAGTATTTAAACATTACTAAATTGTTGATCCCAATCATTATATATGATTTAGATCATTAACATTAACTATATTTTTTTCTAGGTTCACAATCCACAAAATATGGTGAATAATTCTTACTTGCATGATTTGGCATGGGGCCTAGTAGATGTGTGACATCTTGGCCAATATATTTTGTCAATGGATATAAATTTCACACAGATGCTTGGTCAGATGGGAAGAAAACAATCAATAGTGGCGTGTGTGTTAAAGGCTCAACTAATGGTGAAAATGAAAATGATTATTATGGAATACTAAAAGATGTGGTTGAGTTAGAATATCCTGGGGAACCAAAAAAAAAGTTATTCTTTTTAAATGTGAATGGTTTGATCCTATGATTAATAGAGGTACAAGAGTTCACAAAGATTATAAGATTGTCGAGGTTCGACACACTAGACGATATGAGAGGTTTGATCCTTTTATCCTTGCTTCTTCTGCGAGACAAGTGTATTACGTTCCTTTCCTTGGAAAGAAAAAGGATAAGGTCCAATGGTGGGTGGTAATAAAGACTAAGGCAAGAGGTCGAGTTGAAATTGAAAGTGCTCAAGAAATTGCATTTCAAGATGATACTATGACTCCTGTGGATCCAATTGTTGATGTGGATCTCATTGACCATTTGCAAGTCACTAATGTGGTTTTTGATATAGTTCAAGATGTTGGTTCCAGTAGACATGATGAAAATGATGAAGATGAGCAAAGTTTTAGTGACGACGATGATGAAACATCTTCCAATCATGAATATGAAACAAATAGTGATGAGGACAATGTTTCCTCATAATTGTGAGTATAGACTTATATTAATATGTTGTAGTTACTAGTTATACATTAATTATTGTGTTGTGTTTGAAATTTATTTACATTATATTTTTATTATTTGTGTAGATGTCATCATCACGAGGTGATAAGGGAAAAGGGAAGGAGAAGGAGAAGGAGAAGGAGCAACCTCGACGTCTTAGGATCAATATAGGGAGGCCACCTAGGGGGCAAACATCAGGATCATCTCCACCCCCAAATCCAATATTGCCCACTACAGGTTTGCTTCAGCCACCATCTTCTGAGTACATTATGATACCCACACCTGGATCACAGCGCCTGTCACATACTTCACATTCACTATATGGTACATCATATGATTCTGGGTCACCTACTATTGGTCCGTCACCGGGTACCCGTGAGTCACCCAGGGTACACATCGATCCGGCCATTACCGTGATTCTAATATTCCCATTTCGCAACAAATCAAAGCAACAAGACATTTGTTGAGTCCGATGGTGATTTTGGGTATGTGTACAAGTACTTGTTATTTATTTATAGTTATGTGCATTTAAATTTTTTTATTGAGAATATTTACATTTCCTTTTTTAAATTGTATCGTAGGTTTCGCCATCTAAACTGTCTTCGATGCCATAACAAAGATTATACGATCTAGGTATAATCAACCTTGGACATCTTGGGAGAAATACCCAAGGATACTAGAGAAATGTGGTTTCGAGAGTTTCAAGTATGTATCAATTTTTATCTATTTAATTATGTTTGTTTGTCTTATAATAGTGCAAAATTTTTTAGCGTCTCCGATATTTACGACATATTTTTGAAGGGTTATGTTTGGTGGATGCCTCAAAGCATCATAACCATATGCGAAAGGCATATAATAGTCGTAGTTCAAGAGACTATCGGTTTACTAGTATGTGCACGCAACTTAAATGAAAGGCCTTTTTGGATTGGAGAAGGCATATGGGAAGACTTATGCAGGCACTGGGCTAGTAGCGTGTATAAGGAGAAATGTCAGCAAGCAAAGATGAATCGTGCTTCTAACACTGGTGGATGCTTGCACACAGGTGGTTGCATTTCTACCGGTACCCATGCACAAAAATTGTTAACTATTATCGTTAGTTGTTTAATAATATTTTTTATTATTTTGTTATTAACTTATTTTCTCATTATTACAGGCTAAGGCTTGGGGTAGAGAGCCTACAGTTGATGAGACATTTCGTCACGTACATTTGAGAAAAAGAAGACCGCTGATCGCATGGGTTTCTACAAAAGCTCATGATATATATGTTAGTATTTCTTAACTTAGAATTTTTTATTTTAATATTAACTCATCTTATAATAATAGTCATAATGAGCTTTTTTTATTTCCATCTTTAGGAGGAATTCAAAGCAAAGGAATCGAACAATCTTCTCAGTGCTCCAATGAAGAAGGGTATCGGTACACAATGAACAGTCGTGAGCTTTGGATTTAGACTGTTGGCGGGGTAAAAAAGGGGCGTGTTTATGGTCTTGGTTCTCAAGCATCTATCTATGACCATGAAGAATCATCATCTTCAAGGCCTAGATGGAGTCAAGTTCCTAGAACACGTTATTAATCAAGTTAAGTAATAGTTGCAATATTTTTTTATTAATTGGTTTTTAGAATATTGATGGATGTACTCAATCATTTCATTTTTCGTATTTTAGGTTAAATAATTTATTTGTGAAATGATTAATGAATTTGTATTTATATATGTTAATCAGGTGAAGGAGCAGTTGCAGCAGGAGATGTTGGATCGAGTTCAGGAGATTCAACAACAAATGGAGCAACGGAGCCAACAACGTGACCAACAACGTGAAGCGGAGTGGAGAATGCGATTTGAACAATACCAACTTCAACAACAACAAATGCTTGGTAATATGATGAAATCATATTTGCAAACGTCAGCTGCACTCACCAAACCAAAGAACAACCACCAATAGAAGAAGACAATGAAGATATGAAGATGATCATGAAGATGACAATGATAATGATAATATGGATTGAAATTGATGTTTTAGGATTATGATAGTTCTTGCTAAACTTTATATTTGACGAAACTTTGTATGAATTATGTTTGTTTTATGGATTGCTTAAATGCTTTAACAAGTTAAAATTGATGTTTCAGTGTTGTTTTGAATGCATTGGCAGGTTGAAATTAAAATCTGAATGCTGTATGTATTAATAATATAATTATGGATTTTGAACAATTATTTTTTAATATGAAAATATTCAAAAATTTGTGGTGGAAAAATCCGCCGCAAAATCTGCCGCAAAATGACGCATGACGAATGCAATTCTGCCTCCAAATCCGCCGCAAAATTTACCGCAAATTAGCGGTGGATAAAATTCACCGCAAATTATCGGTGGATAACATCTGCCGCAAATGTGCGGCAGATTTTTACGGCGGCTAAAATTCACCGTAAATTTGTGGAGGCTAAAATCTGCCACAAATTTGTGGCCGCTAAAATTCACCACAAATTTGCGGCGGCTAAAATTGACCACAAATTTGCGATGACTAAAATCCACAGCAAATTTGCGGTGGCTAAAATCCGCCACAAATTACCGGCATTCTAGTACGTTTCCGGCACTTTGCCGGAGAAATTTTGCGGCGGATTTGAGGCGGCATAATTCGTCTCAAATTTGTGGCGGAAACTAAAATCCGCCGCAAATAAATTTGCAACAATAGTTTTTGCGATGGGCACGAATCCGCCGTAAATTCACCGTAAAAAGATCATTTGCGGTGGATTTTATGTGATTTGCGGTGGATTTATCCTTCGCAAATAACGAATTTTCTTGTAGTGTGAGTAGAGAAAGGTTACTCTTGATCGTCGATGTCCGGGTTGTTGTTAACAACATTGGACATTTCGACGTCAAAGTGTGGCATTCTCCTCTGATCATTAGTTGGGTTCCGCCTTCCGTCATCACTGTGTGGTCCGGACTGGCCTTCATGCATGGATTGCTCTAGGTTTTCCAATCTACGACGTTGCTCTTCCAGCATCGTCGTTTGTTGCTGCATCAAGTCCAAGAGAGGGTTTCTGAACTCATTGGACTGAATTGTGCCCTATGGACGGGACACGCGATCATCTGCATCATCGTTCCTGAGTCCTGGGCGCTGATGCACTAGGATTCTGGACCTATGAATGTCAGAATTGACTCATTGCACGCGGGTACTAAGTCTTTCCTTCACAAGGGCCCTGCGCGATGGGTTTGGGCTTTTTTTAGAAAGCGAAGTTTCATGCCCATCACGTAGAGGTTTAGCATTGGGTGCCTGGTTTCTCGCGACAGAGGTTTCAGCAATTGACAGTGGAATATGGTGGGGAGGATGGTGCGCCACTAGTCCTCGCCTTCAGCCTGCAGAGGTTCGTGCAGTCTCTTCTCTCCTTAAGTTCTGTCTTGTATTCATCATGATTAAGTGGGAATAGAAGTTTATGAATTCTCATAGACGACGTCAATGTTTAGTATTGGATACTAAGCTGTACCTGGATAGATACATTCTGGTGGTTTCCTCCTTGTGCAGCAGCAGCAAAGCATGTTGGAATGGAAGGGGGTTGGTACCTGCAAAGGAACTCCAATGTTCAACTGAGGCTATGCACAAGTAAGATTTATGCTGTAAGTAATAAGTTACTTGTAAAAGGTGAATAAGCGTGATATTTTTATAAAATGTAATTAGGGTTTTGTCTCCCTTAATTGTAGTAAGAAATTCTTATAAAATCAGAATACAGATATTGCAGTTATGAGCAGTTAGAGGCGGTTATGAGAACTATAATTTCATAAGATTGTGATTCACACTTACGGATATTTTGAAATTTATCTATTGCGCAAATCTCGTAATCATGGTACAGTTGCTTAATGTTGTGATCCGACGTATGTGATACCGAGAACATGACAATTTTTCACCAATACTTAGCTGAGATGTCTATGACGAACTTCAGTTAGATGCGTCTTGAGTTGATCCACTAAACATAGTCCAGATCACGGTTCAAAACACCCTTAAAAAGTTGATTTTAAAAAACTAGTCAAATAGGTTTTTGAATGATTATTCTTTTTCTAGAAAGAAGATAATGGTCATTTTTTGCAAAGAGATAAATTAGGATCCAATAATTTTTTTTTGAAACTACAAAAATTTAATTACAAACTTTAAAGTATATTCTTTTAATATAATGATGACGCTGAGATTTGAATTTATAACCTAAGCAAATTATCTAAACCCTTCAATCGCTCACCACTATAAAATACAACTTTATTTCACTTTATTTTTTATTTTAAGAATTTTGAATTTTATAAAGGAAATTGTGAAAATGAAAAAATGTTGTTTCAGCCAATTTGACAGAGGTCGATTCAGCCAATTCTTACAAATATTGATAAATCTTTTTTTAATTTTAATGCAGTAAGCTTGAGTGCACAATAGTTGAGTACGGCTTATTTGTGCTTCAAATCTGAGACGAGTTCCACTTATATTTAAGAACTGAATTTATATTATTTTATGGATTGTGACTGATCCACTCGAGTGTTTGAAACTTTGAATACTTAACTCGTTCTGTAGCACATCGTTTTTTGTTTAACAAACAAAGTTGAGGGATGAGGATAAGGAGTAATGACTGTAGTGTTCTAAAACGCTTATAAAGCAGCTTGCGTAAGAAAAAATAAGCTAAAGTGTATGCAAAATAGTCTAAGAGTGCAAGACCCAATTCCGGAATAAGTAGCCTGCCAGCCCAAAGAAAACAAAAGAAGTTTTCCATAAATACTAAATAGTCTAAAGAAAGTTTTTGTGCTACTTTCGAGTAATATGTAACTTACAAATAAATTATTAGGAATTTTTATGGTATCAATTTTTTTTCAAGATTTGTTACTCAGAGTTAATTGTTAAATATTTTATTAGTTATTAATTATTTAAAAATATTTATTATAAATTTAATATTTAATAAATATATGATAATTTATTATAAATATCAAAATTATTAAAATACTATAAAAAATTTCAAACTACTTTCATTATCGCCGTTTTCTTATTTATTTATTTATTGTATTTTCTTACCATCAAAACACAATAGCACAATTGAGTTACGTAGACCATCCATTTTGTCCAACGAACTACTTTTAGCTAGGGCAATTAGTTAGGTATAATCTATAGTCATGAAAATTCAACTTAGATTCGGGTCGTTATCGGGCCCGTCCACTTGGCGATTATCGTCACTACTATTTATGGAAAAACCCTTAAACGGTTCCCCATTTCAATCCAATTCGCATTGGCACACGTGGTCACCATCATCATCCTCCCGAGACCAATCATTTCAAAAAATTCTAAAATATTCTTAAAATATATTACTCTAACCAAATTTCTAATTATTTAAATTTAATTTAAATTTCAATCTAATCACTTATATAATTATATAAGATTAATTGTTACAATTTTACTATAATAATATAATACTCTAAAAATATAAAAAAGTATCTCTATTATTCAACTTTGAAAGTCCAAACCAAATTTCTACACATCACTTGCGCATATATCTTCACCCAAAAGGGATATATGTAGCAAAATCAGATTCTGTTGGTGGGTGAAGGAATGAAGTGAGCTCTGATTAGAAGATAAAATGTATACAAATATAGAGTAACGTATATGTAAATGAAATTAAAAAAGTATTGTTATTTACATATACAAATTTTGTATTAATTTTATATTATATTTATTTTTTAAAAATAAAAAAGAAAAAATATATGTTTGAGAAAAATTATTTTTAAAAAAATAATTACTTATTTTTAAAAGATTCTCTTAAAAAATATAATTATAAACTACTTTAAATATAAAATAAATTAATTTAAACATACTTAAAATATATGTTATAATGTATTTTTTTATTATTTAAAAAATAATATAAAATTTTTAATATACAAATATCGTTACTCCAAAAAAAAAAAAAACACGACAAAGACACGATAACAATGCACGAAGTTCGCAGTCTACGTTCCCCTCTTGTGCCGCTACCACTGTGCACTCCTCATTCTCCCATTGGCTCTCTCTGCTCACTCCCATCCTTTCTCACACCCTCTCTTCTATCTTGCCGCCACGTTTTCCTTCCCAACCAATCCCATTCTCCCCCACTATTTTAGTTACTGTTCCTACACGTGTCTTTACTCACACGCGTCCCTTCCACAGTTCCTATAAAACCAACCCCTGTATTCACCTTTCTCTTTGCCTGCACTAATTTCCTCCTCTACTCTTTTCCAACGCTTATTTCAACTCATCTCCTCAGTTACCTTCGTCCATGTGACAAACACACAGCAAAACGGTGAGTTTAGAGAGTGAGAGAGAATGGACCGTAGAGGAGGGTGTTGCATCGCGAGGTATGCAACCGGTGCAGACTATATGTCCAAGGTGGACAGGATAATGCTGAAGTTTCGCCCCATCGCACCCAAACCCGTCCCCGGAGGAGGCACCGCTTCTGAAGGTTCTTCGTCGGAGAGCAGCGACGCCTTCTCCAAAATCGGCAGAGTCAAAAGAAAGTACGTAAGAGATAACAACAACAACACCAACACCACGAACAAACGTAAGATCCGGCGAAGAAACACCGTGTCTTTGCCGAAACAGAAGAAGCATCCGGTGCCGATGGTGACTCTTCCTTTGCTTCCGGAAACCCCTGATCCAAAGGATTCTCCAGCGAGGGATCTAACCCTAACGGTATCAAAGGAACTGCGCAACAACATGAATAGGAACGTGCCGGTGTGGCTAAGTTTCGAGAATCTCAGTCATGCGATGGTAGAACCTGAACCGTATTGGTACTGCGGTGGGAGGGATCAGGCGGTGGGTGCGACGTCGTATTCGTGCGTGACGGTGGAATGCGTGATGGACGCGTCGGTGGAGGGAGAGGGGCTGGGGAATACGGACGAGGAACGGAGGGTGAAGCTGAGCAAGGACACGTGTCCGGGGTTCATATCTGACGGTTACGGGAGGGTGACGTGGACGAATGGGGCGTACAGGGAAATGGTGGGGCAGAAGGGTGTGTTGTTGGTGGCGATGAAAATGAAGATGAGTGCAGTGGTCCCGTATACGTATCCGTCGTTCACTTGCAGGGTAAGAGTGGTGCAGTACGACGTGTCTGGCAAGGAGAGGAACTCTCTCACGGTGCCCTGCGACGTGTGGAGGATGGACTCTGGTGGGTTTGCATGGAGGTTAGACGTTAAGGCTGCTCTTAGCTTGAGCTTGGCTTGCTAATTAGTAACTTATATGAGTTATCACTTATCACACAATTCACCAACTCCCAAAACGATATCGTTCCATGGTCGTGTGATACTAATCCTTCTTCTGCTTTTGATCTTAAAACCCTTCTCTTTCAAAGTGTTGAGAACTGTGAATATATATCTAAGAGGCCTAGCTAGCTTGTTTGACTGTAAATTAATGCGTGTATCTTTGTTATCGGCGGTTCATTTGTCTATAAGTCCCGCCGGCTAGTAAAACTTTTCTGTTGTTCCGTGGCTTATTGGCTTATGTATGATGTATCGATCTGATGTCTTTGTTAGTTGTCTATGCTCCATCCATTAAATTATATAAAGAGATAAATAATGGATCACAGCTCGTTAATTACTCCTTGATCTCTTCCGCAGATAAATAATGGATCACAGCTCGTTAATTACTCCTTGATCTCTTCCGCTTTACCCAATCAAGGGATGAGAATGGTACTAATTAAGTTGTTTAGAAGCTGAAAGTGATGAAATATTTAATTAATTAATACAATGCTAAGTCTAAGTCTGTTTGATATGAAAGGTAGTATTAAATATGGTAATATTAAATTTGATAATATAAAATTTTATAATATAAGTTTGATATTATAAATTTTAATTTATAATAGTTAAAAATATTAAAATATTTAAAATTATAATAAATTTTTTTACAATAATTTATATACTAAAATTTAATTTAATTTAATTTAATTTTTAAAATTTGATTAAGATATTAATTTTTTAATATATAATTTTTTTAATAAATAATTTATATAATATAATATTTATATCAAATAATTAATAACATCATAATATAATATATTATTTTATTCTATCAAATCTGATTGATCATCTGCTTAAATAAGAAAGATAGA
This sequence comes from Ormosia semicastrata, assembly GCA_029884595.1. Classification (NCBI taxonomy): domain Eukaryota; kingdom Viridiplantae; phylum Streptophyta; class Magnoliopsida; order Fabales; family Fabaceae; genus Ormosia; species Ormosia semicastrata. Next base: position 10,732,608 of record JAQQTO010000043.1, read on the forward strand.
ATAATTTTTATAGAAATACGATTTATTATAAATATATAAATTATTATTTAATATATATAATATGATAGAAATTATTATAAAATTATATTAATTTAAAATAATATTTATATATATTAAATAATAATTTAAATATTTAAAAAATAATACATCGTATAACGAGAAATGAAAAGCTGTGAAATGCGTTGGGGGAGATGGGAGGTGGGACAAATGGGCAAATGGCTTTAGAAATGTTGGGTTGGAACTCGGAAGTATATCAAATCATTTACTTGGGATACCATTACCTATGAACTCTGGCGTCTGGTTATTGCACCACGTTGCTGCATCCGAGCAAAGCATGGATACTTTTACTTTTCCAGCATCAGATTCAGGTTTTTATTTGCTTTTTTAAATCAGAAAAACTAATAAAATCTGTCACTTTTCCCAAGCACAAGTTACTGCTAATTCTTGCAGAGTTTTGCCTCGCTGTACTCTTTGCTGTCCTGCAATTGCAAACGTACGAGAAATTCCTAGTATTTCAGTTATTAAGAAAAAATATTTGTAGGTAGGCATTTATTATGAACACTTCAGTAAGTGTATTTTTAATCTAATTCACACCGTATGATAAGCAATATCTTAAAAATTTATCCGTTAGGTAGGTAGAAAATTATTTTCTCTTATTTTAGTTTTATTTTTAATATTATAATTAAAATAATATATGTTTAATAATACAATGCATGAGAAATTTCTTACTCAGTACTCAAAGTTTGTCACAAATATATAGCCAAAAAAAAAGTTAAGAAGTTAGGAACATGCTGTTACACATTAACAAATGATTGGGTTAGACCACAAGAAATAAGATTTATATAAAAAAATAAAATATTCATAATAGCTGTTACACATTGAAAAATGACTGGGTCAGATCGCAAGAAATGAGATTTATATAAAAATAAAAAAATATTCATAATAGCTATTGTCTATACAGATAAAAATAAAAAACAAATATGGTCAATCTCATTTCACTATATCATATAATGTGTTACACATTATTTAAAGGAGAATACTAACGTATACATTTTTAATGAAAAATGTGTAGATTGCTAATGTATACATGTAAGTTAATCTACACATTCTAATGAAAACGTGTAATTGTTAATAATATCTTTATTTAAAATATTAGATTATTTAGCACAATTGATAGAGACAAATTGGAATTTTTAATGAAAAATGTGTAGATTGCTAATGTATACATGTAAGTTAATCTACACATTCCTAATGAAAACGTGTCGATTGTTAATAATATCTTTATTTAAAATATTGGATTATTTAGCACAATTGATAAAGACAAATTAGATTAATTAAATTAAACAGGTTAGATCGAATCAAACTAGAATCACACGTCATAAGATATATCCTATCTTTAGGATAGAGTACTCACCTATTATCTAAAAGGTTTGTATACAAAAAGTTGAATAACCATAATAGTTATATGAGAAGTCACAGATTTTTAATAATATAATAATATAAAGTTAAATAATAATGTAAACAAATCTATTTGGGATCAAAATTAAATATTAAATAAATAACATATACCATATATGTATAATCTCAATAGTTAATTTGGATATTCTCATTGCATATCATGACAAATTTGTTAGTAAAGAGATACATTTTTTTAAAATTAAAAACTTCTAAATGTTGTATTTTTATTTTGTAACCTTTAGATGAGGGAATAATTAGGTGCTTTTAGAAAATTTGTTTACTATGTATTATTAATATATATTAATTGTATATTTTAATTATATTTTAATATATTATAGTTGAAATTATATACATTTAACAGTACATTCTCTTTCTCTTGAAATACTACAAATTTCTCTCTTGGCTTTGGATTAGTCTTCTTGTGGATTCTACGCATAATAAACTAATTTGCAGTTAATTGTCTATTTATCTTATTACTTAATATTGATTATAAAAAAATGAAAATAGAAGACAGATTTATTATTTCCTGACTTATGATATTACATTCACTTTCCTATAATAATATATAATATATAATACATGAAAAGGGGGGAAAAAAAAACATTGTGTCATTTTGCATAATATAATACGTAGTTTTGGATGCCATGTATTTACTATTTAGATACAAGTTCAGGTGCAGGCAGAAAAAAATGTTATTTGGATTTGTAGATGGATATTGGATAATAAACTCAAACCGTGTACTTCCATTTACATTTATGAAGTTATTGATGAGTAAATATATATAACTGTTAAAATAAGGCTGGGGATGTGGGAATATAAGGAAATGGATCACTTGGGATGGGAATAAAGAGATCCAAGGCAAGTACATAGGATGGTAATTAATCAGGGGAGCAATGTCATTTACATGCAATTTTCAACCAAACCCCACACAGAAAAAGGCTTGGCATACGTGAGATTCTTTCGTTATTTTATATTTTGAAGAAAAATAAATTTAAGTTTAGGAGTAGTTCTCCCATTTCAAAATTAAAATAAACTTTCAGATTTAACAAACGTTTTCGAGTCTCGATTATCTTAATTGACACAATTTATTTTTACCAGTTATGTGGCTTGTGCCAATTGACGCTGGTTTATATATTGATTTTTAAAACTACATCATCTGCATTGGTGAACTACATACACTAATTTCAGTGTATTATTCGTATTAACCAGAAAGTATTTTGAATACTAAATATTATTAATGGATTAGGTTTTGCAATAAATTAAAGTGGACATCTAATATGTATAAAGTTTTTTTTTCAATTTCTCAAAATATTCTTATTGAATAAGTAAGAGATTAATCTCATAAAATACTAAGCACAATATATAAGTTTAATCCACCTTATTGTACAAATGCAATAATACAACAAGATGAATTATAATATAAAATGCAGATGAAGTATTTAATGACAATAAGAGGAGGCCTTATTTGATAATCAGTTTTATATTAAAGGTTATTCTTTATTTGTTTTTAAGTTCCTAAAGTATGCCATTTTTTTAATATGAATTATAAAAAAATTTAAGAGTCACGTTAAAAGTGTATTTTTTTTATAGATTTATATTTTTTAGGAATTCAAATAAATATGTAAAAGACAAAAAAAAACCCACTATCTATGCAAGCAAAAAAATAAGTAACGACTGACCCCTACTTATTTGTCAATATTTCTGTGAGTAGCACCTTTGCTGTTTTCTCCCCTTGGTTTGGTTGTAGGGTAGTGCAGAGTTCAAACATTTGCTTGAGTGAGGAAGATTATGTTTGGGTATCTAATGATGAATGAAATAGAATAAAATGAGATAGAATGAAATAAAATTATCATATTATTGTTTAGATAATTTATGATAGAATAGATAAAAGTTGTTATTTCATTATTTGAGAAGTAGGTGAAAAGACACGAATTATAGTTATATATATTTTTTATTTGAGAATTATAATTATATATATTAATAAACAATAATTTGGTTCCATCGCATATCCTTCAAATTGGGGAAAGAAAAAATGACTGGATTGGATGGAATAGACTCTAACAAGTTTTATTCCATTCTATCTTAATTTAATAAATTCCAACAATAATCAACTATATCATTCCATCTCATTTCCCTACATGTCACTCCTTTCTATCAATTCAAACATAGTCTAAAATATTTTTCTACATCAAAGTTGTTTGTAAATAATAAATTGGGTAATGCTGAGACAAAATAAAAAAGTGAAACAACAAATATATTATTAAATTTGTTACAAATATAGCCACGCATGCAACTGCGAGCTAATATGATACATGGAGTAAAGAAAAATAATATCTTTGACAAAAGAAATGAATAGTTTTTAGAGTATGATGACTATCATAACAGAAACCCGGATTATTAGGTTCAAATCGTAGATTCAATAAAAGAAACAACACAATTTTGTGTTAGTATATGTACGAACAATTGATTCCTCTTAATTATACTCGGACGACTTCTAAGAGTTATTGTTTTCATAATCTTCTGTATCGCAACACCCTTCCATCATCTTCAATTAAACTACCTTTTCTCTCGGGTAGGTACTCAGATGGCTTAACAGCTTTGAAAGCCTATGTTAATACTTGATAATTGATCAATCTTTGTGGGTAGGCCCATGGAAGTAGAAATAATCATCTAGTCTAGAATGTTTTTTAATGGATTGGACTGAATCTGCTTTATACTCGATAGCAGTAGGTGGACTGCATCCAATCCATTAATTCTGGATGATTATTTTCTACTTCCCGTGGGCTCAACTCTTCTGGCCCAGTCCTTCTTATGTTGGTGAAAGTTGCTGCACCGGTGACTCCTTCGTATGTTGCATTGATGAAACAGTGTGAGACATTACATAACCGTTTGATGTTTCATCAATTTGGTTGGGTTTTAACAAGCCAGTTGACGTTGTGAAATTGAACATTCCGGATTATTTCACTGTCATGAAGCAGTAGACCGACATCCGGCAAGTATTCAAGTCTTATGGAATTTGCTGCAGATGTGCGGCTAGCTTTCTCAAATGTCATGACTTATAGAGACACTTGGTAAATATTTGGAAATGAGATGGAAGCCTATAGAGAAGAAAATTTCTGCCATTGATGGTGTACCAATCTGAGCCTTGAAGACCCCACAACTTGTGTAGAAACTGAAATTGCTAACCGAATTGCTCCTGTAAAAAGGAGGAAAATAAGACCAAATGACACTAATGTCAAGCTGGAGCCTGTTAAAACAATCATGACTAGTGACGAGAAGCATAAGTTGTGTATGGAGTTGGAGAAATTGCTTGCAGAGTTGCCTGAAACCATTGTTGATTTCTTGAAAGAGCAGAGTTATAATGCTGGGCAAACCAATGGTGATGAAATTGAGATTGATATTGATGCCCTCAGTGATGATACCTTATTCAAACTACGGAAGCTTCTTGTTGATTATTACATGGAGAAGCAAAAAATCCAGGCAAAAGCTGGACAATGTGAAATCGAAAAAATCCAGGCAAAAGCTGGACCATGTGAAATCGAGGTCTCTCTCTCTCTCTCTCTCTCTGTCTCTCTCTCTAGTACACTACTATTGAGCTCAATAATCGATTCACAGTGTAAATTAAATGAGATTGTGACATGATAAGTGAGCACTAGATAAAGCTAGATTAACAGATTTATACAGTGCAACAGTATTGAATGCATGTAAAACATATAGAAAAAGAACACCAAAATTTAACGTGGAAAATCCTCCAATATTGAAAAAAAAATCACGGGAGAAACTCTAATTTTTTTTTACTATATTAAAGATAATTACAATATCTTCTCCACACTCTTTTACATAAGAGATACAAAATATAGTATTTTTCAGTGAGACTCATCTTCTCAAATACTACAATTTATATGAATGCAGTACCAAGAAATAATAGAGATAATATCCAAATTTCTTTGGTGTATTTTTTCACACCTCAATAAGATTCTATCTCAAACTCTATTTGATTTCTATATGCTATGAATTATATGATACTTGTTGATACTGTTTGATGATTTCGAAAGACGACTTCATCTCTATTTATAGAGATTTATGCTTGGATTAATGACAAATTGTCTTCCAACTTGGACACCCTCCAACAAGCTAGAAAGCATTTCATTGCAATTGTTGGAAAACAATTGTCTCTGCATACATGAAATGCATTGCTATTTAAATGATGAAATGGTTTGATATCATGATTGTCTCTTGATTTATGGAAACTAATCTTGGAACATTCATATGAGGATCCATATCGATTGTTTTGACAAAGTTGAAATTTTTCACGTTGCAATTAATTTTGTCATCATAAAATGTTTTTATCAATATGAATCTTTTCCAACTTAAACTGTTATTCCTCCTTTGCTTGACATAACCAATGGTATCTAACATCAATTGTCTTAGTAAAAGTGAAATCATTCGCATTTTTACTTAAATTGTAGTGCTTTTCATTGCAATGGATAACGGATGTTTATTAAATTCTTGAAGAAATATTTTCAAGAAAGCATTTCTTTTGAAATGTTCTATAGAGATCAATCTTCATAGTAGATAAGGTAACACACTTTAAAGCAATTTAGATTCTCAAGGCTCTTGCAAAAGTAAGCAAAAATTTCGAGGTAGATTTCCTACTATCAAGATCTCTTGCCATATCTGCATCTGCATAACCTTCCAAAATCGGTTCAGATCCTCCAAAGCACAAGCATATTCTAGAGCTACCTTTCAAATATCTTAAGATCCATTTTACAGGTTCCCAATTATCTTTACTAGGATTGGAAAGAAACCTACTAACAACTGGTTTTTGATTATATTAAGTACAAACCATGATATACATCAAATTCCCAACTACAAAGGAGTAAGTATAACAGCCATATATTTCTTTTCTTTCTGAGCGGTGGGACAACTTCTTTTACTGAGTTTGAAGTGATTTGCCAACGGTGTGCTAATTAGCTTAGCATTCTTCATATTAAATCTTTCTAAAATCCGTTCCACATATTGTTTTTGTGATAACCATAGCTTTCTAGCTTTCCAGTCTCACAAAATTTGTATGGCCATAATTTGCTTTGCAGAGCCTAGATCTTTCATATCAAAAGATTTTGATAACTCCTTTTTCAAATCACTAATCATCTTTGCATCTTGTCCCACTACTAGCATATCGTCTACATATAAAAGGATAATGAAGAATTTGTTACCTGGAAACGCTCTAACATATACACAATGGTCTGCATCAGTCTTGGTATATCTAAGGCTTATCATGAAAGAGTCAAATTTCTTGTACCATTGTATAGGAGCCTGCTTCAATCCATAAAGACTATTCTTTAATATACAAATCATATGCTTCTTTCTAGTTTCCTCAAATCCTTCTAGTTGATCAATGTAGATCTCTTCCTCCAAATCACCATGGAGAAATACAGTATTCACATCTAACTGCTCAAGCTGCAGATCCAAGCTAGTTGTCAATCTAAGTATAACTTGAATAAAACTCATTTTTACAATTGGAGAGAAAATTTCATCAAAATCTATTCCTCGCTTCTGTCCAAAACCTTTCACGACCAAGCGAGCTTTATATTTCACTAGCTGGAAGTTCCACAAGCTCATAAGTGTCATTTTTCTACAAGAAATCTATTTCTGCTTGCATTGCTTTCATCCTTTGGAGAGAATGAGTTTGAACTTCTTAATTCTTTTGGCTCCCCTCATTAGTTAGAAGGATATGGGGTACTTGATTGATATCTATTACTCTACATTAGATCTCATAGTTGTGGTGTGGGATTTGTCATCATCGACACCTTCTCCATCTTCAACATCATCTGTTGTTGGCTCATCATCAACCCAAATGTTTAGAAATTCTAAGTTTTGATGATGGCATTTCCTTTAGGAGGAGATAATGTGTAAATCGACATTAACCACGATTCATTGATTTTCTACGGTACAAATGGATCGACATAGTTTCTTGATCATGGAACATAAATCTGCTTCTAACAATATATTTTTTTTGGATCATATAATATAGCCAATAAATTTTATCTTTGTAACCTAGAAATATACAGGGAATGACTCTATCATCAAGTTTTTGTCTCTACTCCTTACTTATATGAGTAAAGGCTTTGCATCCAAATACCTTCAAATAAGAGTAGCTAATATCATGTCCAGACCATACTCTCTCTGGAATGTCAAAACCCAAAGGAATAGACGGAGAACAAGAAAGTAGCATGCGGTTTGATCACAACTTTCTCTCGGAACTCAAGGCGGTTTAGAATTGCAAATGATACATCTAATTTTCCATAATGGTTTTGATTCTTGCCAACCATTATGTTGTGGGTACTGGAAGCTTGGATTCATCACGATGTTATATGACAAAACAATAATTCCAATTCATGGGAGGTGTAACTCAAGACTTAGATTGTAAAGGTAAACATTTCAAAGTTTCCTTGTTTTTCTCCACATCTTTATGAAACCTTTTAAAGTATTGAAACATGCCCAACTGGTCTTTTCTCTTTAGAAAACAGCTAGTCACTTTTGATGGAAGATCATTAATAAACGTTGCAAAATAGTTTACGCCACTAAGAGTCTCCCTCATGGGACCTTTGGTTACATCTTTTGAGTAAACCATATCCAAAATATTCTCTTTTAGCTTTGAAGTTTTGCCCAAAAAACCCTATGATGCTTGCCAAATAAACAGTGATCACAAGGGTTTAACCTTGTACTTTTGGCGGAAGGAATGAGGGATTTCCTTGTTAAAATCTGTAATCATTTTTCACTTAAATAAGCTAGTCTTTCGTGCCACAAATTTAGCGAAGCATCATCCTTAACTGCATTCAACCTATCTCTGATCTGCTTGACTTGAGTCTTGTATAATGTATTATACACCATTCCTCTAGCAATGACCATGAAGCCTTTGAAAAGCTTCCATTTTCCATCACCAAAGTTACTATGATATCCAGCTAGATCCAGAGCATGCGCGAAGATCAGATTTAAGCGTAGATTAGACACATGTCGCACGTCTTTTAATGTTAGTGTACAACTAATATTGGTCTGAATACACACATCACCAACTCCCACAATATCTGCATTGTTACTATTGCCTATCTTTACTTTGTCAAAGTCTCCTGCTTTGTACATAGTGAAGAATTCCTTGTTAGGAGTGGCATGATACAATGCTGCTGAGCCAATGACCCATTTTACATATGAATTTGCAACATGACATTCTTCTTCCCCAATAGAAAGTAACACCACTTCCCCATTTGTCACAAGGGTTATGGAATTCTTATCATCAGCTATATTCTGATTCCTCCGATTTGTTTTGTCTCTGTTCTTCCAAGCTTTGCAATTCCTTTTGATATGTCATTCTTCTCCCTTTGTGATAACACTTAAAAGAGAGGGTGAGGTGCGATCTATCTTTGGATTTCTTAGACCAGGATGCTTTTATCTCCCCTTGGAAATTCTCTGTGACAAGGGCTTGGGAAGGTATCCCAAGTCTTTTCTTCTTGTTACTTCAGTAAACATACTATCTTTAACGTGGACCAAAGATAATTTTCCATTCGGAGCAGAGTTGCTTAATGACACCACCAAAGTTTCCCAGCTATCTGGCAAAGAACTCAAAAGTAGCAGTGCCTATAATTCGTCTTCCAGCACTAGCTTCATGGTAATCAACTGATTTACCAAATCTTAGAAGTCCCTCAAGTATTCAGCAATCGATCATCCCTCTCTATACTTCAGGTTCACCAACTTTCTGATTGTAAAAGCTTTATTCTGCGTAATCTTCCTTTCATAAAGCTCTTGTACATTCTTCTACAAAGTATAGGCATTGGTCTCTATGGCCACATGGTGGAACACGCTAATATCTACCCATTGCCTGATTATTCCAATAGTCTTCTAGTGTATTTTTTTTCCAATCGTTAAGCATCATATTGTCTGGCTTTGCATCTCCCTTTTCCACAAGATCATACAAATCCTTGTAGAAAAGTATATCCTCCATTTTGGCTTAAAATTTGGATAATTTTACCCAATTCAATTTGATCATGGTGCTCATGTTCTCTTCCATTTAATTTACACAGCATGATCTAGAGCTCAACTAGGCGCTCTGATATCACTTGTTGAGCTCAAGAATCGATTTACAGTGTAAAATAAATGAGATTACGATGTGACAAGTGAGCATCAAAGAAGGTCTAATAACGCTAGATCAACAGACTTACACAGCGCAATGGTACTGAATGCGTGCAAAGCATACAAAAAAAGAACACCAAATTTTAACGTGAAAAATCCTCCAATATTGAGGAAAAAATCACGAGACAAATTCTGAATTTTTTTTTTACTATATTAAGGATAATTACAATATTATCTCCACATTCTCACACACAAAAGGTACAAAATATAATGTTTCCCAATGATACCCATATTCTCAAATACTATAATTTTATGTGATTGTAATACCAAGAAATAATAGAGATAATACCTAAATTTCTCCGGTGTATTTTCCCACACCTCACTCTAGGGCTACACACGAGTCGGGTTAGTTCGAGTTTAGGGGAAAAAATCCAAACTAATTAGTTGATGTCGGGTTGGGTTGGATCGATTTTGAGAAAAAAATTTGGATAACTTTCTCAAACCGGAACTCCATTAAAGATCGAATTTGTTCGTGTTGTGAGTAGTCGGGTTGCTGACATTATGCTTGTGAGCTGCTACTAGTAGATTTTTAAAAAGAAAAAACCAAGAAAAAAATGGTTTGTATGCAAGGATCAAAAAATAGAAAAGACTTTTAGTTGAAAAAACAAAATCATAAGGAAGAAAAGTGAGATCCATTGATGGATGCCAACCACTCAAAGCAATGGCAGAGATGAAGGTCGAAATTTGATTATATTGTTACGTTCTCGGTGGTGACGAACGGATCCGCGACAAGATGGTCCTAGGATAGTAGTGGATGACGGTGGTTCTGGCGTGGAGGCGTGAATGATCCGGGTATTGGTCGTGGTGGTGCACGGTAATGAGATTATGTTGGTCGTGCGTGGCAAAGCGGCGCAGTGGAGCACCAGGATCGATTTGCTTTGGGACAGAGGATTGGTGGTGGTTGACCTCTGGGATGATGGGTTCTGGTTGCTCAGGTCTCAGGGAGGTGGATCGCGGTGGAGGACAGCGGTTTGGCGTGGTGGCGTAATACAAATCTAGGCAGTTGGTCACGGTGGTGCGCGGCGGAGACTCGTGCTTGGCCATGCACGGCGAGTGAGAAAGGGCTGAGAGCCTTAGAGAGATTGACATTGAGCAGCACTACTGCACCAGAGGTGGCACGCCGCTTAGGGTTAGGGAATTTGGGATTTTGCATAGAGGAAGGAAGGGATAGAAGAGGATAGTGAAGTGAGAAAATGAAATGAGTGGTGGGTAGGGGTGTCCACTTGGGGTCGAGTTGAACCCGTGAACTCGCGGGTTTCGACCAAAACGAGTGCGGGTTGGGTGGGTTAGTCGAGTTGAAAAATTCTGTATGGTTGGGTTGGGTTTCGATCTTTGAGGTGATGGGTATACGGGTTGAAACACTCCCAACCCACACATGACCAAACCCACGTGGTATTTTTTTTAAGTAGTGGCCAAGAAACCGATCTTGAGAAAAAGTTTTAAAAATATCTTAACTTTGTAATGTAAATATCAGGAGGATGATATAGAGGATGATGTTGATGTCTTTAATATTCTGATATAGTGAAGCCTAAATGTCTATGGTGGCATTTTAGGATATTTTCTCCTCATTTTTGTATTGTTTCAATCAAGTTTAAGTGTAGGCATAGTAGTGTTACTTTCAAAGTGAACAAAAAATAAGTTCATAAGACTTTCAAAGCATCGATTGATACAAAATTCATGTTTGTTAAAAACCAATTGATAGCTTAGATGATAAATAGTATATGAAAAAAAATAGAGAGTGAAGTTAATGATTATGTTGTCCATAATTCATGTGACATGCTTGATGATTCTGACTTTGATTAATTGATAATTTGTTGTTTGAGTTATGACTAGTTTTGTTTAATTTATTCAAGATTTAGTAAGATTTATTAGTTGTTAATTTGTTATGACTTATTGACTTATGACGTTTAGTTTATTTAATATTGAGATTTATGGTGTTAATTTGTTAAATTTTATATTTCAACTTTTTATTAAAGATTTTTTTAAAATGTCGACCACGGAGACATTTTGGACCCAATCTCATTTTGTTGTTGAGCGGGTTGAGATGTGTAAAGCGAAAAAAATTTCATGATTGAGTCGGGTCGGGTTGGGTCGAGCGAAAATTTTTTTTGAAAGAGTCGGGTCCAAAAACAAGCTAAACCCACCCAACCCAAACCCACAGACACCCCTAGTGGTGGGTGTGGTGACACTTTTGGTTCGAGTTAGAAAGAAAAAGAGAAAAGAAGGTAAATATAATCAAAATGACATCGTTTAATCGGATGGTCGGGTCATCAGGTTAGGTTATCGAGTTAGTTTATTAAACTCATTATCCGAACCAATTAATGGACGAGTTGTTTAGGTCATTTTACATCATGAATGGACATATTGTTTGATTAACCTGGAGAATTTTTATCTTGGATTGGTCGAGTCATCGGGTTGACCTAGACTTGCGCGCACCCCTACCTCACTCTTTAAAATTTACTTACATTCTATTTTTCTCTCACTACTAGAAGCTCTTGTTGCTTCTGCTTGATGATTTTCGAATGAAGGCTTCATCTCTATTCATAGTGATTTTAGCCGGCCTTGGATTAATGCAATTTGTCTTCCAACTTACACCCTCCAACAAGCACCGAAAGTACTTTGTTGTAATTGTTGACAAAAACAATTGTCACTTTTCTAAAGCATTCATCGAAATTTGCCTGCAATTATTGACAAAAACAATTGTACAATTGTCTCTGCATGCATGAAATGCATTGCTATTTAAAGCAACGAAATGGCTGGACCTGGACCCCACACTACTGTTATGTGAATGTTTACTAATCATCTGTGGCATGTATATCATACAGACTTATAATTTTTTGTTTTCTTGATCTTCGTGCAGCTTCCAAATGAATCTGGGTTGAGCAATTTATCAACGCAACCATGTAAAGGTATCTTTTAGTTCTAGTTTGGCCATTTTTTTGGTTACCCTATTAGTGCAAATGTTATATGATAAATGACAACAATTATGACCCTTTATTTTTAAATTTTAATGTATGCAGGCAAGGACCCAGTTGAGGAGGACGTGGACATTGTTGGTGGGAATGATCCTCCTATTTCAAGTTATCTTCCTGTAGAAATTGAGAATGATGGCACCAACGAAAATAGTAAATGCAGTAGTTCAAGCAGCTCCAGTAGCGAATCTGGCTCTTCATCCAGTGGTTTGTGTTGCTGCATACTTTTGATGTGTTTTACTGTTTCAAGATATATTGTTAGTATTCTGATATTCACAGCATGTACACAGTTCTTATTTCTTCTAGATGGTGGCTTCCTTATTGGCATACAACGCAAATTTCTGTATTTTTTAAGTCTTGGAACTATTTTTACCAATTTGTTTTCATCCAGCTCTCTGTAAAGAAAAAAGATTTAATTCATTCTATAATATAAAGCATTTCTGGCACTTTATTACGCATGATATTCCATTGTCAATTTTGTTTGCCATATTTATGGCATTGTTCTCCACTCCCTACTAGGGATACTGGTGTATTGGTTGGAGGATTCTGATGGCTTAAGTGTAACTCTTTTTAAATTCTGTTTATTCATGAAGTTATTCTCCCCTTAAGTGGTTACCAGAAACTATTAACTGTTTTGATACCTTTTGAATATTTCATTTGTTCTTTTATTTGGTTGAATTCAGTAACTACTTGACTAACCTTTAGTAGACTTCTTTCACTTTAATCTTAGCTCTGTGAATTATCTTGTCAATGTTAATTTGGAACTCACTTTACATCCTATTTAACAAATCCAAATGACTTTGACTATGCCAAGTATTCAGAAGAATCATTTTCCTTTAGACCACGCTAATTTATTTATCTGCATAACTCATGGTTTTCTTGACACCTTTTACACATCTTTTTATATCTTAGCACAGATGGTGCTGATTGGTGTTCTAACTGCAATTTTATTTTTTGATGGTCACTTGGTTCAATTGAGAAAAACATCATTTACTGTTTGTTTTGCTTGAAATTTATTCTCTAACCTGTTTGTTTGATGTTGTTGATTCGTCTTATGAACTATAGTATTAAGCGAAAGAAAATGTCTGTCATGGCAATGCCTTATTGTCTTTATAATATTGGAAATTATCCTGGGCTTTGAAGGCCGCAGATACTATTATATAATGGTTATAGTTGCGTAGAACAAGCCTCTTTGTTTTAAAAGTATATAAGATACTTGGGCTCCAGGGGTAGATGTAAGTAAAATTACCAATTTGACCCATAGTCCAAGTTATATTTGGTTATTGACTAAAATCACCTTTTGAAGGAAAATGGTGAATTGTTAGTGTGAATGATTTGGAAGATATAATTGGAGCGCATATTTTGCTGGGTTTCATTTGTGTAATTGGTGGAATCTAGCATATCATAACCATTAAGGTAGCTTTTTCTTCGTTGAGAGGTTACACGTGGGGCATGTTTGCAAGTGAATATGGGATTTTCAAGAATTTGAAACTTTAGGGTTTACCAATAATTGATTCAGTTAAATTTTGAAGTTGTAGGTAGTTGAAAAACAATCAATTTCCCCTCCCGTTTGGTTTAAGTTTTGAAAAGGAATTTTGTTATATCATTCTAAAAGTTTTTTTAATAATATTTTTAATATTAAATAAAAAATATTTAATAAAAAATAAATATATTTAATATCTTAAAAACATAAGAAGTATTTAATATTTTTTTATTTAAAAATTAAAAAGATTAGAAAAAGAATTGTGCAAGATTTAGAATTATTCTTTCAAAAAATAATTTCAGGAATAACATGCCTTGGAATGGTATTCCCTAGAATGGTATTACAGATAATAATAATTCTCACGTTTGGTGGACTTGTTGACTTAAACATTCCCGGATATTGACTTCGATTGCTGACAAGTGACAACAGCAGGGGTAGCTGGATATCGGTGACCTGCAGCGGTGGCCGAAGTTGATGGCCACCCATAAATTGTTGGCAACGGTGGAGAGTGACCAAATTCTGATGATCGATGATGGCCATCAATCATCGGCACGGGTAGAAAGTGGCTGGATTTTCATTTTAGTTACAAGTGGCAGCGGCAGCGGCAGCGGCCTAAGTCGCAGTCCACCGTCAACTGCTGTCAAGAGTGGAGGCTGGCCAGATTTTGGCAACCGGTGGTGGCTGGCAGTGGTCAGTGGTTGCTGTGGGCAATGATATAGCGGTGGTTGTTTCATAACATGGCAATAGAAGGGTAGATATTTTGGACGGTTCACATGGCAAACATATTCCATTGCCATGGGAATGGAGCAAACCCATTTCCCAATGAAAGAGTGGAATGTTTGGTAAAAATAATTCCTACGAATCAATCTCTTGGATGAGAATTTTTTTGAGATCTTGTACCAAACATAGGAAGTTGACATTTCCATGTAACGATTCACATAAATGAAAAAACAATCGGCGAAACAACCACCCGGAACTGGAGCTACAGTTTAACATTTAAAAAAGTATAAAATAATGTTGTCATCTTATGCCTTTATTTTGGGTTTGGAAAATCACATGCATGACTATGCAAGGGGTTATGCTGTTTAGTTAGAATAACATGGATGGAGTAGATTATATTATCATTTTGAATGAGAATGTGGTAAGTTCAAGAATCTTCAATATTGGTGTTGGTTGCACTGTTATTCAGAGTCCTATTCTCTATCTTTATCTTCTAATATATTTTCTATATTTTTACCTATAATTTCAACTATTACTTGCTCCCTTTTGATCCCCCTTTCCCCCTTTGGAAGAAGGAGGTACTTTAGTTAGTTGCATCCTGGCTTTGAGATTCCATTTCGGGGGTCAGCTTCTTTTTTTCGGTTGACTGTCCTGGTAGCTTTTTTCCATGTCATGGATTAGGCTGTTGCTATATATTTGCTGGCATCCTGCATGTGTGGAAGAAATGCACTTCCGTAGCCAACTTCAAGCGTGTAAGAAATATCACATGGATGGGAGTGTTGGTTCTAAACCTTTCAAGTGCATAACAGATTCAAGCTAATATCATATTAGGACCACATTTATGTTGGCAAATTGATGCAGGAGTCCTTCAAATTTGCTTGATTTATTGTGCATGTTAGGTTAGAACTGAAGCTGAGGATTTTCTGCGAATTTAGTACTGATACTTTTCTACAAATGAGATTGGGTGTTTCTAGTTACTTAGGCATAAAATTTTCTTACATGGTAGTATAGTAAAAATTTGGCTGATATATCTTCTTTCACAGTTGCTCTTATAAATTTAGTAGACAGTACTAACAACTGCGTGTGTGGCTTATGATGATGGAAAAATTAGTTCCTTTAACATGAACATTTTTGTATGCTGAACTCGATCATTCTTTTTTGAATCTCTTGCAACTGTGGCATGACAGATTCAGATTCAGATTCAGGTAGTTCATCAGGAAGTGAGTCAGACACTGCCAAAGCATCAGAGCCTCTTGATCCTACCAAGGTAAGCATGATACCTACGGTATCAGATGTAGTGGTGTTAATAGAATACGTTTTTCTTTTGCATTGACTGGTATCTGTGTTAAAAACTCTATTTCAAGAAAAAGTTGGATCTGGCTAGTCTTTAGATCAAAAGAAAGGGAATCTTGATAATTCAAAAACTGGAATGGGTGAGTACCAAATTTGTTGGCGTTTTGTATGAATGTTATTATATTATTTATTCTGAGTATAGTTTTGATGAGGAATCCTCAGCCACTGTTACCTTCTAGCTCACTGTCTCTTTCCTATGTAGATTCAGTGAATGCAGTTGGCCAAGTTGAGCAAACTTCCCAGACTAATCTAGTTACTGATACGCCAGAAAACCGTCAAGAGGGTAAGCTTGAAACATGAAGAAATCTGTCTGCTGTTAATTTTGGGGCATGATCTCATCCTTCATTCTCATAAAATTAACTCCCGATAATGGAGCAAGCCATAGCAGAATCTGATGCATAATAAATAAATAAATAAATAAACCACATAACATAAACTTCAACCCAATAATGTAATAACCGATTAAATGCAAAAAAAAAAAAAAGGTGTTGCAATTAGCTAAATTCGAATTAAAAAAATCTGCAGAAGCATGATCAAACAGAGGGGAAAAAAAAACAAAAAGGAACTTTGAAGTAAGGAAAAGAAAAAGAAGGTTTTTACGGATCAATGAGGGTGACATGGGCATGGAATTGGAGAGATTTAGCGACGAGGGAACCAGCAACACCGCCTCCGAGGATCACCACACTCTTTCCATCACCTCGCACTTCTTGCTTTTCCATCTGAGAAGCAAGTCTCCCCCGAAAAGTTCTGCCTGCAGCTTTATTAAGGAGCCGATTTGCTGACACCATACTCAAAGCTCGAGAAAAGGAACTTGAAAAGGTTTGTTATGGTTGTAATGTGGTATCTACGCATTTTGGTGCACTGGATCTAAATCTGGTTGCTACTGCCATTACAATCATTCACGAATGCTTTGCCTACATTGTTGCAAATTTTATTTGAAAGTTGGTCTTTTAATTCGATCTTGATCTCAGGGTGAGAAGCGAGACCCTGAAAAACTTGGGATGGGGTGAGAAGAGCTTGAAAGTCGGCAGAAGGAAGGCGTGTTCCTGATTTTGAACCCTGTAATGTTTCTTTTGCCTTTGTTATAATGCTGCTTCAGTTTTTTAAGCTTTGACTGATATTTATAATTTTGTTTTTTATGCATCATTAGAGAAATCTCGATTGTAGGATGATGCAAAGGCTGCGGAAGAGGCTCATAGGAAAGCTAAAGCAGAAGCTGCAGCTAAAGCCGAAAGAAAGAGGGAACTGGAGAGAGAACCAGCTTGTCAGGCTTTGCAAAAGGTAACTTTGAAAGAAAAGTTGATGTTAGGAACTTAGGATGCAAATTCAGCTTCCTTGTAAGTTCCACTGAATAGCTCTGTTTGTAGATGGAGAAGACTGTTGATATCAATTAGAGCAGTCAATTTTTGGAAGAAGATCTAGCGTTGCTAAGTGTTGTACATGAGAACATTTACCATGTATCAAAGAGGAGACAAGACCAAATCATCCTCAAAATGGGTTGTGTAGTTTCAGACTACAGGAGAGCAGTAATCCCTTAGAACAACTAGGATTGTACGTGAAGGTTGATTATGAGGATGAGGAAGAAGAACTGCCTCCGAGTGCTACAGGACCAGCAAATGGTGTAGAAGAAGAAGAAATTGGTTCATGTGTTTTTTTTTTATTCTCATCATTGTCGCATCAGATTAACAAGAAGATAAATTGGTGGTTTTAAGGAATAGTACCTGAGTTTAGCGATACAACTTTTTCGAGCTTTGGTGTAGAAAATCACCTGTGTTTGCTCAGACGTAGGCTCAGCACGGATCCGACTTCTCTCCGATCGCAGCACCTCCAATAATGATCTGTATGATTTATTTTTTATTTAATAATCAATATTAAAAAATATTAAGTTAATATTAAAATATATTTTTAATATTAAAAAAATACTAACTATTAAATAAAAAATAAATAGTCCAAATCATTACTGTAGCACTTCCTGCAGCCGGATTCAGCTCAGCACCTGTGAGGATGGGAGGGGGGTACCAAAAGCTAGCTTAAGGGTTTAGATTTCGGTTTTAGGAGTAATTCTTAATTAGAGTGAGTATATTATAAAAAGGAAAATGATATTTATATATTATTTTTTAAAAATATTATTATTTATATTTTTTGTGAATGATAATAATTAATAAGAAAAATGATATAAAAAAAGATATAATTAATAATATTAAGAGAGATAAAAATAATGTATATATTATTTATGATAAGAATATCATTGTTGTATAAGAAAATAATTTTAAAATGTGGAATAGCAAGCTTGTAGCCCCTATTTATTGAAGGGCGCTATTATCTAGGTGGAAAGCCATTATCAATTAGAATGTTCAATTTTGTTTGTAAAAAGGAATTTGCACTTGTAAAGAGTTTTATGTTCAGATCTTGGTTAGCTTCACTCACAATGTAAAATATTTTAGAGCCGAGGCAAAAGCATTTTTCTCTATTTATTTCTTCCTTGAAGTGCTTTCGACAATTTTGGGGCTTAGAGGATTCCTTCTTATAATTTGTTTGTTTTTGTCATAGAAAAAGAAATATTATTAGATAGGAAGTCGAGACCCCGAGAGATGTTAAGGTATTTTTAAGAAAAAACCACAAAACTAAAGGAAAACAAAAAGGAAAACTCTCATAGCAAAGGACAAAAATAAACACAACTCAAGGAAAAAATAAAAAAGAAAACCCTAAAAAGAATTCAGTTTAGATGTAGGACACTTATCCAAAAGTTTTCGCAACTATATCATGTATAATGAAATTATCAAAGATTTGACATTTTAGAACTCTATGTATGACTCACTATAGGATTAAGAAACAAAGAGAAGATGTGTACGAACAATATATCCAACAATAAACATAGGAAAAATGATTGAACAGAGGAACTCCTAAATAATTAGTGATCTCAGATGAGTTGATATCAATGGTGACTCATTATTTTGATGAATAATTTCTTTGAATAGAAGAAGACTATGTAAACACTTTCTTGTAATATCACTTATCAGATTCTATTGTGGAAGACACAATTTTTTTCTGAAGAATTCGCCATAATATATTTGATCCATGCATAATATCATGAAAAATGGATACAAAATTTTGGTTGCTACTTAGTATCAATAATAGGTCTAAAAAAGTATCCAAAAAAATATGAAATTTAGATATTTGTTTCCAGTCAAAGCAAGGAATCATGGTATATATGTTTGGAATAGATTCCATTTCGAGTGAGTTGAAAAAGTACTATCTCATTGAAAGGTTCTATACATCTGCCTTTTCTTAAGGCATTTTTTTAGATCAGGACTACGTTTTTTTCTCTTTTTAGATGATAAAAATTTATTATAATATGGAGTGTGAATCAAACTCATGTTTGAATTGAAATTGAGATACTAATGCAAGTTCTTCCCTTCTAAATCAGGTAGATTCATATCTGAAAGAAGTTGGCAATAATTTTTTTCAAAATTGACTATTTGTCTCTCCGTTAGAGGTATTCCAGAAATTATTCAAGAATCGAAGTCGATTTACATTATAAAAAGAGCGCATATCAATGAACTTCTAACTAATGGTTTCACTGGATTTAACCAATTGTCTTGGTCGTAGGATATCATTAAGAAATAGGAATTTGTGTTATTAAAAGATTTCTTACAATTCTTTCTTGTATGGAATGAGTCAATCATCTACTTTGGTATCTTATTGAACAAAAATGGTGATATTGTTCCTCCATTGATCAAGAATTTTGATTTTTGGGAAATATCATGATCATCCAATAATAAGGGTTTCAATTTTTTTAAATGAATGATTTGAAAACCTATTAATTCTAACAACTGATTGCAGAGTGGATCATTTAGACCTTTCAATTCATAAATGTGGATCTCGAACCTATGAACCGAGATACTCTCGAAACTCAAAGAAAAAATGAATGAGTTAAACAAAAAGAGAAGAAACTTGGATAAAAAAAGAAATAACTTGGACAAAAAGAAACAAAGTGACTTAAACAAATCTTTTTTGTCGATAATCTTAGACCAATCAATCGTATATTAATTAATACATATAATCGATCGAACACTACTCGAAAATGGCTACTTGCTCAGAAATGAAATGTTCCAAATGTTCCTGGAAATTCTTGCTCCCGTTGGTTCATTTGTATCTACTTGCATTAGGATCCCAATTCATGGATCTCTTTTGACTCTTTTTCAAATTTGATAAATGTCGGTAGATTGTGTATTTCATTATAGTTCTATGATTCAGAGTATCATTTCTTATTTGATACCTTCGAATTCCATATTCGAAGTTGTGATCGAATCGATTCAATACATTTCTCATGCACCCATAGGCGCTATATTAGATTTGAATTAGATTTCAGATTAATCTATATTGATTGACTGCCGCTATTATGTTGTTGCTAGCAAATACCATTATTTTTTGTTTTGAATCTTCCAAATCATTCTTGCAAGAGATCTGGACCTTTTTTTTATGATCCTTCGATAAAAAGATTCATTCTCTTCATAAAAAAGAGGAAGTAGAACCAAAAAGACTTCTTTTAGGATTCATCCCTAGCTAGAGTTGAATACCTCATTCAAGAATTGTATTTTATCTAATCCAGAAGAATCAATAAAAAAGACAAATCCCTTATGATACACCAAATCTAGCTCAATTATTGATAGAGTGAATAAATCTATTATTTCTTAAAATCTCTCTTCTAATTCAAAATCATAGTATAACATATATCTCTCATATTTCGGTCATGGAATAGATAAAATAACACAAAAAATAAATTTTTATTCAAAAATAAAATCTTATTAGAACTGTCTTGTTCATCCTTTGGAACCATATCACATCTTGAATCTAATGAAATAAAATGAATTGCAACGGACTACAATTGTTCTAAAACTCTCCAAGGAAACTGCCTCCACAAAAACACGTGGTTAGTTGGATATGGAGGTAAAAATAGAAATAAAAAATGTAGGCATTATGTTTTGAATGAAACCCATGTTGCGGTAAAGAGGGAAGAAAATTTAAAATTTTAAATGTCTGGAAATAATAAGATACTAATGTACCAAGTAGTTGCCACGTTGATACCATCGAAGATTCATAATCAAATAATCAATAATACAAGAAATTCTACCCTGCTTCTTTTATGCATAAAAATGAGAATCATTTATGTTGTTCAATATTACTGCAAAAACCTAGTAGCTTCGATTGTATCCCCTCTGTTTTGGATGCAAGACATGCCAGAATGTCTATATATCTGATTTTGCGCCAATATTTAAAACAAAGCCGAATAAGTAATCAACACATATTGAATAATGAAATTTCCTAGAGCTAATGAAAACATTTAATAAAACAAGTACTAAAAGAAATAGATGACCAAATGTCATGGAGAAATCAAAGCAAGATTCTGCAGACGCCTTTGTGCAAAGGAGGTCAAGAGTAAAACTTGTATTCCTTAGCTTGTAGTATGATCTGCCTCAATGCGCCAATAGGAGCTAAAAGCATCAATAACACTCCGAATATGATGCAAAACTGAAACAGCAAGAATAAAAACAAAACTAAAGCTCATATATTGTAGAAACATAACTGAATATTAAACAAAAGTGTGGAGAATATTTCTTGTCTGCGTACCCAATTTGCACACCATGACATGCTAAATCTCTTTGGTTTGTATATGATAAGCCACATTATGCAAGGAAGCTGCAAATGATCATGAAATTGATTAACATCAGCATTTGCTTGTAGGTTGTAAAAAGTTATTGCAGACTATATATATTTTCCTTACAAAGTATGTGGTCGGAGCAAAGACAAATCCCCCAAAGAAGCCAAGAAGCCCACCAAAGAAAGGAAATGTAATTGCAAGGAACGTCGTAAGTGCTGCATATAAACAGATTTTGCAACTGTTGGTTAAATTATCCTTATATGTGGTGGAACTAAATGCATGAAATAGAACTTTCAACCTATAAATGAAGTATGAGAGGGAAAAGCACACTGACAAACATATAAATTGCGAGTCAAGAATCGAAGGAACCAAGTTGGCTTGAAATTCATCTTTTTCACCAAGAATGATTCCAACATATCAAACACTGGAACGGCAAAGACCTAACGAGAAAACTGATTAGATGATAAAGCACTAATAGTTTTTCATAACACAAACACAAAAAAAAAAGGTTGGTTATAGTGTACCTGATAACTTCCAGTTACATGGACAACAACAAATATATTAGCAGTTGCAATGAGCCAGCGGGGTTTCTCAAGTGATAAAAGGATGTTGTCATCAACACTATTTCCAAAAGCCCAATAACCAAAGATGGAAGTAGGAAAGTAACACAAAGCCACTACGATATAAGCAACAACCATGCCCTTCCACATGGGTACTTTGGATGGCTTTTCAGGTGTGGAAGGGATGGTTGCTTGGATCTCCAAAATCACATTGTGCCCAGCATACCCAAAAGCTATATCTCCCAAAGCACTAAAGAAGTCAAACACATTTCCTGCAGTGGTTGAAGATCTGCTATCATATCTTACGTCTGGTTGAACACCCCTGTGAACCGAAGCTATCCAGGCAATGGTGGAGTAACTGCATAACCAGCAAAGATAACACAAGGCCAAGTTATATCTACTGCATAAGCAAATTGTTACATGGGTATGGTCCACTATAAAACGCTTTAAAAATAATCCCTCTGCTAACTCAATCATATACTCACAAAACCCATGCACACACAAAATTTTGCTGCTCCATTGTTAATGCTCAAATCAAAGTCACAAAGTCTCACAAAAAAAATAAAAAAATAAAGCCACAAAGCGAGAGTTTTGATTTTTTTTTTTTTTATGTCCATAAGGGGTGTGTCTTTACATTCTCTGTAAAATAATTGAATTCTTTTCTTTGAGAAAGAATCGTTTCTCAATTCGATCACTAATTTTAATTTTATCAAGTAAATCCTTGAATGCCTTTATTTGGCTCAACAATTTTAAATCTAAAGCAAATTCCTTAAAAAAATTGATTGATGCTGAAGTATGAAAGATCAAATGTAAAATATTTATCTTTTAAGCAAATAGTTTTTTTTTTTAAATTAAAAAGTCCAACACATAAAATCATCTGCATCTTATAATTAAGATGGATCATCAAAAAATATATCTCATAACATGGATCATTAAAGAAATATGTAAATAACCTACCTCAAGGACATGACAGCAGCAGCCAAAGAGATAGCAGCGACGGAGTTGAAACTAGGGAGATGGGAGAGAACAAAATGAATACTAGCAAACATCAAGATGAAGTAAGTAGTCCTAATGGGCTTACAGTCATCACACAGAGTCTCATGGATCTTCTTTAAAGATTTTCCACCCGTGATCATGTAAACTATGTTAACACCGATCTCCACCAACAGTTGTTGAGGCACCACAACCCACAATCCAAGCTTTTCCCCAAACGCATGCTGCCCCAATTCATGATACCTGTCAAACCTCTTCCCTGGCGCTGCCTCATGCATTTGAATCATTTGCCATGCAGTGTAAAAAGTGCATATCCATGAAAGTGTCAAAATTGTAATGCCTGGACCCCTGCCACAACAAAGAAAGTGTGATATGAAAGGCATAAACCTTGTAAAACAATACGTAGGAGAGTAATTTGTAACATATCTATTTGCAAATTCTGAGAAATTAAAAATTGAACAAACCATCCAAGCTCAGACATAGCGTAGGGGAATCCCAAAACTCCAGCTCCAACCACGGCAGTGACATTGTGAAAAGCAGAATACCACCACTTTGCATTCCTCGATTTAGTGATGGGAAGCCAGTTGTTGATATCTTTCGCTTCCATGTCTGATCTTCTTCAGCTAAGGTTAGGATAATGAATTAATTTGTATTTTGTTTTAAGCCTCTTTATTGCCTTAGTGATAACAACTGATACTGTTTCAGTTTGTGGAATCTCCTACTTTAACGTAAAAGATAATAGTCATCCTTTAATAGATAAAAACAAAATTGTTTTAAAAAATTATAACTATTAATCTATAAAAATATATTTGTTTTCAAAATATAATGATATAATTTTTATCCTTTAATCGGTAAAAACAGAATTGTTTGAAAAAATAGTAACTATTAATCTATAAAAATAGATTTGCTTTTTAAAATATAATGATAAAATCGTTATCCTTTAATTGATAAAAATAGATTTGTTTTAAAAAATAATGATATAAATGTTATCGTTTAATCGATAAAAATATATTTGTTTTAAACTATAATGATGGAGGTGAGGGTAGATACATTCTAATATCATCTGCATCATTAAAAAAATTATAATTACGTATAACCTAATTAAAATTAAAATCTTTATACATGCCGCTCACCAAGAGAAAAAAAACTATACAGGTCTCATGATATCACGTGAGTATCCTAATTTTTTTATAAGTTAAATAAGTAATTCGTAATATAAAAAACAAGTTACTTATATTATTATATCAAATTTCCTTTGATATTAGATTTTTAATTTTTTAGAACTATAATTGTTAATTAATTATTTAAAAAATAAAGATAAATGTGAATAACAAAAATACTTTTATGTAAAAAGTATTACAACTTTTTTATGTGAAGTTTTAAAACTTTTAAAAACATTTTAATTTTTTTATAAAATTAATAATTTAACATCATTAAAAAATGTTTTTGCTATCCTTTATGTTTATGAAAATCGAACAACAGCGCTATTCATATGGATTTACACTCACTTTATCTTACATATCTTAAGTTTTTATCATTTAATTATATCTGAGTTCATATCATTTTTTACATACTTATACTCTAATTTTATCATAAAAACAAAAAGTAATGTGTCTCTAGTATTTTTCAAATTGAAACATTTGATCAAATAGTGAATTTTAATTTATACATATTATTACAAATTACTTTAATTAAAATTTTGCTAATATATTAACTTATTAGTTGTGAATCTCATTTTAGAGGAATTTTTTCATAAAAAATATATACAAAGTAGTTCACACTTTTTTATTTGTTTATATTTATTTTTTAAATATATTAAATTACAATTTTAGTACCTATACTTTATATGCTTTTTCAATTCAATTCATATATTTCTTTTCTTTTCAAATAAGTTTTCATACTTATAAAAATTTTTAAATTTGTCCTTGCCATTGTCAATTGATTAACAAAATAAGTATTTTTTTTATTCATTGGAAGTTCCTTTAAATGCTTATTTTTTTATATAAAACGTCAAATAAATATTTTTTATTTTAATAGGTATTTATTTCTTTTGAATAAGTATTTTTTTATTCAATAAATATTCATTTATTCTAATAGTTGTTTACTTTTGTCTAATATGTACTCTTTTATATACTCTTTTTTACTATATAAAATACCTAGTAAAAATTAAATTAATATTGTTAGAACAAAAGTTAATAATAAAGACTATTTTGAAAAAATTTATAAATATGAAAACTCATTTGAAAAAAAATATATTATAATGACTATATTGAAAATATATATAAAATACTAGTACAATGACCTGTGCATTGCACGGGTGAACATTACCATTTCATATTCTATCTTTGCATTCATACATATTTCATAAATTTTGTACAATTCCATAATGACCTAGTGCAATGATTTTGTACAATTCCATAATAACAAATGTCATAGCATTTATTGCTGTAATCCATTGTCTATTGTACCTGATGAGGAGTTGGGTGGTTTGGTTTAATGATGGGAGCTTTGGAGTTATTGTGGTTATGGTGTGGTGTTTGTTATTCATTGGTTTACAGTAACTCTTTTTTTTAATGCAAACATAATTTTTTTCCTTTTGTTTAAGGAAATTATTTGTCTTTTTAAGGGTATTAGGTACAATTGGATGTTAACAATATTGATCATGCATCTAAAAATATTAGTTAATAACATTGCTAACAATAATGTAATAAAAACTTATAAAAGATTCCACTTGTCATTGAGCAATTTTTTTTTACTTTTATCTCTACTATAGCGTTTCCATGCAACTCTCGGAGAGGCTGAAACAAAGGCAAACATAAGTTGCGTTTCCATGCAACTCTTGACAACTGAAACATTTTTTAATTTATTAACCTTCAAAAGTAATATCTTAATCAACATTTAATGATAAAATCTAGTGATATTAAGAGTACATAATAAGAATCAAATTTCGAAAGGTAAACATGTCTTAAAGTAGATTTACAAATAACAACCACGGCAAATAAAAAAAAAAGTAACAAAAGCACAGATATGTTTAGCAAAACATTTAATTAATTTTAACCATTAGTATCTTACAAAGTTTGTATTATGATAGTCCCTTGATTATAATGAATTACAACAATGCAACCCAATCCAATTGTTCTTCAGATCCCAAAATGTTATTACACACCACCCAAAACGTGCTAGTCCAACAAAAGAAAAGGGATACCAAGTATTATTTTCATTGACACACTACACATGAATTGGGCCATTTGATGATTACAAAAAAACTATCCGAAACACTAAGTCCCAGCCCAATTATTTACACACAAAAAAAACCTATAACCTCAGAGTTCACTCCTCTATCTTCACTTCCTTCAGGACAATGCTACTCCCAACTTCAACTTCAACTGAAGCTTCAAAATCAACATCTAACTTCCTTTTCAATGGATTGGAATTTGTATCCACAGAAAGCTTGGCAGATCCAAGGGACACAGGACTCACAATTAATTGTGACAGAAGTTCCTTAAAAAGCAAACAATAAATGGTCATGAACCAAACAATCAACAAAAAATTGATAAGACAGAGATATAACAGGAGGAAGTACCTTAGTCTTAACATACTCTAATTCCTCCTCATCAGAATCAAGATTACAGACCTCATTAAAAGCAGGCTTCAGAACAGCCTTCAATTCTATTATAACAGTAAAGTTCACAATTCAGAAAACAGAAGCTAATAACCTCAAATTGAAATATATACTTTGAAAATGATTATAGTAACAAATTTAGAAAATAAGTGGTGCCAAAACCTTGGGTGGGGTCACTTCAGTGCCTTCCAATTTAAACATGGATATAACAGTATCATCATCACATGTCCTCTTCACTCAATAAGAACCATCAAAGTTAGAACTAGACTCAGACTTCTTTTCCACTTTAAATAGTAATGTCTTACCAACCAACTCTAAAACCCCAGCAGGGAAAGTTAGAACATCTCCAGCCTACCATATTCACAAATAACTAATTAAACAATTAAGAAACAATGATAGTAGTAATTGTTTGGATGTGCTTATGGATAACACTCATTAAATGTCATGGAATAAGTTTACCTTTTGGACCTCAGACACCAACTCAATGCATGATTTTTTTAGCAAATGTTGGCCATCTCGGTCAAAAAGGACAAACACTGCAGATCCACTGTCATCCACCACATCAAGTTTGAAATAACTAAAAGGGCATAAATAACTTGTAAATACTAACTACAAATAATTTTAAGACAACTTAGAGAAAACCTTGGCATGACATTGAGAACGTGACAGTAGCAATTATCAGAGTAGTACATGTCTAAATCAGGTGTTACCGCCTTGTGGCATTTGCAAACTGCATACCACCACCCCCATAATCCAGAATACCATTAACAGTGGCCATGACAACAAAAGTTTCATCCTTTAAAAAAATAAACTGTTAGTCATGGACTCAAAACAGTTAGTCAGAATCTTCTATTGCATTAACTGGACAACAACAGTTTAAGATTTAAGTACATATTTCTACTTTTTCAGTTTACAGCACTTAGGTATAACCTACATCAAACTCTAGTAATTCACTACTAATCATTAAAATTATAGCAACCATTTTCAACCAAGTAAATATAAACTAATCAGATCATGGCATGTGACTTCAAAATTGTCATTGTCATAATAATAAAATAACAATTTAACAACAGTCATTAGTATATAATCAAAGCAATATCACATGTGGTGATTGAAGTGATAAGTATTATTAACACCCTACTGCCTCCACACAATATGCTAGATTTAACTTAGCAATACAGTTGGGTAAGGAATAATTTTAACCACTACAACTACGTACAAATGTAATAAATATAAACTCTAATTAATAAATTAATAGAAAAATAAACAACCCAACCTCATTGGTCACATTTAGTTGATTAATAGTCTTTTTAGGAAACAATCTCATAAAATCATCCTCAGTAGATACCCTCAGACCATCAGAAAGCAACCCCATGGACTGAGATCCATCTACACCATGAATTGCCAGACTACATATGCAACAAAAAAAAAATCAATTTCAAACAAAAAGATGAAAATAACTAAAAACTAAGCTGTAAATAATTAAAAATACACACCCATTTTTGAACGCCACAGTTTCAGTGATATTAGGGTTGAAAAGGATCCTAGATGTATGCAACACATTCTGAATAACAATATTTCCTAAAAAAAAAAAACCAACTCAGTGTCTCCGTGAACACATAAACCCCATTCAGCTGACCATATACATTACTAATAGAGTAACTAACAGCAACAACACTTTAAAATTGTTAAGATTAAATTGTATCTTACCCCTAAACATTTTGATTTTTGCAAACTGCAACACGACAATAGGCTGATCCAAATCCCCACTTGACATAAAGGTATTCAGCTCATCCACATAGTCTCCAAACAATGCGCATTCCAGCTTCCCCCTATTTGAAAACAAATTTTACCAATAGAATAATTGAAAAACCATGGATATCAAATCAAACACAATACATAAGGAAATTCTGAAAACAAAAAGTTTAGACAAATACTCATAATCAGTCAGCTCAATCACCATCATTTTGGTCAGGTTCTCATCTCTTACATATTTCCTCTCATTAGATACCCCAGTAAGTAACCCAATCACATCTGGGCACCGCCAACAAATCGGTAATGTATAGTAAAATCACATGACAAATTAACTCCTAAAAATCACAATAGATTATTTGACTATATACAAACTCCAATATATCAAAATGTAATAAAAACATAGAAAACAAATATAAGAAGATTATTTACTCACCTACTAAAAAGTCTGAATCATCCTCATGTTTAAATATATCAGTAAAAGGCACCAGAGATAGTCCATACATTGAAATAACTTCACATTCACATGGATCCACATTGGTCTTATAGGTGAAAACCAAACGATGGTCATGAGTAGTTGTCCGATATGACCTAACATTTGGGGTAACACTGAAGTAACACATCTTATAGACCCCTCCATTAACCAAAAGAGGCAAAAACTTGTATACTAAAGTCTTCCTAACAGATGTCTGAATCTTGCCACCCTATATTGCACTCCAAGCAAGCCAATCAACAACATCTAAGATAAATATACAAAAAAACATGTTCAAATTCACAGAAAAGCATAAAAAAAAACCTTCACATACATATTCGTCCATGAACATCATTTCCACAGACATTGGCTGGTTAGGATTGTTGAATCCTGGCACAGTCCATAACCGGATGACCCGCACCTTCAACCTCCATGCCTCTCGCTGTGGGTAGATCTTACTCAATGGATCAAAGGTTGGAGCCATTGTCAGATGATTATAACACACTTTTTAGGGACCAAAGTTTTAATTTAACTTTTAAAATAAATTAAAATTAAAATTTTAACACACTTTTTATATGTTAAGAACAACTATTCAAAAAGGTGAAATCTTCTTATAAGCTAGCTTCATTGGAAAAATGTTTCTCAAATATGAACATACAGAAATTGTTACAAAAACACACGTCATATACATCTCCATGTACAATAAAAAGAGCAGTCCGATGCTATAAAATTTATTCATTTTCGAATTTTATCTCATCATCTATCAGGTTTGAACATATACAATCCAGGTTTAAAAAATATTTAAAAATATAAACATGCTAAAAATTAAAACCAACAAACTAACAACTTATTTAAGCTTATCCGTTTTCAACTTTTATCACTAGTCTATAAGGTTAAAAAATTGGAAAAAAAATTAAGAATAAAAAATAATGTAGCTTGATTTTGATAAATTAAAAAGTTTTATACTACCATTTAAACAAAGAACAAAAAATTAACATCCAAAAGTATAAAAAAATTGAAAAATAAATATAAGGCTTATTATCATTTAGTTTGGTTGGTGTGTGCTCCACCAAATAGGCAAGTGAAGATCTTTCCAAAATCACTTAAATTTCATTGATTTTTTTTAAAACTGTATACTATTTCTTGCAATTAGCATCTGGGCGAAATGATCACACTACTTTAAACTACTTTATTTTAATATGTTGCTAACATGGCCAACTAAACAATGAAAATTTCTTATATGTTCTTAGGTTTAGGGTCGTTACAAAACATAAGATGCTATAAACATGTTCATATACAATAATCATATATTTTAATAAAGTTTTTTTTTATTGATTAAATACCATACTGAAGATCCACAATTCAACCAAGACTCAAAATCCTAACTTCTTAAATAAATAAATGATAACATGACAAACTTCCTAACATTATGGGTAAGTAAATAACCAATCGAGCCATTAGTTATAGCAAATTCCTTTCCTAACAACAATTGAGCTAAATACAATAAGTTTGCGTAGATAATTTGATGAGTTTATGCTAATTCCTTTTGTTTAAAAGAGCTTATAATTTTATTTCATCATTTTTACGGGTTATATGTAGTAGATTGGTTAGAGATTCACTTGATGATTGGTTCAAAGGATTGGGATGTTATGCCAATTATCTTGCTAGAGAGGGTGCTACTACTTAGGGACAACTTCATATTTTATATAGCCCACCAGTTGATCTTCAGATGATATGTATCAGTGTGTTGATTATCTTAAATCCAATTTTTTTTTTAAAAAAAAAAGGTGTGCAGATTGCCTTACTAGAAAGGGTGCTAATACTAAACATTGAAATACCTGTAGAATATCAAAGACTGAAAAACATAGACTGCTAAGAGTAGGACCTGGCCCAATTAATTAGTTCATTCAGTACAGTCCAAAATATTAAAAAAACATTTAAAATATAAATATAAATGTCTTAAAATTTAAGTCCAACAAATTAATAACAACTTATATCTATTTTCAAATTTACTCTCGTCATGAAGTTAAAGCCGGCAAAATCCAGATATAAAAAAATATTTAAAATTTTAGACATCCTCAAAATTAGGACCAACAACCTGATGACAAATTTAACCTTAATCCATTTCCAAATTTTATTGCTTCATTAAAGGTTCAAGCAAAAAATGAAGAAAACAGTAAAAAATCAAAACATAAGATCAGATTTGGGTTTGAAGAGATCTTTTTATTTTTGAAATTCTTTTATGTAAATTCAATTTCGAAAGTTCAATTTTTTACATTCTTTTTTGGTATAATAAAAAAATTAGATATTATTCAATCTCATTTAATTATACTTATTGTTTCTAAATGTTGCAAATATTATAAAGACTTAAAGATACTTGATCAAGAATTATTTCACATATCCTCCAATATCTAATCAAAACAAGTTTCAACATTATCTCAATTCTTTTAAGTCTTTGCCTGTTACTATTTTTATTAAAGAATTCCCAAATTCTTTAGCCACCTCAAGCTGCCTTTTCTACTAATAATCTAATGTCACTCTTTAAGCGTCTAGGCTCTCAAGAGATAAAGAAAGTTCATGATTCAATTATATTAACAGTTACATGAAATATCAAATTTATTAATTAATATATCAACAAAATCGGTGAAAGATAGTGTACACCGTAAAAATTAAAATTTTCAAATTATTTCCCAATCACCGCAGAGCACTTATCTGTTCATTTCATCAGTTATGCCACTAAGATGAAAGGGATTTTCTAAGAAAACTCAAAGTGCATGTTTCTAGCCTAAAGATTACTTGATTTGTATTCAGATGTGAGATTTAACTAACAAATCATAAAAGGAAAATCGTGTATTATCACATTAAGAAAGCTGAGTACATCATACATAAAAAATAGAAAACTCCGTAACCCTACACACAGGAGGCAACCAAAAATACTAACATTCCTCATGGGGCAGCACCACGGTTCGGAAAACCGATTTATTACAACTTCTCAATAGAGCAATGGACAAGAAGCTAAACTGCAGCTAGACAATGCATGTTAAGAAACATACGTAAGAAACTTTGCAGCACCGCCTTGATGCGATTTAGGCTTTAGCAATGTGAACAATCAGGTCAACCACACGGGTGCTGCGGGACAAAGGACAAAAGCATATTAATAAAGAAACTGCACATCTAGTTGGAATTCACTATTCAGATTATCAGTCAAACGGTATGCAGGCATACAGTTACCATGCAACAAGAAATCAAATGCAAGAAAAGGTCAACAGTAGGTTACCTGTAACCCAACTCGTTGTCATACCATGCGACAAGCTTTACAAATTTATCATTCAAAGCAATTCCAGCCTTGGCATCAAAAATACTTGACCTGGAACATTGAACAATGATGACTTAATTTAATGCACATGAACAAAGAAGTACATTCCTTACAACGAGAAATGGGCAGAGGATTAATATTATATGAATAATGATCATTTTACCTCAAACAGTACACACACTCCTTTTAACATAATATAAAAGTTAATTAATGAAGTATAAATTGTTAGTTAATGAATATGTACAAATATATAACTATTTTAACCTGACCTCGTTAACCAACTTATATACGTCATTAATCAATTTTTTATTTTTCATTAACCAACTTTTTACATATGTATATATATATAACACGAGGTAATGAAATATTGGATGGGCAGCTACCATCACTATAGCATCCGTGTGTTTTCAACAACTACTCAACTGGGTAATATAATGTATACCTACTATCGCCAACAAAGTCAGTGGAGACCACGTCATCTTCAGTATAACCAAGGATTCCCTTCAAATTGCACTCGGATTCCTCCCTTAGAAAGAACAACAACGATAAATCAGACAAGCCAACAGAGAAGGAGCAATCCCAAAATTGTCCTAGTAGAAACCATACAACTTTTGAACATCAAAGACCTGATAACCTATACGATCAAATAAAAAACTACCATAATATCATTTCAAGAGAAAAATATATGTATTCTGCTCTTACTTGATAGCAGCTTTAATTTCCTCATATGTGGCTGGCTTCTCCAACCTCACTGTGAGGTCAACAACAGAGACATCCACGGTCGGAACACGGAATGCCATTCCAGTCAATTTTCCATTTAAAGCAGGAAGTACTTTGCCAACAGCCTTGACACACAAAGATAAAATGAGAAAGGAATACAGAAAATGGTGACTGTAAACAATGCAAATCTGCTGGGAACTAAAGAGTCTGAAACACCATATAAGTTATCGAATATTAACCTTAGCTGCTCCTGTACTGCTAGGAATGATGTTGAATGAAGCAGCTCTTCCACCTCTCCAGTCTTTGCTGGATGGCCCATCAACAGTTTTCTGGGTGGCTGATTTGCAAAACAGCAAGAGAAATATGACTTAGCATGCATGCAATAAGATAAGCAATGAAAAAGGAACCAACTAGCAGTAGACCCACCAGTGATGGAATGAACAGTGGTCATCAGGCCCTCAACAATGCCAAACCTGTCATTAATAACCTACAGAATTGACAAGAAAAAGTTGAGAGTTGAGACCCCATAGAGCCAAAAGCAGCATGAAAATTTCAGTGTAAAATATCTGGACGATTTTGAACCTTTGCAAGTGGAGCAAGGCAGTTGGTTGTGCAGCTAGCGTTAGAAATAATATTAAGATCTGGCTTGTATTCCTTCTCATTAACACCTACTACAAACATGGGGGCATCTTTACTGGGGGCCGAAATAATAA
Source organism: Ormosia semicastrata (assembly GCA_029884595.1). Classification (NCBI taxonomy): domain Eukaryota; kingdom Viridiplantae; phylum Streptophyta; class Magnoliopsida; order Fabales; family Fabaceae; genus Ormosia; species Ormosia semicastrata. Next base: position 10,766,591 of record JAQQTO010000043.1, read on the forward strand.
CCTTCTTTGCACCACCCTGGAACATGTCTCAAATTTGGTTAAAGGGGATCGAGCAGCTTAAACAATAGCTCAAATTATCCCTCGATACACAAGACATGAAAAATAAGAAGTCGTGCTAAAACTTTTTAAGGACACGGTGACAACATGGTCCTCATATCAAATGCAAGTTTGCAAAAAGTGGCAAATGAGATGCGTGAGTACAAGAAAGCCAGGAAAATATAAGCAAGTTCAAGAAACAGGTAGCGATTAGGCCACAATACATTAAACACAGACCATACCAGTAAGCAATTAGGGAAGAATGACAGAGTCTTAGATAATTGAATAATCAAAATCAACAAGGGAAAAGGGAAGCTCTACAGAAATACAAACCTTCAAATGGGCAGCAGCCTTGTCCTTATCTGTGAAAACCCCGGTGGACTCAACAATGATTTCAGCTCCAGTCTCAGCCCAAGGGATCTCCTCTGGGTTCCTGAGTCAGAGTGCAATTGCAGATCGATGAATAAAACTAAACCCACTATCTTTGTATTCTCAAAACATTTACATGCACAGCACAACAGTCCACAAATAAAAACAGGAACAATTCAATACCTGTGTCCAAACACAGTGACTAGCTTATCACCAAAGAGAAGGGTGTTAGAGTCCTTGACCGATACATCGTTATGTTTCCACTGTCCGTGAACACTGTCGTACTTAAACATGTATGTCTGCCCAAACCAAAACCCAATCAACCCGTCAACCAACATGCAAAAACACTTCCAGCAACAACAGCTAACTAAACTAACCACTTAATTAAACACGAATCAGATCTAAAAGATAAGACTGAACCATAACCCGATTAAAGAGCTTAGCAACAGTTATATATATATATATATATATATATATATATATATATATATATATATAGAGAGAGAGAGAGAGAGAGAGAGAGAGAGAACGTATATAGTGAGAGAAGTATTTATTATAAGAGGTGAGAAGAGTGAATTTTGACCATTGGATCTTACATGAATGGTCAAGATTAAAACATAAATGCATGTGATTTTTTTAAGTGGTCACATGACCTTTAAGTAACTTTTAATCTTGACTATCCATGTATGGTTGTATAGTCAAGATTTACTCCTTACCCTCTCACTAGATATGCCCCTTAATTGCTAATATATAAAAAAACTCCTATACACACACACACACACACACACACACCAATACAATGTAACGTCCTAATTGCTACGTTCTTTGTAACATAATTCCTTCTTAGTTTGCCATAAATACTAAAAATCAGAAATCCATACCAATAAATATAAATAAAAACGTAATTTTAGAAGAAGAGTTCATAGAGTTCATTCTGTCATTCGATAAGGCGGGTACATGGTTTTGAGGGGTTACAACAAAATTTGACCCTAAAAGGTCATGTATAGCCGTCAAAGAAAAACAACAATAACCACAACATTTCCTCCATTCAAGTAGCACTAAGGAGGCAACCAAGGCTGAAGACTTTCAAACAAACATTTTTCGACTCTGCCGCCCATGGAATCACCAAGGTGGTAAAACCAACTGGAAGGTGAAGAGGCCTGAGATTGTGACCGTCCCATACTCCGGATGGGCAGACACCTAAACCTGGATAGTTATTTGTCCAACAAATGTGAAAAGTTGTGTGTCCTCATCATAAGTTCGCCTAGCTTCGCCGAGCCGTACAACAATGAAACTCATACTTACTAGTCTAGAATACCACGACAACATCAAAGGGGTGAGAACGAAGATTTCTCAGTAGGAAATTAAAAACGAAACTAATGGCATTCCAGGAGAATCAGTTTTCGCAAACGTTATCGATAGTAAAGAAAATGACTTCGTATTTGAAGTCTCCGATTTCCCAAAACGTTTTATTTTTATCTTTCAAAATTTTCTTCTCTACAAGATAGAAACAGTAGTTAGAAGATAAGAATGAACAATGAGATATTAAACAAAACATAAAAGATATACATAGTTTATTACCAATAACACATAAGAATAACTTAGAATAAAGGCACGTCAATATTAGTGGGAGTGAAACATAAGGCAAGACAAAGATTTAAATCATTATTCAAACACCTAAATAATTCAAATATGATAAGAAATCAATAGGTCATCAACATAATAAATTGAAACATAGAAAATAAAGAGAATTTTAAGCAAAGAAATATAAGTATAAAGATTTAAAGTCTTTTACTCAATACTCCATGGAGTGCTCCAATGGGATAGCGAATTAGATGAGAGTACACATGCGCCTTCTGCGTGCTCTCCATCGCTCACGGAGAAAAAAAGGTCTGTCAGACGTAACTCTATTTCCAGAAGCAATCTTCACGGTAAAATCATAGTCCTACCCGGACCCGTGAAGTCACAATGGCTTGTTACTCCCCAAAGGGTTCCAGCACCCTCCCAATCTACTTCTCACATATCTTGTGAAACTTATCCCAAGGAACTTTGTTTTTAAATTTATCTCATCATAGAATTAAACATCATTAAATGTCTAAAAATGTTCCAAGGCTTACGGCTATAAGCAAATGTAACATATCAATTTAGTCCAAGAAAATTTCAAGGCTCATGGCCTTTATCATCATATCCAATGTCCATATGTTCAATCCAAACATAGGTATCATATGAATCAAACCCAAGGGATATTTCAAATACTCCAAGCAAAGCATAGGTATCATATATGTCATGTCCATACAAGTCCAAAGAACTCCAAATAAAGCATAGGTAAATTCTTAGGTCCAAAGTCAATAAATAACATTATCAATACATTTATCAATCTTTAAGTCACAGTTAAGTGTATCCTCTTGATTAATCCAGCTTAATATCACTTAACATTATAGTGTAAATTAGTTAACTTAGTAAGAGAACAATGTAAGACAGCATTAGTGTTTCTTAAGAAAACGATTATTCAAACTTAAAAATAAGTTCCAATACCCATTCATAGATCATATTAGGATGAGAATACAACATGGTTAGCAATTTAAAACATTCCTAAGTTAATTTAACAAATAAAAATAGTAGCCAAATTTAAAAGAGAAAAGAAGGAGTAGAAATAGAAAGAGATCCATTAAGAGTTCCAAGTTAAAGAAATAAGTAAAGAATCTTTGTCCCCCCATTTTTCTACCTTTCTTGTCCTTCTAACAAGAGAGCTTATGAACCTTAAGAATTCTTTGATTAGAATTTTTTTTTAGAAAAATTTTTAGTGTAAGGCACCAAGACACTACACGGCCAAGAAGAGTCAAAGTAGTAATCAAGTAGGAGATAGCAAGCTTTAAAACAAAAGGAGGCTAGATGGCAAAGACTAAAGGTAGGAGGCACCATCTTACAAGTGAAAGGGGTCAAGTATCAAGGAGTAATAAGTGTTAAATTCTATGAAAGTGTAGGAATTCAGCCTATGTCAACATATTTAGAGAACTAAGTACAAGTCTTAAGCAATAATAAATTGTAGATTTAGTAGCTAGTTCTACAAAGATTAAATTAAGTAATGGATTAGATGAATTAAGAAGCTTTAAACTAATTAAAATTTCCTAAGTAACCATTAATAAGTACACGACCAAATGGAAAATTAAGGAGAAGTCGAAATCCTTCAATGGCTGCTTCAAACACTAGAAGAGGAATCTCATCATGTTGTCTTACAACATGGCAAAGAAAGAAAGAAGAATTCATGCAAAAGGACATGTGGCAGCATGCACGTTAGAAGCTAGGTGTCACTTCTTAGTGAAGACTGGTATAAGAATGTTATTATTAAGCAGCTAAGTGTCAAAAATTAGTCACAACTTAGCAAGAAAAGAAATTAATACATTCAGAAAACTAACATACAAGGCAAGATAACCAGAATTAGTAAATTAAGTAAGGATTAGAATTAAAATCAAGTGATGTAACCCACCTAAGTTACACGACTGCAAGAGAAGAAAAGCAAGAAGGAACACTTGGAACTCATGCACAAAATGACTCTACACTTGTCAAGAAAGAAACAAAGAATATTCCTTCAAATCTCAAGAGAGGACACGGCCAAGACAAGTATGCAGCAGCATGCACACCTCCAAACATGCAAAATGACACATCTCTACTCTCTAAGAAATCATTTCAAAACATGCAAGGAGCGGCAGCCTACTCCCTTTCACTTTAACATCTTTCATTTCATTTCAAATATAGAGACATCTTGTGATGTCTCAATGCTGTCTTCACAGGCCAGTAGACTTGGGTGCAAATCCATACATGCAAATAGCCACTACATCAAGTCCATGTCTACTCTAGTCTTTCTTGAAATCACAGCAGCCATAGATCTGCCTAAATAGAGAGTAATCATGGCTAGAGGAGGTATATTTAAGGGTATGAAGCTTCCAATGCAATTATTATAAAGTACCTATCTTGCTCTTAAATCCCCTTCAAACCGTAAGCCACCTTAAGCCATACCTTCCTTTCTATTTCCTCTAATTCTTTTCACTTCCTTTTGCTTAGTTCGTGTCTCCTTGGACGTGCTAGCAGATCAACTTCTTCTCTTGTTAGAAGGACAAGAAAGGTAGGAAAATGAGGGGACAAAGCTTCTCTACTTATTTCTTTAACTTGGAACTCTTAATGGATCTCTTTTTATTTCTACTCCTTTTCTCTTTTAAATTTGGCTACTGTTTTTATTTGTTAAATTAACTTAGGAATGTTTTAAATTGTTAACCATGTTGTATTCTCATCCTAATATGATCTATGAATGAGTATTGGAACTTACTTTTAAGTTTGGATAATCGTTTTCCAAAGAAAAACTAATGCTGTCCTATATTGTTCTCTTACTAAGTTAACTAATTTACACTATAATGTTAAGTGATATTAAGTTGGATTAATCAAGAGGATACACTTAATTGTGACTTAAAGATTGATAAATGCATTGATAATGTTATTTATTGACTTTGGACCTAAGAATTTACCTATGCTTTATTTGGAGTTCTTTGGACTTGTATGGACATGACATATATGATACCTATGCTTTGCTTGGAGTATTTGAAATATCTCTTGGGTTTGATTCATATGATACCTATGCTTGGATTGAACATATGGACATTGGATATGATGATAAAGGCCGTGAGCCTTGAAATTTTCTTGGACTAAATTGATATGTTACGTTTGCTTATAGCCGTGAGCATTGGAACATTTTTAGACATTTGATGATGTTTAATTCTATGATAAGATAAATTTGGAAACAAAGTTCCTTAAGATAAGTTTCACAAGATATGTGAAGAGTAGGTTGGGAGGGTGCTGGAGCCCTTTGGGGAGTAACAAGCCATTGTGACTTCACGGGTCCGGGCAGGACTATGATTTTACCGTGAAGATCGCTTTAGAAAATGAAGTTACGTCCGACAGACCTTTTTTCTCTACAGGCGATGGAGAGCATGCAAAGGGCACATGTGTACTCTCGTCCAATTCGCTATCCCATTGGAGCACTTCATGGAGTATTGAGTAAAAGATTTTAAATCTTTATACTTATTTTTCTTTGCTTAAAATCCTTTTTATTTTTTATGTTTCAATTTATTATGTTGATGACTTATTGATTTCTTATCATATTTGAATAATTTAGTTTTGTTTTTAATTTCCTACTGAGAAACCTTCGTTCTCACCCCTTTGATGTTGTCGTAGTATTCCAGACTAGTAGGTATGAGTTCCATTGTTGTATGGCTCGGCGAAGGTAGGCGAACTTACGATGAGGACACGTAGCTTTTCATGTTTGTTGGACAAATAACTATCCAAGTTCAAGTGTCTGCCCATCCAGAGTATGGGACGGTCACAATCTCAGGCCTCTTCACCTTCCAGTTGGTTTTACCACCTTGGTGATTCCATGGACCGCGGAGTCAAAAAATGTTTGTTTGAAAGTCTTCAACCCTGGTTTCCTCCTTAGTACTACTTGAATGGAGGAAATATTGTGGTTATTGTCATTTGTCGTTTTTCTTTGACAGGTGTACAAGACCTTTTAGGGTCAAATTTTGTTGTAACCCCTCAAAACTATGTACCCGCTTTATCAAATGACGGAATAAGCTCTATGAACTCTTCTTCTTCTAAAATTACCTTTTTATTTATATTTATTGGTATAGATTTCTGATCTTTAGTATTTACAGCAAACTAAGAAAGAATTATGCTACAAAAAACGTAGTAATTAGGACGTTACATTGTACATATATATATACACACACATACCATACTAGATAGGACGACGACATAAGCTCAACAGTAGAATAAATATGCATTCAAAATAAAGAGATAGATCAAAAAATAATGATCAAAACATTAATTACTCAGAAAGTAGTACTTACAACTGATGATACAAATATTACAGATCTTAATTAAACTTCTAAGTTCCAAATGTTACAAGTGAAAATCAAATAGGAGCAAATACAAAGAGAATAGTGATACAAGGTTTTTAACAAAGAGAATTTTAGAAAACTGAAACTCTGATAAAAATTCAATGCCTTCACAACTGAGGAGCTATTGCTTATATATTGGAGAAGCTGAGGAACTTTCTGGATTTGAAACTGGTAGGAATCCACATAATTGAGGAGCTAGATTCTAAATGGTTGAAATCCGCAATAATGCTAATCTAAGTGGGAGACAAGTGTGGGGAACAGGAGGAATCTCTTTTGCTTTTACTTCTCTTGATTTGTTGTTTTCTTACTATACTTTGATGATGGTTTTAAATACTTTTACTGACAGTACTTGATGAGGAATCTTCATAATTAACATGATGGGATCTTATAGCTCAGAAAGGTCTACTCCGTAACAATCATCTTCATTGAGGAGATCGTCATTATCGCTTGCTATATTGGGAGGAGAGCTTTGCCGGGGTGATGATTCAGATGTTGACATTGAGGTCTTCATTTTAAGTAATAGTTCTTTTTCTGATGAGGCATTTGCTAGATCCTGGAGAAGCTATTCTTTAGCTGTTCGAACTCTGTAGGCTTCTTTTGATTTTTCTTTATTAATATAGGATTAGCATCACACCATTGATTAACAGCTTCAATACTTACTAATTTCATGTTAAAACTGGGCCACCACTTGACACTGAAATTCTCTAGCGACCCATGTTGGATGCTGAACTTGAAATTTATAATAAAAATTGTAATCCCAAACATTAATTCATATTATACCAAAAGCAACATAAAAATGTAATAATTTAGAACCTTGAGGAAAATCTATTTTTTTTGTGAACAAGGCATAAGAATCTTTAGCAATTTGAGGTAAAATGTCTACACATGGTCCTGTGGTGCACATCCAGTCAGCAAACCATGAGGGGAAGTTCTTAATCCCCTTTTGGAACCAAAAAAACCAGGAATGTGAGTAGGATCTAAGGAGCATAAACTTGAACCAGGCCTGCTGATATTCCCAGTAGGTTAGGTTTGAGGATCATACTTAATTAAGAAGGATTTTGGTGTATGAAATGTCTGATTCTAGTCTTTTGCACTGAATACCTTGAGAATCTTAACTTTAGAAAAGTCTCCTGTGGTGCACATCCAGTCAGCAAACCATGAGGGGAAGTTCTTAATCCCCTTTTGGAACCAAAAAAACCAGGAATGTGAGTAGGATCTAAGGAGCATAAACTTGAACTAGGCCTGCTGATAATCCCAGTAGGTTAGGTTAGAGGATCGTACTTAATTGAGAAGGATTTTGGTGTATGATTCTAGTCTTTTGCACTGAGTACCTTGAGAATCTTAACTTTAGAAAAGTCACTGTAATCTGGATTAGTAGCACTGTAATAATGATCCAATTAAATTGATTTAGTATCTATCAAAATGAGTTCGTAAAAGGTCCTATTTGTCTTGAGCGATTCTTGAGGAACAAAGTGAAAATCTTTAAGAAACATTTGTTGAACAGTTTCTCGGGGTGAGGATTGTGGAGAATAAAACCCTAGTTCAAGGGTAAATAAGAGTTCGAAAATGTTTTTCTTAACATACTTACATTTCTCTGTAGTTGGCGAACTGGTGAGTAACGGGTTTAACTGTTTGGATCTTTGAAGAGTCTTAGTAGGGGTACTAGTCACTGTTTGTGAGTAGCTTAATGGTGTAAATCTATTTTGGGCAAGGGCAGAAGATGAGGGTCGAATTGATTGAATTGGGGAAGGAACAACAGCAATGGTGGATGACCCTTTAATGGAGGTAGATGACCGTGTACTTGTCTCAGTGTTCTTATCAGCCGTAATTTGCATGGACTTAGGTAATTTTCTTAACCTTTGATTTTGATGAGAAACTAACGGCCATTGTAGCCCTGCAAAAATTCTCTGGTTAGAAAATCAAGAAGATAATTATCTTTTTCTTTAATATGTTGAATATCAAAATTAAAGCAGGATAGCAGTGCTTGTCATCTAGCAAAATTTGTTTTGAAACCAAATTCTTAACATCCTTTTGAATAATTGATGAAGCAATTTTACAATCAGTTTTTAGTAAAAACCTTTTGTTGAACAAATCATCTTGAAATTTTGTGATACTTAGCACTATAGCCAAAATTTTTTTCTTAACAATACTATACTTTTGTTGAGCCGGTTGTCAGACACCAGAATGATACCTAACAACTTGTTCTTTGGATGACTCTGGTAAAATCTGTTTTAACACTCCTCCATACCCCAAATCAGAGGCATTTGTTTCAACTATAAAGGAAGCTTGAGGATCAGGGAGGCTTAGACAAGGGATTGTTTTGACTAAATTCTTTACCTGTTGGACAGCATGAGTCATATTCTTATCCCATGCAGGAGGATCCTTTCTTAGTCTTCTAAACAAAGGAGCACAGATTACTCTAATATTCGAGATAAAATCTGCCACATAATTAACACAGCTTAAGAATCTTCGAAGTTTATTCTTATCTTTTAACTCATCAAGAAACTTATTTGCAAATTCTATAAATCTTTCTATAGGAACGATGGTACCCTGGTTGATTTCAAATCCTAAGAACCTCGTCTTTGTCTGAAATAACTTCATTTTCTTAACTGAAATTACTAATCCGTTTTCTTTAATAACAATTAAAAAAATTTCTAAATGATTAAAGTGTTGATCAACTGAGTTACTAAATACCAAAACATCATCTAGATATATTATAGTAAATTTTGAATACGGATTCAGAATAGTATTCATAATATTCTGAAATTTTGAAGGAGCATTCTTTAGACCTTGAGGCATTACATTCCATTGATAATGATAAAAAAGGACTATAAAAGCTGTTTTGTACCTATCTTCTTCAGCTATTTCAATTTGATAGTAACCAGATTTCATATCAAATTTTGAAAATATATTAGCTTGATGAACTCTGCTTACCAAATCTTTTTTATTAAGAATCGGATATCTTATCCATCTTAAAACTTTATGTAAAGGTTTATAATTAATTACTAATCTTGGAGCACCTCTTTCTATTTCTGATGCGTTCATAACATAAAAACATGTACAACTCCAAGGTAATTTACTAGGTCTTATCAAATTCTTATCTAAGTATTCTTGAATTTCTTTTTTACAATATTCTAGATATTGTTGATTCATTTGTATTGGTCATGCTTTTGTTGGGATGTTGATCTCTTTAAATCCTTCTTCGTATGGGAGGGTGATTACATATTTTTTTCTTTTTTTAAAAGCATTTGAAAATTCACTACAAACTTTTTTTTTCAAATTTTTCTTGTAAAGTTTTTATCTTTTCTTTAATTTGAGGTTTATCAATCTATTCTTGAATTCTTTTATATTAAACTTCTTTAGTTAACATATTGATATGTTTAGTTTTTTTCTCTATTAAATTTATTTTAGAGATTAACAATTCTTGGACTATATTTAACTCTTTTATTTGAGGAGGCTTAATAAATTCAAAACAAATTTCTTTTTCTAAGGCTTTAGTAACTAATCATTTTTCTGTTACAGAAAATGGATATAATAATGAGAGAAAAAGAGTTCCTAAGATTATTTATTCAGAGAAGTTCTTAACTAATAAAAATGTTGTTTTGTAACAAATCTTATCTTTACATATTTTAGCATTGTTTAGTTTATATCTTATTAATAACTTATTTCCTAACGCACCGCTTAAGGATTCAGTAGTTTCTTTATAATACTTAGTTGGGATTAATCCTTCTTAAACACAATTTATATCTGCACCTGAATCTATTAAGGCTATAAAACTAAATCTTTTGTTTTTAATTACTAGGTCTATTACACAATGCCATTTATGAACAATTACTTAGCTTAACAAATGTATATATGATTCTTTATTATTTTCTTCTTGATTGGAGCTTGATGTTTGATTTTGTATTATTACTTGTCCTTACAGATTTAACATTTTAAATTCTAATTCAGTATCTTTTTCTTTTAAAAGTCTTATTTCTTCCTCTAGATTTCTTATCTCTTGTTGTAGATCTTTTAAAGTAATTTCATTTTGTTGTAGTTTTTTAAATCTCTCTAAAACTTCTTTCATATCTATTTTTTGTACTTCTTCCCTTTTCTTGTTTTCATATTCTAAGAATTCTTTTATTTATTGAATAAATTCTTGCTTATCGGAGGATTCTTCCATGTTTTCTATTATACCTAACAATGAGGAGGCTTGACCTGTTGTTATGACATTGATAGTTCTAAAACATGATGAACAGTCACATAATTCTAGTCCTAATCTTGTACATTCTTCTTCTTCTTGCTGACTTTCCGAGTCAGAGGAAGTATCTTTTATCTGATTAACTATTTCTTCTTCTTCAGAACTATACTCTTCTTCAGAAGATTCTGATTCATTAACTAATATGTTAATTATTTCTTTAATTCCTCATCAATATTTAAGTATTTATTTTTTGTTTTACCTTACAATCCTTTTTATAATGCCCTACTCTTCCGCACTTATAACATACTTCGTCTCTTTTTGATTTAAATTTAGACTTATCTCTTTTTGATGATCTAGATTATAACATACTTCGTCTCTTTTTGGTTTAAATTTAGACTTATCTCTTTTTGATGATCTAGATTTTGATGAACTAACTTCTTCTTTATATTGTTTTTTATAGTATTTTCTTGATCTCTTAGATTTATGAGGAGCATATTTTTGAACTTTATAGTGCTAAGTATCACAAAATTTCAAGATGATTTGTTCAACAAAAGGTTTTTACTAAAAATTGATTGCAAAACTGCTCCATTAATTATTCAAAAAGATGTTAGAATTTAGTTTCAAAACAAATTTTTGCTAGATGGCAAGCACTGCTATCTTGCTTTGATTTTGATATTCAACATATTAAAGGAAAAGATAATTATCTTCCTGATTTTCTAACCAAGGAATTTTTGCAGGGCTACAATGGCCGCTAGTTCCTCATCAAAATCAAAGACTAAGAAAATTACCTTGAATAAGTACATGCAAATTACGACTGATAAGAATACTGAGATAAATACAAGGTCATCTACCTCCATTAAAGGGTCATTCACCCTTGCTGTTGTTCCTTTCCCAATTCAATCAATTCGACCCTCATCTTCTGCCAAAAACAAGTTTACATCATTAAGCTACTCACAAACAGTGACCAGTACCCCTACTAAGACTCCTCAAAAATCCAAACAGTTAAACTCATTATTCACCAATTCTCCAACTACAGAGGAATGTAAGTATGTTAAGAAAAATATTTTTGAACCCTTATTTACCCTTGAACTAGGGTTTTATTCTCCACAATCCTCACCCCGAGAAATTGTTCAACAAATGTTTCCTAAAGATTTTCACTTTGTTCCTCAAGAATCGTTCAAGAAAGATAAGACCTTTTATGAACTCATTTTGATAGATACTAAATCAATTGAATTGGATCATTATTACAGTGCTATTAATCCAAATTACATTGACTTTTCTAAAGTTAAGATTCTCAAGGTACTCAGCGCAAAAGACTGGAATCAGGCATTTTATACACTAAAATCCTTCTCAATTACGGACGATCCTCAAACCTATACCTACTGGGATTATCAGTAGGTCTAGTTCAAGTTTATGCTCCTTAAACCCTACTCAAATTCCTAATTTTTCTGGTTCCAAAAGAGGATCAAGGATTTCCCCTCATGGTTTGTCGACTGGATGTGCACCACAGGACCATGTGTAGACATTTTACCTCAAATTGTTAAAGATTCTTATGCCTTGTTCACAGAAAAAATAGATTTTTCTCAAGGTTCTAGATTATTACATTTTTATGTTGCTTTTGGTATAGCATGGATTAATGTTTGTGATTATAATTTTTATTATAAATTTCAAGTTCAGCATCCAACATGAGTCGCTAGAGAATTCAATGTCAAGTGGTGGCCCAGTTTTAACATGAAATTGGTAAGCATTGAAGACGTTAATCAATGGTGTGATTCTAATCCTACATTAATAAAGAAAAATCAAAAGAAACCTACGAAGTTCGAACGGCTCAAAGAACAATTTCCCCGAGATCTAGCAAATGCCTCATCAGAAAAAGAATTGTTACTTAAAATGAAGATCTCAATGTCAACATCTGGATCATCACCCCGACAAAGCTCTCCTCCCAGTATAGCAAGCGATAATGACGATCTCCTCAATGAAGATGATTGTTACGAAGTAGACCTTTCTGAACTATAAGGTCCCATCATGTTAATTATAAAGATTCATCATCAAGTACTATCAATAAAAGTATTCAAAACCATCATCAAAGTATAGTAAGAAAACAACAAATCAAGAAAAATAAAAGCAAAAGAGATTCCTCCTGTTCCCCACGCTTGTCTCCCACTCATATTAACATTATTGCATATTTCAACCATTTAGAATCCAGCTCCTCAATTATGTGGATTCCAACCAATTTCAAATCCGAAAAGTTCCTCAGCTTCTCTACTATATAAGCAATAGCTCCTCAGTTGTGAAGGCATCGAATTTTTATCAGAGTTTCAGTTTTCTAAAATTCTCTTTGTTAAAAACCTTGTATCACTATTCTCTCTATATTTGCTCCTATTTGATTTCCACTTGTAACATTTAGAACTCAAAAATTTAATCAAGATCTGTAATATTTGTATCATCAGTTGTAAGTACTACTTTCTGAATAATTAATATTTTAATCCTTATTTTCTGATCTATCTCTTTATTTTGAATGCATTTTTATTCTGTTGTTGAGTCTATGCCGTCAATCTTGTTATATATATATATATATAGTGAGAGGAGTTTTTATTGTAAAAAAGAGAGAGAAGCAAATTTTAACCATACAACCATACATAGATGGTCATGTAATCACTTAAAAAAGTCACGTGCATTATATTTTAATCTTGACCATTTATGTAAGATCCAATTGTTAAAATTCATTCCTCTCACCTCTTACATTAACCTTTAAGTAACTTTTAATCTTGATCATCCATGTATAGTTGTATGACCAAAATTTATTCCTCTCACAATAAAAACTTCGAAAGAAATTTTTATTGTGAGAGGGTAAGAATAGTAAATCTTGACCGTACAACTATACATGGATAGTCAAGATTAAAAGTTACTTAAATGTAATATTACTACTTAAAGAAGTCATATGCATTTATATTTTAATCTTGACCATTCATGTAAGATCAAAGAGTCAATATTTACTCTTTTCACCTCTTATAATAAACATTTCTCTCACTAGATTATAATATTACATGAATGATCAAGATTAGAACATAATACATATGATTTTTTTAAGTGATCACATGACTTTTAAATAACCTTTAATCTTGACCATTCATATATAGTTATAAGATCAAGATTTAATTCTTTCAACTTCTCACAATAAGAATTTTTCTCATTAAATATACCTCATATATATATATATATATATATATATATATATATATATATATATATATATATATATATATAAAGATGAATATAGATAGATAAAAGATGAATATAGATAGATCAAAAAACAAAGCAAGAGTTGGTACCATGTAATCAGTGGAGATGAAGGGATCGTTAACCGCAACGAGTTCGACATCGTCCCTCTGCAGAGCCACTCTGGCTACCAACCGCCCAATTCTTCCAAATCCTGTCATGTCATCAAACAAACAAATATTAAAATAAAATTCTAATAAGTTCGAAAAAAAATGTAAAAAAAAAAGAAGAAGGCTCGATCTGAGCTAACAAAGTAGCAAAAAAGGTCAGAGAATAAGAAATATCAAAGGAATTAGACGATTTACCATTGATTCCGATCTTGACCTTGCCTGATCCCGAAAATTAAAGGTTCAAACCAAGAAAAAATAAGAATCAGATCAACATAGATTAAGTAGAATTATTAATGAAAACATGAAGGAATTCATGAAACGGTTGTCATTACCCATGATTGCAAAACAGAGAGTGAAGAAAAAAGGACGCAGGAGAAGCTGAGAAGGTAGTGGAGTAGTAGCAGTAGAGTATAGCAGGTTATAGTAAAATGAGAAAGAAGATGGGCTTCATTAATATAAAGACCGAAATGACCGGTTGTGGTAGGTCAAGTGCATAAACGAAGAGTGAGAGGGTTTTTCATCCCTAAAGGACCGGTACGTGACTAATCTAATGATGCTGCGCCGTAGATCTCGCTGTCCAATTTGTTACGCCCACAGATTGATGCCTTGCTTAATTTTGATGCACAGATTTTGTAATTTTCTCTGAGTCGAGTTCTCGAGAGAAAAAATTAGTGAAAGCGGTTCGGTGGCCACGTCAAGTTGTTCAGGATTCGAGGCCCATATTCGCATACGCGTGTGTTCAATTCAACGTCTCCCTTTGCCTTTTATTTTTTTCTTTTTCTTTTTTAGATTCGGAACTTATGGCATTGGTTTGTTTGTCACTTTGTTGAATAAAAATCTACCTATACCTTAAAATGAACGATAAACATTTTCGATATATATTATATTAAATATTAGATATGTTGATATTTATAAATAACTTTTTATATATTTATTAATTATTTTTTAAACTTTTATCATTATCAACATATTTATATCGTAATATATTTGTGACCCGTATCCTATCTGTAATTCGTATAAGAAAACGAAAACTGAAAAGGTCATTTAACCAGAAACCAAACCAGGCCTGGCTGGCTATTCGTTGGGCTGGAACACCGTATTTGTGAAGCCCCGGCCCTGGAATCTGTATCAGTATGATGACCGTTGGTACTCTTTAATATAAAATAATAATAATAACCTAATGTTTTGTTGGAATCTTGTTTGCGTCCACAAATTTTATTCAAATTCGATTCCTTAGAAAGCTTCAACAATATTCTAGAAAATTTGTTAAATGTTATATATACATGATATTTAAGGTAAATTATACATTATTTTTTTAAAGTTTTTTTTATTTTCATTTTTATACATACGTTTTATTTTGTAATGTATAACTTTCCTAAACTTAGATAAGAAATGTAAAATTATTATTATTTAATTAATTTTAACAATAAAAATTTACACATATTTAAAAGTGAAGTATTTGAAAATATTAAAAGTAATTACGCACTTTTCACCTGCATATATTTACTATTAAAAATGATGAAAAAATTCAATTTTACGGTTTTTACTAAAATTTATGAGAACTATATATTACAAAATAAAATTTATATATGAAAAATAAAAATCGATAAAATTTTAGAGAAATAATATGTTATTTACCCTAATACTTAATGATGTCTTTATATGTATATAAATATTTTTATAATGAATAAAAATCTAGAGTGTACTACGAGAGATATGCTGTAGAGCATGTTTGGTTCAATTTAAAAGTTAAATTAACAATTTTTTTTTAACTTTAAGTTGTTGCCCAAATAATCAAACGTGTTTGAATGAGCATTTAAAACAAATTAACAGCTTATTTTTGGAGAAAAAAATTGTTAGATATCAAGCTATTAAGTGATCATTTTTATAAAAAGTTGTTAAGATTATTTTTCATTTTAAGATGTAAATACTATTTTTTTCATTCAAATAATTTTTTTTTAATTATTCATCTATATTTTAATAATTTTTATTGCATAAAATAATTATTTTTATATCATCTAAATAAAATAAATTAACTTAAAATTATTATTTGACTAACATATTCAAACATAAATTTTTTTATAATTAATTATGACAAAAATATATATATAATCAATTATTAAAATAATTTAATTTTTAAAACTATTCTAAATACACACTTTCATATTATTGAGTCAAACTTTTATTAAAAAAACTTTGATTATCTACTTATCCTCAATACACGTCTGATGCAAATACTTAACTTTTTCATTTAGCTTATGTACTTAATAAATGGAGGAAGCTAAGCGCCTAAGTCGATATTTTACACAAAATAAACTCACCTGAATGATTCAGTTCATTTACCTACCGCTCAACTCTTGGTGTGGCCTACTTATTTTTTCTACATCTTTCATATGAGGTTGTGAGTGTTCAAGAATAAATGCAAAAATATTTAGTGAAATAATTAAAAATTATGAATTATATTATTAAATATATAAAAAAATTAAATTTAGTAAATAAAGATATATTTATTTTTAAATTATTTAATAAGTTAAGATTAAAATATATTATTTTAAATTAAAGATAAATATATTCTTATTTATTTATTTAAAAAATTATTTTTCTTTTATTATATAAGAAAATTTGTAAATAAAATATAAAAAGTTAAAAAAAATTATATTAAATGTTAAATACATTACAATAGTAATTATCTTTTACATCATGATTTATAAGTAAAATAAAATTTATATATATATATATATATAAAAAGGAAGAAAGTAAAGTTAAAAATGAGATGATGTAATAGGTTTATTATATAAAGATTAAAAATTAATAAAAAAATAAATTATAATTATAATATCAATATATATAAAATAATCATGAATCACATATCAAATACATATTAAGTATAAATTCTTTTAACTTCATCATTTTTATCTTTAATATAATTTTATTAACTCTTTTAAAGTTAGTGTTTATAATATTGATACTTTTTGAGAAATTATTTATATCATTATTCATATTTCTCTTATTTTATATTTTTAATAAGATTTTATGTAATATTTATATATAAAATAATAAAAGTATATGTAATTTCATAAATAAATAAAAATATTAGAGTATAATAATAATATATAAAATTAAAAATATGAATATAATACTAATTTTATAAAATATTAATATAATTATCTATTTATCTTTTTATAAATTAAATTAAATTATTAATACTTAAAAAAAATTAGTGACAAAAAGGAGGTCAAGGTCCATCCTCGCCGTCCTTTGAAGCGTCCCTGGGAGTGTCAGCGATGACAACCATTGCCAAAAGACAATACCATTCACCTAGCACCTTCCGGCTGCCTCGTTCGTCAAGAACCAATTGTGATGTCTCAGACTCATCCAATAGTTCTTTATAAGTGATAGCAACTGAAGACTGCAAATTTGTGACAAGAGAACGACATTACAAGTCTTTTCCAACTAGTGTCTCTGTCACGTGACCTCGTCATATATTTAAGCTTAGAAGAACCCCCCACCAAAACATGGCTTTGTCCCTGGTTGCGTGGAGAATTTTATGCGCTATACACGAACCTCCAAATATTACAAACTGTAAAATGAACAAGATATTATAAAGATGAACTTTTATAATGAATCATAATGGGTATGATGTCTTTATTTGGAAAGAAACTTGGAGAAGCAATGGATTTAAGCCAGTAATAGGGTCAACCCAGTCCTCCACAAAACCCCATTGGTCAAACCAATCAAAATGGCTTGTTCGTAGTATGGCCAACATCCCATTTTCTAAAACTCATGGCCAAGCATGCCTAGAATTATGGGTTCATGTCCTCGTCCTTTTTACTTGCTTGTCAGTTTCAATCGCAACAAAACATTGAGTTCATGAAGCTTAGCCCCTTTCATTTTCATTCAGCAAACTTCGCGGCAAACATCAATATCAACATCAATTTCAAATGCACGGCTGTTTAATAGCACATAATCACATATATTATTCATCTAACATGCTTAACCTGTTTTGTTTAACTCACAGTTCGTCTAAGATTTTCCAACTATTTTGAATAAATAAAATCTGATGAGTCTAAGATCCTGAAAAAATATCTAACTTATATTATAAAAATTCAAAACAGATTCTACATTAAAATAGTACTGATAAATGCCAGATTTATGGGATATATATTATTTATAGCTAGCATAATGACAAATATTGACATTGGAGGCAAGGTAGAATGGTAGATTCGTAGATGCAGATGCATTCTATAGCAGGGACGGAGGCAGGGGTACAGCCCACGGTTCCTCTATGCCTCTCTATGCTAGTTTTATTTGGTCAGCGTCTTTTTTAAGATTAGATGAACTTAATATTTGGCATGAGTGTAATGCCTTATACCTGATGTGATTTTGAAAATTTTTAAAGAAATAAAGTTATTTTATTATCATTAATTATAACTTTTAACTTAATTGAGAAATTTTGATTTAGTAATCAAGCACTTATTAGAATAAATAATATCAGAGTAAAATCATGAGTTTGAATCTCTCAATTGATATCGAGAGAGATTATTAGTTTTATTTGATTAGCATATTTCTTAAGACTTAATAGACTTAATATCTCGGCTCATAACCTCTGTAATAAATATAACTTCTTATGTTAAATGTGTTTTTGAGAAACTATAAAAAAATAAAGTTACACACTTGTCATCAATTATAATTTTTGTTCTAATGATAAATGTTTTATCCAATACTCTAATCTTAGTTTCACCTGCAACATGTGCGTTGCATTTCTCTCTTTGCTGCCAATTTCGCTCTAGTTTTTTCTGCTATAAAGGTTGGGTTGATTCTCTATTAATTAAAGTGGTGAAGTGTACACTTTATCAAAATTCCCATGTCTTATCATGGGGGTTGGTTGTGGAGGATGATAGTATCATTACAGAAGAGTAAGTTCTAGCTAAAACTGAAATGAAAAATGATAGTTATATATATTTTTTAAAGAGTGTATCATTATTTATATTTTTTTCAAAGGTTGTGATTAAGTGAAAAAAATGATAGAAAAAAATAAGTATGATGAATGGTATTAAAAATGATGTAAAAAGAAGTGTATATACTATTTTGATAATAATATCATTGTTAAACGGAAATCAATCTTTAGGTCAGAAGGGATATTTTTATACGTACAAAATTTAGCTAAGTTCTTTATATTTATTCCTTTCAATTTTTAAACCAAATAATGATATATAAGTGAAAAATTTATTGTTGAGTTAAGTGTATTTTGTTGAGTTAGAAAAAAAATCCACATGTCATTAATTGATTTAAAAATTAGATAAAAGAATATAAAAATTTTGAACTAAATTTTATCCTTTCTATATATTCTTTAATTATGATGTTGATGCCTTGCATTTGATTAGATTGGAGAAATAGATAAATTAAGTTGCACACAATTTGGTGTGAATATCACATTATTATAATAAAAAATAATTTTTATATTCTTACATTAAATAATGATCTAATATCATTCATATATTTTTTATCATTTTTTCTCAAACATTCATCAAAAATAGTATAAATAATAATACATTCCTAAAAAAAGATGTAAGTCTAAAAAAATTATGTGTTAGAATTGTGTGTGCAAAAACTTGAGTATTAGTCTTGCAGGCACCCAAATTTTTTCAACCTAGTATACATATATATAGAGTAACACAATGGATAAAAATTAAATAAAATTATTTAAATGCTATTTTCTAAAAAAATATTGTGTATTATTTATTATATCTCAATTATGAAAATTTAAAAAAAAAGATAAAATAGTTATAAAATAAAATAATATACATATTATATTTTTATTGGATAACATAACTATAAGCATGTTAATAACTTTATCTATGACATATTATGTTTCATTTCGAAGGAAAAGCTTTGGTCATAAATAAATGTTTTTATGACACCAATCATAATTCATTGTAGTCTTTTTTTAATCATAAATTTATTTCCGGTTTTTTTGCCCTTGTCATTTTAAAAAATTAATAGGTGAGTAAATCGAGGTTCATTCTCATGTGGCACATGAATCATGAGTGTGAGTCTGTTTACATGGAAAAATTATTATATATTTTTGGAAGAAGAAATTTTTCTTTTTTTTTTAAGTTTTTAACTATTAATTTTAAAAAAAGAAAAAAAAATAAATAAATAGTCTTGTTATTTATTTAATTTTTATATTTTAATTTATTTACAAATTTATTATATATTATATGAAAATATTATAATTACATATAATTTAATTTGACATCTATCTTATATAAATAAGTAATAAATATACATCTATTATATTTAAGTTAAATAAAAAACATTTTTTATAAGTAAAAGAGAGAATCAATAATTAGAATGTTCCATAAAAGAAGAAAATTTGTCTTCCGGAATATGGTAGAACTTCTCTTTTGTTAATTCGTCATTTATTAAAAATAAGAGATATATTTTTTTCACATATCATTTGATTTTTAAGTGACAAATTTTTTTATATTGTTAAATTTATAATTTTATTGATGTAGATAAATTATTTTTACATAATCCAGTATTATATATATATATATATATATATATATATATTATAACTATATATATATATATTATAACTTTTCGTCATATAAAATTATATAACATTTTTTAATATAATTTATATATATATATATACAACTTCATAACATTATCATTTATCGAATAAAGAAAAGAAAAGGTCACGTGGGGTGCAATTGATAAACATGAGAGATGCTCGGATTTTGAGGGGTGTTGGTACACAAGGAATGTGAGTAATATATTTTTTAATATTAATTTATTTATATATTAAAAATTATTAATAATATTTATTTTTAAATCAATAATAAATTAAATATTTAAAAAATATATTATAAACATTTCTCAAATTTACATTCACCTTTTCAAGAAAAAATTCATGTACCAATGCAACCTAGAGATGTGTGAAATGTTTTGATATTACAGACCTTAAATCTATGTTTATTATCATCTTGGTTAAGTTATTATCATTATTTTTTGGTTATAAGGTGATTAGTTTAAAGTTAGATATTAAAGAGAAATATTAGTAATATATTTTTTAAATATTTTTTAAATATTTATTTTATTATTGATTCATTTTATATGTTTAAAAATATTATTAAAAAATACTAATAATATTCATTTTTAAATTAATAATAAAATAAATATTAAAAAAATTTAAAAAATACATTATTACCATTTCTCATTATTATAAGATGCCAAAGAAAACCATTGGGCCCAAAGGAAGTGGATCAGGGTAGAAGAGGACGAGAAGTTAGGCACATGCTCACATGGCTTCGCACATGAAGAGCTCTCTATCCCACAGGCTCACGACAAGAGCTCCCTCTGAAACGTTTATTGCGATCAAATACTTGAAATATTATTGCGATGTTTGACCTCTTCGTATCTATCTTTTCTAAATTGAATTAAGTCATTGAAATGATAGTATTTTTGTCATGCAATGGTAGTTGTTCAGATTTAAGTTCCTATGCATGTTTTCTTTTTTGTTGACAACATTATATGAGCTTCTGTATGTACTAATCATTGACTTCAATAATTAGCTAAATTATCGTTCTTATTATTTGATTCTATCATCAATAATGAGGCATTCAAAGTGGATTATTCATGCCCTTTCAGAAGAAAAATTATTACATATTCCTAACATATACTAAATGTATGCTTTAGGATAAATTTTTATCATTAATTTTAAATTAATAATTTAAAATTTGTGTAAATTTATTTAAAATGAACTGTATAGATTCTTTTTGTAATATATATTTATTGTACTTCGAGAACATGCTAAAATTTCTCCTTTCCAAAAGAATTATATAAACCTTGCAGTTTCAATTAATGATTAGTGTTTGTTCCTAAGCAGTGGCTATGACAGAATAAAAGAAAACCCCGGTTCAAGTTCTAGTCTGGCAATTGCATTATGTAATTCATATTATGTAATTATATATACAATCATCTATATACACCCATTTTTTCAGTGTACGTATGTGCCATTTTTTTTTCCTATGCCGTGAGAGGGGAAGTTGGTTGTTCTTTGGCACTGATATACTTAATATATATATATATATATAGATTAACAAAATTTACCCCCAATTCTTGGAATACAAGATTAACGTATCAGTGTAAAGTAGGGATCTGTGATTATGGCAGGTAATGTATAGTTGTCAACAGTACTATTCTTGTCCATTCCAAGTTCCCATCCTGGTCCTACATTCAAACATATAGAGCAAAACTTTCTACGCTGGCAGCTATCTCATAATAATTTTTAAAATTGGGGCCCAACCCTTGTATCCAGTTGGAGTAACTGATAGCTAGGTGATAACTGGCAGAAACCAAGGGCATTTTTGTACCAGTAAACTCTATAAAAGGGGGAGATACATGTATGGCTGTTTCCCATGCACAATATTCTCTCTCCTCCAATATTTCTATTTCGGTTTGAGTTTGCTTAACATTATCATTCAAGGAAACTATGGTGTCTAAAGTGGAAGAAGCAATGAAGAGGAACAGGCAACAGCAACCACAACAGCAGAATCAGCAACAGCAGCTGCAGAAACAAATTCATTGCAACAAAGGAAAAGCTGGAAAATTCAAGAGAAGCAGCTCCAATCTGGAAGAGGATGGGGCCTCTTCAGCCATTCTCTTTCTAGCTTGCATAGCTTGTGCACCTTCCTATGGGTAGCAGCTAGAAGCAGAACCTAATAAATAATAATGCATGTGCCTAATTAACTCTGTTAGTTAACTTCTCTGTTAATTTCTTCTACTTCCATCTCTTGCCTTCTACCACCACCTCTTAATTACATATAATAGAAATATATAGATATGTCCATTTCTCCCAACTTGTTTATTTCCAATCTTCTCATCCCTTTGCCTCTCGTCTGTGTACTCTATGGTGTTAAGTTAAGAAGCAATTAAACAATATATCTTTTATGTCATCATTCTTTTTAAATAAGTGTACCATTGTTCAAATAATTAATTGTTATTCGTCTGTGCAAGGTTCTGATGTATTAATCGTGTCTCCTCTATTTCAAGTACATTAATATATTAATGCAAATGCTTATTTTTCCACTCGTCTGTTTGATATATTTTAAATACTTTTCTGCTCCGTGGCTCTCTACTATAGACATTATTCAGATCGCAGTACATGTAAACATGTACAAGTAGTACATAAACCGGGTTGCATTCTTACAGCGATCGAGTAGGCTGCTGGATGGTTTCCATAGGATAGAAATGCAGTTGCAGACCATTTTGCAGTTTAGTTTAGTAAATGGGTTGGTTTCGTTGGGTTGAATGAATGAAAATTTATATGGAAAATTTTTAGATATTGAGTTGCATTGTTGTTTTTAATATATCAAAAGTTAACTTTTAAAAGTCAATGAGTTAGTGTTGAGGACATGATGTCTTAGGTTTAAAAACAAAAAACAAAAAATTCCATAAGAATATATATATATATAGAGAGAGAGAGAGATCTAGAGAGAGAAAGAGAGATGGTCTAATAAGAGATCGAAACTTTTACATCAATGTCACATCCAAATCCTAAAGACGTTGACTTGTGTTAATTGAGTAACGATATTTATACATTATTTTATTTATATTATTTATTTTTATAATAAAAAAAAAAAAAATACATATTTTAACATGTTCTTTCTTTATTTTTTATTTTTTAAATAAACAAAATTGTAAATATAATATAAAAAATAATGTACAAATATCATTTCTCATATTAATTTGAGTTAGAAGCTCATTGGCTTATTAATAAAATAAAGAAAGAGTAAAATCCTCATTTTTAATGTAAATTTTTTTTTAAAAAATTAATTCGGTCTTTGAAAGATTATGATATCAATTTGGATCTTGAATGATAATGTTTTGATATTAAAATAGTTCAAAAATTATTGTTTAATGAGATCAAAATTAATATCATTCTATGACCAAAAAATTTTATTTTTATTCTTTGTTTTTTAAAGTATCATTACTCAATAAATAAAAAATTTATCTTTTGAAATACTTTCACGTCTAATTTAATGCTACTAGTCTTTTAAGAACCAAACTAAAAATTATAAAATAAACACAGATTACCTTGTGAAAAAAAAAAACAAGAGATGAATTGTTTAGCAGAAAAACAAACGGAGTACACAATACTTTTTAAGCACAAGAAGAGATATTTTTTTTTCATAAATATCGGTCAAAATTAGTTTTTATTTCTAGTTGTACACATGAATCTTATTTATTTATTTATTTTTTAAACACGTGATGGATGTATTCTCACAAATCACTAACTATATGTATGTACCAAAAAATGTCACTAACTATCTGTATTCGGAAGTGGAAATAATCAATTAATTATTCATATGAGAAGTACATGAAAAAAAAAAAGCACAGGAAAAGGGTACTCACGTAATGCACCGCAAGAACACCTTCTTGTCAAATGGAATGGACCTGATGTGGCCCAATTCTACATTGTTGTAACAAAAATATTTTAGTAGGCATCATGACAACAACACTGTTGTATGATATCACAACACCAACGACTGCCCATTGGCCCATCTCTGCCCCAATGAAAGTAAATCACCACACTTTTAATTGTGATTGGTGATTTTGTTTCTCGGTCTTCGTCTTCACTTATGCGGTAAGACCAAGTCAACGGACGGATCTAGAAAAAAATTTATGGAAAGGTTAAAAGACATAATTCATATTATCAAATATATATTATAATATAAAAAATAATTATTTTACACCTTTAAAAAGAAATAGAAGTATTATTTATATCTTTTTTTAAAAATGTGATTGAGTGAAAAAAAAAAAAAATATGTATAATAAATGATATTAAATGAGATGTTAAAAAATATGTATATACTATTTGATGTAAGAATATAAAAGTTATTATAATATATATTAATAAATAACTTTGATGTAGTATTATTTATATTTCTCATTCTAACTTTAAATATCTTATTTTTTTATTTTTATAGTAATTTTTTTTAATGAGAAATTCTTAATCTTAATAAGTGTATTATATTTAATAAATAATTTTTTTTAAAATTAACCTAATTATATAACTTTAATTTATTTAGTCAATATTATATTTCTATCTTATATTTATTAAAATAGTTACGACATGAAAAATAAATTTTTTTAATTTCATTATAATTTTTTTATAAAAATAGTGAAGAAAAAATAAAGAAACAAATATTAAATTTTAAATGCATCACATTAATACTATCATCTACTTCATAACTAACTTATTGGTAAAATAAGATTTTTTTACATATAATTTTTAAAAAAAAAGAAAGGAGTAAAACTAAAAATAAGAAGAATTAATAAATGTATTATATAAAAATAAAAAATAAAAAAAAATAAAATTATGAAATTAATATATATATTAAATCATTAATTATAAATATATACAAATATAATTCTTTCATCTTCATCAATTTTATCTTTTAATAAAAAAATTGATTTAAGGAGGACATGGCACATGCATACCCTCTATAAATCTGTCCTGTCCATGTGTAGCGTAAGCATGCCCCCTTTAAATCCGTCCTACCCAAGTGTAGCGTGAAACTTGGTGTAACGCTAATTTACCATCCCGAAAGTAAGTCAAGTTTCATCAGCAAAAGAAAAAAATGAAAAACGAGTAAGACAAGTTTGAGGAGGCTTTTACGGTGCTCCATTTTGGTCAAAGGTGGACTCGCGCTCTTTGGACCAACTGAGTATAACAAGTGATCTCGTTATTTATCTATTAAAAATACTTTAAATTTTTTAAATTTTGTTATATTTTTTAAAGTTTATTTTAAGAATTTTTTAATATTAAATAAAAATATTTAATAAAAAAATAAATATATTTAATATCTTAAAAATATAAAAAATATTTAATATTTTTTATTTAATAATTAAAAAATTAATAAAAAATTATGTAAGAAGATTTAAAATTATTCAATTTTTTTATTTTATTCACAAATTCATATTATATCTTACAAAAATACTATAATTACATACAATTTAATTTAACATTCTTCTTACGCAAAAATACAATAATAAAAAAGTTAAACGTATTTTTTATAGTAAAAAAAAAGTTTTCCGTATAACGAGTCTTTGTGATATTTGATCAGTTATAACCCCTTAACACTGAATTTATTTTTTGGTGGCTTCTCCGATGGCACGCAAAATGTGTGTCCATCGGTAGCCTTTTTTTTTAATTTACTTGAGCTTTCTCCTGAAAATTTATATATTAGTTCATCCAAACTTACTTTAGTTTGTTTTTCTTTTTGAAGTAAATCATCTATTCGAATAAGATGTTTACTTAACCTTCTTATTTCTCTTTCTTTCTGTTCTTCATTTATTCTTTTTCTATTTTTATTTGTATTATTTCTTCTTTATTCATTATTTTAATTCCTCCTCTGATACCAATTTCTTCTTCAATCTCGTATATTTGTGTTTTATGATATTTCTTTATTCATATTCTTTGTTTTAAATCTTGAGTTAAATCATTTACTTGGTTTGTTAATTTATTAACTTCATTTTCTTCACTAATTTTTTCGGATCGTTGAATTTAATTGGTTTTGAAATCTGTTTTTCCTTAATTTCTAATAATTTTGGTTTACTTGTATATATTCTTAACTCGGTTATTTCATTTTTCTTAGGATAAGAGATTTTTCTTATATCTGTAAATAATTATGGAATATGTATTTTATCATTTTCTTTGAATGTAATACTATGGTGTAAATTTGTTAGTGTATAACTTACACAATAAGTTACTAAAAAAATTTTATCTCCTGGTTTCATTAGATTCTTTCTTAGAAATGTATGTTCTAATGTAAGAGTTTGTTCTAATCTTTGTGTATTTAGTGGTATTCTGATATTTGGACGTACTTCAAATTTTAATTTTTTATTGGTTAAATTGCATTCTATTACTCCTAATATTTTGTCTTTTGAATCATTAATTCTGTCATTTTTTAAAATTAACTCTATTGGTGAGTTAATTTCTTCTTGAAATGTGGATTTAATTAGTACTTGTACCGCTCCTATATGTATATATCCAATTTTTCTTTTATCTTCATCATTTTTTATTTTTCCTCTTAATTCCATAAGTTTTTTCTTATTTAGTAATTGTAAACACATATTTCCTTGTGTATCAGTTATATCCATTGATGTCTCGTTATTTAGTTTTCCATAATAAATAATATTTTTCTTTGATTAAATCTTTTAGTATTTCTTCAAGTCTTTCTTTTCCTTGCATGTTTGAATTCTTTACTAAATTTAATTCCTTAAATAGTGATTTATTTATTAAAATACTTCCTTCGTAATTACCTTCTTCTTCAAGATAGTGTTTAAATGTTCTATGTCATCTATTTTTTCTATTTCCATTTATATTAATTTCTTTAGATATTCTTTTATTGCATAAATATTTAAATTAATCCTTGGAATTTCTATTTTTTCTTTTATGAAGATAACTAATTCTTCAGATCTTAGTTCATAAGATTTTACTACTTCAAGAAAGTCTATTCCTAATAATAGATTAGTATTTTCTTGATGTGAAACATATAGTTCTGTTTGAATTTTGATATCTGAATTAAAATAATTTTTTATACTTGTTTTTTCTTTAAATATGTCTTTTTCTTAGTTAAAATTTACTATCGTTCTAGGTTTCGCTTCTTCTATTTTACATGTTAAGTCCTTGCTTACATAACTAATACACGAGCCAGTATCAATAAGTATAGGCATAATAATTCTATTTACTCTTCCTAGTATATGATATTGAGAATAATTATTTGGAATGAGTTTGATATACATACTTGATCTCTGATAGTAAATTTCTATTATTCTCCTTCTCTGTCTTTTTTTGAATTTCTACCGGCCCACTATTGCTTCTGTGGTTGCTGCTTCTATGATTGAGTTTTGTAATTTTGTGAAGTATAGAGTGTATGAGTAAGGCTGAGTGAAATAATTGAAGAAACTGAAGAGATATACGAAAACTTTTATTGATGAGTGATTATAAGTACAAAGGGGGTTAGACATACTCTCAAATGTCTGACTAGCTCTCATGAGAGACTAGCACAAAGTTTTCCTAATGGAAAACGATCTCAAAGTTTGAGAATTTTCGAAATGAAAAACTCTGCCATGCCTCAGCATAAAAGGGCTTATTTATAGGCTAAAGTGCCTAAGACTAATTTACAAAAGTATCCTTTCATTTGTAAGTGCTTACCTCATATAACTCATTATTACATGGTGACGTAAAGGCTTACGTCATTCCTCGATTATTGCTTCGTCTAACGAGGCATCTCCTTTAATTGTGTCAGCCATTTTATCTGTCACTTCTTTTTCTTTTACACATCTTTCACATGCATGATTCCCACTAGTCTTTATCATAGCACAAAGGCTGTTGAGGATAGCTGGTCTGTACTCCATTTGTGGCCCTTGGAATGCGTAAAAAGGAAATTCAAAACTTGTCAAAAGATTTATATCTTTCTCCTTTATTACTTTGCCACTCGTTTTGTTGAGTAGTAAAGTTGTCAGTGCTTTGTATAGGGTCTTGATGAATGATTCATTTCCAATGCTTTGACACTGTGAGTAAATGCTTGCAAGGTGGTTTGTCAGTATCTGAGTAATTTAATCTTCTTCATAGAAAACTCCATGTGGTTCATCTCTGAGTGGAAAATTATTGTTACTTTTCCCTACATAGACCAGGTGCTTAGCTTGTTGCTTGGTTATGAAGACCAGATAGGTTGAGTAGAATTTTAAGAAGATACTTCATTCCTTAACTATATTTTTCTTAAACATTTAGACTGCATCCTTAAAATTGTGAGGAAAAAGATTAATTTATTCTAAGTTTAAGCTTAAATAAAGGCAATCAATAAAACCAAACTGAAACATATTGAATGCCGGTATTGATGGTGCTCTAAGGAGGATGATTGCTTTAATGCCGAAAATCTTTCGGTTAACTATGTAGAAATAGTTGACTTTTTCCTTGTCATTCCAATTAACTAATCTTTTGAAATTTTCCAAAAATTTTCTTCTGAGATTTGTACTTGCAATTCATGATCTTTTCTAGAAGTAATTTGATAGTTATCTAGGGAAGAAAGAATTTTTCCTAAAATTTTGAGTGATGATTGCTTTACTAGTGGGTTCTTGGTAGTTTCAGAGAAAGTTCTTGGTCCGAGATAGATTTCTTTTTCTTTTCCTTTTTCTGAATATTCTTTTAATGCTTTCTCTGCTTCTTCCTTGGTTAAGTATGACTTGTGTAGAACTCTTGAAATCTTCTGGCAGTGTGGTGCTGGTTTAAACCATTCATCATAAATTCCTGAAAATGGTCCATTGAAAACTACATACCACTTGTGGATCTTTTTCTCTTCTTGTTGAAATACTTCCGTAAGAAATCCTTATACTTTAAGTTGTAAATTAAGAACTTTAATGTCTGCTTCAATAAGTTCTAACTCCTTCAGCTTTTGCGCTTTGAATGCTTCCTTGAGTTATAGTTGCTGTTTGATCATTTCTAGTGTGCTTCGCTCCATTCTCTGGATAAGATATCTGCAAGCACGTTATTTTCTCCCTTAATATGTGAGATTGAGTAATTGTATTCGGCAAGTTTCATTTGCCATCGAATTAATCTTCCTTGTTTGTACGTTCCTTTGTGATTGATATTTTTGAAACCTGATACATAAGTAGAGTCCGTTCAGACAATAAATTCTTTATCAAGCACATAAATATGATGTTTTTCCAACATACGAATTAGTGCCAAAGTTTCTTTTTCATGAGTGGGATAATTAATTTCACTGTCTGAAAATGTTTCAGACATATATCGATATAGTAATTTTTTTTTTGAACCGGGAGGTTTTGCTTTCATAACACCACCCCAATGTGCATTAGATGCGTCCATTTTGATAATAATTAAGTCATCATCCGATAGATGATATAGCTCAGGTAAATCCTGGCATAAGTACTTTAATTTAATAATAATTGTTTCATCATCTTCGGTCCAAGACCAAAGAGCATCCTTTTTTAATTTTTGCTGAAGTATTCTCCTTTTGGCAGCTAGATTTTTTATGAAACCTTCATTAGAAATATACGTTAGTAGTCCAAGAAATCGTTGTAAATCTTTTTTATCTTTTAGTTTAGTAGGAAAATTTTGAAGTTTTTCTACTACATGTTTTTGCATTATTATTTTTTCTTTTTTAATTTCTAATCCTAAATAATTAATTTTATTTTGAGCTAAAACAGCTTTTTTCTTACTTAATACTACTCCATATTCTAAACATTTATTGAGTATTATTTCTACCTTTTTAAAATGATCATTTAAGTCTTTGTTGGTAAAAACTAATATATCATCAATATAAATAAGACAAAAGTCTTTAAATTCTTTAAGAATTGAATCCATTATACGTTGGAAAATCCCTGGTGATTGTTTCATTCCCATTGGAAGTGCGTTCCATTCATATTATCCTTGGGGACAACTAAATGCAGTTAAGACCTTAGATTCTTCTGTAAGCCTTATTTGATAAAATCTTGACTTACAATCAAAAGTACTAAACCAATTCATATTTCTTATTTGTTCAATAATTAAATCCTTTCTTGGCAAATAATAAGCATCTCTTTCCATAGCATCATTCACTAGCTTGTAATTAATTACCATTCGTCTTTTTCCTCTTTTGATTTCATTATGATTTTCAACATAAAATGTTGGTGAAGAATATTTACTTTTTGATGGTCTTACTAATTTTTTATCTTTCATTTCTTTAATATCTTTAGCAAATTCATCTTTATCTTGCCTTGTATAGACCATAGGTTTACATTTTATTTCTTTTGTTGGATCTTTTAATTTTAGCTTAATTAGTTTCGTATTTTTATTAATTTTTGGATCTAGTGGGTTTTCACTATATATTTTATTCAAAAGGTCTTCAATATAAGTTGGGATTTTTCTTTCTGGTTCTAAATTAATTAATATATGACGAATTTTGCGGCATACTACCTCAATAATCACATCACGTTTCAGTTGGCTAAACTCTGATTGCTTGTTAGAGTATATACATGCAGAAAAATGTATAATCAAAATTTTGATAATCTCGCGTAATTGTTTAGTTTTTATATACAGTATTTTAAGGGATATATGCTCTAGATATTGACAAAATGGAGAATATAATCGTAAGAAATTATTTCTTAGAATCATATCTAGACCAGTTTCTTGCTGGTATATAGTAGAGATAATAAATAATTTTTGTTGAATTATTAAAGTAATTCTTTTGGCTACAAAATATAGAGGATGTATTGAGCCATCTGCAATTTGAATTTTTAAGGGCTTTTCTAATTTTTCCCAACTTTCAAATAGTATTTTTGTTGCTAAACAAATACTTGCTCCCGTATCTATGTAAGCTTCTGTTTCTTTATTGATTTTTTCAATCTTAATTCGAATATAAGTGTTATTCGGATTTTGTTTCTTCTGGAGATAATTCATTTTCTGAATATTCATAGATACTATTTTCAGTATTACTTAGTTCTTCTTCTAATGGTTCTAAGTTATATATTTTATATACCTTCTTTATTAATTTTGTTTTATCTTTGAATTCTGTTTCTTTTCGTTGTGGACATTCATTGGCATAGTGTCCTTCTACGTTACATATCCAACACATGCATTTCTTTTTTTCCCTTTGGACAGTATTTTCTGGGGGTTTGTCTTCTTTTTCTGAAATATTTTCTTTCAAGTATTTCTATAAACTCTTTTCCTAGGGTAACTTTTTCGTAATTTTGGTTTTCTTTTATAATACTTTCTTCTTTTTGTAGACCTGATTACATCCATTATTTCTGATTTCTCTATCTCTGGTATATCATAGCAGATTGAATTTCATCTCTTATTTAATTGTCGAATTGTTTCTCTTTGTATACATTATTTTCTTAAAGTATGATAGAGTACTTGTATTATTCCTCCTAGTGTTTGGGTTATTTCCATTGGTTGCGTTTGCCAAATAATTATTATTTTTGTATTTAGTAGATATGGTAGTTTGTCTATAAACATATCTATATATATTGGTTTAGTATCATTATTTAATTGATAATTGTATTTATGATATTCACATATAAAGCTATCAATGTCACACATATTACATATTTGCATTTTATTTAAATGTGCCTTAGCCTTTTTGTGTAGAAATATATTTACTTCGTTACTATGTTCTATAGTATTATATCTTATGAATTCTTGATATATTAAATGCATTATAAGTCTAGTAAATTTCTTGATTATTTTATACATTTCTTGCATATTGATATCAGGTTTCATCATTAATACTTATAAGAAATTTTTGTACATTTCATTCTGTTTTATATACTAAGAGATTTTTAACATCTAATAGATATAATTCATTAAATCTTTCATCTGTTGAAATTAATAATGTCATTTTATTAGTCCATTGGAATATTACTTCCTCTTTATTTCGTACACAGTCAATGTTTAACTTATTTTCAATCCTAAAACTCTCATATCGAGGTTTAAATTCTTTTTGAATTTTAGTCCATCTTTCATCTTTTCTAGCATATCCTTGTTTATACATTGTTTCTTTTTCATATTTATCCCAATATTTTTTTATTTTTCCCAATATTCATCCAATTTTTGTTTAGTTTTTGTGCCACTTGATTCTCCTTTTTCTATGAATATTTCATCAAACTCGATTGATATTCATACTATAATTTAATATTACTTCATCATTTTCTTTTTTCGTTTATGTTTGTTTTACTTCTTGAATTTGTTTACTCTCTTCTTCAATTATTTTCAATTGTTTTAATAGTTGTTGAATTTCTTCAATATCATTGGATTTCTTTAATAAATCTATATATTCATCTTTTATCCTCTCCATGAGGTTATTAGTTTTAGAAATTTTGAAGGTTTTTGTTCTATTTTTTCTACTATTTTTAATTCCCTTGGTTTCATTTTTAACAACTCTTCTAAATCTTTCTTTGTTATATATCTATTATTGTGTTCATCTTCTAATAGATTTTCTAGTTGTAACAGAATTTTTTCAAATTGTTCAATATTTTTATTTTCATTAATTTTTTTCTTTTATTTATATTATTAAGCATATTTCTAATATTATTTATTTCGTTAATTTCATTTTGTATTCAGTCACATGTACAGTTTATAATTCTATTAATATTTTGTATTAGTATAATTATAATTTTATTAATTTCTTCTATTCTTGGTTCATTATTTCAATTTCTTCTGAAATTCTCATTTGAATATTTTATTTATATTTTGTTTTATGCTTATTTTGTTTTATTAGTTGCATGGTGCCCCGAGGCACCAGAGAATCCACCTTATTTTTTAATTCGTTAACTCTTTTTTCTTTTGCATTTTAGTCCTTTACACAAAAAATCAACTCCAGAATTAGTGTGGAGGGTCCATCATCGTCCAATCGACATTCCGGCTAGATACACCGACGCCGGAAACGAAGACCTCGCCCAGAGTGCATCACACGGTCACCAGCTGAGCCAAAACCTGAACCTTGCGTCGTCGGAGAAGTCCCACCAGCGTCCACCGAGCGCAACAAGAAACGGAAGCGCTTCCTCTGTGCAACTCCATTGTCGCCGGAATCCTTCTCTGCAGCTTTTGATTTTCCACAAAGTTACAAAACTCAAAGCCTCTGCAGTGTCAGATCCTACTCTCCATGTTCGACTTCTTCCTTTTTTTCTCGATAAAGTTTTCATTTTTCCTGCTCTTTTTGCTTTGTATTTGCTCATGGCTTCCACTTCATTTTTCCAATGATCTCTTGTGATCATGTCTTTCAATATTGTTTCTATTTTATGGTGCAAGAGCTAGATTTTTCCGGATTTGTTCCCAGTGTAAAAATCCGACCTTTGTAAAAAAATGAGAGCCTACAGCAATTTCGTTAATGGAACCAAACACAAGGAGAGGGAGTGGTGTATGATAGCCACCTACTTGAGGATTAGCCTTTTAGGATAAGTTTCGATGAAAATTAATGGGATAAGATTATATAGCATCACAACATATGCGATTTGAAAAGAATTCTTCAGAAGAAAATCACCCAATATCCCTTTGATGAATTTTGGAAAATCAAAAGAAAGAGAGGAAGAAAGCAAAATCGAACTTCCTTTCTTTTTTCTTTTTTTCAGATGTTGATTAAAAAAAACCTTTTGATGATTTTTTTATATCTTCGAAACCGCCATTGAAGACCAACAAACCTCATCAGCCAAACCATGAAGGGTGGTCTAGATTGGATGAAGGTGGTCCTCCGACCAGCCCCTCTCTGTGTGTGGGTGGAGTACTCTTTTGCAAATAAATTGTAAATAATATTTTATTTTTGAGAGATTAATTTTATAACTAACAATTTTATAATGTAACCTCCTAAACAAGTTACAATCGATCAACCCAAGTCATTGATAAAGTTTTTTACAAGATCAATGACTACAAACTTAAGAGGAATGTTTTATGTGTATCATATTATGTACATTATATTTATGTTATATATTAATATAAAAGATATTAAATTATTTTGTATATGATTGTAATATTTTTGTGATATATAAAATGAGATATTAAATTATTTTGTATATAATTGTAATATTTTTATGATATATAAAATAATTTTATAAATAAATTAAGTAAAATTAAATGTATTTTAATAACGAGACTGTAAACTTAAGAAGCACAATATTAAGGAGAACCGTAAACGTTGCCTTTGTTTGAAATAACCATCATAAACCATGCTAAGTGAAAGTTGAAAAGGGCCACATGGGAAAAAAAAAAAAGATGATTGAGAAGAAAGAACGAAACGAAAAGAAAGTAATCTAGTTATGATGTTATCTAGATCAGTTATGTTATTTATTTAATTAAAATATGTCTACTTTTATTTAATTTATTTATAAATTTATTTTATATATTATGCAAATGTTATAATTATATACAGATTATTTTAATATTTTTATATTAATATATAATATAAATATAATGTGTGTATTTTGATATATATAAAACATTTTCTATCTAGATACATTGCTTCCATTCCCGAAGTCCTATATCAATAAAAATATTATATATTTTTAGAATATATATATATAGTTGAAATACGAGGTATTTTTAAAATATATTTACTTTTAATGTTAAATGCTATGTTTTGATTGATTTAGTATGTTAATTTGGCAGTGTATGAAAATTTCTCCTATATCATATAGGAAGACCGTAATTAAATGTAGCCAAAAATCGAAACTCAATATTATTGTCGTTAGATTTTTCTTTCATTAGAATAAGAAGTTTTTGTGCTCCTTCGTTTTTTTTTTTTTTTTTAAGTTTAAGTAGATCTTTTATTGTAAAAATTTAACATTAATAGGTTTTAATAATTTCAAATTTCAAATATTGAATAAAAACTAAACTCTCAAAGAGTTGCTACTTGTTGCTTAGGTAATACCTTTTTTTGTGCAGTGAAGATTTCTGTTTTGTATCCTTTCTTTTGTCATAGCTTAATGCTATATATGTTATTAAGGCAGCACATGAGTCGAGTTGGTTCGAGTTTAGAAAAAAAAAAAACTCAAATCAATTAGATGAGGTCAAATTGAATTTTAATTTTTTTCTAAGTAACTAGAACCGAACTTACCCGATATGTTAACGGGTTGGTTCGAGTCGGATAATCGGGTTAGAAACTCCCCCTTAAAAAGCCTAAGTAATCCCTTGAATACTAATAGATTGGCACTTGGAGGTGGACTTCTGCACGCCGAAGACGGTTAAGATGGTGATGTAGAAGAGCATAAAAGTGGCCACGAACTCTGCTATCCAGCTCTATATAAGGACCACGAGGTGAGCTCAAAGGGCTCAAACAGCGGCGCTGGTGGCAGCTCCTGATAGTCCTTGGGTTCGTCTTGGCTCTTAGTCGCCCATCCTAATGGGCTACCTCTCAGGGGACTTGCTGGCTCCCAATGAAACATCTTGCTCCTTCCCCTCCATGTCTTGGCTTCTTATTTCCTTTGATTCCTCTGTGTCTTTCTCTTGTGTTAGTGGGGAGTGAGAGTAGTTAAGGTGCGGATTTGTCTCATCAACCACCTTCATCTACCTGAAAATGATGTCTAGCCTCCATCCACCTCAAACCTGCCACTCCAATCGACACCCAGATCTAGCCACCGCGAACCAACTACTAGATTTGGCCACCGCGAACCCAGATCTGGCCACCACGAACCAACCACCAGCCCCTACCACTATCCACAGCGACTCACGACCCAGAACTACCATGAACCAACCACCAGTCTTTGTAGCTAGCAATCGTCGCGCTCCACCCCGATCCACGACCTTATGCAACCTGTCTTCACCGAAATGAGAGGAGACTAGTGGTCACGAACTCGTTGCCGGTGAGAGAAGGCTGAGATTGAGAGGTGAGAGCAGTAGCAGGGCGCTTAGGAAAGGGTTCCCAATTTGGTATCATCAAAGGCACTAAAGCAGAGTTGCAGAAATGAGGAAATGAGGAGAAAATGAGAAAATGAGTGAGAAAGTAGAAACGAAGGTAATATTTACCGAAATGACGTTGTTTTATTCCGATAATCGAGTCATCTAGTCAGGTTATCGGATTAGTTTCTTGAACTTGTTACTTGAACCAATAAATGATCGAGTTGATCAGGTTTTACCCTAACGGACCTGATGACCCGAACCAACTCATATATTTTATATTTGGTTGGGTCGGGTTGGTCAGGTTCTCGAGTCATTGGGTCGGGTTATGAAGCCCTATATGCTATATTATGCAAATTGCATGCAGAATTAAAATCAGTCTCGTTATTCATTTAAATAAAATATATATAATTTTATTTAATTCATTCACAAAATTATTTTATATGTTATGAAAATACTATAATTACATATAAAATAATTTAATATTTTTTTATATTAATATATAATATAAATATAATATATATATTTTAATATACATAAAATATTTCTCAATTAAAATAAGATGCTACTTACATTGAAGATACCTTTCCTTGCAAGATTCAATGTATTATTATATTATTTGACATGGTGTGAAATGAATCACAGCTATGTTTGGTGAGATGACAGGTCTATTGGGCATAGGGATGAAGACTAACTCAATGTGGTCCTTATTTGTATATAGATACATGTTATTTACTGTCTAAGGATTTGAAGCCTCTAAGCATATTCTACACTGGTCACATCGAACAAGAGTTTTCCTTAGTCTAAGAAAAAGAAAAAAGAAAAATAATAGGTACAAGAGTTTTGAGAATACTAATTAACAACTAATAATCCATTTACAAGAGTTCGACGTACCACACAATATTATAATGTACATTAAGTAACGTATGGGACTCATTTAGGATCTCCTATTCTCCTTCTCCAAGAACTTTGCTATGCCATCTGTTTGTTTTTTCTCCCTGTTATTATGTTACTTGTCGTTTTAGCCGGCAATTAATCAGATGTGTTATTCTACTACTACGGATACTAATTAAGTATACATTAAGAAAAAAAAAGATTGTTCCCAAGCTTTGCATATGGATGTGGGGTCCCATATTTTCTATTATAAAAAAAGTTGGTGACATCTAAGTTATTAATGCTATCAATTATTTTCTAATTTTTCTAAATCTTCGTGAATGTATGTAAATATATATGGGTGACGAATTACATACTCTATCTTTTTTTGGGCATAGTCGGGTTGAGTTGGTGATGGGGTGTAGAGTCTAAAAATTTTAAACTCATCAAAAGTGATCGGTTCAGTTTGGTTTAATATTTTTTTTTTGTTGAAAAACTTGAACCAAAACAAGCCGATGAGAAACAGGTTGAGTTTGGTCAAATTGAGTCTACGGTTTAGAATATTATCATAAAAATATAGAGAAAATAAAAAAAATAAAAAAACCATAAAAACAAGATTGGGTCAGGTCTGATTAATTTATAAGAAGCAATTTAAAAAAAAAACTCTAATAGGGTTGATTCAATTTCCAAATCATGGAAATCAAGGACCAAATCAATCTTAATTGGTTTAGATCGAATTTTATCCAATCAGATCCGATTACCCAAACCGAATCGAATCAAATTAATTGGTTTGGTTCAGTTTTTATGGTTCATTGGATCATTTGAACTAATTTATATCCCCATTTTTTTTGTTTCAACAAGTATTTTTATTTGATATCTGAGAGACTAATCTCTCTAAATACTATTAAGTGCTTAAGAGAGAACTTCTCCTAAAAGTATTATTTTCATACACATAAATCTCGAAATCAAACTCAAGACCACATGCGTAAAAGGCCTGAATTCTTTTCACTCGAATCAATACACGTTGGTAATTACATACTCTATCTATAAAACATATATGTTTACTCTATTAAATATTTCTTTTTACAAATAATTCTTTTTAATTTAATTGTTAAATTATATATTACCGTAATGATCATATGTGTTAAATTTAATAGCATTAATAAGTATTTAATATAATATTTAACATGCTAACAAATTTGTAGTTCAATTTGTATGGACCCAAATTTTCAAGCACATGATGTAATGTTGATTTCAAAGATTAATAAACGATTTTTTTTAGTACTTAATAAACCAATTTTTTTAGTATATATATAATTTGAATGCACTGTCAAACAGTTTTTTATAATGTTATTTAATTATGCATTAACATGTTAGAAAATTTATTTGATTCTCCTAACAATTATATCAGAAATTACATTTGTAATAATGTATAATTGATTGATAATATAAAAAAGTTTAATTGTACATTAAAATTAAAATTAAACTATATATATATAATAATAAATGTTTTATTCGTTCATATGAATATTTATGCGATGACATGTAATTTTCTTCTTCTGTAGTATAATTCTTCCTCTTCAAATTAAATCTTTTTCTGACGATTAAAATTAAATGAAAAAAATAAAAGAATAAAAATTTAATATTCTATGATGTTTTGTTTTTAATATTTTCGTTCTGATTTTGTTTTCCAAAATGTAAGCTATAATAAAGCAATTAGATACAAAACAATTTTTTTAATAAGTTTAGAATAGGGAGAAGTTCTTTCCATTCTACAAATAGGACAAATTATTAATAAGAATTTTATAATAGGATTACATATCACTTATCTATAAAAGAAATTTTAAATTTAAACTTGAATCATATAATTATCTAATTATCATGAGTAAAATGTTAATTAGGTAAGTCAATTCGTGGATAAATGAAAAGCTTTTATAACTTGTATTCCTTGTCTGCTGATTTCACATGTTGCCTATGGTTGGCTATCACATGGATCAACTAACCTTAAAGGTGTGGTTGATAGGAAACGGATCGGCTGAAATTTATTGAAAACTGCATGTGATCTTAACCATTCAAATTAGTTTGTGAAATAGTAAAATAAAAATAAAAAATATATTAAAAAACTTAGAGTCATTTGATTCAAAACTACAAGCTGTGTAGTTACTTTTATAACTCTAAAGGATCTCATTCCGTGGTTGATTTGAGGCGTGCTTTTAAGATTGTTTAGAGATCAATTTAGTTGTAATTATTACAAGAATATCCTTAGCATTGAAATAAAATAAAAAAGTATTAAAGATGTGTATTATTTGATACATTAAATACGGGTGGAACATAATCAAGTGGCCTTTTTTTTCTTTGTAATAAATCAATATTATAGCATTAATGTTTTTAAACTAGTTATACAATAAAATGTGGATCCGTTTGGATAATAGAATTAGAATTAGAATTGAAATATAAAATTTTTATTTCAATCACAATTCTTTCAATTAGAATTGTTCAAAAATATTAAATTTTATTTTTAGAGTTGTCAAAGAATTAGGATAAGAAATTGTAATTCTAAATTCAGTTATAATTTTATTGTTTAAAAATATGATCTAAAACATTAAAAAATTATTTACAAAATTAAAATTAATAAAAATATTCATACAATAAATTTTTTTATAATATAATAGTCATATTTTTTTAAAGAATTTTTTCATGATTTTTTTAGAAAAAAAAAGTAGCTATTATAATAATTATATATATATTTAAATAATTTTCTATATAAATATATAATCTCAATAAATATGATTGTTCATAAATAAATGTGAGAGAGAGAGAGAATTTAATTTTTAAACTATGAAATTAGTAATTCTTAAGGTATGGACTAAAAATCAAGAAATGATTAACTTAGTTGTCTTTCAATTCTATAGAATTGGTTTATGGAATTACAATTCTAAATTTAAATGACATTTTAAACATAAAAATTGAAATTAAGAGGTTCAATTCTAATTTTAAGTTCTAATTTTATGCTCAATTCTAAGAACCATACAGACACGAATTCTTATTTTCATATTGCACATAGAAAATTAATTTCATAATGTATGTTTCTTTCAAAATTATGCAATATATGAAATTAATGGGATTATAAATTATAATGTTAGTTTAATTACTTTTTTTATCCTTTCTATTAGATAATCATAAAAACATTGTGATATTGATTATGTCATAACTAAGATGGTGTTGGGAAATACCTCATCCTATTCTATAAATGCTTGCATAAATACTTATAAATTGAAAAAAATATCATACAAGGCACTTATAATGATTAACATGGTTCAATTAATATGTTTACATCAACAGATGTAAATAGTCTACTATCAAAAATAATATTATAAGATAATGTTTGTGTGTACTCTTAATCTTTTATATCCCACAATCTCTCACTATTATCTGTACATCTCTACCATGCTTCTCAATCTCATACCCCCTTCTCATAACTCTACAAATTCCCTAACACAAGTATTTATATAGTTCACAATAATTTACATGGTAATCAACCACCCCATACTTTATTCTTATCAAGATAAGGGTTTTCTTATTTTCTTATTTAAAAAAAATCTCTCTCATATCTTACATATTAATTACAATACATGAATTTACTAACAAAATAGGAAACTATCAAATAAAATTTTAGAAATTTGGGTTAATCACAATAATCTTCATTTTGATCCAAATTCCATTATCACGAACAACCTTCAAAATATGTAGATCTTTAAATCATTATATTCTCCACCTTAAAAAAAAAACCCGCATCAATATACCACCTACAATGAACACAATTTCCAAGCAAATCTTCCAATCAAACCTTTGTGCTTCGTGCTTGCACCGGTGTTATATGGAACACACGCTTGACCTCTTGTGTCAAAGAAAACTTTTGATACACTTGCCTTCATCATAATGAAACTGTCGAAACATACCATTTGATCTTCATCAGGAAGATTTTCGACACAATGGGTCAAAGGGACATCATATCATTGTGCAGCTACTTATTGGGAAATACTTTATACGTACTTGCACATAAATACTAGTAAATAAGGAAAAACATCACATAATTCAAGTACAATATTTAATATGATTCAGCTTAATATGTCTATATTTACGAATGAAAAGAATCTACTATCAAGACAATATTGAAAAAGGAACTAATTCATAAGTTTTTTAATGGTGTGAAAGGAGGAAGAATGAAAAGAAGGTGACCCTTCCTTTTCCTTTATAGCACTAAAATTTCTGCCCTCAAATTCAAAGGTAAGAAGGGAGAAATGCTTTATTTTTATATTAAATAGAACAAAATAACTCAAATTCATCTCTCTTTCTCATTTAACATCCAAACAATAAGAAATAACTCTCCCTCCTTCTCCTTCCTTCTCTTCATTTTCCTCTCCATTCCTTCCACATCCTTTCCTTTCAGGGGCGGAGCCAGGATTTTAATCCAAGGGGAGCCGAGACTAAAAATTAGATATATATTTCTAAATATTTAAGTTTAAAAAATCTAATTATCATATAATATAAACATAAAAATAAATTCAATTTAATTCATAATCAGCATGCTTTAAATTAGAAACATTCATAGTAAACACAATTAAATATAAGTCAATCTTAAATACATACTTTCAATTTTTAAGTTGTGCTCGACGCTGTTTCATAGAATAGAAGTCATTTATTATCGCATATGTGGTAAAATTTTCAGCAATCTCCTTTTCAATGTAAACAACCATGTAATCTGTGAGAAAATCATCTTCCATCTTGTTCTGCAACTTTGTTTTAATAATTTTCATAGCTGAAAAGGCACGCTCAGTAGTTGCTGTTGATACAGGAAGAGTCAAAACAAGGCAAAGCAATCTATCAACCAAAGGATAAACATTTGATTTTTCAATTTCCACCAATCTTTGACACAAGTTAGCAATAGTAGACAAATTCTGAAATTTTGGATGTTTAAAGACATCAAGCTCATAATGTTGTAATTCGTATTCCAACTGAATCTTTTCTTGCTCAGAAAAATCTGAAGGATAAAACTTCTCAACAAGTTTACATATGTCACCAACATTAAATGATTCGTAGCCATCTTTAGGATCTAAAGTTGTACTCAATATGATAAGCTCTGTCGCTTGTTCACTAAATCTACTATTAAGTTCTTTCAATTGATAATCTACCACAGTTGTAAATATATCCACACGATAGTGATGTTCAACTGTCACATTATCCTTTCGACGACGAGACCGAATTATGTCAGAGAAAGAAGCACTCATATCAGGAAGTTGAATAACTTGACTTTTACAAAAGGAATTAACTCTCTCTAAAAGACTATCCCAACCACAATCTCTTAACCTCTGAATCATTGATTTTGTGCTAGATACTAAATGCATAGCATTTAAAATATCTTGAGATTTTTGTTGCAAAGCTTGACAAAGTTTATCAGTAATTCACATAATCTCTTTCATCATGTGCAAAATGAATATAAATTCAAATGACAACAATGACTTAAGAGCATAAGTAGCATCACCTCGTTGGGAGTATGTAGAGCCTTCAACAACTAAATCTTCAAGAACTGAAGTAGTTGCACTAAACATACATAAAAGGCTACATATTGAATTGAAATGAGAACTCCATCTCGTGTCTCTAGGTCTTTGCAATGTGCTAATTTGATTAATTCCCCTTCCTGTCCCAATCTCATCATTTGCAACTAATTGAACAATTTCATTTGCATAAGTAGCTTGTAGTTCATCACTGCGTTTAGAAGAAGAGCACACCACATTGACAATAAAAGTCAGATTTTGAAAGAATGCATGAACTTCAGTTACTTCTCTAGCTGCAGCAATAAGAGCCAATTATAATTGGTGAGCTAAGCAATGGACATAATACGCATAAGGACATTCTTGACGAATTAAAACTTGTAAACCATTCCACTCTCCTCTCATATTACTTGCTCCATCATATCCTTGACCTCGCACATTTTGAATGTTGAGATTATGATGAGACAATATTGAACATATCTCTTGCTTAATAGTTAT
The DNA here is from genome assembly GCA_029884595.1 of Ormosia semicastrata. Lineage (NCBI taxonomy): Eukaryota > Viridiplantae > Streptophyta > Magnoliopsida > Fabales > Fabaceae > Ormosia > Ormosia semicastrata. The sequence continues at coordinate 10,809,838 of JAQQTO010000043.1, forward strand.
TGTAGTGGTATCTATTGTTAGAATTTTTCTATAAATTCTAGTGGGCTGCAATCAATTGTGACCTTTTGTTTTGCTAGAAACGAGCTGATATTATGATCCATTCTATGATACTTAAGCCCACTAAAATGTGATTAATTACTAATGGGTTTTGGACACTTAATTTTGATGTGTGTGGGAGACAGTGTGGGCTGAACCACTAGGCCCATAATGGGAGGTGCCTAGGGTTAATAAATAGCGTGGCTAGGTCCCCTTTGCCGTCACGTCTTTAGATTGCTCTCTAGGTTTGTCCCATTGAAAACCTAGAATTTGGAATGAGTGATCAGGCAAAGGAAGACTTGACCTTTTGTTCCAAGGATACGTGCAACATACCTGCAACACAGAAGCAAATCCTGGTTCATCGAATCATGTCTTCAACAAGTAAGTTATTAAATCAGTGTTCTAATTTCATATAAAATGTGCCTTTCTTGGTATGTTTTTCCTACATTTGGTATCAGAGCAGGTTTTATATGTTTTAGGACCTGATTGTTAATTATGTATGAGTTTGTTTTTCAATTCATATTGCCGTATGGGTTTTTTCAATTCATGTATGAGTTTGTTTTTCAATTCATATTGCTGTATGGGTTTTTCAATTCATATTGCTGTATGGGTTTTTTCAATTCATGTATGGGTTTGTTTTTCAATTCATATTACTGTATGGGTTTTTCAATTCATGTATGGGTTTGTCTTTCAATTCCTATTGCCGTATGGGTTTTTCAATGCCTGTATATGGTTTTGAAAAATAAAATAAATAAATGTTAAACTGGCTTTGCTGGGATTCAAACATAAGTGCATAGGGAATTATGCAAATGCACGACCACTGCACCAGATTGTGCTATTATGGTTTTGTTGCTCTAAATGTATATATAAAGGCACGTTAACGTTTTGAATGTGCGTTTTCAGCTTTTCAAGATTGCTATTATTTATTTATTTATTTATTTTTTCTTCCTTTTTTTTTTCCTTTTTCTCCTTTCCTTTTCCATTCTTTGTAAATTTATTGTTAATATATATAAATATATATATTTTTTAAGTTGGATCGTGAAATTAACATGCTTTAATAATTCTTTAACAAACTGTTTGAGTACAAAACATGTTGGGAATGCTGATATATGATTCTGAGCAAGAGAAGATGATGATTCCTGTGCAAGAGTTTTTATGGATTGCTATGAGTCGTCACCACCAAAGTGGAGCCACTTGTATCAGTTCATGGAAGTCTCTTTGTAATTGAGGAATGCTTTTAACCATTGCATGCAGTTACCTGCCCAAAGGGGGTTATTGTGTGTAGTGATTGAAAGTTGATTTGAGATGGAGTTATTGGGGAATATGTTGGGCTAAAGGGACTTGTCTGCCCAAAGAAGACAACTTTCTAAACCCAGTGTATACTTATGGATTAACCCATCTAAGGTTTTGGCCCAGGTTATGACCTTGGTTTGTGCATTCTGCCCAAAGGAGAATATGCCATGATATTGGCCTCATTATGATAGCTTGTTTGCATTTTGAGCTATATCTTGCCTTGTAATATGTTCTAATGCATTCCTGTTTTGACTTAACAGTGAACTTTTCTGTGAACAATTGTTCTGCTTCTATTGAGTTCCTGAATGGATCAAATTATTTGAAATAGAGGCAAGATTTGGAATTCTCTTTAGGAATTGCTGATCTTGATTTAGCTTTGCGCGAAGACAAGCCTGTGATAAATGAGAATAGTACGCCTGAACAGAAGGAACTTTTGGCTAAGTGGGAGAGGTCTGACAGGTTGAGTCTGATTGCTATCAAGAGGACCGTCTCTGAACATCTTTTGAGTGGTCTTCCAGAGAAAGGGACAGCTAAGGGGTTCATCACCGCTCTAGGAGAGAGGTACCAAGTATCTGACAACGCTGAGTCTGGATGTCTAATGAAACAGTTAACGGACATGAGATATGACAACATTGGGGGCGTGAGGGAATTCATTATGAAGATGGTTCACATCCAAACCAAACTGAAAGCCCACCAAATTGACCTTAATGAAAAATTCATTGTTGAACATGCCCTAAACTGTCTACCTGCTGATTTCACACAAATTAAAACTGCCCACAATACCATTGGTGAGAAATGGACTGTGAATGACCTCATTACCAAATGTGTTGCTGAAGAAGAGAAACTCAAGAAAGAAAAGAGTGACATAGCCTTATTATCTATCCATGGCAAACCCACTTCTGGTAAGGGAAATTGGAAATATACAAAGAGTGCATCTAATGTTTCTCATAGATATCGAGGTTCAGGGAAACCAGGTAAGAGTCAGCATCACAATGTAGGAGGTCCTCAACCAGCTATCTTTAAGAAGAGCATTTGGTGTTTTTGGTGTAAGGAGAAGGGGCATAAGAAAACTGATTGCAGTAAGTTCAAGGCTTGGTTAGAGAACAAACATAAATCAGGAGGTAATAACTTAGCTTTTGTCTGTCTTGAGTCTAATCTAGTTAATGTTTCCATGAATTCTTGGTGGCTTGATAGTGGTTCCACAACCCACATTGCTGTGTCTTTACAGGGGTTCAGAAATCTGAGGGAGCCCAGTCCGAGGGAAAACAAGCTAAGGGTAGGAAATGATCTTGAAGTCTTTGTAGAGAAAGTGGGAGATCTCAGCCTAGTTTTAGATTCAAGTTTTGAATTGATTTTGAAGGATATTTTTTATGTACCCTCTTTTAGGAGAAATTTGATTTCCGTTTCTTGTTTAGACAGACTTGGTTTCAATTTTACTTTTGGTGATAGGAAAATAAATATGATGTTGAACTCCCAAATTGTTGGTTATGGATCTTTAGTGGATGGTTTATATAAATTATCTTTGGCTTCTGATAGTTTTTCTTCATTTTTAGTTGTTGAGAATTCAGTTGTTAAAAGGTCTAAAGTTGAGGAAAAATCTTTTATGTTGTGGCACAAACGCTTAGGTCACATTTCTAAAGAAATGGTTGAGAGGTTGATAAAGACAAATATTCTACCTTCCTTATTTTTTGATGATTTGGATCTTTGTGTGGATTGCATTAGGGGAAAGTTTACTAAGACCAAAAAGGTAGGTGCAACTAGAAGTTCAAATCTCTTAGAAATTATTCATACAGACATTAGTGGGCCCCTGTCTTCTACATTTTGTGGTAACAGGTTTTTCATTACATTCATTGATGATTTTTCCCGATATGGCTATCTTTATTTGATTAAAGAAAAATCTGAAGCTCTTAAGAAATTTAAAATTTTTAAAACTGAAGTGGAAAAGCAATTGGGAAAAATTATCAAGATTGTAAGATCTGACCGTGGTGGAGAGTATTATGGTAAATATGGTGTCGCAGGGCAACATATGGGACCATTTGCTTTATACTTACAGGATTGTGGAATAGTTCCACAATACACCATGCCTGGGAGTCCTGAACAAAATGGTGTAGCCGAAAGGCGTAACAAGACACTTAAAGATATGATGAGAAGCATGATGAGTAGATGTAACTTGCCAGAATATCTGTGGGGTGAAGCCTTGAAAACAGCCCTTTATATTCTTAACAGAGTTCCCAGTAGATCCGTTTCCAAAACTCCTTTTGAACTCTGGACAGGAAGAAAACCTAGCCTGAACCATCTTCGAGTCTGGGGTTGCCCAGCTGAGGTCAAAATTTATAATCCCTTGCAGAAAAAGACAGATCCCAAGACGAGTCGTTGTTTTTTCATTGGATATCCGGATCGCGCTAAAGGATACAGGTTCTTCTATCCTGGTAAGGGGAGTAGAATTGTAGAGTCTATGAATGCTAAATTTCTGGAGCTTGATGTAGCAGATCCTATTGTTCGACCTGATGTGACTGATGTTCTTTCACCTGAGACCGTTTCTTTGCCATTACCTGTTCTTGTTGATAATATTCTGACGATTGAGACTAGGGTCCCAATTGTTCCAGTGGAGACCGAGGTTCAGACTGGGGATATAGCTGGCTCTCAGAATGATGATATACTTGATCCTCCTGCTGTGGTTGAGCTTCCACAACCCATTGAGCCAGTTACGATTCCCTTGAGGAGGTCAACTAGACAGAGGCGACCAGCTATAGGTGATGAGTTTATGGTCTATCTCAGTGAGGATGCATATGACATTGGAGATATTGTTGATCCGAAGAGCTATCAGGAAGCTGTATCTTGTTCACAATCAGAAATGTGGAAACGTGCGATGAATGAAGAGATGCAGTCTATGTCAGTCAATGATGTATGGGAACTTGTTAAGTTACCTGAGAATTGTAAGGCAATTGGTTGTAAATGGGTTTTCAAAACAAAGAAAGATTCAAAGGGTAACGTTGAGAGATTTAAGGCCAGACTAGTGGCAAAGGGTTTCACTCAGAAGGAGGGCATTGACTTTACTGAGACTTTTTCACCTGTATCGACAAAGGATTCCTTTAGGATCATAATGGCTCTTGTAGCTCATTTTGATTTGGAGTTGCACCAAATGGATGTGAAGACTGCTTTTCTGAATGGTGATTTGAGTGAGACAATATACATGCGCAAAGAACTCGAGGGTTTGCATATTGGTGGTAATAAGGACACTGCATCGTAAATTGAAGAGGTCAATTTATGGTTTGAAACAAGCTTCCAAGCAGTGGTACTTGAAATTTGATAAAGTGGTGACTTCTATGGGGTTTGAGGAGAATAAGGTTGATCAGTGTATATATCTTAAGGTCAGTGGGAGCAAATTTATCTTTCTTGTGCTATACGTGGATGATATATTGCTGGCTTCTGATGACCTCGGCATGCTGCGTGAGACAAAACAGATGTTGACTAGATCTTTTGACATGAAATACCTTGGTGAGGCTTCTTTTGTGCTGGGGATCGAGATTCGCAGAGATAGATCACATCATACACTCGGGTTATCCCAAAAGGCCTACATCGATAGAATCTTAGAGAGATTCAATATGCAGAACTGTAAGCCTGGAGACGTTCCGGTCGTCAAAGGTGACAGATTCAACAAGGATCAATGTCCTAAGAATGAGATTGAACAAGTAGAAATGAATAATAGACCTTTTGGTAGTGCTTTGGGTAGTCTCATGTATGCTCAGGTATGCACTAGGCCTGACATCGCTTTCATAGTTGGCGTTCTTGGTAGATACCAGTCAAACCCTGGGAATGATCATTGGATAGCTACTAAGAAGGTAATGAGGTATTTGCAGAGGACCAAAGAGTATATGCTTGTATATAGGAGAGTTGACAACTTGGAGATCGTGGGGTACACAGATTCAGATCTTGGTGGGTGCCCTGATGATAGGAAATCGACTTCTGGATACATCTTTATGATGGCTGGGGGTGCGATATCCTGGAAGAGTAAGAAACAAACTTTTGTTGCCTCTTCTACTATGCAAGCAGAGTTCATTGCTTGTTTTGCTGCTGCTACTCATGCCATTTGGTTGAGGAATCTTGTGACGGGACTTCGCATTGTGGATTCCATTGCTAGGCCACTTAGGATTTTCTGTGACAACAGTGCTGCAGTGTTCTATACAAAGAACAATAAGAATTCTAGTGGTTCTAAGCACTTGGAGCTGAAGTACCTGACTGTTAGAGATCTTGTGAAAGAAGGTTCTATAGTGGTAGAACACATTGACACAGATTCCATGTTGGCTGATCCCTTAACCAAGGGACTCATGCCCATTGTTTTCAAAAGACATGTTGAAAACATGGGCATTGTGAGTTCTTTTCATGTGTTTGGTTAGTGGGAGCTTTAGTTTTATGTTATTTCCTCTTTTATGTTGTTAGATTCTTATTTTGAATTTTAGGAAATAATGTATTGATGATATTTTACATTTGATTTGATGAAATAAATGATGAGATGAATTTTATTACAATTTTTTTTATGTGTATATCAAATGTGAAATTGTTAGAGCTCGGTGTCGTTAGGACTATTGTGCCGGTAGTTGATACCAATTTGGAGCTGAGGCATGATGGTTTAGTGATAAACCATGTAATTTCTCTGGCTTCTATGCATTTGAGAGAAATTAAGGACTGACAAAGAAAATGACGGTATGACTATTTAATCACGTTGGCACGTCATTTTCTTGCCACACTCCACATTCATGACTAGTCGACAGAATCAGTGATATTTGTAACCATGGAAGGTGTTGCATCAATAAGGGATGCAATTACCGCCATGATTTGGTGTTACATGGCTTTTGTTGGATGGAGTTTTAATTAGGTGTTGTATCTTGGGATCATATGTGTTGTGGCCACAATATGCTATTAGCTCGAGAGTCGTTTTTAAAATATTTTTTTCAAAATTGAAAATACACAATTGATTTTGCCCAAGTGAGAGAATGTTAGAATTTTTCTATAAATTCTAGTGGGCTGCAATCAATTGTGACATTTTGTTTTGCTAAAAATGAGCTGATATTATGATCCATTCTATGATACTTAAGCCCACTAAAATGTGATTAATTACTAATGGGTTTTGGACACTTAATTTTGATGTGTGTGGGAGACAGTGTGGGCCGAACCACTAGGCCCATAATGGGAGATGCCTAGGGTTAATAAATAGCGTGGCTAGGTCCCCTTTGCCGTCACGTCTTTAGATTGCTCTCTAGGTTTGTCCCATTGAAAACCTAGAATTTGGAATGAGTGATCAGGCAAAGGAAGACTTGACCTTTTGTTCCAAGGATACGTGCAACATACCTGCAACACAGAAGCAAATCCTGGTTCATCGAATCATGTCTTCAACAAGTAAGTTATTAAATCAGTGTTCTAATTTCATATAAAATGTGCCTTTCTTGGTATGTTTTTCCTACATCTATAACATGTGCTACATCCGAAAAATGCTCTTTTACAAGTCCATGCTTATCAACAAATCTAACAACAAGTGTCATTTGTTCTCTTTTAGATTCATCTCGAGATTCATCAACAATCAAACAAAATTTCGCATCAACAATCTCATTGCAAATTTTATCTTGCACATTTCTAGCAAAGATATATAAAATTTCCTTTTGAATAGTAGGAGATGTGTACTTTGCATTTTGAGGGGCATTCTTCAAAACAACTTCATTCACTTTTTCATCATAAGAAGCCAAGAGCTTAATCATCTCAAGAAAATTACCATGATTTTTGGAGTTCAAACTTTCATCATGGCCTCTAAAAGCACAAGCTTGAAAAGTTAACCATTTAACAACATCTATAAAGGCTTTAAGACGCAATCTGTTACTCAAAATTTATTGTGAAGTCTGTTTATGTAGTACTCTTTCAATGTGACATGACTGATTCTTCAAATCTTCATAACATCTAATAGCAATATTGTGAACTGAATTGGGACTTTTTCCTACATGAGATAAAAATGCACATTCTTTTCCATTGTTCACTTTTCTCCAATTTCTAAATCCTTTTGAAGTGAATGGACTTGCTTTTTTAGAAAATAAATAGCATGGAAGACAAAAGACTACATCTTCTTCAAGTGAGTATTCTAACCAAGAAAAAGCTTTAAACCAATGAGCTTGAAATCGACGAGGATGATCTTCTGGACCAGAAAGTGGATACACATTCATAATAAATTGATATGGTCCAAACTTAATATAAGCCCTACGAATTTCATCTTGTTGATTAATAGGATATTCTCAAATTTGTGGACGCTTTCCAGGATCACATATCAAAGTGCCAATATTAATTTTTTCTTGTTCAGTTCTCATAATTTTGGCAAAAGGTGGCTCCAAAGTAGACACTATTGTAGCTTGCTCAACAACATTTTCAACATTCATCTCTGAATATATATTTGACTCACTAGATTGTGCATTATCATTATTCCTCTCCTTTCTCTTAAAAAATGAATCAATTATTTTCTTCTTAAACATCTTTCAACATAAAAAACATGTATATATATTAAAAAAAAGTGAGTTACAATCTATTTACAATTTGATGTATTTTAAATACTCTAAACTAATTACAATATAAATATTAATTAACAAACTGAACAAAGAAAATTAAATAATGTATGTGATATAAAACCTTTTTATTTTTTTAATTTTATAAATCTATAAAAACAAACAAGAGAAAAAAAAAGCATTAAGAGAATAAATTAATAAAAGATTTACAGTAAAAAAATATAAAATAATCCAACAATATTATGCAATGTAAACTAACCTTGTAGTGCTGGATTTGAAGCCTTGTGTTGTGCTTGTGCGTGACTGCGTCTGCGTGTGATCTTGTAGTTCGGAACATGTTCGTCTCTGTTAAAATGGTAGAATGAAAAAAAAAAAAACAAATTGAAAGTGATAAGAGGGAGAATGACTGAAAAGAGCAAAAGGTGAAAAGGAGAGAGTTGAAAAACTTATTGGAGAAGTCTCATCTGTCTCTCTCTTGACTCTCCATGTTTTAACTTTTAACTTTTTTATTTTTAATATTATTTTATTCTTGTACCAGAAACTTCTTGATATTTCTTGATTCTACAAAATCTCTCTCCATCTTACTCAATATGTTTTTAACTTCTAATTTCTTTATACTTTTTTGACTTTTAACATTTTTTATTTTTAATATTATTTTATTTTTATTTGTGTAACTTTTTGTCCTGTTGCCTTTATTACTTATTTTATAATATATAAAATTGAGATATAACATTATATTTTTTATAGGGGCCGTACAAAAAAATCATATATAAATAAAAGTAATATTACAAACTCGAGGAAACCGTGGCTCATACACGTGCCCCCTCCTTTCGCCTCTATTTTCTTTGAAACATAGCATTATGTTTTAAGGAAAATATTTATCTAAAGTAAGTAAATAAAAGTGTAACCACTCTTAATTTGATAAATTACATAAAAATCTCAATCCATTAAATAATGTAAGGATGAATATATCCTTATTTACTTACATAAAAGACAAACTCATATTATAGGAAACTTATCCTATGTTTCACTCTGATTTATTTGTAAGCCGCAGTTTTTGCTTCACTGCTAGTGCTATTTGTTCCCTTGGTTTGTCAATCTCCTGTTTCATTCTTTCTATGGGTCACTCGCAATTGATTGCTTGTAAGGATTTTGTTGAGTTAACCCACAGCATAATGCATATTGTGAAAAAAGAAGAGGGGGTGGGGTTAGAAAACAAACGATAAACCTCAAACTCAATAGGAGTATAGGACAATAAAGAAAGCGACAAGCATGAACAATGTTATTTAATTACCGAATAAATTATGTTGTGGCGACCAATTCGAGTAAAAACTGTTCTCGAAATTCCATAACTATAGGAAAAACGATGCCTCGGATATCTAATTGATCTATGCTTGCTCCATTTCAACAAGACAACTAAAATCATGCTACATAGCACATAATCAACTTGTCCTAGCTTGTCTTTTTGTATCCTACGCGATACATAGCAAATATCGCCTACGAGGAAATTAACATATCATATACCATCATCATTCTATAAATAGTGACATCATCTGGCAGAACGTTCTTTCAGAGCGTTGTTGAAAATCTTTAGAAAGGAGAAAGAGAGGCAAGGTTGCAGAGATTTGAGAGATGTCCCCACTTTTTTGTTGTGGCTTAAAGGGCGAGTTTGATGATGAAATTCCACTAATTGGTACTCTTGATCTCTCCTCAATGGGTATTTATGCCTATCCTCATCTCCCTATGTTGGACAGCAGTGCTTCTACTTGGATCCATCCCTTTTCCGATGAAACCAGCAGCGATCACAAGAGGTTGAAGAGAACCGTAAGCAATCTCAATGGAGGCAGCAATTGCTGTAGCAATCTCAGCAGTAACAGCAGTGTGAATAGCTTGCCAAGGCGCCATTTCAGGGATCACATATGGACTTACACACAGAGATATCTTGCTGCTGAAGCTGTTGAAGAGGCAGCAGAAGACATGATCAATTCTGAGGGTGGTGGAGCTGAAGAAGATGGTTGTGCTGATGGAATGAGGCTTGTTCAACTTCTAATTGCTTGTGCTGAAGCTGTGGCTTGTCGTGACAAAGCACATGCTTCCATATTATTATCTGAACTTAAGGCCAATGCTTTGGTGTTTGGTTCCTCATTCCAGCGAGTTGCCTCTTGTTTTGTGCAAGGCCTAGCTGACAGACTCACTCTGATTCAACCAGTTGGGCCTGTGGAGGTGATGCAACCCATGATGAACATTATGGATGCTGCCTCGGAGAAAATGGAAGAAGCATTCAGGTTGGTTTATGAAATCTGCCCACACATTCAGTTTGGACACTTTGTGGCTAATACCACAATATTGGAAGCCTTTGAGGGTGAGAGTTTTGTTCATGTGGTTGACTTAGGCATGAGCCTTGGTCTCCCTCATGGCCACCAGTGGCGGGGACTGATCCAAAGCCTTGCTAACCATGCCGGCCAACGTGTTCGCCGCCTTCGAATTACCGGTGTTGGCCTTTGCATTGGAAGACTCCAGATCATTGGTGATGAACTCCAAGTTTACGCAAGTAATTTAGGCATTAATTTGGAATTCTCAGTGGTGCAGAAGAACTTGGAAAATTTGCAACCTGATGACATCAAAGTGTATGAGGAAGAGGTTCTTGTGGTGAATAGCATCCTTCAGCTGCATTGTGTGGTTAAAGAAAGTCGTGGAGCTTTGAATTCAGTCCTGCAGATGATTCATAGACTTTCACCAAAAGTCTTGGTCATGGTTGAGCAGGACTCAAGCCACAATGGACCCTTTTTTCTTGGGAGGTTTATGGAATCACTGCACTATTACTCTGCTATTTTTGACTCCCTGGATGCTATGTTGCCCAAGTATGATACTAAGAGGGCTAAGATGGAGCAGTTTTACTTTGCTGAAGAGATAAAGAACATTGTGAGCTGTGAGGGACCATTGAGGATGGAGAGGCACGAGAGAGTGGACCAGTGGCGCAGGAGAATGAGCAGGGCTGGGTTTCAGGCTACACCTATCAAGATGGTGGCTCAGGCTAAGCAGTGGCTTCTCAAGAACAAGGTTTGTGATGGATATACAGTTGTGGAAGAGAAGGGGTGCTTGGTGCTTGGATGGAAATCAAAGCCAATTGTTGCAGCTTCTTACTGGAAATGCTGAATGAATGGAGTCTCTTCTGCCCTGCAGTTTGCTGTTTGGAATCAATACCAATAAATTAAAAAAATTTCATGGGAAGCTGTTGTGTGCTTAAATAATCTGTTTTAATCTGCAATACATAATGTGAATTAGGAAATACCCCAATCAGTGATTTGAATGCACTGAAAATTTGGGTTGAGAATAAATCATTTCAGTAATCCTATCTATGTTTGGCTGTTCAAGATCGAACAGATGAAATAAAGAGGAATAGTTCTTGTTTGGTGTGCGTATGGGCTGGAACTTTCACATGTACATTCCAATATTTCTTTGATTCTATTTTCAACAAACTAATTATACCCTGCAAATTTTTTTCTTGTACATGCTGGATAAGATTGGATTTACCACTGTATATTCAACAATGCCAAGTGACTCCTTTCCTTCCCCACTCTCTCAGGATTCATATGTATCTAAAAACCGACTCTACTGACATGCAAAGGCGTCATTTCTGAAATGAGAAATGATTTATCTTTTTATTTAATCCTCTTAATTATTAAATAAAAAAATTATTAAATATTTTTTATATTTTAAGATATTAAATACATTTATTTTTTTATTTAATATTTTTTTCATTTAGTGTGAGGAGAATTATTAAGAGGAATTTGTAGGATGATATAAAATTCCTCTTCTGAAATTTGTGCAAGAAAATTTTGTTTATGTTGTCTTCTCTGTTCCTTTGTAATTACTTTTGTGGATTGTGTACTCAAAACAATGCTTCTGTTTTTAGATTAAATAACGAGAAATGGGGCTCTGTCAACTCCATATCAACTGAATTATCCTTGAAAATAACATTTACTTCCTGATTTTAACACAAGAAGTTATCAATTACTCAATAATAAAAATAATATTCGGTAAATTTTTTGTTAAGAAATGCTTTGAAGTCAAAGTAAATGATAATCAAAGTATTTTTTTTTTTTCTGGCCAATCTTTTGAAAAACAAAAAATCATAATCAAACTAGGTTAGGATAGCTAAAATGGCGAGGGAGGAATTTGGTTAAGATAAAAGTCATACATCCCAAAACAAGAAAAAACTAAGTTACCTATTCAGTTTTGTAGTCTTCAACCAAACTTCACTTGGAAATTAGTAACTTTGTTAGTATTGATTAAAGCCCGTCATACAGATCTATTGTCAGTACCAGGGTTTTGTCATCTGTTCGGCATATCTGCTGGTAAAGAAACAAAAAAATTGGTTAGAGTATACTCCAAAAAAATAAAAAGAAGTAAAAATAAAAATATTATTTTACTATACCCAAACAAAATAGAATTAAAATGATATGCACTATACATTTATATCCATTAATATTTTGACTTTTACTTTTATTTTAAATACTAAGAGAGAGAAATGTAATAATAAATACTGATTTGTTAAAATATTATTAGTTATCAGTGTAAAACTTTTTTACATTGACAGAATGTATACTAATTAAATTTAAAAAAATTCTTAATAAATTAAATAGGCAGGTAAATATTTTAAATGTGAACTAGACAAGTATTTTTTTATGTGAAAAAGTAGAGAGGTAATTTGGGTCTGTATTTTTTTTTGTCTCAAAAGCTTCAACTATATTATCTAATTAAATGTTTGTTAAAATAAACTAATAAAATCGATAAAAGTATGATTTAAGTGGTAAGCAAACTAGAATCTCCTGAAAAGACTAGGGGTTCAAATCTTACAATAAAAAAAATCAACTAATAAAAACTACAAGGTAAACAAAGAATATAAAATTACAATAAAATAGTATAATATTTCTAAATAACCACAACCCAGTTTCTCTTTTCTACTTTCTGATTTTTTTTTCCACTTTTAGTTATTACCTTTTCTTTTAATTGCACAACAATTTGTGTGTGCTATTTTCTTTTTTCCTGGTTGGGATGTTTGTGACTTTTTAGAGTGAAGCACATACTAAATATGAATTTAAAATAATTGTAAAAAATGGAGGCATCATGATAGAGTGAAAGAAACAAAATGGAGAAAAATAAATCAGTTATATGTCATTTAAGTTGCTCCAATTTGGGTTGGGCATTTCGCGTCATCATTTCTAATTTCTTCTTCATCTTTCACACTTTCTTTGTTCGTGCATTCATGGTGCATGGTTTGGATTTTTTTCCCCCTCCATATATAAACTACCTGATTTTTTAGTTTATACCGGATTTTGATGCGCCCCCCCAAAAAAAACCTGTCTGAGCATTCAACCGAAAGTCAGGGCACCAAATTTTCAGTGCAATCGACTTGGTCGGTCTGAATTTTACCACTATGCGTACAAGTATTATTGCAATCACTCTCTCTAATGCCATAACTATTGGCCCAATTGAAATTGTTGCTACGACTACTCTTATGACTATCACTGTCGTCACTGATCCTATCACCATGTGGCCATATTTATCATCCACCACTCTTATCACTTAACTGTATTATTGGAGAAATATTTAAATAGACATTTTTTATACAATTCTGTAAATTAAACTAATCAACATCTAAATAATTATATGAATTTTTGTGTCATATAATTATTTTACATTAAAAATTTAATCGATTTAGTTCACACAACTTATATAAATTTTATCTACATAAATATTTCTTGTGTTGTAGCTGTTGGCACTTAATAAGGAAAATTTCGTCATTAAGCTATTTATTCTCATTTTATGAGTGTCTAATGTGTCATGCGACGTATCAAGATAAAATGGAATGACTGTTCTATTCTATGATTCTATCATCACGTTACGTATCATATTAAATATACTAATGGAATGATTATTTCATTACTTTTCTACCCTTTCCCATTCTTACTAAAATAATTATAGCGAAACAAACATGACTTCCTCACCAAAATTCTCTGGAGTCTGTCAATGCTAACGCAGCATGCATGGTTGTCAAAGTCCCTGCCAAAAATTAGTGACCAACTAAACGTGTGGGCGAATCTAAAAAGTTTATCTAATCAATGTTCATCATGGGTGCAATGCATCTACTCACCCAACTGTTCAAGCCAGAGCAAACCCGGAGTCAGCTAGGCTCTGGGCATAACAGGAAGCAATCGCTGAAAAGAGGAGCCAAATACCAAAGCAGTGGCTCTAAGTTCAGACAGTAAAATTAAATTAAACATATCTGATGTGATTTGTGACGTGCACGGCGCACCACAGCTTCAGCACAAGCAATTAGTAGTTGAACAAGCCCCATTCTATCACCACATCCATTTTCTTCACCTCAATATATCTCAGATTTGACCATATCTTCTGCTGCCTCTTAAGCAGCAAGATATGTTCAAGTAAAAGTCCAGAGTGAGCTCTGAAATGGAGCCTTGCGCCATGCCATTCACAATAATATTGCTGCTGCTGAGGCATGGCATGCAGCTATAGCAATCGCTACTTCCCATTGCTTGATTGGTTGCTATAATTGAATGCCAAGGTAAAACACTCAACAAGGATGCTTATGGTTCTCTTCAATTCAAGCACTGCTCTCCAAAATGGGGAGATGAGGATAGGCATAGATACCCATTGAGGAGAGATCAAGAGTACCAATTAGTGGAATTTCATCATCAAACTAGCCCTTTAAGGCACTACAATAAAGTGGGCACTTCTCTTAAATCTCTGTAACCTTGCTTCTCTTTCTCCTTTCTAAAGATTTTCAACAACGCTCTGAAAGAACGTTCTGCCTGATGATGTCCCTATTTATAGAATGATGGTATATGATGTGTTAATTTCCTCGTAGGCGATATTTGCTATGTTTTGCGTAGGATACAAAAAGACAAGCTAGGACAAGTTGATTATGTGCTATGTAGCACGCATGATAGTAGTTGTCTTGTTGAAATGGAGCAAGCATAGATCATTCAGATATCCGAGGCGTCGTTTTTCCTATAGTTTTGGAATTTCGTGAACTGTTTTTACTCTAATTGGTCGCCACAACATAATTTTCTATCTACACATATTTACATATACATTATCATATATTTACATAATTATTGTCATTTAATTATAATTAAAATTATTTTATTTTTTATATATTTGCACTAATCTACTCTATATCTTTAATATAAGAGATATATTCCAAAGTGATATATACAAAACATTATTCATTTAGATATGTGCATGGGGTGGATCATGGATAGGGAATCGCTGCTCTTGCCACATCAGTTGATTTCTCGGTCCCTGCCAAGGTCATATTGGGTGTTAGGGAATGATTATTTTTGGGGAATAAAAACATTTTTTTTTAAAAGCTGTAAATTTTGAGTAAATCGTGAGATGTTTGGGATCATAAGTAGGTAAAAGTTTATTATAATCGTAGATTAGTTTCCTACACTAAAAATGGCTTATTTTGAAAAGCTTATTTTTAGCTTTATGATTATAGTCTTTTTTATTATAATTATTTTGATTATTTTTTACTAGCATGCAACATTGATTTATTATATAAAAATTATTTTTTATACAATCCAAACAAAACATATCATTTTAAAATTATTTTTTAGTTAATATATCTAAATTTAAAAATAATTTTATCACAATTAATTATACAATTAATCAATTATTAAATATATTTTTTACTGCTAATCTAAACATACTCTTACTCCCTCATAAGCATGTATTTATAGATATCTATGAGTCTCAAATGAAATTAACAAAATACAAAAAAAGGTTCTTAGTGTCTTCCGAATTGCTTGATTGAAGAATAACTCAACTGAAGTTCTATGCTTCTATTTTAACTTACTAATCATAAAAAAAGGGGGAAACTAATATCACAAACCACAAACAAAAACATATAATTTCAGAATTACACAACTTTTTCCAATAATCAACAAACTAAAATTTAAAAAATCCCCTATATTTATCCATGTAGCAAAGAAATATATTTGTAAATACTTACTTAAACATGGATTTTTGCTATCCCTCATTGTAGTTATTTTGGTGTGCTTTTGTTGCCTTTTAGTTGCGCTATTCTTCAAAATAAATTTTGTTTTGGGGCTGTTTAAGCTTTTTAAAGCTGCAACTATTATTTTTGTAAAGCCTTTTAAATTACACATTTTTTTTTGGGTACAAGACACATACTTTTTTATGCTGCTCTTTCATAAATCTATTTTAGTTAGAGTCACATGGTAACTTTAAAAGTTTATCAATATATGTTAATGAGGGTATTTATAGGCCAAATCGAATGAAATTTTATTTAGATAAGTCTGAAGAAAATGAGTGTAATTCACCAAAACAATTTTCAGTAAAAGCCTTAAAGGTTAGAATTTGATAATTTTATGCGCTGCTTCATGGGTTCGTTATTTGGTTACAACCCCATGGGAGTACTCTAATTGCAGTGTTAGAATATTTAAAATATATCATAATATTAAATTAGATTTGATTTTGTATTATTTTAATAATTTATTTTAGCATATAATTAAATATATTATTTTGATTATATTTAATTATATTTATTTTTTATATAAATTTTTTCTCTTATAAATAAAAATTTTTTTTGTACACATTGATTAATTAATTAATTCAGATATTCGAGAGAATATATAGAAACATTCTCTAAATTTTCTCTATTTTTAACATTATATCATATCCATGATATCTACATTGAGAAGAATTTCTCTTTTTTTGCTATGTAGAATTCGTTAAAATCGTTACTAATCACTATCAAATCTAGATTTAGTTTTGTTATTTTCCTCATCTTTGTCCACTCTTGTCTAATCCTTTCGCTCACCGTCACTGTTTTTCCGTCATTCCATTCCAGATTCAGTGGCCACAACTACTGTCCAAAATTCCAGACTTTGCATGTTTTGATGTCAGTCTCCATTTCAAATTTCGTCTTAGATTTCAAACTCCGTTTTAGATTCCGTTCTAAATTCTAGATTTCATTATGATATCAGACTCCGTTTTAGACTTCATCCTAGATTTCATAATTCGTTCTGATGTCAAACTCCATTTTAGATTCCACATTACAGACTCCATTCTGATGACAGACTTTATTTCAGACTCTGTTCCCATGGTAGATTTTTTCATATGTAGATGGTTCCATCCCAAATATAATTTGGATCTGTTGACTTCTCCAATATCTCGACGTTGTGTTTTTAGATTATTTTTAATTTATTTTATTTTCGTGTGTCTAATTGCAATAAGATAAAGTTTAGTACCTTTAGCTTGAGGAGAAATGTTAGAATATCTATAACATATCTCAAAATTAAATTAGACTTGATTTTGTATTAATTATCTTAGATATTTGGTTTGCATATAATTAGAAATTCTATTATGAAATATTTGATTATATTTCTTTCTTTATATAGATACTCTCTCCTATAAATAAGGAATTCTTTTATACACACTAATTAATTCATTCATTCAGATATATAGAAAATATATAAAAACATTTTCTAAATCTTTTCTTGTGTTTATATTTCTTTATTTTTAACATACAGAATGCAAAGTATCACATCAAGACAAGAGTAATGATCTATATTTGTAATAAATCCAGGTAAAAAAATGATATTTGTAATAAATTTAACAATATAGACTTACCACTGAGCTATAGGAGCAAATTTATCTATAAAGATCCCTAACAAGTTTTAAGATACACTCATTTAGATTATTCAAAAGAGTTACAATCAAAGTATTATTCAATAACTTACATAAAGTCTATGAAAGATTTGTAAAAAAAAAATTGTATAAGTATCATTTATGTTAATAACATTTATATTTAATCATTATGTAAGTTTTATCTAATTGCAGATCATTATTTATTTAGCTGGCTGCTTATTCCCCACCCTTGCACCATTTTTTTTCTACTCCATGGAAAACACAGCGAATTATATCGAAAAAAAGAGAATGATGCGGACAAAACAAGCACATCATACGCATAAAAGGCATATTATCAAATAAAAATGAAAATCAACTATATCCATTTCATGTCTCTTTTTATATTTCTTTACTTAAATTTTATTAAGTGTAAAATAAATTAAAAAAAAAAATATATAATATGTAATTAAATTTAAAATACTTAATAAAATTTAAGTAAAAAAATAAAAAATAAAAAATTAAGACATATGATTCTCGTCTTATCAAATAGATGGTGGCTTTGGAAATAGTGCTTAGAAAGTGGAAAAATTGCCTTCCTTAACAAAAAAAAAGAAGTTAAAATTAATAATTATTTTAATTACTCCATAAACAAACATATCGTTATAAAACAAGATGTAAAAGGGCATCTTTGGTCCAACCAGCAATGAGGACAAACTCCTTTTCAATGTTGAAATAGTGAGGAATAGGACTCTGTTATCTTAACCTTTGCATCTTGAAAATGATAATTAAACCATGTTACTCATGTTAAAAACAAAGAAACAGAGATATGAGGAATGTTTTTATATTTTTTTTTAATAATTAGTATGCATAAGAGAATTTCTTATTTTTATAAGAGAAAATTTATATATAAAAAAATACAATCAAATATAATTAAAATAATATCTTTAATTATGTATAAATCAAATTCTTAAAATAATACAAAAATAAGCTTAATTTAATTGTAAGATATGTCCTACCCCCAAGCTAAAGTTAAACAATTTGACAAACTAAAAGAAAATAAACTAAAAATAAAACTTTGAGATCTTAAAGAAGCACAACGGAAGGGTCGTCGTTGTAAGAGCGCACAATTGAGGGAGCGTCGTTGCAAAGGCGCGCAGCGGGAGAGACTTCATTGCAAGGGTGAGAGAAAAAGACCAAATTACATTTAGAATGAAACTAAACTGCATTTGGAAAGGAGCCAATCTTCCAGCCTGCTTTAAGGCTTGATCAGGCAGAACTGATCAGAGATGTTGAATCACGATGAACTAATCAGAGATGTTGGATCAAGTGGAATTAATTAGGAGTGCAGCGAAGGAACACAGTGGGGATGAAGCCAACTACGAATAAAAGAAAGAAAATAACAACGAAGAGATAAAAAGGATGTCAGAAAGAAAACACGACATGAGAGGTGACTAATCAAAGTTTTAAATTTTCGGGAATTAGGCAACAAAATAATGATGGGACAAATCATGAAAATAATACTGCTCTAATATTATATTAGAAATAGAGAGGACACAAGAAAAATCTAGAGAAAATTTTTGTATATTATTGAATAGTTATTGTGTATAAGAGAGTTTCATATTTATATAAGAAGAAAGTATATACAAAGAAGAAAATACAATTAAATATAATTAAAATAAAATTTTTAATTATGTACAAATTAAATTCTTAAAATAATATAAAAATCAAACTTAATTTAATCTTAAAATATGTTCTAAATTTTCTAAGAATTCAAATTTAAACTCTTCAATGAAACTATTTTACTAAACCATTCTCATTTTCTCTTGTCTGGTGCATACATGCAAGTAAAATTCCTTAGTCAAAACTAATTTTTTTAAGGGAGGAAAATAATGCTGGCCAAATAAATACAATAATGGAAACAAAAGGGAAAAGAAAAAAGAGAAAACTCCAATTTATCCCATTCATGTGCACTTTAATCTAAAACTTAAAAAAAAAAATGTAAATCCATCTCTAAAATTTTAAAAGTGTACAACGTGGTCTTTCCATCTAACTTCTGTCCTTAATTTAATAAAGAAGACATACTTTACTTATGTGATCGTCTTCCTTATTATGAAACACCCAGGAACCAGAATCTACCCTCCAACCAAGGAAACCCGAACTAACCCATGCACCATTAAGTTATCTGAATTTGAATCAATTATCAACACCAAGGAAACCCAACACACATGGAAACAGTCATGGACTAATGATATTAGTCTCCCACTATTTTTACTGTCCATCCTTGTTCTCTTTAACTCTTTATATTTATTTTCTCTCTTATCTGAAAATTTTCTTTCTCTCTAAAAATCCCATCTTTATGGCTAAAATTGAAGAAGTGCACCTTTGATTCATTTCACTTTCAATACACCAAAATTCCAAACTTAGTCAAATCTCATTCCTTTTTGGTTTTGTTTTGTGTTCACTATGATTTTTTTCTTTCTTTCTAGGAATGTTTCTTCTTCCTACTACATGAACTCTATTTGTGCTAAATTAAAAGTTCTTGATGTTTTTAGAATTACCTGCTTTTTCTTTTGCAAATTTTGTAATTAGGTTTTCTTTATTACCTTTGAAATTTGCTTCCTTTGTGTTAAATTTTCATTACTTTATGCATTTTCAAGCATTGTGGTTTGTGGTTTTGGATGTGAAATTTGCATTTTCTTACTACTATTTTGGCTTGGTACAGTTGAATTTTGTGTTTCAAGGTGTTTTAAGAAAAATAAGATGGTCACGTGATTGCAGCATGACTTTTTTGTTATATTATGGATAGAAATCAAGCCAAAGACCATGAACATCACACATTTTTAGAAATTTAGAGACTGATTTACACAATTTTAAAGTTTCATAATTAAAGTGCACATAATTTATAATCAGAAGGGAGTAAATTCCAGTTTTCCCAAATAAAAATGATATGAAAAGTTATAAGAAAAATATGGCTTTTTTATTATATATGAGATTTCAGACTTTTAGGAAGACTCGGATGTCACTTGCACTATAATATATCGGTAATAAAATTAATTTTTTATATAGTTTAATAAAATATATTTTATAATAATTACATTGTAATGATATAAACAAGATCAAATAATGAGCATAATAAATTCATTTTAGAAATAGTAAAAAAAAGTATCAACTTGCAAGTTTAAAAAATGATCAATATTAACGCAGATAAAACAATTTTAAAGTCGTTTTCTTTCCACATCCAAATTCCAAACAACGAGAGGTATTTTCTTACCCGAAGAAGCGCAGAGCGAGAGAGAGAGATGGCAGCCCTGGCAGTGTTTGGTGGAAGCAGTGCGGCCTGTGTTTCATTCCCTCTTCTTCGCTCACCAACACCAACCACAACCAAGAGGACCAGCACTTCATCCTCCTTACTCGCCAGTGCCACCCATCATCACCAACACCTAACAGCATTTCCTTCATCAAAATCTCATCTTTTCTCTTCTACTTATCGTCCCTATGCTAAAACCCTCCGCACCAGAAGCACCACTCAACCCGCCATCTTCCTTCCCCACTTAATTGCTTCTCTGGTTTGCTCTCTCTTTTTCTCTACGCTCTCAACAATTTTAAATTTCATATCTTTACCTGCCCAATTTTTCAGCAGCGTATGTGCAAGTAAATGTTTCTTGTTGTTATGTGCAGGAACAAGTTGACCAAACTTACATAATGGTGAAGCCCGATGGGGTGCAACGTGGCCTCGTAAGCCTCCTATTTTGTTTACTACTATTTCATATGTTCTGCTTTGAGGAATAAAGGAAAAAAAATTACAATTTAAGCTTAGAATTATATATTTATTTTTAATCTGCTGGTCTTTAGCTCGCTGTTCTATTGGTCAATGGTTACTTATGGCCTCCCGCCCGCAGTCCTGAATTTTCTTATTGTGTTGAACTGGTTTAGGTGGGAGAAATTATTTCTAGGTTTGAGAAGAAGGGGTTTAAGTTAACTGGCTTAAAGCTATTCCAGTGCTCAAAAGAATTAGCAGAGGTTTGTACTCGCTGCAATACTTGCTTGTATGTATATCATGTGCTAAGTGCAATGGTTTATTTATATCGTCTAGAAGGTATGTTAGAGTTATTCTCTGTGCATATATTTCCAATGAAAAATAAAAGTTTTACTATTATCTAATTATATTTAACATATACTATTGGATTTGATGGTAGTTGTATGAAATGTAAGAATATGGAGTGTTTGAGTAACTGAATCCAACCATCCAATGACAAAAACTCATTGTATCTATGTTTTCAAGATTGATTACTATATTGTATGATATGAACTTACATCTTATGCTTGCATTAATGTTGATTCTATCTATTATGATGTTTGTCTTATCTTCAACTTTTACTATGCTATTTACATTTATAAGGCTTATTGCAACTGTTTATGGTTCCAGGAGCATTACAAGGACCTAAAAGGAAAGTCATTCTTCCCTAAGTTGATCGACTATATTACTTCAGGTCCCGTTGTGTGTATGGTATAACTCTCTCTAGTAGTATCCCATTTTCACCTACATTTTTGCAATGTACCTGTTGAAGGTGTTTTCTGGTTTTGATATGATGCTATATTTGCAAGGCTTGGGAGGGTGTTGGAATAGTGGCATCAGCACGTAAGCTTATAGGGTCCACAGATCCTCTTCAAGCTGAACCAGGCACAATAAGAGGAGATCTTGCTGTTCAAACAGGAAGGTAAGGCCTTTATTGCTTCTGCATCTGTCTTCTGACTTTTGAGTGCCTCCACTGAGTCAAGATAGTCTGCAAACAATCTGTATTTCTTGTTGATTTAAGTCTAAGGAATGACAAGACCTTATGATGAACTTTTGGCAGGAATATTGTTCATGGCAGTGACAGCCCTGAAAATGGCAAGCGTGAAATAGGTAATGCCTCTTATGCTATCCAGTTTAACCCAAATATATGCAACAAAAAAGACATGTGAATTGTGAAAAGAGAATAATAAAGCTAGGCATTAATTTAAACATTAGTAGGTTTCAAAAGCATTATGAATACAAAATACAAGCTTTAATTTTAAATTTTATTTGCTGGTTTTTAGCACTTGTCCGTATTTTGCTTTGATGAAGACAAGTTTGAACTTCCAAGAAAATTTTGTGGAATAGACCCACCTTCTGTGGTGGGCTTTGCAAGTGTCAAATGATGTTTAATTGCAATTGGTTAAGGCTGGAGAAATTTAGTTGATTAGTCTGTTTCTCTATCATGACAATTGAAAGATGGGGGCAGGGAGGATATGGATAAGCCATGCTAGAACTTCCTATGGATCAGAAGAATTTAGTTACAGGAATAAACTGTCCAAACAAAAGGTTGAGCATTAGAATGAAACTAGGGTGCATCAAGGTGATCATGAAAGCGGGGAGAGAAGAAAATATTATAGGAAAGAAAGGTAAATGAGTTGGAAGCCAATAATAACAGTAAAGTTACCACCATTAACATTAAGGACCACATATGGTTAAAAGGAAACAAAAAAGAGAATGCTTCTTACAATAAGCAATACCGTTTAGAGCTGGGATTGTGGGTGTGTTTTTGTGGTACTTTCCATCAGTGTATTTCTTTTCAATTGTCAGCTTAAATTAACTGCAGGAATTGTAATATATATTGAATACCATATGCATTATTTCATCAAGATCTATAGAATAATCTAATAACCCATTGTTGTTCCGAACTGCTATCATCAAGTTTACCAATAAAAGCTGCTATCCTTCATCTATCAACAGCTGCCTTAAACTTCCAGCTTATGAACTCATAATTCCAGGGTGCCATATTGCACAAGTTATTGATGTTGTAATCACATGCAAAATTGTATTCCTAATCTTTTGAAAACGTCTTGCAAACCATATAATCTGGTGTGTGGGAAGATAGTAAATGGGATACAATTGAATTGGACATAATTTTAGAAGTAATAGTTTGGAGAATTTGTGCTGCAATGTAAGTTTTACCCAAAATAACGTGATTCTTGATTAACTAGTTATTTCCATTTGTTGCAGCTCTATGGTTCAACGAAGGCGAATTAATCCAATGGACTCCTGCCCAAGCACCATGGCTTAGAGAATAATATATCGTGGATGCCCAATTACAATGATACCTGCAGTTTCTAAGTTCAATAACCTGATCAATTGTTTTCAGTTGTCAGGGTAGCACTACATTAAATTTCCAGATTAAACAGTTACTCTGAGAAATTTTGTAAAATTTTGCCCTTGTTACGTAGTTTAAGTTTTTCCTTCTACTCCCCCTCCCTCATTCAAAATCAATTCTTGGTTCTGAACTTTGACTCTGATTCAAGTCCATACCATATTTTCTATTAGTTCAGATTTGAATGTGGCATGATGTGTTACCTGAAGTGCCACTGCAACAGGCACTAGCAACTAAGAGTAGAAATTAAAGAAAATGCACCATGCTCTACAAAATTGTACGTGGAAATACGGTTGATACGATCAAGTGAGCAAAATTGATGAGCAGACAGCCAGAAACATTTTATTTTCCAAACTTTATGATAAAAACTAGATCATCTTTGATGTATTTTAAATAATACACGTTCCACATTAATGCTGTAAGCTAAGAAAGAGATACAATACAACAGAACAAATAAAAATAATAGTTTGCATGGAATTTAGTTGATAGAAGCCGTGTAAGGTATAACCTTGGCATAATTGCCCATTTCCATGCTTCCAGGTTATAAATCCATCCATCTTTTTTCTGACAATTCACAATCTTCTAAAGATTGAATACTTTCCATTTCACTTCTAGAATGATATTCAATAGAACTTGATGAAATAGATCCAGAACTAGCATTCTTGGTTGATGTTGGCTCTCCACAAGATGATACACTGGTAAGTCCGGGATCCTTAAATTTAAAGAAATGAAGAATGGAAACATTATTGTGGCTTCGCGGTTGTGAGTTCCCAGCAGAAACATGATCACTAAAACTAGGTGATGTAGTTATAGAAGAGCAATCTGTGTCCATGTCCATGACCATTATCCCATCACTGGGTGAAGTCATTATCTGGTGGGAACTTGAAGGGGTTGCTGGACTTGAAGATAGAGTACAATTTGACTTCATATTTGCTTCCTCAACGCAGGATGAACTAATTGAAGAATCATCATTTATAATCTCATCCATTTTTTCAGAGGATGGACTTATATCACGTTGGGCACCAAGTTTTAGCTTCATGAGAGTAGCCTCTGAATAAAAATAAATAATAAATAAATAAATATGGCAGCATATAAGAATCTTATCGATTAAGCAAGTTATGGCATACACCCAATCATGCTTCCTATGAAGTTGTAATTACCAATTGAATTCTAATCTTTATTATGTTCGAGCACAAACCAAGAGTCAGGTTTGTAGTGCTGTACCTAGCCAACCCAGAATTTCCAAAATATTTTTCAGAGAATGCACAAAAATTCAGGTGATTCACGCTGATACAGGAACTGAAATTGCAGAAATTAAACATGTATGTGATGTTCTATTGCGCCTAATACAATTTAACTAACTTATTTTTTTCCTATTGAAAATTCAGATGCCAAACCTTGATGCTCTTAACTAAATTGGGAAATGAAGAAACAAACACAGAGAGAGAGAAAGCGAAGTGAGGAGAGAGAGTACCGTAGATGGAGAAAGAGTCATCTTTGAGAATCTTGGATGGGGAACCGTCCAAGCTTTCCAGCGACGAAGCGGAAGTCCTGATTCTTCCGAACATTTCTGATATTGCAACTCAGCGCGGTTCGGTTCGGTTCGGGTCGGGTGATCCGCAGAGATGAGAGATAGCTATAAATAAAGAGAGAAGGAGATTTCATGCGTCACAGATTGGCGCCGTTCAGATTGAACTACAGGATTAAAGCGGGAATCGTACTTCGCACAATTCTTTTTCGGCTACTTTTTATTTTTGTTGTTCGTTTCTTTTAGTGACTTTTTTTTTATTGTTTTCAGTCAAAGAAAAACAAAAGTCCAAGTTCACACCACTTTTTGGGCTGGGCCAAAGCCCATTGTTATACATGATCGGTTAATTCTAGTGCCGTGTCACCATGTTCCAGCTCCCGGCCGACCCAAGTAACTGAGGTTCAATTTAGACTTTAGTATCTCTTTTAAAAATATGTTGAGATGGAATTAGATGGAAACCTCCAATGGAGGATTGGATTAAGCTCAATTCATATGGAGCTTTCAAAGAGTCCAGGCTGCTAAGTATGGACGCCTGTTGATGTTGAAAGATAGCCTTGGTCAGTGGATCAAAGGGTACTAGGAAACTTTAGGTGGCTAATGCTTTTGATACACATATATATAGGAGTGCATTGCTAGGGAAGGATTGAAACTAGCCTTGAATCTGGGTTATTGGAGAGTGGAGCTGGAGTTGGATTCCAAGGCAGTGGTCATGGTTTGGACCTTGGTGGGTTACATGGCCACACACACAGATTTTTGCTTACGTGACTGTCAACTTCTATTAATGACTGTAGGCTGTAGCATTTTTAAAAAAAAAATTGAAACATTCAAAATCAATTCTGTTATTAGTTGTGTCATTGTGGTTAAATTTAACGTGTTAAGGTCTCATATTAAGTATATGAACAAAGTACTACTTATAATAACTTGTACAACCTTTCTCATTATTATTAGAATAGAATTAGACCTAATTATTCTAATAATGCGGATGTATTACTTAATTGCAACCTTTATAAAAACTAATTACCTTAATATTCATGAATATAAAGCCGAGGGCTTCGAAATCTCTGCTTCTCTTGAAAATTGCCATACTACTATTATTATGCTTCATATGAAGCAGAGGCCTACGTGAAAAAAATTCATCGCGTATGCCTTCTGATTAGGAAGTGTCTTAGTCAAGTAATTCCCTTTTGAGGAATTAGGATGTAACTAAAATTCTAAAAACGACAATTTGAGATAGTCGTCAATTTAATCATAACAAAATTCCTGTTGCTAAAACTTGTCCAAAAAGCTTGTCAAGCACAATGGTAATACAATTAATCTTGTCCAAAAAACTTGTCAAGCACAATGCCAAAACATTCTAAAATTCCAAAATCTACCTGCTGAGGCACCACAAAATTTTATTGTAATCGCCATCAATGTCAACTTATATACCATATTGACGAGAGAAAATTTTAATTTACCTTTCTTCAATGTCACACAAAGACTTGACCAGTTAATCAACAAACTAGACGCAAGTAGATTAATCTAGACCTACCTATTTAGTCTCTCCAAAATAATCTTCTTACTAAACCGCGTTTGCTACCTCTGGGCTTAACATCCTTACCTGTGAAAACGTAAAGTGAGCTCAGAATTAGATACAGCTGGTTTAGAAGGATGGAGAGATGTCTCGATATGAAACAGACACACCAGAAACGACCAATGAATGAAAAGACTAGTAAAGAATCAAACATGTACGGCATGCTGTTTTGCAATGCAAATAGAAATTATTGAAAACTTAATCAATCTTACGGTTTATTTCCATCTATTTTCAAATGTCAGTCCTAAGCAAGAGTTATAGTACCACCTTTAAATCTGCCAGCTTGAGTCAAAGCTTCTTCTGCAATGGGTCTCCACTGTTCTGCACAAGAATAATTGATTCCAAGTCCAACGCTAAGTCCCCTCAGTAGATGCACCGTCCGAAGTACAGAAAACAGTTCTTCTGGGAAAGCCTACCATAACCAGGCATATGAAGAACAGAAAATTTAGTGAAGAAAAAGTCGCAGCTTAAAATATTAACAAATTATTTCCTGCTTGTTCCATTACCATAAATATCACTGATATGTATGTATCAATAGTTATTCCATTATTTAATAATTTGATTCACTGCCAACATATTTTCACCAAATTTACTACTACCGAGTCATTAAAAATAAAAAAGGTTTGCCACCAACCTTGGACGTAAAAGAGACTAGAATTTTTCATATTTTAGTTAGTGTAACATTTCAAAAGTACCACATTATCAGTACAAAGGAACACAGACTCACCAAAAGAATCAAAATATCATATTTAACTGTTTGGACATTTTCTGAGGTTATGAGGGGAGTTAGCCACCCTAGATTTGTTCCTGTTTAGTTGGGCTTTTTCCCCTTTTATTCACCCAAATATACACACACACACAAATCCTTGAAAAACATCAAATTTGCCTCTCTTTTTACTCCCCTTTTTTTACTTTAGTCCTCCCATAATTAACTTCTTTCTATCCATAACTAACACCTCCCACACCTTCTCAATCTCAGGGTTCTAACTCCAACATCTAACACTTCAGGTCTCCTTAGACTTGTGCAACAGAATAACGTGACAGATGTTTATACACTGACCTGTACCCTGATTAATTTAAACAAGTTGTTCGCCACAATAAAACACTAGAACTAATATAG
Source organism: Ormosia semicastrata (assembly GCA_029884595.1). Classification (NCBI taxonomy): domain Eukaryota; kingdom Viridiplantae; phylum Streptophyta; class Magnoliopsida; order Fabales; family Fabaceae; genus Ormosia; species Ormosia semicastrata. The sequence continues at coordinate 10,837,781 of JAQQTO010000043.1, forward strand.
ATTAAGTAGCATTTTTACCAGTAGCATGTCAAATCAAGAATGTCTGATCTCTGGGAACAAGCGGTGAATGGAAATTTGGATTCTAAAACATACCCGAACAGCAATTTTTTTTATCGAAGATTCCTCTGAGAAAGGTTGCAGCATTACCACCCCAGGAGGCAATTTTGTATCAAACATTGTCTGTGCCAGTATAAACAATTCTTGCAGTTCATTTTCACATTTGCTTAAGGTATCTATACCAAGCTCCCTATAAAATAAGAGTAAAACAAGTAGTTAGATAATCAGATTTGAACATAACCACCAATCGATTATCATTTTCAATTCAAAATTATGAAGTTAAAAAAGTCAACTGTCTCCAATGAAGTACATATTTCACACAACCTAAATTTATTTTAGCAGTAAACCATTCTGGTGAAACACTCTAATATCTTTTGTGACAGTAACTTTAAAATAAGAAAAATCTAACTTCAGGAAAGGAGGCTCATGTACCAAGGCATATACTATGGACATAAGATTTTGTGATTAATGTTTACTACAGTTTGACCCAATCAGAATTTCATATCAATTCAGGGTTTGTACCTTCAATTTTAGTTAATATAAATTGAGACTCAAGTCATGATTTCTTTGTCTTGGTATAATGAGGGCAATTTAGAAGTTTTCTCAAAAAAAAGATTATTCAGGGCCATCAAATTTGATGTTACCGATGAAGAATTAAGTAATTTATATTTTTTCATATTTTTCCAACCTTCCCCTTATATATTTTCTTTTCTCCCCTCTTGTCTTATCTATCTCTCTTTCTCTCTTCTTATTTCTCACATTTGATGGTAACCGAACTCATTATCTTCTACATCACTTATTCCTTGTTTTCATTATCTATTCCCAGCAGCATCGCTAGTGCAGTTTGTAACTCAGTATTAGCTAAGCTATCTATTTCTGTTCTTATTTTCAACAAACAAGAGAAAAAGCATTAGATAGATAACACTTAAATGCAAACTTCAGTACCTATAGCTCTCTGAAGCTCTTAATGGGTCACCATCAGCAATTGCAAGAACTAGATTAGCATAACCAAGCCTCAACTGTTCTGGAAGATCCTTCACCTGGCCATAGTCTAGCAAGGCAACCTGGCTACAGGGAAGATACTAACATTAGGATGGTTAAACTTAAAAGTTAAAATGCTATATTAGGCAACAAGATCTACAATTAATTCTCAACATTCTACCCACGACTCATTTCCATATGTAATTCCTCTTGATTAAACATCTTTATAATAATAGTAGGATACTCATCCAAAGGGAGATGAAATACCATTTAAGGAGATATCAGAAAAGAAATATAGCTGATGACTTGCCTCTGATCCTTTACAAATCAGGATATTTCCAGGATGAGGATCTGCATGGAAGAATCCACTTTTCAAAATCATTTGACCATATGCTAGAGTCAAGCTTTGAAGAATTCTCCTGCACTCTTATAAGAAAGTTAATAGTGTAATATGCATAAAACTACATATATTAGTATGAAGAAACATCCATGTTATGAATCTTTCAGAAAAAGGTTGGCGTTACTGTTATTAAAACTTCACCATCCCCTCTATATTATCTAATTGTCACATACATGGACATCCCCTCAAAAAAATTCAGGACAGCAATCAAATCTATTTAAAGTTGAACGGGCACCAAGACTTATCAAATTTGTCTTAGTCATACAATTTGTTGATTTGAGGTTCATCATCAGAAGTATAACAATTTTGCTATTCATCATTTGCACCAAATTTATGGCTTAATTATTTTACAAGTATAGATTCAATTAAGCATCATTGTGAGTATACAGATTTAGATCATGAAACAAACAAAGAAATCAATGCCAGGCTGTTACAAATTCTATCATATTCCCTTTTTTTATCATTAGAGTTGAAAGATAATTATAGACAGAATATTGAAATGTCTTAATTAAAAAATCAGAGCAAACAAGCACATTCCTTGATTTGTTTGTTTGGGTTATGTTGCTAAAAGACACTTGTTTGATTGTTCGTAATAGAGGTTTTTGGCAAAAACAAGGAAGTTAGATTGTACAACTTACACAATTATTTCGTGCATTTGGTTGGAGCCAAATCCTCACATCTTTAAGGGTGTTTTGTTCTCTTAAAATCATTATGGGATAGGATTAGGTTTATGGCTTCTCTAAGACGTTCTGCTCATGGTTTGTTCAAGGAAGTGGCTATTTCTGACAGTGTGATTGCCGCCTCGCAGCATTCTTGATTTTATTCTTGTTTATCGTGTCCTTTTGTTTTGGAGGATATCTTATTTACCCTAGTTGTACTTTCCTTCTCATTAAATTTATTTTTCAATATAAAAAAGAGACACCAATTTGATTGGTATTAGGTAGCAACAAACATTTTGCTAGGCTTTCATAGATGAGAGGATATTGTGTCTTGTATGGTATCATCATTTTTTATAACAACTGTGAATAATCAACTAGCATGGAAGCAAAATCTCCCCCAGAGATCATCAAGTTTTAGAGAAAGGAGAGATAGAGTTGTCAAAGAAGTGATGGACAACTGGGTGAAAGCATCACCCCACTCCTTCAATGCCCCCAATACGTCCATGACTCCATGCCCAGGGATAAAACGGGGTTACTTAGGTCATGTATAGGAGCAGATTGTGCTTTTGCTAGTACTAAACAATTTTCCATAACATCATAACTGACTAGCTTGCTGGTGGGGGAGAAGGGGAATGGGGCTAACTGCACAATGGAAGAATTTGTGAAAATAAGGAAAGGAAGTTAAAGATACTGTCCTGAGAGAATTGGGTAAAAAAAGATAGTCAGGAGAGTGAGAGAACAGTAGGAATTAGGAAGAAAGGGAGTGGAAGTCAAATTACATGAAGATGGTTAAGAAAAACTCTTTGATAAAGAAGACAATGAAAAAAGTAGTTTATTTTGATATATAAAGCACGGGTACTTCATAATGTCTGTCATACCCGTGTCGGATACGTACCCGTATCCGTACTAGATACTCGGATACTTGATAAATATTAGTTTAATTTGTTAACAAAAGTCGTATTCGTACCATACCCGTGTCGTATCCGATACCCGTACCCGTATCCGTGCATCATTTTGATGATTCAAAATGGAGAAGAAAACTAAAAGCAAATGTCAGAAAGTCAAAGTTTAGGCCATGTATAAGTTATTAATTAAAACAAAAGCATGGTGTAGAGGACCACTTCTAGGATAGCTCAGGAGCTTACTGCTTTGCTGCTGCTGCAACCTTACCACGAGGATTTATGCCTCTCTTTGCAATTTCATCACCAAGGTTCATTATTGGAATTCCATCAACATATTCCATAACTAGGACCCTCCTGTACAATGAAAGAAGCACATGATTAATGAAATATATATGAACCAATATATCTGAGTAAAAGCTTGACCAAGTGAATATATAAAAAATACCATACCTTTCTTGGCCATTTGATCAAGATCAAGTGTGTAACATAGAAAAAATATTTTGCCATACTGGATATTTTTTCTACGTTGTTTTCAGTTAACCCTTGTTTTTATCAACAACAGGGCTTTTCATAACATATCATGGTTGGTATAGCAAGCTAAAAAGTAATGGTAATTATAACAACTATGTGCACAAACTTAACAGTGCACTACCATTCAAGCTTTTCAATTATTTTACCATTAATATTTTGTCCAAAAAAATAAATACTGCCTAAATTGTCCAATTAGAAAAACTAGTTTGCCAAATGAAATGAGTAATGCTAGCACCAACTAGCATTTAAAATGTAATTTTGGAGACAAAAGCTATGGTCAAGAAAATAATATATTAAGTTAATAGCTGACACTCCTCTCCAAAAATAATATATTAAGTTAATCATTCTAGTCCATTATTAATATTATCATCCAGATCAAGTAAAGATGCTGTGCTGCATAACATACCTAGTAACCATATCTCGTATTACTCGTGGCACCAAAACAGGACTCCTTTTATTATTTTCATATAAGAACTTTCTAATCCTTTCCATCGCATTAGCCTCCCTCATGAAGTCAAATTCATATCCAATCTACAATGTCACAAATTATCAAGTAGAAGTTCAGAAGTCATTTTGTAGATTGCAGGAAGAACGTCAATATTAAGCTATTAACATGATTATGTAACTATAAGCATAAAAAAGAAACTAAATTATATATAAAAAAATTTAAGACAATCAATTTAAAAGGTAGCGCGGGAGGGGGGGGAGCCAGTTTTGTTTTCTCATTCTAGCATCAGATCTTTATCATTCACAGTTAAAGCACTTTTAGTAGAAGTTTAAACATAATTTACATGCTCATTGAAAAGATGCTTGCTTAGATTTGTTAAGAGAAGTAATGGTTTGCTTTTATACAAAAAATATGTAGCAAAAACAAATAATGTCCTGCTAAATAGTAAATTGTTTTTTCATCCAAAAACCTCATTAGTAACACAATTCAGGAAACAAAAATAGTTTTGCAATTAATATTTTCATTGTTAGATAAGATGTAAGGCTCAAATTAGATAATAGTCAATAGTTAAATGAACATTCACTCTGGCAATACAGTTGTCACATTAATAAAATTCAGTTGAGATTTAATCAGAAAATGCTCCAAGATAACTCCGTCAGAGTGACGATATCCTGTATTTGGACAAAAATGGTTGAATGTCACTCATGCAAAAGCAAAAGAAACAAATAAGGTCCAAGAGGTCAGACACATTGGAAACTTCCTTACCACTCAACTGAATAATGTTCATTTTAACGCACAGCATGTTTCTAGTATGAATTGCATCCCAAATCAATCAGTCATACACTTTACACGTAATGTAGGTACACAGTACGCTTTGTTCTTAATAGCAATTAGGAACTTCTATAACTGTAATTGAAAACAAATCCAGTAATGTGTGTCCTTCTTTGATTAGGATGCTGCTAATCAACAAACACAAAAAAAAGAAGGGAAGAAAAAAAGGTGGATATTAAATAAGGGTTTTGCTAACAAAGTGTCCTAAGCCCTTAGGGCACTTGCTAAGAAAGCCAAAATAGAAAGCTTTTGATGAAAACAAGATAAATAGTAAAGCTTTTTCAATTTCCAATGCATTGAATACCTTGTTTTCATTTTGACTTCCTTAGCAAGTACCCTTAGGGCACTTGTTAGCAAAACCCATTAAATAATCCATGTAGAATAAAAAAACTACAGAAGAAACCTAGTAAAGAAATAAGGTCCACCTGTTTTTCCATTTCCTTTGTCACCGAATATAGATCAAATTTGATGTCTGTCTTTTGCATGTACAAAGCAAAAGCTTGCAAGTTATGGATATCTGTCATCATCAGATCCTGAATTCCAGGATGTTGAACCTATTATATTCAAAAGAAATCAGAATCAGAAGTTTACTGGTGTCATGAATCCATAAGGTTTATCAGGTTCATTTACCTTGACAACAACATCATCCTTATCACCTCTCAGTCTTGCTCTATGAACCTAATATGAGCACAAGACATATGTCAGCTACATGGTACTAAATCCTTGTAAGAATTTATGACTGTTATAAAATATACTTCTTTTACTGAGTAATCACCTTCTGAAGACTTAAATGTGATATCAACATGAATATGAATCCCAAGAAGCGACACAAAATGTTACTTCTATAAGGAAAGGAAATAAAAGAAAAACTTTTTACAATGCTACCATTCCAAAGAGGCATAACTACATAGCAATTAAAATTAAAATTAAAATAATAAACAAAATAAAAGAAAAAAATAGCATAGAACAAGCACACAGGGCAGGACTTGTTTAATTTCACATACATAACCCATAAGTCACCCTTGATTAACATAAATCATGCACTTAAAGTAAATGCACATTGATGGACAACAAAGTGGATGCTTACTAAAGCAATTCTACTTCAAGAGTTACTTCACTGCACATAATTACAAATATATAGAAGAACAATCTAAGAACCGCTGCATATGCACCAGCCATTGCATCAATGATTGTTTGATGATAGGATTTTAAACTGCTATCCATAACTAGTGTGCTAAGGACCTAACATATCAGGGAAAGCAAGCAAAACCGCGTGTTCTTAAGGGAAAAGAATATTGCGGCAATTTAGAGCAGTGATGAGATAGCAGGTCAGAAGTTTCACATGGACCTGAGCAATTGAAGCAGAACCAAGGGGTTCCATATCGAACCTCTGGAACACATCATCAATACCCTGTCCCAGCTCATTCTCCAGCACTAGTTTCACGGTGTGAAATGGGGTTGCAGGAGCATGATCACATAGCGTAACAAGTTTTCTCACCCATGCAGCTGGGGCCAAGTCGGGCTTCCCTATAATTTGGGCAATCTGTTTCATAATTTATATCATCACATCAAAGATACAGGACGAGCAAAACAATACAATTACAGAAGAATACAATAATCATGAGTAAAATGAGATGCAGGGGAAGAAGAAAACAAGAAACAAGCAAAACGCAATAGTCATAAAAATCCTCCAAAAATTCAAAACCGGTCTATAATTTTCTCAAGAACAAAGTAAAACTAAGGAATCTCCTTATTTGAAAACCCCAAGCCATAAAATTGAAACCACTTCACTCACCTACTTGCTCTTGCATTGCATAAGCCAATAGAGCCAAAAGGTAAAACCCGTGCCTGGGGGTTTGACGTGATTTTAAGTTTTTAACACGATAAAAAACATAGGGGCTACATCCTGAATTTGAGGAATGAAAAACAATAATCGAAATTTCAATAATCGACATTTGTTTAAGGAAAACCTTGAGGAAGAAACCTCCAAGGTCGGAGCACATAGCGTAAATCTTGTCGGCAGCAAGCTCGTGCTGTCGTTCCCACATTGCTTCCCGCTTGAGCACATCTTTCTCGAAATTAACTCTCACTTGAAACACCTGCGAATGAATGAATGGCAATTTGGTTGTTGAAGCCAAAACATGCATAATAAAGAGAGAGAGAGAGAAACCTTGTAACCAGTGTAGATATCAACGGCTCGAACCCAGAACTGAAAAGAGCGTTGCCAAGGGCGCAATTGGGAAGAGAGGTTCTCTTTTATATTGTTGACATCCACGGGAAGAGAAGGCAACATACTGCGACACCAACTAGCTACTAGCTAGCGCCGAGGATGTTACATATAAAAATGATACTGTATACTACGTTGTCAGAGTGAGTGTGAGTGTGGCTCAGAATCAGAAACCAGGAGCACCATACAATACAACTCTCTGTCTCTCATATACTTTGGTTGCAGAGCAAGGCTTGTTTTTGTGATTCAGAAGCTATGCAAAAAAGGTTGCAATTACCGATCCTGCTTTTTGGATTTTATGCTTACAATTATTATATTTTTATTATAAATAATGCATATATCTTTTTTATATTTTTTTATATCATTTATTATATGTTTTTTATATTATTTTTTTATTTAATCATAATTTTTAAAAAAAGTGTAAATAATAATACACTTATTTTTATAAATGTAAGAATATCATTATTCATTATGGTGGTTAACTTGTCTGAGTCTTTGTTGGACCCTTACCCAAACCCCAAAATGTTTGGGTTTATGAATATTTTTTTAATTTGATATTATTTATATATATAAGTGTATATAAAAATTATTAATTAAAATTTATAACCTTTTTTATATGTATAATTAGTTATAAAAAATAATTTAACTAAATTTATATGTAAATCTAAATATTATTAATTAAAATATATAAAAATTTAATATTTTAATCTTAATTATTAATTTATTAATTTAATAATAAATTAATAACTAAAAATTTATTGATCTATTCATGAACCACTTTACAACTGGTCCATATTTACCTTTTTATAGGAATTCTCATTCTTCATTTCTCTATTACTAGTTTCTCCTTTTCTCTTTTCTTTTTCTCTTTTAAATACTTGATTATTTTTGTGATCCCAAAAAGTCTAAGATCAATAACTTCTCAATCTATGAATTAAATAATATTATTTATACATATTTTTATTTATAATATTTTATATTTCTTATCATTTAATTATAATAGATCCACTTTATTTTTTATATAACTTTATTCTAATTCTACCACGTTGACAAATGTGTATAAGATATGAATTCAAGTATCTGACCATTGCATTATTGTTGTGGATTACATAGTTTGCATTATTGTTGTTGGTTACATAGCTCCATCTTCTTGCCCAATTAATGAACTACTTTATTCTGATTCCTTGTAACAGTATTTTTAAAACAATTAAATCGTAAACCAATCGTTTCACCATTTCTAATTCATTTTAAAAATTAGATGAGCGGTTGAATTATAAAAAAACACTAAAAAATAAAGAAAAACGATGAAAGAAATAATTATGGGCCCGTTGCCTTAAAGACAATGGAATTTATGACCTCCATACAATCACTTTCAGGGACCACTCTGTTTTTGTAAAGAAAAGGCCCAGTCGTGTAGCCACAGCTTCTGCCATCCTTGGATGGAATCATGGAGACTATAAGGTAGTGCCCGGGTAGCTCCTGCGAGAATGTTGCCTTCAGCGTCCCTGATTAGTTACTAGTAATAAGAACTTGCCACCCATCCTCCTGTACCTTTTACAAACCCCCTGGGAAGGTGGTTGCCAGAATTGGCAGCTAGAGTTTCGGTTTGACCAAGCAAGCCACAAGCCTTTTGTGTTCCTGTAAAATGTTGTGTGCCCAGATTCCATGAAAAATCACACAAACCAACTCCATTTCATCTTGCCCCACCTTCGGCTTTTGTCATATCCAGTTTTAAGTGGGCTAGCATTAGTATTTGCATCATTAACCCGTAGGGTAGCATTAGCCCCACCTTTCTCTTTAAAGTATTTAACCACAAAATAAAGGTAGGAAAATTCGATTTTTGTGTAGTACACTTTGACATACACCCATTTTTGGGCTATTTGACCAAATTAGGATCAGTTTGGAAACTATTTACCATTTTATGATACTTTTGAAACTTTTTTTTTTTAATAAATTTGGAATAGTTTTTGTCACGTTGAAAAAGGACTCTACAACATGTGCCACATGACAACATGCCATGACAGCCGACAGTCCACGTGGCGCCTTGGTAGGCTTTGGTCATTCCAGATCACAGCCCTGAGGCCATACTAGTTCAGGCACAGCCATGGTACGGCAAAAACCTGATTACATCCGATATCCAACTCCAGAAAATAAATATAAACGTGGAAATCAGGAAGGGGAAACATCAACATGGAGAAAAAAGAACGGAAAACAACTCCTAAATGTGGCACACTGACACTGATAATGATATACGGGGTACCAATCCCGTTAAGACCTGGCAGGCCTTGGGACAAAATTGGGTGACTGGAGCAAGGAATGATGGGGAATGTCGCCACAGGTAAGCCCAATGATAAAAAATATAAAAAGAGAAACTGGCAGTCACAAACGGACAACATATCACAGCATATCCTATACATAAGCATTCAAACACTCAAATATATTCATAAAAAAAAATAAAATTAAACTGTTCAAAAATAATAGAAAACTGATTTAGACACTTGGATTCAGCAAGCTTGATTGTTCAATAATTTGGAAATAAATAAACAGAAATGTCAGGTCCACCTAGTAAAATGCATTCAACAGGATGTCCTTGAAATTGTCAGTCTCTACCTTTCCAATAAACTTTTAATTTAGAATTGCAGGAGATGACCTAAAGATCAATCACACGTGACAATTTCTGGATCCGGTTCAATAGGAAGTCCCCTTGCTTAATAGTTGCTTGGTAAAGAGCATTCTTAGCATCAGGGCGGTTAGTTTCAAGAACACCTGCAACTTTATCAATCTTACAATGAAGTTTCCCTGCTGCAATAAAACGCGATAGCTCCCTGGAAGCAAATAAATGTAATGTAATGAGTTGCCTTACACGATTTAAAAACCTTTCATTAATCAATACTAAACCAAAATTGAGTCTGTGAAACGTATTCACTTACAGATCAATGAAATCCACTGTCACTCCAAAGGCTTTTGCCATTGCTTCAATTGTCACACTCTTGTAGGATTCCAAAAACTGGGAATAAATAACAGTTCTGACCTCCCTCATGAAATATCGGAAGTGAGGATGCAAATAGCGGTCCAACTTAATTTGCTCTGTCAGGCCAGCTGAAATAAATTTCAAAATGGAACAAACCTATGAACATTTGATCAAACAGATAGAAATGAATTATTTGCCAGCACTTCGCAGCCCCTGGTGTACAACAGATGACTTACACAAATTCTCAAAATATAACAATACAAAAAAATTACTTATAGCATAAAGTGTCCTAGTGAAGAACCAAAACTTCAAAAAATCACTACAAAAGTGCTGAGACATGGCAGTTGCCTGCTCACCAAATGCTGAGAAAAAGGACTTGTATTGACAATCATATAGGGAGTTCAAGAAGTCTGAAAGATATGGGATTTTGCCAATCACAGCCAAGATCTCAGGAGCATCCACTACCTGATGCAGATTAGCTGAAGTTAATAATTTAGAATATGCACAACACTTGCCAAGCATCATAAAACAGCAGCAAAAGAGAACCACATGAAAGAATCAACATACCTTTTGCTTTAAGGAGACTCTATCCAATGATATAATGCTTGTCAAAACTGTGTAAAATATAAAGGTGTCATAGGGGAAAAGTTCATAGGTTGTAAAGGTTGAAATAGAATCCAAAAACAATTTAGCAGCCTTCTTGAAATTCCGAGTGGACATGCAGTACAGGCCTTCATAAACTTTCAGCCGATTCTTCCTTTCCCAATCACCACCTTCTTCAAACAAGCTGCCACCATGGTTGCAAACGGTTAGAAAACCAATCCTTAACTGAAAAATATGGCAGAGGGCATAACTACAGACATTTGTAATTCAAATAGTTACTTTTTAGCTTTGTCAATGCTTTTGGAAATGAGATCAAAATCCAAGTCAAAGAAACCAAGCTGCAATGTATAAAACACCAGGTCCATCTTCTGGCCAACTGCAACTGTCTTGCTTTCTGTCACCTTGAGATGTTCCAAGGCTTTCTCCTAGTACATAAGGGAGAATGTTATCAAAAATTGATTCCAGCAGCAGACAGGAAAAGAGCAATAAGTTACAATAGGTATATACCTTGTCACCAATCCGGATGAATAACAAGGATTTTGCCAAGTGAGCCTCTCGAACTTCACTCTCACCCAAGTTTTCCTCAGCATCAGCAATTCTAAAATGAGGCAACCACATGGAATATAATAAGGGCAAGGATTATTAAACTCGCCACTTTTCAAATAATAGTTTGCATCTCTGGGAATCACAAAAGGAAGATGCAATGATTATAATCCATCTGGCCTACACTCTGCATTTTTCATTCTCCTTGTAAATGTTGTAGAATCTTCTAGGAATTACCCGTGTCTCAGTCAAATAGACAAACATACACATACTTTTGCTTAATTCTTGTTTACTTAGATGGATTTTAGGTTTTAAATTGCGGTCATAGTCGTGTTGCGGCCATTGCGCACTCATGCAAACCACAATTGTGGTGTGATGCGATTACGGCTGTGAGCCAGATGTTGTGGCCACATCTGCGGTCCGAGATTTAAAACCTTTCTATTAACAAGACAGGATTCTAAAACTCTTCAATCTTCAATCATTCGCAGTTTTGCAACATTTTTAATTTCAACTTTTGATCAGGTCAGGCAAAATATATATACTCTTTCCCTCCTTTTTTTATTGTTAGTATCATAATGGTGAATGAAAATAAAGGTTGCCTTCATCCCCTTCCCAAGGAACACCAGCCAAATGACTAGTAAACATAACATCGATCTCACATTCTCACAGATACACCAGACATATTTTAAGAAAACGTAGCAACTTTGAATCACACACATTAGTGTATAATCATCGGAAATATAGAATCATTGAAAACATCTCTGGAATAGATAATGTAACACTGCAAAAGCATCATAGAGGACAATCCTACTCAATATTGTCAGCGAAGACACGGGTTATAAAACCTAGTGCATTTCAAATCTCAAACTTGATGCTGTCCGAATTTCTCAATAACCTAAAACGCCTAATTGGGGAAAGCATCGTATTTAAGAGGTAGGTTAAAGGAGGAAGAGAAAGTAACTGACTTTTCATCGAGCTTCTTGAGCTCGGCATCTATTTTAGCGCGCATCGAATCCAAAAGGGCACGATCTACCTCCAATACCGAATCAGCGACTAGGGTTTCGTATAAAGGGACCATATCTGTATAACCCAAAAGAACAACAACAAAAGACAGTTGGGTGAGATAGAGACAGAGACAGAGAGAGAGCGAGAGAAGAGTGATGGAAGGGAATTGGAAAGAGTTAGTGTGTACCATTATCCTTGATGTGAGTAAAAACCTCGTCTTTGAAGCGAACCTTCTCAATGTCTGGGACATCGGGTTGTCTGAGAAGGAATAGTTTGTCGGCGAGTACCAGCTGTGGCTGCTGAGACCCCTCTTCTTCTTCCATGCCGCCTTTGCCTTACCACTTTCGCTCACTCACTTCTCACTTCTCACTTCTCACCTCTCACCCTGCTTTAGCTTCCACAACGAACAAGGAATCGAAGATGCAAATACAGCTCTGGAACCTGACTACATGACTATCGTTCCTTTTTATGAAACATCTTTTTTTCTTAAATGCAAAAATTGTCATTTTAATTCATTATCTTTATTTATTTTTAATTTGACTCTTTATATTTTATTTTTATCATTTTAGTCTTATATATTTTAAACCATCAATTAATTTAATCCTTCGTCATACTTTCATTCATCTCATTAAAAGAAGTAATAATATATCACTAACAAGTGATATCATGTTTATTATTCATATCATAATTACATCATTTTCATATTAGAGTCAAATCATCACTTTTATTAAGTTTTATAACAAAATTGTTATATAAAATTACATTAATTGACGATTTAAAAGTTAAACTTTAAAGGACTAAATTTATAAAAATAAAAAATAAGGTCTAAATTAAAATAAAAAAATTACCTTTCTCTTACTTAATTTGGTTGGGAATTGGTATACTTAGGAAGTTAATATGCATAAAATATATTAAAATTAAGTATATTTTATCGCAAAATAATATAAAACTTAAGTCTTAGTTATTAATTTCATGAGGAATAAGATATAATTACTAAATTTATTAAACTATTAATTATTTAGACAATCGAAAGTGTAAAAGAAATTCAAAATAAAATCAGAAAACAAATAAAGAATAATAATAGACAATTAAACAATGTAGAGATAATTAATTAGAGAATAACTAAGGTGCAAAGTTCACTTGAATCCAATTAATCATATTTTCACTCATTTATGACGTAAGGTAATTATCTTACTAACATTCTCTTAATTGCTATTGAATACCAATAGTAATAGATAAACAATATTTTATTTCTCAATTATTCACTTATTTGGTCATTTAGTTGAATTAATTAAGAATGTATTAAACTCCAATTCAATAAAGGAAATAACATAATCATTAATTTTATTGATAGAATAAATTGATGTTTGATCATTTACCAATCTAATCTTAGATTTATCATATAAGTCCACTCATTGAGTGCGAATGGTTACCAGTCAAACAATGAATTAAAAATGCCAAAAGATATCAAGTTCTGACAAGAATACAAATAATATAATAAACTCAAAAGAAATTATCTTAATCAAATTCGAGATGAAAATCAATTAAAAAGGAAAACAAGATCCCCCATAACCCTAATTATGGAATTAGCTATTCATATTCAATACAAATAATCCCAAATCACAATATAAATCCATGGAAAGAAAATCCAAAGAAATGGGAAAACTAGAGGGAAAGAGAAATCAAAACTCCTTTTATGGTGATTATGATCTTCAAGCCTTCAAGAATTGAATCATCTCTTCTGAATTATTTCTCAAAGTTTGTCATCACAAAAGTTTCTCTCAAGATTAGGGATTTTCTGCGTTCTGCTCGAATTATGGCGCAACTCTCCTATTTATGAAAAATAACGTGTGCTGTTACGCGGGCGCTGGCTTCTGGGCTCTTAAGCGCTGTGTCATTAAACCAAAAACGCACTGTGTAATGCATTGCGCGCTCTAGGCGCTGGGACACTAGAGAGATTGGAGACTTTCTGTCATGAACGTTGGCTATTGGGCGCTTAGGCGCTAAACCACCAGAGATAGTTTGTGTTTTTTCTCCTTGTAAAAATTGTTCAGTCTTCTTCCATGCAAAATTTCCTATCAAAAACCATTAAAACTCGTTATAAAAACACAATTAAAAAATAATAAAAACATAATCAAACTTGATAATGATGTTCAATAAAAAAATATCTAAAAATGATGAAAAACTAAGAAAATCAATTATAAAAATATGAGATTTTGAAGGTTCATCAACTGCCCCAAACTTAAGATTTTGCTTATCATCAAGCAAAGAATAAGAATCAAAATCAAGATTAAACTAAACATCCAGAAACAAGAATCAAGGAAAATTGCACAATTTAATAATTCAATTAAGTTCAGCAATCAAATCCAATCAAGTAATATCATTTAGCACTTAAAATAATTAGAGGCTTAGGTTTAGCTTGCATTTATTCTCCTTACCAACCAATTGAGATTACTCATATTTCTATCCCTCAAGTGTTTAAGGACAAAGAGATTACTCCAGTTTCTCTTGAAAAATACAATACCATAGGCTTGATTATCAATCTCATCTCCACTTCCAAATTCACATACATAACAATAATCAAAAGGACTTCCTTTGGTTGTAACGGGGCCAAGGGTATAAAGAAAGATAATAAAAAGATAAAAATGGTAAAAAAATGTTCATGGATAATTCGATACAAAATAGAATCAGGTTGAAAATATGATAAATAGAGCATAATGCACAAAAGTATAACAAATTTTCACTTTCAACCTAATATTCTCATTATTCTTTACTAACAATTTTTTTTCCTTTTTCCAATTTCTTTTTCTTTTTCTCTTTTTTAAATTTTTTTTAGCAATGAACCCTTGAAGATAAAAGCAACCATTAATGATTTTTCAATCAACACAACAGATGCTCTAAAGAATTCAACTTAATTATTCAATTGGGTATTCAAAGAAATTAATTTCTAGCTCAAATGGGGCAACTAAGGAATTATTTTATTAATGCAACTCTGGAAGTTAAGAAATGATTAAGCTTAATTGTCTTAATCATATTTAAGTTTGTATATGAATCATTAAAGTCTCAACAAGATATCAAAGCAAGTTCTAGCGCACATCAACAAGAGAAATATCACTCTAGAAGAAAAATAAGATTTCGTTTATGAAAAATTCAATTATTGAAGCTCAAAACTCACTTTCTTGCTAAGTTGATAGAGAGAATAAATGCATGCAGACTTTGTTAATTTTTAACTAAGATGCTAAATTTCACTTAACTTAATTGAATAAGATTGCTTCTCACAAAATCAACTCATAAATGATGGATTCCCCTCTTAAACATATTTCTATAAGCTCAATATTAATTCAATAAATTAATACACAATTCTTGCTTGATTACTAGTAATACTTAAGTGGTTATCAATTTCACAAAAATTTTCACAAAAAATTTAAGAGTACCCCCACACTTAAGATAAACATTGTCTTCAATGTATAAAAATAAAATAAAAATAACAGTGTAAAAGATAATGAAACTTCCCTAAAAATTAAACAAAAAATCACGAAGGAGGTGAGGGAGGTAGAGCCTGGCGAAGGTGGGCAGTCATGAGCTCAAACATCTATCTAACTGAACAGTGACATGTCGAAAACTGTACAAGAAAAACAAAAAGGTTAATCTTTTTTTCTTTTTATTATATGAAAAATAAAGCTAAAATTGAAAAACTACATGCAAAGGCTAAGTGAAAAGATAGAAACACAGGTTGCCTCCTATGAAGCGTTTGTTTAATGTCATTAACTCGACGTTGTCTTTTATTCAGGTACATCAAGGTGGCTTAAAGTAAAAAAAAAAAAAGATGACCCCTTCTCCTTTTCAAACAGGGCTTCGTGTTCTGCCCATTTATCAAGAAAGTCTCCCAGCCTTCTTTCTTTACCTCAAGCACATCGTACGATAAGACTCGAACAATCTCATATGATCCATAACATTTTGACCACAACTTACCAGGACAGAGACGTAGACGTGAGTTATCGATAATAATTTTATCTCCAATCTTAAACTCACGTTGCTTGATATACTTGTCGTGCACATCTTCAAGAGCAGCTTCTTGCATATATGAAGACACAGAACTTTCCACAACATCATTAGCAGCTATGCAATTACATTAATAAAAGGAACTAGAAGTTTTGACAGAATTAAAAACATTGAATATTACTTCCTCATCATTAAATCGTAAGGTCAACTTCCCTTGACGGACATCGATCATGGTATTTCCAGTAGCAAGGAATGGACGCCTAAGTATGATTGGGATCTCTGAGTCTTCTTCCATGTCCAACACAATAAAGTCTGCTGGGAAAATAAATTTGTCGACCTTCACCATAACATCTTCCAATACACCACGAGGGTAAGTGATGGATCTATCGGCCAACTGTAGTGAAATGTTAGTAAGCTTTGACTCCTGCATCCCTAATTTCTTAAAAATAGATAAAGACATCAAATTCATACTAGCTCCTAAATCACATAATACTTTCTTAAAATAAGAGTTACCAATAGAGTAAGGAATAGTAAAACTCCTTGGATTTTTTAATTTTGGGGGCAACTTCTTCAAGTGGATGGCGGAGCACTCCTCATTTAGCCTTACTGTCTTAAATTCCTCAAGCTTGCGTTTATTTGTAAGTATTTCTTTCAAGAACTTCGCATACTTAGGCATTTGAGAGATGACTTCAACAAACGAAATATTAAATTATAATTTCTTGAACATTTTCAAGAATTTAGCAAATTGTTTGTCTTGCTTAGTGTTCTCCAGCCTATGAGGGAATAGAATAGAGGGCTTCTGTGGCTCATTTACCTATATCACGGAGGGTGCTTTACTTACCTTCTCGTTTTCCTCGTTAACTGACCCTGTCAAAAATATCTTCATGCTCTTACAATTGCTTCTCCATCTTCTTTAAGGGCTCCCCAAGCTCCTTGCCACTCCTTAAAGTAATTGCCTTGGCATGTTCCCTTGGATTAGGCTCAGTAGTATCTGGCAATGCTCCTGGTGCCCTTTCTGTCATCAAGTTAGCTAATTGACTGATATGAGTTTCCATATTCTTCATGCGGGCCTCTGAATTCTGAATGTACTTCATTATAGAAGTTTCAAAGCTTAGCTTCTCTTCAGATGCTTGGAAACCTGGAGGTGGTTGTGGAGCTCTTTGCTGGCTTTATTGATTTGCCCACTTAAAATTAGGGTGATCCCTCCAATCGAGATTATATGTATTAGAGTATGGATTATACTGCTGCCGGTTGAAATTGCCAACAAAATTTACTCCTTCAGTCTCGGGGGCAAAAAGACTACTAACTTGCAGTTTGAACTATTATGTCCCTGTCCACCACATATTTCACATATGATTGGTGGTGTTGCATTATTTGTCACCATCAGAGTTTCAACCTTTTTCGTCAATACTTCCAATTGACTCAAAACAGCAGTAGAGGAGTCAACAATATGTACACTAACTTGTTTCTTAGCCATCTGGCGCTCATTTTGCCATTGATAACTGTTTAGCGTCATTTCTTCAATCAATGCATGGATTTCAGTCGGTGTTTTCCTCCATATTATACCTCCCACAGCGGCATCAATGAATGAATGGTTGGTAGATGACAAACTATTGTAAAAAGTCTGTACTTGTTACCATAAGGGTAATCTGTGATGTGGACATCTCCTTATCAACTCTTGAAAATGTTCCTAAGCCTCATAGAAAGTATCCATATCAAACTGCACAAAAGAAGAAATGTCATTCCTTAACTTAATAGATTTAGAAGGAGGAAAATACTTAGTCAAGAATTGTTATGTCAACTGATCCCATGTGGTGATGGAACCCCTTAGTAGTGACGTTAGTTATTGACTTGCTTTGTCTCTAAAAGAGAAAGGAAAGAGTCGTAATCGAATTGCATCATCTGTCACCCCATTATACTTTATAGTATCATACAACTGCAATAACCTGGCCAAATGCTGATTTGGATCATCCGAAGGCAAACCACCAAACTGAATAGAAGTTTAAATCATTGAGATCAATGCTGTGATACCCTAAGGAGGAACAATCCAATAAACTTGCAACACAATATCAAGCATAATGATAATACCATAATCATATTATATCACAATAACACTATATCACGACAGTATGAAATGTTGACTATGCATATGCATGATGTGTATGCTGACCATCCTTATGCACAATGCAACCAGTTCCTACTCCATGGAGTTAGACTCAAATTCAGAGATGAACGTTCTAGAAGATCTGTCCCCCCTAAAAGACAGTCTAATGCCGGATAATGAAAAGAAATGGTGGTTGTTGGGCTGCCAGTGCGTTGCAGTCGATTTATCACGGCCAGGGGTATATATATATATATTGTGATAGCATAATTACAAAGTGAATCACCGTGCCCTGACATCCCCCAAGATCTGGTCCAGATCCACTATCCTGTGAGTTCTCGTTTACTCTTTAAGCATAAAACACCACAACAACCACCGGCTGTATAATGCTCAAATGCATATCAAACTACCGTTAAACTGTTCCTAATGATATTAAAGCAACTACCCATACAATTGTCCAATACTATTAGTATCAATGATATTATATAACCGTCCATACAACTACATAATACCAATGATCCACTCGGGTCCAGAACTTTGGTTCCACAAGCACAATGCTAAAAACATAAATCACTTGGGTACAGTACGTCGGCCCTATAGTAAAACTCGTTGTTCCTCTCAATCGCGTAGCGATATTATCGCATTTTCATAATCATGTAACACTTTAGTTACGTTTTCAAATTGCGTAATGATTTTAAAAAGTTTTCTCAATCGCATATCTAAAAATCATTATTTTTAGATTGCGTAAGAGTTTTTCTACATATTTTCAATTGTATAAAATATTTCTAACATATTTTAAGCTTAAATTAAAACTTTTCTCATTTAATATCAAAATTAGACTTTAATCCCAACATTTTCTTAATAAATCACCTTTAAATAATATTATCTAATATTTTCTTCACATAATTGTATTTCTTTGATTAACTTGGAATATTATAGCTCAAAATTTCCTAACGCGCTTCAAAACCCAAAGGGTGAGCTATACGTCAGTAAATTTAAAGTTTTAACTTTTATCTTACTTAATAGCTTAATTACGCTAATTTAATTCTAAAAATTAGTTTACTTTCTTTCTAGGTCTAAAACCTATCAAATTATTTTCCTATTAATCAAATACTTAAGTTTACACTTAGTAAAATAATCTTGGATCTAAGACATTAAAAATGGCGTGTTGGCCGAAATTTCACTACAGGTTTCTCAAATCACTTTTAATTATTTTCTATCACTTTATTCTTTACAAAAACTCTTAATCCAATTTCTTATCATTAAATCATTTAATTCATATTTAGGAAAATAATTTAGAACACTTAGCTCCCTTGGTGATGTTGAGGCTACGAGTCATCAATTGGTCATTGGAACCAAAATTCTTTCCTTTCTCATGTGATTTATGGTATGCAACATACATCAATCATCAAAACTATATCATAAACATTTCATACATACTATCAAAATCACATATCATCACATATATCCAAAAATCAACCATAACAATTCCATGCATAATATCACATCATATAAAAATACATAATCAAGCAAACATAAATCAATAACCACACAATCGAGTGAATAAATCATCACATGGATTTTTCACTCACAAACACAAACAATCCATTCCTTCACCACCACATATGACCGATGAGGTTAATCTCTCTCTTACCTGGTGTGTAGCTTCCCAAGCTCCTCGTTTAATCCTCTTTATATCAATCTTTCACCACCAAGTAGATCTTAGAATCAAATCAAACATATAAAAATTAGTATCTAAGGCTTGATTAAGATAACCATAGTTCAAACATGGTCTTAGGATTTCAAGAATCAAATAAAAAAATCAAGTTTCAAGATCTTTATGTTGAAACCCTAGAACTTAAATCCAAGAATCAAGCTTGAAGATGATTGATTTAGACTAAAGTCTCAACACCAAAGAGTCTTAGAATGATGTGAGGATTCAAGAAGTGAGGTTGGATTGAATCAAAAGTGGTTGGATGTTAGTGGAGTGGCATAGCCGTGAGCTTCCTTGGAAGAATAAGGTGTGAACTTTTTGATTTTCAACTTGAAGAACAAGATTGAAGATGGATAATCTAGGCGAAGATCTCAACTACAAAGTATCTTAGAATTGTGTTTAGGTTTAGAAAATAGGATTGGATAGAATTATGGAAACTTAGAGGTAGGGATTAGGGGTGGAGGCCGAAACCCTCAAGAAAGAAGAAAGAATGAAGTTCTTGGTGTTCTTAGAAGAGAGAGAAAAAGATGAAAGGCTTTTGTTATCACAAAGTGTTAGAAATAAAATGAAAATAGCCAAGCTCCAAGGGTATAGCCGTGTAGTAGCTTTGGATAGGAAACTATGGTTTGTTTTGCAAGATAGAAAACTATCACATGGTCTCACATGGTTCCACATGGCTTAGGTCATCAAGTGGTCACCTATTAGTCATAAAAGATCATTCAAGAACATGCTAGAATGACCTAGTAACCGTGTGGCTCAATGGAAAGCTAACTTAGTTTTGATTTCAATTAGTTTCTAATTACATCTAGTTTAGGTAGTTATTTCAATTAAGCTAACTTAGTTAAGTTATTTAGTTACATAACTAACTATTCTAGTTACTAGATTATATCATGCATTGATCATCCTTCTAGAAAAACCCTAGATATTTTCTTGTAACCATAGACTCCAAGCATTAGTTAACTTAGTTTGTTCCACTTAGTTACTAATTAGGCTATTAGGGTAACTTAATTTGTTTATCTAGTTACTTAGTAACTAGTCCAACCATTAATGTTGACTTCATCTCCTAACCATTGATTTAATCTAAGGTAGATATCATAAGCTTCCTTATCAAGTTTGTTCTCACACTATTGATTAGATCAATGGTGATGATCAAAGGCTTCTTCATCAAGTTTTCCATCCAACGGTTTAAAACAAAGTCCATGCCACTAAGTTTGACCAATTTCTATTGGTTAGTCATAAAGCTAGGTAATGATGGTTTATAATTACACTTAAGATATTTAACTTAGATATTTTCTGCTTAGATATTTTTACTTAGATATTTTACATAGATATTTTATTGAGATATTTTATTGAGATATTTTTCATTAGATATTTATCCGTAAATATTTTACTAGGTGAGTCATTTTTTCTACAAGTTTCTAGAGAAAGAATAATAAGATAAGCTTAAAAGAGTAAGTAGTCAATTTGAATTTGTCTTCTAACTTAAGTAGTCAATTTGAATTTCTCTTCTTCAACTTGAGTATCCAATTTGCCTTCTTCCTTCTTGCCATTGGTCCATCACTTAGAGTCATCGCTATCAAGATATTTTTTCAAAAAAATATACTAAATAGACAATAACTAATACTATTATTACTCAATGGATAATAAAAAACTCAGATAAAAAAATCTCTGTCAACTGTTCCCGATTTCGGGTTTAGTAAGATCCATCAATCCCACCTTGACAGTCCAAAACTTTCTGATTCAGGAAAAAATTTTATTTTTTCGGACCCGCCTCGAGTCCTCCCCGAGCCCACACATATCTCAAAATAATATTAAAATAATCACAAATTCAGAAAATTCTACAAAAATTTTTAAAAATCATAAAAATTATAAAACTCATATTTTCAGAAAAAATGAAATTCAAGCATACAGTTCAAAATTAATATTAAAATAATTAAAATAATATTAAAATAATTAAAATACTTAAAAATTCCTAGAAATTCACAAAAATTTACAAATATTATAAAACATATTTATGTCAAGAAAAACAAAAAATCGGAGTGCTACAAATGTCGGTTTGATCTCAAAGATGTTAGCTACCACAACTAGTCTTATAATACTCCCTCCATACCCTTCAGCCATGAGCATGAAATATTCAAGCATAGTCTGCTCTGATGGGGTAGCTCTTTCTTCACGATTCCCCCCCAACGATTATCTCTCTCTCCATCTTTCTTGTAGCTTCTTCAATATCAGCTTCACTATGAGATTATTTCTTTAACATACGAGTTGTTTTCTCAATTTCTGGATCAAATGTCAGATTAGGAGATTAAGAACAAGTAAGCATAAACAAGAAATATGAGCAAGGAAATGAAGTGACAAATTAATTAACAAAAACAAAAACAAAAACAAAAACAAAAATAATAAAATAAGAAATAAAATAAAAGTGCGTCTAAAATTAACTGGAGCTTTTGGTTTCTAATATTACCAAACTTATTTCCCAACAATGGTGCCAAAAACTTGATACGTGTAAAATACAGTAAGACCAAGTGCACTTTATCACTGGACTTGAGTCCTAGTTGTCGATTCCACAAGGAATAAGATATAATTACTAAATTCGCTAAACTCTTAGTTATTTAGACAATCGAAAGTATAAGAAAAATTTAAAATAAAATCAGAAAATAAATAAAGAAGAATAATGGACAATTAAACAATATAAAGATAATCAATTAGAGAGTAACTAGGGCATAAGGTTCACTTGAATCTAATTAATCATATTTTCACTCATTTATGATGTAAGGTAATTCTCTTGTTAATATTATCTTAATTGCTATTGAATACCAATGATCATGGATAAACAATATTCTATTCTTCAATTATTTACCTATTTGGTCATTTAGTTGAATTAATTAGGAATATATTAAACCTCAATTCAAGAGATGAACTAACATAATCAATAATTCAATTGATAGAATAAATTGATATTTGATCATTCACCAATCTAATCTTAGGTTTATCATATAGGTCCACTCATTGAGTGCGAATGGTCACCGATCAAATAATGAATTAAAACATGCCAAAAAAGATCAATTTCTGATAAGAATACAAGTAATATAATAAATTCAAAAGAAATTACCTTAATCAAATTTGAGATAAAAATCAATTAAATAGGAAAACAAGATCTCCTGTAACCTTAGCTATGGGATTATTTACTAATGTTCAATACAAATAATCTCAAATCACAGTACAAATTCATGAAAAGAAAACCCAAAGAAATGGGAAAACTAGAGGGAAAGAGAAATCAAAACCCTTTTTAAGGTGATTATGATCTTCAAGCCTTCAAGAATTGAATCATCTCTTCTGAATTATCTCTCAAAATTTGTCATCGCAAAAGTGTCTTTTAGGATTAAGGATTTTCTGCGTTCTGCTCGAATTATGGCGTAACTATTCTATTTATAAAAAATAACGTGCACTGTTAGGCGCTGGCTTCTGGGCGCTCAAGCACCGAGTCACTAAACCAAAAACACGTTGTGTAACGCGTTGCGTGCTCTAGGCGTTGGGATACTAGAGAGATTGGAGGCTTTCTGTCATGAACGTTGGCTTTTGGGCGCTTAGGCACTGAACCACCAGATAAAGTTTGTGTTTTTTCTACTTGTAAAAATTACCCAGTCTTTTCCATGCAAATTTACCTATAAAAAACCATTAAAACTCGTAATAAGAACACAATTAAAAAATAATAAAAACAATCAAACTTGATAACAAAGTTCAATAAAAAATATCTAAAGATGATAAAAAAAAACTAATAAAATGAACCATAAAAATATAAGATTTTGAAGGTTCATCAGAAGTCGAAGGACCAACCACTTTAAACTGAGTAATTATAATATTAATGGCCCTAAAAAATAATTGAGGAATTATTCTCATTTATTTTATTTTAATTACATAAATAATAAATCCTTTTTTCTATTTTAAATATTTATACAAAACTTTCTTAAACTAAAAAGAAATCATATGTATCATGAGAAACTCCAAAAATATTTTTTGAACTTTGTTTTATCTTTTATAAAATTTTCTTTTTAATTAAAAAATTCAAACAAAAAATATTCTAGTGTTGACCATGGCCAATTGACAATGGCAACTAAAACGAGTTATACTATTTAGGCAAGTTACTTTTGACAAGTCCTTTTACAATGTTTACCATTGTCAATGGAACATTGATGTTCACTTGACCTTACCTAATATCACAGATAATTAAAGTCCTTTGCTGTATTTTAATTTTAGCCCCAGATGTAATCTTATTATGATTATAGTCCTACCTAAACTAGAGATGAACCATAAATTAGAACCCATGTATCGTCAATCATCGCTTCGCTTGGCCATCTACCATTGTCACACCACCATCCCAGAAGAACTACGCACACACCCATAAGCTCACGCTCCAATTCACAACACCAAATAGCAAGATCACTGCTTCCACCATCGACCATCCAAACCTCCATGCAACAACACCATTGCCCAGCACCGTGAACCACCATGCACCGCCCACAACCACCACCTCTATACATCCACAAGTCTAGAAAGACAACCCAAATAGAAATCCAACTCAACAAAATCACCAAGCAACAGAACCAACAACCATCAATGAGCATTGACGCTTACTGTTGCCTCAAGTTTAGGATTTGACTTGTCATATTCTAGACCATTATGACTCTATTTGATACATTCTAATAGTTTTCAAGACAAAAATTTTTGGCATTTATTTTGATAGATTTAAATGTATTAGTTCCTTTTGGTATTTTTTGACAAATCTTGAACTTCCAACTCAGAATTTTTTGGCATTTATTTTGTAAACTCAACCAAACCCACCTAACCCAAGTAGATATTTGTCCTTGAAGCGCCTTGGTGCTTGCTTCAGCCCCTTCACTTGAATCTAATTAATCATATTTTCACTCATTTATGATGTAAGGTAATTCTCTTGTTAATATTATCTTAATTGCTATTGAATACCAATGATCATGGATAAACAATATTCTATTCTTCAATTATTTACCTATTTGGTCATTTAGTTGAATTAATTAGGAATATATTAAACCTCAATTCAAGAGATGAACTAACATAATCAATAATTCAATTGATAGAATAAATTGATATTTGATCATTCACCAATCTAATCTTAGGTTTATCATATAGGTCCACTCATTGAGTGCGAATGGTCACCGATCAAATAATGAATTAAAACATGCCAAAAAAGATCAATTTCTGATAAGAATACAAGTAATATAATAAATTCAAAAGAAATTACCTTAATCAAATTTGAGATAAAAATCAATTAAATAGGAAAACAAGATCTCCTGTAACCTTAGCTATGGGATTATTTACTAATGTTCAATACAAATAATCTCAAATCACAGTACAAATTCATGAAAAGAAAACCCAAAGAAATGGGAAAACTAGAGGGAAAGAGAAATCAAAACCCTTTTTAAGGTGATTATGATCTTCAAGCCTTCAAGAATTGAATCATCTCTTCTGAATTATCTCTCAAAATTTGTCATCGCAAAAGTGTCTTTTAGGATTAAGGATTTTCTGCGTTCTGCTCGAATTATGGCGTAACTCTTCTATTTATAAAAAATAACGTGCACTGTTAGGCGCTGGCTTCTGGGCGCTCAAGCACCGAGTCACTAAACCAAAAACACGTTGTGTAACGCGTTGCGTGCTCTAGGCGTTGGGATACTAGAGAGATTGGAGGCTTTCTGTCATGAACGTTGGCTTTTGGGCGCTTAGGCACTGAACCACCAGATAAAGTTTGTGTTTTTTCTACTTGTAAAAATTACCCAGTCTTTTCCATGCAAATTTACCTATAAAAAACCATTAAAACTCGTAATAAGAACACAATTAAAAAATAATAAAAACAATCAAACTTGATAACAAAGTTCAATAAAAAATATCTAAAGATGATAAAAAAAAAAACTAATAAAATGAACCATAAAAATATAAGATTTTGAAGGTTCATCAGAAGTCGAAGGACCAACCACTTTAAACTGAGTAATTATAATATTAATGGCCCTAAAAAACAATTGAGGAATTATTCTCATTTATTTTATTTTAATTACATAAATAATAAATCCTTTTTTTCTATTTTAAATATTTATACAAAACTTTCTTAAACTAAAAAGAAATCATATGTATCATGAGAAACTCCAAAAATATTTTTTGAACTTTGTTTTATCTTTTATAAAATTTTCTTTTTAATTAAAAAATTCAAACAAAAAATATTCTAGTGTTGACCATGGCCAATTGACAATGGCAACTAAAACGAGTTATACTATTTAGGCAAGTTACTTTTGACAAGTCCTTTTACAATGTTTACCATTGTCAATGGAACATTGATGTTCACTTGACCTTACCTAATATCACAGATAATTAAAGTCCTTTGCTGTATTTTAATTTTAGCCCCAGATGTAATCTTATTATGATTATAGTCCTACCTAAACTAGAGATGAACCATAAATTAGAACCCATGTACGTCAATCATCGCTTCGCTTGGCTATCTACCATTGTCACACCACCATCCCAGAAGAACTACGCACACACCCATAAGCTCACGCTCCAATTCACAACACCAAATAGCAAGATCACTGCTTCCACCATCGACCATCCAAACCTCCATGCAACAACACCATTGCCCAGCACCGTGAACCACCATGCACCGCCCACAACCACCACCTCTATACATCCACAAGTCTAGAAAGACAACCCAAATAGAAATCCAACTCAACAAAATCACCAAGCAACAGAACCAACAACCATCAATGAGCATTGACGCTTACTGTTGCCTCAAGTTTAGGATTTGACTTGTCATATTCTAGACCATTATGACTCTATTTGATACATTCTAATAGTTTTCAAGACAAAAATTTTTGGCATTTATTTTGATAGATTTAAATGTATTAGTTCCTTTTGGTATTTTTTGACAAATCTTGAACTTCCAACTCAGAATTTTTTGGCATTTATTTTGTAAACTCAACCAAACCCACCTAACCCAAGTAGATATTTGTCCTTGAAGCGCCTTGGTGCTTGCTTCAGCCCCTTCACTTGAATCTAATTAATCATATTTTCACTCATTTATGATGTAAGGTAATTCTCTTGTTAATATTATCTTAATTGCTATTGAATACCAATGATCATGGATAAACAATATTCTATTCTTCAATTATTTACCTATTTGGTCATTTAGTTGAATTAATTAGGAATATATTAAACCTCAATTCAAGAGATGAACTAACATAATCAATAATTCAATTGATAGAATAAATTGATATTTGATCATTCACCAATCTAATCTTAGGTTTATCATATAGGTCCACTCATTGAGTGCGAATGGTCACCGATCAAATAATGAATTAAAACATGCCAAAAAAGATCAATTTCTGATAAGAATACAAGTAATATAATAAATTCAAAAGAAATTACCTTAATCAAATTTGAGATAAAAATCAATTAAATAGGAAAACAAGATCTCCTGTAACCTTAGCTATGGGATTATTTACTAATGTTCAATACAAATAATCTCAAATCACAATACAAATTCATGAAAAGAAAACCCAAAGAAATGGGAAAACTAGAGGGAAAGAGAAATCAAAACCCTTTTTAAGGTGATTATGATCTTCAAGCCTTCAAGAATTGAATCATCTCTTCTGAATTATCTCTCAAAATTTGTCATCGCAAAAGTGTCTTTTAGGATTAAGGATTTTTCTGCGTTCTGCTCGAATTATGGCGTAACTCTTCTATTTATAAAAATAACGTACCGTTAGGGGCTTCAAGCACAGGCGCTCAAGCACCGAGTCACTAAACCAAAAACACGTTGTGTAACGCGTTGCGTGCTCTAGGCGTTGGGATACTAGAGAGATTGGAGGCTTTCTGTCATGAACGTTGGCTTTTGGGCGCTTAGGCACTGAACCACCAGATAAAGTTTGTGTTTTTTCTACTTGTAAAAATTACCCAGTCTTTTCCATGCAAATTTACCTATAAAAAACCATTAAAACTCGTAATAAGAACACAATTAAAAAATAATAAAAACAATCAAACTTGATAACAAAGTTCAATAAAAAATATCTAAAGATGATAAAAAAAAAACTAATAAAATGAACCATAAAAATATAAGATTTTGAAGGTTCATCAATCGAAGGACCAACCACTTTAAACTGAGTAATTATAATATTAATGGCCCTAAAAAATAATTGAGGAATTATTCTCATTTATTTTATTTTAATTACATAAATAATAAATCCTTTTTTCTATTTTAAATATTTATACAAAACTTTCTTAAACTAAAAAGAAATCATATGTATCATGAGAAACTCCAAAAATATTTTTTGAACTTTGTTTTATCTTTTATAAAATTTTCTTTTTAATTAAAAAATTCAAACAAAAAATATTCTAGTGTTGACCATGGCCAATTGACAATGGCAACTAAAACGAGTTATACTATTTAGGCAAGTTACTTTTGACAAGTCCTTTTACAATGTTTACCATTGTCAATGGAACATTGATGTTCACTTGACCTTACCTAATATCACAGATAATTAAAGTCCTTTGCTGTATTTTAATTTTAGCCCCAGATGTAATCTTATTATGATTATAGTCCTACCTAAACTAGAGATGAACCATAAATTAGAACCCATGTACGTCAATCATCGCTTCGCTTGGCTATCTACCATTGTCACACCACCATCCCAGAAGAACTACGCATACACCCATAAGCTCACGCTCCAATTCACAACACCAAATAGCAAGATCACTGCTTCCACCATCGACCATCCAAACCTCCATGCAACAACACCATTGCCCAGCACCGTGAACCACCATGCACCGCCCACAACCACCACCTCTATACATCCACAAGTCTAGAAAGACAACCCAAATAGAAATCCAACTCAACAAAATCACCAAGCAACAGAACCAACAACCATCAATGAGCATTGACGCTTACTGTTGCCTCAAGTTTAGGATTTGACTTGTCATATTCTAGACCATTATGACTCTATTTGATACATTCTAATAGTTTTCAAGACAAAAATTTCTGGCATTTATTTTGATAGATTCAAATGTATTAGTTCCTTTTGGTATTTTTTGACAAATCTTGAACTTCCAACTCAGAATTTTTTGGCATTTATTTTGTAAACTCAACCAAACCCACCTAACCCAAGTAGATATTTGTCCTTGAAGCGCCTTGGTGCTTGCTTCAGCCCCTTGATCATTGAGGTTTTTACCTCGTGGAATGGGGTCATAACAGTTAATATTTGTTGAGATATGATTTGAGCTAAGACTGAGATCTTGTTGTATTTTTATTATTAGTTATATTATATTATAATTATATTTCAAAGTCAATAACAGTTTTCATTTCATCCTTATCCCTATCAAAATTATTTTACCGTTTCCTAAACTTAACTCCTTTCATTTTGTGTTATTACATTACGTTGGAGAGACCTTTCTTTCCTTAAAATTCTATAGCCGTTTTTGCACGTTGGACAAAATGGTTGTTCCTTCAATTTTGCTTGCACGTTCCAGTGTGGGAGTTGCTATCTTTCAGTACTTTTAGGATATCTTTATCCAATCATTTTACAAGTCAGTAACAAACGATCATATTTTACCTCCTCTATAAATATCACAGCCTGATATTTCAAATATCTACACACACAAAAAAGGCTCTTCAATATTTTACTTAATATTTATTTTATTCTTGATTTTGTTCCCATGAGCAATCCTACGAGTTGTTCTTGTGCCCTTGCTATTTCGTGCAGATCTAGCAAGAAGTGGTTGTTATATCCCGGAGAGTATTTGCTATATGAGACCATCTGCACTGAATAATCTACTCGTGTTGGCGAAATACTCTTAATCTCAATGCATTTGCACACCTCAGTCAATATCTCTAATAAGTTTTTTATTTATGTTTTTTTTAATTTTAGCTATCCATTTATCTTATTTCCTATTATTTTTACAACAATCTTAAAAGTATTTTTGTGATATTTACTGATATGATTTAACTTATTTTAAATGTGGGGGTTTTATGAGTAAATGAGAAACTATGTTAGAGCCCTGCTACAGCGTAGCTAAGATTTCCTAGGACTTTGCACTTTTAAGGAGAGTCTACAACCATGACTCTTTGAGGGCTTCTTACCACACATCAAACAAGATGTTGGGGTTGGAGTGGTCACGAAACTCGAAGCTCAATGGGTGCTTCAAGGTACTTTCAAAATTATAAGTAAATGTATCAAATGTGAAGGTTTTTTGTGGATAAAACGCTACTTTGGTGATCTAGGAAAAACTTTGTGATCAACAGGTTCCAATATAGGAATTTAGTATTTTGGTTAATTATTTTACAAGTTCATGTGCTGATATAGCTAATGTTGGAGAAGAAATCTAATTCTCATAGATTATATATGAGCTAACTGTGATATAATGACATTAAATGAATAAAATAGGTAATTAAATCCTTAATGCAGAAATTAGAATTTTAGTTTGTAATTCAGTTGTAAAACTTGACAAGTAGGTATGAACTTGTTGCTAAATGGGAACATGTATGATAAGAATGTATACTGGTATGCAAGGTCGATCTTTTGATGCTTTCTTGTTGGATTTGTTATGTGAGTTTGGATCAATTGTATTGATTCCTCACTGCCTTGTTGTGACTAAACTCCCACCGTTCAATATGCTTGAATGGTACAAAACTTTGTTTGAACTATTGGGAATAAGTGCTTTCCTGTTGTAGTCAGACATAACATAAGTATGAGCTTTAGATAGATGTTAATTTAAGTGTAAATGTGCCTCTACATGAAAGTTTAAAGTCATATGTATGCCTTATTTAAATGTGAATGTGTGTTAAAATAATTTCGGTCACTTAAGTGATGTTTATTGACTCATTGATTTTTCTTACATAGAGAAATTATAAATGCTATGCTAATAAGTGTTGGGCCTCCTCCGTATTTGTGGGGGAAGCTATTCTTTCTATTTGTTGCACATGCTGTAAATTAATTGAGTAATACACATATAATCCTTATAATGGTTTATGTAGAGTTTGAAACTAAAACAGTGCATTGAGTGCTTCATATAATGTCTTACATTGTATCTCATATACCCTTGTTGTCTTTGAGTTACTATTAACTTGGTTATGTGAAATGTAAAATTATATATGTATAGAGTGTGATAACCATGCAAGATGTTCATAATTTTGATATGTCTATGAATGATTTGTTTTTCAACCATGATCTAGATGTACATGATCAAGTATTTGATGATGCTTGCATGAATGAATTCCATGTCCCTATCATACTATGAGATTAATTGAGATTGATGAGACTATGTGCCGAGAGCCATGGTGTTGAGTTTGAGACATGAAGATCATGATACTAAATAAATCTTTGATTCAAATGAGACTAAATCCACAAATAGATTTATTTTTGGCCTCGATAGAGGTGTTGTCGCTTAAAAGTCATCCAAGTAGACTTGTATAGCCCGATCTTTTATAGAGGCCGAGTTTATTGCTCTTGACTTGACAAAATCGGAAGCTGAATAAATAACTAAGAAATCTCTTAATAAATATTCTTTTATGAAAGAAACCTGAAGAATCTATATCTTTAGAGTCTGTGATTGCCAAGCAACAATAGCAAGAGCAAATAACAATGTGTTTAATGAAAAATAGCGACATATACGTATATGTAACAAATTTGTGAAGCATATATTAAAATATGGAATTAAATCCATTGATTTTGTGAAGTCAAAAGGAAATTTGGTCAATCCTTAGATAAAGTCTTTGGGTAGGAAATTAATAAAACATTGAAAGGAATGAAACTTGAGCCACTTTGAAAATTAACAGTGATGGTAACCTAACCTTTGTGATTGGAAATCCCATGAATAAGGTTCATATAGGTAATAACAAGTCACTTGTTAATTCTGCTAGCACTATTAATTTTTGTCCATTCCAAGATGTGAGAAGTGCTAGACTGCATTGAATGAGTGTGGAGTGCAGTCGCTCCTATGAGATTGTGGCATAATCTTTATAGTACTCATGAACTATCAGGCATGCACATGGCCTATTAGCGCAAAATTGCGTTGACCAACTTTAGATGAGAAGTCAGTGTGAATGATAAGATCACTGATTCACAAATGGAATGAGGTTCATAGAGGTACTAATCTCACCGGCATTGCTGTGAGTCATATCTTATTTACTCTATATACTAGTTCATAGTCCAAAAGACACTAGTGCTTATGCATTGAATTATTAAGCTTATAGAAACTTCCTTTATTGACTTTGAAATATGTGAGGGGTTGTTGTATTTTTATTATTAGTTATATTATATTATAATTATATTTCAAAGTCAATAATAGTTTTCAGTTCATCCTTATCCCTATCAAAACTATTTTACTGTTTCCCAAATTTAACTTCTTTCATTTTGTGTTGTTACATTACGTTTGAGAGATCTTTCTTTCCTTAAAATTCTATAGC
Source organism: Ormosia semicastrata (assembly GCA_029884595.1). Lineage (NCBI taxonomy): Eukaryota > Viridiplantae > Streptophyta > Magnoliopsida > Fabales > Fabaceae > Ormosia > Ormosia semicastrata. The sequence continues at coordinate 10,870,234 of JAQQTO010000043.1, forward strand.
CGGTTTTGCACGTTGGACAAAATGATTGTTCCTTCAGTTTTGCTTGCATGTTTCAGTGTGGGAGTTGCTATCTTTGAGCACTTTGAGGATATCTTTATCCAATCGTTTTACAAGCCAGTAACAAACGATCATATTTTACCTCCTCTATAAATATCACAGTCTAGCATTTTAGATATATACAAACACAAAAAGACTCTTCAATATTTTACTTAATATTTATTCTATTATTGATTTTGTTCCTGTGAGCAATCCTACGAGTTGTTCTTGTGCTTTTGTTATTTCGTGTAGAGCTAACAAGAAATGATTGTTGTATCCTAGAAAGTATTTGCTATATGAGACCATCTGCATTGAGTAATCTACTTGTGGTGACAAAATATTCTTAAACTCAGTACATTTGTATGCCTTAACTAATATCTCTAATAAGTTCTTTATTTATGCTATTTTAATTTTAACTATCTATCTATCTTATTTTCTATTATTTTTACAATATATCTTGCCAAATGCTCAAGTTCAAACCTTTGGATGGATGTTGGGAAGGAATGGTTGGAAGTTGGAGTGGTTTACAAGACCAATGTACAAATTTTGAGTTAGTTTGTTACCAGATGACTAAGTTGCCCATCATGCATGCCTGCTGTGGATCATAATTTATTACCAATCAATGTCTATGAGTAGGGTGAACATCGATGCTCCGTTGACAAGGGTGACCATTGTAAAACGACCCACCTTTGACAAGCAACCTAGATTGGTCCAACATAAAATGAAACGGGCCAAAAAAACATTTGCCTTACTAAAAAATTTATTGCAAGTCAAATGGGCCAAACTATATGAAATGAATCGAGTTGGCTCAGTCAAATAGACTTCTTTTATCTGGGGAAACCCAAATTGATTACCCAAACTAATTGTTTTGGTTGAAAAAAATATTGATTACCCTAATTTTTGTTATGCATGTGTCTTATAAATTGCTTTAAGCCTATTTGGTTTTCTTGTTTTCTATTTCCATTTCCATAAACTAGAGAAAACGAGAGAAAAAACATGTTTTGGTAGTTATTTTCATTTTCATTTTTCAAGAAACGGAGCTCATGTTTCCTGAAATTTTGGAAACAAGAAAAACTTGTTTTCAACATTTTCATTTTCCACTCATCACACGGTGGCATTTTGCAATTGTAACCAAACTTGGGATCTATTTCCATAACCATCATGCATGTCAACTTTTCTTCCACGCCAAATCGAGACACACCACCATCAGCCCCAATCAATTGTAACCAATCAATCAACTTTTAGGATCATTTTGCTCTTTTTCGTCTTTGCTTTCTTCCTCACCACACTTGGGAAGAAGTGCATCTCACCGTTGGGGAACTGGGAACTTGGTTCTGATTTGGGAGTTGAGGTTGTGGCAGTGCTAGCCTGGTGGTGTGGTGTATTGGTGCGGTGGTGCGTGGCTTGGGGCTGATGGTGGTGTGTCTCGATTTGGCGTGGAAGAAAAGTTGACACACGGGGTTATGATTAGTGGTTGTTTAGGGTTTTGGGTCTGGTGGCTTGGGAAATCTGGTTGTTTGGGTTGTGGTTAATGGTGGCTAACGGTGGCCTAAGAAGTCAGAGTTGACATAGGTGTGATAAGGGTTGAGGGTTCTGATTTTTTATACAAATGTTTGTTTAGAGCTTGATGAGATTAGGATTTGGTACCTATAGATGAGGTTGTTGCAGTTTAGGGAGGTTGCTGCAGTTTGGAATCGCAAGAGGGACGAGGATCACTTATCCCTATTTTTTGTCTTTTTTTTTGTCTGTTTATTTAAATTTTGATAAGTATTTTAAATTTAATTACATATTTTATTCTTATTTAATTTATTTTACACTTATTAAAATTTAAGTAAAAGGACATATAAAAAGACAGGTGATCTCCCTCCATCACAAGAGATGGCTTGGTTTTTTCACTACAATGAAAATTAAGAACGGGAATGTTTCGTGAAACCATACGCAGCCTTAGTGCCTAAGGGGTGTCACTCTATGCATTTTTTTTTCAATTTTTTAGTCTTTGATAGGATATTTTTGTAGATATTACCGTGATACTAATTTTTAAATACTGTCACAATTAAAAAGCTTTTTTAACAATTATAAATATAATATTTGAACTCATAAGAATTTGAAAATGATTAGCAAAATAGTGCCCACAAGTAGAAATTTTTTTATTTTTTATTTTTATTTTTGATGTCATAACATAGAAGGTAGTGCCAAACTTAAATAAGTGAAGTAACAGCGCTAGTAAATTTCTATTATATTGAGTTATGGACGATCATACTTGCTAATTCAAATATATAAGATTTATTTAAATGAATTTTTAAAATAAGATTTTTTTATGTGCTTTTTTAAAATCTTTTAAAAAACAAAAGCTATTTTATATTATATAATAGTCAAAAAGGTACTTTTTATATTCACTATTATTTGGATGTAAAGATGTAAAAAAGACTCTCTTTTAATGATAAAATTACTTAGAACAGCATTTTCATGATCTCAAAAAGTTCTTTTTTCTAAAGCTCCAAAATCTATCTTAAATTAAAAAAAATACAATTTATACTTTTTTTTAGCACTTTTTGTTTTTTTTCAAAAAACTCATCCAAACATGCTAATCAAAAGTATTTATTTTTTATATAAAAAAGTACAACCAAATGAGTTCATAATATCAAACAAAGAAAGTTCCCTCTTTGATAGCATCTATCCCCTACATGCTACATGAGCGACAAGCACAATTGGCAGAACCAGTAAAATCCAAAGTAAAATTTAAAGCGCATGAAGCCATCTACAAGAGGACGTCTTGAATTGCTAACCTAGAAGAAAATCTCCATAAAACAAACTAAATGAAAACTGCAACACTAATGGCTTTACAATAAGCACCACTTACATACATTTTAAAAAAGACAAGAATTCGTGAGTGGAGCAACAATAATTGGGAAGTCAAGTTTGTGCATACTCTCCGTGAAGGCAACTTTTGTGCAGATTTCTTGGCCCGCCTTAGTCTATCTCAGGATTTGGGATTAAAAGTTTGGGTGAGACCCCCTCCTCAACTCAAACCTTTTCTGCTTGCTGATGTTTCAGGGTTGTCATGCCCCGTAGTACTTCCTACTTAGTTTAGTTTCCTTTTCTTTGGGCCTCTGGCCTTCCAAAGCACCAAAAAAAAAAAAAAGACAAGAAAGAAAACATCAGACACAAGGAACTAACAAGGAAGGCCTCTTTACAAGCAAATCACATGGTAAGTAAGCGACCATCTTGAAAACTATGACTAAGCAACGTTTTCCTATTGCGACCATCTTGAAAACTATAACTAAGCAATATTTTCCTCTTTCCTTGAAGGATGTAGTTGGAGTAAATGTTATATGAGACAGGGAACTGCCTCGTGGTAGTCAGAGCACCTGCTTTAGATGGAGGGATTTGGCACTGAAGTTAGAAGAGAGAGTTAAAGTACTAACATGTTAAAAGTTTCATTTTCTCTGTTTGTTTCTGTATGTGTATCTGAACTTCAGCAATAAGGAATATCTACATCCGGAAGTTCCCAATTATCGTCTTCTTCATCATCTTTTTTCTTCTTAGGAGATTCATGTTTATTTTGTGCTGGAGCTCTTGATTGTGGCCTCCTGACATCCATTAGAGCAAATCAGTGGACAATATTTGCCAAGAAATACACAACAATTTTTATTTTTATTTTTATAAATCTTGGGTTCATAATAGAGAAAAAGTTCTGTAGATTTAAAATTAAAATTTACACTATGAGAAAATAGCATAAGCTTAAAAAAAGCTTGTATCATCACAATAGCGAAACAAGTATGCACAAAAATACCTAAAAGTTCACGCAAGCCTTCACAGCTTCACAATATTATCACTCTGTAACTATTAACTTAAAAAAACATATATATCTTCAAAGCTTTAATCATCACTGGGATAGTCCATGTATAGAACAAATGTTGTATTGGTTAAGCCTACCAGTGAAAATGATTACTGTTGATAGAAAGGAATATGTTACCAAAGCAGACATGCATGGCACTAAACAGACCAAATTTAAGAAATTACAAGACTGCAGCTCTACCGAACAACATATGCAAGATGCCATGTAAAGCTCCATATTTTTTCATATCATGGTATAAGTGGCTTCATTGTTGCATTGGAACTCTCAAAATCCTTATATTTTGTTTGTAAAAAGTGAAAGTGAGGAAGTGATTTTGAGAGGAAAGAAAATTAGAGGTGAAAGTTACATTGCATTAATGCCTTGTTTGGGCAACAACAAGAATAAAGGAGGAATGAAAAAGAGGAGAATTTGTAACCTAAATTCCCCCAAAATTCGACATGAAGAGAAAATTAAAATATATGGTGATACTATTTTAGTCACATAACTGCCATTCTTAAAATACCACCATCTCAACAGAAATTAGGTATATGATTAATGTGTAACTCGAAAATTTTCTCTTCATTTTCACTGCCCTCATTGACATGAGCATGACACCAAAATACAAGACGAAAATCATTTTCTAGTTTCTCAATTTCATTCCTGTCATTTTGTTCGCAAACAAATGCTTATGCTTTTGTTTCTCTTCATTGGAATGCCATGACACAGTCCAAATAATAATAATATGCAATTTCCATGCCAAAGCCAAACCTCACAATTCTAATTATATAATAACATAATTTTCCAATTCGATAATATATAAAAACAAAAACGGGCAAAAGGAGGGGCAAGCCCAAGCCCAAGCCCAAAGAGAAAAGGTCACCTCTTACGGTTCCTTCTAGCAGCTTCTCGGGCTTTTCTCTTCTTCTTGTCGTGTTTGTTCTCGAAGAACCTCCTGCGTTTGCACTCCTGAAGGACGCCGGCCTTGAGGACCTCCCTCTTGAAGTGGTTAAGAAGCTTGTCTTCGGGCTCGTCGTCGCCCACTGTGATGTGAACATTATACGCTGATTTGAAGTAAAGGGTGGTTGAATAGGCCAGTGCAGGGTACGCTATGCCTATGCCTATGCCTATGCCTATGCCAGCTGGAATATTATGCAAAGATGCTGTGGCTGCCACCAGTGAAGAGCACCGTGATCGTGTTGAGGTTTGGGGAACGCGGAGGTGTGAGGGGAGAGAGAGTGGCGGTGTTACTGTTAGTAGGGTGGAGAGGAAGGAGACGCCCATAACTGGATCCTCATGAAAGGAAAAGGGTCAGTCAGTGTCAAATCACCACAAGGTGGACTCTTTCTTCATTTTGTGGGGCTGGGCCTGGGTTAGGCTTAGATTGTAATTTGCAACACACTTTGTTATTTTCCCAAAAAAAAAGGTTTTATTTCGGGAGATTTTTAAAATTCTTCATTTCTTCCCCTATTTTATTGAGTAGAAAACATATTATCAATATAGCAATATTTTTTTTTTATCAGACATGTGCTATTGAGTAGAAGACATATAATCACTTAAAAAAAAAAGAAAAAGACGAAGGAGAAGAAATATAATCAGATTTAATTTTAATTATATTTTATATCAAAATAACTTATAATTAAAAGATTTTTTCCTTAAAAACTTTTATATGAAAATACAATGTTTTGATTAATTAAAAAATATATTATTCAATTATCATTCTTAACTTAGAATTATTGAGAATAATTCGTTGGGAAAAAATTAGTTTTCATTAATAAAAATAACAATGTTGTACATATAAAAATAACAACATTAGTTTTCATTAATAGTCTCTCCATCCTTTAAATTTAAACTTAAAAAGAAAGAGTCGGTTTTAGATACATAAAATGTAAGTAAATACGTAATTTGGTTTCTAAAATATGTATATTATATGTTTTTGGTCATTGAAAGTGTATATGTGTATACTTTAATCTTTAAAATTGTGAAATGATCAACAACTTTATTCTTTCGTGTTCATAATTTTAAAGACTTTTATTAATTCATATTTATAATTTTAAGGGACTAAATTATTGATCATTTCCACTGTCAAAAAAAAATTATTGATAATTTCATAATTTCACAGACTAAATTATACTAACTACAATTTTAAGCATCAAAGACACATTATGTGCATCTTTTACTAAATAAATTGTATATTTACTTTTAAAAAATAGGTAGCTTGAAAAAGCCTTTAATAATTAATAATTAATATAAACAAAAAAGAAAGAAGGGGAAAAAATGAACTGTTTGCCAAAAGAATAACAGTTACGCTAATTAAGCCCAAAACAAAAAAACGAACCTGGTTTCCAGTGTTGGCGTTGAACGGCGTCACTGATGGCGGCAGCAGCGGTGGCGGAGCCGAGAAAGGGAAGGTTCGAGCCCCACGGGTTCACCGAAGAGGAAGCCAGGGTACGCCATAGCGGAGATCGTGAACTCCATGGTGAACCTTTCCCGGAAAGGCCAAAACGTCGACTTGAACGCCCTCAAATCCTCCGCGTGTCGCAAGTACGGCCTCTCTCGCGCCCCCAAACTAGTCGAGATGATCGCCGCCCTCCCAGTCTCCGACCGGGACGCCCTTCTCCCCAAGCTCCGAGCCAAACCCGTCCGAACGGCCTCCGGCATCGCTGTCGTCGCCGTCATGTCCAAGCCCCACCGCTGCCCCCACATCGCCACTACCGTTAACATTTGTGTCTACTGCCCCGGTGGACCCGATTCGGATTTTGAGTACAGCACTCAGTCTTACACTGGTTACGAACCAACTAGCATGCGAGCAATTCGAGCAAGGTAAGGTTCTGAAGTTCTTTTTTCATTTTATTTTATTTTTTTTAGGGTTGTTTCCAATAATTGTACATGCTGCTATGGATTTAGGTATAACCCTTATGTGCAAGCAAGAAGCAGGGTGGATCAGCTTAAGACTATGTTTGGGTTGGTGGGATTAAATGGAATGGTGGGGAATGGAATAAAATAGAGATAAGTTCCATTGTTTGATTATGTCAAAAAAGGATGAAATGAGATGGAAGTATATCTCATCCAATAAAAAATCATCAATTTTCTTCTCCTAATTTTAATTATTATTATAATTAAAATTTTACTACATTATTCATCGCCGAACCGTGAAGTTTGCACCACCTGCTCCTACCTGGTTATGGCGTTTGCTCACTATTTGCTAGCAGTTCCCGTTGAACCCTCCCCCAAGTGCCCAAAATCTTCGATATTGAACCCATCATTTTCGATTTCGTCAAAGTGTTTAAACTTGTCTTCTACTATCCATTCCAGAGCTCATAAGCACTCTATATTTGCCAGGTTCTACAGGACCGATCATAAAGGTAAAAGTTAAAAGTTTTATTTGTTTTCTATGTTTGTGTTATGCCAATAAAATCAGTTCTTTGAGGTGAGCGATTTAAGCATTTGCTTTCAAGGCATTGCCTTTGCTAATCTTTTCAAATCCCTCTATGGAGTTCCAATAATTGCATTTTCCTAGTTATATTGAAAAGTTCAGTTTCACTCGTTGCATCTCAATTCAGCTAAGGTTAAACCACAAGAACCTGAACTCAGTGTGGCGACTGATGCCTTTACACAGTTCAAGCATATGCTTTTTCCTGTTACAGATAGGAATCCCTATCTCTCACAGGGAACAAGACAGGTGATTTTCTATGATGCACCTTTTTTTCTTAAGATAGGTTGAAATTATATTGTTTATATGTTCTTTGAAATTCTGGAATGGAACAAAGATAATATGTAAAGATAATTAAAGTCTTTTTTGTTAGTTAGAAATAAATAAAATTAGTGTGTTTGCAATAAGGGTAATTTAGGAAAAATAAAGTTATAACTCTTACCATTCCATCTATTTCCCAAACAGTAGAATGGTAACTTTACTTCATTCCATCTTAAAATATCCAAACAATCAAATGGTACTTTTATTCCATTCTATTCCATCAATTATTAAATATCCAAACATAACCTAAGCATTTGGGTCACAGTGCAGACAAGGTTTGGATTTTGGAGCTTAATTATGAATATATATATATATAAGGGGCATATACAGTGAATGGTTATTATTGTTTTCCAGGTTGAGTTCATCTTAATGGGTGGTGTTGATACCCAATTTTGTCCATAAAAATTTTTATACTTAATTACAATATTTTGAACATATATTGTGAATACTCAATTTAGAACGGGCTAACAAATTCTTTTATTTTTTGGCCCAATTGTAAGCCTACTAAAAAATGGGGAACAGTCGATCTCGTTTTAAAATAAAAAATTTTAAGAGGGGCATTGCATTTAATCCGATACTTGCACACGCAAAGAAGAAGGCATTAAATGCATTGAGGCAAAGAAGGAAAAAAGGGGGTTAAAAGGATGGAAAGAAAAGAAAAAGGTTCGATAAAGGAGGAAATGGGGGCTCAACGTAGGAAGGCTCACGCAAAGAAAAAAGAAGGAAATGTGAGGGGAGAAATGATGAAAGGGTGGAGGTATTTAAAATAGCATCGAGAAAAAGAGGGATCTTTTTTTCACACATTTTTCACCTTCAAGAACCGAAAAACACATTCCATTTTCACCACCCTCATGCACCTTCACCCATTCTCCATGTGACCATCGTCTTTATCAATCCTTCATCACCATAAACTTCCAAGAGTTGACCATCACAAGGGAGACAGAGAGAAGGGAACAAGAAGGAGACGAAGCCCTTGAGGAATAACATTCACTTCTGATCCACCTTTGAACTCCACGGGTTTCGCATTTATGTCATGTAGTTCATTTACGCTAACTATTCTCACTTGCACACAACGAATTGCACTCAACACGAAATGAAGACTACATATCCACTCAAGCCTCCAGAAACCCAATATCCACTCTACCGTGAATCCATCTCCCTTTTATTACTTTCATCTTCAACTACCCACATTCAACCTTTTAAAGGTAAAAGAAAACATCTACTTTCCATTTGCAAACAACACCTTCCTTAACCTTTCCCTCAACCATGACCTTTAACTAAACCGTCGAGCCGTGAGCTCCACTCCCCTCTTTGACAAGGTCCAAACCTTCACACCATCAACCAAACTCCATCATATTGAACCATCCAATCTCCCTAAAGGCGTCGAACCACACCCTTTGACCTTCACAAACACCATCATATCCTCACCTCCCATTCGACCGTCGAACTGGCGGCCTTCAACCAACTTCACAAACACCATCATATCCTCACCTCCCATTCGACCGTCGAACTTGACCGGCCTTCAACCAACTTCACAAACACTACCATATTCACCGTTGAACCACACAGTTATTACCCCCTCAGACAACCCATCCAAACCTTCACACCATCAACCAAACTCTACCACATCAGTTGATCCCAAAAGCGTGACTCCACCATCTTCATCAATTGCAACCACGTCGAATCCATTACCCCTTCAAGACCGTCGAATCCATCTCATCCTTACCTCCTGTCAAACCCCAAAACAAAATCACCCAGATAGTCGAATCCATCCCATCCTTACCTCCATTCGATCGTCACAGAAGAAACCACCCTCAAGACAGGTAAACGAGGTCCTTCTATGTTGTATCTTTTAATTTCGGGTTATAAGTTTCTTTGTTTTCTTTTGAAATTTTCTTGTTCTTTTTATTTCATGTATCATTGGTTTGTTGGGCTAGATTTTGGGAGTTAAAAGTGATAAAAATAGCAAAATAAAAAAAATAATAAAGAAAATAAAAAAAATCTTTTAATCCATGCAATGATCAATGATGATAATTGAATAGTGAATGCTATCTTCATTATCTTTTGGATCATAAGGGTTTATTGAAAACTCTTAACCATTCCATGCAAAAAAAAAAAAAAAAAAGAATGGATTCGCTTTCAAATAAAATCCTTTTTTAAATAAAATCAACCAACCCACACTTATTTTATAAAGAACTACGTGACTTTGAGTTCTCATTCGAGGATACGTAGGAGCAGAATCTCTACTAAATATAGCCAAAAAAAATAAATTTTCGATTTGGTTGTTTCTTTTATTTCTTTCCAAAAAATGAGAAAAATAAAAAATAATTACAAAGTCTTTTGTTTAAAGGGGTAAAAATAAATATATTTGAGATTATTAAATTTTACTAACATAGGTATATATATATATATAGGCGGTATAAGTGCTAACACCTTCCCTATATCGAAGGACTCAAACTCATTTTCAAAAGATCAGTTTTCCTGATAAAAGGATTTTTCTAATGTTTTCCCAATTTAAATAAACATTGGTAGCGACTCCATTGAGATTTTAATATTTTTCGGTCGTCCCGTCGCGATTCCGGTTGCGACAGGTGGTACTTTAATGTCGCTTCCAGCAGATTACCGTGATTACTTTATAAGGAATCTTCATGATGCGTTGTCTGGACACACTTCTGCCAATGTTGAAGAGGCTGTAGCATACTCTGAGCATGGCGCAATTAAGTGTATTGGCATGACAATTGAAACGTAAATAGCCATTTATGTATTTAAAATGAATGTGAATTTGAGCATGTCAAGAATCATTTTAAGTGGAAATCTTCATTGAAAATGACATGGTAGTAGCCTAGTAGGGAAACTCATCAATGAGCAGCTCATCAATGTCAATTTATGTACTTCTTGAATTTATCAGGAAGCCAGATTATTGTCTTGGGCCTCACTTGCGACAAATGCTTTCTTATGGTTGTACGTGATTGGAGATTGGAGTCCAAAGCACCTATGAGGATGTTGCTCGTGACACTTACAGAGGACATACTGTAGCTGCTGTGGCCGATTGTTTTTGCTTGGCTAAGGATGCTGGTTTCAAGGTTTATTATTGGCCTCATATGCATATTGATTTTCACACCTTCTGTGGAACACACACCTTTGTCTTAACAAACTATTCTCTTATATATCCCATCTGTTGCATCTTTGTAGATAAAATTTTGTTGATACACATGGCTGCACTTGTGTTTTTTTTTTGTCATTAAAATAAAAATGGCTGCATTTAATTTTTTGAAGAACATATTTATCTAGAGTAAGACAAGGTTTAAATATATTTATCAGTATATTAAGCCAACTATCTATGTTATGACATTTGACTTCTAAGTTTAATTCCCTAATTGCAGCTCTTTAGAATATACACTAGGCTAATCGTGGATATTATCAAATCTAAACTTTATTGTAATTTTGTTTATCCTTAGCTGTTTTGGCTTTTTCTTTAGGTTGTTGCTCACTTGATGCTTGATATTCCAAATGTTGGTGTTGAAAGGGACTTAGAAAGTTTCCGGGAGGTTTTTGAGAGTCCCTTGTTTAGAGCAGATGGGCTTAAAATATATCCTACACTTGTAATACATGGAACTGGGCTTTATGAGCTCTGGGAAACTGGAAGGTACGTCTCATATGTGTTGTTTTCTTTCAATTTTTTTCTGAGTCATCAATTTCTTAGAATCAATGTTCATTAGGAAAGTAAAATTTTCCGATAATACAGTTGTAGGTATAGAAATTATCCACCTGAGCAACTTGGGGATATCATAGCAAGGATCCTTGCTATGGTACCGCCTTGGACACGTGTTTATAGAGTTCAGTGGGATATTCCCATGCCTCTGGTTACTTCTGGGGTCGAGAAAGGGAATCTAAGGGAGCTAGCTTTAGCTCGGATGGAAGACCTGGGCTTAAAATGTCGTGATGTTCGGACCCGTGAAGCTGGAATCCAGGTTAGTATGTAGAACCAGTCTCATTTGGGAATTTTATACAACAGAGAATCCAAAGAATTTAGAATTCTGTCGAAGCCATTAGGTGTACTAAATATTTTTGGGACCACCAACAAACATTTTACATTTCTTTGTAGGATATTCACCACCAAATTAAGCCAGAAGAGGTTGAGCTTGTTCGTCGTGATTATATGGCAAATGAAGGTTGGGAAACATTTTTGTCATATGAAGATATACGACAGGTAATTTGACCTCTCAGTCCGTTATCAGTGCCCATTCTTAGTAGTGAATATGGGCATGCCTACACTCATGCATTACTATCTTCCTCCATATATTTTCCAGCTTCTTTAGTTATGTCTTTTACTTGTAGCATGCGAACATAGTTCATAACTAGCTGTCAGCTGGTGCAATTTCAGAGGATAAATATTCCTCCTCTTTATCAAGAATAATAGACCTAGAATGTCTTGGTTGGTGATGAAAATTCTGCCTCACCCTGTATCCAACTAGACACGCCTCTGGTACTAACTTATAGTTAAGTTGAAACTTGGAAAATTCTGCCTTCTTTGTTGGTGAACCAAGAGGGACATGTCTCAATCTGCTCTTCACTTCTTTGATAGTTTCTAAGTATCTTATCCTTATGTAAACATTTTGCTCTTGCTGAAACATAGCATAACCTTATTTGTACTTTTTGCTTGTAAGCAGGATATTTTTGTTGGTTTGTTGCGGCTGCGAAAATGCGGGCAGAACACTACTTGTCCAGAACTTATGGGAAAGTGTTCTATTGTTCGTGAACTCCATGTTTATGGAACTGCTGTACCAGTTCATGGGCGGGATGCTGAGAAGCTGCAACACCAGGTAATGCTGTTATGCCAATGCAGACATGACATGCAACGTCAGTAAGAATGTTCAAACGATCTTATTGGATGATACTACTTGATTAAAGTTGCAGAATTTATGTTTTTGAATTTCCTGAAGCTGTACAGTTAGCGTATGTAAAATTCTTAGGCCATGTATAAATATCCAAGACTTAGAAAAAGATACATAAGAATAATCATATTGTTGTTTTCTACAGTACATTAGTACTAGCTCCTTTTTCTAATATTCTATTTGACCTACTTCCCACCAAAATTATGGTTTCAGGGTTATGGTACACTTCTGATGGAGGAGGCAGAGCGCATTGCTCGCAGAGAACACAGATCAACAAAAATAGCTGTAATTTCAGGAGTTGGCACGCGCCATTATTATAGGAAAGTGGGATATGAGCTTGAAGGGCCTTACATGGTGAAATATCTTCTGTAATAATTTTTTTTATGTAATTTGTAGAATGTGTTGCTGATATAAGGTATATATGCTATCATAAGGCATTCATTCCCACCCCGTTCTCTCTAGGTTGATTCTGAAGAGAATGACGAATGGTTTTTTCAGATAGCTAGATTTCTGAAATGGACTGAGATATATATTTTTAGGAAAATGCTACACATCCAGGCTTTTTAATTGCCCGGGTAGCGTGGATAACCAATTTTGGTAATAAGTTTTTAATTTTACTTTTCATTTTATTTAAATTAAAAAAACTTATAATACACTTAAGGAAAGCCGAGCATCTCCTGGCTTTGTTATCCGGCATGCCTCTCATAGCATATATTCTTAACGGGTCCCTAATGTACCCTACTACCAAGTGAATATTATCATATATTCACGCACGGAAGTTGCCTGCATGTGCATGGTTACGCAAGTTTGTAAAATAAGGAATTTAACTGAATATTACTCAGTTTCTTCGGGATTGAGAGAATTGCAAGTTTTGGCCATTGTAATTAACAAAACAATTATTTGTTTAATTAAAATGGCTATAAGAATTTATTACTGTAGCAAAATTATAACATTTTTATATTGTAAATATCTTATTAACGCACTGAATATATTGTAAATATATTCAAACCCACTCATTCAATATCATAATTTTAATTTTATTTTATTAATTAGATTATAAGAAAAACTAAAATATAAACACTTAAAAACTCGTGTATTTGCACTTGAAGATGACATTGTTTGCAGGTTTACACCAGTGGAATTGCTACTGCCTTCTGAGACAGTCTGTATTTCTATAAAATGGCTTCAAGATTGCTTTATGATGCGAATTATATCCATTACGTAATCAGCAGTTTTTCCTATTGGAAGAACAAGCCTTCCAATGGCTTCGGCCTGGGATCCGCTAGCTATGTTGGTGGCTTGAGGTTTTCAAGACCGAAGAAGGTGAGTGATTACATAAATTTTGAGCAAAACTTGGAAAATTGATTAGTTAATTGCTCTGCTAATAACTTCTTTCTTGGCTTAATGGACAAAAGATGTATGATCATCAAATAATATTTTCCCGCCCTTCATCGACAAAGCACCTTAGCGAAGGTGTGAATAGACCAGTGCGAAGTTTGATTTCCTTCACGTACTCCAAAATAATTCTCCACAATTCCTTCATTGAAACAGACATACAAAGAGAATCTATTTGGACGAAAGGCCAAAATCTACATTATGCAGTACATCTTCCCATCTTTGTCAAACCATTCACCCTATAGATGACGATTGCAACAGTCTAGCCTGCAGCAATAAAAGAATTCCACATGACAGTAAGAATTCTTACTTAAGTAGAAACAAAATCAACTAGATGCAAGATAACTTTGAGAGCAGCGATTAGGGCCTAGCATATGTTGACACAAGATATAGTGAAAGAGTAATCACTTCTGAAAGGACAGATGAAAGGAAAGAGATTCAATAGAACTAGATGTTGAAAAGTGGAGAACTGATGCGAGTGATGCCGCTGGAGCTCATAAATTGCAGTTGAAAGAATATATATATATATATATGAAGTGCACAATGCATGAAGGCATAGAATGTTACTCAGTAAAAATGTGCATAGAAGAGTAATCACTTCTGAAAGGACAGATGAAAGGAAAGAGATAGATAATAGATTCAATAGAATTAGATGTTGAAGAGTGGAGAACTGATGCCGGACAGCTGGAGCTCAGAAATTGCAGTTGAAAGAATATATATATATATATAGTTGAAGTGCACAATGCATGACGGCATAGAATGTTGCTCAGTAAAGAAAACAATGCCTCCATAAGATGTGCATGGAAGAAGTAAACATGTTAAGGTGGATTAGTAATAAACTAATAATGAAAATAAACTCAAGGCAAATCATTATAAAAAAAAAAAAAAGCAATCTGAAGATTATGGTCCCTCATTCGAGAATAAGGGAATGTCAACTGAGTTATGTTTGGTCATGTAACTTGGACAATGTACACATACACACACACAATTAAACAATGTGAAAAAGCAAGAAAATGAGACCAATCAAGAGGGACAAAAAGTGAATGAACAGTACAGTTAAGACTTACGCCAAACGAAGAAAAAAGGCTGTGACAACAGGATCATCAGAATTAATCGACAACCTACATGATATTAGTTCATTGGTAATTAATGGCAATTTTAGTGTCATTACATCCCATTCTATCATGTAGTTAACCAAGACTGACCCATTTTAAAGAGAAAAATGTTACCAATCATGATGATTTTGTTTTCCATCCTGCTTTTGAGATGCGACGAAGCTCTTGAGTTCGACCCTTCATATCACTGTAACTTGCCCAATAGCATTATGAAATATCGGTGAAAAACCTTGATTGGTTAAACAGCATTAAAAATATAGAAATAGTACCTTTGTATCAAATAAAGAAAAAGATAGAACACAGGAAGTAGCACCAAGATCAATGCTCCGGCAGCCAGGCTGAAGAAACTTCTTTGCTCCTGCAGAGGCAAATACAGGATGGATAAATAGCAGCTTTATTGATATGTATTCACTGTGATAATAAATTAGCTATAATGAACCTAAAATGTTCAGAAATTGTGGCATCTTGTTTGAAAAGACAAACAGCTAATGCCTAAAACTTTAACACCTTCCTGATAGAAAAGGAAAGGTACTGTGACCGCAAGTTTGACTTTAGATGATAATTTGAGCTAGCCCAAAAAACCAAGCAGAAAAGTAATGTCAATAAGGCCTTTTCCAAGGGACTTTGTGAATGGCCTGGCCTAAAACCTCACAACGCAGATCATCTATAGATATCCCTATATAACTAAAAGTTAGCAACAACAGAATTTCTTTTAAAAAAAAAGACAGATTGATAATAAATTACCCTAATGAGATAATCAGGCCTTACCTTGCCTCCTCTAGAGAAGGGTTTCTGTTTCCCTGAGCAGGTGTGAGCATCACAAAATTGGTGCAGAAACAATTCTACCAGCACATAAAGAAATCACCATAAGAAATAAATCAACAAAGACCAAATTTTTTTATATATAAAAAAAAAAGGTGAAAAGAAACATCACAATGGCACAATAAGGAGAAAACTAAAAAAATGCTAGTATACCATGAAGACGGCTTGCTGATGGGCCCTCACTTCTAGGAAAACAACTGTCAGCAAGACTCTGAACAAGGTGAGGATATGAATTAGGTAGAACAGTCGACACTACAACGAAAAGTGAAAGTGAATTAAAAAAAATATGAAAGCAACCTCACATAGATGACGGTTTCTCGCAGCAGCTGCCGGATTACACTTGCTTCTAGAGGACTTGGGATTCACCACAACATCACAATGCAATGCCCCACATAGATCAGCTAAGCACTTACCATGACTCTGTATTTAAATAAACCCACCAAGTAGTGGAGAAAACATTTTCTGATTAAGACTAAAAAATTAATAGAACTGCAAGTAAATTTAAAGTCAGACTCAAAAACTCCAACAAGTCTGTATTGAGTCTATTGACATAACTAGTTTTAGGAAATACTTAGATTTGCCAATTGTTTATTCCCACATGAGAGTGGAGCCAGGAATTTTATCTTGGGGAAGCCAAGGACTAATTTAACTTCTTTCAGAGAGGCCAAATATAAAGTTATATCTATCTTAAAATAAAATTTTAAGGAAACTTTTGATGGTGGGGGGGGGGGGGGTTGTTTGTGGCCCCTGCCAGCCCCACTTCCCTCAGCCATCACAGAAGGGGGAAACTGAGTGAACAGTGCAAAATCAGATAATTTCATGTGTGTTTGACTATCTATATCTTCGATATTGACCTAATAAGGTATTTAAACACAACAAAAAGTTAAGTTCAGAAACAGGGTATAAATGATAACAAAATAGATGATGCACTTAATTAAATTATTTTGTATACAATCAATTCTTTTATTCAATGATCACCAAACACTTGATAGTACAAGAGCTTATCAGCTCTTTCTTACTATCAGGCCATATCCTACTATCTTATACTATCAGGTGTACCAAATGGAGCCTAAGAGTATAGCACCATATTTTGACATAACAGAAATGAAAATTAATTAAGAAGAATATTGAGATTTGACAATAGAAAACTGGGGGAAAACAGTAATAGCTGTAAGGTAACATTGATTCAATATGAGCATTCTAGCCAAAGAAACAGAAGATTAAGAGATAACCAAGAGAAGAGAATCTTTTGGTTTTATGTCTCAATCATGAGCATATATAAGCTCTACATATAAAAAATGGGAGGGGTGACGGGCAATTAGGAAGTTTAAACTCATCTAATAACTGATGAAATTAAAGATGAAAGCTTGCACTGCACATTATGCATGCACCAAACACAGTGAGAAAAGGAATGAGAATCTACATACTAGATTCAGCAGATTGTAGTGTCTGTTATCAAAATGCTGATCAAGAAATTTCTCTTCACGGAAGCTTTTCTTACAATATCCACACCGCCATTCATGTCTGTCTATATAAATTTTATGCTCTTCCTGATCCCTGAATATATCATTTTCAGGGTGAAGTTTGCACTTTCTTGAAAGCTGATAATTTTCTTGTTCCACAAATGGTGTCAAATACTACAAAACATAAGTTAGAAACATATTCAAGGACGTGATTCAAAATTTACACCACTTCATACAGCAGTGTCATAAATTTATAATGATTGCCAAAGGAGTGTTTTTCATACCTCCTCTATTACTTTCCAAGCAGCCCTACTTCTTTCTCTAGAGCAACGCACTTCACGAGCATGCCCTTGTTCGTGTTTAAGATTTCTATAACAAAAAACATGGATAAGTTGGGCCTGAGACTGAATCGTGAGACAAGTTACAGGTATAAAGAGAAAGACTACAAGAAAGCAAAAACAATAAGTTCCACATTGGTTATAACTTATAAATTAGGAATGAAACTTGGATGTATCTGTTTGAGAATAAAAGTTAAATATCACAGTAAGCCATAAGAATAAATTGTGAATCCATTTCAATACCTTCCGCCTGAAGATTCCTCATAAACCTGGAGCAAACATTTCAAAAGAAAGATGGAAGAAAACAAGTGTCAACTTCGTAAATTATGGAAATAGAAATCAAGCTCAAATTTAATGTAATAAGCTCAGCATTTCATAAACATTCTAGTTAACTCGATCAAAACTTATAATCCAATACTGAAATTGAACCCTAAAAATTCACAACTCCATTTTCCAAATCCCAAACTTAAATTCTTCAATGTTAAGCTATTTGATTATTGCAAATTCACTCACCAACAAAAACCAAAACTTTGATTCTTCATAATTGAGCTAAGAAACACAATGCCGTGCTTATCTCAAATAAAAATCAAGCTCTCGTAAGAAATTATACACTACACACGTTTTTGTTTATTTCAAGCCCGATGTGTAGGCACACACAATTACCTGGTTTCCGTGTAAGAGAGGCGACGAAGAAACATGCACGATTTCTTGAAAACAAACTATTAAGATCACGAAAATTGAAACGATTGCTGTCACCTTCTTCATCTCTCTCACTCTCCGTTCAAGCTTGTGCTCTGCTTTCCACAAAAGTAAAAGAAATAAATTTCTGGAACGCTTGGATGGTCGCATCGCATTGATACAATACACTATCTTATTCGGGAAAGTAGAATCGAATCTTCGTAAAGTAGTTTTTTTTCCCCTTTAAAAAACAATATTTAACCTATTTAAGAAAATGTAAGATAAACTCAGTTAAAAAAAAAAAGTAAGGTAAACAATTATATATTGGGCAGACAATGAGATAACTAGTGTGTGAAATTATTAAATTATTTATTTTATTGAGGAGAAGGAGAGAATATAAGATTTTATTAATTTTTTTTAAATGTTTAGCTGTTGAGGTGAGTTAAGTGCAAATTTAGAAAACTAACGTTAGTTAATTAAAATATATTTTAAATATTTATATCACTTTTATTATATAAACTTAATATAAATTTTAACTTGAATTAAATACATTTTTAGTCCTTATACTTTCACTTTATTTAGATTTTGGTCCTTATATTTTTTTTAAATCTAAGTCCTTATATTTTCAACGTTAATTAAAATATGATGAATCGTTAAATTATCTTTGACAAATGAAATTAGTAATATCAGATAAAAATTAAATTTTTTAACCCACCTCATTTCCATCCAATAATTTTTATAAAAAGTGACAAAAATTCTTAAAATCTAGAGTTTCTTCATTAAAATTGTGCAGCTTCACTTCTTCTTTCTCCATACTCAATTGTGGATGACAGCAACTGCAACTCCCATAACTCACATTATAATCACTCCATTCATGGGAGCCACCTGATCACAAGCATTCTCTATGCTTGTGATGGTAGGGTGGTGATATATACTTCAAGGAAGATGAAAATCCAAGAAAAAGATTTTTTAGGTGCCCTAATTACTGAGTAAGGAAATTTTTGGTTTATGGTTTGTTTTTATCTTTACTCCAGTGATTTGAAAGGGTTTTGTGACAAGCAGATTAGAGTTGTGGTTTGTTTGAATGGTTGGATCTGGCAATGCTAATTGGTGCAATGGAAGTTCTTGAAAGGCAGCAACGAGTGGTTTGAGGTCTGAAGAGGAAACTAAGGATGTACAAGCTGCTAATGGTGATTTATTGTGAAATGTCAGTGAGATTGATATTATTTTTCATGTGGACTCAATATGACAGAGGATTGGTTTTGATTGTTAATGTATGTTGGTGGGTAGATGTTTAGGATCTGAGCAAATGTATTGGGAGCAAATGACTTGACTAGTGTAATCCCCTTTTGATCAATTAATTGAAAACTTTTAGATTTGACATTGTCTAATGTTTACTTGTGCAACCATAATTGTGTTGACAGTAAGGACCAAGTCATGAAATTACAAGGATTGAATAACTAAGTAACCGACTAGTGCCTATAGGGACCAATACACAAAATCATATGAAAGTAGGGGACAACAGGAGCTAGTGCCCAAGATGCAGCAACTATGGCCACAACAAAAGCCAATGCCCAAACATCTTTGAACTTGTGGTGGAAGATCAGCTCACGCCTAGGGGACAAGCATCAACCAGAGAAGGGTATAGTAGGGGGAGAAGGAGAGGAATAGCTAACCAAGGTAGCAGACCATCAGTTACAAATGCATCAGCTGCAACAATAACTGCAGAGGCATCATTATCCAAAGTAACTTTAGGAGTTGCATCAGTAGATGCCTTTGTAGGTGCTACTGCAGGAGCTGCACCTGCTACCAACCAAGGGATAGTGTTCGATTTCATTAGAAGATAAAGTATTAGAAGGATGAGGTGTTAGTCATGACAACCATAACCCAAGAGGTGGGTATGAATTGGGTGATTACAAATTTTTAAAATACCTTTGAGAAATTATATATTTTGATATTTTTAATCAACACATGCAGTGGAATAAGTTTAACAAAAGTACAATTATTAGAGATTTATCAAATTCCACTTGGGCTATAGGATAAATCAAACAAATAAGCTAGATATCAAATTTAACTCAAGCAAATATAATTAAGGCACAAATGTAAAGGAGATAAAGTTGAGAGAAGCAAACATAATATTTATCCTGATTCAGCCACTAACCACTTGTGGCCTACATCCAGTCCTCAAGCTTAACTTGTGATTTTCTTCACTATCTCCTAGACTTCACGGGTGCCAAAAAAATCTTTGGACAAACAAGAGCACTCATCACACATTGGGATACCTTACATTTGTGCTAGAGCCTCCAACTCTTCAAACTTCACAGGTGCTTGAAAAACCTTTACAACCAAGAGAACTCAACACATCTTGAGATGCCTCACCCTTGTGCTTGAGCCTCAAAATAGGGACACCTCACTCTTTACAACTTTTGAGGGATACCTCACCCTCTTTACAATCAAGGGATACCTCACCCTTTTCTCTAGAGGGATACCTCACCCTCTTTACAGATTAAACAAAGTGTAGATAAAATGAAACTCTCTCAAGAGTAGATAATATAAATTAAAATTTTATGGGTATCAAGGATTCAGACACTTATAGCTCAAAAACAGAGGATTGGAGAAAGAGATAGTGAAACACGAATTTAATATTCAAGAATAATTTTCAGATTGTTCTCCAACATTTCTTTGATGTCCAAACACTTTCATTTATAGCCCAATGCATTTTAAAGCCGTTGGTGGTGGTTGGGAGCATTAAATGCTCAAAATAGAGTCGTTCTACATATTTTTTGGTTGCCCAAATAACCAATTAGGAGGTTGTTCTAATCGGTTAGGAGTCTTAAAAATTGACTACTGATTCATTGACTAACCGATTAGAGGAAGTGCCTAATCGGTTAGGAGTCTCAAAATTTAGCCTCTGACTTTCACAATAACCGATTAGAAGAAATGTTTAATCAGTTAGGAGCTTTTAAAATTGGCTCAATAACCAATTAGGGAAATAACTTAATCGGTTAGGAGTTTTAAAAATTAGTTCAATAACTAATTAGGAAAATGAGCTAATCAGTTAGGAGCTTTAGAAACATGAAAAAGGCTTCTGACTTGGTGAATAATCGGTTATGGAAAATCCATAATCGGTTATTGTACTCTGGTCTTGAAAACTGACTTTAAATGGTCATAACTTCTTCGTTTCTTATCCGTTTAAAGCAAATGACCACTCATTAAAAAGATCTTTAAATCTATTTTCATATGAAATAAGTTTTAGAACAAAAATGAAAGTATTTGAAAAATTATGATCAAAAGAGTAACCAAAGTTCAATTTTACAAAACATAAACTTGACGATTTTTCATAGATTTAAATTATCACAAAGACTAACTTTTCAAAACATGTTTATTGGACATTTTAGAACGTAAGAAACACTTTTAAAGATGTTAAAACATATTTGAGTTTAGTGTGATTCTCATTTACCTTTACATAAGAACTAAGTCCTATAATTTATTTTTGAAGAATTTGGACTTGATCTTGCCATCATCAATTCTAGTCTTTAGGCTTCTTGATGTAATCCAAACTTCCAAAAATTTTCTCTCTTCAAATCTTATAAATGCTTGGAATATCTTATCATTCTCATTCTTCTTGAGTTGAGCATAATTGTGATTTTTTGCTTTCTTATTGCAATGTTCACTTTTGGTACTTAGACCATCTTACAAAGTATTACTTAGTTAAAACAAATGTAATTATCCAAATTTAACTTGATATCTTCATATGCATGATTCATAAATGTATAACTCTAGTTAGTATAATATGCATATAAGACTTTCATAAACACATCCAAATAATATATTTATCAATTACTAATGGATATCTCTATGTAGGATGCAACAAAGAATACTTTGCACATTTTCATTTAAATAGAGCTAAATCCAATATTAATTTAATACAACTCGTATACAAAGCATTATTGGATATATTATATGAAGAATGTTACATATATCTCATTACATGATTATTAAGTGAAATATAACTAAATAAAATATATAATCATACATAATACAATATATCTCATTAAGCACATCTATGTTACATGATTAATATTTTTTTGTAATGCATTTGTCATTTATCAAACACATTTATGAAGCATAAGCATCATTCTTTTTTGCTTGTATTTGTCATCATTAAAACTTGACATATTAAATCATTGGGACAAACTTATTTTCACATGTGGGGCACTATTCCTTGGAAAGCAAGAGGAGTACTAGCAAGACGTGCGAGATTTTTATCAACTCTAGGTACAAATATACACTTGAAAGGCTATCAACTGCTTATGCATCTGCTTTAATTGTTCAAGATGCAAATGCTCAAGCTGCAAATGCATCTGCTGGAAAGGGAGGGCTATTAGTCAGCTCACAAGGCACTATGACACAAGGACAGGGACAGGGACAAGAAAATGTGCAAAGCACTTAGAAGTCTGTCAATGGACCATACTTGTCTTTTGTTTTTTTTTGTTTTTTGTATTTTTTGTCTTTTGAGGCTTGTCATTTATGGTGGCTTAGTGGATTATTACTGATGTTGATTATATATTGACTAATGTATGGCAATGATTAATGTATTGATAATTGTGGGTTAATGTATAATGATTAATGACTATTATATTGACAATTATAATAATTATTATATTGATGTTAATGACTAAATTATGGTTAATGGTGACTATTTGTACTCTTTTAATGACAGAGTGACTATTTGTACTCCTTTAATGATTTGTGTATTGGTTCCTATACATTACCGACAGAGTTAATGATGACTATTTGTACTCTATTAAATGATGGTTAAATTCATTCTCATACTTTTATATGATTTGTGTATTAGTCTATATACTTGAATATGATTTGTGTATTAGTCCTTGTACTTTCTTATGATTTATGTATTGGTTCCTATATTTTCATATGATTTGTGTATTGGTCCCTATACGCACCAGTAAGTTATTCAGTCCCTGTAATTTCATTACTTAGTCCTTACTGTTAACACAATTGTGGTTGCACAAGTAAACATTAGATAATGTCAAATCCAAAAGTTTTCAATTAATTGATCAAAAAAGCGATTACATAAGTTAAGTCATTTGCTCAACTAAATCACCTAATATATTTGCTCAGATCCTAAACATCTACCCACCAACATACATTAACAGTCAGAACTAATTCAAAGTAGCTCATACAATATTCTTTTGTCATATTGAGTCCACATGAAAAACAACATCATCTCACTATCATTTCATAACAAATCACCATCAACAGCTTGTACATCCTCAGTTTCCTCTTCAGATCTCGAACCACTCGTTGCTACCTTTCAAGAACATCCCTTGCACTAGTTAGCATTGGTGGATCCAACCATTCAAACAAACCACAACTCTAATCTGTCTGCTACAAAATACCTATTCAAATCATTGGAGCAAAGATGGAAACAAGCCATAATTCAAAAATCTCCTTACTCTATAATTAGGGCACCTAAAAAATATTCTTCTTGGATTTTTATTTGTCCTTAAAGTATATATCATCACTCTACCACCACAAGCACAGAACATGCTTGTGATCACGCGGTTCCCATAAGTGGAGCGACTATAATGTGAGTTATGAGAGCTGCAGCTATTGCCATCCATGATTGAGTATGGAGAATGAAGAAGTGGAGTAGCACAATTTCAATGAAGAAACCTTAGATTTTCGAAATCTTTGTCACTTTTTATAAAAATTATTGGGGGGAAATAATGTGAATTAAAAAAATTAATTTTTATCTGATATTACTGCTAAGTAAGATTTACTTCTAAGTAAGATTTCGTTTGTCACGTAAAACAAAATTTAACAATGTCATCATATTAGGTAGTGACATGAATTAACGTGAAAACAGAATAAAAATATAGGAACTGAGATTAAAATTGTATTTAAGCCTTTTAACTTTAATGCATTTGTTACGTAAATAAAATGTTAAATATTTCTTAACATGTTAAATGTATGAATTTTGCTCTAAATCACTCGAGTGCACCTACGAGGCAGGAAGCTCAAGCACATTGTTTCACAGAATGACCATGCGCTCAAGGTGCACATTTCTCAAAAACATGGAACATGATCAAGCGGTTGTAAACCTTGAGTGCATGTGCACTTGTGTTTCAGAGCAAAATATATAACATTTTGCAGGAATAAAATTCAATTTGTTTTTGCACCATTAAATTTATATATAAACATATATGGTACTACATCAAAACTTCTTTACATAAACACATATGATGTGTTTGCAGTTTTATTTTTCTCCTTTGACTTGGTGCTTGTCTATCTCCCTCTGTCTCCATTCCAAAGGCCAAAGGTTATTATACTATAATATAATAAAAGAAAGCGACAAAAATTCTCATGTTAAAAGATGATATAAGTCATAACAAATGAAAACACACAAATATGCAATATTAAACTAGATGATCAAATTTGGCAGGCGAAAACCCCAAGTTTACTGCCCGAAGCCAAAGGTCCAAATATCTGAGTCAAGACTCTGATGAGTCGAACAGAAGGTTCTAATTGGGAGCATGAAAATGAAGCTCAAATAAGTGAAATAATAAGTCACAACAACGAATTCAATGAAACGAGTCAAGGATAGATTATGAAAGCTTAAAATATAACGTAAAAATAAAAATAAAAAATTCAAAAGAAATGTTATTGTTGATTCCCTCTGCATTATTAATAATCAATAATAATAATGATAATTCTAGTGTTTCTGTTGGATGGAGATATATGGTTTTGAAACGGCAGAGCTGGTCAACAACGAGCCACTCAGCGTCTTGAAGACTCAATACACCTTTCTTGGTCAACACCCAACAAATTTCCATGGCATTTTTGTGTTATTGCAACCCCATTTATTCTCTAGCTTTCCTTCTCTCTGATCAGCTCTGCTTCGGCTTCGTGTTTCATTGTAAGGAAGGATCATAGTCCCAAGTTAAGAGAAATGTTGCGCTACCAAATACTTGATGATGCAGCATCCTCTTTCCAAGACTCCCTCAAGGCACTTGAGGCTGACATTCAACATGCCAATGTGCTGTGAGTTCTCTCTATTGAGTATTTTCCTTAGTTGCATATGAGCTCTTCTCCCATTAGTTGCATGTTTTTTTTGTATTCAAGTCCTGTTTCCGGGTCCTGATAGTGATAGGTCACATTTGCAATAGGAATTTGCCAAATAGTGGGTTGTGTTGTGTTGATCCTTTTTCTTCCTCTGGCATTTGTCCACTTCCCTCCTATAAAGATAAAGGAGAACTTATTTTCTTTTGTTGCTTGTTTATTGTTATTTACCACAGCTGCTTCTTACAATTGAACTGATTGTGCATTTAACTATTGGAATTGGATAATATCTATAAAACCTATAAGGGCTCAATGGTTTTAAAATACGAACCGCATCAATATTGCGGATGCCACCACCACCGCAATCGCATCAGACTGTAATTGCGGATGCCACCACCACCGCAATTGCATCAGACTGTAATTGCGGTGTGAAAGGAATTCATAGAAAAAATCTGCAACATAACGGCGTTGCGGTTACAACGGACTGCATTGGACCGCAATGGACGTAACATTTTGTGTAAGTTTAAAAAAAAATTTACGCCACAATGACCGCAATTCACATCGCAGCAGCTACAATGCTCGCAATTGCAACGACCGCGACTGTAACCGTAATTAAAATCATGGTGCATAATAAACATTTTTTTAATATAATGATTTTTTTTTTCGAAAAGTAATACTTTCAAAATTAGATGGTTCTATTTTAGACTTCTAGCAGAGTTCTTGTCATTATAATTTGCTTTATATTTTGGTGAAGCCCGGGCACCGGTACCATGCCTCTTGGGTAATTTATTAAGACCATTGGATTCTGGACCTGAATTCAATCTAAAAATCAATTATCCTGCCAACAGGGCAGGGCACTTCTGTAACCCTGGCACTGTATTATTGTCCTTTTAATCCTTTTAGGTTAGTTTACTTGCATATTGATGATACTTGAATTTGAAACTGTATGCAGGGCTGCTTCTTTTCCAAGGGGCAAGGGCAAGGCTTGCCTTCAAATGAAGTTAGTTTACAATCAATTGGCACCCATTTTTATGTGTTTATTTCGATGGATGGATTACTCATGTTCATGTCTACTTTCAAGTCATTTGAATCTTTTCCATGTTATTGTGTATAAGGTTTGTCTATATCTGCCCCCCATTCTGATCTACATTGAATTATTGACTTCTTTCTTCAATTTTGTTTTTTTTATTGATCTTTTTTTTTTTAAAGGTGCACACCAATGAGAAGCCAAATATCTATTCTTGTGGAAGGAAAGCAACCATAAGGGAGTTCTACAGTAAGTACTAGCTACTATTTACCTTTCTTCCATTTTTAGTGCACTATGTTACTGCATGAAGGTTATGTGGATGCCGTGCAGCTATTAATATTATTGCGTTTTGCTTTCTTCCCACTGGTCGAGATCATCAATTTAATGATTTAAACTCTACAAATATTATATTGATCCAAAGATTGCATTTTTATTTTCTTTTCTTTTATGAAGGAGTAATTCTATTCAATAGTGTTCTGTTTTTGCACTTAACTAGCCTGTATTCATTAATCTATAACTGCAGATGTTATATTACCATCTCTCCAGCGCCTTCAGGGTGATTTAGTAGATGCTGATATTACTCAAGAAGAAGGTCACAGCATCCAGATGGTTCTCAATAGAAGTGATGAGGGTAAGAGGAAGGGTAAGAGGAAGCCTTTCGATTTGGACTCGGAGAGAGAAAATGAGTGTGGCATCTGCTTAGAGTCTTGCACCAAAGTTGTTTTGCCTAATTGCTGCCATGCTATGTGTATAAATTGTTACAATGACTGGTAATCATGACCTCATTTTTTCTTCTATTAACATGTAAAGTAGTAATTGTTAATGTGAGAATAGAAGAATGGAGTTATTCTTGACAATTAACACATCTTTTCTTCACTTTATATATGCTACAGGCACACAAGATCAGAATCTTGTCCGTTTTGCCGGGGTAGTTTAAAGAGAATTTACTCGGGGGATTTGTGGGTTCTAACATGCAGTAGCGATGTGATTGATGTGCAAACCATATATAGAGAAGATATGTTGCGTCTCTATCTCTTTGTGAACAGCCTGCCTGAATATATCCCAGATACTCTTTTCTTTATGTATTATGAGTACTTATTTTAATTGAAGAATATGTACAGGTGAGAAAAATGCCTTCTATCACTGTGTATAGAATCTGATCAAGCATAAAATCTGATCAATTTTTCTCCTTGATTATTTGTTTGTAAAGTACTCAATTATTACACTCTTGCATGAAATAATGCAGATATTGTGTTTATCAAGATATCACAAGAAAATGAGATGATCTCTTGCTTTCAATAGAAATTTCATATACATTAACGCCTTCCTTGCATTGTTGTGGAGAGAAGGGAGAAAATCATCATTAAAAAATGGACACATGTAGGACGATTACTTATCCCATAACAAAGCGAGTTATATGATGGTGAGGCACCAAAGATGAAAAGCTTTTCAGGATGTATCCACCCCTCGCCATTTCAGGATCGGTAGTTGTGATGCTTAAACTATTACTTATGATTGCTTGTCAAAAAACGCATGCCATGTCTGCAACCTCATAATATGTTGTATCAGATGTTGTTGCAGCATCAGAATGCGGGATTTGAATTAATGCAGCAAACCCCGTATTGCTTTATTAAGTACACGCTTGACTCTTTACAGTTGACAATAATGACAGGAGGGATCGTTTATCTTACTGAGAGAGAATGGAGAATGTACCTATTTCCTTTTTTCAATTATTACGGTCACAGACTCAGGCTAGCATTAAATGTTCTCCAACTTTTTATTATGATTTTCAGTTTTTGGTGATCCTTCTTTTGTCCTTTTCAGTTTTTTTTTTTATTTTTCTTTTCTTTTAGGGGTAGGAGGGAGAAGGAGAGATAACTGTCCATAAGCATGTGCCATGTGCTAATTAATTACTGTTGATCTTGTTCTGCAAGCATCAAGCAGACTTGGAATGAATTACCCTAAATTGGATGAAGTTAGGCGACAAAGAATATATGTTTAGTATGGTATTCTTCATTTTTTCACTAGGATCAATGGAAATTCTGACTTCCTGGGAATCTCTCTACTAATTGATACCCAGTTTAAGATAGCCATGGCAAATGATACAAATACAATATTCCTGTTAACTTCTCATATATGACGCAGTGGAAATAAGTTCAAGCAAAAAAAGATAAAATCTGATTCCCTCACTTATAGTTACATTAGCAGACACTTTAAAGCCATAAGGACAAGCAAATACAAAATATTATTCTTGGCTGAACCATTCACCCCTGTCTCTCTTTCTTTTCCAACAAAAAATTGAATGGAGGTTGGCTGAAGTTTCCTTGCAGAAACATATTAGAAACAACCTTATACATGGCCTCTGTTAGGTGAACACCATCCCAATTAATGTATTGAGAAGGGCTTGAGCAGGCCGTGGCATTAGGTGTGCCACATGTGGCAAACACACTGAAGTTGTAAGGAGGCTCTCCTGATCCACAGCAGACTTTGAACAACTCTGTGAATCCATATTTGCTTGGATTCTTCATGACAGTGCGGTAGGCATTCCAGTAATCAGCATAAACTATGACAGAATGAGGGTACTGTTTCCCGAATTCCTGTAATTTGGCTTGCAGCACAAGGTTGTGGGTGTAGCTTTGGTTGTTGACGCTTTTCACACATCCAATATCGTCCCTGTCATCTTGAGAAGCCAGATACATGGCCAATGGAAGGCAGCCAGTTAGAGGCAAACCCTGCACAACTAGGTACTTGGCACCCTTCTGAAGTAATGTCTGTAAAACAAAAGAATAAAAATCAGTGAACAAAGGAAAATGCTTCTTATACATCTATTTATGCTTCACATCTCTCACATTTGTCTAAGTGACATAATCAGAATGTAGGTGTATAGAAAATGAGATAAGATTAGTTTTAAATCACATGATGAAAATGGAATAGGCGTGAGGTGTGTGCATAAATATGTCTGAGTAGCATTATTCGTGAATGAAACCATTCATTCATTTTATTGTTAGCTGATTGTTCTTCATAGTATACATTGGGATGAGATGATTATGTGCATAAAATTGTTCTGTAGAAAGAAAATTAGCAATATGCTTTCGAGTTTTACTTTTAACTAATTGGTAAGTTGGCATAGAAGGTCAAGGCCAATAGGCCTTATTATTTACCTGTAAAGCTCCTGAGACACTGCTAATTGCGAGCTTTCTTATGGTGTCATCTGAGACTGAAGATCCAAGAGTGTAGGCATAGTCATTGACTCCAATCTCACCAAACCAAAATAGAGTCTCATCAAAATCTTTGCACTCTGATTCAACTCCTTGACATCCCTGGCTCTCTAGGTACCTGTTAAACCATAGAAGCTGGGTTTGGATGGACTGAGGAGTGATGTCAAGGGAAAGGTTGTTCATGACAAAGAACTCATGGTTTATTGCTGTAGAACCAGCAACAGCAAAGTTCACCCCATAAGTGTCGTTGCCTTTGTGGTGAAGGTAGGGGGTCAAGTAAGGCAATGACAGTGCTTCAGCTACAAAGTCAATCACAAGCCTGCCATCAGAGTACCTGTTGGTGGAATGGTTAAAGAAGGTGCTGCCGTATGGAGAGTTTGATACATGGCCAAACCCACTTGGACCATCGGCATTCTTGGTGTTGCCAGTGTCTGTAAAGGAGTCCCCAAAGGCGTAAACCTTCTTGAAGGGTCTTGTTCGTCCCTCCACCGTAGCTGCAGAAGCAATTGACAGAACCGAGGAGAGTATGCAGATGGCAATGAGGATGATTTTAGAAGAGAGGGATGCCATAGAAGAAGCCATTTCAAATGGCCACCTAGATTGTTTTCAAAGAGTAGCTAGCAACTTGCTTTAGCTATTGAGTTTGAGGCTTATATATATACATAGCTATTGGATACCCATGCTACTATAAAATCTTAATAAATATATGATAACTACCAGTGCTGAAGAAATAAAATTCGGTTAAATAATAATTCCTATTATATTGTGCTTTTCGTCTTTGTTCTATGTTGAATTCAATTTACTCCTGCAGTATGGTCTTGGATCGGGTGTCAGATTACATTGATAATCCTATTAATACCTAAATTGTAAGAGTAGCTGGGGAGCTAAGGGTTATGAAGTTGGCTTAACATATTTGTGATAGTTGGGGCCTTGAATGAGCATGTCCCCACACCAACCGTTTTTATGGCGATTTACTGAAATAAGGCGCACAGCGGTGACAGATAAGCATCCGTGACTCTCTTTTGAGGCTGGAAGTAAATAAGCGAGCAATCTTTGGTTGCTTTGGCATGCATCTCATTAATGGCCATCAACGACCACAATTTCAATGCTTTACTGATTGAATTACTGAATGCCCCATACCATGTCGGCCCCAGTCCCCAAAAAATTAATTTGTTCCCATTCAAGTGCTGACACTTGCACTCGTTTGGTAGTAGTCGTTTATCTACACAAGTATGCATGGACGTTAGTACTCTTTCACATGGAAATGGATCCCCTGTAAAACTGCAGGGTGCAGTTTTGCTTCTAACCGTTCAAAACTATTTAACTATGTTTATCACTCACATTTTATATGGGAAGCACGGAAACGGACGTGAATACGGTTACACGGGACATGATATGATACAGATACAGGGAAATATTAAATTTAAAAATTTTAAGATACGGATATGGCACGACCACGGTATATATATATATATAGAGAGAGAGAATTTTGATTATAAACATTTATTTCAACGATTTATGTAATAAGTAGAATATATATTAAAGAATAAAAAATTTTTTGTCACGTGATATGATTTATGAAGTACACTATCATACGGTTTTTTTTTTAATTTTATTAAGGTCTAGATATCATGCAGTTTATAAGAAACCGTAGAGAATCCAATAAAATGAAGCTAGCATTTTATCAAACATTTGATTTTAGGGTCTAGTGCAGTTTTGGTAGATAGAAAATAAGGGGAATGAAAAAAGAATGATGAAAAGAAAAATAATCTTCTTGTTTAAGAATTTAATAAAAGATAAGAACAAAATAGAAATTATGAGGAATTATTTTTTTCTTAAATAATAAATTTTTATTCTCTTAAAATTAGGTAAAATGAAAAAAATAAACTCTACATTATATTTAATTCCTTTATCAATTAATTCTCACACAAAATAATAAAATTCCATTTTGTTTCTTTATTAATTTTTTAAATAATGAGTTAGATAACTTTTTTTCGTTCCTTCTATTTTCTTTTTAGTCCTCTAGTTTATTCTCATTTATTTTATTTCATTCTATTAATAAAAAAATATTCAAATATAATATTAAACAAAGGGAAGAGAGTGAGATAAAATTATGAATAATTTTATTACTCTAAGTTCTTTTTTATCTGTCTTTCTAAACATTTGTTTTGTTCTTTTTTATTTTTTACTTTAACAAATCAATAAAGCATTAACTATTTTTATTGTAACTTTATTATATTAATAAATGAGAAAAAATATTAATAAAGTAATAATAATATTTTGATTATTTTAACGAAGGATAATTTAGTAAAAAAGATATACTTTTACTTGTAATCGATAGTTTTAATGATTTTTTTAATTCTAACATAACAAACTTAAAAAACAAATATAAAAAGGAACGAAGGGGACAATAAGTGTCCTTAACACATTTGTTAAAGAATTAAAAATATTAAATATTAAATAAAAATAAAACTTTTTTATTGTTAATGTATTAAATGTTTTACTTTTCATTTAATATATTCTATTTTTTAATTTCTTAACAAATGTTATTAGTATACTTATTAAACAAACCCAATTATAAAAAGTGAAGGAAAGCTAATATTTTATTGAAATATTGGGGGTGAGGATTCCAAGATTAGTCGTTAGCCTTATAAGTTATGTATATTATATTTATACTATATATTAATATAAAGAGATATTAAATTAATTTATATATAATTGTAATATTCTCACAAAATATAAAAATAAATTTGCAAATAAATTTAAAAAGTTAAACTCATAAAAATTAGTCAAATAATGAGACTCATAAGAGACACTTGAAACGATTTTGCTAACTCCTGACTGTGTTGCGTACATACTCATATAACCATATTTGATTGAGTGGTTAAAGAAAAAAAATGAAATATGAAAATGAACATTTTAAACGTATTTGGTTTGTTTTTCACTTTTTTTATTACAAAATTTTTAAAATAAAAAATAAATAACATTTTTATAATTATTAATAAAAATATATTAACTAAAAATAAAAATAAAAAAAAAACCAAACACCTTATTTTATTTAAACTCCCATTCTCATTTTGTTAAAAATCAATTTCATTCAACTAAATATATCTTTACTGGTGGTGTTTGCAATGCTCCTGAAATTTTTGGAGCATGTAAGCTCCTTTAGAAATCACCTGTTATAATAGTGAAACGATTGGCTTTACAATTTTTTTTTAATAGTGTGTTTTTTTCTTACACCCAAAAGTTATGCTTATTTGGTAGGTAGTCCTATGTTTACTTGTTGATGGCAAACACGTGTTCAGAGCTCTGCGGTTTGCCCTTTAACTAGTGCGCTGTCGGTCAAGCCCTCCTTCTCATTCATGCCTCGATTTCACCCTCCATTTCGTGAATTATCTCAACAACTCGAATTTTCATTTCATTGAACAGTTGGTGCCCAACCCGGGATCCGACCCAGATAAAAATGGAGCCGTTTTGAAACCGTGAGAGGTTGATTATAGGGGAGTTTCTACATTTGGAGAAGGGGTTCTTGCTATATGAACAGAACATTGGTCTGGTTGCGAGAGAGTGCTTTCACGTAAAGGATGATTGCTTGGAGATGCTCAAAAGGTCCTTGATTGAGCAATGTGGGTTGAACTTCACCACTTTTGAAGTTCTGGGTGCCTACATTTGGAGGTCCAAGTAAGTCATCTCCTACCCCATTCCCTTTAAATTGTTGTTTCAAAGTAATGCTCAATTGTTGTCGTCACCCCTAGTCCTCCTCCATCCCTTGTTGTCTTTCGTTTGGGTGGAAACATGTTCGGTCAAGTCAAATTTTGTTTTAAATAGATTTGACATGTATTTTAATTATAATGTCTGAATTTAGTTTGTAACTCTGTAATAAATCAAATTTTAAGGTTTGACCTAACCTATATAAAAAGTTAGTCACTTAAAAGTTTATTTAAAAACTTATTTTATAATAAAACTTTTAAATAAGTTAATATGTTTTTTAAATAAATCAATATATCTTTATATAAGATAACATACTTACTTTTAAATAGACTAACATGCTTTTACATAAGTTAACAAATTTAAACCTTGAAATAGGTCAACAGGTCTACTTAAAACCAATAAATCTTTATTATAACTTAACATTCACCTTTTAATTTTATAGATGCTTACAACTTTTTTATTTTAATTTTTGGTCGATGTGAGACTTAGAGATATATAAAGTTACAAAATTATTAGAAGCATATATCTCTAAGTCCCACATTAACTAAAGACCATAATAAGAAAAGTAGTGAATATATATAAAAATAAGAGATAAGTGTTAACTTATTATTTTCATTTAATAAATTTATTATATTAAATATATAATATTTCTATTTAACTTATTAACTTAATTTTAGTTATTGATTTTTATTAAAATTTAATTAAAAATATATAAATATATTATAATAAATTAATAATTATAATTATAATTTATAATTATTATAATAATATATATTATATTATATATAGTTAAACAGGTCAAGTTAGCCTACTAGACTTAAAAAACTTATTAGATGGCCTGAGGTTGGATTTTTTTAGTTAAACAGACTTTTAAAAAAGTTTTGATCTAGCTTGTTTAGTAAACATGTCAGGTTAGATCAGGCCTCAAGCAGGCCAAACCATAAGTCCCTGACGGACAATCTAATTTATTTCCACCCCTACCATCTGCCGTCCTGCTCCAGCATCGTAGCCAGCCGTCTTGCTTCCATTGTTGCCGCCTGCCGTCCACCTCGCCCTCCTCATGGTACTGCAGCCTTACCTGCCATCACTATCTACCTCTTATGTCACTGCTGGTACAAACATATGATGCTGGGGAAACCGCAACTTATGAAGCATAGACACAGACATGGGACACGACACGGACACGGATGTAGAGACACACCAAATTCAAAAAATTATAAGATACGGACACACACATATATATATATATATATAAAGTAAATTAAAGGATTTGGTTATGTATATATATAATTACAAAATTTTAAAAAAAATCATAATTCATTAATATTATTTTTATAAACTTAAAATTTATAATATCTTAATATATGTCAATATCATTTTATATATCATTTCTTTTTTTTAAAAAAAAATATTAATGAATCATGTTTTGACTTGTCTAAGTATATCCGAGACATGTTTAAGACGTTGTGTCAAAATATGTTAAATTCAAAAAAAATAATTTTTTAATCGACACATTCAAACACGTAAACACATGTGTATATGTATATCCCATATATCGACATAAACACATATCCTACATGTAAATACATTTTAAAAATAACATATCCGTCTTCATGTAATTATAACTTAAAATGTATAATACTGTTTTTATTATAATAATTAATTTTAATTATTATATATTTATTTATATTATCAAATCAAATCTACTTTTTTCTAGAGATATCACTGCAATTTTCATTTAGTTACAGCCCATCACCTACTACTACTAAGGTTAAAAGTAAAAAATTACAGCCGTTGAAATTTTAAAGATACATATCTATGGTGTTAAGAGTGTTTGAGCTTCCATGCTCGAAAAGTTTCGAGAGCATTCAATCAAAACGCCACCATCTTTACTATACGCAATTCCGACTCATGTGAAAGTTATTTAACGAATAAAGCTAACTACCAGTATATTGAAATGTGAATTCTGCCTACCAAAAAAAGTGTGAATTCTGAGTAAGCAGCGTAAGTTGTTGGGAGTAATTCAATATCCTTCTATAAGTTCTTCTAATAATTCTTTTAATATTAAATAAAAAAATATTAAATAAAAAATAAATATATTTAATATCTTAAAAATATAAAAAATATTTATATTTTTTATTTAATAATTAAAAAAATTAATAGAAAGATTAGATAAGAGGATAAATCATTTCTTAAGTTGTTGGTGAACAAAAATAAAGGCACGATATTGACTCCTATGGTCCTACCTAACTGTTGCTACTATCATTGATTATTTTTCGCCCGTATCTTTATACCAGCTAGACAGAGTTAGGGCTTTAAAATTCTTCTAAGAAAATTTAAATACGTTTGGTTGAGCAAAATAAGAAATATTCCAAACAAGACATTTAAAAAAAAGAGTAACCAAAAACAAATAAATACAAAAACAAAAAGTTATAATAAGGAAACTAGTATCTCAACAAAATTTGAAGAGCAAACATGACTTATACCTAGAAAAGTACAAGTGTGTAAATGATAGAATTTGGCTTTAATCTCTCTTATTCTAATATCATATGTTCATTAACTCAATTAAATGATATGAATGAATAATAAAATAAACACATGATAACAGATTAAAAAAGTTAGAGGGAGATAACTTCTTTCAAGATTAAAGTTAAGTTTTGAACCATGTATTATGTTTTAAAGTACTCAATTTAGTTTGCAAATTAAATTACGAAATATGCGTTTTCTACAAGCACCTATAAACTATAATGAATATGTGCAAGTGCAAAATAAGTGTATATTTAAAAATGTTTAAATAACACTATTCTTCATGCCATGTACCACCCAATTCAATTTTTAGACAATCCAATTTAGGTTGATTGTTGGAAAAATTGTATTGTATTGGCAGTGGCAGAGGCATTGCCTTTAGGATTTCCCTTCCAAGCCACCCCCCACACTTCCTACCCATTCTACAACACTTCCTTCCCATTTTCACCATAGCCCACTCCCTTGTTTTCCTCCTCACTCTTTGAGAGACAAGATCCAACATCTCAAACAACGCCCAATCCAGGGCCGGCCCAACACTTTTGGGGCCTCATCCAAGTTCTTTTTTTTTTTGAATTTTTATTTTATTTTATTGAAAAAAGACGATAGAAAATCAATCATCCATATAATATATATATATATAAAAGATACATAACCTAAAAAACTGTCATGGTTGTGAGGAGTTCTCTAGCACATAATCCATTTAGCTTGAAAAGTCGCAGCCTCTACCAAGTGAAGTGGGTAAAGACACCTCTTTTTACCATGAAAGTTTGCAATGGCCATGGTTGTGGGGGATTCTCTAGCGCATAACTCATTCAACTTGAAAAGTCGCGACCTCTACCAAGTGAAATAGGTAGAGATGCCTCTTTTTGCATTGAAAGGAGTCTATGGCTGGAAAGACGATTGTCTGTGGCCGTCCAATCCATGTCAGCCACCGTTTCTAGCTGTCCACTCTCTCTCCTTCTTGTTTCTCTCTCTAGGGTTTCCCTTCTCAACTGTCCAAGCCTTAATTGGTAATGCTCCTCTCGCATTGGATCCTAATTCAGGTTGTCTACAATTGTAACCTCTCTCTTTTTTCATGCTTGAGATTGCCCTAATTATTGAATTTGATTGTCTCTATAGATTTCAACATCTCTAAATCAAATGAACCGCTGTTAGATCTGAATATGGAGATGTTCCACTCAAATGAGCTACCGATAGAGCTTCTCATGAAATTCTTAGTAATGGAAGGCGAGATTCTTTTCATTCTTACCATAAGAGATTCTTGCTGTTATGATTCAAAAATTTGAATTAATTTTCATTTATTTCAAATATAGAAAGGTATTAATTAGGCATTTATTTTGAGTCAAATATGAAAAGTTTTGGTTAAATATTTCAATTAAATAATTTTGGCAATTATCTGAATTGATTTGAAATTTATTTTGCCTGATTGGTAAACTCTATAACCAAATATTATGTTGCTAATTTGATTACTACACTCAAATTATTACTTAATACGTAATTATAATTGTAATTTCTAATAAAGGGTGACCATTTAATACATTTGTCATGCTCTTTTTTTATTTGTTCTTTTTAGTGAAAATATTTTTTCTTTAAGTTTTACTTAATTGTAGTAATTTTTGTCAAATTTTTAGGATGTAGCATTACCTTCAATTTCAAATTTATACAACTATAGTTCTAAAAATTGCAACAATTAATACATAATGTCACTCAATTTAATTGTAGAGTTTGAATTTTTATTATTATGAATTTTTTATATTTATTTCATATTTTCAAAGAAAAAAAAAGAATTGTAAGAATACGAAGTAAATCTAATCTATATCACTTCTTTTACAAATTCCTTTAGGCATGGTTGATGTTGGACCTCATGATAAATGACATTCTTTTTTGTGTTGTACAACATTATAATGTTTTCTTACATAAGAATAAATTGTATTGATTGAAATTATTATTATTGAATTAACATTTATATCAAATTTGGTATTTATTATGCACGGTTAAATATTTTCTTTGTAGGTAATTTGATATTTAGTATTTATTGTATACATGGTCAAATTCTTTTTTGTACCTAATCACTTTTTGCACATAATAATTAGTTTTATTTATTTGAATCATTATTATTGTTTTGATATTTAATGAATAATAATATTTTTTGAATCATATTGTTTTACACGTGATATCATTAAAATGCCTCGAAAAAGTTTGGGTGATGACTTCTTATGTGTTTTGTTTTATGATTTTCTTTCTTTTTATGTTTTAGAGTGAATTCGTCCTATGACTTCTAAATTTTTTATTACGATTTATGTTTTATCTTTCATATCTCTTTCTAATTTGCTCTTCTACTATGTCTTATTTTAGTTACTATTTATTTGTTTTTATGTCTATATTGCAAGGGGAAGGCATGCTGTCATTATTAAGTTGTTCAACTATTTTTTTTTTCTAGTAATCTGTTTCATAACTGCATCTTTTAAATTTGATATTTAATTTGTGAAATTTTACTAAGTGACAATATCAATTTTAAACACATGTCTTTCACCAAATTCTAACCCATTCTACTGTATGTGTGACTGTTTAGCATGTATTGTTTTTAAAATTATTTCATTTTATGACAATGTTTTATATCATTCTTTCTATTATTAATTTCTGTTATTATTTTCCTTCATAAATAACATATTATTTCGAAACACTCAATTATCACCATTGAATTTTCCTAATCTGAAAAGATAGATTATATATATATATATATATATATATATATATATATATATATATATATATATATATAAAATTTTAATCCATTGTTGATTAAAAAAATTATGCGAAGGTTTTCTTTACTGTTGCCTTCATTTTTAATATTTATTATGAACAAGTTTTTTTATATTTATTATCCTGTTTCCTATAAATGGCATTCTTTCTTTGTATAATGAAATAGTATTAGGTAGTTTCATATAAAGGAATTAATTGTATTTGTTCGAATCATTATTATTGAGTTAGTTTCATAGATTTTTAATGTATATAAAAATAAATTGTGTTTATTTGAATAATTTTTTTATGTGTGTTTATTTGAATAATTATTGTTTTAGTGTTTATTGAAAAAAAATTTTGAAGCATATTGTCTTACACGTGAGGAGGGTTTATCAAAATGATTTTTAGGATTTGATGAAGGCTTCCAATGTGATCATTGTTTTACTGTTTTGATTTTTTTTATTTTATCTATTATTTATTATAATATATATAAGTGATTGTTTCGTAGCGATCTCTTTTTTTGTTATTTAATTTTATTTAATTTTTTATCAATTTTTTCAAATGATGTACAACAAAAATATCAATCATATTATTATCTATTTGTAGAACTAAGTAATTGGAAATTGAAAATAATTTTGACGAAGAATTCTTAGATGATATTTGTTTTCTTATTTTGCTTAATTTTTATTTTATCTATTATTTATTATAATATATATAAAAGTGATTGCTTCATTACATAAATTATTTTTTGTCCTAATTTCATTACATATTAATTTTCTCATATTGTCTGTTATCCATAGAATTGTGCAATACAAAGTGTAGTTATTGTATGTTGTTGTGTTTCTATTGTAGTTATAATTATAATGCATATATTTTATTTAATATTATTACTTTAATTTATATTTGTATTTATTTTATTTAATTCATTGTTTATTTGTGCATCGCACGAGTGCAAAATCTAGTATATAGTAATATAGGAAAGGAATGTACATGGCCTGAAAAATTGTCATGTGTCTTCTCTACAAGTTAATGTATCACTTACTTGATATGTGTCATCTAGAGTATCTAATATTTTGTCACATATCATTTTATGTGATAATTTTCTACCACATATGATCTGAGGTGACAACATGAGACATGTGACAAAAAAAATATCACATGTACAAAAATTATTTAATAAATAAATTAAAGAAATACAATACAACAAAAACATTACTCCTGCCCTAATAAATGAAAAAAATAATTAAAATGTTGAATTATTCTTCCACTCCTAATCATCTTGTTGGATCCTAATTAATAGTTTTTCACAAAACCTATAAGAGAAGCTTCTTACTACTTATGTTTCTTCGTCTATGACGAGATTTGGATAATATAATAATAATATATAAAAAGAATATACATGACTTGAAAAATTACTTTGTATATTCTCTGTCAACAAGTTAATGCATCACTTATTAAACATATGACATTTACAGTATCTAATACTCTATCACATGTCATCTTATGTGATAATTTCTTGTCATATATGATATAAGGTGGCAACATAAGATATGTAATAAGAAAAGTACAACATACACAAAAATTATTTAATAAATAAATTAAAGAAATACAATACAACAAAAATATTACTATTGCCCTAATAATTGAAAATAATAATAATTAAAATACTGAATTATTCTTGCACCGTTAATCATCTTTATGGGTCCTAATAAACAAATTTTCACAAAACCTAGAAGAAACACTTTTTACTGCTTAAGTTTTTTTGTTTGTGATGACGCTTGGATAATATAATAATATAGAAAATAAAGATACATGACTTGAAAAACTGTCATGTATATTCCCTGTCAGCAAGTTAATGCATCACTTACTTGACATGTGACATTTAAAATATCTAATACTTTGTCACATGTTATCTTATGTGACAATTTATTGCCACATATGATTTGAGGTGGTGACAACATGAGACATATGACAAAAAAAAATTTCACATGTACAAAAATTATGTAATAAATAAATTAATAAAATATAATACAACAAAAACATTACTACTGCCATAATAATTGAAAAAAATAATTAAAATTTTGAATTATTCTTCCACCCCCAATCATTTTTCTAGGTCCTAATGAACATTTTTTCACAAAACCTATAAGAGACGCTTCTCACTACTTATGCTTCTTCGTGTGTGATGAGGCCAGAATAATATAGTAATCATCAATATAATATAAAAAATAAAGATACATGGCCTAAAAATTTGTCACGTGTCATGCAAGTCAATTAGTAAATACATTAAGCTTTTGAAATGTGACAAATATATTACCTAATTTTGTTTACCATGTGTCATATGATATAACAACTTAAAAAGAATATTGACACGTGTAAAAAAAATTGTCACATATACATCAATATAATTAATCAATCAATAAATACAATCAATTAATCAACATAATTAATAATAATTATAATTAATATATAAAAAGAAAATACATGACCTAAAAATTTGTCATACTTGGTCAAGTTAATTAGTAAATGTATTAAGTTTTTGATATGTGACAAATATATTACCTAATTTTTTACTATATGTCATCGATGTAATAACTTAAAAGAAATATTGAGGTGTAAAAAAATTATCACATATACATAAAAATAAAAAAGAAATAAAAATTTATAAAAAGAAAGAAAGAACATAAATTACAAAGAAAATGAATTAAAAAAGTCAAAGAACCTAAGAAGTCAAATGTCAAATGATTGATTTAATTAATGTGTTACTTTTATTTAGTTTAGTTAAATAGTATGAACTAAACGTATATGTTAGAGAATGTTAAGGAATTAAAATGTATTAAATATTATTTAGTAATATTGTTATATACTATTGTAATTTTTTGCAGAAATATATTTTTTCAATTGTCATTGGAATAACTATTGACTTAAGATTTTTTTTTTAGAATAGAATTTGACATTATTGGTTAGTTTGATATAACTTTGATAATGAAAGTGAAAAATTAAGGATTTAATTTGTAATATAATTTTATATGAAAATATCATTAATAAACTTTTCTCTAGATATTTAATATTTAATAGTATTCAATAAAAATTATAAAAGAAGTTAAATTTTTGCATTAAGACTTAGTCGATATATTTTTAAAAAATAAGGGTGAAAAGTTAAGGAAGAATTTTAATATAATTTTATTTGTATTCCATCTATGAATCTTTTCATCCGACGATATACTTGAAATGACTATAAATGATAATATAATTTTTACATTATGAATTATTTTGGTATAACCTTAAGAAAAAAGTTTCGACTATACTACTTAGAAATATTAATTAAGTAGTAAGATTGTATAATGAGATAAAATAATTATAAAAAAAAGTACGAAACAATGTGATAGGAACAAGAATAGTAACATAGAAAAACATGTTGGTGACAAGATTTATTTTCTTAAATTAGACTTAAGACCATCAAATCTTGAAAGTTATAACAATCAATATTTCATGAAAAATATAAACCACTACCTTAATGAAGAGAATCTATAACAATAAAAACTTAAATGAGTAAAAAATATAAAGATTAATATCTTAATAATATGAACTAAAATCCAAATATGTGATCCCAAAAAAATCAAATGAGTAAAAATATAGTAAATGATATAAAAAATATAAAAAACTATAGAATCCAAAATTAAAATTAACTGAAACTATATAAACAAGTTATTTATTTTAATTTTTTTTTCAATTATCTCGTGCATTACACGAGTACAAAATACTAATAATAAAGAAAAGGAAGATACATGGCCTGAAAAACTGCCATGTGCTTTCCCTGTCAATAAGTTTGCATCACTTACTTGACATGTGACATCTAGAATATTTAATATTCTGTCACAAGTTATCTTATATGACATTTTTTTGCCGCATATGATCTGAGGTGGCAACATGAGATATGTGGCAAAAAAAATGTCACATGTTTAAAAATTATTTAATAAATAAATTAAAGAAATATAATATAACTAAAACATTACTATTGCCTTAATAATTGAAAAAAATATTAAAATGTTGAATTATTCTTTTGCCTGTAATAATTTTTTTATCCTAATGAATAATTTTTCACAAAATCTAAAAATTACGCTTCTTACTACTTATGCTCTTTGTTAAGCACAGTTAAACGAAGCTATGCAGAAAGTTAACAAAATGGAGCAACTGACTCACATCTTTATTGAAATGCAGACTTGGCTATATAGCCATTTACAACTCTTAACTGAAAG
This sequence comes from Ormosia semicastrata, assembly GCA_029884595.1. NCBI lineage: Eukaryota > Viridiplantae > Streptophyta > Magnoliopsida > Fabales > Fabaceae > Ormosia > Ormosia semicastrata. The sequence goes on from JAQQTO010000043.1 coordinate 10,913,131, forward strand.
CTAAAAAGTAGCACACGATAGCATCCACTCTGCTACGTGTTTAACAACATGGAATAATTTAAAATAAACTGCACTCCTAAAAACTAGGACTTATTCAACTAAAAACAAACTAATTAAAACAGGAAATCCTGACTTTAAGAAACAGACTTCTTCATTCCATCCCTTAAACTAACTGCAGAATGCAGCTAGTTTATATCTGCAGCTTTACACATTCCCATCATCTTTCCGAGTTTCTGAAATGCCTCCAATTTTAATGGCTTTGTCATCAAATCAGCTACATGCTCTTATGATCCACAATGAACTAATTCAAGTTCACTATCTTTTGTAAGATTTCTCAAGAAATGGAATCTCACATCAATATGTTTACTCCTTCCATGCATAACTGGATTTCTTGAAAGTTTAATTGTTGAACTATTGTCACACATAATGGTAGTACAGCCTTCCTGTGCATGACTTAGACTCCTCAACACACTCCTCATCCATACAGCTTGGCAGGCACAAGCAGCAGCTGCCACAAATTCTACTTCGGTAGTTGATAGGGTAACTATGGGCTATTTTTTAGATGACCATGAAACTGCTCCTGAGCTCAAAAGAAACACATACCCAGATGTGCTTTTGCGATCCTCTACATCACCTGCATAGTCACTGTCTGTAAAAGTATGCAGCTCTTCATCATCCCCTCCCTTCTTATAGAGAATCCCATTGTAACGTCCTACTCTAATTTTTATTTTATGTATTTAAATTTCAAGTTATAATAAAATGCTATATAACAAACTACTACATTTTTTATTAGTTCATATGATATTTTACATAAGGGATTATGTCCCTTCAAACGTTAGATTATACAAACATATCACTCTTTAAGTTAAGTACCATTTTAACAAAAACCAGGCTTTACCAAAGTTTTTAAGGTACTACTACAATTTTTCACATTTTTTTTTACATATTTACAAAATAATTTCTTTTTCTAACTACTCATCAAAGAGTAGAATGATTAGAAAGAGGTCCTCCAAGGTCATTGTGAACACATAATTCCTTAAATTTGACATATAAATTTGCTCAACTTAGAAGTTAATAAGGACCCTTACGATTGGCATTCTCTGAAATATTACACCATAAAAGGATGAGATAAAAACCTCAAAGTAGGAAAATGCAAAAACATGTAATATAAATTTACTATCCATTCTTTATCAATCTTTATTTCTAAAATCATAACTATAGATCCAAAAATTAACTTAGTAAAATAAGTTAAAAATAAATGACATAATATTATTCAGTAAATTAAAAATAAATAACTGAATACTTTCATATAAAAACTTAAAATCTTCTTTTTATATTTTCTTGGTTATCCCATGTCAATACTTTTTATCAAATGTGCCTCTTTCTCTTTATTAGGACATCCCCCAATGTCTTCATCATGACCACAATAATAACTTTAATTGATTAAGGGGTCCCTTAATCCTCTCATCACAGTTACAATAATATCTTTAATTGATTAAGGCATCCCTTATTCCTCTTATTACGGTCGCAATAATAATTTCTTTACACATTGATTCTTTTATTCATTGGATAATATGTGTCTTAAAACTTTTCCATAGAATTTTTTCCTTTGATATTTATAATAATCAAATATCTTGATGAATAATATAAATATAGTAGAACAATCATTAAATTAGTATAATAGAAATATTTATGAAAATAAAATAATAGAAATTATATTAGTATAATAGAAATATAATATAGATAAATATTTGATAATTAATATAATATAACTTTTATAGTATAATAACTTAAACCGACATATATATATATATCCAAAATGGAATGGCATAATCTCGAGTTACGTAAAAAAATGAGTTACGTCAAAAGAAACTTTTGAAATAATGTTCATTTGAATAAGAAGAGGCTCTGTATGAATAATATATAACTAAATTTTCATTATTTTAACTAGATGGTGAATATGAAATAGGTTAAGTCTTATAAATTTAGTTTGTGATATGAAAGTTGAATTTGCACGTAGCAGAGAAAGAGAAGTTGTTGTTCCTGTACATACACCACTCGAATATTTGGGTTATAAATAATATCAGATATAACATAGTAATATGAAAATAAAGTATTTGCATCAGTGAGATAAATAGAGTATAATGGGTTAATCAACTGGATATAAAATTAGATATATTACTGATACTTTAGAAAAATAGAGCACTTGCATTAGTAAGAAGATAGAACACCATGGGTTGGACAGCAGAATATAAGAATATAATACTATTGTTTTAGTAAAAAGTAAAGCATACAGTTATGGATTTATGGACTAGAAGATATGAAAGTAGAGATAAAGGATAAAGAATGGAGTTTTTGTCATTCCCTACCTCTGCTATGGGTTTAGTAAATAGAAAGGGAGAGTTGATTTGTGGTTGAAGGTGGAGAATGCAGAAAACAGAGGCTATTCTCATGACTTGGTTGGGTGTTTTTAGCTTGGCTTGGCTGTGTTGTAACGGGATGGAGAGACTGCAGAGGTATTTATAGACCTAGAGTTTGGGTTTCCTGATGCTAAGGGTGATTGAGGGTGCCAATGTAAAGGAGTTTTCCAAAAAAAATCTCTTCCTCTGTCATTGTATTCTTTATCAAATTTTTCTAAGAACGTTACACGTTTCCTGCTATTTCTCTTGTAATTAATGTTTTGGGTTTGATTTCATACTCTTACCTCAGATTTTGTTAGTTTTTATCACACATAAGACATCTGTTTCTGCTGTAATCTTTGTTTAATGTTTTTAAAGCTTCCCGTAATGACACTTGGTGGTGCTGATTTCATTAGTTTATGTCATCTATCAACCTGTCTAACTTATTTTCCTGACACTTGTCGCCGCTAATCATTGTTTTAGAATTTTAGATGCCTTCTTCAACTAAGTCCAATTCTAGTTTGGTTCCATTGAGATAAAAGAGTAACATGATTTTCCTTACTGTTACTAGGCAACATGATTTCTTGGTCCTGGTACTTTGCAGTCTTTATTCAATATCACATGATTTCAAAATTGATGGCTTTGTATATTTTTATATAATATGAGTTATTCGAATAATATATAAAATATGAAAATGTGAACTCACTTGTTAAAAACTATATAAATGTTATTCTATTATACAGATTATCAAAGAGAAAATATATACATTATTAGATACAACTTACTTTTACGTTATAAAATTAGTTTGTTAGCTTTATTATTTAATATTTTTAGGGATGTTACATTCTTCCCCTCTTATAAAAATTTTGTCCTCAAAATTTTGATTACCTGCTAAAAAAGTTCTAGATATTTTTGCTTAAAGTCTTCCTCTGCTTCCCATGTTGCTTCTTCCACCTTCTATCCTTGCCACAACACTTTAACCATAGGAATGGTTTTATTCCTTAATTGTTTGTAAATTCTATCTATTATTTACACAGGTTGTACCTCATATGTCAAATTATCTTTTAACTGTATTGATTTTGTTTCAATGATGTGTGAAGAATCTGGACAATATTTTCGAAGTTGTGACACATGAAACACATCATGTAGTTTTGACAAATTAGGTGGTAAGGTAATTTGGTAAGCTACGGTACCGACTCTTTTAAGAATTTGGAAAGGTCCGATGTATCTAGGACTTAGTTTCTTTGTTTTTAAGGACCTGTTGTTGGGGTGACTCGAAGGAATACATGTTCTCCTTCTTGGAATTCTAATGGATTCTATCGGTAGAATGCGTCACAAATCAGTGGGCTAGTTATTGGGCCTTTCTCTCCTTAGTCCTTGTTTTATCTCTTGGACCTAATGGGATAGGGGAATAAAAGGGATGCTTATCACCTTTTATTAAAACAACCTGTGTGCAGAGAAGAGAAAAAAAAAAGAGATACGAGAGAATCTGAAAAATAGGGGGATCAAGGGGTGCGAAAAACAGAGAGGAGAGACTTGGATGTAATTGATATTCTTCTTTACTAGAGAAGGGATAAGGGCCAAGGGGCTCTCTGTTGTAAAGGCTTGATCTTGTTTTGCATTATCATAGTGAAGCTGCTCTCTCCCGTGGATGTAGGCCACATTGGCTGAACCACGTAAATCTTGTGTGTGCATTCTTCTATTTCTTTCTTCCTTTAATTTCTTTTTTTTTTGCTGGTTTTGAATTCTGTTCTGCAATTCATTTTTTTGGTTTTCATTTTCTTTTGTATTTTGGTGCTGTGTTTGCATTCTTGGTGTGTTTGCAACAGGTTTTTCTTCTTCTTGGACCAACAAGTGGCGCCGTCTGTGGGAACAAAGAAGAAAGAAGATCGAAAGGCTGAACCATGGGTACCAAATACGACATTGAGAAGTTCTCCGGAAATAATGATTTTGGGTTATGGAGGATCAAGATGGAAGCCATCTTGGTGCAGCAAGGAATTGCAAAAGCATTGAAGGGAGAGGCAAAAATGTATTCCACTCTTTCTCAAAAAGAGAAGAATGATATGATTGACAAGGCAAGGAGTGCCATAAGTTTGTGTCTTGGTGATAAGGCACTTAGGGAGGTTGCAAGAGAAAAGACAGCTACTGTAATGTGGGTCAAATTGGAGTCTTTATACATAACAAAGTCATTGGCAAACCGACTATGTTTGAAGCAACAACTCTACTCATTCAAGATGGTGCAGGCAAAATCTATAGCGAAGCAACTAGCGGATTTCAACAAGATTCTTGATGACTTGGAGAACATTGAGGTGAAACTTGATGATGAGGACAAAGCTTTGCTCCTACTCAACTCTCTACCAAAGTCATTTGAGCATTTCAAGGATGCTATCCTATATGGCAAGGATCAAACAATTACCTTGGCTGAGGTTCAAACCTCAATTCGAACTAAGGAGCTTCAAAAGCAACAAGAATCAAAAACCGAGGATAATGGTGAAGGCTTGAATATCTCAAGGGGAAGAAGCGAGAAGAGAGGACCAAAGGGGAAGAAGTCTAGATCAAAGTCAAAGAATCACTCAAAGTCAAAGTTTAAATGTTTTAATTGTCACAAAATCGGTCATTTCAAGAAGGATTGTCCCGAGAAAGGGGGTAATGAGTCTAGAAAGTCGATGGATTCCACGGATGTAGCGGTTGTTTCGGATGGTTATGAGAGTGCGGGGGTGTTGGTGGCATCAACCTTAGAAACGCAAAGGAATTGGGTTATGGATTCTGGATGTACTTATCACATGTGTCCTATGAAGGATTACTTCGAGACCTTAGAACTTAAAGAAGGTGGAGTGGTGCTTCTAGGTAACAACAAATCATGCAAGGTGCAAGGTATGGGTACTATCCGGCTTAAAATGTTTGATAACCGTGAATTCTTATTGCAAGATGTGAGGTATGTTCCTGAACTTAAGAGAAATCTTTTATCGATTAGCATGTTTGATGCATTAGGTTACTCTACTAGAATTGAACATGGTATGATAAAGATTTCTAATGGTGCTTTAATAGTTGCTAAGGGAACTAAGAGAAATGGTTTGTACACTCTTGATGGTTCTACTGTTATTGCTTATGCATCCATAGTTAGCCAAACACCACATGATAAAACCAAGTTATGGCATTTGAGACTAGGGCATGTTAGTGAAAGAGGTTTAGTGGAACTAGAAAAACAAAACTTGTTGAATGGTGATAAATTGGATAAACTAGATTTTTGTGATCATTGCATATTAGGTAAATCACATAGAGTTAAATTTGGAACTGGTATGCATGTTTCTAGTAGACCCTTTGAGTATGTTCACTCGGATCTTTGGGGTCCTTCAAGGGTGATGACTCATGGAGGGGGTTCCTATTTTCTCACATTGATTGATGATTTTTCTAGAAGAGTGCGGATTTATATTTTGAAAAATAAATCTGAAACATTTCAAAAGTTTAAGGAATGACACACTCTTATAGAAAATCAACTGGGAACTAAACTGAAAGTTTTAAGGATTGACAATGGCCTGGAGTTTGTTTCAGAGCAGTTTCATGAGTTTTGCAGGAAACGTGGAATCAAAAGGCACAGAACTGTGGCACGGACTCCGCAACAGAATGGCCTAGCCGAGAGGATGAATAGGACTATTCTGGAGCGATTGAGATGTATGCTTTTGGACGCAGTGGTTGCCTAAGAGCTTCTGGGGAGAAGCTGCTAACACTGCAGTTTATTTGATTAACAGATGTCCATCTTCAGCTATAGACTTCAAGACACCTATGGAAGTGTGGAGTGGTAAACCGACAGACTACTCTAATCTGAGGGTATTTGGTGCTCTGGCATTTGCTCATGTTAGACAAGACAAACTTGAGGCTCGGGCTGTGAAGTGTATCTTCATTGGTTATCCAAAAGGTGTGAAGGGTTACAAGCTATGGAAGTTGGATCCTGGAGAGTCAAGATGCTTTATCAGCAGGGACGTCACATTTGATGAGACCAGAATGGGGATGATGTGCAAAAGCTTGGAAGAAAGCAACTCAGAAACAGCAAAGGAGAAGGCTCAGTTTGAGGTGGAGTCTCCTACTTGTACTACTAAAGATGACAGTCCTCTACCAGCAGATGTAGTAGATCAACAACCACCGGCAGAATCAGACTATCAGTTGACCAGGGATAGGACTAGAAGGAACATAGTACCTCCTAAGAGATTTGGGTATGCTGATCTCATTTGCTATGCTCTTAATGTGGCTGAAGATATTCAAGATTCAGAACCGAGGAACTTCAGAGAGGCTATGGAGAGTAAGGAAAGTCATAATTGGTTGCAAGCGGTACAAGAAGAAATAGAATCCTTGAATAAAAATCAGACTTGGAAGCTTGTGAATCTACCTAAGAATCAGAGGGTCATTGGATGCAAGTGGATCTTCAAGAAAAAGGAAGGTATTCCGGGTATGGAGAAGGCAAGGTACAAGGCAAGGCTTGTGGCAAAGGGTTTTACCCAAGTGGAAGGGTTTGACTATAATGAAATCTTTTCACCTGTGGTAAAACATTGTTCTATAAGGATCTTGATATCGATTGTGAATCAGTATGATATGGAGTTGGAGCAATTGGATGTCAAGACAGCTTTTCTTCATGGGAATCTCGAGGACACTATCTATATGCAACAGCCGGAAGGATTTGCAGAGGATAAGTCCAAGGTATGTTTCTTGAGAAAATCACTTTATGGCTTAAAACAAAGTCCACGGCAGTGGTATAAGAAATTTGATGATTTTCTCTTGAGATTTGGATTTCTGAGGAGTAGTTATGATAGCTGCATTTACATTTTAAGAAGAGGAGAGGAGTGTGTTCTTTTCTTACTTCTATATGTGGACGATATACTTATAGCTAGCTCTAGCAAGGATAAGATTGGTAAGCTCAAAGAGAAGTTGAATTTAGAATTTGAGATGAAAGATCTTGGCATTGCGAAGAGGATACTTGGGATGGATATTGTTAGAAACCGGAAGAAGGGAGAATTGTTCTTATCTCAATATGGTTACTTGAAGAAGGTAGTGGAACGGTTTAGGATGCATCAATCTAAGGCAGTTAGCACACCTTTGGGTCATCACACGAAACTCTCTATCACACAAGCTCCTAGCACCGAAGAGGAAATGAGCAAGATGAATTCTATTCCTTATGCTAGTGGAGTAGGTAGCATCATGTATAGTATGGTTTGTAGTAGACCAGATTTGTCTTATGCGGTTAGCATTATTAGTCGGTTTATGGCGAATCCGGGTCAAGCTCATTGGGAGTCTTTGAAGTGGGTGTTGAGGTATTTGAATGGTTCTCTAAAATCTGGTTTGAGGTACAAGAAGATAGCTCAAGATGAAGATGCTATTGTGGGATATGTTGATGCGGACTATGCGGGGAATATGGATACTAGGAAATCACTATCTGGGTATGTGTTCACTTTGTTTGGGACCGCTATTTGTTGGAAAGCAAACTTACAACCTGTGGTAGCTCTATCTACAACTCAAGCTGAGTACATTGCTCTTGCGGAAGGAGTCAAGGAAGCCATTTGGTTAAAAGAAATGATTGGTGAACTAGGAATTATGCAAAACTATGTGACGGTTCATTGTGATAGTCAAAGTGCCATACATTTGGCAAATCATCAAGTGTATCATGAGAGGACTAAGCACATTGATATTCGTCTTCACTTCATTAGAGATGTGGTAGAATCTAAAGAAGTTCAGATTGAGAAGATTACTTCAGATGACAATCCGGCGGATATGTTCACTAAGTCACTTCCTAGATCAAAGTTCAAGAATTGCTTGGACTTAATCAATTTCTATGAAGCGTAATTCTATAAGTGGGAGAGCAGCACATTGATGATTGGTTTGATCCTCTTCTCTGATTTGGAGTCAAGGTGGAGATTTGTCGGTAGAATGCCTCACAAATCAGTGGGCTAGTTATTGGGCATTTCTCTCCTTAGTCCTTGTTTTATCTCTTGGGTCTAATGGGATAGAGGAACAAAAGGGATGTTTATCACCTTTTATTAAAACAACCTGTGTACAGAGAAGAGAAAAAAAAGAGATACGAGAGAATCTGAAAAACAGGGGGATCAAGGGGTGCGAAAAACAGAGAGGAGAGACTTGGATGTAATTGATATTCTTCTTTACTAGAGAAGGGATAAGGGCCAAGGGGCTCTCTGTTGTAAAGGCTTGATCTTGTTTTGCATTATCATAGTGAAGCTGCTCTCTCCTGTGGATGTAGACCACATTGGCTGAACCACGTAAATCTTGTGTTGCATTCTTTTATTTCTTTCTTCCTTTAATTTCTTTTTTTTTTTCTTTGGTTTTGAATTACATTCGCAATTCATTTTTTTGGTTTTCATTTTCTTTTGTATTTTGTGTCTTGTGTTTGCATTCTTGGTGTGTTTGCAATAGGAAATACTTGTTTTTCTTCTTCTTGGACCAACAGTTTCCTTCTTTGATCTGCATAGCTTTTCTGTCGACTTTGAGCTGCAAGCATTCTTTCTTTGATTAATTTTATTTGGTCTGAGGTTTGTTGTACCAAATTAGGTCCTATTAAATTTCTTTCCCCAGTTTTAAACCAGCATAAAAGGGATCTACATTTCCTTCCATATAATGCTTCGTATGGGGCCATACCAATACTTGATTGATAACTATTATTGTAAGTAAATTCTATTAATGGCAAATAAGCATCCCAACTTCCCTTAAAATCCAATACACAAGCCCTCAACATGTCTTCTAAGGCTTGAATTGTTCTTTCAGTTTGTCCATCAGTTTGGGGATGGTAGGCAGTACTAAAGCATAATTTTGTTCCAAATGCTGCCTGTAATGATTCCCAAAACCTAGAGGTAAATCTAGGGTCTCTATCTGATATTATGATAGTTGGAATACCATGAAGTCTCACTATTTCTTTGATATATAGTTGAGCTAACTTATTTAGGGAGTAATTGATCTTAATAGGCAGAAAATGTGTTGACTTAGTTAATCTATCTACAATTACCCATATAGCATCATATCCTAAGTTAGTTCTTGGTAAACTTACAACAAAATCCATAGAAATACTATCCCATTTTCATTCTGAAATTTCTAAAGGTTGTAATAGTCCTGAAGGCCTTTGATGTTCTATTTTAATTTTTTTGACATATTAAGCATTGGGATATATACTTAGCTATATCAGTTTTCATCCTAGGCCACCAAAATTGATTTTTAAGGTCATGATACATTTTATTAATTTTTGGGTGAATAATATATTTACTCTTATGGGCTTCTTCTAGAACTATTTTTCTAAGGTTATTAGGTACGCATAATCTATTTTTGTGCATAACTATTTCATCCATTAAGTTAAAATCTGGATGCTTTCCTGCTAGTATTCCTTCTTTAAGAGTTTGTAAAAATTGGTCTTTTTTTGTGCTTCCTTGATTTTTGTCCTTAAATCACAAATAACCCGTAAAGTACTAAAATAAATCTTATTTGGTTCTAAGGTTTTTAAAAGATTTAAATCTCTAAACTCTTCTATCAATTTCATTTCTTGAATCATCATATATGACAGATAGAAAGATTTCCTACTTAATGCATCAGTTACAATATTTGCTTTGCCTGGATGGTATTTAATTTTCATATCATAATCCTTAAGAAATTCTATCCATCTTCTCTGCCTCATATTTAATTCCTTTTGATCAAATAAATATTTTAGACTCTTATGATCAGTATACACCTCAAATTTCACTCCATATAAATAATGTCTCCAAATTTTTAGAGCAAAAACTATTGCTGCTAATTCTAAATCATGTGTCAGATAATTTTCCTCATGTGGCCTTAGTTGTCTAGAAGCATAAGCTATTACCTTCCCCTCTTGCATTAACACACATCCTAATCCATTTTTAGAGGCATCACTATAAACTACAAAATGTCCTAAAGGATCAGGAATTACTAGTATAGGAGCAGTAGTAAGTTTCTTTTTCAATTCCTGAAAACTTTTCTCACAATCCTTGATCTATACGAAAGGAGTTCCTTTTCTAGTCAATCTTGTTAATGGCAATGCTATTTGTGAAAATCCTTTTATGAACCTACGATAATATCCAACTAAACCCAAGAAACTTTTTATCTCAGTTATTGTCTTTGGCTGCTCCCAACGCATTACTGCTTCGACTTTACTAGGGTCAACAGTAACTCCATCTTGATTTACCACATGTCCTAAAAATTTAATTTCTCTCATCCAAAATTCACATTTTTTTAACTTTGCATACAATTGTTTTTCTTTCAAAATTTCCAACACTATTCTTAAATGGGTTTCATGTTCCTCTTCTGTCTTTGAATAGATCAAAATATCATCAATGAAAACTACTATAAATTTATCCAAATAGGGCCTAAATATTCTATTCATATAATCCATAAATACAACAGGAGCATTAGTTAATCTAAATGGCATCACCAGATACTCGTAATGACCATATCTAGTCCTAAAGGCTGTTTTAGGAATGTCTTCTGGTTTGATTCTAATTTGACGGTATCCTGATTTTAAATCTATTTTTGAAAATACTGAAGCTCCCTTTACTTGATCTAGCAAATCATCTATTTTAGGGAGTGGGTATTTATTCTTAATAGTAACTTTATTTAATTGTCTATAGTCTACACATAATCTGATAGTACCATCTTTCTTTTTTACAAAAAGGACTGGAGCTCCCCAAAGAGATACACTAGGTCTTATGAATTGTTTTTCTAATAATTCCTCAATTTGCTTCTTAAGTTCGCTCAGTTCTACAGAAGACATCCTATAGGGTGCAATTGATATGAGATCTATTCTTGACATTAAGTAAATAGAAAATTTTATTTCTCTTTCTGGAGGTAGGTTAGAAATATCTGAGGGGAAAACTTCTGGGTAATCTTTAACTACTGGGATATTATATAAATTTAGTTCCTCCTTCGTCTCAGAAGAAAGAAGGAGAATGTATTCTTGAGTTCTTTTTATTATACCCCTACTAACTTGATTGGCAGATAAAAGAGTACTCTGGTATTTTTCTTGGTCTAGGATTGAAGGAAAAGAAATAGATTTATCAAGACAGTTTAGTATCACATGATTAGAGGATAGCCAGTCCATTCCCAAAATAATATCAAGGTTTTGCAATGATAAACAAATTAGGTTTGCAACAAAAGGTTTATTTTCAACAAAGATAGGACAATTTAAACATGCATAAGAAGTTTGGACTCTACTTTTAGTAGGTGTAGTTACCAATAAATTATAGGGTAACTTGGTCACAGGTAATTTTAGATTTTGCACACAATCGCTGGATATAAAAGAATGTGTTGCTCCAGAATCATACAATACAGTTAAAATAGTATTGTTTATGAGGCACTGACCTGTTATTAGCTCTGGGGATTGCTCCATTTCTTGACTAGTAAGAGCAAAGACCCTTCCTAGAACTTGGGGTTTTGTCTGAGAATTCTTAACTTATGGTGTCGTCGGAGAATTTCCTTTGTTGAGTCTGCAATCTCTTGACATATGTCCTGATTTACCACAAGTATAACATACCCGCTGTCCATACAGGCATGGTCTATCTCCATGTGCCTTCCCACACTTTGAGCACTTTACTTCCGGTTGGACCTATTTTTCTTTGTTCATATTTTGTCTAAATTTATTATTTCTAGTTCTTCTCCTAATATCTTCTCTCTTTCGCTTGAATTGAAATTGTCTTTCCTGCTCCACCCTATATTCTTGGAGATCTCTCTCTACAATTCTGCATTTATTAACCAATATGGAATATTGCTTATTTTCTAATTTACTCACCTCCTTCTTTATTTTTGATCTTAATCCAAATTCAAATTTAACTGTCTTCCATTCTTTATTATTATTAAATTGAAGATGAGAGGAAAAATTTGCCAGCTCCTCAAATTTTGCCACGTACTGACTAATCATCATGTTCCCTTGTTTTAATTGTAAAAATTCCAATTCCTTCTCATTACGAACATTAGCCGGAAAATATTTTTCCAGAAAAGCATTCTGAAATTCCTCCCAGGTGATGGGTGCATCTGGAGTTTCCAAAAGTAGCCTAGCTCCACGCCACCAGTGCTTAGCTTCTCTAGTCAACATATAGGTGGCAAAATTTACTTTTTGGGCGTTGGTGCATCCCAAGACAGTGAAAATTTTCTCTAATTCCATAAGCTAGTTTTCTGCAGCAGTCGGGTCGTACTCTCTTTTAAAAGTTGGAGGATTGGCTTTTCAAAATTCAGACAGTCCTTGAAAATTTGGGTTTGTCACATGAGCACCTTGTTTTTGACCTCCATTCACTCGTACATGCTGGAAGAATTGGTTCATCACGTTTGTCTGTTCTCGCATTATTGCAGCGATTTTTACCAGTGTATCCATCATCCTTTCTACCCTATCCTTAGGGTTAGGGTGAGGATTTGTGTTATTTCATGTGCGAGACATCCTTTTCGTGCAGCAACTTTCTTATTAGTCAGAAAGTAATAATGGTTCCCAAACCACTTTTGCCTAGAACCCTGCTCTGATACCATAATGTAACGTCTTGCTCTAATTTTTATTTTATGTATTTAAATTTCAAGTTATAATAAAATGCTATATAACAAACTACTACATTTTTTATTAGTTCATATGATATTTTACATAAGGGATTATGTCCCTTCAAACGTTAGATTATGCAAACATATCACTCTTTAAGTTAAGTACCATTTTAACAAAAATCGGGCTTTACCAAAGTCTTTAAGGTACTACTACAACTTTTCACATTTTTTTTTACATATTTACAAAATATTTTCTTTTTCTAACTACTCATCAAAGAGTAGTATGATAAGGAAGAGGTCCCCCAAGGTCACTGTGAACACGTAATCCCCTAAATTTGGCATATAAGTTTGCTTAACTCGAAAGTCAATAAGGACTCTTACGATCGGCATTCTCTGAAACATTACACCATAAAAGAGTGAGATAAAAACCTCAGTAGGAAAATGCAAAAACATGTAATATAAATTTACTATCCATTCTTTATCAATCTTTATTTCTAAAATCATAACTATAGATCCAAAAATTAACTTAGTAAAATAAGTTAAAAATAAATGACATAATATTACTCAAGTAAATTAAAAATAAATAACTGAATAATTTCATATAAACACTTAAAATCTTCTTTTTATCTTTTCTTGGTTATCCCATGTCAATACTTTTTATCAAATGTGCCTCTTTCTCTTTATTAGGGCGTCCCCCAATGTCTTCATCATGAGCACAATAATAACTTTAATTGATTAAGGCGTCCCTTAATCCTCTCATCACGGTCACAATAATATCTTTAATTGATTAAGGCGTCCCTTAATCCTCTCATCACGACTGCAATAATAATTTCTTTGCACATTGATTCTTTTATTCATATGATAATATGTGTCTTAAAACTTTTCCATAGAATTTTTTCCTTTGATATTTTTAATAATCAAATATCTTGATGAATAATATAAATATACTAACAATCATTAAATTAGTATAATAGAAATATTTATGAAAATAAAATAATAGAAATTATATTAGTATAATAGAAATATAATATAGATAAATATCTAATAATTAATATAATATAACTTTTATAGTATAATAACTTAAACCGACATATATATATATATATATATCCAAAATGGAATGACATAATCTCGAGTTACGTAAAAAATGAGTTACGTTAAAAGAAACTTTTGAAACAATGTTCATTTGAATAAGAAGAGACTCTGTATGAATAATATATAACTAAATTTTCATTATTTTAACTAGATGGTGAATATGAAATAGGTTAAGTCTTATAAATTTAGTTTGTGATATGAAAGTTGAATTTGCACGTAGCAGAGAAAGAGAAGTTATTGTTCCATGTACATACACCACTCGAATATTTGGGTTATAAATAATATCAGATATAACATAGTAATATGAAAATAAAGTATTTGCATCAGTGAGATAAACAGAGTATAATGGGTTAATCAACTGGATATAAAATTAGATATATTACTGTTGCTTTAGAAAAATAGAGCATTTGCATTAGTAAGAAGATAGAACACCATGGGTTGGATAGCAGAATATAAGAATATAATACTATTGTTTCAGTAAAAAGTAGAGCATACGGTTATGGATTTATGGACTAGAAGATATGAAAGTAGAGATAATGGATAAAGAATGGAGTTTTTGTCATTCCCTACCTCTTCTGTGGGTTTAGTAAATAGAAAGGGAGAGTTGATTTGTGGTTGAAGGTGGAGAATGCAGAAAATAGAGGTTGTTCTCGTGATTTGGTTGGGTGTTTTTAGCTTGGCTTGGCTGTGTTGTAACGGGATGAAGAGACTGCAAAGGTATTTATAGACCCAGAGTTTGGGTTTCCTGATGCAAAGGGTGATTGAGGGTGCCAATGTAAAGGAGTTTTCCAAAAAAAATCTCTTCCTTTGTCATTGTATTCTTTATCAAATTTTTCTAAGAATGTTACACGTTTCCTGCTATTTCTCTTGTAATTAATGTTTTGGGTTTGATTTCGTACTCTTACCTCAGATTTTTGTTAGTTTTTATCACACATAAGACATTTGTTTCTGCTGTAATCTTTGCTTAATGTTTTTTAAAGCTTCCCGTAATGACACTTGGTGGTACTGATTTCATTAGTTTATGTCATCTATCAACCTGTCTAACTTATTTTCCTGACACTTGTCGCCGTTAATCATTGTTTTAGAATTTTAGATGCCCTCTTCAACTAAGTCCAATTCTAGTTTGGTTCCATTGAGATAAAAGAGTAATAGGATTTTCCTTACTATTAGTAGGCAACATGATTTCTTGGTCCTGGTACTTTGCAGTCTTTATTCAATGTCACATGATTTCAAAATTGATGGCTTTGTATATTTTTATATAATATGAGTTATCCGAATAATATATAAAATATGAAAACGTGAACTCACTTGTTAAAAACTATATAAATGTTATTCTATTATACAGATTATCAAAGAGAAAATATATACATTATTAAATACAACTTACTTTTACGTTATAAAATTAGTTTGTTAGCTTTATTATTTAATATTTTTAGGGATGTTACACCCATAGTCAACAGTACCTCTTAAATATCTCAATATCCTTTTGGCAGCTTGTAGGTGAAGTTCAGTAGGTTTAGCCATATACCTGCTATTAAGCTAACACTGAACATTAAGTTTGGACGAGTTGCAGTGAGATACATTAAGCTTCCTACCAATTGCTTAAAATAAGTCTCATCAACTGTGACTCCAAGATCATCTCTGCTCATCTTTAATCCTGGCACAATTGGACTGCTTATTGACTTGCTTTCAAGCATCCTGAAACGCTTCAACACTTTAGTGGCATATTTCCTTTGACAAATGAAAATGCCATTAGATTTCTGCAACACCTCAATGCCAAGAAAAAATCTCATCTTCCCCAAATCAGTCATATCAAAAACTTCTATCATCGAGCTCTTAAAATCAAACATCATTTCTTCATCTTCACCGATATAAATTAAGTCATCTACATAAATACTTACTATCAGCACTTTACCTTTACTGCTCCTCTTGGTAAATAAGGTCTGCTCATTTGGACATTTTTGGAAGCCTTCATTGATGAAGTGAGCTTCAATACAGTTGAACCAAGCTCGGGGAGCTTGTTTTAAGCCATATAAAGCTTTATGCAGCTTGTATACTTTGTATTCACTTCCTTTCTTTTCATAACCCTTTGGCTGCTCCACATACTTGTCTTCATTGAGTTCACCATGGAAAAATGTTGATTTTACATCCAATTGGTAGTTCTTCCAACTTCTCTGTGCAGCGAGTACCATTATCATCCTCAATGTGTCCATTCGAGCCACTGGGGCAAAAACTTGATTGAAATCTACTCCTTATTGTTAAGAATACCCCTTGGCCACCAACCTAACCTTATACTTGTCACTTCTCCAAGCTCATTTAGCTTTGTCTTATAAATCCAATTAACTCCATTGGTTTTAGCTCTAGGTGGCAAATCTGTGAGTTCCCAAGTTTGATTCTTTTCAATGGAGTTAATTTCAGAATCCATTGCTAATCTCTATTTCGAGCTCTTCACTGCTTCCTCATAATTTGTGGGATCTACAAAGGTAACTAAAGCCATATTAAGCTGAACTTCTTCATTGGATAGACCCTCATCACTAACATAGTCCTCCATCCAAGTGGGAGCTCATGTAACCCTTCTTTCTCTGATTGTTTCTGCATTTACAAGATTTGGTGTATCATTTCCTATTGTTTGATTTGCTTCATTAACCTCAACTTCTTCAATAGTTGTTTCATCCATTTCTACCTCAAGTTCTTCTTCTGTGTTACTTTCATTATCACCCCATTCAAGATCTAACAGCGCCTGTTTTTTGTAGTTGGCATCCCACTCCAATTGTTTGTTTTCCTTAAAGACTACATCTCTGCTAGTCACCATCCTTCTTGACACTAGATCATATAACCTGTAGCCCTTCGATTTCTCACTGACTCCTAGTAGTACGCATTCAAAGCTCTTATTTTTGAGCTTTGTCCTCCTAGCATCTGGTACGTGAACATGTGCCAAACACTCAAATACTCGAAAGTGTTCCATTGATGACTTTACACCAGACCATGCTTCTTCAGGAGTAATATCCTTGACAGCTATTATGGGACTTCTGTTTAAAACATATATGGTCTAATTCACTGCCTCAGGCCAAAAGGTTTTTGAAATCTTTTTTTCTGAGAGTATTGAACGAACTAAATTTATCACTGTTCGATTCTTTCTTTTGGTTACTCCATTTTGCTATGGAGTATAAGCATTGGTAAGCTGCCTTTTGATGCCACATTGTTTGCAAAACTCTTTGAACTCGTCTGAGTTGAATTCACCTCCTTAATCGGTGCATAGACACTTAATATGCATGCTTGTTTCCTTCTCTACCAACTTCTTAAAGCATTTAAATGAATTTAAAGCTTCTGACTTGTCTACTAGGAAGTAAACCCAAGCTTTTCTACTAAAGTCGTCAATAAAGCATAAGACATACCTCTTCTTGCTATTTGAGGCAGGAGAAACTGGACCTCAGATGTCTGCATGTATGAGTTTCAACTTCTGAGTTAATCTCCATATGCTCTTCTTAGGAATGAAATCTCAGTATTGCTTCCCTTTTAAGCAATCAGTACACACAACTGTGGTAGATGGAAGATGAGGTAGTCTACATACCATATCCTTGGTTTGCAGAATTTTTAGACCTTTATGACTCAAGTGTCCATACCTGCGATGCCATAAATGAGAGAGATCTTGTGTGCTTGTGTACAAACAGGCTGCCTTCTTCTCTTGTGTTGTTGGAGAAATGATAAACATTCGATTAGCTGACATGGTGGTTTGGATAATCAAGCCTTTGTCAGGGTGATATATCTTGCACATTCCTGCATGGATAAGGATTACAAGCCTTTTTTTCTGCAACTACCCTATACTCAAGAGATTATTCTTCAACTCTGGCATATAGAAAACTCCTGTGATGACATGGTTGATACCATTCACATGTAATTTGACATTTTCTCTTCCTTTTACTGTCATTTTGGTGTCATTCCCAAGCATTACTTGCCGTCTGAAGCTCTCATCTAATTCATTAAACATCATTGCGTCTCCACACATATGATTGGAATAACCCAAGTCCAGG
Organism: Ormosia semicastrata; assembly: GCA_029884595.1. Taxonomy (NCBI): domain Eukaryota; kingdom Viridiplantae; phylum Streptophyta; class Magnoliopsida; order Fabales; family Fabaceae; genus Ormosia; species Ormosia semicastrata. The sequence continues at coordinate 10,931,177 of JAQQTO010000043.1, forward strand.
AACTATACATCCTCATGCTTGATCTCATTTTCTTCGATGTAGACCATTAACAGCATCTCCTTATGCTCATCTAATTCAGTATAATTGGCCTTCTCTTCCCATGTGGGACATTCATACTAAAAATGGCCAAGTTTATGACATCGATAGCATTCTACAATGGCTTTATTAACAACTTGACACCCTCTTCCTTGACCTCTTCCTCTGAAGTTACCTCTGCCACGCTCTCTTCCTCCATTTCTTTTATTCACAGTCACTTTCAAGGCTTGCTCTTCTCCATTACTCCTGTGAAACTTTTGTTCATGCACAATGAGTGAACTTTGCAGTTCTTCGATTGTGAGTGCATCAATATCCTTAGATTCTTTGATCGTGACAACTACATAATTGAATTTTTCAGTCAAGGTTTTAAGGATCTTCTCCACGATGGTGATATCTTTCATTTGTTCTCCATTTATCCTCATATTGTTAGCTACTATCATAACACGAGCAAAATATTCAGTAATACTCTCACCTACCTTCATTTCCAGAGTTTCAAACTCTTTCCTCAAAGCTTGAAGAACTTAGCGCTTCATCCTAGCACTCCTTTCGAATTTCTTCTTCATCGAATCCCAGATCTTCTTAGTAGTGTCCTTTTCCAATATGGTTTCCAAAATAGTTCTGTTAACTGTTTGGAAAATATAGTTCTTCATCTTAAGATCCTTTAGTTTCAACTCCTTAAACCTCTTTTGCTGTGCCTCTGTCATGGCTGCTCCTGCTGGTGGCTCCTCATACCCTGTCTCAATCAAACTCCAGTATTCCTTGGACCTAAATTTTTTTCCATAAGCATGCTCCAATGGTCATAATGACCATCGAAACGTGGAATAAGTGGTTGGACGAAAGAGCCTTCACTTGTTATCTCTCTCAAGCTCTTCTGTTTTAAGTCTCTTATGTTTGCAAGTTAATTGAAAGACTGTGGCTTTCTTCTATCTCAGGCCCAGTAGGGGCTCTGATGCCACTTTGTTAAGCACAGTTAAACAAAGTTATGCAAAAAGTTAACAAAATGGAGCAACTGACTTGTCGCGACAAAAATATCGCGGCAGGATAGCAACTTAAATTAAAAAATATATATTTAATTAGGAGTCGCCACCAATTTTATTTTTTATTAGGAAAAATTGAAAAACCTAAGAAAAATAGTCTTTGAAATCAGATTGAATTCGGGAGTCGGTTATGTGTAGAGAAGGGTGGAAACTTAATCCCACAGCACCCCTAACACACCCGTCTTAAGACGGTACCTTAAATTAATTATGCAAATTCTTAATAATCTTTGAAAATATTTGTTTTACCCCTTTTTGTAAAAAATATGAAATAAACAAATAAATTATGAAATTTTAATTTTTGGCTTGATAGAATAGAAATTCTACTCCTACGTATCCCCGGCTGCAATGAGGAAATCAAAGTCACGTAGTTCTTTAAAAAAATAATTGTGGGTTGGTTGATTTTATTAAAAATAATTTTAAAAATTTGAATTAACAAGCTGTCGCGGCTCAGTTATTCAAATTAAGAATTAAATAGGTGAAGCTTCTCGCGTTACGCTAAACGCCACCCATCGATTATCAAGTTTGTTACAAAACTTTTACTAAAAATTATCAATTAGCGATTTGACTTAAAAATTGAAAACAAGATAATAATTTAAATACAATTTAAATAATAATAATAATAATAATAATAATAATAATAATAATAATAATAATAATAATAATAATAATGTAAACCATCAAGTTGTTTAACTCGGATGTTTACAAAATATTAGGGTTAACAAGTCCGCCGCAACTCGGGTAACCCATTTTTATTATTACTATTATTATTATTATTACTATTTTTTTTAAAAAATTATTCTTATATTTTATTTTTATCCTTTCCTTCTTTTCCTTTTTTTTTTATCCTTTAATAAGCCCAATAGGCCTAATTCACTCAAAAAAAAAGAAGAAAAAAAAAGAAAAGAAAGAAGAAGCTGCTTACGAAACAGAGGGAAAAATGAAGGGGTTATTTGTTTCTTCTTCTCTTGAACTTCCAGTGACCAACCTAGGGGCTAAGGAGCAATCGTCGGCCGGCGGTGAGGAGGGGCAGAGGCACAGCGGCGCAGCGGGTTCGTGACGGCGACGAGGCTATCCACAAGTAGAGCTCGACAGCGATGGATTCGGGGCTCTGCCGCGACCCTGCAGCGGCGTGCGAGGTGGTCCGACTCTGGTTCGAGGCGCGATGGACGGCAGCGGCGAGACGGGGGTTCGGGTGCACCGGACGGTGGTTTCACTGGGTTCTGTGAGGTACGGTGGCTCGGTTGGGTGGTTTTACGTTGGGTTGTGATCCGTTTGGTGGGGTGGGTTATGGATGGTTGTTGATGGTGAAGAATAAATGGTTGTGTTTTGATGGAGATAATGGTGGTGAAAGGCAAGAGATGAAGAAGATGATGGGTCCGTTTGGGTGGTTGATGGAAGTGGGGATGATGAAAGTTGGTTGTTGATGATGGGGTGATGGTGAAAAGTGATGGGGATGGTAGTGTTGGATAGGACGTTAATTTGCTGTGGAATAGGGGTGGAAGATGGTGATGAGAGAATTTTGGCAGAGGTACGTAAGTGAGTAAGAATTCTGATAATTGCAATATGTGTGTCAAGTCTCCAGGCTGAAGGATCAAAGTTCTGAGTATATGTTCTGATGTATGGGTTAGGTGTTTTATAGGAGAGGATTAGGCTGAGGTGTTTGAGTTAGGATGTGATTAGGAGTTTGTTCAGGATAAGTGATGGGAAGTTTAGGATAAGTTTGTTTAGGATGAGTTTGAGTTAGGATGAGTTTATGATAGGATAAGTTTGTGTTAAGATGGGTTTGATGATAACTGCCAAGGTTGGTTTAGGATAAGTTTGTGGTAGGATGAGTTATGGTTAGTTTAGGATAGGTTTGTTTGGGATGGTTAGGATAAGTGCTTAGGGATTAGGATAACTGATGGAGTCTGTTTTAGGATAAGTGATGAGTTTAAGTGTGAGGATAGCTGATGGGTTGTGGGTTAACGGGTTAATGGGTTAATGGACCAATGTGTTGAAAGATTATTTTTTTATTTTTTTATTCACAAAACGCCCCGGACAAAATTGGGTGTTCACAGTTGCCCCTCTTTACTTGTTTCTTATTAGATAAAAAGAATAACCGTAGTTTTTCATTTTATCATGGTAAGGAACGAGTAAAGACATGAACTCGAATTTTGTTCGGGAGCGAAAAGAAACAAAACAATGCAAAGAGCGATGCGCTCAATGAAAGAAACTTAAAAGACAAAGGCCGATGTGCTCAAGAATCAGAGACAGGAGCCGAGGCACTCAAAAGTAAAAGACAGGAGCAGAGGCGCTCGAAAGTAAAGGACAGGGGAGCCAATGTGCTCAAAAAGTAAAAGACAGAAATTAAAGACAGGAGCCGATGCGCTCAAAAAGTAAAAAAGACAGGAGCCGATGCGCTCAAAAGTAAAAGACAGAAATTAAAGACAGGAGCCGATGCGCTCAAGAGTAAAAGACAAGAAATTAAAAGACAGGAGCCGATGCGCTCAAAAAGTAAAAAGACGGAGCCGATGCGCTCAAAAGTAAAAAGCGCAGAATTAAAAGACAGGAGCCGATGCGCTCAAAAAGTAAAAGACGAAGTTAAAAGACAGGAGCCGATGCGCTCAAAAAGTAAAAGACAAGAAATTGATGCGCTCAAAAGTAAAGACAGAGCCGATGCGCTCAAAGGTAAAAGACAGGAGTTAAAAGACAGGGAGCCGATGCGCTCGAAAAGTAAAAGACAGAAATTAAAAGACAGGGAGTCGATGCGCTCAAAAAGTAAAAGACAGGAGCCGATGCGCTCAAAAGTAAAATGCAAATGCAAGAAGCTGATGCACTCAAAAACCTAAAATGCAAATGCATGGAGCTGATGCGCTGAAATGGAAACATTCATGACAGTTAGACAATGCCTTAAAATCTCTTTTTCTTCTCTCTCTTTTTCTTTTATATTTGTTCTCTCTTTCTTTCCTTCCTTTTTTTTTTCTTTCTTTTAATCATTCGAACCAACGGCGACTTTGGAAAGCTTTGACCAATCAAACCCTTGTTCACCTAGCTTTTCTTCATCGACTTTCGCTATCTCTCAGAATCCTTTTAACCCTTTTTTTCTTCATTCTTTTTTCAACTCTTCCTTTCCTTCTTGGCAACAAATCACTTCGACCAAATGTCACATTGCAAACTATACTTTGAGCATCGAGATCTTTCAGTCTAGCTTAATCATTGAAGGATTGCTGTAGAAATGTCAAAATCAAGCTGTTGATCTTGAATTTATGTTATTTGAGACTTAACTTAATGAGTTAAACATGCATTCATGTATGGATAGAAATTCGTTAAATGAACAAACTTCTTTTCATTACTTTAGTAATATGATGAATATCTGGTAAGACACATGCTTAAGACGAAAACATAGAAACAAAAGCCAAGTGCAAGGGAAAGAAAATTTGCCCCAGTTTTGGTTCCTTGTTCCTCATTCAATTGATTCCCTGCAATCGCGTGATAATCCAACTGTTGTCTCTGTTGCTACTTTCTTCAACACATCTTTCCTTTAATCTTTCAGACATTTTCCCCCAGTATGGCCAATTGAACGCAGAATAAAAATTGCCCCGATTTAGAGTTCCAGACCTCCTTCCTTTAAGATTTTGCCTATTTATTTGTCCTAACTTTTTGCTTAAGCCGCCCTTTCGGGTTTTCGACCTAACGGACCCCCTTTTTTTTTTCTTTCTTTTTTTTATACTCTAACTTTTGCTTAGGCCGCTCTTTCAGGTTTTCAACCTAACGAGCTTCCTCTTTTTTTCCCCTTTTTTTAGGCATAGAATCTCTTGACAACATCAGTATTTACTAGCCTTGGCAATTCTTCTCCATCCATATTCTGTAAAATTAAAGCCCCTCCAGAAAATGCTTGCTTAACGATGTAAGGACCCTCATAACTCGGAGCCCATTTTCCTCTAGTATCCTCTTGGTTAGGGAGAATCTTCTTCAATACTAAATCTCCCGAACAGAATTCTCTAGGACGGACTTTTTTATTAAAGGCTCTGGCCATTCTGCTTTGATACAACTGTCCATGACAAATAGTTGCCAACCTATTCTCTTCTATCATATTCAATTGTTCATGCCGAGTCTTTACCCATTCAGATTCCTCCAGCTCTGCTTCTATCAATACTCTTAGAGAAGGAATTTCAATTTCTATGAGAGAGACAGCTTCCATCCCATACACTAAGGAGAAAGGCGTTGTCCCAGTGCTTGATCATATATTGGTATGATACGCGTGCAAAGCATAGGGTAACATTTCGTGCTAGTCCTTGTAGTTAACAACCATCTTAGCCACAATTTTCTTGACATTCTTATTTGTAGCTTCAATTGCACCATTCATCTGAGGCCTGCAGGGAGCTGAATTATGATGCTTGATCTTGAAATTTTCACAGAATTTCTTAATCTCGGCACCATTGAGATTAGCAGCATTATCTGTAATTATCCTCTCTAGGATTCCGTATCTGCAGACAATATCCTTCTTGAGGAATTTCAAAAATACCCTTTGAGTAATATTGGCATACGAGCAAGCTTCTACCCACTTGGTGAAATAGTTGATTGCTACTAAAATGAAACGATGATCGTTGGAAGCTTTGGGGTTAATCGGCCCAATGACATCTATTCCCCACATCGAGAAAGACCATGGAGATACCATATTGTGCAAGGGGAATGGAGGTGCATTGACTCGATCTGCATATATCTGGCATTTATGGCACTTTCGAACATATTCTATGCAGTCCGCTTCCATGATGGACCAATAATAACCGCTCCTTAAAATTTTTCGTGTCATCATATGGCCATTAGCATGAGTCCCACAAATTCCTTCATGGACTTCAGTCATGATTAAACGAGCTTCCCGAGCATCCACACATCTGAGTAAGGTGCCATCATGGCTTCTCTTGTATAGAACTTCCCCATTCAAGAAAAAGGCCATTGCCAACCGGCGAATAGTCTTCTTATTCACTTCACTTGCCCACATTGGGTATTCTCTATGCTTGGATATACCGCTTGATATCATGATACCAAGGTTTACCATCCGGCTCACCCTCCACATTGGCACAATACGCGGCTTACTATGTACTTTTACTTGGATGGGTTGGACATTATGTGGATATCCAACTTAGTCATTACGGCCAAAGTGGCCAAAGCATCTCGCAAACCGATTCATGTCTCGAGCCATATGGGAAAAGGTCACTTCTTTAAACTTCTACCAACTTGGTCAAATACTTTTGATAGGGCACCAACTTTGGGTCTTTAGTTTGCCATTCACCATTCACTTGATAAATGATAAGTGCCGAATCTCTCGAATACTTTTAATTGCTTGATCCCCAAGTCAATTACTACTTGTAAACCACAAGCACAGCCTCGTATTTCGTAACATTATTAGTGCACTCAAAATCTAACTTAATATCAACTGGATATTGTTTTCCATCTGGCGAGACAACAACAGCTCCTATGCCACTGCCATACATATTGACTGCTCCATCAAAATACATCTTCCACGCAGACTCCTCTTTTCCTTCCTCTTCTTCTGCCATCAAAATTTCTCCATCGGGGAACTCAGATGTCATTAGTTGTCCACCCTCAAGAGGATTTTCAGCTAAATGATCCGCAATTGCACTCCCTTTGACGGATTTCTGAGTCATGTACTTGATATCAAACTCTGATAATATCACTTGCCATTTTGAAACCCTTAATGAGACATGAGGGCTTTCAAATATGTACTTCAGAGGGTCCATTCGGGAGATCAGTCAAGTGGTGTAATAGAGCATGTACTGCCGTAACCGTTTTGAGGTCCATACCAGAGCACAACAAGTCTTTTCAATAGCCATGTAACGGGCTTCACAGTCATTAAACTTCTTACTCATGTAATAAATCGCCTGCTCCTTTTTTCCTGATTCATCGTGCTGCCCCAACATTGCCCCCATTGAGGTTGACAGTACAGTTAGGTATAATATCAAAGGACGACCCGGTGTAGGGGGTACCAACACAGGAGGGTTCATCAAATAAGCCTTTATCTTATCAAAAGCTTCTTGACATTCTCTATCCCATTTTCCTGGCTGATGCTTCTTCAACAACTTGAATATAGGCTCACAGGTGCTGGTCAGGTTAGCAATGAACCTAGCAATGTAATTAAGTCTCCCAAGAAAACTTCTCACTTCTCGCTCTGTCTTAGGAGGAGGCATCTCTTGTATTGCCTTTGCCTTATCTGGATCCACCTTTATCCTTTCTCAGCTAACGATGAATCCGAGTAATTTTCCAGTGGATGCTCCGAAAACACATTTATTAGGATTGAGCCTCAACTTATACTTCCTGAGTCTTTCAAATAATTTTCGTAAGACTGCTACATGACTTTCCTTTTCTTTGGATTTGGCTACCATATCATCTACATAAACCTCAATTTCTTTATGCATCATGTCATGAAATAATGCAACCATAGCACGTTGATAGGTAGCCCCAGCATTTTTCAATCCAAAGGACATTACTGTGTAACAAAAGGTTCCCCAAGGTGTAATAAAAGTCGTCTTTTCTTTGTCATCAACATCCATGGGGATCTGATTATACCCGGAATACCCGTCCATAAATGAGAACCTATGATTTCTTGCTGTATTGTCAACAAGAACATCAATATAAGGGAGCGGGAAATCATCTTTTGGACTGGCCTTATTTAGATCTCTATAATCCACGCACATCCTGACTTTCCCATCATTCTTTGGTACTGGCACAATATTTGCCACCCATTGCGGGTGTCTTGACACCTCTATAAATCCAGCTTCTAGCTGCTTAGTTACTTCTTCTTTGATCTTTAGTGACATATCCGGGTGCATTCTTCTCGACTTCTGCCTTTTTGGTTCTACATCTGGATATAGTGGAATTTTATGTGATGCTATTCTAGGGTCTAATCCAGGCATGTCTCTGTAGGACCATGCGAACACATCAAGGAACTCTCTCAATAGTGCCACCATTTCCATACGCTCAGGATTATCTACTATTCTCAACTCTTTCTTATCTTCTTCTGTTCCCATGTTAATTACTTCTATTACCTCATTGCTCACATCAAACTTCCTCTCTGAGTATTCCAGCATTTTTTTAAATTCTTCAACAATCTCTTTCTCTTCACCAAATCCTAGATCCTCTTCATCAAACATTGCAGGGGAATCAATTAACAAGTTTTCAAGGTCCCTCTCATGAAACGAACTCTCTACAAGACTCACATCCCTGGAAAGTAATTTATAGGGAGTTGGAAAGATAAAATAGAGTAGAAATGATAAAGCAAGAGAAAGAAGTCTTTTTATTTTTTTATGAGAAACACAAGAAAATGAAACTAATAAATGTAAAAAGAAGATAAGCAAAGAGAGTGACACAGAGGAATGCTGAATAAACATGCAACTTTATTTAGTTAATTGTCTCAAATAACATAAATGTAAGATAAAAACATAGCTAGACATAAATATCTGCTTGTTACAGCATGACTAGATAATTACTTGGAAGCAATAACATAAATCATTGATTCAGATTGCCAGTTCTTCAATGGCTCCTCTTCAGTGAAAGGCCGGATTGCTTTGTACTCTTCAAGGCCTTCTTCATGCAATGCATTGATAGTAAGATGGTATTGTGGACAAATGACTTCTTCAGGCATGATTACTTTGGTTGGTGCTGGGAATGTCTCCCTCAGGTGAGGAATATGCTTCATTTCGCCCTTATCATTCCTTTTCCCCAAAGTCACATTCTCCATTCTCTCTTCCAGAGCTACTTCGTACCCCAATCCGAACTTGTCTAGCTTTTCTGGAAGTGAAATCGGTGTCCGAGTTCCTTGCAATTTTGAGCCCAGGCCTTTTCCTTTCTGGTACCCATTATTAGTCATAATTCGGGCCACCACCTGATTCACAGTTTGCATCGAGGGCTCACCCCCACTGAATTCAGTTTCAACTACCTCAAAGCTGTGCCACAAATTCTTCTCATCTTTCTCTGCACTTTCCACATACGGTACTGAGACCGGTTTTGACACCATGATTTTTTCTTCTCCGTGTATAGTAATAACTGACCCATTCTCGATGTATTTAATACTCTGGTGTAGTGTAGAAGGAACAAAGACCAGCAGATGGATCCATGGTCTCCCCAGGAGCATAGTGTAACCAGGCTCAATGTTCATAACTTGGAACAATACCCGAAAATTACTTGGACTAATCTCTAATGGCAACGTCACCTCTCCTAAAATGCCTCTCCTATTTCCATCAAAGGCTCGCACTACCATTTCTCGAGGTGTCAGTTCATCCTCACTTATCGATAATGAGGTTAGAGTCGACTTCGGTAAGATATTTAGCGCAGACCCCCCATCAATCAAAACCTTTACAACTATATACCCTTTGCATTTAAGGGTTATGTGTAAGGCCCGTGGGTTTTTCTCAGACCGAGAGGTGATCTCTTCATCCATAAATGTGATCATGTTGACGTGCTTTACCGGGTCCACCATGCTGACAACATTCTCAGTGTAACACCCTTTCTGGGGATGTCACATTTATGATGCAGAAAAATAAAAATAAATAAAATCCTTACCCAAGTTATAAAAACATTTGATACTTAAGTAATATTTGTGATATATGTATATATATATATATATTTTTTCTTTTATAGTTATAATGTTAAATAAAATAACATAGAACACCAAATAAAACAAAACATGATTACACCATAATATACATATGATTCTTGTCTGAAGTACATAATTAATTTACAACTATTAACATTCAATAGAAACAGTAAAAGACAGTATGCTACTAAAACATAACACCTAAGATATGAGCCCTCGTCATAAGACAAATTCCTTAGTTAGGAATGTCTTGACCGATAGAAATTCGACCCAAAAGTATATCGAAGTTCTCTCTAGGAGTATAGTGAAACTCGTCCCACAACTCCCTAATAGGTAGAATAATCTCTACGAAAGTAACCATATAACGTGTAGTAACCAACCCCTGCCGAGTCCTACTTACTGATAAGGTCACGTTACACATCGTACTCTATGTGTCCTGTGTCCCAAGTGGACATACCAAGCCTCGGCGCCTTCGAGAAATTGTAGCCTAAAGAAACCTAATTGATCTCGCCTTGCCGCCATTGTAGTCTTCAATGATGTAAACATAAAGTAGAAACAGACAGAACAATACAATAAAGAGGTGAGACAATCTACACCATTACCCGTATGGCAATAAAGAAAACGACAATACAAACAGATATTACAACCACAAGCGAGATATTACAATAACACATATTATTTTATCATATACAAGAAAGTAATTTAATACATCATGCATAATATATCTAAGAAATAGATCATGCATTTTATCACGATTTATAGTAAGCGAGTAAAATACAAATAATGTATGAACAAGAAAGTGCAGATAATGCATGAACAAGAAAATGCAGTAATGCATGAACAAGAAATGTAGGTAATGCATGAACACACACCGACTCGTCCTACCCATGGAGCTAAACACGAATATCGAGAGAATGATCCGAATAGAAACTAATAATACTTTATGGCTGCCCAACCAAACTATTGCATCGTCAAACGTCGTGTCTATAGCCCACAAATTCCAAAACATCGTGTAGCGTTACAGTACCCAAACATCGTGTACCACAGGCATAGTACTTATTAATCTCCTCAAGATCTCGATTAAGAATAGTGCTTGTCAAGATCATTAGTGTGTTGCGTTACCACGCCCGAGAGGTGCTACCACTGTCCACATATGGGATCCTCCGCACACTAATGCCTCCAAGTTCATAAATGAACCACACTACGCTTATCACACCAATTACTTGTAATTCACCTCATCAATCAATCGCCAATTATAAACCAAATTGGCACAACACTCTAAACATGATCTAAAATTACAAAAATAACCTTATAAACCAAATTTTTCATAATTACGAAAAATTACCAAAATTACCAAAATACCCTTAGTCACAACTACCAAAATATAGTACGTCCCACTCCGACAAGATTACATCTCAACAAGATAGCACGCCCCCCTTTGACAAGACTATACCGCAACATGTCTGGGTCCACCACTTTGGCCCGACAGAGAAACCGATAGTATTTTTCAGTCGCGTAGGAATTTTATCGCATTTTCACAATCTCGTTGTTTTCACAAACGTTTTAAAATCGTGTAAACATATTTTGACATTTTTAAACATCGCAAAATCTTTTAAATCATTTTCTCAATCGCGTAGGATTTTTAATTCATTTTCTTAACCGAATAGCTTAAAATTATCATTTTTAATATGTGTAAAACTATATCTAATACTTTTAAAATACGTAATGTATTTTCCTTGTGTTCTAAATATAGTATGGAATCTTTTCATTTTAAGCGTCGATTTTAATAAATTTTGGCAAAATATTTTGCCTATAAAATCAAGATAAGGTATTTTTAACATTTTCCTCTAAATATAGTTTATTTTATTTTTACCCAATAATTTCACTTCGAAACTTACTAACGCTTCAAAATTAATAGAATGAGCTCTACGTTAGTATTTTTCAAGCGTCGATCTAATTCTTATTTAAACTAAATTCTACTAAGTTAAAATTTAAGATCTGAATTAATTCCTTTGATTTTCTCAATGATTCTTTGGAATCGATTTATTTAATAAAATTATTACCTATCCTATCTTAGAAAATAAAATGGAATGTTGGCCAAATCAAAAAAAATAAAATGATGTTTGATTATACACTAAATGGCATGTTGGCCATAATTAACTTAAATCATTTTTAATTTAATTATTTTACCTAGATTACTCAAATCAGTAATTTAGAAAATTCTTTGAGAACATTTTGGTTCTCTTTTTGGATGTAAGGTCGTGAGCCTCATAGTGTATTCTTTGGAATACTCATGCATTTCGTACATGTTATTCACATCCTACTTTAATAATTATATAATTATAAACACATACAATTATTAAATCACATATAATATACATACAATATATTTAAAGCCATAAACATGCATAACAAAAATAATAAAAGCTATAATCATGCATAGCAAAATAAATCACAAATAAGAAAGCATTTAAACAATCACAAAAATAATAAAAAAAACATAAACAATCACACAATAATAATACAAGCAATAAAACAATCACACAAATGAATCCTTATGGATTCTACACACACATACAAATCCATTTTCTCATCACCATACAAGGTTGATGAGATTAAATCTCCCTCTTACCTCTTGTAGACAAATTAATCGGTAAGATCTCCTCCTTTCCTCTAAATTTCGTACAAGCTCCAAAATAATTCCTAAAATTCTTAAATAATTAGTAAAAACACATACAAGGTACAAAATAGAGAAACCATGGAACAAGCATGGTTAGAAAAATTAAAAATTCAATTTTGAACCATAGAAACCAAACTTACCCTTAAGTAAGTAAGCAAAAACTTGGATTTTAGGCAAGATAGAGTAGGAATTTGGGAAAATTTTGTGAATGAAAGATGCTTAGAATGGGATTTGGGTTCAAGAAATGTGATTGGATAAAATTATGAAGGTTTGGTTGAGTGGGTGTGAGTGTTGGCCGAATATGGAGAATGAAAAAGAAGAAAAAAATATGCATGGCTTCTTGGTAGTTTTGGAGAGAAGATGAATAGCTTAGATTTAGGATAAGTGTGAAATAAAGATTGAGAGAGAAATGGAAGGGCTGCTGCCGTAGTGGCCTTGTGGGGGTGAGGTTGAGTGCTTGATTTGGCTTAATAAATATCCAAATGAATGCACATGTGGTGCACATGGTTTAGGACACTTGGAGACTTCAAGAAGCTAGTAGAACCAAGCCACCAAGCTCCCTTGGCTGCTGGAAAACCGTGGTGCCCCTTGCCATTTTAAGGGTTTAATTGTTTTCCATTTACTCCTAATTATATGCTAGTTAATTAGGTAATTTGTTAGGTTAATTATCCTAACCAATTTTGATTAACATACTAATAATATAACTAATTAATTTAGTATATATTAACATATATTATAACCTTTAATCAATATTAACATATCTAATTAGTATTTAGATTAAAATAAATTAAGAATTAAACTAGTTCACTTAGTTAGCTAATTAAGTAATTAGATTAGTCAAATTAAGCTTAATTAGCTACTAATCAAAGTCAAGCCTACAATTTTTGACTTAATCCTAACCCTTGATTCATCTTTAATTCCTAACCATAGATTAGATCTAAGGTAGATATTACTTGGTCATAAATCTTGAATTTAATCTCACCATTGATTTGATCAATCGGCTAAGATTAAAGCTTCTAAAGTAAGCTTTATAATCCAACTGTTCACAAAGAAGTCAATGCTTCTTTTGTTGACTCTTTCTAATTGGTTTAGAAAGTCAAGCCATCCATTTTGACCATTTCCTATTGGTTTAGATTGCATACAAGACAAGCTTGATCTGTTACACTAAACGTGGGCCCCACGAACTTTTTCGGTCCACAAATAATTTTTCATCTTGTTTTTGAGGACAAGAGATCATTGAATAAAATAATATTATAAAAATATAAAATTATTTTATTGCACAATTAAATCTGAAAAATTACGATATTAATTAATATATCAATCAATTGGGTTAGTAGTAAGATCCCCCACTCAATTAATTAAAATAAGATTTATCCACGTAAAATTATTATTTTCTTAGGTCGGAGCAAATCACATACAATAGTCAAGTACACTCACGAAATAGTCAAATTAAATTTTCTTTCGCTCACGTAATTCACAAAACAAGACAAATCGGGACTATATTATAATTATCCTAAAAGTGGGGTGTTACAACTCTCCCACTAAAAAGAATTTCGTCCCCAAATTCATCATACATCAAAACAATTGAGAGCATTGCTCCCTCATCCTATCTTCTAGCTCCCATGTAGCTCCACTACTACATCATTCTTAACTAGTTTAACTAATGCGATCTCCTTTCCTTGAAGTTGCTTTGTCCTTCAATCTTCAATCTTGGCTGAAAACGTCTCATAGGCTAGATTCTCCTTTAGTTGTACAGTGTCTGATTCGATGATGTGAGTCGGATCAGAAATATATTTTCGTAGTTGTGATACGTAAAATAAATCACGAAGATTCGATAAGAATGGTGGTAGTGAAATCTGATAAGCTACCAGATCTATCGATGAAGTTTTTGATACGGCCCGATAAACTTCAGAGTGAGCTTCCTCGACTTAATCACTCGTCTAACTCCAGTCATAGATATCACATGTAGAAATACAAGATCACCTTCTTTAGATTCAAGCGGTCTCTGTCTTTTACCAGTATAACTCTTTCGTAGCGTCCGAGTTGTCTTCATCTTGTCTTGGATCATCTTCACTTTCTCAGTTGTCCGCTGCACAAAGTCGGGTCCTATAATATTACTTTCATCAATGTAATACCAACGTAATGGCGTTCTACAGCGTCCCCATATAATGCCCCACAGGGTGTCATCCCTATGCTCGCACGAAACTATCGTTGTATGTGAACTCTGTCAATACTAGAAATTCATCTCAACAAGTCTTTTGAAAATTCTAACTATTCGTCTCTCCCTCGATATCCAAGTCCCTCTTGATTGAATGTACTTCAAGCCTTTGAAATTATTGTGAATTTTATAAGAAAGAAAACGTCTTCGATTTTCCTTGCAACACAACTATCGCGTAACCTAAAATGTAAATCGGATTATTCTTCTCACGGACGTTCCAATCGCCTTGAAGCATACGCCACGACCTTTCGATTTGATCTTAACACTCAATCCAAATCCACGAGTTGAACTCCTTCTAATGAATTTATGTTTGACTAATTTCACGCATAACTCCTTCTTTTTCTTCAAATTTGAAGAACTGCATTGAGATCTTCAGCATGTTCCTTTGAATTTCGAGAATAGGTCAAAATATTGCCAATAATGACAAATTTGCCTAGATGAGAAAGAAAGATCCTATATATTTGTGAACATCGTTAAAACATTCCCTACCGATTCGGGTAATATTAAATACTCATAATGTTTGTAATACATCCGCAAACTGTCTTGGAACATTCTCCACCTTTACGCGAATCTGATAACAACCAACACACAAGTCGATCTTGGAGCAAACAATGAGCTTCTTCATTTGATCTTCTGGTGCCCCTATTGTCACATCATTCCAAATTTTCTTCATCAAAAGAAATTGTTCTACTTTGCCTATTTTTAGTCTTAATAGAAAATGTCTCATAGATCTAGTTTTCTTCTAATTGTACTGTATTTTGGTACTATAACACAAGTTGAATCAGAAAATGATCCCTTTTAATTGAGATACATGAAAGATACTATGAAGGTTATAAGAAAAGTAATAAAACTATTTAGTAGGTTACTAGATTAGTCCATCAAAGAATTTGAGATGGTCAAATAGATTTCGAAATGAACATAGTCCGATAATTTTAGAAATGAACTTTTTGGATTCAAATCCAAAAATCTCAGGTCAAAAAAAAATATCAAATTGCATTGCAACAATGTAGTAGGATATGGTTGGTAAATGACCAATCCAGTTAAAAATCAGGATCTCAAATAGATACAATTTTAGATAAACAAATCAAATCAACTGAAAAGATTTGATATTCAATAGATATAAGATAGAATTAGAAAATTTGAGTATAAGCAACAAGTTCAACAAGAAGAATAGAAATACTCAGATCACTCTATAACAAAGGCACAGATAGATGAAGTTGATTTACTCAGTCTATTTGAGAAAGAAATAGACAAACCAGATCAACAAAAAGTTTCAAACTCTAATAATAATTGGGTAGTTTTAAACAGGCTCAAATAGTAATGGCAAGTTTAGAAGCTGAAGTAACATTATGAAAAGAAGTAAGACACAGATAACTCCAAAAGATTTGCACAATCACAGATCACAAGAGAATGAGTTACCTCATGAATTATATAGCACAGTTTTAAGATTACTCTCTATGCCACGACTTTCTCACTTCTTAAGTTTTTTGTATTTGAACGTTCCCATTACACTCTTTGCATTGGCTCTTTCTTCGTTTTGAGATTTTGAAACACATGCATTACTAACGGAAGTTTCCATCTTCAGCTGATCACACTTCTTTGAATAAGTGTTCAGGCTTTCCACACTTCAAGCACTTCGTTGGTGATGCCACAGTCTGACCAAAATCATTGCCACTAATACTTTCTTTTTTTCTGTTCGTTGATGCTTCTCCGATGGTTGCACATATGACTTTCGCTGAAAACGATTGACCTTACGCTTCCTTCTACTTTGAATTATTGAAGATTCTAAGTTACAGCTTCTCGCATCCTAACTATAAAGTTCAATTATCAGTTTCCGCTGCTGAACGACCATCTGTCCCTGTAGTACTACTACTTCAATCGCCTTGTGCATCACGCTTCTAGCTATAGCTATACGATCTTCATTACGTTTCGCATCCACATGCTCATGTTCGTAATGTTCCATTATCTTTCTTCAAAGATAAACTAAATCGACGCACAACAAACTAAATGTAGCGATTAAGACAAAAATGCTTTCCTTTCGTAAACCGAAACATATCTCCGGGTTCAATATCGAGATTCACACAAAGACAAACAAGACAAACCTACCCACAAACCCAAAAGACTCTAACTTGGGCTCGATACTAACTAATGTAACACCCTTTCTCGGGGATGTCACATTTATGATGCAGAAAAATAAAAATAAATAAAATCCTTACCCAAGTTATAAAAACATTTGATACTTAAGTAATATTTGTGATATATGTATATATATATATATTTTTTTCTTTTATAGTTATAATGTTAAATAAAATAACATAGAACACCAAATAAAACAAAACATGATTACACCATAATATACATATGATTCTTTCTCAAGTACATAATTAATTTACAACTATTAACATTCAATAGAAACAAGAAAAGACAAGATGCTACTAAAACATAACACCTAAGATATGAGCCCTCGTCATAAGACAAATTCCTTAGTTAGGAATGTCTTGACCGATAGAAATTCGACCCAAAAGTATATCGAAGTTCTCTCTAGGAGTATAGTGAAACTCGTCCCACAACTCCCTAATAGGTAGAATAATCTCTACGAAAGTAACCATATAACGTGTAGTAACCAACCCCTGCCGAGTCCTACTTACTGATAAGGTCACGTTACCACTGTATTTTATGTGTCCCGTGTCCCAAGTGGACATACCAAGCCTCCGCCTTCGAGAAATTGTAGCCTAAAGAAACCTAATTGATCTCGCCTTGCCGCCATTGTAGTCTTCAATGATGTAAACATAAAGTAGAAACAGACAGAACAATACAATAAAGAGGTGAGACAATCTACACCATTACCCGCATGGCAATAAAGAAAACGACAATACAAACAGATATTACAACCACAAGCAGATATTACAATAACACATATTATTTTATCATATACAGTAAAGTAATTTAATACATCATGCATAATATATCTAAGAAATAGATCATGCATTTTATCACAGTTTATAGTAAGCAAGAAAATACAAATAATGTATGAACAAGAAAGTGCGATAATGCATGAACAAGTAAAATGCGTGTAATGCATGAACAAGAAATGTAGGTAATGCATGAACACACACCGACTCGTTCCTACTCCATGGAGCTAAACACGAATATCCGAGAGAATGATCCGAATAGAAACTAATAATACTTTATGGTCGCCCAACCAAACTATTGCATCACAAACGTCGTGTCTATAGCCCACAAATTCAAAACATCGTGTAGCAAGACACATTCCAAACATCGTGTACCACAGCATAGTACTTATTAATCTCCTCAAGATCTCGATTAAGAATAGTGCTTGTCAAGATCATTAGTGTGTTGCCTGTTACCACGGCCCAGAGGTGCTACCACCGCCCACATATGGGATCCTCCGCACACTAATGCCTCCAAGTTCATAAATGAACCACACTACGCTTATCACACCAATTACTTGTAATTCACCTCATCAATCAATCGCCAATTATAAACCAAATTGGCACAACACTCTAAACATGATCTAAAATTACAAAAATAACCTTATAAACCAAATTTTTCATAATTACGAAAAATTACCAAAATTACCAAAATACCCTTAGTCACAAACTACCAAAATATAGTACGTCCCACCTGACAGTACTACATCTCAACAAGATAGCACGTCCCCCCGACAAGATTATACCGCAACATGTCTGGGTCCACCACTTTGGCCCGACAAAAAGAAACCGATAGTATTTTTCAAATCAGCGTAGGAATTTTATCGCATTTTCACAATCTCGTTGTTTTCACAAACGTTTTAAAATCGTGTAAACATATTTTGACATTTTTAAACATCGCAAAATCTTTTAAATCATTTTCTCAATCGCGTAGGATTTTTAATTCATTTTCTTAACCGAATAGCTTAAAATTATCATTTTTAATATGTGTAAAACTATATCTAATACTTTTAAAATACGTAATGTATTTTCCTTGTGTTCTAAATATAGTATGGAATCTTTTCATTTTAAGCGTCTGATTTTAATAAATTTTGGCAGATTTTGCCTATAAAATCAGTATAAGGTATTTTTAACATTTTCCTCTAAATATAGTTTATTTTATTTTTACCCAATAATTTCACTTCGAAACTTACTAACGCGCTTCAAAATTAATAGAATGAGCTCTACGTTAGTATTTTTCAAGCGTCTGATTTAATTCTTATTTAAACTAAATTCTACTAAGTTAAAATTCTAAGACTGAATTAATTCCTTTGATTTTCTCAATGATTCTTTGGAATCGATTTGTTTAATAAAATTATTACCTATCCTATCTTAGAAAATAAAATGGAATGTTGGCCAAATCAAAAAAATAAAATGATGTTTGATTATACACTAAATGGCATGTTGGCCATAATTAACTTAAATCATTTTTAATTTAATTATTTTACCTAGATTACTCAAATCAAGAATTTAGAAAATTCTTCGAGAACATTTTGGTTCTCTTTTTTGGATGTAAGGTCGTGAGCCTCATAGTGTATTCTTTGGAATACTCATGCATTTCGTACATGTTATTCACATCCTACTTTAATAATTATATAATTATAAACACATACAATTATTAAATCACATATAATATACATACAATATATTTAAAGCCATAAACATGCATAACAAAAATAATAAAAGCTATAATCATGCATAGCAAAATAAATCACAAATAAGAAAGCATTTAAACAATCACAAAAATAATAAAAAAAACATAAACAATCACACAATAATAATACAAGCAATAAAACAATCACACAAATGAATCCTTATGGATTCTACACACACATACAAATCCATTTTCTCATCACCATACAAGGTTGATGAGATTAAATCTCCTCTTACCTCTTGTAGACAAATTAATCAGAAGATCTCCTCCTTTCCTCTAAATTTCGTACAAGCTCCAAAATAATTCCTAAAATTCTTAAATAATTAGTAAAAACACATACAAGGTACAAAATAGAGAAACCATGGAACAAGCATGGTTAGAAAAATTAAAAATTCAATTTTGAACCATAGAAACCAAACTTACCCTTAAGTAAGTAAGCAAAAACTTGGATTTTAGGCAAGATAGAGTAGGAATTTGGGAAAATTTTGTGAATGAAAGATGCTTAGAATGGGATTTGGGTTCAAGAAATGTGATTGGATAAAATTATGAAGGTTTGGTTGAGTGGGTGTGAGTGTTGGCCGAATATGGAGAATGAAAAAGAAGAAAAAATATGTATGGCTTCTTGGTAGTTTTGGAGAGAAGATGAATAGCTTAGATTTAGGATAAGTGTGAAATAAAGATTGAGAGAGAAATGGAAGGGCTGCTGCCGTAGTGGCCTTGTGGGGTGAGGTTGAGTGCTTGATTTGGCTTAATAAATATCCAAATGAATGCACATGTGGTGCACATGGTTTAGGACACTTGGAGACTTCAAGAAGCTAGTAGAACCAAGCCACCAAGCTCCCTTGGCTGCTGGAAAACCGTGGTGCCCCTTGCCATTTTAAGGGTTTAATTGTTTTCCATTTACTCCTAATTATATGCTAGTTAATTAGGTAATTTGTTAGGTTAATTATCCTAACCAATTTTAATTAACATACTAATAATATAACTAATTAATTTAGTATATATTAACATATATTATAACCTTTAATCAATATTAACATATCTAATTAGTATTTAGATTAAAATAAATTAAGAATTAAACTAGTTCACTTAGTTAGCTAATTAAGTAATTAGATTAGTCAAATTAAGCTTAATTAGCTACTAATCAAAGTCAAGCCTACAATTTTTGACTTAATCCTAACCCTTGATTCATCTTTAATTCCTAACCATAGATTAGATCTAAGGTAGATATTACTTGGTCATAAATCTTGAATTCTAATCTCACCATTGATTTGATCAATCGGCTAAGATTAAAGCTTCTAAAGTAAGCTTTATAATCCAACAGTTCACAAAGAAGTCAATGCTTCTTTGTTGACTCTTTCTAATTGGTTTAGAAAGTCAAGCCATCCATTTTGACCATTTCCTATTGGTTTAGATTTCATGACATACAAGACAGTTGATCTGTTACACTAAACGGGCCCCACGAACTTTTTCGGTCCACAAATAATTTTTCTCATGTTTTTGAGACAAGAGATCATTGAATAAAATAATATTATAAAAATATAAAATTATTTTATTGCACAATTAAATCTGAAAAATTACGATATTAATTAATATATCAATCAGAATTGGGTTTAGTAAGATCCCCCAGCTCCAATTAATTAAAATAAGATTTATCCGGCCAGAAAATTATTATTTTCTTAGGTCGGAGCAAATCACATACAATAGTCAAGTACACTCACGAAAACAAATTAAATTTACTGCTCATTAATTCACAAAACAGTACAAATCGGGACTATATTATAATTATCCTAAAAGTTGGGGTGTTACACTCAGGGGTAACATCGGGTTTGACATAAGCCTCATTCAATACTCTTAGCAACGCTTTTCGATGTAACTCAGATGTCAAAACGAGTGACAAAAGGGATATCCTTGCTGGAGTCTTCTTCAGCTGTTCCATCACATCGTATTCACTCTGTTTCATGATCTTCAAAAACTCTTCCTCCTCTTCTTTCCCTCTCTCCTCTTCTCTTGCATTTTCCTCCTTACCCCATTCTTTAACATTCTTCTTCTTCTCTACTTCTACTGGGCCATAACATCGCCCACTCCTTGTAACTATATTAGTCACATACCCTTCATCCTAGAGTATTTCAGTAACTCGGGGCTTTGAAGCCTCTTCCCCGACTCCTTTCGTTTCCATCTTTGCCTCATAATTCCATGGTACTGAGTGAGTATCATCATAAGCAAACGACATTGGCTTCTTGACCGTAACAACTACTCTCCCTGGCGCCGGGGCTTGGTTGAGAGGTGGCACCTTCAACACAAAGCGTTCTACCACACTGACTTCTTCAGAGGAAGCTACCCTTTGTCCAGCTTGTATTATTCCCAAAGTGAGTAAATCCTGGACCCGAACTTTAAAGTCCCAACAGTTCTCAATATCATGTCCTGTTCCCCCACAATGGTAAACACATTTTGATTCTTCATCGTACTTCTCCTCTTCTTTTACTGAAGAAGCTGGTGCCATGATATCATAACCTGCTTTCTTCAACCCCTCAAATATTTGAGTCATCGATGTACGCAGGCTCATGGCATTCCTTATTGGGGGTCCTTCCATCTCTAAAGCATTCACCACATTCCTTTCACCATGATTAGGAATTGGATTGCTGACAATACTAGGTTCAGCCTCTTCTTGAATGTCCAGTTTTTCACAAGTAATAAGCTTTCTTACCGCCATCTTGAAAGACTCACAGTCTTCGATTGAGTGCCCCGAAATATCCATATGATACTTGCAAGTTAAATTTGGGTTGTACCATGCTGGAAATGGTGGTTGTAGGGGACGTACAAGGTTCCCTGAGATGAGATGAGCATCAAACAGCCTTTGGAATAGATCTGCATTTGAGATGGACAGTTTTGGGAAAGGGGGTAGGTTTTGGGTACGGAAACGGCTTTGATTTTGGAAGTTTGGTCGAGGTTGTGGGTAGTTTTGGAAATTTTGCGGAGGCCGAGGTGGGTACTGAGTATAGATTGGGCGAGTTGGTGCATATGGCTGAGGTACCGAGATATTATTGATTTGGAATGGCTGTGTTTGAGGTATATTTACAGAGGAGAGCTTGTTGGGCAATGTAGACGGGACTGCGGTGTGTCCGATAAGAAGGGTAAATGTTTGGGTTGTATGGGAGTGGTCGGTATGTAGGGTAGGATGGCGAATATCGGGGTCGTAAAGGCTGCAGATTCTCGCACGTAACTCACTTCCTAGGCCATTTTTCTTGGGAGAACCCCTTCTTGAAACTACTTTCATTATTGCCACTGGCAATTTTCCAATTTTTTACCAAAATTTCAATTCTTTCTCCAAAGAAGAATTAAATCAAAGAAAGTCTCTATAAGCTGCGCTTGCCATTGTCCCAATATAAGGGGCTCCTAAAGTTCCCAAGAAGTATGAGCACATCTCAGTCAAAGTTAACGGCGGTTGCACTTGGGCTGCAAGAGTTCTCCACCTTTAGGCATATTGTTTGAATGTCTCCTCATTTTTCTTCTCGCAATGTTCCCAATGCTCCGGGTTGGGTCTGTATCTAGATTAAACCGACATCGACCCATAAATAAATTCGCCTACCATCCCAAGAGGAGATTTTTGAGAGGTCCTGCTTTGGATACACCACTCCAAAGCAGGGCCCGGTCAAACTTTCATGAAAGAAATTGACGAGGAACTTCCAATCCCTTGACCAAATGGACATTTTGGTAATATAAGTTTTCGGTGGAAAAAGGGATTGGTGCTCCCATCATACTTGATAAATTCTGGGACTTTGAAATCCTTGGGGATGACGATGTTAGCAGTAGGGCACAATTCTTCTATCCCAAGGGGACCGTAGGTGCTAGGACCCTTGATCGCCTTAATTTGCTCTTCCATCTTTTTCATCCACTCTTCTTTCATCTTATCATTTTGAATAGCTGCGTGTCCATTACTGGTAGGAAATCCAGTTGTCATCATATGTGGCTGTTCCCACGTGAACTCAATATTACCATGGACCTCATTACGAGTACCTTCTAATGAATGATATCCTTTTCCAATAGGAATCACTACTGATGCAGTGTTTGAGGTTCCTCCCACATAAGGTACCTCAGAAGTGACTCCGTGGTTTGTCCTCATGGAAGTGGTATTCGGTGGGTGCGAGTGCGCCCGGTTACTCCCTGTACCTCCAACTGCCTCCATCAAGGTGAGGGTCCCCTCATGGTTGACAACATTTCCTCAATTCTTCTTTGAGATTCTCGTCACCTCATTCACCCTTCCTTTCACTTCATCTACTTCCAAACTTAGGTTCCTACCTTCGTTCTCACCGCCATTGCTGCAAGCAACCTTGTTCGAGCCCTTGTGTTATGAACACGGGTTTGATTGGTGTCTTCTTTCCTTGGTCGCGCAATGGTTTTAAATTTCCTGTGAACAATCAAAGTAAAATTTAGAAAAATAACCATGATTATTATTGATTTGTTAAAGGACCATTGTTAATTTGTGCCAGGCGGATTTGAGTGAGTATCTTTAATCTTTGCTCGTCATGATTGTTTCTTAGAATGTCTCGTTCAAAAGTTTGTCATGACCGTTACTTAGAACGTCTCGTTCAAAAGTAGTGGATCTTCAGTGCAACATAGGATCAGAAAAAGGCATACTTTATTCAATTGAAAAAGAATCATCAACATCATTTAAAAGGAATACATCATTTCCACTCTACTTGAAATACATCATGGTCTAGTCTAATTCCTCCTTCTTAAACGATTGCACCCTGATCATCTGCTTCATTTGTCCAACAAGATTCTTGCAATACTCCATTAATCTCTGCCGGAGTCTTAAGAGGATCGACCATCTTATCCGCCACCTTTAAGTAATATGGAATGTCTGCGATTGCCGTGTTGGCTAGGCATGCCAGCTTCGAGAATTGGTCTCTCCAAAAATGGACTTCTTCTTTCCATCCATTAATGTCCTCGTCTTGTTGTCTTGTATGATTTATCATTTTCTGCAAGTCCTCCTGTCCCTGTCGCAATGCTGCTTCATACCCTGTAATCTCCTCGATAGTGCGTAACCTCTCAATTCTGATCATGTCTTCATATCTGGTTGACACTGTCTCCACTTGTTGTCTCATACTATCTGCTTGTTGAAGAGCCTTGTTCTGTGCTGCTTTGGCAATTACGAGCAGCTCCTTGAGTTGTTGATTTTCTGTCAGAGCCTTATCTCTTTCCTGCCCTCGGAGCCTTAGTTCCTTATTTGCAGCTTCCAAACATTTTTTAATTTTTGACATACTATCTTGCTCTGTCCGTTGCCTTTTGTTTGCTTTTTCGAGAGCATCGTTTTTCTCAGCATTTTCACGCCTTAAAACTGCACATGCCTGGCGAACCTTTTCCAACTCGCCTCTAATTTTCTTTTTTCTTTGTTGGTTTCACTAACTTTTCTCTTATTTCTTCATCTTCTATTGAAGTCGGAGGTAGGGATTTTATGTTGACCGTAGAGGTTACAGGATTTTAAAGGGTAACTTTACTTCGCGCCCCTGTTCTTGACCCACCGCTCGTAACTTTCTTTAACTCCGCTTCGACCGACTCTCAGCTCTTTACTCTTTCTAATAACTTTCTTCCAGTCTCGCACTCTTCTAAGTGTCTCAGTACACTCCATTTGCATATCACAGACAAAAGGAGCAGTTTCCAATTCTGATGGTGGCCCCATCATGGGATAGCCTAGTTGTCGCAATGCCAGGGTAGGGTTATAGTTAATGCATCCCCGAGTACCCATGAGAGGAACATTAGGAAAACCTTCACACTGACCACTGTTTGCCCTTCTTTACGCTGTGGGTACCATATAATTTTCTTTTCCTCAAGTTTGGCCAATTCTTCGGCCCATTCGCGGCCGTTCCTGGTTTTCAACTGGAGCATTTTGAGACTTGTAATAGGACATGCATCCTTGTAGCCCCTCTTGAACATGTGACTTGTGAGCCATACGAATAACATTGGTAGACAACATAAGATCCGCTTACCTTTCTTTTCATGGCAGAAATTCAGAGTATAATAAACATCAGCAAGAAGGGCTGGGACAGGATTAGCGACATTATTCCTTCGAGCGAGAAACACATCTATTGCTGCAAAATCTATCAAGTCTTCATTACTCGGGAATAGGATGCTACCATAAATAGTGAGGGCTAACACATCCATAAAGGTATTCCGTCTTCAACCTTGGCTAGGTGGCGCATGTGCTCTTCTAAGTATTTCCTTGGGAATCCCTCTCGTTCCTTTCCTATTTTGCTTTGCTTTTTGCAGATCCTTCACATGAATCTTCAAGATGTCTGCTATGGTTGGCATGGATGCATGGTGGCCTATATAGAGGTATGACTCTTCCTTTTCCAACAGAAGCCCAAGATCTCGCTCAAACTCTTCTAAGGTGGGGGCCAACTGACAATCTTGAAACGTGAAACAACGCAATGGTGGGTCGTAGAATTGGGCTAGCGCGGTAATAGCTTCTACCTGTACATCCACCTCTAACAGATTCAGAATCTTCCCATATCTTGCAGTGAAGGTCAGGCGTTGTGTCTTCTTCAACATTCGGTCCAAACTCAACAGGCTTTCTGTGTCAACTTCATTGGCCTTAAGTCGCAAAGTCTTTTTCAAAACAATCTCATTGTGATCTGATCCCGTGGCACGTTCCATTATTAATCAAAGATACTCACTGTTAATCCTTAGGCACTTAATTTCAATAGTCCCTCAACAAACCTGGATTTAACACATAAGAACTGTCAATGCATGGTTTTTGGAGAAAACATGATGCGAAGAATGATGACTTGTGATGCAATTATGAGTGAGTGAGTTGTTGGTCTTTTAATAATGACTCATCTCCTCTTTTTTGGAAAAGAAAATTTTAAGAGGGACGCAAGTATGGTTTGTCACATTAAAAGACTGAACAACTCATAAGATATGGATAAATCTAAAGGTAATGAAAGGTGTGCCCCCTTTGTGTCCTAATGGGGTTACCTTAAACTTGGGAATTCTATCCTAAAGATCTAAGAGTCTTTCTGGTTCGTGAGAACTCTATGGGGTAGCTTTTCTATTTTAAAGGTCTCTAGAGCCAAGTCCTATTTCAGAATGTTGACCACGAAATAGTGGGTAAACCAACTAGGTGTGGGACATTCATGAAAAGGCACACTCTAGATGAAGTTTTCGCGATAACCAAACAGGAAGTACATCCAAAATGGCTACCACTACGCAACCTCTACTTAACTTAGGCTTCACTCAGACCCGGGTATAGGGCCCCACTCGAATGTGTGTGCTTTTATGTGTAGGTGCAGTGGGTGCTGGGAGCGTACAAACCTTTGCAATCCTAAAGACTACCCACATCCTGCAAAACAAAGGAAATACAAAACAAATTCCAAAAGTTTTCTACCCTAAGGTTTAGATAATAATAAAATAAAAAAACATCAAAATATTTAAAAAGAAAAAGGGTAACACAAACATATAAAGATCATAAAATTTTGCAAAACCAACTTTTATAGGTCTGACTCTCAAGTATCCCCAGTGGAGTCGCCATCTGTCGCGACCAAAATATCGCGGCGGGATAGCAACTTAAATTAAAAAAATATATTTAATTAGGAGTCGCCACCAATTTTATTTTTTATTAGGAAAAATTGAAAAACCTAAGAAAAATAGACTTTGAAACCAGATTGAATTCGGGAGTCGGTTATGTGTAGAGAAGGGTGGAAACTTAATTCCACAGCACCCCTAACACACCTGTCTTAAGACGGTACCTTAAATTAATTATGCAAATTTTTAATAATCCTTTGTTTTACCCCTTTTTGTAAAAAATATGAAATAAATAAATAAATTATGAAATTTTAATTTTTGGCTTGATAGAATAGAAATTTTACTCCTACGTATCCCCGACTGTAATGAGGAAATCAAAGTCACGTAGCTCATTAGAAAAATAATTATGGGTTGGTTGATTTTATTAAAAATAATTTTAAAAATTTGAATTAACAAGCCGTCGCGGCTCAGTTATTCAAATTAAGAATTAAATAGGTTAAGTTCGCGTCGCGCTAGAGACGTCACCCACTGATTATCAAGTTTGTTACAAAACTTTTACTAAAAATTATCAATTAGCGATTTGACTTAAAAATTGAAAACAAGATAATAATTTAAATACAATTTAAATAATAATAATAATAATAATAATAATAATAATAATAATAATAATAATAATAATAATAATAATAATGTAAACCATCAAGTCGTCGCAACTCGGATGTTTACAAAATATAGGGTTAACAAGTCGTCGCCGCAACTCAGGTAATCCATTTTTATTATTACTATTATTATTATTATTACTATTTTTTTAAAAAAAATTATTCTTATATTTTATTTTTATCCTTTCCTTCTTTTCCCTTTTTTTTTATCCTTTAATAAGCCCAATAGGCCTAATTCACTCAAAAAAAAAAAAAAAAAAAAAAAAGAAAAGAAAGAAAGAAGTCGCTTACGAAACAGAGGGAAGAATGAAGGGTTATTTGTTTCTTCTTCTCTTGAACTTCCAGTGACCAACCTAGGGGTAAGGAGCAATCGTCACCGCGGTGAGGAGGGGCAGAGGCACAGCGGCGCAGCGGGTTCGTGACGGCGACGAGGCTATCCACAAGTAGAGCTCGACAGCGATGGATTCGGGGCTCGCCGTGACCTGCCGCAGCGGCGTGCGAGGTGGTCCGACTGCCCGGGGCGCGATGGACGGCGGCGGCGAGGACAGGGGGTTCTGGGCACCGGACGGTGGTTTCACTGGGTTCTTGTGAGGTACGGTGGCTCGGTTGGGTGGTTTTACAGTGGGTTGTGATCTGTTTGGTGGGGTGGGTTATGGATGGTCGTTGATGGTGAAGAATAAATGGTTGTGTTTTGATGGAGATGATGGTGGTGAAGGCAAAGAAGAGATGAAGAAGATGATGGGTCCTGTTTGGGTGGTTGATGGAAGTTGGGGATGATGAAAGTTGGTTGTTGATGATGGGGTGATGGTGAAAAGTGATGGGGATGGTAGTGTTGGATAGGACGTTAATTTGTGTGGAATTGGGGTGGAAGATGGTGATGAGAGAATTTTTGGCAGAGGTACGTAAGTGAGTAAGAATTCGATAATTGCAATATGGGTGTCAAGTCTCCAGCCGAAAGATCAAAGTTCCGAGTATATGTTCGATGTATGGGTTAGGTGTTTTATAGGAGAGGATTAGGTGAGGTGTTTGAGTTAGGATGTGATTAGGAGTTTGTTCAGGATAAGTGATGGGAAGTTTAGGATAAGTTTGTTTAGGATGAGTTTGAGTTAGGATGAGTTTATGATAGGATAAGTTTGTGTTAAGATGGGTTTGATGATAACTGCCAAGGTTGGTTTAGGATAAGTTTGTGGTAGGATGAGTTATGGTTAGTTTAGGATAGGTTTATTTGGGATGGTTAGGATAAGTGCTTAGGGATTAGGATAACTGATGGAGTCTATTTTAGGATAAGTGATGAGTTTAAGTGTGAGGATAGTGATGGGTTGTGGGTTAATGGGTTAATGGGTTAATGGACCAATGGGTTGAAAGATTATTTTTTTATTTTTTATTTTTTTATTCACAAAACGCCCCGGACAAAATTGGGTGTTCACATGACTCACATCTTTATTGAAATGCAGACTTGGCTATATAGCCATTTACAACTCTTAACTAAAAGCTAAAAAGTAGTACACAATAACATCCACTCTGCTACGTGTTTAACAACATGGAATAATTTAAAATAAACTGCACTCCTAAACTTATTCAACTAAAAACAAACTAAGTAAAATGAAAAATCTTGACTTTAAGAAACAGACTTCAAATAGACTTTTTCATTTTCGTCTATGATGAGACCTGAATAAAAAAACGTAATCAACTTTGTGAGAAAATACTTCTTGCCTTAATAAAAAAAAAAAAACACAATTAAAGTGCTTCATGTTTATTTTTTCTGTGTTTGTGGGGATGATCCATTGTTTTCTGTAGACCCTTCACTTCCTTCCACTTCCATGGGAGCTGATGTAGCTTGGGTTGGACGAGAAATTCAAAAAGGTAAACTTTGATAATCGATCTGAGAAATAAATCGATGGGCAGAAACGATGTGGAAAATGGTTTCGACCCAAATCAGCGATGGAAAACCGGTGTTTGGTAAAGGATGGAATTTGAAGATTTAAAAGTGAACAACATTAAGTCATTTCTTTGTAAACGCTCTTTCTCTTTGCTCTTTACCAACTCAGCCAGAAATGGCTTGGGTTTGTGATGCATGCGGATGAGGCAGGAATTTGTAAACAACTCTTATATTCTTACCACAAATAGTACATACACTTATTTTCACACATCATCTAATACCATTCATTATACTTACTTTTTCTTATCACTTTTTCTCTCTCAATCATACACTCTTAAAAAATGTGTGTATAGTACCTACACCTCTAAAAGAGGTATAGGATGATCATTTTTTATTTGCAAAATAACATGCTAATGACTTATTTCTCTCTCTCTCTCTCTCTCTTTTTTGATTTGCTAATGAGTTATTTCAAATTTACTAAATGACATGTTATCAATATCCTACACGTTTTAAGGGAATTTTTTGTTATATTCATAAAAAAAAAATCAAATTTTGTTATTGAATACACTTTGATTATTACCAACCGAAATTTAATTCCTAAAAGAATTGTTATCTTAATTTAAATTGGCAAAATTCAATTATAAGAACACCGAAATTATTTCCTACTCTAATTAGGGGGAGATAAGGGGTAATAAATGAAACAAGTTTTATCTGATAGAAAACTCAATGACATGTCCCGAATTTTTTAAGAAAAGTCAATTCACCAACAAATTTTTTGGGGTCCTTAATTATGAGTAGACCTTATATACTAATTAGCTTGATTCAATTTCCACTAAATCAAAATCAGAATTCGTACAAAAATAACTTTAATCAAATCTCCATATAAATTAAATCTGTATTTCAATATTATTTTAAGTCAAAAACATTTTTTAATAATTAGTTATGTATACCAATTCTATTTTAAAAGCTAATAGTAAACTAATACTTCTATCTGTTCCCGAAAAAAAATTAATATTTCTATCTATCAATATTAATTAAACTAAATCTTTAAAATTTTCAAATTTGAAGTTGGTTTCAAATTTTAAAAAACCGAGATATATTGCATTTATTTTTAAGAATTTAATTTTGATATATTATCTATGTAAAATTTGTTATAACATTAACTAATTATATATTATCATATGTGTAATTTTTAAGATATAATTGCTATAAAAGTCAAATATTTTTAATGATATGACAAAACATGATTGATGATGATGTAAAAATATTTTACATCGACAAGTATATATAAATTAAATGTTATTTCTAAATAATTACTCCTAAATTGCACTTAGTATTTCAATTATTTCTAAACAAATAATCATTCTTTTTAAATGCAAAATTATTTTATTGCTTCATTAATGCTATTTGCTACACCAATTAAAAGTTTGACAATATAACTACCCATAAATAATGCAATATGTATTATGTCATTAATACGAAATTAGATCAATTTGTAGTATCCTAAAAATAATATCAAAGTTTTTAACATTCTAATGGTACACCATATTGACAATATAATTACGACACAAATATTGCTTTGTATCATTCATATCATGGATTTAATTAGGCAAGAAATATTGCTTTGTAGCAAGTAATAAGAATATTAATTAGAGGGAAAAAACAAATTCAGTTTGATCTGATAAATATACTTTAGCATGTTCCAATTTTCGTAATTCAATTTATTCAACTTCCTATTAATATTTTGGGCTCTTTTTATTATTAGTATCAATTTATTTGAATGGAGAATTTTTCATGCCAAACAAAGAAAAGTCAACGAGTCTAAAAATATTATTAACTAAATTTAAATTAATGCAAATTAATTATAAATTTGTTGAATTTTCTCTACACAAATTAATGGAAGAATTATGGGAACAAATTCAAAAACTATCTAAACTAACTAATACAATAACTAATATTTATGTGAGAATATATAGCGTTTTTTATTGCACTTCCTTCTCCTTTTTCATACAAGCAATATAGTATATCTATGTCAGGTCTCTTTCAAGGTTAAGATATAAAAGTTAGTCTAGGTAAGACTTCAGGACCTTTTTTTTTTTTCCTTAAATCTTTTATTTTTTTATTTTTTGCTTAATACATATGTGAACCCTTGCTTTTTCAATATCATCTTTGATTATCTGATTATGGATGATTTGCTAATTGGGTTATCGAGCACGGTGGATGATTTGTTTGTATTGTTAATGTTTTATTGTTCATGTTTTGGCTCTCTCATTTGCTATTGATTATTATTATTATATGCAAATAGGGAAATTGGGTCCATGAAAAAAATGAACTCACATGGGTGCTCCGGCACTAGGGACGGAACATTTGTCTGGTATGCTGGTTCATTACATTCAGGTTGTTATTGTTCAAACCTTTCTTCTATGTTAGATTTATATGTATTATACTATTAATTTACTTGATGTCCTTATACTAATTATAAGAATGACAATTCCTAAGCTATGAATTTTTATTATAATTTTAAGGTGTTATTTCTAATTAGGTAGCATCTATTTTAAATATATTAAGAAATGGAATAGTAAGATGTTATGAGAAAGCATATCAAATTCCAATTTAGGACAATAGGCAAATGATTTTATTATCCTCAGAGCAAGAAGCTTCAAATATATTAATTAAAGATGTTAACAATGTTGTGGCTCTAATTTTATATAATCTTTATGCTTTCATGGTTTCTGATATAACATTTTAGGATTATTTGGTTTTAGTTCTGCGTTTCCTTTTTCAAATTTTATAATTAGAAGTTGTTGTCATGTTCAACAATGAAGTTTGATGTTTTAACTAAGTTGAAGAAAATGGCTTGACGGCTTGAGTTGGAATATTAAAATGTTTGACCATGAGAAAGGGTGAAACATTAATAGGAAGTTGAATAAATTATTGTTTACGCTCATTAAGAGTTGTGAGTTTTATTTTTCGTAATAACGCTAGAATGAAAAAAATTAATAGTAGGTAGATTTTTTTAAGGCAGTTTAGGTACTCACACTTATAAAAAAACATATAAGATGTTGTAGCATATAATTTATATTGTTAGGACACTTTCTAATTAATTATTTACTGATTATTGCCTAAATCCTCTTTTGTTAATGAATATTCAAGATTCTCTTTTGATGATTGTAATATTTTATTTCAATTTGGATACTACATCTAATCATTATAAGAATACAGTTGTCTTATCAAATACTTACAATTAAACGGTGTTATATTTATTTTTTATTTTTTAGATTTTCTATACATTTAACTTTTTCACAATTATAATTGAATTAAATAAATCATTTTTATTAAAATCATTTATTACACATATTTTAATGTGAAATTATTAAAACTATTATTCAAAATAAGTTTAATTTATTATATATACATATACTATCTAAAGGGAAGATATATAACTTAGAATTTTGTCATGTGTAACTTCTAATTAACAAGACATGCTTTAATTTTTTGTCACGTATCAAATAGTCTTATTATTTACATGCCATGTGTTTTTTTTTTTTTTTCAATTCAACGTTGACATATTTGTACATATGAATGACATATATTTAAATACTAAAAACTTAATAAAATAGAATGTTGATAATAACTCCTTAAAAAAGAAAAATAATATTAAAAATTGCAAATACAAATGGAATGGAAAAAAATAACAATTAAACTAACATAAAATGAAATTTTACCTGAACTTTTTTTAATATTTCGTCATAGATTTTAGTTTTAAGATTATTTTTGCTTAGGATATAAGAGCTTCACTTACTCACAAGTGCATTTTCACTGACTCTAAAATGTTTATTACTTGATTTATTCTTTTTGAGTTATATGAATATAAATTAAACAATTTATATGTAATTTTTACTAAAGTTAATTTATTGAAATATTTTTTGATAAAATTATTAGATTAAATTATGCATTTAAAAAGTAAATATTTTTGTTTATATTATAAATTTTTTTAGGAGTATAAGTTATTTTATAATCTTTTATATTTAAATTCTTTAGTATTTAATTAGAGTGAAATCATTTTATGAAAATATTATATATTTTTAAATTATAATTATAATTTTTTATGAATTGTTATATATATTTTATTTAATAGTTTTTTATTTAAATTATATTTATTTTTATCATCTAATTTTTAATTCATCTGCACATTACACAAGTGTAAAATTTAGTTATTACTTAAAAGTTAAAACTCAACTCAGAAAATAATACCTTTTAGAATTTAATTTAATTTAATTTTGATATAATGTCTTGCACTGTCATTCAATATATATTACTATATCATTTAATAAATTTGTTATTTCATGTAAATTTTAACTTAATAATATATAATTGAATGACATTCTAAACGTATAACTTTTATTGTTTGAAAATTTGAAAAGTGGAATTTCGAGATAGATAATTGAAGACTAAATTATTTTGATCTCGTTAATTACGAATAAAATCGAGACTTGAGAGAAAAGAAAGAAAGCTAAAGTTGAGAAGGAGGCGCGCACGCACTATCGACACTGTTTCTGGTGTTTGTCGTTACGTTAACGGGAAACAAAAAACGGTTACGGGCGGTGAGACACAGAGGACGTGTGTGTGCGTGTGATGATCCAACAAAGCAAACGACATAGAGTTGTTGATCCCGTTTCGATTTCCGTTCATGTCTGTCCTAACAAATCGTCCTTAAAATATTTGATTTCTGTCTCGAAAGTAAGTGTTGTGTTCCTCAATTCATTGTTGGTCTTTTTCTCTCTCTCCGTCCAAACTATCCGCATCCGATCCATATCATATCCTCAGCACATTACAAGCTCCTGCGATTCTCATCCATGGCTTCGGTATAATTCTTCACTTTTCTCCCACCATTTTCAATCAATGAGAAATTAAATAGAATAAACAATTTATTTTTGTTATGATATGAAACTCGTTTTGTTTGATATATAATATGATATGATATGATTATTTTGTCAATGGATCATTAGTTGACTGGCATTTCATTTGATTGATAACATAAGCACCGTGATACGCAATCTTATAAGAATTGATGAACTGGCTTCTTTCAAGTTTGTGTTGGCAATTTGATTCTTAAAGATTTCTGTTTGAATTCTTACATTTGCTAGCTTTCCCTGTTAGATTGAATAGTATCCAATTCACATGGTTTACAAAAACCTCAAGAATCAAGATTTATATATTAAAGTCAAATTTCTGTTCTGATTTCGCTATGTTCAGCTGGAATAGGTGGTTCAATCTGGAAATAGAATAATAAAATAACACTTGTGTTCATGTGTGGAAACGGTGCAAGTGAAAGTTCTCATGTATAAACTTTCTTAAGGCTGAAGCTAGCTAGTTTAACCCGGTTGCTTCAATGGATGAAACCAGTACTCAAACCATTATGTTCTGTTATGTATGGGCTGGTTGTAATGTTTCATAAATATTGTGGGGAAGGGGTAAAAAAGTTTTATTTTTAATCCATTTCAATATAAGATCTTATTTATAGGGTTGGACAGTCAACACATTTTGCAAAATATTGCTTTTTATTTATAAAAATAAGATAATGCATAAACAGGCCAATCAATGTTTTAGAGAATATACAACATGATATAGTATCATAATATGAATTTGCAGTAATGGAACAGAACATGCTTTCAGGACATTACACTCATCCTGTACTAACTGTTCAACTTTTTCTTCATATACAGCAGGATAAAGGTCGGCCATTGCCTAAATTCGGTGAGTGGGATGTGAACAATCCTGCTTCAGCCGAAGGGTTTACTGTCATATTCAATAAGGCAAGAGATGAGAAGAAGACTAGCGGTTCTGCAGCGAACATGGTAACCCCACGTAGATCTGATCCTGTGTTCAAGACTGAGAATTATCCTCAATATCCTCGAAAGGTGAACTTACATAGTTGATGCTAGTATTCCTTTTCAGTGTCTGAGTTTAGGCTTGGTGTTTGAATATCCCTCTGATGAACTTTATTTAATTTCTGAAATGAAATTTAAATGCAGAGAATGTGGTTTTGCTGCGGTTGACTCTAGAGTGCTTTAAGCGCCTAGAGGGCATGAAATGTGCTCAGAATAAGGATTAGACAAAGGGAGCCCTGTACAAGCCCCAATTGTTATGTGGACCATGTTCTTGCACATCTGGTGGAGCAGGGAATGGTTTACAATCCTTTTTTTTTCTTTCACTTTTTTCATTTATCTTGCTTTGTTTTCACCTTCTTTACATTTGCAAGATAATGTATTTATAACACTAGAAACAAACAAAGTGGTGAACATAATAAACTGATATATTGTTGATGTTAACAGTATGCAAATTGAAATTTGGGCACCATTTTTTTTTGGCACGGGTTGATCTAAACTGATTGGAAAAATATAATTATATATTTTTTTAGGGATGTATGCACTATTGATAAAAAAAAGTATAATAAATGATATTAAAAAATATAAAAATATATATATACACTATTAATAATAAAAATATCAAAATTAAAATTGATTTAATTTTTACTGTACAAACTGCAAGTTAGTGTGAAATGTGGTGTAGGTAAAAAAATTGTACAAAAAATATTTTCTATTATTATTCAATAATAATTATATTTACACATCAATTTATTATTAAATTTTTTAATAGTAAAATAAATATATATATATCTCAACACATTCTCGCTCCATCTTTTTATCTAAAACAAAAAGGAAAACACGTATTTTAATATCCACTCTTTTCATTTTTTTTATTTAAAATAAGAGAGATGTAAAAGGGAAGATGTAAAAAGAGAAGTAATATTTTAATGTGCATTTATCATCACTTACTGTAACTCTAACCAGTTCTGCAGCTTTCTTGCCCTTATATTTATTTTTCCAATAGAATTGTCTGTAATACTAATCGATCGACGAAAGGACTTGAGATTAATTGAAAGAAGTGAGACATGCTGATTG
This sequence comes from Ormosia semicastrata, assembly GCA_029884595.1. Classification (NCBI taxonomy): domain Eukaryota; kingdom Viridiplantae; phylum Streptophyta; class Magnoliopsida; order Fabales; family Fabaceae; genus Ormosia; species Ormosia semicastrata. The sequence continues at coordinate 10,967,412 of JAQQTO010000043.1, forward strand.
TGGCCAATGGCCATTAAGGCCCTTGTCCGATTTGACAGGGTTGATTCGGAAGGAGACCAAAACCGTACAAAGTTCTGTCGAGCGATGCGCAAAAATAATAATTCTTGGCATGGCCACTTGCCAAGTAGGATGTTGGCCTCCAATCAACCTTTCTGAGGCTGTTATAAACAGGACAATATTATAAGACGTCATAAGTTCAATCTTTTGTAAAGAAAAATGATCATTCCACACTTCTTTTAAAAGTATAAATATTGTATACATATTTTTTAAAGATGTGTAGTTAAAAAACATAAAATAAAAAAAAATATATATAATAAATAATATTAAATAAAATATAAAAATAAATATATATACTATTTGTAGTAAGAATATCAAAATTATTTTATATACCAAAAAACTGCATGCCCCCATCATAACTATTATTGAATAGTTATCATTCTGACATACCCAAGGTTAATAACTCCATTGGCAGCTATGAAACAAGAAAATCCACATTCAAACCCACCAGCCTAACTACGATCCAACACTAATCCAAGTGAGAGAAAACAAACCAGAAACAAAAGATAATCTACAGGTGCTGGTGTTACTTGTAATAATAAATACATAAAACTTCTGTTTGACATATATATATATCTTGCTATTCTCTGCAAAGCTTGTGTCGCATTGGGCAGAGCCAGAAAAAGTTAAATAAATTTATCATGTTTAAGAAGTAAAATAAAATTCTGGGTGATATGCAACCTCAAAGCTAGAAGATCCTTGACAAAGATGTTTACACAGATTGCTAAATTGTTGCATCACTTGCATCTGCACTTCCACCTATCCCAGCCACCTCAACACTAGCTGAGTTTGTATAGGATTGCTGATCAAGTCCAGGTATGGTTGAGGGCAGTGAGCTGATTGGGTGGTCAAACTTACAAGCTGGTCCAAATTTGCAAATTCCATAGCGACTGTAATGCGAGCAGACATTCTGGTCCTGAATTTCATGATAAAATATGATAATAAATAAGAGAAACTAGCCACCAATCTAGCTTATAGTCTTATATGACTAATCAAACTAAAGGTATTATCTTTCCAAAATCAGACACACAATCATCTTTAGGTTACATAACCATGTTAATTCCAATGACTTGGACAACCACATGTTAGAAAAGAAAAAAAGAAATAAAATTTCAAGCTTTTAAAGTTTCCATATAAGTAAAAATACAGCAGCATAAAGTAACTTACAGGCCTCAAAGGCAGACCCTTGTTGCTGAGGTTGCATGGAGGTAATCTTGCAATCCGATTCTTTGGATGGTGAAATTTACAATTAGATTTAAACTTGCAATCCCCAGTTTTTAAGAAGTAGCTGCATTCAGGTTCACCAGGTCTTTCTGGAAACTCATCAACCGGCATCTGCTTTTGACGGTGCATATAAACATTTGTTTCAATTGCTGGATTGCTCATGACATACGTAGAAGGTGGATGCATACTCCTATCAGATAGGTATACAGGCGCCTTTACAAACCACAAACAGGTCAACTTGATGGGATCATGGGAAAACAATAACTTGTAAGAGTTCAATTGGCAGAACAGTGAAGTCATAGGAAAAAAAAAAAGACTACTCAGTGTCTTGTGTTGTATATTAATGAATCAAAGCCTGCCCCATAAGAATCAAGACAAGCAGGAAAAAAAGAATACTAGGGAGGAAGAAGGGGGGTTGGAATAAGCATAAAATTCAACATTAGATGCTATACATCATATTTTAACTTTTGGGACTCAAAGTAATATGAGCAATTTTATATTCACTTCTAGCCATACAGCCAAAGGTCCAGTGCTTAATCTGTAATATGCATGCTTGTATAACAAAATGTATTAGAGAACAGATCTACAAAATAGGGGCTAAAATAAAACATAAGAAAGAACAAAACTATTTTTCTGACTTTTAAGTAATTGGTGTTACGTATATAAAGCTCAAACCTCAAATAGCTTAATACTCACTTCACTGTTCAGTATCCACTATACAAATAATAAAATACATGTAGGATTATTGACAAGTCTGCAACAGCTAACAGGTGACAATATCTCACAATCTAAAAAGTCATTTCGAAAAAAATCAGGGAACCAATGGCAGGACAATATATAGTCAGAAAAAAAAAACGATAGGGACAGGGCACTGTTAATGTATTATATACTGCTGCAACAGAGAGCATTAACATTGCATCACAGAAAATTGGCACACTAAAATTTCTCTAGTATTATATGATAAAATACCCCTTCCTAGATGGTTAATAGTACTGAATCTATGGATTTACCTGATATCCATTCCAATCAGAACTTTGAGGAGAAACCCCTTGAGTAGGTGAAAGCATCATTGGCACAAAAGGAGATGTTTCATTTAATGTTCTTGGAGAAGACCAGGAGGGTACAGATGGTTGTGATACACCTTTTAATGAAACAGACCCTCCATTACCATACCCAGAAGGAGGATCACATCCTCCAACAGTTGTAGGGTCAGGATGATTAAACTTGCAGTTTGGTCCAAACTTACAAGAGCCAGTGCGCATGTAATAGGGGCACTCTCTCTCTCCCTATAATGAAAAAGAACCTTATTAAAATTTCAGAGACAACTATTTTACAAGACTGTAGAAAGAGACAAAAGATAGTATATATATCTTTTCATAGATAAGAAACTAAGGTCATACCAGACGAATAGGCAGGCCGAGAAAGTTAAGTTCTAAAAGTGGGGCTGCTGAACATTTCCCTCTTGTGTGGTTATATTTACAAGCTTTTCCAAACTTACAACCTCCAGACCTTAGATAATACTGCCATAACATCAGCAAAATGTTTTTTGTTATGAACATGTGACGAATAGTTCCATATTCTGAAGATATAGTTCAGGAAAGAGATTAAATGCAAACATCATATACAAACATGTTCTCCAATAAGTTGTTTCAGAGGTCCAATCATTTTTCAACCTAGCAGTTGATAAAGTAGTTTTAAAAACATTTATTAATAAATTTTTCCTCCATCCATCCTTTTTTTACATATGCTATAGTATTATTATTATTAATCTTAACATGAAAATTATTATCATTGTCATCATTATCCTTGCTAGGGTAGCATCAAAAAGCTTAACTGAAAGAACTCTGCCAACTAATATGCCAAGATAAAACCAACCCATCATGACAGGAATTTCTTTGTTTTCCCTGTCCATGGCTAATGTACACCATGCAGATAGTATAGAGTAGACCAACAATAATCCAGACATAGGTGACTGTCTAGCAACAATAATCCAGACATAGGTAAAGTGACATCTCTTAATTCTCAGCCACCGATAACTATTCAATGATCAAGGAATTCAAATATAGAACACATTGTATTTATATCACTCTGTCAAACCCAGGCATAGGTGACTGTCTAGCTTGGCTAGTCAATCCTGGCCCCCTTAACGACACAAGTATTGCAATGACACATAATATGACCACAGCCAAAACTGAACACAAAACATATAAATGATCTATGATCTCACTGTCACTGAAGGAAATAAAAAAAATATAAAATTATATGTTAGGATGAACTTCCTTGAATTAACCTTACACACAATCTTCCATGGCAAATCACATAGCCAGAGGGACATGTATTTTAATGATTATAAGTATCAACATAAAAGCCAAAGTGATAATATGTTGAAATAACACTATGAAAACTAAAGTTTGCAACAGAATTTGTTTAGAACCATAATTTTGACAATAACCTTGCATTCTGTCTCGCCCGATCTTTCTGCTGGTTCTTCTCTTTCTCCTACCTTCTCCTTAACACCCTTCATTTAATGTTAAAACATCAAAACAAAGAAGAAGCTTTTAAGAACTGAACATGGTATAAGATGTTTCCAGTCATAAAATGCCAAAGAGAAACTAATAGATGCTCAATCAGCATATACCTCTTATCCCTTTCAAAGTACTACTTTTTCTTCCTTTATTTTTACCCTAGTGAAGTCATTACAGTCTACAGAAATGCAATATAGGAGACCTCACAAATGGAGGAAAATTTTGAAGTTTACAGAAGTAATTAAGCAATGCAATAGAGGAAAAACAAAGATCAAAACAGACATTTTAAAAGCATATTACCAAGACAGCAATTCCTCCGAAAATTACAATTCACTATTAAGTACCAGCCAGCCATGATGAACAGTTATTACCAGTCCCTCCAATCAAAAGTATACTACCTTCAGCAAAGGCGAAATGCCCTCCTTCTCAATCCAGCAATTCCACTGATAATACAATGTCACCATACACACAAAAGAAATCTTGGGCCAAAAGATAACCTTTACATTAGTGAATTCTATGCTTAACTCTCAATAATGTAATATCTAAATGGATGCATCACTAACAAATGTAATATCTCAATAATGTATATGTGCTAGACCAAGAAGAAAAAAAGACAGAAATACCTGGTTTTTCCTCCTAATGGGGTGATTAAACTTGCAATTGAATCCAAATTTGCAGTTCCCAGTCTTCATATAGAATGCACAATCTTCAGCATCAGGCCTCAAAGGGTACTGGTGAGTTCTACCACTGCTTTTCTCTTCCTTCTTCTCCACTCCATCACCATCAACATCTCCACCCACCTCATAATCGTTCACACCCTCGTTCACATTCTCATCCCAACTATTGCTTTCCCAACCCCTGCTATCTCCATCACAACCTTCACCTTCACCCTTACCAGATTCTTCAACAACATCACCAGCTTCATCACAAACTTGTCCACCATCGTTAAAGTCCGAAACTTTCTCCCCAGTTTCGCCACCCACTTCACCCTCACCCTTCAAATCCAACTTGTTCTGAAGCTCCCCGCAAAGTGCGTTTTCCTGGGCCGCGTGATTGAGATCTGACGGTTCAGGATCGTGATCGGGATGGGCATCAGGGGAAGAAGATGCCAACTGAGAACCCAATTGTGGGTCGTTGCTGGAGAAACCATTGGAAACCGCAGCTGAATCGGATTCAGAGGGTTCCATTCTCCCTCCACATTTCAAACCCTAATAATGGAGATGAATAAAGAAAAATAACACACACACACAGAAAGAGAAAGAGAGAGAAAGGGAGACAAAGGTTGTGTTTTTATATGGGAAATCAGCAAAGAAAACCAGAAGCAGTGTGAACAAAGAGGTGAAGGAAAAGGGGAAAAAAAAGAGTGCTACTTTATGTTGTTGGTGTGGTGTGCAGTGGCTTGTACACTGCACGTTATTTATGGGTATATGTACCCTAGTGATGCCAGTGCCCTTTTTTTTTAATTTCCTTTTTACCCCTTATTGTCTACAGAGTGCATAGGTTGGTATGACCGTATGAGTGTGGAACCATATGCGGTTGCCATTGGACATTTGGAACCAAAACAAGCTGCAAGAATTTTGAAGTTTGACAAATGAAATGGGTTGGCCAAGGCCCCAGCTGGAGAGTGGAGAGGAAATGCGTTACAATGGTGAACAAAAACCGTTTCAGATTAAAGAATGGGAAGGAGAAAAAGGGGAAAACGATGAATAATAAAAGGTAGAAACAAAAACAATGAGAATCCCAGTTTATATTTGTTCCCATTCAAAGGGTTTTGGTTATAAATTATTGGGTAATTGTCCTATTGCATTGGATTGCAGCTTAAACAATGGGCACAAACTGAAGTTGCGAATGTGGAATTTATATCTTTCTGAATGGAAACTGTGTTATAATGCATCATCCAGTGTTAATATATATATATATATATATATATATTTTTTTTTTTTTTGGTTGGGTCAAATTAAAGTATAAGGTGTGTGGAATTTACTATCCAATGCAATGGAGCATCTTTCAACTTGGCCATTATATATAGCAGAAAGGAGGCAAGAATCCGTGGGTCGATTTATGCTCTAGAGTCTAATCTCAAAAGTAACTTTAACAAGTTGGCCAAGGTTATAAATGTAACATCCATCCCTTGGTTTTTATATGCTAAATTCCTTTCTCTTATTCAGTCAAGCATATCATCATGAAATTGCTGATTTTCTTGTATAAAAAGACAATCATAAAAAGAAAGATAGTACCCTATTAAATACGGACGAATACAAATACAAAACATAAATATGATATCAATACATGAATAAGTTAAATTATAAAAATTATAAAATACAACGTATAAAATTAATAAATATTAACATAAAAACACAAATTCTAAATTAGAATAAATGCATCAATATTTCATAAGTAATCTTTAATCACAATAAATATAATAAAATATTATTATTTATCGAATCATTATAATATTCTATTTATATTGGTATAAAAAAATAAAAAATAAGTAAAAATATAATTTAAAAGTATCTAAAAATATAAGTACATAATGAATACTAGTAGGATAACTATATTAAAATATAAATGTAAAATAGAAATTACCTATTTCCATATAACGGTTGTAGTAGGTAAGAGCACCAGGGCAGTTGGGTGCCTACTTGTGCATGCCAATAATTTTTTTATTAAAAAAAAATCAACTATTTATTAATTTTTCAGTTTTTGGAGCAGTTCACAATAAAGTCATGTCCATCTAAATTTTTTGCGACATTTATGTGTCTTAATGTTTTTTTTTTTAAAAAGGTCTGAAAAGGAGAAAAGGAAGTTAGTACAAACAACATGGCCTAGTGAGATTATGTAATTTTCTAAGAAATTTGGTACGGCTCGAATTATAATTCGTTGGTACGGCTCGAATTATAATTCGTGGTTATGTCTTAAAATTTTGATTATACCGTACATTATTTGATATACAGCAAGCTCTCTTGGATCTACAAATTTTTAAGTTACTGCTTACATGAACAAGCGTTACTCGAAACTTGAAGTCATTCTCACGTGACATTCACTTCAGTATGACATTCACATATCTTATTGGATTTACTTTAAGATAAATTTATGGTTTAATAAAAAAAAATGATTATATCAATTGAATTATAATTACAGATACTTCTTTTACATGTAGACACATGATAAAATTTGGATGGCGGAAATATGTTTTTATTGCTTACAAAATTCTTTCTCAGATTTTATTCTCTATTATTTAAAAATTGAGTGGTGGTGTAAGTGTCGTCTAATTGAGAGTAATCAAATAACATCACTCAAAAACAAAGAAAAACAAAAGGAAAACATAAGATCCACTTATGGGCGTCGTGTTATGACAAATAATACAAGACCCTTATCTTGGCGTCTCATGAGTACGGCCTTCTGGAAGCGTGCCTAGAACATGACTTCCATATCAAGCAGGTGATATGTTGGAACAGCAGTTGCATGAGATATGAAATGGAAGAGAATCATATTTCCATATCCAAGCAATTGCTTTGATTGCAATAAATAAATTGGTACAAGAACACCCTAACCAAGCAGAATTAATAGTTACTCCAAATGGCAATTACAGGGATATCCTAAACTGTTACTAAAACCTAGTCCTAGCCTGTCAATTGAGCAATAGATTCATAAATTCATCAGCCATGCTAAGTAACATCTATTACACTTGCTATTAACGACTCTTTTTTGCTGAATGACCAGTCTTTCGCTTATGACGACTGAAATCAGAAACAAATCTGAATGTTTGCCCACAACCAGGCTCAGCACATACATAAGGACGAGCACCAGTATGGACTCGAATATGTTCAGTACGAGCCCACGCCCACTTGAAAGTCATCTTGCATCCCTTCCAAGGGCACTTAAGGGGGCGGTCATCCTCATGAACTCTACGATGCTGCACCAGATATTTGTGTGAGAAAAACTTCTTTCCGCATCCTTTCACAGGACAGATATTTCTCTTATGATGCACCAGCTCCTGCTTAGACCCAAAACTCATGGTACACCCCTCAATGTCACACTGGTATTCTGCTTCCTCATCCTTCATTTTGGCATGCCCAGCTGAAACCTTTGCAGCTGTAGCATTCTTCACCTTTTTCTTTTTGGTTTCCTTTTCTTTCAATTTTCCTTCAGACTCCTGAGTTTTTGGGATTCTCTTCCTAAGGCGTGTGCTAGGTCCGCCTTCTTCCTCCTCCTCTTCAGATTGATTATTCCGCACACTAGGCTGCTGCTTGATTTGCCGAGGAGCCTTTGATTTCAGTAGCATCCGAGTACCTTGTTTCACAGGCCTGGATGTCTGGCTTCTTACACGGAGAGGGTTAGCTCGTTTCATTTGTTGAAGAGTCTGTGATTTAGATTGCTTACTTCGAAGAGTTCTCCTGTGCTGCTGATGAGAATCATCCTCCACTTGATCATCTGAATTTATATTGTCTTCATCCATGCATTTGGCTTGCTTCCTTTTAGGAGTTCTATACCGCACATGAGAATTATTTTCAGCTGAGTCATCCATAACTTCTCTATCACAGCATTTGTTTTGCCTGCTCCTAGGAACACAACTTTGGTGCTTCTGAAAGTGATCCTCCAACTGGTCATCAGACATTACATCTTCTCCAGTGACGCATTTGGCTTGCTTGTTTTTAGGAATCCTTCTTCGATACTTGCGAGAATGACCCTGCAGTTGGTCATCAGATATAATATCCTCTCCAGTAAGGTATTTGTCTTGCCTGCCTTTAGGATTCCTCCGTTGCTGCTTTGGCATATGGTGCTCCAGTTGGTCATCAGATATCACTGTATCTTTTTCAGAAAGGTATTTGCGTTGTTTGCTTTTAGATATCCTCCTTTGCTGCTTCTGAAAATAAACCTCCCCTTGGTCATCAGAAATCACATCTTCTTCAGCAATGTATTTGCCATACTTGCTTTTAGGAGTCTTTCTATGCAGCTGAACAGAACCAACACCGAATGAATCCTCTGAAGTTGCATCTTGCTTGCTGCTAAGCTCTCCCCTCTGCGGCCAATCAGATTCATAGTCCATTGTATTGTCTGAAACCACATCATTGTCAATAAATTTAGCTTCCTTGGCATTAGCATTCCTCCTATGCTGTGTACGAGAATTATCATCCAGCGAATCATCTGAAATTGCATCACTTTCAATGCATTTTGTATGCTTGCTTATAGGTTTTCTATGATGCTGCAGAGGAGAATAGTCCCCTTCTGAAGCTGAATCATCTCTCTCAATATGCCTGGTTCGCTTACTTGTAAGAATCCTCCTTTCATCTTGATTGAATTTATCTTCAATCCAATTATCTGAAAGCCAATCTCTCTCAGATAAACTTCCTTTCCTGGCTCTACCACTCTCTACAGTCATTTTCCTTTTCCTACCAGATTTTCTAATAGTAGTATTGCTTTTGTGGGTGCTTTCTGATCTCTCAATTTTCTCATCAGATAATGGCCACCCATGTAAGCTTTTCTCATCCTCAACATCTTCAGAATCTCTTTTTGCTAAAAGGGGATGGACTTGATTGGACATCCAAACTTTACCACACCATTTCCCAGCAACTACCTTTTTCTGCTTGTTGGCCCTTCTATGATAGACCTTGGGTGCTGTGGGTGAGTTTGCTGGAGAGCTACGACCAAATGCAAAATAAATAACAGAATTGTAAGGCATCTGCTTACTATAAAGTGGAGAGCGGCTAAGATTGGCACTATAAAAGAGATTGATTCCCAGCTTTACAGCCCAGTCCCCATTCCCAGGAATAGCTTCTTCAGTATCCAGAGCTGATTGGATCTTTTCCTCGTCTTCCTTATCAGCATGCCTGTATGCAGTATTCTTCCAAATGTAACCAATCCCCAGTTCTTCTGCCACAAACTTTGCTTCAGCCTCTATCTTGGGATAATCTGTAGAAATATGTAAAATAAATCATGAATGATTTGCAAGGAGAGAAATACCAGTAACAATACACTATAAACACTAGTAATTATAATCCTATGAAAGATGCAAAAAATGCAGATAAAGGATGAAATTTAATCAGTAGCAATGAGGTGATATACACCAATTACTACGGATGCACGACAATTATATAGGAATACTCCGTCAAATCAGAAAGAAAGATCATTGATGTCCTGACTAGTGAATGGATTTTGTTATTTCTCATCATAGCTGAAAAATCATAAACTAAATGTGTCTGCCTAAGGCTGAAATAAGATAACAAGTAAAAACTTCCAGTTTCCTGCATTGTTCATGCAGATGTATAAACATCACATAATACCTCTGTACAAGTCTATGTCTTCATGGAAAACTCATCAATCAGAGTATCAGACCACTTGATTTTTCATATTAGTAAATTTGAATAGCTTTCTCATCAGGAAAAAACAAAACAAAACCACACACTTTTCTTACCTTGCAAACTGAGTATAACTTTCATCACAAGACTCTCATGTTTAATAACCAAAGTTCCCTTGAACAAGTGTTTAGAAAAACAAAAGAAGGGGAAAAAGGGAAGAGGCAGAGTATTTTAACAAAGAACTTGGACATGAGATAAACAATACAGTACAAAATGTGTTCCTTTATTAATAAAATGACTTAAGGGGAATAGTTAATCAATCAACCACCAGACCTGGATGACATAGGAGCAATATGTGTGCACCTCCTATTGGCCGAAGTTGCTGCTCTGCTTCTGCAGCATGCTCTAGACAGAAGACATGCATTCTAGATGAGTCTTCATCAGATGGTGGCACCAATAAAACATTTTTATTATCAATGGGAATCACAGCCTTGCCCAACAATGATGTTTCAGCATCATGAGCATGCTGGGAACGATTCAATGTGGAATAAGGCACAGCCCTCGTATTTTTGAATGCAACCCCTGAAGTGATGTCATAATCTTCTGACTTAACAGAGTAGTCAAAAGGACTCATAATGCGCTCAACTCTCTTGTGCATATAATACTCATAATTGTCAATACTCTTCGAAGGAATATTATCTTCTCTATCAAGTCCAATCTTGGAACTAGCATGGCAATCTTGAAAATGAGAAGGCAAACAATACATCTCTTGAGACCTACTTGCTGATGGATGGTTTATCAAGTTCAACTCATCACTGTCAACTGCAATATCTGAATCACCCTGATCTTCCTCAGAGTCAGAGGAATTTCCATATGCTGAAGCCAATAACGCAAGAGCTGTATTGCCTTTTTTTCTTTCAGTATTTAAAGCCTCCTTATAATTTTGATCAGCAATTTTTGTCTGTTGTTTAACAGATTGAACAGGAACATCATATAAATCATTTCGGGCATTCTGCTTTGTCCATCCTGCATGATGGGACAAAATGTGTCATTAGTTTTAACTTGGTCAAGGAAGATTGAAACTGAGAATTTATACACAGAAAACTTTTGAGTTTTGAGAGTTAAAGCAAAGGAGATATAAAAGGCATTTAGCTGCTTAGATAGCTAAGTTGCTTCTTTTCTTATGCACACCATAAAGGCTTTTGCATAGGCATTAATGCATATTACTGATCATGGCAAGATTGCTCTAAGATTCTGCATTCAAGAGTTAAATATACAATTAATCAACTCAACCATCTCCCTGGTTTACAAGAGATTTACAGGATCCATACCAGCCTTCTGGATCCCAAACAAGTCCAAAAGGACAACAAGAGAAAATTGAAAACAGAAGATAGATAAAGATGAAGACTAAAGCCCAGACTACCAGCCATTAGCTAATTTATGTTACAATCAATATTTTCACAAAAGGAAACATTTATTCCCAAAAAAAAAAAGGAAGAACTTAAAGTGGCATACCAGAACTCAGGAGTAAAAATAATTGTTTATTCCTCTCTTGATTGGTACACTCCGGGAAGTATCTCCCATTTAGCCTACTCCCTACTCCTCAACTCTTGAACTCGAGCCCAAGATGATGAAGAGTAACAAATATTAAACAAAAAAATGCAGGGAACAAAACAGGATAGCCCCAGCTCATGCCAATGCAGAACCAGGTCATATCCTACGGGTACAGCATTGTGTTTCTGTTCTACAGTAGGAAGTTATCAGGATAGGCTGGCTATGAAGCTCAGCTTTTACATACTGAAAAAAATTGAACAAATAAATAGACATATTTCCCAATGGGCATATGACACAGGCCTGAAAAATACCTACAACAAGGATGTGTAGTCATTATTGATAATATCTGAAGAAAGCCAAAAAAACAGTTTTTAACTACAATATGAAACAATAAATAAAACCTGCCTGTATATGTGCTAGGCTCGGGAATAGTTGCATCTTCATAGGCAACAGTAAATTTATTGCTAGTTACTCCAGAACCAACAATCCAATCATTAAAGAAGCTACAATCAGCTGACATAAGGTATCTAGCTGCTGGTTCTCTAGGCTGTACAATAGCAACACAGGCAAAGCTTAATATTCCACATGTGACACATGAAAATAGTCTCTGATCTGACAACCCATCTCCTTGACTTGTTTCTTTTTCAGTGTCTCTTTGTAGTGTCTTGGAACTTGAAGTGCATAAGTTACCATTCGCACTCAGTGAGGAAATCCTGTTCCTTTCACACAACGTAGCAAACTTTTCTTTTACAGAATAAAAACCTTTTACTTGCTTGATTCCATGATTCCTGTCGAAAACCAGGTCATTAGAAATAAAACCTTTTGAGGAATTCATTCCTTCAGAATTGCTTGCGTTGAAGGAAAACTCAGGGTTCACTTTTAGTTGTTGGGATCCAACACGTAATTTTGAGCAAACAGAAAAGTCAGAAGAGCTACGAGGAAGAAGTACTATAGCAGATCCTTTGCCGAGTTCATGAAGCAGATCATTGTTCTGTAACACGTCCTGTACAAATAGTTCTTTGATTACAGTTTCTCCTTCAACCTTTCTCTTATCTTTAAGTCGAGAACTTCGTGGTTCAGCACTGATGCCCCCAGGGATTCTGTATGAAGAATACAAAATATTTACAGGGTGTATATATTATAACAGCTCATATTGTCATCAGAATCATAGCATTTGTGCCATGAGAAAATAATATTAGTTGACAAGAAATTCTCACCAAGGAAAACATAAAAAGTAACGATCACTATCAATAACTTAATCAGAGTTATACATATATGTTAGATTATATCTAGAATGATTCGTCCACATATTTTTAACTTGTGGTATGCAATCACATCTTCATAAAGTTAATAACATTTTTAATAATTGCATCAATCTACTAAAATGAGTCTAGACCATTAAACAAAACCAAAGAAATAATTATTGTAAGAATTTGGCAGGACTCTCCTATATCCAGAAGAAAGAAGTTACAATAGGGAAAGACAAACCTAGAACACAAAGCAAGGCCAAGGTCATAAAGTAACTGGAAATGTGAAACCATGGGAGGATAATTTATTGAAGCCCTCCGAATAGCAGCATCTTTAGCAACCCTCAACCATTCAGGTGTTGCAATGTTAGCAGCCTCTCCACAATTAAAACCTACACGGCATACATCTGAAGGATTAGAAACATTCAACTATTGACAAAACCAATAATCACAAGTACACCCCATCCCCACAACAACAAGAGAGAGAGAGAGAGAGAGAGAGAGAGAGAGAATCTTTGAGCCTGTCAATCACCAACTCTCCTAAAAGCTTAAGCTGTTAGGTGAAGACTAATGAATGGTTTTATATCTAACAAAGCCTATAGTCACATTCTTAGGTTGTGAAGTGTCTTACCATGACTAAATCCTGTGTGATAGGCTCTTGGAAATGTCACAACAAATTCCCCAGCATTTTGCACTAACCTGATTCAATGCAATTGAAAATAAAAGTTAAGATACATATACACATTCACAAAATATAGTAGGACACTAGTAAAATTTAGTACCTGCAGCATGGAACACCTGCACTAATAAATACTTCCGGTGACATCACTGTAGTTTTCTCACCAAGAATAGCAAAAGTAACTGATGAAGGGAAAAAGTATCCATGTAAATTTTGTGACATGTGGATCCGCTTATAATAAACAAAAAAGTCAGGTATCATCCTCTTAACGAATGGAAACTAATTTCTCTCAGCTAACCCAGCCAGATGGCCACCAACAAATATCTTTGATACCCCATTGATTGAAACAATAAAATACGATACATCAAATCTAAAAGAAATGAATAAGAGGAAGAAGAATTTAGAAACCAAAAACAACAAAACCTTCCAAAGTTCATCACTATGTCTAAAGTGCAATATGCAACAAGACTCAACTACAAGTTTGCAGCCAATGCATATTAACATTATGTTTGGATGATAGGTAACGAGGAGAAGGGAAAGGGAATAAGGAGAAGGGAAATAACTTCCTTTGTTTGGGAGTTTTAAAATACATGAGAATAGAAGACATGGGGAACCATTTCCCCTCTCTTCCCCTCAAATGCCCAACTTTTGTTCCCTCCATAATTGAGGTGGAATGGGGGGAATACAAGGGTAACGAAGTTCTGTTCCGTTAATGAAACTTTCAAACAAAGAAAATAATAACTATGTTCCATTCCTTCTCTTTCTTGTGCAATCTATCCCCACCTATTCCGTTCCGTTCAATTAATGAAAAAACATCCAAAACAGGGTAAAAGAACAATTCAAGGAACATCAACCCTCAATTTTGCTCATATATCACCTACCTGAACCTAAACTACCAAAGTTCATCCTCGAAAGTACCCAAGTAAAATAAACAACGTTTCTTCATGTAGCTCAATGGAAATAAGGTGAATGGTAAAACTGAAAATCACATCCTAAGAGTATATAATAATACCACAACATAAACAGTGCCACAAACAAAATGTTCCTCTCCTCTGACTCACAGTCAACTCAAATTCACTCACCAAGAGGGTTTATTTCTCCTCCATAACCATGAACTCTGACCACTTCCTCGAACGCAACAGCGGCATCCCTAGGCACACCATACCAAGTCTTGCCAGCCCCCATATGAAGATAATTCAAGCTATGCAAGTCATGGTCCTCCACATGCCAAGCGAACCAGCTGAACAACATGGCCACATACACCATGGGAGAAGTAACCCCAGGAATCTCCTCCTTCATGAACCTCAACAAAGACCCATTTGCCCTCGAAACCCCCCTCATGTTCCACACAGTCTCACCAACAGTCACAACACCCTCCCCTGCCTCCCTGCACTTCCTCCCTCCATTCAACGGAGCGAAAGCCGAACCGGGCATATCGTTTGCATACTCAACCGAAAACGGTTTGTCCACGGTGGCCTTCCAATACAACGTTTCAACTTCCAGCGCCGAGAGGGGGCCACTGCCACTGCTACTCTTCTTGTTTGCGTGTTTCTTGAGGTAGGTTTTCTCGAAGGCTTTGGCTTTGGCTTCGAATTCGCGGAAGGTGTAGTGGTGGCCGCTCTTCCAGACGGGGCGGCGGACGGGTTGCGGGCGGCGGGGGCAGAAGCCGATCTGCTGCTGGCGGGTAGTGAAGGAGGGCTGAGAGCGGTTGAGGTTCGCAATTGCGGTTTTCTTCGGGGAAGGGGGAACCGGAGGGATGATCTTGCAGATTCCATATTTGGAAGCCTCTTTCTCGATTTTGAAAATGTAGGCAATTGGATCTTGGAACTCCGCCGCGGTTGGCCTGTACTCTGGCGCCAGCGGCAGCGACTTCAGCCACGGGAACACTTCCGGGTTCGGGTCCGAACCCGCCATTGTAGAGAAGAAAGAAAGGTGCTGCTCCGATTTGGGGCAGTTACTTTGTTTTAATGCCCCATTTTGCGAAAGGGGAACCCTTGAAGTTGTTCAGATTCCATTCCATGCTTCATTTTTTTTTTTCTTTATAGTATCTTTTCTGGGTCAATTTTTTTACTTTCTCATCTGTTGCTTTTTTGGGGTTTTTTTATTTTTTTATTTTTGGTATATATTGGGGTTTTTTTTTAATCTGTTGATTTGGTTGCTCTGTTTTCGATGTTACAGAGCAGAAATGGTGAAAAAGAAAAATGGAAATTTTGGGAGCAGAGCACATAGGAACACTATAGCAGGGTGGGTGGGGTTTTTGTTGTGGGTTTGGGTTTTTGGGGAGTGATTTGTTGTGGAAAATGGCCATCGTTTGTGCTGTTATTTACTGAAGCTGCCACTGTCTGTGCATTTTCTCTTTCCTGTGATAATGTATACGTTGTTTAAATAGATAATCTGTTTGGCGTTTTCTATTTTTGTGGATAAATATACTATAAAAATAAAGATAAAACTTAAGTAAAATTTATTAGGTGTTTTTGTAGTGTTTATTTTTAATAAAAATATGATATGTATATATTTTTTTATAATTTATTAATAAAAATTTTAAAAATAATAATTAAATAACTAAAAAATAAAATACGTATATATATTTTTATTAAAAACTAAATACCACAAATATCTTAAAAAATTTTAACTAAATTTTGTCCTTAAAATAATTGGGAAAACGGTGGGTGTTACTTTTGCAGCCGTGCCCTTTTCTGTGGCTTTGCTTTCTGCTTATTCTGATTTTAGCCCCAGCGAAGCTTTTACTTGTTTAGATCCATCCCTGTGAATTGGACGGTGGGTTTTATGATGGACCCATTAACTTTGGATCCATAGGTGAACTCTCAAAATAACCGGTCATAATTGGTTTTTGTTTTCTTGAAAACCATATTTGAATTCATCGTCCACCACTATCGTTGACCACCACACGCGATTAGGAATCACCTCGTCGTTGTCAGTGGCACTTGCAACCTTAGAGTTCTGTCCACAACCCGCACCCCTCACTGAACTTGGACTAGCCACCCACCCCTCACTGAACATTCACTACCTAAAATCGCTAGATTTAGACTAGGTACAATCTAATTTTTTCATATTTCATTACCTGCTACACAAGTAACCCACCTTCAATCCCAATCATCTAACATTTTTTTCATATCCTACGGTTCAAAGAGAATGGTCTATTGATGGACCCAAACATAATAAGTGCATAGTATACATGATTGACTTCCACTGCTAACATAACAAGTTTTACAACTAACATGAATTGAATCGATGTGGTCAAATTATAATTTTGATTTTTTAAATAAAATTTATGACATTAAAGGTGTTATTCTGAAAATATTTTGTATGGGAGCCTTTTGATTCAACCGTGGGTCCAGTCCAGTGAAATCATAGGTGACCCTTGCCAATGGATCCGGATCCTTTGCAGTTGTGAGAAAACTGCAGAAGAATCCAGTTGATAATCTCATCTTTAAAAAATATTATATTACATTTATTTTTAATATTTTATTATATATAATTTTAGTTTTAATAGGTGAGATGCTCTTCAATTTTTTTAACTAGAGAGGATCCAAATCCCTTGCCAATTGATAACACCAAAGAGGTAAAGTTGCCTAACAAGAGAGACATGTGTCGTAATCTGTTTGGCAGCTCATTGACTTAGTTGCGTGGGTCATCCTCTATCAACCAATGGGGCGACGTTGCAAGCCCTGCATGAATCAAATAACTGATTGTGCAGACAGTTTTTTGATGAAAATATCATGCAGATTATGCCCCAGCATCAACACATAATCATACCACAGTCAACACTGTTTTTGAGTGTGTATATAATTATACATCTTTGGTCTACTTTTGATTTTTATATTCATTCTCCTTTATTTTGTAAAATAAGGAAAAGGGGAATAATCAGAAGGAAAAACAATTAACCGAGGGGAAATTCGTAATTGCATTAACAAACAATAATAGCTCATACTTCTAGCCAATTACAAGTCAAATATGAAGGACCTTCTCTGTTTTATTTTTAGCTTATAGGCATTAGGCCCTTTGTTTCTTTCAGCTTAGGCACATTGACATAGAAAGTGAATCCAATTTATGCTTCATTACATTGACATCACCCTGTGTATTGATGTGTATATCTTTCTACATATGGTTTGAAAAGTATGGATCCAAGCCACCCTTTTATCATATTTTTTAAAAATCAAAAGTTTAAGTTAAATAAACCCTTATTGGCTTTGTAAAGTTTGTTTTTTTTTTGTACAAGATTTATAACCATTTTTTATACATTAATAATCACAACAAAATTTAATTATTTTACATACCACGATCTTAAATACAATCGCTTTCTCCTTTTCTTAAATACAATCTCAACAAGTCTTTTTTTTTAAAACAAAATAGACATCACCCCGGTTGTTTGGTTAAATAACATTTATCTATATGATCCTCCTAGTGCTATGTGAATTAAATGCTTATAACTTCTTTTCCAGCAAAGGAATGTCACATTTTTTCACAAGCTTGCTCAAACATTTAAAATGTTGTCTATTGCCGTAACATTAGTCACATAAAATACACAGGTGTGAATATCCAAAACAAATATGATTGAATTATAGGAAGAAAAGTATCATGCAAAATAGAAGCATATATTGTGTGGGAAAAAAATACATTTAGAGGACTTACAAGCATCTATTAACATATAGGAATATTGTACCCGGAAAAGAAAAAAAAAAACATAGGAAGAAAAGTTGTTTTCCAAACAAGAGAAAAAAAGTATATATAGGAAGAAACTTAGAAGTTTTGCAGGATACCGTGAATTCGTTTTAGGAAAATGATGTTCTCACATCATTTTCTATCTTACATCACTTTTTACCACATTTTAATGGTTGTGATTAAATGAAAAAATGATAAGAAAAAAATAATATGATCAATGATATGAAGAGTAGTGTAAAATGTGATGTGAGAAAAAAGTGTGATAAAGATATCAGAGTTGTTCATTCTAATATGACAGTCGTATTGATGACCTATGTGCATATTATATTGTGAGAAAGCAAAGATGAACGTAGTGTTGGAACTTGAACGTAGTGTTGGAACTTGGACGTAGTGTCCCAGTTCTTTGAGAAATCATTATCAACAGGGCTCGGCCATGATCTGAACCTAATCAATACTATAACAATCATCATATGTGTGCATCTGCAGCTGGTCCACGCCAGAGAAACATGGTGAAAAATGGAATCTCAGATTCACAAAACATTCAGCATTCAAACATAGAGATTTAAATTAAAAAAACTAAGGGGGAAAAAAACGATGACAGTTGCTTTGTAAAATAGAGCAAAGAACTTTTTAAATTGGATCCTCATTTTGAGAGTTGGAGCTTGGAGACAGCTCCAAGGTAACTGGACAATGATCACTTCCATAGAAACCTGCGGAGATGACGAGCCATAAAATACTTGTAAGCAGTTTAAGAGTGACAAAATTATACAACAACAACCAAGCCTTAACCTATAGATGGAGCCAGTTACATGGATCAATTGCACCATTGGTTAGCCTGAGAACTACAAATGAAATTTGTTGCCATTGGTCCAACCATCATATTACTTAAACAATGGGGAGACATGCATAATCAACTCATGCTTATCTATAAGAAAATCACAGAAAAGCTAATTTTTGGTACGGCAAATTAACACAAGCTGGTTTAACTCAGGAAATAAGCTAAAGGAGGAGTCAGCAGTACAAGTCATATTTCAGCAGTACAAGTCATATTTCTATTATGAATTTCAGATTTTGTTAAATAAGCAACCAAAAAAGAGTATCAATCACATGAATTGAAATTTACCTTGTAACTCTATCCCTTGTCCGTGCATTTCACATGCAACGATCCTATCTTTTAGTTTTTCTGAAACTATAAAATAGTCTATTCTCATCCGTTTTCCACGATACCTTCAAATAAAACACATATCAGGATCAACAGGCCGAAGATGCTAATTAGATTAGTCAATAACTCACTCTTAAATAGAAATAAGCATTAAAAAGAATCCCGTTTCTTATATTTGCAACTCATCACACATTTTAACGCCTATTCCAGGCGATGTCTTTTTGGAGGTAAAAGAAAAAAGGGGAACTGAAAAATGTTTGAGAAAGAACAAAAAAACTCAGCATAAATTAAAAAAAAAAAAATACTCCATGTGTAAATTAATCCCCAAACTTTCGATTAGCACAATTTACTTCCATGACGTCTGAATGTGCAATTTATCCCATTCTATCATAGTGCAGTTAAGATTGATAGAATTTGGTAGTTGCAGGGCTTAATTGCAACATTTTTGTTTCCAAAACAAAACTTAACAGTAGCGGATAAATTGCACCAATAGAAATTTTATGGAGGTAAATTGCATAGTGTAAAGTTGAAGTGGTTTTATAAAATTTACCCTTTAAACTATTGCCTCAACAATCAACATAATAGTTAATAATCAAAATAATTATCATTAGTAATGAGGATCAATTTCTAGGGCATAATGCTCAAAATAAGATCAATTTCTTACTTTCCAACAGGGTTATGCTCAAAATAATATCAATTTCTTACTTTCCAACAGGGTTTCCAGACCACGAGAAACCTCGCTCCATGTCCTTATCCTTGTGCAGGAATCTGTATGCATCTACCAGCTTTCCCCTGAAGCATGCTCCAAAGTCTCAGCTATTAAGATAAAAAAATAAAAATAATAAGAAGTTCAAAAAATAAAGGGCAAACGAAGGGGGATGTGGAGTTCCTACTTCCTACAACCAGAAACAAGTCAACTATGGTTCAAGATTTAATTATTGTTTATTTATTTACTTGATCTTGTTTTGGGTTGTAATACTCAGAAAATACGGACCCCATAAACTTGTTCAAAGCTTCAGAAGAATATTATCTAAGAACCAATGGTAGGTAAAATTTTCCTATTCTTTCTACAATTGCAGTAATTACAACTCTTTCTGTTTCTTTTCCTTTGATTGGCTCCAAATAAGCATTGCACCACCTCTTCTTCCCCGTCAAACAAACCAATGCCACATCCCGATCTAGCTTGAACTAAGGATCTCCACATAGTAAATCCCATGTCTAACTATTAGAGTGTCCTTGGACTTAGTGTCATAATCCATTCTTATAACAAACCAAAAAAAAATTCAATCCTCCCCAATGAAGCAAAGACAATTCTTATACAATTAATTAGAAGTTAAAACTAAAAAAGGTCTTACTTATTGCAATGTGCTCAATAACTATGCTAGGAAAAAAACAATACTAAATTTGGAATCTAACCTTTTCAATAATCACATAACTATAAAAATTGGACAAGCATAAGGTTTTAGACATTATACTGAATGCTATATATAAAAGATCACTTTTGAACAATAACATAGTACAACAAAACAGGCACTAAAGGAATAATCTATCTTATCATTAAGTTAGCTAGATGGAAAGCAACAAACTGCCCGCATCAAAGTTTTGAGCGGAAGAAAAGATGAAACTTTGGGAAATATAAATTATTAGCCAATTCATGCACAATAAAAATTCAAGGGATGAGGTTTTGCTATGTTGATGTTATTTCCAACAAAAATCAACGAACACAATGAATCTCTAATAAGATGGCTCACTCTCTTAAGAAGGTACCAAATCGTTTTCTTTCGGCCAAGGTAAACCCAGGCTGCCCACAATCCTGCATAAAAGCCATACCATCAGATGTTTAATTACTATCTATAATATGGAGAAGTAATCCCACAAAAATATTTTTTAAAAACAGCTCTAACATTACTTGGTGGGCCCCTTGAGATGAAGAACAGTTTCTCATAGTGTTATAAATAAGGTCGACGAACCTCAATTCCAAGGAACAAGTTATATTACCCATCATATGAAATATATGAGCATCAATAAGTGGAACAAACTGATGTCTCTATCAGTGACATATAATTTTTACTACTCCAGGTTCAGTCTCAGTCAGCATGTAAACTATGAACTCAATACAAAAACTAATAATTGAAGTTTAAAAGAGATAAATCTATTTTGAAGGGAACTTCAAGAATCAAGAGTAAATTTCATAGACCTCTTTATTTGGAGGAACATAGCCATTGAGTTTTGCTGCACTGAAAAACTCTGGATGACTCACATCGATCTCTTCATGGCTGCGCACAAAGATTTTATGAGGGGGAAGAAAAAAAATATATAAGCTCCTTATTAAAAGGTGTAGATGCACTGGAAGATAGCTCATAACAAAGATCGTAGATCAAACTGCTTGGCCAAATTCATGCAATGTTCAAAACAGTCCTCTAGTATAAGATAGTCACATTAGAGAAGACCAACAATTATTCATTTATAAGTTATCAGGATATATGGCAAGCTCGTGACAACAGAAAAAATGATGCTTTTCGGGTAGATAGAGCTACATTTAAAGCTCATTGGAAGTAAAATGTTGCCTCAATGAATTAGCTTCATATAATTCTTATAGATGCGTCAAATTCAAATAAAAAAATCAATCTTAGTGATACGCTCAAACTGCTGGATTTCTGTTATGCTCATCACATGGATGGTAAGAAAACTAGATGCAGTAAATAGCTGAGCTTGACTCTGGTAGAACTTAATAACAAAAGAATGCAAGAGACAAAATTATGTTGCATTGTTGCTATATAAAGAGGAAGGAACTAATTAATCCAACAACCCCAAACCCAAAATAAAAATGGAAATGAAGGAAAATGGAGATTAATCACCTGACATTCAGATCCCCACACCATATCAAAGGCTTGTCTGAAGATTGTGTAACAAATTCCAGAATCCGTTTGTCCCATTTTCTTCTCCTTTGAAATGAGTTCTCCTCCTCTTTCCATCCATTGTTTGGTACATATGTATTCAATAAGATAAGTGTTTCAAATTCAGCTAAGATTACTCGGCCATCCAGTTCATGCTTTGAAGCTAACAACAATAAGAGTAGGGTTCTCTCAGCAATAAAGAAAACTTAAGGCAAAAAACCCAATGCAAATATGTTAGGAAAATATTTCAGTACAAATATCTATTCTGATTGTCTTTTAAGACATCGTACATTCATGTGAAAAAATTGAATTGCAGTTTTGAATACTATATTACTAAAATTTTTAACAGATATAAAAGTTGAGAACAAAATATTATAATTGAATATAGGAGGATTCCTAATCCTCCATCCTTGTACATCTTTTCTATCTTAAACAAATATTTTAAATTTGTGATAATACAGCCATGTATATTTTCTGCAGCTTGTAGTTCTTTTAAAATCACCCATGAGCATGTTCAAATCATGGCAGGATTTAAAATTAATAACATTGATGTCTGACACTTGAATGCTGAACATATCTATTAAACAAACAAATAAAATATTAATACAAGAGGAAAAATCTGTGAATCAGGATACCTTTACTATCAAGATTGAAAAAGACACTTTTTGGCTTGCAGCATTTTTTCACAAGGAGAGCTGTTCCTGCATACTTTGAATCTGCAAGAGACCACCAAACTTGATAGTTCCCAAAAGGTGGAGTTGAAAGTGCACGCATCAATACCTGCAAAGTTTTAAGCAAATATGTGTTAAAAAAAAAACATTAGAAAGTAATGTCATGAATATATCAATTTAACATTAGATAACAATATTGTTTTGTTCCTGTTTTGGTGTAGAAGATATGGTCATGCACATCATTATATAAAGATTTTGGCACACCCATTCTGACTGAGGTAATTCAAAGTCCAATCAAAGAACTCTGAGTGTTACTTTAATAAGTTCTTGCAATATTTCATTTCAATTAAGAGCCTCATGAATTAAAACTTTCATATTAGGAATCATCTTCCAGCATCAATATTTGTTTTCAAACAATAAATGCTTTTCCATAGTTCTTCTTGGTATTCTAAATGGGAACCTCTTGTGTGCCTTAAAGCAGCAACTATGTTCAGAGAACTCCAAGCTAAAACTAGGTTCTTACACGACTAGTTTGGGTATAATTGCTGCTAAGACGTTACAACTAATTCTATGACAATACAATGAAGATGGGGAACCTGTTATATTAACAGGGGCATACTTCATTAATCCTTTAAGGCTTACACATTGTCAACGATCAATTCTCCTAAAAGCTTAAGCTATTAGGTGGAGGTCCATTAATAGTTTTATATCTTTATTTCTCTAACAAGCTCCCTTATGCAAGAACCATTTGGGCTTGAAGCATGGGCAATGCACATACCCAATTTATCTTGTGCTGAAATTCAACTTAATCATGAAGAATGAGAAAGGCAATGATTGAATTTCTGAATCCTGAACACTTGGTCATAGAGGCTCCGATACCATGTCAAGGACCAACTCTCCTAAAAGTTTAAGGTGTTACGTGCAAACCCATTAATAGTTTTATATCTCTGACTCTAACACATATATTAGCTGTCAAGTTTTATTATGCCACTCCATCTACAGTCATATTAAATAAAAGGCTAGACATGCCTGATGAAGATATACGATGAAAATGCCAAACTTCATAATGATGAAAGTCATTTAGAAATTCAGAAAATAGAGAATAAAGGTTGAGAAATAATGACATATCATCAAAAGCCATCCCAATTACCATTTTTCATTAATTCCTCCCATTTCTGACTCTACTTAGAATAACATGAATAAGCCAGTAGGTCAATAATATATATACTGCTATAAATTGTTCAAGTTACATAATAAGAATAAGAATTCTAAGACATACTGAAGCTCACAGTGAGTCATGTTGTTGATATAATTTGTAACAGGAGTGACAGAACACTACCTTCTTTTCTTCCCTGGAGGCGCTTGTATCATCTTTCAGTTCTCCTGGATTCTTAGGTGTACCCTTAGAGCCAGCAGCAGGCATCCGCACTTCCTAATGATCATTTGAGGTTATAAGATTCTTACAGTCAATTTACCAAGTTTATTAGCACAAATATGTTTCAACGAAACAGAGAAATACTTGCAGATAAACAATGACACGAGGTAAATGAGTTCCAAGCTGGCATCTGCAGCTTAACTAAGGATTTCAATCACATGATAGAAACATGCAGCGAAACTTACTCCCATGAAAACGACACACGCATTAATGTTGTTAGCACTTTTCAGGGACGGATCCAAGTGTAACAATGTGGCCCCCATTTGAGTTAAACTTTTTTTAACTATATATATAACATTTATAATTTATGACTTTATGATACTATAATTTATAGTTTTTTGGCCCCATATTAAAATAAATGATTGATTTGGTACTTCACAAATTTTTTAATTCTAATTTTTAATTACATGAGATATAAATTTTTAAATTATTCTTTGATTATGTATGTAAAAAAGAAATATTCAATAATATTAATTAAAAAAAGTATTCATTGTTCTAAAAATATTAAAAAATTATAAAGAACAATTATAAGTTTATTTTTCATTATTTTTATTATATTTTATGTGTAAATATAAATTATTTTAAAAAAATTATATAAAATATTTATAACTTTGCCCCCACTATCCTAAATTTCTAGATCCGTCTGCAGTAAACATCAGATACCCATCCATTCCATTGTAATGTTGGACAACAAGGGTCAAGGGACATGGCAAAACAATCATCGTTAAGCAAAAAATTGAAGCATGAAAGGGGACCTGTAGGGCAATGACATCAGGGTCAAAAGTGGTGACGAACTTGGTGAAGTCGGGCCAATTGTTCTTGACTCGAAGCAAAAGGCTGTTAGCATTCCAGGTCATGAACTTCAATGGTTCCTTCTTCTTCTTCTCGGCATCTTCTCTTGAATCTGAAACTGAAAGAGAAGGCTTTTTGGAACAACCTTCCTTCTCCACTGGTTGAAAGAACCGTTTCATGATCCTATTCCTCCCTTTACTCTCTCGCTTTACTACACTGTGTCTCTCACATCACAGTGTTGGCATCCAGGTGGGTTTCTCGCTTTTTCATGTGACAGGTTTTTACCATTAATTTATTGGATAAAGCTTTCTCCGCGTCTCACATCTGCTCACATCTGGTTGATGTAGCAGTGGATAAAATGAATTAGTGTAGATTAATTTTGAGTTAAAAAATATTTAATTTAAATAATATTATTTACATTAGTTTAAATTAGATTGATTTGTTTTAATTGATTTGTTATTAAAAAAACTTTAAATTAGAATATTGTGAATTAAAAGTAATTTAATTTATTAAAAACAAATAAATAATGTAAATAAAAAAATAGAAATAACTCATTTTATAAGTTTAAAATAATATTTAAACATATAAAGTAAGAGAAGTATGTGAAAGATTAGAATTATTATAAGTAAAAATATAAACTTAATATAACAAATAAATAAAGAGTTTATTTTTAATGCATTGTTATTCGGTGTAAAGTTTTTTACACTTAATTAATCATAAATTATTATATGTGTAACTTTTGAAGTAATTGTTATGAAGTCAAATATTTTTAATGACGTGATAATTAATGATTGGATGATAGTATAAAAAATATTATATTAAGATAAATTCATAAATATATTATTAAACGTTAAATGATTTTGATTAGATTGAATCGGTTTTAAAATTAAAAATTGATTCAATCTAATCGATTTTTAAAAAATTAAATTAAAAAAAGTATATTTATTCAGTTTTGATTATATTTTAATTTTTTAATTTAGTTTTTGATTTGAATTATATTTGAATACCCTTATAAGTGTGTGTATCAAGCATTGCTCTAATTTATTATTGTTATTACTTATTTTAATAATACAATAACATAATTAAATAATAATTAAAATTATTTGTATGAAAATTAAATTCTAATTTATAATCATATTTTATCTTCATATTTTTTTAGTTATGTTAATTGGTTTAGCTATTTTGGTTCCATTCCCATTGTAAGCTATTTATAAACGAAAATGATTATTGCACATATTTTTAACACCATTTATATCTTATTAAAGATATATATAAATTTCTGCTTAACAATATATATTATGTAATCAACTAGACTAGCGATTGTCAACTAGTGGTCATACCAAATAAAGTATAAGAACAATGTGTCAAAAAAAAAGTACAAGAACAAAATGTCCACTCGGGGAAGATAATGGTTCAGTCTTGATGGCCCCTATCAAGCTTTGTAGGAATAAGTTGAAAATTTTAATTTTAATTTACTTTGTAAAAAAACTTTACAATAGTATTTAATGATGTGATACATCTTTGAATGATTTTAATCTATGAAGTATAAATATAGATTCAGTACACAGATACAATATGACATATATGGGCTTGATTGAAAAAATTGAAAATTATAGATTATGCTGATAATCGATTATTATTATAATCGATCATAATCGATTCATTTTTATGTTTGGATGTATTAGTTGTAAAGCGATTTTAAGCTAATATGATTCATTTGAATGATATAAAAAAATTTATTTTTATGTATTAAATTATTAAAATAGGTATAAAATGATTAAAAAAATTATTTGATTGAGGATAAAATAATATTTACATATCAAAGTGTAAGAAATAATTTATAAGCTAAAATCATAAGTTTTAATATTTAGCTTATGATTATTAGTGAAAAAATTTTATTTTACATTGAATTTCGTGTAAAAATCTTTTTTTAAAATAATTTTTTACTTAAATATAATAATTATTTTATAAAACAACTTAATCCTTAAAAAACAATTTGAATGAGAAAGATTTAATCTTTCTCAAACATGTTTTATAACGTTAATGATAAAAATTCAAAAAATAAATAAAAGATATATAAATAAATAATATTTAAAAATATCAAAATACCAAATAGTATCATATGACTATCATTTTAAAATATTGGCGCTACATAAATTTTGACTCAAGCTATTGCTGAATTGTGCGCTGTCTTCTCAGCTTTGCAAATGGCTTGGAATCATGGTTTAACTCAAGTTTGGATTGAGTCTGATTCTCAGGTTGCTATGAAGTTAGTGATGGAGGATTGTGGTGAATCTCATCCTTGCATAACCATTGTGAATTCTATAAGAGATATTTGTAGAAGGAAGTGGTGTGTCTCTCATTCTTTGAGGGAGAGTAATAGAGTTGTTGACTTTCGGCTCATCTTACTCATTCTCATATGATTAACACTCTTGGATCAACTTCCTCTAGGGTGTGGGCCTCTCCTCCTTCAGAATTTAGCAGGTGTTTCTTATTTGCGTAGAGTTCTTGTGTAGGCAGCTGGGCTTAGGCCTTCCTTGTAATTAAAAAAAAAACACACATCATTAGATGTTAATATAAAATTTTACATAAATAATATATCAAAATTAAACACTAAGTTGAAATTTCTCATACATTTTTTTACAACAACTAACAAAAGCTTCTCTATTAGAGTATGAGTAGTAAATAGTAGGAGTGTCAAAATGGCAAGTTGGGCCAAATAATTTGATAAAAAAAAAGAATTTTGACCCGATTGGGCCAGCCCAATTTTGGCCTAGCACGACACAGGCCAGTCCGCAATGGGTCAGATCGACTTGCAAACTAGATGTTTAATTTTTAATCAGGGTATTATTATACAATTTATATGATATATAAAAAAAATTCTTATTTTTTGAATATAAATTAATATTTTTATCACAAATACTTTTATTTAATGTTTGATTGGATTTAAACTATGCATAAGACAAAGAAAAGTGTTAGAAACATAAGAATAAAATTTCTTGAGTGTTGAAAAATGATGAATTTTTTTTAAAAAGATATATGATGAGAACCAACGACTAAATTCAGCCACGTAAGATCAGATTAGGTCAATAATTTATTAACTTTTAACATGTCTAGTCAATCCGACCCAACCCGAAATATTGTTGGTATGATGCGAGTCAACCCAGTCCATTTTAACATCTCTAACAAATAGTAGTCCAAAAATAAAAAGTTTTTGCATAATATATTGCGTAATTCAATATCCAAATCCTATGTAATTGAAAAGGCGAGAAGTAAGGCCTTGTCCTTGCTATTTACCTAAAGAAAATATTAACAACAGACTTTTTTATCACATTCCTTATAATAGATTCTCACTCACTGAGCCACATTCCACCCCTATTTTTTACAGCATAACAATTGTAACCTAGAATCTCACTCTTCTCTCTACTTTTTCTTTTATTTTGTCTTTTAGCATTTTTGAAAATAACCAAAACCGATATGTACTATTCGTTGAACACAACCCGTCAAGAAGAACAAAAAAGAATGAAACTACTGGATTTAAAATGTGTTTGATACAAGAAGAACATAAAAGGATAAAATTTCTAGGAGTGATGTTTTCCCTTATTTTTGGGATAAATTTTACTCCATATTTAAGTACTGTAAAATTTCCCCTCCATGACGCATGCATCGTTTATTGTGGAACGAAACCTCATCTACTCCTGGTTTGCCGTGACATAGACAACGTCGTCGACAGAGACCTTGCCGCCAGCAGAGACGCCACCACCGACTTGCCGCCAGCAGAGACGCCACCACCGATGATAGTGACCGGATAATAACAGTGGTCTCCTTCCAGTTTCACTTCAGATCCTCCATACTTTGTGCAAGCCAACACGCAAGTACAATGAGAACAATGCTTGAAATGAAGCTCAAAAGCAACTGCAAGAACACAGCTTTAAGTGTTGGAGTGGATCTTCATCTGATGTTATAAGCTCCCACCACTTCCCATGCAAGATTGCAGATCGCAGAATTGGAGAAGCAGTGTTTGCACAATGTGTTTGATAAAATTCATAAGAGAATGCTTGAACCAACTCAATAATTTAAAAAAATAAATAAATAAGTAAACTGAATCACCAGGTAAACAAGCTAGAGTGTAAAAAAAAGGTGGGATGTAACCCATTAAATGAGTATGTTAAAAAGAGTATTATGTTACTAGTATTTCTCATACCAAAAAATGTCCATGAGAGCCAAGGAATGTTCTTCGTATAAACGGAGCGAAACAGAGTAAGGGAACCTAAATAAATCTTTTAAGTCACAGCTTGTATCCAATATTGCCATCGAGTCGTTAAATAAGTCTAAACTAGGGCAACGTCACTACAAATTTTTTACTAAACAAACTACTCGCAACAAAAGTGAGGCATGTCTGCTCCATGAGAAGCCATATTTGACCACCATTTTCTAGTTACTTTTGTCTTTAACCAGTTTAAATGTAAAGAATCGAGAAACAGCGATCACGCCATAATGAAAAAAGAGAATCAATGCTGAAAAATACAATATACGCCCTTCTAAAATACCTCTTGATGCAACATTATCCTAAAAAGCTATCAACGGAATAAGACCACTTTATACAACGACTGAGAACTGAGATAATAGGAATCCCTGTCGGTGAGATGATTCTGGGACAAAAAAAAAGAGGGTAAGTAAAAGAACAGATAAAAATGATCATCAGAAGTCCAACCGTCCCAGATTTATCCACCTTAAGTGGGAGTTAAAGGACAACATACATGAGAGAAACTAAAAATATATCTCCTCCTTTAAAAGCCGCAGCCTGGGGTAGTTAGACATCTGTGGCAGACGAATCAAATGATGGTAAGAAGCCATCCCTTCGTCTGGGCATGCTCCACATAGAAGCTAAATTTCTCCTTTGCGTTTGGAATGTCCAGAGCCAGATCATCAAGACCATCCTTAATTCGGGTGAACCCTTTAGTCATCTGATTGATGGTGATCAGACCTTCACTAAAGCACTCCTGCAGCAGATCTAGCATCCTATCATTCTTCTTCTCCATGGCCATGACCAAAGCTTTCTTCACTACCTCATGGTTAAAGAAAGGCATTCCCAGGTCACGAATACACTGACATGCTTCACCCACAACCCCGCCGCTTTCATACTCCTCCAAGAGCTTCATGATCTTGTCCTTAGCATCCTCCACAGCCCATCCAGTCCCACCACCCCAGCATCTCAATAGCCTCTCACCAGCATGACGAGCATCAATGAGTGAACGAGCCATACGCACAGTTTCACTACCACTGCATTTTAGTGGTAACCTGCTGGCAATTTCTTCCAGATTCAGAGGGGCCAATACATCATCAATCACAGCCCGAGCTAAAAACAGAGCAAGCTCATTTGAAGCATCCAATATATCCAGTGCTGTATCTTCAGCACTTTCCAGAAGCATGACAAATCCATTAACTATATCCTCTGTTGAGAAAATCTCTATATGAAGTGCAGATAGCAGTACAGATGCCATTTCCTTTTCTCTGTTCTTTCTGTCCATAGCCAGAGTTATTAGCTTCTTCAAAAACATTGGGTTATACTCAGGTGCTCCAAGATCTTCAAGACTCCGAATGAGTTCAGGAATGTCATCAGAGAGAAAATACTCATGAATTATAGTTACAGCTTCCTTTTTGTACATCCTCACCTTCTCATCTTCAACTTGGATTTCCCCATCTTCACCAGCAGGTTTCATAAATGAAGCATCAAGCCATCCTTCAGATATTGCCTTGGGGACCAATGACTGGAACAAGGCTTTAGCTGATGGAATATCAAGAGCTAGATCATCTAGGCCTTCTGCCAACCGAGAAAACCCTTTCACCATTTGGCTGGAACTAACGAGTCCTTCTTCTGCTGCCTCTTTCAATAGCTTCAACATCAGTTGTTCTGCCGAGCGGATCTCCATGGCAAGTACCAAAGCCCTCTTCACAACCTCATGATGGAAGAATGAAACCCCTAACTCACGTATACACCTACAGGCTTCAAATGTGTCACCACTATCCACATATTCTCTTAGTAAATCAGCAATCTTCTTCTTCACTTCTTCAACAGTGATGTGAGTGCTCCCACCCCATCGCCTCTCCACAAGTTCTGCATGGTGTGGAGCCGAGAGATAACTCTTCTCAGCAGTCTGGATTACCTGAACTCCCTTGGAAGATTCTGGAAGAGCTTTCCTTGCCCTGGCAAGAAAGGCTGGAGGAAGGATGTCATCAACAACAGCACGCGCCAGGAATAAAGCAAGGATGTCAACTGCATCCAGTATGTCCACTGCAAGATCATCAGCAGATTCAATAAGCATAAAAAATCCATCCCTAATCTGTGCAGGACTGATGACATCAGCATACAATGCTGAGAGT
The DNA here is from genome assembly GCA_029884595.1 of Ormosia semicastrata. Lineage (NCBI taxonomy): Eukaryota > Viridiplantae > Streptophyta > Magnoliopsida > Fabales > Fabaceae > Ormosia > Ormosia semicastrata. The sequence continues at coordinate 10,999,021 of JAQQTO010000043.1, forward strand.
AGAACAGAAGCCATTTCTTTCTCCTTATCATGCCTGTCCATTGCCATGGACACAAGGCGCTTAATGAAGTATGGATAATATTCACTTGAGCCAACTTCTCTGAGGTCAGATGCAGCCAGTTCCACATCCCCAGTACTGAAATATTCCTCTATGATGGACACCACTGCTTTCTTGAATTCATCCAAGGGGTCAGTAACAGTAGATCCAACCAGCTGATAGGGTTCCTATAAATAGCAAGAGTATGCAAACAGGTATGTGTTATGTGCTTATTTATGTAATCTATTTGCAATAGCCACAAAAAATAGAGAGAGAAAATAAGCAGGCAAGAAGTAAGTTCACAAGAAATTAAATGAAAAGGAAACAAAGAAAGGACTCCAGTCTAGTGCCGCCACTACAAGCTGTATGTAAAAATTTCTTAAATGTTGTCAGAAAATACCAACAAAAACAGAAAAGAGACTTTACCTCGCCACTGTCATAATTTGGATCATTCCGGTCTATGTGAGATTCAACATCGGTATCAAGCAATTTTCCCCAAGTGCCCTTACCACCAGCACCATCTGCATCCACAAGATAAAGAACATCAAATTACCACATGAAGACCATTATGAAACTGCAAATCCTAACATCAGATGTTGATACTGCTAGTGAAAGCTGCATGCAAGGAAAGCTCAACACCACTGACTAATATCATGATTGTCATCCCAAAATAAAAAATGAAAAGCATCAGTCTGGACCACTCAAAGATCTATTTGGTTATTTTATGCACAGATATACATCTTCACTTTTAAAATTAATGAATGGGCCTCCGCCTTTGAGAATGATGGGAAGCCAATTCTCATACATAAGGACCCAAATCAATCCCCTAATACTACAGCAGCAGCCATTTACCACATATGGATCAATTATTAACCATGAAAGTGGTATCTGGATATCACTTCTATCTATCAGCTTCCTAGAGATTGGAAAGGCTAATCCACTGCAGCTAAATCATACATCAAAACTTTACCAACCTACAGCCATAAGTCCACAATTTTCAATCAAAGAACTAATGAGAAAATATTTAATATTTGCCACAGAGAAAAAATAAACCACAAGCTGCATGTGAGAAGTAACAGTTAAAAATTAATGATCTCATCAGCCAACTGAAACCCACAAAATTTTCGAAGATCCTAATATGTTCACCTATTCGTCTAAGTATATACTAAAATACCCTGTCTTGAACGTCTTTCTTCTTCTAACACCTTCTCATGAAATCCAACAGCCTAAGCATAGAAATTATATACTCACTCATCAGAGAATAGAGACACAACAGAGGAATGTACAAGTGGTCTACACTCTACATAGCGTAGATAATGTATTGAAAATAAAGCATCTAAAGGACATGAACTCACCCTTCTTCACGCGCACAAACTTTCCTGAGTGTGACCGTCGCACATGCCTCACAGCAATCCCAGCGGTTTGTGCCTTACCACCAGCAGGAGCCTTTATATGATGATGTTCAGAAAGCAAGGAGGTTGGAGATTTTGGTGATGAAGACAAATTCTCCACATTTTGACTGGCAATTTTTAGCAATTCCCGCTGCCCATCTGTCAGGAATCCCTCATTCGATGCCATTTATACAGATAAAAAAAGACAACCCTACAAAGATGTTCACCAATTAATCCCATTAATTCATCAATAACAGTGTACAAATTCATCAACAACAGTGTACAAATAACAAAAGAGAATGCTATTGCTATGTTATGCGCGCTTCAGTTTAAAATTAGTGCAATTTCTGAACGAATTAGAAACCCTTTAAATACAAATGAAGCCAATGAACATAGCCCCTTATACATTAGCTCAGTGTTGTTTCTTAAGAAACTGCAACAAATAACAGATAGAAAAGGATATCACAAAACATATAACAGTGTTGTCACTTAGTACCATGCGCATGCACTGTTTCGCTCTACCTCCCAATACCAAATAAAGCATCTAAGAGACAAACCACTTGTTTCTTTTTACTTTCAAGAATAACAACAAAGAAAACAGCATGCGGATACAACATCATCTTTGCCCCAAAACAAAAGCCAAAGCACAGATAAATGGGGGGAAAAAATAGAAACAGAAACGCAAAAGAGAGATAGAAGTGAGTAATACGAACAAGTGAGTAGGAAATGCAAATCAGAATCGGATTCTTCTGTGCTTGGCCCGGATCTCGAGCCAAGAACAGGAGAAGCAACCGGATTTCCAAATCGGACCCTCCGACGACGAGAAATGACCGCGAACAACTCGAAGAAAAGCAAGGCAAAGAGAAGAAGATCCAAAGGGGAACGAGTTTCAAGAAACCAAAAACCCTAAAACGACGATGACGTGCTCTGAGATAATCGGAGAGAGTGTGTGTGTGTGTATGTGTGTATCTGAATCGGTGGAAAGTGTGAGAAGAGAAATGGATCAGAAAGAAAAAGAAGAAACGGCCCGACACGGAAGAGAAGGTTTATATAGGGAGGCTGAGGTTACGTGTACACGTCACCTCTGGGGTGAGGTTTTTGGGTTTGGGCCTATATTCTACTATTATCGCTTCGTGTGCGTACACGTGGCATTGGCGCTAATTGCTAAACGCTAAAGCCAATCTTAATGTTAATGATGTGCCCTCTCTTCGCTTGCCAACTGATATACCCTTATTTGCCCTAACCTAAGGTCCTTATTATGTCACTTTATTGTCGCCATACTACCTTATTTTATCACTTGCTTTAATCTTATTTTTCAATAAAATACTATTAACTAACTATTTTTATTTTAATTAATATTGCTTTTTGAATTAATAGTATTTTATTAAATGAACAAGATTTGAGAGAGAGAAAATTTAGTCCATCCTATTTATTGTAACCTTCAATTTCACTTATTGAATCTTCTATTTCTTACCCAAAAAGAAAAAAAAAAGAATTATTATCTAAAGATAAAATCTAAAATTTTTGAATATTGAATAGCTGACTTTTAATTCTTCCTTTCTCTCCAAGTTTTATGTTTCATTGCTAACTTTCTTCCCAAGATAAAAAGAACTATGAAATCTCAATTGTCAAACTGCCATGACACGCCACAAGGCATTTATTTAATGAAGTTGTCATAAGTATAGCTCATTCTATACAGGGGTGGAAACTTGCGGATTAGATAAGTTTTGTCTTAAATGAATTTGGTTTATTTTTTAAATATAAAATTTAAATTTAACTTATGTATTTAACATAAGTTATTTTTAAGGTTTGATTTATTTTTTTTAAATTTAATCTAATTTAAAAGTTTATTTAAAAATTTATTTTATAATAAATTTTTAAATAAATTAATAGACCTATCTCTAAATAAATTAATGAGATAGATTAATGGACTTAAGTCTTTATATAGACTAAAGAATTTAGACTTTAAAAAATTTTATATTATTTATTAAATTAATTATATTATAAATATTAAAATTACACAATATATATAAAATAATAATATATATAATTAAATAGACTAATATACCAATAATAAGTTTTTTAAAAATCTTTAACTTAACATTTTTATTGGACCAGGCTAAACCTTAAATAAGTCAAACTATAATACATGTCATAGTTTTTCATGAATTGTCTGATGTTTTCACGCATAATTCTAAGGCTTAAATACAATTTTGATATCTATACTTTCACTCTATTTTGAATTTTGATCCCTATACATTTTTTTATCTGAGTTCCTATATTTTCATTCTATTTTCACGTTAGTCCCTGCCGTCACCTATTGTGATAACACCATTAAATTTCATCCTATGTGATAAATGGAATCCTACTTGGCAACAACACCACATAAAAATTAAAAATTTTAATCTACCTCATTTCCCTTCAACAATAATAAATTATTACATAAAAATAAACTAACATTCCCTATTTCTTTTTTCCAAAACCATTTGAACCTTCCTTCCTTCCTCTTCCTCACCAATTTTCCTCCCTCTTCCCCTGCTTCAATTCCAGCGTCATCTTCATGTTGCAGTACTTCACTCATTCGGTGACATTCATCACGAAGAAGAAGCAAATGGCGCAAGTCACACTCCATGAAATTTTTGAATCAGTTTCGTCACCGGAGGAACAACCTCATGCCTGTAAGTTTCTAGCAAAAACTCATTTGTTGTATTTGGTGCAATGTTAATGAAAATTGTGTTTATCCTAAAATTGTAGATTTTTTTGGCATTAGTTTGTCATAAATGTATGTAGTGTAGTTCTGATTTTTGTGATGTAGTGAGAACGAAAAAGGTGCAATGTCAATGGAAAGGGTGATTACCCATTTATGTTCAATGCATGTTGTTTCTTAGATAAGGAATTTCATTTTGCAATTTCTAATTTTCTGTTAGTGTTTAGTTTTTGTTAGGGTTAGGATTGTACCTTTGGTTTTGTGTTAGTTATGGTATTTTATAAGTGTGGGGGGATGTTTTGTATCACTAACATGTTGAATATATATTTGGTGTGTTGCTACATAATCCCAACAAGACAGTACATCCCATTTAGCTTGTGTCCTGTTTTGGTTCTTTTATAGTTGTTGATTCAATCACCTTGGTGTGTTGCTGCATAATTGATATGTTTGATGTATTTGATGTGTTTGTTATATTGCTATAATTGTAATGTCAGTTTTGTAACTTCTGATTTGCTGTGTTTGCTATGTTTCTTAGATGACCTACTTGATAAGTTCACTGTCTTCATATACCATGGGAGCATTTGTTCCCTGGTAATAAAGTTATGTATATTGGTGGGAGAATGCACACTTTAAAAGATTGTGAAGAATATTTGTGATCACTGCAAGAATTGACTATAGTCTTTAAGAATTTGGAGTATAAGGAAAATATTAAGATATACTACTGCAAACAGTGTATCAGAAGGATGAGGGACGCTATTCCTTGGAAATCAAGAGGAGTACTAGCAAGACGTGCAAGATTTTTATTAACTCTAGGTACAAATGTACCACTTAAAATGCTATCATCTGCTTATGCATCTACTGCAATTGCTCAAGATGCAAATGTTCAAGCTGCAGATGCATTTGCTAGTACTGAATCTGGTTCAAGATTGAGGCCCAAAATGGGGGTAAGAGGAGCTTTTATGTGGAGAGGGAGGCCTGCTGTAGCCAGCTCACAGGGCACTATGACACTGGAACAAGAAAATGTGCAAGGCACTCCGAAGTTTGTCAATGGATCATACTGAGTTTGAGAAAACCAAGTCCAATGGACCACACTTGTCTTTTGCTTTTTTATATTTTTTGTCTTTCGAGGCTTGTCATTTTTTGTGGCTTAATGGGTTATTACTAATGTTAGTTGTATATTGACTAGTATATGACAATGATTAATGTATTGACAATTGTAAGTTGATGTATATTAGTTAATGACTATTATATTGATAATTACAATGACTATTATATTGATGTTAATGACTAAATTATGGTTAATGGTGACTATTTGTGCTCTTTTAATGACATGGTGACTATTTGTACTCCTTTAATGATTTGTGTATTGATCCCTTTACATTACTGACAAGGTTAATGGTTACTAGTGACTATTTGTACTCTCTTAAATTATGGTTAAATTCATCTCATACTTTCATATGATTTGTGTATTGGTCCCTATGCTTAGATATGATTTGTGTATTGGTTCATGTACTTTCTTATGATTTGTGTATTGGTCTCAATACTTTTATATGATTTGTGTATTGGTCCCTATAGACATCAGTCAATTATTCAGTCCCTGTAATTTTATTACTTAATCCTTACTGTCAACACAATTATGATTGCATAAGTAAATATCAGACAATGCCAAAAGTTTTCAATTAATTGATCAAAAGGATATTACATAAGTCAAGTCATTTGTTCAATTAAACCACCTAATACATTTGCTCAGACCCTAAACATCTACCCACCAACATACATTAACAGTTAGAACCAATTCAAAGTAGTTGATACAACATTCTTCTGCCATATTGAGTCCATATAAAAACAACATCAATCCTACTGTCATTCCATAACAAATCACCATCAGCAGCTTGTACATCCTCAGTTTCCTCTTCAGACCTCGAACCACTCATTGTTGCCTTTCAAGAACTTCCCTTGCACCAGTTAGTATTGATGAATCTAACCATTCAAACAAACCACAACTACAATCTGTCTAACACAAAAACTCCTTCAAATCACTGGAGTAAAGATGGAAACAAACCATAAATCAAAAATCTTCTTACTCTATAATTAGGATACCTAAAAAATCTTCTTATTGGATTTTCATCTATCATTGAAGTATATATCACCATCCTACCACCACAAGCACATAACATGCTTGTGATCAGGCGGCTCCCATGAGTGGAACGACTACAATGTAAGCTATAGGAGTTGTAGCTGTTGTCATCATGACTGAGTACAGAGAAGGAAGAAGTGGAATTGCACAATTTCAATGGAGAAATTCTAGATTTTAGAGATTTTTGTCACTTTTTATAAAAATGATTGGAGAAAAATGAGATGGATTAAAAAATTTAATTTTTATCTAGTATTGTTGTTAAGTAAAATTCTGTTTGTTACGTAGAACGAAATTTAACAGTGTCATCACAGTAAGTGACGACAGGAACTAACCTGAAAATAGAATAAAATTATAAGAACTCAAATAAAAATATATATATAAGGATCAAAATCTAAATAGAGTGAAAGTATAGAGATCAAAAGTGTATTTAACCCTTATTCTAAAATGTGCAATTTTAGGAAGGTTTACAATGCACCACATGCATCCACGCTCCACCCCTTTTACCGGTGATAACTGGTTGTAAGGATCAATTTTTTTTGTTTGAGTATTTTTCCTTTATTTGTTTAAGAGACCCTGGAAGTTATTATTATTCTCGTTTATCTCCAGATCAAATCTACCCAGATCTAGCAAAAACATCTGGTTGAAGCATCGAAGGGGTGGAAGCATTTCGGGTTCGGTTGAGATTTGGACTTTGTCTGGTAAAAACATCTGAAGGAGGGTGAAAACATTTGGACTTTGTTCGGTTTAAGATCTAGCAAAAACATCTGGATTTGTCCGGTAACTTGTTGGAGGGTGAGATTCCAAAAGGGGTTGAAGCATTGAAGAATTTGAGGAGCATTAATTTGGCAAAAAATCAGATTTCTGGGGAGGTTCCTGATGGGTTTGGAAGTTGCTTGCTTTTGAGGTCTAATGATTTTAGTGAGAATTCTCTTTCTGGTAGCATACCAGGGGATTTGAAGGAACTCGCATTGTGTAATTACCTTAGTTTGCTTGGAAACGCTTTTTCAGGAGAGATTCCTGAGTGAATTGGAGAAATGAGAGGCCTTGAGATTGGACCTTCAGCGGAATAGATTTTCTGGTCAGGTGCCGGATTCTATAGGAAGTCTTCGTTCGTTGAGGTTGAATTTTTCTGCAAATGGTTTCACTGGTAATTTGCCAGTCTATGGTGAATTGCATAAACCTGTTGGCCTTGGATGTCGGCCATAATTCAATGTCCGGGGAATTTTTATAAGGTTTTTTTTTTATTCACTTATCAAAATTTATCAAATATATCCACGTATTCAACGAAATTTTAATGGACAAATCTCAAAATTCTCCTTTTACAAGCCATTTACCTGCTCAAAAATTTCCCCTTCACCAATCCCAGTCATCCCTATACTTTAACAACTAATTAACGGTTAGATCAGTGTGGAGCATAGATGCAGCACACAATGTGGGATGCATTGTAAGCGTTTCCGCAATTTCAACGTGGTGGCTTGAGCATTATGAGACTTGGAAAGATCCTAATGTGTTGTCTCCTGCAAATTTTGATTTCCCTACTTCTCTCGAGTACGTGAGTAGTGAGTATTTTTAATTATATCCAACAAGAGAATTTTAATTATGATATCCATATGCAACAAGAGAACTTTAATTATGAGACTCAATTATTTGTCTGCGTAATAGGAGAAAAAAAGAAATAAAATAAGAGTATCACACTTCTTTATTTCTTTCTATTGCATTTTTGTAGTGAGTATAGTTGATCCACATTCTTAATTCTTAAATCCATTAGACGAATAGTATATAACTTTTTACTTCAACTCAATGGACACTCAAAGCCGTCCAAATGCATTTTCACAATGCAAAAATGAATTTTGAGATCCACCTCCAAACTAGCATGAAACAAAACCTGCAATGAAATTTATAATAATATATCATATTCTCAGTTACACTTTTCATAATTAATTTGCATATGGATTCTGTTTAAGGAATTCAGCGTTTTCACTGAAAATGAATTGCTTTATAATATTAAATACTTCAATATTTTTAAACACTTTTCATTTATATATCTTTCAATTATTTTTAAAAATTTTATCATATCAATATATTTGTAACAAGTCGTATCTATGTCCCGTGCCTGCATCCTTACCTCCTAACAAGCTATACATTTTGCTTAGAATTGGCATCATCCGAGTTACGTAAATATGGCAAACGTGAGATAAACAACTATTTGTTAGGATATCGTAGACGGTTTTCACCATCAAGAATATTAAAACATTAACAGGTGTATTTTTTCGATGCTTTGTGGATATCTATTCCTAAGTTGATTAGCACTCAACAGAACATCTTGACCTTCAATAATTACGTTAATCTGATGCAAACGAATATGAAGAAAGAGCCCTTTCCGTGTCTTAATTATTATTTATTTTTTTCCTGGCAAAGGAACTTTGGGGTGCATGTTTGTAAAATCACAAGAAACACATATCAGTCCTGCTGAATCAGAAACTCGGGTATCTATGTTGCATTGGCTTCAATGAGCGTTCCATGAAAAATCTTTAATCTTTGTTTTTTGCAATACGTATAAGTACTTACAAAATGGTGCAAGGTCTATAACTCTTGGCTGCTTTGCGCAACCACCATATATCTTGCTGCAATGCAATATGTTCCATGTCATGAGTTACTTGGATTTGGCGCAAGGAAGAACCCACCCCACAAGATGCGACTTTTGTTGCTGTAGCCCCACATCACATGCCTGACAAATGAGAACACATACTGTCAGAATATAAAATAGTTGAATGAATAAGGGGGGCTTGTATAAGGCTTTTCATCAAGTAGCATATAGAGTTTATATGTTAAGCGGTTCAGCCATCACAACCAAGATCCTATTTAAGTCCAAAACGATCCCACATCCAAGGTATCGCGATGGTCTATAGTTATACATCATCTATAAGTGCATGCTTGTGTGCATCATTCAGTCTCATGGGCATCAGAAGATTCAGAACAACCTTTTATCAATAAGGATAACATGGAATGGTTTTTAAAGAACCTGAAATAGAACATTTTAAAAGTAGGAATTGCCAATCCTCTATTACATAGCAGTTTCCCCTAAATAAAGAAAAGTCACTTCCAGCGAATTGCATATTCTTTAGACAACATATTTTCCTCAATGGAGATGTGTGTGTTCTCCAACAAAGTAAATCTGAACCTATGGTTTGGCTGCAACAAAGACAATAGACTCTTAATGAATAATTTACTAAAGCTCAGCCAAAAAATTATCCAGCATCCCTTACAATATAACAAATTCAATAGATATTTTATCAAATCATTTTTGTTAGCAGACAGTGGAAAAAGAATATCAGGTATAAAACGACAGATCATATCAAAACAACTACCACCAAGATGCACTATAGCAGTTTTCACTTGATTATCATAGCAAACCACAATCTCCAGAAGGAAAACAACTCTACTTACCCTCTATATGCTTTCGGCTTTCCTTCCTCACTTCCTGTTTGAGCTAGGAACTACATAGAAAACTATGCTAATCAATAAGTATTTGAAAGAAGCTAATAGTTTATATTGATTGTAAGGGATCAGAGTTAACCTCAACATATTAAAGGAAGAAATCCAAATTTGATATTTAAATAAATTTGTCAGAAAATGATTATAACATTACAATGAGGTTTAATATAATCGGGCACTTCAAGGAGGATTGACCAAAATTTATAGTGGGCCACCTCCTCCCCGGCAGCAAACAATTCTTCTTGCTCCCTGCAAAAGATGTGCAGGAAGCTCCAGCAGCAAACAGCAGTTCATCCATAGACACCAATCAGACAGCAGCTATTGGGCATGGCCATAGCATTTTTCCACCAAAAATTTAAGGACATTTGGGGTATATTTGGTACACAGCCAATTTTTATGCAATCGAAATAGTAACAGAAATGGGAATGGAATTATTATTCTTGCTCCAATGTTTTGTTTACTTAGGAGTGGAATCTACTTTTTTTTTTTTCAGATCAATTTTTTTTAAGTTTGGTACATGGATTAATATGGAACATTATTTATTATAACCAATGAAAATATATAATGAAACAAAATAAGCATTAATTTCCGTTCTGCATGGAATGACCATTGCCACCCATATATAACAGCAGTGTCAAAAATTTTAACAAAGCAAACAGTGGCACTGGCACTATTAAGTTCACATTGATTACAGCCTGATACTAAGATGAACAATGATAATGTAAACAAAGATAATAATCAAGATGCAAAACAACCTACTTCTGCTCAGTGGCTTTGTTGCAGTTGTTAGAACTGCGGTAAAATAAATACACAGGGTTCATTATTATAGCTACAACTCTCAGAACATCTGTACCTGGGGATCGATAAAACAAAATCCTTCTGTTCCGATGCATATGAAGAACAGAACTTCCTATGAAGCCAGAGGGTTCGAGGAAAACAGTTAGATTGATTATCTATATCAAGGGTTGATGAAGCTAGATGTGCATAGTTGCATCCCTCTTCCTTGAGAGAATCAACTCTAGAACATGAAATCCTTGGAGTCTTGACCTGACCTAGTCAAAAATCTTTTCCCTGAGCTTAGCAAATTCCCTTCACAACTTCTCAAAGTTGTTACAAACTCCATTCCATCATAGGACTCAGGTGGTGGCACCCGAGATCCACAATCAGAGGAACAAGTTAGAGTTTGATCCTTCATCATGAGCTTTTGAGAGGTGTAATCAGCATAGTCTGATTCACTTCCTTGTTCATTAGATGATAATGATTTCCGTAGGATTCTGCATGAACAATTAAAGAAATTGAAAGATGACCTCTTCAATTTAGCAAACTTAGAATCCGAAGCACAAGGTACATAATTGATCCTGAGCTCAATGTTACAACCCAATATGGACTGCAGGGAACTTGCAATCAGTTTCCATGACTTCTCAGCCCTAGTTACATAGTCACGATGGTGGAACTCCAACTCGGCAACTGCAAGGCCTGAAAATTGGAATATTCTCCATCCATTACTTGGTACTTAATACTGACTTTACTAGGGAAGATACATCTCGTGAATATAAAAGAAGAATTTTTATTTTTCAAAAATCATGAGGGTAGAATTATTGATGACAAAGGAGTGCAATATGTAATTCACATAATATAGTTAGTCAAAGAATATAAAAATAGTTGATCAAGATTATGGAAAAGCAGCAGAATTTGATAGCACATACTTGTGCTATCATAAATATTATTGCTGTAAAACCATCTTTTTGTAGTAAACTGATATCGGAAATTTCCATACTACAGGCTACAGAGCAGGTACTGGAAGCTCCTTCAAAATAAAATAATTTAAACAAATAAATAACAAGAAAATTTCTCAAAGAAAAACTTTGACAAAACAAGCACAAAATCCATAGGCTATAACAGTAGGAACTTCTAGGAAGAGATTATACGATGATGCCAGAAATTTTGAAGATGAATGGAAAATTAGTAGCTGGACAAAAAAATTGTGTAAATAAAGTACAAAATGTACCTTGATTAACACAAAGTGAAGACAACTTCCCCTGCTTCCTGAGAAACATCTTGAGCCCGCAAGATTGACATATCTCTGTAGCTTTATACCATATGGAATCCAATGTTCCTCTCTGATCCTCCTGCACTCCTAATCTGTATGACTTGCCATCACACTGACCTGTAGCAACATGATTCAAGCTCTCCCCTGTAGATGATGTACTGCAGAAATCACCATCTGTATCCATTTAAAGACAAGCTTAGAATAGAAATTTGAACTTGATCAAACCACTGCATTTCTGCCAATTCCATCCCACACACCCGCTAAGGAAGATGGGGAATAAAACAAAGTAACAAGCCGGAGAAAAAAGTCTAGCCTACCTCTATTGGACGAAGCTTTCAAACACAAGTTGGTATCATTTGCATCCACAGATGAATATTCTACAGAGCTTAACTGTAGAAGAGCTGCAGTGAACCATGTTGTTTGATTCTTAGAAATTCTCAACTGCTTCTCTGATTCAGAAAGTATTCTTAATGCATGACTTAGTTTCTGCAGGTCTGCTTCCACTATGATTGAGAAAATAATCAGTCAGACAACAGAAATAAGATGAGCAGAATGGAGTTTACAAGGTGAAACACAAGCATGGACTGCAATAAAAATTGAACAGCCAATACATACGCTCGAAGCTAATTTATACTTTAAAGCACTTACAGGTATGTCTACTACAAAATCTTCTTCTGATTTCAGAACCACCAACTTCAGATTTCCCCGCAAGAATGTCCACAATAAGATTTGCCAGCTGTGATATAAGTTGTAAAGGATCTATCCTTGATCTCATCAGCTCCCGGGCTCTTATAACTGTATTTGAAGCGTCAGATGACAAAGCCAGGTCCAACAAATCAAGCAATTCATCATCAGAAACCACCCCAGTCTGCAGAACAACAAAGGGCAAGTCTGAATGCCCAGACAAAAAAAAAATGAAGACAGTTTCGAGGAAATATATGTACAGAACAAAGCACAACACTTACAAGCTCGTAGGCTAACGAAATTGTGATTTTTTTACCAAGCAAACTCAGTTGATCAAGCATCATTTCTGCATCTCTAAGAGAACCACAGGATTTAGCAGCAATAAAGTCCAAAGCAACTTGTTCAAAATCAAGACCTTCTTCAACACAAATTTTTTCCAATCTGCTTGCAATGTCAGCATCTTTAATCTTCGGAAAGTGATACCTCTGAGCACGGGAAACCACACTTCGAGGAAGGTTATCCAAATCAGGAGTGATCATCACAAAAACCACATGTTGAGAAACATTATCTAGGCTATTCAAAAGACTCGCCCATGTTTCCCCATGCAATAACTGGCACTCATCAATAATGAACACCTTAAAACGTGAGGAAACTGGAGGCATGCATGCATTCTTAACAAGGAATTTAACCTTGTCTGCGCGATTGATTCTCAAAGAATCCACTTCCTTAACATCTTTACTTCTTCCAGAACAGAACAAAACACATTCTCTACACAGACCACATGGTCTTTGCTCCTCATGGGAGAGGCAATTCAGTGCAGCAGCAAAGATCCTGGACGCAGACGTCTTGCCCGTACCGCGGGGACCATGGAAGAGATAAAATGATGTTATCCTTCCTCTAGAGATGGCACCCAAAAGAGACCTTCCAACCACATTTTGTCCTACCAAATCACTGAAAGACTTTGGCCTGAATTTCATACATAAACTTCTAGGAGTTTCCAAATTTGGACTAATTTCACCATCAATGTGTCTCATGCTTGTGTGTCCATGAAGATCAGTCTCATTAACGTGCTGCAATATCAATGGAAGGCCTTCTATTTCAGAATATTGATATGATTCACTAAACCTTGGTGATTTTGACCAACAACAGCTTAATCCACACCCATTGTGATTATTATCTAAAACATCAACATCTTGAATTATATGTGCTGAGGCACTATGCGCTGAGAGAGCATCACCAACAGAAAGACATGGATTACCTACATGGCTTGCAATATCACCCATCACTTCAGATGGTTTCAATTGACTCTTGCGTAGTGATTTTCTGGCTGACTTTGAGTGATCTATTCTCCCTACTTGTGATGATAAGGCAGATGTTGAATAGCATGATTCCCCATCCTTCAAATGATTAATAGGAGGCATGATGCAAGCCAAATCCAATCCTCTACCCCCATGGTTGCTACAACAGCTTTCACTTGGTGATTTATTTCCAGAAATGCCTTGCTGATTAGGATTAGAGTAAACTAGTTCATCAACTCGCTGCCCTTCCTTGCCTGAGATCCCACAATAGTTCAGCCTAGAGTTCAACAGGCAACAATTCAATTCAAAATCAGTAGTATCCTGCTCTCTTTGTCCCTTGAAATATGAATTCTTTGATCTTAAAATACCATTATCATCATAATCACATGAATAAGAAGCATCCAGGAACCTCAGAGATATCCCATTACCCGAACCATTTTCCCAGTGTCCATTATCAATCAAAGGAGAGAGTTTGCTAATACAATTAGCTGATGGATCCCTCAATGACCTGACTCTCCTCAGTGCTACAAGAGTTTTAGAAATAGGAATATCAACTGAATGCCTCCGCCCATCCATCATTGTCTTACACTTATATAATCAGAACCCACTAGAAACAGTGAAATCCCAACCTACAAGAGAAAGAAAACACATCAAAAACATCAAAAGAAAAGAAAAAAATTTATTTAAAAAAATAAAACACACATAATTTGCTCAACAAAAATTGGGGAATGAACCAACCCAGAAAAGCACCATAAAAATAAGCATAAAAATGTAAACCCAAAAAAAATATATAAAAATGAAATGGGGGGGGGGGGGGGGGTCAAAATCAAAAGCAAAGTTTAATGAAATTTTTGCATTGTAACTGACTGTCAATGTATGTATTTCACCTTCAAATTACAGTCACTCTGAAAAAAAAACAATAATGATTTAATGGGGATAAAAGCTAGCTTGTTTCTCACCGGAAGCTTTGCAAGACCATTCAAGCAGAAAATCAGCATTACAAATTGAACAAACAAGAGAATAGGAAAAAAAATGAAGTACCTTTATCAAAGAAGAACAAATAAAACAATCCCATTAAGGGCATTAACGTTGATTCTTACCTATACAGTAATATGTACTGTTCCCATTCCGTCAGTATTAGAATGAAAAAAGGACGGGAAGGAAGGAGAGAATCTTCAGTTCAAATTTTAATATATAAAAAATATTGGAGATGGAAACAAACAATGCCAAACGACAAAGTTGAAAAAAAAAACAAAAAACAAAAAACCTGAGCAAGTAGAAACAACTAAATTCTTGGAAACTGACAAAGAAAAACCCGTTGAACCAGGTAGTGTAGAAAATGGGCTGTTGAAAAACCCAAACTTTGAAGAGAATGGCCTTGGTGGTGGAGCCTGATGATCAAGGACAAGGATAGTATAGAAGAAGAGGAAGAGTAATAGGGGGAGATAGAAAAGTAGGAGGGAAAAAGTGGCAAAGTGGTAAATGTCATAAATGCGAGGGGGTGTTAGGCACGCCATGGGGTGTCACTGATGACTGAAGGCAACGTGTACAGAGAAGTTCAAAGATGGGAACTTTTGGGATTCAGAAGCTTTGTTTTGTGCCCTTTCTGGCACAGGCAGATGCTGCATGCAGCAGGTGGGTAGAGAAAAGTTTGGGGTGGGCTGTTTTGTAATTTTAGAGTATGGAAAACTTCAGTTAATATAGTTGAAGAAGAAGAAAAGCTGTAACTGTGTGTGGTCGGCTTCTGTAGTGTTTCCAACAGTGGCGCATATTTCACTTTCTGAGGCCTTGGTACAAAAGAGTTGGTCTTCTTCTTTATTGAATGAAAGAAGCAGACAGAGAGAACTAAAAAATATTTTGACTGCTCTGCTTTTTTACTGTTGCTGTATGTCTTGATAGCTATAGATTTTGGGGGATGTGGTAAATAATTATCAGACTGAATTAATTTTTTATTTATATAATGTTAATTTTATAAATTTATTAATTATTTGTTTAATTGATTTCATCACTTGAAATAAGTATTATTTCTATTTCAAAATATTTGTAGTTTTAGAAAATAAATTTTATTTTATTTTTTTGTCATTTTAAAAAATTAATAATATATTAATCTTTTTTTAAATTTTATTTTTGTCTCTTACTATTTTTACTAAATAAAATGAAAGAAAACATCAATAAAGTAATAACCTTAGATTTTTAATTAAATATGATAATTTAATCAAATATAGTTATATTTTTTAAAAATCAAGTATATTTAATAACTTTTTAATTTTTGTGCAAAAGTCTTAAATGACAAATTTTATAAAATGGATAGAGTAATATAATTAATTATTTATCTAATTAAGTGCATTTGTTTGTGTTTTATTGGTAAAAAATATTTTTAATAAAAAATATTTTCAAATATTTTTAATTATTTGGATAACAATTTTAAAATAAGCATAATATAAAAATAATTATTTTTTTTGCTTCTTCTAAAAAACTAAAATGAGCTGCTTTTTTTTAAATAAAAGAGTATAACAAAGAAAAAAGTACTTTTTTACTATATTAAAATTATTTTTTTAATTTATCCAAACGCACTCATTAACTAACTTTAATTTATATCACATTACCTAGGTACCAAAATTATTATATTTGTATAATTATTAGAATTGAATATAAAATTAGAGTCTAGAATTAGAATTAAGTTTCTTAATTTTAATTTTTATGTTTAAAATATCATTTAAAATTAAAAATATAATTTCATAAATCAATTTTATAGAATTAAAAATAACAAATTTAAATATTTCTCAATTATTAACATATACCCTAAAAATTACTAATTCTATGACTTCAAAATTAAAGACCCTAAGAATTACCAATACCCTAAAATTACTAATTCTATAACTTCAAAATTAAAGACCCTAAGAATTACCAATTCCATATATCTCTCTCTCTACATTAATTTTCACTATCATTTATTAGCAACCAATCAAAATTAAAGACACTGGGAATTAACAATTTTATAACTTTAAAATTAAAATTTCTCTCTCTCCACATTAATTTTCATTATCATTTATTTGTGACCAAACAAAATTAAAAACCCTAAAAATTATTAATTTCATAACTTCAAAATTAAAGACTCTCTCTCTCATATATTAATTTTGAAAATGATTAATCTTCTTAACTCATCTTCTTAATAATCCTCCTAATTACTAAATGAAAAAAGTATTGAATGCTTTTTATATTCCCAAGATATTGGTTGTTTTTAATTTTTTATTTAATATTTTTTTTATTAAGTAGTAGGAAGATTATTAGAATATGTTTTAGGAAGATATAGCAAAATTCATTAATTTTCACTATCATTTAGTTGTAACCAATCATATTTATTAATATTCTGTATTTATATAAAAAATTATTTTATATATTTATATAAGAATTATTATAATAGCATATTTTTAAAAAAATCATAAGAAAGTTTTTTTATGAAAAAAATATGACTATTATATTATAATATACTATTGTATGAATACTTTTATTAGTTTTAATTTTATAAATAATTTTTAATGTTTTATATCATATATTTAAATAATAAAATGGTAATTAAATTTAAAATTATAATTTTTATTCATAATTTTTTGACAATCTCAAATATATTATTTAAAATTTTTATCTAATTTTAATTTAAAAAAAATTAATATTAAAATTTTATATTTTAATTTCAATTCTAATATCCAAATGGACAGGATTGAATAGAATCTCTCTATAGGTTATACTTTCTATTTTATTAATAATTAAATATAATTTTCAAGGTTAACTTATATCATTAAAAGTAATATTAATTTTGTTTTTAAAAATACAAAATCAATGGCATTTTATTACAATTAAAAGCTAATTTAATATTTATGATAAATAAAAATTAGAGTAATGTTGTAAATATTTTAAGAGAATTAAAATAAATATTTCTTTAATTTTTTATTTAAAACATAAATGAAAAATACAATAATATTAAAAAATAATTAACCAATAACAACAATTTTAAAAATTATAATAATATATAAAACTGATTGCACACCATATATTTGAAAGGAAAAATCTTATTTTTATTAATTTTATAATAAGTAAAATTTCTGTTTACAATTTACTGAATATAAAATAAGTGTATAGTAATAATAATAATAATAATAATAATAATATAATTTTTTATAAGAGATGGAGATAATTGACTTAGTAGACCATCGAACATTTAATAATATTACCTTCTACTCTTATTGAAAGAGTTTTATAATGACAACACAGTTTGAATATATAATCTTATACAAATTATTTAAATTCATCATCATTATACAAATTATTTAGATTACATTAGGAATAATTAATATTTTTATTATTATAATTTTATTTTAAATTTTATTTTTCTAATTAGAAATTTTATTTATTTTAAAATTTAAGTTATAATTAAGATTTTAATTTTAATAAAAAATTTTTTAAATCTTAAATCTTATCTTTAATTAGTTAGATTTAATTTATATTTATTTTTTATAAAAGAGTTATAAATATCTCTATCATCAGATTCTATAAGATAGTTGAATATTGACTATTGAATTTATTGAATTATATTTCATACTTTAAGACTTAGTCTCTTAGCACTGAATATTTGACACCAAGTACATTTGGAATCCTGAAAGTTTTTTGTTCTTTTCTCTATTGGTCTTATATCAATTTGATATCAGAGATTTGTTGATCTCCACACTTGGAGCTATTCGAAAACAAAGATTTTTCACAATCAAAATTGTTCTGCTGCCTACTACTCACCAAATCTTCACATAATTCACTGATAAGTAGAAACGTACGAATTTCCTCTGATTGCTATCATCTGGACCTTGTCTTGACTCGAAACCACCATCATTAGAACTAAGAGCTTCCAATCTACAAGATTGCAAATTTTAAGCCTGATCACCCTCTACACGCACCCCCACGTGGCACCACAATTCTTTGCGCATGTTCCTCACATGCCACACATGCTATCATATTTCTATCCCTTTAGAGGAGAATTTTTTCATATGAGAGAATGATGTAAATTATATTAGGAATAATTATGATTTTTATTATTAGGATTTTATTTTGTTAATTAGGAAATTTATCTATTTTAAGATTTTAATTATAATTAAAATTTTAGTTTTAATAAAATTCTATCAAATCTCAAATTTATCTTTAATTAATTAAATTTGATTTATATTTAGTTTCTTTTATAATTAGATTATAAATATCCCTCCTATCATATTTTAAAAGATTGTTAAATATTAATTATTAAAATTAGTAGATTATATTCCTTACTTTAAAATCAAATCTCGACACCAAATACGTTTAAAATCCCAGAAATTTTTTGTTACTTTCTTTATTGGTCTTGCATCAAGTCCTTTCTAATTACTTAACTGGATGCCATATGACTGATATGAGGCTCAAGTTCGTTGACATGTATAGTCCAGCTCAAACAAAATTAGATTTTATGTAAAAAAAATACGAAAACATCTTAAAGAAATTTTTTTTGACAAAACTTAAATAAATTTTTTTAAATGTTTATAGTATTATTTTCTAATAAAATTTGTAATATGTATATATATTTTTTATAATTTATCAATACAAAATTTAAAAAAGATTATAAAGTACATATCTTAAAAAATATGACATGTGTTATGTTTTTATTGAAAAATAATATCACAAGGATCTAAACATATGTTTTATCTTTTTTTACAAGTTAAAGATATTTGTTTTGAATGAATAAAATACTAATTTCATAAAATATTAAATGTGAATAACGAATAATAATGAAATTACAATTAAGTATTTTTTTTAATCTAGTTACTTTGTCCATCCATTGCATGATTATGTTTGTACTTGATATTAGTAATTTTGAATAAAAGTAATTATAAAAGAAAAACTGTGATAATAAAATAAACTATATATATTAAAAAACACATTAAGAAATAAAAGTATTCTCATAAAATTAATTATACAATACAAACAAATGATTTATTTTAAGAATAATGATATATAGTTACAAAATTATGATAGGTTCAATTAAAATTTCTCATTATTCAATAGTAGATAATGAATAGGTCAAAGTATCAAGTGTTAAGTGAGGTTATAAGCTCGCTATACTCTCAAGAGAATGATCAAAGTTCCAATTGTGGAGAAAATAATTGTTAAAAAAACTTCTTAATTGTGACAATATCTAAATTATTAATTTCATATTAATGTTTATAAAAATACCCTAATAACAAAAGAAATTGAACAAGTAATTTTTGGGTCTCTGATTATGTAACTCTCCTTATCACAAGATATTCGAATAAACTTTGATCACATGAAATTCAGATTGTCAATAAAGAAGCATCTTATTCTTATTATATGTATGTACATAAATATAGTGTATAATCTCCTAACTTTAAATAATTTATTTAGAATTAAAAATAAGCTTAGTGGATGGAAACAACATCTTTTATCTCATGCAAGGAGGGCCACTCTAATTCAATTATTCCTTTCAGCCATTCCCCTCTATGCGATGGATTGTTTTTAACTCCTAATGGTATTTGTTATGAAATTGAAAAATTAATTTGTGAGTTTTGGTGGAAAAAAAGAATACATAGAAAATTATTTGCTGGGTCAAATGGAAGACTCTATGTTTGAGGAAGAATGAAGGAGGTCTTGGGTTTAAGGACGTCATAGCAATGAATCAAGCAATGCTAGCCGAGCAAGGATGGCATCTTGTAACTAATCACCACTCTTTGTTGTTTAAGGCTTTTAGAGGGAAGTATTTTCCATATTATAATTTCATGGATGCAGGTGTGGGTAATAACCTTTCATGGGCATGGCAAAGTCTGATTTATGGCAAAGAATTACTAAGGCAAGGAATCCGTTGGTCAGTTTGGAGATCCATGGCTTCCAATAGAGTCAGTGTTCACTATATTTGGTCCTATGGTTGATCCAGCTGAGCCACAAACAGCCTCTTTTCTAATGAATAGAGGCTACGCATGCAGAAGCCAGTTGAGGTAAGGAAGTTCTTTCCTAATCAACTAGGAGATCTCATCTTAGGACTATAAATAGAGGAAGGCCTTGATCGACTAATACGACATTTCCATTCACAAAAAAAAAAAGTATCCAGTTGCTTCAAACCATAGGCTTGCAATGAAATAATCAAGCAATTTGAACACACTGAATTTGGAAAGAAGAAATACATGCGTATAGAAAAGAATCTGGGCTATTAAAGTGCCACCTAAAATTAAATATTTTATATGGAGACTTTTCCCAATGCGCTAGCTACTAGAAGTAATTTGCAAAGGAAGGGAATTATAATCTCTAATCCTTGTTGTCCTCTTTGTAATCATGCGGAAGAGTCAAAGAACCATCTGTTTATAACATATCCATTTGCCCAGTCAATTTGGTATCATTTCCCTTTATGGCATAGTATTCCCTTAAATTCAAATTCAATGTTGGACTGGTGGATAACTATTGGTAGAAATATAGTTAGAGCTCCAAATGCAGATGAATTGCAGGAGAAAATAGTTTGGATCTTGTGGAGCATTTGAAAAAATCGCAATGCAACTATATTCGGCTCCAAGCAAAGTTCACCTTGTGAAGTATATTGTCGAGCTTGTTCTATGTGGTAAGAAGCAAAGGAATTTTGATTATTATATTGAAACACTTAAATTTCATATTTTGCTTATCCTTCCAACTTTTGTGGAAGTGATATAGGGTTTTGTCCCTTTTGAAACTTTGAGTCATTGTATCTCCTATCATTCTTTATAACAATGATAACAATTAAGTCTTTTTTCACTAGGTGAGATCGACTATATAAATCAAACGACGATATTGTGTCCTATCATAAACCAAGTCTTCAGATATGTCATTCAAATCTAAATCTTTTTTAATCATTTCACCTATAATTTTTCTTGATCTCCCTCTACCTCTAGCTATTGGGCTATCATCCACCTGATCTACTCTCCTTACAAGAACTTCTAAGGGTCTTCTCCTTATTTATTCAAACTACCTAAGGCGAGATTCTATCATCTTTTCCACAATATGTGTTACCCCTACTTTCTCTCTAATGCATTTATTCTTAATCTAATATTGTCTTGTATGGCCACACATCCATCGCAACATCCTTATCTCCGTGACACTAATTTTATGCTCTTACTGACTTTTTACTACCCAACATTCAATATCATATAACATCGCGAACCTTATAATTGTGCGATAAAATTTACCCTTAAACTTGAAAGACACTTTTCTATCATAAATAAATCTTGAAACACTCCACCATTTCATTCATCCAGCTTGAATCATATGGTTTACATCTTCTTCTATCTCTCCGTCATTTTGTATGATAGATTCAAGATACTTAAACCGTATAACTTGTGGTATGGTATGATCTCCAATTTTCACCGCTAAGCTAGCATTAACACACTTCTTACTGAACTTACATTCCATATACTCCGTCTTACTCCTACTTAGACAGAAGTTATGTTCTTCCAAAGCTTGTCTCTATAGTTTTAGCTTCCTATTTGTTTCCTCTCTCGACTCTCCAACTAAGACTATATCATCTATAAAAAAATATGCATTATAGCACCGACTCTTGGATATGTGTAGTAAGCACATCCAAGACCAATGTAAAAAGATATGGACTCAAAGTTGACCATTGGTAAAGTCCTATAGTTATAGAGAAATCTTCTGTGACTCCACCCTATGTTCTCACACTAGTTTTAGCCCCATCGTACATACTTTAGATTGCTCGAATATAAGCGATACGAACTCCTTTCTTCTCCAAAGCCTTCCGCAAGACCTCTCTCAGTACCCAATCATAGGCTTTTTCTATATCAATGAAAATCATGTGTAAGTCTTTTTGCTTCCTCCGATACCTCTCCATCAATTTTTGTAGAAGATAGATTGCTTCCATGGTTGACCTCCCAGGCATAAAACTAAATTAATCTCTGAATATGAGTCTCTTGTTTTAATCTTCGTTCAATTACTTTTTCTCATAACTTCATAGTATGACTCATGAGCTTAATCCCTCTGTAATTTGCACAGTTTTGTATATCTCTCTTGTTCTTATAAATAGGGATTAAAGTGTTTCTCCTCCATTCATTTGACATTTTCTTAGACCTCATTATCTCGTTAAACAGTTTTGTGAGTCAGCTTATACCTTTCTCTCCTAGGCACTTTCATATCTCAATAAGTATATTATCCAGTCCGACCTTCATCATCTTCAATGCTTCTTTTACCTCAAACTCCCGAATTCTAGAATGTCTGAGTCCCCTAAAGTCTCATATCCCTCATTATATAACTTGTGAAAATAACATTTCCATCGATCATTGATGTCTTGTTCCGTAACCAAGACTTTACCCTCTTCATCCTTAATGCATTTCACTTGATCCAAGTCTCTTATATTCCTTTCCTTACTTTTAACATGCCTATAAATATTCTTTTCTCCATTTTTTGTGCCCAAAGAATGATATAACCTATCGAACGCTTTAACTTTCGCCTCACTCACCGCTCACCGCCTTTGTAGTATCTTTTTTTGCTGCCTTATTTTTTTTTTTCTAATTTTCATCGTTTTTACACACGTGCCAAGCTTTTATGACATTCTCTTTTAACCTTAACCTTATCTTCTACACTTGTGCCCCACCACCAAGATTCTTTATCCTTGGGTCCAAAGCCTCTTGATTCACTGAGTGTCTCTTTTGCTACCTTCCTAATCCCTTTAGTCATCTTGTCTCACATATCATTAGCACTCCTTTGTACCTCCCAAATATCTTCTTCCATAATCCTAATCTGAAATAACATTTGTTTTTCTCTTTTTAGTTGCCACCATTTGACCCTTGAGACTCTGTTTCGATAATTTTTCCTTACTCTTATCTTAACCCATACATCCATAACCAAAACCCTATGTTGGGTAGTCAAGCTCTCTATAGAGATGACTTTGCAATCCATGCAAAGCTTTCTATTAGATTTCCTTATTAGAAAAAAATCAATTTGAGAACATGAACCCCCGCTTCTGTATGTGATAAGATGCTATTCCCGCTTCCTAAAATAAGTGTTAGCTATTGTAAAATCAAACGCTACCGAAAAATTTAGAATCGTTTTACCATCTGCGTTAACTACTCCTAGACCATAACCCCCGTACAAACCCTCATACCCCTTAGATTCACTCCCCACATGACTATTTAGGTCTCCTCCTATAAAAATCTTTCCTTCTAATGGCATTCCATGAATTAAATCTTCTAAATTCTCTCAAATTTTTATCTTATAGTGCTCGTCTAACCCTACTTGGGATACATACATACTAATAATATTAAAAGTCTCATGTTCCACAACAAACTTCAATGTTATGATCCTATCTCCGAGCCTTCTCACATCCATAACATTATTCTTCTAATTCTTATTTATTATTATGCCTACCCTATTTCTAAATTTTACATTACTGATGTACCAAAGCTTAAAACTTGAAGTGTCGAGTTCATTTGTCTTTTCTCCAACCCACTTTGTTTCTTGTAGACACATAAAATTAATCATCTTCTTAATTATGATGTCAACTATTTCCATTGATTTACCTGTAAGTGTGCTTATATTTTAAGTTCCAAAACGCATTCGACTATTGTGAACCAACTTCTTTACCCACACCCGTTCATAAGAATGTGAAAATTCTTGCTTATTTTTCACTACACTCATGTAACGATGCAGTGGCTCTTGCTTATTTGACATTGTATTCGAGCCAAGCTTTTATAACATTCTCTTTTAACCTTAACCTTATCTTCTACACTTGCGCCCCACCACCAAGATTCTTTATCCTTGGGTCCAAAGCCTCTTGATTCACCGAGTGTCTCTTTTGCTACCTTCCTAATCCCTTTAGCCATCTTGTCCCACATATCATTAACACTCCCTTGTACCTCCTAGATCTCTTCCTCTATAATCCTCATCTGAAAGAACATTTGTTTTCCTCCTTTTAGTTGCCACCATTTGACCCTTGAGACTCTGTCTCGATAATTTTTCCTTACTCTTATCTTAACCCATACATCCATAACAAAAACCCTATGTTGGGTAGTCAAGCTCTCTACAAAGATGACTTTGCAATCCATGCAAAGCTTTCTATTAGATTTCCTTATTAGAAAAAAATCAATTTGAGAACATGAACCCCCGCTTCTGTATGTAATAAGATGCTATTCCCGCTTCCTAAAATAAGTGTTAGCTATTGTAAAATAAAACGCTACCGAAAAATTTAGAATCGTTTTACCATCTGCATTAACTACTCCTAGACCATAACCCCCGTGCAAACCCTCATACCTCTTAGATTCACTCCCCACATAATCATTTAGGTCCCCTCCTATAAAAATCTTTCCTTCTAATGGTATTCCCTGAATTAAATCTTCTAAATTCTCTCAAATTTTTATTTTGTAGTGCTCGTCTAACCCTACTTCGGATACATACATACTAATAATATTAAAAGTCTCATGTTCCACAACAAACTTTAATGTTATGATCCTATCTCCGAGCCTTCTCACATCCACAACATTATTCTTTCAATTCTTATTTATTATTATGCCAACCCTATTTCTAGATTTTACATTGCCGATGTACCAAAGCTTAAAACTCGAAGTGTCGAATTCATTTGTCTTTTCTCCAACCCACTTTGTTTCTTATAAACACATAAAATTAATCATCTTCTTAATTATGATGTCAACTATTTTCATTGATTTACTTACAAGTGTGCTTATATTTCAAGTTCCAAAACGCATTCTACTATTATGAACTAACTTCTTTACCCACACCCGTTCATGAGAATGTGAAAATCCTTGCGTATTTTTCACTACACCCATGCGGCGATGCAGTGGCTCTTGCTTATTTGACATTGTATTCGAGCCAAGCTTTTATAACATTCTCTTTTAACCTTAACCTTATCTTCTACACTTGCGCTCCACCACCAAGATTCTTTATCCTTGGGTCCAAAGCCTCTTGATTCACCGAGTGTCTCTTTTGCTACCTTTCTAATCCCTTTAACTATCTTGTCCCACATATCATTAGCACTCCCTTGTACCTCTCAAATCTCTTCCTCCATAATCCTTATCTGAAAGAACATTTATTTTCCTCCTTTTAGTTGCCACCATTTGACCCTTGAGACTCTGTCTCGATAATTTTTCCTTACTCTTATCTTAACCCTTACATCCATAACCAAAACCCTATGTTGGGTAATTAAGCTCTCTACAGGAATGACTTTGCAATCCATGCAGAACTTTCTATTGGATTTCCTTATTAGAAAAAAATCAATTTGAGAACATGAACCTCCGCTTCTGTATGTGATAAGATGCTATTCCCGCTTCCTAAAATAAGTATTAGCTATTATAAAATCAAACGCTACCGAAAAATTTAGAATCATTTTACCATCTGCATTAACTACTCCTAGACCATAACCCCCGTGCAAACCCTCATACCTCTTAGATTCACTCCCCACATGACCATTTAGGTCCTCTCCTATAAAAATCTTTCTTTCTAATAGTATTCCCTGAATTAAATCTTCTAAATTCTATTAAATTTTTATCTTGTAGTGCTCGTCTAACCCTACTTGGGATACATATATACTAATAATATTAAAAGTCTTATGTTCCATAACAAACTTCAATGTTATGATCTTATCTCCGAGCCTTCTCACATCCACAACATTATTCTTCAAATTCTTATTTATTATTATACCTACCCTATTTCTAGATTTTACATTGCTGATGTACCAAAGTTTAAAACTCGAAGTGTCGAGTTCATTTGTCTTTTCTCTAACCCACTTTGTTTTTTGTAGACACATAAAATTAACCATCTTCTTAATTATGATGCCAATTATTTCCATTGATTTACCTGTAAGTGTATCCAAAACGCATTCTACTATTATGAACTAACTTCTTTACCCACATCCACTCATGAGAATATAAAAATTCTTCCTTATTTTTCACTACACCTATTGAGTGATGCAGTGGCTCTTACCTATTTGACATTGTATTCGAGCTATACAATGCATTACTTAGGTACAACGACCTAGCATTAAATTATCTTTTTGGAAAAAAATAAAAACATTAATTAATTTATTTACGTGGTAAATACTTGAATGAAACAAGAGCATTTATGACGTTGATTACTATACTGATTACAAATTGTGTCTGCCTTAATTAATATCTTTCTTCGTTCCTCTTCGGCTTAAATTATTTATCTTGGTTTTTTTATTAAAAATTATTTCCCATTAGTAATAGAAGTATCATTTTTTTTAAAACAAAAATTGGAGTAATGTTATCTTGGTAAACCTTACAAAAGAGAATATATCTACTATTAAATTTTATAATATATATTTATAATTTTAAATTATATTTTAAATTATAAATATTATGTCACATATAAAATTCACAGATATATATTAACATTACTTAAAAAACTGGGCAAGCAATTGCACAATTTAGACGGACAAGCAAGGGAAGTATCATTTGCTGTCATATTTTATTTAATTTGGTTGGACAATTTCACCTAATGCTTTGTATTCTGTTTCCACAATTATATCGTATCAACATTGTCCTAAATCATTGATGACCATATTTTAATTTAATTAAAATAAAATTAAAACTACCTATCTTGCATGTGAAATTTTGCAAAAAAATAAAAAAAAGTTGTATGTAATTAAATTAATGTAAATAATATTATTACTTGGGAAAAAAGAAAGAAAAGAGAACCACATTGAATTTGTGGAGACGTTTACCGTGACTCTAAAATATTATGGAGCACCGATACCCTAAGAGTATTTATCTATTATAATTAAAAAATTTAAAATTTTTTTTTATTATTATGTATATAAATATTATTAGTTAAAATTTATAAAAAAATTATGTATAATTATTTATAATAAAAAGATAGAATTGATCTAAGTTCTGAATCTACTTATATATAAATATTAATAATTAAAATTTATAAAAAAATTATATATAAAATATGAATCATATATATTATTTATTAATTAAATAATAAAAATAATATTTATTTATTTATTTTAATATTATATTTATAATTACATAACATTGATATTCTATAAATTAAAAGCACCATGCATAAACATTTTTTGAATTTGTACTTTAAATAGTATTGTTGACAAGTTGGTGTAAGTTCATAAAGGGCATTGTACGTTGCTCATCATCATCATCAAGATTTAGTTGGTGATTGGTGATAGAAGATAAAAGTGAGCTTATGGAGAAGATCTGGAGCCTGAGAGCTTCAGCTCATGTGCTGATGAACCTCCCCACCAATGGTGTGGTAGTCATAGTTCGAATCTCATTCCCCCTAGCTGGAACTAAATCCAAGCCAGCTTCCAATGCCTATTGACAAAATAATAATAATAATAATAATAATAATAATAATAAAATAATAATAATAATAATAATAATAATAAGAAAAAGAAGAAGAAGAAGAAGAAGAAGAAGAAGATCTGGATCCCGGTTTCACGCTTTAAGACTTGTCATAGTCATGACCAGAGGCTGCTGGCGCAGACCTATAGCAAGTAACAGATGCTGGCTGGCATTTACCATTTACAACTTGGTTATTAGGATAATGAGTGGCGGTGAACCTGCTACACCGTAGGGTGTAAAAAACCAGAATAATGTTACACACATTACTTGCATATATATTTAATTTTAATTAATTTCACATAATTTTATACATCTATATTTTAAGTAATATGCACTAAAATGGTTTTGCACAAAGCATTATTCAAAGACCCGGGTGAAAAAGGTGAATCACGAATCTTAAATAGGATAGACTCCCTGCAAGTTACAACTTGCAAAATACTCTGTGCAGGTTTTTGTGAAAGCTTTTGCCACACACTGACACGGCAACTGGCCCACAGGGCACACAGGCTGTGCAGTTTATGCTTGGGCCATTAATTGATTAATGTGATGAATGCACAACAGCGCTCTTTTCTTCTTCTGATATTTTCATGTCATCTGCATGTAATAATGTACCTCAAAACACCAATAACAAATTAATCTGTAAGTATATAACAGTAGACAGAAATGTAGTGGTCCATTTATTTGCAAATTGGGTAATGCTATATTAACTTGGATTCAAATAAATAAAATATCAAATATCTAAAAATGTAAGCAATTTTATATAAAAAATTTAAGTAAACAGACATCCTGTGTGTTCAATGTCCACACATAAACATTTGACCATGTATTACTTTGTCAAGAACAATTTTATGATACAAAATGATGTTGCACATATAGATTTGTAGTTCATAACTGTACAAGTGGTGGATAGTTACAAAAATGTAGATGTGGTTTACTTAAATTTAAAGGATTTTGTCAACTATTGAATTGTAATTTTCTTACATTTTAGTCTTGCAATGATAGTCTGATATAAATATCGCCTATTCTGTTTTAGATTATAGAGACTTTAAACACCGGGGAATTGAATAAATTATGATAAAATGTGCTAAAGAGAACACACAATGAAGAGAACAAAAATCCACCAAATAATAATAATAATAATAAGACAACAAATTAAGGTGGGCAAAGCATAAAATATGAACGTCTTATTTTTGAAATACCCGAATAAGATTTGTATGTTTCAATGACATTATTCAATCGGCAGGTAATGATTGATAAATAGGCAAATAAATTTTGCTTTTAATTGATTCGTTACCACCAGCCCCGTGTCATCTAACAACAGTGATCAGGAAGATGGATGTATCATTTATAAGTTATAACTGATGCAGTCATGGGAAGCTTCCGCGGGTGCTATTGTGCACTATCAAGTTTGGTTGTATTATATATTTAAAATTTTATTTATAATAATATTTTTTTATAAGTTGTTGTTTTTTTCTTTTATAGTTTTTTTTTCAGGTTATCATTATCAGTCACCGTTGGCCAACTTTCGGCCGTCACCGCCCAACCTTCGACCAACCTCCGGCTGCCATTGACCGGCCCACCTTTGACCACCTCTGGTTGACTATTGTTTACCTTTTTAAAATTATATAATTGTGTAAATAATATCAATTAAAATTATATCAATTTTTTATATTTTTTTCATAAATAATAGCGTATATATTGACAAAATTTTCCTATAACTATAACTATTAAAAAATCTTATAAATTTTAAGCGATAATATTTATACAATTATACAACTTAAATCAAATTAGAGGTAACTGATTTTCCTAAAATTATAACGGTGTTTGTTAAAAAATCTTATAAATTTTAATTGATAATATTTATACAGTTATACAACTTAAAAAAAACTGGAGGTGGTCGGTGGTAGCTGGCAAGTAGCGTACAATAGTCTGCCAATCGATGACAGTGGTGGTGGTAGTATGTAAAAAAAAATATAAAACTAAAAAAAAAACCTAAAAAGAAACTTAAGAAAAAGAAACTTGCTTAATAATTTTTTTATAATTGATCTAAGTCATTGATTTATTTTATGAATAAATTAATGACTTAAATTTATAGATATACCATATACCTTTTTTGAAGGGTATATATTAAATAAAAAATGATCATCTTACTTCATTTTTGATCTAACACTATTTTTTACACCTAAAATAAGTGGATGTGATTAAGTGAGAGAAAGTGATAATAAAAAGTAAATATAATAAATAATATTAAAAAATATGTAAAATATATATATATATATATATATACTATTTGTGATAAGAATATCATTGTTGATATTAGACTTAGTCAAGAAGGTTCTCCCTTTTTTCAAAAACGAATGTTACAATTTTATTTTTGATTTATTATTTCGATGCAAAACTCTCGACGCATAAAATAGACAGCGGACGAAACTCCGAGTGCATACAAAATTAGATTGTGGTTTGAAGCCCTCGGTCCACTAAGAAAGCTTACTTTAGCAATAGGAATGAATGTTCAAAAACACAGGCTGTTCAAGGCCCAATTGTCTTATATAGAGACCAAGTGAGCATAGTTTCTTTAATGGGCTCACTTGATCACTGTATAATGTCCATATGGAACAAACCCAAATCTTCATACGTGTTAAACATATTTGAATTCTTTCTCCAAAAACGAGTTGTTGTCAATGCTTTAGAACAGTTGGATTTCACTTAGAAAACAGTTGGGTTTGACGCAAATTATCAATTTAAAAATTATTTGTTGGAGTTGCAATTTAGATCAAAGTAAAAAAAAAATTGGTTTTGACCCAAACTATTCAGACAATTATTGTTACCTTTCTATTTTTGAATTTAATTATAGAATATGTGAGGTATTTGATTTTTAAATAAGAAACTAATAATAAAAATTACTTAGTCAACTTTTTATTTATGACAATTGTATGACTTAAGTTTAAATTTAAGAATTTTTTTGTTGGTAAGCAATTTATAATATCACTGAAAATCCTGAATGATGTTGGTGGTATATATATATATATATTATTGAGGAATTGTTTGGATTATGACTTATAAGTTATGACAATGAAAGAGAAAAAATTGTGAGTAGCAACCGTGGATGATTTGTAACTTCACCCATAAAAAATTGTATTAATAAAGGTTTGTAACTTTCTCTATAAAAATTAATGTTAAATTGGTAGAGAATTTTGTCTATAAAAATTAATGTTAAAGTGGTAGAGAATTTGAAGCTTTGTTCATAAAAATATTACATTGGCAGATGATTTACACCTCTGTCCATCAAAGGTTGTAACAATAATGGAGGAATGCACACAGCCTTTTTGTTGAAAAGTTATATTTTAATGTTACTTATAATAAATTTATTTATTTTATCCATAAATGTAGATTTGAACCACATCAAATCTTATTTATGATATTTTTTTATTTGTAAGTATTTATCAAAGTTTGTAAATGATGAGATATAATAATCTTTGTTGGGTTGCATGTTAAATGTGCATTTGAATTAACCTATTTTTTGTTATTGAGAATAGTTTATAATCATAGAAATTTTGAAAAATAATTGATTATATACCAAAAAATATTCTAATCCAAACATGTTACAATAGTTTATAAAAAAAAGAGAGTCTGAAATAGAAAATTAAAGTCTGAAGAAATGACAAAGAAAATTGTAAATTTAAAATAATAAAAAAGGGAAGGAAAACAGAGAAGAAGCGAACAGAAAGAAAGAGTGTCCATTCACTTTGTAAAATGGGTTGCATGTAATCATGGAGGGTTTTTGACTTCTAAACCACAACCCGTACCGCCACATGATTGATGAAGCAGAAAGACCATGATAACTGCAGGTAATTAGGAATACTTATGACGGGGTGGTATGATTATATCAACCAAATGGAGTTAAACGTGTCTGGTATAATAACCATACCACATGACTTTAAATGATTGTGTAACAATGTTCCTCCCCGCCTGTCTCTTCTCGATCCATGCTCCTAATTAAATATCAATTAACACCTTAATTCTGTTTTTGTGTTGTTCACATCAACGAACAGTGAGCTATCTGCACACGGCAAACCAATTAATCAGCAGTGAACCAATATTGATATTGAATATGACCCGAAAATAACAAGGTCTGAAAAGGTCTAATTAAACATCACACATGAATTTGATTGGAAATTACACATTGCATTCTGACATATTGCTTACCAATGCGTTGTACCAATTCTACTCAAACAAGCAAACGTTGTCAATACCACAAGTGATCCAAATTGAACACTGTTTCAGATCCCTAATTTAATTCTTTTAACCTTCACGCTAGGGTATCCGTTAGAAAGCTGGAAAACACACCCACCGTTGTCTTTAATTGAGAATAGCCTGATTAAGAACAGCTATGCCAAGCAAATAAATAATTGATGCCTGATAGTGATGAAGTGATACTAATTAACAGATAACCTATATGTTTTAACATAAAAATAATTGACGTGGGGTTGTTGGGGATGGATTTAAATAAAGACAATAAACATAAAAGAAAAGGTACAAATAGAGGAAGATGGACAAGGAATTCAATTAACTTTAAGAAAAGAATTAGTTTTATCTTTAATTTTATATACATCAAATGGCATAGCATTTCCGCATCGGTTAGCAAGATTCTTTGTTCTCATATATTATATCAGCATGATTCATGCGAGCGAGTTCGTAGTCATGGCTAATACTAGCTAGTACATATGGGAACATGAGCCATGTGATAGCTAGTAACTGGGGGAAGAGGGGGGATAATGGTACAAAGACCAAAAATAAAGCTCTTTGCTTTTCAAGCCAAGACTCATGAGTCTTTTGACAATTAGGTAGCAATCCCCCTTATCCCATTTGGTGCAAGACAGAGTGCTACCCGTATATATGATGCATGGAACAATTCTTTGGAAGCCTTTTGCTATTGAACCAGTTAACATAAGGGCCTCATTTGGCCCCTCCCTACACAAATGTGGCTGAAAATCGTCGGTTGTGGCTCTTTTTGTCTACCATTAGCTCCATTCAAAAATGCCTTTCTATTCTAATTATTTCAGACAATAAATGATGTTTGTTAAACTTAAACCTAAATATTGAACCTTTTTTTATAAATGATGATGATGGTATACTCCATTTGGATCCTCGTCGCCTCTTTCCTCACACAATGGAGTATGTAGTTCCTCTTCTGGCTGTGAACTTAAGGGCCTGGTACTCTTCCATTGACAAGCACACCGAGTACTTAAAAGTGAACTTTCTCTTCAAAGCAAATAAAACGTCGGTAGATACCCTACCCGAAATTGTATGCAATATTTGACCAAATTTAGGGTTCACATTAAAATTTGGCTACTTTAGAGGGTGTAACTCAATTTAAGCATATATAAATTTTTTATTTTTTTTTTGCAGGTGGGTGGGGTGAGGGGGAATGCTTGACACTCCCAATCCGTTGTAAAGCAATAATTGTATGAAATTCTGACGAAAATAACAAAGAAAGTGAAAACGAATGGGGTTTGATGTGAGACAACATGTGCTCTGGCATGTGCACAAGAGAGAAATTATTGGCATGAGAAAGACTGCCACATGGCAACGAGCAATCAGCACCAGGTGTTTGAGTATATCTATGGAGGTTGCTAGGTAATTGTCACAAACCAGACTAAGCACCCTTCCCCAAACCACCTCTCTTCAACTAAAGCCAACTAACATGGCTGTGCTTTTAATCAAAGCCCTGCCTTAACTGCCTAACAATGACCCTCACGTTAGTTTTGTCCCACAATTCACTTTTGATTAAAGTTGGATTCCCCTTCTCATTCCCCTTCAGCCCCCACTATCTTATGAATCAACGATTTCCATTTATGTTCAAATCCATAAGGAACGGCTGGGATTACCAAAAACGACAAGCGTATCCTGGGGGAGAACCAATCCTCAAACGTCACGACGTATACATCTCGAAATGGTTGGACAAGTCATCAGCCAGAGGCTATCGGGTAGGGCCAAGTGTCTACAGCGTTTTCACTTGTCAAAACGACAACTGGCTGTCCCGTGTCTTGTCTTAAGAGGTTCCCGTTGTGCCATGTCAGCATGGCATACGGTTTTCTTGCTCGTAAGTGTGAAATTTCGGCGAAGTTTGCGGTTCTGAAAATTTAATATAACGAGAACAGAATCAAAGCATAAAAGAGAAAACGAGGGAGAGGGATACCTTGGTCCTACAAAGCCTTACGAGTTTGATTTTTGGGTGCAAAGCATGTGCTCTTGTCACAAAGGGATGCTATTTTTAGGTCCTATTTATTTACTCACATATATTAAGAAAAAAATACAACAAATAAATAAAATAAGGAGGAGCATGGAAAATGAGCTTGAAAAATATTAGGATTCTTTCTTTTTCATATCATACGAGAGGCAAATTACATCAAAACCCACACTCTTTTAATAACACGAGAATGCAAAATAAAGTTATAGGAGTATAAAATTTTTTATACTAATAATACATTAAAATAAAGCTCATACAAAATTCAAATTCACATTGTCAAATCTGTACCAAAAAACTTACATTGTCTTTTTTTTGTTTTCTTAAGTATCGCTTTATCTGGAAGGTAAGATATTAATTTTTTAAAAATAATTTTTGGAATCATTTAAAATTGAAAATGATTTAATTTGATTTATAAATTAAATTTTATGCTTAAAACTTATTAAAAATGGAATTTGAATTGATTTATAAATTAAATTGTGTGTTTGGATCTATCCTACAAAATAATAGAGAGATAAAGGGAGATGTAAACTATAAGATTCAAATTAGATGAATGAAATGAAAGAGTGTTTCAGGAGTTATCTGTGATAGAAAAGTACATTTCAAACTTAAGGATAAATTTTACTGCATAAATATAAGGTCCGCGATGTTGTATGGTACTGAATGTTGGGTAACAAAAAACTAACAAGAGCATAATATCAGTGTCGCGGAGATGAGGATGTTACGTTAGATGTGTGGTCATACAAGACAAGATAGGATTAAGAAATGAATGCATTAGAAAGAAAGTAAGGGTAGCACCTATTATGAAAAAGATAGGAGAATCTTGTCTTAGGTGGTTTGCACATATAAGGAGAAGATCCTTAGAAGCTCATGTAAGAATAGTAGATCAAGTAGATAATAGCCCAATAGTTAGAAGTAGAGGAAGACAAAAAAAAAAAATATAGGTGAAACGATTAAAAAAAATTTATATTTGAATAGCATCTCTGAAAACTTGGTTTATGATATGATCTGATAGCGTCATTTGATCAGTATGTGAATTTTTCCTTTCCACCAATGAAAAAATGCTTAGTTCTCGTTGTTGTTGTTGTGTTTAGAACTCATTAAAATGAGATTTGATTTGATTTGATTTTATTATTTTATATTTTACTCTTGTGAAAGATAGTTAGATGTAGTTATTAATAATAAAATAGTCTATTTATTTTATATTAAATCAAATCTTAACAAATCTTATTAAATTTGATTAAATTTCTAAAATAAAAAAAATAAATTTATAAAATTTTAAAAATTAAATTATTTCTTATTTTTTATATTTTAAACATAAAATTTAATTAAATTTAATTTATAAAAAAAACAAACGTCTTCTACTCAACCCAACATATATTAATATTCACATTGTGAAATTCAATTGGTATATTTGTTATCTTTTGATTAATTGAAAGTACTATTATTAAGAGCATTAATTGCGGTAGATTTTCAGTTCCATCTCCCATAAATAAATAAATAATGGTGTTATGTACCCAAAAAAAAGAAAAAGTGAACAATGTTGTTGTGTTGCATCTATGCTAAACATTGGCATGGAACTCATGCATGCCACTCTATTGGCTATGCCTATCTTATTTTAGTGCCACGACTTTGGAAAATCCTTATATATATATATATATATATATATAGTTACAAGTCCTTACATTAATGCAGTTTCTCTACGAGAAAATTAATAAAATCACTAATAATACAAAATTAATGAAAATAAAATATAATTATTTATTTATTTTGAATGATCATTACCGTTACGAGAATAATTATTAATCTTTTATCTATAATTTTATATTGTTAACGGTTCTTTCCGTTAATTCTCTCATTTCTTTACAAATTGGCATATTACTTAATTATGTAAGTTGGTTATTGATTTTTGAGAAGATTTTCCCTTTTAATATCTTTATTCTCTCTACCTTATTGTTAGATTTTTCATTTTTGTTTCTAAACTACTTTCTATTCGCTTAAAATCTTGAAATCTAAGTATCATTTTATCCAGAATTTTCTGAAAATTTTCTCTTAATTATTAAGGTTTCACTTGTATAATTTAGACATTAAACATATGTAAAATAAATATCCTGTAATTGCAGAAAAAACAAAACGTACTTTTGGGAAATATATATATATATATATATATATATATATATATATATATATATATATATATATATATATATATATATATATATATATTGTTTTGAAGTAGATTTAGAAGGTACTTGAGATAGGTACATTGCAGTGATTTCTTTCTTGAGCAGCAGCGATCGAGCATGTTGCAACAGGGAGATGGGTACCTGCAAAGGGACTCCAACGCTCAAGTCAGACTGTAGGATATTGTTTACTGATACCTTTTTAAGGTTATTCAGCCTAGTATTTATAGAGTGTGTATAGAATCCTTATGCAATCTGTATTGAGTCCAAGTACTTAGGATTAGTATCCTGATATAGATTACCTTCCCACTATTATTGGAGTGAATCCCTATAAATTAGGAACTTTGATATAAAAGCTACTTAGCAGTCTGAGGTAGTTATGAGTTATATAATATTGTAAATCGATAATTGGAAGTTAAAGATATTTAGGGGTATATCATTTGCACAAATCTAGATATCTTGATATTATGACCCAACGTTACTCGACATGCATGGCTCCGACGTCCGGACTACCATCAAGGCCTTAGCTACGCAGTCCAGGGCGGAGTCTGGTTATACGCGTATGCCGGGTTGATCCGCTAGAAATAATCTCGGATCATAGTCTAGAACAGTTGCCCCTAACTTGGTACTTAGATGGAACAATCAAGTGTCAAGATATAAGTTTCGAGCGGATCACTGGGCATGCGACGAACAAAGGAGTCTGATGTCCTCATATCAGACATCTTATTTTACGCAAAGAGTTGAGGTCTGTAGTGTACAGTAATCCTCCGGGGTTGAAGTGTTAGGCCAGAGTATGAATCTGTTTTCGTTGCTTACTCCGTTACCTGTGATCCAAGGTGTACCATGTTGCCCCCATACAATTCATGACGTTTCTTAAGTACTCTTCATGCAATCTCTGATGTTGCAGGTTGTCACAGTGTGAGATTTTTTGGGGAACCACTGATTTGACTTTATTAGGAATTAAAGATCTTTTAAAGAGGATATCAGTTTCATACTATTTCTCAATTGCCTGCTACTCCCGTGACTAATTAGAAACTGGGAGCATTTAACATGGCTGCCACCATAGGATCAGTTCACCTTTCACAAGACCAATCAGAGTGCTTCATACTCTCTATAAATAAGGAATGTTTGCACTGGAGCTGGCATTCCCTTGTATTCCTTCTGTCTTGTAATTCCATGCGAGGATGGTTCTCAATGAGATAGTGGTTCCCCTTTCATTTTTTGCATTTGTGTGGAGGGTTTTATCTTCTGCAAAGATCATTCTTTTGCTTTTTTCCAAAATCTCTGAAGGTGTTTGATTTTCTGCAACTAACTCCTCCTTTTGTGGGAGCCTTTCTTTCTTGGCGTAATATCTAAGTCGCTATGCATTTGGAGGGCGGAAGCCTCTCTCTCTTGGCTTACATGGGGGTATTTAATCCAACATGTTGTTTGGATGGAGTGATGCTTCCCTAAAATGGTGCATAAGGACACTGTAGGACACTCTGTTCTTGTCCTTATTCCTTCCTGAGTGATTTGGAGGTACCAGATCAATCTTCTTCTAAGAGCGGTTGGATATGCAAGAATGCAGCTCCTCTAGAAGGGGAAATCCTCTTGGAGTAACTTGGGGTGATATGCTTTCTTGGACTTGCTATAAGGGTGGTTGCCGACCTTTATTATCAATATGAAGGAGGCAGGGAAAAAGAATTTGGTAGAGCAACTCCAAAGTTTGGAAGCAGTGTTCTGCTCCGGTTTCCCAAAGCTCTTCAGAGCCTGGTAAATTGGGGAGAGAATGGAGGAACTGTGGATGTGATAATGCAGCTGGGTGTTCTAATAGTGATATCGGCCCCATCCTCAAGCTCTCATATGGACACTGTTTTTCGAATACTTTTAATATATTTATCCTTTTCTTTCCCGTGAAGGTTGATGATGTATGGAATGAGATTAATGAATAAAACTTTTTGAACTCTATCATGTATCTTGTTTTCCTTTTTCTTTTTCACATCCCACAATCCGTATTTTTCTTATGTTACCGGGGTGAGTCCAACGCTTATCCAGTAGTTATACTAAGTTACCCCCAGCTCGGCTCTTGGTTGGTACAATGAAGTGACGAGTTTTAGCTTCTGCCCCCGGGGTCCATGTTCTTCATAGAGTGGAGAATTTTTACTTAGCCTTTCAAAGCCAACTGATCTTTCTTAGGGGTATCGTAGTCGGCATTAGTATCTCACATTTATGGACACTACAGAATCAACCAGGGTTTGTGGAAGATTCATGGAGTTGGTTTGTTGAGGTTGCGTGTCTCTTGATCTGCTGTGCAACCGTCCTCTCAACTGTCATGACAGTTGTGAGGGCCACGTGGCATGTTCTAGTTAAGTAGATGTGCATAATACTTCACGCATCATAATGAGTATCTTTTCAAATTCGGATTGCTAGGATGGAATTATCCCTTAATCGTATGGCCTTTATAAATAGTGGTTTAGACTTCCTTTATTCATTTCACTATTTCTCTCTCAAAATTAGTGGCTTGAGGTGATTTTCGATGATTTTTCATAGCGGTGGAGGGCAGTTCCAACATTTCTTTCAACACTTTGGAGTTCCAGAGGCCTGGTTTCTTCCATTTTCTTTAAGGTACTTCTTTTCCCTCTGACTCATTTGTGCTTATTTCGCCTCATAGATGGTTGTGCATCCCTTTAATGGAGTGCACTTCTTTTTTCTTTCTGTGAACAGGGATGAAAATACTGTTTCCTTTCCCCTTCAACGGTATTGCCTTGTAGAGCACCTCCTCCCTCGCACTTTGTGCGGCAAAGGTGTCCTTCTAAGGCTTTTGCATTGGTGGGTGTGGAAGCCAATGAGTGGTTGCGAGCAATCTTTTTTTTTGTCCACTTTCATGTTTGAATCTTTAAACTTGACTGATTATGACCACCAGCCTCTGTGTGTTTCTAGGAATTTAAATGGTTAGAAGGAGAGCAACTAAACTTGAAGCGTTGGTCCCAGAAGCTGCGCTGGTTGTAGAAGGAGGAGAGCCGACAGAATAGGAGGCGACCATGAAGAATACAATCCGTATTCACCGAGGTCCGGGGTTAGTGTACCCATGGGTCGAGGACGACACCTAAAACCAGATATCCTGTTTCCAGCTCGGAGAATTCCCCAACGAACTTAAGGGCTATTTGATGCTGACCGAGGAGGGTGATAGCGACCATGAGTTCTAAATTTTGTCCCCAGAAAATGAAAGAGTGTGTTCTACACGTCAGACAGGGGAACATTTCATGTTGATGTACGAGGACTTTTTCATTAGGTTCAAACATTGACTTCTATTCAACAACTTTCATATTATTATCCTCCAAACTCTGAATGTTGCCCCTTCTCAGATTCATTCTAATGGTTTGGCAAACATCCTGACCTTTGAAAGAATATATCGGTTAGTTGGATTACGATGCTCAAACAGAGCATTTTTCTATTTCCATACCTGATACTTTGTTCATGGTGCCAGGGCCCCCCCATAAAACCTGGCTTTCTGTCTGGTCATGACAAGAGCGGAAAGTCTTCTTCCCATACCAAGAAAGTTATAAGGATTTCAAAGAGAAGTTTTTCAAGTTGATGGCGACTCACAGCAACGGAGAATCGACATTCAGCCTGTGTTAGAATCAAGCAGCATAAAACATTCCTACTCAATCATTCGAGAAGGAAGCAAGTCAAAAGGATGATGAATAGGTTAAATGTGTTGATTTCTTCAAAATGTGGGTCGAAGAGATTAGCCAGATATAAACCAAAGATATATTGGACACCTCGGATGACGAGACTCTTTGGGTCGTGCCAGGTAGCTTAGGTCGTAGTCTAAATTTAGTTACATGCTTTTCACTTTTTATGATACCTTGTAGCACTATTTTTATTCTGACCCTTTCTTATTTTTGTAGAGAGTTTGACTGAGATGTCAATTGGGAATGCATTGGCGGTTCTCGAAGCCTCAAAGGCTAGGAACGTACTTGGGCCATCCAATGCCCCTATAGATACTATTGTAACTCCTTTGCCCCCACCATTCGAAGTCCCGATGGTGGATAGAGAGCCTATGCAGGTAGACGATTCTCCCCAGCCGCTTGAGATGCGTAAGAGAAGGGCGGCAGAGGATGGTAGGTCGAATAACCGGCGCAAGAGAGTGGTGCTAGATGAGGTCACTGACCCCATCAGTTTATACCATGAGGAGTCAGACCCCCAGGATTTTATTGACTTCAACTTTTTGAATGGCCAAGTTGCAACCCATCTTGCCCAATATAGCACGAAGGATGCATTCGCGTACTTTCAAGCCTATGGTCTTTGCCTCGCTGTGGAGGCTCAATATTTAGAGCAAATTTATGAAGAACACGAGTAGGAGATGGCGGAGAGATCAGTGACCACTGAGCGAGATGAAAACCAGGCTCTTAGGGCCATTGAGGAGCCCGTAAAAGCCAAAAATGACACTGAGACCCGGGCCTGAGAATTGGAAAGCAAAGTAGCTGCTCTGAAAGATGTTATGAAGCGAAAGGAGGCTAGCTTGGGAAAGTTCAAGAGGTACGTAACCGTGCTTCAGGCCGAGAATGAGGGTTTTCGTGCCAAGAACCAATAACTTAAAGACAATACTACCTCTTTACAAAACAACATCTAGCAGCTTTTCACTATTTGCACCAACATCAGTGCGGAGCAATTCTAGAATACCATTGACTAAGTCCAGTTCTTCAACCCCGGGGTGGCTCTGGCCTCAGATGCATTGGATTCTAGGAGGGTGGTCCAAGATGGGCGCCTCGTGCTTCCTATTGTTGCTTGAGAAAATCCAAGTGTTGCTAAAACTTCATCTATCTTGCCCCGTGGTCAAGACGTCGCTGAGGAGTAGGCGAATGCCTCTTAATTTTTGCTTTTGCCCCCTGCGTGGGGTGTGATTTGTGTAAAGACAATTATCCCCTTATCCGGGGTGCTCAACTTATTCTTCTGCCTTTTATTTTTGGCGTGTTTGTTTATTTCTGTGATTCATCTTGGGTCCAATGCCATTATGGTATTTCTCAACCATTTCATGGATTTAGGAATTTTACACATGTTAGGAACCATGGTTCGGGGTCCAACGCCATTTATGCACTTTGTGGTTCTCATGTTGACGTAAGAGATTAGAAACCATGGTCTGGGGTCCAACGCCCTTGATGGACTTGGGGTTCCCCCTAAGACTTACGTATTAGATAAAATAAATCTTATCTGAGGTCCGCTACTAATCGTTGT
The DNA here is from genome assembly GCA_029884595.1 of Ormosia semicastrata. NCBI lineage: Eukaryota > Viridiplantae > Streptophyta > Magnoliopsida > Fabales > Fabaceae > Ormosia > Ormosia semicastrata. Next base: position 11,040,862 of record JAQQTO010000043.1, read on the forward strand.
GGCTTTTAGGATCCCTTGGCTTAAAGGTATAATTGGGACCTCGTCTGAGGTCCGTCACCAGAATATTTGGCGTTTAGGATCTCTCTTGACTTTGACATAATTTTAACTGGTCCTTGCCGAGGTACTTCGTGCATATGGTTTAGTGCAAAAATTTTCCTAAGACTCAAGATTTTTCTGCTGCGTGACCTTTCTAGCACAAGACAACTCGTGGTTAGTACCATGATGGCTTGGATATGGACTTCACAGTCCATGCTGCCAGTAATCACGTGGTGATAAACGAAATAGATGAGCATGTGAGTGAAAAATTGCTTGGCTTTATTAACTTAATAAGGAACTAAGGTCTATACAAAGTATGCCCATAGTAATTTGAGCATATCAAACATAAAGGAAACTTAACACTAGGCCTTAGAAGGCTCATAGCTATAGTACTTTCTAAGTTTGTCTACGCTCCAGTAGTTCTTGACCAGCTTGCTTGTCAGTGTCTCCAAGGTATAGGTTCCTTTGCCCGTGTTGATCACTACTAGGTATGAGCCTTCCTAGTTAGGAGCTAACTTTCCTTAGGAGGTATTCCTCCCATTGATGTCAGCTCTACGGAGGACTAAGTTGTCTGGCTGGAATTTTCTAGGTACAACCTTTAGGTTATAACGAGCTGTCGTCCTTTGTTTGATGGCAGCGTTGCGTATATCAGTGATACGCCTTCTTTCTTTTAGGAGGTCCATGTCTTCTCTGATCAGCCCGTAATTACTATCTGGTGAGAAATGTAGGAGGCGCTAACTGGGTTCTCCTATCTCTGCTGAGATCATAGTCTCACATTCATAGGTGAGTTTGAAAGGAGCCTCACCTGTTGTGGAGTGGGGAGTAGTCTGATAGGCCCAAAGGACGTGATCTAACTATTCGGCCTAATTTCCTTTGATTTCATCTAACCTTCTTTTAAATCCTCGAATAATAACCTGGTTGGCGGCTTTAGCGTGTCCATTCATCCGGTGATTTTCCACAGCACTACAGTGATGTTTGATTTTCAAACCAGCGAGTAGCTCTTCGAACCCTTTATCTTTGAATTGTGTCCTGTTATCAATCACAACAAATTTTGGTATTCCAAACCTTGTAATAATGTGGCATCATGTGAACTTTTGGATTCGAGCCAAGGTAATAGTGATCAAGGGCTTGACTTTGATCCATTTAGTAAAGTAGTCCACGACTACCACTAGGAACTTCAGCTATCCGGGTACTTGAGGGAACAGACCCAGGATATCCATCCGCCATCAACAGAATGGCAAACGTACGGATGTCGTGAAAAGTTCCTCGGGTGGAGCATTATAATGATCTGAGTGTCACCGACATTTGTCGCAGACTTGAACATGTGCAATAGAATTAGCCTCCATCGTAGGCCAATAGTACCCGGCCCTAAGCTCTTTTAGAGCCAAGGCTTTTCCTCCCAAGTGGTGCCTGCAGCTCCCCTTGTGGACCTCAGCTAGTATATATTCAGCTTCATTTAGCGTGAGGCATTTAAGGAGAGGTGAAGAATATCCACGCTGGTATAACTGCCCATCATTAATAGTGTATCGGACTGCGATCTTAGCCAATTTAGAGCTTTCTTTTGGTTCTTCGAGACGGATGCTGGACTGCAGATACTCCGTTATCGAAGTGATCCAAGTACTTTCCAGCTCCTCTATTTGAAAAATGGAAGAATACATAATAGAAGGTTGTGCGAGGATCTCTTCGACCATGGTGCGATTGTTGCCCAGACTCTTTGTGTTGGTCAACTTGGACAAGAGGTCGGCTCTTGAATTTTGCTCCCGGGGTATATGCTCTATCTTGACCGTTTGGAAATTTTGGAGGAGTCCTTGTACCTTTACTAGGTATTTTTACAAGAGGGGCTCTTTAGCCTGATAGTAGCCTTGAATCTGGGAGGTTACGAGCTGGGAGTTACTACAAAGCGTGATCTTTTTTGCTCCCAGTTCCCTGGCCATTGTCAACCCGACAATGTATGCCAAGTATTCCACCTGATTGTTCGAAGTAGGGAACTCGAACTTCAGAGAGCTCTCGATAGTCACACATTCTAGGTTTTCAAGGATTACCCCGGCACCACTATCCTTAGGATTAGAGGATCCGTTAACGAACACAGTCCACGATACTTCCTCGATATCACCGGGGTCCAATGCAAGCTCGGCAAGGAAGTCTGATAGTGCATGTGCCGTGATTGCCAATTTGGGCTCGTAAGCTATTCCAAACTCAGAAAGCTCAATGGACCAGACGATCATCCTCCCTGCTAGGTCCAACTTATATAATATTTGACGAATCAGCTGGTCCATTCTCACCACCACAGGATGGCATTGGAAGTACTGTCTTAACCTTCTGGCTGTAACGATTAGGACAAAGGCAATCTTCTCCATCTTCTGATAATGGAGCTCAGGACCCTGTAATACTTTGCTCACAAAGTAGATTGATTTCTAGCCTTCTGCCGTTTCCTAGATTAATACTGAGCTTATGGCCTCCTCATGGACCGAGAGGTATACGAACAGCGTCTCTCTGGGTTCCGGCCTCGTTGGAATGAGGGGAAAAGATAGTAGCCCTTTCAGTGATGTGAAAGCGTCTTCTCATTCTTGAGTCTACTCAAAACCTTTCCCTCCCCTTTTTAGCAGCTTGAAGAGGGGAATAGATTTGTGAGTAGTTTTGGCGAAGAATCGTGTGAAGACTGCTATCTGCCTTGTCAACCGCTAAACTTCTTTGATATTTTGAGAGCTACGCATATTGAGCACCGCCTGACATTTGTTAGGATTCGCCTCAATTCTGTGGTAAGTCAACATGAAGCCTAGGAACTTCATGGTCTAGACCCCAAATGCGCACTTTTCTAAGTTAAGCCTCATATTGTGCTTTCTCAGTTGATCAAACACTTCTCCGAGGTCTGCGGTATGTGATCCGAATTTTGGGGTTTTGACTATTATGTCATCAATGTAAACCTTCAGCATTCTCCCCATTTGATCCTCGAAAACTTTGTTCATCATCCGCTGGTATATGGCTCTTGCATTTTTTAAACTGAAGGGCATCACCTTGTAGCAATAGTTGGCATTCTCAGTGATGAACATAGTTTTATCCTCATCTTCGGCGTAAATTGGGATCTAATTGTAACTGGAGTAAGAATCCATGAAAAATAGTAGCCAGAAGCTGAATGAGCTATTAACAAGTTTATCAATGTTAGGGAGGCGATATGGATATTTGGGGTACACCTTATTCAGGCCCGTGTAGTCCACACACATCCTCCACTTTCTGTTTGACTTTTTAACTAGGACCACATAGGAGAGCCGTGTGGTATACGAGATCTCTCTGATAAATTTGGCACTGAGCAGCTTTTTGACTTGCTCTTCAATGATTTGTTGTCATTCGCTTCCCATTTAATAGATAAATGATGACAGATGAAAGCAGAGTCAAGCCCAGGCATGTCGGAGGACATCCGGGCAAATAGTTCCTCATTTTTCTATAAGAGCTCTATTAGCTAGCGTCTCTCCCATTCCTTTAGATTTGCACCTATCCTGGTGAGCTAGTCAGGTTTGTCATCTAACTGGAGTGGAAGTAGTTCTTCTTCTGGTTATGGTTTGGTACCCTAGATCTCTTCACGAACATCTAACTCGATCATAAGGATGTTGTCCTGGTCTAAAGTCGGGTCAAATGTGCGTGTTCTGGTCTTCTTAGGGGTTTTGCATATTCTAAGGTTTTCATTATAGCACTTCTGCATTACGATCTGATCACCTTTGACTGTGACTACTTCAATATTTTTATTAAGGAATTTCATGGCCTGATGAGCAGTTGACACTACAGCGGCAATGTCATTCAGTATGGGGTGACCCAAAATAATGTTGTAGGCTGATGGGCAGTCCACCACCAAGAATCTGACATTGACGGTCCTATAGACCTTATCATCCCCAAGAGTAAGGAATGTCTCAAAGTAGCCAACCGGGGTAACCTTTTCTCTAGAAAAACCAATAAGCTCACCATCATAAGGGGTCAATGCAATCATGGGGATTTTCAATCTTTCAAAGAAGTTCATGAACATGATGTCCGTTGAGCTTCCTTGATCAACAAAAATACGTCAGACCTCAGCGTTAGATATTATTCTGGAGACGAAGATTGGATCATCGTAATCTCGAATAATATCATCATAGTCCTTGTCTGAAAAAGAGATGGATGGCCTCTCCCTGTCCTCAGCATGAGGCTTGCGTGAAGAGTAAGAGATACCCAACACCGCAGTCCGTAGTGCCTTCTTCTAGGAATTGCTGGATGAGCCTCCGCATGCAAATCCCCCTGATATGGTACTAACGAGTCGTTCTGTTCTGTTGGCCCTGTTTTGAATTTCCTAGTTCCGATCCTACCGGTTGTCAACGTCACGGTGAGGTGGAGTCCTAGATTTTCTAGCAAGGTTGCATGTCCTTCCTTTTTGGTGTGGAGTCGGACTTTGCTACGGACTGTGACTGCATCTTTGGTCCCTCCATCTTTCGTAATTATCATTATTTCATATTCCAGTGATATATTTCTACAGTCATCCCTCTTTAATTAGGAATTCAATGGCATCACGAAGCTAGTAACACTCTTCAGTTTCGTGACCATAGCCTTTATACATTGTGTCGAGTGGTCTTTCGCCTTTTTCAGATAAGGTGGCCTTTTAATATCCTGGAACTCAGTCTGAAGCACTTCTTTGAGCAGTGTTTCTCGTGGGGTGTTCAAAGGAGTGTAATCATAATATTTAGGCCGGTACACTTCGCCCTTCGAAAAGTTTTTAGGTTGGTTAGAACTCCGGTTATTCTTCTGGTGAGTGAGTTCACCTTTTCTGGAGTCTCTTTATCCTTAATAGTCTACTCTAGGTCGATATATTTCACAAAGTGGGCATAAAATTCATTCATGGTTACCAGTTTCTTTTTTTCCAAGGACTGGAAGAATTCAGAATCAGTCTGGAGACCGCTCTGGGCATAGTGAAGAGTAATCCGGTCATCCGGACTAGCCACACAAGTCAGGGCATCACTGAATCTTTTAATACTCATGAAGGGGGTTCATTGCTCCCTTGGTGAATTGCAGAAAAGGAGTCTACCGATTTGTGCTGCTCCTTGGCAGTGGTATAGTATAGCAAGAAATGGGTCGCGAGGTCATCCCACCTGGTGACATATTTTACAGGTAAGGTTGTGAACTAGTGGAGAGCGCTTTTCTTTAAAATAAGAGGGAAGGCATGACACAGTAGCTCTGGGGATCCCCCATGGAATTGCATAGACTGAATATAAGAGTCTAGGTGTTCCTGAGGGTCCATTGTCCCATCATAGGGCTCTAAGTTGGAGGAAGACTTAAAGTTTCTCGGAGTCTTGTAAGTCATTAGTTCATCCGAGAAGGGTTGCTGCTGGACGCGGGGGACCGGGGCGTTGTTTCCAACAACACTGCTGCCTTGATCATGGGCAACCTTTTTCTATTGTGGGCTGCCTCCCTCCTTCTGTTGTCATTCTCAACATGCACAGACCTTTCCAACTCGTCTAGTCGGTGACGTTGGTCATCCAACTGACGACGTTGTTCATCAATCTGCAACATTTTTTTGGGTCACCAGCTCTTGGAGATGGTTTCTGGTCATCTCAGAGCGGACTGTGTTTTGGCTAGAAGCACGATCAGCAGCAACATTGTTTAGGGGGCCTAGGCGTGTTTGCACTGGGGCCCTGGACCCTTGAACGACATTATTAGCTCTTTCTCTAGGATGCTCAAGCCTGTCCATGACAGAGACTTTCATTGAAAAGTGATGTCTCATGTCCATCGTGCAGATGTTCCAGGACGTGTGTTTGTTCTACAAGGGGTTGCGCAACATTCCTCCTTGAATGTTGACTTGTGTTCGCTATGATTGTATGTTATTAGAAGTTTATCTGTTTCCCATAGACGGTGCCAATGTTCTGAAGTGGATTCAGAAGGTACCTGAGATAGGCACGTTGCGGTGGTTTCCTCCTTGAGCAGCAGCGATCAAGCGTGTTGGGACAGGGGGTGGGTACCTGCAAAGGGACTCCAACGCTCAGAGGACGTGATCCCACTGTTCGGCCCAATTTTCCTTAACTTCATCTAACCTTCTATTGATTCCATGGACAATAACCCGGTTAGCGGCCTCAGCCTGTCTATTCGTTCTAGGATTTTCTACGGCACTACAGTGATGCTTAATTTTTAGGCCGGCCAAAAGCTCTTCAAAACCCTTGTCTTTGAATTGGGTTCTGTTGTCTATTACGATGGACTCTGGTATTCCAAACCTAGTGATAATGTGGCGCCAAGTAAACTTCTGGATCCGCGTCACATTGATCATGGCTAAAGGTTCTGCCTCGATCCACTTCATAAAATAGTTCATTGCTACCACCAAATACTTCAATTGGCCGGGGGCTTAGGGGAACGACCCCAAGATGTTCATACTCCATCTGTAGAATAACCATGGGACTGATATTGTGGATAGCTCCTCCGATGGGGCTTAGTAGTGATCTAACTAGCGCTGACACTTGTCACAAAACCTGGTAATGTGCATGAGAATTAGCTTCCATTGTTGGCCAATAGTACCCTACCCTTAATGCTTTTACGGCCAAGGCTTTTCCTCCCAGATGGTGTCCGCAGCTCCCCTCATGAACCTCGGACAGGACGTACTTTGCTTCTTTCGGGGTAAGGCATTTAAGGAGGGCGAAAAAGAAACCATATCGATATAAATGGCCGTCATAAATAGTGTACCTCACCACTGTCTTGATCAGCTTGGAGGCTTCTTTGGGGTCTGGAGGTGTAGCTCCAGATTGTAGGTACTTGATTATGTAGGTGATCCAAAAGTCCTCCCTTTCTTCTACTTGAAAGACAGTGTGTTCCGTAATGGAGGGTTGGGAAATGGTTTCTTAAATTACTGACTTGTTATTGTTGGGGCTTTTGGTGCTGGCAAGTTTAGACAGAAGATCTGCCCTAGAATTCTGCTCTCTTGGAATATGCACGATCTTGATATCTTCGAAGCCTTTTAAAAGCTCTTGTACTTTAACTAAGTATTTTCACAAGAGAGACTCCTTGGCTTGATATTCACCTCGGATTTAGGAGGTGGCAAGCTGAGAATCACTACAGAGCGTGATCCTGGTTGCACTCATATCCTTTGTCATTACTAAAGTGACAATACACGCTTCGTATTCAGCTTGGTTGTTTGAGGTTGGGAGCTCGAACTTCAAAGAATGCTCCAGAGTTAGTCTTTCTGGGTTTTCCAAGATTACCCCGGCTCCACTCCTATTGGGATTCGAGGAACCATCAACAAAAATGGTCCAAGAGATTCCCTCTGGGTCACCGGGATTTGACTTGAGTTCTACTAAGAAGTCAGACAATGCTTGGGCCTTGATCGCAAGTCATGGTTCATATACAATCCCGAACTCGGAGAGTTCAATCAACCAGGTAATCATCCTTCTGGCCAAGTCTGGCTTGTGCAACACCTGACGGATGGGCTGGTCCGTTCTCACTATCACAGAGTGGTATTGGAAATACTGTCATAGTTTTCTCGTCATGTTGATCAGTGCAAAGGCAACCTTCTCGACCTTCTGGTAACGGAGTTCGGGTCCTTGAAGAACCTTACTCACGAAATAGTCTGATTTCTGTCCTTCGTCCATCTCTTGGATTACCACCGAGCTGATAGCATCTTCGTGGACTAACAGGTATAGGTAGAGCGGTTCTTCGTGGTTCGGTCTCATCTGGCTATGAGGGGAGGACAAAAGGTTTTTTAAGGACGAAAATGTGTCCTCGCATTTCGAAGTCCATTCGAAGTTCTTCCCGTTTTTGAGTAGTTTGAATAGGGGGAGGGATTTGTGGGCCGCCTTGGAAAGGAACCTTGTGAGGGTCACTATCTTGCCTATGAGTTGTTGTACTTCTTTGACATTCCAGGGGCTCTTCTTATCAAGTACTGCATGACATTTATCAGGATTAGCTTTAATTCCGTGGTGGGTTAGCATGAACTCCAAGAACTTTTTGGCCTATACTCCGAAGATACACTTCTCCGAATTCAACCTCATATCGTGCTTTCGGACTTGTGTGAATACCTCTTCAAGGTCCGTCGTATGTGACCCGCCTTGTGGGGTTTTCATTATCATGTCATCAATATAGACTTCTAGCATCTTTCCCACTTAGTCTTTAAAAACCTTGTTCATCATCTTCTAATAAGTAGCCCTTGCATTTTTCAGTCCAGAAGGCATAACCCTATAGCAGTAGCTCACTCGGTCAGTGATGAAGGCGATTTTGTCCTCGTCTCCGGGGTACATCGGAATCTGATTGTATCCGAAGTAAGCATCCATAAATGATAACCTCTTGAATCTTGAGGAGCTGTCAACCAGCTTGTCCACATTGGGAAGTGGGTACGGGTCTTTTGGACAGGTCTTGTTCAAGTCTGTATAATCCACACACATTCTCCACTTCCTATTTGATTTTTTCACCAAGAACACGTTGGATAACCATGTGGTATAAGCAATTTCCCTGATGAAACCACAACTTAACATTCTCTAACCTGTTCCTCAATTACCTTCTATCTTTCTGGGTCGACCTTCCTCTTCTTCTTGGCAACCGACTTCATGTCTTCTTTGACAGATAAGCAGTGGAAAATGAAGGAAGGGTCAAGCCCTAGCATGTTAGACATCGTCTAGGCAAAAATGTCCTTATTTTTTAGTAGGAGTTCTGTTAATTGCTACTTTTTGTCTTCTTCTAAGTGCGCCTTGATCTTGGTAACCTAGTCTAGCCTGGATCCAAGTTGAAGGGGTCGTAGTTCTCCTTCCAGCTGGGGTCTGGTGCCATGGAGTTCTTCCCTAACATCCAATTCAATCATCAGTATGTTTACCTGATCCAGGACTGGGCTGGGATTGGTGGAATTTTCCTTTCTGGGCAACCTGCAGATCCTCAGGCTTTCGTTATAGCATTTCCTTGTGGCAACTTGATCGCCTTTAACTGTGACGACCTCGTTGTGCTTATTTAGGAATTTCATCACAAGGTAGGTGGTGGACACAACGACACCGAGAGCGTTTAGGGAGGGATGACCGAAGATGATGTTGTAAGCCAAAGGGCAGTCCATGACCAAAAACTTCACCTTGACTGTCTTAAAAAGCTTGGGGGACCCCAGGGTCAAATAAGTTTCATAGTGTCCTATCGAGGTGATCTTCTCACCAATGAAACATGTTAGCTCCCCGTCGTATAGGGTCAAGTCCGAACGTGGAAGTTCCAACTTCTTGTAAAGATCCAGGAACATAATATCTATTGAACTTCCTTGATCTACAAAAATTCGACGGACCTCGGCATTGGAAATTATCCCGAAGATGACGAGAGGGTCATTGTGGTCTGGGATGATTCCACCGTAGTCTTCATCCAAAAATGTGATGGAGGCATCTTTCTTTCCTCCATTCGTGATTTGTGTTTGGAGTGGGAAACACTAAAGACCGCCATCCTTAGATCTTTTTTCCATACCCCGTTTAATGGTCTTCTTCCAGCGAATCCCCCCGCAATAGTGTGGATCATCCTGTTTGGCTCGAGACGTCGGTCATCTTTATCATCAGGTGGAGTGTCCCTATTCCTATCTCCTTGGCCATTACCGTTCTGGCGGGGTGGAATCCGGGATCTTCTCTTGGGGCTTCGGGTTCTCTTTTTGTGACGAAGAGATAGGCTCCATCGTTTGTCATCTCTGCGCCTTCCGTGGTACTCGTCGTTTCGGGTACAAACAATGTATTGTTGTAATCGTCTGACCTTGATCAAAAATTTGATGGCGTCGCGCAGTTGGTAGCAATCTTCAGTGTCATGGTCATAGCCTTTGTGTCATGCGCAATGCTTAGAACGGTCCTTCTGCTTGTACTTCTTGATGGAGGGCGGCCTCTGGATATTCTGAAAATTAGTCTGCATTACCTCCCTTAAGATTGTTTCTCGAGGGGTATTCAAGGGAATGTAGTCAGAATACTTCCTCCGGAGTGGACTGCCTTTAAGACGCCGGGGCCATGAGGAATCTTGGTTAGGTTTCTGATGAGGGGTCTTATCCTTATCCCATCTCCGCTGGTCTTCTGTCACGTCCTCAAGGTTGACATACTTTTGGGATCGTATCTGGAACTCACCTAGGTTATCTGGCTTCTTCTTTACTAGGGATGCAAAAAACTCAGAACCCATGTTGAGGCCGCTTTTGGCATAATGAAGGGCTATTCTGTCGTCTAAGTTTTTTACGTTAGTACATGCCGCCATGAACCGTCTTATATAATCACAGAAGGGCTTATCTCATCTCTGCCGAACCTTGGCCAGAGACTCGATGGACTTGGGTTGCTCCTTGCTAGTGGTGTACTGGAGCAGGAAACATTGTTTCAGATCTGTCCAATCTACCATGAACCTCCGCGGTAGGCAGGAAAACCACTTGAGGGCTTCCTTTTTTAGGGATAGGGGTAAGGTGTGACATAGTAACTCTATGGATCCTCCATGAAAACACATAGATTAATCAAAAGCGTTCATGTGTTTCTGGTGATCCGTGGTTCCGTCATAAATCTCCAAGTTTGCCAGGAACTTAAATTTTTTGGGAACACGGTACTCTATAAGTTAATCGGAGAAATTGTGCTCTTGGATACTGTGGTTTAGGTGATTGTTGCCGACGTTGTACACCGTAGTGACGTGGGCCTTTGTTTGATTATTTTCCATGCTGCGTTCTCCATTATGACAGTGTGGCTTGGGTTGGTTTCTATGCATAGCCCATTACATGTCTTCCAACCTTTGATATTGTTCATTCAACATGACCATATGTTGCTGTAGTATATCTTAGAACTGTCATTAGGACATGTGGGATTAATTTTCACGTTCGGAACGAGTTACACGATCACCAACTCCGCCGTGCGGCATTCCCAAGTGCTGAGTTGCAGGGTTTCTGCGTGGTTAGACATTTGGGTTGCCTCATTGGCCTGAGATTCTAAGTCTGTCTTCTATAGAGACCCTGCGTAATGGGTTGGGACTCTCATCGGAGACCGAAGTGGAGTGCCCATCACACTGGTGCTCCGCATTGAGCTCCTGGTTCCTTATGGCAGAGGCTTTCATATTAGGTAGTGGGACAGGATGAAGGGAGCGTTGCGCCGCCAGAATCTGCCTTTGGTTGGCAGAGGTTTGCACATTGTCTCTCCTCGAATTTTGTCTCATGTTTACCAAGTGGTCATGGGTTCGATTCTCATAGATGGCGCCAATGTTCTAATGTAGAATCAAAGGATGCTTGAGAAGACACGTGAATGGTGGTTTCCTCCTTGTGCAGCTCTTATCCAGCAATCCAGGGGTGTTGGGTACCTGCAAAGGGACTTAAACGCTCAAGTTAGGCAATGAACAAGTAAGGCTTTTCGCCAAGAGACTATTGATACCCCCAGTTAGAATGATTTAGCTTGATACTTATAGAGTATGCGCAGGGTCCCTCTGCGATCTGTGAGGTATAGGTACCTTGAGATCGTGGCCTGATGGGGGGTGCCTCCATCCCACGATCGTTCAGGCAGAGCCCTGACAGAGGGTGCCTCTCTCCCACGATCGTTCAAGCAGATCCCTAAAATTTCAGAATGTCGCGTTAGTGGCCACCTGTTGTTACAGGTAGTTATAGTCCCCACATCCTAAGGGTTATGATTGGCAGTTATCAGGATCTGCGCAGACCTAAGGGATGTTGACATGGCCCATGACTGAAGCCCGAGGTCGGATAGCCTAAACGGGGTGCTTATGGTGGAGTTGGGTGGTATACGTGCTGGGTTGATCCCATCGGACAGGACCCCGGATCACGGTCCAGAACATTAGTTCATATTTTGCATTCAATCATGAAAGTTTTGGATTGAATTTATAATACTTTTGTGATTTGTTTTTTGGATTGAAAATTTGAGTAAATTGATAAAAATATTTTTTATTAATCCATTCTATAGTTTATATACTCTAATGTTGATTTCCAACCTTATGATGTAGCTAGGTTTTGCACATTAAAAAGGCATAAGAGAAGAGAATTAGAGATATCATGGAACTTGGATTGAGACAAAGAAGTAATTCAAGTTAAGATATGATGCTGCGACATCACATAGCTAGGTCGTGGCATCGTGCTCTCAGCCACAAGCACCTTGATAAACTTGAGGCTATAACATCGCGGTGTCACGAGTTAACTACCTAAACAATACTTTTCACGTGAAACTACAGCATTAGGAATGCGAAGCCGCGACGTTTGTAACGAGACCAACCCACCCTGTTTCACATTATAAGTCTTTTTTAAGCATTTTTGAGGACTTTTGACTCTTCTTCCATTTTCTAGAGATAGAAAGAGAGTGTATGTGATATCTAGGGTTTGAAAGAGGAGGAGTATTAAAGATTGGCTCATTCTTTCTCTTTCCTTGATGGCATCCATGGTTCTTTCTTTCCCTCCTCTATTTTTCTCTCCTTTCTCCATGGTAACTAAATCTCCATAGTTAGGGAGAGATCTAGCTTGACCCATAACTTAATGTAAATAGATTCTTTAATTAATCTGTGTTTATTTCTCTTAATTAAGTGTTAATCTCTATTCTTAATGCTTCTATGACTTGATCAATTATAGATTGTTGTGTTGGATATTTTGTGAATTGAGGAATTCCTTAATATTGTTTGCTTTTTGAGATGAATACCATGATCTATCAATGTCTAGGAATGGGTATTGGTGATTATGTGGTGAATTTGATAATCTTGTGCTTGAATCTTCCAATTGCATGAAATTGACTAACGAATTGATATTTTTAGGGTAATTAGGAGAGAACTAATTCACCAAAAAATTGAATCTTAGCTAACTTTGTGTATTCTTGCCATCAATTAAGGGAATTAAGCGTAATTAATTAAAAATTCATTGAAATTAAGTAAAGGTCAAGTGAAAATTAATTCCTAGCATCTTCATCCATTAATTTCTTCACACATCTCTTTTGTTGAAATTCTCTAAAAATATTGTTAGTTGTTTTAATTACTGATTTGCTATTTTCATATTACTTACACATCTCTGGTACAATTTGATTTGGTAATCTAGATAGTATTATGACTAGAAAAACTAATACTTGATACTAATCAATTTCTGTGGATAATATACTTTTACTTACTTTATTACTTAATCGACTCAGAATACTTGCTGGTAACTCATCAAACACCAAAATTATAAATCACTGTTATAAGTAGTAATAGATATATGAAGAGAGAGAGAGAGAAAAAGAGAGATGGGGGATGTGAATTTAGTAGCCTAATGAAGTGGAACATTATTTAAATTTCAACTTTTTTTATAATCAATTGCAACAGGTTCATTTGCACATTAATTTTGAAGATTAATATGTAGATTCTTATATTATTTGAAAATTTTTAATTAGATCTGTATATTTTAAAATTTCCTATTTGATCCTTAAAATTTAAAAAATTTCTTATTTGACCCTTATTATTAAAGTACTATTAGAAATTCATCTATTATATTCTTACATCAAATAATATATACACTCATTTTTATATTTTATTTAATATCATTTATTACACATACTTTTTAATTACTTTTTTTACTAAATCACATCTTTTAAAAAGAGTGTAAATAATATTTATATTTCTTTTTAAAAGTATAAGATGATCAATTTTTCTTAGAAATTTATACTAATATAAGATTTAAATTAATTTTTTTGAAATTATAAAAGCTTAACAATTACAATTTTTTTAAGCCTATATTGTTTCAAAAATCTTTAATAAGATCCCTTAATGCAACCTATAATTATAAATCTATATCGCTACTCTAACAACATAGATCTAAATATTTTTTTTAAATTATTGAAATTCAATTACTCATTTTTAAATATAAAAAACTAATTTTTTTTTCAAATAATATAAAAGCTTATCGATTAATTTAACCCCTTTTTTTCTACCAACATAATTAGACGCAATTGTTTCACTTGTCATACAAGTAAAGCAAGAGTTCGGGGACCCTATGAAATCCAAGATATCATTGATCGAGCAAACAATTATAAGCTAGCTAGAGAGAAATTTTTCTCGTAATGTCCTTTTTGGCGTCCCTATCTATTATCAATATAGATTCTTACAATTACTAAAATCGACAGCAGCTTAAATAGTAATGTTTTTCTTTATATGTGAGCCTCTCTATCGACCTAAATGCTTAACAGCAAGCCTGTATGGTGGAGATGTGATTAGATGAAATATTCGATAACAAACAAAAGCCATGGGTTGTTGTTATCCACACCTTGATTAAAGCTCTTTTGGTGTCGGTGTATGTTCTGATTGTATCGTTATACCAGCGTACATTTCCTTCTTCTAGTGTGTATTAATCCTGATCTAAATCGGGTTTTGGATTAGTGATTTAGGAGTTTTATTTCGTTAGAATTAGATCTCATATATTTATTAGTATTTTTAAATAAATAAATATATTTAATTATGAAGAATAAATTTTTTATAAAATATTTCATAAATAGATGAATGAGATATAAATAATAATAATCTTATTGAATTCTTATCTTAATTAATAATATTTATTATCAATTAATATAGATTTAAAAACGATTCTTAGTTATCATAACACTCTTATAAATACTATACAAGATAACAAAAGTATATATCTAACCTTAAACACTCTACCCATATTATATACGGTCTAACTTAAATATTAAAATATCTTTTATATGTACCCACATCTCATATTACCGTCATTGCCATCGTGCTACGGAGGAAATCATCTTCATAAATTTCATTCAGGTAATATTTTAAAACTAAACAAATTCGATCGTGTTCTTCTACATGAAGGGGCTAAAGCCCAGGAGAAATTGCATATTTATATGTTAGAAAGCAATTATGTGATGTATTACTATTGCCAAAAAGAGAAAATAAAAAGCACTTGAGGAAAATATTGATTTGCAAAAACCACAACAAAACTAACAACAATTGCTTGATTAAATATTTAAAGTAAAATGATTTGCATTAACTCTCAATATATGAGAAGTGAATTTATACATATATAATCCTTTTGTAATTATTGAGTATAACTTAGGCGATTGAGGTACGTGATAATTCAAATAATTAAAGATCACAACTTAAAAATCATGATATATTAAGAACTCTTTAATGATACAAAAAAACATTTAATTATAATTTTTTTAACGCCGGCCTTTTGTTTTTCACCTTCTTTTCTTCTCCTACTGTCCAACATTGTATTGTTCATGAATGAGCTTCTCCAATATCCCAATGGTAATTAAGAATGCAGGATATAGATAGCAAGCTCAAGATTTTCCAAGATGCCTCTTGAATTAAAGTAAGAGATGGACCCATCGGAGCAAATAAGTCAATCTCTTCCACCGGGTAACGCTTTAATTTTTCACGATCTCACTCGACCGTTTATATAAAACAAAATCAAAATATAAAGAATTTTCTGCCTAGAAAATGTATCAAATTGGATGGGATGAGAAGGGGTTTAATTACCTTCACAGCCAATATAAACAAGTTTAATTAACCGAAGTGCCCATTGCTTCATTACGTGATCCCTGCCTGAAGGACGCTTTTTACTTTCACTAGCACATTGATTAGTTAAATTAATCAAAGTGCCCCATTACTCATTACGTGATACCTGCTTAATTTGATTATTCTCAACGCTTATGCAAATTAATGTGCTAGAGAAGTAAGGAACTTTGATAAAAACGTTTCCATTAGGGACCCTAATGGGACCCCTGCGTGCTACTATATATAATGATTTTTTTTTCCCATTTTGATCTTAATTAATGAGGTAGGTAAAACCTAATTAACTACTAAAAGCAGTTGTAGAATTTTGTACGTGAATCTATATAATTATAGTCTAATTTCTACTCAGTTCAAGCGTATGTAACTTAAGGTTAAAACCAACTTTTCTTTGTAGTAAAACAAGGTAAGTATAGATTGTCCTGCATATTCCCATTTTCTTCCTTGGTCCGTTTTTAACAATTTTTTTCTTTGATTGTTTGGATCTTCCCACCATCATTTAGGCCTTGCTTAACGGACAAAACTACCCAGTTGGTATCCCGTAAAACCAGAAATCACGAAGCACTTGGGTCCTACATGTTCAGTTTAATCACGCCATTTAGCCCGGCTTTAATCCCTTTATAAACACCCCCTCCTACGTACATTCTTCTCACCCCTTTCCTTTCTCTCTCTCTCATCACTTGGCAAAGAAAACCAAACATGACAACCACTTCACTCTCTTTGCTCTTCTTGCTGTTCTCTCTCCTCACCCCTACCCTCATTTCCTCTGCACCTGTTCAGGACCCTGAATTGGTGGCACAAGAGGTAGACAGGTAAAGTCACAGCCTCTATACCACTTCTCCATATTAAATGTACATTATTTTCTTTTATGTAACTAGTTGTACATTGTGTCAATGCAATTCACTAGGATCACTTTTGGCATTTGCAGCTTCATGTGTTCCAAATTATACCAATATTAATGTCTATTTATGTATTTGGGTGCAGGAAAATCAATGCCTCTGTGGCTAGGAGGAACTTGGGGTACCTCTCCTGTGGGACTGGCAACCCCATTGATGATTGTTGGAGGTGTGACCCCAACTGGGAGAAGAACAGGCAAAGGCTAGCAGATTGTGCAATTGGGTTTGGCAAGAATGCCATTGGTGGAAGGGATGGTAATATTTATGTGGTCACTGACTCTGGCGATGATGACCCGGTGACCCCTAAGCCAGGGACCCTCCGGTATGCAGTGATTCAAGATGAGCCATTGTGGATCATATTTGCAAGAGACATGATGATTCAGCTAAAGGAAGAACTCATCATGAACTCGTTCAAGACTATTGATGGAAGGGGCGCTAGCGTGCACATTGCTGGTGGTCCATGCATTACTATACAATATGTGACAAATGTTATAGTCCATGGGATACATATACATGATTGTAAGCAAGGTGGGAATGCTATGGTGAGGGACTCCCCACGGCACTACGGGTGGAGGACTGTATCGGACGGTGATGGTGTGTCCATCTTTGGAGGAAGCCACATATGGGTGGACCATTGCTCCTTGTCTAATTGCAATGATGGATTGATCGATGCCATCCAGGGGTCCACAGCTATTACCATCTCCAACAATTACATGACACACCATGATAAGGTTATGTTGTTGGGTCACAGCGACACTTATACTCAAGACAAGAACATGCAGGTCACAATAGCTTTCAACCACTTTGGAGAAGGGCTTGTTCAAAGGATGCCAAGGTAAAGCAAATTAATGTTTCCATTCTCGAACTCACAACTCAAAAAGTAAAATAATAGTGATACTACGAGTTTTCCAGTTTCTGTAAGCTGTACGTACACACCAAGAAAAAGGGGAGAAAAAAAAGGAAAAGGGGGCAAAGTGATGAAAACTGAAAAGAATAGAAATCAATGCGGATGTATGGGACTGTGGGTGTTACTTTGTCCATACTCCTAATTAGTTATTACTATGTGGGACCGCTAGTGCTAAAATTTGAAAAATAATGTTTGCAGGTGTAGGCATGGGTATTTCCATGTGGTGAACAATGACTATACCCACTGGGAAATGTATGCCATTGGGGGAAGTGCTAACCCAACCATCAATAGCCAAGGCAACAGATTTAGTGCACCCGATGACAGATTCAGCAAAGAGGTAATCATTAATTCATTAAATAAAAAATAAAATAAACACTTTTTCTTTAAAGTCTGTTTTAATTATTTTGCTTAAATCTCTTAAATCATTGTTATAGTAAAATGTTTAATTATATATCATGTGAATTTGGGCAGGTGACAAAGCATGAGGATGCACCAGAGAGTGAATGGAGGGGGTGGAACTGGAGGTCAGAAGGAGACATGTTGGTAAATGGTGCCTTTTTCACAGCATCGGGTGCTGGAGCCTCTTCTAGCTATGCAAGGGCTTCCAGCTTAAGTGCAAGGCCCTCTTCCCTTGTGGGTTCGATAACAATTGGTGCCGGTGCACTCAACTGTAGGAAGGGTTCTCGTTGCTGATTAATGATTATGACCCCTCGAGGTCCATTAATTCCAAAAGGGTATTTAAAAAAAAAATTAGAAAACAAAAGGGAGGAAAGTGGGAAAAAGAATGGCCCTATAGATCATGGTCATTTCTCTAGCTAGGATTTCCTTCATCCATTCTTCTTCTTTTCTTTTCTTCTTTTGTTTTTCACATTGTTTTCTACTATTTGTCCTTTCTTTCTTTACTTTTGGTTTTCTGATTTTCTCTACTTCTTCCATGATTACAACCTCTGGCCTGTTAACCTCTTAGAACCAAATCTGTTGGAGAATCTCCATTGTCCAAGAGAAAACAAGTGCAGAAGAGTTGATATTATATAATATACAATTACATATTTGATATTTCTATGTTGAACTCTCTCTCTCTCTCTCTCTCTCTCTCTCTCTCTGTGACCGACACATGCGCTGACACACCAATGCACAGTGTTGACTAAGACCAATAAAAAAGTAAAGGAAAGTGCAATAAATGCAAAATCCAATCGGAAACTAAAGAAAATCTTCTTATCCCACCAATCAAGCTAGGATGGTAGGATGTATGAAAAAAGTTTATTTAAAGGGAGTTTTCGCGTAAATTTTAATGTAAGTAAAAAATGATATATTTATATTTAATTTATTTTAAAATGTATTAAAATGTTAATTTATTAATAATTTAAAGATAAATATATTTTTATTTATTTATTTTTTACCCAAATTTATTTTAAAAGTATTTTATATTTTAGAATGTATATTGGAACAATCGAAAACGTTCAACGACCGAAATAACTGTTAACTAACTGGACAAAAGAAGGTACAAACAGTTAAGTTCTTTAATGATACTTTGTTGTTTATATTAGTAGTGATATATGTTTGGATTTTGGATTTATTGACGGGAAATAATTATTTTTTATAGAAAATAAGGGGTGACTGTGAATGAATTTTGATAAATTAGAACTTAAAAAAGAAAAAAAATTAGTTTGGAAAGAAAAATTAAAAATTCTCACATAAAAATAGTTAATGAAAAGAAAAAAATTATATTATTTTATTTTTGTATCACTTTTTATATTATTAATTTTTTTATTTTATGTTTTATTGTGTTCAATTAATTAAGTATACATTCTTCTCAATTTCATTTCTCTATATTATATCGTGTTCAAATAAAAATTAAAAAACTATATCTTTACCTTTTTTTCCCTCTTTATTGTCACTCCATCAATTTGTTTTTTGAAATGATCTCTAGAAAAGAGAAAAAAAAAATGAAGAAAAAGCCACCCAACATGTATGTTTGAATGTTTCTATCTCCAATCAGAAAAGCCAAAAGGTGGAACAAATAACCACAATGGTTGATTTATATGGGGAGTGGGGACCCTTTATATACTTTTAATTCATTTTACCAAGATAAATATTTTCTCTTTCAAGTTTCAACCGGCAACCTGGTGAAGCTTGACTTTAAAGTATTTAAAAAAAATTAAGATTATTTATTAAAATAAAAAATAAAAAAAAAAATTTAATATATTAAAAATCTGAAAAACTATTTTTTATTCAATGCTTTCTAGTTATTAGTAAAATCTTAAAAAAAGAAGGTACCCGGATAGAATACTTAAAAGGTACAAATTCCCTTCAATGAGTTTCGGGAACAGCGAAGATGGGTGAACTGGCAACTAGGGATTCAACGTTAAGCTGAGAGCGAAATAGGTGGGAAGTGGAAAAGGATAAAAATGCACGTATGGTTGAGCCTCTTAAGTGGAACTTCTTTTTATGTTGCCGTATTCAATGCACCTTAATTGTTTGGGTGCACCATTGTTCTGGAGCAGATAATCTCGTAGAAAAAAGAATAAAATTTAGCTTCAACATTTGACTTTAATTTTATCTCTTTGTTTAATTTTATTTAATTAAATTAATGGATATATAAAAAAAATAAAAAAATTAAAAATAAGAATTGTAATAAAAATTGAAGTCAAGTTTAATTCGAAAAAAAATTAATCAATGGTTGGGACTTGGGAGTGATTATGGTTAGTAGGTTATATTATAAAATAATGATTAAATTAAAGTTTTAGTTCTTATAATTTATATTTATTTTTAATTTAATTTTAAATTTTTTAAATTACTCTTTATATTTATAAAATTAAAATAATTTTTTTATTAACTTTTGTTCAAACAACATAGTTAATTTAATCTTATTAGGCATTGTATAACTTAAAAAAGAATATAAAAAGAGCACATATTAGACAAAAAAATATTTACTCATAATAAAGAAATATCTATTAGAATGTAATGAGTATTTATTGGACAAATTATATTTTTAAAAAAAAAATAAATACATGTTAGAATGAAGGGATATTTATTTGACATTTTACAAAGAAAATGAATATATAAAAATCCTTATTAAATTAAAAATATTTACTTTATTAGTTAACTAACAAGTATTATAATGACATTATAACACAAGTTAATGATAAGAATTATTTTAAAATTTTTTATAAGTGTGGAGACTGATTTAAAAAAATTATAAAAATTATATTAAAAATAAATATTAAATATAGGGATCAAAGCTTTAATTTAGTTTAAAATAATTAATTATAAAATTAGTCACATCAAAGAATAAAAAATAAATTTAAATTCTCTTATGTCATTGAATAATATTAAAGATTCATGTTAACAGAAAAAAGACAATTTCTTTTGAATTTAACTAGTCACCCTAATAATTTCATGATAATTACACGAGAGTATCCAAACTTGATTAATTATGTCCCGCTTTTATAGTTGTAGTAACCTGTACGTTCATATCCTTCCATTGTCTGCTGAGCAGGTTGAATCGAGACTAATTAGTGACTGAGCTTGTCTTTCATATTCCTGAATAAATGAAATTTGAAACAGGCACAACCCAAAATTTGAAAAGGATGAAAATGTTACTTAGGATGGACAAGTTAGTTATTGTTCACGTGGACTGGAGAGCAGAGATTAACGTTGATATATAGCTGAGCACATGTTGCTTACAATTACAGGTAATAAGTTGTGGGAGCTGATAAGTGTCTAATTGTTAGGACTAATATATAACTCGCAATTGCTCATCTATTATTGTTAAAAAGGAAAACAAAAATAATGAATTCAGATGGTTTCATGGCTATCATCTGTTTCTACTATGGGGAAAAAACAAAGATGAAGTGCAAATTAGGAGAATAATTTTATTGGTAAATTAGATTGTGTCTATTCCTTGGAAACAAGCCCAAGATGTATTGCTTCATGAGGCAGTTATTGTTGAGAAAATTAAACGGCAGGATTTAATTAAAATCCCCATTTACTTGAAGTAAATAATGCTCTAGGTATGTACCCAAAATAATAATAATGCTCTAGGTTAAACGTGTTATTTGAAACTTTTCGTACATGGTAACATTCGATTTTTTTGGAGGTGGCAGAAAATTAGATTTGGAAGATAAAAGCTGATGATTTTCTTTATTGGATCATGGACAACTGATGGTGAAAGACTATGGGATGTTTTTTTTTTTGGATCTGAAAGACTATGGGTATTTGAGTAGTGTGGATCCACTTGGGTCTATCGTTTATTGATTGGTCTTTGATGCAATTGGGTTGACCCTGAAGCAGATTCTCCATTCATCAATAATTATGGTTGTGGGCTTAGGCTGTAAAGCTATCATGGACTCTTCTTTTTATCTTGCACACGTTGGGTTTTCCATACGTAGATACCACAAATACGGATACTAATTAATACTCGGACCAACATGACTATATGAGATACCAGTAGAAAAAAGTATCTCATATTGATAATGGTGGAAGATTTTTTTTTATTCCTGATTTTTCAGGTACTCCCACGATCTATTAATCTCTTTAAGTATTTGTCTTGTCCCTGAGCGGTAGAAGGTATGATTTTTTCAAAAAATTCCATAATGTGGATATGAAGATATGTCACAAAAACTAATGTGGATATGTTCAATTCTTAAGTGATGACTTTTTTTAATAATATTATTTTTATTTTTATTTTTATATACATGAAATTATAGAATTAAGTTTAAGATCACATGCTTAAAAAATTCAATTCCTTTTATTCGAACAACACATGTTGATATGTCACAAAAACTATTTAAAATGTATAAATATATAATAAAGACTTTATTACCTTACTTTTTTTTGTACTTTAGGGAATTTTGTAGCAAAAAATTGTTTTTAATGAAAAATTATTGGTGACTTATTCCAAATTCATATTCGTTGTACACTTGAAAGGCTATAGAGGGTGTTTGATTTGTAGAAATATTTTTAGATATTTTGAGAATATTGTAGCATTATATTAATAATGTATTTAAATTAATTTTTTTTAAAAATATCTTTGAGGTTAACATAGAAATGCAAAATTCTCGATCATGTTTTGGCCAAAATATATTTTGTTAGGGGTGGTATACATGTTTTTACATTCTCGGAAATGAAATTTAAAAATATCATTGTCCACCCTTGTCACTGCCCCAATAAAGCTCCGCCGATGTCCTATGTCAAAAACTCCTCAAAAGAACTGTGCTACTCGAGCTAAGGTTGCATAATGATGAATTTATTTTGTTAAAGGGATGTTGCTAATGTTGATATATATATGAAGATGAACAAAAAACACATGCATATAATCATACGAATAGGATACAACTTTTACTCCATCAAAATTAAAATTAAAAAAAAAACATAGGGCAAATTATGCATGGATTATAATAATTTGCTGCAAGAAATTTTTTTGCATATGTGATTTTCTCGAATATGAAAAATATAAATTATTGACTTCTAATACTTTTATCTTAATTAACAAGTAGTGTAATGTTCTATATAAAAACTTCCTTATATTTACACAAAATCAAATAAATAAAGTAATTCCGTGCCTAGTAAAATTTTTTTAATCTTACAAGTTTTTTTTTCCTAATTTTACTGAACTCAAATTTGCTTATTCTTTAACTCACCTCTTTAAATAAATGAATTGTTATATTCATTTGAAAAATATAAAAATTAAAGGTTTCAAAATGATCAATCACTGTTCTAAAACAAAAATAAAATAAAGGATTTTCTCGTGAATGATATTCAAATCAATATTTTATTGATATAACTAAGAGGGGCAAATTAATTCTATGTTTTTACTAATAGAAAATTATAAAATTAAAAATCATGTAAATGTAAATACAAGAAATATGAATGCTTGAAAGTAAAGAGAATATGGTTAAGAGAAATGCAAAAACATATGTATACTAGTTCAGCATAATGTGTAACTTGTATCTAGTTCTCAAGTAATCGCTTGATATTTTTTTAGTTTCTTGTCAAATTTTTACTTATAAAAACTTCAATGAACCTTTATCTACTCCTATTCTCAAAGTAGAGTAATATTATTTTCTTTTTCTCAATGATATCATCAAACCTCCTTTTATATCATCCCAAAATAGATTACCTAGTTTGAAAGGAAACTCATAGAATACTACCTATATTCTCTTCCTTTTTCACTAAAACAAGAGACTCTCTTTTTTAAAATTACTCTTATAACTCGAGTTACATCAAATTCACAACTCTTTATATAAAGTAGATAATCAAATATGAAGCTCTAAAAAAGAAGAAGAATAAAAAATGACAAGAATGCAATAGTTCCTCTTTGTTTCTTTTAGAAAGAGTGATGTTTATTCTTCACCAAAAGCCTTTCTTTTATAGAAGAAGGATACCCATTAGTTTTGCTAGTCGTTGGAGAGTGAAAACATTTACGAAATTATTTCTACAATGCATGAAAAGCGAGGGTCGTTTAATTTGGTAGTTGCTATTTTTGGTTCCTTGATAAACGTTGTTTTGCCTAGTAGGTGCTGGATTAATTGCTGGTCTTCTCTGTCTTTATTATATCAGCAAATCAGCATTCTTTTTACCATTTAAAAACATAATCTCCTTGTCAATATTACGTTGGAAATGAGTCTTCTCGTAAGAGATGGGGCCTAGTCATAATAATGTAGACAAAATTACTTCATTATCATATATTAATTCTAAATTTTTCATAATTAAGCACTCACAGAATAAACACACAAAATGAATGATTCAACACATGTTAACAATTAATTAACCTCAATTTAAAATTCAAATATAAAGCACATGTTAATAATTAGTTGCACCATTTAATTAATATTATGGGATTTAAACAAATCAATCATAACTAATAAGAAAAATTAATTAAATCAAACACATGTTCAAATAACAACCCTTCATTATTAAAACTAAAAACCTAACACTTGTATTATTTAATATATTTAATTTCTAACTATCAAATTCAAAGTTGTTATTATTATTATTATTATGAAGTTCAAACTACTATTAGTATATTGAATATAATGTTATAATAGAGTAGTTAATAAAAAGTATGTATAATAAAAAATTAAGATAATATCACAAAAATAAAATATATGTGATTTGCCTTTACAACAAAAAATCTGATTGAATTTATCTTGATATTTTAATGTAAAGTAGCAAGCAATATGAATCATGTGACAGATTGCACCATTTAACTAATATTATGGGATTTAAACAAATCAGTCATAACTAATAAGAAAATTTAATTAAATCAAACACATGTTCAAATAACAAACCTTCATCATTAAAACTAAAAGCCTAACACTTGTATTATTTAATATATTTAATTTCTAACTATCAAATTCGAAGTTGTTGTTGTTATATTATTATTATTATTATTATGAAGTTCAAACTACTATTAGTATATTGAATATAATTTTATAATAAAGTAGTTAATAAAAAGTATGTATAATAAAAAATTAAGATAATAAGTGATCACAAAAATAAAATATATGTGATTTGCCTTTACAACAAAAAATCTGATTGAATTTATGTTGATATTTTAATGTAAAGTAGCAAGCAATATGAATCATGTGACAGAATCCGCACCTAAGTGTGTTTGGATGGGATTCTTTTACCCATAACAGTTATTTCTTAAAAAAAAACTGTTCAGTATTTAGCTAACTTATTTGATTTTCATTCAAAAAAATCTAACAGCTTTATTTGTTTAAAAAAAGTTGGTAGAATACCATCTGTTGGGTGAGCTATTTTCAAAAAAGTTATTAGAATTATTTTTAATAATAATATATAAATATTATTTTATTCTAATCAAATAATTATTTTATTTAATTAATTAAATAATTTTTTTAGTTATTATATACTTATTTTAATAATTTAATATATAAAAATAATTTTTTATATCATTTAAATAAAATAAATTAACTTAAAATTATTTTTTAACTAATAAATACAAACACAACTTTTTTTATAATTAATTATAACAAAAAATTTTTTTATATAATAATTAATTATTAAAATAATTTAATTTTTATAATTATCAAAACACACGCTAATTAATGCGACTAAATCTGCGATCCCCAGTTCGGCACTCCCCCACAAGGCCCACAACCCACAATTATCGGTTGTGTACCCAAGAGTAGTCCAAATCAGTGAGTGGAGGATAAGGGATGTTCTTGATTCATCATCTGAAAAATAGAGAATACAGTAAAAATGATTTTTAAAAAAGAGACATTTTGTTTATTATTTTTTATATTGTCTTAAATAACAAAGGAAAACAATTTAATTATTTTCATTTACATAAGTCAGTTTGTCATTAATTGCATAAAATTAGACAAGATATGATAAATTATCTTATTTGTGCCTTATATAATATTTAGTGTATATATTGAATAATATAAATTTACATAAATGATAACTTTTATTTTTTCCAAATTATTAGCATTCTCAATTTATTAATTACACTATTATTTAATTAATCATAATTTTAAAAAAAAAAAATCATACTCACTCTATTTCTTTTTATCTGTTTTTTTTTAAATTTGTCGTAATTTATCTATTATTAAAGAATTTTAAAGATATATTAATTAATTTTTTAAAATTTTATCATTTTTTATTGTCTTTACTAAATTTAATAATTATACATATTAATTAACTTCTATAATTTTATATACATATTTAATAAAATGAAAAAGAATAATTTAATTATATTAATCTATATTTCACTTAATTTGATACTATTTAATGATATGTTTAATTCTTGTGAAAAATCTTAAAAGACAAATAAAACAGATTGAACAAATAATTAACTAATAGAAATTGCAGATAAATAATTAACAGTGTGGATACCCTCACTCATGACAAGGCTATATGTAATAAGAAAATGAACATCATTTTACCTTTGCCACACAATAATCGGTCGATGTCACTGCCATCATGCCATGCCACCACCACACCTTCATTGCTACTATCACCCAACCAAAATCACCGTTATACTTACAATAGCTTCTGAAGTCATCTCCGATCAAAGTGTTTTGTTGACTGAGTGAATATTTACTTACATAGTTATATTATTAGGTTTTTACATGTTTGTGCTTTAAATTAAATAGTATAGTATTACAAATTTATTATTTTCTTCATTTTATGTGACTTCATCATATCCTCTTATGTTATGCTACTATATCCCATTTTAATAAGTATACCAAACGAGAGCTAAAAAAAAAGCTTATATGAACTTCCAAAAAAAAAAAGTGAAAAGCAAATAATAAACAAATTCAATTGAAGCATTGTTAACTTTTTCGCCTCTTATCCAAAAGTACATTACATTTTATTATTAATTCAGTATAATATACACAAAAGTGAAAGGTGTTTGTGCATTATGTGGCAGAGGCAGCGGCGCAACACCGTATGGATGATTAAGTTCACAAATTCCAGCATCGTCGGTTCCGACCACAAAATCACGAATAGCAAATTACATTCTTTATCAGAGGTGGACCCTGCCCCAAGCACAGGTCAAAGGACATGTCTTCTTTTTCAACGAATCAGAAACTGCAACGTGGGTAGGTGTTCTACCCTGATGAGTTGGAATGGATTAGAACAAGGTCCTCCTTCATAAACCCAATAATTATGAGATAATTTCTTGTTATCATACACACTCTAGTTACGATAAAGTTTATTTTAAATTGAGTTTTCTTTTAAAGTGAATAAATAAATAAATGCTTATTATTAAATATATGCAAAATTATAGTATTTATATTAAAAATATGTCAATTTTTAAAATATATTTTTATATATATCTATTAATAAATAAAATACTAAAAAATAATGTAACGGACCGTCACAATCCTTAATTCTCACGCTGTAGGCCTGAGTTTGTTAGACGCTTCCGTGCTCGAAAGGCCGTTTTTAAGGTATGAGTCACTACCATAATGGACTTGGCCTTAAGCATTTCCAATGTAAATTGTAATCTCTGTTTTTTTTTTTTTTGGTTACACACGTGATCTCCTTTTCTTGTGTAGCAATCCATGTAATCCGTGATGCTTGGTAAACAGAAACATAAAAATTGATTTTGAGCAAACAAGTTCTCCACGTGCGAGCACGGGAAATTCGCTTGGGCGTGCATATCCAAATTCCAAACATAATCAACCAAACATTAACAATGCAATAAAATTTTGAAAAAAAGATAGTCTTATATTTCTTTTTAAAGATGTATTACTATTTATATTATTTTAGATGAATGTGATTGAGTAAAAAAATAAAAAAAAATATATATAATAAATAATATTAAATAAAATATAAAAAATATATATACACTATTTCATCTAAGAATATAAAATTTATAAAAATTTCACTACGTTATTGGAACACTAGGAAAAGAAAAACTCGTTCCTTCTTTCTTATCACGACCGATTCGTAATGGAATTTGATGTTAGTATCATTCTCAATAGGTATTTTATGATATACACTTCATTTATTGTATTTGTTAGTTGAGAGGAAAATTATGTTATATTTAGTTTCTATTCTCTGTTTTTTTTTTTGGTTACACGCGTAATCTCCTCTTTTTGTGTAGCAATCCATGTAATCCGTGATGCTTGGTAAACAGAAACATAACTGATTTTGGGCAAACAAGTTCTCCACGCGCGTGCACGAGAAATTCGCTCGGGCGTGCATATCCAAATTCCAAACATAATCAATGAAACATTAAGAAGTATGTTTGAGAAATATTAATTTTTTTTAAATAATTATTTTTAAAAATTAAATTATTTTGTGAAATAATTATTATATTTGAGTAAAAAAATTATTTTTAAAATTTTTTTACATGAAATTCAATACAAAATAATTTTTTTTAACTAATAATCATAAGCTAAAGATTAGATTTATGATTTTAGTTTATAAATTATTTTTTACACTTTGATATGTAAATATTATTTTGTTCTCAATTAAATAATTTTTTTAATCATTTTTTATATTTATTTTAGTAATTTAATACATAAAAATAATTTTTTTTATATTATTCAAACAAATTTATTAACTTAAAATTATTTTACAACTAATGATCTAAACATAAAATAAATCGATTATAATCGATTATAATAATCGATTATAATTAATTATAACAATAATCAATTATCAACATAATATATAATTTTCAATTTTTCTAAACAAGTCCTATAATGCAATAAAATTTTCACCACGTTATTCGAACACTAGGAAAAGAAAAACTCGTTCCTTCTTTCTTATCACGACCAATTCGTAATGGAATTTAATGTTAGTATCATTCTCAATAAGTATTTTATGATATACACTTCATTTCTTGTATTGTTAGTTGAGAGGAAAATTATGTTATATTTAGTTTCTAGATATTATTAGTAAAGGATGTTTGTGGATTAGATTGAATTAATTTTGATGAAAAAAAACATTCAATTCAACCTAATTAGTTTTCTTATTTTATCATTCAATTAGTTTGGTTCAAAATATAAATTTGATAGAATTCAATCAAATTTAAATTAATTTGGGTTGGATCAATTTTTTAATTTTTTGTTGTAATTTTTTTATACATAAATTCATCTAATTCATCAACATATGAAAATTTAAGTTCTTTAAAATACATCAAATATAAATCTAAATGAATTCATTAAAGTAAAATAAATATAAGTTCAAATTAATTGTTAATTTTACAATAAGTGTTCAAGTTCAAAAGAGATAAATAAGTTTCATTTGAAGAATGATAAAAAACTCAAAATAAGTATATGTTACATAAAAATTTCTTAGAAAAATATTATTTTAATAAATAAAAATAAAATCTCAATTTATTTTAGATTGGATCAATTTTTAAATTTAAATCTGAAATCCAATCTAATTCAATTAATTTTTTTGATTTTTGATTTTTTTAAATTTTCAATATTTTGATTCAGTTTTTTCGATTTTAATTAAATTAGTTTGGTTCTCTTATTGTTAGTTAGATCCAATTCTGTTAAGTTCAATTGGACAGTTGAGCTACACTTGTAAAATTGAGATGATATATATACCACTTTCTTCACATTGATCAATACGATGATACATTTCAATTCTTGAGAGGGTGTCAACATTGATTTGATCTCACTTCAATTCCTTTCTTTGTGCTAGAAATAGAGAAATAAGGACCTAAGAAAAATTTGTAGAAGATTTTTTTATATTTTTAATTATATTTAAATTAATCGAAAGTGTATACTGATAAGATTTTTTATTTATAAGAGATAAAATTTATATAAAGAAACAAATATAATTAAATATAATTAATATAATATATCTAATTATGTGTGAATTAAATTCTAAAATAATATAAAATTAAGTCTAATTTAATCTCGAAATATATTCTAGATATTCTAACACTCTGCTTTCTCAATCTTCATCTTTGTTTCCCTTTCACTTTTCCTGCTTCCATAGTGTAACTCCATGCCGTTGATGATTGTTCCAACCTATTTCTTCTTCATCCCTCATATAAATAACGTGTGTGTAAAATCTACTCATTTTATGCTTACTTAAACATGAATTTGAGTGCTTTGAGAGTGAAATTATGCCACTTATTATCCATATTGAGTAAATTCTTTGTGCATATTGAATTAAATAAGTTTTATTGTGGTTTATAGGAATTTACGGGCTTTAATGGAAATTTGGGCATGGTTACCAAATTTCTATTAAGAGCATAAGGATCTTGATATAGTGTTTTGAACATAATTTTTGCTACAAATCTCGGTTTGAGCTAATCTTGGTGGTTATAGAAATATGAGAAAAAGTCCTACATCTTTCATGATACATTGAAGCCTAATTCATGGTTTAGAAGCTGAGGAATTGTGCACAAAGTGACTGAAAAAGTTTGACCAAGTTAAATAACATTTCTAAATTTTAAAAATCAATTTAGATCTTTATTTAGAGTTCAAGTAATCTTTACTTGATGACTAAGCAATCATCATATTTAATGCAAGGATCTTAAGGAAAATTTTTCTTAATCTTGGTGGAGTATTTATTTCTTAATTTATAAGAAATCAACAAAAAAAAAATAGAAAACAAGATTTGGTCAAAGATTAATTAAAGAAAATTTTGTTGTCAAACTTATTTCAATAAATAAGGCATACCTCTTTCTACTAATATGCAATTTATTTGATTCTTATGACATTAGAAAGTTAAGAAAGAGATTTACAAATTTTACATTAACAACTTTCCTTATTTTACATTAACAAAGAGATTTACAAATTTTACATTAACAACTTGCCTTCAATGATAAAATTGCTCCCCCAAGTTACATTAGGACAAGGATTGACAACATGTTTTCATAGTTTGCCCTAGATTCCTTAAATATTATAAATAGGGGACAAAGTCAAGGATTGTGAGATTTCGGATAAAGGCAAAAAAATTCACTTTTAAGGCCAAAAGGAGTTCACCATTGAAGATATTCAAGACTCTTCTCTTCTAAGATTTATTCATGATGTTTCTTTCGTCTTTTGATTTGCTTTGTGTTTTCATTGCTATGAGTAGCTAAATTATTTTCTTGCTAGGGTAAAGATGTAACTTAGTTTGGATGATGATACATTTGGATTCTTTTGATTTAATATAAGTTTAATTTTATTCAATTTAGTGTTTATCGTTGTTTGTTGATTCTTTTGTGAATTAACTACTCATAAATTGATTTTGTGAGTTGTGTAGAAAATTAAAAAATTTATGCATGACTTAGACCATGTGATAAATATCATAATCATGACTATCTAGGAAAATAAATTATTAGTTGTGTGAGTTTTGTTTGAAATTTCATATTCGCTTAATGCCTTTAATTTTTAGGATTCAATTAAGGGATTTATTGAGTTTCTAAGATTAAATAAGATTGATATAATAAGAAATTGGGTATTAGTTAAATTAGGGAATCTCTCTATCAATTTATTAATTAGAACTTAATTAGGTTGGAATTACAAATACTAATCGAAAAAACCAAGTAAAATTATATCCCTAGCGCCTTTATCATTAAGTATTACTCTCTAATTTGCTATTATGATTTCTTTGTTGTTTTCAAGTTATTTGATTTGTCTTGTTTTGCTTTTCTTCTAATTACTTAAGGGTGTTTATTAGTTCGGATTGACTTGACGAACCTGAAAAACCAAACCAAACCAAATAAATTTGTTTTGTTTGGTTTGTGTGTTCGGGTCTGATCAGGTAAAACTCGATCAAAATCGACCACTAATGGCTCGGTTCTCGAGTTTCTTGATTTTGAATCTGAGACCTAAACACCTGACTAGATTGACCCGATGACTCGTTTTTTTCTTTTTTTAATTCTTATACCTACACACTACGTTTTAGACTTTTTGTGTGAGAGACTTCATTCTCTCTGGGTTTTCTCCTATCCCATTTGAAACCTCATTCATCATTTGCCCTTGTACTCTCTAACCAGTCCTTCCCTAGTGGTTCCACCCCTCCCTTCCCCGACCACCCAAGGCCACTGGCGACATGGCAATATTTTGGTGCTACAACATGAGTGCTTTATATCTTATACGAGTTGTGATTTGGTGTGGAGAGGTTGTGAGGATATGAACTATGGTTAGTGAGAAGCTACTCTACCTGTGACTAGGGGTGGAAACAGGCCAGGCTAGGCCAGGTTTTGTCTTAAACAGGCTTAGCCTGTATCCCAATTATAAGGCCTGAGCCTGGCCTATGAGCCTATAATAGGCCAATTTTTAAGGCCTGATCTAACCTTTTTAAAAGCCTAACCTGGCCTGAAAGCCTATTTAAAGGCCTACTTTGCAATGAGGCCTTTAAATAGGCTAACAGGCCTACCTTTAAATAGGCCAACATGCCTTTACATAGATTAACAGACTTACCTTTAAATAAGACAACATGTATTACATAGGCTAACAGACCTACCTTTAAATAAGTCAATATGCCTTTACATAAACTAATAGGCCTAAGCCTTGAAATAAGCCAACGGACCTACTTAAAGCCAATAAGCCTTTGTTATAATTTAACACTCACCTTCTAATTTTATAGATGTTCACTACTTTTTTACTCTAGTCTTTGGTCGATGTGGGACTTGAAGATATACCAAGTTACTAACTTTCTTACTCTAATCTTTTAAGTTCCACATCGACCAAAGATTAGAGTAAGAAAATAGTGAGCATCTATAAAAGTAAGGGGTGAGTGTTATAGATGTTCCCTACTTTCTTACTCTAGTTTTTGGTCGATGTGGGACTTGGAGATATACCAAGTTGCTCACTTTCTTACTCTAGTCTTTCAAATCCCACATCGATCAAATATCAGAGCAATAAAGTAGTGAGTATCTATAAAAGTAAGAGGTGAGTGTTAACTTATTATTTTCATTCTAATAATATATTACGTTAAATATATTAATAAATATGTTATTTCTATTCCAACTTACAAACTTAAGTTTTAATTATTAAATTTTATTAAAATTTAATTAAAAATATGTTAATATATTATAATAAATTAATAATTATAATTATAATTATAATTTATAATTATTATAATAATATATATTATATTATATATAATTAAATAGGTCGGGTCGCCTACCAAGTTTAAAAGGCCTATTAGATACTGATACTGACTTTTTAGTTAAATAGACTTTTAAAAAGCCTGGCCTAACTTGTTTAGTAAACAAAGCAGTTAGGCAGCGAACTGCCAGTCGTGTCGCATGCGACGGTACCGACTATTTCCACTATTTACCCGCGACGATGATAACTGCCTTGAACCACCACAAATTGTGTTTTGGTACAAACCATCAGCATCAATGTGACAAGCTTTGATCTTCCCCTCACCGATGTGTTGTGACGAACTCTGACCTGTAACAAATGTGACTGCTTCAATTTGGCCCTCACCTGCAACATGCTATAATGAGTTGCCATCAACCATTACAAAGGCCACCGACAATGACCTACAACATGTTTTTTCTCTAATCTGCCTTCCTAGTTTATTTTTATGATTTTTTGTGTTGAGATTTAATTTGAGACTGAGTTGATTCTTTGGTTTTAATGGATTTTTTGTTGTAAAATTATTCTTTGATTTTTTTGATTTTAATGATTTGAGGCTAGGTTGAGACTTCTTTATTTGATTTTAATGGATTCTTCTTGTTGTAAATTTTATTTTATTTTTATCATATTTATTATTCATTTCATGATGTGGAATCTTGATTTTTGTTGACATTTTTTTTAGAAATTTGAAGAACCCGACTACCTGAGCTAAACCAACTTTATTTTATTCAGTTTGGTTTGGTTCTGATTTGACAAAAAAAAATTGAACCAAATCAAATCAATTGGTTTTAATTGATTTGGATCTTTTTACTCCTAAAACTGAATCAAATTGACTTGTCTACACTCTTATAATTACTTGTCTACACTCTTATAATTACTTGTCTTACTTTGAAATTCTCTTTAAATCAAATATTTGCTTGGATAATAGTTAGATTAGTGAAGTGATAATTGATAACTTAATTTTCTTGAGAACGATAATTTTTCATTATACTATTACTTTTGTAATTTGGTATACTTGTCAAATTAGTTAACAATAAACTAGGGTTGCCCCTTGTTTCTCAACCCTTAACTAGAGACGATTACAATTCATAGAGTCGTTCCATAAAACTGGCAATGAATGCAAAGAACAAATTTGAGTTTGTTGATGGTTCAGTATCGAAACCCAATGGCACATATCATGTTCTACTTGCTTCTTGGCAGGGTAACAACAATTTTGTTACCTCTTGGATCTTGAATTCGGTCATCAAAGAAATCAGTGCCAGTGTGATGCATTCTTCCACATTGCAGTTGATAATTGGTGTGATTTTTGTGAGATTTCAACAACGCAATGGCCCGTGCATTTTCCAGCTCAAGAAAGGCTTAATGAGCATCTAACTTCAGCTGGCAGCTTAACGGAATTGGATCTAACTTCATCTAGAAACTAAATATAACAGAATTTTACACTAAGTTACAAATGCAAGAAATGAAGTGTATATCATAAAAAGGTATAAGTATGATAAGAATTAATGTAGTGTTGATTTCCTTTCTTTACAATTTCAAAGGCGTGTTGATGATTATCGTTGAAACAGCCATGCTATTAATACACATTATACCGCTAAATTAATAATTTAAACTTTTATGTCAGAAACTAGCTTCTTAAAATGATACTAAAGTTTGAATACATGAATATGACTGATGAGAGGTTCCCATGCATGTTTATTAAGGAAAATAAAATTAATACACTCAAGGATAAGATATTTGAATAGGCACTGTATTTTAATGTAAGTGTGACTGAATATTATCGTATATTATATGCAAAATTAAAATAAATGTACTATATACAAATATAAATGAAGTATTATATATCTAAATATTATATTTTAAGTATTTAAATAATAAATCCTATTAATAAGAGAAGTCTAAATTATGATAGCGCTTACCTTCCGTCCTTCTTGTCTTTTTCTTACCCTTCTCACATTTTTTGTGTGTTTTTTAAGTGTGTGTTTTGAATATAAAAAAATAAAAATAATTTGATTTATAAATTAAATTTAATTAAAATTTTATTTAAAATATTAAAAAATAAAAATGATTTGATTTCTAAAATTTTAAGAAGTTTATTCTTTTTATTTTAGAAATTCTATCAAATTTAATAGAATTTGTTATAATTTGATTTGATTTGAAATAAATAGATTATTTTATTTTTAACAACTACCTCTAATGACCTCTCATAAGTATTAAAATGTAAAATAATAAATTAAATTAAATTAATTCTCATTTTAATGAATTTTAAACACAAAATTTAATTTTTAAGTAAATTCAAATTCTATTTTTTTCAAGTTCTAAACATAAAATTTAATTTTTAAATAAAATAAAATAAATTCAAATAAATAAAATTAAATTAAATTATTTCTCATTTTTATTTAATTCAAACACAATCTAATAATTAATTTTACCATTAATTGGCTTATTTTAATAAAATATGTCTTCTCTCAATCTCTCTTGAAGGCAAAAAATTTCAGAAACATTATTAGCAAATTTGGGCCTAGATAATGGTTCGACTTTTTTAATTCCAAAAGCGAAATACATTTAATTGTCATAAAAAAAACGAAATACATTTAATTATTAATAGACGACTCTGTAATTTATTTCGTTTTAGATATTTATAACGTTGATGCTTTCTCATGCTTTCTTTAATACGTATGTTTATCGTTATATTTTCAAATAAATAGTTTCAATTTCTTCATTGATGAGATTTGCATACTTTACGATGCCATGCCAAAAAAAAGATTATCTGGATGTGAAATTTAACTTTGAATTTTATGCCTTTCAAACAAAGGACCTGTCATCAATTGACATTGATAGGAATATCCGATTAACTTTTTTTTTTAATATCTTTCACAGACTTAACCCACAACTGTAATAGATGGCTAGATGCAATGCATAATAAGAATGTTCCTTTTTTTTTTTGTTCTTTCAAATTAAGTGGGGGTAAAAACTTAAAATCTGACTTTGTTTGACAGGGAAAGGCAAACCAAGACAAGAAAAAGGAAAAAGTAAGAGAAAAAAGCTTGTTGACTAACGGCCCACCAATTATAGCGCGTGTGAATAGAGGACACAGTCACCAATACACCATGCTGAAGCTGAACCTTCCCCTCACCCCCAGGCAGGCCCCAACCACCCCAGATTGAGATTAGCAACCATATAATATAATATATTATTTTACATTTTATTATCCCTCTCTACTTTGTACATTTATATATATATATATGTAAGCTTCCTTTAGTCTCAGAATCATCTCCTATCCCTGCCCAACACCATCCTTAAAACATCCATCACAATTAAGCTCTTTCCATCCATCAACTACACTAATGGGTGCCCAAACCATATCCATCGACTACCAGACCACCCGGGTCTTACCCGAACCCGATGCCTTTATACACACTTCCGGCGGGTCACGCATCCCAGCCCACTCAAGCATTCTGGTTTGTCTTCAAATTCGATTCAACATGTTTTTACAATTACATTATAATCAATTTGCTTTCCCTATTGCTTACGTCTTTTTTTTTTTTCCTTTTTCGGTTCTGAAATAAATCCTAAAGGCTTCGGTGTCGCCGGTTTTAGAAAACATCATAGACCGACCATGTAAGCATCGGAGCTCCGAAAAAATAATCCAAATCCACGGCGTTCCTTTCGACGCCGTCACCGCCTTCGTCGGTTTCCTCTACTCCTCCATGTTAGTATAATACTAGTATAATTGTATTGTATCTTCAATATACCACGGATATTGTGAAATGACGGAGATGACCTTGGTGGCGGCGATGCAGGTGCAGGGAGGATGAAATGGACAAGTACGGGATGCACCTGCTGGCACTGTCGCACGTGTACATGGTGCCGCGGCTGAAGCAGAGGTGCATCAAGGGTTTGACCCAACGCTTGACCATCGAGAACGTGGTGGATGTGCTGCAACTGGCTAGGCTCTGCGACGCACCGGATCTCTACCTCAAGTGCACGAGGCTTCTCACCAATCATTTCAAAGCGGTGGAGAAAACCGAGGGGTGGAAGTTCCTCAACAAGCATGATCCTTGGCTCGAGCTCGACATTCTTCGCTTCATGGACGAGCACGAAACGGTAAGTAATTATTAATCAAATTAATAAAAAAAAATTGGATTTTATTAACAACTGCTTTTTTTTTAGATTTTTTTTTTACATATCTTTCAAGGAAGTAAAAATAATAAATTTTAAATAAAAATAAAATATTTAATATATTAAAAACTAAAAAAATTATTTATTTTTATTTAAAACTTATTATTTTGACATTCTTAATAAATATCATTAAAACATTTGTTAGTAATTTTTTTAAAATAAATTAAACATAGTTTAAATAGGATTAAAATTACTTTTTTATATTTACATACTAAAAATTACACATTATTATTACATGTAATTAAAATAAAAAATAATAATAACTTACAAAATTCACTTCACACATATTAAAAGTACAGAGCAAAAAAATTCTCTTACCCATCACCTTTTTAAACGTAAGTTATTATTCTATCAACAAATTAGACATATTGTTAAAAATTTTGTCATGCGAGAATTTTTTTCTTAAAAAATGATGATATATCATAATTTGTTTATTGTGATTTGTGAATGGGCAGAGGAAAGAGAAGTCGAGGAAGCAGAGGGAGGAGCACAGGGTGTATGCGCAGCTAAGCGAAGCGATGGAGTGTTTGGAGCACATATGCACGGAGGGGTGCACCAGCGTTGGACCGTACCATGTGGAGGAGGTGAGGAAAGAGAGGAGGGAGCCGTGCAGCAGATTCTCCACGTGTCAAGCTCTTCAGCTCTTGATCCGTCACTTCGCCACGTGCAACAGGAGGGTGAATGGAGGGTGCTTGCGGTGCAAGCGAATGTGGCAGCTCTTCAGACTTCATTCTTACATTTGTCAACAAATAGATTCCTGCAAGGTTCCTCTCTGCAGGTAAATTAATTAAATCCATGGTCAATGCAACATACAATACTCATATACTTACATATTTCATTACTCTTTTAATAATAATAATAATATATTGCAAAAAGGAAAAAGGTCACGAGGTAGAATTATGGACTTGATCAGCACTTTAGATTCTTAGTATCTGTCAAAAATATATATCGATGGCGATTGGCGACTATAATAAAATGAAAAGTATTGGTTATGCCACGACTCATGGCTTTCCTTATTTGACTTTTTCCTACCCTTTTTCCCAGACTTTGAAGGGAGAAAAGTAGTTTCTTGCAATGAAGGTAGTTTTATAGGAAAAATAGTTATATATATATATATATATATATATATATATATATATATATATATAAATGGATTGTATTTAATGAAAAAATATTTATTTTAAGAGGTAAAATAATAAATATTAATTATTAAATTTTATATAAATAATTAATATTAAAATATAAATATATATAATTTTTTTA
Source organism: Ormosia semicastrata (assembly GCA_029884595.1). NCBI lineage: Eukaryota > Viridiplantae > Streptophyta > Magnoliopsida > Fabales > Fabaceae > Ormosia > Ormosia semicastrata. The sequence continues at coordinate 11,079,111 of JAQQTO010000043.1, forward strand.
AATTATTACATATCTTTTAAATAATTTTTAATTTTAAATATTTATATATTAATTTTATAGTTAAAATTTATTTTTCTTTCTCTTTCACAATGAAAATTTTACTCGTAAGATATGTCTCATATATATATATATATATATATATATATATATATATATTAATAAATAAGAGATTAGAACCTGAGACAGCAGAGATAGAAATAGGCCAAATAGAGGTTGAGAATTGTAGTTCAAAATTGTTTCGTGATATGTGCTAGCTGGGGTAAATGTTTTGTCCATCACACAGAAAGTCCCACCATTTGATTTTGATAAGGAATCCATCCATGATAAGTTAGTATATAGCTGGTTGGTTTATAATGTTAGACAAATAATCTACTGAAAGCTTTAGCTGTTGGGTTAGACAAAAGTTTAAGGGATATGTGCCTTGTGTTTTTTAGAAGAAAAAAAAAATAGAGGGAGTGTAAAAGATAGAGCACTTATGCGCTCGACCGCTGAGTAGAACATCCCTTACACAAAATGTAGTGGTTAGCCAAGGAGAGTATAATCGCTTTCAATTAATCAGGTTGAAATTATATAATATCTGACTGATTTATCACATTGAAATTAAGTGTCCGGTTACTTCATTTTATATTGGATTTGGGGTCCCATCATAAATTGCTATCTTCATCGATGGTTTGCTTGTTGCGTTCCCTAGCCTGTCCCTGATATTTTTCAGGGATATATGTAGATGGCCAGCTCGCATCTTTATGCAATTGGTCCACCGCAGTTGTTATCATCCTGCGATCTTCACAACCACCATAGCTGGTCATGTCGTAGTCATGCCTGTTTTACATTTCACAAACCAATGCACGGATGCAATTCATCAAGTCCACAGGACCAACATGGCGGTCTCTAGTTATTAGATCTACCTTCATACTTGGGGAGCATGGGTCACGAAACATGCCAAACATGTGTGCATCAGTGATGGGACCCTCTTCAAAAGCAATGATTGATGATATACAGCTTCTTTTTTTATTATAGAAAAAGAATAAGCAAACCGAACTAGTGAATAATGACTTGATTTCTTTGCCAATAACCTGTCTAATTAGGATATTTACAAAGCAACATTACTATTTACTCCGCAAATCAAAACATAATATTAATATTACTATTCTACTGCTTATCCTAAATATCATGATTTTTAATCTTCAATCTCCAAGTTGTCTAATCCAACGTCCATTTTGGTGGACATTCACTGTCCTTGTTTTGTTTTAATCTTGTGATGAATGTCTTGTCTTATCTCCTTGCCGTCATGTATTTGAGAATTTATCAGTGGTCTCAATTAACCCAGCTGTTTTGGGGGGATGTGACAGGCAAATTCAATTGAGAATGCAACAAGAGAAAAGGAAAGATGATCCAAGGTGGAAACTACTAGCGAGGAAGGTAGCCTCAGCCAAAGTCATGTCTTCCTTGTCTCTGCCAAAGAGGAAGCGGGATGAGGAAATTAGAGAGATGATAAACAATCCTGGGATCAGAAGTTTTGAATTACAATGAATATTGTGATAATGTATAGGACAATTTATTTCGTGTTGATAGGGCCGTTTCTTTGGAGAGAATATTCTGATGTTCTTTCTGGAATTAGGAGGCTTGTGGATAGTGTGTGAACCTATTGTACCTGTCTCTTTACTAGAGGAAATGGCAAGTTGAGTATTAGCTTGCAATTGTAAAATTTGTTTGTGGTAGATATGAGCAAATTAAACCTCATTTTGTGTTGCCATAAGATTTTGAGAACATTTTCCCATTTTTTTTTCTTTTGACGATAACATTTTCTCATTGCTTGGATGAGGAGAGAAAATGAGAAGAAAGAAAATAAGAAGAGGGAAAATGGAGAGATGAGAAAATACATAAAAAAAAAGTATGAATAAAAATAGTGTGCTTGGATGAAGATAAAATAGGAAGAAAGAAAATTAAAGAAAATAATATTTAATTAATTTGTTTGCACTAATTACTCTTTGTTTATTATTCTGTTATATATTTACTTTTTCTTGATCAGCAAGCCTACACATTTCTCTTCGTTTTCTCTTCATCACCAAAAATTTTAATTTTTTGGTAGACCTTATACATAAGTTTTTTTCTCTCTCCAATTTTCTTGCCTGTCCAAGTCAAGAAAAAATTTCATTCTCCACCCAATTTCTTTCCTCCCATTTTCTCACAATCCAAGCAATGGGTTTAAGTTAGTGATAAATTTGATTGTTTATTTATGTATAAAAATTAAATAATCATTTTAATTATATTTTTAATTAGTTTATGTGTTGAATTGGATAATCACACTGATTATTTGGTTTTCTTGGGTCATGTCTTCCTTGATTGATTTATATATGTTAAAATAAGAAACTAGAAACATTAAAGATTTTGACATAATTAAGGGAAGTCTTGGGGGAACAGAATTATATTTTGGGACACTATCATGGGGCTTACGGCTGTGAGAGAGCGGAAATATTGTCAATGATTACTACACTTCTTATGAAGTCTAAACAATAGGTAATGGCCTGCACTATAGTCCCACGGACAGTACTTGGTTGGTCTTATAAAAGAGTGGCTCATTAATAACCCTTTAACTAATACCATATCATCCAGCATCTGAGCAACATATCTTTTGCTTTGTGCCACTTCCAGAGGCTGTTGTCCAAGACAAATTTTAAGCGCATAAATTTGAAAGGCACCGCCAAAAGAGCGCTAGCTGTAACACCATTGAGTAGTTGGAGGTCCATGGTTATTGTCGGTACTAAGAAACAGGAAGCAAAGCATTAACCTAGGGTTCCACTAATTAACTAAAGCGATGGGGAAATATTATTATGTGTCACAAGCGGTTTGTGAACTCTGGCACTACTTGCATTAAAATTTGTGTTGCTTCAAACTTCATCTTGGTCGGTAATATCTATTATTATGCCTATAAAGAAAGGTCAACCTGTGAGTCTCTATTAATTAGCTGGAACTTTTGAGGGCCTTCTCTAGCGAGAGGAACTTCCAGTCACTCTACTCTACTGTGAGTCTGTGACTCAGACAGATCATTTCTCCTTTTAAATTTGCTCGCTGTTGATCACCTTGTGCACTATATATAGGATTTTCTTCTTTTTATTAAGTCCAATTGTCCCACTTGGATGAATGAGAATTTTTTGTAAGACTAGTAATTAAATACAAAATTTCAATGACCAATATTGAATTTCCATTATGTAACCGCGCGTGGCTGAACATTCAAATTCTGAACTAATTAATAACCATGGTTTCTCAGTTGAAGATGGCGAGCCACTCTTGGCTTGGTTGTTCTGCAATTGATTCAAAATCAGGCAAAGTTACATTGTGGCCACTGGCCAGACCCAAGTCAATGTCAAAGTAGCAATTAGTGTCACGACCAAAAGGTGTAAAAACACCCCATGATCTTACCAATAAGAAAAAATCATTTGTTAACTATAAGTCTATATAACATGACCTCTGAAGTTGGCCTTCCTATTTCCTAAGCCTATGTATCTCTAAGAATTGCGTTTACACGTGTCACAAAGGCTATGATAGAAAATTCCTACTTAAATTTTTTTCTTGACATTAAGATCATGTAAGTCATATGAGTAGACTTAACACAACATCTAGGTATATGAATCTTTTGCTTATATATTCTATATTTTGTATTTTCCTTTTCAATGTGAGGCTTTTTCCAATCACATCCACTCATTCTTAAGTTTTCAATACATTTTTTGTGCACTAATTAATTGAGGCCTTCCTTATATTATGGTCCACTTATCATGATTCATGAGTCGATCCTTCTTGCAATAATGAAAGGACATTTTTTTTAATTGTTGTGTATGGACATGATAATTGAAATCAAAATAATAGGAGGAAAAGAAGAAAAAAAAATTGTTGGTTTGCTTAACACATGAATTGAAATTTCACGTGCCCCAAATTTGAAATATTTATTATGTCAAGTTATTTAGTTGAACTGACATATATTGACACTTTTCCTTTCCAAAGTTTATTGGCTTCTTACCATCCGGCGTCCGGTGTCTATTTTTCAAGAAAAAAAAATACTTGTTACAAGTCCTTATTACTCATATTTTCTTACATCTCATAGTATGTAACATAATTAAAATATAATTGTATGAAAAATAAACTTGAACAAATTATAATGAGATAATATAAAAAAAATGCAGATGCAAAATAATATTATATATGGAAGTGCGTGGGATAGCATTTTTCTTTTTGAATTTGTTGGCTATCCCTATCTTTTGTCAGTGGCGTCTTTTCTTTCTTTTTTTTTCGTAGTCTGGCGTTTAGTGTTTTGTTCGATTTTCGAAACGAATGAAAAATATTTGTATAATTTTTTTATATAAATTGCATAAATTAAATTAATTAATTAATAATATTTTATTATTTTTAATATAAAATAATTATATAATATAAAATTTTATAAAATTATTAAATACTAATTAATTTAATCTACTTAATTGAGTATACAAATTTTACTTAAATATGTGTCCAAACGAATTGACACTGCTACTGACATCGTGGCATGGGTCACCTCTGGTTTATTTCAGTGACATACGTAGGGCGAATTGGAAAATGTGGTCTCCCGCCGTCTCCACGTTCCCACCATGTCTTGAAAAATCCAAGTTATGAATGGCATGCGTATATTCTCTCTGATTTTTTAATCTGGAATCATATGTGCTTTTTAGTTTCCTTGAATGGCCCACGTGGTCACGACCATCTATTACGTCAGTGATGACTGATGAGCCCGCAAGACACTATTGTTTCTGATTCCTTGCTTAATTTGTGTTAAACTTGATTTCTTTTGGTCCTCTATCACCTCAATGAACTATGTGGAATCTTTTTTGTTTACTACGCTTTTCATAAATTTAATCTTTTTAATTGTTCATAAAATTAATTTTAATTAAATTATAAGAGTATAACGATTATATACTTTTTTACAAGAATTGTTTTTTTTAATTTAAATTGTAAACTTCTATTTTAGGAAATCAAAATTATTTACTATCTTATTTCGTGAAATATGTAGATGTATAAAAACACTACTTACCTCATTTTAATTCATTAATTAAAATTTGAAATATGTATTAGATAGATAGATTGTCAGCGTATAAAATTATAGTAATATAAAATTATATTATAAAAGTAAAATATTAATAATAACAATAGTAAGTCATCAAATGTATAACAATAGTTATATGAAAGTAAGTATCTAGATAGATATATTATTATTATACGAGTAAAATTAACTTGAGATTTGTAGCCACTTGAGTGGTGCAGTGAAAGTAATATGTGTCATTTAGAAAGAAGATATGTGTTTGAGTCTTGGATAAATTTTAAGTGGGGAATGTCATACCGTTTCTCTCCTTATCCGAAAAGGAGTTAGAATCTCGAAGTTGAACTTGCTCACTTATGGCATAAGTTCGTATTTGCCTTAACTCCTTTTTTACAATAATATTACTCTTTCAAAAAAGCTTGAGATATGTGAAGCAAAAATAAAAATTAAAAGTATTAATTATTAATTATTGTTATCAAATGTAAAAGAAAATTATTATTATTTAGATAAAAAAAGAAAGCTAATTTTTTTTATTTTTTGACTAGTATTCTCACAAATATTATTGTAATTAAGACTAATCCTAAAAAATTGTCGCAATTATGAGGTTCTTTATAATAATTGTCTTTCGCCTAGTAATGTTTGTGAGGATACCAAGTCAAAGATTAAAAAAAAACACAAATGAATTTAAAAAATAAGTAATGACACCATATGTAATATATACTATTAAATATTAGCTATCAAATTTAAAACACAAACAGTTTTGTTAGCTTACGTTATGTTAAATATAAAATGATTCACACATGACCTAATAAGTTATCCATATAAGCTTAGAAAGTGCAGGCAAATATTGTAATAAATAAATTAAATTAAATTAGATCATATAATTATTAAATTATGAATATGAACTTGTTATTATACTTACAAGATTAAATGAATATTTGATCATTAATTTATTTTACATTAAAAACCTATTTAAGTAAATGTTTCCTTTTAAATATTTTCATTATAAGTATTTTTTAAAGTAAAATAAATTAAGTTAAACATGTACTAAATATTTATCCACTAAATAAAAAGCTCACATCATAGTTAAAAGCATTATATTTAAAACAAATTGATGCATGTTCAGAGTAGTTTGGCAATTTAAACCTACTCGCGGGTACCTACTTCTAGAGAAGGCAAAAGACCTGCTGAATTTTTGGCTAACTGGGTTATAGCTTATCTTTGGATGTTTAGTGTTTTTGTTTTTTCCGGTCTGAAGATGTTTCAGTATTTGAACAAGCCCCTCCCTTAGGCCGCTGCTTTGGCAGGATGTTATGGGTGTGGCTTTGTCTCGTTTTGTTGTGTAGTTTTCTTGCTTGGGGCCTTAGTGCCCCGAAATTTAACCAAATAATAATAATAATAATAATAAAACCAATGCAACGCACGGGATAAGGGAACTAGTATAGCAGTAAAACACTCATTTGATATACTATCATGTTATTTATGCAGAGGAATTTTATATAGATTTATCACGGATATAATTTCTTAATCAATTGTCAAATTGATTTTGAACTGTAAATTTTAGGAGGTTTATCTTATATTCATCGTTTTTATGAAAGTATCAATATGTCTTAATAATTAAAAATTTATTTACGTGTCACATTTAATTAAAATATAAATACAATAAATTAATTTTATATTTATATTTTAATTAAATAAAATACGTGACAACATATTAACTATTAATTATTAAAGGTTTCAGTGTCCTTACAAAAACAAGAGGTATTGAAGAAATCTCCTAAATTTCAACTTCAATATGAAAAGTAAATATTTTTTTTTATCTGAATATGAAAATGTAAATATGAAGTCGTATTCGTTTATATATATATATATGTATATATTTTGGGGTTAAAACCATGGGGTGGTAAAGTCTGCCTTACATAAAAGTCAAATAAAAAATGTCTGGCGTATATGGTGCTCAATTTGCCAACTGATTACACATAGTGGTTTATGGTAAAGCTACAGTTCATCGCAAGGAGCCCCAAAACATGCAGGGTGGGTGTTGGACGGGCCGTAAGTTGGTTTTGGACTACATATTCAACCTGGACCTTGATTAAGCCCAAATTAAATATGTCTTTTTCATGAATGAGACATTCGGGCTTTCAACTTTGTCACTGAAGAACCGTGAAACCAAAATTTTTGTGACATTAAAAATAAGAAAATGATCATCTTACATCTCTTTTAAAGATATAAGTATTATATACACTCTTTTTAAGGATGTGTAATTAAAAAAAAAAAAAAATAATAATAAAAAGTAAGTATAATAAATAGTATTAAATGAAGTATAAAAATGAGTGTATATACTTATTTGTAGTAGGAATATAAGAGTTGTTAAAAATATAACTATTATATTCTTACATCAAATAATGTATATACTTCTTTTCATATCACATTTAATGTCATTTATTATACATATTTTTTTAATTATTTTTTCTCACTCAATCATATTCCTCAAAATTAGTATAAATAATAATACATTCTTTTTTAGAGGTGTAAGAGTATCTTTTTCCTTAAAAATAATCCCCCACCCTCCCCTTTTTCTTTTTCCTTTTTTTTTTGGGTGAATACTTAAGTCCCACTTAGGACCTGGTTGAGGGCCTTCCTAATAAGGCTCCTAGGTGACCCCTGGTAGGATTAGGGGGAGGGGGAAAGGGAGATGGAATGGAAAGAGGGTTGAAAAGTATTGGAGAGAGATCAAATGCTCCCCACTTTCAATAATGTTAGTGGTGGACTCAGGCTCTAGAGATTAGGGGAAATACTAGTATTTTCTTCAAATGTTATCTCTATTATTTGAATGATAATATGAAATTTTAAAACATGAACAAAGATTTGTCAAAAGATTTTTAAAGTTTTTTTAATTATTTGTTACTTTAACAAAGAGGAATTTTGATGATCATACTGAGAAATTACATTTCTTTTAAAAAATTTATCCATACCGGCATATCCTATCAAAATAATTATAATTATCATTATATTGCTCCATTAATTTATTTAAATAGTTATAGATGTAGCACTTGAAATTTCTAATAAAACTCATGATCTTTAATTATAAATTTCAATAAATCAAAATTATGAAAGCAAGAACTAGGAGCACGTAAGGCATACAAAGAAACTAATGAACAAGCGTGAAACAATTAATAAGCAGATGGAAGGCTTAGGTTAATTATAAAAAAAGAGGACATGGGAGATAATATTTTTTCTATAAAAACACTATAATCCTTTAGTTTTTGTAAGGAAAAAGATACTCTTATATTTTTAAAAAGATGTGTATTATTATTTATACTATTTCTAAAGGATATAATTGAGTGAGAGAAAATGATAAAAAAAGATGTATAATAAATAATATTAAATAAGATATATAAAAAAATATTTATTATTTAATGTAAGAATATAAGAATTATTTTTGTAATACTTACTATTTTTGTTTTAAATTTCACGAGGAGATGTGACTCTATCACTGATTAATGTCCTCCACTCTTAACCAAGCTACATGATCAGGACATTCTCTTTCCCCTTTGGGCCTTAAGAACTCTGACTTAAGTGCTTTTATTGAGCATAAGATTGTGTTGGGCTCTGGGAAAGACTAGGCATTGAGTTTTGGGATCATGTGGTCACTATAGAGTAGGGCTATTTAGGAGATGATACAGGTCAGGCTTAACTTGGTCCAACCTTGACCATTTAATCAAGTCAATTTTTTTTTATTTGGACCCAGATTGATCATGAGCTGACTAATGACAAGGTGAGATTTAGCTGACTTAATATTTATGTAAAATGTATTAATTTTAAGTTAAAAAGCTTTTTTATTTATTATTAATTTTCAGAAGAATTATAAGTTTCAAAATATTATATGACACCTGACTAAATTAGGCTAACTCGAAGAATGATCCAAATCTAAATCAAAAATAAATTGATTCTAATGTGTAGGATCCAAATTAGTTTTGAGTTAGGATGGAGTATTGGGTTGAGACAAGTCTTAAACACCCATACCAGATAGTTCTATTGTTTATTGGAAAAAAACTGTTTTAAAGTGAACTTGTTTTTAAAGTAAGTAAGTAATGGTGTATTCACTATTGATTTAATCTAAAATATACTATGATCTTAACCTACTAAAATATAATAGTGGATACACCTTTATTGACTTATTTTAAAGATAAGTTCATTTTAAAGTAGTCTTGTCCTACTTCGTGCCTATGGATCACTGCTTTGTGACTTTTATTTTTATTTCCCTTTAATATTCAATCAATATAAATTTGTATATATATAATGGTCTGATCAAATATTTGGAATAAGACTTATTTAAAATAAGTAAGTAAGAATGTATTCACCATTAAATTTTAGTGAGTTAAGATCTTAATGTATTTTAGATTAAATATCCTTACTTATTTAATTTAAAGACAAATTCATTTTAGTGAACTTTTCTTGCATAGCCATGTGAACACTAGTAAAGCAATGGAATTTGCTAGTTTGATCCCATTGAGGATATGGAAAAATTGAAACAAGAAAGTTTTTCATCAATCAAACAACTTACAAGTTCTTCAAACTATTGACAAAATAATCACTCAGTTGGAGGAATATTGTGATTTGTAATTGCAAAATTTCATTGTTCTTCCCATTCTAGCGTTCGGATTTTATCTTCTTATTCTCGTTGGATGCCTAGAGTTAGGGATGACAACCATGCAGGCATGACCTTTCCGCTTGATATTTTTGCCAGTCCATTTTTCTCCTATCCCCGATCCTAATCCTTGGGGTGTTTTTTTATTTCCGTTCTCTACCTTCCTACAGGGATACTCGAAATTGTTAAAAAAGAAGAAGAAAGAAATTCAATAAAATAGGAACTACCAAACACTTCCACAACAATTCCAAGAGAGATTAAGTTAAAATATGGGCTAATGAATTGTGGTTAGAGAAATAATAGAGGCTAATGGGCTAACACGAGAAATGCAAGCAATCAAATTGAAAGATTTATTACTTTGTGACACAAACCTAACAATCTCGATGGATACTTAGGCATCGAGTGTGAGATACAAATATTTTTTGTTCCTGTGGCTACTAGGCAATCCCTAACACACAAGATAACAACAACCAAGACTGATCAAGGCTTAATTAATTTATGGGAAGCATTTAAAGCTCGTCTTTAGAAGATGATGAACGTTTTGTTGGGTTACTGGAGGAATTTTTGATTGGGTAGGAAGCCTCCATTGCTATGCCACATAGACCCTGCTTCTTAGATATGCCCCTCAGCATCCTGATGTAGCCCTGTTCTCCCCATTCGGATCCCCATGAGTTCTTCACTATCCAATATTTGGTTCCATCTAGAGTTGTTCCATAACCCACAATTGCCAGCCCATGATCCAGGTCAGTGCCACAATGGCCAGTAAATACTCCCTGTAATCATTTGTAAACCACATTCAGATACCCCACACACCATTTTGTTTAGAGAATATGGGAACCATGTTTGGTGGTGATTATACTTTCGTTATAAGTAGAAATTTACCTCTGAGTAGAACTGGAAATCAGATCCCCCAGCATCAATGGCTACAGATACAGGTTGGTTGGCAACAGCTTTGAGCAATGCGGCCTCATTGTTAGTGGGGACAGTCTCATGGCCATCAATTGACACTGCTGGCTTATTCTCCTGCAATATGAATGGTCTTTGCATATTTAAATTCCTCTAATTACTAGTTGTCAGTCAATTAAATTTGATTAAATATTAAGCACAATATAGATTAATATGCACCTTTGATGCATCACAGGTTCCATCTTTTGCTGTATAAGGGTAAATACTTTCTGTTGTTATGCCACCCTGTTGCTTGATGAACTCGAACGCATATTCCATTAACCCACCATTGCATCCTCCATTTTCTTCAGTATCACAATCCACAAGTTCTTGCTCAGATAAGGAGACTAGCTTACGTGTCTTGATTTGGTTAATACCTTCAACAGCTACAACAGCAGAAAACGCCCAGCAACTACCTATAGGAGACATTAAATAACAAGAATATTTTCATTACAACGATCGTTGATCAAAACAAACAAAAATGTTATTAGGAGCTATGGTAACCTTCAGTGCCATCTTAAAGTAATATGCACAACACTTAAAAAGATAGTTAAAAAGAAAATGACTATTAAACAGTGAAAAAATTCTTGCATGCACATAAATATATTATACACACATTTATATGAGGTAAGTCCCACCTCCTAATGGGTAAGTGTATGTATAGTGCATTTATATGTATACAAAAATATTTTCAATATACTAACTATTTTGCCAGATTCTTAAGTACTGTTAAACTAAAGATTGCTTGCCATTTATCATTTAATATATGTCACATTCATTATAATTAAAGTATATGACACATATTCAATAATATATAAAGTAAGAGAAATCTCTTGCTTCATAATCACTTGAGAATTTCTTCTATTTTGCTTACCACATCGGCCTTGATCCTTTACACCAGTGACAGCGCCTTTCTTCCTCCAATCCACGGAAGGAGGTACCCTGTCAACGTTCTCATACATGAAGGTCCCATTCCCACGTGGCGTGCCACAGAACATTCTGTGATGATGAACCTTTGAGCCAGCATAGGTGCTCCTGAATTCATGGTTGGTCATGTCAGCGAACTTGTTCAGCTTGAGCTTGTAAGGCTTGTCCAATTTGTTGGTGTCGTGGACATGCATCACATTGGCTTTGAACACGTTGAAGCGCTTATGCTTCTCATCCAGGCTTCGAGAAACCGTGTGGTGGCTTCTCCATCTCTCGTACAAGTCCCACAACCCTTCCTCGGATGCCAAATCCTTCTCGTGGAAATCAAAGCTCTCGGCCACTCCTAGAACCAAAGCAAGGGATAGGGCAACCCACAAGAGCTTCTTCATTTTGATGGATATCAATTCAATGGAAGATGGGGAAAGTAGAGAACCTGGGAATGCTTTATATAGAACAATCTAAACCAACTGAGGGAGAAGAAAACAACGGAAAATAAATGAAGAAGTTACAAGTTCCTTATGGGCATCAACAATCAATAATGATGAAAAACATGCCAAGGCTGTTGCATTGAATAATTGTGAAGAAGAAGAAGAAAGGATATGTTGGTTTTGCTCAAGAATGGAAGCAATGACTTCAATAAGTGAGTTTAATTTATTGGCACATCATATCTCTGAAGATTTCAGAGAATAGAAGGAAACTCGAGAGGTTTCCTCATTGAAGAAAAAAAAATGGCAGTTAGGTGCCTAATCTAAAGCTTTGTGTCAAACTGTTATTGTGTGCTTCAAGGATCTTCTTTCGATTGCATGTCGACCACGCTATTACCTTAACCAGAGTGATGGTGGAAGAGGGTGACGAGAATGGTTTCGTCTGGTTTTGAGCTACCATGTGTGATGCAAGTGGAGTGCAACGTTATGATAACCGCTTTTATCCATAGCCGACGTGATCGCTTGTGAAAGTAGTGTAGTACTATGTACAAAACTACAAAAGTGCAGTCAATTCTACTTCTCAACTGTGCAACACCTCCCCTCTAGTACCTATAGGGTGATAAAAATTGTAAAAAGTGATAACGAAAAACTGATCCCATTTATTGTATATTAATTTTAATTTGGCTTGAGCGTAACATGTTCAGCATATTTCACTAGCTTATTAATCTTCATATATAATATTATAATATCATATATAACCCCTTCTGTATTCTTTCCAACTTGAATCTCTCACGCTTTGACGTGTAGGGATGTTAATTCTTCATGCATTTCAGGTATTTCCATGGCAACAACTTCAAATGGAGTTATAAATGCGAGATTTTTTTCCTTGTAGGAATGGGGACAGGAGAAAAATCTCCCTGTAATATATTCTGAGACGGCAACCATATTTCCTGTCTCACGGGTCTTCGTTCTTGAAAAAATTATTAAAATATTCTTTTATATATATATATATATATTATATAAATAAATATATATATTTTAATAATTTTATCTTTAATTAAATTTTATATTTATTTAAAATTAAAAATATTAAAATATTTTATTTTATTTTTTTCTTTTTTTAATTTTTAATTATTATTTTTTTAATATAGTTGAAAATCCCTATAGATATTTGTAAGAATTCGAAGAAGAGGGATAGGAAAAAAATTTTCTCTTGACGAAGAACGAAGTCGGGGATAGGGACGAAATTGGGGTGCGAGAACAGGAAACGAGGAACTTCCCTCCTTGCGAGTGCCAAGCCTATTGATGTTAAGTTTTGAGATAAACTTGTTTGTTAATTGGTATATAAATCTAGAACTTAAAAAAATTATTGCTTCTATTCTAGTTAATTATTATTTCATATTTTATGGTTATCATAAGTTGGCAAGCTAATTTGCCAAAGGCCTGGATTTATGGAATTTTTGTATATTAGTTGAAAGAATAATGTTTGGTGCATATATGTATAAAGCACATCATTTTACATCTGCTTGAAGTGATAGAATTAGAGTGTAAATATTTAAAAAATGAAGTAAAATTAGTTATAATTAGATGGTGAAAATCATGTAGATGTAAGGTGATCTGAATATAAGTATGTATCCATATCATTATTCTAGTTGAAAATGTTCCATTCAGCAAAAGCAATCTGAGAAAAGAATTTTGCAGTCTTCAGTGATTATCATTTGACTGCAGAGTGACGCGCTTGCTAGTTGCTTGTAGTAAAGAGTTACATTAGCGTAATGCGTCGGGCACCACCAAATCATCAATCATTTCTGCAATTGAAGAAAACATAAAGTATACTAAATTCCTAATGAAGCATTTTGTTGCGTTTTGGTCGAAGACGAAGCACATGAAGTAGGCCATGTTACCCAGTGGAGTCAATTCTGAGACCTATTTTATAAAATGATGAGAGATCGGTCGCGTGCCTTTCTTTTTCTCCCTCTTTCCTTTTAAGCCTTGAAACTTATAGCATTTTTTATGTATTTTTTTGGCTATGACTTGAAAGAGCTTCTTTTATTTATTTATTTTTTTCTCTGCTTGAAAAAGAAAGAGCTTTCTGGCTTTCTACCTCACCAATTTACAAGCGGTACTTGAAGTACCAGTCTTGTCTTTCTTGATTTTTGGGGTCCGTGAAGTACAAGTCCAAATTTAGTGGAAGAGATTGCACCTTTTTTTTTGGGTCAGATTAACTTACATGGCCATTACCAACAATTGCAGAGTTTCATTTGGCCCTGAAATTAACCCATTTGTTCAACTCACTATCTATAACTCTCTTTACAGGCCTGCACTTAAGTTCACTTCTACAATACCATTTTACATAACCATAAAAACAGGAAGTTAAAAAACATACTAATCCATCTGTTTCTGCATTTTCTTCCATTCAATCATTCATCATTTCATGGAAAAAAAAATTCACTTTTATGAATAAACCATGCAATTAGATATTTTGGTTAGTTTCCATACCCCCTTTCTCAAGTAAGCAATGTTTTTGTTCCCCAAGAATTTAAAAAAAAAAAAAAAATCCCATGCAAATAGGAATGTAAACAAATACTTGCAGTGTGTGCAAAAGAGAAGGTTACCCTAAAGCACAGAATGCGATCCAATAACAATACAGGAGTATACGAATGAAAGTATTTGTAAGTAACCTTGGCGGTTAGAAATGTGCAACTCACAATAACAGGTTATAGCACCTGGTGATCTATTAATCATTTAATCGGCTACTATCTTTTACGTTAATTACAGCCTACCAGTAATATGTTTCAACAAATTTTGCCAATTCAACATTAGTATCTAACAAAAGGGCTTCATCACAAATTAGTCAGAATTATTCAAGCGTCAGTTGAGATACGGAGAGAGACTAGCCTAAATGATTTTCTGTTAAAAATTAATATATACATTGTTCATTTGTTCCTAATTTGAATGGTATACCCTGTATGAACATATTTAAAAGAATTCAGCCAGCCAATCTGAAAACTGTGCAATTGAACATTACCACACTATATGCAAGCCTTTTTTTTTTTTTTTTGGGGTGGAGTCAAACTCACCGAGTGTATTCAAAGAAATGAAAGCACATCATGTCCAAATGCAAACAATCCCATTCTTGTCAGCTGAAGCTAGGGGTTTTCCATTCCCACTCCACCTACAACACAGAACAGAAGAAGTGTGTTCCTTCAGAGTAGTGATAATATCACCTTTAGATATGGACCAAATATAGACAGATCCATCAACAGAACCAGCAGCAACGTGATTGTCATCTGGACTAATACAGGAGCGACTCCAATTGGAAGCCACTCTGTTTCCTGTGGCTCTTAGTGTGCCACAAACTTCCAGAGATCGCACATCAAACAAATTGTGCAAATTGTCCCTTCCACTGGTCAACACAACATTTCCATTTCGAGAAAGGGATATTGATGTGACCGCAAGTGAATGTGCAGCAACCTCGCCAAGTAGCTTTCCAGTCTGAATGTCCCATAAGCGAAGATTACCATCAACATGCCCAGAAAATATGGTCTGTCCATCCATGCTGAAGGAAAGAGCATTGCAGTTGCTGTGAAAAATGATTGTGTTAGTGCAGTAACCTTTCACCAAGTCCCAAACTTTTATAGTACGATCATAGGCTGCGCTGACAACATGACGACTTGAAATCTTGCTTACATCAACAGCACAAACTTTATCTGTGTGGCTGGTAAGGGTATGACGGACCCGGCCTGAGTTGAGATCCCACACATACAAGTTGTTTGAGCTGCTTGCAGCAATGACAGATCGATTGTCATGGGTGATTGTGAGATCTAATACGGAGCCAAGGCAGCCATGAAGATTAGAACTAAAGGATCCTGTATTCGTATCCCACACTTTAACTGACCGATCCTGTCCCCCAGTAATCAATTTACTAGAATTATACTCAAACAATATGGAAGCACAACCACCTTCATGTGCATGGAGCCTGCATTTGCATGTGGAAGGGATGTTTGACTCTAAAAAGAATTCAGCACCTTCTTCACTTCGGCGAACTATGCCATCCACCTGCTGCCTTGCAAGTTGTTCTAAACCACTGGCCTTTAGCCGCTCAACCATTTCTTCATACAGTGCATTTGCCTAAAGTGATAGTAAATATAATATTAGTTGACTCAGCAGCATAAGCAATTATTTAGAATACTAGTGCTACCAGAATTAGTAACATTGCGGTTTTGTGAGGGGCATACATATAAACAGTTTTGTGAGGGGTATACATGTAAGAAACTCAAACTACTGGTGTAACTATCATAGTGATTTACTTCTACTATGCACTTTGACTTCTAAAAAGAAAAAACACTACCAGACATGGTTCAAATTTCAAACAATTGAAAAATAAGTTTAGAAGTACATGCAATATTGGCGTAATATAATTGAGTCAGGTAAATGACATTTACCACAAAGCTGGCAGGGCAACATCAGTGGCAGGTAAGCAGCAGCTGAACTTAATTCTAATACAATTAGCCTGTGATAAATGATGGTTACATACTCTTAGAATATCCGTATTGTTTAATTATCAAGACTGCACCACATGCCAAAGCCAAATCCATTCTCACAGAGAATGTGTACCAATACTAAATATCTAATTCCAAAAGTACATATGGTGAATGAGAATATATTATACCTCATTTAGGCGTTCAGCATCCTTCATCTTTTCTAACATCCAGCGGTCAATCAACATCTTATTTTCAGCTTCAGCTTTGTTGGCTTTAGTAGTCATCTGCTCCAGTTGTGCTTTAAGTTCTGAATTCTCACTCACAAGCACTTCTAGAGCTTTAATCTTTTGTTCCAAGTCCATCTTCAATTGAGAGCACTCATCCCTGCAACATTAATTTAAGCTGTGATCATTTGTACAACACCACAACTTAAAGAAATAAAAGTGTTGATGGCCATTAAAACATAGAAGAAATATTAAGCAACCTCACTTCGGTCAACTCCTTTTGCAGATCAGCGATTGCAGTTTCTTTCTCTTGAACCAAAGCTTTTGAAGCTCTGGACTCAGCTACTTCCGCAACAAGTTGCTCAGACAGCCGAGATTGAGCTTTGTAGCATTGCTGAAGTTCCACTTGCAGATTCTCTGCTTTCTCTTTCCACTCAGAGCCCTTCAAGGACATACATACATACATACAATATTTAACTCAACAAAAACATTCCAATTGTGAGACACAGACCATGATCCAATCAACAACATTAATACCCATGTCAAGCAGCATTCACAAATACTGATATGTTTTACCCATTTTCAAGAGATACAGGTCAAAAAAAAAAAAAAAATCTGCACACATTATCAAGAGCCAATAACTTTGCATAGTTGAAGGTTGGTAAAATTGTTTACAGGAAGCACTATTCTATTGGAACTGATGATTGAACAAATTTGTAAAACATAATTAGGGATGGAAACACCAGCAGTCCCATAAAAAAAAAATTCAAAATTGGAGTTTTCATTGTGATCAATTTGATAATCCCTAAGTAAAAAACATTAGTACTGTTAATTGAATTTATAGAGAGAGGGGACCTGGGAAGCGATGGGTCTAGAAAGAGCTAGAAAAGCGGGAGCATGAGCGGCTTCCTCGAGCAAATGGCGCTTCCGCAGAGACTTCAAAGCATGCTTGATAGCTTCGTTCGCAATTTCTTCTTGCGACTTGCAAGCTTTCGCCATTACTGGCTGGGAAAACAAGCCAACCACCAAATTATCAAATCACCTGTTTCTGTTTGGTTTCCTGGAAAATAAAATCAAAAGGGTACCGATAAACAAATGCACCAGATTTTACAATTTAGGATCTGTAAATAAAGACGAGATTTTGCAATAGGGTTCTTAATTTCAGATGGTGATGATGGAGTGGAGGGTAGAGACCTGAAAATACAGTCCCACGCCAGGGGCATTTTTTGAACCATGAAAGTTTTGGGGTACATTCTCGTCCAGGCCCAACAGGCTCACAACACTATCACTTGGGCCTAAGGCTTCAGAAATTTTCATTTTACCGATAGGCCTAGGGCTAGGGTCATCAATTTTACGCAACCTTTTGAAAAAGAATTAATGAATAATTCGATAGCGTGATTCATTAATCATTATAGAAGAAGTTTTAAGTCCAAAATGTATATTATCCCCTCTAACTTTAGGTTTATTTTAAAAAATCCTTCTATAGTATAAAACTCCTCAAATTGATTACTCAAATTTTGAGAATTATGTAAAAGAGTCCTTCTATTATCTTTTTTATCTAAATTTGATGAATTTCAAGTTTAAACAATAAAAATGACGTGTGGAAATATAGAGCCAGATACACTCATTTGCGTCGCGGCTCCTCTAAATTAGCAAATGTTTCATATGGCATTGCTCATGATCAGACAAAAGGAATCTAAAAGTAAGTATGACTATCTTCGAACAACCTGAAGTACAATCTTAAATAAATTATTTTAACATATACTTGTCTTTCTTATTACTTTTAATATATGTCATTCCTTTCTTTGTTTTTTCAACTTATCTTAGATTATAGGAGATCACATGCGTGCAATTGTATTTCTCATCTTTGATGGGGTTGTCCCATCAAATGTTGGGAGAGGTTATGTAGTTCGGCAGCTTATCAGAAGGGTTGTTCGTACAGGCAGGTTGCTTGGTATAAAAGGTGATGGTAGGGGAGACCTTGAAGGAGCATTTTTACCAATTATTGCTGAGAAAGTAGTGGAATTAAGCACACACATTGATGCCGATGTAAAGAACAGAGCGCCCCATATCCTTGAGGAGTTGAAGAGAGAAGAGCTTCGGTTTGTGCAGACACTGGAGAGAGGAGAAAAGTTGCTTGAGGAGAAGCTTGCTGATGCTTTATCAAGTGCGGCGAAAAATGGAACTTTACCTTGCTTGGGTGGTGAAGATGTGTTTCTTTTATATGATACTTATGGATACCCAATGGAAATAACAAAAGAAGTAGCTGAAGAACGGTGTGAGTATTGATATGAATGTCTGAATTTATTGGATATGAATTTATTGGGGGACAAATTAGAGATCATGGTTTTCTGTATATTGCTGAGGGTGAAAATCAACCAAAAGCTGCTGTGGAGAAAATAGATGTTCAGAAGTCTTTAGGTAACATATTTGTTCACAAGGGTACAGTCCGAAAGGGGGTTGTAGAGGTTGGGAAAGAAGTGGAAGCAGCAGTGGATGTAAAGCTGAGGCAGCGAGCTAAGGTATGAGAACTGTTGGCTTACTCGTTTCATTTACCCGTTTGGTGAATCTTTACTCATTATAATATGTGATAAAGACAAATCCTTACATCATCTTAGTCATGCATATTTCCAAATTCCAAGCGTAAAAGTTGTTCTAGATTATAGTAAATATACTTGGTGCTTTGCAGGTTCATCATACTGCTACTCATTTACTGCAAGCGTCACTTAAAAAAGTTATCGGTCAGGAGACCTCACAAGCTGGTTCTTTGGTGGCATTTGATCGTCTCAGGTCTGATTTCAACTTCCACCGATCACTTCTTGACAGTGAGCTTGCAGATATTGAAGTGCTAATCAATGGATGGATTGAGGATGCAATGCTTCTTCAAACCAAAGTGAAGCCTCTTGCTGAAGCAAAAAGAGCTGGAGCTATTGCAATGTTTGGAGAAAAATATGGAGAAGAGGTTGGATTTACTGCAAACACTTTTGATATTGAACTTTAAATTTCAATTAGCTTACTTCTGTTTTGATCGTTCTGAGCATGTTGGTTACATGTATCATGAAGTGTGTATTTCCGAAGATGTCAAAACCTAGACCTTCAGGGATTGTTTGCAACTAATGCTTAGGGATCACAGTTTCATCTGACCTAAATTCCCTTTTTACCATTGTTAGATTGCTAATCATGCCAAAAAAATTGGACTAATTTGAAATAGAGCCAACTATAATTGTCATTTCAAGTATTACCAACAGTTATCCCCCTCTGTTCGATGCGTGCACATGCACATGGACTACAATAGTGAATAATGTACAGCATAGTAATGTATTACAGTCTGAAAATCTTTTTAAGAGTGCATCCTGTTGCATCTAGGGATGTATCTGAGTTGCGTTGGGTTGAGTGAGTTTTAATAGTATTTTTAGATTTGACTTGTTCATTAGAGTAGTAGGTTAAGTTAGGTCGAAGAAATTTTTTTGTTCAACTCGACCCGCTTAAGAATGGATTGGGTTGGGTAAAACCCATGAGTCTAATAATTTTTTTTAAAAAATTATTCTAAAAATAGAAGTCAAAATACAAAATATAACAAATTAATATCATAAGTCTCAATCTCAAATAAACTAAACATTATAAGTCAATAAATGCATAACAAACTAACAACTAACAAGTTTTACTAAGTCTGAAAAATAATTAAATAAAGTTAGTCATAATTCAAATAACAAATTAGTCTCAAACATATACAATTGCATAACATTTCTACCAACAGTTTGTCTAAAAAGAACTTAGAATTGAGGTTGCATAACTTGAGCAAAATTTTTACAGTCTTCATTTTCAACAAATTTAAACGGAAGCTCATTAATGATAATCATTTTAGCAAGTACAATCATACACTCTTTTTGATTAGAAGACAACACCTTGAGCTTTGCATTACGTACCTTCATTTTATTCTTTACATTTCTTTAGAAATCCAAGAGTTTTTTTGCCTCTTGTCAACATGTATATTGAGACTTTTTTTACACATTGACAAGTGCCTAGACAAATTAGTTGTGTCATGATTTCTAGAACCACATGCATATATTTTCCCACAATGATGGCATTCAGCTTTTTCAACATTATCTTGTTTGGTAAAATATTCCCACACATGTGAACTTGGTCTTGAAGGCTTTTTTTGAAAGTATGAATACCTCTTTAATAGCAGATGATCCTCTTCCTTGTTCAGTAGCTAAACGCTCAATATGTTAGGAAAGTTGGGAAGGTTGCACACAACTTGGGGGTATAGGAGTACTTCTAATTCACTCTTCTCTAGTTAGTGAATGATCAAGATTTAGTTGCCATTCATCAGCTATTTTCTGTCATCAATAAGTAAATAAATATCAACCCAACAATGTAATAAACCATTAGTTAATATTTATAAATATACTTATCACAAAAGAGAAATTAGACGGAATCAACTTAAAAATTCAAATGCAAATTTCATTAGCACTGTTCTATTTCCCTTTCCAGTATTGACATATAAACTTGAATTTTTTTTTAAAAAAAACTATTCCACATTCGAACAAAACTCAGGAAATCTAACTAGAACACTGGCAACATGAAAGGGAAAGGGTGCAAAATGTCTTCACGATCAGCAATCCTGTCCTTTAGAATGTTAATGCCTTCACCTGATGCGAGTGCACCAAGCCCATCTGCTATGGCGCCGATAGCCAATCCAGCCCCAACCCTCCAAGCTTGCTCTTCTTCTTCTCCGAGGATATATTCATTGCTTGCCCACTTTGCTCGTACCTACAGCTCTGCTATCTGCTCTGCCTGTAACACCCTTAGTAACATGTTAGGCTTGTAAATGGGTTACAAAGGTAGCCTAATACTTGCTTAACATGTCAGTTCAGTTTTGTGACAAACTGAGTTAGTTTAGATATTTTGTTACAAGACAAAAGTTAAAAATAGCATAAAATGACTCAGAAAATAGTTTTAAAGGCTAAGTTGAGGAAAACAAGCATGGACAACTTGTTTCTAGGTCACAAATGAGTTAAGTTAGATGCAGTCAAAATTTGAGAAGAATCAGAGTTAGTTTGGTATTTTTAAGCATACTAGTTGTGTGTTTTAATATCGATTGACTAGCAGCAGATATGAACAAATAAGATAAAGGTGAAACAATAATTTAGATAAATCCTAGGATTTATTCTAAAGTTGTTAGAAGCTGAAAAACTTGAATTAGTGTAATTCAAGTGTCATTAGAAGATATAAATTTCAGCACAAAAACTTAAGATACCTTTTTTCCTTCTTATTTCTCTCCCATTCTCTCGGCTAAGAACAAAAAGAAACAGAAAAAGAAAGAAATGAGGGAGAACGAGAGAAAGGGGAAGAAAGAAAGGAGGGGAAAAGGAAGAGAAGAAGAAGGACCTAAGGGAGATCAACAGCAAGATCAAGAGACTCCAAGATTGATCATCACCAAGAGGTAGGGGAGTCCTAACCATCCTTTCCCTTTCTGTTTCTCTTGAAGAAAGTTAGGGTTTATGAAAGGGAAAATTGGATTTGGAGGGTCAAATCCTTGTTCTTAACTTGCTTCTTGATTCCAAGGATTAAGTTAGGATAGTTTTAGCCTATTGAGTGCTATATGGTAATTTATGGCTTAAGTTAATCCATTTTTGGTTCATGAGGAACTTAGAAAAATGGATTAGAGTTGTTATGATTTTTAGCCTAAATCTATGCCTAAGTGAGTTAATAGGTTGTATGAAAGTTACAACAAGTTTAGGGGCTTAGATTAGGGTTAGAAATCATAAGAAATTTGATCTTGAATGATTGAAAATGACCAAAGTCTTAAAGGAACAGAATTTAGATTCTGCAGAATTCTACATAATCCAGTTTCTGCAACTCACGCCGCGGTGTGACATCCCTGCGCCAAGGCATAAGAGTGGCTGAGAGTAGCATGCTGCAGCGTGACTGAGAATCATGCCGAGGCGTGAGTGAGGCTGAGGGCTGCACATCGCAGCATGAGCAGGACTGTGCCGAGGCTTGAGTACTAGGAACTTTCAAAAATGTTATTTTTGATGAGTTGAGTTACTTACTTGTTAGAACCCTTTGTTTATGCTTTTAAGGAGTGTTGAGATACTAATAGAGGTATTTCTTAAAGAGAAATACCAAGTTGCATACAAGGAAAAGTAAGGAGAGTTTGTGGCTCCATTAGTTATGGATAGTCATGATTAGGTGTCTACTTTCTTAGGCAACATAATGTTGCATTAGATATCACCTGTGGAGTGATGAGAAGGTGGGATATTAGATATAATTAGACTAATTTATTTAGCAAGAGTTAAGTGCAATGGTGCCTAGTTGGCTATAGTTAAATGCCTTAGTGCATGAAAACTCTCATAGAGTTATGATAGAGTTAGTAATACAAAGATGCAAAGTGATACTTATCAATAATGCATAATTAATTCATTATAGATACTATTGAGTTGATTATGCTAGTTTTAAGAGAAATACTCTATTATTTCATTAATTTGGGGATAAATGGAGTATTTAGCAAGTTTAGCTCCCTTATGCAGTAAGGTTGAACCCTAGTAAATTGGCTCCCTTTTGCAATGAGGTTGAACTATAGTATCCAGTTCCCCTATGCAATGAGGTTGAACCCTAGTATTCAGTTCCCTTACGCGATAAGGTTGAACCCTAGTATCTAGTTCCCTTATGCAATGAGGTTGAACCCTAGCATTCAGTTCCCTTATGTAATGAGGTTGAATCCTAGTATCCGGTTCCTTTATGCAATAAGGTTGAACCCTATTATCTGGTTTCCTTATGCAATGAGGTTGAACCCTAGCATTCGGTTCCCTATACGACGAGGTTGAACCCTAGTATCTGGTTCCCTTATGCAATGAAGTTGAACCCTAGCATTCGGTTCCCTTATGCAATGAGGTTGAAGCCTAGTATATGGTTCCCTTATGCAATGAGGTTGAACCCTAGCATCCGGCTCCCTTATGCAATGAGGTTGAACCCTAGCATCTGGTTCCCTTAATGAGGATGAACCCTATTAACTGGTTCCTTTAATAAGGTTGAACCCTAGTAAGACTTGGTTCCCTTAATGAAGTTGAACCCTAGCAAGACTTAGTTCCTTTATTTATTAAACTTGAGCTTAATAAAACATGGACAAGAAAAAACCCTAAGTTAGGCGATGGACTAGAGAACTCCTATGCTAGGCTAAGGATAAATTCAATCTTGTGCTAGGCTAAGGATAAGTACAATAAGTTATGAACTAAAATTTGTAACTGTATCTCTTTGTATTACGTATATTTACTAGTACCATGATGTGTATGTTTTATTACTGAGAATTTTTATATTCTCACCCCGTCATGTTTCATGGTTAGCAGGTAAAGGCCCCACAAGAGGGTAAGAAGATGAAGTAACAGACAAGCTAGAAGAGTTTAGTTTAAAGTTTTCAATTCAAAGCTTATGTAATTCATTTATATTTGCTTTGAGGATGTAAAAAAGTTGTATGAATAATATTTATATGTATGACTTTAGCTATAGCTCTCTATAATTATTTGTTTGAATGTTATTGATTAGTTGATGTATAAGTTAGAAGTAGCATGACTGATACTGTTCATCCAGGTATATGTCTAATATACTAAGGTATCAGTATTAGGTTGTTACACTATCCCCTGTAGCTTCCTTGCCTGTACGATGCAGCTGCACTGTACCCAACTACACTCCCTCTTATGTTCTAGATTTACATGAAAAGTGCATAAGAAGAAGACTTACCTGTTGGGGTTGCGTGGTGCAGAAAATTGAAAAAGTCGCTAGAGGGAAGAATGACACATGGTTGTGTGGTGGCGTGACTAGTTGTAGAGAATGACTGGGAGATCGAGTGGGAGAAAAAGCAATGGTCAGGAATTCACAGCGACAGCGCAATCGCTAAGACTGGGAGATCGGGTGGGAGAAGAAACAATGGTCACAGACTCAAGGCGCAAACGCTAGGAGCTTGGGAGAACGACTGCACTACGAAGAACTAGTTGCAGAGAAGAGAGCACTAGTAGTTGTGCTGGGGCCAGTGAAGAGGGAGTAGATAGATAGGGTTTCGATGCCTTTTTCTCTTCCCACTTTGGCTTCTATTTGTTAGCATATTTACATAGTCTAATGTTGTTCCTATCTATATCAGAAAGAATTTATTTGAACCTTAAAAGCATTTTTCAAGTAAAACATACACTCTGTCTAAGCCACTTTTTTGTTTTTTAAAAAGGTGGATGGGTTGGGTTGGAAGTGTTCCAACTCGTTACCCGACCCACACACTGTGGGTTGAAGCATTTTTTCAACTTGACCTAACCTGCGAACCTAACCCAACCCACATTTTATGGGTTGGGTTGGGTCGAAACCTGCGATTTCGTTGGTCGACCTGACCCGTTAGACACCCCTACATCAAGTAATGAAATTGTATAAATAAAGTTTAAATCCTAATGGCCCACCAGCTCATCTACGACAAAGAAAGGTTATATGTTCCAGATCTTAGACATATATATTTCTACCTATAAATAATCGGGGGAAAGATTAAGAATAAATTTAATAATCAGTTTTAAGATCAACCACAGCACAAATGAGTGGGTGGGTCGGGGCTCTTTGCTTCCACACATCATTTTTACTATTTAAACTTGAAATTCGTCAGATTTGGATGGAAAAGATAACATAGTAGTTCTTTTACATAGTTCTGAAAATTTGAGTAATTGAGTTAGAAAGTTTTATAGTACAGGGAAATTTTTTTAAAATGCACCTAAAGTTGGTGGAGGTAATATGCATTTTGACTAATTTTTAACTATTTAAGTTTATCAATTTGATATTTTTTTACTTGTTTTTCATGCAGTGATGATTCGAATGTAATTTCATGCTCATATAATAATAATTAAGTGAAAGTTGACTCTATCTAATATTGTTAATATGGGCTATAGCCTAGGGTACAATTAATTAAATCTCATCTTTAGCCTATTTTTTTAAACTCACTATGTGATGGTTTTTTTTTAACCCTAACCCATTAAATTTACTAATTTTGTGGGTTGAATGGGACTAACTCACAAAACCCCTTGACCCACATCTTACTCAATCAAAAAACTTTAATCTCAAATCAAAAAATCCAATTCACCTTAACATTCACCGTCATCGACTCGCCGGCACATCCACCTTCTCACCTCAGTCCGTCAACCCTCCACCAGCGCATCTCACTCGCTCAAGCCGTCATGAAATGACCACAAGACCATCGCTAAGAACGTAGCTGCTACTGTGTGACCCTGATTCGGTCGACTGCGACCGTGAGTTCACGACACACGCTCACACCGTTACACCGCGACCACCATCCATCGCGAAGCACTTATTGATCGCCGACATCCACCGTCCACGGTAATACTTTACCACGAGGTTCCCGACTCGTGTTCACAACAACATCTTCCATTTGAAGCTTTTGAAGCTTTCTCTACCATTGGGTAAGCTTCCCTCAATTTCAGATATATTCATTTGGAATGATTTTTATGATTTTTTTTCTTAATTTTGCTTATTTAGAATATATTTTACTAAGCCCTCACTTTCAACTTTCACCCACTGTTGAGAGGATAGTCATTCATTTGTCATTTATTATGCACCCACTGCTCACTCATTTGCACACGAACTCAAAGGGAGATGGGGTGAATGTAAATATTATTGTTTAAATGGCTTGATTATGACTTTTAGGCCCTCTAATTTTTTCTTTTATGATGAGAATATATGGATTGGTTCGAGAAATGATAGTGTAATCTTGGATGTTGTGCTCTTTGTTTGCTTTTGTTTAGATGCTTACATTCTATTTGACAAAAAGGACTAAGTCATAAAGTTTATTCGAAGCATATAGGTCATTTTAATCTTATTCTCGTGGTTATTTGGTTGTTGTGATGAATTGATTTACACATCTCATGCAAATGCTATACTCCCCATGTTTCTAACTTTAGGAATTTATTTGCATTTTGACATAGCCTCATCTTATCTCCTATATAAATGGAATGTGTTGGTGCCAACTATTATCTATTATAGTTGTGGATTCTGACTTGTACATAACTTTAGAATACTTTTATTTAGAGGAGTAATGGGTGTGTATTTGTTGGAAGGTTAAAGATTCTGATAAATATAATCCCTTGCAGATTGGTCAATTTTTTTTATTCTGAGTACTTTGTTTTTGCTATTCAAAACTACTATTCTGAATACTAAATTGTCAATGATAAGTTCTGTTTAATTTTTCTTAACAACCATTTTTTTAATCTGGTTATACTTTGCAAAACTGTCTTTTGTTTTCATGCTTTTTTGAATAGTTTTTTGAGTTTTAAAATTTAACCTTTGTTCTGTTATTTCCTTTCTTTTGTATTACAATTATATATAACTATTTATTATTGATTAATATACTTGTTACAAATTAATAATGATAACATTCATATGAATATCACAATATGAATTAAATGTTGATCCATGGAAATTGCATTCATTCACTATTCATGTTATGTGTTGATGCTAGTAGAATGGTCTATGTTGTGTGTTAAAGCTAAACGTGAGTCTTAGGGAGAAACACACACTTGTTTTACGTTGTTTTCCCTATAGAAATGCTTAAGTTTAGACAAATTTTTTAGCTCATTAATAACAAGTTTATCAACAGTTTGGATTTTATTAGGGTCATAGGGAGTATGAGTAGCTTGCAGCTAGATATAAGCTGACTTTAGGGTAGAGATATTTGTAAAAATATTAGATAATAAGGTTTTCACATCTTCTAGACTCTAATTCTGATTCTGACCCATAAAGTGGGCTAGGGCCAACTTATAAAATATGTGGGTTAAGTTTTTTTTTTAGTGGGCCAGGGCCAACCCATGGGTGGGTTAGGACCAACCTATTAAATAAGTAGGCCAAAAATTAAAAAAAAAGTTATTGTGGGCTAACCCATAGGCTAGCCCAAGCCTACTTGGCCCTGTCAGCTTTTTGTCCTGTGAACTTTTTTATCTTGTAAGCTTTTTGGCCCTAACCCACATGGGCTAAGGTTTGATGGGGTGGGGTGGGCCTTTTTGATGGCTCTAACTCTATTATTAAGAAAAAAGGCTTTGTTATTATTGTTGTTTAAGTGTTTGTCACTAACATAAACCTAGTTGGACAATGAATTGTGATATGAAAACTTCTTTCCTATTTTTCTCCCATCTACATTCTTGTAAGCAAAAGAATGGCAAAACTCGTGCAAATGCAAAAATTCCAGATACCAAGGTATCAAATCAGCTTGCCTAACATACGCGAATTTGTTGCATGGGCAAAATTAAATCAAGTGTAACAATGTGAAAAAGGTAAAGAGCGATACTAAGAAAAAATCTAATTTGAGGGATTATTTCAGTGCCTATATTTTCTACAAGGGTACTAGTAGCAAGGATAAGTTGTCAAATATTTAGTGCTTATTTATTATATTTAATAAATTTTCAAATATTTATGATAAAATTAACAGACAACTTACCTCTCACTTAATTTAGAAACTAACATGACTATTGAGTTGGGATAATAAAGTGAGGTGGGTGCTACCGTACATCCTCTTAAGTTTGGGTACACAGTACACCTTCTATTTTACCTGCAATAACATGTTTTTTTTTTGTAGGTTTCTTTTTCCTTTTTATGTTTTTTTTCACACACCACCCACCGCCATTGCGACGCCACCACTTCTTCTTTGTCACTTTTTTCCAGGTTGTACTATTCATTTTTTTAAAGTTGTATAACCGTGTAAATAATACTAATTAAAATAATACCATCTAAAATTGTATCAGTCCTTATATTTTTTATAAATAACTGTGCATACTAAAATTTATATATTTTAATTGGTAATATTTACACAAAATAACATAGTTTTCTTCGTGTGGGTGTATAAAGAGTTTTTAAAAAAATATATATTTTAAACTGGTAATGTTATCGATTTTAACTAGTAAAGAAAATTATCAAATTTTAAGCGATAATATTTATACACAATAATATTTTTAAAAATATTTTTTTTCCTAAAACCATAATTATACATGTTGAAAATATTATAGATTTTAACTTATAATATTTACACAATTGTACAATTTTAAAAAAATAAAATGGATTAGCAGTATGAAAACCCAATTTTGTTCGGATCCTTAAAACTTTTAATTAAAATAATAATAATCGTATTTGTTATTAATTACACTCATTTCTGATCCAGATCAAGCCCAACCCAATAGAGAAATATTCAAATCCATCCACCTTAGCCCATTTATGTTAAGTTTCTAATAAAATAAAATAAAAAAAGAGAGAAAAGGCAAATCGGCAAGCCTGCAAACATAGGGTCAAATGCATGCCATTTTGATCATTCGCAAAAAGATCAAAAATTGTGAACTAAAAAATTTGAAAAAATAAAGCATCAAATGGTGAAGGACCTGCTGCCTCTGATGCAATTCCTGCAACGTTGAACCACAGATACACAAAAATGGGCTAGAGGCAAGAAAAGAGAAATAAAGGAAGCAAGTTTTAAAGCAAAAAAATAATAATAATGGAGCTGACAGTGATGGCACAATCTTGAGTTGCCCAAGCTAATATAGAGAGGGGAGGCAGTCTCATTTTAAAAGGGGACTCCACGATCACCATTTTTCGGATTCTTTCACTCACGGCCTAACCTCCACACTTCAGCAGCCTCCATCCAAAAAAAAAACCAACCAATCTCCATTCAATCTCCCTTCTCCAACCAGAATCAAAAACTAGAATCCATTACCTCCACCATTGACAACCTTCATCTTCAACCCAACACCTCTAACCTCCATATTCCATAACTACCTCCCCCATCTTCACCACCCCCATGCGCCACCCATCTCCAAACCCACCACCAACAACCAACAATCACCATCTTCACCTTCCTCCCCCACAACCACCGAAACCAACACACCATACCCACCACTAACACCCAAATCGAGCCCCTCCACACCGAACCATATCTGCAAGTCTCGACCCGCCGGATCTGCCACTCCAGGCCCACACCGCCGAAACTGCAACCCTGGAGCCGAATCCGCGAGCCCAACCACCGCGCCTCGCTCCTCCATGTGACTCGCGACCTGTGCGTAGCTCCCACGCACGCCCCCGCAGATCTGGCAGCACCTTGCCCTGACCCGCACAGCCTCGTCGGACCTGGACAGGAACCCCCGTGCGCGACCCAGGAGCCACCTCCGCCAAGCCATCGTCATGCTCCCTGTGTCTGCTTGTCGTCCACGCGATAACCGCTGGGCTTGTGACCAGCGAACCACTGTGCGAGCCGCCACCCTCCATTACTTGAGGTTGCTGTTGTGCCTCCCCTATGTTTGTGATGCCCTTTTCTTTTGTCTGATAGGTTTAAGTGTCTGATATGTTTTGTTTTAAAAGAAAATATGCCTAAAAAAAAGAGAAAAGGTTCTGGTAGGCTGATATATGGGTTATTTCTTTTCCTTTTGGGCTTTTAGCAGCCTTTGGGTTGGGCTGGGTAATTCAATTTTTTTTTTTAGGTTTATAATTCTTTGGTTTGTGTATAGGTTTTTTTTCCTTAAAAGAAAATATGAAACAAAAAAATACACATACAATAAAAAAAGTTATTTTTTTAGTGATAGTTTGAGCTAAGGCTAATGTGATTGAAGACATAAACAAAAATCATAATTTTTTTTGTTAACCTGTTGATTTGTTTTGTTTACTATTGATCTTTGCTTTAAATAATGATTTTGCACTAATTTTACAAGTAAAAGTTTTTTCTTTTTTTTTAAATAAAATAAAATAAAATAGATTAGTTGAATTGTGACAGCTTGCTAACTCGGTAGCTATTAGAGTCATCTAAGTTGTGACAGCTTGATGATTCGTACATTTCTAAAAAAAAATCAAATAAATTTTCTAAATAAATATTTTTTTAAAAATAAAAAATAACCAACTCACAATCATTTTATAAAGAACTACGTGACTTTGAGTTCCTCATTGCATCTGAAGGTACGTAGGAGCAGAATCTTTATTCTGTTAAGCTAAAAAATAAATTTTTACAATTTGGTTATTTCTTCTTTTTTTTTTAAAAAATAATAAATAAAATTAAAATAAAAAAACAAAAAATTAAAAAAAATAGTTACATTGCCTTTTTTCAAAAAAGAGAGGAGTAAAATAAATAATTTTTTTAGATTATCAAGAATTTGCACAATTGATTTAAGGTACCGTCTTAGGACAGGTGCATTAGGGGTGCTGTGGGATTAAGTTTCCGCCCTTCCTTAAGCATAATCGACTCCCGAATCCAATCTGATTTTCAAAGACCATTTTCTAAGAAGGGTTTTTCATTTTTTCCTACGTCAAATAAAATTGGTGGCGACTCCAATCTCATTTTCTAAAATCTATTGAGTTGCTATTTTTTACCGCAATTATGGTCGCGACAGATGGCGACTCCACTGGAAAAATTTGAGAGTCAAGCCTTTGAAAGTTGATTGTGCAAATTTTGTAGCATTTATATGTTTGTTTTACTCTTTTTTTGTTGTTTTGTTTTGTTTTTCTATTTTGTTTAAATTGTTTATTGATCACCTTAACTATGATTCTATTTTATCATGCAAACCTTAGGATAAAGGATTTTTGGGAATCTTGTTTTGTGTTCGAGTTGTTTTGCAAGATGTGAGCAGTCTCTAGAATTATGAAGGTTTGTATGCTCCCTACACACACTACACTTACACGTTTATCACACACATTCGAGTGGGGCCCTATACCCGGGTCTGAGTTGAAGCTTAAGTTAGGTAGATGTTGCGTAGTGGTAGCCATTTTGGATGTACATCCTATTTAGTTATCGCGAAAACCTCATCTAGAGTGTGCTTTTTTCATGAATGTCCCGCATCTAGTGGTTTACCCACTATTTGTGGTCAATATTCGGATATAGGACTTAGCTCTAGAGGCCTTTAGAATAGTAGAGCCACCCAATGAAATTCTCACGAATTAGACAGACTCATATATTCTTAAGATAGAACTCCTCAAATTTAAGGCAGTCCTTTAGGGCACAAAGGGAGCGTACCTTTTCGTTATCCTTAAATTTATCCGTCATTGTATTTTTTTTAAAAAAATAAAAAAATAAAAAATTATTCTTTGCATCCTTGCACCATGTTTCCTTTGCAATACTCTAATATTTTTGTCCTTCTTGAGGTAAATTTGTTAGAGAACCGTTAGAACTCAACCAAGATTTGATAGTGAATATCTTTGATAAAAAGGAATATGGGATCGGATCACAAGGATGCAAGCTTGAAAAAGACTCTGCGACTCAAGGCTAATAAAGTTTACACTGAAAGCCTAGTGGTTATGGGACGAATGTTGAAGAAGACTCAACGTTTGACATTTGCGGCAAAGTATGGAAAGGTTCTGGATTTATTAGAGGTGAATGTGCAAGTGGAAGCGATCACCGCAGTGGCCCAGTATTATGACCCTCCTCTTAGATGTTTCACTTTTCAGGATTTCCAATTAGCTCCCACTCTGGAAGAATTCGAGCATATTCTAGGTTTATGATTCGAAGGTAAAAAACCATACTTTTATAAGGGACACTATGCATCCATCCAAAGTGTAGCAAACGTTTTGAAAGTGCACACAAGAGACCTCCAAGGTGTGCATCAGAATAGGAACGAAACCAAAGGGTTTTCAAGAGAATACCTTGAAGGACAGATGCGTCACTTAGCCAAAAGTGGAGATTGGGATGCTTTCATAGATGTGCTAGCCCTCACCATTTACGGTACAGTCTTGTTCCCTAATATTGATGACTATGTAGATTATGCAGCAATCGATGTGTTCCTTGCCTGCAAGTTCCACACCGACAACCTTGTCCCAACCATTCTCACAGATGTTTACTCTACCCTGAACTTTTGTCACGAAAGGAATGGTAAAAGAATCCTCTGCTGCTTGCCGGTGTTATATGTTTGGCTCACAGCTCATGTTTTCAACAGATCATACAAAGTAGAGTGCCCTATCGCTGACTTTAACCTGTACCAATTGAAGACTAAGAACAGCCGCGAATGGGTGGACTATTTGGTGAAATTGGAAGAAAAGCAGATAAGATGGTATCCTCGATGGAAAGATGTAGAAACTATCATCTACCA
This sequence comes from Ormosia semicastrata, assembly GCA_029884595.1. NCBI lineage: Eukaryota > Viridiplantae > Streptophyta > Magnoliopsida > Fabales > Fabaceae > Ormosia > Ormosia semicastrata. The sequence goes on from JAQQTO010000043.1 coordinate 11,111,917, forward strand.
GTGTGGAAGGTTTCCAAACGTACCTCTCATGGGTACACGAGGATGTATTAATTACAATCCAGCCTTGGCACAGCGATAACTCGATTATCCTATGATGGGGCCACCTGTAGAAGCCCGAATAACCTCTTTTGTTCTTTACTATATAGATACGGAAAACACCGAATCACTTCAGGAGGTCCGAAGTGCTTGGGACAAAGTCATCCGAAAAAGAAAAGAACTAGGAGTCAGAAGTTGTGTAGCCAAGGAAGATTATCGCCAATGGGTTAAGGACAGAGCTCAAGAAATCAAGTTACTGATAACTCCATAAAATGCAGTTATTTGTGCCCTATTTCTATGCTATAATGAATGCTAAATCCTTGTTTAAATGCATATTTAGAGGGTTTTGTGCTAATATTTATCATATGCTGATTCTAAGCATTTCTTGTATGTTTTATAACAAATTGTGTTTAAATGCTTATGGATTAAGTAGATTTATATATGTTACTGATTTGATGTATTCTCTATGATAGGAAAGACTCCAAACAAGGTCAAATATAGAGCAATTGAGCTTAAAGAGGAAGAGGAAGTCAAATTAGACATTTCAGTGGTTATCGCCGCGGCGCAAGCTGTTGTACGCCACGACGCTGAGAGGCATTTCAGCCTTGCCATACTTAGACCCGAGGTAAGAGGGCCGCGACCTAGATTAAGTGGGTGCCGCGGTGTAGGTAGATCGACCCATTGGGCGCTGCGGCGTGCATATGTGGGGGCCGTGGTGCTGAGCGGACAGCTGAGCCTATAAATAGATTTTATACGTTTTTCTCTGTGTTCTGGCCATTTTGGGCTATTTCCATTTTCTGCTCTTTATAGTTTCTTAGGTTTTGGTTAGTTTAGCTTAGTTTTTAGGATAGTTTAGCTTGGCTAGATCTCCAGTGATGGTGGATTGGAGGCTAGGATCAAGGATGAAGGAGGATTCAAGCTTCAGAGACAAATCAATGAGCTTTCTTTCTCTTTTTTTCCTTTCTCTCTTCTCTTCCTTATCTGTTGTATAGTTGAGTTTTGTTTAGGAATACTTTGGATCCTTTTATATAATTAATGATGTGTTCTTCTCTGAGTTTGTGTGGATGTTTGATTATTTTTCAATCATTATCTGTGTTTAATGCTTGTTGTTGGCTTATCACTAATTGCATGATCCTAGTATTTGCAAATGAACTAGACATAGAGATTTGTGAGTATGGATATGGTATGATTGATACATGTTCGACGAGTTCAATTGGCTTGAATGAGTTAATTCGTTAATAGGATAGAAATATACCTATTGGCCATGTATAGTGTGTGATTAAGAATAAATCATTCATAAGTGGAGTTTGCACCGGTTCTCAAGGAAACTTGGTGAGCTGGGTAAATGAAACCAGGGTTGCTTGACCTAGACATAGGCTTTTGACTAAATCAGATTCTCAAGCTAACCTAATCAATGCATTTGTGTTTATGAGGAGGATTGCATGTTGTTGGTAGATGTAGGGGGTGAAAGAGGATTTCCTAAAACTTAACCGCTTTTATCTTTATTGCTTTTGTAGATTAGATTTAGTTTAGTTTATTATTTTCCTTATTTTTATGTCCTTGAATAGAATTGATTTAGCTATTGGTTGGTACTTAGCTTTATAACGTAATATCCTCATGGGAACGAACTTTTACTCTGTATCTGTATTACTTGAGCGATCCGTGCACTTGCGGTAGCAAACAGTTACCATTCAGAACCCCGGCAACCCTTATGGTTGGTGAACCTTCAGCCTCGGTCGTGATTGAGAATGAAGAGATGAAAGAAATAAAAGCAAGGTTTGTGAAAATGGAAGAGGAAAAGGAAAAAATGGAAGTTGAGTTGAGAGAGATCCGCCATACATGTGCGGCCTTAAAGCAAGAAAATGCTGAAAAGGACCATACTCTTGAAGGGGCTAATAAAAAGATGAAGGTAGAACGTGATTACATGCTAAAAACTAAACAGTGTCTGGGGGCAGCAAATAAGGAATTAGGGCTTCGAAGGCAAAAAAGGGACAGAGTCATGACTGAAAACTAACAACTTAGGGAGCAGTTCAAGAGTGCCAAAGCAACCTAGAGCGATGCAATGTGGCTAGTAGAAGAAATGAGGCAGGAGATGGGAGTGACATCTAAGCGATATGAAGATATGATAAAAAATAAGAAGCTACACATGAAAGAAACAGTTGCGAAATATGAGGCAGCATTGCAGTAAGGACAGGAAAATATGAAAAAGCTGATAGATCAGGTGGAACAACAAAAAAGGGACATCGATGGATGGAAGGAGGAAGTCCATTTTTGGATGAGTCGCTTTACAAAATTGGCATATTTGGCTAATTCGGTAATTACGGATACTCCATATCATTTGAAGAAAGCTGATCAAATAGTCAATCTTTTTGAAACACCGGTAGAAATCAGTGATTTCATTGAGTACTATAAGAACCTTATAGGGCAGATGAAATAGATGGCTAAGGCCCATTCAGATAGGGAATAGTTTCCGTCGGCTAGGTCATGATGTATTCATCTAAGAAGCAATGTATTGTCATATCTTTTCAGTTGAATGAACGAAGTATACTTATTTTGGCACTCATTTTTTCTATCCCATATTTCACTTGAGACTTAATACTTTTGAACGAGACGTTCTGGGTAATAGTCACAACAAACAAGATCAAAGATACTCATTTTAAATCTACTTAGTGCAAAACCACTAACGGTCCTTGATGCACACTTTTTAATTGTTGCATTGCAAACCCAAGTGCAGGTTGTCTCAAGTAATAAATTTCTCGGTGAGTCCGAGGTCGATCCACAGGAAATTGTTGAAGATTAAGGTGAAGTAAATATTTTGTTACTATGGTAAAAATTATTTACTTGGGTAAAAAGATCCACTCTTGGCAAATAAAGTAAAAGTAAGATTAATTCCTTTTATAACTCAATTAGAATCCTCGCAATATGGAGGTTCCAATCGGAAAATACAACGTTAAAAGTCCATTAAAATAATATACGTAATTATATTATGATTCCTTTAATCATTTATTAACACAATCACTCATAAATGGGATCAAGCATTCATTGTGCCAATATTTTGTCTACAATAAATCAAGATCTCCACTTTATAAGAAAAGTTTCTAACACCACCACTTGTAAATGAGTTTAAGCATTCACTGTGCCAATATTTTGTCTACAATAAATCAAGAACTCCTCTTTACAAGGATGGAGTATTCCCGTCTGTCACCTGTGATTTTAAATTATCAGAATCAAAATATAATATGTATAAAGAATACTAGAAAAATAAATCATTAAAGCACAAGTAAGGAATAAATCTAACCTTATTTTATTACTAAAAGTTTCACACTTTAACCCAAGTAGAGAAAAACTTATTTACACATGAAGTAGAAGAAAGAAAAAGAAAAGAACGAAAATTGAAGCGAGGAGAGGAGGGAGGAATTCCTCCTCCGTTTCCTACCTCTCGCGTCTCGAATACCCTCCCTCCTGTGTGTTTTTCTTTCATTTGATTGCCTATTTATAGGCAATTTGAAGTGGAGCTACAATAACACAACAGTAATGCTACAGTGATCTACAGTAACACTACAGTGATCTAAAATGATGCTACAGTGATCTACAGTGACGCTACAGTATGCTACAGTAACGAAACTTAACGATTAAATTTCTGACATCTTATTTTTTTATTTATTATTTATTATTATTATTATAATAATTGAGCAAATGCACAGCCGTGTGTCCAGTCATATTTTCATTTTTGAGAGAAGTGGTCTTCATAAAAGTTGTAGGCCTGGATATTTACTTTAAAATGGCTTTGGTTTCAGTCCAAAATCATTCCTAGAACTCAAGATATGGTCCAATTACTGCAGAGTATTTAGACCCATTTTCAGCTCCTCTATTTTGACTTCAAAGCCCAATATCACCTCCAAGGAGTTCAATTCTGGAAAAGTATTCAACATCAAAGTTGTAGGGAATTGTCTAAGCTTGCCTACAAGACCAAAATCACATCGATCAGATATTTGTAACTCAAGTTATAGCCAGTTTACTAAACATTACCAAAGAGATAATTACGGTTAATTTATGTAATAATTTATTTAATTATCCAATTCAGCTCAAAATCATAAAATGTGTCAAAACTAACATAATTAAGTCTAATTGAACCTTAAGAAGCCTAGTGAGAGGATTACAAAAATGTATAAAATACAGTGTTATCAGTCCTCTAACAAATAATGAACATAATCACTGATCTTCTAAAATAAAAATAAAAATAATAATTTTACCATTTTCAGGTAAAAATTTTGAACCATTGCTCGTCCTCAAAATACGCAGATTGCATAAACCTGGGCTTACAGAACTAGATCGCAAACTAGGCTGCAAGAGATGCCAAACTCAGAAAGAAACTTAAGTCAAGAGATGGATGAAATAAGAGAAATGATCAATACAATGGCAAAAGGACAATCAAAGGTCGAAGATTTACTGAGACAGTTAACGGAGACCCTTAGAACAACAAATGGAACATCTGTCGGCACTAGGGTAAATGCAAATACAAACAATAATGTGAATGAATAGGGTGATTCCATGAACGAAATTCATGAAGGGGAGAAAAATAATGTAGAAGTAACTCATGAACAGCCAGTGAAAATATTCCTGAACAGCAACTTAGAAAAAGAAAAATTAAGAGATGAATTGATTGAAAAAATGCAAGAGCAAATTAAAGCCATTCAAGGCCCTAATCTATATGGCTCAGTGGGAATCGATGATTTGTTCCCTGAGGTTGAAGTTAATATTCCCAAAGACTTCAAAGCACCAGACTCTCCAAGTATGATGGAAGCACTAATCCAAAGTTTCATGTGAAGACTTACATAACCAAAATGACCATTTGGTCACGGGATCAAAAGTACTTAATCAATTTCTTTCATGAGAGCCTGACTGGGTCAGCTTTGGAATGGTACATGCAACTTGACCATTCAAAGATTTCTTGTTGGGATGATCTGACAAGTCTATTCTTGGAACAATATCGATTTAATATCGACACCGCACTTACCCGAGAACAATTAGGGGCAATGCAAAAAAAGAATGATGAAACTTTCAAGCAATACGCTCAAAGATGGAGAATGTTAGCAGCCCAAGTTCAACCACCATTGACTCCATCAGAAATGAGCTCGTACTTTATGGGGACCCTAGGAGCATCTTTTATTGGGCTGATGGCAGGTGCTGCCTACAGAGATTTTTCTGATCTAATTTCGGCTAGAGAAAGGATTGAGAATCTTACAAAAGCAGGAAAATTACTTACTGGAAATACAGAGAGCAGTTTTTCCAAGAAGGTGGCACCAACAAGGAAGAAAGAACCAGAAGTCAGTTATGTGCATCAACAAAACTCATGTTTTCTTCGTAATCCACAATTGTACCCTTCTTATCAAGCCCTTTCACCCACTTTTCTGGCTTACCAGACTTCATACTAAGTTAACAATGTTCCCTCACCACGTCCCGTCTATACCAATCGTCCTCTCGCACCTAAAAATCTAGGAAACCAAGGGTATGCTCGACCCCCGTCGAATCTACCCCTTTTTTCCAAATTTTTCCAAAGTTGCCAATCTCCAATGCTGATTTATTTCAACAGTTGTTCAATGCACATTTGGTTGCATATGTTCCTTCTCGCCCTATGGTGCCCCAATTTCCAGCTTGGTACAATCCTAATGTAACTTGCAAATTCCATATGGATAACCCAGGATACTCAATTGAAGATTATGAGGTATTTAAAACCATAGTGAGGTGATTGATTTCCTGCGGAAAGCTAGACTTTGAAGAGGAGAAGGGGCCTAGCATTAATAGCAACCCTATTCCAAATCATGGGAAAGGAATTGTAAATGCATTAGAAAAGGAAAATGAAGGACTTCAAAATGTAGCAGATGTCAAAACTCCTATGAAGTTAATATTCCAAGGTCTTGTCCAAGCAGACTATTGTTCCTCAATAGCCTTGGGTGATGTAGGGTTTAAATATGATACCGAAGCTTATTGTGAATACCATATAGAGAAGGGGCATGATATTGAGGGTTGTCAGGAGTTTAAGGCTCGGGTGCAAAGATTCATGCTTTAGGGGTAATAGATGTTACTCAAGCAAGAGGGTTCGCAAAAGAGACAGATATTGTGGAACATCTAGTCCTCAAACTCCCGTGTACTAGTGAAGTTCCAGATTCCCGGAAAGTTGTCATAGTGATAAAGAAGCCTACACTTTTTCCCTATAGTGATACACATGTTGTGCCTTGGAAGTATGATGTCAAGGTAAAGACCCAAAGTAATATAGGATAAACTACTTCAACCCCTATTGCTCAGATAGCAGAGCCTGCACAAGCAGTGTCAAGTGTCGTGGGCATAGGAGGGATCACAAGAACCGGCAGGTGATATGGGCAAGAAGATAAGACCGGGAAAGGAAAAATAGGCTTCATAGAAACAAAAGAACACGAGGAAGAAGAATTCCTAAAAATCATGAAGCAAAGTGAGTATGATGTGGTAGAACAACTCAGAAAAACTCCAGCTCCAATCTCTCTATTAACACTCATCATGAATTCTGAACCTCATCACAAAACACTGCAGAGAGTGTTAAATGAAGCCTATGTGAAGTCGGATGTTACCCTAGAAAGCTTAGTGAGCATGGTAGACCCAGTAAGGCACATCAATGTGATCCCCTTCTCGGAGGAAGAAGTGGTACATTCGATAGGGAATAACCCACGTGCTTTGCATATGACTTTGAAATGTCGGGGGTATGTAGTCGCAAAGGTTTTGATTGATGGGGGTTCTACCTTGAACATCTTCCCGAGGATAACCTTGTCCCAGCTGGCTATGAGTATAGAAGACCTTAGGCCTCAAGAAATGATAGTGCGGGCTTTCGATGGAAAGAAAAGAGGAATTCTGGGAGAAGTGACCCTTCCACTTGAGATAGGCCCGAGCTGCTTCCAAGTGTTAATTCAAGTAATGAATATTGAGCCTACATATACTATGCTTTTAGGAAAACCATGGATCCACGTTGCTGGTGTTGTTCCCTCGACCCTGCACCAATGCCTGAAATACATTGACAATGGATGTCTGGTTACCATTCGAGGAGAGGAAGAAATCTTACTGATGAAGCCTACTTTAGTGTCTTATGTTGAAAACACAGAGCTGGAGGTGGAAAACTTCCTACACAGTTTCCAGTTGGTGGAATCGAAGACAAAGAACGATGAGTCGTCCTCTAAAGATGTTCATCAAGTTATGACTCGCATTATGACCGATAATGGTTACCAAGATGGAAAAGGTTTGGGAATTCAGCTGCAAGGAACCAAGTCTATGATCACCCTGCCAGAGAACAAAAACATATATGGTCTGGGATATGAGGCACCTTTGGAAGGCATGATGAAGCACAATTTGGTTCTCAATGAAGAAAAAAAGGAGAATGAAGTGAAAAAAAAATGATTCCTCATCTGAAGGAGACAATCCTCATCCCTGTCGAGGTTATCAATAGAACCTCCAATCATCAGGTCCAGCTAATCATTAACAATGTAGACAAAGACTCCAGAGAAGACTATGTTATCCAGCCTGCTGTCAACTTGAAACCTCTGAACAATTGGCGATCTGAGGCGTTAATGGATGTGATTATCATAAAGTAATTGTTTAGTCGTGATGTTATCTTAGACTTTTGTAATGCTGAATTTATGTTAACTCTTGTCGAAGCTTTAATATAATGAACTTGTGTGTTTTTCCAATATAATTCTCTGCTCATGTTATCTTTCATCAAAGTTTCAATGCAATGAACTTGTGTGTTTCTTAGTTGATTCACTACTTTAGTTCTTTTCTATCTTTGATTTATGCCTTAGCTTAGCCTTGTCCAATTACCATATTTCCTTTCTATTTCCAATTAGGCATAAATAAATTTTTCAGGGATTTGGGTCTAGTAGAGGCATTGTCCCATGAAAGGATGCCTGAAAACTCAAGGATGGATTCCTATTTGATGATGGATATAGATAACTATGACTCAGATGAAGATAGGAACGCCACTGAGGATTTTGCCAAATTGGTAGAAAGGTCATAAAGAGATTTCAGCTTGAATGAGGAAGAAATAGAGGTGATTAATATGGTAACCGATGAAGACAAAAATGAGTTAAGGTTAGTGGATAACCCAGAACGTGAAAGCATGATCAGGTTATTCAGACACTACATGGATGTATTTGCTTAGTCTTACCGAGATATGCCAGGGCTGGATCCAAGCATAGCTTCCCACAAAATTCCGCTATACCCCAATGTTGAGGCGAAAAAGTAGAAATTGAGGAGAATGCACCCTGAAATGTCTTTAAAGATCAAGGAGGAAGTCACCAAGCAATTGGAAGCTGGATTTTTAGAAGTATCAAGGCACCCAGAATGGGTAGCAAATATCGTCCCCGTTCCGAAGAGAGATGGAAAAGTCAGGATGTGTGTGGGCTATAGGGATTTGAATAAAGCTAGCCTTAAAGATAATTTCCTATTGCCTCATATTGATGTCCTTGTTGATAATGCAGCAAGAGGTCATAGATTCTCTTTTATGGATGGTTATTCTGGTTACAATCAGATTCCCATGGACACGAGTGATAAAGAAAGACCACATTTGTCACATCATGGGGAACCTTTTGTTACACAGTCATGTTATTTGGATTAAAGAATGCTGGGGCCACCTATCAGCGTGCCATGGTTGCTTTGTTCGATGATATGACGCACAAAGAAATTGAGGTATACGTGGATGACATAGTTGCTAAGTCCAAAGAAGGGGAAAACCATGTGTTAGTGTTGCAAAAGTTATTTAAAAGGCTCAGAAAATACAAGTTGAGACTAAACCCGACAAAATGTGTTTTTGGTGCATCGACTGGAAAATTGCTTGGTTTTGTCATTAGTAAGGAAGGAATCAAAGTGGACCCTGATAAAGTCAAAGCGATACAAGAGATGCATGCTTCCAAGACTAAAAAGGAGGTAAGAAGCTTTCTTGAGAGACTGAATTACATTGCTAGGTTCATAGCCAACTTGACAAGCACTTGCGAGCCAATCTTCAAGATACTAAAGAAACAACAACTAGGAGAATGGGATGAACACTGTCAGGAAGCTTTTGAGAAGATAAAAACTTACTTGCAAAGTCCTCCTATTTTGGTGCCACCTACACCTGGTCGTCCTTTGATATTATACGTCACAGTATTACAGACATCCATGGGAGCAATGCCAGGGTAGCATGATGAGACAAGAAAAAAAGAACAAGCCATCTACTATTTAAGCAAGAAGTTCAATGAGTGTGAGTCCCGCTACATGGTAATTGAGAAGACATGTTGTGCACTGGCATAGACGTCTAGAAGGTTGAGGCAGTACATGTTGTACTATACGACTTGGTTTATCTCAAGAATAGACCCGATAAAGTACATATTCGAAAGCCCTCATGTTTCCACACGAGTCTCCAAATGGCAAGTGGTTCTTTCCGAGTTCGACATAAAGCACATCACTCGAAAATCTATCAAAGGGAGCGTAATTGTAGATCACTTAGCTGAGAACCCACTCAATTACAAGCAACCTGTGACATCTGATTTCCCTGATGAGGATGTTTTAGCAGTTGAAGAAGAAGAGCCAGATGAAGAAGACATATGGAAGATGTTTTTTGATGGAGCAGTCAACATGTATGGGAACGGCATAAGTGCAGTTGTCACCTCACCAAATGGGAAGCAATACCCAGTAGCCATCAAGTTAGAGTTTGATTGCGCCAATAATGTTGCAGAGTATGAAGCTTGTGCGCAAGGGTTAAAGGTTGCAATAGAATTGGGAGTGAAAGAACTACAAGTATATGGGGATTCAGTATTGATAATTTATCAAGTGAATGGGGAATGGCAGACTAAGGACCTAAAGTTGATTTCATACCAGAAATATTTGATGCAGTTGATCGAGAAGTTTGAAGGGATCACCTTTTCGCACTTGACTCGAGATAAGAACCAATTCGTAGATGCTTTGGCTACTTTGGTTGTAATGACCAATCTGAATATTTATGCTAATGTGCAACCCATTCGAATAAGGGGAGAAAGCGAACCAGTTTATTGTTCTAATGTTGAGAAAGAAGAAGATGGTCGGCCCTGGTTCCATGATATCATACAATACATCAAGTTCAGAGAATACCCTGTTAGCCATGGCAACCATTACCCAAGAGGGGGGGTGAATTGGGTGATGCCTAGTTTTAATGCAACTTTGACAAATTATGCATTTTGAATAACTCAATTAATAAATGCAGTGGAATAAGTCTAATAAATGTACAACTATTGAGGATTACTCAAATACAACTTGGGATATATGATGAACTAAGTGAATAAGCTAGATATCAAGTTGTAACAATCAAAACATCAAGATATGCAATAGATAAATATATTCTACCAAATACTGAATTTAAAGAGTGTAGGGAAGAGATAATCAAACTCAAGAATTTATCCTGGTTCACCACCAACCACTTGTGGCCTACATCCGATCCTCAAGCTTAACTTGAGATTTTCTTCACTATCTCCTAGACTTTACGGGTGCTAGAAAAACCTTTGTACATACAAGAGCACTCCTCACACCTTGGGATACCTCACCCTTGTGCTAGAGCCTCCAATTCTTCAAGCTTCACAGGTGCTTGATGACCTTTACAATGAAGAGCACTCACAACACCTTTGGGATACCTCACCCTTTGTGTTTGAGTCTCACTACAAGGGATACCTCACCCTTTTCTCTTTTGAGGGATACTTCACCCTCTTACAATGATTTCAAGGTGAATAGAAAGAATATAAACTCTCTTGAAGAGTAGATATACAACTTGAAGAACAAAGTATAGATGATAGAAAACTCTCTCAAGAGTGGATAATACAAGTTGAAGCTCAATGGATATCAAGGATTTACACACTTAGCTCAAAACAAAGATTTGGAGAAAAAGATGATGAATTTCGTTTTCAATGTTCAAGGGCAATTTTTCAGAATGTTCTCCAACTTGTTTTTGATGCCCAAACACTTTTATTTATAGCCCAATGAGTTTTAGAGCCGTTGGAGGTGTTTAGAAATGATTTTCTATGAAAACTAGCCGTTTATAGCCGTTAGAAACGTTCCTGGGCACTTTGTAATCGATTACAAGCTTCATGTAATCGATTACAAGCTTTCTGGGCACTTTGTAATCGATTACAAGCTCTGTGTAATCGATTACACGGCTTCTGTCAACGTTGTAATCGATTACATTACTTGTGTAATCGATTACACCATTTCTGGTTTTCAAAACCGACTTTAAAAGGTCATAACTTCTTCATTTCTTATCCAATTAAAGCAAATGACCACTCATTGGAAAGCTCTTTGAGTCTATTTTCATATGAAAGAAGTTTCAGAACAAAACTCAAAGTATTTTGAAAGATATGATCAAAATAATAACCAAAGGTCATATTTTCAAAACTCAAACTTTAATTGGTCATAACTTTTTCGTTTCTTATCCATTTAAAGCAAATGACTAGTCATTAGAAAGATCTTTGAGTCTATTTTCAAATGAGATAAGTTTCAAAGTAAAACTCAAAGTATTTTAAAAGTTATGATCAAAAGAGAAGTATATGTCAGTTTTGCAAAACACAAACTTGACTATTTTTCATAGATTTGAAATACCACCAAGACTAGCTTTCCAAAAATAGTTTGTTGGGCATTTAAACATTTTAGAAACACTTATAAATATGTTTAAAACTTGTTTGAGCTTAGTGTGATTCCTTTTTACCTTTACACAAGATCTAAGTCCTATAAGCTAAGCTTGAAGATGTTGGACTAGATCTTTTACCACCATCACTTCTTGATGTAATCCAAGCTTCCAAAGAAAATCTTCTCTTCAAAACTTGCAAATGCTTGGAACATCTTTTCATTTTCATTTTCCTTGAGTTGAGCATAGTTGTGATCTTTTGCTTTCTTGTTGCAATGCTTACTCTTGGTACTTGGACTATCCTACAAAGTATTGCTCACTTAACCAAACATAGTTAGTCCAAATTCATAACTCAATATCTTCATATGCATGATTCATAAATGTATAACTCTAGTTAGTCTAACATGCATACAAGACTTTCATAGACATATCCAATATTAATTCATTTATAACTCATATAAAATATTATTGGATATATTATATGATGAATGTTACATGTATCTCATTAAACACATTTATGTAACATGGTCAACATTCTTTTGTGATGCATTTGTCATTTATTAAGCACAACTATAAAGCATAAACATCATTCTTTTTGTCTTGTATTTGTCATCATCAAAACTTAACATACTAAATCATTGGGGCAAACCTATTTCCACAATCTCCCCCTTTTTGATGATGACAAATCAGCAAAGAAGAAATATGTTTAGCAATATATAAGGATAGATATTCATGTAAGCATATCAAACAATTAAGCATAAGCACATATTTTTCTTTTCAATTTTCTCTCCCTCTATTTGACATCAACAAAAAGGCTTAAGAAGGAAAGATAATATTTTTCTCTCCCCCTAAAGATAAGAACCATGTTGTCAAAAAGAGTAGGATCATCAAAACCATAAACTTCTTCAAGTTATGCAACTCATCACTATCTCTCCTTATTTAATTATATACCTAATTCAAGAAAGGAGAGATGAAATAAGTATGCTTTCAAGATATAAAAGATTATTCATGCAATACTTGTCATATTTTGGTACTTCAACATTTAGCATATGATAGCAATAAGCTTAAGAAATTATGTCTAACATATAATATCTTGCATACCACATCATAAATAAGTACCACTTGATATCACTTGATAGGGGAGACAAAATATTCATGTAAGATCATGGAATTAAGGTTTTCAAATAAAAGATCATACAACTTGTCACATATCAAGCATTTCTCAATGAAAAAATCAAAAGATATGAAGTTTAAGAATGTTTACCTTCTTTCATTGATATAGGAAAAGAGAATGAACGATTATCTTTGTTGACATGTTGATAGTATTAACAATAAAACACTTCATGTCAAGTAAGGATGTAAGCCAAAGGATATAAGCAATAATTTAAGTGCTAGGCTCCCCCTCAAAATATGCATATTATCAAGATATAAAACATAATATATGCATGCCAAAAAGAAATGAGCTCTCACAGACGTCGAGAAACCTTTAAAAAGAAGCGTAATCGATTACATTGAGTGTGTAATCGATTACATGGATTCAGTGGATATGTAATCGATTACATTTTTGTGTAATCGATTACATGCTTTCTAAGGAACATTTGTAATCGATTACATAGTTACGTATCGATTACCTGGAACCAGTTGGTTATGTCGATTACAAAGGTGTGTAATCGATTACATGCGTGATGAACATGTGTAATCGATTACAAAGGCATTGTAATCGATTACAAGACTCTTTAACTCAGATTTTTGCGTTAAAAAAGCATATAATCAATTTTAATCCATCCAAATCAGTTTTAAAGCAACTTAAATCAATTCAAATCATCATTTAAACATATAATCAAATCATGTTATAATTCAATTCATATAATTGATTGAAATTACCATTTTTACCAAGAGTTTCACCATTTTTGTTGAGGATATTAATTGCTTGGAAGTCTTGGTCACGAGGGAGCACCTGCAAAACAACTTAGGGGAAATCTCCGACGCTCAAGTTAGTGTTGGATTCAAATATAACGAAAGAATTCAGAGATTATGCAGCAATTTGGCGTGATTATGCAGAAAAATACAAGATTATGCAGCAGAAGTTAATTTATGCATGAATGATCCAATATACCCAGTTCATTTCTTATGTAGAAAAATGCTTCTTTTGCTAGGGGTTTAGTGAAAATGTCAGCTAGTTGCTTAGTGGTTTCTACAAACTCAAGCATACAATCCCCTTTTTGAACATGATCTCTATAGAACATTTCAAAAGATTTATTTAGAAAACCTTCTTAAATACTCTCTCAAAATTTTAATAAACATTTCAAAGCAATAAAAAGAGTACTACATTTATAGCACAAATTGAATGATTTCTAAATTTTCAAAACAATTAGGAGATGATAATACTTTTTAAATCTTAAGACAAGTTCAAAAGATTCTCAAGAATATGGAACTTGAAAAGCTTCTTTCAAATATGATAGGAAATTTTGCCTTAAAAAAAATTTTTTTTTTAATCAAATAAGAAATTCTTTTCAAAAAGAACATGATTCTCATAAGTGTTATACTACTAAGAAATCATAGATCAAGAGAATCATAGATATCAAACATTCATCATGATGAAATATGCTATAAGGATCAAAACATGTATAAAACTAATATCATTCACCCTATATGCAATGACAAAAAATAGCAAGTTAATATCCAATTAAGCACTTTGTCAATGCTAAGCATACTTCTCATGTAAGGAAAGCATATAATCTTTTAAGATTAATTTATCAACAAGTATCATATAATCCATAGCATATAAGATACCATAATAACTTAGGGATAGAGATACTTATTGAGAGAGTGATGCTTCTTTAGAATGATCTTCGTTTATAGGTCCTTTGATATTGTACTTTCTTCCATTGAGTATTTCATTCCATTGCACTTGAAGAAAGTCTCTTCATGTTCCTCTTCCTTCAACATTTCTCATTTATCCACATATGCTTGACATTTCAATATTTGATGACTATATTTCAAAAGTTCTCTAAAACATGGGTTAGCATCAAATATCATTTAAACTTATTTACAAGCATAGTTTAGGTTGATATACAATGTAAAACATGTACCACATTATCAACCATGCAATATTTGCTCTAATAAGAATAAAAGAAAGTCATATGCACTTGAATCCAAAAATATGATTTAAGTATTTAAGGCATGATTCAAGTTTTATCAAGAAACACATGATCAACATCAAAACTTATATAAGCATTTTGGGGCAAACAATGATCATGTAAGACATGTAATATCAAGTAAGGAATTTTAGTATGTACACATGCCAATCAACAACAAGAAATCTCTTATTGTAGTGAAAGAATTGAAAAACAATGGAACTATAACTTTTGAATATTTATGATTCATTTCAAGATATACTTCATTGTAAAAACCATTGAAGTTCAAATACAAGTTCAAGACACAAAATGAATCATTTATTTCTTGTTTTCAAAGTATGAACATATCAAGCAATTTCAAACAAAAGACATATGACATTTTACTTTCCAATCTCCAAATAAATATATAAGACAATTAAGCATCAAAGAGAAAGGATTAGAACTACTAATGAGCAAGTGAATTTACATATTTGAGCGAAGAGAATTGGTCACAAGCTCAAGAACAAAGATATTGTCATAACATGTCATTCCAAGCAAAATATGTGCATATCTAACATGTTAGCATATATAAAAATATTTTTAAAATATAGTGCTAGAAAAGCACAACTTAAGGCATGATAAGGCATAAAAACAAATCTTTACTTATCCAACTATCACATGATATACAATTTAAAGTATAAGTAAGGATAAGAGATTGATATCACAAAAAGTGTACTCTTTGAGTTTTTGTAGGTGACTCCAACTTCTATGCCTCAAGGCCCCTTGAGAATGTTGTGGTTCTCCATGTCTTTCTTTTTATGTTTTTCATCATTTTTGGGGAACTTGGATCATTTTAAGTTTTCCCAACCTCAAGTAGCATGGTTGTTTTTCACTTAATTTGCATGCTTGAGCTAATGGTCACCCTACAACATAATTTAAAGCAATTTCTTTGGTATCCACCAATTTTGGATCCGTAGGGGTTAGTCATTGATCATTAATCCATTATGCTTTTATAGATATCAAATTTTTCATAGTATGTAATTTGAGCATAGCAAATGTAAACAATCAATTACCATTAAGCTCATAGCCAATAATATGCATACATTCATGATATATGAGACAATTTTAAGTGAAAATGGTCATTCCAAGACTTAAAACCATTTTTAAAGCTTGTGTAATCGATTACCATGGGTGTGTAATCGATTACCAGCCCTCTGGAATCCATGTAATCGATTACATGTTAGGTGTAATCGATTACACGAGTTCTGGAGACGTTGTAATCGATTACATAGTATGTGTAATCGATTACACGCTCTCGACTTTGCTTGGAAACAGCGAGCCTGCATGTCGATAATCCAGAGGTCTTGTAATCGATTACAAGCTTGCTGAATTCAGTTTTTGCACTTCAAACAGTAAGGGTCCGAACTCAAAGCTTTCAAATTAATTCCAAAACAATTCCAAACATCATGTAAGCATAAAAACTGACCAGTTCTTGATCCAAAACTCATGTTTATGCAAAAACTATAAATTATGCAGAGAATTGTAACTTTATGCAGTAAGAGTTATGATTTATCCAATATGTCAAGTTCTAAGATATTTTTATCAAATGTGCTTCTTCAAACAAGAAGTGAACTTATCTAGCATATTATCACGAGATATGCAAGGTAGTGAGTAAAGGGTGTAACAATAATATAATCATGTGCTATATATAATATTCAAATTTTACTAAGCACACATGGTTCTATCCTTTACCTAAGGCCTATAAGGAATATACCTCAAATTCATTGACTTTACAAGTGAATGTGCATAAGAGGTAGAAACATTTGATACCTTGGCCTTGCTAATCAAGGAAACTCTTTTCCTTACCCATTGCTTCTCTTTTGGTGTTTTAAACTTTGCAAGTTCCACATTTTGTGCTTGAGAAGCTTTGGTTGAAGCCATCTTCCTTCTTTGATCAAAACTTCTTTCAATGGGCTTTGGAAGCATTCCCCTTGATGATTCCTTCTTTACTTGACCAATTTGTCCATCCTTTTGAGAAGTTTTCTGCATAATTGAAACACTAGGAGGACTTTTTGGTACCCACTTCATCTTGGGTCCTTGAATATTAGTACTAGAGCATTTAAGATCTTTAGGAACCCATTTCATATTATTTCTCATATAAGAGTTTCTTCTATAATTGCATAAATGAGAAATATGTCCTAGATGACCACAAAAGTTGCAAACAAGTGAATTCAATGATGGCTTGGTCCTTTGAAGATCATTTTTGAAAAACTTGAGCCTTTGGTTGTTTTTATATTCTATGTCATTTTTGCCACAAGCCTTACTTGAATTTTCATGTGAAATAGCATCAATTACATTCTTATTAACACACATGGATTGTAAGCAAGTAGAATCATTAGCTTTGGCAAATTCACAATATAAGTTCTCAACTTGATTTTCTAAATTAATGCATTTTTCACAAGAAGTTGAGGTTTCACATTTCAAAGGCATTTCCTCATCAAGAAAAGCATAATCATTTTTCAAAATCTCAATTTCAGTTTCGATGAAGAAAATGTTTTCCAAACAAGATAAATTTTTATTTTCTAAATTCAACAAATCATCATATAATTCATCATATGCACATTGTAACTCATCATAGGAAGGACTATAATCTAGTTTAGCATTATTTACCTCAAAGTCCTTTTTGGCCATATATGAAGTAGTCTCCATTCCTAGCATACTTGGCTTTTCAAAGGAATCATCATCTTCCTCATTGTTGTCTTTCAAGGATTCAAGAACATCTTCTTGAGGACATTTTTCAATATTGTCTTCCTTTAGAGGCTTTTGCTCTTCTTGCTCTCTATATACAACTTTTTGCAAGAAATCATTGTTAGCAAGATAAAAATTATCAAGAGCATCCCATATATCTTTAGCATTAGAGCAACTCTTAATTTTAGCATAAGCATCATCATTTAAACCACTTCTCAATATTTGCATTGCTCTAATATTCAATGAAAAGCATTTCTTATCATAGTCATTCCAAGTTTGTTTTGATTTGCATGTAAATCCATCAAGCATGATATCCCACAAATCAATATCAATAGATTGCATATAAATTTCCATTCTAGCTTTCCAATAAACGAAATTCGCACCATCAAAGAATGGTGGTTTATTAATTTCAAAACCATTCATTTTGAAAAGCTTGTAATGGTTGCCAAACAAACAAAGATCTTTAACTCCAAGGTTAAGCTTTTACCGAGCACGAAGCTCGATACCACTTGTTAGCCATGGCAACCATTACCCAAGAGGGTGAGTGTGGGTGATGCCTAGTTTTAATGCAACTTTGACAAATTATGCATTTTGAATAACTCAATTAATAAATGCAGCGGAATAAGTCTAATAAATGTACAACTATTGAGGATTACTCAAATACAACTTGGGATATATGATGAACTAAGTGAATAAGCTAGATATCAAGTTGTAACAATCAAAACATCAAGATATGCAATAGATAAATATATTCTACCAAATACTGAATTTAAAGAGTGTAGGGAAGAGATAATCAAACTCAAGAATTTATCCTGGTTCAACCACCAACCACTTGTGGCCTACATCCAATCCTCAAGCTTAACTTGAGATTTTCTTCACTATCTCCTAGACTTTACGGGTGCTAGAAAAACTTTTGTACATACAAGAGCACTCCTCACACCTTGGGATACCTCACCCTTGTGCTAGAGCCTCCAATTCTTCAAGCTTCAGTGGTGCTTGATGACCTTTACAATGAAGAGCACTCACAACACCTTTGGGATACCTCACCCTTTGTGTTTGAGTCTCACTACAAGGGATACCTCACCCTTTTCTCTTTTGAGGGATACTTCACCCTCTTACAATGATTTCAAGGTGAATAGAAAGAATATAAACTCTCTTGAAGAGTAGATATACAACTTGAAGAACAAAGTATAGATAATAGAAAACTCTCTCAAGAGTGGATAATACAAGTTGAAGCTCAATGGATATCAAGGATTTACACACTTAGCTCAAAACAAAGATTTGGAGAAAAAGATGATGAATTTCATTTTCAATGTTCAAGGGCAATTTTCAGAATGTTCTCCAACTTGTTTTTGATGCCCAAACACTTTTATTTATAGCCCAATGAGTTTTAGAGCCGTTGGAGGTGTTTAGAAATGATTTTCTATGAAAACTAGCCGTTTATAGCCGTTAGAAACGTTCCTGGGCACTTTGTAATCGATTACAAGCTTCATGTAATCGATTACAAGCTTTCTGGGCACTTTGTAATCGATTACAAGCTTTATGTAATCGATTACACGCTTTCTATCAACGTTGTAATCGATTACATGACTTGTGTAATCGATTACACCATTTCTGGTTTTCAAAACCGACTTTAAAAGGTCATAACTTCTTCATTTCTTATCCAATTAAAGCAAATGACCACTCATTGGAAAGCTCTTTGAGTCTATTTTCATATGAAAGAAGTTTCAGAACAAAACTCAAAGTATTTTGAAAGATATGATCAAAATAATAACCAAAGGTCATATTTTCAAAACTCAAACTTTAATTGGTCATAACTTTTTCGTTTCTTATCCATTTAAAGCAAATGACCAATCATTAGAAAGATCTTTGAGTCTATTTTCAAATGAGATAAGTTTCAAAGTAAAACTCAAAGTATTTTAAAAGTTATGATCAAAAGAGTAAGTATATGTCAGTTTTGTAAAACACAAACTTGACTATTTTTCATAGATTTGAAATACCACCAAGACTAGCTTTCCAAAAATAGTTTGTTGGGCATTTAAACATTTTAGAAACACTTATAAATATGTTTAAAACTTGTTTGAGCTTAGTGTGATTCCTTTTTACCTTTACACAAGATCTAAGTCCTATAAGCTAAGCTTGAAGATGTTGGACTAGATCTTTTACCACCATCAACTTCTTGATGTAATCCAAGCTTCCAAAGAAAATCTTCTCTTCAAAACTTGCAAATGCTTGGAACATCTTTTCATTTTCATTTTCCTTGAGTTGAGCATAGTTGTGATCTTTTGCTTTCTTGTTGCAATGCTTACTCTTGGTACTTGGACTATCCTACAAAGTATTGCTCACTTAACCAAACATAGTTAGTCCAAATTCATAACTCAATATCTTCATATGCATGATTCATAAATGTATAACTCTAGTTAGTCTAACATGCATACAAGACTTTCATAGACATATCCAATATTAATTCATTTATAACTCATATAAAATATTATTGGATATATTATATGATGAATGTTACATGTATCTCATTAAACACATTTATGTAACATGGTCAACATTCTTTTGTGATGCATTTGTCATTTATTAAGCACAACTATAAAGCATAAACATCATTCTTTTTGTCTTGTATTTGTCATCATCAAAACTTAACATACTAAATCATTGGGGCAAACCTATTTCCACATACCCATCAGGGGCAAATGAGACAGACAAAAAGAGCATTCGTCGACTTTCCATGGCTTTCTTTTTGAACGGAGAAATGCTGTACAAAAGAAACTATGAAGGCACACTTCTCAGATGTATAAAAGCTAAGGAGGTTCTCACCATCCTAACAGAAGTTCATGAGGGAATATGTGGAACACATGCCAACGGTATCATGATGGCTCGTCAGATCCTACGATATGGTTATTACTGGTCCACTATGGAAGCTGATTGCATAGAATATGTTTAAAAGTGTCATAAATGCCAAGCATATTCTGACCGCATTAATGCACCACCCGTCTCTTTGCATAATATGGTGGCACCCTGGCCTTTTTCAATGTGGGAAATCAATGTTATTGGGTCAATAAACCTGAAAGCTTCCAATGGCCATAAGTTTATCTTGGTAGTAATTGATTATTTCACCAAATGGGTAGAGCCTGCTTCCTATGCCAAAGTCACTCAAAAAGTTGTCCTTAAATTTTTAAGGGTAAACATTATTTGTCGGTATGGAATTCCAGAAAGGATTATCACAGATAATGCCCCTAATCTCAATAGCACAGAAATCAAGAATCTATGTGAGAGGTTTAGGATCAAGCATCACAATTATGCTCCTTACAGACCCCAGATGAATGGTGCAGTAGAAGCAGCAAACAAGAACATCAAGAAGATAATAGCCAAAATGGTGGTCAACTACAACGAATGGCATGAGATGCTCCCCTATGCTCTCTACGCTTATCGCACTAATATCTGATCCAGCACTAGGACAACACCATTCTCCTTGGTCTATGATATGGAAGCAGTTTCCCCCATAGAGGTCGAAATCTCATTTAAGAGTGTTGATGGAAGCCAAGTTAGAAGAAGTAGAGTGGGTAAAGACTCAGTATGAGCAGTTAAACATGATTAAAGAAAAGCGATTAAAAGCTATCTGTCATGGGCAACTATACCAAAGAAGAATGGCAAGAGCTTTCAACAAGAAAGTGCGCCCTAGGGAGTTCCAAGCAGGTGACCTAGTCCTAAAGAAAAAACTTCCAAACTAAGAGGACGCCCGAGAAAAATGGGCACCGAATTATGAAGGACCGTATATCGTTAAGAAGGCATTCTATGGAGGAGCCTTAGTTTTAATAGATATGGATGGAAATGAATTACCAAGATCGACAAATGTTGATGCAATCAAAAAGTTCTATGCCTAAAAGAAAAAAAAAATAGCCCGTTAGGTTGAAAACCTGCAAGGGCGGCCTAAGCAAAAGTTAGGGCATCTAAATTAGGCAAAAAGTTTAAAGTCGGCAAAGGCTCTCCTAGGAGATATCACCTGAAGGGCTCACCCAGACAGCATAAAAGGAGAAAAAAAAACTAGGGCAGTTTTAAGCGATGATCGATGGAAGAGTGCTCGTGTCACTGGTGGTTGTAATATCCACCTGAGAATTAGGACCTATCTAATGAGAAGAAAAGAATCCTAATTGGGGTAATTGCCTGTCAATTTACCTTTGTATCATCCTTTTGTACTATTTGCCTTTACGTGCTTGTGAACACTCAAATTAATGAAAATACTTTCCTTTCTTCTCTTTTATTCTTCATCTTTCTTTATCATGTTCCTTTCTTTTATATTTGTGAAATCACACATGTTTATTACAAAATGCTTCGATAAGAGGGAATATAAATTTAGTATCATTGATTTAACAATTTAATGGCAATCCTCTAACTAACAAGTTAGATCAAGAATGAATCAGAAGGTTCAAACGAGGCAAGAAAAGCTCCCAATGTGATCCACCATGTTAAAAGGGAAACTATGTGCCTGATGAACAAACTTAGAAGTTAAGTTACCCCAACGTCCGAAGATCCCAAGGAATTTGAAACAAGTTGATAAGCCTTAGATTGCGAGAGCTTGTGCCCGGGTTTGATGGACCAAAATATTTTGAGGAAGCAATTAGAATCGGGTATGCAAGAGAAAGGTTTTGACATAATGTTTTCAATCATTTGATATGATTTTGAGTTACAAGAATGTACGTTGCAACATCCCTCCATAAGCTGCAAATTTGTGAAAAGTGACATCTTTAGCTTTTGCGCCAAGCTTCACTATAAAAGAACAGCGAAACAAAAAAAAATCTTTCTGGGCCAAGCCCTCTATCCTTTTAAATTCCTGGGTCAAGCCCATTGTCTTGCTGAGCCAAGCCTATTGTTTTTTTTTTAAAAAAAATTCGGATCAAGCCTATTGTCTTTTCAAATTCTGGGCCAAGCCCATTGTCTTTAAATTCTGGGCCAAACCCACTGTCTTTTAAATTCTGGGTCAAGCCCACTGTCTTTAAATTCTGGGCCAAGCCCATTGTCTTTTCAAATTCTGGGCCAAGCCCATTGTCTTTTAAATTCTGGGTCAAGCCACTGTCTTTAAATTCTGGGCCAAGCCCATTGTCTTTTAAATTCCGAGCCAAGCCCATTGTCTTTTCAAATTCTGGGTCAAGCCCATTGTCTTTTAAATTCCGGGCCAAGCCACTGTCTTTAAATTCTGGGCCAAGTCCATTGTCTTTTAAATTCCAAGCCAAGCCCATTGTCTTTTCAAATTCCAGGCCAAACTCATTGTCTTTTAAATTTCGGGTCAAACCCATTGTCTTTTCAAATTTTGGGCCAAACCCATTGTCTTTAAATTTTGGGCCAAACCCACTGTCTTTTAAATTTCAGGTCAAACCCATTGTCTTTTAAATTTCGGGCCAAACCCATTGTCTTTTAAATTCCGGGTCAAGCCCATTGTCTTTAAATTTTGGGCTAAGCCCACTGTCTTTTAAATTCCAGGCCAAGCCCATTATCTTTTCAAATTCCAGGTCAAACCCATTGTCTTTAAATTCTAGGTCAAGCCCACTATCTTTTAAATTCTGGGTCAAGCCCATTGTCTTTTCAAATTCTGGGTCAAGCCCATTGGCTTTTAAATTCTAGGTCAATCCCACTGTCTTTTTAAAATTCGGGGCCAAGCCTATTGTCTTTTCAAATTTTGGGCCAAGCCCATTGTCTTTTAAATTCTGAGCCAAGCCCATTGTCTTTTAAATTCTGGGCCAAGCCCATTGTCTTTTAAATTCCGGGTCAAGCCCACTATCTTTTAAATTTCAGGTCAAGCCCACTGTCTTTTAAATTTCGGGCCAAACCTACTGTCTTTTACCATTTTCAGTCATAAAGTCACTCAAGGTCATTTAAAATTCAAAAAAAAAAATCTTTTTAATCAATAAATGTCAACTGAGTTGTGACAGCTTGCTGACAATGCAATGACATCTCTAGCTTTACGCTGAGTTTCACCTTGGGAGGATTAATGACGTTACGGCAACTCGTAAATCCACATTTTTAGCACACTGGTCTTTGTCTTGTCCATTCACATCAGTCATACATTACCGAACAAATTTAAGTTCACGTCTTTACTCGTTTCTTACAACGATAACATGAAAACTACGGTTATTCATAGTCTTTAGTAAGAAACAAGTAAAGAGGGGCAACTGTGAATACCCAATTTTGTCCAGATCCTTAAAACTTTTAATTAAAAAACTAATAATCATATTTATTATTAATTACACTCATTTCTGATCCAGATCAAGCCTAACCCAATAGAGAAATATTCAAATCCATCCACCTTAGCCCATTTATATTAAGTTTCTAATAAAATAAAATAAAATAGAAGAGAAAAGGCAAATCGGCAAGCCTGTAAACATAGGGCCAAATGCATACTATTTTGATCATTCGCAAAAAGACCAAAAATTGTGAACTAAAAAATTTGAAAAAATGAAGCATCAAATAGTGAAGAAGTTGCTACCTCTGATGCAACTCCTGCAACGTTGAACCACAAATACACAAAAATGGGCTAGGGGCAAGAAAAGAGAAATAAAGGAAGCAAGTTTTAAAGCAAAAAAAAATGGAGCAAACAGTGATGGCATAATCTCGAGCTGCCTAAGCTAATATAGAGAGGGGAGGCAGTCTCATTTTAAAAGGGGACTCCACGATCACCATTTTTCGGATTCTTTCACTCACGGCCTAACCTCCACACTTCAGCAGCCTCCATCCAAAAAAACCAACCAATCTCCATTCAATCTCCCTTCTCTAACTAGAATAAAAAACTAGAATCCATTACCTCCACCATTGACAACCTTCATCTTTAACCCAACACCTCTAACCTCCATATTCCATAACTACCTCCCCATCTTCACCACCCCCATGCGCCACCCATCTCCAAACCCACCACCAACAACCAACAATCACCATCTTCACCTTCCTCCCCCACAACCACGAAACCAACACATTATACCCATCACCAACACCCAAACCGAGCCCCTCCAGACTGAACCAGATCTGCGAGTCTCGACCCGCCAGAACTGCTACTCCAGGCCCACACCGCCAGAACTGCAACCCTGAGTCGAATCCGCGAGCCCAGCCACCGTGCCTCGCTCCTCCGTGCGACCCGCGACCTGCGCGCTGCTCCAACGCACGCCCCCGTAAATCCGGCAGCACCGTGCCCTGACCCGCGTAGCCTCGTCGGACCCGGATAGGAACCCCCGTGCGCGACCTAGGAGCCACCTCCGCCGAGCCATCGTTGTGCTCCCTGCGTCAGCTTATCGTCCACGTGCTAACCGCCGGGTCTGTGACTAACGAACCACCGTGTGAGCCACTACCCTCCACTGCCTAAGGTTGCTGTTGTGCCTCCCCTATGTTTGTGATGCCCTTTTCTTTTGTCTGATAGGTTTAAGTGTCTGATATGTTTTGTTTTAAAAGAAAATATGCCTAAAAAAAAGAGAAAATGTTCTGGTAGGCTGATATATGGGTTATTTCTTTTCCTTTTAGGCTTTTAGCAGCCTTTGGGTTGGGCTAGGTAATTCAGTTTTTTTTTTTTAGGTTTATAATTCTTTGGTTTGTGCATAGGTTTTTTTTCCTTAAAAGAAAACATGAAACAAAAAAATACACATACAATAAAATAAAAAAATAGAAAAGTTATTTTTTTAATGACAGTTTGAGCTAAGGCTAAAGTGATTGAAGACATAAACAAAAATCATAAAAAATTTTGTTGTTAACTTGTTGATTTGTTATGTTTACTAATGATCTTTGCTTTAAATAATGATTTTGCACTAATTTTACAAGTAAAAGTTTTTTTTTTTTTTTTTTAAAATAAAATAAAATAAAATGAATTAGCGAGTTGTAAGTTGTATGACTTGCTAACCCTTAGTTTATTAGAGTCATCTAAGTTGTGGACAACTTGATAATTAAATGCGTTTCTAAAAAAAAAATCAAATGAATATTCTAAATAAATATTTTTAAAAAATAAAAAATAACCAACTCATAATCATTTTATAAAGAACTACGTGACTTTAAGTTTCTTCATTGCATCTGAGGATACATAGGATCAGAATCTTTATTCTGTCAAGCCAAAAAATAAATTTTCACAATTTGGTTATTTCTTCTTTTTTTATTTTTAAAAAAATAATAAAAAAAATTAAAATAAAAAAAACAAAATATAAAAAAATAGTTACATTGCCTTTTTAAAAAAAAGAGAGGAGTAAAATAAATTTTTTTTTAGATTATCAAGAATTTGCACAATTGATTTAAGGTACTGTCTTAGGATGGGTGCGTTAAGGGTGCCGTGGGATTAAGTTTCCGCCCTTCCCTAAGCATAACCGACTCTCGAATCCAATCTGATTTTCAAAGACCATTTTCTAAGAAGGGTTTTCTATTTTTTCCTACTTCAAATAAAATTGGTGGCGACTCCATTCTCATTTTCTAAAATATATTGAGTTGCTATTTTTCACCGCGATTACAGTCGGGACAAGCAGGTTACAGATAATTCATCATAGTTGTTGATATGTTTTTCAACACAATCAGCGACTATGATTCACAAGGTGTACCATACACTACCATACACTCTCCAAAGGAGGGTGTATATTAGACAAAGCCGGAAAGTGATGGAAGATGTATATGAATTATTATAATTCATAATAAATGACCACCTTTTAGGCTTTAATCATGAGCTTCATTATCTATCTTAAGACTAAAACAAGGTTAGAGTCACTTCAATTAAAATCCTAACATATCTAAATCTACATGAACATTGCAATGAAATTGTAATAGCAACATTGGCAATCTGTAAACCATAAGTTAAACCCTCCTCCCAATGTGAATAATTGTGTATCTTTGTGCTTTCTCCCCCCTATACCAAACCAATTTTACAGATGCTTCAAGAGATTCAACCAGTTTGAACTCTATCCAGCCAATCAATACTCTTTCGTGCCCTTTCAAACTGAACATCAACGCTTCTCCTGGATTTATCTTGGTACTCACTTCTTTGAGATCTCTCTATCTGATCAGTAGAGATCCTTGACTTCTCTAATGTTTCAACTTTATTGAATTTGTACTGTCGAAATTTCAGTTTTTCTTTCCAATCAGTGCTTGTCCTTGGTTTATCCCTTTGATCAGTACTCTTCCTTGGAGCTTCAAAACAATCAATACTTCTTCTAGTTGGTTCAACTCTATCTATGCTTCTCATAAAACTTAATCTTTGCGATGGTAGCTTTTCTATTATTGATATGAATTTTCTGAGGTGTCGACGGTATTCTGGATAAAGTTCCAGATTACAGTGGTTTCCTCCTTTGAGCCATAAAGGTTCATATTTCTCTTGACAAAGTTCCCACAACTGCTTGCCATGAGAGCAATCAACAACCTCATCAGTAGTTCCCTGAAGAAAGTATTAGGATGACGCCAAATTAGCAAAGCAATGCTTGTGCCCAAAAAATAAAGATAGGAAAGCAATATGTGAGAAGTCACAATATTCAAAAGAAAATAATTTAACAAGCTTATATCAGTAACACACGCAAATATCTCTTCAACCTTGATGCTAATAAAGTCTGCTTAAATGAACAAACTCCTATTTCTTGTGTTAATTAACTAGCTCATGCTATGAAAAATGGTATTCATTTATCGGCTATCCATAACATGATTTTCATCACAAGTGTCAGTAGAAAAAAAATAAAGATACTTATTTGAATTAAAGAGAAGGCTATTTGTCACTCACAAAGTTAGCACTAAGCACTATGACTTAAGGACTACAACCATTACAACAACCATGGAGAATATGATAGCTTCTATATGATAATAGTAGTAAGTAGAAAACTCAATGTAATAAATGTAGAGTACTTACATGAATTACTAGCACTGGACACTTCACCAATGGAATTTTATCAATGTTCTGCACAAAAATAACACAGGACTAAGTTCAGGTACATATACATAATTCTTAAATCAAATGACACCAAGCATATAGGACAATGACAAAGAATTTGACCTTGTAAATGTCAAACCAATATGTCCGTTTCACAGGGTACATGACTCTCAACCCTGATAGTATAGGACTGTGGAGAATAACAGCCTTTAGTTGGGGTAAACGAGTGGCAAGATCCAAAGTAGGGCCACTTCCAACAGACTGACCATAAAGGATTATGTCTTCCTGCTTAGTACCATACTTTTCTTCAAGATACCTATATGCTGCTTCAATGTCAGCATAAGTATTATTCTCACTTGGCTGTGGAATAATATCTAGATAAGTATCCTGTTGGGATCAAAAGAATCAAATAAACCAGAAAAAAGTGTAAAGAGTAGTTACCTTCCCCGATGATTGTCCATAGCCAGAGTAATCGTACCTGCATACATTAAACCAATGTGCTTGAAAACATCATTAACATGAAACTTATATATGTGTTCTTTAACAAACTACATAACCATCATATGATAAGCAAGCATAGAGATGGGCAATCTAAAAAACATACTAAAATTAGAAGAGGGTCAACTGACCTAATATGACCCAGAATTCCAACCCTAGATTGTCAATTGACCTTGGTTGCATACATGAGAAACTCAATAGATTATTTTTGTCGTGTCTTACATGACTTGACTTGCATTTGGTTGGGGGTGCACTTATATATTATTATGTTCCTAGTATTGTCTATTTGGATTACTCTATGTTTTTATTGCATTGTCATGACGTGCATTCATGTGATTGTTTGTTGTTATATGAATCATTTAAATCTTAATGTGGCGGCTTGCCACCTCAATCCGCTTATCGCCTCACGACAAAATTGGTTGAATTGAAACCTATCTAGTAGATGGCCATAACAAACTTCATGGTATGTGATATATCCTCAAACTACATTTATTGAATAGTCTAACTAAATTGCAGCTTGTTTTTCCCTAAACAAATTGTCAACTTGGTAGGCAATCATCAAAATTGCCAACTATCCAACAAATGCAATTCAAGGATATACTGTTAAGTTAGTTATGACCATATATTGGATAGGTTTCAATGCAACCAGTCTAACTAAATTTCAATTTGTTTTTCCCTAAACAAAGTGCCAACTTGGTAGGCAATCAACAAATTTAGCTGATATTTTGATCATACTAAAAATGATGGAATGACACACTCCCACCTTCAAGTCATTATCTTCCATTCATGGAAGAACCACAAGAAATACATGTTTAAAACTCACATACAAAATTTAGTATACTAACAAAGCAGATCTATACAAATGGATCAGAAATCATCACTTGCTCCTTAACCCAAATGCCAGATAAGATTGAATGCATGATCTAACTCGCCCTATGCCACTTTCACTTATCAAGCCTAATGAAGAAGTTAATTAATCAATTCTTTTATGACGTCCAACCTATCAAAATTAGAACCTTGCAAATCAATTCAAGCTAAACAGGAAAATTGTATTGCTAAGATTCAATCTATACTAATGAACTTCTATCCAAAGATACTCACTGTCACTTAATTCAGCAAAAAAAAACACATTAAATTCCAAATGGGTATCCCTGCTTCAATAAAACCTTAATCAAAAGCAATTCACACACTCACCCACATATACATTGTAACATTGGTTCATACAAGGATGCATGTATCATAGGAAAACCAAAACAAACAATGATGATAATAAAAAAATGAAATTGGAGAAAAGGATAAGGAGGGAACTTGAATTACCCCAAGAGATTGACACACAAGTGGATGCTCAACTCGATGAAGAGCTCATACAACTGACCAATATCAGCAGCATTCCCGTGCGAGTAAAGGATGGTGGATTTGGCCATGGGGTGTCGAACATACACGGCTACGATCTCAGCTCCACGCCGTGTCAGAAATTTCACAACTTCCACGTTCTCACGGTGAGGGAAGGTGTCCAAGTGCAAGAGCCCTGTGGCTGGCTCCTTCACCAGCTCGTAGGATGGTGGGTTGGGCGGGAAGAAAGCCAGTTTTGCAGCCATGGAAGAGGTTACACCACCCATCTCCTTCTCCTTCTCCTTCTCCTTCTCTCTCTTTCTCTGATCTTCTCTACTGAGACACACACACACAAAGGCACAAAGCTACTTCACATTGCTTCTTCTTCTTCTTCTGTTCTCCTTTTATTTTGAGATGCTGGTAACGCCTTGGTTGTAGCATTTTATAAACTACAAAGTGTAACCGAGACTGAGAGTTTGCTTATTAGTTTAATTTTTTAATAGTTTTGTTTCTTAATTGATGGAAATAAATTTGTTCAGTTAATATTGTTGACGTCGATAAAATTGTTTCCTTTTTTTAATAATTTTGGATTTCTTTGTTGAGTTAATTTTCTTTTTAATATTGTTTTTTGTTTTTCTCTTTATTGACGTCCATTAAGAGCCTTTAAGGGAGCCCGGTTGTCTTTTGCTTACGCTCACGTGTTACGTTATTGACCTGGAGTTTCTCTCTCCTTCCCTCCCTGTTGTGGTCCCTTTTGCTTTTTCGCAATTTTTATTTTATCCTCTCTACTTAGAAACATTTACGTTTTTAGCAATGGCGATGGAGATGAAGTTGTATAATTTCAAATTTTCGTGGTATTAATTGAGTCATAAATTATTGTTAGTTTATTTGACAATTCTCGTAATAATGATTTATTGGTATTGATTAATTATTTGTTTGATGGCGACTGGAGAGGCAAATTAGCAAAATATGAGTAAAGGGGAGAAAGGGTAGGGGTGAAGTACAAAAGCATAAAAGTGTAGGGTGTACAAAGTCTAATCTGGAAGTCGATTAGTTAAATGGTCTTATGGAAGAATAATATTACTTTCATATATATCTCATCATTTTTTACAATTTTTTATTATTTTATTACAGATAAACTCAGATCATTTTTTTATATACTTACATTTAAATTCTACAGCATAGATACATGTAAAAAATGTGAAATATTAAGTGATATTTATTAAGCATTTTCTTTCATAAAAGTAATGTTGTCTCCTTTTGTTCTATTAAAATGCTAATAGCACATTATTCTCTCTCACATCACCATTTATTAATATGAGATCGTAGAATCGTATAATTAGAATTGGGATGTATAAATTTGTTTCACGTTTTTTATGGGATCAATTTTAATTAAATAATATAAATATATAAATATAAAATAATATGTATATAAATATATATGTATAACATTATTCATTGCTCACAAATTCTGGTGCTTGCTTCTCCATGACCGTCACTCACCATGACTTACTTCCTAATGAAAAGCCATTTCGGTTTTGTTGACAACGGGACCTCACATTGAGATGGGCGCAGGGATGTCCTCTTTAATGCGCTGGGTATCTGCCAATGTCATCCTACTTAACAATTAATTAATCGTCCAATAACTTAACTTTCCCAATTAAATTGATAAAAATGTTTGTTGGGGAAATTTTCAACAGCGAACCTGTTTTTATGGTAATCAAGACAGAACAGGTTTTATGGTTATCAACACAGATCAATGGCTTCAATTGTCTTTAGTCTCAACACACACACGTAACATAGGGTTTGGACTCTGGGAGGGACCCATGTTGCAGGAAACAATATTTCTTGTGTCCATCATTCCATGTTTCCGCTGTCCAAGTGTCAACCCGCAGTTTTGCAGAGGCAGCGAGGAACCAATAAGACAAATCAATGCAGATTGAAAATCAATTGAAGTTTCCTACCAACAAAAAATTAAATAAAATCAATTCAAGTTATAGCTTTACCTACATGCTTTAAACTTTCCAGATGAAGAATTCTGACTTTTTGTGCTGTGATTTTAAGAAAGAAAAAGGTTCACCTCTTTCCAAACAATTTTTTAACGTTTGATGAGTTAAAAGAACACATGATTAAGGTCGTGATATAAAGAGGCGCTCAATGAACTTTAAACAAAAGAGCTAAAGTGGTTGTATTGATTGAAATAATATATATATTAGTGCAACACTATTTACCCAAAAAATAATAATAATAGTGCTACACTGTTACTTGTATTAATTTTTTTTATTAAATGCTAAAATTCAATAAAAGCTAAATATATGTATATTTAAAAAATAAATAAATACTAACAAAGATTGATGGTAATGATAAGCAAGTTATACTCTCAATAAAAGAATCAAAGTTTAAACTCTAAAAAAGATAATTATTAAAAAACCTTTTAGTCACGATAATACTTAAGTACTCACAGGTTAGTTTCATAATGATATCTATAAGAATATCTAACAAAAAAATGAATAATTATAAATGAGTCAGTAAAAAAATGAAAGAACAAGAAAAAATCAAATCAAAGGATAAAATACCTGAATCTCAAAGAATTAAAAATTGAGCCAAAACAAATTGAAAAATCTTAGTAATTATGGTTGGAAAATGAGATATTTATAATTTGAGATGTCTGCTAGGAAAATGAATAATGAGAGGGTTCCTTGTTTGAAAATTTGGAGTGTCACTTAATGAACATGCTGTGAAAATCGGCCGGAGGTATATTGGAAGATTTTTTTATCGGTGGACTTTAACACAGCATCTCAATGAACCAGAAGATCCAATTTCACCAAAGGCAAACTTCAATTATAACTTATATGGTTCATCTAATATAATGACACTCGAATACAGTGGATGAGTGTTATATTAGACTTGTTCCGGATCGGTTCCAAAGCCTAGGTCAGAGGGAACTGAGGTGACCAGCCTGAAACCTAAGAGGAAGGTTGCAGGGAAAGTCACTCAAGACCTAGGTTGGCAAAGAGTTTAGTGAACAAAAATGCACGGCTAGTAGGCTAGTGTTTAGGATGAAAGCGGATCATACTTGGCTTATGATGTCAGGTCGGTATAAGTAGGGTTCCGGAGGGTTGATCCCTCAACCCCTGTTTACTCAGATTATTAAAGATTATAAACGTTGGGTGTGCGTTATACTTGGTCATCATGGCACGGAGTTGTCGACGACGTTGGTGGCTTGTATTGAGCACATGCGTATATCAAGCTAAGTTACCTATTCGGGTATGGGTAGGTCGGATCCAACTGATGAGACAACGGTGGGTTAACCTAGATCTTCTTGGGCTTAGTGATTCAAAATGGGCTTAACGAGTACAAATGTCCGTCTTGTATGGTCGGTCTAACAAGGTCCATTTTAGGTAGGATAGGCCTATTATGTCTCAGGCCCAAACGATCCACAACCCCCTAGCTTGACCATCTGTGCTGATTGGCCGAGCTCTTGGATGACTAATCATGTTTAGGATTAGCACGGTCTACAGCCTCCCAACTTGACCATTTCTGAAGATGGGCCGAGCTTAAGGTAGGCCAAGTTCGCGTTTGGCACAGTATAGTCCATAGCCCCCCAGCTTAGGCAACCAGAGTGTGGTTGGCCGAGCTTAAGGTAGGTCAAATTTTAAGGGGACCACATTGTCCTTGTTAAGTACAATAGGCCTAAGAGGCGTTTCATTCCCTGTGCGCCTACATTACTATATGGAGTAAAGCGCCAGGCGCCACATGTCGCATATTAATTGGAGGCATTTCACGTCTTTTAGTTCACATAAATGCACTACTATCAACTTTTTTATAGTTAAGTTCCTATTCGTTGGATTTGGCCTTTGAATTATAGTTGTTGGATTAGATCTATAACTGTGATTTCAGGCTTTTGGGATGCTTTCCTTGTAGCCTTCAGATTGTTGGTAGTTTAAGTTTTTCCTTTTTGTTTTAAAACCTTAGGAAGTTTTCAGACTCTCCCACTTCAATCCTTTTCTGAGTTAGTGGGTTTTCTCTTTTTTTTTGTTTGGCTTTTCTGAGTTAGTGGGTTTTCTATGATTTTGAGAATGGAGGACGTTGAAGTGATTTCAGGTAATAGTGATGGGTCCTCGATGGTGGTTTTGGAGGAATTTCCCCCAGGGACGCCTAAGTCCCACTGGTGCGACATTGAGAGTAGAAAAATTTTAGGCTCAGAAGATTCGAGTTAAATTTTTGAGGATTTCAAGTATAATGCGTTGATAGATTGTGATGTTGATGGCCACAGTGTAGGTGTTGGCAGTTTCGAGCAAGATATTTTTGGCCGAGTTATGACCGACCAAGCAATGGTGCATGCACCCAACTCAAAGGACCCATTTGGTTGGGTGCACTCCGATGTGAATAAGTATCACTTGGTCTATGATTCAGATATGAGGGTGGCTATGCTGCGAAAATGTTTAATTTTTTCTGCAAATGGGGATGAGACCTAATTTGTTTGTCGACCATGTGGTACCTAGGAGAGAGTATACATGTCTCCAAGATTGAATGAAAAAATAAGATGGGTTTATATGTATAATACATTTTTTAGCCGACTAGGGTTATGACTTCCTTTCACAGTTTTTTAGTGTTCTGTTCTTGCTAAACGTATTGTGGCCCTGACTTAACTACACCCTAATAGTTAGGGATTTGTCCGAGCTTTTGAGGTGTTGATTAAGTTTCTCAGTCTGGAACATAACGTTGGGTTTTTTTCCTTCTTTTTCTGGTGTAAGGGTGTGGGAAAAAGAGGTTGAGTTTCAATAAATGATCATCCTTGAAAAAAGCTTATTTCTGCTTTCGACTTATCATACAAAAATTTTAAACAAAAATTCTTCCGTGTAAGTTCTCGTCCGACCAATTGCGTTTTATCTAGACGAGTACGGGGTGGAAAATTTTCCCATTTATTGGTGAAGTGAGCCCTCCTCGATCTTGAGTGTGGAATATAGGAGCTTATCTCTAGATGACTGAGTTTTTATTGATATATTGGAAAGGGCTCCGATTATGGATACTGGTACACTTATCCAGCTCGGGGGTGATCCTACCGAACTATCAAAAAGTTTATGTAAGTGTTTTCGATTTTTGCTTTGAATGTTTCACTATTTTTTCTAATCATCTTAACAGTTTCACTTGGTTGCAGAGATCATGGCTCATAGGCTCACTCCTTGTGAAATTCAGAAACATTTAAGAAGCTTAAAAAATAAAGAAGATACCCCAGTTGCTGACGACCAAGCTATTTCTCAGCTAAAAACCAATGCAAGTTGTTCAAGAAGAGGAGTCTTCCAAGACGAGGTCAAATCCATTGGTGCAGAAGCGTGCTTGTGAGGAAGCCGAATGGCAATCGATTGATCAGACCAACTCTATGATAGGAGTTGGTTCTTTGGCCAGTGGACGTTGAGCATTAGGTAACGGTACTTCCTCCTCGAGTTCAGAAATGCGTGTAGAATTGTCTTTGCCCTAATGATTTAATGTGTTAAATTTTGATGATGACAAATACATTACAAAAGGATATTGATCATATTATATAGATGTACTTAATAGATTATATTGGATCATGCATGATTATGTACTCTATCTTATTATATTTCATATAAGAATCATGCATATTTTTATAGCATCTTTTATAGAATATATACAATAATATGTTATATGAGTTGTATTAAATTAATATTAAATTTGACGTTATTTGAATGAAAATGTACAAAGTGTTCTTTGTTGCATCCTATATAGAGCATATCTATTAGTAATTGATAAATGTCTTATTTGGATGTGTCTATGAAATTCTTATATGCATGTTAGACTAACTAGAGTTATACATGTATGAATCATACATATGAAAATATTGAATTATGAATTTGGACTAACTATATTTATTTTAAGTGAGTAATACATTGTAGGATAGTCCAAGTACCAAGAGTGATCATTACAATAAAAAAAATAAAAGATCACAATTATGCTCAACTCAAGAAGAATGAGAATGATAAGATGTTCAAAGCATTTGTAAGATTTGAAGAGAAAAAATTTGTAGAAGCTTGGATTACATCAAGAAGTCTAAGGACTAGAATTGATATATTTTCCTTTTAGGCTTTCTCCTATGTAAAGATAGAGGGTTTATAAGAAAAGAGCTCAAATATATTTTAAATATTTACAAATGGTTCTTATATGCTAAAATGCCTAATAAACATGTGTTGAAAAGTTAGTCATGGTAGGAGTTCAAAACTATGAAAAATAGTTAAGTTTGAGTTTTGAAAAACTGACATTTGGTTACTATGTTAATCATAACTTTCAAAATACTTTGAGTTTTGTCGTGAAACTTCTTTTATTTGAAAACAGACTCAAGGATCTTTCTAATGAGTGGTCATTTTCTTTAAACAGATAAGAAATGAAGAAGTTATGACTATTTAAAGTCAGTTTTTGAAACCAAAGGCCATGTAATTGATTACACCGGCCTTGTAATTGATTACAATTCTGGCAGAGGCTTTGTAATCGATTACATGAGGCTTGTAATTGATTACATTATGCCCAGAAATGCTTTCAACGGCTATAAATGACTAGTTTTCATAAAAAAAATTATTTCTAAACACTACTAACGACCATTTTATCACTTGAACTCTCTATATAAGTGATATTTGAAGCTTTTACAACTCTAGAACGCTTGATTTGATCCTTGAATTATCAAAATCATATTTTGAGCTCTTTAATACAAAATCCTTCTATTCTTTTTTCTTCAAGTTGTATATTTACTCTTGTGAGAGTTTCTAATTTTTCTCTTTATCTTGAAATCATTGTAAGAGGGTGAGGTATCCCTCAAGAGAGAAAATGGGTAAGGTATCCCTTGTAGTGAAACTCAAACACAAAGGGTGAGGTATCCCAAAGGTGTTGTGAGTACTATTGAATGTAAAAGTTTTTTAAACACCTGTGAAGCTTGATGAGTTGGAGGCTCTAGCACAAGGGTGAGGTATTCTAAGGTGTCAGGAGTGCTCTTACTTGTACAAAGGTTTTCCTAACACCCATGAAGTCTAGGAGATAGTGAAGAAAATCTCAAGTTAAGCTTGGGGACTGGATGTAGGCCTCAAGTGGTTGGTGGTTGAACCATAATAAATTCTTGAGTTTGATTCTCTCTTCCCTACACTCTTTAATTTTAATATTTGGCGCAACATATTTATTTATTGCATATTGTGTCATCTTGATGTTTTGATTTTAAGAACTTGATATCTAGCTTATTTGCTTAATTTATCCTATAACCCAAGTTGTATTTGAGTAATCTATAATAGTTGTATCTTTGTTAGACTTATTCCACTGCATGTGTTGATTGAGCATATCGAAAAGTTTAATTTCTTAATTGTGTTTTAAAAATTTTTAATACTCAATTCATCCCCTTCTTGGGTGATGGTTGCCTTGGCTAACAATGCGCATTGCTTTTAAGGCATTGAACTTTGGGGAATCAACTTTCCCTTCAAGAACTCCTCAGACACTCATATAGCAGTTCCAAATAACAAAGAGAGAAAATAGAAAGTTGGTGGAGTAGGTCTATACAGGTGGATGGAGGTTCAGTTGCTTTAGGCAGCTAGTGTTACTTGGTCGATTGAGTTTGAGTTGGAAGACACGAAGAAGAAGTTGAGAAAGTTAGAGAAAGATCAAAAAGTTCATTCAAAATTGAAGAAAGAGATTGAAGCTCTAAGGGAAAAGGTTGAGAAAGTGAATAGTCTTGAAGATTCTATAAAATTGTTGGAGGAAGAGAAGAAAAAAAATTTGAAGATGAGCTTGTAGAAGTTATGACTGAAAAAGAAAATTTGAAGAAAGAGAAACTTCAAAGCGACCAAGCACTGAAAGAAGTACTTGAGAGCAAAGCAAACTTGGAGGTCGAGCTAGATAGTTTAAAAGAATAAGTGGGCGAACAATAAAGAATAAGTGGGCGAACAAAGGATTGTTAGGTATGAGACTGGTCTGAAACATGCCAAATTGTTGAACCCTTCTAGAATTTTTTATAATAGTCTGAGGGAGCTTGAGGCTTCCAAGGAGATAATTGATGGCCGAATTGTAGATCCACCCAAAGAAAAAGATACCGCCCAATGATGTCTTGTCTTTTTTTTGTGTAGATGTGCTTGGCTTTTGTAAGAACATTTTTTTTTTATTTTGGCACTGTATTTTGGAACTTATTTCGATGGGATTTTTTGTTTCAAAAAGAGCAACTACTGATTAGATTAATCACAATAATTCTATCTAGAAACCTTTGTTTTTGCTTTTTCCAAGTTGTTACCATTTTGGATTCTCCATTTCTTATACAAGTACTACCAAAATATAAAATGCTTCTAAGTACTACAAAAATGCCATACCAATAAAATCATCAAAGTTTATTGAATGCGTAGATTTATACATGCACCCCATTTTTTTTGGTTGTTTGCATGAAGACCCAGAACTTTGTTTGACCATGTAGCAAGCATTATGGG
The DNA here is from genome assembly GCA_029884595.1 of Ormosia semicastrata. Classification (NCBI taxonomy): domain Eukaryota; kingdom Viridiplantae; phylum Streptophyta; class Magnoliopsida; order Fabales; family Fabaceae; genus Ormosia; species Ormosia semicastrata. The sequence goes on from JAQQTO010000043.1 coordinate 11,149,639, forward strand.
ATTACCATGACCTCGGGATTTTTCGAGCATTGGCCGATTATATATTAGGCATCATGGAATTACTATGACCTCGGAATTTTTAGAGCATTATAAGCATCATAGAATTACCATGACCTCAAATTTTTTTGAATATTGGCCTATTATATATTAGGAATCATGGAATTACCATGCCCTTAGAATTTTTTGAGTATTGGCCAATTTATGGTCATCATGGAATTACTATGACATCGAAATTTTTTGAGCATTAGCTATCGTATATTAGGCATCGTGGAATTATGGTGACCTTGGAATTTTCTGAGCATTAGTTAATCATGTAATAGCATCATGTAATTACCATGGCCTCGGAATTTTCTGAGCATTGGTCGATCATATATTAGGCATCATGGAATTACCATGACCTCATAATTTTCCTAGCATTGATCAATGGAATCACCATGACCTTGGAATTTTTCAAGCATTAGTCTATCATATAGTAGGCATCATTGAATTACCATGACCTCAGAATTTTCCGAGCATTGGCCGATCATGTATTAGGTGATAACAATATATTTTATACATTTTATAATCATCTCACTAAGTTTCTTAAGGTTCAATTGAATTTAATTAAGTGGGTTTTAACACATTTTATAATATTGGACCTTATTGGATCATTGAAAGAATTATTGCATGAATTAGTCTTAATTTATCTTTTTGACAGTGTTCAGTGATGATCACATATTTGATACATTAATAAGCCTTCATTTTTAGTCATTTACACTCTCCATGTACTTAATTGATTGATTTTGATTATGTTTTGTAAGTTTGGACTCAAATTAGACTTAATTGAATTTTTCAGCATAATTTATGTCTTACGTTGCTTCTGTATTTGGGCTATATCTTGGGATGTAGGTGGTCAAATGAGGTGAATATGATGGCATTTTAAAGATAAGAGAGAGCTCTATAACTTTCATGAGATCTCAAAGGCCCAATCATACGAGTAGATAACTCAAAATGGGGTTGAAGCAAGAACCAGAGTGCTTTTCCTGATAGCTTAACCTACGTATACTGTTCATCATAGTTTTCGGGCTAGAGATTATCAAATATGCTGAAATTTGGATGCTGAATAGTTAAGACCCATATCTACAACTTTAATGTTGAACACTTTTCCAGAATCGGACTCTTTGAAGGTGATATTGGGCTTGGAAGTCAGAACAGAGGAGCTGTGACTGGGCCTGGGCAGTGTACAATAATTTGAACGTATCTGGAGTTGTAGAAATGATATTAGACTCAAACTAAAGTCATTTGAAAGCTAATATCTAGTCCTACAACTTTCATGAAGATCACTTGGTTCAAAAATGACGAATGCAATGACTTCAGAGCTTCATGATTTCGGAGACAAAGAATCTCCGTAATTTTCCACTCACCAAAAGTCAATTGACATTTTCCACTCATTTTCCACTCATCCACCCACTAATGACTCAGCCCCCTTGTCATTTTGTATCTCTAATCCTCTATAAAAGGAGGCCTTGGCAGATCATTGAGAGTGTTAGGTGTTAGTTACCAAAATGGTGTCATTTTGTTACTAGGTTTTCTTGTAGTAATTTTCCTTTGTTCTAAATTAAAGTCATGTTCTTCTTCTTCTTCTTCTCTCTTTCTTTCTTCTTATCTATGAGTAACTAAGTTTCATTTTACTTGGGTGAAAGGGTGAAGCTCTTGGTAATAAAGTAAGGTTAGATTTATTCTTCTCTTGTGCTTAAATGATTTATATTTTCTAGTAATCATTATACGTATTATAATTTGTTTCTTATAATTTAGAAATCATCTTTGTAAAGAGGAGTTCTTGATTTGTTGTAGACAAAATATTGGCACAATGAATGCTTTAACCCATTTATAAGTGGTGGTAATATTTTTAGGAAACATAATATAATTACATATATTATTTTAAATGGACTTTTAATGTTGTATTTTTCGATTGGAACCTCCATGTTGCGAGGATTCTAGTTGAGTTATAAAATAAATTAATCTTACCTTTACTTTATTTACCAAGAGTGGATCTTTTAACTCAAGTAAATAATTTTTATCATAGTAACAAAATATTTAATTCACCTTAATTAATCTTCAACAATTTCCTGTGGATCGACCTCGGACTCCCGAGAAATTTATTACTTGAGACAACCTGCACTTGGGTTCGCAAAGCAACAATTAATCCCGCATCAAGTTTGTAAACTTGTTTGAAACTAAAAATTGTGCATCAAGTTTTTGGCGCCGTTGCCGGGGACTTGATTTGAAGACTGAATTTCTGGTGTAAAAATTTTGTATATATACTAACATGCTAACTAGTGGGGAAACATCTCTCTTTTTAATTTCTGTACATACTAATTTAGTAGGAGAATCTCTCCCTTTTATTTTACGCACTAACTTAGTGGGGGAATCTCTCCTTTTTACTTTTTTATTGTAATTTACTTTTTACACTTTATTTTCTATATTTTAATTTCTATCAAATGGGGTAATTCTCTCTTTTATTTTTTTGTACATATTAACTTAGTGGGAGTAACTCTCTCCTTTTATTTTTTTTGTACTTTATTTTCTCGTATTTATTTTTTGTCATTTTTTGTTATTTATTTTATGTCATTTTTTTGTTTACTAACTTACTAACTCTCTTACTAACTATCTAACTTTTTACTTTATCATCTATCTAACTTTTTACTTTTTTCGCTTCTAACATTTTAATTTATCGTATACTAACTTTTTAATTTTTATGCTTTTTAACTTATTTGGTGGTTAGTTTATACCACACCTTTGTTAATATTTAATGAAAGATTTATACTGCTAGCTTGTACATTTTATTTTATACTGTAAGTTACTTGTTTATGCTTAATTGGTATCGTGATTTAAATTCTGGTCATTTGGTTAGAGTTAATCTAGGTACTTTACATATTGATTTGTTTGAATCACAATCACACACATTAAGCACAATGGCTGAAAACGAAAGTGTGCATGATGAACATGAAAACCATGCATGAGTATTTGCAACCATCTCGAAATTCTAGTCTATCATGTTTTATCTTTTCACTCAATGCCAATAATTTTAGATTCAAGTCAGGTATGATTTCTTTACTTCCTAATTTCCATGGTTTAGAATCTGAAAGCCCATATTTACATCTAAAAGAATTTGAGGAAGTATGTACTGTTTTTCATGATCAAACTTGCACTGAAGAGGTTGTTAAGCTTAAATTATTTCCTTTTTCTTTGAAAGATAAAGCAAAAACTTGGCTTAACACTTTAAAACCAAAATCAATTGGCACATGGCAAGAAATGCAAGGTGAGTTTTTGAAGAAATTTTTTCCAACACATAAAACCAATGCTTTGAAAAGACAAATCCAATTTTTTTTCTAAAATTCCAATGAAGCATATTTTCAAAGTTGGGAACATTTTAAAGATTTGTTGAATTCTTACCCACATCATGGTTTTGAAAAATGGCGCACTATAAGCTTTTTTTATGAAGGGTTAACACCTGAAACCAAACAATTTGTGGAAACAATGTGCAATGGTGAATTTCTTGATAAAGAACCTGAAGAAGCTTTAGACTATTTAGACAATTTGACTGAAAATTCTCAATCTTGGCATGGTACTAATCCTTCTAAAAATTCAATTAGATTTAACCTTGCAAATGCTAGTAAAGGAAAATATCATCTTAGTCAAGAAGAAGATCTAAATGCAAGGTTTGCTAGTTTTGCTAGAAAGGTTGACGCCATGGAATTCGGGAAAGTAAAAGAAATCAAATCTATGCAAAGTGAAGAAATTTGTGGCATTTGTGATGAATTAGGACACTCAACAAATGAATGTCCAAAAATTCCTGTTTTTAAAGAAGTTGTGCATGAGCAAGTAAATGCAATGAACAATTTTAAAAAGTCATTCACATCTTCTTTTTCAGATACATACAATCCGAGATAGAGAAATCACCCGAACTTCAATTGGAGGACCAACAACCAGCCACAATTCATGCAACCACCACCTCCTCAGGCACAACAAGATTCTCAAAATCCTCAAGGATATGCACCCTATGTCCCACTATATAGGAAAAACCTTGAAGGAACATTGCATGCATTCATGGAAAAATAAGAGGCCATCAATAACCAAAACACTCAAGCCATGATTGACATAAAAGACACTCTTGCTAAACTTTCTTCTGCACTTACCATTCATGAGAAAGGAAAGTTTCCCTCTCAACCTCAACCAAATCCTAAGGGTCAGTTTAGCCTAAATGAGGGTAGTTCAGAAAGTCAAAAAATATATCAAGTCAACTCAGTGATAACTCTTAGGAGTGGAAAGGTTGTTGAAAAATAAATTCCTGAACTTTTTGAGAAAGATGATGAGTCAATTCCCAAAGATGAGGAAGGAGTTGATAAGACACCTAGCCAAAAGGAGATCAAACCCTCGTCTTCACCCATTTTTCCTCAAGCATTAAACAATTCAAGTAAAGTGAATCATAACAGTGATATTTTTGAAATCTTTAAACAAGTGAAGGTCAATATTCCTCTGTTAGATGCTATCAAGCAGATTCCTTATTATGCCAAATTTTTGAAAGACTTGTGCACTGTTAAAAGGAAACATAATGTGAAAAAGAATACATTTTTGACTGAACAGGTAAGCTCCATTATTCAAAACAATAATGAATTGAAATATAAAGACCCTGGTTGTCCTACAGTTTCATGCATTATTGGTGAACAAAAAATTGAACGAGCTTTACTTGATCTTGGTGCTAGTGTTAATTTGCTTCCATATTCAGTTTATCAGCAACTCAACCTTGGTGAGTTAAAACCAACTTCTATAACTCTTCTACTTGCTGATAGATCAATTAAAATTCCAAACGGAATAGTAGAAGATGTGTTGGTACAAGTTGATAAATTCATATATCCTGTGGATTTTATTGTCTTGGAAACTGAACCTATGGTTGATAGTTCTAAGTCAGTTCCTGTTATTTTGGGTCGCCCATTTTTAGCAACATCTAATGCTTTGATAAATTGTAGAAATGGAGTAGTGAAGCTAACTTTTGGAAATATGACACTGGAGCTTAATGTTTTCAACATGTGTAAGCAATCACATGAAGTTTATGATGAAAAGGAAGAGATTGAAGAGATTGAGGCCATTATAGATGATCATCTTCAAATCAGGAGTTCTTCTGACCCATTAGAAATCTGTTTAATTAATTCATTTGATTCAGCTATACAATTAGATTATGATGTTTCTGAAATATGCTCTTTGCTTGACTGTACACAGGAAATGGAATACAAAGGAAGGAAGCTAAGATTCGAAGAACTAAAATCCATGAATGATGATACCCATGAAGAAGTACCTACACTGGAACTGAAGTCATTACCTGATGGGTTGAAGTACACATTTTTGGGAGAAGAACAAAGCTCTCCAGTGGTAATTTCCTCATCCCTGACCAAAGAACAAGAATGTAAGTTGATAGAAGTACTTAAAAGGCATAAAAGTGCAATTGAATAGACATTAAAGGATATAAAATGTATTAATCCATTAATCTGTACACATAGAATACATTTAGAGGATAATGCTAAAACATCTTAACAACCTCAAAGAAGGTTAAATCCACACATGAAAGAGGTAGTTAGAGTTGAAGTTCTTAAATTACTTGATGTTGGAATTATCTATCCTATCTCTGATAACCAGTGGGTAAGCCCTACACAAGTTGTGCTTAAGAAATCTGGAATAACAGTGGTTAAAAATGAAAAAGGAGAATTAATACCTACCCGAGTCTCATCTAGTTGGTGTATGTGTATTGATTTCAGAAAATTGAATGCAGCCACTAGGAAAGACCATTTTCCATTGCCATTTCTTGAACAGATTCTAGAAAGAGTAGCAGGACATCCCTACTATTGTTTTCTTGATGGTTATTCAGGGTATAATCAAATACCAATTGCATTAGAGGATCAAGAAAAGACCACTTTTACTTGTCCCTTTGGCACTTTTGCATATAGAAGAATGTCTTTTGGTCTTTGTAATGCTCCGACAACTTTTCAAAGATGCATGCTAAGTATTTTCAGTGACATGATTGAGCATTATTTAGAGGTTTTCATGGATGATCTGATAGTTTTTAGAAATTCTTTAGAAAATTGTCCTGATAATTTGGAAAAAGTTCTTAAAAGATGTGAAGAAAAAGGATTTGTGTTAAATTGAAAAAAATGTCATTACATGGTTACCTCAGGAATAGTGTTAGGTCATGTGATATCTTCTAAAGAAATTGAAGTTGATAAGGCCAAAGTTGAATTAATTGCTCATTTGCCTTTCCCAAAAACAGTAAGAGAAGTTCGTTCCTTTTTAGGACATGCAAGATTTTATAGAAGATTTGTAAAGGACTTTAGTGTCATATCTAGACCTTTATGTAATATTCTAACAAAAGATACACCATTTGATTGGACTCAAGATTGTCAAAAATCTTTTGAAAAATTAATCGGTCTTTTGACTTCTGCTCCTATCATGCAATCTCCTGACTGGTCTTTGCCTTTTGAGTTGATGTGTGATGCTAGTAATTTTTGTCAATTTTGCATTGATACTGATTTTTTAGGCCAAAGAAAAGAAGGTAAGCCTTATGTAATTTATTACGCAAGTTGAACTTTGAATAGTGCACAAATGAATTACACCACTACTGAAAAAGAACTACTTGCTATAATTTTTGCATTGGACAAATTTTGAGCTTATTTAATTGGTTCTTCCACTATTGTTTTCACTGATCATGCTGTTGTTAGATATTTAATGTCTAAATAGGATATTAAACCTAGGTTGATACGGTGGATCTTGTTGCTTCAAGAATTCAACATCACAATAAAAGACAAGAAAGGAGCCGAAAATGTTGTTGCAGATCATTTGTCAAGGCTGACAACAGGCTCATCTTTTGATAACACACCTATCAATGATTCTTTTCCTGATGAATTCTTATTTTTTGTCAATTCCATGCCTTGGTTTGCTAACATTGTCAATTTTCTTATAACAGGTAAGATGCCGCCTCAGTGGACACACCAAGACAGAAAAAAGTTTTTGATTGAGGTGAAAAATTTTTTTTGGGATGACCCATATTTGTTCAAATATTATCCTGATCAAATCTTTCGGAGATGTGTACCCGACAATGAGGTAAGTAGTGTCATCAAATTTCGTCATTCAGAAGCATGTGGAGGTCATTTTTCTTCAAAGAAAACAGCTGCGAAAATCTTACAGTGTGAATTTTATTGGCCCACTTTATTCAAGGATAGTTATACTTTTTGTAAAAGTTGTGAAAGTTGTCAAAAATTGGGGTCTATTTCTAAAAGAAATATAATGCCTTTGAACCCTATCCTTGTCATTTAAATTTTTTATTGTTAGGGAATTGATTTCATGGGTCCATTTCCATCATCTTTTGGATTTGTGTACATTTGGTTGCAGTTGATTATGTCTCAAAATGGATTGAGGCGATTCTATGTCGGCACAATGATCATAAAACTGTTCTAAAATTTTTAAAAGAAAATGTTTTGAGTCGATTTGGAATTCCTTGAGCTATCATCAGTGAGGGGGAACACATTTTTGTAATAAATCATTTGAATCCTCAATGAAGAAATATTGCATTACCCACAAAATTACAACCCCTTATCATCCTCAGACAAGTGGACAAGTTGAATTGGCAAATAGGGAGATTAAACAAATTTTGGAAAAAACGGTAAACCCAAATCGTAAAGATTGGTCTTTAAGACTAAACGATGCACTTTGGGCTTACCGTACTGCTTTTAAAACATCTTTAGGCATGTCTCCCTATCGGTTAGTTTATAGAAAACCTTGTCATTTGCCTGTAGAATTGGAGCATAAAGCATTTTAGGCCATTAAAGCTTTTAACTTAAGTCTTGATGATGCTTCCAAGTTACGCAAATTGTAATTGAATGAACTTGAGGAATTAAGAAATGATGCATATGAAAACTCAAAGATTTATAAAGTTAAAACAAAAACTTTTCATGACAAATCAATTTTGAGAAAAACTTTTGAAATTGGTCAAAAAATTCTGCTTTGTAATTCTCGTCTTCACCTATTCCCTGGAAAATTGAGATCTAGGTGGATTGGTCCTTATATTGTCAAACATGTGTATTCTTATGGGGCCATAGACATTGAGAATCCTAGGAATGGTATTGTATTTAAGGTCAATGGACAAAGACTCAAACCATTTCTGGAACATCAAGTTATTGAGGTAGAATCCATTTCTTTTTCTAATCCTTGTTATGAGTAGAATTTATTTTAATGTTGTTTCTTTCTTTTTGCAGTTCTTTGTGTTCCTGGTTAAATGGCGGATAACGGTACTCCGTGACTCTCAAGTCGGTTTGTTTTTCAGTTTCCCATAATAACTGATTTCTTATCCTTTTAAAATGGATGTCATTCTCTCAAATCTAAGAAAATATTTTCCTTCTCTCCCTCTAAATGCTCTAACAAAAGTCTATCAATCTAGGTGTGAAAGACTGAGATTGTTAATGTATAAGGGCATCCCAGAAGATATACGCTGGATAATCGAAGCAAAGGTTCGTTTAGCTAGTGAATCTTCAGATTCATTTGTCCCATGCATGCCTAATCTCGGTAAAAGTTCATTTTCAAAAAGGAGAAGAGCAAAAAGAAAGAAAGTTTGTTACAAGTGTGCACGATGGAATTGCAACACACAATGTCGCTCTTTGGGGATGGTTTTCGTAAACAGAGAAGATAAAATATTATTCATCAAGAATGGACTGAGTAAGGAGTCATTAGATAATATCTTATTGACTCTTGAGACGCATTCTTGTGGAATTGTGCAGCGTGAACTTCTTGGTTTGTGGAATCTCTTCAGGGATGAGCAAGAGCGTTATAGTCTTGGGAATCCGACTCAAAAAGATCCTGTTTGCCAATTTATAAGAAAATTAGATGGGAAGCTTATCCTCGACTCATAGAAGGCGTTTAAGCCGTTTCTAGACGTGAAACCAGATGAAGATGTGAGCCACAATCACAACAACATGTATATATTATCTTGTACATCTTCAAAAAAAAAAGGACAAAAGAAAAAAAAAAAAGAAAAAAAAAAAATGAAAAAAAGAAGAAAAAAATGAAAAAAAAATGAAATAAATAAAATAAAATAAAATAAAGGCGAAACTTCGGTCGTACTTGGTCTTTAATTAGATTAGGAGCCCCTGCCATTGGAGTGGCAGACCCGTCATTGACTCGAATGGACCTTCACACGCCGGTCGGTAAATAAGATTCGTGTGCCATGCTCTGTAGAGAGCCGCACAAGCATTCCCAGGTTTTAACCAAAGGCTCTGCTTGCTGATGGACAGAAAGAAGCGTCCCGTGTTTGCATTCTTGCGTGACAATGCCTCTGAGCTGGATCCTGTGATTTAATGCCATGGGCTCTTCAGTGACCTCTCACTAGCTGTGGTCGTTGGTGGTAACTGTCAGATTTACGCACTTTAATTAATGGCGCCGTAGCTCAATCCAAAATATCCCACAAGCGGGAGGGAGAAGAATGCCGATTAATAAGCGAGCCGTCTTGGTATTACTGCACTCATGACGCGTAGTATAAAGATCTGCCATGAAACCTGTACATAAAGGTATGTAATCATTTGTTATTATTATTTTATCTTTGTATGATTTTGTTGAATTTGGTTTTGGACAGACAATTCTTTGGATAGGATCCTTCGGGGGTTTCTAGACTTCTTTACCCTGATAGTTTTCTTGAAGTAAAAAAAACAAAAAAAACAAAAAAAATTATTATTATCATTATTTTTAAAATTTTAAACTTTTCTGACACCAGTCAATCTACCTGTATAGGAGCTATTATTACTTTTTCTATTCTCTTTCCTATTTAAACACTCCATTTTCTTCACGAAACATAGCAAAACCTTTTGTTTCCTGCAACTCATAATCATTCAAAGAGAGTGTGAGTGTAGAAATAGAGGGAGCTTCTTCTTCTATTCGTAGATTTGTCAGTATCTGTGTATTTTGTGGGACAAGTTATGGGAAGAGTTTAGAGTTTGTAAATGCAAAAAGTTACCTTTGTTGGTAGAACACTTGCTTTGTGAGGAACATTCGTGTAGTATATGGGGAGGTTGCCTTAGGTTAATGGGGGCTGTATCACTTTCTGTATTTATAAGAGGTGGTCAAGTTTTAGGTGTCATTCCTGAACCTTTAACTCGAAGGAACATTGTTGGAAAGATAATTGGATTGGAAATTCAAGTATCATCTATGCATGGACGAATGAAGGCAATGCTTGAAAACTCTGATGCATTCATTGCCTTACCTGGTGGTTTTGGTACTTTGGGAAAAAAATTTCAAATTGTCTCTTGGGCCCAACTGAACATCCACCATAAACCCGTAGGTTTGTTGAATGTTAATAATTTCTTTGATAATTTGTTATCTTTTGTTGACCATGCTGTGGAACAGAAATTTGTCATACCTTCTGCAAGACGACTCCTTATCTCTGCTTCCACTGTTGATGAGTTGATTGATAAATTAGAAGCTTTTATTTATGAACCTGATCCAGTAACAGCTCAGATAGATTGGTCTGAAGGAAGCAATGAAGGAAGTGGTGAGGGAAGCAAAATGAAAAGAAAGCCAGCCAAGACATTCCAACTATTTAAATAATTACAAGCTTTAGTTTTATTTATCATACTTTGTTTCTGTTTAAATTTATGTGAGATTTTTTTTTCAGTAATTGCAGCAACAGGTAATATATTCTATCATTTACCTATCTATGTTTTGACATTGAGGACAATGTTGTGATCTGGTTGGGGGGAAGGATGGTTGTAAAAAAAACCCAAAAAAAATAAATTAGGAAGTGTGTTTGTTAATATGTTTATTGTGTTTATATTAAAAAAAATAAAAAAATAGGAGTGTGTTTGTTAATATGTTTGTTGTGTTTGTCATCAATTTATTAACAATAAAAGTAATTAGGGATGACAGAGTAAAGAGTACATTATTTACTCTTGAGACGCATCAAAAATTAGTGGTAGAGTAAGGAGCAATTTGGGTAGTAACTAGTTTGTGTGGAAGTAGTAATTCAAATTTAGGAAAATTTACATAATTGAGTAAATTGTCTTCTTTCTTAAAATTCACATGCTTTGTTATGGATGTTGAATTGGTGGACTAAGAATGATAGAATTATGCCTTGTGAGATTTTGAGCCTATTGATGCATGGATTGAACATTTGTACCATTCTTTTCTTTATTGTGTGAATTTCACTCATGGGATTGTTACTCTAGAACTTGCTTTGATTCTTTTTGAGACTATATTTTCATATGCATACATAAATATGATTGAGGCATTTTTCTTGAAATAGCTACTTTAATCAAATAGCCAGCCTTGTTTAGCAGCATGTTGTCTCAATATGATATCAAGCACTCTTATGACTTCTTGGAAATTCTCTGATTCCTGCCAACATAAAGCATTAGAAATGGCTTATTTCCCCTTACTTAACCCCTTTGAGCTTATTTGACTATTTTTTGTTTCAAACTCATTATGTGCCTTAAATGAAAAATCATGTTCTTACTTGACCTTAGGGAATAAGAGAACAGTAGTTTTGTCATTCGATGAGTTCTTGAACAAGTGTGGGGGTGTATGTGCAGAATGGTTAAAAAAATGTATATATGATGCTCTTTTTGTAAAATAAAAAAAATCAAAAATCAATCAAAAAATCAATCAAAAAAAATGTAAAGAGAAGAGGGTCAACAAGGTAATAAAGGAAAGGAAAAGAATATGTAAAGGGAATTTGTATTAGGTGGAGTTGGGATAAACTTTCATGCTTGTTAATTGAACTCAGCTCTCATGCTCTTTTATTCTCTGGTATTTAACTTGGCATGTCCATATTACCTCCTCCTTTACCTTGACCCCATTATAACCTTGAATAAAGTCCTCATGATTTGTGTGTGCATGTGTTTTGAGTAGTAGAGAAGTAGAAGATAAGCAAGCTTATGGTAGTACAATTTTCATGGGTTGAATTGAGTGAAATACTTACCTTTTAAACACTTGAGGGATTGAGAGTGAATCTTGTGAAAATTTATCATTCTTGACTCATGCTTTTCAATTGAAATATCCTTGCTTGTTGATTTGAGAAGTGAAGATATGTTACCTCATGAATGTTTTGATTACTTGAATGATTGATTGCTCTTCATTTTTAAATATTATTAGAAATTGAGTCTTTTCGAGTGTTTAGCTTTTGAGTCTGTTTCGTTTTGTTTTTAGTTTTGGTCTTGTGTTTTGCCTAGGAGTGCAAAAAGTTAAGTGTGGGAGAATTTGATAATCACATATTTGATACATTAATAAGCCTTCTTTTTTAGTCATTTACACTCTCCATGTACTTAATTGATTGATTTTGATTATGTTTGTAAGTTTGGACTCAAATAGGACTTAATTGAATTTTTTAGTATAATTTATGTCTTACATTACTTCTGTATTTAGGCTATATCTTGGGATGTAGGTGGTTAAATGAGGTGAGTCTGATGGCATTTTAAAGATAAGAGAGAGCTCTATAACTTTCATGAAGACCTCAAAGGCCCAATCACACGAGTAGACAACTCAAATTGGGGTTGAAGCAAGAACCAGAGTGCTTTTCCTGACAGCTTAACCTACGTGTACTGTTCATCACAGTTTTCGGGCTAGAGATTGTCAAATGGGTTGAAATCTGGATGCTGAATAGTTAAGACCAATATCTACAACTTTCATGTTGAACACTTTTTCAGAGTCGGACTCCTTGAAGGTGTGACTGGGCCTGGACAGTGTGCAGTAATTTAAACGTATCTGGAGTTATAGAAATGATATTGGACTCAAACTAAAGCCATTTGAAAGCTAAGATCCAGGCCTACAACTTTCATAAAGACCACTTGGTTCAAAAATGACGAATGCAATGACTTCAGAGCTACATGATTTCGGAGACAAGGAATCTCTATAATTTTCCACTCACCAAAAGTCAATTGACATTTTCCACTCATTTTCCACTCATCCACCCACTAATGACTCAGCCCCCTTGTCATTTTGTATCTCTAATCCTCTATAAAAGGAGGCCTTGGCAGATCATTGAGAGTGTTAGGTGTTAGTTACCAAAATGATGCCATTTTGTTACTAGGTTTTCTTGTAGTAATTTTCCTTTGTTCTAAATTAATGTCATGTTCTTCTTCTTCTTCTTATCTCTTTCTTTCTTCTTATCTATGAGTAACTAAGTTTCATTTTACTCAGGTGAAAGGGTGAAGCTCTTGGTAATAAAGTAAGGTTAGATTTATTCTTCTCTTGTGCTTAAATGATTTATATTTTCTAGTAACCATTATACGTATTATAATTTGTTTCTTATAATTTAGAAATCATCTTTGTAAAGAAGAGTTCTTGATTTGTTGTAGACAAAATATTGGCACAATGAATGCTTTAACTCATTTATAAGTGGTGGTAATATTTTTAGGAAACATAATATACTTACATATATTATTTTAAATAGACTTTTAATGTTGTATTTTCCGATTAGAACCTCCATGTTGCGAGGATTCTAATTGAGTTATAAAATAAATTAATCTTATATTTACTTTATTTACCAAGAGTGGATCTTTTAACCCAAGTAAATAATTTTTACTATAGTAACAAAATATTTACTTCACCTTAATTAATCTTCAACAATTTCCTGTGAATCGACCTCGGACTCCCAAGAAATTTATTACTTGAGATAACCTGCACTTGGGTTCGCAAAGTAACAATTAATCCTGCATCAAGTTTGTAGACTTGTTTGAAACTAAAAATTGTGCATCATTCAGTAAATTAGTTATAATTTGAGTTTCAAATATCTGGTTGATGTGATTCTGGTCTTGTAGGAAAGTTAAGACAATTCCCTACAACTTTCATAAAGACCTCAAAAGCCAAATCACATGTTTGAATAACTCAAATTAGAGTTGAAGCAAGAACTAGGGTACTGATCCTGACAGCTTGACCTATGCTTACTGTTCATGACATATCTCAGGCTATAGGATGTCAAATAGGATAAAATTTTGATGGTTGATAGTTAAGACCTAAATCTACAACTTTCATGTTGAACACTTTTTCAGAATATGAGGTCTACTAGGTCATATTGGGCTTTGAAATCGGAATAGAGAAACTGAAACTAGGTCTGGGCAATATACAGTAATCAGACCATATCTTAAATTATAAATTCTTTTGGCCTGAAACCAACGACATTTGAAAGCTAAGATCCAGGCTTACAACTTTCATGAAGACCACTTGGTGAGAAAATGACGAATGCAATGAGTTCAGCACTAAATGATTTCGGAGATAAAGAATCTCTATAATTTTTCACTCATCAAAAGTCATTTGATATTTTTCACTCATTCACCCACTCATTCACTCACTCATTAATCATCCCGCTTATCATTTTGTATCCCTAATCCTCTATAAAAGAGGGCATTGTCTGCATATTTGAAGGAGTCTTAGTCCTAGAGGTCAAGATCATGCTATTGTGTTATTTGTTTATCTTGTTGTAATTTTCTCTTGTTCTAATTTAAAGTTATGTTCTTCTTCTTCTCTCTTCCTTTATTCTTGTTTATGAGTAACTAAGTTTCATTTTACTTAGGTGAAAGGGTGAAGCTCTTGGTAATAAGTTAAGGTTAGATTAATTTCTCTCTTGTACTTAAATGATATATTATCAAGTAACCATTATATTTGTTGTATTTTGTTTTCAATCAATTTAGAAACTCTCCTTGTAAAGTGAAGTTTTTAATTTATTGTAGACAAGAGATTGGTACAATGAATACTTAAACTCATTTACAAGTGTTGGTGTTAGTGGATAATTAAAGAAACCATAATATAACTAATATAACTTTTAAAGAACTTTGAATATTGTATTTTTCGATTGAAACCTCTGTTATGTGTGGATTCTAATTGACTTATAAAAGAATTAATCTTGTCCTTAATTTATTTACCAAGAATGGATCTCCTAGCCTAAGCAATTCATTTTTATTTGTGACTAAGTTTTTATCACTTTTATTATTGTGACAAAATATTTACTTTACGTCAAAGAATTTTTCTTCATCAATTCCCTGTGGATCGACCTCGGACTCTCGAGAATTTATTACTTGAAACAACCTGCACTTGGGTTTGCAACTTTTAATCCGCATCATTAGGCATCATGGAATTACCATGACCTTGAAATTTTTCAAGCATTGGCCAATCATATATTAGGCATCATGCAATTACCATGATCTCAGAATTTTCTAAGCATTGACCGATTATATGTTAGGCATCATGGAATTTCCATGACATCAGAATTTTCTGAGCATTAGCCAACCATATACTCTTGGAAGTGTTGAAGTTGGCGAGGTACTCATGATTTTGATGGAAACTATATCAACTTTATTCTTTGACGGATGCTAAGACGTGCCTCGTTAAAACCTCCTAGGCAAAACCCAATGGGAAAAATCTTGGTAAGGAAAAAAAAGCACATTGTCCTTGCTCCTATACATAACATCACACTAATAAATTTAATCAAAAAGAATTCTAATCAGAAAAACAAACAAAGACTTAATTGAAATAAGTTCGGAGGGAAGTTGCATTCCAAGTCTTAGGAAGAAATTTTCTTCAAATATCAGCTATCTTGTATGCTCCATCTCTAATGTTTTTTATCACTCGGTATGGTCCTTCCCAATTAGCTGCTAACTTGCCTTCGCCAGGAGGCCTTCTTGACTCTTCTATTTTGCACAAGACCATGTCTCCCTCCTTGAGCTTTCTTGTCTGCAATTTTACATTGTACTTCCGAGCTACTTGGTGCTTGGCAGTCATTTCCCAGATATGAGCAATTTCTCTCTCCTCTTCTAACAAATCTAGGTCAGTCTTCATTCCTTCTTCATTGTCCTTCTCGTTAAAAACCATCCTCCTAAATCTTAGTCCCCCTACTTCAATAGGTATCATTGCATCAGCCTTGAATGTAAGCTTGAATGGGGTTTCCTAAGTAGTGGATTACACAGTAGTATGGTATGCCCAAAGGACATTAGGTAATTCCTTAGCCCATTATCCCTTAGCTCGATCTAGTCTCTTTTTCAACTAAGGATGAGGTAAATGTATATTTAATTCCATATTTCTCACAAAATCCTCAAGATTTTTTGTCAATGAATTAAGTATCATTGTTGGATACTATCATAAATGGTAAACCAAATCGACAAATAATGCATTTCCAAACAAAAAATTTTACCTTCTCGGAAGTAATGGTAAAGAGGGGCTCGACTTCAATCCATTTGGTGAAATAGTTGATTACGACTATAATGTACTTCATCTAACCTGGTGTTACAGGGAATGAGCCCAATAGATCAATGCCCCATCTACAAAATGGCCATGGGGTTTTCGAGCTAAGTAACTCTTCTGGAGATGCTTAGTGCAAATTAGCAAACTTTTGGCACTTTTCGCATTTTCGAACGTATTCAAGACATTCGAATTTCATGGTCGACCAGTAGAAACCTACTCTTAATATTTTTCCCAAAAGAGCTCGGCCTCCCAGATGATTTTGATACACTCTTTCATGCATTTTGTTTATAATATTACAAGTTCACACGTGGTCTACACATTTTAAAATAGGCAATATGAATCCTCTTTTGAAAAGTTCATCTTTGATGATCACATAGTAGTTAGCTGATCTTTTAAGTTTCTTGGCCTTTTTATCATCGATTGGCAATTCTTCGTGTGTCAGATGTCAGACTATTGGATTCATCCAAGAGCTCGGGTCATTACGAATGACAAAAGTTTCTTGGCAGTTAATGCTTGGTTTCTCCATAACCTCCTAAATCATGGATCAATTATTCCTTGGTCCTTTTGTGTTGACTAACTTGGATAACAAGTCTACCCTGGTGTTCTAGTCTCTTGGGAATTTTATTGATTGCAAATCTTTTGTCTGATGCTTACCTTTAACTTGTGTAACTAGTCTAGTTGCTCCTATTTCGATCGCCAGACAAGTTGGCGAGGAGGGCTTATACTCGGCATAATTATTGTTGGCCTTAAAGTCGAAACATAGAGATTGTTTGATCAACACTTCATTTTGTCCCTCCAGGATTATCTTGGCCCCATTTCCTTTCGGTTTGAAGCTCCATCAACAAACAAAATCCAAGAATTATCATTCATATCATGCTTAAGGGGTGGGGATAATTCAACAAAAAAATCATATAATACTTGAGATTTTGTTGGACCCTTAGGTTAGTACTGGATTCCGAACTTAAACAATTCAACTGATCATGCAATCATTCAACTGGCTAGTTCATACTTTCTGAATACTTTTTTGATAGGTTTGTAAGTTCTAAGGATGACTAAGTGACTTTGGAAGTACTATCGAAGTCTCCGAGCTGTTGTTACCAAAGTGAGTGCCAGTTTTTTAATTTTTTGGTATCTAGTCTCCAGACCTTATAAGACTCTACTGAAAAAATAAATCAGTCTCTACTCTTTGCCTTCCTTCACCAAGACCGAGCTTATAGCTTAGTCGAATATGGAGATAAAAAGTTTATCACCACGTTCTAGTTTGGTCAGAGTGGATGGAGAGGATAAGAAATGCTTAAGTTCTTAGAAAGCCTTTTCACAATCTTCAGTCCACTGAAAATTCTCTAATCTCTTGAGACACTTAAAGAATGGGAGAGCTCATTTAGTTGCTCTGGAGAGAAATCTTGAAAATGCAGTTATTCTTCCTGTTAGCCTTTGTACCTCTTTTACTGTGGTTGGGCTCCTCATTTTCATTGTAGCTTTACATTTGTCCAGATTTGCTACAATTCTCTTACTAGTGAGGAGAAAACCCAAGAACTTCCTGCCTTGAACTCCGAAAGCACATTTTTTGGGGTAAAGTCTTATGTTATGGTTTCGCAGTTAGTCAAAGATTTCTACCAAATCTTCATAATGATCCCAATCCTCTGGGGTTTTTGTAACCATGTCGTCCACGTATACTTTAATATTTTGGCCAATATGTTCTGAGAAAACCTTATTCATCAGTCTTTGATAAGTCGCATTGGCGTTTTTTAAACCAAACGCCATTACCTTATAACAGAAACTCCTAAATTTACCGATAAAGGCAATCTTATCTTCGTCATTGGGATGCATTTTGATTTGATTGTAGTTGGAATAAGCATCCATGAAACTAATTGTACCCGACCACTCCGTCAACCAGTCTATCAATGTTGGGAAGTGGTTATGAATCCTTGGACCAGACTTTATTCAAATCAGTAAAATTTGTGCATATCCTCTACTTACTGTTTGATTTCGTTACCATTACCACATTAGACAACTAAGTAATGTACTCTATTTCATGAATGAACCTTGCCTCTAGAAATTTTTTGGTCTCTTGAGTGGCTACCTTCTATCTTTCTTCTCCCATATGTCTTTTCTTCTAGGCGATTGGCTTGGCTTTTGGATTCAGAGACAATTTATGATAGATAAAATCTAGATCAATTCCAGGCATATATGTGGCCATCCATACGAACATGTCTGAATTCTTCTTCAAAAGGGCTTCTAATTCTTGTGTGATGTTGGTCGAAACATGAGCTCATATGTGGGTTACCTGGTCAGACTTCGAGCCGAGAAAGACAGGCTGCAGCTTATTGGTAGGTTGAGGTTGGTTCTAAAGCTCTCTGCAGGGATCAAACTCAGTGAGATTAACATTGTGACAACAACACTTCTTTGTATGGTGCACTCAATCTGTCACAAAAACTTGGTTGGAGGGGTTTCTATGTTTTAGCTTCAAATTTTCATTATAACAAACCTGAGCTTCTTTTTTTTTTCTTCGCACATCGTACCAACCTGATCCTTTGAGATGGAAAACTTCATTTTTAGATGAGGTATGGAAACCACTATACCAAGAGTATTAAGCGATGGTCTCTCAAGAATTACGTTGTAAGGGGTTGAGCAATCGATGACCAAGTACTTGATGGGAATAGTTTTTAGCAACTCGTCTATCCATAAAGTTATTCGGAGTTCAATGTATCATTTGACATTCACTTGCTCTCCAGAGAATTTGACCAAGGCTCCATTAAATGAACTCAGGTTGATTTTCGGTATCTGAAGTTTTTTCAGGGTAGACATATACATGATATCGACCGAACTTTCCTAGTCAACAAATACCCTCTTTATTTGATAATTTTTTGTGACTACCGAGATTACCATCGGATCATCTAAATTTTTTGCTAACCCATCAAAATCCTTATCAGAGAAAGAAATGATAGGACTCTGGTCTTCCTTCTTGGCTTGGAAAGGTAGAGGATGACTTATTGACATTGCAGCCCTAATATGGCATTTTTTGGCCGAACTAGAGCTTCCTCCTCCTGCGAATCCTTCAACTATAGATTCAATGACTCCTCTGATATAACCGGGCACTTTGGCGATGATCACGACTGCCTTTCTTTTTTCAGCCAAACTTAAGCTCCTCTTTCTTGATTGCTCATCCTTCTGAGGTTCCATGCTCCTACTCCTTCTTCTGTAAACATATTTGCCCAGATGTCCTTCTCTGATGAGTTATTCAATTTTGTCTTGAGGGTAACATAGTCCTCATTAGTATCCCTATATGTTTTATGGAAATCATATCTCTTGCTTTTATCAACATTAAGGCCGACTTTTCTGCTATCCTGTATTGTAAGGTGTTCAAATAAGACATGTGTGGTAAACCTCCTTGAATATCTGGTCCCTTCAGGTGGTCAGCGGCATATAGATATCGTATTTGGTATTCGGACCAAAGTTGCTAGTTAAGTTATTCTTGTCTCGAGGTTGGTCGGTCTTATAATTTCCCTTAGTGTCTTTTCTATATCCTTTTCTATGGTCTCCTCGATGATCTGGAATTTGTGTCATTATTGGTTGTTTGGGTCCTCATCCTCACTATAGCTAGATTTGTTTGAATGATCATATTAAAATGTTTGGATTGTCTAAATCACTCCAAGAAGAACCGAGTGGTTCCTCATCTAACTAATTTCTCGTTGTTGCTATCTCTTCCATATTGATGTAACCTATTGACCTATTCCTCAAATCGTCTAGATCAATTGGAGAGCACCTGGCAAGGGAGTCAGCAAATGGACTTGGCTTCAGACTAGCCATTATGGCATGCAACGACACGATCGGGTTGAGATCTAGGATCTGAATAGGTTCTTCGTTGAATCTCCTCATGAAATCTTTCAATGGTTCATTTTTTCCTTGCTTCAAATTAATGAGGCTGGCCAAGGTCTTTCGATGAAGTTTGCTAGTTGAGAAGTGAGTTAGAAACTTAGAAGCTAACTCAGAAAAATCGTGTATGAAACAGGGCTCAATAGACAAAAACCACATAATGCCGACTTCTTAAGGGTCGTCAAGAAGGCTCTACATTTTATAAGGTCAGTTCCCCCATTTAAAAGCATCATGGAGTTGAAACATGGTCAAATGTTTCTGCAAATTGGTTGTTCCATTATAGAGCTCTATGGTCGGTATGCGAAATCCTTCAAGCAAGGGAATCGTCATTATAAATTCAGAGAAAGGGTGGTCAAGTCCCATAGGTTGGTTAGGTTAATGCAGAAGATTCCTACTGACATTTCTATCAACGTTGTTTTTTGCTTCGTTTTCCTTGTTCTTCTCGACGAGCCTCTCTGTTGGTAATTTGCTCAATTCTAGCCTCCATACATTGATTCTGATCTCAACGACCTTGAATCGCATCGAGAAGGGTTTGAAGGATTAGATTATTAACGTTATTAATAAGTTAGGCATTGGCGGGTTAGACATTGATAGGTTGGGCATTCTCTTGGTTTCCAGCTTCGTTGTTAGTGCTTCTTATTGTGGTTACTATGACTGGATATGATGGTTTGTTCTGGATGGGTATTTGTGGAGTAGGAAAGTTTTACCTAACCCCACGGTGAGCGTCAGATGTTCTGAATAGGTTCCGAAGCCTAGGTCGGAGAGAACCGAGGTGACAGGACTGAAACCTAAGAGGAAGGTTACAGGCAAAGTCACTCGAGACCTAGGTTGGCAAAGAGGTTAGTGAACAAAAACTAGTAGGCTAGTATTTAGGGTGAAAGCGGAACATGCTTGACTTATGATGTCAGGCCGATTTAAGTAGGGCTTCGGAGGGCTGATCCCTCGACACCTGTATGCTCAGGCCATTAATGATTATAGACATTGGGTGTGCGTTATGCCTGGTCATCATGGCGTTGAGTTGTCGATTACGGTAGTGGGTCATATTAAGCACATGCCTATATCAAGCTAAGTTACCCATTCGAGTATGGGTAGGTCAGATCCAACTGATGTGACAACGGTCGAGTTAACCCAAATCTTCTTGGACTTAGCGATTCTGAATGGGCTTGCCGAGTATAAATGTTTTTCTTGTATGGTCGGTCTGGAAAAGTCCACTTTAGCTAGAATAGGCCTATTATGCCTCAGACCTAAACGGCTTACAACCCCCTAGCTTGGCCATCTGTGAGGACGGGCTGAGGTCTTGGGTGAACAATCATGTTTAGGAACGGCACAGTCCATAACCTCTCACTCAACCATTTGTGAAGATGAGCCGAGCTTAAGGCAGTCTAGGTTTGCATTCATCATAATATGGTCCAAGACTATTTGTAGCTTTACTACTACATCATCGAAGTCAAATTTTATGAATTTTTCAATCATATTCATACCTAAGCATATTACAATCGTGGCTTTTTTGAAAAGTAGCGTCATTAACATTAAGAGCATTAGCAAACCCAAAAAAAATAAAATTAAAAAAGTTAAACTATTCATTAAAAATCCACCTCTATATAATAAATTGGATTACCTTATTTTGAAGAAGCTTAATCTCTTATACCATCATCCCTCTAAGAATGATACATATCATTCTTAACCTTTATTCTTTAAAAATTTAAATTTAAATTATCTTTTTAATTAATTATATGTATCTCCTTTATAATTTTAATAATTTTAAATATTGTTCTCTTTTAATTTTTTAGATTTTATCTAAGTAAATAAATTATGTATATCCTCTTTATGATTTTAATTTTTTTACAATATATATTTATTTAAATTCTATCTAAATTTTTTAAAAAATTCGTACAGTACATAATATACTTACTAGTTTATTAAATATAATTTTTTATGCGCTTCTCATTCAGCAAGTAATAATAAAGGAAATAAAACACATTGTACCAAAAAATAAAAATAAAAAGTAAAACACAATCTGCCTGTGTGGTGCTTTATCCCAGTTAAGTCCCCGGAACTGGATGGGATTCATCATTAAAGACTTCAATCCCATCATGTGAATCTTCTTCCAACACACCTTGAGGCTAGCTGGAGCTGAACTCAACCTGAATTATCTCCATCGTAGGGTTGAAAACATCATTCCTAAATTCTAAAAGTACTTTTATTTATTTAAATAATATGTATACATTTCTTGTTAGTAATTAGGTGAATATATATTAATAAATGATTAGCGCCTTATTCATGTTAAGGGGGGAAAAAACCACCACCTGCATTTTTTGGTTTTGGACTACAGGGTGCAAGCAGTTGTTTGAAAAACCCAGTGAATATTGGATGGGCTAAGAATAAAGTAAACATTAGACCAAACAACTATTAAAACTGGTCGAAGTTTATTTTGGGCACCACAAGGCATGGGCTTCCTATTCCATAAGAGCAATTTGCTCCCTGTTCGTCTTTCATATCAAGCTCGACGGGGGGCCCAATAATTGTTAGTGGATTCCTAAGAATAACTTTGTGTCAAATCCTCACTAACATCATGTTTAGATAATAGGTAATAAAATGAATGAAAATAAAACAAAAAAAATGAAAATAAATTTTATTATTTGAGAGTTTTAAAATACATAAAAAGAAAACAGAACATATAGAAAATCATTTCTCCCTTCTTCTCCTCAAATGCTCAACTTTTATTCCCTCTAAAATTGAGGTAGAATGAGAGAGAACACATGGGTAATGAAGTTCTATTTCGTTCCGTTAATGAAACTTCTAAACAAAGAGAATGGAAACTATGTTTCATTTCTTTTCTTTCCTTTTCGCTCCATCTCCACCTATTCCGTTCCATTCCATTAATGAAAAAACATCCAAACACAGGTAAATGTTAAAGTTACTGATCGTATGGATATATGGGTAAAATACTCTTTTATAATAATTTGAATAATCTTTTTTTAATTAGTTTTTGGAATATAGTTTGACTTAATTATTCTAATATGATATAAGAGTCTTTCCTAATTTTGATATTGGGCCACCCGCAGATAATCAATTATGCAAACTTCATACTTCAGATGTTTAATCCTGAACCTAAGAGAAATGTGTTAAATGCCACATGGAATTGATGTATGGGCAAACTATCCTTTATAATGACTTGGGCAATTCTCTCCACTTAAGCTATCTTTTGAAGTAGAGTTAGACTCAAGTCATTATCAGTAAGGGTGATCACAGGTCGGGTCGGGGTGGGTTTAGGGGTAAAAAAAATCCAAACTAATTAGGTGAGGTCGAGTCGAGTTTTGAAAAAAAAATCACGTAACCCGAATCGAACCAGCCCGATTAGAATCGGGTTGGTTTGGGTTGGGTAATCGGGTTGGTCGGGTTCGCGAGTTGGGTAATCGGGTTCGCGGGTTAGGTAATCGGGTTAGTCGAGTTGTGCACCCTAAGTGGTCGGATTAGGCAAAACGACGTCGTTTTAATCGGGTCGAGTTATCGGGTCGGCTCTTTGAACCCGTCACCCGAATCAATTAATGGATGGTTAGTCGGGTTTTACTCGAATGGATCCGATTACCCGAATCAACCCGAACCAATTAAGTTAGATCGAGTCGGGTTATTCGGATCATCGGATCGGGTCGGACCCATGTGCACCCCTAATTATAAGAATTAATTTACTCATATGTCCATTCAAATGTATACTTTAACACATCCGAGGTGGGTCATTATATGAACTGGTCCAATGTTAATGTGACTTTTTCTCAAGTTTTCAACCGTGGTACTTGCTAGCTTCGATAAGTAGGATCTGTTCAATTTCCAAGTTTTGACCTCAAGCCTTTTGCGCCTTGAGCATTTCCATTGAAGATCGCCGTCTTACTAATAGCCACCATTCACTACCAACAAAGCAGTGGAGCTGGCCTTACAATTGAATATAATAATACCACCTTACCTTGTTGGAAAATTCAACTTTTATTTAGATGAATGGAGGTGGTAAAGTTTCAATTTTTAATCATAAGGTTATTATAAACACTCCAATATCATATTAAGGATCAGTTTTCTTAAAGTTTTAAGTCTAAAGATTAATGAATAATTTTATATTAGCTTTTGGATAGATGAACTGAGGAGGCAAAGTTCAAATTTTTAATCACATGGTTATTATAAACACTCTAGTACCATATTAAGGATAAGTTTTCTTAAAGTTTTAAGCCCGAAAATTAATGAAGAATTTTATATTCAACACTTACTCATTCCAAATTTCTTCGAGATTTTTCTTCCTCTTGATCTTTCTTTGCTTGATTGATCCCTATTCTTTTTTTTTTCTCTTATTAATATTAATTGTTGCTTCTCTTGCTAATTAAGTACTCACACCATGGTCGCCTTCCATGGCCGAAATAGTGCTGAGTTAAAACCATAGAGCCATTTCAACATAAAAAAATAAAAAAAATAAAAAAATAGACCCATTCTAATGGGGGGAGAGGGGCAACTATCTCTAGTTTTTAGTTTTCTTTAAAAAAAATTTAGACAAATTAAGAGTTTTGAGCACTGTTTTGTAAATAGACATATGTATAAGAGGAAAAAATAAGTTATATATTTGTCATTTTTTTTTTGGTTTATTGTCAATTTCTAATTGAGTAGCCTGATCACGAAGACACAAAAAGGTGCACTTACTTAATTTTTGTCTTATTTACTCATTGCCTATCTACCGATAATACATATAAAACATCAATTACACCAAGTCACCAACATTTAACAAATAAAAGCTTGAAAGAATCTACCAACCAAGGAGTACTGTCTTATTTCTAATGTAGGATTCCCAATGAGAAAAAAGAAGAAGAAGAGGGGTTTTCATCTCAAAAAAAGGAAAGAGGGGTTTCAAAACAAACATACACACATCTGCAGAAATGTCTTCTCAGGTGAGGGTGGCTTTCCCCAAGGACACTGCGTATGTGTTTGCAAACATACGCGTACGCTCTCCCTATTATAGATGTGGTCAGCACTTAAGTCAGCGCACTAGCTTACCTCAATGGCCTTTTTGTTCACTCAGAAAAAGGCTCAGAAGGATCACATCTGACATCCCCCTGTTGTCTTGTCCCTCCAATGGAATTAAAGGTACACGCTTTTCTCTACTGCGAATTAAAATCATTATATCAACCTAAGTGGTTCATTACATGTGCACATAATCATTCATTAAGAAAGCATCCAATTGATGCCATAAAAAAATATGCATAAGCTTGTGCTACATTCTATGAACCCAAAAGAGTGACATGCTTTTCAGAGCAACTCCATTGAAGCGAAGTTTTGCCTACGAAAAGGAATAATGCGACATAGAATGACACGTTTTCATCCTGGGACCTTATGGCAGATATGATACAATGCTGGCACGTAGCACAAATAGGTTTAAAATGTTGCCCTAGACTAGATGCCTAGACATTGTCATTTACGTATTGTTTTTATTATATTCAAGGGCAATATTTAGCGGGCCGGCATGGCTCCGTATAATATATTTTATTGCTCTTTGGTGGGATTCTACTATATATTGCATCAAACTCATGTTTCTTGCTTAGGTATCCTAATATAATAATGTCTCCCACCAGAAAGGAAAATTATTGATAGTGTGAAGATTAACGTAAATAATGTTAATTTATTGAAAACGAACTTTGATAAGAAGAAGTAGCACAACAAAAGAGGATTCAGAAGCGAGCAGAAAATGAGAAATGGTATTCATAAGAAAAAGAAAGATTTGGAAATAAATAAAATAATAAACAATTAATAAAAAAAAGTTAAACTAAAGTAGATGAAAAAAATAATAAATAAAAGGAGCTCGTGAGAAAGAGAAAGATATGCGCAACTAATTTATAAACAATAAAAAAGTTAAAGTAAAGTGGATGAAAAATAAAGTGACGATGCTTCAGAATTTTTTTAAAGTAAAACAGTTAAAAGAAATCAAATCATCACACGTTAAAAACCAAATAGAATTAAGCTAATATCATGTTTGCTTCCATTTTTTTTTTATAGCGGTAGATCGAGTTAGTTTGTAAGCTACTTAAGTACTTAATTTATCATTTGAGTTCAGTAAAAGCAGGCTTTCGTTGAGACCATGAGAGATTCATAAATAGAGATGCAAATGAATTAAATTATTTATAAATTATATATCAACTAATTTATTTATTTTTTCAATTCGATTAAAGCAGACCATTTATATGAAATTATAAGAGATTCATAATTATAAAGATATTTTTTATAACTTGACCAAATAATTGACATATATAACTAGAATTTCAACTTACAACTTATAATTAACCATATGTTTGTCATATATAATATACTTGTTTACTGCTAAACTAACTTTCTAAGCCTTTGCTTTCATTGTTTGGAATAATGTGATCCCACTGAAAACGAGTTTGGAGAAAGAAAAAAAAAAGAGCAATAAAAGAGGCTTCAGAACCGAGGAGAAAATGAGCAACAATATTCGTGAGAAAGAGAAAGATTGGGAAATAATAACCAATGAAAAAGGTTAAATTAAAGTGGATGAATAATAAAGTAACGACGGATCGAAATTTTTTGACGTAAAATAGTTAAAAGAGAACAAATCATCACACATTTAAAAATCATAGAATGTCGCTCACCATCATGTGTGTCTCCATTGTTTGAAATAATAACGGACAGCCTAGCTAGGTCGAATAAACATCATAAGAGGTATCCTAATGTTTTAGCATTTTTGTAATATTTTTGTTGAATGCTGTATATAAATTTATTCAGTAATCATTCAACTACCGATAACACCTTGTTAACTATATATATCACTAAAACGTCAGAGGTAGATTAGCATTTTTTTTAACAATAATAATGATCTATAAATAATTTGGTTTTGATATATTATTAGTGTGAAACTTTATTATTACCAAATCACATATTATAACCTTATCAAAAGAGTTTTAATTATTTATCATGATTAATTTTTAAATAATATATAATTAAATAATAATATAACTCATGATTCAACGATATGTGAAAACACATGAGATTAGTTTTTTTCCTTTGTAAATCTCTTATTCTCTTCTACCAAAAGGAAATCAATGAAATCATCAAGTGGTTCAAAGCATTGATTATACAAAATTTTCGGCTTATTTTTGAGAAGTTATTATGTATTGTGAGAGTACTATGCCACTTCATTAAAAACATGGCACATATATAGCACATCATTTTTTTTGGGTACAATATATATATATAGCACAACATAATTATACATGACACTAATTTTAATTTAAAATATTATACAATAAAACTTAAAATAGATTTAACCATTGAAAGTATTAATTTGACATTACCTAAGAATTTTTCGTTATATATAGAGTAAGTAAATCAAGTTGAGAGATTTTTAAATAGATAGTGCATGTGTATCATAAACACTCAATTCAAAATTAAACGTGTATAATTAAGATTATTTTGACCATGTTAGAAATATACTTTTCTATTTATACTTAGGCATAATGTTGAATGAAGTGTTTATCATAAGCTTATATACTTCAGAATTTTGAATTCAAATTTAAATGATATTTTAAAAAACATAATTTATGATATAATATAATAGCATAGTTTCATCCATATAATTGATCTCTTTAATTAAAATACTTTGAGTGTGTTTGATTTAGTTGTGAAAATTTAGATTATTTTAATAATTAATTATTGTATAATTAATTATAATAAAATTAATTTTATGTTTGAATATATTAATTAAAAAAAATTTAAAATAATTATTTTTGTTTAGAAAGTATAAAAATATTAATTTGATATATGAAATTATTAAAAGAGATATAAAATAATTAAAAAAATTATTTGATTAAAGATAAAATAATATTTACATCTCAAAATTTTTAAAATAATTCATAATATAGAATTATAAATTTCAAACTTTAAATTTATAAAAAATTATTATAATATATTAAATTTTATACAAAATTATTAAAAAATTTCAAATTAAAAAATTACTTTCTGTTAATTTAAAAATAAATAATTTTGTTATTGAAGTTGTATTGTTTAAAATTCTACCTTAAAATTTCTCAATCAAGTTTAGGTCTTGCCCAATCTAATTCCCAGGGTCCACATATCTTGGATGGACCCCGCCACTTCTTTGATTGCCCCACCAAGTTTCTCGTCGGAGCCTTCTACAATTGCCACGTGTTTAACCTTCTACAGATCCACGTGCTCCCTCCAAGAAGAAATCCCAAGCACTACTTATGTTCCCGCTTCAGCTCCCCATTTGCTCACTCCATTGAGTAACACTGAATCTGAATTCTTATTCTTCATCTGCACTTTGCACCTTCATGTCCAAAAATGAATGACTCCACCACCACCCTCCATCTTCAACACGAAAACCCTAGCTCCCTCAACCACCACTGTGTTACCTCCCTCAAAACCCTAACACCCCATATCACCTGCCTCGCCGTCCACCGAAACCTTCTCTACGCCGCATCCGTCAACCTCATCAACGCCTTCGACCTCTCCCATTACACCTACGTCGACTCATTCAACCACAACCCCACCTCAGGGTTCGTCAAGTCCATCGCCTTCAGTGGTTCCAGAATCTTCACCGCTCACCAAGACTGCAAGATTCGCGTCTGGCTCATCACCCCCTCGAAACGGCACCGTCTTCTGTCGTCCCTTCCCACCGTGAAGGACCGTTTACGCCGCTGCATCGTACCAAGAAACTACGTCAGCGTTCGACGCCACCGGAGGAGGTTGTGGATCCAACACTGCGACACCGTGTCGGGTTTAGCAGTGAACGAGATGCTTATGTACTCTGTTTCATGGGACAAGAGCTTTAAGATTTGGGACTTGAAAGATTACCGGTGTTTGGAGTCCGTTAAGGCGCATGAAGACGCCATCAACGCCGTCGCCGTCGCCTTCGACGGCACAGTTTACACGGCCTCTGCAGATGGGAGTATCAAGGTTTGGGAGAGGGATGATAAGGTGAAACGGCACACGTTGGTGAGGACCATAGGGAAGATGAAATCGACCGTTAATGCGCTTGCATTGGACGGAACGGCGTTGTTTTCAGGTGGTTGCGACGGCACGATATGCAGGTGGGAGAGGAAATGCGGGGAGAACGACGTCGTTTCAGTGGAAACGTTGCGGGGTCATGGTGGGGCCATACTGTGTCTGATCAGCGTGGCTGGTTTGTTGGCCAGTGGGTCAGCGGATCGGACGGTAAGGATCTGGCAACGGGAAAAGGGGAGTAGTGGGTATTGTTGCAGAGAAGTATTGGAAGGGCACGAGAAACCCATCAAGTCATTGGTGGCATTTTCGGGTGGTGAAGAAGGTGACTCAAACGGGGTCGTTACTCTCTTTAGTGGAAGTCTCGATGGGGATATTAAGGTGTGGGAGGTGTTTGGTTTGGTTTGAATCTGCATTAATTCTTCTGCACACCAAGTCCACCGTTCAAAATTTCAAATCATGGTCGTAGCTAGCTAGGTTGAAATTCTGACAATACGATTGTGTAAGTTTGCAATATATACACAGTCAAATGCAGGACATTAGATATGCTTCTGGTTTTCATGGGAGCATAAATCTAAGCTTCAAAGCAGATTCCTAAAGTCCAATATTCTATCATAAGTAATATGTTGGTCCGAATGAAAAAGGATTAAGATATTTTAAATATGTTTCGTGTACGATTTTGATATATATGTATATAAAATAATATTGTTAAAAATATTTTTATTTAGATATAT
This sequence comes from Ormosia semicastrata, assembly GCA_029884595.1. Classification (NCBI taxonomy): domain Eukaryota; kingdom Viridiplantae; phylum Streptophyta; class Magnoliopsida; order Fabales; family Fabaceae; genus Ormosia; species Ormosia semicastrata. Next base: position 11,179,497 of record JAQQTO010000043.1, read on the forward strand.
AATTATATTATGAATGATTAATATCTAACATATTAAATAAGAATATTATGAGTATAAAAATAAAATATTCCATCCTAATTAGTTTTGTCCATGTATATATTATTTCCCCTTTCAAAGCCCTTGTTCTTCACTAGAATTGTACTTGTAAGTAACAGTAGAATGAATATTAATGGGTAATAGGTTTTGTATAATTTTTTTCCATCACTTTTCACACCAATTTCTAGCTGTTGTTTTTTGGTCTCATTATTTGTTTAATTTTTATATTTTAATTTTTTTTAATTCATTCATAAAGTCATATTGTATTTCACGAGAATGTTACATTTACATACAATTTGATTTGACATTCTTCTCACATAAAAAAATACAATGAAGAGAAATTAAAAAATATTTAGTTGGATGAAAAACATTTTCTATTGTTTTTTAAGCATGACTCATACACAGAATAGGTCCTTCTTACCAAGCTTATACCAACTATTGTACAGAGCGTAATAATATACAAATATCAGTATTCATAATTAATTACTAATACTTAAAAATCTGCACTTATGACATAAGAATTTGCTATTTAGCACTTGAGCGTATAAATGCCTGAGGCTCCTCACAGTTGACATAAAAAAAAATTAGTCCATATTTATATTTTTTATTTTTTATTTTTTTAAGTACCATGGTTTTGCCGATCGGTTTTACGTTTGGGTGTTTTATAGCATGCCTCTCTGACATAAGCCACGGGTTCATATATATATATAGAGCATCATACTTATGTGAGAGTAATGTTTATTATAAAAAGTGAGAGAAGTAAATATTGATTATTGGATCTTTTATGAATGGTCAAGATTAGAAGATAAATGTATATGACTTTTTTAAATAATCACATGACTTTCAAGTAACTTTTAATATTGACCATCTATGTATGGTTGTATGATCAAATTTACTCATATCATCTCATTATTTCACTAGATAAAAATATTATATATATATATATATATATATATATATATATATTATTGAGGAATTGTTTGGATTATGACTTATGAGTTATGACAATGAAAGAGAAAAATTATGAGTTATGATAATGAAAGAAAAAAAGTTACTTGAATGTCATGTGACCACTTAAAAAAATCACATGTATTTATGTTCTAATATTGACCATTCATAAAATATCTAATGGTCAAGATTCACTTCTCTCATCTCTCACAATAAACACTCATCTCATTTAGTAAGATCTTTTATATATATATATATATATTAAACGTATTTATTGAAAAGAATATTTGTTATAAAAGATAAGATGAATAAATTTTAATTATTGAATTTTAAATAAATAATTAAAATATAAATATAAATATATGTAATTTTTTTAATAATTATATGATATTTGCATAACTTTTAATTTTTATTATTTATGTATAATTATATGATTAATATTTATCCTTTTATTTATAATAAAATTTTTATATATATTCTTTTATAATAAAATTTTTCCTTATTAAATGTTGTTGTTTCACTTTCATCTAATAGTTTATTAGATATATATATATATATATATATATATATATATGTTTCAAGAGGTATATGCATTTGTTAAGAGTTAAGACACGCCTATTTCTTTTAAAGAAGATCCCTTAATTATTGGTCGTGGCCTTAATTATGCATGCTTCTTTCTATTATTCTTTCATTCGACTCATTCCGTTCGTACGACCTCCTTGGTACTACGCGATTTTTTTCCACAATATCACCGATTGTGTAAGTGCGCTTCACTTGTTACAATTATGTAGGATAAATTATAAAGAAATAAATCAAACGGTATATTTTTTTTAATAAAAAAAATGCTTTATTTGTGCTAGTGCAGTCGCGCATATTCATTACTACAAATCTGATTGTTTGTGATTAAAGTCGAACTTATTGTAATGGACATTACTGGTTGTATACACGTCAAATTCTTGGGAGACAAATACGATAAAAACAAATCTAATTAATAAATCGCCTGCCAATAAAACAAAATTTACCCAGCAATTGCTTCTTGTTATCGCTAATAGAGTTTTGACCATTATTCTTGCTAATCAAAACAATAATCACAACTAAATCTTATCTAATTAATTGTGAAAAAAAAATTGAACCAATTTTAGATTAATGAGATTACACCAAATAATTATATTGTAACAAGATACCCAAATTTCTAAGAATTCGAGGGGGGGCTAACACCTAGTCTAACGGGTATGAGGCTTTGAGCTTGAGCCTAGGTCCGCCTTGAGTTGTTTATTTATACACAAAGAACTTTCGTGAGTACCTAGAATTCTCGATTGTTATTAAGAAAAAAAATAATTTAATTTTGATGCACATTATTAAACAACTATATATTATTACATATGTGATTTATGAAGTTATTATTGTGAAAGTGATATAATAATGCATGATTGAATTAATTGAAAAAAAATTTACATTGACAATACATTTAAATTATTATTATTTTTAAAATCATATGTATACATTAAAATGAAATCATGAAAACATACTATTAAGTAGAAGCAGGAAGAAGAAGATGTAAGAATTTTTGTGTTTCATGATATAATATTGTTTTGTTTTATCATATATAATGTTTTACTTGATAATAGATGGTTTAATAATTATTGAAAAATTTAAATTATATTGGTTAATTTATTGAAGAGTTATATTTTATTATGCGTAATCATATATCTATTGGGGAACATGAAAAAGTCATACTTATTTGAATAAAATATTATTCAAATAGATACCCATTAAACAATATAAAGTCGTGGTTATTCCCAATAGGTATATTATGAAAAGAAGTACTGCTTGATGGAAGCACCTTATCATGTTCCATATATTTAAGATGTACTTCTCTCTTTACCCATAAGAGAAGTACATTACTTCCATCATTATTGTACTAAAAAAAAACGAGTCAAGAGGGATAAATTAACATTCTACAACATTTTACTACATCTTCAAGATGTTGTTTCTTCGTTAAAATCTATGGAGAACGGTACGCTTTCTTTTACATATTATGTGAAAAGTATAAAGTTCTAGATTTTAGAATTAATGTGTTTAAGTTAATTGTTTCATGCATAAATAAATTATTGCTTACATAAGAGAAAAGGGAAAGAAGGGAACAAGGAGAAGAAAGAAAAATCTGTTCATTTTCATCAACCATAGATACAGCAGAGAGCTATAAAAATTATTTAAATATATATGTAAAATGGCTAACCTGCACCATATACAGTACTAAAGAAACTATGACTTTTATGTATTATTCCTCTCAAACAATTGTTGGTCTAAAACATAAACGAATTGTGTTAAAATAGTTAGAATTAGTTAGAGTTTGTTAGAATTAGTTTTAATGATTAGTTAGTTTATTTGGATTAGTTGGCTATATAAGTCAAGTTTACTTATTGTATTTTTTAGCTTCTTCATTTTATCAATATACAAGTTTTTCCATTTCTCTCATCTCCCTCTTCTCCCTCTACTCTGAAACCATGAAATTCAACATGGTATCGAGACATTCCATCCACCTTGAATATTCTTCTGCTCACTGCATTTTCTTTTCTTTTTCCCTTTCTTAGTTTATTTTCTTCTCTCTTACACTTTCTCGTAGCCCTTTCTTTATTCGTCAATCTTTCCTCGTTGAGTCTTCTTCTCCGTTTGAAATCGATGCCTTACTGATCTAGGGTTTCCGGTCCTCATCACATTCCGATTTGGGTTTGCTTTGATTTGGGTTTGATTTGTGGGATGTGAGCATAGGGCTCTTGCAAAACACCCCAATGTGTTCCGAATTTTTTTTTTCCAGTTTGTCGATCTATGGTGATCTATAGCTCTCGTCCTCTCCGCGGATCTATGGTGATCTATTTTTCTTCTCTGATTTTTCTCGCTCTGTTTTGATTCCACTGGATCTTCCACCTACCGTTCTTCGAGGCCAGGAATGTTGTTTGTTGTTCTCGATTATGGCTTGTAGATCTGGCCGGTGGTGAATTTTTTCTGGCCGATGGTGGAGGTTCTGGTTCGCTGTTTACTGTTTTCATGCCGGGTTCACCGTGCTTGGCTTGATTTTGGGTTTCCTTTCTCTAAAAGTTGATCCCCAGCTTGAAATCTTGCAGGATGAGGCTTCTTTGCCCGATGAATTTAAACCTTTTGTTCGTCGCCTTCTAGAGTTTAAGTTCTGGTATTCCATCACAAAGGCTTTCTGTGTTGCCTTCCTGATGACTTTCATATCTGTGCTTGATGTCCCTATTTTTTGGCCCATACTTCTCTGCTGTTGGGTTGTCCTATTCATTCTCACAATGAAGCGCCAAATTATGCACATGATCAAGTACAGATACGTTCCATTCAGCATTGGAAAGAAGAGGTACACAGGAAAGAAGATCGGCATTTCGGAAATTTGAAATTTCAAGAATTTTCACTTAGGTTTGGACGAGAAAATCGTAGTGTAGGTTGTTTTTCTCTAGTTATTTAGGTGAAGCACTGTCTATGGTGTATCTGACCTTGATGCATGTGCTGATGTTTGTATACACCAACTGTTTGGTGTTTTGCTTCTTTGATTTTTGTTATTGTAAGCTTCTGTTCATGATGGTTAAGTGTTGATGTGAGCTTCTGTCATGAATGGTTAAGCATTGCTATTTTTTGTTGTTGTAAGCTTCTGCCCATGGTGGTGGTTAAACATTGATGGATGTTCTTAATAAGTGGTTAAGCCTTGAGTTGTGGCTTCTGCTTAATGGTTAAGCTTTTGCCCTTTGTTGGCTTTGCTGATTTTAGCTTCTGCCTTGTATAGTGGTTAAGCATTTGGAGCTTCTGCCTTGTATGGTGGTTAAGCATTTAAAGCTTTGGATATGCATTTGTATTGCTCATCCCAAGCTGGAAGTGTAATGTACACCTTCCAGCTTGCGGGGGGCTGTTAAAATAGTTAGAATTAGTTAGAGTTTGTTAGAATTAGTTTTAATGATTAGTTAGTTTATTTGGATTAGTTGGCTATATAAGTCAAGTTTACCTATTGTATTTTTTAGCTTCTTCATTTTATCAATATACAAGTTTTTTCATTTCTCTCATCTCCCTCTTCTCCCTCTACTCTGAAACCATGAAATTCAACAAATTGTTTGCAATTGTGTGATGTAAACTCCCTTGGTGAAAATAATGGCAAGTTGTTTTTTTATGCCACAAACTTAATAGGTTTGTTGGTTACTAGCCAACATCTTCTTGACTTAGTAAGGCTCAACTGGGATTTGCAGTCAGTTTGAACTATAGGTTTTAATTCTTCATAAGGTACATAAATATAATGCCCAAGGCACATAAGAGTATTGTTGGTTGTGGACTAATATATTGCCTTGTCAAAAACTTTGGCAGGGTAGAGTAAAGTCTAACTATATGTTCAATTCTAAAATGGCACAAATAGCTAGAGGCAAGTGGTGAGATGGGGAATTATTGGTTATGCACCACTCTGCCTTGGCAAGACATAAGTAGAGTCATGATTAGAACAAATTATGAGTTTGATTCCTACGAAGTCACAAACGACAGGCAAGTGTATGGAGAGAGTTATTAGTTAGCATCTTGCATTGGCAAGACTCAAGTTGCATTGGACTAGAGCCAGTCAAACTATGATGCTTGTTGATAATGATAAACGCTTGATCCAAGGTTGAATACTTTAATTTCTTTATTCTAAACTTTCTCATGAACAAAATGATAGTCATGCTCAATGTATTTGCTTCCAACAAGAAATATCGGATTAAAGACTAATTCAATTGCACTTTGATTGTCACACCTAAGAGTTAAGAATAACATGAAGAACCTTTATTCCTAATTCTGGTAACGTGTCTATATTAGGATAGTTCAACTGCCTTGTCTGCCAGTCCACGAAACTCTGCCTGTTTGTTTTTACAATAAATGGTTTGCTATTTACTTCTCTCCAAGAGACAAGAAAAACAGCAAAGAATAAACAAAACCATGAGATAGATCTTCTGATCTCCCCAGTCTGCATTAGAGTATGCTATCAAGTTAAGTTGTTGCCCTATAAGAGAAAAGAAAAGCCATATGCAAGTGTTCCTACTGCGTATGGTAAGATTCTTTTAATTAGGAGAGTGAACTTCTCTAACGTCGTGACGAATTGGCATACTTGCTTCACAGAGAAGCTAATACGTGGATGAGTAAAAGTTGAACATTGCAACGCACAAACCAAGTTTTATAGCTTTTTGAACTCTTAATGATATTATTGTGGGAGGCTTTTACAATACAACTAAACAGATTTTGAACATCAATGTTCTTAAGCAATTTAGTTATAATAATAGGTAAAACTAATTACTTCAATTTTTTTTTTAAAATTTGATGTAACCTTCTTTTTCTTTCTCTTTCACCTCTTCGATTTCGAATCAAAATCACAGATCTTCAACAAAGTTGATAAATTTTCTCTCACTTCAATTCGTTTTGTTTCAAAAAATTCACAAATTCACAAATCATTGTTGTAAATTTGAATGGAGATATTTAACAAAATTGATAAATTTTTTCTCACTTCGACTCGTTCCGTTTCGAAAAATTCACAGATTCACAGATCTATATTACAGATTTGAATGGAGATATTTACTAACTCTCTCCTAAACTTCATTTTCTCCTTTTTGTGTATGTAGTGGAATATTGAAATTAATTATCTCCTTTTATAAGTAGTATATAACATTGCTTTTTACGGGATATGATATCTACAAAAATAAAGGATGATAGATTTCCTATAGTCTCATGAATAGAACTATAAAATGAGTTTTTAAAAACATCAAGAATTTCAAAATGTCTAAGTGGCCTAACCATTCAGGAATTTGGCCATTAAACAGAAACTTCAAGATGCCCCAATGCAGAATCGCACTGCAATCCTTTAATTTTCAAGACTGACGCTCTTCCACTGAGCTATAAGAGCTTGTTGCATTCATAAGTATAAGGATTTAATATAAAAACATTTAATATAAAAAATTAATCATATATTATCATGTTATTAAAAATATTTAATTTTTATCAAAAAAAATATTTAATTTTTATTATTATTTTAAAAGTTTCACATATAATAATATATAATAGTTAATTATGTAAAAAAAGTATATTAAATTAAAATATATTAAAATTAAACTATATATGTTGAAAGCATATAGATTTAGACGTGTAAATATCATTAACATTGGAAGGAGAAGGAAAAGGGGAGATAAAATTACTCCATTGCCCTAATGCAGAATCGAACTACAGTCCTTCAGTTTTCAAGACTGACGCTCTACCACTGAGCTATAAGAGCTTGTTGAATTTTCATATACGTAAATTATATAGATATAAATTATATTTGAAGCAATTAAGGCAACTGAAGGAGGGAGAGAAAGGAGAAAAAACAAAATTGCCTCTATTTTTATTTTATTTCCCTCCAAAGTCGAAACGAGTGGGATAGTATTGTGGCGAGGGTTGGGGGACGGTGATTGGAGAAGCACGTATTACTGTAATCAATCATATCTTGCAATGGAGGAAGCCACCTTTGAGTGTGTACAGCCCTACAACCCTTTCCTCCTCCCTCATTTTTATTTTTTATAGCACAAATTCAATTGTTATGTAAATTCCTGACTTCTCCGTGATTAATCTCAGGATCTGATTCATTCCATTTTGAAGCGCGTTTGGACCATGCGAGCCCTTGGTTACACACCTTCTCTCTATCTCACCATCCTAACCTACCTTCATTCTTCTCCTTCCCTTCCCAGTTTATAGGAATCGCTAACTTTTTCTTCTTCTTCTTCTTCTTTTGGTTTTCCCATTTGCAGAGCGTGAAAAAGTTGAAGCCAACGACGCTTTGGACTCCGAGGTTTTTCAAATTTATCCCCCTTCTCAAATTTCTCACATTTCATTTGCCATATGCTGTATGCCATTGGTTGAATTGAATGAGTCCTTTGCGTTGTTAAATTGGGATTTTGGAACATTGGATTTGTTTTTGTGCTGTTATTCCCAACTGTTATTGCGTTTTCTTGCCAACAATTACTTCACTGGTGACGGTTGTGTGTGTCAATCAGTGGAAAACGACCAAATTCGCTTTCTTTTGTGTTCTAATTTCTTATCATATGGTGTGTTGATCTTGTTCTATTGTTTTTTTGAACATCAAGAACCATTGGTTATGTTATGCTTGTTAGGTCTTTCAATCCCAACTACTTTATGGGCACAGGATCACTTCTTGAGAAACATGGCAAGAGCCAGAGAGAGAATTGAGAGAAAGTGATAAACTGAAAATGAACTTGGATTGAAATGAGAAAAGCTGTTTGATACAAAGCTAATGTGTGGCTTATATAGACAAGAGAGAGTAACTAATCACTAACTAATCACCAATTAACTAAACTATTCATTAACTAACAAATTAACCAATCTCATGTTTGGTAATATCCCTACATATCATCTTTCAGTCTCACTTTGTTTTTTTCTTTTTCTTTTTGATATATATGTCTGGATGACCACAAAAAATCCATGTAGGCCTTGTGCTAACAGTTTTTATAAATGCAAAGGAGTTTTGTGTAGGTTTTCGTAGTAGATGATGAAAGATCTGTGTATTAAGCACAAAATACAAGGAGTGCATAGTAATTTATTATAGAGCTTTGTTATATCCTCCTAAAACATCCTCCTAATAATCTTCCTACTGCCTAATAAGAAAAGTATTAATTGCAAAATAAAATGTAATTAATATCTTGAGAACATAAAAAGCATTCAAAACTTTCTTCATTTAGTAATTAAGAAAATTATTAGGAGGATGAATTAGGAGGATTAATCATTTTCCTTTACTATATTGTTTATTGTGTCGTGTGTAATGCTTCTTTCTCATTGTTTGGTAATGGACCTTTTTTGCTCCAAGTGTTTCCCTTTCAATTTCTTTCCTTCATTTTTAAGGTTTTGCCTCATTTGTTTTCGGAGCAAAATGATTATCAAACTTTTTCACAAATAACTTGATTTTCAAAGTAAAATTTGTAATCTATAACTGACTGAGTGCCATCGACAGCAGTAGCATCCCGAGTAGGACTTTCATTCTCCAATATGTTAGTTATTCTCTTTAATTACAGAATGTCTCCTACTTAACTTTTGCATTGTGTGTCAATAATCTGCTAATGAGTTTTACTGCTACAGGTAGGAGTTGGAACATCCAGGAAAAACCGGCCAACTTCTGGTATTTATACCATATTACCATTATATCATTCTATTGACGGATTTCTTATTTGGTGGAGGTTCTGTGATTATGTTGCACTATAGTTGCATCGTTATTGCAAATTGGACATTTTACAAAGTTACTCATTTGTCCATCTTTTTTTATGCAGCTAATGCCAATGCACTGAAGCTTACTTGTGAACTTCTCCGGGTTTTTGTCACAGGTTCACCCATCTTAAAAGAGAAACACATTTTGTAACCAAAAAATAAATAAAAAGGGAACACATTTGTGCTTGTTCAAGACTATGACTTTGCACATATTCTATATCATCTTGACAAAAACCTTTCTGTTGATGCAGAGGCTGTTCAGCGTGCTGCTGCTATTGCAGAGGCAGAGGGTGTTAGTCAAATAGAAGCTACTCATTTGGAGAGTATTCTTCCTCAGTTACTTTTAGATTTCTAAAGCATTTGAAATACTTATATGTAACTTCTGCTTCCCCCTACGATCAATCTGGTGGAAAGCTCATTATGATTTGTTGGAAAGGAGCTGTATCAGATACAACTAATTCTCTACATGGAAAATGAAAGAAGAAAGAAATGTTACTGGTTTCTTTGTATTGCTTGAGTGCTTCTTAACTTGTACTGCTCGATTAATGAAGCTACAGTAATGGAGGAGAGACGATTTTCTTGTGCTTATCGTTGATGATAATAAATTAGTAATACTCGAATGAATAGTGAGAATAACATGGGAATATTAATCACAGTGCAAGCTTGCCGTTCTATATTCGATTTGACATAGAGCATTACAATGCTCTTTTTTTTTTGGGTTTGTGGCGGGCGATTGATCATTCTGTGATGAAGGAAACAACACCTACTGTTTAGTCTTCTTTGACATTCTTAAATATACCCTTAACCACGTAGTGTTACATGTTACTTCACATATTTATGAAGCACATTTCACCCTAACACACCTATCATATTTATGTAAGTGTATTTTTTTTTTAGTTCTTTTGGGACTTTTATTTTTGCTTAAATTTGAATACTATAAAGTATGAATTTGATTTTGCCTTTTCATTGATGCACTAAAATTAAACTATTAATATTTTGATACACATAATCATTTTTGAAATAGGAGTTTGGGCTGTGACGAACTCATATTATGAGTGAGCACGACTTATTACATGATCTCAACTTCCTTTAGGTTAAGAGCGAAATAGTATGACTCTTCTTCAATAAGGTTTACTAAGAAATCAAACACAAATCATCTTCTTGAGAGATAGAGCTCGCTTCCATATATTTGCAAGGCAATGATGATAATAAAGGAAATGGACTAAGGGCTTGTTTGGAAAAGCTGAATATTATAGATTATGTTGATAATCGATTATTGTTATAATTGATTATAATCGATTATTGTTATAATCAATTATAAAGAAATGTTTAAACACAAATAATCATTTGAGATATAAAAAAGAATACTTTTAGCATTAAATTCTAAAATTTGTATAGAATGATTAAAAAAAATATTTGATTGAGGACAAAATAGTATTTACATATAAGAAATTTAAAATCATAAGTTTTAAAGGCAATGATGATAAAAAACTTTTTTTATAAAGGAATATCAAACAAAATAATTATTTTACAAAATAACTGAAAAAGATTTAATGATTTAACGTGAATTTTAAATTGTTGCACAACTATGCCTCTACTGTCTTCTTTTAGTTCATGAGTGTTGTGAGGCAGGCTTCAATGCTTCATTCATCATCAACCAAAGCTGAAGGTTAGGGGAGAAAGCCCAAATTCAAGAAAGCCCACCCTTTCTCCAAACAATAAGCCCAAAGGACCCAACTCAATGGGGCGGGCCTTGGGGATGGAGGATGGATTCACACGTGTACGAGTGTATCAATGGGGGAGTGAGCGTGTGCGAGAAACTGAGAGAAAACAAGAAATGCCTTTGTGGAACAGTAACACCAACACGGCCTCTGTTTCTACTTTCTAAGCCCAAACGTTAAACACAATACACCTTTACCAGTTCCAGTTGCGTCTCACCCACGCTCCTGTCCTGTGTGTCAGGCTGTCAGCTCACTCAATCATCACCATTCTCTCCCCAACCCAAACCCTAATTTCGCCACGGGAAACGCTCTCTTCTTTAGGATGGAGGTAACCCCATTTCTCTTTCTGTCTCTCTTTCTTGAATGTTTATGCTGCAGAGTGCAGATTATTGCATGGGTATTCATGATATATTGAAATCCTTCATATTGTTTTCAACATTGAGTGTTTAACTAAGCGACTAAATAGAGAAATAATGAATATGTTTCCAATCATTCAACTAGATTACTATTAATTTGTTTTCAAATATGGATTTTATTTTATTTTTTTTCCATTTTGAAGTAAATGATAGTATTTTACTACTAATTCTGCTTGTTGACATAGGGAAATAGGGGAGAGGCCCTTTGAGTGCTATTCAAATTGTAAACTTGTTCTATTTGGACCTTTTGATAAATGGCATTGGCTTCTGTACCGCAGCTTACAGTTTAAGTTGTTCTCTCTTATGTGGTTACCAACATTATGCATGTCAAATAGTCTTGAGTGAACAAACTAGACCTTTCTTCTTCTCTCATTTAGAGGCCAAACCACCTGACAAGGTATCTGAATTGATAGTTCCGGATTTAACTTTTATTCGGAAGTGGTGCTTGTCTCAATACTTAATTGCTTTGTACTTTGTAGGTCTTTCCATTTTTCAGACCATAAATTTAGCTTTTAATTCTCTTTGCTCTCTTCCCAAATACCAAGGGGATGAAGTTTAAGAGAAAAGGAAGAATAAAACTGTATTATTACTTGTTTATGTTCCTTAATCATGTCCTCTTATTTTATCTATTAAAATAAATGAATGCAAAGTAAATATAATTTTGCAAAAAATACAGCAATTCTGGTCTGGGAGTGCCATCAATAGAAACAAAGGGATGGTGGAGAATTTGCAGCGTTATGGAGTAATCACATCAAGCAAGGTAGCTGAAGTAATGGAAACCATTGATAGAGCTTTGTTTATACCCAATGGAACCCCACCTTATGTAGATAGCCCCATGGCGATAGGCTACAATGCCACTATATCTGCACCACATATGCATGCCACCTGCCTTCAGTTGCTGGAGGAGAATTTGCAACCTGGGATGTGTGCTCTGGACGTTGGCTCTGGTATAGTCCATGAACTATGTATGATGATTTTTTTTTTTCTAATTTATTCTAACATATTAAAGAGAAATGGAAAATGCTATTAGTCATGGAACAAATTTTTTGTTGTATATTCCATTACTATTGTGTGTATTGAGATTTGTTGTTGATGAGTCATAAATAAACTAGATAAAATGTTGGATGTTCTATGCCATGTTTGATGAGATTGATTACTAAAATTGGCGGTAGCATTTATAGTAGTTGATAACGGCTGCAATAATAAGAGTAAGCAGAAAAGAATGGATGGTTTATTGCCTTTCCTTGATGGAGTTATAGAAGGATGATATGAAGATGTTATGATGTAAAGCTCTGACTGTGTTTGTTGACAAGGCAATTAGGTTTCTCCTATAGATTTGCATTATCCCAACTCAAGGTGGAGATTTTGTGTGTTCCAAGATGTGCTATGCAGAATTAAATGTTCTATTTGACACAGCAATTTCACTGTTTTTCATTTCTCCACATTCCCTACATTTGATGTTCACAATTTCCATACTTTGGGCCTCTTTGCAGGAACAGGGTACCTGACAGCATGCTTTGCCTTGATGATTGGACCCCAAGGCCGTGCTATTGGCGTGGAGCATATTCCTGAATTGGTTTCTTCTTCAATCAAGAATATTCAGATAAGTGCTGCAGCTCCACTATTGAAAGATGGTTCTCTTTCCGTGCATATCGGTGGTATGATTTCTAAAATTTCTATAGATTTGACAGATTGAAACTCTTTTAATTGTTGCTCAACAAAAATTCAGTTTCGTTTGATCTAGTTGACCATGACAGTTTAATCTAGTTCATTTTTCAGGTATGGGGGATGAAGACTCAATGTAAAGTGAAGGGTTGAATAGTTAGAATTTTAACAAGTCCTTGTGATACAAAAAGAAAAACATAATCTGATGGTCAGGATTTGGGATTTGTTTGAAGTGATTGATTCAACTAAAAGCTTGAAAGTAGAGTTGATGACCATAAGCATTGTTATTGTTATGAGTATCCGAGATATTTGAATGTGCCCATACATTTTTACTGTCCCGAACTCTTCCCTCTGCTCTATGGTGATAACTGCATGGTTATATTAATTTTTCTTGAGCAGTTAAATAATGGCTATTTAAGTTGGCGGATCAATAATTTCAAATAATTGTGTAATTGTTGTGTTGACAGATGGAAGGCAAGGTTGGCCTGAGTTTGCTCCTTATGATACCATTCACGTTGGAGCAGCAGCATCAGAAATTCCCCAACCACTTATTGACCAGTTGAAGCCGGGAGGTAGAATGGTGATTCCTGTTGGAAACATATTTCAAGATTTGAAGGTTGTGGATAAGAACTTTGATGGTTCTATCAGTGTCCGCACTGAGACTTCTGTTCGTTATGTGCCTCTCACTAGTAAAGAAGCTCAACTGCGAGGTTAGTAAAGTGGAGGCTTCCTGAACTTTGGAATGGAAGGCTGACGCTTCTGATATCAGTGATTGTTTGTACCACATGCTGTAAGAATTTGTAGAGTTAAAGCTCATGTTCTTTTCTTAACAAAAAAGAAAAAGAAAAAAGTTCATGTTGATCAAGCCGAGTAATGGTGATAATTGTGCCATAAATATTCACGTTGGTTGTCTATCTTTTCTTCTTTAAATTCATCTATATATTAAAAAAAACTTTGTTTTCTGTATAGCAGTGGTAGATTCCAAAGTTTCAACAACTGTCTTGTATTGTAAAAATTTTTTTCTGTTGATAAATAATTTGAAATTTTTATTTTGATGATGATTTAGGCAATAGTAAATGGTTTGTTTGTGATCATTTAAATAAATAGCATGAAATAATTAAATTAAATATATTATTTAACATTAATTATGACTATTGATTTAAATCTTTTATGAATGTTATTATTTATAAAATTTGGATTTTTATTGTTGAACTTATAATATTTACCATTGTTTCATGGTTTTAAATAACGGTTTGTAACGTAATTACAATTTTGGTAGTTTCTGTAATTGCATTACAACCGTAATTGCAACAACATTAACTGTATTTTCCTGTAATTAAATGTAATTTTGGTAAATGCAATGTATCTTTTAACTTAAAACTATGGAATGTTTCATTTTGATAAATCTTTAAAAATGTAGCTTAACTTTCAATTTTTTTTTCCTATGCATGACACCGGATTCAGTTTGTATGTGGTTAGAATCATTGATTTATCTGTAGTTGTAGAAGTTTCTTATTTCGGTACACTGATAATGCAAGCATATGAGTAAGAAAGGAGAGTAGGTTACTTAAAAATGATGATAACCTTTGACATCATTATCACACCAAGTCTTGAATACTTGGGTCAGTTATTGAAGTAAAAGTTTCATTGATATCTTCTTGAGATTAAGGAATTTGTCGAGGAATTTGAAGAATTTGCAGCAGGCGTACATACTGAAGTAATCACGTGTCATCCACATATCTTTTTACCTTGGGAGATAATAAAATGAAATACCAAGTCGGTAAAGTGATAAAGTTGAAAAGTGATATCGCCCCAAGTTACAGAGCAAACTAATTTAACCCTTTAAAATTATCATTGGTCGACTCTAACGCCCGGTGACGTTCAAAATAGAGTAAATATTCAAATTAATCTTTCAAAATATATAAGGCATCAAGTTGGTCTTCCAAATATTTTGGACACCAATTTAGTCATTTATAGTATTAAAATAAGAATAAATCTAAAGACTAAATTGATCTCCAAAGATATATTAAATAACTAAATTGATGCTTATGTTAAATATTGATGGACCAAATTGATATCCAAAATGTTTGAAGATCCAACATGATGTTGTGCATCTTTTGAAGTACCAATTTGAGTATATACTCTTCAAAATAATAGTTATTTATTTGAACTTGAAGTACCGTACAAGTAGCCAGACAATTTACAGGCAGAGTTTTGTTAAAGAACAATTTCAATATTTGATTACTTTCGCTCATCAATAGCAAACAAAATGAGAAAAAAGAAAAAGTAACAGCGTTCCTTCAAAATCTCTAGAGTTTGAATTATAACCTTAATCATTTTCATCTGGAGATTAAATTAATAACATTAAAATATGTAAATCTAATCTGAAACCAGTTGCCAAAGAAGGAAGTTTATAAAAAAAAAAAATTTTGACACTATATCCTCAGCCACAAAAAGGGAACTCAAGCGGCGGACATGGAGGATTACTTGAGTTACCACTCAAAAGGAGCTACGCCTGGGCCTTTCCTCAGCAACATTCACTCTGATTGCCCTCCCGTCCAAGCTCTGCAATATCAGAACCACCATATCAGAAGTTTATTCCAAGAATTAATCACACAAGTAGTCCTTGTAATGATTTAATATTTATATATTGTTACACCTTCCCCCACCCCAAAAAAAAAAGGATTCAATTTCATAGGCTGTCCTTTCAAAACCTTGTCCACAAGAACATTTGCCTATAACAATCTTGTTGCCTTCAGAACATTTAACTACCAATGCATGTTACTATTGATAAAGTAAGAAAGTAATTCTGTGATACCTGACCATCAAGAGCAGCAATGGCATCATTCATATCAGTTTCACTGGACATTGTGACAAAGCCAAAACCACGTGATCGACCAGTCTCTCTGTCATAGACTACCCGAGCATTCTCAACGTTACCATGTTCACTGAAAATTTGCTCCAGGCGAGCATTGTCAACACTCCATGGCAAGTTTCCAACGTAGACTCTTAAGGCAGGATCAAAGGCACGCGGTGGGCGCTCAGGCTGTGCTCCTCTTGGAGCAGCCTTATTCACAGTCAAGATTCTTCCATCTAAATCCTGTCACAGAAAAGATGGATAAGATCCAAAAGAACTCAACAAATCACAATAAGAGCAATTAGAAAAGAAAATATTAATCATACATGTGCTTCTTCCAGTAAAGGACATGTCACATGTAAGACACATTTGAACTGGGAAAAAGAGAAATGTCAAAATGCCTTTGTATATGAAGAAAAGTTTCCTTACTCATACATAGTTTAATAAGAGCATAATTCTAAAGATTCAGTTTCATTTCGTTCTTCAAAAATAAGAGTCTATAATTACAAACAATAATATTCCAAATATAGTTGCTAGGAGGTCCCAATTTTAAGACATAATTAGATACTGAAGTAGGAAGGTATTCAAATGTCATGAGGCAAACGCTACCAATTACAAGTTTTAGTCTAAACACTTTTTCCAATTCCTTGCAACCATTTAAATCTCTAAGAATTTTACCATGATAAGAGCAGAGCATCGTTAGAACAATAATGAACAGGAAAGGGATAGCATTTACACCAGCTAGCAAGATTAGTAAGCCTCATAGACCAACTTCATAATGTCTAGGGTTAACTACTTTGAAGATAATAAAAAAGAAGTAAATATACTTCTTCCCCTGTCGTCTCCACAGTATAACATCAATCTAGAGGAAGTTATAAGTTGTGCAATGCTCTGATATTAACATATATAAGTGGCATTTATTCTTCATGAAGGGATGAATTAAGATACATAAAAGAAGTGTAGCAGGTTCAGAGGAGCAGAAAAGATGCTATTTAAAAAGGTTGGCAGGGATGTTACCCAAGCAGGTTAGCTAATGTAGTCTACATGGTAGAAAAATATCAAACTAATTGACATGTTCAGCTTCCTCTTCGTAGTTTGTCCAGAACCACAATTCCTATGTTTTCTTTCAGTTGTGGGGTGGGAGGAGTAAAGTTAGTAATGTACAACTAGCATGCAACTTAGAGTCAACAATTGACAACCCTGTACATATGTGTATACACTTTACACTAGGCCATTAGCATTGAGAATTAGAAATATATCAACAGGTGACATTTGATCATAATTACAAAACCTTCTCACTATAGTCACACAAAATAAAACATAAACAAACAACTTACATAGCCACTGAACTTCTCCACAGCCTTCTCAGCTTCTTCAACTGTACTCATGGTTACAAATCCAAACCCACGACTGCGCTCGGTCGCCCTATTATAAATGACCTAAAATCACAAGACAAGAGCCACATTCAAACATTATCAGAAGTTAAAAGTCTTAAACCTCTAACATTACACCATTATATGCAAAAGCTCAGCTATGAAAATCCAAAGGGGTAGGACTCACCTCTGCAATCTCCACCGTCCCAGCCTCATCAAAAAGCATGGCCAGTTTATTGCTGTCAACATCGAAAGGCAAGTTCCCAACAAAGAGTTTTGCATCTTCAGATGGTTCTGCAAAAACCCCCTCCCCAAAATTCCCATCTTCAACACCCTCTCCTTCTTCAGATTCATCATCATCTTGATTTTCCCATGTGGGTTCGTCTTGGTTCTCCCAAGCGGTTTCATCATCAACAGCATCTTCTTCTTCTTCCTCTTGTTGAGCCCAATCCGAGGTCTGGGCTACAAATGTGAGCACAGGGGAATGGTGGGTTCTCCTTCTGCTTTGGGAGAGAGAGGGTGAAAAGAGTGAAGGGTTGTAGCATGCCAGTTGCAGCTTCAGGGGCTTGGAAGGATTTGAGAGAAATGGGTTTTTGGCTTTGGTGTAGAAGAGTGAAGGCAGAGAGAGTAGGGATGATTCTGCCATTGTGAGGGACTTGCACACATGCATAGTTGTAATAGACATAGAGGAGTGGAGAGGTAGAAGAAGAAAAAGAGAAGGGTTCAGAGTTTATAAGAACACAACACAACACAAAGGTTGAGGATAAGGGGCAGAAGAGAAATGAAGAAGTGAAGGGTTTTAGTGACAGCTGCCAACCAGAAACAAAACTAATATTGCATATATTAAAAGAGTTTTTTTTTTTTTTTTGGGAACTATAATGGAGATAGTTTATTTATACTTCTAACTCTGATTTTTTTATATTTTTTTTCTTACATTATTTTTCATATTTTTTTAATATTATTTATTATATATATTTATTATTATTATTTTTTCTCATTTAATTAACATTTTTTAAAAAAATATTAATAATCTTATACTCTTAAAAAATATAAAAATCATCTTTATTCATTATAATTTATATGAATTACAGATGACTTTTAGCATGGAGACTTTAAAAGTTTAGGTTCATGATGGGCCCTGTAAATAATCTGCTATTGAAAGTTTTATATATTTATAAAATGATTCATTAATTATTTATTATTGAGCCCTATTATTGTTGACTTTTTAAATTTAGTCCCTAATCAATTTTCACCATCTCTTTCATCTTCGCATGGAACTCCCCCAGTCGCCACCCACCACCACACAAGCAAGCAACTGAGCTCCATTGCCGTCTAACTCCAAGATCCGTGCAGCAAACCTCCACCTCCGCCAACGCTACCCATCGCCACCAACAGAGTCGACCGTGCAGATCCCCATCCTTGTCATCCATTGTCTTCTAGAGAACCCAGAAATCACAACCCCCAAACTCTCACCCCTAATCAATGAAAATGCAGCGTTGATGCAAGAAGCTGGTTATCTTCGATTTCGCACAAGAGGTGGCCTTCGACGTAACCGCTCGATGACTCAGCTGACGGCGCGGCCATGGGGGCTCGACGCGCAGGTTTCTGGCGGTGCACGGAGGATTAGCCGGCAGCGGCGAGGTTGGAGGCTCAGGGTGCGGCTGTGAGTGGCCACGACGGTGCGACGGCGGTTCTGGTCTTGGGGCTTGGCTTACGGATCTGGCTTGTGGTGGTGTTTGGGGCTGTGAAGGTTGATGGGTTCGAGGCTGAGGTTCACCCATGGAGGCAGTGAGGGTGGCTGACGATGTCGCGGTTTGCTCCGAGCTTTGGTGATGGGTTTTTGGCTTGGTGGTGGAGATCCGGTGATGGTGTTCTGCTATGGTGTAGATCGGGGTTTTTTTTGCAATTTCTTTTCACAAAATAATCCTCTTTTCATATACCAATTTGTAATATCAAATTCTTCTATTATTAACCTACTACTTATTTAGCAGGTGAGTGATTTCCACCCTCCATCTAATTTATTATTAATCTTATGGCTAATATTACGGGTCTATTGATAGATCCAAACTTAATGCATTCATCCTATTTGCCACCTAAATGGTTACATTAGATTCTCATTAGGCTTTTTCTTTTCGATCAAAACTTTTATTTCCAACTCAATTTAATTTCTATCTATTTATTACTTTTAATTTTATTTAATTGAGTTAATAAATATAAAAAAAATTATATAGAATTAAACACAAGGGTTGAAGCAAAAAATTGACACCAAATATAGAAATGTTTTGCATATAACTTTTATATCATATATTGATATAAGAAATATGTTAAATTATACGTATATAACTGTAATATTCTCATAACATGTATAATAAATTTGTGAATAAATTAAAAAAAATTAAACATTTAAAAATTAGATAAATAACAAGACTATTTGTAATATGAGCTGTAAAATACTGTTTAACAATTGGTTCAGTCACTCTTAAAATAACTATCATTTGCTCTTTTTCTTTGTATGCACTTTTATTGTGTTTAGAATTATTAAATGTGGAATTAATTTATTTATTTTGATTTAGAAATTAAATTTTTTATATTTAAAATTTATTATAAATAGAATTAGAATTAATTTCAAAATCTATTTCTATGTTTGAAATGTGAATGAAATTTGTTTTACTAAATTATTTTATTTCATTTATTTTATTTAAATAAAGTAAAATGAATAAACTAATAAGGATAAAATCATTAATTCAAATAATTAAAAATCAAATCTATTCAAATCCAACCAGATTTAAGTGTATTTCTATATGTACATAATTTAAATTAAAAGAATTTTAAAATTAAATTAATTCCTATTTTATAATATTTACTATAAATGGAATTTCTTTTTTTGTCTCTAATTTTTGTTTTTTAAAAACTATTATTATTAATTACTCATTTAAAAATTTAAATATTTTAATATATACTACTATAAACGGGATTCCCCCTTTGTCTCCAATTTTTTCTATCTTTCCAAATATATCATTATTAATTTATCATTTAAAGATTTAAAAATATAAATATAAAAAAGATAAAATTATATATACATATCTTATTACTTATTTGAAGATATAAAGATAAATATAAAAATGATAAAATTATAATACATCTTGCTCTCCAATTGTAATTGGCTTTAAACAATTATTAACTTCTCAGTCTATAGTTAGAGTTTGCTTTAAATATACTTTATTATTGTTTTTTAATCTTAATAACGGTTAAAACATGGGAATTGAAAAGGTGAATAGTGCTAATTAATACGTTAATTTTTAATATTATTTACTTATAAATAAAATATATGCTCAAAATTTATGATTCCAAACATATGTTATGATTGGTACACATAATGATAATTCAACAAAATATAAATGGAATCGTAATAGAATGAAATAGGATGGAAGAAAATGACTGTTCCTAGTTGAGAATTTAGTAACTTTAAAAATGAAATGGCTTTTTAAGTCATTTTGTTGTTTAGTACGTGAAATCAATGTAAAATTGAATTAAATTTTATCTAAATGGTGTCAATACCCTTTGAGTGAAGAACAAAAAATGTTAAGTTTTCTCACGTTTAGTGTTTGAATTTGCCTTGTATTAGTAACTTGATAATAAAAAATATTGTCATTAAAAATAACAAATATTGTTTTACTTGTTAAAAAAATGAAAAGTGTATAATGTTTTTGAAAAGATACTTGTTATATTTTTTATAATATTTTTTCATTTGTGATATTTTACATAATAATTATTGTCCCTTATTTTATTATATTTTTCATAATTTTTTACATATTTACATAATTATTATTCTTTTGATTTTAATATGATTAGACACGAAAGGTAAGTTAAAGTAAATTGAATGGGAATTAGAAATGATAGATTTAATGAAGGATAATAATTGTCATTGTATAAAATAACGAAGATATATAGCTTTGTAAATGAGATTACATTGTTTGATAGGTGAAATGTGTAATGGAATTAAATTTTATTTAAATGGCATCAATACCCTGTAGGATATATATATATATATATATAAATATATTTAGTGAAAAAAAATTTTATTATAAGATAATAAAAAAATAAATTTGATCATATAATTATATATAAATAATTAAAATTAAAAATTATTTAAATATTATATATAATTACTTAAAATAATTATATATATTTATATTTAATTTTAATTATTTAAATAAAATTTAATTATCAAATTTTATTTTTTATTCATTTTTCACAATAAAAATTTCTTTAATTAAATATTCTCTTATATAAGCATTTCTTTTTAACACAAATTACATATCCTTGGTGTGCCCAAAAGACAACTTGGGCCCAAAATTCAAATTACATGTAAATTTGCACCGTTGACTTTTAGAAGGGAAGGAGAGAAAAAGAGTATATGATAATAATTATTGAAAGAAATATTTTATTAAAGAAAAATTTCTTCTTCCTGAAATACGGAAAAAATTCTCCCAACCAAGTTCATTGTCACTGTAATCGCACGCGCCATTGTCCAGTTTGCTGTGCTTATTCATAAAAAAATCATTGGCCAAATTATAGATTTTTTCTGTTGGTCTCAAAATTCATTGCTGCAGTGCATCGAATGTATTAGTATATATTTTGTTTATACGTAAATATTTTAAAATGAATTATAATCGTTCAACAGATAAAAAAAAATTAATTGTTAGTTTTGACAAATAAGATGAGAAATAAAGGTGTAAAATATTTAGTTTTGATTAAAAAAAATTATTTTTCTTATTTCACCTAATTTTGAGAGACAAATTAAAAATTTAACGGAAGTAAAAGGAGAAGAGAATTGATCCTGTTGAGTTTATTTCTGTTCCTATATAATTTTTAACCCTTAAAAAAGTTTTTTTTAAACATAAACAAGGAATATTATTACCTTTCTCATTATTTTCATTTCATTCCCTTATTACTTTTTAGGGGTATAAATTAATTCAGATAACTCAACCAATCCGATCAATTCGAATAGAATCAATTAAATTAGTTTAATTTGATTTAGGTATATTGATTAATTTGACTAAAATTTAAATTAATTAAAATTTAATTGATTCGGTTTTTAAATTTGAAATTTTAAAATCGAATCAAATTAAATTAAACTAAATCATATATTTATATATTTTATTATTATTATTTTTAATTTATGCTACTGAGTCTTTTTTGACTACTACTTTTTTTTAATTTTTGTAATATTTTTTCAATTCTTAATTTCCAAAACGTTATTTTCGTTCAACGCAGAAAGCCAAAAAACTCCTCTGCTAAAATGTTCAGTTTTGCTCACCGACACCACAACTCACCGTAGGCTCTACTCTGTCATAACTCAGGTCAGATCTGCTCTGCCACAGCTTGGGCCGCGCCATTTATCTAACACAGAAAGTCAAAAAACTCCTCTGCCAAAACATTTGATTCTACTCACCGACACCACAGTTCATTGGCACCGCAGCTCACCGAACACAAAGGTGAAACAATGATTCTTTTCTATTTATTTTTAGATTTGACATTTAGAAAGAGTGAAATATAGATATTGATACTATTTGTGCATTGGATTATCTGCACAATGATAGTGAAATTCCTATTGTGCATTGTGATTTGAAACCCAACAACATTCCATTCTATTCAATGAAAATATGACTGTAAAGGTTAGAGACTTTGCATTCGCTAGATTGCAGATTCAAAGATCATTTAATCAAATCTTCATTAGCTCAACTCATGTCTTTAAAGATTCAATTAGTTGCATATATACCTTCAGGTTAGTAGTATCATAACTTTCTCTTTAATTGAATAGTAGTATTATACAACTTATCAAGTTAAATATATTTTGAAGAATTTTTTAATTTATTTAAATATAATTTTTTAATACAAATATTAATATGTTTCTTTATTTTTTTTTATGAATTTTTTAATACATATTTTAAAATATAAAATAATTATTAATGTTCAAATAAATAAGTCTAATTCTATTTCTATTTTTTTTTCATAAATTTATTATTTTTTTTTTCTATGAAAACCTAATTATTTAACTAAATTTTCTGTTAAAAAAATAATAAACTCAATTATCTAAACCTAAATCAATTCATAAATGTTCGATTCAGTTTGGTTCAAATTTAATTATCAAAAAATATAAAAATTAAATCAAATTAAACTAATTAAGTTTCATTAATGTAAATTTATTTTCTCTTAAGAAATAAATTAAACTACCCAATTACATCCCAGTTAGCTCCCATCAAAGACAGCGAAATGGATTCTCCTACCAAAAAAATATATAATTGAGTAATCCTGTCTATCCAGTACCCACTGGGCAAATTGGGATTTTCCGGGTAGATACTAGATAGAATCTCATTGACGTAGGTCAATAATATTTGTGGATCATTTCGAATCTTTTCATAGTTATCCCGAAGCTAGATTCGGTCATAAAAAATATTAAATCATACTAGCTCACAGTAGAAATATAAGTGAAACAATGGCACCTCAGTTTGCATTTTTTTTTATATGCAAAATACAAAACTGCCACCTGTGCAAAAAAATTTCTTATGCTTTGAAATTTAATAATATAACTCCTTAAACTTATCAAATTATGCATGTTAATTCTCTATAAAAAAAGTTTTTTACACATATACAGAGAGTAAATATCTATAAAGCACTATCACGTCATTATTGAGGCACGTCTACGTGTCGAATACGTGTTTATATTAGACACATAAGGATACTCATACGATACAGGTATCTTACGTGTTAGAATGTATCTTATCAAAAAGATTATTATTTTTAATTTAAACACGTCTCAGACATACTTTAGATACATCTCAGACAGATTTAGATACGTATCGGACACGTTTGGACAAGTTTAGGACACGATCCATTGATATTTCTTTTAAATAGTTTCTATGGTTAACGTTCAATTAGTAAGTTCATAACTCACCTAAATCTAATTACATAACTAACGTCTAAAGTCACTATTTTCATATATCGGTATTTTAATTTTATTTTTTCATTCATCACTATTAGACTTTTAAGTTTTATTTTTTCACACACAACTATTTTTATCTGCTCCTTCTATCTTTACTCCTATCAAATCGTCTACTTCATCGTCATTGAAACTTACTTCATATCAATATTTTCTCTAATTAATTTTTTTTTATGCACATGCATTCATTCATAATTAGTTCAATTAAGATAAGTTAGTTTAAAATTTTTTTTAGAATATATGAATAAAAATTACGCTTCATATTTTTTAAGAGAACTTATTAGATAATAAATATTAATATATATACATATATTAAGATATTGTAAATCTTCAACTTTATAAAAATAATATTAATAAATTATAAATTTTTTTATTTAAAATTTGTAATTATATATATATATATATATATATATATATATATATATATATGTCTTGTCCTATAATTTTTGAATTTAATATATCTCTATGTCATATGTGTGATTATATTATATCTCGTGTCTTATATCTTGTGTTTCGTGTCCATATTCGTATCTGTGCTTCATATATAAATATAAACTAAAATATACAATTTCATTAATCCAAGACGTCATGTTGGTGAATTATAAAATTATGGAAAGTTTTCTACAAATAATCCATCATTAAAGGAGTTTTTTTGTGTTTTTGGTAATAATGATGCATATCTCATAGTATTTACAACCTTAAGTCAACAAAGGCGAAAGACCGTGCCTTTTCTTTTGGCACGTAATGCGAGACTTGACTGACATGATCATCTATCTCATAGTCATCAATCCAAATTATTGAGTCGGACTTCCCTATAATTTTGCAGCGACCTTGAGATACTTGAGGAGCAAAAACTTGTTCTTTTCCAGAGATCTAGGATTCTCCATGGATGTAGAAGGAAGGGCAAGCAATCACAAATCACTCACTCTGAGCTTGGAACAGGACCAAGAGAAGGGTACCCAAAATGATGATTATGGCCGCACTTCTGCTCATACTATTGACCACGGTAATACTACATCTATTCTCTGCTCAATTCTGTTTAAGTTTATAAAACAGTTAAATATTCTCTTCCACATGATTCATCCACTCTTCTTTACGTATGTAAGTATGTTAGATAAGATAAACACTTTTTTTTTGTTGGGTGAGGGTTGTCACGAGTTGCTATTCAGCTGGAAGATTTCCACAAGGACAGGGACTATTACTTTTTTTTTGCGAGTGAAGTCTTCAATTATCAGGTTTCCTTGAGAATTAAGATTCTCCTTTTTGTGATGAAATTGATTACAATTTGCAGATTCGTGGCAACAAGTGGGGTTGATGCTGGTGACAAGCTTCAATTGCGGGTGGATATTAACTTTTTCTAATCTGGTTTTGGTGCCACTGGGTTGGACTTGGGGTATCATATGCCTTATTGTTGTGGGACTCTACACTGCCTATGCAAACTGGCTCTTGGCAGCATTTCATGTCATCGATGGCCAGAGATTCATCAGATACAGAGATCTTATGGGATTTATTTATGGTGAGCTTTTCTATTATATACATGAAATGAGTGCAAGCTCCTTTAAAGCAACATATTTTAGAATTGCTTATCCAAACTTTAATTTGATCCTAACTGAAGGAGATTATTAATTGAATTACTCCTTAATTTCTCAAGGCAAGAATATGTATCACATCACATGGATTCTCCAGTTTTTGACCCTTCTTCTTGGAAATATGGGTTTCATCCTCCTTGGAGGCAAGGCGCTTAAGGTAAGATCTAGTAACTCTCACAATTAACAAAGTCTATCTTATATATATATATATATATATATATATATATATATATTTGGGGTGGATTGGATGAGTTGATTTCATTAAAAAGTCGTTGTTTACTGCAGGAAATCCACTCAGATTTTCATGATTCCCCCTTGAGGCTCCAATATTACATAATCATCACAGGAGCTACTTACTTCTTATTTTCCTTCTTCATCCCAACAATATCTGCGATGAAAAATTGGCTGGGAGCTTCTGCGATACTCACTTTCACGTACATAATATTACTTCTGATTGTTTCAGTCAAAGATGGTACTTAAGCATTCTGTTTTTTTTTTTTAAAATTGAATTAAGGATTCTACTCTTAGCTCGCAAGATATATTGTCCTGAACTTGTCCTGTTGCTAAACCATAGTACGTAGCATTAAATTATGCTCACCCTTTTTTATTTGTGGTTGGAAGGAAAATCAAATTCGAATAAGGATTTTGACATAAGCGGAAGCGAAGTGAGCAAGGTTTTCAATGCTTTTGGTGCCATTTCTGCAATCATAGTTTGCAACACTGGTGGCCTGCTCCTCGAGATACAGGTCATATTTAACTTCGGACGAGGATTCTCTCCTGTTCCAACAAGAACAGGATGGGATCCTGTTCGATATCTTACCACTCACTTTATTTTTTTTAATTTTCTTTGTCTTACCATTTATCATTTATTTAAATGGTGAGATATGAAACAAGATGTCATCCTATTCCTGTTAAAACAGGAAAGGATTCTGATTCTTTAACTTCTATCTTTGTCCCAGACAAATTAGAGATTCTATTCCAGGAACAGGAGAGGATCTGGTTCTCTAACTTCTATCTTTGTCCCAGACAAATTAAGACTGATCATGACTTTACTTTCGTTATGTCCACCTTTGTTTGTCAACATATAATAAATGCTTTGATTTTGAGTGAATGTCGTCTTTTGCTATGTGAATGCAGTCCACTCTACGTAAGCCCGCAGTGAAGAACATGAGGAAGGCCTTATATACACAATACACACTAGGAGTCGTGTTCTATTATGGTGTTACCATAGTAGGATATTGGGCTTATGGGTCTGTGGTATCCGCATACCTTCCAGAAGACTTAAGTGGTCCGAAATGGATCAACGTCCTCATTAATGCCATCGTATTTCTACAGTCCATAACCTCCCAACATGTATGTAAGATTTTAGGGAAGTGATATGGTAGCTAACTTTAAAGTTAGTTTATATGTGTTTATTTTAATGAAAAAAGATTTTTTTTGTTAAAAATGTATTTGTTTGTATTTTTATCATGTTTAGATGACTTCTTCTCAAAAAAATAAAAATATTAAAAAAGATTTTTTTAAGTCAAATTTTAGCTCTTCTTAAAAAAGGCTTTTTTTTATAACATAAAAAGTTATTTAAATATTAAAAAAATACTTCTGTTCTAAATAAGGTTCAGAAAGATACTTGAATAGGTTGACAATGGTGGAATCCTCCGTAGCATGATGGCAGTGACGGTGGTGCGAGGGGTGGATACATGTAAAAAACACTTTAACGCTCAAGTTAGACCGTGTATAAGGTTGGTAGTGTTTGGAGTTATACGCATACCTTTAAAACCTTGTAGGGTATTAATAGGAGTGTATTGGGTGATTAGAATTATAGTTCAATTTGAATTGAATGTTGTTATTTAGGATCAGAATCTTTGATATTGTTATCTCTTATAATTAATTTCCCTATTTATGTGAAATGTAATTAGAGTCCATATCTATGAAGGATTCTGTGAGAAATTTGCTCCTCATAAATTGATAGATATACTTATCTAATAACGCGTATAAATATCTAGGATCCTATTCTGGTGGGTTGGGTTGCTCTTAAACAGCTAACCCAAAATCCGATCTAGAATAGTTGCCTCCAATTTGACGCTTAGATGTGGTAGCTAAGTGTCAAGATATCCGAGTTCAGTAAGAGCACACAACATGCATAGGACAAAGAGATGCAAGTCATAACATAAATGTCGAATCTCGAGATGTTTTTTCCAAAGGGCCGAACTCCGTGATATGTCATAGTATGCTCCTAATGTTAATGAGTAAGGTCGTGATTCGAAATGGATCACTCTACTTAAGTCATCATATCGTTATCAGGGATATGTAGTAGGTTGCCCCCATACAGATTTGTTTGTGGGGCCCGTCTAATTTGAGTGCAATTCGGTTTGGAATTGAGATCTATGTTATGATTTTACCATGATATATTGATGAAAGTCCGTGATCCGACTTTAGTATCCTTCTAAAACGTTACGCGTTGCTTCAATTTTGAATGTTCTGAGCGTTTTCCTTTCAACTGCTTTTGTTCAGAAACAGTACGTCACATGGTTGAAGAATAGTGGAAGCCATTGTTTGGCATTTGTAACGTCATGATTAGTCGTTTTCAAATATTGAAACAATATGGAAGAGACGCTTCTGCCCCTATTCATAACAACGATTGGGGAGGTTTCCTTTGCCTATAAATAGGAGTGGAGGTTTCTCCTCCCACTTTTCTCTTTCTCTTGCAATTTTGTTCTTCCCCTTCGACGAACAAAGGTGATTTCTGGCGAGCTTCAGCAGTGGTTGTTGGTGATTTTCAACTCTTCTTAAGCCTTTTTCATCGTTTAAACTTAAGGTACTTTGTTTCTCCACCTTGTTTTCTATTCTAAAAACACCATTTGAGAGAGGAAAATGTTAAGGAATAGTAATAAGGAGACTATGCAAAATAGTGGTGTGTCTGTAGAGATTCTTAGTGCTCCGCCATCCCCACCGCCACAGTCACAATAGAGGAACCATTCTCACGGTGGGGAGTTTGATAGTGGTCCTAGACCGGTTACCAGGATGAATATCTTGGAGGCAATCCGTAGGGCGAATAGTGCTAGAGAATTGGCAAGTCAAAAACCAGCACATCCGCTCTCCGAGCTCATGCTAGAATTAAGAAACCTTAGTGAATCGCCTTCTGAATCTAACATGCTATGTAGGTGATGTTATGGCTCAAACTCGGAGAATGGCTCCATCAGAACATAAGAAGCTCATATTCCCTCGTGATATCAGCCTATATCAATGGGTTGACCGAGAGGTCTTGGGAACTCTCTCAACTGTAATAAGTGCTAAGGACGTATATGAGAAGCAACAATACTTGCAACTGACTACTGACAAGTTGAGAGACAGAGAGTACGTCATCCGCCATCCGCTCTTGAGGAAGAAAGAGTATTCTCTATACAAACAGAAGGCAATTACTTCATATATATGTATGAGGCATTCTTTACAAGGATCGGGGTCTGGCTTTCATTCACCAAGTTCGAGATCAGGGTCCTCGACCATTTGCGGGTGGCTTTAACCCAGCTTCACACAAATGTATGGGGTTTTATCTGGGCTTTCGAACTCGTGTGCTGAGTTTTTGACTGGCCATATTCTGTCAGATCCTTATTCTTCTTTTTCACTTGGTTCACACCCTCTGGGAATAGTCATTAAAAAGGGTGGGTCACTTTGCAAGCTCAGGTTGGACCTAAAGTGTTCAAGCCCTATCATGAGTCCTTCAAAAACTTTAATAAGGATTTCTTCAGAATTGAGGGGGCTCCTGGGTCAACACCTTTTTTCGTTATCCCGGATGGCGAACCCCCTCTTTATTTATACTAGACTCAAGCTATATGGGAACGGAGGATAGATGATATATAGCTTGTGTGCTGAGTTTTTGATTGGCCATATTTTGTGAGATCCTTATTCTTCCTTTTCACTCGGTTCACACCCTCTGGGAATAGTCATTAAAAAGGGTGGGTCACTTTGCAAGTTCAGGTTGGACCTAAAGTATTCAAGCCCTATCAGGAGTCCATCAAAAACTTTAATAAGGATTTCTTCAGAATTGAGGGGGCTCCTGGGTCAACACCTTTTTTCGTTATCCCGGATGGCGAACCCCCTCTTTATTTATACTAGACTCAAGCTATATGGGAACGTAGGATATATGATATTAAAACTCCGATCTTTGAGCTCCCTGAGGATGAGGCTGAGGTCCTTCATTTTCTTGTTGAATGGGCCAACAGCTATTGTATAGATATCCTCGATGCCCCCCGAGGATGAGGCTGAGGTCCTTCATTTTCTTGTTGAATGGGCCAACACGAGTGCAACTATATATTGTATAGATATCCTTGACAAGCCCGCTGACTTAATAAGACCACTATTAGATATCTCGTCCTGCATATATTTGTCTTACTTGTATTTCAATTTTTTCCTAAGTGTTGTAACACTTGTTTTCTTTTTGCAAAAAGCATGGTGCCCCCCAATGGTCTCGAGCTCTTTGCCCAACACTTGGCGGCAAGGAGAGTAGGAACTTTTGGATCTCGGGCCCCGACCGCAGCCCCAATGGTCACGATTGTGGTTCGTCCTCCTCCACTTGCTACAGTGCAAGAGGTGGAGCCCGATTCCCCTGCACAGCCCCTCCGAACTCGAAAGAGAAAAGTAAACAATAGCAAGGAGCAAATGGGTAAAAGGCCAGTTACCGAAGTTGCTCCTGCCAAGGTTCTTGCTGGTTTAGGGTTTGTAATCCCGGAGGGCACTCCACTGTACTTTTCACTTGGGTTGGTATGGGGTAGAGGGGTTGATCCTACAAGGATCATTGACATCGCCCTTCTGTCTCCTGCTGATTCAGGCGTGCTAATAGAGCATGATATGATAGAGCTTTTCCACGATGCTTAAGTCTAGTGCCTACGCAACGCTTTCATCCTCCGATTTCTAGAGGATTTTTTGAGTCCATTCATGGGGCTCAAGAGTTGGAAAGAGAGCTTAACACCCTCCGAGGTGAAAAATAGAGTCTTAAGCTGGTTGTTGCCCAAAAAGATGGACAATTGGCCCAAGTCACTAAAGAGCTCAAGTTGCGCGAAGCTGAGATTGCCGAGCTCCAGTCCAGGGTCGCCTGTCTTTTTTAGGAGGCTGCCGAGGACTGATCTCCGGGCTCAAGTTGTTGAGGCGAACGCGCTCTGGGTCTAAGTCGTTGAAGGGATAGCTTAGGAGAATACCTTGAAGGATCATATATCTTCTATCGAGACTACTTTAACCGACCTCTGAACTGAAAACGAATTTCTTCACCAGACTGAAGCCAAGCTGAATGAAGAGATTATGGTGCTTGAAGATGAATGGACTAAGTTTGTGGATGAATCCTTTGCGAATGCTCTCACCCAACTCCACCTTCTGAACCCGAATCTTAATGAGGAGGGAATTGGTTTAATGAAGTTGGTCTGGGATGGTTAAATTGTATATGCTGCTCCCGTGACTGCTCCAGTTGACCAAGTTACTCCCGGGGTGGACCTCGGTGAAAAGGAGGAGGGTGGGGCATCAGAGGACGGCCAGACAAAGGTGAGGACCTCAAAGATGGTTGTGGAGGCATCCCCAGAGGACAGTTGATCATACTTTTTTTTTTGCTTTGCCCCATGCGTGGGGTTTTTATAACATTTGTAAATGAATAAGTCCTGATCTCATGCGTTTTTTTTATTCGAGTACTTAGTATTTTCTCTTCATATTCTTGTTGTTTTTTTCTCTTTTTTCGCTAAGATGTGTCAAACACTCGATATCGGTGATTCTGTTTATACTTAGAGTATTTTTGCCTTTGTTCAGCCAAGATGGGTCCAACGCTCGATCTCAGTATTTCTTTTTCAGCAGTTGCTCATGTTTTTTCAACTGAGATAGGTCCAATGCTCAATCTCAGTAGTCATTTTAAACGTAGCGAACACTCGTATTTTCCCAACTGATATGAATCCAAATCTCGATCTTGGTGATCAGATTTGCTTAGAAATATTTGACACTTAGTCAAATTTTTGGCGTAAAGTTATGACACGGTAGCTTTTTAGAGTGGTGTCCACTATCCTAGGCAACGATCTGATGCTTGTAACCACGTTAAACCTTTTTCAGGCTTATGAGTTAGGCTTAATGTTGAAATTATAGAATATAGTTGACACCAAAGCCTCTTGGTGTGGAGCCCACTATCTTGGGCTACGGTCGGATATGCTTAACCTCTGTAAACCTGTTTAATTTATGGGTTGAGGTCAGGCTCATCATGGTATAGGTGAAAATCCTTAAATGCACTCTTTGAACTCGGATACCGGTCAAGTGGATTCTCCTGTTTGGCCATCATGTACATATGTCGGAATATCTAATCCTCTTCGAACCTTGTATTCCTCGGACCTTAGCAAGGTGTAATAACCTCGTGGGTTGTAGTAGTTCTGGATGAATAAAGTAAACAAGTGTTGAAAATAATATTTGATTTATTCATGTCGGAATATGTCACTTACATGATAAAATAACAATTTAGAGGCATCTAATTATAATATTTCCTTAGCTTGTTTGCATTCCATAAATTCTTGATATTTTTGCCAGAAAGAGTTTCTAGAGTATAGGCTCCTCTGTTTGTTTTGGATATGATCCTATATAAACTTTCCTAATTAGCAGCTAACTTCTCATCCTTCATATTTTTCCTCTGATATCCACCCTTCGTAGCATGAGGTCACCAGGATTAAATCGTCGTGGAAGCACTTTAGAGTTATATCATGCAACAATCCTCTGTTTTAGGGCGATTTCACGGACATGGACAATGCGACGTTGTTCTTCCAATAACTCTTAACTCATGGCAGACGAGATCTAGGTTGGTTGCTTCAGAACAGTTCAGTCTTCTTCAGCTCGGTTCCCATATTTCCACTGAGATCATAGCTTCGCAACCATATGTCAATTTAAAAAGAGTTTCTTCTGTGAAGAAATAGGGTGTGGTCTAATATGCCTATAAGACATGATCAAGTTGCTCCTCAATTCCCCTTAGGGTCGTCAAGTCTCTTTTTGATCCCTCTAATTATAACCTAGTTGGCGATTCAGCTTGCCAGTTGGTATTTGGATGTTCCACTGATGTGAAATGCTACTTGATCTTGAGATCGACCAAGAGATCCTTGAACTTATGATCTGTGAATTGAGTTATGTTATCTGTGACAATTAACTTAGGGATTCAAAACCTGTTAATGATGTTCTTGTAAGTGAACTTTTGGATTCGAGCAGAGGTGATGATGGACAATGGTTCTGCCTTAATCCATTTGGTGAAGTAATCAATTGTCACCATTAGGTACTTGATCTACCCTAGTGCTTAGGGGAAATAACCTAGGATATCCATCTCCCACTAGTAGAATGGCTAGGGGACGAACATCATAGATAACTCTTTTGGTGGGGCTACATAGATATCTGAGTGACATTGACATTGGTTGCATTTTTGAACATGTTATTTGCTGTCAACTTCTATAATGGGCCAATAGTAGCCAGCCTTCAGCGCTTTCCATGCTAAGGACTTTCTGTCAAGATGATGGCTAGAGCTTCCTTTATGAATCTAGGCCGAGACATATTCAGCTTCCTTAGGTCCAAGGCACTTAAGGAGGGGAGAAGAGAACATGCGACGATACAATTGGTTATCAAGGATAATGTACCAGGCCGCTATTCACACTATCTTCTGGACTTCCTTTTGATCTTCAAGTAATGAGTCATTACGGAGGTAGGGAACTATGGGCGTCATCCAGGTTTCGTCATCTTCCAGTAAAAATGCTCCATTGTCCATAATTCTGTGAGTGAGTAAGGTGTCATGGATTATGGATCTGTTGTTGCCAAGGCTTTTGGTGCTGACAAGCATTGATAGGATGTCAGCTATGGAGTTTTGATCCCTTGGGATATAACACTATCAAAGTTTTCCATCAACTTCTTAACTTTGGCTAAGTATTTCTGTTGTAGGAGCTCCTTAGCCTAATATTTGTCCCGAATCTAGGATGTCGCCAGCTGTGAGTCACTGCATAGAATTATATATGTGACTCTCATTTCATTTGCCATGTTGTTGATGCCTGGAATACATGCTTCATATTCAATTTGGTTGTTTGAAGTGAGAAACTCAAACCTCAAAGAATGTTCCAAAATGAGGTCAGCTTCGTTTTCCAACATTACTTCGACACCGTTTCCTTTGGAATTTGAGGATCAATTAACGTAGATGATCTAGTAATGTACCCTAGGATGGTCGAAATCCAATGTGAGCTCAACCAAGAAGTTGGATAATACTTGAGCCTTTATGGCTAGCCTTGGCTCGTAAGTAATACCGAACTTAGAGAGCTCCATTGACCAAGCAATCATCCTCCCAGCGAGACCCGACTTATGTAGTACTTTCCTGATTGGTTGGTATGTCCTCACTATCACAGGGTGACACTAAAAGTACTGTCATAGCCTTCTTGCACTAATCAACAGTACTAGGGCTAGTTTCTTAATCTTTTGATAACGAATCTCGGGGTCTTGCAGGACTTTACTGACAAAATAAATCAGCCTCTAACCTTAATCCATTTCTCTTATCAGAACTATGTTGAATGCCTCGTTGCTGTCAAAGAGGTAGGTATAAAGTGTTTCACCGGGGTCCAGTCTTGTCAGAATTGGTAGTGTGAACAACATCTTCAGTTCTTGAAAGACATCCTTACACTTTGGGATCCACTCGAAATTCTTTCCTTTTTTTTAAGGTTTTGAAGAAGAGAAGATATTTTTGAATAGCCCTAGCGAGGAAACGTGTGAGGGTCGCTATCTGACCTGTCAGTTGTTGCACTTTTTTCACGGACTGTGGGTTGCGCATGCCGATGACGGCCTAACATTTTTTTAGTTTGGCTTCAATACCTCGATTTGTTAACAAAAACCCCAAAAATTTGCTAGCCTGATCACCAAAGGCTCATTTCTCCGGATTCAACCTTATATTGTGTTTTCGAATTTGGGCGAACAATTCTTCTAGATCCGTGATGTGGTCACTAGTTTCCACCGTCTTGACTATAATGTCGTCTATGTAGACTTTTAGCATCTTACCAATCTATCCTTCAAAAACTTTGTTCATCATTTATTGGTAAGTTACCCTGTATTCTTCAGTGGAACAGCATGACACGGTAGCAATAGCTTCCCAAATTAGTTATGAAGGCAGTCTTGTCTTCATCCTCCGGGCTCATGGGGATCTGGTTGTATCCTGAATAGGTGTATATGAAGGAAAGTAGCCATAAACAAGATGAATTATCCACCAGCTTGTCAATGTTGGGAAGTGGATATGGGTCTTTTGGATACGCCTTGTTTAAGTTGGTATAATCAATGCATATACGCCACTTCCCATTGGCATTCTTTACCAAAACCACGTTAGAGAGCCAAGTGGTGTAGAAGACCTCCATGATGAATCCAGTGTTTAGGAGTTTTTTCACCTACATTTGGATCACTTCTTGCCTTTCAGGCCCGACCTTCCTTTTTCATTGGGCCATCGATTTTGCATTATTCATGGTAGAAAATCGGTGGCAAATGAACTATGGGTCTAAGCTCGGCATGTTTGTAGAGATCCAAGCAAAAAGGTCTTTTTTTTTCTCCACAAACTCGGTTAACTGGGATCTTTCCTCTTGACTCAGATGTCCTCTAATTTTGATTACCAGGTCTGGCTTGGTAGCAAGTTGAAAGGGTTGAAGTTCTCTGTCAGGTTGGAGGCATGTACCACAGATCTCTTTGTGTACATCCAACTCAGTCAAGAGGACATTGACAGGGTCCGTAGTGTTTGGAATCAAATCGTTGTGTTGGTTTGTGGCCTGAGGTTTCTTGGCAATTCTTAGGCTTTCACTGTAGGATCTTCTTGTCGTAATTCAATCTCCTTTGAGTGTTACGAACCTGTCATGTTGGTCCATAAATTTCATAGCCACGTGGGGTGTGGAGATCACAGCCCTAAAGGCATTGAGTGAGGGATAACCTAATATGACATTATAGGCCAAAGAACAGTCAACCACTAAGAACCTGACCTTGACTGTTTTGAAGAGAGAGTTTTTTCCTAAAGTCAAGTAGGTCTTGATGTATCTGCACCGGGGTGATCTAGTTTCCAGCAAATCCGATCAGTTCGCCAATGTACGGGATCAATTCTTTTCTTGATAATCCTAGCTTTTCGAATAAGTCTAGGAACATGATATCAATCGAACTACTTTGGTCAACAAATATTCGGTGAACCTCAGCGTTGGCGATTATCCTTGAGATCATCATAGGATCATCATGATTCAGGATTGTGCATCCGTTATCCTTGTCAGAGAACGAAATCGATGGGGGTTTTCTCGTGTTACCATCCAATGTAGTTCTTGAGAGGGATGGCACACTTATCATAGCCCGGAGTGCTTTCTTCCTACCATTTCCTGACTCATCGCCACCTGCAAAGCCCCTCGAGATGGTGTTGATTGTTCTGGTGACTTTGGCATGATGACGATCATTCTCTTGATTATCATCCCGGGGTTGTGCCCTTTATTGATTTGGACGTTACCCCAAGATGAGCATGTGCCGGGATTCTAATTCCTGGCTGGAGAGCATCTTCTTTAGTAGGGCGGAGATGGACTTCTCCGTGGGTTATAACTTTGCTTCTTATAGTTTTGTCCTCTTATCTGATTGTTGTTTCAAGATTGGTGCACATAACAACCCAAGCGGCCACCTAGGATCAGTGACTTGATGGCATCTTAGAGGTTGATGCAATCCTCCGTGTTATGACTATGGTCGTCATGCCATGCACAGTGTTTGGGTTTATCCTTTTGTGC
Organism: Ormosia semicastrata; assembly: GCA_029884595.1. Classification (NCBI taxonomy): domain Eukaryota; kingdom Viridiplantae; phylum Streptophyta; class Magnoliopsida; order Fabales; family Fabaceae; genus Ormosia; species Ormosia semicastrata. Next base: position 11,216,130 of record JAQQTO010000043.1, read on the forward strand.
ATGTTTCTTCAAGGGGGCAAGTCTTTGCATATCTCTGAACTTCATATTCATGACCTCTTGGTAGATTTGAGCATGAGATACGTTAAGGGGAGTGTAGTTTTCATATTTTCCCTTGAAAGGCAGCTTTGAGTTTTGGCCTTATTGGTTGGGTTGTCCAGGCTTAAGTTTAGCATATTCTTCTTTCTCAAAATGCTTCTTAACTTAGAGAATATCGTCAGCATTGATGTACTTGTCAGCATGGGTGCGGAACTCATCCATGGTCTTGGGCTTCTTCTTGGCAAGAGAAAAAGAAAACGGCCCAAGGCAGAGTCCTTTCCTCAGGTAGTGCAATCCAAGTCTTTTATCTCAGTTTTTAATATTCACTATTTCTTTGTTAAACTAGGATATAAAGTCTCAGAGAGACTCTTCCTTTCCTTGTTTAATCTAGGAGAGGCATAAGATGGATTTCGGTTGCACTTTGCTAGTGGTGAAGTGTAGCAAAAATCTCGAGGACAAGCCCTCCCAGTTAACGACGAATTTAGGAGTTAAGGTAGTGAACCATCTTAAGGCAGCTTTTTTAGGAGACAGAGGAAAAGCGCGACACATGAGAGGGTCATCTCCTTCAGCAAATAGGAGAGTAGAGACATAGGCATCCAAGTGCTCTTGAGGGTCCGTGGTCCCATCATAGGTTTTAATATTTATGGGATATTTGAAGCGCCTATGGATCTCATAGGTCATCAGCTTATCAGAGAAAAGTTAGTTTTGTGAAACTGAGTTCCTTACTCTATGTTCCTGCACTTGTCTTCTTTGAGCAGGGATTTTAGCACTCCGAGCTGGTTCAGCGATCCTGGAATTTTCTAGATGGCGGACCTCGTCATGGGCTTTGCCCCTTCGATTTTCTTGATTCCTTCTCGGAGATCGATTCTCGTATTCTTTCTCCTGATTGATAGCTCTCTCCAGGTTATGAATTCGTTCATCCTGAAGTTTAACCAGAAAGATGAGTTCTTCTCTGGATAGTTCCAAAAAATCGGTTTCAACAAGGCGGGACCAAACTTCTTCATTCTCCAAACGAGCTCCAAGGCGTTACAGTGCTGACACTCGATGTCTGGCATCTCCAGAAGGTGCTCTTTGTGGACCGAACGTTGCCTCACCGAAATTCACGCCGGTGGAAGGGAGAGATTCTCACTAGTAAAAGAAGTCTCTACCTTGTCTTGCCTGGGTTCCGGTTGAGCGATGACTGGTTCTTGGATTGGGTCATGAGTAGGAGTAGACGTTGGACAGTGGTTGGGAGACGATTGGTTTTGCGCAGCAGAGGCACGATTCTGATTGGTAGAGGCTTGATCTCCTCGTGGTAACCACGATGATGATGATGAGAATAGAATTTTATCTTTTTACACATACGACGTCAATGTTCTGAACAAAGTTCAGAAAGATACCTAGATAGGTTGACAATGGTGGATTCCTTCGTAGAACGGTGGCAGCGACGGTGGTGAGAGTGAGTGAGTACCTGCAAAAGGCACTCTGACGCTCAAGTTAGACGTACACAAGGTTGGTAGTGTTTGGAATTAGATGCATACCTTTGAGACTTTGCAATGTATTTATAGGAGCGTCTTGGGTGATTATAATTGTAGTTCAATCTAAATTGAATGTTATTATTTAGGATCAGAATCCATAAGATTGTTATTTCTTATAACTAATTTTTCTATTTATATAAGATGTAATTAATGTCCATATCTAGGAGATATTTTGTGAGAGATTTACTCATCATAAATAGATAAATGTACTTATCTAATAATGTATATAAATATGAGATTCTATTCTGATGAGTCAGGTTACTCTTAAACCACTAACTCAAAACTTAGTCTAGAACAACTTTTAAAATATTATATTCAAATATAAAATAGTTTTTCCTTTGTTAAAAGACATTTTTAAAAAAATCACATAAAAATATCTTATTTTAAAAGCACATCTAAATGATAATATTAATTATATAATAAATATTTAAATATAAATAACTACTAATAAAATACTTAATAACTCATCTTGAATACAAACTCAACATAAAAATATGGGTAGCGTGATGCCTGTTATTTTAGCATGGCCTGTTTCAAGATGGAATAATTCCCATATGGTGCTTTTTGTGCCACAGATTTTTTAAATTTATTTATTTTTTAAAAATACGCATTTTTAAGACGGTTAATTTGAATTCGAGTATGACAACAAAGAAAAAATTATATCTAACAAATTGAAGGGTGTCTTTTTGTCCTTTTTAAAAAAATGCAGATGTTTGTAGCACCAATTCATGAGGCGTTGGACACTAAATTCCTTGACACTGACAAGGGCATGCATTCAGGGGAGAACTTGAAACGCTTATTTCTTCTACGCGCGCTCTTCTTTGCAGGGAACACATTCGTCACTGCAGCATTTCCTTTCATGGGTGACTTTGTAAACTTGCTGGGCTCATTTTCACTCATTCCTCTCACCTTCATGTTCCCGAGCATGGTCTTCATCAAGGTTATTTGTGATAATTACACTACAAAACGAAGCTTTAACTAACAAATCCAAGTAGAGTTAGTTAGAGTAGGACATATATATTATTATTGAGAAATGCTAATAACACATTATTTTAAATAATTTTTAATATTTATTTTATTATTAATTTAAAAATAAATGTTAATAATATATATTTTTTAATAATATTTTTAAATATACAAAATAGAATTAATAATAAAAAAAATAATTAAAAAATATATTATTAATATTCCTCGCCATTATATTATATATGACTTACTTGTTTCTGCCTTTGGTTCAATTTTAGGTTAAGGGAAAGACATCTAGAACAGAGAAGAAGGCGTGGCACTGGTTCAGCATTGTTTTTTCTTCTCTGCTTACAATAGCAACCACAATTTCCGCAGTTCGGTTGATCGTTAAAAACATCCAAAAGTATCACTTCTTTGCAGATGCATGACTGCTATCTGATCTCGTCAACATCTTGCATTAAGCATGCTGGATTAGATTTAATAGAATAAGTTAATATAATATATTATAATTTTATAAGTTTAGTATTATATTGTATAAGTTTATCTATCAAATCTTTTTTATTTATTAAAATAATAGATATAAATAATTTAATCAAATCTTAAGGTGTGATATTAGATTTGATTGAATTTTAATATATAAGCATCTTGAAAATATTTTTATTACAACTATAAACACTATGATACTCCTAATCCCATGGTATCGAGATCTTATATTATCATATATTATATTATCAAATCTTATCTAGTATATTATCAAGTTTTATACTATAATATATAATATTAAAATTGTTATAAACATATTTTTTATCACATTTTTTTAATACATTCTCTTTTATTAAATTAGTCATACACTAAAATAATATTTAATCTCAATTAACATATAATTAATTCGATTAACGTATAATCAATTTTAAGTAACGTGTAATTAGATTTAAATATTATTTTAATATGTAATGTGATCTAATAAAAAATAATGTGTTAGAAATAATATAATAAAAAATATATTCTTAATACTTCTCTTAATACTATTAAGTTTTATCATCATATTTCATTCGGGTTTGAGGGGGAAAATGTCCAACCAAACAACTAATGATACTCGGGTTTCATGCTAACCGAACCGAACCAACTCGATGGTGATCGGGTCGGTTCGGGTCGGGTTGTCTTAAATCCGATCAAAATATAACTCATCAACTTCAAGAAACGCAATTTTCGGTTTATGAAAAAAGATGGTTTCTATCTAAATGCAGTATATGTAGACCATATTTTTTTATAGAAGACATATAATGTTTTTAACTATCATATAAAAGATTTTCTGTATGAATTTATATATAATTTTTGTCATTTTCAATAAAAAAGTTGTATATAGTAGATCATTGCCTTTTGTTTCTTTTTGGAAGGGGGACACTGACCATTGCCTTTTGTTTCTTCTGACTATATCACAACATCTGCAATCTCAATTACTTCATAATTCTTGCTTATAATAAACCGATCCCCTTGTCAATTTAGCCTTCACTTTTCTACTCTTTTTATTTCCCCCTTTTACTTATTCTATACCCCACAGCATTCACAAATCCTCAAGTCCTGAAAACTCTCCACTTAAAATCAAAATCAACTATTACCTCGCATCCATAACAACCCAAAATAGAAACTATAAAAAAAGATTAAAAATGAAAACTTGATTTGAATTAATTGGATGAACAAATACAAGTCTCAAAACCCAAATCATTTTAGTAGTGGTGAACAAACAATAAAACGTGACCTACATCACATAGATTTAGGATGGGATTCGAGCAAAACTAAATGAAATTAAGAATACTAAATGGGTATGAGGAGTTCGAGAAAGAAAAAGTAATGGCTAACCTTACCTTATGAGGACGAAGAGAGAGCAGACACGGTGATGGCCAAACTCGTGTTCCACTTCCGGTGGTGGTTGTGCCGAGAGGAGAGGAGAGAAGTGGGAGAGAAGAGCGCTACGAGCGAGCGAGAGAGTGGTGAGGTGTTAGGGCTTGAATGATTTGGGAGAGAAAGTGAGAGAAAGCGAGGGGGAGGGGGAGGGGGAGGGAAAATGAATGAAGAAAATTAAGACAAAAAAATATGTTCTTAACTCGACACCCGAACCAATGAGAGAACGGGTCTTTCGGGTTCTCTTAATACGGATATTTCATTAAGTTTTATCTTTGGTCCGGGTTGTTCACCCCTAATGTCATATGTAATAAAAGAGCCGTTAGTTGAAGAATTGGGCTTGCAGATACACAGGGTGAGAATGAATAATAACAAATCTGAATAATATAAAATCATTATATCATTATAGGTTAATCCTTTATTATCATTTTTCCTTTACCATAGGTTAACTCTCCAGCTTTCTCATCGCTACGCTCATTTCACTATCATTATAGTGTTATATCAGGAGTGTGTTTGGTTGACCAGGAAATAAGCAAGAATAATAATAAGAAATTAAAATTCTTAAAATAAAATTATTTTGTACTTATTTAGCATAAACAATATTTTAAAATAAATGCAAGTTAAAAGAATTTATAATTTTTAAAAAAATAATGAATAAAAGCATATATTTATTTTGCTATTATATTTCATCTCCAAATCTTTTACCATCTTAACAAGCATACCAAAACAAAAAGACAGCCGTTTATGCAGTGTCATTGTCGTGTGCATATTGCGGCATATATTTATAAAGAAATGTTGTAGGCATTTCAATCGAGTTCACTAAGTCAAAAAATATTAACATATCATTAATACACTAATTAACATATTATTTAATAAAAATTAATGATATGTCAATATTTTATTGACTCATATAGTACACCTAAGTTAAGTATACTATATTTATTCTTCAAGAGCAATATTAATGCTTCATATTTTATTATAATAATTTTGAATTTAATCCATTATTTTGTCTATGTAATATTTTTAATAAATTTAATGTAACTCTAAAATTACATAAAAATTTGAGTTTTCTTCTTAAAAAAATCAAATTGTTGGTGTCCTCGGCTTGATTTCCTATCTTAGAAATAGACCACAATTAGTGTGTGGCCAAAGTTAGGGCTACACACGGGTCCAAGTAAATTTGACTACCTGACTAACCCGACCCAACCAAACTTTATATTTTTTTATTGGTTTTGGTCATCGGGTCAGTTCAGGTAAAATTTGATTAACCTGTTCAAAAATTGGTTTGAATGACGAGTTCAGAAATGCAACCCGTGAACTCGACCAGACTACCTGATGACCAGAAGTAATGCACTGTTGTTTTGTGCCATTTCGCATTTACATAGAAACTTCAGAGTTTTTTTTTCATTTCTTATTTCCTCTTCCTGTCTTCCCCATTTCCATTTTCGATCTCGAACCCTAGCCTCATTCTCATCAGTGTTGCCACCTTCGTTCGTCCCCCCACCACGACATCGATGGCTGACGTCCAACCAGCCACCATTAGCATCAGCAAGGTGCGTCGTTGCTCAGTGTCAAGACATAGATCTGGTAGATGGTTGCTTCTGCGAGGTGCGTCGTTACCCAATCACTACGACGCGTGTGACATTTTGACGGTGAGGCCCAGATCTGATCGACGAGTGCTTCTACGAGCTCAGATTTGTCGCAGATGCTTCTAAATCTGGTTGATGGCTCTGCTTTTGTGTTGAACGACAAATTGGCAATTTTAGGGTGTGTGTGGTGAACGGCAATTCCAAGGTGTGTGGTGAATAGCAATTTCAGGGTGTGTGTGGCTAGGTGGCGGCAGGAGTGGCTAGGCGGTGGTGAACGACGATTTCAAGGGTTCATTTACAATTTTTTTTATTCTTTTATGATGCATTCTTATTCTTACTATTTTATGTTGTGTGGGTTAATTAAAAAAGAAGACATAACTCGACTACTCGACCCGAACCAACTTGTCTACATATCAGGCTGGTTCGGTTTAGGTTATCCAATTTTTTTTTTCAAAACTGACCCAACTCAATCCGACTTCCGCTAATTAGTTTAAACTTTGATTTTTCTTAAATGTGACCAACCCGGCCCGTGTGCAATGCTAACCGAAGAAAGAAAAAAGAAAAGGAAAGAAAATATAGTACCACAAATGAAGACGTGAATTAGATGCATTGTGCTTCTAAAATTGATGTGTTAGGCTTTTAGCCCAATCTTTCTTTTTTGCTGATACAAAATTTTGGGGGAATTAAAGTTACGTTTACAAATTTTTTAAGTATGTGATTTAATTTTTTAATGAGGAACGGGTTCAGTTTAATTATTCATTTTGAATTGAACAAATTATTATTTATTCTCATGTTAGAATACCACTCCTAAGTGTATCAAGAAGAAGAAGTTCCACTCCTAAAACACTCTTTAATTAATGTAAGTTTATCAAAATTTTGTAATGTAAGATTTGATATTATTGACGTGTATAAATCATATTATTATTTCACCAAAAATCATTTTTTTTTTCCTTTTAGTAAAAGTAAATGGTGCACAGTTAACAAATGTGTGAAAAAAAAGAAAGAGTAAAGAAAATAATTAGTTAATGTTTTTACAATATTCAAATATAATATTATGCTTCATTAAAAATTTATCAAATAATATCTGGTTATATATTTTTTTAATTTTTAATGAATGAAAGAATGAGTAAGAGTTAAAGATATTATTAAAATTCTACTACTTATTAAAGAAGTAGTTGACAATTTAGACACTTGAGAGTTAGCATAAAATGGAAGGTTTGTAATGTTCTTATCGTAAATGTGTTCTCGGCGTAAATACTTTCTCCTCATCAACAACTATATATTCTATGCATAATCAACTAGGACTCGTGACCCATCATGAAGTTTCTTGGCCCTATCTGCGTACACAAAACTAGTGGGAATGTGGGGATATTATATATATGCATCATAATTAATTTCATATGGCTAAAAACAGATTACAATAGGATGAAATATTGTACCAAAAAAAGAAAAAAAAAAGGATGAAATATTTACCATATAGTAGGATAGCATATATCTAGCATGAAAGTAAAATTTCTTAAGCGATCCTTCCAGCAGAATACGTTGTCGATAATCCTTTAGAGTGTGTTTGGAATGTAAAATAATAAGAAATGATTTGGTAAATCAAATTTAATTAAATCTTGTGTTTGGAATATTAAAAAATAAGAAATGATTTAATATGGATTTCAATCCTTTTGTTTTAGAAATTTCATTAAATTTGATAGGATTTGGTAAGATTTGATTTGATTTGAAATGAATAGACTATTTTACCCTTAATAATTATCTCTAATCACCTCTCATAAGAGTTACAATATAAAATAATAAAACCAAATCAAATCAATTCTCATTTTAATGAATTCCAAACACAAAATTTGATTTCTAAATCAATTCAATTCCTATTTTTTTTAAAAGTTCTAAACATAAAATTTGATTTCTAAATCAATTCTATTCAATTCAAATCAAATCAAATCAAATCAAATCATTTCTTATTTTAATTCATTCCAAACACAACATTAAGGCCATAACCCATATAAGGTTTGTCACCGCATCCAAAAGGAGTAGGATTGCCCTGCATAAACAGAAAATTGCCCCCAAAGAGATCATTCATGTGACTCTGCCCATTCTTCAACTTCTTCAAAGCGTTACGCCACGACACTCTGAATCTAGAGAGAAACTTTGTTCTTTTTCTAAGGAGCCTCCTCAAGCCAGCAATACGAAGCCTTGGCCTTCTCCTACCAGCTAGGGCCCTAAACTTAAGCCACGCCCTTGCTTTTTTCACTTCTCTTTCTAGTGTTTCTTCTTTCAATTCTTCTTCAGTTCGCAGTCTCCGGTAAGAAAGCTTGCCTACTGAAGCCATTGCAGACTTGAACTAGAGGTATGGGTATATAGTATAGGCTAAAGAACTTGTGAGTTGTGATGGATGAGATTGCCTTCATTTCACGGAATACGTCTTATATATGAGATTCTTTGATGTACTTGGCAACTAAAATTGATTGCATGTGCAAACTAGTTCGGTGCAATTAATAGGACTAATGTTGCTGGAATTTATTGGTAAAACCCATTTAATGAATCACTGATGGATAAATTAGAGCTACTCTGCCCAACACACACAGTCCCATTCAAGAAGCCTACAAAAAAGGATGATACGTGGCCTCATCTCTGTCGTTAATTTAATATATACTCCATATTGAACATCATTAAGCTATTTATTCTTTTTCTTTAGAGCAAAATAATTCCTTTCATAACTTTGCTACAAATAAGTCAAGATCTGTAATATATCTATGATAGAATTATTTGAAAATACAAAATAATAATGCGCCCTGATATATGTTGCTATTTTTTCTGGGTTAAACCCGACATTACATGTGTCAAGAGTTTTCATAGGATGAGTTGAAACAAGTTTATTATAACCGAAATTTAATTTGATATTTTTGATCAAGTTAATTTTTTGGATCTTAATCCGGTTCAATTATGACCCGATGAATGATTGGGTTAAGATCAAATTAATTTGATAATAAAATAAATTGTTTAAATATAAATATTTATAAAGTTAATTATAAGATTTTAAAAGTAAGAAATTAAAAGTATGTATTGTTTTATAATATATATTTTAAAATAGTTTATATTAATATAAATATATTATAATACTATACAAAAAGTATTGATTTAAGTTTAAAAAATATTTATTTATCATTAATTATAAAAAATTAAAAAATTATATAATATCAAGTCAAATTAAAATAATTCGAAACATGACTCGAAAATATACAGGATCCAATTTATAAAATTCAAATCCGTTCAAATAACTTCGAGTCAAAACGGATCATAACAAAATATTGGGTTTTGAACATCCCTAAGATGCGCTACTTCACGGTAAAAAAAAAAAATGATATTTTCTTTACTTGCCAATCTACATAATGTTCAAACTTTCGAACACGTTACGGTTGAACTTCAACAACACATGCAACCAGAAAATCGATCTTACGGTAGTTTTCACAAGCAAGTGATGCTTTATGCTTAAAATCTCTACGAAACAGTAGGAGACTTTTTCACTCGTTTGTTTCTTAATTAAGTTAGAAAAAAATATTCCCTGAAGAATGAATAAATTAACTCTTTCTCTGACCGAATGACAACCCAATTGCTTGTTTTCTTTCTCTTTTTGTGGTGACACTATCGTTACTCTTTCGAAGAAGACAATCCTTACTCTTCTTTCCCTTGTCTTGTATTTGATTGGTTATCGTATTAGTTCACAGGGAAGAAAAGAAAAGAGGAAAAGGTTGACACGCTAGTTGAAGTGTAGAGATTAGTTTTGACTATTTGAGATTGGTGAAAGAATGGTTCCCACGTTCAAGCTGACAGCTTACCGATAAGAACGCCAACTCTCTCTTTTTTTTTAATTTTTTTTTATAAATAACAAAGGTTCAAAGTTAAAAAAATAACTTCTCCCCACCAGAAAGGAGCAAAAACAAACGGTACCCAAATTTTCAAAAAGCAAACAGAAGTACAAAAAGCCAACAACCACAGAATTATGAACAAAACCAAAGAATCTTCTGTTCCTCTAAATTGGCACCACTATTAAACTAGGAAATTCTAGTAGGCTTTACTATTTTTTTCTGATACATAAACTGTAAATCTTTAAAATACCTCTCTTGACATATTGTAGTTTATTCTAAAGGAAACACATTTTTTATGGGACATTCTTATCATTATTCACCTAAAACAAAGCAAATAAGGAACTCGAAATAATCAAAATCAGATATAGTAAACACTATATTTTTTGAAGAGAAACTTCAAGAGCAATCTCTTTTTTTTTTTTAATTACTCACATAATTTTAGGTAAAGAGAAATACCTAATCTTTTGATAAAATTATAAGAACGCTAACTTAGCATACATCTCAATGATTTTTTTAACGTATATATATTAATGATTAATTAGATTATATATTCTTAGTCTATATCTCCATTTTTTTCAACAAATTATTTACATAATTTCAAATTAGGTCTAATAGCTAGATAAAATTTTTTATAAAGTGATGAATCTAAAATTTCAACTATTAATATTATAAGTAAAATTTATTTAATGTCACAATTCACTTCTATTATGACTAATCACCATTAGATAATCATTTTTTTATGTTCTTAATCATCATTAACTTTATTTTCAGTATTAAAAATTGGAGAAATTTTTGTCTAAACCATGGATATTTAGTTGAATGTATTAGGTCAATCATGATTTAGTATTTTTATAGATAATTATGTTACACAATTAATTTTATAAAAATTAATAAAAATATTAAATTTTATTGACTTGGTGCACTTAATTATGATACCCATGATTTATGTAAGAATTTCTCTAAAAATTGATTTTCAAAACATTTCTTTCTTCAAAATCATTAATATGACAATTCTGTATTTAATTTCTTTTCCCACACAAATTAATGACAATTAATATAATAATGTATCGTATAGTCGTATTCGTGCAGATAACAAAACATGCATATATGATTAGAACTTCAAACATTATGGCCAAAAGAAAATTATCATACATCTACTTGGTTTCTCTTATTAAGCATAAATCTAAATTTTTAAAGAAGACCAAAAAATAAAAAGTTAAATCCCCTGCACGTGGATGGGAGTGGCTTTAAGCCAAAGAGGAGCTTTCTTGTGCATTGTAATGCCAAATGCTTCTTCCATATCCAGGTCTTCTATTTTAAGTCCATGAGGCAGTTCCCAGTCAAAATGAAACAGAAGATTTGCTAGTGCAAGCTCAACAAGTGGCATGGCAAAGTTCACTCCGGGGCAACCCCTCCGGCCTGCCCCAAATGGCAACATTTCAAAGTGTTGTCCTCTAAAATCGATTGGACTATCCAGGAATCTCTCTGGTACGAACTCATTTGGATTCTCCCAACAAGTTGGATCCACTGCTATTGATTTTGCATTGACAAACAACCTCGTTTTGGCTGGGATTTCATACCCTTTGATCGTGCAAGTCTCTGTAGTCTCTCTGGGCAAAAGTAATGGTGCCGGTGGATGGAGTCTTAGTGCCTCCTTCACTACTAACTTGAGGTACACGAGCCTTGAAAGGTCACTCTCTTCCACCATCTCTTTGTTCTTGATAACTTCTCTTACCTCTTCTCGTGCTCTTTTCATTGCCTGTGGGTTCCTAATCAGCTCAGACAATGTCCATATCATTGTGGCTGAAGCTGTGTCAGTTCCTGCTAAAAAGATGTCCTACATACATACCCAGTAAGAAAAGTAAGCAAGGTTTTATATCAAACCATCCAGTGATCGTGTGTCAAGAATAAACTCTCTCAAAATATTAGCCTATTAGGTGACACCTGATTGGTTTTATATCTCTAACATATCCCTTCATAAAAAGGTCCTTTGGATTTAAAGTAGAATGGAGACGGTAAGAATCGAATTCTTGATCACTTGGTTATATCAATTCTTCCAAAATTTTAAACTATTAAATAAAGACACATAAATGATTTTATATATTTAATAGAGTGATCCTTCCATTGCAAAAAAATGTTATGAGGAAACCAGGGACGAATGACTTAAATACTTAATAAATACATAGTAACATATATATACATACCGTTAGGACACCCTTGATTTGGTTATCAGTGATGGCAATTGCTTGGTTTGGATCATTTTGAACTTGAAGAAGTACATCAACAAGATCTTCACGGTCTGCTTCCGGCCTCTTAGAGTCATTAATATGCTCCTTAATCACTTTGTCATAAAATTTATCTAACTCTTTGTAGTTTTTCTCTATCCTACTTTCAAGGCCATTGAACTTATTGAGCCACCCCAACCGTGGAAAGAAGTCAGCGAGACAGAATCCTCCCAACAATTCCTGTGTTTCTCTGAGCATTTCATAAAACTTACTTGAATTATTTGCTCCACCCTCGTATCTTTTGCCGAAAGCAATCCGGCACACAATGTTGTTAGTTAGGGAAAGGGTCAATTCACTTAAATTAACAGGAGCAAGAGAAAGAGATATGGAATGAATCAGAAGTTTGACCTCTTCAAACCTCAGCTTGAAATGATTGAACCCTCCTTGCACTTAGTAGCTCCATGATTACAATTTTCCTGATTTCCCTCCAGTACTCACCATAAGGAGCAAAAGCCAGAGCTGAACCATTATATCCTATACGGTTTGCAGCATATAATACAGGCCTGCCAGAGAAAATCAGATCATGGTTCTTGAAAATCTCTTTGGCCATCTCGGCAGAGGAGACTACCAAAGTGGGTATTGAACCTAATTGCAAGAACATGAAGGGTCCATGTTGACTTGAAAGGTGCTGAAGGGATCTATGGGGCAACTCACCAAGCTGGTGGAGGTTGCCAATGAAGGGTAGTCTCCTTGGCCCAGGAGGTAGCCTCTTTTCTACATCAGGCTTTCTCAACTGTTTGATCAATGACAAGATGAAAAAGAATGTGAGTAAAACAAAGAATATGCAAGAGATCATTGCTATTGGTATTGATGAGAACAGAAAATGTTTGAATGAAATTTATAGTATCACTATCTCTTATATGATATGATGGTGAAGTGACCTATAGGGAAGGTAAAAGCAAGTTCAAGTATATCTAGACATGTTAGGAAAATGGTAGGATAGTATACAAAATAAACTAGTTAGAGTGTCTAGATAAAAGATAGAATATGTTTCATCTAAGTTGTCAATTTGATTTATATAAAGTTTTAGAAGACTGACTCTCCGAATACTTTCCGTTCAAGTCATTTATAATTTTAAACGTTATGTCTGGTCATTATAGTGCGAAGTTGTTAACGATTATTGGTTATTATGGTGTCAAACGGTGGATGACCATTGATGAGTCGTATTAAACACGTATTTGTTGAGTCATTACTCATTCAAATATAATTCAGTCGAATCTTGTAAATAAGACTTTAATTGGGTTGACTTAGACTTTTATAAGCTTAACATTCTGAAATAAATCTATTTAACATAGATGTTGATCTTATATAATCAGTTTATAAGATTAACTTTAATCATGACAAACTTATTATGTCTTAAATTCAGAATGATCCAAGTTTAAAATTTAAAAAAAAATTTACTTAATGATCATTCTCATTCTAAATTATATGAGTAATTGATCAAACATGAAAAAAAAATGACGGCGAAGTATAATAGTAGAAATATTTATTAATGCTGATTTTAAATATAATGTTATTTTTCTAAACAAAAAACTTGGACCCCACTTTTCAAAATGGGAAATTTGAATAAAAATACTCAACAGAAAACACATCTCCCTAGGCACGTTAGAGCTAAAAATATTTATATACTTTTTTTGGGTACAGAAATATTTATATACTTTAAGAATAATCAATTGAGTTTTAATTTTTAAATTTAAGATAATAACATGTATGATTATGTTATGTCATTTGTATAAGACGGATTCACTTGTTCAGAAGTGAAAATACATGTTCTTATTTTATTTTAGAATTTTTTTTTAATTTTATATAAGTATATATATATTTTTTTTATATATGTATAATTTTTGTTTTCTTATATAGATAAATTAATAAATTAATGATAAAAAGTAAAATTTATATAATATTAATTTTTATTTTTCAATAACATTAATTTAATTTAGATACTTGAATATATATATAATATTATTTTTTTATTTTTTAATAGTATCCATGTGAGTTTGATATCAATATATTTTGAGCACAAAATCTTTTTACACTCACATTTCTTTATCGCTGCAGACTAATAGTGGTAGAGAAAATTATTCGCTCAGACTCACTCGCATCTACTTTGATCACATAGACTTTTCCTTTGCTCTCCTCCACCTCTTCTTCCTTGGCTGCTTTATCGAGGTACTTCTTTTCTTCTTAAGAATTATGAAGTTCTTTGTGTTTTTCATAAAGTTGTGTGTTTTTCTTTTTTATTATGTTGAAATGAGTTTTTTTCTTGAGTGTATTTTTTGCTTCTAAGTTCATAAACTTAGTATTTTTTCGTAACTATTTTATAAATTGATCTTTTATAATTTTATATTAATATATTTTTATATATAAATATAATTATAAAATTATTTTTTTTATATTTCTATATTGATTGTATTATCTTTGTCCTTATTACTTAAAATTTCAGAATCTATCACTACATTTGTTACTTTTTTATGGAGGAGTTTGACATTTGTTACGACCCCACTTTGGTTCCGTTGAAGTAGAGTTCATTGCTGATGTTCTATTTGGGAGAAGCCTAATGAAATAAGTGACGAAAATGAAATCTTAATTTTGATATTTTTAATTTAAAATAATTAATATTAAGTAAAGTAATTTAATAAATATATAAATTATATCTAAAATATAAAATAGTAAATAATGTGAGACTTAATAAAAGAAATGAGATTTACTCTCATCCTTGCTTGTAAAACGAAAAGAGGAAGAATGACAGAGAAAAATGAATATGTCACATGAGGAAAAGAGGAAGATGAAAAATTGAAAAGTAAAACAGAAGAAAGAGAAACGGGGGAGAGGGGGCAGAGAGATGAGGAGTGCGTTAACAAAGGATAGGTTAAGTGAATCTGTATCATTGCCATGGGCTATGGCTGTAAATTACCGTTTCATTTCTGTCTAATAATTATAATTATGTAGTTTTTTTAATTATAATTATAATATCTAAATAATTCTTTTTTAATCACAAAAAGTAGAATCCTATTCATGCTTACATAATTTGCATAGAATTTATTAAATGGTAAATTGTTTAAGACATATTATATTATTATTATATCTTACAAGTTTATATTATTGGTTATATTGTTTAAAAAATTAAAAAATAATATTAATTTTAATTTCTTAATACTAGCTTCTTTTACTATTACTTCCATGCATTGTATTAACAACTTTTTTAGATTTCGGCATTAAGGAGCTTTCGAGGCCTCTTTGAGATTTATCTAGATTGATTTTTATTATTTGAGTGCAGTCTCCTTGTCCTTTGTTACCTCTATTTTGTAGTTTTCTTTTGTTTCTGAGCTTTTGCCCCTTATGTACACCAAAAAAAATTATTTCGTAAATTGCACAAATACAAAATTTAAGGGTGGATAAAAAATAAATAAGTAAAAAAATATGAGTGAGAATGTTATCTTTTCATTTTTTATTTTCCCTTGATAAATTGAATATGAAGCACAACATTGTGTTCACCCAATTTTATAATTATGTTTAAATATTCTATTACAGATTTATTATGTTCTTTTAAGAGTCTATTTCATATGCCCTTAATAACGGATTTAAAAGAATAAGGGATCTGTTTTTAATATAATTTCACATATAAATATCATTAATGAATTTTTCTTTATGATTTTTTAAGGATATACAATGATTATAAAAGAGTACAGAATTTGACTTTAGGACTCAGTTTAATATACTTTTTAGAACTTGGGGTAAAAAAATGAAGATAATTTGGCAATATAATTTTCTATAAATTTTATTAATAAAATTTTCATTCAAATGAATATTTAAATAATTATAAATGAAGATAGAATTTTTACATTAGTGATAAATTTGTAATAGTCTTCAAAAAGGTAAAAGTTTAACAGAAGAAAATTTATTCCTATGATATTATATGTTTCTTAAAGATACACAATCATGATTAAAAAATAAATAAAAAAATCACGTTGGACCAATGTTCAGTATACTCTTCAAAAAATATAGGTGAAAAATTATAGGATGAATTTTTAGTATACTTGTACATAAATTTTATACATGAAAATAAATAGATTTTACTACTTCCAAGCGAATGCATGGACTATATGCCTTATGGATTTTAGTATTTCAGTTCGGTATGCTCTTTATTGTTTTTTAAGATGGAAATAAATGAATTTTTACTATTTTCGTTATCAGTTACGAATTTTTGATTAACGTGTTTTGATTTAAGTAAAAGAGATTTAAATTTTTTAAATATTTAATTTTAAATTTGATCTCAAAATTAATGTATATAAAAATAATATTATTAAAATTATTTTTTACTTAAATACTTAATTATATCTCAAAATATTAACCTCTAATCTATCAAATAAAAAATACTCTAAAAAATTAAAAAGTTATCAGTCCCCGGAATTTAATGGGATGTGTGGGCATGCCTTTTTATTTTAATATTGATACTTTTACTTTTCCTTTTCACATTATTCTATTTTTGTATGTACTAAAATACATTATTTTTGGAATAAATTCAAAAGTCATCATGAGTGTAACCGACTTCTTAATTATGTAAATAATATTTTTAGTTGATAGTTTAGAAACATCATCATGGATAACAATTTCCCGATTTAATATTTAAGAAAATACAATATTTTCTTTATAGAAACCTGCATGGGTACCCTCACCCATGGTGGATTCGAAATATTATCTAAATACAATATTATTTAAAGACAACATTTTTAATGACTAAGAAACTATCTTCATCTATGATAACTTCTGAGTATATTCAAAAAAAATAGCACATTTTGGTACATTAAAAATAATTGGAGTAATATGAAAAATAAAAAATAAAATAACAATATTGAAATAAAAACCCGTGTTGGCAGATGATGAAAATCAGTATCAATAATCCTTTACAAGTGTATATAGATAAATAATTCAATAACTTTTTCCAACCATAAACTTCATATATACATTATTTGAAGCAACTTAACAATAGTTATGGATTTAGATTCTTTTAATTTTTTTAAGTGATTGATTATAAGAAAGAAAAAATATAAAATTATAAAAAATTTACATTAATAATAGAGTCTATTAATAATTTTTATGTCATTTTTTTATAATTAATTATTTAAGAGAAAAAATTAAGAAAATGTAAATTCAATAATTATGCCGTGCACGTCTCTACACTAGTATGTCACATGAGGAAAAGAGAAGGATGAAAAATCAAAAACAAGAAAGAGAAACGAGGGAGAGGGGCAGAGAGATGAGGAGTGCGTTGAGAAAACGATGAGTTAAACATCATATAAGGTGATCGTATAACGGATGCGTTATTTTATATATATATATATATATGTGTTAGATATGTATTTATATATATATATTATATATATATATATATATTTATAAAAATATTAAATAAATATTTTATATGTTGATAATGTATTTGATTAAAAATATTATATTTTTAATTTCGATATATTTTAAATGCGTTTGGACATTTTTTATATATAGTATGATAGATATTTGTTTATATATATCATATAAATATATATTAAAGATATATATATTTTATATGTTAAAATATATTTATTAAAATATTTTTTAAAAAATTAGTTTTAGATATATTTAATTAATATTTGAACTCATCCAAGTTAATCACATAAGTAATTTTAATATATTTTCATATTTAAATATATTTAAGTTTTACACATTTAGATTTTTAAGTTTTATTTTTTTACACAACTATTAATATATTTTTTACTCTTAAAAAATTAATTCACTTCATGTTATTGAAACGCTTCAACTAATATTCTTTCTAGTTAATTTTTTATACATATATAACATAATTAATGTTTATTAAGAGAAGTTAATTTATAATTTTTTTAAAATATATCAATAGAAATATGTTTATATATTTTAAAAATTTTTTTAAATCAAATATTAATTATATGATATATATTAAAATATTATAAATTTTTAAATTTATAAAAATAATATTAATAAATTATAAATTTTTTTATTTAAATTTTATAATTATATATATATATATATTATGTTTGTATCTTATAATTTTTAAATTTAATATATTTTTATATGAATATTTATGTCATCTCCTATATTCTTTGTCGGATGAGGTAAGTGAATATGTCACATAGCAATGGGTTATGACTGTAAATTACCGTTTCATTTCTTTGTAATAATTATAATTATGTCGTTTTTTTTAATTTTTTGACTATATAAACTCTTTTCTTTTATATGATGCACGTGTGTGTTTATGTGCTTTTAATAGTTTCACAAATTGTAATGTAAAATATAATTGTCCATCAAATAGTTATAATTTTTTTCATAAAATAATTAAAAATTATTGACATGCGATATGAATTTTGCCCATCTTTAATTACATGTAATCAAATTGTACATTTTAAAAATTATTAATACTTTTTCTTCATTTTATATTTAAATTTTCAAGATTATAAAATTCATAAGGAATGATTGACTTGACAGGATTATTGATTTATTTTGTTGTCTAAAAATAAAAGTGATATTATTTGTGCTAAAAACATGTTTATGCTATTTTTTTATTGGATTGTACAATTAAATTATATATTATTTAAATATTATAATTGTGTTATATTTTATTAAAATAACGTTTTTATATAATTTTTTGAATTTTTTTATTTGAGTTTGTTTAATCCTATTGCTTAATTCAAGGTTGGATCGCTGAACGATGACCCCATTCCTCAGACTGGGTTAATGCCAATTCGGCTTGTACAAATATAAATGAAGAATTCGATGTATACTTCCCAGTCCAAAAAAAAAAATGTACGACATGATTGATTACTGAAAACTAAAATTGAAAATGAATCAGGTCATTTGTGAAAAGAGTTTATAATTTTTCCTTGAATTGATTTGAGTTGATTTTTTTATTAAATAATTTGAATTAATTTTTTTAAAGTTTATTTAATTAAAAAATTTAAATTTTAGATTATCTAATAAGTTTATGTAAAATTTTTTAATCATATATAATATAATATATATTATTATAATATATTAATATATTATAATATAATTGTGTGCCTTTAAAGAGAAAAAAGAGAAAAAGAGAGAAATGCCAGAGGGATGACGTCGATCGGCTACGGGATGGCGGCAGCTTCGGGGACCCACTTCTCAGGTCTACCCCTCGATAGCCTCCTTTCCGCTCCACCTTCTTCATCAGCTCCATCTCCTGACTCCTGCACATCGTTTCTCTTCTTCTTCTTTTGCTTTTGATTCCTCAACACTACCCCCCAATCAACCCTTCGTTATAGGTTCTCACATTTCTTTTTTCTCATTTTCACTTCCATTTTTTTCTTTTTTATTATTATTCCGTTTTTTTTTTCTTCTTTTGTTATTGTTTACGTGAATTGCAATTTGTAGGAATTTCAGGACGAAATTGTTTTAACTTGACTTCAGTGTTTCTGAAATTTATATTGGTGGAAGTTAGGGTAAGGGAAGGGAGAGCTGTCAACATTCATATGTTCTGTACCCGCAGACCAGGTCTTTTGCTTTCTATCAAGCTTTGGATATCCTCGGATTGGATGTTCAGCAGGTTATTATTAGCTGTTTCAATGGCTTTGCTTTAGATGTGTTCAGAGCTGAGGTGTAGTTCTTTCTCCAGTGCCAAGCTTCACATGAACAATACTAATTTTCCTTATTTTTATTATGATGCTTGCCATTTATTTTTATTTGGGCATTAGCACATTGTGCCCATGCCATTAAGATTCGACAAAATTTTACACGAGTTGTCGACTGTCTAACACAATGGCATTTTGAGGACATAGTTTATAACATAACACAATCATGTCATTTGATTTATGTAGCCGATCTCACTTAGTGGTAAAAGATTTTATTATTGTTGTTGTATTAGCACATTGTGTCCAGTGACATCAATTGATCCATGAAGCCGACCCTATCTAGTGGGATAAGGCTTGGTGGTGGTGGTGGTGGTTGTTGTTGTTGTAACACATTGTTCATAAATTATTCTTCTAATATTGATGTCTGCTGCCTACATATGATCATGTGATAAATGTAAAAAAGAATGTTGACTCTAATCATTAATTTAGGTTTTACTTTCTGAGTTGCATTTGATGTTAGGCTTGAATATTGGAAAGAAATTATCTGAAGAGATTTATAGAAAAGTTTTGGATGGGCTGGGATGAAATGAAAGAAAATCGACTTGGTACCAACAGGATGGCTAGTTAAGACACAGACATGATACCTGAGCTTGAGAACCCAATCTCACTTGTCAAACCTATTCTACATGATTCTCAACAATGTACTCCAAATGCTATAAAGATGTACAGAACTACTTATCAGCAGAACCTATTTATATGACATGTATTGTGGGCCAAACCATGAAATGTTGTCGTCTCAACCCTCCTCTATTTTGCTCTACCTCTGTTTTGCTGAAATATGTACTATATGCATTTGAGGCTTGCCACTTATGGGGGTGGTCAATGCCAGAAAGTTGAGATTGGAGGAGGGGGAAGAGAAGGGGGGGGGGGGGTTCCCATGACTTATCATTCAATGGCTCTTGGCTAATGAAAACTTTAACCATTAATTATTTTCATCTATGGTTGTCAAAGGGCATTTTACTCCTATATACATAAGGTGTGCCTTAGAGGAGATGGACCCCAGTTTTAGTACAGACCCCAGTTAGCAGTGTAAAGATTAGCTTAATAATGGGTAAAAAGTCTTATGAGGCTTCTCTTAGGTTGTTTGTTCTCAAGTGTTTGATGTTTAAATTTTGAGCTCACTGATTGTTGGCTTTGTACCATCTTAAGTTTTGGTTTTGATTTATATTCATTCTTGTTTCTTACCAGCAATGCAGAGAAGGCCAGGATGTCCTCCCTGAGCAAATTAAAGCAGTGCTGTTGGATTCAGTGGGCTTCAATGGCATGATGTGATTAAAGTACTTGATAAGTGTTACCCTTACAGAGGTATTTAGTGTAGTTGCTGTAGCAAGCAGTTTGTAAATGTATTGCTTATTCACGTCTGTGAAGGCATGCCCAGGCCAAGATCAAATAGGTTAGCTAAATCTGTAGGTTGAGGAGTTAGCTCTGGTATTTTTCTCAATCATGCTTTTGAGCAAAGCAAACTTATGTTGTTAAATTGTTATTACAAGTCATGCAATATGATTTTTTCAAGGACCAACTCTTCGAAAAACTTAAGCTTTTAGGTGAAAGGTTCAAGAATGGTTTATATCTAACGTGTTCTCTCATGCAAGAACCCATATGGTGAAACCATGTCAATGAGCAACTCATTTATGCAGGTGCAATGGCCTCTTGCTTGCACTCATGATTTTAAGTTACTTCAAGATTTTTCTTATTGCCATGATGGTAATGTTTACAATGATGAAATTCATGTTGGCTCTTTTAGTTTTCTTGTTGACCACTTCCTATGCCTGTCTATGATGTGTTGTTAAATGCAATATATCTCTTTAACTTTCAAGTATGTATTCTGTAGACCTGGGAATTTCCATCTTCTATGATCCTCATCATTGAATTATTTTGTTTATCATCTAATTAATGCAGTGGCATTGAAAGGTAAGTAATTAGGTTATCCAATCCTTCAACAACAACAACCAAGCCTTTTCTCACTAGGTGGGGTCGGCTACAAGAATCAAACAACGCCATTGTGTCCTATCATAAACCAAGTCTTTAGAAAATGTCATACAAATCTAAATCTTTTTTAATCGTTTCGCCTATAGTATTTCTTAGTGTCCTTCTACCTCTAGCTATTGGGCTATCCTTTACCTGATCTACTCTTCTTACAGTGACTTCTAAGGGTCTTCTCTTTACATGTCTAAACCACCTAAGGCAAGATTATCTCATCTTTTTCACCATAGGTGCTATCCCTATTTTCTCTCTAATGCATTTATTCCTAATTTTATCTTGTCTTGTATGACCACACATCCAGCGCAACATCTTCATATTAGCGACACTGATCTTATGCTCTTGTTGACTTTTTATCGCCCAACATTCAGTACCGTATAACATTACAGGTCTTGTAGCTGTGCGGTAAAATTTATCCTTAAGCTTGAGAGACACTTTTCTATTACAAATAACTCATGAAACACTCTTCCATTTCATCCATCTAGTTTGAATCCTATAGTTTACATCTCCCTCTATCTCTCCGTTATTTTGTATGATAGATCCAAAATATCTAAACCGTGTGACTTGTGGTATTGTATGGTCTCCAATTTTCATTGCTAAGTTAGTATTAACACGCTTCTTTCTGAACTTATATTTCATATACTTCGTCTTACTCCTGCTTAAACGGAAGTTATGTTCTTCTAAAAGCTCGTCTCCATAGCTCTAATTTCCCATTTGTTTCCTCTCTCGACTCTTCATCTAAGACTATATCATCTGCAAAAAGCATGGATTGTGGCACCGACTTTTGGATATGCACAGTAAGCACATCCAAGACCAAGGTAAAAAGATAAGGACTCAAAATTGACCCTTGGTGCAGTTTTATAGTTATAGGAAAATCTTCTGTGATCTCACATTGTATTCTCATACTAGTTTTAGACTCATCATACATATCTTGGATTGTTTAAATATAAGTGATACAAACTTCTTTCTTCTTCAGAGCCTTCCACAAGATCTCTCTCGGTACCCTATTATAGGCTTAATCCAGATCAATGAAAATCATGTGTAGGTTTTTTTGCTTCATCCAATACCTCTCTATCAATCTTCGTAGAAGATAGATTGTTTCCATAGTTGACCTCTCAGGCATAAAACCAAATTGATTCTCTGAAATATGAGTCTCTTGTCTTAATCTCCGTTTAATTACTTTTTCCCATAACTTCATGGTATGACTCATGAGTTTAATCCCTCTGTAATTTGCAGAGTTTTGTATATCTCCCTTGTTCTTATAAATAGGGATAAAGTGCTTCTCCTCCATTCATTTGATATTTTTTTAGACCTCATTATCTCGTTAAATAGCTTTGTGAGTCAGCTTATACCTTTCTCTCCTAGGCACTTCCATACCTCAATAGGTATATTATTCGGTCCGACTGCCTTTCCATTATCTATCCTCTTCAATGCTTCTTTTACTTCAAACTCCCAAATTCTATGATAAAATGTTTTATTTCTACGATAAAAGGTTTTATTTTGATCTTCCTCGATAGTGTTTAGAATGTCTGAGTCTCCTAATGTCATATGTCCCTCATTAAATAAGTTATGAAAATAACTCTTCTATCGGTCTTTGATGTCTTGTTCCGTAATCAAGACTTTACCCTCTTCATCCTTAATGCATTTCACTTGATCCAAGTTTCTTGTCTTCTTTTCCTTACTTTTAGCAAGTCTGTATGCATTCCTTTCTCCGTCTTTGGTGCCCAAAGATTGATATAACTCATTGAACGCTTTATCTTTCGCCTCGCTCACTGTCTTTTTAGTATCTTTTTTTGCTGCCTTATATTTTTTTTTCAATTTTCATCGTTTTTACACACGTGCCAGGTTTTATAACATTTCCTTTTAACCTTAACCTTATCTTGTACATTTACGTCCCACCACAAAAATTCTTTATCCTTGGGTCCAAAGCATCTTGATTCACCGAGTGTCTCTTTTGCTACCTTCATAATCCTTTTAGTCATCTTGTTCCACATATCATTAGCATTCCCTTGTACCTCTCAAATCTCTTCCTTCATAATCCTCCTTTGAAAGAGTATTTGTTTTCCTCTGTTTAGTTGCCACCATTTGATCCTTGGAATTCTATCTCGTCAATTTCTCTTTACTTTTAACTTAACCTGTACATCCATAACCAAAACCCTGTGTTAATTAGTCAAACTCTCTTCATAGATGACTTTACAATTCATGCAAAGCTTCCTACCAGATTTCCTTATTAGAAAAAAATTAATTTGAGAGCAAGAACCTCCGCTTCTGTATGTGATAAGATGCTCTTCTCACTTCTTAAAATAAGTGTTAGCTATTGTAAAATCAAAAGTTTCCGAAAAATTTGGAATCGCTTTGCTCTCTACATTAGCTATTCCTAGACCATACCTCCTATGTAAACCCCCATACCCCCTAAATTTGCTCCCCACATGACCATTTAGGTCTTCTCCTAAAAAAATCTTTTCTCCTAATGGTATTCCCTGAATTAAATTTTTTAAATCCTCCTAAAATTTTATCTTGTAGTGTTCGTCTAACCCTACTTGGGGTGCATATGCACTGATAACATTAAAAGTTTCCTGTTCCACAGCAAACTTCAAAGCTATGAACCTATCTTATTTAAAATGCAAGCATATCACACCCCTTTGAAGCCTTTTAAATTTGTGTCATGGTATTGTTTTAATGTTAGTAATTTGAGGTCTTAGACCTTTTGGATTTGTCTAATTATATTGTTATATTGTTGGATAATTTGAGGCCTGAGGTCGGTTATATTTATTATAATTTTGTATTGTTGAATAATTAGGCTTGTTAGACTTATGTTATTGAATTAGAATATTAGATTTTTAATGTAATGTTTTAAAAATAATACACGTGTTACCTTATTTAAAGGCCTAGGTCGTTGACTTATTTTAAGACTTAGGTCTGTTGGCCTATTTGAAAGTAAGTTTGTTAGCCTATTTAAAGACTTTATTACAAAGTAGATTTTTAAATAAGTTTTCAGAATAGACTTTTAAAAAAGTTGAATTAGATCTTAAAAATTAGTCTATTTCAGGCTTATAGGCTAAACTTAGGCTTTATATTTGATATACAGGTTATGCTTGTTTAAGACAAAATCTATCTTAACTTAACCTGTTTCCACATCTATCAAGTGAGGGAGGCGAAGACCCACTTTTGGAGCAAGTATCTTGTGTTCTTCACCATTCATATTCAACTTGTGGGACGTTATTCAACTTGTGGGACGTTTGTGTCATGAAAGGTGCAAGCCATATTCTTTTGAAACAACATGCTATAAAGTATTCTCAAATTTTAGTGTAGTTTATTCCATTAATATTCGCCTTGTATATCGTCACAATACCTATCTATCAAATTCAAGGTTGTACATGAGGAGTCTTTTACCATGGTCCTGTTTGGTAAGCGGACCACGGGTGGTTCATTGACCAAACCGTTTATAACCAGTAAATTAAAAGTGGAAGCCAGTTAATACCAGTTCTGTGAATTCCCATTATTATTAATTAATTATAAAAGAATTTTGTCGCAAAAGTGATTAAAGAAAAGTGTAAATCCTTTTCTTTGTTGAACTTCAGAATGTCTCGTTAGAATAGAGAAATCCAACAAGGGCACGGCGCCCATCCGTCTTGCTCGCCAAAGGCCCTTTCCTTCTGCGTCGTCAATCTGTTACTTTCGGAGTAGAGCTGAGAGTGTGAAGATTTGAGCTGGGTGGCAGCTTTGGATGGTCCAAGAGGTCGAAGTGGATCGAAGTGAGTGCTGGGTGGCATCTCATTTCCGACAACACCATCGGCTGTCCACGACAACTAATTTCACTGAAATCCGGTGGTCAAAGTCGCACCTCATTAACGTTGTTGAAGGAGAAGAGCTTTCTGAGTTGGGGATTTAAATGGCACTTCAAAACTCATGTTACCAAGCCTTCATATAATAATTACCCTGGTTTTCATGTTTTAATTTGAAATAACGTATGCCACTAACTTACCTGCTGTGACGGTTGCCAGTCTTCATTCAATCTCAGCCGTTAACGGTCTTTGCCTAATATCTAATGGTTTGGAATTGGTACAGCACCGGTGCACTCCTTTTTTAGGGGTCCACCATAAACATTGCCTGTACATGAACCCAGTAGCAGATGTGCTGCAAGTTGTGAACCACCCAAACCCTTGCTTTTTACTTAGTCGCAGCCTAGCAGGAATTTAAAAAAAAAAAAAAAATGATTACGAGGCATGTCAACTGTGGAACTTTAAGGGTGTGTTTGGAAGTTTGGAGGGAAAGGAAGGGGAAGAGTTTAAAGGGAAAGGAAGGGAAGGAAAATAAGAGGTTTACCCTCTTCCTTGTTTGGGAGTGTGGAATATACGAAGGAAAAGAAATGGAGGGTTTAAGATATATTTTTACCATTTTACTCTTTATTTAAAAAAATTAATATAATTAATATTTTACAAAAATATTAAAGTAAAAAATTAATAAAAAAATCTGTCTAAAATTTCTCCCTATAATTTTTCTCTCTAAATTTTTTTCTTGAAATATTAATTTTTCTCTAAAAAATCTCAAATTATTTTTCTCTAAAAAATTCTCTAAAATTATTTTCTCTATCAAAGTTGAAAAAAAATTGTAGAGAATAAATTTTTTAATAAACGGTATCTTCTCTCAATAAAAATATTGATTCAAAAAAAATATTTTAAATTATTATCTCTAATTAAAAGGTGAATGTTATTCACTTTAAATTTCATTTTCCGACATACGAAGTCTCAATTTTGTTCTTAAATTTAACTAATCATTTTTTAAAAGTGATGTTATTCAAATATTATAATTTATTGTATGAATCTTTAGTACATATTTTTTAATTGTATAAAAATGTAAAAATAGTAACAATCTTGTAAGAACATTTTGCTCCTCAATTCTCAATAACTTTAGCATTGGATAATTGAGTTTTTAATAATAATAAGAAATATACAGTAATATATAAAATTATACACAATTCTATTATGGGTTCAAACTTATACATCATACACCAAAACATAATAACATACATATACATTATCAAAAAACATCAAAATTATCCTGAGTTAGAAATTTCAAAAATCTTATCCAACCTAGTCAGCACCACACAATTCTATTCATAACCAAACTAACATTCTAGAAAAAGGACAAAACAACGTCTAATCAATTATTAACCCATCATTTCAACTTGATGATCGAAACTGCCACCAGATTTTTTGTGAAGAACCACACTAAATTTTGTTCAATACCTGTAAAATGAAAATGTTGCCAACGTAATTTTGAGACAATCATATATTATAATTAATTGCAATTCATTTGAAAAGACCAACATGCTTATGCTATGACATTTTACATACAATTATCAACAGTCATGTTGCAATAGCTCCTAAAAATAGAAAATAAGGCAGTAACATGAAAGCCCAAACATAATCTAACAAGAGAATAGTAAAGGTGAAAATTGTGAATATATAAATTACAGTAATGATTTTTGTATAATTTCTTAGATCACATTTTATATCACTCCTCACACAATATCCATCCACATAATAAATGCTTAAACAGGAGTTGGACTACTAAAATCAAGATCTATTTTTTGGTACGTGAATAGAAGGTTCTCCCACTTGAATTCCTATCAAGGCATACATAAGTGAAAGTCTCTCGGCATTCCATGAAGGGACTAGTCGGTCACTATCACCAGTGATAATCAGAACTGCTAATTCAAACAATTATGATCAATACGCAACTCAGGGTATCAACTATCAAGCAGGGTAGCTTGCTACTGGAAAGAGATACATGATTCAACATGAATTCAGGAACAAGAACGAGCAAAAAATCCAAGGAAATGAACAAGTAATTACATAAATGAACATAGTAATCCAAAAACCATGTGCCAGCTTGATTTGCCCAGTTTATAGAAAATCTCTAGTAACATTGATTGGCACTTGGCAGCTATAATCTAGTAACAGATTATCATTAAAATTAGCACAAGCCATACGAAGTTGGCACCTACAGCAAGGCCATATCTACTACAAATTGCTTGTGGAATAACCTGAAATCAGAGAGGCAAAAATAATTTACAGAGAAGAGAGAGAGAAAAGAAAATAAGGTCTTCATATTATTCATTGGGTACAAATGTTGAAGCTAAACCACAGACATACCTCCCAAAAAACAGAACGAGAGAGAATGATGGCAACAAACTGATTGAATAATTTATCTAGGTATATGGGAAGGGCCTGCAGATTACAAGTTTCAAAGCCAACGGCCGTTTCAAAGTTAGGCATGATTTAGGAATCAGTGTGAAGTGTATACATAATCAATATCAAGCATAAATATGCAGTCAACAAATGATAATATCACTAAGCAATGCCTCCGGCATCCAAAAGCGATTCAAGAATTAGAGCAAATCGAATCATCATGACCATTACTTTAAACAAGTTATTCTAATCGCCTAATCCATGTTTTGATAAAAACATAACAATGTTTTAATTTAAGCACCAATAACTATTTGCAAGAAGCTATTTTCGTAAAAGTCCACTCCTCAGTGATTTCTAGTCAAAGCTTTGCATATCATACTAACTTAGAATGAAAAGTTTATATGAAAAGGAGCATTGCAATTCAATTACCTCCATTGCAGCAGCATTACACAAGCAGAGTCACAAGAAGCTGGTGTTGTTTTTTAACCACAGGAAGTATAACCGCTGCATATACACAACTCCATGGTTAACAATGAAAAGCAGATTGACAATTCGAAATCTCGTGATCCAAGAATACCGAAAGAGAAATCGATCACACGCTTTAAATTAAAAAAGGAAACTAATCGACGATGGGAAAAAAACGAAGAAAAAACCTCGCTTGCTTTTTCTCGAAAGGAGAACCACTACCGAAGAATCTCGAGGTCGAAGGCCGAGAGACATGAGACCTAGGGTTAGACCAGACATGATTCCGGCGAAGATGACCTGGAAACACGAGATCCCGGCAGTACATGAACCACCACACCGATCCGAAGGATATGCCTTCGTGAGCGACGACTTGGTCCCAAGTCAGCACTCACCACGTTCATCATCGTCATTCGTATGTTTGGCAGAGAAATGGCTAGGAAGAGGATGAAATGGAGTTTGGCAGAGAAATGGCTAGGAAGAAGACCGAATACGGATGAAATGGAGTGGAGGATAAAATGGGTACAGATATATCAAACCCCTCAATTTGGGGGAACCGAGAATGGAGGGTTTTGGAGGGTTGATAAAAACCTTACTTCCCATTCCTTCTTATTTTCTTCTCTCCCAAACAAGGAGTTTGCAAGGACAAGTCTCTCCCTTCCTTTCCTTTCCCTCCTATCCCTTTCTCCCAAGCACACCCTAAGAGTCAAGTGAAGTTGAGCAATAAAAATTTCGGTTTGATTTATGAAAAAGAATAATATGTTACTTAAGTTTTGTTTATATATTTAAATGAATCAATTTTAAAACTTAGATATGATTTGTTTGAAAAATATGAGATTTAGACTTGACTTATTTATTTTATTTATAACTTGATTATTTTTGTTTTTTTTATTAAATTTCTCTTTAAAATATTTTATAAATTTAGTAATTGATAGATTATACTAGAAGATGAAATAAAAATAAGAATTTAAAAATTAGACTCAAGTAAATGGTATATAATAATAAATAAAATTACAATTATTTGAATAAAATTTAAATTTAATAAGTAATGTAAAATTATAATTTTTGTGATTGAATATATATATATATATATATATATATATATATATAAAGAGAGAGAGAGAGAGCTCAATTCATTTACATCTATAATGCTACGTGTGAGTTTGAGAATTTAACTTTATTAAATCTTCTCTAGAAATTACTCTCAATTTAAATTTTAATTTTAATTTTTAGTATACACCAGGATTTCTTCGATGAACCCAATACTCATCACATTGTTTGAGACTTTTAAAGTGATAACCAGGCCAATGTTATCGGAATTGCCTTCTTTGTTTTACTGGTACATGGAATTTTTTATTTTTTTTGGTTTTGATGAAAAATTTAATTTAATTTTTGGTATATTAAAAAGTGTAAGCACCTGAATAGTAAAAAAAATGTGACTTAATTGAGGATCAAATTTCTAACATCATCGTTATAATCCAATATTAAAAACTCGGTAGTCCAAGTGTATGAAATTCGGCTTTTTCTTTATAACTATGATTTTTTTTTCATTTTTTTTTCATATCATTTTTTACACTATTTTTTATATTATTAATTATATATTTTTTCATTTAATTATAACTATTAAAAAATGTGATAAAAAATTATGTAAGGTGGTGAAGTGGGATGTTATTATAAATTAACAACTCAGTCCCTGAATCTGGAATAATTGCAATAACATTCTAGTGTAAAATGAGTCTTATACGACTCCAAAGTGTATATATATATTTTTTAAGCAGTAATATTATTTATTAGGACCTTTTTTATCACTTTTTTCACTCAATTACACCCATCAAAATAGGCGAGAAGAATAAAAGAGTGTAAGACAAACATTTTATATCTATTAAGCACATACACGGATATTTATATGGGATACAACACGAACATAAATATAGAGACACATCAAATTTAAAAAATTATAAGATACTGATGACACGACTATATATATATATATAATTGTAAAATTTAAAAAAAATCATAATTCATTAATATATTTTTATAAAATTGAAGATTTATAATATTTTAATATATGTCATATATGTGTTAATATTTGCAACTTATTAAACTCCTCCTAAAAAATATGAAATATAATTTCTATTGACATTTTTTAAAAAATCTCCTAAACTAACTTCTCCTAATAGAACTAATTATGTACAAGTACATGTGCATCTAAAAAAATTAACTAAAGAGAATAGTGGTATGAGACAAGTTTCAGTAATAACGAAGTGGATGACTTGGTACGAGTAGTGATAGAATGAACAGATAAAAATAGTATTGTATAAAAAGATAAAACTTAAAAGCCTAATAATGACGTGTGAAAATATAAAACTTAAAATACTGGTATGTAAAAATAGTGGCTTGAGACGTCAGTCATTTGATTGAATTTGGATGAGTTACGGACTTACTAATTAGACATTAATCATATAAACTAATTTTTCTTAAAAAAATTAATGGACCATGTCCAAACCGTGTTTATGCGTATCTGAACTGTGTCCTAGACGTGTCCATGCTGAAAAAATAATCTTTTTAATTAGACATATTTAAACACACAAAACACATATGTTATACGCACATCCTCATATGTCCGACACAGATACGTATCTGACACGTGGACACGCCTTATAAACGGCGTGTCCATGCTTCATAAATTCATATCAACCCCAAAACAATATTTTGCTTAGGTAAATCAGACAGCAAAAGAAAAACCAATTTTTTTTTATTTATTCTTTTTGTATTTTGAATTTAATTAACTAATTACCAATAAAAATAAAAGAAAAGAAAAGAAAAGAGGAAGGAAGACCCATTGAAGTTTGAAGAGTGGATTGCAGTTTCAATTTTTCTAAGGGACTGACACAAAGTTGCAAAAGCGAACAACAAAGGTAGGTTTGTGTTTCGAATTCTGAAACAGCGTCGCTTAATGTGCGATGAAAAATCCCCTATAGTAATGGCCACAGAGATCGAGAGCTTCTCATCCTCGTCGTTGACTCTGCTGAAGACTGCAACGGTGGCTCCTCCAAGCTATCATCCTCGTCCTCGTCCTCGTCCCTGCATCATGTTGGCCGCAAGGTGATCTCTTGTTGCCCTGAATTAGGGTTTTGATTCAAGAGTGAATTCCATTTTCATTCGATATTTTTTCTCCAATTTGCTTAACCTGGATTGTGTTGAATGTGTTGGTTTAAGGGATTACTGGAAAGTTCCTTTTTTTTTACTTGGATTGAGATTTTTTTTTTGGGTGAATTGATGAACCAATTAGGAATGGTACAAGCTGGAATGATAAGATATATAATGGGGGACAATCAATTCTTTTGTTTCACAGCATTGCTGAGCTCATGCCATGCTATGGCCACCAAGAAATTGGTTTGCGAAGTAGATAATCCAAGGATACATCATACTTGTTGTCACCTATAAATCAAAAATCGAAGACTTCAAAAGGGGTTGGGGTGATGGAGAGGATTAACTTGCAATTTTAAAGAGTTGAATATAATATGATATAACTGGAATTACTGGTTGCACACGGTCAAATGGATAGGGCATCTATGCTCACTTAAGCGAAGTGAGCACTGAAGAATCCTCCTTTTAAAGAAGTTCGTCAATATGATAGGTTTGCTTTTGAAATCAAAATAAACATAGTTGAGAGAGAGAGAGAATTTATTCTTCGAGTGCCGGGTGGAGGGAGTAGTCGTTTTTGCTGCCTGAACTACAATGAGTTTAAGGCCAATTCATCACAAATCTCAAGCACAACGGTAAACTAATTTGTTTGGAAATAGAAGTTGGAAACAATTGCTTGTCCAAGAAATCTAGCAGATTTATGCATAAGATGGAAGGCGGCTGGGACTGTGGAATATATTTTTAATAATTCTAAATTTTTTTACACAATTTTTTTATTAATCTTTTTAATTATTAAATAAAAAAATATAAAATACTTTTTACATTTTTAAGACGTTAAATACATTTTATTTTTTATTAAATATTTTTTAATTTAACGTTAAGATAATTATTAAAAAAATTAAAAAAATATAACAAAACTCTTTCTAATTTTCACTATTCTCAATAGAGCAATATATAGCCAATAAGAAAAGTAATAGCGTCAAGACGTGTTTAATCCGTTGAGTTGAGCCGTCCCATCATTTTTTTACGGGAAATGCTTGCCACACGTCAATTTGGAGCTCAAAAATGTTATTTGCAAATCCAAATATTTACATCGAGTGTGTTTGGAATGTAAAATAATAAGAAATGATTTGATTTGTAAATCAAATTTAATTAAATCTTGTGTTTGGAATATTAAAAAATAAGAAATAATTTGATTTCTAAAATTCTATGAATTTCAATCCTTTTGTTTTAGAAATTCCATCAAATTTGATAGAATTTAGTAGGATTTGATTTGATTTGAAATGAATAGACTATTTTACCCTTAATAATTTTCTCTAATCACCTCTCATAAGGGTTAAAGTGTAAAATAATAAAATCAAATCAAATCAATTCTCATTTTAATGAATTCCAAACACAAAATTTGATTTCTAAATCAATTCAATTCTTATTTTTTTTTAAAGTTTCAAACATAAAATTTGATTTCTAAATCATTTCAATTCAAATCAAATCAAATCAAATTAAATTATTTCCCATTTTAATTCATTCCAAACACAACCATCATGTTTATATCTTCCTTGTCTAATAAATAAAAGATAAAATAAGTGTATTAGAATGTATATTTTTATTTATTTTATTATTTAAAAAGAAGTGATATAAAAATGATGAAGATATAATAATGTGCAAATATTACTATTTTTTATAGTTTACATTATTTATATTTATTTACATGACAAAATTAAAATATAAATATATAAAATATAAAATAAAATTAATTATAATTAAATAATAAAATTATATAGATATAAAATAATATATATAAATATATGTAAATAATATTACTATCTTTACCGGTTGAGTTTATAAACATTTTGCTTTATACGGGATTATTAAGTCAAACAATTGAAACACAATTAGGTTGCGGGTCATGACAGATGTGTTGGGTCGGTGCGGGTCTTAGAAACGACACAAGTTTTTCATCTTTTACATGAATATATTCCAATGTTGTTAAAATCAATTGAAAAAATTTCGGGTTCTGATTTTGGTTCAACCAATTAAGTTGATTAAGTCGGATAGTCCAACTGGACTGATTTTCTAGGGACTTTGGGAGCTTCTTATATTGAGGTAATGACGAGAGTGATTTATCTAGACTTCGCTGAGTTAATAACTGTCAGGGAAAGGATTGATATTTTGGTAAAAGTTAGTAAATTGTCAACTAGTAATAATGAAAGTAGTTTTAAGAAAGAGTTTTTTCCCTAAGGAAAAGGAGTCGAAAGTAAGCTACATGCAAAACCAAAATTGAAAACCCACCATCTTACTTTGCGTATACCGTTCGCCCTCCATCAACAGGAAGGATGAGGATCACCTGTCCCATTCACGTCCCCTTCCTCCCTCTTCACTTAAATTAAACAGTGTTTTAAAGAAACCCTCAACTTAATTCATTTTTGGTGATCCGACAGAAAGGCGTTAGTGATCTCCATCCCAACAGGAAACCCCTGAACAATTGGTGATGTGAGGCGTTAATTGATGTGATTGTCATCTTAGACTTTTATGGTGCTGAACTTATGTTAACTTTTTTTGAAGCATTAACGTAATGATTTTGCATGGATTCAAGCATATCTTGTTTCCTGTCATTTTCATGGTCTTTCTGGTCATTTTATTTTCTCTTGTTTATTCAAAGTGTCTTCCTTTTGTTTGAACCTCGTTGGACTCCAATTCTTAACAATTATTACTTTGATAGATGTCAGTAGTCATAAGGTCCACGTGTGCAAGTGCCATTTGCAAAAAAAAAGAAAAAAGAAAAAAAAGAGCAAAGAAATAATCACTTGGTGTGCATTAACCTTTTGTCTCTAAATTAAATTTTTGAAAATGAGTCATCAAGATTTGAAATGAAGATTGGTCATCTTTCTCTATCCTTCGCAAGAGTTTATCTTTTCATTATCTCTCGTTATCCTTTTTGAGCTTGAAAATTTATTTAATAAACCCTCGACAAGGATCACCCCTACACTAGGGGATGACACAAAGCAAATGTTGATTGTCATGGTGGCTATTTTGAAGCATAATGAAAAAAGAAAAAAAAAGAAAAAAATTATGAAGAAACTAAAAAAAAAAAAAAAAAAAAAGGAAGAAATAAAGAGCAATAAGAGAAAAGTGTGTTTGAAAGTACAAAGGTAATTGACAAAGTTTAACTTTAAACAAGGATTCTTGGTCTCATTCAACCCTTAAACACTTGTTTGAGCCTTATATATTTCCTTTCATAACCCCTAGCATTGACCACGTTACAAGCCTCAAAAAGTCCATTCTGATCAATGAAAGATTGTTGTCATTTTCACTAACTTTAATTTTGAAACAAAGGTTATGCTCATCTAAGTATCTAGTTCATTGCTCTTAAAAAAAAGAAAAAAAGAAACTTACACCCGTGCAAATTTCTACCCTGTTCGAGCTGGTTCCACACTGGGGCATTCTTATCCTTAGTTCAATTTGACCTACATTGGGACAAATCTTTTGGTCACCAGTGCGAGTTTCTGCCCTATTCAGTCTTAAACTAAGGCAAATTTCTCATTGGTTCAATTTGACCTTACACTAGGGCAAGTTTCTACTCTGCTCGATTTGACTCTAAACTGAGACATTTTTTTGTCTCCTTGGTTCAATTTGACCTATATTAGGGTAGCTTCGTGACTTACATTGGGGCAATTTGGTTCACAAATGACATACATTGAGTCAAATTCATTTGATACCCTTCATGGGGGCAGATTTTTGTATATATCTGATGAAACAATGGTCATGATGTCCAATTGTTGAGTAAAGATAAATCACGTCCATACTGGGGCAAAAAAAAAAAGACCTTTGGCTTTCTTGTTATTCAACTTCTTGTGTCTTTATCCTTTGTAAATGTCCTTTGTGTAGTCATACTTTCAAAAAAAAAAGTCACTCAGTTAGTAAATTCCTTTTCTGTTGCACTTTTGAATTCATGTCTGTTTGTTACGTAATGCTTCAGGTAAGGTGAACATGAATACAACACTATGATTTGACTATCTAATGGTAATATCCTAATGAACAATTTAGATCGAAGAGAACTTGGAATTCCCAATTGATGGCAGAGGAGGTACTTGAGCAAAAAAAAAGGGAGAGAAAGGGCCCGTTAGTCTGAAAACCCGAACGGGCGGTCTAAGCAAAAATTAAGGCAAATAAATAGGCAAAATCTCAAAGAAAGTTGGCCTGAAATGCCTTGAAGAGTGCACCAAACTGGGGTAATTTTGAGTTGCGTTTGATCAGCTACACAGGGGGCAATCTCGTTTGCATTAAGTTGGCCATACTGGGGCAAAATTTTTGAAGGATTAAAGAGAGATGTGTTGAAGGAAGTAGAAACAGAGACAGTAATTGAG
The DNA here is from genome assembly GCA_029884595.1 of Ormosia semicastrata. Classification (NCBI taxonomy): domain Eukaryota; kingdom Viridiplantae; phylum Streptophyta; class Magnoliopsida; order Fabales; family Fabaceae; genus Ormosia; species Ormosia semicastrata. The sequence goes on from JAQQTO010000043.1 coordinate 11,252,111, forward strand.
TTATCAAGCAGTTGTAAGAAATCAACTAGATGAGAGATAAAGTTAAATATTGGGGCAAATTTTTTCCGAGGACTCAGCCAAGCAAGGGTTCATGACAAGAGATGATCATCTCATTTCTCAAAAGGAGAGTTAAGAGCGAAAAATAGAAAAATATAAAAAAAAAAGAGAAAGAAGAAGAAGAAGGAAAGAAAGGATGGGTCAATAGGATCGAGCAAAAGCACGTGAACAAGGGTTTGATTGGTCAAAGCTTTCCAAAAATTATCGTTGGTTCAAAGGACTTTCAATAAAAAAAAATTTAAAAAGAGAGGAGAGAGAGAGAAAGAGAGAGAAAAAGGAAAAGAAAAAAGATAGAGAAAAAAATAAAAAAATAAAAAACAAAGAAGAAAAAAAGAAGAAAAATATTTTTTGGTCAAGATGCTTATTGCCTTTTTAAATTTCTATTTTTTTTAGCACAGTAGCCCATCTGTCTTTTAAATTTTGGGACACAGAAGCCCACTGTCATTCCATGCATTTTAATTTCTGTCAATTCTTTTGAGCACATCGGTTCCATGCATTTTAATTTCCGTTGAGCGCATCGACTCCCTGTATTTTAATTTCTGTTGAGCGCATCGACTCCATGCATTTAATTTCTGTTGAGCGCATCGGCTCCCTGCATTTTACTTTCTATTGAGCGCATCGACTCCATGCATTTTAATTTCTGTTGAGGGCATCGGCTCCATGTATTTAATTTCTGCTGAGCGCATCGGCTCCATTGCATTTTACTTCTATTAAGCGCATCGACTCCCTGCATTTTAATTTCTGTTGAGCACATCGGCTCCATGCATTTTAATTTCTGTCAATTCTTTTGAGCGCATTTGCTCCATGCATTCCACGCATTCTAATTTTTGTCAATTCTGAGCGCATCGGCTCCATGCATTCCATGCATTTTGAATTTCTGTCATTTCTGTTAAGCGCATTGGCTCCATGCATTTAAATTTTATTGAGCGCATCGGCTCCATGCATTTTAATTTCTGTTGAGTGCATTGGCTCCCTGCATTTTAATTTCTGCTGAGCGCACCAGCTCCATTGCATTTTACTTTCTGTTGAGCTCATCGGCTCTATGCATTTTAATTTCTGTTGAGCGCATCGGCTCCATACATTTTAATTTCTGTCAATTCTTTTGAGCTCATCGGCTCCATGCATTCCACGCATTCTAATTTTTGTCAATTCTGAGCGCATCGGCTCCATGCACTCCATGCATTTTAATTTATGTCCATTCTTTTGAGCGCATCGGCTCCATGCATTTTAATTTCTATTAATTCTTTTGAGCACATTGGCTCTTCGCATTTCATTGTTCTCGCATTGTTTTATTTCTCTTATGCATTTTCGGACAAAATTGGAGTTCATATATTTACTCGTTTCTTACAATGATAAAATGAAAAAATATAAATTTTCTTTTTATCTAATAAGAATAAAGTAAAGAGAGGTAACTGTAAACACCCAATTTTGACCAGCCTTAAAAAATATATAAAAACTCAAAAAAAAAAAAAAAAAATAAAAAATAAAAAATAAAAAAATCTGATTTTCATTTAAAAAAAAAAGGAATGAAGGCAGCTTGTTACATTTGTTACGTTATCTCTCTCTGCAAAACTAAAAGCTCAAGGTAAAAGGAGATGTGCAAAAATGGTAAACTAACAGAGATGGAGACTAGGGAAAGGTGGCACATCTAAAGAAAATTCACAAAAGATGAAACTGAGCTATGCCTGTAGGAGCCATCCTATGCTGCACATTTTCTCATTCTGCTCACTGAAGCAAAAAAAAAAAAGAAGGGGAAGCAGCCTCAACATTCACTTCTGGATCCCACGGACAGGCACTACACCATTTTTATTTTTATTCTTCAACACCCTCCACTCTCATCTAAAAAAAAAACCTCCATCCTCTGCTATCATGATTCCCTCACCTTCAGACACAGCAAAAGACAACCATAACCATGCACACATCCCCACCAACACTTTCACCTTGCTCCACCAAAAACAATCTTCATCAACCAATCATCATCACCACCTACACCTCCCATTCACGGCCTCCACTACAGACACCATTCCCTCCACCTACCACCCTTCACCTTCAACCTTGCAGCCACCATAAAACAACCCATCTCTATCACCCATCCACTTCAACCTCCCTAAACTGTGACCTCCATCCTTCATCTCTACCAAACATCCTCACCCATCAGTTGCCGCTGCACCCAAGCCTGAGCTCGTCGCTCCTGGATCTCCATTGCAGCCGCTCCGTCGCTCTATCATCGACCGTCACCCAGAACCCACAAGCCGTGCAACCCACTAATCCAACCAGAATCGCAGGTCTCACTCCCCACCACCTATCGCGTCATTCCGTCAAAACTCGGACCAGAGCAAACCGGATTCGGGCGACGCTGTATCGACTCCGTCCCTTCCAACTGTGGTGCACCCACCTGCATACCATGCCTCTGCCGTGTTCTGCCTTTGCCGTCGTCACCAGTCTGCCATAGATTTGCAGCTGCCATGGACTCCGCCCCCCTCCACTGTGCGTGAACTAGATCACCGTCGCTCTTCTTCCTTTGCCTTTTTTTTTTTTGCTTCCAGAACTCTCTTTTCCTTTCTCAACTTTGTCTTTTTTATTTGCTTTTTTTTTTCTCTTCTGTTTCGTATAGCTTTTTTTTAATGTTTTTTATTTATTTATTTATTGAATTTGTGTCAAGGCTGAAGCAAAATCACATGGGCCAACAACCCATTTTTAACTTAAAATTATCCTTCTTTTTTTTTTAAAATATAAAAAACGAAAATGTCAAAAAAAAAAAAGAATAAAAACAAAAAAATAAAAAAAAATATTTTCAGTTTAATTGTTTGTGGCATTTAAGATTAGTTTTCTTTTTATAGTGTTTGCTTTATTTAATGATATGTTTTATGTTGTATTTTGTGATTAAAAAAATAAAAAAATATATAAAAAATATAAAACAAAAAAGGTGATAAGAGATAATTTTTGTGAGTTGGGTTGATTTTGATTTGAGTATCTTGTTTGCTTGTGACTTGTACTTTATTTTTATGTTTGTTGACATGTTGCTTGAATTAATCCATCATTGACAATTTGGTTTGAAAAGTTTTAAGTTTCTTTTAATTAAAATTGGCCAATCCACAATTAATTTTAAGAGAACTACGTGACTTTGAGTTTTCTATTGCACCAGGGGATACGTAAAAGCAGAATTTCATTTCTGTCAAATCGAAATTAAATTTTTATAATTTTGTGGTTTCCTTTTTATAAATAGTTACAATGTTTTGTAAAAAGGATAAAATAAATATTTTCAAGAATTGTTAAGAATTTATACGATTAACTTAAAGCATCATTTTTAAGCGGGATGTTTAGGATCTTGTGGGATTAAGTTTCTGCCCTTCCTTATCCATAACCGACTCTCGAATTCAATCTGGTTCCAAAGACTATTTTCAAATAAAGATTTTTCAATATTTCTTAAGTTAAAATAAAAATTGATGACGACTCCATTTTTCCATTTCTATTTTCTAAATTCTCATGAGTTACTATTTTTAACCACAATCACAGTCAGGCATCTATAAATTTACTTTTCTACACATTACATATTTGCTACTTTACTTTCATTATCTTTACATAACTTTCTTTTAATTTATGTTCTTTATATTTCTACACTTTGTCCCATTTGTTGAGTTTTTACCAGTTTGGTATTCTCAAATTACTTAACAATTTATCGATTTACGTTTGTCTTTACTCTACTCTTGGAATTTTCCAAAGCCTTTGCCACGCACTACCCTCCCTCTCGATGGATTCCAACCTACAAATGAACAAATGAAGGATACGATATAGGGGGAAAGATTCCTGAATAATATGGAGCATCCTAGTTAAATATATTAAATCAATCATATTATTAATTATATTAAGTTATGATAATTAATTATAATAATAATTACTTATTAATTAATTATGTAATTGTTTAAGTACACTAAACTTAAGTATTTTATATTTATATAAGAATTTCTCATATATAATTCATACTTCACATCAAAAAATAAAATAAAAATATTTTTTAAACACTTAAAATATGATACTCGTATGAGATACTGTATCATCGTTCTTTTATATTGTATGAAAGATTCTTCACTCTATATCATATATGAATATGAGTAGAATATCATATTTTGAGTGTTTAAATAGTGAAATTAAAAAAAAAAAAACGCGACACGGTTGACTATTAACAAGTGAGGGAGGCGAAGATCCACTTTTGGAGGCACGTATCTTCAGTTCTTCACCATTCATATTCAACTTGTGGGTCGTTTTTAGTTTCATGAAAGGTGCACCCATGTTCTTTTGAAACAACATATATGCTATAAAGTTTTCTCAATTTTTAGTGAAGTCTATTCCATTCATATTCAACTATCGACACAACAATACCTATCTATCAAATCCAACGTTGTACATGAACCCAGTTGCAGAAGCGCGGCAAGTTGCGAACCACCCAAACCCCCGCTTTTTACTAAGTTGCAGGCTTATCCCATGAATAAATGATAGCTTTGTGCCTCCTTTATTTTTAGGTTCTTAGTTTAAACGATTTTTTTCTTTCTTTCAAGATCTTGAGGCGTGTCACTGCTGTGTGAGTTTGAGAATTTAACTTTATTAAATCTTCTCTAGTAATTACTCCTCACTTTAAATTTTAATTTATATATACACCGGGATTTCTTCGTTGAACCAAACACTAATCACATTGTTTGAGTTGAGATTTTTAAAGTGATAACCAGGTCAATGTTAACGGAATTGCCTTCTTTGTTACAAGATTTATTTTTTTAATGAAAGATTTAATTTTATTTTTGGTATATTAAAAAGTGTAAGCACCTGAATAGAAAAAAAAAGGAGACTTAATTGAGTATCGAATTTCTAACATCATCATTATAATCCAATATTAAAACTCGGCAGTCCAAGTGTATGAAATTCTGAAGAAGTTCGTCAATACTGTAGGTTTGCTTTTAAAATCAAAATAAACATTGTTGAGAGAAAGAGAGAATTTATTAGACGAGTGCCGGGTGGATGGAGTAGTTTTTGCTGCCTGAACTACAATGAGTTTCATCACAAATCTCAAGCACAACCATAACTAATTTGTTTGGAAATGTAACTTGGAAACAATTGCTTGTCCAAGAAATCTAACAGGCTTATGCATAAGATATAAGTCGGCTGGGACTCTGGAATATATTTTTCAATTTTCATTAATCTCAATAAAACAATAAACAGCCAACAAGGAAAGTAATAGCGACAAAATGGCTTTAATCCGTTGAGTTGAGCCGTCCCATCAATTTTTTTACAGGTTGAGTTATTGAGTTTATAATTTTTTTGCTTTATATGGGATTGACTCATGAGTTATCTTATTTGCAAATCACTCTTTTATATAAAAACAATACAACTTCTTATTAAAAAAAAACACTTTTTATAAAAACAATACAACTTCTTCTTTAAAAAAAATAAACACATTTTTTAATACTTACTCTCTCTAATTACCTTTTTTTCAAAATATATATATATAAAAGTCTGTTTAAAAAATTTGATGTGCAAATATAATTTCTTAATTAAATAATCGAAACCCAATTAAGTTGTGAATCAAGACAGGCTGTTTGAGTCGGTGCGGGTTTTAGAAAACGACACAAGTTGTTCCTCTTTCACATGAATATATTCTCTACAATAGCTTAGGTAGAATTGTCTACCACGTTGTATAGTCGTTTCAAGGATGATTTTTCTCTTTTGTTTTTTATTTTGTTCTTCCTATATTGGGGTGAATCTGCATCATAATTAAACCACTACGATGGAAAAATTCATTTGAATGACACTTTCTCTTCTGCTACGTCTTTGTGATTCGTGATCCTAAGGACAATGGTAATAGTTAACCATATAAAATAGAGAGTCTACATGCCATCCAGTTATAAGGAAGAATATGGGGACCTCCAAAAAAATTTGAGAGTTATATTAAAAATTGCTTATGATTTATGAATTGTTAAATATTTATTGACAGTGAAGTTTACAATAAATATTTAAAAAGTTGATTAAATATAACTAATAAGCAATAGATACTTAGCAATACCAAAATCCAAATTTCTCCCAGTCAATAAATATGAGTTATCCTCGTTTAATAAAGCGAATTGAAGAAAGTGAGTTAGTCTCATCTTAATTAAAACTATAAAAATTTTATATAAATATTTTATATAAAATTATTAAAAAACTTAATTATATAAATTTAAATATTATAAAGTTATATAAATTAAAAGTATTTTAGGTGTTTGACATTATTTTTAGATTAAGTTGTATAAAAAATTTTAAAAAATTATAGTATATACTTTTTTTATTTTTTATTTTTTTATTTTATTTTTTTAATTTTTTTTTACAATTTATTAGATCGCATCCATTTATCCATGAAAAAGATACGGATATTAAGGGAGAGGATATTATTCGGGAATGACGAGGGGCTACTACCCGTCCCCGCCTCGCCCCGTTGCCATCCCTATAAGCAATAGATACTTAGCAATACCAAAATCCTTCTAAAAAATGAGTAGAAGGAGTAGTCTCATAATTAAAAACTATATAATCATAGGACTATTGTCACAACTTGTTTTTCTAATTTTGAATTTCCTTTTTTTTTCCCCTTTCATTTAGGCTGCAACTACTACAAGGGGAATTTTTCTATGCATGGTTAAGCCAACAGTTTCGGACATGTCCAAGGTCTCTTCCCCTGCTGCTCCACCTGGTAATGCCCAATCAAATTGGTGGACAAGGTTGGCAAGGACAAGCTCATTGACAGCCATAGCAAACATTGTTCCTGGGCAACCCCTCCTCCCTGCTCCAAATGGGATTAACTGGAAATCATTCCCTTTGACATCTATTGAACTATTCAAGAACCTCTCAGGTTTGAATTCTTCAGGTTGATCCCAGTATGTTGGATCTCTTGCAATGGCCCAAGCATTGACAATTACTCGTGTGCCAGCTGCAATGTGGTAACCCTTCAGTTTGATATCTTGCATGCTTTGATGTGGTACTAGTAATGGAATTGGGGGATGTAAGCGCAGTGTTTCTTTAACCACAGCCTTTAAGTAGTGCATGTGACCCAAATCCTCTTCAGTTATGTGCGCTCTATCGCCAGCCACATTCCTCCCTTCATCTTGCAGTTTCTTCATGACAACCGGATGCCTTAAAAGTTCCGTCATTGCCCACTCAAGGAAGGTAGATGTAGTGTCCGTACCTGCAGCAAACATATCCTAAAACAAACACAAGTCCATGGTCAATGTGTGCTGTACAGAACAGTAGAACATAAGCTTGCATTTTTAATTCTTTAATATTAATATTACTCTCCAAGCTAAAACTCATTTCTATTAATTAATTAGCTACGGCTTTAAGGGATGAGCTTTTCAATTTGTTGACAACTAAAACGATGAGCTCTATAGAGCATAAATAAGTAACTGCTCTCTGCGCAAACCTGAATTAAATTTATGGTAAATATTTGTTATTAATTCGAATAATATTACTTGCAAGCATCTTTTTCTATACCTCTATTTTACAACTTTGTATACCTGTTAATAACAAATTCCGTGTTCATCAATTTTTTTATGTATGACTGTTAATGTGTTAATCAAACTTTAATTGATCATTACAATTTAAAACATATCACCACTAAATAATATGGATTATTTGCAAGCATAGAGAATAAGAGATGTGTAAAAAGAGTACCAAATAACATTTTAATTTGATATTTACTCATTTCTAATTACAAAGGACTATTTTTTATTTAAGTAATATCTATCATAGACACTTTATTTAATATTAAATATGTGTAGAGTTGAATAACCCTATTAAGAATGCACCAACTTTTAAAAAATATTTTCTACATGTAAACTACTCAAGAGCAGCTAAAATATAATGGTATGGCATTAGGGTATAAATTGGTTTGGATAATCTGACTAACCCGATCAATCTGAACTGAACTAATTATATTGATTTGATTTGGTTCATGTATGTTAATTGGTTTGGACAAAATCTTAACCAAATGAGATTTAATTAGTTTGGTTCTCGGATTGAAAGTTTTAAATCTGAGAATTGAATCGAACCAAACCATATATATGTAATGTCCTTCTAACACAATACATCAAAGTAATAAATCAGAGTGCATGACATCTAATTTAATCAACTAATTTATATAAATATAATGATTAAACTAAGTGTAAAAGAAGAAAAAAATTAAAGAGAGTACAACCTGATTTATTCCAAATCATAAGTCAAGAGCTTTTAAGCATTGACCACAAAATATTAACATGACAACTTAGCCTAAAAAAGCTTTATAATACATAAAATAAATAAATCTAAAAGTATAAGAAAAAAGTCCATTCAACTTAAAACTAACTTTCTAAAAACTGTATTACACGCAAGTTGTTGTTGTGAAGTAATTTAACACACAAAAAAACTTTATAATACACTATAAACAGTAAGTCCAGAAGCATATATCATAATCCACAATTAAGGTCATACAAATTAACCAACTTATATTCTTATTTATATAGAGATTAAACACTTAGTTGAAGATTCTAAAATAAATAGAGTACTATACATCAAAGACACTGATCAAGTGTATTATCAGTAGATTAAGACAACGTGCTGAACATATAATTTTAGAATTTATACTTTATATTATGTTTATTAAGATAAATAAGTTTAATTCTATTTCAAAAAAAAAAATTCATAAATTTATTATGTATTTTTCTATAAAAAAATAATTATTTAACTAATTTTTGTATAAAAAAAATGTCAATCCGACCTTCTAAACAAAATTAATTTATAAATATTCAATAATATTTAATTCGAATTTAGTTATTAAATAAAAAAATTAAATTAAATCAAACTAATTAATTTTAATTAATTCAAATTTATTTTTTTCTTAAAACTAAATCATCCTGACTTGAGTACATTCCTAGTATGATAGACGGTTACTAGCAAAGAATTTCTCTCACAACAGACGGAGATGCAACTTACCAATATCAAAGCCTTTATGACAGTACTGTCGATGGGAAAGCCAATTGTGTTTGTCCTTTGGATCCAAAGCAAAACGTCCACAAAATCATTATGGCCTTCAGAATCTGAACCAACATGCCCATTGCTGCTGGCTCCTTTTTGACGATTTCTATGCTCTTCAACTACTTCTTCCATAAGGTCATCGAACTGTTTAGCCACTCTGTTTGCTCTAGCATACAATCCAGAAACACGGGTCAACCAGTCAAGCCAAGGAACAAAGTCCCCTACAATGAAAGTGCCAACTAGCTCTGTAAACTCTGTCAACAACTTCTTGAATTCCCTCCCACTTTCTCCACCATATTTTCTTCCCAAAGCGGCCCTACAGACTATATCATTGGTAAGTTTGGAGAGTAATTCACTTAAATTCACTGGTAAGGAGGAAGAAGAAGAGTGCCTTATTTTTTCCATCAATATGGCAGTTTCCTCCTCTCTCACGGCACGAAGAGATTGAACCCTTTTGGCACTAAGGAGATGTAAGACAGATATGCTCCTTACCTGCCTCCAATACTCCCCATATGGGGCTGCTGACACATCTTTGGAACCATATAAAATTATGTCAGACATTTTCGAATGGGGCCTGTTTGCAAAGACACGATCATGGGTTTTCATTATCTCACGTGCAGCATCAGCAGATGAGATGACAAGAACTGGCATCTTCCCAAAATGGAGCAGCATTAAGGGGCCATATTTTTTAGCTAAAGATTGGAGTGTGCGGTGAGGGTACAAGCCAAGTTGATGGAGATTTCCTATTATTGGGAATTTTGGAGGAGAAGGGGGTGAGCTTTCGCTGCTTGTAGAATTGGAATACCATTTGATTAGCAGAAATAGAATGAGGAAGATGGGAAAGATAAGGAGTAGCATTTTATGTGGCTGTGAGGGGCTCCGTGCACTTGCAGCACATCTACAACTCTGACCCAGTATATAAAGAGTGCGATAGCGGTGAGCCGTGAGGGAATTGGGTAGGTAATTTAATTTACATCAACAGTTAAAATTTATTTTCCCACCCAAAAAAAAAAAATTGTGTTAGCTTTATGAAAAAAAAAGTACATGTACAACTCTTGCATCTGATTTCATGAGTTCAACTTTGGACTGCGACGTTTGAGAAAGAAAAATAAGCTATGTACACGTACGGGGCACTACTATGATCCACACAATTGGAGCACTAGAGACGTAAGAAGAAACCGTGATTCTAGATAAATATCAATTGTTTTCACTAACTTTTTTTTTATAATATTATATTATTATTAACTATTTTTTTCTTTGATGAAGTATTTGTCCAAGTATGGCTACGAGAATAACTCATTTAGTATTGTTAAGGGTACCGGGTGTGTTGGGTCAATTCACATATTATCGATTTTGACATAATACAATCTACAAAATACGGGTTGAATTAGATTCACTTGTTGAGTTAGGTTAGAAATCACTTCAATTGACAAAGTATAAATTAAGTAAAATGTTTGAAAAGTGTTAATTCACAAAAATACAACTTACCCAAAAAATCTCTATTTTTAAAAAAAAAAAACATTTAGCTATATATTGTGACTATTTTAAGTTACTTTTGTTCATGTCTTTTTTATTGGACCAATTAAGTTTATGTGTAGATATTGTAGTCATATTGAGAATGTAATTACGAAAATAAAGATTAAAAACTCATGAAACATCTAACAGATTATTATGATAAAAATCTAATGAATTGCTTGAATGATAACGAGTATTTTTAGAGAATTGAGAATGAAGTAAATGATTATATCAATTTATATATTATATGTGATAATATTGATTTCAATTGGGTAACATCATTTGTTCTTTATGAATTTTAGGACATGTTAGTTTGTTTTAGTTTATTTCATATTTATGTTAACTTAGTAAGACTTGTTTAAATTTATTTAGTTTATTTAAACTCATGTTTGCATACAACTAGTTTTGTGATTTTTTAATTTATTTGAGATATATATTATTTTTAATTAAGCGTGTTATGTGTAATAAATTTTTAATTTTATATATCATGTATTTTAACATAATTTTTTTAATACATATTGAATTCATGAGTTTGTTCAACTCATCTCACTCTTTAACAGGTTAGATTGGGTGAGGTTTAATAAAAAAAAATTCTCAATTCAACCCAACTCAACTTAACTAAACGGATCAAGTTAAAAAATGACCCAAAATCCATCCAACCCACCCAATAAAAACCCCTAAGTATTGTTGCAACGAATGATAAAATCAAATTGAACCGACCGGTTCAACTAAAAATTTGATGAACCATCACATATCTGGTCCAATTAAACCTTAAAATCGGTAATCAATAAAACCGGTCTTAAACAAAAAAAATCGGTTAAAAGCTGGATAAACTGGTGAAAACCAATAATGACCTATTTTTTAAGAAACAAAATTTTATTTATTTTTAGCAAGGTGCTGCTAGTGGGAAACCTTGTGGGTCATCTCTGCCACTTAAAAACAAAAAATCATGACAGTGGTAGCCCATGAAAGGCTGGAAAGAGTTATGAGAATCTTGCCTCTTGCTTAGGCTCAAAACATGCGATGTAGACCACTAAACTACCACTAGACTTACATTTTATATTTATTAGTTCTTTTTGCACTATATATATATATATATATATATATATATATATTAGTTATGAGATTATTATCTATTGCTTAGACCAAAAACATGTAATGTAAAAACCACTAGACTACCACTTGACTTACATTTTTATATATATTAGTTCCGAGAAGCTTGCCTTTTACTTAGGCTCAAAAAATATAATGTAAACCACTAGATTACCACTAGACTTACATTTTATATTTATTAGTTCTTTTTGCAGTATAAATGTTGTTTTGATATTCATACATATAAGGAGTATATTTAGTAAAAGAAGTTTTTATTATGTAAAGATGAGATGAGTAAATCTTGATTAAACAATTATATATTGGTGATCAAGATTAAAATTTACTTAAGGATCATGATGGAGCCCAGAGACCACTTAAAAAGCCTCGTTGGAGGATATGCATTTATGTTCTAATTTTGACCATTCATGTAAGATCCAATGGTCAATATTAACTCATTTTACTTCTTACAATAAACACTCTTATCACCAAATACGATATATATATATATATATATATATATATACAAGGCATATCTAATGAGAAGTTTTTATGTGAGAAAATAAGAGAGTAAATCTTGACCATACAACTATATATAGATGGTCAAGATTAAAAATTACTTAAAAGTTATGTGACTACTTAAAAAAATTACATGTATTTATATTTTAATCTTAATTATTCGTGTAAGATCTAATGGTCAATATTCACTCATCTCACCTCTTACAATAAACACTCCTATATATATATATATCGGTTCAATTACAATTAAATCATTATTTGTGAACTAGTTATTTATCTAGTTCAATAACCAGTCTAATTTTCAAAACATTGATTATGTAACACTCCAAAATTTCCTATCCTATAAACAGTAATTTTGATACCAATGTAATTCTTGTTTAGTAATTTTGATCTTTGTAAAATTATTTTGTTTATTCCACAACATTTCATATTTGATCGTTTTGAGTGATTTACTCGTTGACATGGAAAAATAAAAATTTTGGTAGGAAAAAACTTTACGTAATTTAATTTTTACATTAGTTAGGTAATTATTTTACTTAATTTGATTTGATATGATTTTGTGTGTTTTCTAATATTTGTGATTTTGTGGATGATTATGATTTTTTTTGATCAGATGTAGGAAAGCTCAGAGTGGTCTTAGAGTGGGCCTAAACAGATGTCTGACCAGTTATACATGGGCTCAGGTGGGTCCCATAGAAAAGTGAAAAAATTTTCAACGATGAAAAATTTGTATTGTTTAGACGGACAACAGGATCTTTACTAAGTCCCTGAATCCTAAAGGAAAGCAGTTTTAGAAAATTTGTTTTGTCTTATATTTATTTATAGAAGATAAAAATATAAAATATATTCTTTTCGTGAGATTTTTAGTAGATAAAAATAGAAATTATATTCGCTTAAGTCAACATTGGTGGTTTGGATATCCACTATTGATTCAATTAACGGTTAAGAAATAAATTTAATAAAGTTAAACATAAGATAATCATCATTGATTTAATCAATGGTATGCTAGTAATAAACTTAATTAAATTATTTCAACACAGTTATGTTTTTATTCAATATCAACCGTAGATTTAATCAACTTGTGTAAAATTAATTATATAAAGTAGACCATTTACAACCATTGGATTTAGAATTGATCAGTGGGTGGAGATTTGGTCTTAAAAAGTGAAAAGACCATTTATAATTGGATGTTAATTAATCAAGGTGGAGATTTGGTCTAAATCTTAATGCAATTATTTAAAAAGGTTGCTTTATGATTAACTAATTATGACTTTGGATTAAGTTAAAAAAGTAAGAAGAAGCATAAAATCATAATTGAGCATGTTTATTTTGGAGCACATATCTAATAAATTTAGAATTTAAAAGGAGAATGATGTTTTTTAAAACAATTTATTGTTATTGTCTTTTAGATTTACCCCCTTTTTAAAAATTAAAAGTCTACCTAAATCCTAACCATTGAATTAATTAATGGCTAGAAATGCTTCAAATAATGGCGCTAATTAATTAACAAGCCAAGTAAACTAAATTAAATGTTAAATTATTATAATCTAATTCTTAATTAGATATCCTAATTTTAATTAGAGATTATAATATATGAAATAATATGTCTAATTAATTAGTTATGTAATTAGAAAATTAGTTAAGATTGATTAGGAAACTTAATCTAATGAATTAACTAATCAATTAGAACTAATAAGAAAGTAATTATGACAACTTTGGAGTGCATGATGAAGGGGGACGGTTGGAGAAGCAAGAAAAGAAGAAGAGACATGTTGAGACATGTTGGAAGTAGCCATTTTGAAGCGAAAGAAAGATCACTACAGAGAGGAAGACCAAGATGAGGAAGGAAAAAAGTGGAAGACTTTTTCTTAATCGTGTGATAGCCTTCAATTGTTATGCTTAAACAAATTTCTATCTCTCCATTCTTTCACTCCTATATGGTTACCCACTTCAATTCAGCCCTCTATTTTGATTTTCTATCACACTTAAAAGAATTTGTAGAAAAGGAACACAAAGCACCATTCTCTCTCTCGTTTCTCTCTTCCAATTGTTTAAGAATACATAAGAACAAATAAAAAGAATACCATTTTCTCTATTCTTTGAGCTATTTCACCTACGTTTGGTCACCACCAATCAATGGGATAGAACCACTTCCAATCTTTCATAATTTTATCTAGTTACATATCTTGAATCCTTTCATCAATTCAAAACACTTTCATGTTGGAGACTTTCTCTAAATTATTCATCTTCATGGACTTTCTTCAAGAACAAAGTTATGGGGTTTTTGAGGTGAAGTATAAGAAGACTTCATTTCTTCTCTTCTTTTTCATGATCTAAACCATATTTGATCCATGGTTCCTCTTAATCAAGTTTAGTATACTAATTTCTATCTATTTTATTTTGAATTTGAGAAGCCCTTGGTGTTGAAGGACTTGGAAAGAGAAGCAAAATCAAGAAGCTTTGAGGATCTTCAAGAGGTAAGAGGGAGATCCATCTCACCAACCAATTATGGTGATGGGAGATGGTATTATATTTGATGGATTGTGAATTCATGTGAGAATTTCAATCCATGGTAATTAATTGTGTGTTTATGAGTTTTGCTTTATTTTCTTGTGCTTTGATTATTTTTGTCTATGCTTAATATGCTTTGTATGATTTTATGGCTTTGATAGTATACTTATAATATGCATGATGAGTATATGACATGTTTGTGATATTTATGATGAAATATATATATGTATGCCATGATGTGTGGATGGAAAGAAAATTGATCTTGGTTCCAATGGCCAAGGAAGAGCTACGGTTTTGATGCCATTGATTTGGGTCAATGTTGAAATTTTTCAAGAACAAAAAAATTAAATTTTGATCCCTAGAACAATGAGAATTTCGGCCAAGACACCTCAAAATAGGTGTTTACAAATTAATATGTTTATGGAAGAATAAAATTGGATTGATTTGAGGAGTATGGAAAATGAACTAAAGGTTTGTTTTTTTTAAGAAAACATGAACACAAATTTTAGAATGAAATTTTATTGATTTATTTTGTGTAGAAACAAGAATGGAATTTATTTAAGTTAGAAGAAAAATATTTCATGATTTCAATGGCCATCTATAAGATTTTGATAATTTAGAAAAATGTTTTGATGCTATGAAATACAAGAACTTTCAAATAAGGATTTTTGAAAAGGGAATTAAGTGTTATAAATTAAGTGAAGTGGAATTTTCATAAATAAAAGAAAAAGAAGATTGAAAGTATTGAACTTCAAATTAATTTAAAAAGAATCAATTTTTAGAAGTGATTTAGAAACATAAAAGAAAATGTTTGTAACTTAAATTTACTCACGAAGAATTTATTTGGGTTTTGGAAAACGTTAGGAAATTTAAAGTTAAGAAACAATAATTAAAACAACTCAATATGATTTTGTAGGACTAGATCAATAAAAAGTGATTTTGAGAAAATATATATTAAGGAAATTTTTTTTGACTAAGAATGAAAAAGGATTTGTAAAGAAAGTGAAAATGAATTTGAACAAATGGGTTTGTTATATGACCAATCGGTACTTTGGTTTTGAAAATAAAACTTTAATGGTTTTGTTTGTGTAAAACCATATCAATTTAAAAATGAAAAATGCTTTGATAATTTTTCAAATAGTAATGCCTAGATTTTGATGAAATAAAGTAATTCTTCAAGTGAAAATATAATTGATTTAATACAAGAAATTTGAAAAAGGAATCGAGTATTTTACTCACTTGAAAAATTAAGTTTTGTAAACTTAAAATGTTTTCAAACTTCAATTTATTTTGAAGTAGGTTAATTTGGAAATGATTTGGAAAAAATGGAGAATATAATGGTATTTTGAGAATTAACTCAAGTATAACTTATTTTCAAGTTTTGAAATACGTTTAGAAATTTTAAGATTTGAAACATTGATTTATATCAATGAAAAAGTAATTTTGTGGATTATATTTGAAAAGAATTTTTGAGTAAAGAAACGTTGAAAAATATTTTCTTGAGTAAGAAAATGTAAAAAATGAAGTACAAAGTCATAATATTTTGAGAAATGATGAAATGAAATTTTTGAAGGTTAAGAAATATTTTTAGTAATAGAATTGTGGTGAAAAATGATTTACGTATCTTAAAAGCGATTTAGAATATAGTAAAATATTCCTACGCTTATTGATTTAAAATATGTTAAAATATTTCTATTGATTTGAATTACGTTTAAATATTTTACGTGAGTTTAAATATTTGACTAATTTGTTGAAAAATCACTATGTGATTTAAAAGTAATAGAATATTTTTACGGTATTGTGAAAATATAAAACATAAATTTTTTTAATTTTAAAAACGTAATAGAAATGTTACGATATTTTGAAAACGTAATATTAACGAAACATTTTGGAATTGTGAAACATAATGAAAATGTTGCACAATCTTTTAAAATACTAAGTGAAAGTGTTTTATAACTATGAAAATATGATAACATGATTTTGTGTTGAAAATATTATAATAATATCAAAATTCTCTTAATAAAATAAAATTAGGAAGGTTGTATGGACAACCGTAGAATGTATGAGAAGTGACGTGTTTTGTCTATGATTGGTATTTGGTGCATTTTATATGCATTGGAAAGAGATGTCTTATTTGAATTTGGTGCATTATATATGCATTGAAAAGATTTAAGCTATCTACACGTACGGGGCACTACCTTGTTGGGCACTAGAGACGTAAGAAGAAACCATGATATACTTGTTTGCATTGTACAAATTAAACCGAAAAGATTTGACCCATGGGGTTGGACTTGTATTGATAAATTGCATTGTATAAAAGATAGCTAATAGCTATTATGACCCTTGTGGTTGAAGAGAGAATGAGAATTGATAGTGAGATCTATGATGGATCTTTGGAAAAGTGTGTCGAGGCAAAAATACAACTCACCCAAATAATCTCGACCGTGGAGCTAATTATTTTAGGCATGACTCTTTTTATTGGACCAATTAAGCGTTGCCACTTGGCGATGCGAAAATAAAAATTAAAAACAGATTGCAACGCATTGACGATACCCGAATAAAAGAACACGATTCTTTTCAACAACTAGGAGATTGTCTTTGGGCTAAGGTTGACAATTAACCTTAGTAAGGCATTCTTCTCAAAATTGTGAAAACCTCCATGGAGTTGTTTTTGATAAACCGAGTCTTTGTACATATGCATAATCGAGCATTTATATTGTGTGATATATTAATTGAGGAATATTGGTTATTGTCTATGACAATTGTTTTGAGTACTTGGATGATGATTGAACGATAAATGATTAGATGATGATAGTTGATTAACCCGATAAAAAGCATGATTATGGTATGATCTATCCGTATGATATGATAACCTTCACATATTGTGTTATCGGTAATCAATAAAACCGGTCTTGCCATGTTGGTATTGGTGTAGGTGATCTCACCTCTTTGTTGTTATTATTTTTTGCTAGTGGAAACCTTGTGTCATCTCTTGTTAAAATCAAATAATAGAAGGATCGAGAGAATCTGTCTTGCTTAGACATAACGGGCGATGGATACTCACGAGATTGGTGACAACAATAAGGAGTGGATATTCTATTGCTTAGACTCGAAGGTGTGCGGTGTTGACAAAGGAAGCTTGATGCGATACATCAAGATGGACTAGATAAAATGAATAAGTATGTTAAAGTTTTTCGTTAGATATTTAGTGAAATCGTTTTTTATTAAGTAGGACCGTCATGGGGATTAAAATTTTTAAAGATCATTATTAAAAAAAAAAAATTAAGTCTGTTAATTTTATATTTCTCTTTAAATTGTGATATTAATTGGTGTCAACATGGCATAATGAATAGTTGAAATATGATTTTTAATATTACTAATATTTTCATAAAATTTACATTTCAGTAAAAAAAAATTTTGAAACCCATATTTTATAACTCAAACTTTGTGCGAACTTCTTTTCAGATTATGAGTCGGGAGTCGGAAATGTGATGCCCTAAGGAGAATGTTACATTAGTTGGTATCAGAGTTAGAGTGTTACATTAGTTGGTATCAAAGCTAAGGTGTTACAGATTATGAGTAGGAAGTCCTGTTAATAATACCTTTCTCTTTTATTCTTCTATAAAAATGCACCTTACTTACCACTGTGTCAATTCTTGTTGGTAATTTAAAAATAAACATAAAAGATTATATGGGCAATGCTACATATCCCAGTTCGTTTTCAATAAATTAACATTATTTACGTTAATCTTCACACTATCAATAAGTTTCCTTTCTGTTGAGAGACATTATTATATAGGATACCTAAGCAAGAAACATGAGTTTGATGCAATATATAGGAAAATCCCGCCAAAGAGCAATAAAATATATTATATGGACCCATGCCGGCCCACTAAATATTGCCCTTGAATATAATAAAACAATATGTAAATGACAATGTCTAGGCATCTTGTCTAGGGCAACATTTTAAACCTACTTGTGCTGCGCGCCAACATTGTATCATATCTGCCATAAGGTCCGACCAGGATGAAAACGTGTCATTCTATGTCGCATTATTCCTTTTCGTAGGCAAAACTTCGCTTCAGTGGAGTTGCTCTGAAAAGCTTGTCACTCTTTTGGGTTCACAGAATGCAGCACAAGCTTATGCATATTTTTTTAATTAAAACTTGGTTTCAATTCTTTTTTTTTAATCCTTTTCTCAAATATTTTTAATCACCTCGTATATGTTTATTAATTTAATTAAGTGAAATTAGAATTAATAAATAAAAAATAATTAAAAAGATTGAAAGAAAAAAATTGAAGTCAAATTTGTTTTTTATGACATCAAATGGAGGCACATGTAATGAACCACTTAGGTTGATATAATGATTTTAATTCGCAGTAGAGAAAAAGAATGTACCTTGGATTCCAATGGAGGGACAAGACAACAGGGGGATGTGAATGTGATCCTGCTGAGCCGTTTTCTGAGTGAACAAAAAGGCCATTGAGGCAAGGTAGTGCGCTGACTTAAGTGCTGACCGCATCTATAATAGGGACAGCGTACGCGTATGTTTGCAAATACATAAGCAGATGTGTGTGTGTTCTCATCTTCTCCTACATTACAAATGAGACAGTACTCCTTGGTTGGAGATATCTCATCTCATTGGGAATCCTACATTAGAAATGAGACAGTACTCCTTGGTTGGAGATATTCTTTCAAGCTTTTATTTGTTAAATGTTGGTGACTGGTGTAATTGATGTTGTATATGCATTATTGGTAGAATAGGCAATGAGTAAGACAAAAATTAATTAAGTGCAGCTTTTTGTGTCTTCGTGATCAAGCTACTCAATTAGAAATTGACAATAAACCAAAAAAAGAAAAGAAATTGACAAATATATAACTTATTTTTTCCTCTTATACATATGTTTATTTACAAAACAGTCAAAAGTCTTGATTTGTTTAAATTTTTATTTAAAAGAAAACTAAAAACTAGAGATAGTTACCCCCTCCCCCCATTAGAATGGATCTATTTTTTTTTTTTTAATGTTGAAATGGCTCTATGTTTTTAACTCAGCACTATTTCGGCCATGGAAGGCGATCATCGTGTGGGTACTTAATTAGCAAGAGAAGCAACAATTAATATTAATAAGATAAAAAAAAAGAATAGGGATCAATCGAGCAAAGAAAGGTTAAGAGGAAGGAAAACCACGAAGAGATTTGGGATGAGTAAGTGTTGAATATAAAATTATTCATTAATCTTTGAGCTTAAGACTTTAAGAAAACTTATCCTTAATATGGTATTAGAGTGTTTGTAATAATCATGTGATTAAGAATTCGAACTTTGCCACCTCCATTCATCTAAATAAAAGTTAAATTCTCATACAAGGTAAGATGGTATTATTATATTCAACAATAAGACCAGCTCCACTACTTTGTTGTCAGTGAATGGTGGCTACTAGTAAGACGACGATCCTCAATAGGGAAGGGGCAAAAGGCTTGAGGTCAATAACTTGGAAATAAAACTTGGAATTCGAAAAGATCCTACTTATCGAAGCTAGCAAGTACCATGGTTGAAAACTTGAGAAAGAGTAACATTAACATTGGACGAGTTCATATAATGACCTACATCAGATGTGTTAAGTATACATTTGAATGAGTATATGAGTAAAGTAATTTGTATAATGACTTGGGTCTACTAACTCTACTCCAAAAGATAGTTTAAGAAAGAAGAATTATTCAAGTTATTATAAAGTGTAGTTTGCCTACACGCCAATCCGACGTGACACTTAACACACTTTTTTCATGTTCAAGATTAGACATATGAAGTATAAAGTTTGTAAGATTGATCATCTGCAGATAGTCCAATATCAGAGTTAGGATAAATTTTGATACTATATTAAAATAATTAGGTAAAACTCCATCTTAAAAACTAATTCAAAAGAAAAAGATTGTCCAGATTATTATAAAAAAAGTACTTTACCCATATATCCATTTGATTAATAACTTTAACATGTAGTGATGACTCGTCACAAAGTTATTCTTAGGAATCCACTAACAATGATTGGGCCGTCGTCGAGCTCGATATGAAAGACGAATAGGGAGCAAATTGCTCTTATGGAATAGGAAGCCCATGCCTCGTGGTGCCCAAAATAAACTTGGGGCTAGTTGTAATAACTGTTTGGTCTAATGTTTACTTTATTCTTAGCCCATATAATATTCACTGGGTTTATCAAACAACTGCTTGCACCCTGTAGTCCAAAACCAAAAAATGCAGGCAGTGGTCCACCCCCACCCCCCTTTAACATGCATAGGGCGCTAATCATTTATTAATATATATTCACCTAATTACTAACAAGAAATGTATACATATTATTTAAATAAACAAAAGTACTTTTAGAATTTAGGAATGATGTTTTCAACCCTAGAATGGAGATAATTCAGGTTGAGTTCAGCTCCAGCCTCAAGGCGTGCTGGAAGAAGATTCACATGATGGGCTTGAAGTCTGCAAAGATGAATCCCATCCAGCCCCAGGGACTTAACTGGGGTAAAGGACCACACAAGCACATTATGTTTTACTTTTTAATTTTGTCTTTTGTTACAATGTGTTTTATTCCCTTTATTATTACTTGCTGAATGAGAAGCGTATAAAAAAAATTATATTTAATAAACTAATAAGTATCTCATGTATTATACGATTTTTTAAAAAAATTAGATAAAATCTAAATAAATATATTATAAAAAAATTAAAATAATAAAGAAGATATACATAATTTATTTATTTAGATAAAATCTAAAGAATAAAAAAAGAAAAATATTTAAAGTTATTAAAATTTAAAGGAGATACATATAATTAGTTAAAAAGATAATTTAAATTTAAATTTTTTAAAAAATGTTAAGAATGATATGTATCATTTTTAGAGGGATGATACTATAAAAGATTAAGCTTCTCTCAAGATAATGTAATCCAATTTGTTATATAGAGATGAATTTTTAATGAATAGTTTAACCCTCCTAAATTTTTTTGGGTTTACTAGCGCTCATAATGTTAATGATAGCGTTACTTATTAAAAAAGCCACAATTGCAATCTTCTCAGGTATGAAAATGATTAAAAAACTCATAAAAATTGACTTCGATGACGTAGTAGTAAAGCTACAAAAAGTCTTGGACCATACTGTGACGAACGCAAACTTGGCCTGCCTTAAGCTTGGCCCACATTCACAAATAGCCGAGCTGAGGGGTTATGGGCCATTGGACCTGAGACATAATAGGCCTATCCTAACTAAATTGGACCTTACCAGACCGACCATACAAGACAAACATTTGTACTCGATAAGCCCAGTATGAATCGTTAACCCCATGAACATCCAGGTTAACCCAACCGTTGTCTCATCAATTGGATCCAACCTACCTATACCCGAATGGGTAACTTAGCTTGATATACGCATGTGCTCAATACGACCCACCAACATTATCAATAGCTTAGCGCCATGATGATCAGGCATAATGTACGCGCAATGTTTATAATCCTTAATGGCCTAAGCAAACAGGAGCCGAGTGGTCGCCCCTCTGGAACCCTATGTAAACTAGCCTAGCATAATAAGCCAAGCATATTCCACTTTCACCCTAAAAACTAGCTTATTAGTTGTGCGCTTCTATGCACCAACCTCTTTGCCAACCTAGGTCTCAAGTAACTTTGCTTGCAACCTTCCTCTCAGGTTTCAGGCCGGTCACCTCGGTTCCCTCTAACCTAGGCTTCGGAACCTATTCAAAACAACTGGTGCCCATCATAGGGCTAGATAAAACTTTCCTACTCCAAAAATAGCCATCCAGAACAAACCATCTTATCCAGTCATAATAAATATAAGAAGCAATTCTAACAACGAAGCCGAAAACCATAAGAATACCCACCATGTCAATGCCCAACCCGCCAATTCCCAACCTATCAGTAACGTTAACAATATAATCCTTCAAACCCTTTTCGATGTGATTCAAGGTCTCCGAGATCAGAATCAACATATAAAGGCTAGAATTGACCAAATTACCAACAGAAAGACTCGTTGGGAAGAACAAGGAGAACGAGGCAGAAAGCAACGCTGATAGAAATGTCAGTAGGAATCCTCCGCGTCATCCTGACAAACCTATGCGAGCTGAGCACCTTTTCTCAGAATTTATAATGACGATTCCCTTTGCCGGAAGGATTTTGCATGCCGACCATAGAGCTATACAATGGAATGACCGATCGACAGATGCATTTGACCATGTTCAACTCCATGATGCTTTTAAATAGGGGAACTGACCTTATAAAATACAGAGCCTTCCCAACCATACTTAAGAAGTCGGCATTATACGGTTTCCATTTCTTGAGCCTGGTTCTATACACAATTTTTCTGAGTTAGTTGCTAAGTTTCTAACTCACTTCTCAACCAATAGAGTTCATCGAATAACCTTCGTCAACCTCATTAATTTGAAGTAAGGAAAAAATG
This sequence comes from Ormosia semicastrata, assembly GCA_029884595.1. NCBI lineage: Eukaryota > Viridiplantae > Streptophyta > Magnoliopsida > Fabales > Fabaceae > Ormosia > Ormosia semicastrata. Next base: position 11,275,293 of record JAQQTO010000043.1, read on the forward strand.
AATCGTTGAAAGATTTCATGAGGAGGTTCAACAAAGAAGTTGTTCAAATCTGAGATCTCAACCCGGCCGTGTCGTTGCACGCCATAATGGCTAGTTTGAAGCCAGGTCCGTTTGTCGACTCCCTTTCCAGGCATGCTCTAATTGATCTAGATGATTTAAGGAATAGATCAATGGGTTACATCAATATGGAAAAAGATACCAGCAACGAGAAATCAGTTAGATGAGGAACCACACGGTTTTTCCCATAATGATTTAGACAATTTAAACATTTCGATCTGACCATTCAACCAAACCTAGCTACAATGAGGACAAGGACCCAGTCAACCAAGAATGAAACAAATTCTAGATAACCGAAGAGACCATAGAAAAGGATATAGAATAGACACTAAAGGAGATTATGGGACCGACTAACCTCGAGATAAGAATAACTTAACTAGCAGCTTTGGTCTAAATCCCAAATACGATGTGTATACGTTGCTGACCACCCGAAGAGACCAGATATTCAAGGAGGTTTACAACACAAGTCTTATTTGACCACCTTACAATGCAGGACAACAGAAAAAGTCTGCCTTAATCTTGACAAAAGCTAGATATGTGATTTCTATAAAACATATGGGCACACTACTGAGGAATATGTCACCCTCAAGGACAAAATCGAACAGCTCATCAGAGAAGGACGTTTGGGCAAGTATGTTTATGGAAGAAGGAGTAGGAGTGGGGAACCTCAGAAGGGTGACCAATCAAGAAGGAGGAGCTCAAGTCCAATCGAAAAAGGAAAGGCAGTTGTGACCATCACCAAAGTGCCCGGTCATATCAGATGAGTCATTGACTCTATAGTTGGAAGATTTATAAGAGGAGGAAGCTCTAGTTCGGCCAAAAAATGTCATTTCAGGGCTATAATGTCAATAAGTCATCCTCTACCTTTCCAAGCCAAGAAGGAAGACCATAGTCTTGTCATTTCTTTCTCTAATAGGGATTTTGATGGGTTAGCAGAAAATTTAGAAGATACGATGGTAATCTCGTTAATCACTGAAAATTATCAAATAAAGAGGGTATTAGTTGACCAGGGAAGTTCGACCGATATCATGTATATGTCTATCTTGAGAAGACTTTTGATATTGGAAAGCAACCCAAGTCTGTTTAATGGAGCCTTGGTTTGATTCTCTGGAGAGCAAGTGAATGTTAAGGGATACATTGAACTCTAAACAACTTTCGAAATAGACGAGATGCTAAAAACTATTCCCATCAAGTACTTGGTCATCAATTGTTCAACATTTTACAACGTAATTCTCGGGAGACCTTCGCTTAATACTCTTGGCATAGTGGTTTACACACCTCATCTAATAATGAAGTTTCCCATTTCAAAGGATCATGTTAGTATAATGCATGTAAACCAAAATGAAGCTCGTGTTTGTTATAATGAAAGTTTGAAGTTGAAACCCAGAAACCCCTCTGACTAAGTTTTTTGACAGATCGAATACACCATACGAAGAAGTGTAGTTGTCACAATGTTAATCTCACTGTGTTCGATCCCTGTAGAAAGCATTAAGACCGACCCCAATATATTGATGAGCTTCAGCTTGTCTCTCTCAGCCCGAAGTTTGACCAAGTAACCCACATAGGAGCTCATGTTCTAATTTACATCACATAAGAATTAAAAGCCCTTTTAAAAAAGAACTCGAACTTGTTTACATGGACGACTGTAGATATGACTAGAACTGATATAGATTTTATCTGTTATAAGTTGTCTCTGGATCCTAAAGCCAAGCCAATCGGCCAGAAGAAGAGAAAATAGGAGAAGAAAGACAGAAGGCAGCCACTTTGATGCGTGAAATCCGCAAGTGTACGGTTTTGTCGTCAAGTAATAAAAAAAGATCGAATCCACAGGGACTGTGTCTATGAATACCAATTAATTAATTAATTCAATTCAATTAAACAAAAGGGAATACGATTGTTTATTAAGAAAAATGTAGTAACAAGCAATTAAATAAAAATCAAAGTGCAGAATTTAGAACAAAAATAGCAAGTTATCAAGAAGGGGATTTTCAAATTCAAGAAAGCTTCCAAGATTGGGATACCACAATGATACAAGATAAATCATAATTGACAACCTTTTTATTAAATCTAAAATTCAATTGAAGGTGAATTACCCTAAATTAGTTAATGTTCTTTCTCAAGATATAAGATCCGTGCCCAATTAAACTAATTCCTACTCTCGTGGTAATTGAATTTAAATTGAACCCATTACGCTTTGTGGTAATTCATTGAATCCTCGAAAGACTAAAACTACTCTCGTGATTTAGACCTTAAGTTCAATTCTTATGGTTCCAATACCTAGGTTCACCTCTCAGTACGTCCCTAAATGCCTATGAGATGCAAATAAGTGGCCAACGAATTCACATGAATAAGAGTAATAAAAATTGAATCAAAGAACATTCAAGATCAATAAAAGGGGAAACAACGTCAATTAATCATTATCAATATATCAAAGGGCATTGCCTAATCCTAGAAACAAAAGAAACTACTCAGACATAAACAAGAAGGAACAAGAAAACATGTTCATAAACATCCAAACCTGTAATTCAAGAGAGAAGAGGGAAGAAAGATCAAGAACCAAAACCTCCAATGTGCCTCTCCTAAAACCAAATTAGAACCCCTTAATTGTATTCAGAACATCTATTTATAACCTAGGATTTTAATTGGCTAAAAAGCCCCTAAAAGAAATAAAAATAAAAACTTAAAAGCTACAAGCCTTTGTGATCCACGGCCGTGGATCATTCCACGGCCAGGCCGTGGATCTCTCTGCCACAGGCCAATTTTGCATCATTTGAGTTCCACAGCCGTAGATGGTTCCACGGCCAGGCCGTGGAACTCTCTGGAATTCTCTTTTCCTTCTTTAAGTTGCCCCTCGATCCATGGCCGTGGTTTGATCCACGGGAAGGCCGTGGATCCCTCTGGAATGACCTTTTTACACCTTTATTGCTATCCATTAAGCTCTAACTTTAAACATGCAAGCATTCCATTCAATCCAAGACCAATTCAACATTAATCCTGCATAAGAACACCAAAAACACCGCAGTTATCCGAACTAAGGGAAAAATAAACCAAAAGAGAAACTAAAATGCCTAAAATGCTCAAGAATGCATGCAAAACAAGAACAAAAGATGATGTTGTTTCACACACATCAAATCCCCCCAAGCTTAAGACTTTGCTTGTCGCCAAGCAATAATTAATGCTAAACTAAGAAGTGGGATCAAAAGACAATAAAGAATAAGGAACCCGAGAAAATAATATCTAAGCAATAGGTTAAGGCAAACAAAGAATCTGAGAGGTAATCAAAATCAAGTCCAATTAGAGGCTAAGTTCTCAGAAATCATACATCCTCACTGATTGAATTAGTTCACTCCACTAACCACACTCAAAGTGTTTAAGGGTGAAAACCATACGCTCAAAATCCTTCATAGAAAATGCACTTCCATATGCTTGATAAGAAACCAGATTTCCACTAATAATCAGCATGTATGCAAGAATCAAAAGGTCTTTCAAGGGTTGTAATGGGGCCATGGGAATGATGATAGGTAAGGTAGAGAAAGGAAGGTTTGCACAAATGGCTCATCAAATTTTCAATAAGTACCAAAAAATCCAATAGAATATGAATGGAGCAAAGACAATTTTTCTTTCAATCTAAAACATAACTCCACATTTCTAAGTATTTTTTTCTTTTCTTTTCCTTCTTCTCTTTCTCTTTTTTTATTCAAGCTTTCATCTTATGATTTTTTTATTTGATCTTTTTTTTTTCATTTGAGAAAGAGAAGAGTCAAAAATGTATAATTCCCAACACATCCTTACACAATTTTCAAACCCAAATTGCTCCATTTAATATTCTAAATGGTTACCAATAATGTATCATCATGGGCATCAAAAAAAATAATTATGCAATAGGCTCAAAATGGGCAACTAGAGGATGAAAGTGTAACAATTTCAGAATGCCAGAAAAATACCTAAGATGCCTTCATCACATTCAAGCATGCAACCAAAAGTTTCACCTCAAATTGGTTTCAAATCAAGTTCTAGAGCACAAAATCAATGAGGAATATCACTCAACACAAAGAATGAGAATAGAAATCATATAGTGTATATATCCCATATAGGCTCAAAACTCACATTTAGAGGTTCAAAAATCAATGAGAAGCACAAATTCAGAGAACATATGCTAATCATCAACTATCAAAAGATCACCTCTACTATCAATTAAAATAATGCCTGTTGCCTACCACAAGAATCAACAAATTGGATTTCAAATCAATATCATCTCAAAATCCTCAAAAGAGAGGGGCACAAGTTCAACCAAAAAGCTGAGAGATATGATGGAGTGAAAATGCAACATGAAATGCAAAATGAGACATGAAAATGCATTAAACTAATGATCTAAAATAAAAATGAAATTACCCCCAAGCTTAGAACTTACATTGTCCCCAATGTAACAATCTTTAACTAGAGAAGAGATAAAAGAAATGAACTCATTGCGGTAGTGAAAGATCTTCTGGTTTTCAATCCATGGCCATAGTATTTTTCATGGGCTGGGTGTAGAACTTTCTGACTTCACTCTCCTACTAATTTGAACTTCAAAAAGGGTCAAACCTAAATAAGATGCATGAGATAAAGATCAAACTAGTAATCCAAGACACAAAATCAAAAGAAAAAGAATAAATTAAAAGGAAAAAACAAAGAAACTTGGGTTGCTGTTAGGGTCAAAACGTGTTGCCCATTTGCTAACCGTAAGTGCACGGGTCGCACAAGTAATACAGATACAGAGTAAAAGTTCATTCCCACGAGGATATTCGATTATAAAGCTAAGTACCAACCAATAGCTTAATCAATTCTAGACAATGACATAAAAATAGGAAAATAATATAAAAACTATCTAACCTACAAAAGCAATAAACCTAAAAGCGGTTAGGTTTCAGGAATCCTCCTTCACCCCCTACATCTATCAACAACATGCAATTCCCCTCATAAATACAAATGCATTGATTAGGCTAGCTTGAGAATCTGATGTAGTCAAAAGCCTATGTCTAGGTCAATCAACCCTGGTTTCAATTGCCTAATTCACTAAGTTTCCTTGAGAGCCAGCTCAACTTCCACTCATGAACGATCTATTCTCAATCATACACTATACATGGCCAATAGATATGTTTCTATCCTATTAACGAATCAAGTCATCCAAGCCAATTGAACTCGCCGAACATGCATTAATCATACCATATCCATATTAACAAATCTCTATGTCTAGTTCATTTGCCAATATTAGGATCATGCAATCGAGGCCAACCAAGAACAAGCATTAAACACAGATAATGATTGAACCATAATCAAACATCCACACAAACTTAGAGAAGAATACATCATTAATATATATAAAAGGATCCAAAATATTCTTAAAACATAGCTCAGCTATACAAAAGATAAGGAAGAGAAGAGAGAAAGGGAAAAGAGAGAAAGAAGCTCATTGATTTGTCTTTAAAGCTTGAATCCTCCTTCAATCCTTTGATCCTTGACTCCAATCCACCAGCAATGAAGATCTAGCCAAGCTATCTAACCTAAAACTAACCTAAACTAAACTAAAAGAGAGAAACTAGAAATGGAAATGGCCAAAACGGCCAGAACCTTGAAAAACTAAGAGAGAATCAGAAAAAAGCGCATAAAATCTTATTTATAGGCTCAGCAGCCGCCTCTATGTCACGACGAGCACATACTCATGCCGCGGTGCCCAATGGGTCAGTCTAACTACGTCGCGGTGCCCACTTCACTAGGTCGTGGTGCTCTAGCCTCGGGTCCAAGTATGACCAAGCTGAAAATCCTCTCAGTGCCGCGGCGTGCTCTGCCTTGCGCCGTGACGTGACCTACTGGAATGCCAATTTGGCTTCCTCTTCCTCTTTAAGCTCAATTGCTCCATATTTAACCTTGTTTGGAGCCCCTCCTATCATAGAGAAAACACCAAATCAATAACATATATAAATCTACTCAATCCATGATCATTAAAGCTCAGTTTTGCATAATAACACATCAGAAAGGCTTAGATTCAGAATATATCAAATATAAGCACAAAACCTTTCAAATATGCATTTTAAACAAGGACATAGCATTCATTCTAGCACAAGGATAAGGCACAAATAACTGCATTCTATGTAGCTATCACACCCCCAAACCTACATTTTGCTAGTCCTCGAGCAAAACAAACTAGAACTAAGTAAATTACTTAAACATTAAAATACAATTTTTCATTCAGCAAATATATTTCAATCTTCTTTTTTTTTTTCAATTAAAAATAAATACTAGTGTGGACTAGTTGCATCAATCCTCAAAAAATGCAAATGCCCCGTAAACAGTTCCACACATATACAATCCTTGACATGCTAACAAGCCAAAAAACTCTCCATGCAATTCACATTTATCACAAACATGCAAGATAAACTTCTCCTAATCAAGTCATACACATCCAGATAAGTTTATAAGCATACATGCATATGATTCACAGAATCCACAAGATTGTAAATCAACTCTCTCTCCACTAATGTAAATCACACAAGATTGAGGATCAAAAGGGACTTATCAGCTTATAATGTTAGGCCAATGATATGAGTGAAAGAAATGAACGGGAAAAGATACAATACAAATATTGAGACACACAACATACTACCTCAAGACATGAACCACAAACTGATATTAGCAGGGTATTCAATAGTGAGATCATAAAACTTGCCAAAACCATTTTCGATACTTTTTGAACTTTACTTTTCTTAAGCTTTTGCTTTTCTTTTCATTTTCATTTTTCTTTTTATTTTCTCTCTCTTTTCTCTTCTATTTTTGCAAAGCAATGCTTTTTCTTTTCTTTGTTTTGCATCTGGTTCCTTCAGGCTCATTTTGTAGTGAATATTCATACCCCTAATCATCAGACTCATTTCAAGAAATAACACATCATATACTCAACAAACAATAAGGGTTGGAAGAAAATGACATGCTTTCACACGCATTAGAATGGATAACAGGTTAACGAACACAATAGTTATGAAAAACAAATAAGGCCAAACAGTTTAAGGCTTCAAAAAGGGACCTGAGGATATCATCATATCAGGGTAAGCTTTTTAAGGCTCAATCGGTCCAAACAATGCCCTAATCATCTCCTCAATCATGCACAACTTAGAATTTCGCCTCAAGAGAGTTCAAAAATAATTTCAAGGATAATCAAAACTCTACATGTATATCCATAAACATTCTCAAAACATGCACTTTTATCATTTTCAAAGTTACACTTGCATCTAAGTGAGATGTAAATCATGCATCAAAAGTAACTAAATTGTTTCACATACTTCAAGATCACATAAGGTTTCACTGAAAAGGGGGCAAATAGCAACCTTTCACATCATGGACAACCAAAAACAACACCAACATTCTTGCAACATGTCATGCATTCAAATGGATTCAACTTTTCAATACAAGCAGGCACATCGTTTGCATAAAGTGAAAATTGAAAACATTGTCATCAATACATCAGTGATAGTCAAAACAAAATATAATCATGAAAAAATGTTGACTAAAATCACTGCATACTCAAAATACCAATACATGTTAACATTAAGCACAAAAGAATTAAACATGTAAAGATATTCCCCCAAACCTAAAATGAAATGTATCTTTAAAGAACATGGTCTATAGGAACCCGAGACTAATCCGAGCATTACTAAATACTACAAAATAGAAAAAATAACAAAAATAAAAACAAAAACAAAAAAACAGGGTCAACGTCGTGGCGCCCTATGCTTGGGCCGCGGCGCTCACTAAAAAGCTGCAGATTGCAGTAAAAACGTATCCCTGTCACAAGGGCGCGCACTACCACGTGCCGCGCGTGACAACCTAAGTGCTAAATTGAGTAGCAAACACGATTTTTGTTGGGTTTGACTCTTATGGGTCTCTAGTCGCAACAAAACTTGTTCAAAAAGCTAAATTACAAAAATATACAATACACACATATTAAAACATATAAACAACTTTCTAACCTATATACAAACCTAAACAAACTTAAAACGTTAAAAACAAACAAAAACATAAAACTAACCTAATTAGCATATTAACCTATAGACAAACTAACACAAACAACACTTAAAACCATAAACTACAAAAACTAACATAACTAAACATAACTAACAAATAATAAAACTAACTAAACTAACATACTAACACTTATATACACGAACATACTAACATAACATATTAACACAACTAACAAACTAATATACTAACATATTTAACATATAAGCATATTAACATACTACATATTTATGCACAAAGTAAAAGCATTAATTAAACATAAGCATGGGGTACCCTCTCATGAAGGGCCTGAGTTATAGTCTCAGCAGGACTTTGTCACCAAAATTGAAGTGTCACGGATGAGTAGTCTTCAAGAACTTGATCCAAGGGTAATCCTTTCCAGGAGTCGCGAATTCCCTCAAGGGCCTCGTATGAATGAAATCACTCGGCTTCTTATTTGAAACTAAAACAAAACATAAACGAGAAACATAGATTATATACAGCTTATATACAACTTGAATTAGAACTAATCAAACCTATTATTGATATTAACAATATAAAAACTATCCCCGGTAACGGCGCCAAAAACTTGTTAGGGTCAAAACGTGTTGCCCATTTGCTAACCGCAAGTGCATGGGTCGCACAAGTAATACAGATACAAAGTAAAAGTTCATTCCCACGAGGATATTCGATTATAAAGCTAAGTACCAACCAATAGCTTAATCAATTCTAGACAAGGACATAAAAATAGGAAAATAATATAAAAACTATCTAACCTACAAAAGTAATAAACCTAAAAGCGGTTAGGTTTCAGGAATCCTCCTTCACCCCCTACATCTATCAACAACATGCAATTCCTCTCATAAACACAAATGCATTGATTAGGTTAGCTTGAGAATCTGATGTAGTCAAAATCCTATGTCTAGGTCAATCAACCCTGGTTTCAATTGCCCAACTCACTAAGTTTCCTTGAGAGCCAGCTCAACTTCCACTCATGAATGATCTATTCTCAATCACACACTATACATGGCCAAAAGGTATATTTCTATCCTATTAACGAATCAACTCATCCAAGCCAATTGAACTCGCCGAACATGCATCAATCATACCATATCCATATCAACAAATCCCTATGTCTAGTTCATTTGCCAATATTAGGATCATGCAATCGAGGCCAACCAAGAACAAGCATTAAACACAGATAATGATTAAACTATAATCAAACATCCACACAAACTTAGAGAAGAACACATCATTAATATATATAAAAAGATCCAAAATATTCCTAAAACATAGCTCAGCTATACAAAAGATAAGGAAGAGAAGAGAGAAAGGGAAAAGAGAGAAAGAAGCTTATTGATTTGTCTTTAAAGCTTAAATCCTCCTTCAATCCTTTGATCCTTGACTCCAATCCACCAGCAATGAAGATCTAGCCAAGCTATCTAACCTAAAACTAACCTAAACTAAACTAAAAGAGAGAAACTAGAAATGGAAATGGCCAAAACGGCTAGAACCTTGAAAAACTAAGAGAGAATCAGAGAAAAACGCATAAAATCTTATTTATAGGCTCAGCAGCCGCCTCCACGCCGCGGCGCGCACATACTCACGCTGCGGTGCCCAATAGGTCGGTCTAACTACGTCGCGGCCCCCACTTCACTAGGTCGCGGCACTCTTGCCTCGGGTCCAAGTATGACCAAGCTGAAAATCCTCTCAGCGCCGCGACATAACCTGCTGGAATGCCAATTTGGCTTCCTCTTCCTCTTTAAGCTCAATTGCTCCATATTTAACCTTGTTTAGAGCCCCTCCTATCATAGAGAAAACACCAAATCAATAACATATATAAATTTACTCAATCCATGATCATTAAAGCTCAGTTTTGCATAATAACACATCAGAAAGGCTTAGATTCAGAATATATCAAATATAAGCACAAAACCTTCCAAATATGCATTTTAAACAAGGACTTAGCATTCATTCTAGCACAAGGATAGGGCACAAATAATTGCATTCTATGTAGCTATCAGTTGCCTCCCAAGAAGCGCTTGTTTAAAGTCATTAGCTTGACTTTGGTCTGGTTTCTGTGCTCAGGTGATGTCAACGGAGTAGTGCTCAGTCCCCACTCCTTTAAAATATTTCACTCTCTGGCTATTTATCATGAAAGGCTCATGACCTTCTTTCTTCACCTTAAGCATACCGTAGGATAAAACTCGAACAATTTTATATGGTCCTGACCATTTCGACCATAACTTATTAGGACAGAAACGTAGAAGCGAGTTATGGACAAGGACTTTATCCCCGAGTTTAAATTCATGCTTCTCGACACACTTGTCATTCTGCTTCTTAGGTCCTTTCTTGCAGGTCTTAGACTCCTCAAATTTTGTAGTACCCTTGGGCAAGGTCTTTTCTAGCATAGCATCAGTCACTGATTCATGCACACCTGAAAGCACAACACTATCCATAACATTAGTAGCATCTATGCGATTACATGAATTTAAGGAATTAGAATTTTTTTCAGAATTAAAAACATCAAAACTACTTCCTCATCATTCAATCGCAAAGTCAATTTTCCTTCATGGACATCAATGATCGCCCTTCCAATGGTAAGGAATGGATGCCCAAGTATGATCGGTATTGTAGCATCAGCTTCCATGTCAAGCACAACAAAATTCACCGGCATGTAAAACTTACCAACTTTAATAGGAACATCCTCCAAGATGCCTATGGGGTACTTGACAGACCGATCAGTCAATTGAAGGGAGATAGTTGTGGGTTTCAGTTCACCCACCTCCAACTTTTTACACACAGAAAGGGGCATAAGACTAACACTAGCTCCTAAGTCACACAGAGCTTTATTAAAATTTGTGTTGCCAATCAAACAGGGAATAGAGAAGCTACCTGGATCCTTTAACTTAGGAGGCAATTTATTTTGAATTAAGGCACTACACTCCTCAGTTAAAGCTACTGTCTCATATTCTTCTAGCTTCCTCTTATTAGATAAGATGTCCTTAAGAAACTTAGCATAGGTAAGCATTTGTTTCAACGCCTCAGTGAAGGGTACATTAATGTACAATTTCTTAAGAATCTCTAAGAACTTCCCAAACTGTCTGTCTAACTTCGCCTTAGCAAGTCTTTGAGGGAAAGGAACTGGGGGTTGGTATGGCTTAGGGGGTACATACTTAGACACTTTCTCATTAGTTCCCTCCTCTTCTAAGGGTTGTGTCTTAGTCTCTTTTTCCTCATTTATTATTGTCTCTTGATCCCACATCTTGGTTTGACATTAGTTATTGCTTGGGGACAAGCTTCAGGATCTACTTCAATGAGAGTCCCAGAACGTCTAGTACTTTGCATAAACAAGAGAAATTACTTTCAGAGAGTCAAAGAGAAATCAAGAACGTAAGAACCAAATAAAAGAAAAAGGTTTAAAATAATTAAATTAAAAATTAAATTAATATTCAAGAAAAACACAGTCCCCGGCAACGACGCTAAAAACTTGATGCGTGAAATTCGCAAGTGTACAGTTTCGTAGTCAAGTAATAAAAAAAGATCGAATCCACAGGGACTGTGTCTATGAATACCAATTAATTAATTAATTCAATTAAATTAAACAAAAGGGAATATAATTGTTTATTAAGAAGAATGTAGTAACAAGCAATTAAATAAAAATCAAAGTGCAGAATTTAGAACAAAAATAGTAAGTTATCAAGAAGGGGATTTTCAAATTCAAGAAAGCTTCCAAGATTGGGATACCACAATGATACAAGATAAATCCTAATTGACAACCCTTTTATTAAATCTGAAATTCAATTGAAGGTGAATTACCATAAATTAGTTAATGTTCTTTCTCAAGATACAAGATTCGTGCCTAATTAAACCAATTCCTACTCTCGTGGTAATTAAATTTAAATTGAACCCATTATGCTTTGTGGTAATTCATTGAATCCTCGAAAGGCTAAAACTACTCTCGTGATTTAGACCTTAAGTTCAATTTTTATGGTTCCAACACCTAGGTTCACCTCTCAGTACGTCCCTAAATGCCTATGAGATACAAATAAGTGGCCAGCGAATTCACATGAATAAGAGCAATAAGAATTGAATCAAAGAACATTCAAGATCAATAAAAGGGGAAACAACGTCAATTAATTATTATCAATATATCAAAGGGCATTGCCCAATGACAACTGTCGAGATTACCAAATGTAAATCAATTTATAACCGATTTACCAAAACTACTTGTAGCATAAGGTAACACCGGGTCGAGCCCGTAGATCATTCTAATTATGAAGTCAGATTAAGAGGTTAATAAACAGGGGGGGAAAGTTTTGAAAAATTAAACAACAAAGAGCAATTAAAAAGAGTAAACAAGATTAGGAAAACAACTAATCCAAGAGAATTAACTAATCTTGATTTTAATCCATCCTTGATCTTTATAAATCTGTTCAACTATCAACCAAATCCTTGATCTTAGATCACATCAAGACGCCTCTCAATGATCCATGGATCTTCTACTAAAAATGCTTCTAGAATTTAATTAATTAAGGTTAGACAAATTAAGCATCCATCCAAAATCAAAATTAACTTAAAAACCAAGATCCAACCAAGCTAAATATTTCATCAAACACCTTTGATGCATTATTTAACCTCTGAATTCATCTCTTAGCACATGATAATTACGCAATTAACATATGCAAATCCCAATCAAATTAAGCATTAAATCAAAATTTAAACAAGAGAAGAAGAGAAAGAGAAACTTGATTAATAGATGAACGTATAACAATTAAAACAAGATCTCAAGATTAATCATCAAGCTTGTCAATCTCTTGGATTGATTAAAGAAGTTTAGCTCTCCATAGCCATCACCATTGGAGAACCTTCAAGAACCATACAAAAATAAAAATAACAAAGAGAGAGAAGGAGAGGAAGAGAAGAGGAGAAGTCTCCACAAAAATGAAAAACTAAAACTACAATGATCAACTACTCAATTCCCAAATGCGTAGAAGCTCTCCCCTATATCTTTACAAATCTGATTGCTCTCCTCTTAATCATTCACAAAGAGTCAAAAGTAGTTCATCCACTCTTGTTAATTATTCATCCATAATCAAAGCATGTCTCCCACCTTCCATTGAATTATTTTCTCATTATGAAAGTGTGTCTCCCACCTTCCAATGATTCCTCCACTTTTTCCACGTTGTTATCTTTTCAATTTCTGTCATAATCTCAAATTCAAATCAAGTCCATCAGATAGCCTTTGAAGTAAGCTTTCCAAGGAGTACTCATATGCTTAATTTGGGCTTGAAATGAGTGAGATATGCCCAAAATAGTGAAGGTGTGTCCAAAATTTATAACAGTAACGCTGGTCCAACTTCAAGGATGTATTTGACCATGTAAACATCCGAATCTTACAATTTGACATTTCACAAAACTTGTAGATATTTTTCTCATCTTTCCTAGCATATAAAGAACATCAAAATCAGAGATCTACAACTCAAGTTATGGTTAAAATACTGAACCACTATCAATATGCATTAAAATCCAAAAATTTTGCTTTAAAGCCCAATTCAACCCAATGATCTAAATGAGTGCTAAGATCACTTAATTACAATCTGGACATCATTAATAAGGTAATTGTGTGAATAATTAATATGTTAAAAATCATAATTATCACCCAATCCTAGAAATAAAAGAAACTATTCAGACATAAAGAAGAAGGAACAAGAAAACATGTTCATAAACATCCAAACCTATAATTCAAGAGAGAAGAGGGAAGAAAGATCAAGAACCAAAGCCTCCAATGTGCCTCTCCCAAAACCAAATTAGAACCCTCTAATTGTATTCAGAACATCTATTTATAACCTAGGGTTTTAATTGGCTAAAAAGCCCCCAAAAGAAATAAAAATAAAAACTTAAAAACTGTTGCGCACTGCGATCCACAGCCGTGGATCATTCCATGGCCAGGCCGTGGATCTCTCTGCCACAGGCCAATTTTACATCATTTGAGTTCCACGGCCAGGCCGTGGATGGTTCCATGGCTAGGCCGTGGAACTCTCTGGAATTCTCTTTTCCTTCTTTAAGTTGCCCCTCGATCCATGACCGTGGTTTGATCTACGGGAAGGCCGTGGATCCCTTTGTAATGGCCTTTTTGCACCTTTATTGCTATCCATTAAGCTCCAACTTCAAACATGCAAGCATTCCATTCAATCTAAGACCAATTCAACATTAATCCTGCACAAGAACACCAAAAACACCGCAATTATCTGAACTAAAGGAAAAATAAACCAAAAGAGAAACTAAAATGCCTAAAATGCTCAAGAATGCATGCAAAATAAGAACAAAACATGATATTGTTTCACACACATCACACTTAAGAGACCAAAAAACTTATGGAGGCAAGGTTCATTCATGAAATAGAGTACACCACTTGGTTGTCCAATGTGGTAGTGGTAAAGAAGTCGAACGATAAGTGAAGAATGTGCACATATCTCACTGATTTGAATAAAGCCTGATCCAAGGATTCATATCCACTTCCCAACATTGATAGACTGGTCGACGGAGCGGATGGGTACCAGTTTCTTAATTTCATGGATGCTTATTCCAGCTACAATCAAATCAGAAGGCATCTTGATGAAGAAGATAAGATTATCTTTGTCACTAAATTTGGAAGTTTCTGTTATAAGGTAATGGAATTTGGTTTGAAAAACACCAGTGCCACTTATTAAAGATTGATGAATAAGGTCTTCTCAAAATAGATTAGTCGGAATATTAAAGTATACATGGATTACATGGTTACAAAAACCCTAGTGGATCAAAAAAACTATGAAGATTTAGTAGAAATTTTTGACTAACTGTAAAAGCATAATATAAGACTTAACCCTAAAAAATGTGTTTTCAGAGTTCAAGGCAGGAAGTCCTTGGGTTTTCTCCTCACCAGCAAGGAAATTGAAGCAAATTCAGATAAATGCAAAGTTATAATAGAAATGAGGAGCCCAACTACAGTAAATGAGGTACAAAGGCTGACAAGAAGAATAACTGCCTTTTCAAGATTTTTCTCTAGAGTAGTTGAATAAGCTCTCCCATTCTTTAAATATCTCAAGAGACTAGAGAATTTCTAATAGATTGAAGATTGTGAAAAGGCTTTCTAAGAACTCAAGCATTTCCTATCCTCTCCGCCCATTCTGACTAAACCAGAACCTGGTCATAAACTCTTTCTTTATATCTCCATATCTGACTAATCTATAAGCTCGGTCCTGATGAAGGAAGAAGGCAAATAGCATAGGCTGATTTATTTTATCAATACAATTTTACAAGGCCTAGAGACTAGATACCAAAAAAATAAAAAATGGCACTTGCCTTGGTAACAATAGCTCAGAGACTTCGATAGTACTTCCAAAGTCACTTGGTCACCGTCAGAACTGACCAACCTATTAAACAAGTACTTAGAAAGATCGAACTAGTCGGTCAAATGACTGCATGGTCGGTTGAATTGTCTAATTTCAGAATTCAGTACTAACCTAGGGGTCCGATAAAATCTTAGATACGATATGATTTTTTAGTTGAATTATCCCCATCCCTTGAGCATGATATGAATAATAATTCTTGGACTTTGTTTGTTGATGGAGCTTCCAACATGAAGAGAAGTGGGGTCTAGATAATCTTGGATGAACTAAATGAATTATTGATAAAATAATCTCTATGTTTCAACTTCAAGGCCAACAATAATCAGGCCGAGTATGAAGCCATCCTCGCCAGCTTGAGTCTGGCAACTGAAATAGGAGCAACCCGACTAGTTGCAAAGTTAGATTCACAATTGATAATTGGGCTAGTTAAAGGTGAGTATTATATAAAAAAAAAAGATTTGTAGTTTATCAAATATTTGACTAAAAATCAGAACGCTATTGGTAAGTTCGAATAATTTGAGATCCTTCATATCCTAAGAGACTAGAACACTAAGGCAAACTTATTATCCAAGTTGGCTAGCACAAAAGAACCAAGGAAAAATTGATCCATGATTTAGGAGGTTGTGGAGAAACTAAGCATTGACTGTTAACAAACTTTTGTCATTCATAATGACCTGAGCTCTTGGATGAATCCAATAGTCTGATATCTAACGCATGAAGAATTGCCAATCGATAATAAAAAGGCTGAGAAACTTAAAAAATCAGCTAGCTACTATATGATCATCGAAGATGAACTTTTTAAAAGAGAATTCTCATTACCTCTTATAAAATGTGTAGACCACGTGCAACCTATTAATATTATGGACGAAGTGCAAGAAGGAGTATGTTGAAGCCATCTAGGATACTGAGCTCTTTCAGGAAAAATATTAAGAGCATGTTTCTACTGATCGACCATGAAAAGTTGATAGTCTTGAATACGTTTAGAAGTGCCAAAAGCTCGCTAATTTGCACCAAGCACCACTTGAATAGTTACTTAGCTCGAAAACCCTATAGTCATTTTATAGATGGGGAATTAATCTATTGAGCCTACTTTGGACAGCGATCCGAGACCTAGTCCCATGGGTCAACTCGGCACATATCCAACTGGAGTCTACTATTGAACGGCCGTAGCGTGTGACCCGTGGTCTACTGTTAACACCCTAGCAGTAGTTCACTTGTGGCACTGCTGTTGAGATCCTGACACAATGCATGTCGGACCATGACATTGGGCAGCAACAACATGATCGATAGATTTGCATAGTGGATGAATCTGATGATTATTTGTATCTACTAATGATGATCACACGTAATAATAATGCTCATAACCATTTTTAATTGATCATAACTATAGTAATAACATCCTGATTTTATAGGGATCCTCTACAACAGTCAAGGGGACGTATTTTCCTATTCACTCTTTATAAATATTAGGCTCAATCACCTTCAACAAGTAACTCTGGCTCTTTTGCTTAAATCCTACTTGTGCACAGCCTGACTTAAGTATTGGAGTGCCTTTGCAAGTAGCAACCACCTTCGTTTCGATAAGCTCTACTGCTGCCCATAGAGGAAAACACTCATTAATGTCTACTCAGGTACACGTCAGTATCCATTACTGAACATTGACACCATCTGTAGGAAACTTTAAATTCCTATTTACATCCAACCATGGTGAGCATAAGACAAAACTCAAAGAGAGGAGATGATCCGCGTGTTATTGTAGGCCGAAGGTAGGGCTCAGTGGTGCACCATCATCCTCACCCTGTCGTACCACCACACGATGATCGTTTGGCTCAGAATCACCCAGTTGTTGAAACCTCCATCACGAAGAACTAAGAGCCTAACACTAGGCACCACGCGATGGGCAAGAAACCTTACTTTTTGATGAAAGCCCACACCCATTGAGCAAGACCTCTGTGAGGGATCGATTTCATCCACGCATGTATGGAGCCAATCATGAGGATTATGGGCCTAAAATCCCAGTGCATTAGCGCCTAAGACACAAGAACAATGATGTTGATGATCACGTTTCCCACCCAGAGGGCACAGTTCAATCTGACATGTCCAGACCCATCTGCTGGTCATAGTGTGATAACAAGAGGCGGTGCTGGAGGAGCAACATCGCAAAATAGAAAATCTAGAGTGATCTATGCATAAGGACTAGGTTGAATCACGCCATGATGACGGAAGGAGAAACGCGGGCAACAACCAGGGAAGAATGTCTTATGTTGATGCCAGAATATCCAATATTGTTAATAATAACCCGAACCCTGACAATTAGGAGCAACCCTTCTCTACTAAATTAATAGAGTATAAAGTTCCTAGAAACTTAAACTTTCTAGCCAACGTGGAACTCTATGATGGAACTACTGATCCTCTAGAACACATAGATGTCTATGTTCAATCTATGCGCTTCCATGGGGGATCCCCACAATTGTTATGTTGCGTTTTCCCCACTCCTTAAAGAAGGCAGCCTTTAGATGATTCGCAACCCTACCATTAGGATCTATCACTAACTGGCAGGACCTCAGATAACGTTTCTTGCTGCACTACACCATCAGTAAGGAGCAATCCATTTCTATTAAATTTTTTTTCTGAGATTTACCAAGGGTGCGATGAGCCCCTTCACGAATACCTCAAGAGGTTCAATACGACTTGCATTAATATGGAGAACCTCGATGAGATCCTCTCCACTATGTCTGGAATGGCCTTCGGACTGACTATCAATTTTTCTAATCTTTACCAAAGAAAAAGTCAAAGAGTATGAAAGAATTTTAGGAGTGGTCCCAAAAGTACATAAACTTAGAGGAGGTTACTAAGACTAAGAGGAGCCTAAAGAAAGGTGAGTCATCTCACTAGAAAGGTAACCAAAACTCTTCTCAGCCCGGAACTCCTCTAAGGATAATCCACCTCGGACCAAATACTCAACCTATACCCCTCTAAACACTCCATGCGCAATGATCCTGAATGAAGTATTTCAGACTAAGTTCTGAGATATCAAGAGGCTGGCTCCTTTGAAGAAATATGCACGAAGGGATTGTGTACAACATTATTTATACCACAAGGACTACGACCATGACACAGAAAATTACTTCCAATTTCATGATGTCATTGAGTCCTTAATTAGGGCAGGACGATTGGAATAGTACATCAGCCATGGCCAAAATAATGGACATCGCGGAGGATGGAATGAAAGAAAACGCAGCCCTAGTCCTATGCAGAGCCCGTCTCCGCACCAAAGGAGGTGGTCCCAGAGTCCACCTCTCTGTAATACTGACAACCGATATGATCGAAACCAAGACACTCCGTTAGATGACAATGATGACCACCATGCCCAGGTAAACCAAACCATCAACACTATCACTGGTGGTTTTGCAGGCTGCGGGTCATCCAACTACACTTAGAATAAAGCACTCAAGAAGATGGTGTTGAGCATTTCCTACTTTACACCTAAATCACAGGTCAGAGATTAGAAGGCGCCCTCTCATCTCATTTTGGACAAAAACTATAGCGAAATTATCCCAGAGAACGATCATCTACTGGTTGTCTTTGGGATAATTTCTAATGCCAAGATCCGACACATTTTTGCAAACTAATGGAGTTCAACTGATTTTATGTTCATAGAACTGTACGAGAAGCTGAAATTTCCAGACTCAGAGCTGATTCCTTATAATGACGAGCTTACCGGCTTTACTAGTGAAAAAATCATTTCAATGGGGTATGTTGAGACTTACCTAACCCTAGGGAGTAGCAAGCTTTTCAAGACTGTCAAGGTCAAGTTTCTGGTTGTAAACTGCCCCTCAGCATATAATATCATCTTGGGTCATCCTACGCTGAATGCACTTGGCACCGTGGTATCTATCACCCACTTGGTCATGAAATTCCTCAACAAAAATAATGAGGTTGTCACAGTCAAGGGGGACCAGATCATGGCGCGCAAATGCTATAATCAGACTCTTAAAATTAGCAAGACCCCCAAGAGAGTGAAAATCGACACATCTAGCCCAGCTCTAGACTAAGTCAACATTCTCATGATAAAGTTTGATATGCGAGAAGAAATCCAGGGTACCAGACCCTAGTCAGAGCGTGAACTATAGTCGCTCTAACTTGGTGTCAAAGCAGATTGAGTAACCAAGATTGGGGCAAACTTGGAGGAAGAAGAGAGGCACCAATTGATTGAGTTCTTGGAGAAAAACAAATACTTCTTCGCCTGGACGTCCTCCGACATGCCTGGGCTTGACCCTGCCTTCATCTTCTGATGCACAATTTTTTTAGTTTCAAACAAGTTTATAAACTTGATGCGGGATTAATTGTTGCATTGCGAACCCAAGTGCAGGTTGTCTCAAGTAATAAATTTCTCGGGAGTCCGAGGTCGATCCACAGGGAATTGTTGAAGATTAATTAAGGTGAAGTGAATATTTTGTTACTACGATTAAAATTATTTACTTGAGTAAAAAGATTCACTCTTGGTAAATAAAATAAAGGTAAGATTAATTCCTTTTATAACTCAATTAGAATCCTAGCAACATGGAGGTTCCAATCAGAAAATACAACGTTAAAAGTCCATTTAAAATAATATACGTAATTATATTATGTTTCCTAAAAATATTACCACCACTTATAAATGGGTTAAAGCATTCATTGTGCCAATATTTTGTCTATAACAAATCAAGAACTCCTTTTTACAAAGATGGTTTCTAAATTATAAGAAACAAATTATAATACGTATAATGGTTACTAGAAAAATATAAATCATTTAAGCACAAGAGAAGAATAAATCTAACTTTACTTTATTATCAAGAGCTTCACCCTTTCACCTAAGTAAAATGAAACTTAGTTACTCATAGATAAGAAGAAAGAAAGAGAGAAGAAGAAGAAGAAGAACATGACTTTAATTTAGAACAAAGAAAAATTACTACAAGAAAACCTAGTAACAAAATGGCATCATTTTGGTAACTAACACCTAACACCCTCAATGATCTACCAAGGACCCCTTTTATAGAGGATTAGAGATACAAAATGATAAGGGGGCTGAGTCATTAGTGGGTGGATGAGTGAAAAATGAGTGGAAAATGCCAAATGACTTTTGGTGAGTGGAAAATTATGGAGATTCCTTATCTCCGAAATCATGCAGCTCTGAAGTCATTGTATTCATCATTTTTGAACCAAGTGGTCTTCATAAAAGTTGTAGGCTTTGATCTTAGCTTTCAAATGGATTTAGTTTGAGTCCAATATCATTTCTATAACTCTAGATACGTTCAAATTACTGCACACTACCCAGGCCCAGTCACAGCTCCTCTATTTTGACTTCCAAGCGTAATATCACCTTCAAGGAGTCCGATTCTAGAAAAGTATTCAACATGAAAGTTGTAGATATGAGTCTTAACTATTCAGCATCCAAATTTCAGCCTATTTGACAATCTCTAGCCTAAAAAATATGATGAACAGTACACATAGGTTAAGCTGTCAGGAAAAGCACTCTGTTCTTGCTTCAACCCTAATTTGAGTTATCTACTCGTGTGATTGGGCCTTTGAGGTATTCTTAAAAGTTGTAGAAATCTCTCTTATCTTTCAAATGCCATCAGATTCACCTTATTTGACCACCTATATCCCATGATATAGCTCAAATATAGAAACAACGTAAGACGTAAATTATGCTGAAAAATTCAATTAAGTCCAATTTGAGTCCAAACTTACAAAACATAATCAAAATCAATCAATTAAGTACATGGAGAGTGTAAATGACTAAAAATGAAGGCTTATTAATGTATCAAATATGTGATCATCAAATTCTCTCACACTTAGCTTTTTGCACTCCTGGGCAAAACACAAGACCAAAATTAAAAAAAAAATGAAACAGACTCAAAAGTTAAACACTCTAAAAGACTTAATTTCTAATAATATTTAAAAATGAAGAGCAACCAATCATTCAAGTAATCAAAACATTCATGAGGTAATATATCTTCACATCTCAAATCAACAAGCAAGGATATTTCAATTGAAAAGCATGAGTCAAGAATGATAGATTTTCACAAGATTCACTCTCAATCCCTCAAGTGTTTAAAAGGTAGGTATTTCACTCAATTCAACCCATGAAAATTGCACTACCATAAGCTTGCTTATCTTCTACTTCTCCACTACTCAGAACACATGTACACACAATTCATGAGGACTTTATTCAAGGTTGTAATGAGGTCAAGGTAAAGGAGGAGGTAATATGGATATGATAAGTTAAATACCAGAGAATAAAAAGTGAGAGAGTGAGTTCAATTAACAAGCATGAAAGTTCATCCCAACTCCACCTAATACAAATTCCCTTTACATATTCTTTTCCTTTCCTTTATTACCTTGTTGACCCTCTTCTTTTTACATTTTTTTTTATTTTTTTTTTATTTTTTTATTTTTATTTTTTACAAAAAAGAAATCATATATACATTTTTTTTAACCATTCTGCACATACACCCCACACTTGTTCAAGAACTCATCGAATGACAAAACTAATGTTCTCTTATTCCTTAAGGTCATGTAAGAACATGATTTTTCATTTAAGGCACATAATGAGTTCGAAATAAAGAATAGTCAAATAAGCTCAAAGGGGTTAAGTAAAGGGAAATAAGTCATTTCTAATGCTTTATGTTGGCAGAAATCAGAGAATTTTCAAGAAGTCATAAGAATGCTTGATATCATATTGAGACAACATGCTGCTAAATAAGGCTGACTAATTGATTAAAGTAGTTATTTCAAGAAAAATACCTCAATCATATTTATGTATGCATATGAAAATGTAGTCTCAAAAAGAATCAAAGTAAGTTCTAGAGTAACAATTCCATGAGTGAAATTCACACAAGAAAGAAAAGAATGGTACAAATGTTCAATCCATTCATCAATAGGCTCAAAATCTCACAAGGCATAATTCTATCATTCTCAGTCCACCAATTCAACATCCATAACCAAGCATGTGAATTTTAAGAAAGAAGACAATTTACTCAATCATGCAAATTTTCCTGAATTTGAATTGCTACTTCCACACAAATTAGTTACTACCCCAATTACTCCTTACTCTGCCACCAATTTTTGATGCGTCTCAAGAGTAAATAATTTACTCCTTACTCTGCCATCCCTAATTACTTTTGTTGTTAATAAATTAATGACAAATACAACAAACATATTAACAAACTCACTTTTGAATTTTTTTTAGTTTTTTAATTTTTTTAATATAAACACAATAAACATATTAACAAACACACTTTCTAATTTTTTTTTTTTTGGGTTTTTTTTTTACAATCATCCTTCCCCCCAACCAGATCACAACATTGTCCTCAATGTCAAAACATAGATAGGTAAAGGATAGAATGTATTACCTGTTGTTGCAATTACTGAAAAGAAAAATCTCACACAAATTTAAACAAAAACAAAGTATGATAAATAAAACTAAAGCTTGTAATTATTTAAATAGTTAGAGTGTCTTGGCTGGCTTTCTTTTCATTTTGCTTCCCTTACCACTTCCTTCACCGCTTCCTTCGGACCAATCTAATATCTGAGCTGTTACTAGATCAGGTTCATAAACAAAAGCTTCTAATTTATCAATTAACTCATCAACAGTGGAAGCAGAGATAAGGAGTCGTCTTGCTGAAAGTGTGACAAATTTCTGTTCCACAACATGGTCAACAAAAGATAACAAATTATCAAAGAAATTATTAACATTCAACAAACTTATGGGTTTATGGTGGATGTTCAATTGGGCCCAAGAGATAACTTGAAAGACTTCTTCCAAAGTACCAAAACCACCAGGTAAGGCAATGAATACATCAGAGTTTTCAAGCATTGCCTTCATTCGTCCATGCATAGAGGATACTTGAATTTTCAGTCCAATTGTCTTTCCAACGATGTTCCTTCGAGTTAAAGGTTCGGGAATGACACCTAAAACTTAACCACCTCTTACAAATGCAGAAAGTGATACAGCCCCCATTAACCCAAGGCAACCTCCCTCATATACTACACGAATGTTCCTCGCAGCAAGTGTTCTACCAACAGTGCTTGCTGCGTTTACAAACTCTAAACCCTTCCCATAACTTGTCCCACAAAATACACAGATACTGAGAAATCTACTAACTGAAGAAGAAGCTCCCTTCATTTCTACACTCACACTCTCTTTGAATGATTATGAGTTGCAGGAAAGTGAAGAAAATGGAGTGTTTAAATAGGGAAGAGAATAGAAAAAGTAATAATAGCTCCTATACAGGTAGGTTGACTGGTGTCAGAAAAGTTTGAAATTTTAAAAAAAAAAATAATAATAATTTTTTTTGTTTTTCTTGTTTTGTTTTTGTTTTATTTTTTTTTTACTTCAAGAAAACCATCAGGGTAAAGAAGTCTAGAAACCCCTGAAGGATCTCATCCAAAGGATCGTCTGTCCAAAACCAAAATTCAACAAAATCATACAAAGATAAAATAATAATAACAAATGATTACATACCTTTATGTACAGGTTTCATGGCAGATCTTTATACTGCGAGTCATGAGTGCAGTAATACCAAGATGGCTCAGCCAATCTGGGCATTCTTCTCCCTTCCGCTTGTGGGATATTTTGGATTGAGCTACGATGCCACTAATTAAAGTGCGTAAATCTGACAGCTACCACCAATGACCACAGCCAGTGAGAGGTCGCTGAAGAGCCCATGACATTAAATCACAGGATCCAACTCAGAGGCATTGTCATGCGAGATTGCAAACACGGGACGCTTCTTTCTGTCCATCAATAAGCAGAGCCTTTGGTTAAAACCTGAGAATGCTTGCGCGGCTCTCTACAGAGCATGGCACACGAACCCTTATTTACCGACCGGCGTGCGAAGGTCCACCCGAGTCAATGACGAGTCTGCCACTCCACTGGCAGGGGCTCCTAATCTAATTAAAGACTATCAATAAAGTACAACTAAAGTTTCACCCTTTTTTTATTTTATTTAATTTATTTAATTTATTTCATTTTTTTTCATTTTTATCTTCTTTTTTTTTTTTTTTTCTTTTTTTTTTTTTTTTTTTTGAAGATATACAAGATAGTATATATATGTTGTTGTGATTGTGGCTCACATCTTCATCTGGTTTCACGTCCAGAAACGGCTTAAAAGCCTTCTATGAGTCGAGGATAAGCTTTCCATCTAATTTTCTTATAAATTGGCAAACAGGGTCTTTTTGAGTCAGATTCCCAAGACTATAACGCTCTTGCTCGTCTCTGAAGAGATTCCACAAACTAAGAAGTTCACGCTGCACAACTCCACAAGAATGCGTCTCAAGAGTCAATAAGATATTATCTAATGACTCCTTACTCAGTCCATTCTTAATGAAGAATATTTTATCTTCTCTATTTACAGAAACCATCCCCAAAGAGCGACATCGCGTGTTGCAATTCCATCGTGCACACTTGTAACAAACTTTCATTCTTTTTGCTTTTCTCCTTTTTGAAAATGAACTTTTACCGAGACCAGGCATGTATGGGACAAATGAATCTGAAGATTAACTAGCTAAACGAACCTTTGCTTCGATTATCCAGCGTATATCTTCTGGGATGCCCTTATACATTAATAGTCTCAGTCTTTCACACTTAACTTCATAGACTTTTGTTAGAGCATTTAGAGGGAGAGAAGGAAAATGTTTTCTTAGATTTGAGAGAATGACATCCATTTTAAAAGGAGAAGAAATCAGTTATTATGGAAAACTGAAACACAAATCGACTTGAGAGTCGCGGAGTACCGTTATCCGCCATTTAACCGGGAACACAAAGAACTGAAAAAAGAAAGAAACAACATTAAAATAAATTATACTCATAACAAGGATTAGAAAGAGAAATGGATTCTACCTCAACAACTTGATGTTTCAGAAATGGTTTGAGTCTTTGTCCATTAACCTTAAATACAATACCACTCCTAGGATTCTCAATGTCTATGACCCCATAAGAATACACATGTTTGACAATATAAGGACCAATCCACCTTGATCTCAATTTTCCAAGGAATAGGTGAAAACGAGAATTATAAAGCAGAACCTTTTGACCAATTTCAAAAGTTTTTCTCAAAATTGATTTGTCATGAAAAGCTTTTGTTCTAACTTTATAAATCTTTGAGTTTTCATATGCATCATTTCTTAATTCCTCAAGTTCATTCAATTGCAATTTGCGTAACTTGGAAGCATCATCAAGACTTAAGTTGAAAGCTTTAATGGCCCAAAATGCTTTATGCTCCAATTCTACAGGCAAATGACAAGGTTTTTCATAAACTAACCGATAAGGAGACATACCTAAAGATGTTTTAAAAGCAGTACGGTAAGCTCAAAGTGCATCGTTTAGTCTTAAAGACCAATCTTTACGATTTGGGTTAACAATTTTTTCTAAAATTTGTTTAATCTCCCTATTTGCTAATTCAACTTGTCCACTTGTCTGAGCATGATAAGGGGTTGCAATTTTGTGGGTAATGCAATATTTTTTCATTAAGGATTCAAATGATTTATTGCAAAAATGTGTTCCCCCATCACTGATGATAGCTCAAGGAATTCCAAATCGACTCAAAATATTTTCTTTTAAAAATTTTAGAATAATTTTATGATCATTGTACCGACATGGAATCGCCTCAATCCATTTTGAGACATAATCAACTGCAACTAAAATGTACACAAATCCAAAAGATGATGGAAATGGACCCATGAAATCAATTTCCCAACAATAAAAAATTTCAATGACAAGGATAGGGTTCAAAGGCATCATATTTCTTTTAGAAATGGACCCCAATTTTTGACAACTTTCACAACTTTTACAAAAAGTATAACTGTCCTTGAATAAAGTGAGCCAATAAAATCTACACTGCAAGATTTTCGCAGCTATTTTCTTTGAAGAAAAATGACCTCCATATACTTCTGAATGACAAAAATTAATGACACTACTTACCTCATTATCGGGTACACATCTCCGAAAGATTTGATCAAGACAATATTTGAACAAATATGGATCATCCCAAAAGAAAATTTTCACCTCAATCAAAAACTTTTTTCTATCTTAGTGTGTTCACTGAGGGGGCATCTTACCTGTTACAAGAAAATTAACAATGTTAGCAAACCAAGGCATGTAATTGACAGAAAATAAAAATTCATCAGAAAAAGAATCATTGATAGGTGTGCTATCAAAAGATGAGCCTGTTGTTAGCCTTGACAAATGATCTACAACAACATTTTCGGCTCCTTTCTTGTCTTTTATTATGATGTTGAATTCTTAAAGCAACAAGATCCACAGTATCAACTTAGGTTTGATATCCTGTTTAGACATTAAATATCTAACAGCAACATGATCAGTGAAAATAACAATGAATGAACTAATTAAATAAGCTCAAAATTTGTCCAATGCAAAAATTACAGCAAGTAGTTCTTTTTCAGTAGTGGTATAATTCATTTGTGTACTATTCAAAGTTCAACTTGCGTAATAAATTACATGAGGCTTACCTTCCTTTCTTTGGCCTAAAACAGCGCCAACAGCAAAATCACTAGCATCACACATCAACTCAAAAGTCAAAGACCAGTTAGGAAATTGCATGATAGGAACAGAAGTCAAAAGATCGATTAATTTTTCAAAAGATTTCTGACAATCTTGAGTCCAATCAAATGGTGTATATTTTGTTATAAGATTACATAAAGGTCTAGATATGGCACTAAAGTCCTTTACAAATCTTTTGTAAAATCCTGCATATCCTAAAAAGAAACGAACTTCTCTGACTGTTTTTGGGAAAGGTAAATGAGCAATTAATTCAACTTTGACTTTATCAACTTCAATTCCCTTAGAAGATATCACATGACCTAACACTATTCCTGAGGTAACCATGTAATGACATTTTTCCCAATTTAACACAAATCCTTTTTCTTCGCATCTTTTAAGAACTTTTTTCAAATTATCAAGACAATTTTCAAAAGAATTTCCAAAAGCGTAAGATCATCCATGAAAACCTCTAAATAATGCTCAATCATGTCCTTTGAAAATACTTAGCATGCATCTTTGAAAAGTTAGGAGCATTACAAAGACCAAAAGGCATTCTTCTATATGCAAAAGTGCCAAAGGGCAAGTAAAAGTGGTCTTTTCTTGGTCCTCTAATGCAATTGGTATTTGATTATACCCTGAATAACCATCAAGAAAATAATAGTAGGGATGTCCTGCTACTCTTTCTAGAATCTGATCAAGAAATGGCAAAGGGAAATGGTCTTTCCTAATGGCTGCATTCAATTTTCTGAAATCAATACATATACGCCAACTAGATGAGACTCGGGTAGGTATTAATTCTCCTTTTTCATTTTCAACCACTGTTATTCCAGATTTTTTAGGCACAACTTGTGTAGGGCTTACCCACTGGCTATCAGAGATAGGATAGATAATTCCAACATCAAGTAATTTAAGAACTTCAGCTCTAACTACCTCTATCATGTGTGGATTTAATCTTCTTTAAGGTTGTTGAGATATTTTAGCATTATCCTCTAAATGTATTCTATGTGTACAGATTAATGGATTAATGCCTTTTATATCCTTTAATGTCCATCCAATTGCACTTTTATACCTTTTGAGTACTTCTATCAACTTACCTTCTTATTCTTTGGTCAGGGATGAGGAAATTACCACTGGAGAGCTTTGTTCTTCTCCCAAAAATGTGTACTTCAACCCATCAGGTAATGGCTTCGGCTCAAGTGTGGGTACTTCTTCATGGGTATCATCATTCATGGATTTTAGCTCTTCGAATCTTGGCTTCCTTCCTTTGTATTCTATTTCCTGTGTACAGTCAAGCAAAGAGCATATTTCAAAAACATCATCATCTAATTGTGTAACTGAATCAAATGAATTAATTAAACAAATTTCTAATAGGTCAGAAGAACTCCTGATTTGAAGATGATCATCTATAATGGTCTCAATCCCTTCAATCTCTTCCTTTTCATCATAAACTTCATGTGGTTGCTTGCACATGTTGAAAACATTAAGCTCCAGTGTCATATTTTCAAAAGTTAGCTTCACCATTCCATTTCTGTAATTTATCAAAGCATTAGATGTTGCTAAAAATGGGCGACCAAGAATAACAGGAACTGACTTAGAACTATCAACTATAGGTTCAGTTTCCAAGATAATAAAATCCACATGATATATGAATTTATCAACTTGTACCAACACATCTTCTACTATTCTTTTTGGAATTTTAATTGATCTATCAGCAAGTAGAAGAGTTACAGAAGTTGGTTTTAACTCACCAAGTTTGAGTTCTTCGATAAACCGAATATGGAAGCAAATTAACACTAGCACCAAGATCAAGTAAAGCTCGTTCAATTTTATGTTCACCAATAATGCATGAAACTGTAGGACAACCAAGGTCTTTATATTTTAACTCATTATTGTTTTGAATAATAGAGCTTATCTGTTCAGTCAAAAATGCATTCTTTTTCACATTATGTTTCCTTTTAATAAAGGCACAAGTCTTTCAAAAATTTGGCATAACAAGGAATCTGCTTGATAGCATCTAACAGAGGAATATTGACTTTCACTTGTTTAAAGATTTCAAAAATGTCACTGTTATGATTCACTTTACTTGAATTGTTTAATGCTTGAGGAAATGGGGGTGAAGACGAGGGTTTGATCTCCTTTTGGCTAGGTGACTTATCAACTCCTTCCTCATCTTTGGGAATTGACTCATCATCTTTCTAAAAAAGTTCAGGAATTTATTTTTCAACAACCTTTCCACTCCTAAGAATTATCACTGAGTTGACTTGATCTATTTTTTGACTTTCTGAACTACCCTCATTTAGCTAAACTGACCCTTGGGATTTGGTTGAGGTTGAGAGGGAAACTTTCCTTTCTCATGAATGGCAAGTGCAGAAGAAAGTTTAGCAAGAGTATCTTTTATATCAATCATGGCTTGAGTGTTTTGGTTATTGATGGCCTCTTGTTTTTCCATGAATGCATGCAATGTTCCTTTAAGATTTTTTCTATATGGTGGGACATAGGGTGCATATCCTTGAGGATTTTGAGAATCTTGTTGTGCCTGAGGAGGTGGTGGTTGCATGAATTGTGTCTGGTTGCTGTTCCTCGAACTGAAATTTGGGTGATTTCTCCATCCCGGATTGTATGTATCTGAAAAAGAAGAAGTGAATGACTTTTTAAAATTGTTCATTGCATTTACTTGCTCATGCACAACTTCTTTAAAAACAGGAAGTTTTGGACATTCATTTGTTGAGTGTCCTAATTCATCACAAATGCCACAAATTTCTTCATTTTGCATAGATTTGATTTCTTTTACTTTCCCTGATTCCATAGCTTCAATCTTTCTAGCCAAACTAGCAAACCTTGCATTTAGATCTTCTTCTTGACTAAGATGATATTTTCCTTTACTAGCATTTGCAAGGTTAAATCTAATTGAATTTTCAGAAGGATTAGTACCATGCCAAGATTGAGAATTTTCAGCCAAATAGTCTAAATAGTCTAAAGCTTCTTCAGGTTCTTTATCAAGAAATTCATCATTGCACATTGTTTTCACAAATTGTTTGGTTTCAGATGTTAACCCTTCATAAAAGAAACTTTCAGTGCGCCATTTTTCAAAACCATGATGTGGGCAAGATTTCAACAAATCTTTAAAACACTCCCAACTTTGAAAATATACCTCATTTGAATTTTGGAAAAAATTTTGGATTTGTCTTTTCAAAGCATTGGTTTTATGTGTTGGAAAAAATTTCTTCAAAAACTCACATTGCATTTCTTGTCATGTGCCAATTGATCTTGGTTTCAAAGTGTTAAGTCAAGTTTTTGCTTTATCTTTCAAAGGAAAAAGAAATAATTTAAACTTAACAACCTCTTCAGTACAAGTTTGATCATGAAAAGTGGTACATACTTCCTCAAATTCTTTTAGATGTAAATATGGGCTTTCAGATTCTAAACCATGGAAATTAGGAAGTAAAGAAATCATACCTGGCTTGAATCTAAAATTGTTGGCATTGAGTGAAAAGATAAAACATGATGGACTAGAATTTCGAGATGGTTACAAATACTCACGCATGGTTCGCAATGGTTGATTTTCATGTTCATCATGCACACTTTCGTTTTCAGCCATTGTGCTTAATGTGTGTGATTGTGATTCAAACAAATCAATATGTAAAGTACCTGGATTAACTCTAACCAAACGACCAGAATTTAAATCACGATACCAATTAAGCATAAACAAGTAACTTACAGTATAAAATAAAATGTACAAGCTAGCAGTATAAATCATCCATTAAATATTAACAAAGGTATGGTATAAACCAACCACCAAATAAGTTAATAAGCATAAAAATTAAAAAGTTAGTATACAGATAAATTAAAATGTTAGAACCAGAAAAAGTAAAAAGTTAGATAGCTGATAAAGTAAAAAGGTAGATAGTGTAGTAAGAGAGTTAGTAAGTTAGTAAACAAAAAAAATGACAAAAAATAAATAACAAAAAAAATGACAAAAAATAAATACAAAAAATAAAGTACAAAAAAAATAAAAGGGAGAGTTACCCCACTAAGTTAAAATGTACAAGAAAATAAAATGGAGAATTACCCCACCATACGTAAATTAAAATGCGAGAAAATAAAGTGCAGAAAGTAAATTTAAAATATGAAAACTAGAGAATCGGCAAGTGATTTTTGCTCCAATGAGAGAGAAGAGAAGAAGAAAGATTATTTCATTAATAATTAAAGATTATAGAGAAATTAGGGAGAGGTTCCCCTACTAGTTACTATGTTAGTATATATACAAAATTTTTTACACCAGAAATTCAGTCTTCAAATCAAGTCCTCGGCAACGGCGCCAAAAACTTGATGCATAATTTTTTTTAGTTTCAAACAAGTTTACAAACTTGATACGAGATTAATTGTTGCATTGTGAACCCAAGTGCAGGTTGTCTCAAGTAATAAATTTCTCGGGAGTCCGAGGTCGATCCACAGGGAATTGTTGAAGATTAATTAAGGTGAAGTGAATATTTTGTTACTACGATTAAAATTATTTATTTGAGTAAAAAGATTCACTCTTAGTAAATAAAATAAAAGTAAGATTAATTTCTTTTGTAACTCAATTAGAATCCTCGCAACATGGAGGTTTCAATCGAAAAATACAACGTTAAAAGTCCATTTAAAATAATATATGTAATTATATTATGTTTCCTAAAAATATTACCACCACTTATAAATGAGTTAAAGCATTCATTGTGCCAATATTTTGTCTACAACAAATCAAAAACTCCTCTTTACAAAGATGGTTTCTAAATTATAAGAAACAAATTATAATACGTATAATGGTTACTAGAAAAATATAAATCATTTAAGCACAAAAGAAGAATAAATTTAACCTTACTTTATTACCAAGAGTTTCACCCTTTCACCCAAGTAAAATGAAACATAGTTACTCATAGATAAGAAGAAAGAAAGAGAGAAGAAGAAGAAGAAGAAGAAGAACATGACTTTAATTTAGAACAAAGGAAAATTACTACAAAAAAACCTAGTAACAAAATGGCATCATTTTAGTAACTAACACCTAACACCCTCAATGATCTTCCAAGGACCCCTTTTATAGAGGATTAGAGATACAAAATGATAAGGGGGCTGAGTCATTAGTGGGTGGATGAGTGGATAATGAGTGGAAAAATGCCAAATGACTTTTGGTGAGTGAAAAATTATGGAGATTCCTTGTCTCTGAAATCATGCAGCTCTGAAGTCATTACATTCATCATTTTTGAACCAAGTGGTCTTCATGAAAGTTATAGGCCTGGATCTTAGCTTTCAAATGGCTTTAGTTTGAGTCCAATATCACTTCTATAACTTCAGATACGTTCAAATTACTGCACACTACCTAGGCCCAGTCACAGCTCCTCTGTTCTGGCTTCCAAGCCCAATATCACCTTCAAGGAGTCCGATTCTGGAAAAGTGTTCAACATGAAAATTGTAGATATAGGTCTTAAATATTCAGCATCCGAATTTCAGCCCATTTTACAACCTCTATCCCGAAAAATGTGATGAACAGTACACGTAGGTTAAGCTGTCAGGAAAAGCACTCTGGTTCTTGCTTCAACCCCAATTTGAGTTATCTACTCGTGTGATTGGGCCTTTGAGGTATTCTTAAAAGTTGTAGAACTCTCTCTTATCTTTCAAATGCCATTAGATTCACCTCATTTGACTACCTACATCCCAAGATATAGCTCAAATATAGAAACAACGTAAGACGTAAATTATGCTGAAAAATTCAATTAAGTCCAATTTAAGTCCAAATTTACAAAACATAATCAAAATCAATCAATTAAGTACATAGAGAGTGTAAATGACTAAAAATAAAGGCTTATTAATGTATCAAATATGTGATCATCATCTTCCATCGCCTATCTATAAGGAAAGATGTACGACTGGTATTGATGTTCACATATTTGATGCATTAATAAGCCTTCATTTTTAGTCATTTACACTCTCCGTGCACTTAATAAATTAAGTTTGGTTATGTTTTGTATGTTTTGAACTCAAAATAGATTTAATTGAATTTTTCAGCATGATTTACGTCTTACACTAATATTGTATTTGGGTCATATCTTGGGCTGTAGGTGGATGTTTAAGGTGAATCTTATGTCATTTTAAAGATGAGAGAGAGCTCTACAATCTTCATGAAGACATCAAAGACTTAATCACACGTTTGGATAGCTCAAATTGGCATTGAATCAAGAACTAAAGTGTTGCTCCTGGCAGAATGACCTTTATGTACTGTGCATTACACTGCTCGTGGTGAAAGTTGTAGAATGGGCTGAAATTTTGATGATTGATAGTTAAGACTCAAATATACAACTTTCATGTTGTACATTTTTCCCGATTCAGACTCCTTGGAGGTGATATTGGGCTTGGAAGTCAGAACAGAGAAGCTGTCCTGGACCTGAGCAAGTGTGCAGTAATTTGAACATATCTGGAGCTATAGAAATGATATTGGACTCAAACCAAAGCCATTTGAAAGCTGAGATCCAGACCTACAATCTTTGTGAAGACCACTTGGCTCAAAAATGACGAATGCAATGACTTCAGAGCAGCATGATTTCGGAGACAAAGAATAGGCTGAAATTTTCTACTCACCAAAAGTCATTCAACATTTTCAACTACTCCACCTACTCCACCTACTCCACCTACTCCACCAACCACCATGACTCCGCCCCCTTTGACATTTTGTACCTTTAAATCCTCTATAAAAGGGAGGCTATGCAGATCATTGTAATATGTAGAGCTTTTATGTAGTAGTGTTGTTATAATTAAAGTTTTAGTGTTTCATTTTGGAGAATTCTCTTCTTCTCTTCCTCTTCTCCTCTCTCTTTGTTACTTTCATTTTTGTATGGTTCTTGAAGGTTCTCCAATGGTGATGGCTATGGAGAGCTAAACTTCTTTAATCAATCCAAGAGATTGACAAGCTTGATGATTAATCCTGAGATCTCGTTTTAATCGTTATACGTTCATCTATTAATCAAGTTTCTCTTTCTTTTCTTCTCTTGTTTAAATTGATTTAATGCTTAATTTGATTGGGATTTGCATATGTTAATTGCGTAATTATTATATGTCAAGAGATGAATTCAGAGGTTATATAATTTATCAAAGATGTTTGATGAAATATTTAGCTTGGTTGGATCTTGGTTTTTAAGTTAATTTGGGTTTTGGATGGATGCTTAATTTGTCTAACATTAATTAATTGAATTTTAGAAGCGTTTCTAATAGAAGATCCATGGATCATTGAGAGGCGTCTTGATGTGATCTAAGACCAAAGATTTGGTTGATAGTTGAACGGATTTATAAAGATCAAGGATGGATTAAAATCAAGATTTGTTAATTCTCTTGGATTGGTTATTTTCTCAATCTTGTTTACTCATTTTAATTGTTCTTTGTTGTTTAATCTTGCAAAAAATTTTCCCCCTGTTTATTAACCTCTTAATCTGACTTCATAATTAGAGTGATCTACGGGCTCGACCCGGTGTTACCTTATGATACAAGTAGTTTTGGTAAATCGGTTATAAATTGATTTAAATTTGATAATCTCGACAAGTGTCAGGTATCCCAGAAGAAATGAAGGGTTGGGCCTGAAAGACAGCTGGTCATTGAAGAATAAGTCAATGAGCTGCTCAGTGCCGGCTTCATCAAGGAGATAACTTACACAACATGGCTATTTAATGTAGTCCTGGTGAAGAAATCAAATGGGAAGTGGAGAATGTGCATAGACTACACAAATTTAAATAAAGCTTATCCCAAAGATTTGTACCCACTTCTCAAAGTGGATAAACTGGTTGAAAGCTCCTCTAGCTTCTGTCTGCTGTCTTTCATAGACACGTACTCTAGGTATAATAAGATCCCAATGTACCTCAGAGATGAAGACAAAAGTACTTTCATCATTGAGATGGGTGAGCTATTGATACAGGGTTATGCCCTTTGGACTAAAGAATACAAGAGCCACCTATCAAAGAATGATGAATAAGGTTTTTAAGGGTCAAGTGGGGAAATTGGTGGAGGTGTATATCGATGATATGA
This sequence comes from Ormosia semicastrata, assembly GCA_029884595.1. Taxonomy (NCBI): domain Eukaryota; kingdom Viridiplantae; phylum Streptophyta; class Magnoliopsida; order Fabales; family Fabaceae; genus Ormosia; species Ormosia semicastrata. The sequence continues at coordinate 11,310,363 of JAQQTO010000043.1, forward strand.
TAGTAAAGACCATACAAGCTGGATCACACATCTCAGACCTCGAGGAGGTATTTGTATAACTCCAGAAACATAACATAAGGCTCAATTTGGAGAAATGCACTGTGAGCACCCAATTTTGTCCAGGGCATTTTATAAAAAAGAAAAAAAAAAGACTCGTTTTTCACTTAGTGGCTCACTATCCAACCCATTGGCCCGTTAACCCATAAATCAACTCATTAATCCATAACCCATAATCCAACCTGTTAACCCATAACCCATAAGTCAGCATTTATCCTAAACAAACCCTATTAGTTGTCCTAATCCCTAAGCACTTATCCTAACTATCCTAAACAAACCTATCCTGAACCAACCAGCACTTATCCTAAACTAACCCCCAACACTTATCTTAAATAAAACGACTCATCTTAAACCAACCACAACTTATCATCCTAAACAAATTCTAATCACACCATAATTCAAACTCTTCAACTTAATCCCTCCTATATAAACACATAACCCACACTTAGAAAAAAACACCGAGAACCCGACTTACTTTTTAGCCTTAACGCACTTCTACTTACTTTTTCCACTCATATTGCCTTCCCTACATACTTCTCCCAAAGTTCTAAACACCCATAACCAATCAATCATCACCATCCTCAAGCCTCCATAATCAAACTTCACCGTTCATCCTCCTCCATCCCTCAACCACGTGAAACCACCACCCTCTAACCAAAACCTCACCAACGAGAACCCTCCTCCGCGCGCACCACCCAATCAGGACCCCTGCCAACCCGGTGACCAGAAAATGCCTCTGCTCCGCCACCCCCTCACCTGGAACCTGTAAACCACCATCATTGTTCTTACCCAGTGCACCACCAAGCCGCTGTCGTCATTGCTTCGCAGCCATTTAAGAACCCACCTTGTGCCTCGCCTTTGAAACAGATCCGTGCCCCCACAAATCAACTGACAGCAACCCCGAGATTGTGCTCCATAGAAGCCATAACCTGACCCGCGGCAACCCCGTCCCGTGCCAGTCGCCGGCGAGCCCAGCAGCACGAATTCTATCTACACATCAGATCGTGAATAGCCACCGGATCCATGTCGCATCACTGTTCTACCGCGTATCGTCCATCCTTGAACCAGCCTGCCGCCGGTCTTCATCTTCCCTGTTCATCCTGCGAAATATCAACAAAAAGGGCAAGCAACAGAACACCCTTCCTTTTTTTTATTTGACTGTGAGTTTTTTTCTTTTCTTTTCTATTTTGAGTTTTTTTTAAGAGAATTGGGCTTAAACTTAATGGCCAAACGGAAAAAAGATTTAAAAAAAACAAAAAAACAAAATAATAATAATAATAATGTAAAATAATGATGGAATTAATTAAGTTGTGACAACATGATGATTCAAAAAATTTTAAAATAAATCATTGTTTAATAAAAAATTCAAAATTTATTTTTTCTTTAAATAATTTTAAATTAAAATTGTAATAAATTCAATAATCAATGGGTGACTTCTCTAGCGTGATGCGAACTTCACCTATTCAATCTTTAATTTGATTAACAGAGTCGCGACGACTTGTTAATTCAAATTTTTTAAAAAAATAATTAAATTGTTTCTTTTAAAAAAATAAAAAATAAAATCAACCAATTCTTTTTTTCCTAGATAATTTTAAATAAAAATTTTGTAACAAATTTGATAATCAGTGGGTGATATCTCTAGCGTGACGCGAGCTTCACCTATTCAATCCTTAATTTGATTAACAGAGTCGCAACGATTTGTTAATTCAAATTTTCAAAAAATTAATTTTTAATTAGAATCAACCAACCCATAATTATTTTCTAAAGAACTACATGACTTTGAGTTCCTCATTACACTTAGGGATACGTAGGAGCAAAATATATATTCTGTCAAGCCAAAAATTAATTTTTTATAATTTATTTGTCTATTTTATTATTTTACAGAAAGAGTAAAATAAATATTTTCAAGAATTATTAAGAATTTGCATAATTAACTTAAGGTACCGTCTTAGAGCAGGTGTGTTAGGGGTGCTGTGGGATTAAGTTTCCACCATTCCCTATGCATAATCGACTCCTGAATCCAATCTGGTTCCAAAGACCATTTTCTAAAAAAGTTTTCCAATTTTTCCTATTCTAAATAAAAATTGGTGGCGACTCCTAACTATTTATTTTGTTCGCCGCTCCCGTCGTGATCACGGTCGAGACAGATGATGACTCCGCTAGGGACACTTGAGAGTCAAGCTTATACAAGTTTGTTATGCAAATATTATGATCTTTATGTGTTTGTTATACCCTTTATCTTTTTTTTTTCTCTTTTTTTTATTTGATTATTCTTTTTTTAGTTAATTGTTTTATTATCTAAACTTTAGGATAGAAAACTTTTGGAGTTTGTTTGTTGCTTTATTTTGTAGGATATGGGTAGTCTTTAGGATTGTAAATGTTTGTATGCTCCCTACACCCACTGTACCTACATGTTTATCACACACACCTGAGTGGAGCCCTATACCCGAGTCTGAGTGAAGTTTAAGTTAGGTAGAGGTTGCGTAGTGGTAGCCATTTTGGATGTACATCCTGTTTGGTTATCGCGAAAACCTTATCTAGAGTATGCCTTTTTCACGAATGTCTCACACTTAGTGGTTTACCTACTATTTCGTGGTCAACATTCTGAAATAGGACTTGGCTCTAGAGACCTTTAGAACAGAAGAGCCACCCAATAAAAATTCGTACAGATCAGAAGGACTCTTAGATCTTTAGGATAGAAAGTCCCAAGTTTAAGGCAATCCCATTAGGACACAAAGGGAGCGTACTTCTTCTTTCCTCATGCCATCCATTCTTGCATTAAAAAAAACTTAAAAAATACATTTTCTTACATTTTCATGGCATTCCTAGCATTCTTAAAAAAAAATCATCTTGCGTTTTCATGTCATTCTTAGCATTTTTTTTAAAAATGTCTTGTATTTTAATGGCATTCCTAACATTATTCAAAAGAAAAAAATATCATCTTGCATTTTCATGGCATCTTTAGCATTCTAAAAAAATAATAATAAATCATGCATTTTCATTCCATGCATTTAAAAAAATGTTTTTATTTCATCTTATGCATGACATTAATCTCATTCATTTCATCTCATTCCTTGTATGATGTTACCATGTTCAGTAACCATTGCGCGACCAAAGAAAGAAGACACCAATCAAACCTGTGTTCATAATACAAGGTCTCGAACAAAGTTGCTTGCAGCGATGGCAGCTGAAAACGAAGGCAGGAACCTAAGTTTGGAAGTGGATGAAATGAAAGGAAGGATGAATGAGGTGACAAAGTCTCAAAAAAGAATGGAGGAAATGTTGTTAGCTATGAGGGAGACCTTCACCTTGATAGGGGCAGCTGGAAGTACAGGAGTAACTGAGACATATTCATACCCACTGAATATTACTTCCATGAGGACAAACCCAGGGGTCACTACTGAGATACATTCTGTGGGAGGAACCTCAAACACTACATTAGTGGTAATTCCTATTGGAGAAGGATATTATTCATTAGAAGGTACTAGAAATAAGGTCCATAGTAACACTGAGTTCACGTGGGAACCACCTCATATGTCAATTCCGATGCCAACTGGATTTCTTGCCGGTACTGGGTACATAACTGTTTAGAATGTTAAGATGAAAGAATAGTGGATAAAAAAAATAGAGGAGCAAATCAAGGCGATCAAGGGTCCTAGCACCTATGGTCCCCTTGAGATAGAAGAATTGTGCCCTACTTCTAACATCATCATCCCCAAAGATTTTAAAATCCCAGAATTTGTCAAGTATGATGGGAACACCAACCCCTTTTTTCGTCTAAAAACTTACATTACCAAAATATTCATTTGGTCAAAGGACTGGAAGTTCTTCATCAGCTTCTTTCATGAAAGTTTGACTGGGCCTGCTTTGGAGTGGTGTATCCAACAGGAGCTCTTGAAAATCTCATCTTGGGATGACTGGGCGAATTTGTTTATAGGACAGTATCGGTTTAATTTGGATACAGCTCTAACCCGGGAGCAGTTGGGAACACTACAGAAGAAAAATGAGGATACATTCAAGCAATATGCCCAGAGGTGGAGAGCTCTCGTAGCTCAAGTGCAACCGCTATTAACTCTGATAGAAATGTGCTCATACTTCTTGGGGCTTTAGGAGCTCCTTATATTGGGACAATGGCGGGCGCCGTTTACCGAGACTTTGCTGATTTAATTGCTGCTGGAGAAAAATTTGAAATTCTGGTAAAGGCTAGAAAATTATCAACTGGTAATAATGAAAGTAGTTTCAAGAAGGGATTTCCCCCTAGGAAAAAGGAGCCGGAAGTGAGTTACATGCAAAATCTACAGCCTTTACAACCCCAATATTCGCCATCCTACCCTGCATATCGAGTACCCCCACATAACTCAAACACTTACCCTTCTTATCAGACACTTGTATCGTCCCATCTACCTGGCCTAGCCGCCCTTCCCACGAATACACCTCAAACCCAGCTACTCCAAATCAATAATGTTCTTGTACCTCAGCCATATACACCAACTCGCCCAATCTATACTAAGTACTCACCTCCACCTCCGTAAAATTTCTCAAACTACCCACAATCTCGACCAAACTTCCAAAATCAAGGTCGTTTCCATCCCCAAAACGTACCTTTTTTCCCAAAACTGTCCATCTCAAATGCAGATTTGTTCCAAAGGCTGTTTGATGCTCACCTCATCTCAGGAAATCCTGTACGTCCTCTACAACCACCATTTCTAGCATGGTACAATCCAAATTTAACTTACAAGTACTATATGGATATCCCAGGGCACTCAATCGAAAACTGTGAGTCTTTTAAGACTATAGTAAAGAAACTCATTACTTGTGGAAAATTGGATATTCAAGAAGAGGCTGGACCCAGTATTGTCAGTAATCCAATTCCTAATCATGGTGAAAGGAATATAGTAAATGCTTTAGAGATGGAAGGACCTCCAATAAAGAATGTCATGAACCTGCGCACGCTGATGACTCAAATATTTGAGGGGTTGAAGAAAGCAGGTTATGTTATCACCGCACCAGCTTTATTAGTAAAAAAAGAGGAGAGAGGTATGATGAAGAATCAAGGTTTGTTTACCATAGTGGGGAAACAGGACATGATATCGAGAACTGTTGGGACTTTAAGGTTCGAGTCCAGGGATTACTCACTTTGGGAATAATACAAGCCAAACAAGGGGTAGCTTCCTCTGAAGAGATTAGTATAGTAGAACACTTTATGCTGAAGGTGCCACTTCTCAACCAAGTCCCTACGTCAGGGAAAGTAATTGTGACAGTAAAGAACCAATGCCATTTGCTTATGATGATACTCATTCAGTATCATGGAATTATGAAGCTAACGTGGAAACGAAGGGAGTTGGGGAAGAGACTTTAAAGCCCCGAGTTACTGAAATACTCCAAGATGAAGGGTATGTGACTAATATAGTTACAAGGAGTGGGCGATGCTATGGCCCAGTAGAAGTAGAGAAGAAAAAGAATGTTAAAGAATGGGGTAAGGAGGAAAGTGCAAGAGAAGATGAGAGAGGGAAATAAGAGGAAGAAGAATTTTTGAAGATCATGAAACAAAGTGAATACGATGTGATGGAATAGTTGAAGAAGACTCCAGCAAGGATATCCCTTCTGTCACTCGTTTTGATATCTAAGTTACATCGAAAAGCGTTGCTAAGAGTACTGAACGAGGCTTATGTCAAACCCGATGTTACCCCTGAGAATGTTGTTAGCATGGTGGACCCAGTAAAGCACGCCAACATGATCACATTTATGGATGAAGAGATCACCTCTCAGTCTAAGAAAAAACCATGGGCCCTACACATAACCCTTAAATGTAAAGGGTATATAGTTGCAAAAGTTTTGATTAATGGTGGGTCTGCACTAAATATCCTACCAAAATCGACTCTAACCTCATTGTCAATAAGTGAGGATGAACTATCACCTCCAGAAATGGTGGTGCGAGCCTTTGATGGAAATAGGAGAGGCATTTTAGGAGAGGTGATCTTGCCATTAGAGATCGGTCTAAGTAATTTTTGGCTATTGTTCTAAGTTATGAACATTGAGCCTGGTTACACTATGCTCTTGGGGAGACCATGGATCTATGCTGCTGGTGTTGTTCTTTCTACCTTGCACTAGAGTGTTAAATACATTGAAAATAGGTTGGTCATTACTATACATGGAGAAGAAGAAAGCATGTTGTCAAAACCAGTTTCAGTGTCGTATGTGGAAAGTGCAGAGAAGGATGAGGAGAATTTATGGCACAACTTTGAGGTAGTTGAAACTGAACTCAATGGGGATGAATCCTCGATGCAAACTGTGAATTAGGTAGTGGCCCGAATCATGACTAATAATGGGTACCAGAAAGGAAAAGGCTTGGGCTTAAAATTACAAGGAACTCAGACATTAATTTCATTTCCAAAAAAAGTAGACAAGTTAGAATTGGGGTACGAAGCAGCTCTGGAAGAGAGAATAGAGAATATGACTTTGGGAAAAAAGAAATGATAAGGACGAAATGAAGCATATTCCTCACCTGAGGGAAACATTTGTTGAGGGTCAAACGTGTTGCCCTTTTTGCTAACCGCAAGTGCACGGGTCGCACAAGTAATACAGATACGAAGTAAAAGTTCGTTCCCACGAGGATATTATTATGTTATAACGCTAAATACCAACCAATAGCTTAATCAATTCTAGACAAGGACATAAAAATAGGAAAATAATAATCTAAACTAATCTAACCTACAAAAGCAATAAACCTAAAAGCGGTTAGGTTTCAGGAAATCCTCTTTCACCCCCTACATCTATCAACAACATGCAATTCCCCTCATAAACACAAATGTATTAATTAGGTTAGCTTGAGAATCTTCATTAGTCAAAAGCCTATGTCTAGGTCAATCAACCCTGGTTTCAATTGCCCAACTCACTAAGTTTCCTTGAGAGCCAGTGCAACTTCCACTCATGAACGATCTATTCTCAATCTCCCACTATACATGGCTAAAAGGTATATTCCTATCCAGTTAGCGAATCAGCTCATCCAAGCCAATTGAACTCGCCGAACATGTATCAACCACACCATATCCATATCAACAAATCCCTATGTCTAGTTCATTTGCCAATATTAGGATCATGCAATTGAGGCCAACCAAGAACAAGCATTAAGCACAGATAATGATTGAACCATAATCAAACATCCACACAAACTCAGAGAAAAAACACATTATTAATATATATCAAAGGATCCAAATTATTCCTAAAACATAGCTTAGCTATACAAAATATAAGGAAGAGAAGAGAGAAAGGGAAAAGAGAGAAAGAAGCTCATTGATTTGTCTCTGAAGCTTGAATCCTCCTTCAATCCTTTGATCCTGGCCTCCAATCCACCAGCAATGAAGATCTAGCCAAGCTAACTAACCTAAAACTAACCTAAACTAACTAAACTAACTAAACCTAAAAAAAGAGAGATGACCAAATGGCCAAAACTCAGAAAAACAGAGAAAAAATGAGAGAGAAGGGAGAAGTTTAGAGAAAAACGTGTAAAAATCTATTTATAGGCTCAGCAGCCGCCTTCACGCCGCGGCGCCCACATATGCACGCCGCGGCGCGTAATGGGTCTGTCTATGTACTGCGGCAACGTTGCCTTCCTTACGCCGCGGCGCTCTTGCCCCGGGTCCAAGTATGACCAGGCTAAAAATCCTCTTTCTTGTGCATGGCGTGCTACTCCTTGCCATGGCATGGCGTTGCTTCTTTGGAATGCCAATTTGGCTTCCTCTTCCTCTTTAAGCTCATTTGCTCCATATTTAACCTTGTTTGGAGACCCTCCTATCATAGAGAAAACACCAAATCAATAACATATATAAATCTACTCAATCCATAATAATTAAACACAGTTTTGCATAATAATATATCAGAAAGGCTTAGAATCAGAATATGACAAATATAAGTCCAAAACCCTCTAATATGCATTATAAACAAGGACCTAGCATTCATTCTAGCACAAGGATAAGGCACAAATAACTGCATTCTATGTAGTCATCAACATTCCCGGCGCCCACTGAGATAATCATGCTTGAAGAAGTCATTCATCCCCAATACCGTCTTACTATTAATGCATTGCATGAAGAAGGCCCTGAAGAGTACAAAGCAATCTGGTCTTTCACTGAAGAGGAGCCGTTGAAGAGCTGACAATCTGAATCAATGATTGATGTTATTGCTTTCAAGTAATTGTCTAGTCATGCTATAAGAAGCAGATATTTGGGTCTAGCTATATTTTTTTTATTTTATATTTATGTTATTTGAGACAATTAACTAAATAAAGTTGCATGTTTATTCAGTATTCCTCTGTGTCACTCTCTTTGCTTATCCTTTTTTTTTTTTACATTTGTTAGTTTTCTTTTCCTATGTTTCTCTAAAAAAAAAAGTTCTTGCTATTGCTTTATCACTTCTACTTTATTTTATCTTTCCAACTCCCCACAAATTATTTTCTAGGGATTTGAGTCTTATAGAAAGTTCGTCTCATGAAAGGGACCTTGAAAACTTGTCAATTGATTCCCCTACAACGTTTGATGAAGAGGATCCTGGATCTGATGAAGAGGAAGAGATTGTTGAAGAATTTGAAAATGTTGGAATACTCAGAGAGGAAGTTTGATGTGGACAATGAGGTAATAGAAGTAATTAACATTGGAACAGAATAAGACAAGAAGGAGTTGAAAATAGTAGATAATCCTGAGCGTATAGAAATTGTGGTACTATTGAGGGAGTTCCTTGATGTGTTCGCATGGTCCTATAGAAATATGCCTGGATTAGACCCTGGAATAGTGTCACATAAAATTCCATTATATCCAGATGTAGAAGTGAAAAGGCAAAAGTTAAGAAGAATGCATCCTGATATGTCACTAAAGATCAAAGAAGAAGTGACTAAGCAATTAGAAGCTGGATTTATAGAGGTGTCAAGACATCTGCAATAGGTAGCAAATATTATGCTAGTACCAAAGAAGGATGGGAAGGTCAGGATGTGTGTGGATTATAGAGATCTAAATAAGGCCAGTTCAAAAGATGATTTCCTGCTCCCTCATATTGATGTTCCTGTTGACAATACAATAGGAAATCATAGGTTCTCGTTTATGAACAGGTATTCTGGATATAATCAGATCCCCATGGATGTTAATGACAAAGAAAAGATGACTTTTATTACACCTTAGGGAACTTTTTGTTACACAGTAGTGTCCTTTGGATTGAAGAATGCTAGGGTTACTTATCAACGTGCTATGGTTGCATTATTTCATGATATGATGCATAAAAAAATTGAGTTTTATATAGATGATATGGTAGCCAAATCCTAATAAGTGCGTATTCGGAGCATCCACTGAAAAATTACTCGGATTCATCGTTAGCAGAGAAGGAATAAAGGTGGATCCGGATAAGGCAAAGGCAATACAAGAGATGCCTCCTCTTAAGACAGAGCGTGAAGTGAGAAGTTTTCTCGTGAGACTTAATTACATCGCTAGATTCATTGCTAACTTGACCAACACCTGTGAGCCTATATTCAAGTTGTTGAAGGAACATTAGTCGGGCGAATGGGATGAAGAATGTCAAAAAACTTTTCATAAGATAAAGACTTATTTGATGAATCCTTCTGTGTTGGTACCCCCTACACCAGGTTGTCCTCTAATATTATACCTAACCGTACTGTCAACCTCAATGGGGGCAATGCTAGGGCAGCACGATGAATCAGGGAAAAAGGAGCAGGCAATTTATTACCTGAGTAAGAAGTTTAATGATTGTGAAGCCCGTTACATGGCTATTGAGAAGACTTGTTATGCTCTAGTATGGACCTCAAAATGGCTAAGGCAGTACATGCTCTATTACACCACTTGGTTGATCTCCCGAATGGACCTCTAAAGTACATATTTGAAAGCCCTCATGTCTCATTAAGGGTTTCAAAATGGCAAATGATATTATCAGAGTTCAATATCAAGTATGTGACTTGGAAATCCGTCAAAGGAAGTGCAATTACGGATCATTTAAATGAAAACCCTCTTAAGGGTGGACAACTAATCACATCCAAGTTCCCTGATGGAGAAATATTGATAGTGGAAGAAGAAAGAGAGGATGAACCTGTTTGGAAGATGTATTTCGATGGAGCGGTCAATATGTATGGTAGTGGCATAGGAGCTATTGTTGTTTCGCCAGTCAGAAAATAATACCCAATCGCTATCAAGCTAGATTTTGAATGCACTAATAATGTTGCGGAATACAAGGCTGGTGTTAGTGGTTTACAAGTGGCAATTGACTTGGGGATCAAGTAATTAAAAGTATTTGGATATTCGACACTTATCATTTATCAAGTGAATGATGAATAACAAACTAAAGACCCAAAGTTAATATTGACTAAGTTGACCGAAAAGTTTGAAGAGGTGACCTTTTCCCATATGGCTCGAGACATGAATCAGTTTGCAGATGCTTTGGCCACTTTGGCTGTAATGACTAAGTTGGATATCCATAATAATGTCCAACCCATCCAAGTAAAAGGACATAGTGAGCCCGCGTATTGTGCCAATGTGGAGGGCGAGCCAGATGGTAAACCTTGGTATCATGATATCAAACAGTATATCCAACATAGAGAATACCCAACTGGGACAAGTGAAGTGAATAAGAAGACTATCCGCCGATTGGCAATGGCCTTTTTCTTGAACGGGGAGGTTTTATACAAGAGAAGCCATGATGACACCTTACTTAGATGTGTGGATGCTCGTGAAGCTCATTTAATCATGACTGAAGTCCATAAAGGAATCAGTGGGACTCATGCTAATGGTCATATGATGGCGCAAAAAACTCTAAGGAGCGGTTATTATTGGTCCACCATGGAAACAAACTACCTAGAATATGTTTGAAAGTACTATAAATGCTAGATATATGCAGATCGAGTCAATGCACCTCCATTCCCCTTGCACAATATGGTATCTCCATGGCCTTTCTCGATGTGGGGAATAAATGTCATTGGGCTAATTAACCCTAAAGCTTCCAACGGTCATCGCTTCATTTTAATGGCAATTGACTATTTCACCAAGTGGGTAGAAACTTGCTCGTATGCCAATATTAATCAAAAGGTATTTTTGAAATTCCTCAAGAGGGATATTGTCTATAGATATAGAATCCCAGAGAGGATAATCACAGATAATGTTGCTAATCTCAATGGTGTCGAGATTAAGAAGTTTTGTGGAAATTTCAAAATCAAGCATCATAATTCAGCTCCCTACAAGCCTCAAATGAATGGTGCAGTTGAAGCTACAAATAAGAATGTTAAGAAAATTATGGCTAAGATGGTTGTGAACTACAAGGACTGGCACGAAATGTTACCCTACGCTTTGCACGCATATCGTACTAATACGCGATCAAGCACTGGGGCAATACCTTTCTCTTTGGTGTATGGGATGGAAGCTGTCTCTCCCATAGAAATTAAAATTCCTTCTCTAAGAGTGTTGATGGAAGCAGAGTCGGAAGAATCTGAATGGGTGAAGACTCGGCATGAGCAATTGAATATGATAGAAGAAAAGAGACTGTCAGCTATTTATCATGGATATCAAAACAGAATGGTTAGAGCCTTTAATAAAAAAGTTCGTCCTAGAGAATTATGTTCAGGAGATTTAGTATTGAAGAAGATTCTCCCTAATCAAAAGGATACTAGAGGAAAATAGGCTTCAAGTTATGAGGGTCTTTACATCGTCAAGCAAGCATTTTCTGGAGGGCTTTAATTTTGCAAAATATAGATGGAGAAGAATTGCCAAGGCCAGTGAATATTGATGTTGTTAAAAGATTCTATGCCTAAAAAAAAGGGAAAGCTCGTTAGGTTAAAAACTCGAAAGGGCGGCCTAAGCAAAAGTTAGAGTAAAAAAAAAGTCTGTTAGGTCGAAAACCCAAAAAAGCGACCTAAGCAAAAGTTAGGGCAAATAAATAGGCAAAATCTCAAAGAAAGGAGGTTTGAAACTCCAAACTGGGGTAATTTTTATTCTGCATTCAATTGGCCATATTGGGGCAAAATGTCTGAAAGATTAAAGGAAATATGTGTTGAAGAAAGTAGAAACAGAGACAGCAGTTGAATTATCAAACGGTTGCAGGAAATCAATTGAATGAGGAACAAAGAACCAAAACTGGGGCAAATTTTCTTTTTCTTGCAATTTTCTTTTGTTTCTATGCTTTCATCTTTCATGCATGCGTCTTACCAAATATTCATGTACAATCATATTACCAAAGTAATAAAAAGAAGTTTGTTCATTCAATGAATTTCTATCCATTCATGAATGCATGTTTAACTAATTAAGTTATGTCTCAAATAACATAAATTTAAGGTCAACAGTTTGATTCTGACATTTCTACAGCAATTCTTCAATGATTGAGTTAGATTGAAAGATCTCAGTAATTCAAAGTATAGTTTGCAATGTGACATTTGGTTAAAGTGATTTGTTGCCGAGAAGGAAAGGAAGAGTTGAAGCAAAAAAAAATGAAGAAAATGAAGAAGAAAAAGGGGTTAAGAGGATTCTGAGATGGCCAAAGGGTCGATGAAGAAAAGCGGTGAACAAGGGTTTGATTGGTCAAACCTTTTCAAAGTTGTTGTTGGTTCGAATGATTAAAAGAATGTTAAAAAATGGAAAAAGAAAGAAAGAAAGAAAGAAGAAAGATAAAAGAAAAAAAAGAGGGAAAACATAGAGAAAAAAAAGATTTTAAGGCATTGTCCAACTGTCATGACATTTTTAAGTTTTTGAGTACATGCATTTCAAGTTTTGAGCGCATCAGCTCCTTGTATTCTAAGTTTTGAGCGCATTGGCTCCTTGCATTCTAAGTTTTAAACGCATCAGCTCCTTGCATTTTAAGTTTTTTGAGTGCATCGGCTCCATGCATTTGTATTTTGAGCTTTTTGAGCGCATCGGCTCCCTATCTTTTAATTCTTGACTTTTACCTTTGAGCGCAATTGGCTCCCTGTCTTTTACCTTTGAGCGCAATCGGCTCATTGTTTTTTCCTTTTGAGCGCAATCGGCTCCCTGTCTTTTACTTTTGAGCGCAATCGGCTCCCTGTCTTTTACCTTTGAGCGCAATCGGCTCCTTGTCTTTTACTCTTGAGCACAATTGACTCCCTGTCTTTTACTTTAGAGCGTAATCGGCTCCCTATCTTTTACTTTTGAGCGCAATCGACTCCCTGTCTTTTACGTTTGAGGGCAATCGACTCCCTATCTTTTACCTTTGAGTGCAATCAGCTCCTTGTCTTTTAATTTTGAGTGCAATGGGCTCCCTGTCTTTTACCTTTAAGCGTAATCGACTCCTTATCTTTTACTCTCGAGCACAATCGGCTCCCTGTCTTTTACTTTTGAGTGCAATCGATTTTCTATTTTTTACTTTTGAGCGTAATCAGCTTCCTGTCTTTTACTTTTGAGCGCAAATTGACTCCCTGTCTTTTACTTTTGAGTGTGATCAGCTCCCTGTCTTTTACCTTTGAGCACAATCGGCTCCCTGTCTTTTACTTTTGAGCACAATCGGCTCCCTATCTTTTACTTTTGAGAGCAATCGGCTCACTATCTTTTACTTTTGAGCGCAATTGACTCCCTGTCTTTTACTTTTGAGTGCAATCGGCTCTCTGTCTTTTACTTTTGAGCGCAATCGACTCTCTATCTTTTAATTTTGAGTGCAATCGACTCCTTGTCTTTTACTTTTGAGCACAATCAGCTCCCTGTCTTGTCTTTTACTTTTGAGCATAATCGGCTCCCTGTCTTTTAATTTTGAGTGCAATCGGCTCCCTGTCTTTTACTCTTGAGTGCAATCGGCTCCTGTCTTTTATGTTTGAGTGCATCGGATCCTATCTTTTACGTTTGAGCACATCGGCTCCTGTCTTTTACGTTTGAATGCATCGGCTCCCTATCATTTAAGTTTCTATCATTGAGCGCATCGCTCTTTGCATTGTTTTATTTCTTTTCGCTCTTGAACAAAATTCGAGTTCATGTCTTTACTCGTTCCTTATAGTGATAAAATGAAAAACTACTGTTGTTCTTTTTATCTAGTAAGACATTAGTAAAGAGAGGTAACTGTGAACACCCAATTTTGTCCGGAGCATTTTATAAAAAAGAAAAAAAAAGACTCATCTTTCATTTAGTGGCTTACTATCCAACCTATTAACCCGTTAACCCATAAACCAACCCATTAATCCATAACCCATAATCCAACCCATTAACTCACAACCCATATGCCAGCATTTATCCTAAACAAACCCTATCAGTTATCCTAATTTCTAAGCATTTATCCTAACTTTCCTAAACATACCTATCTGAACCAACCAACATTTATCCTAAACCAACCCCAACACTCATCTTAAATAAAACCTTACTCATCTTAAACCAACCACAACTTATCATCCTAAATAAATTCCAATCACACCATAACTCAAACTCTTCAACTTAATCCCTTCCTATATAAACACATAACCCACACATAGAAAAAAACACTGAGAACTTGACTTATTTTTGAGCCTTAACGCACTCCTGCTTACTTTTTTTCACTTATGTTGTCTTCCCTACATACTTCTCCTAAAGTTCCAAACACCCATAACCAATCAATCATCACCATCCTCAAGCCTCCATAATCAAACTTCACCGTTCATCCTCCTCCATCCCTCAACCACGTGAAACCACCACCCTCCAACCAGAACCTCACCAACAAGAACCCTCCTCCGTGTGCACCACCCAACCAGGACCCCTACTAACCCAATGACCAGAAAACACCTTTGCTCCGCCACCCCCTCACCTAGAACCCGTAAACCACTATCGTTGTTCTTACCCGGTGCACCACCAAGTTGCTGTCGTCGTTCCTACGCAGCCATTTAAGAACCCACCTTGCGCCTCACCTTTGAAATAGATCCGTCCACCCACAAATCAACCGACGGCAACCCCAAAACTACGCTCCATAGAAGTCGTAACCTGACCCGCGGCAACCCCGTCCCGTGCCAGCCATCGGCAAGCCCAGCAGCATGAATTCTATCTGCACATCAGATCGTGAATAGCCACCGGATCCACGTCGCATCACTGTCCTGCCGCGTATCGTTCGTCTTTGAACCAACCTGCCGCCAGTCTTCATCTTCCCTGTTCATCCTTCGAAATATCAACAAAAAAAGGGCAAGCAATAGAACACCCTTCCTTTTTTTTATTTAACCATGAGTTTTTTTCTTTTCTTTTTTGTTTGAGTTTTATTTAAGAGAATTGGGCTTAAACTTAATGGCCAAACTGAAAAAAGGATTTTAAAAAAATGAAAAAGATAAAATAATAATAAAAAAAAGATGCAAAATAATAATGAGATTAATTGAGTTGTGACAATCTGATGATTCAAAAAATTTTAAAATAAATCATTGTTTAATAAAAAATTTAAAATTCATTTTTTCTTTAAATGATTTTAAATTAAAATTGCAATAAATTCAATAATCAATAGGTGACGTCTCTAGCATGACGCGAGCTTCACCTATTCAATCTTTAATTTGATTAACAGAGTCGCGACGACTTGTTAATTCAAATTTTTTAAAAAAAATAATTAAATTGCTTCTTTTAAAAAATAAAAAATAAAATCAACCAATTCTTTTTTTCCTAGATAATTTTAAATAAAAATTTTGTAACAAATTTGATAATCAGTGGGTGAAGTCTCTAGCGTGATGTGAGCTTCACCTATTCAATCCTTAATTTGATTAACAGAGTCGCGATAACTTGTTAATTCAAATTTTTAAAAAATTAATTTTTAATTAGAATCAACCAATCCACAATTATTTTCTAAAGAATTACATGACTTTGAGTTCCTTATTATACCCGGAGATACGTAGGAGCAGAATCTCTATTCTATCAAGTCAAAAATTAATTTTTCATAATTTATTTGTCTATTTCATTTTTTTACAAAAGGAGTAAAATAAATATTTTCAAGGATTATTAAGAATTTGTATAATTAACTTAAGGTACCGTCTTAGAGCGGGTGTGTTAAGGGTGCTGTGAGATTAAGTTTCCACCTTTTCTTATGCATAATCGACTCATGAATCCAATCTGATTCCAAAGATCATTTTCTAAAAAGGTTTTCCAAATTTTCCTATTCTAAAGCGATTCCTAACTATTTATTTTGTTCGTCGCTCCTGCTGCGATCACGGTCGCGACATGCACCTTCGGGGTCTAAGCAGGAAAATTCACGGGCTTCATGTTAACTCACCGCAGGATCGAGGTAAATCTAGATAAATGTCAAGTGGTGCTCAATATGCGTAGCCCACATAACATCAAGGAAGTGCAGCAACTGACAAATTAGATTATGGCCTTCACGTGTTTCATTGTCAAAGCTGCTCACAAATCTCTTCCTCTCTTCAGACTTCTCAAAAAGTGGAAAGATTTTGAGTAGACTCAAGAGTGTGAGGATGCCTTTACATCTTTGAAAATATTCTATCCTTTCCCCTCATACTGACAAGACCGGAACCTAGTGAGACATTATACGTGTACCTCTCAGTTCAAGAAGTAGCTATAAGTTTAATGCTGATCTGGTAGACGACAGAGGGGTTGAAGCCAGTCTATTTTATGAGTAAGGTGCTGCTAGGCCCTAAGTTTCACTACCAAAAAATAGAGAAAGTTGCCTTCGCACTCGTCACCACAGCTAGAAGACTCAAACAGTACTTTCAGTGTCATCCCGTGGTGGTAAGGACAGACTAATCTATCTGTTAGACACTGCATAAACCAGACCTAGCAGGAAGAATGATCGCCTAGTTCATTGAGCTTTCCGAGTTTAGGATCGCGTATGAGTCTCGACTAGCAATTAAGGCTTAGGTACTTTCAGACTTCCTAACAAAGCTCACATCAGACCTCGGCAACCCTAAGGAATTTCGTGGACCATATTCATCGATGGATCCTCAAACCCCCAGGGAAGTCATGCTAGGGTGATCTTGAAAAATTCTAAAGGAGTAACAATAAAGAACTCCTTGAAATTTAAGTTTCCTACTTCAAACAATTATACAGAGTACGAAGTATGCATTATCGGGCAGGTGATGACCAAGGATATGAGAGCAGTTGATATCACACTTTGCAGTGACTCCCAACTTATAATGTCCCAAATTTGATGTGATTATCAAGTTAAGGAGCTCCTCCTTCAAAAATACTTATCCAAAGTTCAAGGGATCCTAAAAAATTTCCAGGCCACCAAGATAAAACACATACCCAGGGAGCAGAACTCCAGGGCGAACCTCATGTCCAAACTGGTCAGCACTAAGAGCTTAGGCAACAACCGCTCCGTGATCCAAGAGATCATCTCTCAGTCTTCCATCATGGACTTAACCATTTTCCATGTGGAAAGAGATGAGCGTACTTGGGTCACCCCAATAATAGAGTACCTTCAGTCTAGAACCCAGCCCAACGATCCAAAGAAAGCCTCTAAGTTAGTCAAAACTACGGCCCGGTACACTATCTACAATGGAAAGTTGTATCGTCGGGGGTTCTCTTTACCTCTCCTCAAATGCCTCACACCAAAAGCGGCATAATATGTTTTGGCTGAGAACCATAAAGGGAGTTGTGGACACCACTTGGGGGGCAAAGCTTTAGCGTTGAAAGCACTTAGAGCTTGTTGCTATTGACCAACAATGGAAGCTGACTTCCTCGCACATGTCTGAGTTTATGATAAATGCCAGTGACACGCGAAATTATCAAGCTTCTCCTAAAGAACTATCCACGACGTCCATACCCTGCCTATTCTACAAATGCGGCATGAATATCTTAAGTTTTTTCCCTCAAGGCACTTGGACAACTGAAGTACTTAATGGTGGCTATTTCACTAAATAGATCGAAGCAAAGCCTCTAGCCACGATCACCTCCGCTTGGATCCAAAAATTCACTCGATGTTATATCATCACCAGGTTTGGGATACTGGAGTCCATTATGAAAGACAACGAAACCTATTTCAAAGAAAAAGGTTTTGAAGATCTGCTTATTAGGCTCTAAATCAAGTACCATTGTAGTTCCGTTGAGAATCCTAAAACCAATGGACAAATTGAAGTCGCCAACTAAGTTATTGTTCGAGGAATTAAAAAAAGGCTAGACAAAGTTAAAGGAAACTAAGTTGAATAACTAGATCACGTCCTCTAGGTCTATCGGACCACGCCTCACACCACAACATGGTAAACCCCTTAACTCTCTTATTGGTGCGAGGCTATGATCCCGGTGGAGATAGGGGAACCCAGCTGGTGTCACAAATAATTCTCGCCTGATAACAACCCTGGACTGATTATAGATGACTTAGATCTTCTAGAAGAAAAAAGGCACGTCGCTCACATACGCGACGTTGCCATCAAATAGAAAACAAAGACTCGATATAACTTGAAATTTATCCCAAGAAAGTTCAAGCCGGGTGATTTAATATTTCGAAGAACATACATTAGTGGTAGGAATGCTTCCCAGGGGAAGTTAGCCCCAAATTGGGAAGGCCCCTACTTGATCGTGATCAGCATCGATAAGAGAGCTTACACCCTAGAGACATTATCTGGCAAGTCAATCAAAAACTATTGGAATGTGGACAAACTTAGAAAGTACTATAACTAAGTGCCTTTTAAAGCTTAGTCTCGTAGTTTTCTTTATGTTTGATCTGCCCCAATCTTTGTGAGTATACATTATATAGACTTCGATCATTCGTTTAATCAATAAAATGAGGAAATTGTTTCTGTACATCTGCTTATACTTTCTTTTTGAAAGCTTTAAGACCCTCAAGCCTGACCTAGTCTTGAGAATGTCTACAGAACTCGTTCCTTATGGGATCTGGGGTTTCTTAGAATCTAGGTCAAGAGGAATGACCCATAAAATTGGCATCTATGGTTTTATTATGAGTTGTTGGTCCTTACCCAAATCATTAACACTTGGCCATAACCATTTTGTGGTTATATGTAATTAATTGGCAACACGAGTTACGCCATCTAGTATGTCATGATCCATTTGGACCTTCATTCGTGGTCCGTCATTCGATACCTACCATAGATGTTTTATGTTAAGTTGGTTATGAACTTGAAATTCCTAAGCGTTAGGCAGTTTTCTGAACTATACCATTAACATTGAAGACTTCAGTTATTGTTTACCTTTTATTTTGCCAAAGTCCTCAAAAGCATTCCAAGTGCTCAAAAGTTTAGGCGTTGGACCCTGGACCAAGGTTTCATATGATTAAAATTCTCTTAAGTCTATAAATGGCTACCAAATGCTCATTAATGATGGGTGTTGAACCCAGTACAGACCATGAAAAAAGAAATAAGCATGAACACACAAGTTATAAGGATAAACAATTGTATTCTGTAAGGCCTGGCAACCAAGAAAATTGTCCTTGCAAAAGTAAAATGCCCCATGTAGGGGGCAAAGAAAAGTAGTAAAAGAAAAAAAAGAAAAAGCATGTCCTAGAACTCGACCGATTAAGCTCCAAAGATGCCATCCTCTTCGCGGCACAAAAGCACCTTCCTCCAGGCTTTGATGGTCGAGCACCCGCTATTTCCATTTTAGGCTCCACCATTCACTTCTTAGTTTTAGGTAGTTTAGGTTAAGAGTCGGATCGAAGGTAACAAGGATGTGGGAAGGACCTCATCTTCCTTGGATATCAGCTTGATCGGCCTCTTGAGCCTCGAGTTTGTGTGGATGTTTGGCAAGTACTTTGTTGGTTGGCCATCAATTGCATGATCTTAATATTGCAAATGCGGCCGTTGAGGATCACCATCTCAGACTTCAGTTCATCCAAGGCCAAGACGACCCCCAGATTGAAGAACTAGACTTAGGCGACCGCATTCTGGAATTATTCACCGCTGATATCTCTACAAATTTTCATCAACTGCGTACTATCCTCCTGCAATTACGCCATCCCAGTTTTAAGATCCTTATTCTCAACACGGAGGTCAGCGACTACTTTCCCATCCTTTTTGGAGTAGGACCTCTCTCTCGTAAGTTCGACATCGGAGTTCGCCAGTTTCTTCTTCAGCTCATCAATCTCCACTTTGGCGTTCTCGAGGGCCTTCTTGGCTTCCTCCTCTTTGTCCTTGAGGGCCAAGTGGCCCTCATCTTCTCAGCCATTTCCTCCTGAAATTAGTCTAGGCTCTTTTGAAGGTAGCGAGCTTCAGTGACAATTCAAAGTCCATATGTCTGGAACTTTGACAGGATCTCTGATGTACCGTTCCTGGAGATGTGGGCTAAGACATCATCATCCAAGAGTTGGAAATCCACAAACAATTCAGGCGCCAGATCCAAAACATTGAACATCAGCTGCCTCCGCGGCCAGCCTCTTTCAGCGGTCCTCCGTCCTATCGCCTTCAACAACTTTCCTCTTCCGTCTATGAATGGGCTGAGCAAGAGACTCATGTTGATCCGAAGCCACCTCGATAATCGGGTCCTAGACAGTAGTGGCCAAAGCGACGTATGCAGAAGTGTTAGAGGGTTCGGCATCCCCTTTCCTTATCTTCATGGCCACGATGGCGGCGAGAGCTTGTTTAGATGTCATGTTTTCTACAAAACAAAGACACAACATAAGTTAGAAATAGAATAGGAAGGTTATTCAAAGAAAATACTAAAAGCAAAAAGTAAAGACGAACTGTGGCCTACACTTTACCTAGTATGGCTTCAAGGAAAACATCATCAGGGGCATCCCAAACTTCTTTACAAGCAATGAACTGGAAAGCTTGTGACAACGACATCGCCAATCAATGATAACTGAGGACCCTTATAGATGAGAGGTTCTTGTGTAGATTTAATCTCCACACAACTTGTATAGATTTTATTTTAAATGTAACAAATTATTTTTGCAATTCTAGACTAGTAGTGATAAATAGTTAAAACTCTTCTTAAAGTGATAACTCCAAAATTTGAATTCTTAATATTACATGTAAGAGTCATGTTTGGGAGCCTTGTGTACATAGCCTGAGACTCCCAATGCATATTTAATAAACATGTTTTTATATTTTAAACAAAATTAAAATTATTAAAAAAAAAAAAGCACACACATCACATTTAAATGAAGGTCATCGAGTCGCATCCCGACATTACGATGCGGGCTAGTAATCATTTTTTTTACAAGTAAAATTTATCTAAAGTTGTAATAAACACATAACTTATATATAAATTAATCTAATTAAAAAAACTAACACATCACCATTTTATATTAAATAATGAAGATTTATATGAATTTGAGTGTTAAATAATTATTTTATATTGAGATTCGCCTTATGCTAGTGCTACAAAGAGCTTGGACGGTGGAATTTTCACATGTCTACAGGGAAGCAAATTGAGCAGCTGACAAGCTAGCCCGGTCACTCTATGGAGCTTGGAGTCCTGCATCCTTCATGCTTGGCTGAGGTGCTCAGGGATGACTTGGCTGGTGTGGGCATACTGCGTATTCTGTGATACTTTTAGTTTCTTTTTTTATTATTGTTTGGGTTGGTTTTTCCTGCCCAGTTGCTCACAAAAATAATTATTTTATATTTACAATGATTATATATTAATTTTTATTGACTTTGTTAGTACAAGTTGTGTGTATTAATTAAGTTTATACAAATATATAATTTTCTTCCACGTCTTTCTTAATTGGAAGAGATTATCATCTTTCTCCATTTTGTTTTGGACAAAAACTCATATCATATATATATTTTTAAAAACAAATTAAACTTAATATTATTTTAATCATTTACACTCTTATATCAAGATCTGATTTTTTTTATATTTTTGTCTAATGGATCAAATTAATTTATTTAATAAGGAAAGAGAATATATTTACCAAAAAGAGAATATGACAATATGATTTTATTCAAAATATTAAGGTTTTTATCGTGACATTATAGATATATTTTAATCACCCAACTTAAGCTTCTCACTTCAGCCACTTCTTATGGGTTAAAGATTAAAATTTTTGAAATAATTAAGTTCAACTTTGATGACAGAAGAATAATGATACTATTACTGTTACGTAGAAGACAATGGGAGGGATTGAAAATTGGGAACATGGGTTGAAGATAAAGACAATAGTGTCACTTTAGGCCTTAGGGAGAAGAAAATGGGATTGCGGTATGGGAAGGAAATTGTGAATCAAAAGTCGTCACCTGATTTTTTTAACCAGGACTTTTGATGCTATGATTGTTACAATAATAATGATATTTATTTTGATTTTATCTTTGCTATTGACTTCTTGTTACAAGAAGGAGCACTTAGACCCTTTGACATATGTAATCCACTGATGAGTGATGACGCCTGTAATTTGGTCGACACCTTTATTTGAGCATATATTAAATTTTATATTATATTTTATATAAATTAAATTTTGGAAAGAATTTACAGACATGTTAAAATAAATTAATCTCAATGTTAAAATATTTATATTAAAATTGAAATAATGTAAATTTTTTACTATTTAAATAATATATTAATGGCATTATTGTTAGATGTAAAACCTTAGGCTAATTTATGGACCATTAAACATGTAATTATAACCACATATCATACATACCTAACATATATCATCTTCCTAAATTTAAATACATGGTCAACTACACTTTAGTTGCTAGTATCATCTAGCACAATACATCACAAAAAGCAAAGATAACTTATAACAATAATCACTTTAAACACTAACACATTTAGAACTTCGATTAAAATGAAAAGGTTATTGGTTTAAGATGAAGTGGTACTTTCTTTGAGGTAATGAGTCTGGATATCTTGCTCATATCTATGTTCTGTATAGATGTATCATTTTTAGGCAGTTTCCAGTCGAATCAATAAATAAGGTTAGCCAGCACATCTTGACAGAAGCAATTCCAAAAATCATTCCAAGAAAGTTTTGACCTTTAAAATCAACTTGGTTGTTTTCAAATCTCTCATGTAGGAAATCTTCAGGTTTTCCCAAAGCTCAGGTCCTTTCAATTAGAGTTTTCATGTAGGAAATCTTCAGGGCTTTCCCAAAACTCAGGTTCCTTTCAATTAGATAATATGGTTTGTTTGTTATGATTTTTAGGACACCTTAATTTGTTTTAATGTATTTTTAATTTTACGTTAACTTAGTAAATTTTGTTTAAATTTATTTAGTTTATTTAGACACATGTTTGCATGTAATTAATTTTGTGATTTTTTAATTTATTTGAAAAATATGTTATTTTTAATTAAGACGTGTTATATTTAATAAATTTTTAATTTCATATAGTATATTTATTTGGTATAGATATATATTCATGACAATAGTTTGGGAAGAGTTATGATAAGCTTGCCTCTTACTTAGGCTCAAAACATGCAATGTAGACCACTTTGCTTAAGCTCAAGACATGTGATGTAGACCACTAGACTTGCATTTTATATTTATTAGTTCTTTTCTTAGTATATATGTTGTATTTAATATTCATATATATATATATATTCCGATTTAATTATAATTAACTCATTAAACTGTAAACTAATTATTTAACTAATTTAATAATTAGTCTGATTTTTAAAATATTAATTACAATTAAAAAGTTTTCTTAATAAATTCTTCAATAAAAATACAGGTTACTTACTACAATGCCAATTCTTATTGGTAATTTAAAAATAAACATAAAAAATTATATGGACAATGCTACACATCCCAATTGGGGGTAGCACGAATGACCCGAAAAATGAAAAAATAGAAGTGAGTCCCACTGTCGGACCCACTATTATAACAATTCTAACCCATTACTATAGGTATTCCGTGCTATTTGGGATGATTTTTATCTGTGTTATCTAACATTTTTTAAATTATAAATACATTTTATTTAAAAATAAATCATCTTAAATACTTCTTAACTTCTCATTATTTATATAATTATAATTATAATAATACACTTTATAATTTACTTCAAATACTATATTATTATTATTATTATTATTATTATTATTAAGAATAAATATTGCAAATTAACATGATAAGTCACTATGATTGAATTGATAGGGAGAGATTTAGGTAGTTTCTAAAAAGTTGTGAGTTTAAATCTTCATACAACCAATATTATCAAAAACTTCATTTAAAAATAGACGATTTTTTCTAAGTATTGTTGTGACCAATGATAATAATATAGATGATTATTTCCAAAAAAAAATTATAGAAGATAATTACAAGTGAATGAGAATGTTCATAAAAAACTATCTGTCGAAAAAAAAAAAAAACTAAATGCAATTTTGTATAAATTAATAAATATATTAAATAGAATAAAAAAAAATTAATGAAGGGTAACTTTATAAAGTAATGATTTTTTCCCTCTTTTATGGCAAAAGTTTAAGAAGAGAAAATTTTACACAATTTTAAGATCAAAATAAACACAAGCTTAAACAATGACTTATCAATTGTTAAATGCTTGACATGGACATGGAAGTAAGCAGGTCACAACAAAGTACACATGGCAGCATAATAAATCCAATGAATATAGAACAAGTCAGGACACGCCATTGAAATAAGTAAATAACATGATGATAACAGTTATATCAAGCATCAAATTTTCAAATTATATTCACAAATAAAATGTCAAGCATCCATCCATATTTTATAAAAAAAAAAAATACGACTGTTTTGCATTCACCTCCATTAGAAAATTTATAATTCATATTTAAATAATAAATAATGAAGCAGTAAGTACATGTCGTAATGGAAGTCGATTGCAATTCTATGTGAACTTTATTTGCATTCAGGGTCTAAAATTATCACTTTTTATATTAGTTTATTTAATCACTTCACTCAGTCCACAAGTTAGTCTCACAACAATGTTAGAATAACTTTCTAAAAGAACAAAAAATCTTCAAAGTGTTATATGTTTCGAACAATTGTATGACCTTCTAAAGCATGTAATTGACCAAAAGGTAGTATCTCTTTAGTCAGAAATGAATTATTGTCTCTCTCTCTATGTATATATATATGATTGCTGTGTTTGTCTTCATTATGAAGCAGTGCCACCTTATTGATTCTAAGTTACACTAATCTGAAATTGAACTTGATATGTGAATGTCTACTCTGATATCTACATGTATGCGGATACTGTAGCAAATGCTCTAGAGTTTGGGCTCCAAAATTTCACGGAGATGAACAAACTTTGGGTGCAGATGCAACATCAGGTTGGTTAAATTGTCCGGACATTGTTATATGTCTCATATTAAGAAGCATTTGTTGAATCTTCACAATAGTTGCATGTCATAAGGGTTCATGAAGGCAAGATTCTGGTCTTGTAGATGTAGTAATGCACTTGAACTATTCATACTCTTAGTGGACCCTAAGTTGACATAAACAAGGTTTCATATGATACATCATATCTGTAAAGTGTAAATAATAGCTCATATGGTGTTGCAGCTTTGCTTGCTAGTTGCTACTGATTTAGGAAGAACAAGAAAAGAGCTGGTTTTGGACAAAGTTCCCTGTTTTTCTCTCATTTTATTCCACTCTTCATTTCCAACAAAGTGAAGAATTTATTCGATTTTCTTATGTGGTTTTACACTTTGCAGCTCTGCTTTGGAAGATTACATCAATGTATGTTGGTTGATGGATCGGGGATTGTTATAATGAATATGTTTAGCAGGCTTTTAAGGGATGAGAGAAGTCGCAGGACTATTGTCACAAGACTCACAACTTATTTTTATTTATTTTGAATACCTTTATTGTTCCTTTCCCTCTCATTTACTTTTAATATGGGGCTGCAACTACTACAAGGGGACTTTTTCTATGCATGCTTAAGCCAACAGTTTCGGACATGTCCAAGGTCTCTTCCCCTGCTGCTCCACCTGGTAATGCCCAATCAAATTGGTGGACGAGGTTGGCAAGGACAAGCTCACTGACAGCCATAGCAAACGTTGTACCTGGGCAACCCCTTCTCCCTGCTCCAAATGGGATTAACTGGAAATCATTCCCTTTGACATCTATTGAACTATTCAAGAACCTCTCAGGTTTGAACTCTTCAGGTTGATCCCAGCATGTAGGATCTCTTGCAATGGCCCAAGCATTGACCATTACTCGTGTGCCAGCTGCAATGAGGTAACCCTTCAGTTTGATATCTTTCATGCTTTGATGTGGTATTAGTAATGGAAGTGGGGGATGTAAGCGCAGAGTTTCTTTAACCACAGCCTTTAAGTAGTGCATGTGACCCAAATCCTCTTCAGTTATGTGCGCTCTATCGCCAGCCACATTCCTCCCTTCATCTTGCAGTTTCTTCATGACAACTGGATGCCTTAAAAGTTCTGTCATTGCCCACTCTAGGAAGATAGATGTAGCGTCCGTACCTGCAGCAAACATATCCTAAAACAAATACAAATCCATGGTCAATTTGTGCTGTACAGAACAGTATAACATAAGCTTGCTTTTTTAATTCTTTAATATTAATATTACTCTCCAAGCTAAAACTCATTTTTATTAATTAATTAGCTACGGATTTAAGGGATGAGCCTTTTAATTTGTTGACAACTAAATCGATGAGCTTTATCGAGCATAAACAAGTAACTGCTCTCTGCGCATTTTTGGATTAAATTTATGATAAATATTTGTTATTAATTACAGTAATATTACTTGCAAGCATCTTTTTCTATATCACTATTTTACAACTTTTTATACCTGTTAGTAACAAATTCCATGATCATCATTTTTTTTTATGTATGACTGATAATGTGTTAATCAAACTATAATTGATCATTACAATTCAAAACATATCATCACTTAATAACATGGATTATTTGTAGGCATAGAGAATCAGAGATGTGTAAAAGAAGTACCAAATAGCATTTTAATTTAGTATTTACTCCTTTCTAATTACGAGAGGACTATTTTTTATTTAAGTAATGTCTATCATAGACACTTTATTTAATATTAAATATGTGTAAAGTTGAATGATCCTGTTAAGAATGCACCAATTTAATGATTTTCTACATGTAAACTTCTCAAGAGCAGCTAAAATATAATGGTATGATAGACGGTGACTAGCAAAGAATTTCTCTCACAATAGACGGAGATGCAACATGTGTTGTACTTACCGATATCAAAGCCTTTATGATAGTTCTGTCAATAGGAAAGCCAATTGTGTTTGTCCTTTGGATCCAAAGTAAAACGTCCACAAAATCATTATGGTCTTCAGAATCTGAACCAACATGCCCATTGCTGCTGGCTCCTTTCTGACGATTTCTATGCTCTTCAACTACTTCTTCCATAAGGTCATCGAACTGTTTAGCAACTCTGTTTGCTCTAGCATACAATCCAGAAACACGGGTCAACCAGTCAAGCCAAGGTACAAAGTCCCCTACAATGAAAGTACCAAGTAGCTCTGTAAGCTCTATCAACAACTTCTTGAATTCCCTCCCACTTTCTCCACCATATTTTCTTCCCAAAGTGGCCCTACAGACTATATCATTGGAAAGTTTGGAGAGTAATTCACTTAAATTCACTGGTAAGGAGGAAGAAGAAAAGTGCCTTATTTTTTCCATCAATATGGCAGTTTCCTCCTCTCTCACCGCACGAAGAGATTGAACCCTTTTGACACTGAGGAGATGTAAGACACATATGCTCCTTATCTGCCTCCAATACTCCCCATATGGGGCTGCTGCCACATCTTTGGAACCATATAAAATTATGTCAGCCATTTTTGTATGGGCCCTGCTTGCAAAGATACGATCATGGGTTTTCATTATCTCACGTGCAGCATCAGCAGATGAGATGACAAGAACTGGTACCCTCCCAAAATGGAGCAGCATCATGGGGCCATATTTTTTAGCTAAAGATTGGAGTGTGCGGTGAGGGTACAAGCCAAGTTGATGGAGATTTCCTATTATTGGGAATTTTGGAGGAGAAGGGGGTGAGCTTTCGCTGCTTGTAGAATTGGAATACCATTTGATTAGCAGAAATAGAATGAGGAAGATGGGAAAGATAAGGAGTAGCATTGTATGAGGCTGTGAGGTGCTCCGTGCACTTGCAGCACATATGCAACTCTGACCCATTATATAGAGTGCGATAGCGGTGGGCCGCGAGGGAATTGGGTAGTGTTCTGGATACTGAGACTTAGTTGGTAGATGTGGGTAGGTAAAAGAGATTCATTGAAAATTTATAGGAAAGGCAACAGCGTGGTACCTAGGCAACTCATGAAATTGATGGGATAATACATAAAGTTGATTGGTCAAAGTGGGGTAAAAGATAAAACATGTCTCATTTAAACTGTAAATCTAGTGTATTGACTCTTTAAATGTTTTTCGTTCTAGTCATTTAAAGCTTTAGTCGTTAGGATTCGTTATTTCTAGTAATTATGATCCGAATAGTCGGTAATTTAATTTACATCAATAGTAAAAATTTGTGTTTCCAGCCAAAAAAAAAAAGTTGTGTTAGCTTTATAAAAAAAATGTATATATACAACTCTTGCATCTGATTTCATGAGTTCAACTTTGGACTATGATGTTTGGGAAAGAAAAATAAGCAATGTATACGTACGGCACTACCATGATCCACACAATTGGAGCACTAGAGACGTAAGCAGAAACCGTGATTCTAGATAAATATCAAATGTTTTCATTAATTTTTTTTATTTTTATAATATTATATTATTATTAACTATTCTTTCAATTATTTTTTACTTTGATTAATTATTCATATAAGTATTGCTATGATAATAACTCATCAAGTATTGTTAGGGTATTTGGCGGTTTGGATTAATTTACATATTCACAAGTTTTAATTCAATCTAACTCATAAAATACAAGTTAAGTTAGATTTAAAATCACTTCAACCTATAAAGTATAGGACAAATAACATATTTGAAAAACATCAACCTATACAAACATAACTCACTCAAGTAATCTTTTTTTTTTAAAGATTACTTTTGCTCATGTCTCTTCTGTAGGATCAATTAAGTTTACGTGTAGTCATTGACTACATTGAGAATGTAATTAAGAAAATAAAGATTAGAAACTCATAAAACATCTAACAGACTATTGTGATAAAAATATAATGAATCGCTTAGACGATAAAGAGTATCTTAAAAAAATTAAGAATGAAGTAAATGATTATGTCAATTTATATATTATATGTGATGATACTCACTTCAATTAGGTAATATGGTTTGTTCATTATGACTTTTAGAACATGTTAATTTGTTTTAGTTTATTTCAGACTTATATTAACTTAATAAGACTTGTTTAAATTTATTTAGTTTATTTAGACTCATGTTCGCATACAACTAGTTTTGTGACTTTTTAATTTATTTGGGACATATATTATTTTTAATTAAGATATGTTATGTATAACAAATTTTTAATTCCATATATCAACATTTATTTTAGCATAATTTTTTTAATGCATGTTGAACTCATGGGTTGACCCAACCCATCACACTATTAAACATGTTAAGTTGGGTCAAGTTGAATGAAAAAAAAAATTCGACTCAACCGAGCCTAACTTAACGGACAATGATCATCATCTAAAGTGAGAATCTTTGTAAAATGAGTAAGTAAATTCACATTAATTATTGATAGATGGGCCTCCATCAACTATCAATGTAGACTTACTTACTCACTTTAGAATATCCTTCCTTGTTCTAACTTAACTAAATGGATTAGGTCCAAAAATGGCTAAAAACTCATCTAATCCACCCAATAGATACCCTTTAATATTGTTGTGACCAATGATAAAAAAATCAAACTGAACCGATCAATCTAACTGAAAAACCGATGAACCAATCACATCTTTGGTCCAATCAAACCTCAAAATTGGTAATCAATAAAACCAGTATTAAACCAAAAAAATAGGTTAAAAATGGGTAAATGAGTGAAAACCAGTGTAATGACCGATCTTTCAACAAACAAATTTTTGTTATTATTTTTAACATGGTGCTGGTAGTGGGAGGGGTGACAATAAAATTCATTAATTTTTAATTCATCCAATCCATTTATATTAAAACTAATCCAATTCATCCAATTAAAATGACATATCTTATTGGATTGGATTTAATGGATTAAATTTAATTATGGATGGTTAGTAATCCAATCAAAACATGTATTGGATATCCAACGGATATCCAATTAAAACTAATCCAATGGATATCCAATATATTTTATGTTTTTTAGAGAGAAAAATATATTTTAGAGAGAGAATAAATGTTTTTAGAGAGAGAAATATTTTTTTTTAAATGAGTAGTTTGGATATCCATCCATCCAATCATTAAAATTGATTAATGGATAATTGAATATCCATCCATAAAATTAAGTTATGAATAAATTGAATAATATTAAATATTTTATAATGAATCTTAAATAAATTAATAATTTATTTTAAATTCATCTATTACAATTCCATTCAAAATCAAATCAATCTATCTATTTGACATCCTTGTGCTCTCATGACAATGGTAGCCCATGAAAGGCCCATAATACGTAGGGGAAGAGTTATGAGAAGCTTGTCTCTTGCTTTGCTTTTATATGTACTTTATACTGCTTTTATAGGTACTTGATACTTGGCTATTTGAGTCTGTCACCAACGTGGGACTTCTACCCAATGTATACGATGTGATAACAAAAATAACTTTAAAAAAAAATGTTAATAGTATATACCCTTTTAAAAAGAGTGTATATGATCTTTTTCTTTAACAAAAACCATCAAGTTAAAAGAAGTGAGAATTGAACTTGAGTGCTTGGGTTCAAAACGTATAATGTAGACAACTACATTACTACAAATATTTAGTCATTTGACTTACCTTTTATATTTATTAGTTCTTTTCGCAATATATATGTTGTATTTAATATAAATATATATGAGAACATATTTAATAAGATAAATTTTTATTGTGAGATTATAAGAAGAATAAATTTTGATTAAATAGTTATATATTAATGATTAAAATTAAATATTATTTAAAAATCACATGATTACTTAAAAAATTATATATATTTATATTTTAATTTTAATTATTTATGTAAGATTTAATAATCAAAATTTACATTTTTAATTTTTTATAATAAACACTCATCTTACTAAATACACTCTAATATATATATACATGTTACAATTCGATTACAATTAAATCATTAAACGGTAAATTAATTATTTAACTAGTTTTGATCGATTGGAATTTTAAAATATAGGAGATCCTCACAATAATTACTTTCTCTTTTATTCTTCTATAAAATGTAGCTTGGTTACCATTGTACCAATTCTTATTGGTAATTTAAAAATAAACATAAAAATTATATGGCCAATGCTATGCTACGCATCCCAATTGGGGATAGCACGGACGACCCGGAAAAAAAAAAATAGAAGTGAGTCCCACACCCACTGTTATAACAATTTTGACCCATTTGTACTATAACTATTCCATGCTATTCGGGATGATTTTTATCCGTGTTATCCAACATTTTTTAAATTATAATTACATTTTATTACTTATTTAAATATCTAAAAATAAAACATCTGAAATACTTCTTAACTTCTAATTATTTATATAATTATAATATAATAATACACTTTATGATTTACTTCAAATACTATTATATTATTTTTTTATTAAGAAAAAATATTGCAAATTAACATGAAAAGTTGTTAAGAAATATTGAATTATTTTTTTTTTAAAGATAGAATAATATTTTTTTCTCTCGCTTAGCCTATATATAATTTCTTTGTATTTATGTTAAATTATTTTTATATTTCTACTATCAATGAAATCCTTGTCTCTTCTTCATAAATATTCTTGTATTTTTTTTTGAATTCTTTAACATAGTATCAGAGAAAGTCACGAGACGAGGCTTAATCTCAAACACAGCTTTCAAGAAAGCATTCGCTCTTGTGACGTGACCATACAATTTCAAGATGGTATTCGCTCAGTTTCTACAATTTAGTATTTCGCTATTCGCTCAGTTTCTACAATTTGGTATTTCGTTTTTTTTACTACAATTTGGTATTTTGTTTTCTTTTGGCTTTCTTTGTTTTTTTATTATGGCAACTGAAAGAGACGATTCACTTCAGTCTTTGAGTGTGAGGTTGGATGGAAAAAAGTATTCATATTGGAGTTATGTGATGAGAAACTTTCTTAAAAGTAAAAAGTTGTGGGGATATGTTAGTGAAACTTTTGTGAAACCTAAGAATACTGCTGAGGGGTATGCTGCATTGATAGATACCTGGGAAGCAAACAATGCAAAAATTATTACTTGGATTAATAATTCTGTTGAGCATTCCATAGGTACACAGCTGGCGAAGTATGAGGCTGCAAAGGAGGTTTGGGATCATTTGTAAAGGTTATTCACTCAATCAAATTTTGCAAAGCAGTATCAATTGGAGAATGACATACGAGCTCTTCAGCAGAAGAATATGAGTTTTTAAGAGTTTTATTCTACTATAACAGATCTTTAGGATCAATTAGCTCTTACAGAATCAGCAGAATTAAAGGCATGTGGTTCTTATATTGCTCATAGAGAACAGCAACAGTTGGTACAATTTTTAATGCCAATTTGCAATGATTTTGAAGGATTTAGAGGTTTAATTTTGCATCGTTCTCCTCTTCATTCTGTTGACTCAGTTGTCAGTAGGGATGGCAACGGGGCAGAGCAGGGACGGGTAGTAGCCCCCCGTCCCCCGCCCCCGCGAATAATATCCGCCCCCGCCCCTGCCTTCATATTTGTGCGGGTACTCATTTATCTTTCCTCCTCGGGTAAACGGGTATCCGCGAATATCCGCGGGTACCCAATAAATTGTAAAAAAATTCAAAAAAATCAAAAAAAAATAAAATAAAAAAATAAAAAATGAAAAAAAAGTATAATACTATAATTTTTCAAAATTTTCCAATACAACTTAATCTAAAATTAATGTCAAACACCTAAAACACTTTTAATTTATATAACTTTATAATATTTAAATTTATATAATTAAGTTTTTTAATAATTTTATATAAAATATTTATATATAATTTTTGTGGGTACTCGCAGTGCATGACGGGGAACCACCCTCGCCCCGCCCCATTTATTAAATGGGGATAACATTAAACGGGTATTTATATCCGCGGGGGAAATTTAACGGGTATTACCCGCCCCCGTCACGGGTATTACCCGCGGGTACCCGCGGGGGCGGGTAAAATTGTCATCCCTAGTTGTCAGTGAGTTATTGGCTGAAGAAATACGTCTTAAGTCTTATTCTGAAAAGGAAATTCTTTCTACTTCTAATCCTTTTGTGTTAGCAGTATCCTCTAAGCCACCCTCTAATAATCAGAATAAGCCTTACACAAGGGTTTCCATTGACGAGTGCAGTTTCTGTAAGCAGAAAGGTCACTGGAAGGCTCAGTGTCCTAAGTTGAGACAGTAGAACCAATTGCAACAGTAATCTCAAGCTTGGAAATTTGGAAACCAGTCACAATCTAATGCTTATAGACCACCTCAGGGTTACAAACCACCACAGTCTAATATTGCAGCAGTTGCTTCATCAGGTCCTTTCACCGATCCTAGTACTCTGGCTGAGCAATTTCAAAAGTTTCTCTCCTTACAGCCACATGCTATGTCTGCTTCTTCTTCCATGGGTCAGTTGCCTCATAGTTCTTCAGGTATGTCTCATTCTGTATAGGTCTTGGATTCTGGTGCTTCACATCATATGTCTCCAGATTCTTCATATTTTGTTTCTGTGTCTCCTTCGTCTTCTATTCTTGTGATGACTGTTGATGGCACTCCTATGCCTTTAGTAGGTGTTAGTTCTGTTGTTACACCTAACTTGTCCCTCCCTAATGTTTATCATATTCCAAAACTTAAATTAAATCTTGCTTCTGTTTGTCAGTTATGTGATTCTGGTAATTTAGTCATCTTTTCCTCTTCTTCTCGTTATGTGCAGGATCTGCAGTCTCAGAAGCTAATTAGGACAGGCCATAGGGAGAGGGACTATATATTTTGGATGAGTTAAAAGTGTCAGTTGCTGCTACTGCTACTACTAGTGTTGATTTATCTTCTTTTCATTTGAGTCATCATTCTTCTAGTTTTTACTTATGACATTATCGTCTAGGTCATGTTTTGCCTTCTCGTTTGAGATTTTTGGCATCCACAGGGGCTTTAGGAAATTTACAAACTTGTGATATTTCTTATTGTAGTGGATGTAAACTGACAAAATTTTCAGTTTTACCTTTTAATCGAAGTATTTCTGTTTCTTCTTCTTCTTTTGATTTGATTCATTCTGATATATGGGGACCTTATCCTGTTGCCACAAAAGGAGGGTCTCAATATTATGTTTCTTTTATTGATGATCATACTCGTTAATGTTGGGTTTATTTAATGAAACACTGTTCTAAATTTTTTGAGATATATACAGCTTTTCGGGCTCTTGTCAAAACTCAACATTCTGCTGTTATCAAATGTTTTAGGTGTGATTTGGGTGGGAAATACACCTCTAATAAATTTTGTGAGTTGCTTGCCTTAGATAGAACTATTCATCAAACTTCATGTACAAATACTCTTGAGCAAAATGGTATTACTGAAAGAAAACAATTACTCGTTCTCTCTTGTTGTCTGCTTCTATTCCTAGTATGTTTTGGGGTGAAGCTGTTCTTACTGCTGTAAGTTTGATTAATACAATTCCATCTTCTTATATTTCAGGTTTGTCTCCTTTTGAAAAGTTGTATGGGTATGCTCCTGATTATTCTTTCTTTAAAATTTTTGGTTGTACTTGTTTCGTTCTTCGTCCTTATGTAGAACGCAGCAAGTTATCCTCTCAATATACTATTTGTATCTTTCTTGGTTATGGTAAAAGTAAAAAGGGGTATCGTTATTTTGATCCAATAACTCAGAAACTTTATGTGTCTCGTTATGTTATTTTTCTCGAGCATATACCTTTCTTTTCTATTTCATCCACTACCCATAGCTTGACTAAATCTGACTTTATTCGTATAGATCCTTTTTCTGAGGATTCTGATAGTTTGTCATCTTAGAATCCTAGTACTTCAGATACCCCTTCTACAGGTACTGGCACTTTACTCTCCAGCACATTTAAAGCTTCCTCTTCTCTTATGGTTGCTCAAGCTCCGTCTGAGATTGTGGATCTACCTCTATGCCAATCCATATGCATTTGTAAGTCCACATAGTTACCATATTTTGCTTATTCTTATTATTCTTTGTAACACCTCGAAATTTCTTTCTTTGTTTGTTATATATGTTTTTATAATTTTTGTGAATTATTTAATTTATTTTGATTGTTATATTATTATTTTTGGACTGTAGTGTGTTTGAGTCGGGGCCAAAAAAATTATTTTTTTTTGGGCAGGAAAAATTTTTATTATTCACGTGGGGCCGGGAGATCTTACTAAACCCGAAACTAGAAATAGATTTTGAAATTTTCTTTCTCCGAGATTTTATCTAACAGTTAAAATCTAGGACTTTCTTTTACCTAATGAGCAATCATTACGGGTTTTACTAGCAGTAACTTTTGTTCTATGGTAAATAGCCACCAGTAAAAAACTAATTATGAATCTAGTCCTAATTCTTGGTAAATTCTTTTTGTGACTCATTTCACTATTAACCAATAGAAAGATAGCTTCTAGGTTAAGCTTTCATATAAGTCAAATAAAATAACCATAGTTTAATGTGAACCAATGAGAGGAAAAATGAAAAATAAAATGACAACTCCACTAGCAAGGAGGCTCACGGCCATGGAGTGGATCTAGGACCTTCTTGATTGATCTACTTGATTTCATCTTCTATATAAAGCTATCAAACATAAATTTTCAAAAACTACAACAATCAAGAGTCTTCACAAAATTCTCTCCTCTTTTCTCTTTGATAACCCACTGCCAAGCCCTTCTAAATTCTCTCCAAGCTTTATCAATTCAAAGTAACCACATATCTTGAACCTAAACACCATCCTAAGACACTTTCATATTGTGAGTTTCTTATAAATCATCCATCTTCAACCTTTTCTCAAGGCTTAAAGTTTGAAGGTTCTAGGTGAAGTTCTTGATCTTCATTTCTAAATTTTATTTTCTAGACCATGATCTTGATCCATGGTCATCTTATTTCAAGCCTTGGATGTTAATAAATTTATGTTTGATTTATTTTAAGGGTCTTTTGGTGGTAGAAGTTGTTTAAAGGAGCAACAAAGGGACTTTGATCATCACCTAAGATAAGAGGAAGACTAACCTCATCAATCCATTTTGGTGGTGAGAAACGAAATTGTATTTTGATTGATGAAAAATCCATGTGAGGATTTATTCACTTGTTGGTGTGAATTTCGTGATTTATGCTTGCTTGATTATATATTTATATGATTATTATAGTAAGCATGAAATTGTTATATCATGATTTGATGGATGAAATTCTTTATATGCTATGAATCTTGTGAGAAAGAAATGATTTTTGATCCAAAAGATCTCTATGGCTCGCAACCATATAGCTTAAAGATGGATATCCATGACTAAAATAATTTGTTAATTGAGAACTTAGATGATTAAGTAATAAAAACATGATTTAAGGATTTATAAAATTAAAAGGAGATTAAATAAAATTTTATTATTTGAGAAAGAATGATTTTTGGCTATTGTGATTGAAATAAATTTTTGAAGGGTGAATTTTAAATCTAAAGTAGTTTATTTATGAAAGTTTTTAATAAAGGCAATGGAAAAATATTTTTGAAATATCTTGATAATATAGGTTTTCATGAAAAACGTAAGAAAATATTATTTAGAGGAGGTTTTGTAAGAATACGTTGGAATTAAAGTCTAATTTCTATACTAAATATGGTAAGTTTTAAATTGAGCTTAAAATATTAATAAAACGTTTTACGCAATTAAAAAAACATTGAAAAACCTTTACACGATTTAAAAATGATGATTTTTATTTACGCAATTAAGAAAATATTTTAAAATTTTTACGCGATTGAAAAATATTGTAAAAATGTTACACGATTTATTAACGTAACAAAAGTATTACGCATTTGTAAAATATAACAGAAATATTGTACGTTTGTAAAATATAGTAGAAATATTATACATTTGAAAAATATAATAGAAATACTGTACGTTTGTGAAATATAGTAAAAATACTTCACTATTGAGAAAAATAATAAGTTTTACTATCGGGCCGACGTATTGGACCCGGATACGTCAGTTGACATTTTAGCCCAGTGTTGACTTATTTTTACGTGAAAGTCACGTATTTATCAATTATTGATTTATGAAAGCATTTGAACATGTATTATCAAAGTCTTTGTGACTGATAACTTCACAGAGTGTAGTTATTTGTGCCCTATATTTGTGTTTTATGACATGTTTAGTCCTTATTTGTAAGCATGAATGGAAGATTTTAGTATCATTTATATCTGATTTCATTCTGATGACTTCCATTGTGATCCTGAGTAAATACTTTCAAAACTTTGATAAATTTAGTACATTTGCTTGAGTTAATGAATTAATACTTTCTCTGATATAGACAAGTCTCAAATAAAGCAAGAAAATAAAGAATTTGAAGTAGTTTTGGACCAGGAAGCCTAAGAGGAAATTAAAATCGAAGATCAGCACTCAACGCCGCAACGTGGACATGAAGACGCCGCGGCACTCCCCTGCTTCAGTACATAAAACCCGAGGCTGAAGCGCCGCAACGTTGAAGAGTGGACGCCTCAGGCGCCTGTGACTTAATTGCACGCGCGCTGCGGTGTGATATGTTGGACGTCGCGGCGCGTCCCTGTTTTATTCAGCCTATAAATATGTTTGTACCCATTTTCTACGAGAGTTTTTCATCTTTTTGGAGAGTAGCTGCTAGTTTTTAAGTTTTTAGACCTAGAGGAAGCAAAAAAGGCTAAGGTTGGAGGTCATCCTTCCTATGGAGGGTGAATCAAGCTTAGAGGACAAAATCTAATGAGCTTCCTTCCTTCCCTTTCTTCTTTTCTCTCTTTAATGTTTCATGAACATGATTTATTTGTTTGTACTTTCATGTTTCATGGCTAGCTAGGCTGTATATAAGTTTTTCTTAGTAGTTTCTTATGGATGCTGATGATTTTGTAATTGTTTAAGTATATATTAAAGTTTAGTTATTTTCAATCATATGGATCTTAATGCTTTTGAGGGTTTGATCAACTTTTGATTGATCTAATGAAATCTAATGAACTTAGACATAGGAATTTGGATTTAAGATCATACGTATGGTTGATGCTTTTTCGACGAGTTCAATTAGCTTGGATGAGTTGATTCGTTAATAAGATAGAAATATACCTATTGACCATGCATAATGTGTAATTGAGAATAGATCATTCATGAGTAGAGTTTGCACTGGTTCTCAAGGAAACTTAATGAGCTGGGTAAATGAAACTAGAGTTAATTGACCTAGACATAGGCTTTTAACTAAATCAGATTCTCAAGTTAGCTTAACAAATCATTAATGTTACTTGTAAGAATTACATGTCATTAGCTGAAATAGGAGATGAAAAATGATTTCTTATTTCTCTATTTATCTATTTATCTTAGTTCTATTGCTTTTTAGTCTTTATATTCCTTTAAATACTTTCTGATTTAGCATTATTTATATCTGATTTCATTCTGATGACTTCCATTGTGATCCTGAGTAAATACTTTCAAAACTTTGATAAATTTAGTATATTTGCTTGAGTTAATGAATTAATACTTTCTCTGATATAGACAAGTCTCAAATAAAACAGGAAAATGAAGAATTTGAAGTAGCTTTAGACCAGGAAGCCTAAGAGGAAATTAAAAGTGAAGATCAGCACTCAACGCCGCGACGTGGGCATGAAACACCGCGGCGCTCCCCTGCTTCAGTACATAAAACCTGAGGCTGAAGCACCGCAATGTTGAAGAGTGGATGCCTCAGGAACCTGTGACTTAATTGCACACACGCCGCGACGTGATATGTTGGACGCCGTAGCGCGTCCCTGTTTTATTCAGCCTATAAATATGTTTGTACCCATTTTCTACGAGAGTTTTTCATCTTTTTGGAGAGCAGCTGCTGGTTTTTAGGTTTTTAGACCTAGAGGAAGCAGAAAAGGCTAAGGTTGGACGTCATCCTTCCTATGGAGGGTGATCAAGCTTAGAGGACAAAATCTAATGAGCTTCCTTCCTTCCCTTTCTTCTTTTCTCTCTTTAATGTTTCATGAACATGATTTATTTGTTTGTACTTTCATGTTTCATGACTAGCTAGGCTGTATATAAGTTTTTCTTAGTAGTTTCCTATGGATGCTAATGATTTTGTAATCGTTTGAGTATATATTGAAGTTTAGTTATTTTCAATCATATGGATCTTAATGTTTTTGAGGGCTTGATCAACTTTTGATTGATCTGATGAAATCTAATGAACCTAGACATAAGAATTTGGATTTAAGATCATACGTATGGTTGATGCTTTTTCGACGAGTTCAATTGGCTTGGATGAGTTGATTCGTTAATA
Organism: Ormosia semicastrata; assembly: GCA_029884595.1. Lineage (NCBI taxonomy): Eukaryota > Viridiplantae > Streptophyta > Magnoliopsida > Fabales > Fabaceae > Ormosia > Ormosia semicastrata. The sequence continues at coordinate 11,349,749 of JAQQTO010000043.1, forward strand.
GGATAGAAATATACCTATTGGCCATGCATAGTGTGTGATTGAGAATAGATCATTCATGAGTAGAGTTTGCACTGGTTCTCAAGGAAACTTAATGAGCTGGGTAAATGAAACTAGAGTTAATTGACCTAGACATAGGCTTTTAACTAAATCAGATTCTCAAGCTAGCTTAACAAATCATTAATGTTACTTGTAAGGATTATATGTCATTAGCTGAAATAGGAGATGAAAAATGATTTTTTATTTCTCTTTTTATCTATTTATCTTAGTTCTATTACTTTTCAGTCTTTATATTCCTTTAAATACTTTCTGATTTAGCATTATTTATATCTGATTTCATTCTGATGACTTCCATTGTGATCCTGAGTAAATACTTTGAAAACTTTGATAAATTTAGTACATTTGCTTGAGTTAATGAATTGATACTTTCTCTGATATAGACAGGTCTCAAATAAAGCAGGAAAATGAAGAATTTGAAGTAGCTTTGGACCAGGAAGCTTAAGAGGAAATTAAAAGTGAAGATCAGCACTCAACGCCGCGACGTGGGCATGAAACACCGCGGCGCTCCCCTGCTTCAGTACATAAAACTCGAGGCTGAAGCGCCGCAATGTTGAAGAATGGACGCCTCAGGCGCCTGTGACTTAATTGCACACGCGCCGCGGCGTGATATATTGGACGCCACAGCGCTTCCCTGTTTTATTCAGCCTATAAATATGTTTGTACCCATTTTCTACGAGAATTTTTCATCTTTTTGGAGAGCAGCTGCTGGTTTTTAGGTTTTTAGACCTAGAGGAAGCAGAAAAGGCTAAGGTTGGAGGTCATCCTTCCTATGGAGGGAGAATCAAGCTTAGAGGACAAAATCTAATGAGCTTCCTTCCTTCCCTTTCTTCTTTTCTCTCTTTAAAGTTTTGATGAACATGATTTATTTGTTTGTACTTTCATGTTTCATGGCTAGCTAGGCTGTATATAAGTTTTTCTTAGTAGTTTCCTATGGATGCTGATGATTTTGTAATCGTTTGAGTATATATTGAAGTTTAGTTATTTTCAATCATATAGATCTTAATGCTTTTGAGGGTTTGATCAACTTTTGATTGATCTGATGAAATCTAATGAACCTAGATATAGGAATTTGGATTTAAGATCATACGTATGGTTGATGCTTTTTTGACGAGTTCAATTGGCTTGGATGAGTTGATTCGTTAATAGGATAGAAATATACCTATTGGCCATGCATAGTGTGTGATTGAGAATAGATCATTCATGAGTAGAGTTGGCACTGGTTCTCAAGGAAACTTAATGAGCTGGGCGAATGAAACTAGAGTTAATTGACCTAGACATAGGCTTTTAACTAAATCAGATTCTCAAGCTAGCTTAACAAATCATTAATGTTGCTTGTAAGGATTACATGTCATTAGCTGAAATAGGAGATGAAAAATGATTTCTTATTTCTCTATTTATCTATTTATCTTAGTTCTATTACTTTTCAGTCTTTATATTCCTTTAAACATTCTTTTATAAATTTGATGTCTTTGAATAGCATTAATTAGACTATTGGTTAATACTTGGCTCTTATATGAAATACATAATTCCTCGTGGGAACGATATCTGAATCTTAGCTATAATACAAGTGCGACACGTGCGCTTGCGATAAGCAAAAGAGCGATAAGTGACTTTGTTTGTTAAGGCTGTATGCCTAGGAAATTAAATCACACTTTTGTGCAGGTGATAATTGTGTAGTGAAGGTCTATTAATAAAATAGTAGCTCTACGATCTCAATGAGATACTGTTCCTTTCCAGATACGGTGTAGACTGTCTTGTATAAGCCATGATGCACATGTTAAGAACATTAAAGCACTCATATTGAGGCTGACGATATATAGATAGATTCTCCCGATCATTCTCTACGATATTTTCACAGACTGTTAACATATTGCTATAAAATATATCTATATGCATATTCAATGAGTTATTTGTTGAGATATACCATGACTGTAATTATTGTATCTGCACTATATGATTTGATTATTAAAATTTCTTCTTGTCGCTATTTTTCTTTGTTGTATTATTCTGTTTGTTTCTGTTTTATGTTTATGCCTGTGAAGATGGAGATGACAATGAGGAGGAACCTGATAGGTTTATTGTGGAAATAGGTTTGCCCCAATGATTTAATATGTTAAGTTTTGATGATGACAAATACAAGACAAAAAGAATGATGCTTATGCTTTATAGTTGTACTTAATAAATGACAAATGTATCACAAAAGAATGTTGACCATGTTACATAAATGTGTTCAATGAGATATATGTAACATTGATCATCTTTGAATAGCATTGAGTTAGACTATTGGTAAATAATACATAAATGTGTTCAATGAGATATATGTAACATTCATCATATAATATATCCAATAATTCTTTATATGAGTTATAAATGAATTAATATTGGATTTGACTTTGTTTAAATGAAAATGTGCAATGTATTCTTTATTGCATCCTATATTGTGCATATCCATTAGTAATTGATAAATATCCTATTTGGATGTGTCTATGAAAGTCTTGTATGCATGTTAGACTAACTAGAGTTATACATTTATGAATCATGCATATGAAGATATTGAGTTATGAATTTGGACTAACTATGTTTGGTTAAGTGAGTAATACTTTGTAGGATAGTCCAAGTACCAAGAGTAAGCATTGCAACAAGAAAGCAAAAGATCACAACTATGCTCAACTCAAGGAGAATGAAAATGAAAAGATGTTCCAAGCATTTGCAAGTTTTGAAGAGAAGATTTTCTTTGGAAGCTTGGATTACATCAAGAAGTGATGGTGGCAAAAATCTAGTCCAACATCTTCAAGAATAGCTTATAGGACTTAGATCTTGTGTAAAGGTAAAAAGGAATCACATTAAGCTCAAAAAGTTTTTAAACATATTTATAAGTGTTTCTAAAATGTTTATATGCAACAAACTATTTTGGAAAGCTAGTTATGGTAATATTAAATCACTGACATATAGTTACTCTTTTGATCATAACTTTTAAAATACTTTGAGTTTTACTTTGAAACATATCTCATTTGAAAATAGACTCAAAGATCTTTCCAATGACTGGTCATTTGCTTTAAACGGATAAGAAACGAAAAAGTTATGACTAATTAAAGTTTGAGTTTTGAAAAAACTCTTTTGATCATATCTTTCAAAATACTTTAAAAATACTTCAAAGATCTTTCTAATGAATGATTATTTGCTTTGGTCTATTAATGAAACTTCTTTCATATGAAATTAGCTCAAAGATCTTTCTAATGAATGGTCATTTGCTTTAATTGGGAAATGAAGAAGTTATGACCTTTTAAAGTCATAAAGTCATGTAATCCGTTGAACAAAGCCGTGTAATCGATTACACAGAGTATTAGTACAAAGCTGTAAAGCATGTAATCGATTACACTAATCGATTACAAAGTGAAAGCTTGTAATCGATTACATGAAACTTGTGTCGATGCGAACGTTTCTAACGGCTATAAACGGCTAGTTTTCATAGAAAATCATTTCTAAACACCCCAACGGCTCTAAAACTCATTGGGAGTGTTTGGGCATCAAAAACAAGTTGGAAAACATTCTAAAAATTACCCTTGAACATTGAAAATGAAATTCATCATCTTTTTCTCTAAATTCTTTGTTTTGAGCTAAGTGTGTAAATCCTTTATACCCATTGAGCTTCAACTTGTATTATCCACTCTTGAGAGAGTTTTCTATCATCTATACTTTATTTTTCAAGTTGTATATCTACTCTTCAAGAGAGTTTATATCACCTTGAAATCATTGTAAGAGGGTGAGGTATCCTCTTGTAGGGTGAGCCTTGTATGAGATGTTAAGAACACAAAAGAGGTATCCCAAAGGTGTTGTGAGTGCTCTTCATTATAAAGGTCAAGCACTGTGAAGCTTGTATCAAGCTTGAAGAATTGGAGGCTCTAGCACAAGGGTGAGGTATCCCAAGGTGTGAGGAGAACTTTGTATGTACAAAGGTTTTTCTAGCACCCGTAAAGTCTAGGAGATAGTGAAGAAAATCTCAAGTTAAGCTTGAGAGATGGATGTAGGCCCGATGGTTGGTCTGAACCAGGATATTTTGGTTTAGTTCCTTTAAATTGGATTTGGTAGAATATATTTATTTATTGCATATGTTGATGTTTTGATTATTGCTACAACTTGATATCTAGCTTATTCACTTAGTTCATCATATATCCCAAGTTGTATTTGAGTAATCCTCAATAATTGTACATTTATTAACATATTGCTATAAAATATATCTATATGCATATTCAATGAGTTATTTGTTGAGATATACCATGCTATTGTAATTATTGTATTCAATGAGTTATTTGTTGAGATATACCATGACTGTAATTATTGTATCTGCACTATATGATTTGATTATTATTTCTGTTTCTTGCTGCTATTTTGGTATTTGATGTAGGGGATCTCACCTCTTTGTTGTATTATTCTGTTTGTTTCTGTTTTATGTTTATGCCTGTGAAGATGGAGATGACAATGAGGAGGAACCTGATAGGTTTCGTTAGTGTACAATTCCACGGAGGAAGGAATGTGTGGCGTATTCACTGGGATACCCAACGCGTAGAGTATTATGGAGAAATTATTGTATCCATAAGTAGAACCCATCATGGGGCCACTACTTTTACTTTTAACGCTACTATATATTTAGAGTTTCATATTCCTATGAGAGATTTATAGGGTGATATTTACTATACACCTAGAGAGGACTCCGAGGTATCTTTTACTTGGACTCCTGTTCCTCGAGATATACCCCAGCCAGGGAATTTGCCACTGGAGCAGGACCTGGAGGAGAACCCGGAAGAAGATCCAGAGGGAGATCTGGCGCAGGACCCTACTATTCAAGTTTTTAGTCTTGGGTTAGGTTCAATTTTTATATGGTAGTTATGCATGTTATTTGGAATATGTTAGCTTTATGTATTTATGTTTTGTTAAATGATGTATAAATATGTAAAGAGTATTATTCAGTTCTATATGCTTAGTGTTCTTCATTTTTTGATAAATTTATGTCTTCCGCGAAAAAGAAATTTTGAAATCCTGAATTTTATATTATGTAAATCTTTTATTACTTGGATTAATTATTAAAGAGTTTGTAATAAATGTAATTCCCTACGGAGGGTGTTACATTCTTCATCTTTTTCTTCCTTTTTAACTTTTATTCATTGTCTCACTAAGCCATTTTCCTATAAAGAGGCTATTCTTGACCCTTTTTGGCTGCTAGCTATGGATAAGGAACGTTCTGCTTTGCAAAAGACAGGTACTTGGGACTTGGTTCCTCTACCTCCTGGTAAGACTGTTGTTGGTTGTCGTTGAGTGTATAAAATCAAGACTAATTCTGATGGATCTATTGAGCGATACAAAGTTAGGTTAGTTGCAAAAAGGTATTCTTAACAATATGGTATGGATTATGAGGTGATATTTGCTCTTGTTTCAAAAATGACTACTATTCGTACTCTTATTGCAATAGCTTCAATTCGTCAGTAGCATATCTTTCAACTTGATGTTAAAAATGCATTCTTGAATGGAGATCTTCAAGAAGAAGTTTATATGGTGCCCCCTCCTGGTGTTTTACATGATTCTGGGTATGTCTGCAAGCTCAAGAAAGCGTTATATGGTCTTAAACAAGCACTTCGTGCTTAGTTTAAGAAATTTTCTGTTGTGATATCTTCCCTTGGATTTACTTCAAGTAGTCATGATTCTGCTCTTTTTGTTAAGTGCACTGATGCAGGTCGTATTATTTTGTCTTTATATGTTGATGACATGATTATTACTGGTGACGATATTGATGGTATTTCAATTTTGAAGACAGAGTTAGCTAGATAGTTTGAAATGAAAGATTTGAGTTCTCTACGATATTTCTTGGGTATTGAGGTAGCCTACTCATCCAGAGGTTATCTTCTTTCTCAATCGAAATATGTTACAGATATTCTTGAGCGAGCTAGACTTACTGATAATAAGACTATGGACACTCCCATTGAGGTTAATGCAAAGTTTTCTTCTTCTGATGGTTTACCTTTGTCAGATCCTACTTTATATCGTACTATTGTTGGGAGCTTGGTATACCTTACTATTACTCATCCAGATATTGCATATGTTGTTCATGTTGTTAGTCAGTTTGTTGCTTCTCCTACTATAGTTCATTGGGCAACTGTTCTTTGTATTTTGTGATATCTTCGAGATACAGTTTTTCATAATCTTTTATTTCCATCAACCTCTTCTTTGGAGCTGCGTGCATACTCTAATGTTGATCATGGCAGTGATCCCACAGATCGCAAGTCTGTTACTGGTTTCTGTATTTTTTTAGGTGATTCTCTTATTTTTTGGAAGAACAAGAAATAATTTATTGTTTCTCAATCTTCAACTGAAGTAGAATATCGTGCAATGACATCTACTACTAAAGAAATTGTTTGGTTACGTTGGTTACTTGCAGATATGGGAGTTTCTCTTTCTCATCCCACTCCTATATATTATGACAACAATAGTTCTATTCAAATTGCTCACAACTTGATTTTTCATTAACGAACTAAATACATTGAGATCGATTATCACCTTATTCGTCATCATCTCAAGTATGGCACCATTACCTTGTCCTTTGTTTCTTCTTCTTTGCAGATTGCAGATTTCTTTACTAAGTCACATTCTATTTCTCGTTTTCGTTTCCTGGTTGGCAAACTCTTAATGCTTGTAACTGCTGCATCGAGAATTTGAAGGGAGATGTTAAGAAATATTGGATTATTTTATTTTATTATTTATTAAGGGTAGAATAGTATTTTTTTTCTCTATTTAGCCTATATATATTTTTTATATTTAAATTAAATTACTTTTACATTTCTATTATCAATAAAACCCTTGTCTCTTTTTTACAAATGTTATTATATTTTTCTTTGAATTCTTTAACAAAAGTCACTATTATTGAATAAACAGGGAGAGATTTAGATAGTTTCTAAAAAGTTATTAAGTTTAAATTTTCGTACAACCAACAATATACCAAAAAACTTCGTGTGTGAAGATTATTAAAAAAAAAGTGTAGTACGATTTTTTCTTAGCATATAGCGTACACTTATTTTCAAATTAACATATTGGCTTGTATTATGTGTCTCTCAATTTATAATTTTTTTCTATTAAGATAAATAATAATAATAATAATAATAATAATCTTTAAAGTTAATTATAATTATTTTTTAGTGAAAAGTTAAGAAGTTTTTTTAAAAAAAATTGAATAAGAAAAAATTTATATTTTTAATATTTATCTTTGAGTCTTTAAATTAATAATTAATAATGATAGTTTTGAAAAGACAAAAATTGAACACCAAAATATGAAATCCTTTATAATAATATAGAAGATTATTTCCAAAAATATATATAGAAGATAATTACAAGTGAATGTGAATGTTTATAAAAAACTATCTGTAAAAAAAAAAAACTAAATGCAATTTTGTATAAATCAATAAATAAATTAAATAGAATTAAAAAAAATAATGAAGGGTAACTTTATAAAGTAATGAATTTTTTTTCTCTTTTATGGCAAAAGTTTAAGAAGAGAAAAAGTTACTCAATGATCAGAATAAGCCACAAGATTAAACAATGGCTTATAATGATAATTTTATATAACTTACTAATAAAAAGCCACTAAAAAATCAAATCTAAAACCTTTTATTTGAGGCTGATCCATCCTATCAATTAAGAAAACCTTCATTAACAAAATTACTAGAGGTTTGAGAAAGAAACTTCTAGATACTTCTCAACTATATACCCATATATTTTCATCAACAAAGTTTTGCTCTCTCAAATTGTCATTTCGGATCTTATTAAATTGTTCCCTGTTGACACCTCATCACACACATACTGGTCCTAGCTTGGGCATCAAGATTTTATATTCTTTTCCTCCTCCATCCACATCGACAACCTCTCCATCTGATCTTTCTACAATATCGATTGTTACATGCTTAACATGGACATCAAAGTAAGCAGGAAACAACAAAGTACACATGGCAGCATAATAAATCCAATGAATATAGAACAAGTCAGGACACGCCATTGAAATAAGTAAATAACATGATGATAATACTTATATCAAGCATCAAATTTTCAAATTATATTCACAAATAAAATGTCAAGTTATCCATCCATATTTTATAAGAAAAAAAAAATCCGACTGTTTGCATTATCCTCCATTAGAAATTTTATAATTCATATTTAAATAATAAATAATGAAACAGTAAATACATGTCTTAATGGAAGTCGATTGTAATTCTATGTGAATTTTATTTGCATTCAGAGTCTAAAATCATCATTTTTTATAATATTTTATTTAATCACTACTTTCATTGCACAAGTTAGTCTCACAACAAGGGGAGAATAACTTTCTAAAAGAAGAAAAAATCTTCAAGGTGTTATATGTTTCGAACAAATGAATTATTGTTCAGAAATGTAATTGACCAAAAGGTAGTATCCCTTTAGTCAGAAATGAATTACTGTCTCTCTCTCTATGAATATATTTATGATTTCTGTGTTTGTCTTCATTATGAGGCAGTGCCACTTTATTGATTCTAAGTTGCACTAATCTGAAATTGAACTTGATATGTGAATGTCTACTCTGATATCTACATGTATGCGGATACTGTAGCAAATGCTCTAGAGTTTGGGCTCCAAAATTTCACGGAGATGAACAAACTTTGGGTGCAGATGCAACATCAGGTTGGTTAAATTGTTTGGACATTGTTATATGTCTCATATTAAGAAACATTTGTTGAATCTTCACAATAGTTGCATGTCATAAGGGTAAAACATATCATGAAGGCATGATTCTGGTCTTGTAGATGCAGTAATGCACGTGAACTATTCATACTCTTAGTGGACCCTAAGTTGACATAAACAAGGTTTCATATGATATATCATATCTGTAAAGTGTAAATAATAGCTCATATGGTGGTGTTGCAGCTTTGCTTGCTAGTTGCTACTGATTTAGGAAGAACAACAAAAGAGCTGGTTTTGGACAAAACTCCCTGTTTTTCTCTCATTTTACTCCACTCTTCATTTCCAATAAAGTGAAGAATTTATTCAATTTTCTTATGTGGTTTACACTATGCAGTTCTGCTTTGGAAGATATATGTTGGTTGATGGATCGGGGATTGTTACAATGAATATGTTTAGCGGGCTTTTAAGGGATGAGAGAAGTCACAGGACTATTGTCACAAGACTCACAACTTATTTTTATTTATTTTGAATTCCCTTATTGTTTTTTTTCCTCTCATTTACTTTTAATTTGGGGCTGCAACTACTACAAGGGGAATTTTTCTATGCATGGTTAAGCCAACAGTTTCGGACATGTCCAAGGTCTCTTCCCCTGCTGCTCCACCTGGTAATGCCCAATCAAATTGGTGGACGAGGTTGGCAAGGACAAGCTCATTGACAGCCATAGCAAACGTTGTTCCTGGGCAACCCCTCCTCCCTGCTCCAAATGGGATTAACTGGAAATCATTCCCTTTGACATCTATTGAACTATTCAAGAACCTCTCAGGTTTGAATTCTTCAGGTTGATCCCAGTATGCTGGATCTCTTGCAATGGCCCAAGCATTGACAATTACTCGTGTGCCAGCTGCAATGTGGTAACCCTTCAGTCTGATATCTTGGATGCTTTGATGTGGTACTAGTAATGGAATTGGGGGATGTAAGCGCAGAGTTTCTTTAACCACAGCCTTTAAGTAGTGCATGTGACCCAAATCCTCTTCAGTTATGTGTGCTCTATCGCCAGCCACATTCCTCCCTTCATCTTGCAGTTTCTTCATGACAACCGGATGCCTTAAAAGTTCTGTCATTGCCCACTCTAGGAAGGTAGATGTAGTGTCCGTACCTGCAGTAAACATATCCTAAAACAAACACAAATCCATGGTCAATGTGTGCTGTACAGAACTGTATAAAATAAGCTTGCATTTTTAATTATTTAATATTAATATTACTCTCCAAGCTAAAACTCATTTCTATTAATTAATTAGCTGCGGCTTTAAGGGATGAGCTTTTCAATTTGTTGACAACTAAAACGATAAGTTGTATAGAGGATAAACAAGTAACTGCTCTTTGCGCATTCCTGAGCTAAATTTATGATAAATATTTGTTATTAATTCGAATAATATTACTTGCAAGTATCTTTTTCTATACCTCTATTTTACAACTTTTTATACCTGTTAGTAACAAATTCCGTGTTAATCATTTTTTTTATGTATGACTGTTAATGTGTTAATCAAACTTTAATTGATCATTACAATTTAAAACATATCACCACTGAATCACATGGATCATTTGCAAGCATAGAAAATCAGCGATGTGTAAAAGACGTGCCCAAATAGCTTTTTAATTTGGTATTTACTCCTTTTTATTTACAACAGGAGTATTTCTTATTTAGGTAATGTCTATCATAGATATTTTAATTAATATTGAATATGTGTAAAGTTGTATGAACCAATTAAAAATGCATTAGCTTCTAAAGAATGTTTTTCTACATGTAAACTACTCAATGGAGTGGCTAAAATATAATGGTATGGTAGACTGTGACTAGCAAAGAATTTCTCTCATAATAGACGGAGATGCAACATGTGTTGTACTTACCAATATCAAAGCCTTTATGACAGTTCTTTCAATAGGAAAGCCTATTGTGTTTGTCCTTTGGATCCAAAGTAAAATGTCCACAAAATCATTATGGCCTTCAGAATCTGAACCAACTTGCCCATTGCTGCTGGCTCCTTTCTGACAATTTCTATGCTCTTCAACTACTTCTTCCATAAGGTCATCGAACTGTTTAGCCACTCTGTTTGCTCTAGCATACAATCCAGAAACACGGGTCAACCAGTCAAGCCAAGGTACAAAGTCCCCTACAATGAAAGTACCAACCAGCTCTGTAAACTCTGTCAACAACTTCTTGAATTCCCTCCCACTTTCTCCACCATATTTTCTTCCCAAAGCGGCCCTACAGACTATATCATTGGTAAGTTTGGAGAGTAATTCACTTAAATTCACTGGTAAGGAGGAAGAAGAAGAGTGCCTTATTTTTTCCATCAATATGGCAGTTTCCTCCTCTCTAACGGCACGAAGAGATTGAACCCTTTTGGCACTGAGGAGATGTAAGACACATATGCTCCTTATCTGCCTCCAATACTCCCCATATGGGGCTGCTGACACATCTTTGGAACCATATAAAATTATGTCAGACATTTTCATATGTGGCCTGTTTGCAAAGATACGATCATGGGTTTTCATTATCTCACGTGCAGCATCAGCAGATGAGATGACAAGAACTGGCACCTTCCCAAAATGGAGCAGCATCATGGGGCCATATTTTTTAGCTAAAGATTGGAGTGTGCGGTGAGGGTACAAGCCAAGTTGATGGAGATTTCCTATTATTGGAAATTTGGGAGGAGAAGGGGGTGAGCTTTCGCTGCTTGTAGAATTGGAATACCATTTGATTAGCAGAAATAGAATAAGGAAGATGGGAAAGATAAGGAGTAGCATTGTATGCGGATATGCAACAGTCATCGGAAGGTGCTCCTTGAACAGATGCACTTGCAGTATACATATATATACAACCCGTAAGAGTGGCCTTGGGGTGAGTGGCTTAAATAATTTATTGAGTAAACACTAGTTTTAGTCTGACCGTCATATTAAAAAGGAATATATGCAACTTTCATCTGATTTCATGAGATTTGATTTTGATTATTTTGATTTGACAAAGCAACTAAGCAACATATACACAAATCCACATAATTGAACTACAAAGACGTAAGCAGGAACTACATAAGAACGATCTCCTTTTTTTTTCTGAAGAAACAAATGAATAATACAAAGGAAATCATCATGTGCTCACATGATGTTAAAAATTGTATTTATAGTTTAAGTTACGTGCCTCCCGGGTTAATGTGTATTTTATTTTATACATTTGAATATAATCTGAATTGCTGGATGCATGAATAAGAATAACCATAAAATTACTGTATTTTTTGTTTTTTTTATGAAGAGAAAAAACTACTACTAATAATTAAATTGATTTTCTTTGATCTTAACAGTTAAATTATTGATTAAAAAATTAAAGTGACAAAATGGAGCGCTACTTGATGAATAGGGGTAGAAATAAGTTAGATCGCGACTTGCTTAAGGCATAACTTGATTTATTTACTAAATAAGTTGAGTTAAGATTTTTTTAAAAATATGTTTAACTAATAAGACTAGGTCTCAAGTTATTTAATACGTCTTTTAGGCCTGATAATTTGACTTGTTTAAACATCTATAATATATATTATTATTATATTATAATGATTAAATTATTAAATTATTATAATATATTAATATATTTTTAATTAAATTTTAATAAAAGTCAAGTAATTAAAACATAAGTTAGTAAGTTAAAATGAAAATAACATATTAGAATTATTATATTATAATTTAACACTCACCTCATACTTTTATAAATACTCACCAGTTTCTAATTCAAGTATTTAGTAGATGTGAGACTTAAAGATATATCAAATTATAAAATTATTAGGGACATATAGTTGCAAAATATGAAGATCGAACTTGTACTCGCCTGATTGCAAAATGAAACATTTGTTCGTATCCACCTTACATTTGTTGTTAGTGGCAAACATCATCAGCTTGTCATTTGTCAGGGGTTTGTTGGCTTGTGTTTCACAACAAACCTCCCACCACAAGATGAAACTCATGTGCTCCCGGTGGCCAAAGATAACACAACTTTGGCAGTAAAACTTTCCAACAAGAGTCAGAAAGGACCAAAAAACCACATTCCTAACTAATGAAGCTAGAAAAGGAGGGTCCAACCTTTGTGAGGCAAGAAGTAAATGATGTTAATGTCAATCACTACAAAAAAAATCACGATTTGCGAAGGATAAATTTGTCGCAAATCACCTAAAATCTGCCACAAATTGTAAATTTGCAGTGGATTTGTGACCATCGCAAAAATGGTTGTTGCAATTTTATTTGAGGCGAATTTTAATTTTCGCCTCAAATCCGCCGCAAATAGTTTCGGCAACATGCTGGAATCGTTGTCGGAATGGTCTTATTTTGATCCGCTGCTAATTTGCGGTAGATTTTTTCACCGCTAATTTGCGGTGAATTTTTTTGCCGCTAATTTGTGGCAAATTTTGCTGCAGATTTGTCTGTCTTTCTACGCGGATTTGTGACGAATTTTGCGACAGATTTGTTTGTCTTTCTACTAGGGGTAGAAATAAGTCAAACTGTCCGTCAGGGGTAGAGGTGGCAAAACAGGCCAACTCGCCCCGCCTTCAACTTGCCAAAATATGGGGCGGGGCAGGTTGGCCCGTTTTGGGAAGTGAGTTGGAAGAGCCAACCCACCCCGTTTTAGGATGAGTTAGCGGGTTGAAGGTTGACCCACCTAAAAGAGAAAATGAGAAAAAGTAGGTAGGATTGGCAGGTCAACCGCCTAACTCACCTAAAAAAAAAAAAAAATGTATAAAAAACAAAAAAAAAAACCCATAAAATTTTTTAAAAAAAAAAATTTATAATTTATAAAGATTAAAAAATAATAAAATAAAATAAAATAAAATTAGTATCATACCCATAAAAATATCACAAATACAAATAAAAAACTCATTTATAACACTTTAAAAAAACTCAACCCAACGAGTCAACTCGCCCCCGTCCTGCTTAACCCACAGGTTATACAGGGCGGAATATACGGGTTGAAAAATAAAAGTGAGTTGAAATCTTAAACCTAACTCGTCAAAAAATGACGAGTTGTCGGGTTAACCCAATGGGTTGAATCCATTGTGCCACCTCTAGTCAGGGGCCTATGGCCTGACTTGCTTGAGGCCTAACCTGACCTAACTTGTTTACTAAACAAGTTAGGTCAAAGCTTTTTTAAAAGTCTTTTTAACTAAAAAGACCGAGCCTTAGGCCATCTAATAGACCTTTTAAGCCTAGTACTGACTTATTTAATTATATATAATATAATATATATTATTATAATAATTATAAATTATAACTATAATTATTATAATGATTATAAATTATAATTATAATTATAAATATTAATTTATTATAATATATTAATATATTTTTAATTAAATTTTAATAAAATTTAGTAACTAAAACTTAAATTAATAAATTAGAATAAAAATAACATATTTATTGATATATTTAATGTAATATATTTATTAGAATAAAAATAATAAGTTAACACTCACCCCTTACTTTTATAGATGCTCACTACTTTCTTACTCTGATCTTTGGTCGATGTACGACTTGAAAGACTAGAGTAAGAAAGTGAGCAACTTGATATATCTTCAAGTCTCACATCGACCAAAGACTAAAGTAAGAAAGTGGCGAGCATCTATAAAATTAGAAGATGAGTGTTAAATTATAACAAAGGCTTATAGGCTTTAAGTAGACCCGTTGGCTTATTTCAAGGCTTAAGTTTGTTAGCCTATGTAAAGACATATGACTTATTTAAATGTAGGTCTGTTAGCCTATGTAAGACATGTTGACCTATTTAAAGGTAAGTCTGTAAGCCTATGTAAAGGCATGTTGGCCTATTTAAAGGTTTGTCTGTTAGCCTATTTAAAGACCTCATTGTAAAGTAGGCCTTTAAATAGGCTTTCAGGTCAGGCCAGACTTTTAAAAAGGTCATACTAGATCTTAAAAATCGGCCTATTACAGGCTCACAGGCCAGACTCGAGCCTTATAATTGGGATACAAGCCAGACTTGTTTAAGGCAAAGCCTGACCTAACTTAGCCTGTTTCCATCCTTACTTTCTACGCGCATTTGCGATGGATTTTGCTGCGGATTTTTCTGCCACAAAATTTTTGGATTTTAAAAAATATTTAAAACAAATGTTCAAAATCCACAATTATATTACTGTCAAAACATACAGCACTTAGACATCAATTTCAACCTGTCAATGCATTTAAAACAACACTCAAACATTAATTTCAACTTGTTAATGCATTTAACCAATGCATAAAACAAATATAATAAATTATATTACTTAAACAAAGTTTCTTCAAATACAAAGTTTAAAAGAACTATCAAAATTCATACAGCACTCAAACATCAATTTCAATCCATATCATCATTATCATTGTCATCTTCATGATCATCTTCAGTATTTTCATTGTCTTCTTCTATTAGTGGTTGTTGCTGACTTGACTGAGTGCCAGCGACTTGTAAATATGATTTCAGCATATTACCAATCATTTGTTGCTGTTGACGTTGGTATTGTTCAAATCGCATTTTGCACTCTGTCTCACGTTGTTGGCTCTGCTGCTCCATTTGTTGTTGAATCTCCTGAACCCAATCCAACATCTCCAGCTGCAACTGCTCCTTAACCTAATTAATATATGTAAATACAAATTTATCAATTCATTCTACAAATAAATTAATTAACAAAAAATATGAAAAATGCAATGATTAACTACATCCATCAAAATACAAAAATCAATTAATAAAAAATGTTGCAGCTATTATTTAACTTGATTAATAACGTGCTCAAGAACTTGACTCGATCTAGGCCTTGAGGAGGATGACTCTCCATAGTCATAGATAGATGCTTGAGAACCAAGGCCATAAACACGACCCTTCTTTATCCCGCCAACAATTTTAATCCAAAGTTCTCAACTGGTCATTTGTGTACCAGATGCCCCTTCTTCATTTAAGCACTGAGAATATTATTCAGATTCCTTTGATTTGAATTTCTCCTAAAGATGGAAATAAAAAACCTATTATGATTGCTGTTATAAGATGAGTTAATATTAAATTTTATAATTTCAAAAGAAATACTAACATATAAATCCTTAGCTTTTGTAGAAATCCACGTAGTACGATTTTCTTTCCTCAAATGTACGTGACAAAAAGTCTCATCAACTGTGGACTCTTTACCCCAAGCCTTAGCCTATAATAATGAGAAAATAAGTTAATAACAAAATAATAAAATATATTACTAAATAACTGACGATAATAGTTACTAATTTCTGCACATGGGTACCGGTAGAAATGTAACCACCAGTGTGCAAGCATCCACCAGTGTCAGAAGCACGATTCATCTTTGCTTATTGACATTTCTCCTTATACACGCTACTAGCTCAGTGCCTGCATAAGTCTTCCCATATACTTTCTCCATTCCATAAAGGTCTTTCGTTTAAGTTGCGTGCCTGCCCTAGCAAACTTGATAGTCTCTTTGAAATACGATTATTATATGCCTTCCGCATATGGTTATGATGCTGAGGCATCCACCAAATATAACCCTTCAAAAATATTATATAAATAACATTAAAGTTAAAAAAATTGCACTACTACAAGACAAACAAACATAATTAAACAAATAAAAAATGATACATACTTGAAACTCTCAAAATCTTATTTCTAGTATCATTGGGTATTTCTCCCCAAGATGTCCAAGTTTAATTATACCTAGATTGTATAATCTTTGTTATGGCATTAACAGCAGGTTTAGATGGCAGAAACCTACGATACAATTTAAAAAAGGAAATGTAAATATTCTCAATAAAAAATTTGAATGCGCATAACTATAAATAAATAACAAATAGTTGTACACATACCCAAAATCACCATCGGGTCGTGGTCATAAGCATGTGATCAAATTCTAAATTTACAATTCATAATGACCTTCATAATGACCCTTATGTTCCTAAACTGCTTTATCACACCCCCCTCAAGAATTACCCTATCCATCTTCTCAGCAAACAAGTCATTGGTTCAAACACAAAACTAACACCAATAGATTACTACAGCATCAAGCATCTTACAATACATAAAAAAATGAAAAGTGATGCATCATATAGATAGCAGTCAAATGACCTACAAGCATGTTCCAAATGAGTAAGCAATGAACAGTAGGGGTACCTGGTTGGTATGTGGCGTCACGTGGATTGGTGGAGGCGTGGAGTAATGGCGGCCGGCCTGGTCGGTGGTGCGGATAGCGAGTCAGTGGCAAGGACTGGTGAGTCACGTTGGTTGGGAAGTACCGCGGGTCGGGGTCAGAGTGGCGGTGTCTCGGAGTCAGAGTCGCACTGGGGAGGGGTCGCGCAGCCGCAGGTCGTAGGGGTTGGGGTCGCGCGGGGGTCGGGGTCTGGGCTGGGCGGCTCGGGGTCGCGAGTCGTCGAGGTCGTGGGTCATTAGGGTTGGGGTGTCACGGCTTGGGCTCGAGGTCGGGCTCGTCGAGAGTTGGGGTCTGGGTGCCTCGGGGTCGGGGGTCGCGCTGGCAAGTTGGTGGCGGCGGGTCAGTGGTGGTGGCTGTCGCGATTTGCAAGGGAGAGAGGGGAGAGGATGTTGAGAATAGAGAAAATGGGCAAATGAGAATGACAAAAGGAAGAAGAGGTTTTATATTTGATTTGCGGTGATTTTTTGCGACAGATTTTTTCACCATAAATTTATTTTTTAAATTGCAGTAGATTTCATAAAAAAAAATCAATATTTTTTTACCAAATTTTTTATTACATTTATCAATTTTTGCGACAGATTTTTTCATCGCAAATTTATTTTTTAAATTGCAATTGATTTTATGACTGATTTTTTTGCTGCAAATTTTTTTAAAATTTTTTATTTTTCTTTTGAATTTTTTATTATATTTATTAATTTTGCGGCAGATAGTTTCGCTGCAAACCTTTTTTAACCAAAAAAAATTTTCATGATGAAAATGTTGTTGGAAAAAATTTGCAGGGGATAATTCACCGCAAACATTTGCAGCAAATGAATCCACCGCAAAATCAGTTGCAATTGCGGGGGATTCGAATTCGCTGAAAAAAATTTACCACAAATTTGCTGTTTTCTTGTAGTGAATGCTGATAACTATATCAGTCAAATTCGTGGAAAGATTGGTAAAGATGCTAATACTGCTACTACTTCTACAACTAGCTCAATGAAACGCTAATACTCCTCCTCCAAGGTGTAGTTAAGTAGCTTTTCTCTTTTAGCTAATATTAGTAACTAATTGTGTAAACCTATGTCAATTAGCTGGCTTGCCTTTGTTTCATTTTGTGCCAATAAGATCATTTAAGAGCTAAATATAACCTGAATTTAATTTTTAAGAAGATTAATGGTACTTTAAAATAAAAAAGGTACATAAAAAATTATATTTAATTTATTTACAGATAAATGAAGTCAATATATATACACCAAAGGAACCACAACAATTTTGTAACTTGGTATATCTTCAAGTCTCACATCGATTAAAGACTAGAGGAAGAAAGTGGTGAACATCTATAAAAGTCGGGGTGAGTGTTAAGTTATAACAAAAATGTATACTAGCTTATTAGACTTATGTGGAATTAGAATATTAGATTAGATTTTTAATGTGATATTTTAAAAATCATGCACCTGTTGGCATTTTTAAAGATTTAGGCTCGTTGGTTTATTTGAAGGTTTAAGCCTATTAGCCTATGTAAAAGTTTATTGACCTATTTTAAGATAAACATGTTAGTCTGTTTAAAGGTCTGTTAGCATATTTAAAGGTCTTATTGCAAACTAGGTCTTTAAATAGACTTTCAAGTTATGACAAACTTTTAAAAGGTCAAGTTAAACTTTAAAAATTGGCCTATTTGAGGCTCACAGACCAGGTTCAAGCTTTATAATTAAGATACATGTCAGGCTTATTTAAGTCAAAGCTTGAGCTAGCCTAATCTGTTTCCATCCCTACTGATTAATTATAAGAATGCATGAAACGCAGACACGACATGTCAATTCCATAAGAAGCTACCACCTTATTAGTCTGAGTGAATGAGGTTTGGTCATTTAAGTTTGTAATTTTGAGTTCAATTTCAAAACTTATGTATATGAAAATAATACCGTTGGGAAAAGTCCTCGTTTAAGCACTTAACCATATATTGGAAGATTAATCTCTCACTTATTGAGTGGGAGGATATTATAGGAAACAAAAATTTCACTGAGAAGTTCTTATACACTCCCAAAACATTACATCAGTCCAATGAAAGTATAGCATTTATCATCTATGACCATACATACCATTGGATTGAAAAATAAAATATTATAAAATAAAATATCAATGGTTATAAAATTAGATAGAGTAATACCAGTGTTGAGAAAGTCGGATCGAACTGACTGGTTCAACTAGAAAACTGGTGAACCAGTCACAGGTCTAGTCCATTTGACCCGATAAAATCGGCCAATGAAAAAACCAGCCAAAACCAGTTAAGAACTAACTAAATCGATCAAAAACTGGTGAAACTGGTAATGAACCAATTTGAACCAATTTTATTTTAAAAAAATTAAACTTTTTTTTTTGTCTAACAAATTTTTAACTTATTTAAAAATAATTTGAGTCAAATATAAGTCTAATGCCATGTTACAAAGGCCCACATATAAGGCTTAAGAGAGACATAAAGATGTTTGCCTCTCTTTTAACTTTCATATATGTTATATGCTTAAATATTTTATTCACTACTTAATGTGAGACTTATAAGTATAATCTCATATTATCTTTTATATATATTGTATGTTTAAATGATTCACTTATTATATAATATAAGATCTTAAATAAAATACAAGTATCATGATATAAAATATTAATATGTTAATTTATTATTTAATATATTATATAATATTAAATATATATATTTAATTATCATCAATTAAATCACAATTTAATCATGATTTAATTAATAAATCATAAACTAATATTTTTATCAGTTGATAGATCCAATTTTAAAAATGTTGATTACTACCTTTTGAGTAAGAATTTCTGCAATTCACTAGCATTCGCAATTATTCCATTCTAGCTCCACCACCAAACCTAACCAAACCCTGGTTAAAGGCTGGCCCAGATATAACCATAGTCCACAGTTGACAGCACAATCCACTCAACCAAGATTCTCCAATACGTTGACACATGGACGGTCAGATTTCATCTCAACCACCTCCACGGTCGTTATTATTAGGTTCACATCAAAATTAGGGTTCCGGAGGCACTATCTTCGCAATTCCTATTTTTCTTTCATCTGAATCTTTCCCCCTCAATTCTCCTTTGAAGTTTTCGCAGTTCCTTGAAATCATGGAGATGGAGCGCGTCTTCGAATTCCCTCACACTCACATCGATCGGCGCCCAAGAAAGAGAGCGAGGTTGGGCTGGGACATCCCTGACGTCCCTAAGGTAACCTATTTTTATCATGAAATCTCAGATCTGATGTCTTTTTCTTGTGATTTTATTTTCCTGGCTGTAGATCTGGTGGAATTTGTGTAGATTAGGTATGTTTGATTCAGGTAACGTTGCTTCTTTTGTCTCCCTGGATTTATGTTACGATTTTTCTGTTTTGTAATAGATCTGTAAGGTTTTGGTCTTTTAATTAATATTTCGGAACTGGGTATGGGTAAATATAAGTTGATCTGGTTTTCGATCATAGTTGACTTCTTTTTTTATTATTATTGACATATATGTTAAATTGCGTTATTTGTTATCTTGGTATACTGGTATGTATGGTTTCTGTATATCTGTATCACTGGCTCATGTAGAACTGGCTTTGATGAATCTAATATCGCTTGTGGGTGTGAAATTTGTTACCCTTTTTACAGTTTTGTCCTTGCTATTAGACGTTTGTTGATATGAATCACTGTTTGCGTTTCAATATGTGTCTAGCTTTTTCCATAAACTAACTTTTTGTGTTATATATCTTCGGATCTTCCATTGATCATAAAGCTTGTTATATGAACATCAATGATTTTCCCTGTAAAGTATATCTTTTGTGCTGAAAATTAACTTTATGATGTTATCATTTTTAAACGTGGTGCTGAGTAAGATCTAATCTCTGGAATCTCATCTTAATGGAATTTGAGGAATGAATTACATTTCTATTCTATTCTGATGTGAATTGTGTTGTTGTTGTTTGAATTATGTGGTAGTTGTCTATTCTATTTTATTCTTATCATCCTTTTGTAACAATCTGAGATGATGGCAAGGGCATAGGTGAGAGTTCATGACAGTGGGATGAAATTTTTATTTTTTTTAACTGAGTGGTACATAAATGGATGGCTATGTGTAGGCTCAGGTAGGATTGTTTTGTGGACAAGAGGTTGGGACTATTTCAAGCTATGCTCCTTCAAGGGGTCCCTCAGAACATACCACTAGTTCCCTATTTGTTAAGGGAGTTGCTCGAAATGGTTCTCCCCCTTGGCGTGATGATGACAAAGATGGGCATTACATGTTTGCGCTTGGAGAAAATTTAACTTCTCGCTGTAATTACACTTTACCATCATTAAGAAATTTTTATTCATATATGTCATGGTCAAATCCTAGTTTATTCTTTTAATTAGACCTGTCATTATTTGTGTGCAGAACTCAGCATTTAGATGCATATGCATCCTCACTCAACTTTTATATGTCGACTCAGTTTTATGTAT
Source organism: Ormosia semicastrata (assembly GCA_029884595.1). Taxonomy (NCBI): domain Eukaryota; kingdom Viridiplantae; phylum Streptophyta; class Magnoliopsida; order Fabales; family Fabaceae; genus Ormosia; species Ormosia semicastrata. Next base: position 11,371,197 of record JAQQTO010000043.1, read on the forward strand.
TAAGTAATCCTGCTTCAGTTGTAGGGATCATATTAGCGATGATCATTTTATAATGTCTGTAGGTGTAGAAACATTTTGGGAATTATATGCTCAAATAGATGTTGGAGTTTGCTTTACTCGCTAGGCTTCCATAGTTCACACTTGTTCTTTATCATGGTTGCAGATAAGATCCATAACAAAATGGGTGAAGGAACTTTTGGGCAGGTCTTGGAATGCTGGGACAGAGAAAGGAAGGAAATGGTTGCCATAAAAATTGTCCGTGGTATAAAGAAGTATCGAGAAGCGGCCATGATAGAAATTGAGGTGCTGCAACAGCTTGGGAAACATGATAAAGGTGGCAATCGGTAAGTAAATTTTAGCTTAATTTTGTCATCTATGCTAGTACAATGTAAAATCTTTGATTCCATTGCATTGGTTAAATGGGCTTATTCCTTGCAGTTGTGTGCAAATACGGAACTGGTTTGACTATCGTAATCATATCTGTATTGTAAGTATTTGATTGATTTGTGATGGATTGATTTCCCCAATATACAAATAATTTGGGGGTTAAGACATCGGTGAATTCAAATGGTTTTAACAGGTGTTTGAGAAACTTGGACCAAGCTTATACGATTTTCTTCGGAAAAACAATTATCGCTCATTTCCCATTGATCTTGTCCGTGAGATTGGCAGACAACTATTGGAATGTGTAGCATGTGTGTAGTATTTACTTGATCCAGTTTCCTATTTTCCTTTTGAGCTATTTCTTCTATAGTTTTTCCTTTGTATTATGCAAATTATGTTTTATCATTAGCTGATAATAGTTGTTCATCATCTTACTTGTATCGGGTCCTTAGAAGTTAGTTGTAGACGTAATATATCATCAGACTGTATTGTTTTTGTCACTGTGGGTTAGTTTGCTAATTGTGTTTTTTTCTTTCATAAAATTGCAGTCATGCATGATTTGTGCATGATCCATACTGACCTGAAGCCTGAAAACATCCTTCTAGTTTCACCAGACTATGTCAAAGTTCCTGACTACAAGGTACTTTTCTTGTTTGCAGACCTGTGTATCTTTGATGTTATGGACTTAATTCACTTATTGTTCTCTTCAGTAATCATACTAAAGGGGCACCTGTGATGCAGGTGTAAAGAAAAAATCCTAATTTATTTCAGACAGAGTCTCTATTTTAAGTCTAGAAAGAGAATGTAAAATGACTTTTAAACTGCGCTATATAAAATGCTGATTTAAAAGACTAGTTCCTGTTAGGTGTGGGTGTTAGTAGTAAGCATTTGTGCGTAATTTGTTATGACAATTGTGTCCTTCCTTTTTAGTTATATAAAATAAAACTCTCGGACCTTTAGGAAAAGTAAAAATGAAACCAAGTGTGGCAATACCCTTTTTATAGAAGTATAGATAGATTCAATCACTGACATCAATTGTTTTTGTTGAACAGAGTTCATCCAGATCTCCAAGTTCCTATTTCAAGAGAGTGCCCAAGTCAAGTGCTATAAAGGTTATTGATTTTGGTAGCACCACTTATGAGCGAGAAGATCAGAATTACATTGTATCAACTCGTCATTATAGGGCACCTGAAGTTATCCTAGGTATATATACAGTAAATGGTGTGGAACGAATGCCTGCCTTTCATAGCTAATTATGTGTTTGCATGATGATAAATCATATAATTCTGATGGTGTCAGCTAAATAATTGATTCTGAAAATGGTTTTGTAGGACTTGGCTGGAGTTATCCATGTGATATATGGAGTGTGGGATGTATATTGGTTGAGTTATGCACGGTATGTTTGGCCCTTTGAAAACTTTTGTTGGAAGCACATTTTTTCAGCTTTTTCCTCAAGTTGTGAGCGTCTACTGCAGGGCGAAGCTTTGTTTCAGACTCATGAGAATTTAGAGCACCTTGCCATGATGGAGAGGGTGGTTGGTCCATTACCACAGCACATGTTGAAGAGAGTTGAGTAAGTGATTTACCATGGGAACTTGCTTTCAATTGGTTGAACTTTGAATTCAATAAATGAGTGTTTATTTTATTGTTGACATGTTTAGCCGACATTCTGAGAAGTATGTTAGAAGGGGTAGATTAGACTGGCCAGAGGGTGCAACCTCGAGGGAGAGTATTAAAGCTGTAATGAAGCTTCCTAGGCTACAGGTTTGTTCAGTTATTATTTGCTTTCTGATTTTACTATATAAAGCAATTTGAATGGTTTATGTTGTTGACTTTACTCCTCACTATTTTTCTCAAATAATTGCAGAACCTTATAATGCAGCATGTAGATCATTCAGCTGGTGATCTTATACATCTCTTGCAGGGGTTACTTAGATATGACCCCTCTGAAAGACTTACAGCCAAGGAAGCTCTGAGACATTCTTTCTTTATGAGAGATCACCTTAGGAGATGATCCACCCATTATTCTCAGCAGCAGCAGCAGCTGCTACTGCTTGGTTGTGTTTTAGAGATATCTGTGATATGCTTGGCTGCAATTGTTGGCAATTGAAGGGGGAAGCCATGCTCTGTAAATATTTTTGTTAGTCTTGTGATGAAAGTGAGATGGCTTTTCAGCTGTTCTCCCACTCCAACGCTTTGCCAGTCAATCCTCATTTACAAATTTTGGATGAATGTAATTCTTACTGACCCAAAATCTGAATTCAATGTACAGAAGAGAAGTACAATGTTAATTTTAATCATATGGTCGAATTGGAGATTTTCCTGAGCTGTGTACGCACTTCACCTGTAATGGTAGGATTTGAATCCTTTGGCTAAGGCTAGCTAGAGTTAGTCGCGTATCCATTATTTCGTACTAATTATCTGTTAGTATGCTGTCATTTTGTTTGTCCTCCCTTTATAGATTACCCAAATCCATCGTTAAGAAATCTATCCTACTGGCTTATACGGAGGTTAGGTTTTAAAAATATCACAACGCCAAAGCGTGAAGATCCGTGTTTTTCGTATGACCTTATATGCTTGTGTGATATCGTATTGGCTAGTAGCTTGATCCTAGTACCACTCCAACCTTTTAAACGGGTCCTTTTAATATGGACTTTGCAGTCAAAGCTTCATATATGGACCTTTGAATTTACTTATTATAACGAGTAAAGATTTTATTATTTTTGAAGTCATTTAATTTTTTATATTTCTATCACAAGTCCCTAATTTTTTTTGTCATTTTGGTCCTTTAGTCCATTACCACCCAAAAATAAACCACCACCAACCACCAAAAATAGATGCCAAGATGACTGGTTCTAGTTTATTAAACGCACCCATATTGCTTAGTTTTCAATTTAAAAATGCAAAAGTTTCAAATATAAAAAATTTAAATACTATCCAAAAAATAATAAATAATAATGATCAACAAAATTTCAAATCACATATTCGCAAAAATGATAATTTTTAAAATCGCCGGATCATCGTCCTAATTAAATATTCAAACTAGATTATATAATATTCAACAAAGAGATTTTTTATTTATAGATACGGTTTATTATTGGCCGCAACCACCTTTTTTTAAAAAAAGGATCGTCAAGTCTTCGTCCTCGAGCTCCATCGAACCAGATCCACGAGCTCTGGTCGTCATCCGTTCACCGTCTTCGATCTTGATCCATGTAGCAATAATGTCACTTTGATGGTTCTGGCAAGGTGTTAGTTGGGACTTTAGATCTTGCCATCTATTTTGCAGAGGACTCAGATCTCACCATCGAGGAGTGACAGTGGTCTTCTCACTAGTACATAACCCCTCAGATCTCGCCGCCATACGCAGTGAGGCAGCGTGGTGGAGCTCCTGTCTAAGGTGGGTTATTACAATAATTTCATTTTTATTAAGGGTCTTTTTCAAATAACTCATTTTTTTGTTTGAATATCAATAATTATTGTAGCTGATTTTAGCAACTAATCTAACCTAGTACCACTCAACGGTCCATGTTAAAACGACTCCTTTTAAACATCGCTTGCTTTGAGCAAACTATGTTTCTGTTTTTCCTTTCCTTTTTAACATTTTATGTTAATTTCCGTTCCCTCAATGTCAATGAGCTTATTTATATACGGTGTCTACGCTCTGGGTACATTCTATCCTCAACAAATATCTCGAACATATCAAGAAGACGGTAGAGAAATTAGCATTCAACGATAGGTCAATAAACATTAGGGAGGATAATCCACTTGGGATATATATAGGGTACCATCTTTGTAAAAATAAGGAATAAAAAAAATCCTTAAATCATAAAATTGTTTGTAGAGAAAATCATTTTATTGCAAAATAATAATCCTACAATTCGATTGTTAGGACAGCTATTTGGTAGTATAATAAAGAATTCTATCGACAGATCAAACTATATTTAAAAATTTATTATCCTTTGATCATCTTGCTTAAGAAAACTCCGCTTATTTAAAGTTATACATGCTAGTATTGAAATCTATTTATTAATTTTTCAATCTTCTTGTGATTCTCCTCAAAAGAAGAAATTATATCATGTTTCTAAAGTAGAAATAAATGTATTATAAGAAGATCTCAACCATTGATTTAAGTTTTTTTTTTCTTTAAAATTTATGTGAAAGTGTTCAACATTACTGGCATGGCTTTCAAAAATGGACTGAACCAGTCCGTCAGATTGAAAAAAATCAAGAACTAGTCTTTCAACCGGTCCTATCAACCCTAAAAAATCATATTTTCAAATTTTGGTTGAAAGATCGGAAGCTGATCTTGAACCGATCAACGTATTTAAACCGGTCATAGTTCACATGATGGAATTGGTCCAATTTTTATTTTTTTATTTTTAAATATTTAAATTTTTTTCAAGGCATTAGTTATTTGATTCTTAATTTATAACCAAAACTCATCATGTAAATCTTTTAATTTGTTCAATGTGAGATAAATAGAAATTTGTAATGTAATAAGGTTATGTTTGGTACACATGATAGTATAGTATAAGAAAAGATGATAAGATAGTATAATGTATAATAGTATAATTAATAGGATAAGATATAATCCTATTTTTTGTTTGATAACAAAAGGATAAATTAGCTGATTGTATAACATTTTTTTAAGACTAAAATATCTTTTAGCATAAAAGTTAAAATAATTAAAAAATAATAATAAAAAAACTTTATGGTGGTGGTGGTGGTGGTGGTGGTGGTGGTGGTGGTGATGGTATTAGTGGAGGTGGTGGTGGTGGTGGTGGTAGCGGCGGCGGTGTGGGGGGTGGCGGCGGTGGTGGTGGTGGTGGTGGTGGTGGTGGTGGTGAAGGTGGTGGCGGCGACGGTGGTGGTGGTGGTGGTAGTGACGGTGGTGGTAGTGGTGGCGATAGGTGGGTTGGTGGTGGAGGTGGTGGTGATGGCATGGCTGCGGCAATGGTGGTGGTGGCGGCGGTGGTGATGGTGATGGTGGCGGTGGTGGCGGCGGCAGTGGTGGTGGTGGTGATGATGGCGGTGGTGGTGACATCAATAGTGGTAGTGGCGGCGATAGTGGTGGCTGCGTGCGTCTGGCCGATGGTGGTGGCGGTGGTGAAGGTGGTGGTAATGGTGGTGATAGCGCAAAGGAAAGGAGTGATAAAAATGAAATTGAGGATAAGATTGAAATAAAAATTCTATAATGTCTTATCATGTACTAGGGGAGATGATATAGTTATCACCATAGAATAAGATAAAATGACTTGACCTGATTTTATTATACTATCAGTTGAATGCATCAAACATTAAATAAGACCTGATAGTATTAGCTTATACTATCATATCTTTTTTATACGATACACCAAATGTAGCCTAAGAGTTTAGTTTCAATTTATAATAGAAAATCTTCACTTCTTACCTTTTACTTATTCAATCTATGATTAATATATGTTAAAAATTATGTATTAGTATAATACTTTTAATTTAATATTTATTTATATAATAAATAAATTTAATTATGTTAGTAATTCATTTCAATATTTTCTTTGACATTATTTATACAAGTAACATATGTATATTATATTTTTCTTACAAGTAACATGTATATTATTTATACTCCTATTCGACTTTAATTTTACTTTGAATAAACTTCGAAACCTTGACCTTCTTTCTTTTCCGGTTCAATAATCGGTTTAGTTCGAAAGTCATTGATTAATAGCGAATATCTTCTTAGAGCATGCATTTATTAATGGGAGCATGCAATAATTTCTCAATCAAGATATAATTCAATCAATGGATGTGATGAATGATATACAACACCGATTGCAACACCAGGGGGGCAATTCCTTCGATGAGCCAAATCGTATCACATTTGTTTATTATAGGTCTTCTCAATTTAAGACAAGTATGCAAGTGTTCTTTGGTGAATGCAGCAGACTAACAAATCATCGTTCGTTCTCCTTTAAAAGAATAGGAAAAAAATAAAATCATGAGTTCAGATTTTATTTATATAAAAGATAAAGATCTATCAACAATGGGTATTGACTATTGAGTATACATGTTCTATATGATCTATCAGATATAATTCAGAACAAGAATGGCTATAACAGCAGTGCTCAAGCAAGTATGGCCCTCTAATGTTATTCAAGTTTGGGCAGACTCCATTATAGTAGTTTCATCGGCAGATGTGGCCAGAGAAATGATGAAAACTAATGACATCAATTTTGCAAACAGGCCCCAACCCACAGCTGCAAAAATACTATATAGATGCATGGACGTTGGTTTTGCGCCCTATGGTGAATATTGGAGACAAAGCAGGAAAATTTGTGCTGCTGAATTTTAAGCCCGAAAAGGGTGTGATCATTTCACTTCATCAGAGAAGAACTTGCAGAATTGGTTAACAACATACGTGAAGCATGCACCAGGAATGAGTGCTCTGTGAATCTAAGTCAGTTTCTGATAACAACATCAAACATCATCTTGGAGAGAAGTACAATATTGAATATAATAACAGCATGTTTGGGGAGCTACCAATAAAGGTGATGGCTCAAATTATAGCTATTTGTGTGAGCGATATCTACCCTTGCTTGAGGTGGATTCGGTGGTCTCACATGGCTAATTCCAAGCCACTTTTGAGCCAATAGATGCTTTTCTAGATGAGGGAATTGTACAACATAAGACACAGAAGGGGGATGCTGAAAACTCCAATAATAATGACTTAGTGGATATTCTCCTCCAACTACAAGAAGGTGGTACTTGACTTTGACCTCACCCACGATCACGTCAAAGCAATCATAATGGTCTCCCTCACTCTCTCTCCCATTCACTATATTATTTTATAATAATCATCATTTTATATTCTTAAAAAAAAGTGTAATACTATTTATATTATTTTTAAAAGATATAATTAAATAAAAATAAAAAAATAAATATATATAATAAATAATATTAAATAAAATATAAAAAATATATCTACTATTTGATATAAAATATAAATATTAAATATTTTATGCATGTATAACGTTACAGGGACACAAAAAATGGAAGGTTCTAATATACTCCAACACTATTACCCCACTCCACTAAAAATGCAACACCCACGTAATCATATATGCCATTGAATTAAGAATAATGTTCTATCTATACATACCATTTTATCTTATACTATTTTACACTCTATTTATTTTCATAAAAAGAATGAGAGAAAGTATGTATTAGAAATTGTGTTTATCTTATATTATTATTCAAAAAAGAAATAGTATAAAAAAATATAATAAAAGTGGTGTGTGAATATTATTATGGTTGAATTAAATATAAATTATTATTAAATCAGATATTACTAGTTAATTATAAAATTGTTTAAAGTATTATTTTGAAATATTTTAGAATTTCTAAAAAATGTGAGGATAAAGATTTCCATTTGCATGATTTTAGGACATGTTAGTTGGAGGAACTAAGACCACTTTGAAAGATTTTTTGACCGTTTTGTCTTTAATGGTAAAATTATTTATTAAATTATTATTGTTTTTAAATTATTTATTAGAATGTCACACTTTTGATTACGTTAAAATTTTTTATTATCTAATGTTTTACGTAGATAATGCCAAAGGAGGTAGTACTACTAGTTGAATAACGTCAAAACGCTTGGCGCAATAGGAGTGATAATGCCACACGTGATGGTTTAACACGTGGATAATGCCACCCTTGTTGGCGTTATCACCCCTGTTGCGCTAAACGTTTTGGCGTTATCCATTACGTACCTTATTTAAGCATCTCTCTCCTCCCTTTGGCCAATTTTTTTTATTTCTCAAATTTTCATATTCTCTCTAAACCTTTTCTCTTACTAAGCTCTCTCCAAAACCCTCCTTTAGTTGTAGCTTGTGGCTAAACATTTGGATCATCATATATGTAAGAGTATTTGCTCTCGTATTATCGTCGATTTTTTGATCAATTGAAGAGTGATGAGGTTAGTATTTGCTTACATTGATTTAAATAAGTTACCATGTCTTACTTTCTAATTCTTTGTACATATCATTTTGTAGATTACATGGCAACCCTATACAAATGAGATTATGACATCTCTACCAGCTTTTTGTGTCACTAGTAGAGACATAATACTGGCAGTAGTTATTCTCATTTTTTTCACATTGTTGAGTAGCACCAATCAGATAGGGTGATGCGTCAGTTTGGTCTACACTAACCAATACCAAGGAGACCGCACCAACCTGACACTTTGCACTCAATAACATTGGCGGGAAGACCTAATAAGGATTGGCGAAACACACACCTTGTACACATAGTCATCTAAGACATTCGAAGGGAAAAATGTATTACTAGGAGACCATTAGAAACTCCCCTAACAGCGCATTCTGAGTACATGTGCTAGTACATAATAATTATTAGACGTTGGATTTCTCGTACTGGTGCATCTATTGGGTTTGTGATAAACAATTTAGAAATATGTTGTGCTCTTTGCTAGATGTATTTTGTATTGATGATGACATATGCTATATCTGTCTCTTAGGCTGACATTACAGAGAACATCTATGCTTCGACTAGGAACCTTAATTTGGGATTTAGTATGGCTAGCCTTCTACATTCCATGGAGGAGATCTTATCTTCAGTGAAGGAGCATGATCGCATTACATTAGAGCAACTTCGTCCAGCTCTTCCTGCAGATGACATTCCAGGACCACCCGAGCAGTCCGACTAATAGAGGTCGCGCCGTAGAAGAATGATAGGGTTAGCGAGTACTCGGTCACGACTTCGACATTCAGAAGCCTCTAATTCTTCAAGTGTGCCTACCACTCAGCCCCCAACCACTACTACTGCTACTTACCCACCATCTCAACCACCACCTCTATCTTACCCACCATATCCAGCTTATTCACCATCTACAGGATACTCACCACCTACTTATACTTACCCACCGTATCCTATGACCTTTACCCTTACACCATCATTTCCATACCCACCATATATGGGTTACCCACCATATCCTCACCCATTACAGTCAGGATCTTCTTCTGATCCCCCTCACAGACCACCACATTTTGACTCTGACCCTTCTCATTGATATGATCATTATACTTAGATTAATTTATCTACCTTTTATTACATTTGCTTAATCTGGGATGACTGTATGTATATGTACAAATGTTTCTATTATGCTTCTTATAGGTGCTTTATTGATTTGGAAATCAAAATATATATGGATATGTTTCGTTATACAAGATGAAATACTTTTGAGGATGTCCAATTTTAGGAGATATTCTGTCAAATTTTTCATAGAATCTAAATGTTTGAAGTATTAAGGTTAATTGATTTTTATAGGCTTGCTAGGCTGATATTCTAGCCCATGAATCGGTCGTGACCCTAGTCGGCGTGTTGTCACAAATTCATCATACGTTATTGTTACATACTTATATTGTTTATACTTTTTTTTAACTTAAGCGTAGGTCACAAGTAAATTATAAAACAACGTTGTTTATTGTATTCTAACAAAGCAGTTAAATTCCATGAATCACATTATAATAAACTGAACAATTACATCATAGTTGTGAGACAGTTGATTCACACAATGAATCATTCTCAATCTCATTTATATGCTAAACAACCCATAGCAAATAAAAAAATAAAAAACTAAAAAATAAAAAAATAAAATCTCACTCACTAGTTTTTATTTTTTCAGTTCTTCCTTATACAACACAATTCTATTCCTAAGCTCACTAATTTATTTCTCATTCATATCAACCATTTCATCCACTATTCTAGCTTTATCATCCAACCATTGAAAAAAGCCACAAGTCTGTTGTTTATCTCTCCATAAAGGACACGTAAGAAGTCGACGATTATAGCTCTTTGTCTTCTTAGAAGTATAAATCAAAGCCCATTGTCGCATCCACACTTCTCGAAAGAAATTTTTGCACCTCCTCTGCTCCCCATCACGGATGAACCATTGATGCTAGAGTTTATCTTTGATGTATGCACAAAATCTCCTCCCATATTCTAACAAACCCTAAACTCTAAACATTTTAGCCACAAGCTACAGCCAAATGAGGGTTTTGAGAAAAAGTTTAGTGAGAGAAAAAGTCTAGAGAGAAAGTGAAAATTTGATAAATGAAAAAACTTGGTCAGAAGAAGGAGAGGAGAGATGCTTAAATAGAGTGCGTAATGAATAACACCAAAACGTTTGGCGCAATAGGGTGATAACGCCATCCTAGTTGGCATTATTGCCTATGTTGCGTCAAGAGTTTTGGCGTTATCCAACTGGTAATACCACCTCCTTTAGCGCTATTTACGTGGAACGTTAAATAATAAAAAATTTTAACGTGATCAAAAGTATAACATTTTAATAAATAGAGAAATAGTGATAATTTGATAAATAATTTTACTATTAAAGGCAAAACGGTCAAAAAGCCTTACTTCGACAACTTTGGAGTGGGCAATAGCAAAGCTTATAAAGAATCCCATTACAATGGTGAAAGCTCAGGAAGAGGTAAGAAGAGTTGTAGGGTATAAATCTAAAGTAGACGAAAATGACATTTGATCAAATGAAATACTTGTAATGCGTAGTTAAAGAAACTAGATTACATCCACCTGTTCCTCTGGTTCCAAGACAAGCAATATCTCATGGGAAACTGGGAAGGTACGATATACCCCCCAAAACAACAAGAATTTTTTCCTCCTCTTGTTTCTTTCTTCACAAAATATTACCACCATTCAATTATTGAGAGTCCCATTAATTACACAAGTCTCATCATAATTTTAATGGCATAAGATTCATTTGGAAGAAGAATTTTTCTCTTCCTCCGAGTGTATATAAGAATTTTTCTCAAAACAAAAGTTATTGTCAAGAAATGGGCAATTCAGAAGGACCCTGAATTTTGGGATAGACCTGATTTTAAGGGCAAAGATTTCCAGTTTGTCCCTTTGGTGCTGAGAGAAGGGGGTGTCCGGGAGTAACGTTTGGGATGGCTTCTGTAGAGTACGTATTAGCTAATCTTCTATATTGGTTCGATAGGAAGCTGCCTATAAACGATGCATCAGTGCAGGAATTGGACATGAGGGAGGTATTTGGTGTCATTGTTGCCAGGAAAGTACCACTTCATCTTGAACCAATACCATGCACACTCTTAAACCTTTGCAAGTAAAGTGCTTCATTTGTTGTAAATTTGGTTTCATATTGCCTTCATATTGCTTTGTGGGATATCCTAGGCTTTTATTTCTTATCTCTTATTTGTTTCTTCTTGATTTTATTTATTTGATTCAATGAGCTGGAAACCACACTAATTACAATGATCATATAATTTGGATATATATATATATATATATATATATATATATATATATATATATATTTCAACGATAAGTTTTCACACACAATCTATCACAATCATGCTTATTGTAGATTTAAGTCAGACGAGAGTTGGTTAACCTGATACTTGGTAAGATTGAATAGTGTCAATAAAAAAGTCTTATATTTATACTAATTTTTTTTTTTAAATTTCTTTACAATACTATCATTTATTCATGAATTGTTAAATCATTAAAGATTGAGCTGTCAAAACAGCTAATCCAACCGGCTAAAGTTGCCCCTACCACGGATTGGAGGTTAAGTGGATCGACGTAGGCCGGCCTATTTTAGGAATGAAATAAAAAATGATTAACTTGGCTAAACTCACGGTGGCTTAAATGGATTGACTAATCAATTTTTATTTTTATAGAAAAAATAGAATAAAATTGAAATAAACTAAACCCATAAAAGAATCATTAGATGTAAGAAACAAAAATGACCAAAGCCATGTAGTAATCACGATACTTAAGTTACATCACAATTCATAAATCATAATCACCAACTTACGTAAGTAAAAGATTCATACATTCCACATTCAATAAGACAATATAGCAAGAAGTTCAAACTTTAAACAGCTCACATAACTTACTAGCCAATCTGATTCGAATCTACTTCACTCACAGGATAAATGAGTCGAGTCAAAAGACCTACTTTTTTATAAGATTCATTTTAAGCAACACAACTCAACCCCTTATTTTGACCGGTTGAGCCAAGTTGGCCCACAAGTTGAAATTTATTTTAGTAGCTTCAATTAAAAAATTTTGACCATTGCAATTACTATATAAAAAACTCTAACTTTTTTAGTTATATGTATTACCATAGTTAAAGTGTGGTTAGTGTATATTAATTAAAAGTTAGTTAGAATGATTTGATACGTCGACAAATTGATTATTAATTAGTTACTCTATATTGTTTTATATAAACCACATTATTAACTTATCGTACACACTTTTTCATCATTCAGTAAATTTTAGTTTGTAAATTCCATCATTTGTTTTATCCCTACCATATTTTCCAACAATATGTCAGTAGGCAAAAACTTAAAAGCTCTACACTAATACTAGATCAAATTTAAACTCCTCATTTTAAACATGATGTTTCTTCCTGATTTCATTGAATGAGAACCCACACTAATTACTATTTCATATGATTTCGATATGTAATTCTTTCCCTCTAATAAATCACACAATTTTTTCAAAATCATGCTTCATTGTAGATTAGCCATCTGCATATTTTGATCGATACTCTATAGTATACAGGAAGCGCGGTGACAAGGAGAGCACGAGTGATGTCTAGTGTAGCATCAATATTTTAAAATAATTATTATACTGATATTTGATATATATTTTATTAGATATTTTAAAATATTTTTTATCTATATATATTTTAATTATTCATATCGTATCACAACCGTATTTATATTCATACTTCTTTAATTAGACATCATGATATGAATTAGGGCTAGTTTTCATGGACACTCATCCCTTTGCCCTTTCATGGTAGGACCATACAAGTGCTGCGAGTGGTGCTATTAATTAGCTGGCATTCGCACGCCAATACCAAAGCATATTATTCCTGTATGGGTTCTACGTAAATTTCAAACAAGTAATTAGGGATATCGGCTAACTGGTTTAGGTGGATTTTGCAATATTTTTTAACATGATCTATTCATTAGAGTAATGGATTAGGTCAAAGAAATTTTTTTTCTCAACTTAATCTAATCCAATTAATTCAAGAGTGGGTTGAGTTGAATGGAACTTGTAAATCTAATATATGTTTAAAAAAATTCCTAAAAAATGTTAAAATACAAAATTTAAAATTTGTTACATATAATATGCCTTATATAAACATAACAAATTATATATTAATTCATTTTGATTTTACACAAATATAATAGGTCTTAAATAAACTAAACACACATAAGTACATAACAAATTAACAAGTTTTATTAATTTAAATCAGTAATAAGCTAAACTAAGCTAATAGGTTTCAATATTCATAAACAATAAATTACTTTAATCAATTAAAGTCAATGTCATCACACATATATCATGTGGATTGACATAATCATTGACTCCACTCTATTTTTTCAAGACATTGCCGTTCTTGAAATAATAAGTTAGAGATTTAGATTTTTTATTTGACAGACTGAGAATTTAGGAGAAAGTGACCGAAATGTTGATTGGTGAGAAAAAGTGTACTGTCTGTGTATGAGCGTTTTTGCCTTTTGTTAGATTTTAAAGTGAAATGACGTCATTTCACTAGATGAACTTTTTTTTTAAGTGGTCGTTTAGTAAGTTAAAAACTGCGGCTAAATGACTTTTTTTTTAATTTTTTAAAAAAAGTAAGTGGGTTGGGTACTCATAAGTTGGATATTTCTAAACTCACTACCTGACTCATAAACTACGGGTTAGGACTCACAAACTACGAGTTAGGGTACTTTTCAACCTGACCCAACTTGCATTTTCTAGGTTCAGTTGAGTCAAAACTTGCGAATTGACCTAATCCACTTGATACCCCTATAAAGTAATGCCAAATAAAATGATGAAGCTTGCGACTCAACACCCGACAATGTATCTTCTTAATTAGTTATATTTATTTGCACATTTTTTTACACTATTTATAAATTTATTGATTTAAGTATAAGTAAGCGATAATTAGTGTGTATTATATAATAATTAAAATATTAATTGACATGTAAATAATTGATAATCGACATATTTTATGTGGTGATTCAATGACCAACTATTTACGCATAAATTAATGTGTAAATTATGTGAAAAAAGATATACAAGTAGACTTTTCCTTTCATAATCGCATGGTGTGCGCACCTTGGATAATTACTCGGCTTGAGTTAGTCAGTGTTTGGATGAAAGAATATTTTCATAAACAATAATATTATTACTACACCTAAATTTCTATCATTTCTCTTAGACCACTTATTTTAAAAAAAGAAATAAAGTGAAAAGGAGATAAGTGAGACTAGTTACATGGCAATGCCTATATATGTGCTGTGTGACTGTGACTGCAGATGTGGCTAGAGAAAGAATGGCTCAAGCAATGCCCGTTTGAGAAAATTAAAGCAGCATTCTTTTGGAACTATCAGTCGTCTATTTTCTTCTTTATCAGCGGCATTATGGGTTTAAGCTCTAAAAAAACAAACCAAATTCAAACCCAGTCTTAATCTGCCTCCATCCCCACCAAAACTACCAATCATTGGTAATCTTCATCAGCTAGGCACACTGCCACACCGCTCTATTCGAGACCTCTCACACAAGTATGGTCCTCTAATGTTGTTGCAGTTAGGGCAAAATGTTGGGAAAACTGAGCTAAGTAGAAGTAAAAAAATTTGTTCACCTATGTAATTAAATAAGTACTACAAATATTTCTCAAAGCAAAAATATCAACCATACAAAATAAGTTATTTCAACAATGTTAACGACAGAAAAATAAATATTAAAGACACCACAATTTTAATATGAAAAATTCATCAGTGTAAGGAGAAAAATCATGGGATTAAATTCAGTAAAAACTTTCACTAATAAATCAATAGGTACAACTATTAGTCCTCCTAATGGTATTAGAGAATACTACAATTAATAATATATCACCAAATAGGTGGATCAACTACCAAAAGAGAAGATGAAACAACAAACAAAATATACCAAATTATATCTCTCAACACCAGGAATAACATACAAAATTTCATGAGAGATTGTCAGAGTTTACCTATCTAATGTTGAGGTCAAAGAGACCAAAAGCTTAATTTTCTTCTTCTCCATGCACAATGCTTCCACTTTCTGTTTCTATATTTTTCTCTTCACTCTCTTCCTGTAGCTTTTCCGTGGCGTACTTTTAAGCCATTTTAAATTACTTTTTGTTTCTCTTTTTTTATTATTAGTAAGTCATGGGCCCCACTTAGGAGGGACTCACCTAACAAATCTCCCCCTCCCAACTCAAGTGGGGATATGCTGCTCAACCAAGCTCACTTTCTTTCTACAAGAAATCAACTTTATCATAGACATGATCTTAGTCATCATATTCGAACCATTATTATCGGTATAGATCTTGTCAAGTGAAAACAACTTCATCTCTAGCGCTTCCTGTATCCAATGATACCACATTTCTATGTGCTTTGACCTCGAATAAAAGGTCGATTTCTTGTTAAGATGAATGACACTCTGACTGTTATAAAAAAAATACAAACTTTTCTTGCTTGAGACCCAACTCTTATAGGAATTTTTGCATACATAAGAGTTCTTTAGAAACTTCAATAATAGTAATATACTTAGCTTCCATGGTAGACAAAACAACACATTTATGTAATTTAGATTGCCAAGACATTGTTCCCCCTGCAAAAGTCATCAAGTACCTAGAAGTAGATCGTCTAGATCAATATCATTAGCTATGTCTGCATCTGTGTAGCCATCTAACACAGGTTGACCACTCCTAAAGCATAAATATACCTTAGAAGTACCTTTAAGATACCTGAGGATCCACTTCATTGCTTGCTAGTGTTCTTTACCAGGATTAGAGAGAAAGTGACTAACAACACCAACAGCATAAGTAATATCCAGCTTTGTGCATACCATAGCATACATCAAATTACCTTATTCATCTTTTCTTTGTCTTTCTCACCTGTAGGACATTGTTATAAACTCAACTTGAAATTAATGACTTGCAGTGGAGTATTAACAGGTTTGGAATTACCAATGTTGAACATCTTTAAATACTTTCTCAATGTATCTCTGCTGAGATAATCACAATTTTCCATTATTTTTGTCATGAGCAATTCTCATGCCAAGGATTTGCTTTGAAGAACTCAAGTCCTTCATAGCAAAGGACTTCCTTAGGTTTTTTTCAAATTCTCAATCTTCTTAGTGTCATGATCAACGATCAACATATCATTCACATCTAGCAATAGAATAATAAAATTTCCATCGGAGATTTTTTTAACAAATACACAACAATCAGAAGTAGTTTTATTATACTCATCATCCTCCATAAAAGAATCAAACTTCTTATACCATTGTCTAGGTGCCTGCTTGAGTCCGTTGATCGCTCTTTTGCTTGCCGCAAGTGCACGGGTCGCACTTGTATTATAACAAGGAGTCAGATATCGTTCCCACAAGGAATATGTATTTCTTATAAAAGCCAAATATTAACCAATAGTCTAATTATGCTATCCAAGAACATCAAAATTGTAAAAAAAGTAATTAAAGAAATATAAAGATTGAAAAGTAATAAATCTAAGATAAATAGATAAATAGAGAATAAGGAATTCTTTTTCGTCTCTTACTTCAATTCATAACATGCAATCCTTACAAGCAACATTAATGAATTGTTAAGTTAGCTTGAGAATCCAATTTAGTTAATAGCCTATGTTTAGGTCAATCAACCATAGTTTCATTTATCAAAATTCACTATGTTTCCATGAGAACCAGTGCAAACTCCACTCTTGAACGATCTATTCTTAATCACACACTATGCATGACTAAAAGGTATATTTCTATCCAGTTAGTGAATCAACTCATCTCGCCATTAGAATGGAATCAAACATGCATCAATCATACGTATGATCTAAAACCCAAATTCCTATGTCTAAGTTCATTAGATTTCATCATATCAATCAAAAGATTATCAAACAATCAAAAACATTAAGATGACTTCCAAAGAAAACCTTATACACAGAAAACCTTATACACAGCCTAGCTAGCCATGAAACATAAAAATATAAACATATAAATCATGTTCATGAATCAATAAAGAAAGAAAGAAGAGAGGAAAAGGGAGGAAGCTCATTAGATTTCATCTTCTAAACTTGATTCACCCTCCATGTGAAGGATGACTTCCAACCTTAGCCTCTTTTACCTTCCCTAGGTCTAAAAACCCTAAATCAGCAGCTGCTCTCCAAAAATGATGATAAACTATCGTAGAAAATGGATACAAACGTATTTATAGGCTGAATAAAATAGGGTAACGCCGCGGCGTCCAACACATCACGCCGCGACACATGTGCAATTAGGTCACAAGCGCCTAAGCCGTCCACTCTCAATGTCGCGACTCTTTAGCCTCGGGTTTATTACTGAAGCAAGGGAGTCCCAACGCCGCGGCGTTGAGTGTAGATCTTCAACTTTTGGTTTCCTCTTAGGCTTCCTGGTCTAAAACTGTTCCAAATTCTTCATTTTCAAGCTTTATTTGAGACCTGCCTATTACAAAGAAAGCACCACTTTAATAACTCATGCAAATGTACTCATTTTATCAAAGTTTTGAAAGTACAAACTCAAGATCATAATGGAAGCCATCAAAATGAAATCAGATAAATATGATGCTAAAATCTTTCATTCATGCATACAGACAAGGACTAAACAACCTATATAGCATAGATATAGGGCACAAATAACTACACTTTGTGAAGTTATCACACCCCAAACCTAGATTTTTGCTAGTTCTCGAGCAAAACAAAGTACATTCACAAAGATCAACTTAACAACCTACTTTCAGCCATTTTTAACATTCCACTTTCACCTAATTCAGGCTAGTGTATGATGATTACATAATCCTCAAGGAATATGCATACCTCACAATTAGTTTTATACATACACAATCCTCATCATACTAACATTCATAGCTTCCTTTCATACAAGATATTCTTCCCAAAATCATGCAAGGAAAACCTCTTCCATTCAATTCATATTCACCCAGATGAGGTTATGAACATACACATGAATATAATTCACAAAATCCATAAGATTGTAATACAACTCTCTCTCCACTAATGTAAATCACACAAGATTAAGGATCAAAAGGGTCTTTATTAACTTATGATGTCAGGCCAAGGGTATTGGTAACAGAATAAAATGATAGAATTAAACACGAACATTGAGAAACATAAACATGATATTCTAATTCATGAGCCAATAATGACATTAGCAGGGTATTATATAGTGTATATAGAAAACTCGCCAGAACTATTTTCGATGTTTTCAAACTTTACTTACTTATGCTTTGCTTTTTCTTCTCTTTTCTTTTGATTTTCATTCATATTTCATTTTTTTTCTTTTCATTTTCTTTTCTTCTTTTGCAAAGCAATAATTTTTCTTTAACTGCATTTGATTCCTTCAGGCTTATTTTGTATTGAATATTCATACCCTTAATCATAGGACTCACTTCAAGAAATAACATATATTATGCACTTAACAAATAAAGAAGGTAGGAAGAAAATGCAATGTTTTCACATGCATTAGAACGGTTAACAGGTTAACGAACACAATGGTGGTGAAAAACAAATAAGGCCAAACAATATAAAGTTTCAAAAAGAGACCTATGGATATAATCATATCATGTAAGCTTGAAAAGGCTCAATCGGTCTAAACAATGCCCTAATCATCTCCTCAATTATGCATAACCTAGGATTTCGCCTCAAGTGAGTTGACAAACAATTTTTAAGATAATTGAATTTTTCACATGCATCGTCCATAAACTTTCTCTAGACAAACATTCTTATTCTTTCCAAAGTTCAAAAAACATGCAATTGGGAAACGCACCATACACAAAAAGAAACTAGAATGCTACAGTATGCACCAAAGATTGCATATGGATTCACAGAAAAATGAAAGTCATATTGCATTCATACCTATCATTGGACAATCATTCACACTAGTTTTTAAATATTGCAACACACAATGTGAAAGGGAACGATAATTGTATCTTGAATGGATTTTTTATCAAATTTTTCAAGATAACTGCTCCTATGGTTATTATCTAAGCAAAAATATTAACACATACATACACTACAAAAAGTATAAAACAAACATACACATAATACTTAAAATATATGTATATAAACATGATAGTACAAAAATAACATAATACTACATATATAGTCAAAACATAAAGTTTAAAGACACTCCCCAAACTTGAGGGAAACAAGGTCAGATCTTTACAAAAGATATATATATATATATATATATATATATATATATATATATATATATATATATATATATATATATATATATATATATATATATCAAAAAAGAAATACAATGAAAGAAAATGAAAAGCCTGATTGCAATAGCTAGATAAGCGGATCATCACTGTCGGGGCTCTCAGCATCAGCGTCATAATCATCTCCATCATCGTCGTTATCATCGTCCTCCTCTGCAGCATGTGCACCTGAAGGTCTAGCCTGGGAGGGTCTAACATAGCAGTGGGTAGGAAATGTGGAATTAGAAAGTCCTCCATCGACAGTCCAAGACGCTCCGCCATCCAACGCTAAGCCTGCATCATGTAAACTAACATGACCTCCATCCTGGCACGCCAATCTGTGTCATCTATAGGTGCGGCCTAGGGCTTAGGAACTGTGGCTCTAGGCGCTGTTGCAGCCCGAGGCTCTCTATGAGCCTGCCTCTGATGAGCGGGAGCAGGGCTACTGGTCCTCTTAACCTCACAATGAAATATTCATTGAGAGATTGTTTTACATCTGTCTTCTCCTTATGAGGTCCAGCCTGAATAGCCTGCCCCTAGCATAATGCATGAATAAGCGAAGGGTAAAATAAGCTCCTAACCTCCCTCGTTGCTCTGGTAATCTGGGCGTGTATAATCTGAGCAACATCTATGGATCGATGCTTTAGAATAGCATATATAAGAATCGCCCGATCCTTGGTCACTTCCGATAAGTTGTTTGACGGGAAGATCCTGGTAGATATAAAATGGTACCAGGCTTTTGCCTCAGGTGTCAAACAACCTCTGGGAAAGTAACGACGCCTGTTCAACTGGATGCTCATCGTCCACTGCACCGACTGAGACTCGACAGTGCAAATCCGAGTAGTCATCAAGCTAAGATCTATACCCTCCTCAAGCTCCCAGTGACAGAACTCTGTATACTCACATAGAAGAGGCGGAGGCTGCAGTTTCATCACTGCTTGAAGATTCTCCACAGAATAGGAGACCTGACGTCCCCTTATCATGATGGTAGTAGCACTTGGTGCGGCAAGAGCTAAGTTCGCATAGAACTCATGAACTAGTGGTAGCACTGCCACCTCAGGGTGTTTCACAAAATGGCCCTATCCTAGCAGACGGATGGTCCTCTCTATATCCTCATGGATGTTATCCGTAAAGGAAAATTCGTGCTCCACAATTACTGGTTTATTAACCAGTATTGCATATTTCTGCTCAGCTGCGGCTGATACAAACCTCTTCTGATCAAATTGTGGAGGAGGAAATGGCGCCCTATTGCGCTGACTGCTAGATCCCCTTTGGCATTTGTGTGCCATTAGACCTGAAAAAGAATTACAAACTGTCAATATTGAATAGACAAAAGTGAAAAGCATTTGCAAATAGAGCAATTCTAGAAATTTTGGGCCTAAATGCCACGACATTCAACACAACGTCACGACATTCAAGTTGTTCATCTCAACGCCGCGACATTCAACGTAATGCCGCAGCGCGCAACCCTAATTTTTCCAAGAACGCAGGAAATAACACGTTTAATCCAACGCAGCATGCAATTCAAGCACTATATAACTCTAAAACTAACAAAAACTTAGCAATAACTAAGTCTAAAACAACTATTTAACACAAAACCTACAAGAATATGAACAGAAAAAAAGCAACAGTAAAAAAACTAAGAAAATAAAGAAATAAATATCCACGAAAATAAAGAAAAAGCCAAGAAACATACCTTACTACTGGTAGGCCTTGGAGGACGAGAGGGGGAAAGAAGAAAGGAGCAGAAAATTTCAGAGTAAAGAAGAGAGAAAGAAACAGAAAGCAAGGAGGGAAATGGGAGAATGAGAAGGTATGTGAAACGTCGCAGCACTTAACCCAATCTACCCCATAACGCCACGGCGCGCACTAATTCCCACCAGTTTTAATTTTTAAATTAATTACTAATTACTATTTAATAATTTTTTTTACTTTTTACTTTTTTTTAACATGCTCAACGCAGCGACATTAGGGTTTGGAGAGTCGCGGCGCTGTGCTCACTGGAATTTGGCCCAAAACAGAATAACACCGCGACGTTACAAACTTCACGCCACTGCGTGAGGAGTCTGGCTGCAAAATTCTGCAGCAAATTCACTTCAGCCGTGAGTTTTACTCAAATGTGGCCTCCAGCACCTACAAAACTTGCCTACAAGGTTAATTTACATTGCTCACTGTCTCCTTTTCTTGGACAACTTCAGTTTCCTCTTCAAGCAGCTTTGCTCTCGGATTCCCTTTAATGTTCTTTCCATTTCTCAGTGAGATGGCATGGCAGTGCTCATTTAAGGCACCCTTCGGATTATTAACAATGTCACTAGGGAGGGTGCCTGAAGGCCTATTATTGATGGCATTAGCCAACTGCCCTACTTGGGTTTCCAATGCTCACAAAGAAGCAGATTGACTCTGAAACATCACTTCATGTTTTACCAACTGAGCATCAGTCTTCGTTATGTGAGAATCCGTCTTGACCATAAGCTGTGAAAACATGTCTTCCAAAGAGGGTTTTCGATCTTGGCCCTGTTGTCTTGATTGGGAGGGGAATCTAGAAGAATTATAGGGTCTGTCATTCACTGGAGCAGATGAGGAAGCTACATGATTATCCCTCCAGGAGAAATTGGGATGGTTCCTCCATCCTAGGTTGTACTGGTTCAAGCATGGATTATTCTGCTGCGGGCAAAAGTTACCAACGTATTGTGCACTTTCTGAACTAGAAGGGCAACTATCGCTTGAATTAGTCCATCCACACTTGTTACACAGTACAAATGGGCTTTGTTGATGACTGTTCCCCAAACGATCCAGCTTACTTGCTAATGCTACCACCTAAGCTGATAATGCTGCCATCGGATCAATATCATGTACTCCAGCTACCTTCTTTGAAGTGGTTCTTTCAGAAGGCCATTGGTAGCTGTTGGCTACCAATTCCTTAAGCAGTTGGAATGCATCATCAAATGATTTGCTCAATAAAGAGCCTCTAGTAGCTGCATCTACTATAGGGCGATGGTGGGATAGCAATTCCTTATGAAATGAGTAAACTTGGTGCCACGGTGGAATGTTGTGATGAGGGCACCTACTAAGCAAATCATTGTACCTCTCCCATGCTTCATACAAGGACTCGGATTCAAGTTGAGTGAATGATGTGATATCATTCACCATTTCAACTGTCTTGGCCAGTAGAAAATACTTATTTAAGAATTTACCACATAGATCGGTCCAAGTGCTGATGGATCCCGCAGGTAGAAACTACAACTAACTCTTGACTCTATCTCTGAGAGAGAAGGGAAAGAGCCTTAAGCGAATAGCATCTTTAGAGATATCATTGTGCTTGAACGTGTTATATATCTCCAGAAAATTTGAGAGATGAGCATTGGGATCCTCCTTGGGCAAACCGTCAAATTGCACAGAAGTCTGTATCATTTGAATGATGGCCAGTTTGATTTCAAAATTTTTAGCACGGATGGCAGGCCGTCTAATACTGGACTGCAAGTTCTCTATTTGAGGGGTTGCAAACTCCCTCAATGGTCTAATGTGACTATCGTCCTCCATCTCGTGTGTAACGTGTTCGTCTGCCATCAAAATACCTATATCACAAAATAATCTGAAAACTTAAATTAATATGTATAAAACAACACTTGAACTAGGATTAACTAAACTCGTTGTTAATATCATCTAAACAAAAATAAGACGTTTTCCCCTACAACGACGCCAAAAACTTGATCGCTCTTTTGCTTACCGTAAGTGCACGGGTTGCACTTGTATCATAGCAAGGAGTCAGATATCGTTCCCACTAGGAATACGTATTTCTTATAAAAGCCAAATATTAACCAATAGCCTAATTAATGTTATCCAAGAACATCAAATTTGTAAAAAGAGTAATTAAAGAAATGTAAAGATTGAAAAGTAATAAATCTAAGATAAATAGATAAATAGAGAATAAGAAATTCTTTTTCGTCTCTTACTTCAATTCATAACATGCAATCCTTACAAGCAACATCAATGAATTGTTAAGTTAGCTTGAGAATATGATTTTGTTTATAGCCTATGTCTAGGTCAATCAACCATAGTTTCATTTACCTAAATTCACTATGTTTCTATGAGAATCAGTGCAAACTCCACTCTTGAACGATTTATTCTCAATCACACACTATGCATAGCTAAAAGGTATATTTCTATCCAATTAGTGAATTAACTCATCCTGCTATTAGAATGGAATCGAATATGCATCAATCATACGTATGATCTAAAACCCAAATTCCTATGTCTAGGTTCATTAGATTTCATCAAATCAATCAAAAGCATTAAGATCCATACGATTAAAAATAACTAAACATCAATATATACTAAAAAGATTACAAAATCATCAATATTTATAGGAGACTACAAAGAAAACCTTATACACAGCCTAACTAGCCATGAAACATAAAAA
The DNA here is from genome assembly GCA_029884595.1 of Ormosia semicastrata. Classification (NCBI taxonomy): domain Eukaryota; kingdom Viridiplantae; phylum Streptophyta; class Magnoliopsida; order Fabales; family Fabaceae; genus Ormosia; species Ormosia semicastrata. The sequence continues at coordinate 11,395,340 of JAQQTO010000043.1, forward strand.
TATAAACATATAAATCATGTTCATGAATCAATAAAGAAAGAAAAAAGAGAGGAAAAAGGGAGGAAGCTCGTTAGATTCCATCTTCTAAGCTTGATTCACTCTCCATATGAAGGATGACTTCCAACCTTAGCCTCTTTTGCCTTATCTAGGTCTAAAAACCCTAAACCAGCAGCTGCTCTCCAAAAATGATGATAAACTATCGTAGAAAATGGATACAAACGTATTTATAGGCTGAATAAAACAGGGTAACGCCGCGACGTCCAACACATCTCGTCGCGGCGCATGTGCAATTAGGTCATAAGTGCCTGAGCCATCCACTCTCAACGTCGCGGCTCTCTAGCCTCGGGTTTTATTACTGAAGCAGGGGAGTCTCAACACCGCGGCATTATCATGCCCATGTCACGGCTTTGAGTGCAGATCTTCAATTTTGGCTTCCTCTTAGGCTTCCTGGTCCAAAATTGCTCCAAATTCTTCATTTTCAAGCTTTATTTGAGACCTGCCTATAACAAAGAAAACACCAGTTTAATAACTCACGCAAATGTACTCAATTTATCAAAGTTTTGAAAGTATTTGCTCAAGATCACAATGGAAGCCATCAAAATGAAATCAGATAAATATGATGCTAAAATCTTTTATTCATGCATACAAACAAGGACTAAGCAACCTATATAGCACAGATATAGGGCACAAATAACTACACTATGTGAAGTTATCATCCGTACAAGTTTTTCTTCAATTTACACATAAGTTACTCATTTCCTTTGACCTTGAAGCCCTTTGGTTGTTCCATGTCAAGTTCTTCCTCCAAGTCACCATGAAAGAATGCACTCTTCACATCAAGCTGTTCAACCTCTAAGTTTAAGCTAGCTGCTAATCCAAGCACAATCTGGATAGAAGACATCTTCACCACAGGTGAGAAAATTTCTTCAAAGTTAATATCTTTTTTTCTTATCAAAGCCTTTCACAACCATTCGTGCTTTATATCTTGGATGTGAGATATTATCTTCTGCCTTCAATTTGAACACTCATTTGTTCTTAAGTGCTCTCTTGCCCTTAAGCAACTTCACCAGCTCAAATGTGTGATTCTCATGTAAGAATTTCAATTCTTCTTGCATGACCTTCAATCATTCTTCCTTATGCTCATTTAAAATGGTCTTTTGATAGTTTTCTACCTCCCCACTATTAGTGATCATCACATACTCATGTGGAGGCTATCTCTGGTAAGCATAACGCTCTCTAGTAGATCTTCTCAATTGAGGCTCAACTGATGGTTCAAGTGGAACTTACTCAACTAGCACATCATGATGAGGTATAAGCTCATCAACTGTATTCCTATCATTTACTTGTATATCTCCCCCATCAACAAAGGTTCTAGTAGGAGGCTCATATGCAAAATCAATGTAACTTCTAACAACTTGCTTCGGCTTCTTACCTTTCTCAAAGTCTTCAATGGTTTGACCTTCAAGAAAAATCACATATCGGCTTTTGATAATTTTCTTGTCAACCGAATCCCAGAGTGTATAACCAAACTCCTCTTGACCATAACCCATGAAGATACACTATTTGGATTTCCTATCAAGCTTAGACCTCTCATTTATTGTAATGTGAACAAAAGCTTTGCAGCTAAACACTCTCAAGTGACTATATATAAGAAACATCTTTCCTTGTCCATGCGTCTAGAACATCACCATCTAGGGGCATTGAAGGAGAAAGCTTGATCAAATCCACTGCAACTCTCATTGCTTGACTTAGACAATTTTGCATGAGAAAGCATACATTTGATTCCGTCATTAATGGCACAGTTCATTCTCTCTACAACTCTATTATGCTGAGCTGTCTTTGGAACTGTTTTCTCAAGTCTAATCCCATGTTCTTTGCAATATTCTTCAAACAAACCCATGTATTCACTACCATTATCTGGTTTGACACATCTAAGCTTCCTCCCCTTTTTCTCTTTCAACACTTGCATAAAAGTGTTTGAAGACACTAAATACCTAGTCTTTAGATTTCAAAGCAAAAGCTCACATTTTTCTTGAATGATCATTAATAAAGATAATAAAATATAAAGCACCATAAAAAAATTTATAATAATCCACAGTGCAAATATCATTGTAAACAAAATATAGAACATGCAACTTCCTATGAGGACCAGAATTATGAAAGAAAACTCTATGTTGTTTTTCAATAAAACAATAAGCGTATGTCTTTAAGGATGTACCTCCCAAATAAAGAGATTTTTACCTGATAATTATTTAATGATTTTTTTAAATTTTTATGCAATAATCTTAAAAAACCGATAAAGTAGACTAAGGGAATGATAAATAATTAGCAAGCATTCGGATGTAACTATGAATGATAAATTGAAGCACACAAAGATTACGATCCATTCAGGCACAATCATATATACGTGAATCTCAAAGTATCTATTCGTTTGATGGATTTTCCATGCATTTCAAATAAAGTGTCGTACTAAATAAACTGATGAAGCTTACCACTCAACTCAACAACCGATCGTGCACCTTCAATAATTGAACAAAAATTTATTTTCATTTCAGATACATGGTCTCTTCTTTCATTTTATTTTATTTTTAAGTGTGGGGGATAAATGACAAGAAATATTAGAATATAATTTTGAAAGAGATGACGAAAGCAGGAACTAATTGGCCATGATACTATTACTAAATAGAATAATCCTAAAATGACAACTTATAAGTGGTTTTAAAACCGTGATTGGACCGACAAGGTGATTGATTCTCAGTTCAACCGGTCAGATATCTGGTTTTCTTAACTATGCTGTTGGCTATCTATAATAGTATATTCAATAGAGTTAGCAACCTGGATGGCATGGAATTGTCTCCGTTTTGTTGATCTCAGCGAAGTGGAGAGTTTCCATCAATTCCATAGTGTACTTGCTAGCATCAGGAGTTTTCTCATATTTGAATGGGTTATACGAATCCATCATGCGTTGAGACAGGCTAATAGAAGCGCAGATTTCCTAGCTTAGCGTGGATCGGCGGGTACTGATTCTTTGAAGACTCCTCTTCGGAGCTAGTTGTTTCGTTTATTATTCAGTTGTACGAAAAAAATCTAAATAATCACCTCAAAAGTCAAAGTCAAATCCAGCAATTCTTTTCGTGAACGAATGAACATATTGAGCGAAGAGTAATTTGGAAATTTAAACGAAAGATCTAGCTGTTGCCTATTGACTGTTGGGCCACATTCTATTCAGACCTTTACCCCTTCGATACAATTTAAGTAAACTGCTAGCTTTATTCCATCTTCCATTCTCGTTTTCTATATCTTTATGCATTTTCAGTTTTTTCTATTTGTTTTTTTTTACTCAAAACATATACCTCAACGAATCGGTGCCCACTTTCAGTACAGCCACTCCTTTTATTTCTTCTCTTAGCCTTTAATCTATTTTTAATTTTAGAATAATAATATTTATACAAATAATTTTTTACAATCTTTATGAAAAATAATTGTATTTGAATTTAATTAATATCACTTTAATATCACCGAAACTGAAATAAGAAAATGTGGATAGAGTTAGTTCAACTCAGATATAAACTTACCTATATCAACTTATGTAAAATTTTTAAGAAAACATTATTTAAAATATAAATATCTAATTTCAAAGTAATTTATAACAAGATTGTCGGCAGGAGCTAGTAACGGGCACTTATAAATTTGGTGTAAATTTTTGTACAAATTTTTTAACATATCTAAAAAATATAAACAAAAATTTTAAGGGATTAACTTAGTAGTAGACGAGCATGTGATGTACGAGTAGATGCACAGTTATAAGTTTGAATCTCACCTTTTGCCAATTTTTTGAGGTCATATCACAAGGAATTTTTTTATAAATTCTCTAGTCTCAACATAGATTGTCTGCTGGCCTACCCTTGACCAGACTGAAAAGGAAGGAGGTAAAAAAATTAGAAATCATCATATAGAATTGTAATTCATGTGTTCCATATATATATATATATGAAGAGTGATCAATTTACGTTGTTGTAAATTAAAATCACTCTTATACTATTAAATAATTTTTTATTAAATAATTTTTTCATAAAATCTATCGTTGGATTAAAAGTTCTTATCATATAGATCATATCTATAAAATTTTACGTTAATCCAAAATTATTTAATACTTCATTGACATATGTCAATATTAACATAATATATACTTTTAAAATATATGAAAATAAAAACTACTTGATTACATTTTTATTGATGTTTAATTTTTTTAAGATTTGACACAAATGATCAAGTTCTTGGATAGTTATATAATTCAACGGTTAGATCGATAAAAATCACTTTTTTAAGAAGTTATTAAGTAGTGTAAATATATCAAGTCTAACACTAGTGTAAATATCTCATATATGGGGCATATCTAGTTAGAAGATTTTTTATTGTGAGAAGAGTGAATCATGACCATTGAATTTTACATGAATGATTAAGATTATAACATAAATGTATGTGACTTTTTTAAATGATTACATGACATTTACGTAACTTTTAATATTGATTATCTATGTATGATTGTATAGTCAAAATTTACTTATCTCACTATCTCACCATAAAAACTCTTCTCACTGAATATGTCTCATATATATAAACCCAATTAATTAATTGTGGATATTTAAAATCAATATATTTCAAAAGTCAATTATCTTGCATAATAAAAGTCAATTATGCATGGATAAGAAGTTGCATGGGAACAAAAATTAAATTCTTGTATTTTATTGGTGGAAGAATTTTGGTCTATTTGGATAGCAAAATTAAATTGAAATATAAAATTTTAATTTTAATTCTAATTTTTTGAGAATTAGAATTGATCCAAAATCTTAAATTTTATGTTTAGGGTAATTAAAGAATTAAGATAAGAAGTTATAATTCTAAATTCAATTATAATTTTATTATTTGAATGTATAATCTAAAATATTAAAAAATTATTTACAAAATTAAAATTAATAAAAATATTCATACAATAATATTTTTATAATATAATAGTCATTTTTTTCATAATGGAAATTTTCATGAATTTTTTTAGAAAAAAATAAATAGTTATTATAATAATTTTTATTTAATATAATTTTTATATAAATATAGAATTTCAATAAATATGATTGTTCATAAATAAATGTGAAGAGAGAAAAGAGAGAGAGTTTGATTTTTAAGTTATAAAATTAATAATTTTTATGGTATAGGTTAAGAATTAAAAAGACTTAACTTATTATTTTTCAATTCTATAGAATTAGTTTATAAATTATAATTTTAATTTTAAATAGTATTCTAAATATAAAAATTAAAATTAAGAGATTTAATTCTAATTTTAAATTCTAATTTCATGCTCAATTACAAAAGTCAAACAGACTCTAAGAACATTTTGTATCATTAATTGTTAATGGAATTGGTGATATGCACAAAAATTCTTCCTCTAGGAAGACACAAAAAATTCTCCAATTCGAAATTATACAGGATAGGATTAAATAATCAAAATGATAGTTAGAATTCATTTCGGCCACTCACTTATTTGACAAAGAAAAATGTTAGTCATATATTTTAAAAAGAGGTATATAATTATTTATATATTTTAAAAAAAAAATATAATTAAGTGAGAAAAAATAATAAAATAATATGTATAATAAATAATATTAAATAAAATAAATATATATATATATATATATATATATATATATATATATATATATATATATATATATATAACTATTTCATATAAAAATATAAATTTTTTTGAAAAAATGCGGAAGCTAAGCCTTGTACGAATCACATTGAAAAGGTATTTAATAAATTAAAAAAGTTACATTTTCCGGATGATTGTTGAGGTAGCCTGTATTTTAATTGGAAAACATATACGGCACAGAATTTTTTGTCCCATAAATTGGATATGAAGAGTTGAATTTTATGCTGTGTGTCCTACATAAATGTTTAAAATTTGTCTTTTATCGATAGCTTCCGGCTTATTCCTAGCTTTGGAACCTCCTGACGTGTGTAATATAAATTCTTACTTAAATTTTAGATATTTAAATTAAATATATCAAATTAATTAAAATTTAATATTTTTATAAATTTTTATAAAATTAATTATGTAATATAAAAATTTATAAAAACATTATATCTTAATTAATCTGATATATATATCTAAATACTCATATTTTAAATAAAAATTTTCTAATAAAACTTATTTTAAAGAAAACGTTATTTCAACACTCCAATGTCATAGGCTTCTTTTTTCATATATACTTATTATTTTTGGGGAAAAAAATAGAAGAAAGAAGATGATGAGGAGTGAGAGAATTTTTTTTTTTTCAAAATTAGTAGGTATAAAAGATAAATGTATAAATTTAGGTATAAAAATAAAATTTTTATTTTAATTAAAATTTGGGTGACTCGATCAACGTTTGGGTAATTCAATGCAACCATTAATAAATAAGAAAAATGTTAGAAATATATATTTTTAGATTTTTGTAACATCTATTTTATTATTAATTTATTTCATATATTTAAAAAATATTTAAAACATTTATTTTCAAGATCAATAATAAAATTAATATTAAAAAAAGTGTTAAAAAAATGTGATACTAAACATTTCTCTAAAAATACATGAAAAGTAAAACAAGAACGGCAATGGCTACGCCTATTTATATGTTCAATGGACTCAGTGACTGCCACATAGAAAGAATGGCTCTCAAAGAATGGCCATATGAGCAAATAAAAGGAGTGTTCCTTTCTACCTTTTACCTATCTCTTTTCTTCTTTATCAGCATCCTGTTTGCGTTTAAGCTGGCAAGAAGAACCAAACCCAAAACCAATCTCAATCTGCCTCCATCCCCACCGAAACTACCAATCATTGGCAACCTTCATCAGCTAGGCACACAACCACATCGCTCTCTTCGAGACCTCTCACACAAGTATGGTTCTATGATGATGTTGCAATTGGGGCAGATGCAGACTCCAACTCTGGTAGTTTCATCAGCAGATGTGGCCATGGAAATGATGAAAAGTCATGACCTAGCTTTTTCGAACCGACCCCAATTCACATCTACAAAAATCTTACTGTATGGATGTAATGATGTTGGTTTTGGACTGTATGGAGAAAGCTGGCGAAATAAAAGAAAAATATGTGTTCTTCAACTTCTAACCTCGAAAAGGGTGCAATCATTTCGTCAAATCAGAGAAGAAGAAGTTGCAGAATTGGTGAAGAAGCTACATGAAGTGAGCTCGAGTGATGCATGCTCCGCGGATCTAAGTGAGATGCTTATTTCAACATCAAACAATATTGTCTGTAAATGTGCTCTTGGACGCAAGTACGAGACAGGTGATGGCAACAACAGGGTCAAAGAGCTAGCGAGGAAGGTGATGATTCAACTTACAGCTTTCACTGTGAGAGATTACTTCCCTTCGTTGGGTTGGGTTGATGTTCTCACTGGAAAAATTCAGAAATACAAAGCCACTTTTGGAGCATTGGATGCTTTATTTGATCAGGCAATTGCAGAGCGTATGACAGTGAAGAGTGAAGGTAACCGCTCCAAGAAGAAATACTTCATGGATATCCTCCTCCAACTTCAAGAGGATAGCATGCTTGACCATGAGCTTACTAAAACTGACGTCAAAGCACTTCTAATGGTCTCTTATTTTCCTGTTTTATCACTTTCTTTGTGTGTCATGAACATTCACTGCTTCACTCTAGGGAGAAATTCTTACATCCTCTTAGCGTATTACTCCGGTAATGTTATGATAAGTGTTATATTTTTATTGGACTGGTGTAATGTTGTGAGAGTACAAGAACTTCTCCACTTTAGGGCACAAACATGCACGCACTTAGGCACCCCAAAATATATGAAGATTATATATCTTTTTCGATTAAGATTTTCTTTTGCTATATAATTTCAGGACATGTTTGTGGGAGGAACTGACACAACTGCAACAACATTAGAATGGGCTTTTGTAGAGCTGGTGAAAAATCCAATCATAATGAAGAAAGCACAGGAAGAGGTGAGAAGAGTTGTAGGGCATAAATCAAAAGTAGAAGAAAATGACGTCAATCAAATGCACTACTTGAAGTGTGTAGTCAAAGAGACTCTAAGGTTACATCCACCTGCTACTCTTATGGCTCCAAGAGAAACAATGTCTAGTGTGAAACTGAAAGGATACGATATTCCAGCAAAAACAATGGTATATGTCAATGTATGGGCAATTCAAAGGGACCCTGAGTTTTGGGAAAGCCCTGAAGAGTTCCTGCCTGAGAGATTTGAAAACAACCAAGTTGATTTTAAAGGTCAAGACTTTCAGTTTATTCCATTCGGCTTTGGGAGAAGGGGATGCCCTGGAATGATTTTTGGAATTGCTTCTGTCGAGTATATGCTTGCTAGCCTTCTTTATTGGTTTGATTGGAAGCTGCCTGAAACTGATACATCTATACAGGACATAGATATGAGCGAGATATTCGGACTCGTTACCTCAAAGAAAGTACCACTTCATCTTAAACCAATAACGTTCTCATTTTAATCCAAGTTCTAAATGTGTTAGTGTTTAAAGTGATTATTGTTGTAAGTTATCTTTGCTTTTTGTGATGTGTTGTGCTAGATGATACTAGCAACTAAAGTGTAGTTGACCATGTACTTAAATTTAGGAAGATAATATATGTTACGTATGTATGATATGTGGTCATACTTACATGTTTAATGGTCCATAAATTAGCCAAGGTTTTACGTCTAACAATAATGCCATTAATATATATTATTTAAATAGTAAAAAATTTACATTATTTCAATTCTAATATAGATATTTTAACATTGAGATTAATTTATTTTAAATGTCTATAAATTCTTCATAAACTTTAATTTGTGTAAAATATAATATAAAATTTAATATATGCTCAAATAAAGGTATCGACCAAAGTACAGGCGTCATCACTCATCAGTGGATTACATATGTCAAAGGGTCTAGCTGCTCCTTGTTGTAACAAGAAATCAATAACGTAAGAGTGTATGAAGAGTTTGCAAATATAAAAAAAAAAAAATCATTATTATTGTAACAATCATAGCATCGAAAGCCCTGGTTAAAAAAATCAGGTGACGACTTTTGATTCACAATTTCCTTCCCATACCGCAATCCCATTTTCTTCTCCCTAAGGCCTAAAGTGACACTATTATCTTTATCTTCAACCCATATTCCCATTTTTCAATCACTCCCGTTGTCTTCTTCCTAACAATAATAGTATCATTCTTCTTCTGTCATCAAAGTTGAACTTAATTATGTTCAAAAAATTTAATCTTTAATCCATAAGGAGTGGCTAAAGTGATAAACTTAAATTTGGTGATTGAAAGATATCTATAATGTCACGACAAAAAACTTATTGTTTTGAATAAAATCATATTGTCATATTCTCTTTTTTTGGTAAATATATTCTTTTCCTTATTAAATAAGTTAATTTGATTCATTAGACAAAAATATAATAATAAAAAATCAAATCTTGGTATAAAAGTGTAAATGACTAAAATAATATTAAGTTTAAATTATTTTTAATAAAAATATATATTTAGACCGAACTCGTTGAGCTGAGTTAAATCTTAAAACTTAATTGGACTTACTTGAACTAATTGAGTTCATATTTTTCACTATGTTTACACAAGAATATATCTTGATTTCGTCTCTATTAATTATTATTCATGTAGCTTTACGCCTAACCCTACCATAAAGCATGGTCCGCGAGGAATGGAAACACAGACCAACCATCAAAAGACAGCCAGAAACAAAAGGCGGAAAGAAAGAGTACCCTTAATGAAAACTCACAAGGTCTAGTAGACAAGCCTCCAATTATATCATTGACTAGCGCTTATAGATCAGAAATATAAAAGAGATTAAATATATATCATGTGCTACTTTAATTTTTACGCTATTGCTACCCTGTGCGATATTAAAATCATGTACAGTGTCCACGGCCAAGCATATAAGCAAAGAACTTGGACTTGCACCAGCTTTGGCGAGTTGTCAACAAGGATTGGAGACCACTTTGAACCCATCATCTTGTCAAAAGTGTAATCAATGTAAGCAATGCAATTTATGGACGCCGAGAAGGAAGCAATTGATAAATTGTATTCTGTAATAAATTCATAATCAAATAAGGTTCTATATATGTGCCTGGCATTCTCATCCAACCAAAACACTGATAAGACATGTAACACTGAATAATTGATTATTGCATATCCTAGGTAGGACCCAAATTCTTCTCATAATGGAATATAATCAAAATTGCCCCACACACAGACACACTACACTTAACAATAAATAAAACAATTTATGTCTTTCATTCCACATTTATGATCAAACGAACAAGCTTTTTCTGATCAAGCGTATGACTTTCAAAGTACAGATGATGATATTTATAAAAATGGAGCCCAATAGCACTTCTTCTTTAGTAATCATGATATTCAAATTAATCTAATTTTTCCCTCACCATTCTCAAACTGGAACACGAGTTGATTACTGTAATTCGCTGTAACATATATGGAGCTCAATTATTTCAAGAATGACAGAAATCGAATAAAGAAGCTACTTCTCTCAATATCTTTCAATGCTTTCCTTCCTTTCTGTAAGTGTCATTGATTCTTTTTCTTTTCGTTTGTTTTGGGCCTCCCTTTACAGTGATTCCACTTCCAAGAGTATTTTTGGTTTACAGTTTGCACTAAGGAAGCAATGATAAAGAACATAAATATCATATGATATAGATATATTAATATAGTAAAAATTCAAAAATAATTAAAAATATCAAAATATTCAATATAACACGTATTAAATCCTGATATGATGACTATTTTAAAATATTAGTATATAATTAATAGGTATAAAAGATAAATATATAGGTTTAGGTATAGAAATAAAATTGTTGTTATTTTAATTAGAATTTGGGTGATTCAATCAACGTTTGTGCAATTCACCGTGGCCATGTAGCATTACTTTCTTTAATAAAAAATAAGAATGTTAGAAATATATTTTTTTAGATATTTTTTTAATATTTATTTTTATTATTCATTCACTTCATATATTTAAAAGAATTAATGAAAAAAATTAATAATATTTTTTAAACCAATAATAAAATTAATATTAAAATAAGAGTCTTAACAAAATATGTTGTTATCATTTCTTTAAAAAGATTTTGAATTCTACCGTTGATATGCAATAATCAATTATTCAGTGTCACATGTCTTATGAGAGTTTAGTTGGATGAGAATGCCAAGCACATAGAACCTTATTTGATTATTAATTTATTACAGAATAATTTATCAGTTGCTTCCTTCTCGCCGTCCATAAATTTCATTGCCTACATTGATTACACTTTTTGACAAAATGATGGGTTCAAAGTGGTCTCCAATCCTCGTTGACAACTCGCCAAAGCTGGTGCAAGTCCAAGTTCTTTGCTTATATGCTTGGCGAGTTTGGAGCCAATTTATGTCTCATATCCACGCTGGACTCTTGACTCCATATCGTGACTTATATGGGCTAGCTTGTGCTGCTCTATTTGCTTCCCTGTAGACATGTGAAAATTCTACTGTCCAAGCTCTTTATAGCATAAGGCGAGTCTCAATATAAAATAATTATTTAACACACAAATTCATATAAATCTTCGTTACTTAATAAAAAATGATGATGTGTCAGTTTTTTAATTAGGTTAATTATATATAAGTTGTGTGTTTATTGCGACCATTGACGAACTTTACCTATAAGAAAAATGATTACGAGCCTGGATGGTAATGTTGGGATGCTGCCTGATGACCTTCATTTGACTGTGATGTGTTTTAAAAAATATAGAGGGCTGTAACAAGAAGGAACAAAAAGAAATTTGAATTGCAGAAGGCATATATTTTATTGAGCAGCAAAGCGTGTACTTATACAGTAATAAGGAAAATGAAATTGTAAAAAATCTGCTATTGATTAGCATAACAGATGCCTAAAAAGAAGAGAATCAAATATTCTGATCCTAATAGCTATTTGACTCTTTATTACCTAAAAATTAAGAAAATTAAAAATTGATTTGACAGCTTCATAGGTCATTCCAGTTAACACTCTTCCTTGACACTGGAGTTGCATATTCCAAGTCTTTTTCTCAAGAACTCAAATCTGGCTTTAAGAAGTGCCTTTGTTAAGATGTATGCACTCTGATGTACTGTTTGACAATAGATAAGTTGCACTTCTCTATCCTTTTGAACTTCTCTTAGAAAGAAAAACTTGATCTTGAAGTGTTTTGTTCTGCCATGGAACACTGGATCATTAGCAATTGAAATTGCAACTTGGTTATCCATAAATATTTGTGTGCTTTCTGTTTGTTCCATATGCAAGTATGTCATGAGCTTTCTGATCCAAAGAGCTTGGTTCACAAAGAATGAAGAAGTAGACTATATACTCACTTTCTTTGTTGATTGAGCTATAACTTCTTATTTTTTAGAACACCATGAAAAAACTCCAAAACCTAGAGTAAAACAATAACCTGAGGTGCTTCTCATATTATTAACACATCCTGCCCAATCACTATCAGAATAACCAAGAGGACTAAAACTTTTAACTTGACTGAACCTTATTCCATAATCAACTATGCCTTTAATATATCTAAGAATTCTTTTTGTTGCTTGAAAGTGAATTTCACTAGCACACAGTGCATGTACCTTGATAGTAAACTCACAAAGATACATAATATCCGAGTGCAGTTCTTGTTAAATACATCAAGCAGCCTATTAAGCTTCTATACAGCCTTTCATCAACCCTTTCAGCTTCATCTTCTTTGCAAAACTTCTCCTTTTGATTCATTGGAGTTGCAGCTGGTTTGCACTCTTCTATGTTGAACTTCCTGAGAACTTTTTTTGCATATTTTTGCTAGCGCACAAATATTTCATTTTGCTTTTGTTGTACCTGCATACCAAGGAAGAATGTCATCTTTCCAAGGTCTGTCATCTCAAAAGCATCTTTCATTTCTTCTTTGAACTTGTTAATCAACTCCTTATGACTTCCTATAACAAACAAATCATCAATATAAATCGATACCACAAGTATTTCATTATCACCCTTTTTGACGTATAGGTGAAATTCACTTGGACTTTTTACAAAACCTAAGTTCACCAAGTGTGTATCAATTCTGCTATACCATGATCTTGGTGCTTGTTTTAGCCCATATAGGGCTTTATTCAATCTATACACCTTCTCCTCATGTCATTGAACAACAAAACCCTATGGTTGTTTGACAAAGATTTCTTCCTCTAAGTATCCATTCAAAAAAGCTGACTAGACATCCATTTGATGTATGATCCAACCATTTTGTGCAGCAAGTGCTAACAGCAACCTTATGGTATCCAACCTAGCCACCGGAACGAAAGTTTCAGAAAAATCTACCCTAAAGATTTGGGCATATCTCTTAACGACAAGTCTTGCCTTATACTTGTTTATAGAACCATCGGGATTAAGCTTGGTCCTATAAACCCACTTGACTCCAATGACTTTCTTATGACTAGGTCTGTCCACCAATTTCTATGTCTGATTTTTTTCAATCATCTTGAGGTCCTCCTTCATTGCATCTATCCATTTTTTATCAGTTGCAGCTTCTTCATATGCAGCAGGTTCCATAATTGCAACATTACACCTTTGATAGATGTCAGAAAGTGATCTTGTTCCTCTGACAGGTTCTTCATTTACATCTTCATTCTCCTCTTAAAATTCAATCTTCTTATCATTTTCCCAACTCCAGCTATCTAACTCCAAGAATTTTATATCCCTGCTAACAATTACTTGTTATGGTGTGGCAAATAGACCCTGTAGGCCTTTGAAATTAAGCTATAGCCTACAAAGATTCCATGCTCTGCTTTCTTATGCAATTTGTTTCTCTTAATCTGAGGAATGTAAGAGAAGCACAAGCAACCAAATATCTTCAGATTGAACAACTCGGGTTTGTAACCATACCATGCTTCAAATGGTGTCCTTTTTTGTAAAGCTTTTGTTGGCAGCCTGTTCAGCAAAAACACTGTAGTATTTACAGTTTCCACCCAGAATTTCTTTGGCAATCCTTTATCTTGAAGCAAGCACCTAGCCATTTCTATAATTGTCCTGTTCTTCCTTTCTGCAATGTCATTCTGTTGAGGTGAGTAAGGTGCTGTCAACTGGTGTTCTATGCCCGCATCTTCACAAAACTTATTAAATTTTTCAGAGATATATTCAGTTCCATTGTCAAATCTCATTACTTGCAGTTTGCACTTGCTTTAAGTTTCCACCCAAGCTTTGAACTTCCAAAAGATGTTAGCAACTTCAGATTTAAACTTCATAAAATAAATCCAACACATTCTTATGTTGTCATCAATGAAAACAATATAATAATTACTCTCATTCAAAGATGGTGTGCTCATGGGCCCTCCAACATCTGTGTGTATTAATTCTAACTTTTGTGTAGCCCTCCAAGCCTTATTTTGTGGAAATGGGAGCTTTGTTTGCTTTCCATATTGGCAGGTAGCACATACAGGAAGTTCTTCTTCTAATTCAAAGAAATTTTTTGCAAGATTGTTCTTCTTCATATACATTAGAGCACTGTGATGGAAATGGCTCAATCTCTTGTGCCAAAGTACTGTATTGCTAACCTCTTTGTGCATTGCAGCTTGCTCCTTATTCATGAAATCCAAGGCAAAGCTTTTGCCTTTTATTTGAACTTTGAACACCTCTCTGCCTTCTGAATCTTTAATCATGTAATTTTTGTCTTCAAACAGCACCTTATAACCTTTTTCCAGCAACTAAGGAACACTCAAGAGGTTTTGATTGATTTCAGGAACATATAAAACATCATAAATCAATTTTAAACCTGTGTGGCCTTCAATTGCCACAGTTCCTTTACCTTTTACTTCAATGTATGCTTCATTTCCAATCTTGACTTTGGAGAGAACAATTTTATCAAGCTCTCTGAAGAGCTCACGATCATAAGTCATGTGGTTTGTACAACCACTATCAATAAGCCAACTTTCTGTAGAGCTATTGGCAGCAAAGCATGATACAACAAATAACTGCTCTTCTTGTGATTGATCCTCAGTAACCTTGACTTATTCTTGTTGTTGTTGAGATTTACATATCCTTTCCATGTGACCTAACTGACCACACCTATGACACCTTGCATCTGGCCTCCACCAGTACCTTTTTTTATGGATGATTAGTTTTTTTGCAATGAAGGCAGGGTGGATATACCTGAGTGTTGCTGCTTTGATTGTTCTTTTTGTTGTTTGCAAAACCTTCAGGTTTGTTGCTATGGCTTTTACCACTATTGTTGATTTGTAACTTAACTTGAAAGGCACCCTCCATAGATCCTTCTTGCCTCATAAGCCTTCTTTGTTCTTGTGCCTTCAGTGCATGTAACACTTCTGCCAAAGTGATCTTACACAGATCCTTTGTGTTCTCCAAGGTGACTATAAAAGCTTCATATCTTTCAAGTACTGTTACAAGGACTTTTTCTACAATTCTGGAATCAAGAAACTCAGTGCCCAGCAATATGACCTTATTGGCAATATTAAGCAATCTATCTGAGTACTCTTTGATTATCTCAGACTCTTTCATTCTCTGTAACTCAAATTCCCTTATTAAATTTAGCACCTGCATGCTTCGTATCCTCTAATCTTCTGCATATTCTTCTTTCAGGTAATCCCAAATCGCTTTCGCTATTTTGAGAGTCATGATTCTGGTAAAGATGATTTTTGAGACACAAGCAAATAGACATGCCTTTGCCTTTGCCTTCTTAGTTTTTCTCTCTTTGTGATTTTTAATCTGGGGCCATAGTGGGATTGTTTGGCAACGGAGGAACCTCGTAATCTTCTTCCACAGCTTCCCAGAGATCTAAAGCCTCCAAGTAGGATTCCATTCTCACAGTCCAAAGGTCGTAGCTTTCTCTATCAAAGATAGGAGGAGCAACCTGTGAAAAATTTGCTTCAGCATCCATTTCATAGATCTTATAAGAAGACAACTCTGATACCAATTTGTTGGTTATTTTAAAAAATATAGAGGGCTGTAACAAGAAGGAACAAAAAGAAATCTGAATTGCAGAAGGCATATATTTTATTGAGCAGCAAAGCGTGTACTTATACAGCAATAAGGAAAATGGAATTGCAAAAAATCTGCTATTGATTAGCATAACATATGCCTAAAAAGAAGAGAATCAAATATTCTGATAACAGTTATTTGATTCTTTATTGCCTAAAAATTAGGAAAATTAAAAACTAATTTGGCAGCTTCACGGGTCATTCTAGTTAACAATATGTCAGGCTCCCTAGCATGACTTTTACTTGTAATGTCAAGAATTTGAATTTTGGAATCATCGCTTTAAGGAGAGTTTTAATTATTTATCACTATCGGCCTAAAATTGTGAGAGCAATTTGTTATACTTAAAAAAAAAATCTATACAAGTTGTGTGTAGATTAAATCTACACAAGAACCTCTCATATATAAGGGTCTATGGTCGTCATCGATTAGCAACATCATTGTCACAAGCTTTCCTGGAGATATCATTCAGTAGATTCTTTTAGTTTGAATGAACTCATACCTACCACTGGCTTAGCAACCACTGCCACGATAACAAATGAGGTGAGAATTTGTAGAGACAATGTTCATTGACGTTGCTGCAAACACACTTAAGGCCTATTTTTTTCGAGTAAACTTTCACTTTAATCCTTGAAATTGCATGCACAGATCATATTAGTCTTTGACTTTAAAAAATTGATAACTTAATCCCTGAAACCTCAAAACGTCTACTACGTTAGTCCCCACGTCTTTTGCTGTCAGTTAAACTTGACGGACATGCACACGTGGTACGTTAAGTACCAACTTGGACACTTACATGGCTTTTCCCCACCCATAAAACGACGTAACTTTGGTTATTATCCAAAGAAACAAAACTCCAACCCACAAAACAATGTTGTTTTTACCAAAACAATCTCCTCCCTTATTTGAATTCCATTACTGTTACCCAAACCCCAATTCCCTTATGCAAAACTCTGAAAGCACAACCACAAATTCGTAATTGGCAACAAGGCTAGGAGATGATGGGTGGTGGAAACCCACCGCAATTCGTCTCATCATACACTGAATAAAGGTGAAGTGGGAGTGTAGGTTCTATACCCAATTCGTCTCGTTACAGGGGAGGAAGTGGAAGTGGCATGGTTTGCTTTTATAGTTTGAGAATAGTGGTAAGAAGATCCAAAACCACAGCCAATCCTGGTAGACCATTCTATGATTGCCCTAAGTACTAGATATAGGTAAGAGTTTGAGTGAACTAAAGCTGTTGGGATGAGCACTGTTGTTTTTATTTTTAATTTGCAATGTGAACTATGTTGTGTATATGATAGTTTGCAGAATGGTGACTATTGTGACTATTTTTGCTGAGTTGATAATGGGGCAAAAGATAGTGGAATTGGGGTTGCCACTAAACCTGCTATTGAAGCTCCCACTAAAGTTACAACTGAACCTGCTAGTAAGATTGCTACAAATAAGAATCAAGAATGAAGATTGAATGTTGCTTGGAAGATTGGAAGCTTAGAAGCTAAAGTTAGAGTCTTAAGATGTTGTGTAATTGGTCAATGTATTATGATACTAGTTTTTATCATAATATGGGGCTTAGTTTGTTTAGGAAAATAGGTAATTAGATTTGGAATGTGTAATGGTGATGCTGTGTTATTAGTTTAGAAATTAGGTAATTGTGATGATGTATAATTGGTCATTTGACCTTTGTGATCTAATGAAATGAATGAAAATTGAGTTGCTAAAGTTCATTATGGATGTGCATTGGTCTTCTGATATTTACTGTAATTCAATTGTAAGCAAATGCATAAACAACAAATACTGAAACTAAATTGAGATTGCAAAATGATACTTAATATAAGAGGAACATATTTGAAATTGCAAAACATAACATATTGCTTTAATATTTTAGTAGGTTTTACAACTTTTGGCATAAATTAATACAAACTTCTTTCACAAGTGTGTAAAACTTGAATATTAACCATTTACAAAAAAAAATGACCATTTCCCTATCCAAGGCAATTCCCAAAAAGATCATTAGCCTTTACAAAGGACCATAGACATTTAGAAATATACCATAAATACATTCAAAATGACCATCAACATTTCCAAGAACAAAACTTTATAAGCATGTTTCGAAAAGAAAGACCAAATCATATCATCATTTACATTATAATCCCTATACATCATCCAAGAAAGACAAATCTTCAGTTCATATTCTACGGTAGAACACCTCTGAAATCAGGGGTTGGTATGAACCTCATGAACCTTATTGTTATACCCTTACTTGCTGCTGCCAGTGTTTTTGCACTAACAAGTAGCAGACTAGGTCTTGCTGCAGCACTTGCAGTGGTAGAGTGTGTTGGAACAGATGGTGGAACAATTGCTGCTGATGCCGTGGTAGGTGGATGCAGAGGCTTTAAACCAAATGGTTTGATAGGGAGTTTATACCTTATTATGGGGATAAGACTTAGGGCATATGGAGGGACAACACCAAAATATCCAAAAGCATGACATAATTATATGAACATTGTTGGACCTCCACATTGATTGCATCTTGAGAGTACTATGGCTGAGAACATTGCTGGGGATGAGACTGTGTTAGATCTACCTCCTCAACCTCAAGGCTGGCCCATGCTCAGTGGCTACCACAGGCTCATTACTTGGCTCATCCCTAGCCTCAATAGTTGCCAAAGCCCCATGCTTATTACTTACCCCAGCCCCAGCCTCAGTACTTGGACCAGCCCTTGATGCATTTCATTTCTTCTACTTTTTGGCTTTAAGGACTCCTGACCTATGCACCCTTTGTTGTTATGCCCTAAACCACCTCCCTTATAGCAAGTACAGTTAGGGTACACTCGCTTCAATTTGTGTGGGTTATGGTTCACAACTACCTCTTTTCTATCTTTTATTCTCTATTTTTTTGGCCTTCTAAGAGGCCTCTTTATTAGTGATGGAACAGGCTTAAGGTGAAATATGCTCCTTATTTTGGACTGTGATCCGGGATCCTATCACATGGGTCAACCCGACACACGTCCATCCAAAGTCCACCATTGACACCCCAAAAAGAATTCACTCATGGAGCACAGTTAAGATCCCGGTACTATGCATGTCGAACCACGACATTAGGTAGTAACAACATTACTACGAGATTTACGCAGTGGATAAATCTCATGATTATCCGTAATTACCAATCATGATCTTGCATAATAATAGCACCTATAACCACCTTTGATTGCTCATAACTGTAGTATTAACATTTCGATTTTATAGGGATCCTCTGCAACTGTTAAGAGAACATATCTCTCTATTCAACCTCTATAAATATCAAGCTCAATCACCTCTAATAGGTATCTATTGATCTTTAGATTAAACCTTAATTGTGCACAGCCTAACTTAAGCATTAGAGTGTTCTTTACAGGTACCAAATGCCTCAGATATGCTTGGACTACACAGACTTAAACAAAGTTTGCCCTAAGGACCCGTATCTGCTTCCCAACACAGATAAATTGGTTGACAGTTCCATATGAAACCAAGGCACTTGGCTAGTACCTTTGATTACAGTTAGGAGGGCGGAGGAGAAAGAGTAGGAAACCTCCATGCCTCACAGGAACTACAACATAAACAATGAATCCCTCTGGCAAGCGTAAAAAGGTTGCACATTCCTACGTACGCCTAGAAAGAAAGGCTTCTGCCACCTAGAGGCCCGTTGACCAACCCACGTAGGGCAATTACTTGGTCTTCATTAAACCATTACGCCTGGTAAGAAAGGCCTCCATTAGAGGAATATGTTGGAGAAAAGGAAACACCTTTAAAATTTTTGGGAAGAACAAGAAGATGGTTTCAGAAAAAGACATGGCTCTCAACAAATGACAACCTCACTGCAAGCATCCCTTATTTATAGAGGGAATAAAGCATCCTAATTGACCCTTGAGAAGGCGAACTGGCTGCATATTTAAGGCCATAATTTAACTTTCCCTATTTGTGATTGGCCACAAAGCAACTAGCAGTTGGGAAACAGTATGAAACTACGATCCATTTTAAGCGGTTTTTAATTCTCAATAAATTCAAAGTAGTGGTTCCCAAGCAAGCATAGGCTACTACAAAATCACAGAGTAAAGACTGCAAAAAATGACATCAAAGATCCCGTGAACTACATATGGGGGTAACCAATGACATATCTCAGATAATGGAGTGATGACGTAAGCATAGCGGTCCAGCTCAGATCCCGACCTTACTCATTAACCCCGGAGACATACTATGATGTATCATGGACCTCAGCCCTTTAGAAATAAACATCGTGAGATCCGACATTAACACTGACTTGGATCCCTTTGTCCATTGCGTGTTGTGTGCTCCTATCAAACTCGGGTACCTTGGCACTTAGCTATCCCATCTAAGTGCCAAGTTAGGGGCAACTATTTTGGATCGTGATCCAGGATCCTATCCTATGGGTCAACCCGGCATGCATCCAGCCGAAATCCGTCGTTGACACCCCAGGAAGAATTCACTCATGGTGCACAGTTAAGATCCAGGTAATATGCATGTTGGACCATGGCATTAGGTAGTAGCAACATTATCGTGAGATCAATGGATAAATTCCATGATTATCCGTAACTACAAATCATGATCTTGCATAATAATAGCACCCATAACTGCCTTTAACTGCTCATAATTGTAGTATCAATATTTTAATTTTATAGGGATCCTTTGCAACTATTAAAGGAACATATCTCCTTATCCAGCCTCAATAAATATTAGGCTCAATCACCTCTAACAGGAATCTATTGCTCTTTAGCCTAAACCCTAATTGTGCACAGCCTGACTTGAGCTTTGGAGTGCCTTTGCAGGTACCAACCCCGCCCCCCGGTTTCAACACGCTCTACTACTGTGCAAGGAGGAAAACACCAATGCGTGCCTATCTAGGTACACGTCAGTATCCACTACTGAACACGCCCGACACCTTGGCCTCTCAATGGTTTGACAAAATAGTCATATATTGCATGATAAGCACCCATTGTTAGCCAAGCATGACAATAGTCCTCAGATTTGTGATTAACATATGTTATTGCAACAATAACATGCATGCATAGTAGACCTACCACAACACATTTAACTAGTTGAAGTAAGTAAATAAACAAATATGAACTAAAATTTAACAAAGTAAATTGAGCTAAATAAGTGTGATTAATACATGTGAATTGCCAAAACCTGCAGGTGCATGTGTATTTGTTTTAATCTACATCCACGTTGCCTAGGTAGTTTTGCACCTCAAATCTATAGTGATCCTGGTCACCAGTCCAAACAGGAGTACACTTCTTTGGTAGTTCTCTCATCTTTAGAAGTAACTAGAGTTTTTATTTCTTCATACTTCCAACTGTAATCACTCTCTTGACTAGCTTCTTCGGTGTCTTTGTGAACACTCCTTGCATTCTCAGTCACCCTAATATTAGGTCCATAACATTGCTTGTGTCTTAAACCTCTCCCCACAAATGCATCAGAGACTGTTGCTTCATCATCTTCTGCAAATGCATTATACCCAAAGTCTATTGACTCACTATCAAATTCATTTTCTTTATCATCAGGGACAAGTGTAGTTTTCTTCCTAAACCTCTTTGGCGCAATGCTTTTACTAGTGGCAATCCTCTTCTTCTTCTTCTTCTTCTTCTTCCTCTTCTTCTTCTTCTTCTTCTTCTTCTTGCTTGTACCAATATTGGCCTTATTCTTCTATACACTGCTTGTGTCAACATTGGTCTTGTTCTTCTTCTTTTGTACAACCTTCTTCCTTTTCTTTACAGTAGGGCTTTGAACCATTTTATTCTTCTTCTTCAAAAGAAGAGCAAAAGGTTCTTCTTCATCCTCATCAATAGCAATAAGACGAGGCTTATAAGGACTATCATCTACGCTATCATAGTCATCATTGGAGGAACTCAAACTAGGAGTATTGATAACTTCTGGAAATGAAGTTATTTCACTTGATTTTGAATGTATATGAGCATGCTATCCTTAAGTTTTAGAGGCCAAAGGTTCAATTCATGCATGACTTTGATGATTTAAACTTGTTAAGTCAAATGATTGAGAATTGAATCTTTGAGGATTTTATTCTTGGATTGATTATGATTTGATGGACTTTCATTGTCTTGATGTAGGTATTCAACATGGAAAAGCTTTGGAAGGGCCAAGGAACTCTGCCAACCCACGCCTAGGCTTGACAAAACCACGCCAGGCTTGACAAACCCACGCCTTAGGCGTTAGGCTTCTCGAGTTTTCGGGAATTTCAGACAGAGGAGGCGTGGGAAAGTCACGAGGCGTGTCCAATGGGACAAAGCACGTGTTCTAACCACGCCTAAGGCGTGGTCGCGAATTTGACCCTTTTATCGATTTTTGAGGGGATTCTAAGGAGGCTTTTTGGGACTAACCACGAAATCCCTAGAGAAAGTGGGAGGAGGAGAAAACCTTGGAAGATTGAGGTGATTCAAGTGAAGAATCAAGATCAAGGAGGAAGATCAAGCATTGGATTCTCACCATTCTTGTTCATTCTTTCCCTTTTCTCTCTTAATTTGTAACTTGATGGGTTCTATGATTCCATTTGTTTTCTTCTCTTTCATGATGTGTAACTAAACTCTAATCTAGGGGCTCTCTAAGATCTTGCTATGGATTTGATTAATGTGTAATTAGTGGGTACCTTCTCAATGAATTTGATTTTGTTCATCCATATCTATGCTTAATACTTGTTGTTGATTGGCCATCAATTGCATGATTTTAGTATTCCAATTGAACTAGAGATAGGGAGTTGTGAATATGGATATGGTATGGTTGATGTATGTTCAATTACATTCTATTGCATTGAGTGTGTTGATTAGCTAATGGGATGGACACATACCCATTAGTCATGCATAGCAAGTGTTTGATAATTGGTCTCAATGAGTGATTCTTATGTTAACTCACATGGACACATAGTGGATTAACTAGGTTTTACATGGGTAATTGTCCTAGACATAGGCTCTTATCTATTGAAGGTTATCAGCTAACAAATATCATTTCATTGATTGGTACTTGTTGATTCATTTATTCATTGAAGTAGCAAGTAAATAGGGGAGGCTTTAATCATTCTCATCTTCTCTTGTGGAATTAGTGTTTGGTGTTTTCTTATTTTGTTTCTTTAAATTGTTATTTCAACAACCCATTCTCACAATTCGTTTGCTTGGATAAAAATTTGTGAATTTTGATTAAGTTTAACATTCTTCTAATTAATTAATCCCTTAGGACACGATACTCTAACTCTCCTTTATATTACTTGTCGACCCGTGCGCTTGCGGATTTACGGATCAATGTACCAACAAGTATCAACATTTATAGGTTCAACTACATGTTGGTCTTATTGAGGGTATCTTACTAGTTGGGGTTGGACTTTCTCTGGAATAGATGTCTTAGGTTGGCTCTCAATGCATCATTTAGTGCCTCCTCATTAGGGTATGATACAATTTCAGGGTCAACAATTATGAGATATTCATAATGTAGATGAACCACCCCATTGTTCAACCTTGAAGCCTCAATCAACTCCACAAGATGGGTATCTATCTTCATGTTCATTAAATCATTTTCCAGTTATTTACCAAGCATCAGCCAATAACATTTTTCCAACTTATGATAACCAATCAGTTTATCAAAATTGATTAAACTAAATACATTCAACTTATCCTCATCAACTTCAGGCTACCACTCTTCTCCACCATCTCGATAAGAAACTTTGTATCCAATGTCTTGAACAAAATTACTACCATGATGGAACACAAGTCTAACCATCTACACAGATACACTCAACATAACTTATTAAATACTTATACATATAAAAAAATGATACACAGATACACAACACTTATACATATAAAAAATAAACAATGCATCGGATACACAAAGTTTTGTTTGTAATACCCTTATTTACATGTCTAACGAACATTACATTTTAATTTCTGGTCTATTTTTGTAAATTTGCTTAAGTTTTAATTGACCACAAAGGAGACCTAAAAAAGATGCTAGAACTTTCATCCTTTTAATAATGAAAGACCACCAACCTTCATTTGGAGAACACTATGGTTCACGTATACATTCTCCAATATTAGATTATTTTGATATTTACTTCAAAAAATAAAAGTGCATGAATAGTTGATTTTCTTTTACTTAGCTTTAATGTACCTAAACAGTAAGATATTATAAATGAGGTAAGATAGTAGGTGTCTAAAGCTAATACGAACAGAGATAGCATATTGTTGAAATGGTGGCCAAGTGCACAAGGCTCTTACCATTGTTACACACCACACAACCTTATTAAATAATACTTATACATATAAAAAACTAAAACAAACAAACAAACAAAAAATTGAGTGCACGTGTGCTGTGCTGTGACAATGCAAGGACCAACTTAAGATACATCATATGAGCAAAGGGAACAACAATGGGACCACACACACCAAAAAGGGAAGACAAGTAGGACCGTAACACCAAAAATGGAAGACAAACAGGACCACAACACCAAAAATGGAAGACAGGAATCACAATGACCACTCAACACAGAGAATGTTTATGAAGCTAGAATGTTTGGAGTTTAGGTCACATACATTTCTGAAACTCGAATCCCATCAGGAAGACAACTAATTCAATGTTGGTGGAAAGTCTTGACAACAAAACGAGATTGATTGTAGAGAGAATCAGCAAGTGAAATTTAAGATTAGAAAATGAATTGGGAATTTAGGGTTTTTTATGCCATTGAAATTGGGGGAAATGAAAATTTTCCCTCTACCTCCAATACCACACCGTTATAAGGTTGGGGGAAAGTTGGTCTTTAGGAATTTTGGTCTAAAATGGTATCGTTTTAGGATTAGGAACTTTGTTTCTTTATGCACAATCGAAACTATGTCATTTTGGACTAGGTAAAAAGTCACATCAACATCCATATTAGCACTTAACATGTCACGCATGTATATCCGTCAAATTTAACTGACAACAAAAGAAGCAGGGACTAACGTGATAAATATTTTGAGATTTCAAGGATTAAGTTATCAATTTTTTAAATTCTGAGATTAATGTGAGTGGTGCATACAATTTCAAGAATTAAAGTGAAAGCTTACTCATTTTTTTCTTTCTTTTCAATGTTTGTGTTCCACAAACGTGTGTTTAACTAAGGGGTTGTTTGGTATTGTGAAAAACCAATTTAACATAGTACAAAATAGAACCAGTTACACTAACTCATATGAAAATCAACTAGTTCAAAATTAAACATAGTTTGATTCGAAAGTTTTTAAAACTAGTTCTAGTATAAATGTTATTTGACTTAAAATTAGTTTAATAGAGAATTCTAAATCATAAATAAATAAACAATTAACATTACAATTAAGACAAATAATTTTTTTTATCTTGAATTAAGACAAATAAAAATTATTTTTACCAAAAAAAATTTATCAATATATTAAAATAATAATAAAATAAAATAAATAAAATAATTTAATTTGTATTTCAAGTTGTCAAAATCATCAAATTGTATCATGTAAAAATAATTAAAATACAAGCAATAAATACTAAACAGACTAAATTCATAAAATAATAGCAAATTGCCATTTACAAGGCATTGATAAAAAAAAACTTTGAAAAAAATCTCAATAGAGTTGATAATAAAAAAATCTAGTCAATTAACTACGTGATCATTTTTCTCACATATAATTTGCAGTTGCTCGTGACAAGATTAAACCAGCTTTCCGTCGCCTGATTTGAGAATCATTATCAACACATAATTCTACTTCAGCACATATCTCTGCTTGTGTCAAATTATCATTGGAAGCATATCTAAAAATTCAATCTGACTCGTTTTCTCATATAATATGATTGTGTAAGATATAGCATGCCAACACAAGCTTAACTTGTGTTTCAGTAGAATATGGAGAAGTTGTTAATATAGGAACCATTAGTACTCTAAATGTGCCCTCTATCACATTACATAAAGAGGAGTGACTATGATTTAAACATTTCCTTAGCATTAGTCGGTGGATTACCACCTTGAAATTCACTCGAATGGTAACGTACCGCACAATATAGAGCAATAAACATACAAAACCTGAACCAGAGCCTCCACACTATGGGAGAATGGATCACTGCTATGTTGAAACATGGGTTGCTGAAGATTTTTATCATAATATATATACTCACTCCGTTTTCAAATTAAATTAATCCTTATGTTTTAACTTGTTAATTTTATTAATCAATTTATCAATTAAATAAAACGTTATGTTTATATTAATTTATCGTTCAAGTACTTAATTATAAACCTTGAAAAATTAATAATTTTCGTCTTAATTTAATTGGAGATAAATTGATATAGGGGTTAAATTGCTATAATTTGTAAATTATAAGATTAAGGAAAAAAATACAACACTAAAAAGCAATATATATAAGAGACATATTTAGTGAGAGAAGTTTTTATTGTGAAAAATGTGAGAATAGTAAATCTTAACTATTTAACTATACATGAATGATCAAGATTAAAAGTTACTTAAGGGTTACATGACCACTTAAAAAAATTACATGTATTTATATTCTAATCTTGACCATTCATGAAAGATCCAATGATCAAGATCTACTGTTTTCATCTCTTACAATAAATACTCATTTCACCAAATACGTTCCATATATATATATATAAAGGAAATTGCTAACCTCACCTTCATGTAAAAGTTAGTAATCTCCACATTTTGTTTTGGACCAAAAACCCATTTTCTTCTTTCTTGAAACAACATTAAAATCATGGATAGTTGTGTCATTTTATTACACAATCACCTAATTTAATAAAGAGATAGAGTATTTAATGCTAACAATAAAAAGAGAGAATGAAAAAACAAACTTTAATAATAAAAAAAGAAGTTTTAATTATTCACTCTAATTATTAATTTAAAAAATTAATATTAAAATTTAATTGATAAACTGAATTGTAACGTTAATATCTTACAAATCAAAAGGAACATTCTATATGGTTGGACAAATTCATGGCGATAAAAAAATATATCTCATTAGGATAGACTTCATTTTCTTTTTTTAAATAAATTAAAATATGTTCATAATGCATTTTGTAAATACTATTTCATTCATCTTATATATAAAACTGAATATTAACGTTATAATTGAAAATCTACATTTGAAATATAAAACTGAACTTTTTTAAACGGAAATATAATGTTATTAATTAGTAGATTTACCGATTTACGTCAATTGCATAATAGAATTTTTTTTTTGTTTGGAGGTTTACGTCTAAAATGTAGAACTGAATTTTTTTTACCGGAATAACGTTATAAAACTCAAAAATAATATTGGTGGATTACGTTTTTATATATATATTAATATTTTCAAAATTATTAATTCGAGTTAATAATCAAAATTTTTATCTTCATTAAAATTAATTTATTTATTCTCTCTCCTTATTAATATCAGCATTAAATAATTTCTCTCTTTTTATTAAATTAGATTATTGTATTTGAAATAAAATGATATAACAACTCATAATTTTAAAGTTATTTTAAGAAAGAAGATAATGTGTTTTTAGTCAAGAACAAAATGTGAATGTTGTTAACCTCCATATAAAGGTATAGAAGTTAATAATCTCAAAAAAATATATATATATATAATATATATATATATATATAAACCAAGATTATATTTGTCTGTATATTATACTAATTTGGACAATATATATATATAGATGTAATCCGCGGATCGGGTTTGAGAAAACCAGCCCTTAAAATTAGTTGAGTTGAAAAGTTAACTTTTTATTAAATTTTATAGTTGACCTCTCAGCAATATGAAAAATATTTGGTCCCAATATGAAATTCATAACTTTGGCCTTGTTAATAGAAATTAGCCCTATGCATTCAAGTGGGCAAGTCACGTTAGGTTATATCAAAGTCATAAATTTCATGCTATGACCAAATACTATTTTCGTGTTTTTTGAGTGGTTAAACATAAAATTTTAATAAAAATATTTATTGAAGAGCATTTTATAAATAAAAATATAAGAGAGGAGAAGTTATCTGATTCTAACCGCAGGACATTACCACAAGTTTCAGTAAAAGTGTACAATAATATTTACAAACATTCTATCAATGTTGAACTACTAACAAAATTTGGATCTAAGGCTAAGATCTTTTTTATTCACACTATTCGATATTGATAATTGAGCTAATCATCGCTAGCTTATTAAAATATTTTGAGACTTGTTGTGTAAGCCTAACTCATTTAGTGTGTGTTTAGAATAATTATGAAAGTTTGATTATTTTAATAATTGATTATTATATAATTTTTTTGTTATAATCGATTATAATAGAATTAATTTTATGTTTGAATATGTTAGTTGAAAAGTGATTTTAAGTTAATTTATTTAATTTGAATAATATAAAAAATTTATTTTTATGTATTAAATTATTAAAATAAGTATAGAATGATTAAAAATTTTGATTAAAGACAAAATGTTATTTACATATCAAAGTGTAAAGAAATAATTTACAAGTTAGAATCATAAGTTTTAGTGTGTATTTGAAAAAATTGTGAAATTTTGATTATGTTCAATAATCGATTATTGTATAAAAGCTTTTTGTTATAATCGATTATAATCGATTTATTTTTATATTTAGATACATTAGTTGAAAAGTGATTTTAAACTAATCGATTCGTTTGAATGATATAAAAAAGAATTATTTTTATGCATTAAATTACTAAAATAAGTATAAAATGATTGAAAAAATTATTTGATTGAGGATAAAATAGTAATCACATTTCAAAGTGTAAGGAATAATTTATAAGCTGAAATCATAAATTTCAATCTTCAGCATTATGAAAATTAGCTTAAAAAAGCTTTTATAATACATTGAATTCCGTGTAAAAGCTGAAATTAATTTTACCAAACATGTTATAATACTATGCAAATAATTTTTTTTAAAAAAAAATTTTTGCACATTAGAAAAAAAAATTATAAAAACTCTCCTAAAAATATATTTAAACTTGAAACGACTTTTTATTATTTCAAATGAAGAAAAAAAAAATTATAATGCATTGAATTTCATCATGTTTGGTAAAATAAAAAGAAATTCAATGAAGTTATGATTTTTTGTGATATGTAAAAATATATTATAATCATGTTATAAACGATTTTTTAGAAAAAAAAGTTATTTTAACATAAAAATGAATAATTATGTGTTGCCAAACATTCTCTTAATTGGAATAACTTGTAAAGTTTATGTAGGAGTTCAACACTTTCGGATGAAACATCTCCTCCTATTTTCCATTGAGCATGTTTGACAACACTTAAATCACTGTTGAAATAACTCTTTTTTAAAAAAATCTATTTTAACAGTGTTATAATATATTTGATAAAATCAGTTTCAGTTTTTACACAAAATTTAATGCATTATAAATTTTTTTTATAATGCTGAAGTTTGAAGCTTATAATTTTACCTTATAGATTATTTTTAATACTTTGATATGTGAATACCATGTTGTCCTCAATCAAATAATTTTTTAATCATTTTATAATTATTTTAGTAATTTAATATATAAAAGCGATTTTTTTATATCATACAAACAAAATAAATTAGTTTAAAATTATTTTTAACTAACATATCAAACATAAAACTAATTCTATTATAATCGATTATAACAAAAAAATTATATAATAATTAATTATTAAAATAATCAAATTTTTACGATTATCCCAAATACACATATAAAATTGTGCCCTGCCTAATCGCTTAGCTCAGCCTTTGCCCATAAGCCCATCTGGTGATAAAAATGATAACTGTATACTTGAATTGATTAGAATGGAAACCTATGTTTTATATTTTGAATTGAGAACATGAGTTGGAAATATATCTTCTCATAAAATTTTTATATGACAAAGATTATATAAAGAGAGAGATAAATAAAAAAAAATTAACATAAAGTCTCATAAATTTTAAAAGGATCTTGCTATTTAAGATATTTATATGTATTTCGTTTTACATAACTTTATTATGTGAAATTTAACATAAAAAATTTCATTCCCACTTGAGTTAAATTGACGTACTAACCCAACTAATTGAAGAGCCTAAAATTTTATGTCCTATATAGATTAAATTAAGTCAAGTAAAGAGGAGTTGTCGAACGCCCTATTGCATTACGTAGAGACAGGAGAGGTTGACTGAATGCGAACGGCAATGCCTATATAAAAAAAAAATTAATTTATTCTAATTTAATTGAATTAGAGTAATTTTATTTGAAAATTATTCAAATTTTTTTTAGTCATTCTTAACAAATAATATATGTTATTATTAATTTTTTAAAATTTTAAATTTAAATTTTCTGTTAATCTAATTATGTATATCCTTATTCTTAATTTTAAATATTTTTTAATCTATACGTTTTTATGTTAAATGAATCGATTAAATTAATTTTTAATTTAGTTCTTATACTTTTTTGTTTTTAAATAATTTTAAATAAGTCTCTCCCCGTTACTTCTAATTATAACACCATTAACATGTGTCGAGTTAACAAATGTCTGAATGATGTAATACATTGCTATTCCATGTCAAATGCTAAATGGCCATCCTATGAGCCATACTAATCCATGTCACCTTCTTTTTCATCCTCTCATCTTCTTCCTCTCATGTTCTTAGCGATGGATGGTGAAGCATTGAAATTCTTACTTTGGTCAAGCTTGAAATTCTCACTCCCTTTTCCCACTTATGGCCTTTAGCTACTTGCATGCCACTGCCTTACCATTTGGCAGATATAAAGGGTTCTTAGTTCTTACCCATTTAATTAACTCCACCAATTTAAATGCCTTGCAGATTTGGATTGATTCTTCCATTTTCTAAATCTGATATGGGTTACACAACACAACTAGGGTTGCACACGGATTTGGATAGACTTAACCAACTCGACCCAATCCAACTTAAAATTTTTGGGTTAGTTAGGGTCATCTGGTTAGTTTGAATAAAACTTGAAAAACTTATCCAATAGTTGGTTCAGTTCACGAGTTTAAGAATCTAACTCATGGATCCGACCCGATAACCCAACTACCCAAATCAAAACCACATCTTTTTTTGCATTTTTATAATAAAATCTTAAGCACATTTCATGATGCTACTACTACTGAACACTTGGACTCGATCCCATTTTCGACAATTCCCCAGCCATTGCGAACCCTAGCGTTGAGATCATCAGATCGAGATAAAGAGAGGCAAAAAGGAAGAGACGAGTAGAGACAAAGATTGTCAATTCAAAGTCAAAGGAGATTCAAAAGTCCTTCTTGATGGATTTGTAATTTTTGATTTTTTTCAAAGATGGAGATGGGTGCTTTGGTCTTGGTCGAGATTTGGGGTTTGTTCTATTTGTGTTTGGGTTTGTTTGTGAGATTGGTTTCTATTGGTTGGGTTTTCTATTGTAAATCTTTTTGGTTTCAATTGTTGTGATAGTTGGGTCCTGCAACTTGAACTTGTGTTCAACAATGGTGTTGGACTTGGCTTTTTGGCTTGTATTTTGCTTTTTGATTGACTGTATTTTGCTTTTTGATTGACTAGGTTAATGCTGCTTTTGGTGTAGTATTTTGGGAGAATGCAAGTGTTTGGTAATATGAGTGAATGCAACTTGCTTACTCAACTCGATCCAATCCTTTTATATATCAGGTTAGTTTAATTTAGGTTATTCAATTCTTTTTTAAAAAAATTGACTTAACTTAACCCGACCTTGATTAATTGGATTAGACTTCAATTTACTTTTAACTTGAACTAACCCGACCTATGT
The DNA here is from genome assembly GCA_029884595.1 of Ormosia semicastrata. Classification (NCBI taxonomy): domain Eukaryota; kingdom Viridiplantae; phylum Streptophyta; class Magnoliopsida; order Fabales; family Fabaceae; genus Ormosia; species Ormosia semicastrata. Next base: position 11,427,212 of record JAQQTO010000043.1, read on the forward strand.
GTAGCCCTAAACACAATTGAAATTGCATAAGAAACAAACCAAATCAAAATAGAAATGGTTTACCACAAAACTTAAAAAGTCCCACTAAACAACGATTGATATTTGAAAATCAAAATTGACTTGTTTCCAGCAATCACCACCCAAAGTAACAAGCTTGCACTACCAATTTGTGATTAGCTTTGCTATTCAACGACAATTGATTTTTAGCAGTGATCACCCTAACCTAAACTGGGTTTACACTTTACAATGAGTTTCGAGACATCAAAGTGATCAGACCCGGTTTAGTTCTATGGACACATTTGGATATTGCACAACTAGCAGATATAAAGGATTTGGATATTGCACATAAGTTCTCCTAAATGGTAAGAGGTGGCAGTCAAGCACCTAAAGGTCAGAAGTGGGTAGGGAGAGCGAGAATTTTAAGCTTAACCAAAGCTAGAATTTCAATGCTTTACCATCTATGGCTCTGAGAGAAAAAAGATGGGAGGAGAAAGAAGGTGAGGTGAATTAGTATGCGTCATGACCATTTGGCATTTGACATTGAGTAACGCGTGAGGTGAATTAGTATGCGTCATGACCATTTGGCATTTGACATTGAATAACGTGTCACGTCAGCATATGTTAACGGTGTTATAACTAGAAATAACGAAGAATGATGTATTTAAAAACATTTACAACCATAAGAATTTAATTTATATAAGAACTAAACTAAAAATTAATATAAGCTATAGAAACCAAAAATTTAATGTAACCAAATGAATTTAACAAAACCAGTACATGTAATGAGAATATGAGATACTTACTAATATTCCTAAACGACACGAACAAACCATCAAACTTGGCTCACCGAAACTAATATACAAGTGAGACATTTGTATTGCTAGAGTAAAAGAAAGTTAGTGGACCTTGCCACATATATAATATATCAAGAAATATTTTGTATACAATTTTTATATATACATTATATTTACATCATATATTAATATAAAAAATATTAAATAAATTTGTACATAACTGTAATATTTTTATATCATACAAAATAAATTTATGAATGAGTTAAAAAAATTAAATATATAAAAATTAAATAAATAATAAGACTGTAATATGTCCAACAACATTAATGGATTCGATGTGAGAGATATCAAATGGTTATTTTAGCTATGTATGCCAGATTGCCATCAACCCAAGCACATGTCCATTAGACATATTGGCCTATAAATTTAGGGATTTGCATCTATTCTTTTTTACTTGGTAACAAAAAAAAAAATTGTTATGAAAGAAGACGGTGAACCTACCATTACTTATATAGGATTTACCAATTTTATATAATAATCAATTTCTGCTTTTATTTGTTATTGAGTAAAAGGAGGTTGAGTTGTGTTCCACGCTTATATTTTTATATTTAGAAACTCACATCCATTGTCTAACTGTTTTTATTTTTCTAAGAAAGAAGGTTGAGTTATCCTCCATGCTTATATATTCTAAATAATCAACAATAATTGTAATATGTTATAATTTTAAAGAGTTGAGTACACGTGGCATCCTTATTTACAAACACGTCTGTTAAATGAAAAATCATTAGGTGTTTCCGGCATAAGATATTTTTTAAGGATAAAATTTAAGATATTTTTTTTAAGAGTTTGTGATATTATTTTTTAATAAAAATATAATAAGTATATTACTTTGTAATTACCTAATCTTCTTTTTTAAAGTTTTCGTAGATAAAATGTAAAAAATAACACACATATTATATTTTTATTAAAAAATAATATCACAAATACCTATAAAATTTATCAAAATTTGTCTTTTTTTTATTCTATGCTATTAAATATATATCACTTTAATTATAATATTAAAAATATAACTAAAGTTAAAAATATATCTAAAGTGATACATATTTAATGAGACAAAATAAAACAGTGTATTATTTTTAAGCGTGGAAGACGGTGAACCTACCATTACTTATATAGAGTTTACCAACGTTATATAATAATCAATTTCGGCTTTTATTTGTTATTGAGTAAAAGGAGGTTGAGTTGTGTTCCACGCTTATATTTTTATATTTAGAAACTCATATCGATTTTCTAACTGTTTTTATTTTTCTAAGAAAGGAGGTTGAGTTATCCTCCATGCTTATATATTCTAAATAATCAACAATAATTGTAATATGTTATAATTTTAAAGAGTTGAGTACACGTGGCATCCTTATTTACAAACACGTCTGTTAAATGAAAAATCATTAGGTGTTTCCGGCATAAGATATTTTTTAAGGATAAAATTTAAGAAATTTTTTAAGAGTTTGTGATATTATTTTTTAATAAAAATAATAATAAGTGTATTATTTTGTAATCACCTAATCTTCCTTTTAAAGTTTTCGTAGATAAAATGTAAAAATAACACACATATTATATTTTTATTAAAAAACAATATCACAAGTACTTATAAAATTTATCAAAATTTGTCTTTTTTCTTATTCTATATTATTAAATATATATCACTTTAATTATAATATTAAAAATATAATTAAAGTTAAAAATATATTTAAAGTGATACATATTTAATGAGACAAAATAAAAAAATATATTATTTTTAAGCGTGGAAGACGGTGAACCTACCATTACTTATATAGAGTTTACCAACGTTATATAATAATCAATTTCGGCTTTTATTTGTTATTGAGTAAAAGGAGGTTGAGTTGTGTTCCACGCTTATATTTTTATATTTAGAAACTCACATCGATTAAAAAAACAGATGCTTTATTATTAGTTTGAGAGCACCAAATAATTTTTCTGTTTTTTTTTAATAAATATTTTTAGGTTAAAATATATGCAAAGCTTAATTAATAAAGAAAATATTAACAATATATTTTTTTAGATATTTTTTAATTTTATTTTATTATTAATTTAACAATAAGTGTTATTAGTATTTTTCTTTTAATAATCTTTTTAAATATATGAAATAAATTAATAATAAATTAAATATTTAAAAGAATATATTAATAACATTTTTCGTTAATAAAATAAGATGATACAATCCTATAAAGTATAAATAAATGCACAATAATGGCTTTAGCCACTGTATACACATTTTCCTATGAAATCAGAAACGATAGAAGGAAAAGAATGGCTCTTCTATCAGTTCAACAGCAACTGGCATATGAGCTAAATTCAACCTTCAACTTATCTGTGCTTTGCTTCTTCAGCGTCCTGTTTGTGTTTAAGCTCACAAGAAGAAACAAACCCAACCTGCCTCCATCCCCACCAAAGCTACCCTTTATTGGCAATCTTCATCAGCTAGGCACATTGCCACACCGTTCCTTCCAAGCCCTCTCTCACAAATATGGCCCTCTCATGTTGCTGCAGCTGGGGCAAATTCCAACACTAGTGGTTTCATCTGCGGATGTGGCCAGAGAAATATTCAAAAACCACGATGCGGTTTTCTCGAACCGGCCCAAGGCCACAGCCTCGGAAGTCTTTCTCTATGGGTGCATGGACTTGGGTATGGCCCCCTACGGTGATGAGTGGAGACAGAAAAGAAAGATATGTGTTCTTGAGCTTGTAAGCCTCAAAAGGGTGCGATCATTTCAACCCATCCGAGTAGAAGAAGTTGCAGAAATGGTTGATGCGATTCGTGATGCATGCGCACGTAAAAAGTCAACTGTGAACCTGAGTGAGATGCTGATTGCAGCCTCAAACAACTTAATGTCTAGATGTGTTCTTGGACAAAAGTATGATACACAAGATGGTAGTAGCAGTTTTGGAGAGCTAGGAAGGAAAATGTTGAGTCAGTTCACAGCTTTCTGTGTGGGAGATTTCTTCCCTTCATTGAGTTGGGTTGATGTTCTTACAGGTCAAATTCCGAAGTTTAAGGCCACTCTTAGTTCACTAGATGTTTTCTTTGATCGGGTAATTGCAGAACACAAAACAAAGATGAAGAGGGACGATGACCAATCCGATAAGAAAGACTTCTTGGAAATACTCCTTCAACTTCAAGAGGAAAATAGGCTCGACTTTGAGCTCACCCAAGATAGCCTCAAAGCATTGCTAGTGGTCTCCTCTCTCTCTCTCTCTCTCTCTCTCTCTTTCTCAACAACATAAATATCCATTTAATGTACGCACAAGTGCACCCAGAAATGGGAGCATAAAGATTTAATTTCTGTTTTCCATAATTTCAGGACATGTTTATCGGAGCAAGTGACACTACTTCAACAACTTTGGAATGGGCTTTTGCAGAGCTCATGAAGAATCCAAATACCATGAAGAAAGTCCAAGAAGAGGTAAGAAGAGTTGTGGGGTATAAATCAGAAGTAGATGAAAATGACGTGAAACAAATGAACTACTTGAAATCTCTAGTCAAAGAAACTTTAAGAGTACATCCACCTGCTCCTCTTTTGCTTCCTCGAGAAACAACATCTGCTGTCAAACTAAGAGGGTACGACATTCCCGCCAAAACAAGGGTAATTCTGAACGCATGGGCTATCCAGAGGGATCGTGAATTTTGGGACAAACCAGATGAGTTCCTTCCAGATAGATTTGAAAACAGCCAGGTTGATTTCAAAGAACAAGACTTAGAATTTATCCCGTTTGGTAATGGAAGAAGGGGATGCCCTGGAATTTCATTTGGGATTACTTTCATTGAGTATGTGCTCGCTAATCTTCTATATTGGTTCGATTGGAAGCTGCCTAGAACTTGTGGACCTGTGCAGGACATAGACATGAGTGAGAGATACGGACTCACTGTCAACAAGAAAGTACCACTTCACCTTGAACCGGTGCCGTACTCCTTTGGAATCGGATCTAAACCTTGACATAATGGTCTCTTGAATGTTGGTTTTTTTTTTTTTTAAATTTGTCGTGGAAGATACTAATAAAGTGATGTCATGTGTGTGCTTAAATTGTTGGAAACAGAGTTTAAGCACCATTTGTGGTTGCAATTCGAAGTTCCTTTTCTAGTAGGAAGCATGCCTTCTATTTCTGATAAGACTAACCTCACGAAATCCTTGCATTTGGAGTTGGTTAAATTTCTGACTCGGCATTTGACTCATCAGCCGAGTCAGATGCATCCATAACAGAAGGCTAGCAGCATATACTGGAGTGAGCACTCGAATAACCTAAGAACAAGTAATAAAAGCAAAAATAAGTAAACGGACGTTGAATCAGCAACCAAAAAACCAGGAAAATCAAATGGAAAGTTAATATCACTTGTGCTCACCGTACACGCTGGAGCAAGAGGGACAAAAGTTATGCACCCTCAGTTTTCATAATTTAGTCTACAAAATGAAAGCATCAAGCGTATATTCTTAAGAAAAGCTCCATTAAAGAAAAGGAACAAAATGTTAAAGCAATGTCATTGTCATAATACAAACTAACTTAAAGATCCATAAGAATACATCATTCTTAACACAGTAATTGTAGGCTTTCTAAGTTTCAGTTAATACCATTCTCTTGCTGCCTGACACAAAATACATGTCTCTGCACAAATTCACAGTATTTAACAAACTGCTTCATAGTAAAAGTGATTCAATGCTAAGATGAATTCACTATGAGATTGATTTACATAGGCAGACAAAGTTTTTAAAAAAAAAACTGAAACCAGAGAGAATAAATGAACTGCGAAGAAAAAGAAAGTATATTTAATTTAGAAAAATTGAGCCATATTGCTGTAAAGGAAAACAAACTGCATATAGCCCCTTTCCAATCTAAACATATTACACCAAATGAACTCAAAAAGCTTTTGCAATTGAATCACAGAGGGTCTTGGTGTAATCAGGTATGATGCTCGTAAAACCACTCGAGTTTTCAGCTCTGAATAGTGATTTGTTAAAAGTTAAAACATAATCATATTTTACCAAGTGGTTCCAGCTGTTTATACCATTTGAAGCAGTTACCAACTGTGAACACCCAATTTTGTCTAGATCCTTAGAACTAAAAAATAATAATAATAATAAATAAATAAAATAATCACCTTCATTTCTTTAATTTCTAATCCAGATCAAGTATAGCCCAATAGAAAATATGTTCTGGTCCTTTAGCTACTTTGGCCCATTTTGTTTAAAGTTTTTAAAAACGAGAGCAGAAGGCAGAAGGAAGGCAGAAGGAACGTAGCAGCAATGGCCCAAACACTTGAAAAAAAAAAAAACTTCAACACAATTGAAAGAGACAAACAAGCAGCCAAACAAACCAAGCCAAGAGCAAAAAGGACGAAATGAACATTCGGTGATAGCGAAGAAGGAAAGCGAAGAGTGAGGCTAGAGACTTTGAAAATGAAACACTAATAAGGAGATGGAATATAATTTGCACCTCTTGTGACACGAAGAAAATGGCAAGCGAGACGAGGGCACGGGGTAGACAAAAACAAGAAGGATTCATCAAACGAGAAAGGGAACAACGACCAAGGCTCGCTATATCTTTGCTACACAAGTTGACCAAAGAAGGGAAGCAACGTTGAAAGCCAAAAATGGAGTTGAGAAGGACTTGACATTCGATTTCCCACAACCAAGGCTCAAAACAATTTTTGAAAATAGTAAGAGGAAGCCACTAGAGGGAGTGCAGAGTCAAAAAAACAGGAAGGTTCATCAAACTTGGAAATTGAAAATGACCAATGCTCGCTACCTAAGCTGTCCGTGAAAGAGGAAGTGAAGTAAGCAAAGAAGAGGGGGATAGAAAGAGACTGCACGATCGACGCTCAGGAGGCCAAGCTAGAAGTTCTGAGTGCCTATATAAAGGGAAACAATATAAAGAAAAGGGGATTCTTTTTTTTGAGGAGTTGGTGTTTTTTGTTGGTTCCAGTTTTTTGAGAGAGAAATTTTTCTTGGTTTACGCTTCTTCTTCTTAGTTAAAAATCTGGAACTCACTTGCAGCTACTGTTTGCTACTGGTGAGAAAACTGGATATTGAGAAAGAGTGAGAAGTGAGATTGTAAAAAGAAAGATTTGAATAGAAAGAAACTCAGTTTGTTTTTGAAACTCAGAGGTATATTGTTCGCTCTTTCCTTATGCATCTTGACTTTTGTCATTATTGCCTGCATCTGAATGGGCAGGATTGTTGATCTTATTCATATTGTTCTTGCTTTTGTTCTCGTGCTGGTTCTCATACCTTCATAAGCACATACGTTCACACCCTCATCCTCTTAAAAGACCCATCAGAAACCACCATTTTTCCCCTTATCATCTGCATACTCAAAACCGACACCCCCCTCCATCCTCACCATTCCGACACTATTTTCATTTTCAACCTCCCATCACCTATCAAAACTATCATACAGACCACCCTCCATCAACTCCCGACAAACCACTTATCCATCCATTCCTTCATCTTACTATCCATTATCTCCTACCCCTTCACCGTGTAACCACCACAAAATCCTAGATCAAAACCGACCGTCGGACCTCAAGAGACCAAATCTCTCCTTTCGACCGACCGTCGAGCCCAATCGATATAGATCTCTCTGCCCCACCGTCGAACCCAACACCAAACCTCTCCTTTCAACCGACCGTCGAGCCTAACAAATCTCTCCCTTCAACCGACCGTCGAAACCAACACCCAACCTCTCCCTTCAACCGACTGTCGAACCCAACACCAAATTTCTCTCTTCAACCGACCGTCGAGCCTAACAAATCTCTCCTTTCAACCGACCGTCGAGCCTAACAAATCTCTCCCTTCAACCGACCGTCGAACCCACCACCAAATCTCTCCCTTCGACCGACCGTCGAACCCAACGCCCAATCTCTCCCTCAACCTCCTAAACATCTACCTTCCGAGAATCACCATTCTAACCAACTATTTCCAGGCCCCCACGTAAACCCACATCAACCTTCACCACTCTCCTAACAATCAAATCCATCTCAACCGACCGTCGAACCCAACCAGGTCCCTCTCTGATCCGACCGTCGGACGATAGAAACCGGAACCCCCCTGCACCGACCGTCGGATCACAAAGAATCAGAACACCCAACCGACCGTCGGACCTCCCCCAAATCCTTCCCAATACGACACGACGCCCTTTTCTTTCCTTTTTTTTTCCTTATCAGAGGCTACGAGCCTCTGTTTTCTATTTTCTCCTTTTCTAGAAAGGTAACATGTATGTTTTAAGAAAAAGAGTTTATAACGAGAAAAGGTTTCTGCTGGGTTGGGCTTCATGGTTATTTTGTCTTTTTTTGTGACCCAAGGCTTTCTTTTGAGTTTGGGTAGAATAGATAAATAACAATAACACGTTGGTTATTTTTTTTCGGGTTAACTTTGTTTATCATTTTTTCTTCTACTCTTCCTTTTTTAGCTGTTTGGTTTTGTTAAAAAATAAAAAAATAAAATAAAAAATAAAATAATTAAACGTTGTTGAAAAAATATAAAATGAGATTAGCTGAATTTGTGATGAGCTTGTTAATTTCATCTTTTTGATTTGGAATCATTTAAGTTGCGACGACTCGATGATTCATAAAATCTTCTTTTCCTTCCTTTTTATTTATCTATTTTTTTTTTAAAATGATAAAACAAACATTTTCAAAAGTTATAAAGTTCCGCACAATCAATTTAAGGTACCGTTTTTAGAACGGGTGTGTTAAGGGTGCTGTGGGATTAAGTTCCTACCCTTTCTTATCCATAACCGACTCCCGAATCTAATCTGGTTCCAAAGACCATTTCCAAGAAAGGTTTTTCAATTTTTCCTAATTTAAATAAAATTGGTGGCGACTCTATTTCTTTTTTAAAAACCTTATGAGTTGTTGCGTCCGCCGCGATATCGGTCGCGACAGATGGCGACTCCACTGGGGACATTTGAGAGTCAAGCCTTTGAAAGTTGATTGTGCAAATTTTGTAACTTTTATGTGTTTATTTACTCCTTTTATTTTTGCTTTAATTTTGTTTTGTTTTTCTATTGTTTATTGATCACCTTAACTGTGATTCTATTTTATCATGCAAACCTTAGGATAGAAGATTTTTGGGAATCTTGTTTTGTGTTTATGTTGTTTTGCAGGATGTAAATAGTCTCTAGGATTATGAAGGTTTGTATGCTCCCTACACACACCTTTGCACCTACACGTTTATCACACACATTCGAGTGGGGCCTTATACCCGGTCGAGTGAATCTTGAGTTAGGTAGAGGTTGCGTAGTGGTAGCCATTTTGGATGTACATCCTGTTTGGTTATCGCGAAAACCTCATCTAAAGTGTGCCTTTTTCATGAATGTCCCGCATCTAGTGGTTTACCCATTATTTGTGGTCAACATTCTGATATGGGACTTAGCTCTAGAGGCCTTTAGAATAGTAGAGCGCCCGAGGAAAGTTCTCACAAATTAGACAAACCTTATAGATCCTTAGGGTAGAACTCCTCAAATTTAAGACAGATCCTTTAGGGCACAAAGGGAGCGTACCTTTTTGTTATCCTTTAACTTATCTGTCATTGCATAAAAAAAAATCGTACTTTGCATCATTGCACCATGTTTTCTTTGCAATACTCTAATCTCTTTGTCCTTAGGAAGCGAGAGAGGTAAAACTTTGAACCATTGCTCGTCCTTGGAAAACAGAGATTGCACAAACCCGGCCTACATACTAGATCGCAAACTAAGGAGATGTCAAACTCGAGAAAGAAACTTAAGTCAAGAGATGGATGAAATGAGAGAAAGGATCAATACAATGGCAGAAGGACAATCAAGGGTCGAAGATTTTGAGACGATTAAGCGAGACCCTTAGAACAACAAATGGAATATAAACCTTTGGAGTAGATGTGAATGAAGGGATGATTCCATGAACGTAAATCCCGAAAGGGGAATAATAATGCAGAAGCCACTCATGAAAGCAAATCGGGGAAAATATTGGTGAACAACAACTCGAGAAAAAGAAAGATTAAGAGATGAATTGATTAGGAAGATGCAAAAGCAAATCAAAGCCATTCAAGACCCTAATCAGTATGGCTCGGTGGGAATCGATGAACTGTTCCCTCGAGGTTGAAGTAAATATTCCCAAAGATTTCAAAGTACCAGACTTTTCAAAGTATGATGGAAGCACCAATCCAAAATTCCATCTGAAGACTTACCTCACCAAAATGGCCATTTGGTCACGGAATCAAAAATTCCTAATCATTTTCTTTCATGAGAGCCTGACCGGGTCAGCTTTGGAATGGTACATACAACTTGACCATTCAAAGATTTCTTCTTGGGATGATCTGACTAGTCTATTTTTGGGGCAATATCGATTCAACATCGACACTGCACCTACCCTGGGAACAACTAGGGGCAATGCAAAAGAACAATGATGAGACTTTCAAGCAATACGCTCAAAGATGGAGAATGTTAGCAGCCTAGGTTCAACCACCATTGACTTCGTCGAAATGAACTCTTATTTTATGGGGACCTTAGGAGTACCTTTCATTGGGCTAAAAGGGGGTGCCTACGGGGATTTTTCTGACCTAATTTTGGTTGGGGAAAGGATTGAGAAGCTTGCAAGATCAGGTAAGTTACATGTTAGAAATATAAAGAGTGGTTTTCCTGAGACGGTGGAACCGACAAGGGAGGAAGAGCTAGAAGTCAGTACTTACCAAACCTCATACCAAGTTCCTTCGCCGCATTCATAGGTCCTAGCTCATCCAATCTATACCAATCGCCCCCCAGCAACTCGAAACCTCTGAGTAATGGGTGATTTGAGGCATTAATTGATATGATTGCCATCTTAAACTTTTGTAATGCTTGAACTTATGTGAACTTTCTTGAAGCATTAATGCAATGGATTTGAGTGGATTTCAACATACCTTGTTTCCTTTTCCTATGTTCTTGACATTCATGTCCTCGCCATGTCTTTCTTTTCATTCTTTTCTTTTTCTTGCTTTTTTTTGGGTTCGGATCCCATAGAATTCTCATTTTAGAAAACTTTTGGTGGCCATAAAGCCCACGTGTGCATGTGCCCTTTGCAAAAAAAAAAAAAAGAGGAAAAAGAAAAAAAAAGAAAAAAAAGAAGAAAAAAAAAAAAGGAGCAAATAAGTGATCAATTAGTGTGCATTGTCCTTTTGTCTCTAAATTAAAAATTTTTTTTGGAAATAAGCAATCAAAATTTGAAATGAAGATTGGTCATGTTTCTCTATCATTCATAAGAATTCATCTTTTCATTATCTCTCGATGTCCCCTTTTGAGCTTGAAAGTTTTCTTTAATAAACCCTGGACAAGGATCACCCCTATACTAGGGGATGACACAAAGCAAAGGTCGATTGTCATAGTGGCTATTTTGAAGCATAATAGAAAAAAAAAAAAAAAAAAAACAAAAGAAAACAAAAAAACCAAAAAAAAGAAAAGAGATAAAAAAAATGAGATGAAGTAAACCATGACAAGGGCGAATGAAAGAAAATGAAAAGAAAAAGGAAGGAATGAAGAACAGTAAGAGAAAAGTGTGTTTGAAAGTACAAAGGCAATTGACAAAGTTTAACAAGGATCCTTGGTCCCATTCAAACCCTTAAACATTTGTTTGAGCCTTATATCTTTCCTTTCATAACCCTTAGCCTTGGCCACGTTACAAGCCTCAAAATCCATTCGATCAATGAAGGGTTGTTGTCATTTTCATTAACTTTAATTTTGAGACAAAGGTTATGCTCATCTAAGTATCTAATTCATTGCTCTTAAAAAAAGGGGGGACTTGCACCGAGTAAATTTCTCCCCGCTCAAGTTGGCCCTACCTTTGGGACAAATCTTTTGGTCACTAGGGGAATTTGCCTCTATTCTATTGATCCCTAGATGGGTTAATTTCTTTTGGTTCAATTTGACCTACATTGGTGTAGCTTCGTGACTCACCTTTGGGGCAATTTTTGTTCACAAATGACATACTACGAGCCAAGTTCCTCGATACCCTACATGAGAGCAGATTTTCGTATATACCGATAAAATAGTAGTCATGATGTCCAGTTGTCGAGTCCAGATCAATCACGTCCATTTTAATAAAAAAAAAAAAATCTTTTGGCTTTCTTGCTATTCTACTTCTTGTGTCTATACCATTTGTAAATAATACCTTTTCTATAGTCAAGCTTCCAAGAACAATTTGGAAGTTGTTCGCTTCTTCTCTGTTGTACTTTTTGAGTTCATGGCGTCACATTACGTAATGCTTCAGGTAAGGTGAACATGAGTACAACACTATGATTTGACCATCTAATGGTAATCTCCTAATGAGCAATTCAGATTGAAGAGATCTTGGAGAGTCCCATTTGATGGAAGAGGAGGCACCCAAGCAAAAAAAAAGAGAGAAGAAAAAAGAGAAAAAACTCGCTAGGTTGAAAACCTGAAAGGACGGCCTAAGCAAAGGTACCTGAGCAAAAAAAAAAAAAAAAAAAGAGGATAAGCTCGTTAGGTTGAAAACCCGAAAAGCGACCCTAAGCAAAAGTTAGAGCAAAAGAAAAAATAGAAAAAGAGCCCGTTAGTCGAAAACCCGAAAAGGCGGTCTAAGCAAAAGTTAGGGCAAATAAATAGACAAAATCTCAAAGAAAGTTGATCTGAAACACCTTGAAGGGTGCACCCAAACCGGGGCAATTTTGAATTGCGTTTAATCACCTACGAGAGGCAATTTTGTTTGCATTCGATTCACATCTTGAAAAAAAAAAAATAAATAAATTTGAAGGCTTTGAGGAGAAGATGTTTTGAAGGAAGTAGCAACGCAGACATGTGGATCGAGTTATTTTTTTAAGGAATCAATTATATGAAAGACAAGGTTAAACACTTTGGGGCAAAATTTTTCTCAAGGAATCGGATAACAATAGTTCATCCCATTTCTTGAAATGAGAGTTGAAAGTGGAAAACAAAGAAAGAGAAAGAAGGAGAAAAGGGAAAGAAAGGATGAGTAAGAATGATTGAAGTTATCGTGTCCAACGATCAAAAACATGTGAACAGGGATTTTGATTGGTCAAAGCTTTCCAAAAATCGTTGTTGGTTCAAAGGCCTTTTAATAAAATAAAATAAAAAAAAGAGAAAGAAAAAAAAGAGGGAAAGAAGAAGAAGAATAAGAGAAAGGGTGGGTAAATAGCATCGAGCCAAACTTGGAAGTAAAGCTACCCCAACGTCCGAAGATCTAAGGAACTTGCAACAAGTTGATAAGCCCTGGTTTGCGAGAAATACGCCGGGTTTGATAGGTCAAGATTTTTTGAGGAAGCAATCAGAATCAGGTATGCAAGAGAAAGGTTTTGGTATAATGTTTTCAGTCTTTTGATATGATTTTGAGTTGAGGAAAGTACGTTGCAACATCCCTCCATTTGCTGCAAATTTGTGAAAAGTGACGTCTTGGCTTTTGCGCCAAGCTCACAAAAAAAAAAAAAAAAAAAAAAAAAAATCCTTTCGGGCCACGCCCACTATCCTTTTAAATTTCGGGCCAAGCCCATTGTCTTTTAAATTTGGGCCAAGCCCACTGTCTTTTAAATTTGGGCCAAGCCCATTGTCTTTTAAATTTCGGGCCAAGCCCACTGTCTTTTAAATTCCAGGCCAAGCCTTCATGTCTTTAAATTGGGGCCAAGCCCACTTGTCTTTTAAATTAGGGCCAAGCCCACTTGTCTTTAATTTAAATTTGGGCCAAGCCCATTGTCTTTTAAATTTGGGCCAAGCCCATTGTCTTTAAATTTGCCAAGCCCATTGTTTTAAATTTCGGGCCAAGCCCACTTGTCTTTAAATTTGGGCCAAGCCCATTGTCTTTTAAATTTCGCCAAGCCCATTGTCTTTTAAATTTCAGCCAAGCCCACTTGTTTTAAATTTCGGGCCAAGCCCATTGTTTTTTAAAAGGGCCAAGCCCATGTCTTTAAATTTCTCGGCCAAGTCCTTTGTCTTTTAAATTAGCTAAGCAGAAACTGTCTTTTAAATTTGGGTCAAGCCCATTGTCTTTTATATTTGGGTCAAGCTCATTGTCTTTTAAATTTGGGGCCAAGCCCACTGTCTTTAAATTTCGGGTCAAGCCCATTGTCTTTTAAATTTCGGGCCAAGCCCATTGTCTTTTAAATTTCGGGCCAAGCCCACTGTCTTTTAAATCTTGGGCCAAGCCCACTGTCTTTTAAATTTGGGCCAAGCCCACTGTCTTTTACCATTTCCAGTCATAAAGTCACCCAAGGTCTTTTAGAATTCAAAAAAAAAAAAAAACTCTTTTTAATCAATAAATGTCAATCGAGTCAGCGATATAAATTCGTTGACAAGGAAAATGACGTCTCGGCTTTACGCCGAGTTTCACCTTGGTAGGATTAACGATGTTGCGACAACTCGTAAATCCATGTTTTGTTGGGTTGGTTTCAGGTGCGTCTTTGCCTTGTCCATCCACCTCATCCCACACATTTCTTGGGACAAAATTTAAGTTCACGTCTTTACTCGTTTCTTACAACGTTAACATGAAAACTACGGTTGTCCATAGTCCCTAGTAAGAAACAAGTAAAGAGGGGCAACTGTGAACACCCAATTTTGTCCGGATCCTTAGAACTAAAAAAAATTAATAATAATAAATAAATAAAATAATCACCCTCATTTCTTTAATTTCTAATCCAGATCAAGTATAGCCCAATAGAAAATATGTTCTGGTCCTTTAGCTACTTTGGCCCATTTTGTTTAAAGTTTTTAAAAACGAAGCGAAATGCGTAGGAAGGCAAGAAGGAACGTAAAGAATGGCCCAAACACTTGAAAAAAAAAAAAAACTTCAACACAATTGAAAGAGACAAACAAGCAACCAAGCAAACCAAGCCAAGAGCAAAAGGACGAAATGAACATTTCGGTGATAGTAGAAGGAAGGCAGTAAGAGTGAGGCTAGAGACTTTGAAAATGAAACACTAATAAGGAGATGGAATAGTGCACCTCTTGTGACACGAAAATGGCAAAGACGAGGGCACATGGGTAGACAAAAACAAGAAGGATTCATCAAACGAGAAAGGGAACAACGACCAAGGCTCGCTATATGCTTTGCTACACAAGTTGACCAAAGAAGGGAAGCAACGTTGAAAGCCAAAAATGGAGTTGAGAAGGACTTGACATTCGATTTCCCACAACCAAGGCTCAAAACAATTTTTGAAAATAGTAAGAGGAAGCCACTAGAGGAGCAGAGTCAAAAAACAGGGAAGGTTCATCAAACCGGAAATTGAAAATGACCAATGCTCGCTACCTAAGTCAGTCCGTGAAAGAGGAAGTGAAGTAAGCAAAGAAGAGGGGGATAGAAAGAGATCGCACGATCGACGCTCGGGAGGCCAAGCTAGAAGTTTCGAGTGCCTATATAAAGGGAAACAATATAAAGAAAAGGGATTCTTTTTTTTGAGGAGTTGGTGTTTTTGTTGGTTCCACTTTTTGAGAGAGAAATTTTTCTTGGTTTACGCTTCTTCTTCTTAGTTAAAAATCTGGAACTCACTTGCTGCCTAGAACTTCTTGTTTGCTACCGGTGAGAAAACTGGATATGAGAAAGAGTGAGAAGTGAGATTGTAAAAAGAAAGATTTGAATAGAAAGAAACTCACTTTGTTTTTGAAACTCGAGGTATATTGTGCTCTTTCCTTATGCATCTTGACTTTTGTCATTATTGCTTGCATCGAATAAAGGAGATTGTTGATCTTATTCATATTGTTCTTGCTTTTGTTCTCGTCGTGGTTCTCATACCTTCATAAGCACATACGTTCACACCCTCATCCTCTTAAAAGACCCATCGAAACCACCAATTTTCCCCTTATCATCTGCATACTCAAAACCGACACCCCCTCCATCCTCACCATTCCGACACTATTTTCATTTTCAACCTCCCATCACCTATCAAAACTATCATACGTACTACCCTCCATCAACTCCCAACAAACCACTCATCCATCCATTCCTTCATCTTACTATCCATTATCTCCTACCCCTTCACCGTGTAACCACCACAAAATCCCAGATCAAAATCGACCGTCGGACCTCAAGAGACCAAATCTCTCCTTTCGACCGACCGTCGAGCCCAATTTGATCTCTCCTCACCGACCGTCGAACCCAACACCAAACCTCTCCTTTCAACCGACCGTCGAGCCTAACAAATCTCTCCCTTCAACCGACCGTCGAAACCAACACCCAACCCTCTCCCTTCAACCGACCGTCGAACCCAACACCAAATTTCTCTCTTCAACCGACCGTCGAGCCTAACAAATCTCTCCTTTCAACCGACCGTTGAGCCTAACAAATCTCTCCCTTCAACCGACCGTCGAACCCACCACCAAATCTCTCCTTCGACCGACCGTCGAACCCAACGCCCAATCTCTCCCTTCAACCTCCTAAACATCTACCTTCCGAGAATCACCATTCTAACCAACTATTTCCCGTGCCCCCACGTAAACCCACATCAACCTTCACCACTCTCCTAACAATCAAATCCATCTCAACCGACCGTCGAACCCAAAAGTCCCTCTTCGATCCGACCGTCGGACGATAGAAATGGAACCCCCCGCACCGACCGTCGGATCACAAAGAATCGAGAACACCCAACCGACCGTCGGACCTCCCCCAAATCCTTCCAATACGACATGACGCCCTTTCCTTTCCCTTTTTTTTCCTTATCAGAGGCTACGAGCCTCTGTTTTCTATTTTCTCCTTTTCTAGAAAGGTAACATGTATGTTTTAAGAAAAATAGTTTATAACGAGAAAAGGTTTCATTTGGGTTGGGCTTCATGGTTATTTTGTCTTTTTTGACCCAAGGCTTTTTTTGAGTTTGGGTAGAATAGATAAATAACAATAACACGTTGGTTATTTTTTTGAGTTAACTTTGTTTATCATTTTTTCTTCTACTCTTCCTTTTTTAGTTGTTTGGTTTTGTTAAAAAATAAAAAAAATAAAATAAAAAATAAAATAATTAAACGTTGTTGAAAAAATATAAAATGAGATTAATTTATTCCATAAAAATTGTTAATTTCATCTTTTTGATTTGGAATCATTTAAGTTAAAGGACGACTCGATGATTCATAAAATCTTCTTTTCCTTCCTTTTATTTATCTATTTTTTTTTAAAATGATAAAACAAACATTTTCAAAAGTTATAAAGTTCTCGCACAATCAATTTAAGGTCTAGTTTTTAAGCAGGTGTGTTAAGTCTTTGTGGGATTAAGTTCCGCTCTTCCTTATCCATAACCGACTCGAATCCAATGATTTGTTCCAAAGACCATTTCCAAGAAAGGTTTTCTAATTTTTCCTAATTTAAATAAAATTGGTGGCGACTCTATTTCTTTTTTAAAAACCTTATGAGTTGTTGCGTCCGCCGTGATATCGGTCGCGACACCAACTATCACGATTCATACTGCATGACTAACATCCACCATAAATCAGATGAAAATACCTGTATATACATAGGTCTTAAAGGAACTCAGTATGCGATGGGCTTAAGGTCATTGAATTTAGCAATGAATGAATGCTAGATAATATTGATAACCATTTCACTTAGATAAACTAAGAGGATATTCTGCACCATCCAAAATATGTGTTAGGATCACGACTGGGCCAAGCAAGGAAATTGATTCCCACATAATAAACTTCTTCAATAAATATTAGGTGCTAAAATTTTCCAAATCTTACAATGAGAAAACTTGCAAACCAGGAGTTCTCTGCCTCCTATATTTTGAGCCAAAACGAATAAGATAAATGCTGAAATGTGAAATCTCTCTACAGAATATGCTTGTCAGCAATAAGTAAAAGGGCAAAATAGAAAATAGAGAAAAAGGTTATGAGACCAATTGAAAATAAAAAATACATCTTGAGTAATATAAATGTCATACGCAGAACACAAATCCTGTTAAACTATTGCTATGGCATAACCTAGCTTCATAAATTTATGCTCACCTCTGTCACATTGAACACCAAAGAAATTTTGATTGTAACTTGACCATGGATCATATAATATATTAAGCTGATATCTAAGGCAACAAAAGTTTGAAGGGGAGCATGTAACACTATGAACCTGATGAATACAAAAAGGAATGATATAGCATATATAATTATGGAAACAGACAATCTTTAATACCCATTCGCTGTAAAAGAATGACTGCACAAGCCATAATAAGAAAACAGCCAAAATCCGACAGCTCCTTTCTAGACAGCCTCTTGAACTGCTTGCCACGAGTATGATTAGGTCATATGATAATAGTGAAAATCATGATACAGTATCACAAATTTTAAAACAGAACACTAAAGTTGGACCGAAGAAGAGCATACAAACCAAATCACAAGAACATGTAGATCATGTAGTAAAGTGAGAGACTTGTCCAATTTCTTCAGATAACAGAGAATTAGGGACTAATCCAGTCTAACTAAAAATTTTAAAACTCAGGCATGTATTTAGAATGTCTAATTGAAACTGCTTTAATCTGGGGAGACATGGTTCAAGTAAAATAACTTTGTTATCTTCCTTCAGAGATTTACAATGATATCTGAGCACTAGTAACTAGTAAGATTGTACTGGATGGACACTGCTTAAATCACAAATCTAAATTTAAGAAACAGATGCTTTAGGATTAGTTTATCACCGCATTCCCAACTAACATTTCACTACAACTTACAAGGGAAGAATATTGAGGAAAGGTGGCAAACCTTGTCTTTAGAAGGCTCCAAATGGTCATCATGATCCTTGTTGGCATGACAGTTAATAATGAAAAAAATGAATCGAAGCAGACAAAAAATGCAACATCTATAAGCTGCAATTACATTCCATGTTTGAGATAAACTCTCTCTCGTTCTTTTTCATTGCCAAGCGTTGTAGTGCTCTGTAAGGAATTTCTTTTGTGCATTTCCTCGAAGAAGTATGTTACAGGTGACTTCTCCACTGAAAACATATCGGACATCAAAGTGTATCAGCACAAGGTTAATTAAGCAGAAAAGAAGCATAAATGGCTGTCAGTAAAATAAAGACACCAAGGGCAGGAGCAGGATAAGCAAGGCGGACAACAAGTTGCTCAATGTAATAAGAATCACATAGACCATTTGACTAGTTTTGATTGATAAACGAGCAGCTTAAGCATAAGAAGAAAACAGGTAAAAGCTTTGATCCCTATCAAAACTAACCTTAATTCAGTTGTAACACAAATAGTGCTCCGTTCATTACAAATTGACTTAAGCTAGAATATGCAAGATAAGAACCTGTGCAGCTAGGTAGTAGCCATTTGGATGCAAGTCCGATCTAGAACTAGAAGGCTGAAATAGATGTCAGGTATTGACTTGGATTCTGCTTGGGCTTTTTCCATAATTAAATTTGCTAATGGTATCTAGCAAATCATTACCTATACATACAGAAGCTTTGGAGCCTGTTTGGTGTTATCTCAACTAATTCTTGAAAACAAATATGGAAATAGATTTTGAACTTTCAGATACAAATTTTCCCTAGTTTTATTTCCTTTTGTATTGTGAACAAAAGTTTTGATCATCGATTGAATCATATATTGTCTCTTTTTATGAGAAACCATTATAAGGAGTATAAGATAAGAGGGCTGCAGAGCAAGGACCATTCAACTCTAGTCACAATTCGGATCTTGTGCGTCGTTGCTTTGAATTGAATCCGATTTGGAGCGGTACACGAGGGAGTCATGTTCTTCAGAGATACTTCTTCGATTGAGAGAATCTCGAAGGAGAGCTTTTTGCCGTTGCAATTGGCAACGGAAAGGGAGGGAAACATCGGCGTCGGCCCTGAAAATGTCTGAATGTTGAAACTTGAAAGTGAAGAATAGAATGCATGAGTAGTGAGAGGTGAGGCTGTGACCGTTACCCGTGAGTGAGGTGAGTGATTCAGATTCGTTTGAGTGTGACACACTTCTCTTCCGGCGGACTCCTTTCATTGGCGCTCTCCGCTCTGCCACTGCTTGGGATAGCTCATGGCCCGGCCCAATAACCCGCTCCGAAGCTAATTTGCCCGATAATCCGTCTCAAAATTAATTTGGTTGAGTTAACTTCTTAAAATTAAGTTTAACATAATTTTTGGGTAGAGTTTGAATTACATTTCAGATGGACTCAATATTAGGGGTGTAAATTGGTTCGAATAATTCGACTAACCCGATCAATTCAAACTAAGCAAATTAAATTGGTTTGGTTTGATTTGGGTATATTAATTGGTCCGGGTAAAATTCAAACTAATTAAAACTTAATTGGTTCGGTTCTCGGATTTGAAATTTCAAAATCAAACCAATCAAACCGAACCAAATCATATATTTATATATTATTATTATTATTATTATTATTTTAATTTATGCTACAACCTTTTTTGGCTACTACTTGTTGTTTTGACTTTTTGTAATACTTTCTTAGTTCTCAACCCTTAAAACGTCGTCTTCGTCCAACGCAGAAGGCCAGAAAACTCCTCTACCAAAATGTTCAGTTCTGCTCACCGACACTGCAACTCACCGTAGGTTCTGCTCCACCACAACTCAGGTCAGATCTACTCCACCATAACTCGAGCTGCGTCTTTCGTCCAACGCAAAAAAGACACTAGTGTTTTAACTTTATTAATAACAATTAGTCATGGTCTGCATAATTACTAATTTTTTAACTTATTGCATCATCAGTTTCTTAAATAAGTTAGTTGGATTATAAAATTAACTATAGTCAATATTAGACATAGTATATATTGAAAAATTGAAAAATTAACAATTGTTTGGTGACATCCTCGGCTCATTCAACAATTGTCTGAGCTTGAAAATTTTGATTTTGGCCAAGAATATGTTATCAAGTGCTATTCCAAAAACTCTTGGAGAGGTGAGAGGCTTAGAAACTTTGGATCTTTCCTCCAACCAACTCTCTGGATCTATTCCTATTGAGCTTTAAAATCTACATGTCCTTTAGCTTTTGAACCTCCGTTATAATGATTTAAAAGGAACCATTCCTAGTGGTAGAGTTTTCCAAAATTTCTATGCTATCCATTTAGAAGGTAATAAAAAATTTTGCTTGCATTTTGCATGTGAGCCTCATGACCATGGAAGAAGGCTTGTTAGACATTACATCATCATAGCCACAGTGGTAACACTGATACTATGTCTGACAATTTACTTGCTACTATATATAAAGAACAAAAAAGTGAAGGTAACAGCAACAACATCATATGAACTTGGAAGCTTGGAAACGATGAATTGACTTTAAATGTTTTAATATTGACTTTAAAAACAATGAATTTCTGGCTCTAATTTATGAGTACTTAAGTAATGGAATATTGGAAGATTAGATTAAGGGGAAGAGAAAGCATGCAAATGAAAATGAGTTGAACCTTATGGAGAGATTGAATATAGATATTGATACTACTTGTACATTGGATTACTTGCACAATGATAGTGAAGTTCCTATTGTGCATTGTGATTTGAAACCCAACAACATTCTCTTAGATGAAGATATGATTGCAAAAGTTAGAGACTTTGGATTCGCTAGATTGCTGATTCAAAGTTCAACTTATCAAGTCTCCATTAGTTCCACTCATGTCCTTAGGGGTTCAATTGGTTACATATATACCTTCAGGTTAGTAGCCTCATAACTTCTTCTTTAATTGAATAGTAGTATTATACAACTTGCCAAGTTAAATTTCTCTTGAAGAATTTTTTAACTTATTTAAATATAATTTCTTAATACAAATATTAATATGTTTCTTTATTCCCTCTTTATGAACATTTTAATACACATTAAAATATGAAATAATTATTAGTGTTCAAATCAATAAGTTTGATTCTATTTTTAAAAATTTTTTCATATATTTATTATTTATTTTTTTTGCTATGAAAAGCTAATTATTTAACTAATTTTTGTGATTAAAAAATGACTAACCCGATCACCCGAACTAAATCAATCAGTAAATGTTTGATTCGGTTTAGTTCGGATTTGACTATCAAAAAATACAAAAACCAAACCAATTGATTTTGATTAGTTCGGATTTATTTTTCCTCAAGAACCGAACCAAACCACCCACTTACACCCCTACTCAATATGTTACTTAATATATTAAAAATTTTAATTTTATAAAAATTAGTAATAAATTATAATTTTTTTATTTACATTAATATAATTTATTTCAAAATATATATTATAAACATTTTATAATTTTCATATTTTCAAAATTTTATGAATTAATTATATATAATATTTAAATTTATAAATTTTATCTAAATATCGAGTTGATTCAATTTTGACCCAATTACTAATAGAGTTATGATCAAATTGTGTCTAACTTTTAAAGTTTGACTCAATATTTTTTCAGACCATGAACACTCCTAATCCCCCTTGCCATCCCCTTATGCTTCTTTTTTTATATTTCTTACAACAATAATATTTTTAATATATTTTTCTCTCATATCACTTTTTATATTATTCATACCATTGAGTATATCACTTTTATCATATCCATTAAGTAGTGTATTTAAGAAAATATGAGAACATCATTTTTTTTATTATTCTTTTTGATCTCACTAGAAATAAAATGACAAAGTATTTTTATAAAATTTATAACGTTAATGTATTATTAAAATATAATGACAAAATTTAATGTATTTAATAAAATGATGTGATAACATCATTTTTTCCTATTATCACACATGTAATGATATAAAAATTTTTACAATAAATAATACATCAAAATTACAAAACATAGCCTACCTATCTCAAAGCCTACCTATCTCAAACATATTTAAGATGTTTGTGCAATGTGCACCACTAAGTAGGATGTGCCTTGCCTATCCACAACCACAAGAACCTCCGGATGTCTCAAAAATCTCGGGATGCAACGTTTTTTTTTTAAACATTTTAGATTTTTGAATCTCATTAATATTTTCTTTTAATTTTATCTTATTAAAAGTGACTCAATTTTTTTTTTCCATGAATCTAAATTTTCATGCGGGAACAAACTATAAGTTTAATTCGACTCGGCTCGGAGAATTAAACTATCCTACTTAACCTTTCTGGATAAAAAAAGGTTCAATAAAATATTCATTTTATAGTAAGTTATTTAATAGTGTTTGACATGCAACATCAAAATAATAATTAATTATAATTGAATTATTAATCAATAAAATAAAATAAAAATCATTTTAATAAACTATCGTACAATATGAATTATTATCACATTAGCTTCTGATGTGGTATTTAATAGTATGCTACGATGATTTATTATGCGATAAATTTTTCTATAGACAACACAACAATTTTTATTTTATTTTTTGTAAATTATGAATATGTGAGAATCCATATACTCCTTTAATTATTTTAATTATCTTGAATTGGGAATGTGATGGGTAGGTGCTTGGAGGTTGCGGTGGGTGGATGATAGTGGAGGGAAGTGATGATAGACCTAGCCTCTAATCTTGAGCCTTGAGCCCTAAAGGTTCTACGTTCAGTACGAGATGTGGTCAAACTTCTGCTACTCATGTGGAAGATTGGGACATGTGATGGAGGACTGTGAGAAAGGAACGGGGAAGAACACAAAACTACCTCAGTTCGGAGATTGGCTAAGGGCACTGATTGGAGGGTCTCGGTCTTTATCTGATCGGGGTTCTGGATACCAGGGGTATTAGAGTTCATCAACAATGAGGAATAATAGAGAGATGAGAGATCAAGGCAGTTTGGTGGAGGTCAGTAGCAGGTGGGGTGAATGCTTTTAAGTTTAAACAAATTACAGGTAAAAACAAGGAAGCTGGGGAGATGGTTTAGAGTAAGGAGCAGACATCACCCAAAAAAATGATTCAAAATAAAGAGAGAGGGAGCTCAGGCTCGAGTGGAAAGAAAAAACTAAAAAAATGGAAGAAGTGTGCTCGTTCAGGAGGCAATTCAAAAGGAAAAGAAAACACAGCTCAGCCATAAAAAAGAAGCCTGGAAGTTGCCTTGGGAGAACTTGATATAATGGATGTGGATGGGGCACTAGCGAAGCAAGAACAAAAAGTGGTGGGGGGAAGAATGAGGAGAGTCCGATATTACTAATGATAGAGCCTGCTAAGCAGCTCTGCCGAAAGCCATGAAAATACTAGTGTGGAAGTGTTGTGGGCTTCGGGAACCCATATGCAATTCCAGCTTTACGCCTCTTATTGAGATAAGAACGTCCCTAGGTGTTGTGTTTACTTGAAACAAAACTCTTGGGCAATGAGTTTGCAGTTGTTAAATGGAAGTTGGGGTTCTCTAAAAGAATGAGTATTGGCAACGAAGATCGTATGGGCGGTGCTGTGGAAGAAAGACAAAGTGTTGGAGGTGCGATCTTTTAGCAAAAATTATACTGATATGCTGGTCACAGTGGATGAGGGAGAAACAAAGTGTAGTCTCACAGGTTTCTGTGGTGAAGCAGCTGTGGGGGAGCGATGGAGATCATGGCAGTGTCTTCGCTAGCTTGGGGGTAGTGATGATGCCCCTTAGGTTGTAGGAGGAGATTTTAACGAAATCCTTGCTCAAAATGAGAAGACTCGTGAACATCTCAGACCGCTTAGCCAGATGAATGCATTTAAAGAAGCAATGGAGCATCGTGACGCTAGCGATTTGGGTTTTACTAGGTACAAGTTCACATGAATAATGGCAGGAAAATAAGAGGAGCACAACGTTCAAGTACGCTTGGATCGTTTTCTAGCCAACAATAATTAGTTTAACTAGGTGGAGGCAAGCCTAGGTATACCATTTGTTCTCCCGTCATTCGGATCATCAACCAATCCTTTTAGATCTATATGGAGCGAGAACAAGAGATAGAAGCCAAACAAAAAAGAGACCTTACAGGTTTGAACAAATGTGGACAAGACTAACAGGTTGTGAAGATGTGATTATAAATAATTGGAAGAGATTGCCAGAGGAGAGGGCATTGGCTTCCATGGCTACAAAAATAAATCTGGTGGGTAAGAAACTGAAGTCGTGGAATACAACATCAGTGACAGACTAGGGGAAAAAAATTATAAGACTTCAAAAGACTATACATGAGCTAGCACTTGGCCTACCAAGTGAAGAAGTTGACAGTAAATTGAAGGAATTAAAAATTGATCTAAATGAGATGCTTCATTGTGAGGAAATTATATGGAAACAAAGGTCAAGGGTGAATTGGTTATAGGAAGGAGATAAAAATATTGGTTTTTTCCTTGGGATTATGAAATAGAAGAAAAATGCCATCTCTAAAATAAAGGATGAGCAGGGAAATTGGCAACATAAGAGTAGAGGAGATTGCTAATTCTTATTGCATAGATCTATTAAAATCCTCAAATCCCCACAGAATAAATGAAGTCATGGCTAGTGTTTTCAGGGGTGTTGATGCAGAGATGAACCAATTCCTTTCTATGGCTTTTACTCCAACAGAGGTTAAAGAAGCATTATTTCATATGGGAGCCACCAAATCCCTAGGGCCAGATGGTATGCTCACTCTCTTTTACCAAAAATATTGGCATATTATTGGTAAGGATGTTACTGAAGCTATTCTTAGTTATTTATATGGTGGAGATATGTTAACTGATATTAATCAGATGTATATTGTTCTAATTCCGTGAGAATATGACACAAACATATTTCTTTGTGTAATGTGGTTTATAAAATCATAAGCAAGGTTATAGTTAACAAATTAAAGGTTATTATCCTCATAGCCTACTAGATGATTCATGCTCTAAGGAACAAAAAATATGAGAAGGAAGAATATCTAGTCATGAAGTTAGATGTGACTAAGTCTTATGACAGGGTGGAGTGTAATTTTTTGGAGGAGACAATAAGAAAGTTGGGCTTTAATGAACATTGGATTGCTCTAATTATGAACTGTGTTTAATCTGTCTCATACTCTATGCTTATTGTTGGGTTTTGGGCTCCCTTCCTATGTGGAGAAAGATCCAAATGTGTAAACTCATTTTGTCTCACTTATCTAAGTGGAGAGAGGTCAGATTAGGGTGAGAGAGAGGTCTCATTTTAGTGAGAATACAGCAGCCAACAAGAGAGAATAGAAGAGAAAAAGCCAACCCGCATACCTACCAGACAGTCACCGTAAAATCGCAACTGGAGATTCGTTCACCGTTGGATCGGGCTGAAATTTGTGCAGCAGGTTAGGGACGTGTGGTTCTTAATTCTCATCGTTCGGATCTTCAATACAAGGTCTGGAGAGAGAGAGAGAGAAATGTTCTCCTCACAGTAGCTCTATTTTTGGGGTAAATTCATCTTCTTGTTTCTCATTTATAAGCATTGGTGCTTGGATGAATTTGGTTGATTGTTAGCACGGTTTGTGCACTTGTTGGAGACTCTTTTGTACCCTTATTTGATCATAGTGGAGATATTTCTTTGGTCTGGACGACCCGTGATTTTTACCATCGCTTTGAGGGGTTTTCCATGTTAAAATCTTGGTGTTTTTGTGTGTTTGTGTTGTTCTATTTGCTGTCATATATTTGTTGATGCTTCTCACAGATTCTTGCAAGTTGGGGGGAATTTATTTCCGCTGTATATTATTTTTTTATTGTGCTACACTGTTGCATTGTTGTCCCCCCCATCAGAGTGGCATCAGAGATACTTGGTTTAGGGTAATTTGACTTGCTTGAATGATGGAGGCAAATACAAAGATGATCTGTTTGAATGGCACTAATTATCATTTGTGCAAGGGCAAGATGAAGTATTTGCTATTTGTGAAGAATATGCATCTTCCTGTTTTTGCTACTCAGAAGCTGGATGCCAAGTTGGATGAAGAGTGGGATTTTAAACATCAACAGGTGTGTAGTTTTATCCAGCAATTTGTAGAAGATAATGTTTATAATCATATTGTAAATGAGATAAATGCAAAATCTTTGTGGGCGAAGATAGAGTCCTTGTATGCCTCGAAATCAGGGAATAATAAATTGTACTTGCTGAAGAGCTTTATAAGTTTGAGATACAAGGAGGGGACTTCCATTTTAGATCACTTGAATGAATTTCAAGGGCTCCTTGATCAGATGTCAGGAATGGGTATCAAGTTTGATGATGAGCTTTTGGGACTATTTCTATTGTTATCTCTACCAGAGTCTTGGGAGACATTTCGGGTTTCTATCACGAGTTCAGCCCCTAATGGTGTTGTTTCTTTGGAAATGACAAAGGGTGGTGTTCTTAATGAGGAGATGAAAAGGAAGGTACAGGGTACTTTATCTCAGTCTGAGGTGCTTGTCACTAAAAATAGGGGGAGAAGTCAAAGAAAATAACCGAAGGGTGGTAGAGAGAAGAGTAGGAGCAAGTCTAAGTCTCGATACAAGAATGTGGAGTGTCATTATTGTCACAAAACAGGGCACATACAACAGAATTGTTTAATGTGAAAAAAGGAGAACAAAGGCAAGAAGGGTAAGCAGAAAGAGAGGGATTGTGATGATGACGACCGTGTCACTACTGCTACTGGTGATGATCTTATTATTCTTCGTGACCATAAGTCAGTTAATCTTGTATCAGATGAGAGCACGTGGATAACTGATAGTGGTGCTACATTGCATGTTACACCGAGGATGGAGTTCTTCACATCTTATACTTCAGGTGACTTTGGAGTGTTGAAGATGGGTAATGACGGTGTGTCTAAGGTGACTGGTGTTGGTGATGTTTGCTTGCAAACTAACATGGGAATGCAATTGTTGCTTAAAGGAGTCAAACATGCTCTGGATGTCCGCTTTAATTTGATCTCTGTGCAATTGCTTGATGATGATGGTTATGATAATCACTTTGATTCTGGAAAGTGGAAACTCAGCAAAGGTAACTTGGTTGTGGCTAGAGGGGAGAAAATTTCTAAACTGTATTGGACAAAAGCTTTGGTTGCTAAAGACAGTGTGAATGCTGTGGATATGGAGGCATCTTTGTCGTAACGAAGGCTTAGTCATATCAGTGAAAAAGGGTTAAATTGCTTAGCTAAAAATGATGTGCTTCCGAGATTGAAGAGTGCAGAGTTAGAGAAGTCTCATTGCATGGCTAGTAAACAGACCAGAGTATCCTTCAAGAAGCATCCTCCCTCAAGGAAGTCAGAGTTGCTTCAATTGGTACATTCTGATGTGTGTGGTCCATTGAAGGTGAAATCCTTTAGTGGTACACTCTATTTTATTACCTTTATTGATGATTGTTCCAGGAAACTATGGGTCTATGCTTTGAAGACAAAAGACCAAGTGCTGGAGAAGTTCAAACAATTTCAGGCTTTGGTTGAGAGATAGTCAGACAAGAAGTTGAAATGCATTCGTACTGACAATGGTGGTGAGTATTGTGGACCCTTTGATGTCTATTGTAAGCAGCAAGATATTGCACATGAAAAGACTCCTCCTAAAACTCCTCAGCTGAATAGTTTAGCAGAGAGGATGAACAGGACATTGATTGAGAGAGTGGGTTGTATGCTTTCTGAAGCTAAGTTGCCCAAATATTACTGGGGTGAGGCACTGTACACGGCAGTGCATGTTATTAATCTCAGTCCTACAGTTGCTCTGAACAGTGAGGTGCCAAACAAAATTTGGTTTGGCAAAAATGTCAGGTATGATCACTTGAGAGTCTTTGGTTGCAAGGCTTTTGTGCACGTTCCAAAGGATGAAAGATCCAAGTTGGATGCAAAGATAAAGCAGTGCATCTTCATCGGTTATAGTCAGGATGAATTTGGTTACAGGTTGTATGATCCTGTTGAGAAAAAGCTTGTCAGAAGTCATAATGGAGAGTTCATGGAAGACCAAACCATTGAAGACATTGATAAGGTGGAGAAGACTACACCCAAGAAAGATAGCAACTTGTCTGATATTGATCCAGTTCGGTTGCCTGTTCATAATCTGGATACTGTTGATGGTAATGTTCAGAATGGCAAGCCACATGATTATGTTAATGATTAGTAGCTTGGAGATGAGTTCGATGTTCCAAGTGATGATGATGAAGAGGAACATGAGATGTCACAGGATGAGAATCTTGGTGATGCTCCTGAACCACCTAAAGTCTAACTCAAGAGGTCTAACAGGTAGAGACAACCATCTACAAGGATTGACAGGTTAAAGAAGCAATTGGGCTAGTCATTTGCCATGAAAGACATGGGAGCTGCTAAACAGATTCTTGGTATAAGAATCATGCGTGACAGAAAAGAGAAGAAGCTATGGATATCACAAGAACACTATATTAAAAGAGTGTTGCAGAGATTCCAGATGGAAAATGCCAAGGCGGTAAGCACTCCTCTTGCTACTCATTTCAAACTGAGTGCTAAACAAAGTCCTTCAAATGAAGCTGAGAAATTAGATATGGAACGGGTTCCTTATGCATCTGCTGTGGGTAGTCTGATGTATGCAATGATATGAATAAGACCAGATATAGCATATGTTGTTGGTACAGTCAATAGATTTTTGTCAAATCTAGGTAGAGAGCATTAGAATGCTGTGAAATGGATTTTAAGATATCTTTGTGGTACCACTGGTATAAGGCTTTGCTTTAGAGGTGATAAGCCTACTTTGGTGGGGTACTCAGACTCAGATATGGCCGGAGACATTGATTCCAGGAAGTCCTCTTCGGGCTATATGATTAGATTTGCAGGGGGAGCTGTGGCTTGGCAGTCTAAGTTGCAAATGTGTGTAGCATTGTCCACTACTGAGGCAGAGTTCATTGTCATTACCGAAGCATGCAAGGAGTTGCTATGGTTGAAGAAATTCTTGTAGGAGCTTGGTTTTGTTCAAGACAAATATTTGTTGTTTGTTGATAGTCAAAGTGTTATTCATCTTGGTAAGAATCTAACTTTCCATTTAAGGTCCAAACATATTAATGTGATGTATCATTGAATACGTGATTGTTTGGATGCTAAGCTGTTGGGATTGGCTAAAGTTCATACTAATGATAATGGTGCTAATATGATTACTAAAGCACTACCAAGAGGGAAGTTTGAAACTTGTTGTGATATCGCCAGTTTGGCGGTCATCTCCACATAGTCGTGAGGGGGAGATTTGTTAGGTTTTGGGCTCCCTTCCTATATGGAGAAAGGCCCAAATATGTAAGCCCATTTTGTCTCACTTGTCTAAGTGGAGAGAGGTCAAATTAGGGTGAGAGAGAGAAGTCTCATTTTAGTGAGAATACAATAGCCAACAAGAGAGAATAGAAGAGAGAAAGCCAACCCGCATACCCACCAGATAGTCACCATAAAATCGCGACTGGAGATTCGTTCACCGTTGGATCGGGATGAAATTTGTGCAGCAGGTTCAGGACATGTGGTTCTTCATTCTCATCGTTCAGATTTTCAAGACAAGGTCTGGAGAGAGAGATATGTGCTCCGCACAGTAGCTCTATTTTTGGGGTAAATTCATCTTCTTGTTTCTCATTTGTAAGCATTGGTGCTTGGATGAATTTAGTTGATTGTTAGCATAGTTTGTGTACTTGTTGGAGACTTTTTTGTACCCTTATTTGATTATAGTAGAGCTGTTTCTTTGGTATGAACGACCCGTGGTTTTTACCCTTGCTTTGAGGGGTTTTCCACGTTAAAATCTTGGTGTTTTTGTGTGTTTGTGTTGTTCTATTTGTTGTTGCTTCTCACAGATTCTTGCAAGTTGGGAGAAATTTATTTCCGCTGCATATTATTTTGTTATTGTACTACACTGTTTCATTGTTGTTCTTCCTATCACTCATCAATGACATGCCTAGTACGGTTTTTCCCCCATAGGGGCCTTGAGACAGGGCGATCCTCTCTCCCCATATCTCTTTATTTTTGTTGCTCAAGCTCTATTAGCATGCTAGATCAGGCTGAGATGGATAACCCTTTTTTTGGGCTCAAAATGTGCAGAGCCGCTCCCAAGGTATTCTAATTATTTTTGGCGGATGACAGTTTAATTTTTTATAGAGCATCTACGGGAGATTGCATGACTATAAGGGAGATCATTCAGATTTATGGATGTGCATCGGGCCAACAAGTTAATTTTGATAAGTTAGCAATTTTCTTTAGTCCTAATGTCTAAAGGAATTGAAAAATAGAAAATTCTCCAAGCTTGCAACGTGTCTATAGTAGCCTTATCTAATAAGTATTTGGGGTTACCCATAATGGTAAGTAGATCAAAGAATCATTTTCTTGTCTTTGAAAGATAGAATATGAAAAAGGATTCAAGGATAGGAGGAGAAACTACTTTTAAAGGTGAGAAAAAGGTACTTATCAAAGTGGTAGCTCAAGTTATCCCTACATATACTATGTCCTGTTTTAAAATTCCTATTCCTTTGTGCCATGAGATAACCAATATGATGTGTAAATTTTGGTGTGGTTGTCAAATAAATGCAAGAAAAATACATAGGATAAACTGGGACAAATTATGTTGACCAAAAATTGCAAGAGGAATGGACTTTCGGGATTTATACACTTTTAACTTGGCTACGCTCGCTAAACAGGGATGGAGACTCGTGTAAATTAGATGCTTTGTACTCTAGAATTCTAAGAGCCAAATACTTTCCTAATGGAAAATTCCTCACAGCCGGTCTTGGAGCAAACCCATTTTATACCTGCCGAAGTATAATTGCAGGTCGCAGTATGTTAGATATGGGTATTATCTGGAAAGTAGGGAATGGAGAAAACATGAAGATATAAAATAACCCTTGGGTCCTAACCATGCCTTCGTATAGATCCGAGACCCCTAAGTATTGGATTTAACTTTAGTCAAAGTGGCTTAACTCTTTAACCAGGATGACAACTTGTGTAATGAAGATTTGGTTAGAAGGGTGGTCTTTAACAGGGAGGAGGCCGAGGCTATTCTAGAAATTCCTCTTTCACACAACCATGAAGAGGATAGCCTTTTCTGGGCACATGATTCCAAAGGCCTATTTTCAATAAAAAGTGGCTATAAAGTGGCATGGGAGCAAATCATTAACAAGAAAATTTAACAGAATGAAGAGGGATACCATAGATACCAGGAGTTACAGCAACTAGCAAAACTTTGGAAGTGCATATGGAGGCTAAAAATCGCACCAAAGGTAAAGGTCTTTGCTTGGAGGGCTTGCCGAGATGTACTTCCAACAAGAGTGAGAGGTTGGCTAGCAAAGGTGTCAACATGGGGATTGGATGTTATTTATGCCAAGGTGAAGAGGAGAGTGCAGCTCACTTGTTGCTGGATTGCCCTTTCATGACTCAAACAATTCATGCTACAGGTTTACTGGCACATCCCACCAGCTAACCTGCTCACAGTTAGAGGGATAGTATTAGAGATCATTTTGTAAAATCTCCTAGAGAAGAAGTGGAGCTATTGGTGATGCCATGGAATAGTATATGGTGGGAAAGGAACCTAGTGCGGCAGGGGAAACCCCACAAAAACCCGCAGCACGTTGGATGAACAGCCAAGATAAATCTTCAGTCCTTTTATGATGCCAATGACCAAACCAATGCAGAAAGACACAGGAGGCAAGAAACTAATGCTGGTGGAAGAAACCAAACCGCGGCTTTGCAAAGGTTAACGTAGACTTTGCTTCATTCCTCTCACTGGGGTCATGATCCGTAACAATGAAGGATAGCTTTTGGTAGCTAAAGCTCAGCGTTTTAATGGTGAGATTGATCCTTATATAGGCGAGCTCATGGCTACTCGAGCTGGTCTACTCCTCGCCTGGGATCTAGGTCTAAGCAAATTGGTCCTTGAGGGAGATGCTAGGAACATATTCAAGAGTATTAGAGGGAGTCAAGTAGATGGATCCTACAATGGCAGTATTTTAAGAGACGTTTTTATGTATGCTCCATGGTTTGAGTGTTTTGATTGTATGTATACTCAGAGAATGTAATAGGGTTACTGATACATCAGCAAACAATGCTAGGGAGTTTGGAGTGTGATGTGAGTTGGCTACATGGGTATACATCACCATAATTTCTTGTTTCAGCTTTTAAGATTGAATGTTTTTTATGTTTAATAGAAGGGAAAAGATGATTTTACACATCTTTTAGTAATGTAGTTATTATATATATCTTTTTTAAGGGTGTGTGATTGAAGCGAGAAAGTAAATAAAAAAAAATATAATAAATAATATTAGATGAGATATGAAAAGAGATATATATATTATTTATAATAAGAATATCAGACTTGTTAATAAAATACCATTCAGTTCAAAAGAAAAATCTAATTATCTCGTTAATTAGTTATATAGTTGTTATCAATAGTACTTTATCTACACCTTAAAAAGGAAATTTTTCTTCTTAATCTCTAATATTTTTATATTATTATTAGAAAAATGTTAGACAATCTAATTTTTTGTGTGAATGATGTGGTATGTTTGTTGACTATTAGACAAGTGAGTAATCTCTATTACTTTATTTTTATGAAACATTGACACTGACACGGACATAAGACATGACAACGATACGAACACAAATATGAGGACACATCGAAATTAAAAAATTGTAGGACATGAAACACATATATATATATATATATATATATATATATATATATATATATATATATATATATATATATATATAAAAATTTAAGAAAAAGATTCAAATTTATAATATGATATATATAAACTTCAATATTTACAATATATTGACATATATCATATGTGTCATTATTTATTACTTGGTAAGCCTCTCACAAAAAACATAGAGCATCATTTCTATTGATATTTTTAAAAAAAAAATTAAAACCAACTTGTTATAATAGAGTTAGTCATATACAAATACATGTACAATGAAAAAAAATTAACTAAAGAGAGCGTATCTAAGAATTAACTTCATTTTGCTCTCCACCATTGACACGATATGATGGCACGATGACTTAGTCACAAATGAAAGTATATAGTTAGATGAGAAAGGTGACCTCACAATGAAAAAAATTGTAGTCTAATTAGGATAAGTAGTAATGATAACTGAATAATTAAACTTGAATAATAAGTAATTGATATATAATTGAGTATATCACTATTTTTTACTTTTTTATTTTAAATGATAATTCAGTTTTTTTTTAATTTTAAATTGACCGTGTCTACAGTGATCTCGACATGTCCGACCAAAAAAAATATTTTTTTAATTAAATACTTACAGACACGTACTACACACATATCATATGTGTGTCATTATGTCTCCAATACAAATACGTGTCTAATATACAGATACGACACCAAAATAATATGTCTACGGTTCATAACTTTATTTCAACCAAAGTATTCTTTTTAGCTGTGTAACATTACTCATTATTATTATTATGATTATTATTATTATTATTATGATTATTATTATTATTATTATTTTATTAAGCACAAATATAAAAAAGGATTAAATTATGAACTCTTTATAATTTGTAGTTACGATTTCAAACGGATAAAGTTTTCACTTTGTAGTTATATTTTTTTAATAAAACTCGATAATTATAATATAATTTTCATTATTATTTTTTGTTGTCTTAACTAAAAAGAAAGAAAGTTAATCAAAGGACACCTGTCTCCATCAAAATGTTAATTATATAATGTATACATCTTCGAATGATAGTATATATGATTTCAACGTCATATATTTCTTTAAAACAGGATTATAAGTTGGTTAATTTTAATTAGTTAAAAGAAAGTAAAATATTCAAATAAAATTTATATAGATCGATTTAACCGAACAATTAGCATAACAAAAAAACACACAACTTCAGTCAAACCAATCCAATAACTTGTTTTTTTTTTTTGTCAACATCCAATAACTCAAGTCAAAATTCTCTTCAATACACTTCAGTCGCAGCAGAAAATTGCCACTAAGTGTCGGTTTCTAGCTCTAGATAACGCAATGATTGTACGGGCAGAATCTCGAAGGAAAATGTTTTTGGAAAATTCATAAGGACAAATTTAAGATAATTCAGATAATTAGTAAATGTTTTTAAAAAAAATCAATTATTTATGAGGTTATTTTTTATATTATATATAGTGAATTAAAATTAAAATTTATTATATATGTAATAAAAATTATTACATGATATTCTTTGTATAAGATGTAATAAATTTTAATTTTAACTTATTAAATATAATAAAAAAATCACTATATAAATAATTAAAATCATCACTTAACTTAAGGGTTCGTTTGGTGGTCAGGATAGGATAAGAACGGATAGATAAAGCGAGATAGGATAAGGATAAAATAGAGTAGGATAAGATATAAGTAGGATATTGTTATCTATCCGATGTTTGATGTCCACCAGATAACCAACAGGATAACATTATGTTATCTTGTATTGTGTTTGATGTAAACCAGATATTATCAGGATATGATATAAATTATATGCAAATGACAAATTTACCCTTATATCAGAATTACATATTTATTTTTTTAAATTAACTTTTTTTTTACATTTTGTACATTTAAATTATAAAAAATTATATTAAAAAACTGCACAAAATAAATAGAATAAAAACGAAAGCAAGAAATAGAGAGGTAAAGGAGATAGAGCTATCTATTTGGAGGGATGCATGGTGCTTGGATTGCTACGGCTGCTACGTGAAGAGGTGGCTGATTCGCGGTGAAGGAGCGGTCTCAGGTGGCACGAATGGCGCATGGATAACGATGGTGGTCTCGGATCTGCGACGTGGAGGCGCCACGCGGCAGAGGGGCGACCCGACGGCGGCTCGCGGTGTTGGTCAGCGACGTGGACGGATCTGCGACAGCGGCAGCGGGAACAGCAGTGGCGATTGGTGATTCCGGACTTGGTGGCTGAGATGTAGAAGTTTGTTTGGGTGGAGGTTGAACGTTGGTTATGGAGGTGAGGGGTTGGACCTGTGGTGGTCTCGGTTGGGACGATGGATGGGTGGTGTTTGTGATGGTTTGGATGAAGTTTCACGTGGAAGATGGTTAAAGGGTGAAGGATGAAGGATGAAGGTGATGAAGGTTGGTTAATGGGTGTGAGTTGATGGAGATAGAAAGTTGAGGGGGAGGTGACGTTTCTGTTCGTAATGGAGGGCTGGAGTGGAAAAAGAAAAATAATATCCTATCCTACTTGCTTCTAACCCAGCCTCACTCCTAAGATAAAATTTTAACTAGTGAGTAGGATAGGATAAGCTGACAGGATAACCATATCCTATCCTATTGGTTCACCAAACTGTAGATTAAAGTACGATATGATAGCTTAACATATCTTACCTCCCCTATCCTAGCTACCAAACGGGACCTAAATGTATTTATACTGTCAAAAAAACTTAAATGCATTTATTATTTATTTAAATTATCTCAAAATTATTTATTTTAAATTTTACAAATAACATTACTCATAAGCGTTCTTTTGAGGCTGCTTTCAACCCGAAAAGTGATGAGAAAAAGATAAACCACTTCTAATTTCCTTTTTGCATTCAAACCATCTAGAGTTTACTTACACAAGGACGAAAATAAATCCATGATATGCCTTGCATGGCCACGTTTATTATGTTATTATAATAGCAAAATAAAAAACAATACAAGTAATAATTATATAGATTAATTTAATTTTTTTATGTAATGCTATTAGTTAATTATATATTAGCATTTTATTTAAAGAGTTACTTTAAATAATTATTATTGTAATCAAGCCCTTTTAACAATATAATAACATTATTAAATAATAAGATAAGAAATTTCAATTTACCATTAAATCTCTCTCTCTCTCTCTCTCTCTCTCTCTCTATACATATATATATATATATATATATATATATATATATATATATATATATATATATATATATATATATTTGATCTGGAAAAAAATATTAATGTTATCCTATAATCTATAATTTAACTAATTTATAAATCATTAATGTTATCCGGTGCTAATATTTCTACCTGTGTGTTGCACAATATATATATATATTTCTTATTTATAATAATTAAAATTAAAATTAAAATTATCATTATTTGTTTGTAAAAAATTGTATAATGGTTGTGAAGGTATTAATATGTATATATTGAATATATCTTAGAGTTATTATCAAAACAGTAATAAAAAATATTGAAATTTTATAATGTAAAATATATTTGACATGTTGAAAAAATGTATTAAATTTATTTAATGTTATAATAATAAATTAAATGTGAATTAATTATATTATATATTTATATAAAGTTTTCATTTATGTGAGTAATAGATTATGTTTTCATTTGGTGAAATGTATATTAAAATAGTTAAATATTATAAGATAATAAAAATATCAGGATACAAATAATTATCTATAATTAACTAACCTAGATCTCTAATAATAAATTGCAGTTAATTGATTTTATTATGTATTCATAAAAAGTTTTTATTCAATTGAATGTATATATTAAAACATTTGAATATAACAAAACAATCATATATTAGAATAAAACATAATTTTTTTTAAATATAATGGATTTCGTTTCAATTCATTCCACATGTTCGATGTTTTTTATTCCATTCAAAGAATATTTATTTAATAAAAATAGCTCAAAAAATATAAATAATAATAATTCTGTCTAATACTAATTAGTTAGTAAAATGTGTTATTATTATTTATATAAAAATATTACACATATATAAGAGTGATAAATAATGAGATAAATAGGCATATATAACTCTACTCGTGCACTATATATATATATAATTTATGATGATATATTGCTAACTTCCTTACGTTTCATTTTTAGAAGGATGATGTTACTAACCTTTACCTTTTATTTTTGAACAAAAAAAAAAACCACATTCTCTCTAATTAATATAACTTTTATGTAAGGGTATATTAGTAAAACTCTATTACAAATCTTTAATTCAAAGTTAAATATTTAATGAAAAGAGAAAGTAATGGAGTCTTAAAATTTTAATGAAGAGAGATGAGTGATGCTACTTTTAATAATGAAAGAGAATATAAAATTAAATTTTAATTTTTTAATAAAAATGTAACACAAATTTTAATAAAGTTATTAATGTTTAAATTAAGAATCTTTAAAAAGAAATTGATACATATAAGGTAATAAAACATATAAGGTACTATGATTACGAGCTTTAAAAAATGCATGTCAAAGGAATCAATTTGTTTCAAATAAATTTTTGGTAAACATAAATTCTGTTTATTTGAAATATTTTTTTCATTTTATATATTGTATAGTTTTAATCTTTATTTTTTATTTAATGAATAAAATTGTAAATAAAATATTACTACATGATTTTATGATTTTTATATAAAATATAAAAAATTAAATAGTAATGAGTAGATTTTGTAATAATATCATACTCTCTCTTTATTAAAACTCAATTCAAATATTCTCTTTTTTCATTAGAATCTTATTATTTTATTCTTTTTTTATTAAATGCGTTAATTTGAGCTATTACATTAAAACAAAATCAAATGTCCGATCTTTGTGTAAGAGTTTAAATGACTAACAACCAAAATGTTTAAGTTGTTTGTAAAGTATTATGTGGGAGATCTTTGTCCAAAACAAAAGTGGAGGACATTAAACTTATCTTTCTACAAAATAAGTATGAAGAGGCCAGTAATACTCATATATATAGCTAATAACGTGACTTTTTACATGTAGCACTCATCCAACTTAGTTTGTTACGCCTCCTAAAGCTCCACACCTCTACACCTGCATTGAATTTGGACTTCCCTATCATTCAAAACTCACAATTAAAATCAATACACATGGAAAGAGAAAGCTAACATAATGCCAACAAATCGTGCAATGATTTAATTTTTATAAAAAAAAAAAATTAGAACCTAAGATCCGAAGAGCATGAATGAAACACCTCACCAACCTACGAAAATCTTTCACAAAATTAAAAAATAATTGCAATATATAATGACATCATAAAAATCTCTTGACCTTTGAATCACCATATTAGTAGATTTGAAAGATGACACGTCAAAGACTTATTATTATTTGCTTGGTTGCTTTCTCAACTTCTTTGTCAAATAGTGAATCTCCCAAAACTTTTGCAATTTTCTTGGTAGGACCTATTCCTTCACCATCCTCATCAACAAAGTACGCAAACAAGTTTTTGAGCTTCTTAACATGAAATTTTTTTTATTGTAGCACTCATGTCATCTCTATTTCAAATAATAGTCTAATGTAATAGACCAAAATCCAACAATGTCATCTATCAAACTCTTATACATCTTTAGAAACAATTAGATCACAAAGTAAACACCAATATAATCAAGAAGCTAGATCTTGCAGGTCCAAGTAATGGATGGAGTCAATTCGTATAATTAAGAAAAAATGAATACATTAAAAATTATGTCATCTCTACAATAAGATAATTAATGAAAATTTTGGAGAGCAAATATCTTATTAATATTCAAAGAAAATGTTAAATATTTAAGAGCAATCTATCAATAAAACCCGTTTATAATGAAGGAAATCACACAAAAGGGATGACAGATGGGTCAAATTGAATAATGAGATAGATAAAAAATTTAAAATTCAAATTCAAGTAGTGTTTATAATGGCCATCGTAAATATCAAAATGCATTTTTAATAGGATAGATAAAATATTTAAAATTCAATTCAAGTGTTGTAGATAATGGTGCAATTGTCTTCATAAATATCAAAACGCATTTCAATAGTCATATGGCAATTAATAAAGAATATAATATTTTTTATTTGTTATATTTTAATTTGAAACAAAAGTAAATAAAACTTTTAATAAATGGAAGGATAAAACTTAACTCTTTTTTTATGTTTATTATATCTATTTTACTAATTAAATTATGACATGTGTTTATATTAATGTTCTCTCTTATTGTATTTTTTTTTTAAAAAATATACACATGTCATAACTTGATTGATAGAATAGATATAATGAATATAAAGAAATAGAGCTAAGTTTTGTCCTAAATTGAAAGTCTAAAATTTAGGCTTATCTTACACTTAGTATAAACTTTCTTGTAATGATCTCTAATTTATATATAATATAAATAAATAGATATAATTAAGCAAGTTGTATGAAAATAATACTATTGAGAGAAGTTTTAACTTAGACATTTCATAATAATTTGATAGATTAATTTCTCACATATCGGGTAGAAAGATATTCGAGAAACAAAATAAAAAAGATAAATAAATAAATATAATTAAGAGAGTTGTATAAAAATTATAAAGTATTAAAGTAATTACATATAAATTATCTAAAATATCCTCATTTTATGAGACAAAGTGGTAACTGCAAACTTGATTACTTTTACATATATAAAAAGATTAAATTGCAAATGAGAATTAAATTATTGAAAACTCCAAAGTAATTAAATGTGAGTGTTATTAGAAATAACATGTATATAAAAGATAACAACTAAAAATTAAACATAGAAAATAGAAAATAGAATAAGCTTAAAAGCCAAGTAATGAGAAATTAAATGATCAGATTTTTTTATTAAATGGTAAAAAGAACAAAATTACGTAAATAACCCCATAATAGGTAAGAAAATTTGTCTTAAAATAACTCTAGGACAAATCAAAGTATTTTTTTATATATATATAAAAGATACATTATTGAAATATTAAATATTTTCATGATTACTTTATATGTAATTATCATATTAGAAAATAATTTATTTCTTACCTGTTTTGAAAAATAATTGAATAATATTTCGAAACTCATTGTAACTAGTCTAAATTATATTTTTTGGGGTACAGTTATATTGCTTTATTATAAATAGATTACTTTATAAGGATTCGAAGTAGAAAAAAGAGATTGAAAATCATGGTAAAATGGGTGTTTGTGGTATACACTATGGTAAGAATATAAGAATTGCAGGCATTATTCAACTTGATATCCTCTCTCATCATCCCAAACGCATGAAGTGACTGACGAAAGACATGACCGCTACAATAACAATTCAAAGTTGATTTTGGTTTTGCATGTAAATTGCTAAGAATGGAATAACCGTGAAGTGAAAAACATCACGGAAGCAAATAGCGACTTGTTTTCTGCTGTCCATATATTTTATTAAATGCCAATTTTCACATATAAGTCATCGTTATCATCTTATTTAATTTTTATTTAGTCAAACACTTTTAA
Organism: Ormosia semicastrata; assembly: GCA_029884595.1. Lineage (NCBI taxonomy): Eukaryota > Viridiplantae > Streptophyta > Magnoliopsida > Fabales > Fabaceae > Ormosia > Ormosia semicastrata. Next base: position 11,467,977 of record JAQQTO010000043.1, read on the forward strand.
ATTCGTCCCGGTTTTCGTTAAAACCTCTAAAAAAATATTATTTTAAGCTTGACGGATATGCTGTCTATTTATTTATTCAAAAATATTTTTTTAATACTTAAACTATATTGTATCCTATGTAAATATAACTTATTATTCTCGTATATTATATATTAAATTAAAATAAATAAATTATATAAAATATGAATAAAGACATTATTTAAATAATATATTTTAAGTGTTTAAATAATAAAATTTATATTTATTTATTTAAAAAATATGCAACTTATTCTAAGAAAGGTGCTCCTGTGGGGATGTAGATGAATCTTTGATCTTTCCACGCTAATATTTTTCAAAATTGGAATATGCTCACTCTCACAAGTAGATAGGAATAGGAAAAGAAAAAGTAGACACAAACAGGAGGCCTTTTTCATGATCCATCTGACCATCTCACTTGTGCCTTTCATTGATTCCTTGCCATTTTGGTGGAGGTGCTGTTCTCTATGTTATTGTTCTCAACCTCCCAGTTATGTTAAGCCTCCACTTTCACTCTAATTCAATCCCATTTTCATACCTCATGGATGCTTCTGCGACCATGGCTGTGAGGAACACTGCTTCTTCTACCTCCTCCATCTTCTCAATCTCACTGAATCCAAATCACAGTCACATACCAAAGCCCAGACCTTTCACTCTTCAACCCCACAAACCTCACCCACCCATATTCAAATCTCTCAAATTCATCCAATCCCATTCAAACCCCTCCAAACCCAACCCCTTCTCGTGCTCCGCGCTCACCTTCTTCCCCTCAGAAACCGTTCCTTCGAAGCTCCAGTACCTGGTCGACGTGTTCCGGTCCATGTCGGAGCCCGTCGACCGGGTGAAGCGGTTGCTGTACTACGCGGGGCTCATGCCGCCGCTGGACGAGTCGGCGCGGGTCGACTCGAACCGGGTCATGGGTTGCACCGCGCGGGTGTGGATCGAGGCGAGGCTAGACGGGGAAGGGAAGGCGAGGTTCGGTGCGGACAGCGACTCGGAGATAACTCGGGGGTTCTGCGCGTGCTTGGTTCGGGTTCTGGACGGTTCCGAGCCAGAGGAGGTTCTGAAGGTGAAAACCGATGATTTGGTGGCTCTGAATGTGGGGTTGCCAGGTGGGAGTAGTGGGCGTTCGAGGGTGAACACGTGGCACAACGTTCTGGTGAGTATGCAGAAGAGGACGAAGCAGTTGGTGGCTGAGAGGGAAGGGAAGGTGCCCTTTGAGGCTTTTCCCTCGTTGGTTGTCACCGCTGATGGAGTTGTTCCCAAAGGAAGCTACGCTGAAGCACAGGTTAGCACTATCTTGCCGTTTCCAGTTTCAACCTCTTAAGCCTCTAATTCAATGACACTGATGTCTGGTTTAAGAAACGACATAATTCATTGTTTCTGGAAAACAAAAGTGATTACACAATTATGAGAGGACTGCATGCATCTGGGTCATGCCTTTTTCTGTTACAACTTGCAGGAATCTGATTTTTTGTTTTTTGTTTTCTTGTTTAAACGAGGGAAGACTTTGTTATTGCCATGATTGTTGGATGGTAGCCTGCCTTTGTAGTTTTGTACATGGCGGCTTTCCACCTAGTGCTTTTACTTTAATATGAAGCACTACTGCATAATGTCTACTGCAACAGTATCCGATACGAATCCGATATTGTACCAGATACTCGGATACTTTGATAAATGTTTGTTTAATTTTTTAACAAAAGCCGTATTCTAGTACCATATTCATGTCGTATCCATGCATCTTCCCTATTGAGAAGAACTATCATCTAAAGCTCTCTGTAATGTACGCTTTTGTACACATAATTCTGTCTTTACTGAAAGCTCCACTGTACCTAAATCTGCTATGGCATTTCTTTGGAGGTGTTTGAGTTTGACGAGTTCACACACGACAAGGATACAATATAATCAAGAATGACAAAGAAATATATTTACTTTACATCATAATGAGTGGCTATGCCCACAAATGCCATGATTTCATCATGGAATCTTGACCTGACAGCATTAAACTCATAATTTCCTTCTAGCTTTCTTGCAGGCAAAATACTTGTTCCCTAATGAGTTAAAAGTTAATGAACTAGTCAATGTGCTAAAGGAGAAGAAAATCGGTGTTGTTGCACACTTTTACATGGATCCTGAAGTCCAAGGCATTTTAACTGCTGCTCAGAAGCAGTGGCCACATATCCATATATCTGATTCACTGGTTATGGCAGATACAGCAGTCAAAATGGCAAAAGCTGGATGCCAATTCATAACAGTGCTAGGTGTGGATTTTATGTCAGAAAATGTGCGTGCCATCCTTGATCAAGCTGGTTTTAACGAGGTATGCCTTTCTCTTGTTTGTCTTCTCAGTTTTGAAGATAGCCATCAGCAGGCATATATACGAGACATGTGAAGCTTGTCCAGAAATTGGACTCTATATTTAAGATTCTCATTTATAACATTGGTGCATGCCTTGTATGAAGCATGTCACATGTTCTTCAGTAAAAGAGATTAGCAAAATTCAGTATTTGTGCTACATGTTAGTCCTTAGTCCTTGATTTTCTTCTGATAACTATATGCAGGTTGGGGTGTATAGGATGTCAAATGAGCGTATTGGCTGTTCTCTGGCTGATGCTGCAGCTACTCCTACTTATATGGAGTATCTTGAGGCAGCTTCTAGGTCTGCTCCTTCTTTGCATGTCATATACATTAACACTAAGTTAGAGACAAAGGCGTATGCTCATGAGCTTGTGCCAACAATAACCTGTACTTCATCAAATGTTGTCCAGACTATTCTACAGGTTGGTTTGGATACAAACTTTATCATATTGCTCTTTGGCTTTGTAATGGTCATATGGATGCATCATGTAATCACCACCACCAAGTCCATTTAGTGCTTCTTTCTTAAAATAATATTTTGGTCTCCTCTTATGCAGGCATTTGCTCAAGTGCCGGATTTAAGCATATGGTATGGACCTGATTCTTACATGGGTGCAAATATTAAAGAATTGATCCAACATATGACAAAAATGACTGACGAAGAGATTGCTGCGATACATCCTGCACACAGTCTAGGCTCTATTAGATCATTACTACCACGACTTCACTATTATCAGGTAAGATCTTTCGCTTGATTTGAAAAGCTAAGGAAGAATCCACTTTATTTGCAATTGGATGTGCAGTATTTGTAGGTTGCTCTTCTTATCCACCATTTTGGGATGCTGGCTTGGAGTCAAATCATTTTTTTGTACTTTTTTTTCCTGCATGACAATGATACATTTAATATGATATTACATTCTTCTTATATATTGCTCTCTCTCTCTCCCTCTCCCTTCATCTCACATAAAGTTGGTATAGGCTTTGTTAAATTATTGTGTGTGCGTGTGTGTGTTGAGTTTGTGTGATGTGTGACTTGGAGAGAAATTTGATGATTCCTTCACTTTTGCTTTTGTGGTCTTCCTCTGTGGTTTGAAATTTTCTTTTGGTTCAGTTTTCCTTGTATAAAATCTGGCTTATATTATAGCTAACTTTTATAGCTAACTTGCCACCATCTTCTTGTTGGCTCTATATTGTTCATTTCATAACTATATGCTTTTGCCACTTGGTGCCAGGATGGAACATGCATTGTTCACCATCTATTTGGCCATGAAGTTGTGGAGAAGATAAAAGAAATGTATTGTGATGCATTCCTTACTGCTCATCTTGAGGTACCTGGAGAGATGTTTTCATTGGCAATGGAAGCAAAGAGAAGGGGAATGGGAGTAGTAGGCTCCACCCAAAATATATTGGATTTCATAAAAGACAGGGTTCAGGAAGCTTTGGATACAAACGTCGATGATCATCTCCAATTTGTTTTAGGAACAGAATCAGGGATGGTGACTTCAATTGTGGCAGCAGTTCGGAGTTTGTTAGAGCCTGCAAAGTCCTCTTCTCAAGGAGCAAAAATTACTGTTGAAATAGTCTTTCCGGTTTCATCAGACTCATTCTCAAGAACATCCTCAAGTTTGTCCTCGAGTCTTCATTCTGTTCAAGTGGGTGATATCATTCTTCCTGTTGTACCAGGAATAGCTAGTGGGGAGGGTTGTTCCATTCATGGTGGCTGTGCATCTTGTCCATACATGAAGGTAACATTTGTCATTTGGTTTGGCAAATTACTTTACCTGTTTTAGATATGGTTAGGTCAACGTATAATCAACTTAAAATCTGCTCTTTGATTGAGAAGATCTTGAACTGCAGTTGGATTAATAATTATAATCTGTAGGTCACTAAGTATATCATAGGTTATCGGTAAGATTTGATAAAAGACTTCTATTCTTGGAACCTATTCTCATCAAGGTTGGTCAATGGTGAATGCCTTTTGGTTTTTATCTGGACTATAAGTAATTAAGTTCTGTCAATGTTATTCTTGGAAGCTGTTATCTGATTGTTTCTTTAACCTTTCAGATGAATTCTCTTAGCTCACTCCTGAAAGTTTGCCATCACCTACCTGATGAAGAAAATATCCTTTCTGAATACAAGGCTGAGCGATTTAAGTTGCAGACTCCAAATGGCAAATCAGTGGCAGATGTTGGATGTGAACCAATTTTGCACATGAGGAACTTCCAGGTTAGTTTCTTGAAGTATAATTTTTTTCTATTCTTGACATGAGCGCCATGTGCTGTTCAATTCACCTTTGGATACTTCCACAGGCTACTAAAAAACTTCCAGAGAGGCTGGTTGGTCAGATTCTTCATTCCGAAGACAATGGAAGGTTGATATGATAAACTTGAGAGAAAATGTGATGTGGAGAAGTATCTGCTGCTGTCTTGTGAACAATTCCAATTGGCAACAATTGCTAGGTCTGTGCAAGGTAATCGTTGCTTCAGCCAGATTTTGTTGTCTGTTAGTTTCCCTTCGTATAGGAAGGTTCTTACATTGCTTATTTAGATAGATCACAAAATATAGTTTGTATCAGATATAGAGATATGAATGAAATAGCATTTTTGGTTTATTCCCCCACTCTTCATTTTATTTAAAAATTTAAATATACCGCTCCCGGCTCGTGACTTTTTGTATTGGAGCGAGAAATGCTTCTCAGGCCCTCTTTAAGGCATGAGAGCAATAGATTTGAGGAGTCCAATCCTCTATTATTTATCGTACATCCCTTAAATTGATTGCTCAGCAATTTTTTTCTTGTTATTGTAATGCCAAGTTCTTCCCCTTCCCTTTTTCTCTTTTGCTTTAAATTACTGCTAACTTCGTTTATTCATCTTACAAGTTTTCAACCAAGCATGGACTTCCAACATAGACACAGCACGGAGGATACAACACTAACACAGTAACACGGACAATATTGATATATCAAACTTTTATGTATTCCGTTAATTCTATATGAGGGCATGCGTAATTTTATAGTAATCTTGATCACTGATACTATGTAGTATGTTTATTATTTACTTTATGATTAAGCGAGGGAAATTCAAGATTTTTTCCCCTATTATGCATTTGAAGAATTCTATAGTACTTCGATTTGGTGATGAGTATTTTTGACATTGTATCTCACACGAAGGTGGGCGAACGGAGAATCTAATAGGCTGATATATTTTTCTGAGTTTGATACTTAAGACATAATGCCTATATTTAAGTGTTGCACTTTATAGATGAATGATTATGTTTTTTTTTATTGATTTTATAATTCGGGAATCTCAAGAAATTGTAAAAGCTCCTGAAATTGTTATAGGGTAAGTTTACACATATTTTACACATATTTCTGCATGCATTATCGCATAACTTCTATTAAGTAAATATTAAATTTATCTATTTAGTGTTGTTTGAGATGAGTGTGAAAATTTGATTATTTCAATAATCGATTATTGTATAATTTTTTTTTGTTATAATTAATTATAAATAAAGATAATCTGTTTTGTTTAGATATTTTAATTGAAAAGTAATTTTAAGTTAATTTATTTTTGTTTAGATAGTATAAAAAATAATTATTTTTATGTATTAAATTATTAAAATAGATATAAAATGATAAAAAAATTATTTAATTGATAAAAAAATTATTTAATTGAGAATAAAATAATATTTACATATAAAAGTATAAAATAATTCTAATAGTTTTTTCAAAAAAATTTCAAATTATAATTTTTTTCGTACAAAATTTTTCTATTAACAACTTTTATGTAAGTTGTCAAACATTATAAATATGAAACAATAGCTTTTATGCAAGTTGTTGCCAAACACATTGCAAACATGAACTAACAGCTTTTATGCAAAAAAAAAAAAAAGCTTGTTGGATGTCGAAAACAATTTGAAACAAACAGGCTCCTAATAGTTTATCTATTATTAATCACTTTAACTACTTATACTTAATTATAATTTCTGTCAGAAATCTATTGATTGATTATAGTAGATTGCTGATTAAGTAAGTTTGATATTCGATTAATGAAAAAATTGATATTAAGTGTCTGTATGTGTGGTGTGTGTCCTAGCATTACTATTGTAATAGCATTATTTTTGGAACCTAGGAGCATAAAAACTGAAAAAAAAGCATGACGTGCCACCGGCGGCAGGCAAAAAACAATACAATACTACTGCTACTGCACGCTGCCATCTCTTACCGTCACGTTGGTTGGAGATGGAACTCCACTTTAGCTGGGTTAGGCATAGAGCATGCAAAACGGGCCAATTTGACCCGACCCATCAAAATACAGGTAGAGTCAATTGACTTATTTTGAGAAATAGGTTAAAAGAATCAACTCATTCTGTTTTAGAATGAGTTGGTGGGTTAGAAGTTAGTCTGCATAAAAAATAAAATGAAAAAAATTAGGCGGATTAGGAGGTTAATCTGTCTAAAAAATAAAAAATAAAATAAAAAACTATAACAAAAATTTAAAAAATAATAAATAATAATGGTAAAAAATTACAAACTACATATCTAAGAAATGATTTTTAAAATAGCATAATTAAATATTCAAACATAAATTATATAACATCAAAGAACTTTTCATTTGTGACATCATTTGAATGTTTCCAGCTAAGGCATTACTAGCTAAAACTACATAAATGCCAAAGAGCCAGAGAGATCGATAGAGAGAGCATCCAGCGATCAACGTTGAGAGACAGAGAAAGAGCGACAGTGAGGGGAGTCAGTATCCGAATCTAAGACGTGAGAGCCACGAGCGTCGAGCAGTTTGTCTGTTTGTGTTTGAGGCCAGATCTGAGACGGAGAGAGACAGAGGCCGTCAGACTCAGACTACATTGGCGAAGGGCTGAGGGCAAGTGGGAAGAAGATAGATGGGACAAGAGACGACGATGCAGCACAATAGCTTTTTTGGGATATGGGAATTAGGTTTTGATTTGGAAAGAAACTAGTTTTGGAAGGAAAGAGACTGAGTTCAGTGACTTGAGTGACTTCAATGACTTGTCACTTCAAAAAAAAAAAGTCAACCCGACGGGCCAACCTCGAGCCCGACCCGCAGGTTAAGTGGGACGGGTTATACGGGTTCAAAAAAAATATGGGTTCAATTCTTAAACCTAACCCACCAAAAAATGACGGGTTGACGAGTTAACCCAACGAGTTGAACCTATTTTGTCAACTCTAAGTGGCATCGGTTTTGACTTTCAAGAAAACGTTGCTTTTCCAAAGAAATTTTTGTTATATCTTCTTAAAACATTTTCTTAATAATCATTTTACTATTTGATAAAAAAATATTAAATGAAAAAGTAAATACAATCAATATTTTAAAAACATAAAAACTATTAGCTAAAATATATTTTATCGTCTTCAACTCCATGTGCATTTTACCCTTTGAGATTTTAGAAGGTATAATTTACCCCACAATATTTATTAATGGAGCTTAAAACTCCCTCCCTTCAAATGTCATCCAAATAACTGACGGTGTTATGTCTCATTGTTAATTACTTAATAAATCCTCTTCCCAATTACCCAGATCTAAAGCTCCATGTTCGCACCTCACCGAGCCACTACCAGAGCTTATCCTTAAACCATAGCCATTGACCCAAACTAGTCATCATTCCTCTATTCCATCAATCAAAGCATCACAGAAGAGCAATCATCGTCAACCCAACCTTCATCCTCAATAGAGCACTTTTTACCATTACCTGCAACAAACTTAAATCACCGCAGCCAGCCTCATCTCCCAAACGAAAAAACTCAAACTCAAAATCAAAAGCTAAGCAAAATCTACCTAGGACACAATCTAGACCATACTGGCCCATCATAATGTCGGCCAATTATGAGCTCGGCCAACTATATTTTGGTAGCTCAAGCTAGGGGGCTGTGGGTCGAACAGGCATGCCACGTTTTCGACCAATCATAAGCTCGACCTACTCCAATAGATGGCCAAGACTGGGTTGAGGACCGTACCAGCCTATAACCTAACCGACCATCTTCTAGCTCGGCCCAACACCAAACTAAGGAGGCTGCGGACCATGCAGGTCTTGTCAAGCTGTTAGCCCAATCGTTGGCCCTGCCCATTTTAAACATGCTAACCCAAGCTAATCCAGGTTAATTCAAACCTTCAACCCCCCGAAATAAGTAAACCAACTATATTCTGCATGTGGTCAATACGACCAAAATAAGCGTTTCTCCCTTGGTCATTAACAGTCTCATGATAGTCATCGCCAGGGAAGATCCAAGCTGGGCGGGCAAAAGTCTCGCCTAATGTGTAGTCTAATGACTTCAGCCTTGGGAATCCTTAACCCTGTATTTAGATTTTTTTTCATTAATGGAACGGAAATGAAATATGTGGGAATGGATCGGAAAGAAAAGGGAATGAATGGAACATAATTACCAGTCTTTTTGTTTGGAAGTTTCATTAACGGAACAGAACAAAACTTCATTACCCATATGTTTCCCCCATTCCACCTCAATTTTGGGAAGAACAAAAGTTGGACATTTGAGGAGAAGAGAGAAAAAATGATTCCTCATGTGTTCCGTTCCGTTCTCATGTATTTTAAAACTTCCGAACAAGATAAGTTATTTCTCTTTTCTTCATTTCCTTTCCCTTTCCCTCATTACTTATCATCTAAACATGTATAAAAGACTAGTCTGACTGCCTCAACCAGGCATGTTCTGCTTTTCACCCTAAAAACTCAAGCTAACTAACCTAGTCCTTACCTTGCCAACCTAGGTCTCGGATTGTCCTCACCACCGCCTCCCTCGTAGGCCCCAGGCGAGCCTTCCTAATCCTCCAACCTGGGCCTTGATCATTATCCGGAACACAATCCATTTTCACCATTTCTCCCTTGTGGACAAAAGACCCAATTCCATCGAAACCAAACCTTATATCTACCATCAAACTGAGAACTAGTAGCACCACCCCACCACAAAATCGGAACCATCACCCCTGTAATCCAAGAAAACCCAAACCCATTACATTGAAATTTAAGCAATAGTTGAAATTTGATTTTGGGTTTTGTAATGTTGATGATGCAGGGTTATTTGGGTGGTGAGATTCATGGAAGTGTGGTGTTGGATCTTTAGTGGCTGTGGTGTTATGAGTGGTCTATGGTTTATTTTGGGTGCAAAAGGCAGGGGCAGTTTTCTGTGGGTAAGGAATGGAGGAAGGTCTCTGATTTCTGCAAGGACTACTGGGATTTGGGTTTGATTTTTCTGTTATCTGCTGGCAAGGCTGCAATGGAAGATTTTCTGGTGTTGTTCGGTTGAGGAGTTGGGGCCTCAATCACTACCTTGGAAGAGGATGAATATTATTTTGAGTGAGGGATTAACACCTTAACTCCGTTAATTATTGAGAAGGTATTTTAAGAGGAGGAGTTTTAAGCTCTATCAACAAATTTTGAGGGATAAATTACACTTTTTTAAATCTAAGAAGGTTAAATACACATGAATTAAAGTTGAAAGGGGTAAAATATATTTAACTAAAAATATTCAATAATTAAAAAATTTATTATGAAGATATATTAGGAAGATTTAAAATTATTCTTTATCAAATTATATGTTCGTCTTCGTGTCGATGTTTCATTTCTGTATCTCGACTGTCATGTGATGAGCAATTCGATGGTAATGGATGTTGCCTTCACAAAAGACGATACTAATGGATGTTTCATGTTCCCTGGAACTGATTGGCTGGCTACTGGAAATTTTTATAAACAAGTTATTGAGGAGCATTAAGGTCAAGATCTAAAATCCTGTGACCACCGCCAACGGTGTGACAAAAATTAAAATCAGACAATGGTCAATAAAGTTATCATAACTTGAATTGTCCTTCCCCATTCACGAACGCCATAACTAAGTCCATAGCTGTTATTCATAACTCATAGGGGATGACAAGTCTTTCAAATGGTTTAGATTTGATTAAAAGGACCATCCATTCACCTTATCCAGTAAACTAGTAACATAAGTAACATATATTTAGCCGTCCATTGTGAATTGCCATCATCTGATGGTTAATATAGCGCCATGTCAGATGTTGCACACTGCACAGATACTATAAGATATAAAAATTGTTAATTTTCCTAAAATTTCAGCTTGATAATTTTTAAATTAATTTAAAAAAATTAAAGAAGATATATGCATTTAGTTTTCTTTAGATAATAATTCGAAACATAAAAAAAAACGAAAAGGATGATTATTGTTACGGATCTACAAACAATCGAACATTAAAATGGTCGTCATTCCTAACTATCATATGGATGACTTTTTAAAAAATAATAATTAATAAACATTTCATTGTTTTAATTTAAACTTTTTAAATTTTTACAAACACAGCACTCATGCGGTCCTAAGCTCGAGTGTTTAATAGCAATCTTCTTATTGTTAACCTAATCAAATAGTGATGGTATGAAGGGCAATTTTGATATTAGGTATATGTTTGGGATAATTATAAAAATTTAATTATTTTAATAATTAATTATTGTATAAATTTTTTTTTTTATTATAATTGAATTAATTTTATATTTTTATATGTTAATTAAAAAATAATTTTAAGTATTTTGTTTGAATGGTATAAAATTATTTTTATATATTAAATTATTAAAATAAATATAAAATAATTAAAAAAATTATTTGATTAATAAAAATAATATTTATATATTAAAGTATAAAAAATAATTTATAAATTAAAATCATAATTTTTAATCTTTAGTATTATAAAAAAATTATAATATATTAAATTTCATATAAAAATTAAAATTAATTTTAATAAATATATGAAAATACTATTAAAACACCTTTTTTTTTTTTTAAAAAAATTATTAATCCCAATCAAACATGCTCTAACAAATACTTGCACTGCTGCGCTTGAGTTCAAATATGGAAAGCACGCAGTGTAAGATGAAGTAAATTGAAAGATAGCAGAAAAGTAAAGGGATATTGAGCCTTTCAGATAAGCTTTTTTTATTAAAAATATATATTTTTAAACATGTTTTTAAATATGTTTAGATATCATTTAAAGAAAATAAAAAAATTAAAATCACTTGATTTTGAAATTAATAATTATTTGTTTTTAAAAAAATAGAATAAAAATAATTTTTAAATATAATTTTATAAAAATAATAATAAATACTTCTTAAATCTTACATTTAAATATAAAATAATTTATTTTAAAAAATATTACTAAAATAAGAGATATAAAAAAAATCATGCTTTTGAGTTACTTGCAATGTCAACGGCAGGTTACGAGAACAAGTGACATTAAAGAAAAGGTCAAAGATTAAGGTTGTGTTTGGTGGAAACGATAAGGAGAATCAGATAGTATTAACTAATACTATTAAGTCTGATTAAATATTTGGTAGTTTAACCTAATAGTATAATGAAATCAGATTCAACATTTTTATCACACTCTAACTTGATTATTCTATCATTTCCTCCACCCTCTGATTAGACCTGATAAGATATCTCTTCCTACTTTACCCCTCAACTTTATCACTCTCACTCCAAGCCCCTCTCCTTCTCTGCCATAGCATTCCCTAACCCTTCGTGCGAGGTTTCCGACCTCTACACAACCCCAACAACAAGGGCTTGTGCTCATCACCCATGTCTGAAACCCTCACCCACACCGACACCCACACTCCACCACTGTCTCTGCCGCCGGCGTTCTTGCTCCAACGTCACTCGGATAAGTTGGTGATTCCGTCACCGCCACCCCACCACCTTCCACGTCACCTCCCTCAACCTTTTAAACTCCAACCTCTCGACCCCTTCCCTATCTCCTCCCCGCCCCCCTCTCTCTCTCTCCCCCCCTCTCTCTCCTTCAACCTCAAATCTTCCTCCCCTCTACCGCCCTCTCGCCACCTCGACCTCTCCTAAAACCTCCTCACTGGCCCCATCCCTGACACCCTTTCCTCCCTCCCCTCCCTCCTCCACCTCGACCTCTCTTTCAACAACTTCTCCTGCCTCATTCCGGTGAGCTTCAACAACTTTCGGCAAGTCGAATCTCTTGTCCTCGTCAATAACTTCCTCAATAGAACCATCCCCAGTTCTCTCGGCAACGTTTCCACCTTGAAGATGCCTCACCTCGCTTATAACCCCTTAATCACTGGTTCTATACCGAGTGAGTTAGGAAACCTCATGAGCCTCGAGGTTCTATGGCTTGCTGGGTGCAGTCTCGTGGGTTCGATACCAAGCTCATTGGGTACCCTTGTTCGGCTTCAAAATCTTGACTTGTCGCAGAACATGCTCATTAGAACTATACCGAAGACTTTGTTCGTGGGGTTGAAGAGCGTTGTGCACATCGAGCTCTACCAGAACTTGCTCTCCGGCGAGTTACCCCGTGGTGCCGGAATAGCCATGTCTAAAACCCATGGCTTTTTTTGATTTGTCAGATTCGTTCAGTTCGTTATTTTTTCATTAAATCACTTCTTCTGCTTGTTTAGGAAATTGGGAATGATTTTTTGTGTTCTTAGGAAAGGTCCCAAATTTGCTCATTGTATTTGTAAATTTAGTTCATAAAGTTACAGTTATTTTAGATGTGTTGATTCGTTGATATACTAATTTTTGTTCATGAGTGATGTCGCGACCGGAGATCGCGGCGAAGAATATAGCGACTCGTTATGATTTTAAAATATGACAATGGAAAAATGGAGTCGCCACCAATTTTATTTTAACTTAGGAAAAATTGGAAAACCTCTCTTTGAAAATGGTCTTTGAAACCAGATTGGATTCGGGAGTCGGTTATGCTTAGGGAAGGGTGGAAACTTAATCCCACTGCACCCCTAACGCACCCGTCCTAAGACGGTACCTTAGGTTAATTGTGCAAATTATTAACAATCCTTGAAAATATTTATTTTACTCTTTTTTGCAAACATTGTAACTAAAAAGCGAAACCACAAAATTGTGAAAATTTAAATTTGGCTTGACAGAAATGAAATTCTGCTCCTACGTATCCCCTGGTGCAATGGGGAACTCAAAGTTACGTAGTTCTTTAGAAAATATTGTGGGTTGGTTGATTTTATAAAAAAAAAAGAGAAATTTGAATCAACAAGCCGTCGGCTCACTTATTCAAATTAATGATTAAATAGGTGAAACTCAGCTTCGCGTGCTAGAGACGTCACCCATTGATTATCAAATTTGTTACAAAACTTTTATTTAAAATTATCAATTAGCGATTTAACTAAAAATAAAAAAACATGATGTAAATTATCAAGCTGTCGCAACTCAGATATTTACAAAATATAAGGGTTAACAAGCTGTCGCAACTCAGGTAACCCATTTTTATTCTCTTTTTTTTTTAAAAAAAACTTTTAATTATTTCTTTGTTTATCATTTTTTAACTCCCAAAATCTAGCCCAACAAACGATAATGAATAAAAAAAAAGAACAAGGAAACGAATAAAAAAAAGAGAAACGTAAAGAAAACCAAGAAACAGATAACCCAAAAGCGAGGGATTCAACAAGTAAGGACCTCGTTTACGATCAAACTAGCGGGGAGGGTGGGCGGCTTCTTCGGTTCGACGGTCGAATTGCTCGAGGTCGACGGTCGGGAGTCGCTCGAGGTCCGACCCGAGTACAAGGTTGCTCAATAAACACTCTGGTAGTGCAAGAGGTGATTCATAGGAGAGGATCGATATTGGCGCTTCGGTGGTTGAAGGATTTGGTATCCGATCCGACGGTCGGTTGGAAAGGAACTAGAATTCGACGGTCGGTTGCTGGTCGGTGAGGTGGATCTTGTTTCGAGGTTCAACGGTCGGTGAGGAGAAAGTTTGAGGGTTCAACGGTCGAGTTGGAGGTTGGTGGATGGTGATGGAGTTTGGATGGGTTGTCGGTGAGGGGTAGTAATGCCGGTGTGGTTCGACGGTCGAGTGAAGGGATGGATGGGATGGATTCGACGGTCGGTTGGGAAGGATGATTCCGTTTGGGAGGTGTGTAGGATTGAGGGGTAGGTGGTCCGGTTTCGACGGTCGATTGGGAAGGGTGATGGATTCGATGGTCGGGTGCAATTGATGAAGCTTTTTGGGGTCGACGGTCGGATGTGATGGAGTTTGGTTAATGGTGTGAAGGTTTGGATGGGTTATCGGTGAGGGGTGATTCTGGTGTGGTTCGACGGTCGGTGAAGGGATGGATGGGATGGATTCGACGGTCGGTTGGGAAGGATGATTCCGTTTGGGAGGTGTGGAGGATTGAGGGTAGGTGGTCGGGTTTCGACGGTCGATTGGGAAGGGGTGATGGATTCGACGGTCGGGTGCAATTGATGAAGATGGTGGAGGTCACGAGTTTTGGGATCCGACAGTCGGATGTGATGGAGTTTGGTTAATGGTGTGAAGGTTTGGATGGGTTATCGCTGAGGGGGTGATTCCTGGTGTGGTTCGACGGTCGAATGAGGTGAAGGTGGTAAAAACAAAAGAAAAGATGAAGAGATAGTGTGTGATCGGTGGTGGTGAAAATGGAGAGTTCACGTGGAGACGGCTGTCCTGGAGAGTATGGTGGGGTTTTTCGTGGAAGAGTGGAATGATAGTGAAGGTGGAAGAGGAAAAGAACGCTTGGAGGATGAAGCTCGTTCTCTTGTGATTCTTGAAAATGGAGATCCAAGAGTTGGTCCGGATCCTTTCTTTTCTGAAAAAAAAAACCCCCCTCTTTTCGTCTGATGCCCCTTCTTCCTTTTATATCCTCTTTTTCATCATTTCTTCCCTGACATTTTCGTCTCCTTTTCTTTACGTAACCTCCCTTTTTTTATATCTTGAGCCCCTCCCCTGAGCCCCTTTTTTCCTTTTGCAGGCCTAATGCATTTAATGCATTGTTCCTCCTTTTACGTGTACGGGCATCCAACATTAAATGCCTTGCTCCTTTATTTATTTATATATATATATATATATATTTTTTTTTTTTTTGTTAAACGAGCCATTGCTGCTACGTTGCTTCTTCTTTGTTGCTTCTTTTTTTTTTTTTTTTTTTAAACGAGCTCACATTTGGGCTAAGGTGGGGGATTTGAATTTTCTCTATTGAGTTGGGCTTATCTGGATCAGGAAGTAGTGTAATTATGATTATATTATTATTTTTTAATTAAAGGTTTTTAATGATGACAAAATAAATAATAGTATAATCATAGTAAATAATTATATATACTATTTGCATCAAATAGTTGATAATATAAAAACTTATCAACTTATTTATACTATTAAAATTAATCCTATTATCTTATACTATCAAATACAAAAAATAATGTCTAAAGTGATCGTGAGAGGGAGGTGCTACGTGCATCGGGATCCTCTTCTTTTCTTTCAAAAAAGGAAAAGTCATGTTCCTCATCTAACAACGGCTCAAGTTCTTCAAGTTCATCATCAACTTTTATTTTATCATAATTTAATAAATTTGAACCATTAAATGAAGAATATAACTCTCCCTTTTTTTCAAAGAAAAGGAGAGAATCCTCATCCGTGCTATGTAAGGAGTTGTCTAAAAATGTAATGTAAACAGTAGTCTGACAACTGGAAAGGACAATTTTAGTAATTTTATTACATTAACCTCTCGCAATCCCAAAAACATTGCTGAGTCTGGCTGCAGAGAGTTACGACTTACGATCTTCTCTCCGAGCTCCAAACCTTAACGCAATCGAATCTCTGCATTGTATACGATTGTTCTGCTTCTCATTCTCAGGATTCAACAATATACGTAATATCGCTTTTTCAGTTGCACATTATTAACACAGGTACGTCCCTCTAATATCTCTCTCTCCTTCGCTTTATTTTGCTGCCTGATTATTTCTTGCGTGTCTGAAAGCAATTGTTCGTTTGTTTGTTTGTTTGCTTTCTGCAAAACTGGCCAGTTTTATTCGAGGTGGTTTTGTCTTACTTTACCTTTGAGTAGTTTTTCACGTTTCAAAACAGGAAAAAGGGGAAATTATACGAATTCAATTTAATATAATAATTCAGGGCTCTATCCGATTTGGGCCATCTGTTGCGCGCTGCATTCATATAAACACAATTAATTGAGGGACAATCTGGAACCTGTAATGTGACATCAAATAAAGTGAGGGTGTAACTGGGTTAGATATCAGAACAATAACAAGTTAACAACTCTCACAAGACATTAGGGATGACCACTCAATTCTAATTAGTTGCTTTTCTTGTGTCTTGCGGAAGTGGCTTAACATAAATCAGAATTGAGAAGTTCTGTTGTATTTTCTAATACTTCATTAAGTTATCATGCTGCTTGTAACTATAGCTTGTGGTTTGTTGTCCAAGCTTAGAACAATTTCTACATTTCTTCTTTATTGATCACCATGCAGTTGTGTACAATGAGAATATCATCTGCTTTAGAGGAATTTTTTTTCTGGACCTGAAACTTGTTACCAGATTACTGACGCTGTATCTATGCTTATGTTTGATTTGGAAATTGCATTTTCTCTAATCTCAAACTGGTGGAATTGGCCACAGGATGGCCATTATGTTATAGAAGGAATCATGTGCTTTCTCATTAGAAAATTTCGGAGTCAGATAACTTGAAGACGGGCCATGTTAACTAATCAACATTTATGGTTGTTTGTGTGTGTTTTCTGTATTTTTATTCCCATTACTGTGAATATTCTGAATATTGAATAATGGCCGATAGAAAGAAAATTTTAAACTTTATTGCTGATGATAGATCAGTTTACTCACAGGTTGAAATTATTACTTTTTGTTATCTCCTATTTTGAACACTTTAATTGTAGGATAGGACTTGAAGGAATTCACTTGAAATGAAGTGATTTGCAAATCCTACCAAAAGTGATGGGATTTACAAATTTTTAATTATAACAGACAAAGTGATTTGTAAATGATTATGGTTGTTAATATCATTCCAAACAAATTTCATACAAGAATTCATTTGTAAATGAAATGAAATTTTCTATATTTGAAACTACACACGGTTAATTTTATCTTAGTTTGCACATCGAAAGTCCTATTTTGATGGCATTATATATGTTGTTTGTCCAATAGGAGCTTGTGGAGAGTAGAGAGATACGCCATGGGTTCTGCTAATGGACCAGCTATTGCACATGGGAAACAACCTCTCTTTTCTTTTGGATTGATTTCTGATGTCCAGTATGCTGACATTCCTGATGGTAGTTCATTTCTTGGTGTTCCGCGGTACTATAGGCATAGCATTCTTGTGTTACAAAGAGCAGTGAAGGAATGGAATAGTCATCAGAGGCATAAGTTTGTTATAAATTTTGGAGATATTGTTGATGGAAATTGTCCAAAAGATCAATCTCTTAATACCGTAAAGAAAATTGTGGATGAATTTGAGATGTACAGGGGACCCGCGTATCATTTGATTGGCAATCACTGCCTGTACAATCTTCCTCGCAGCAAGTTACTTCCATTATTGAAGATCCAGAGTCTTCAGGGCCATGCTTACTATGATTTTTCACCAGTGCCCGAATATAGATTTGTAGTTCTTGATGGCTATGACATCAGTGCCATTGGTTGGCCTCAAGATCATCCAAGAACATTGGAGGCCTTGAAATTCCTCCGGGAGAAGAATCCAAATGAAGACAAGAACAGTCCAGCAGGTTTGATGGGCCTTGAAAGAAGGTTTCTTATGTTCAATGGAGCTGTTGGAAAGGAACAAATGGAATGGTTGAATGGTGTTCTTCAGGACGCAACAAAATTGAAACAGAAGGTGGTGGTCTGTTGCCATCTGCCTCTACATCCTGGTGCGTCATCCAAGGAAGCACTCTTGTGGAATTATGATGAAGTAATGAATTTGATACATAGATACAATTGTGTGAAGGTGTGTCTAGCTGGACATGATCACAAAGGTGGATACTCCATTGATTCCCATGGAATACACCATAGAGTTCTTGAAGCTGCCCTGGAGTGTCCTCCTGGCACAAACGCATTTGGATATGTTGATGTTTATGATGACAGAATATCACTTTATGGTACCGACAGAATGCAGAGTACAGAAATGTATTTTAATCCTAAAGCGGATTTGTGATGATAAGATGTGTTGATGTTTGTAAGACACCTATTGGTTTATTTAGAATAGAGAATACTGTAATCTTGATGCAAGTCCTACCCACAAGGAACTTTCTATTTAATGGAAGTTGGAATGACTCAGTTGAGTTGGGTAACTTGCAAGTTCATGAATCAGCCACTTTCTGCTCGACTTTTTCCCTTGCTTCTGGGAGAGGCAAAGATGCAACAAGCATTAACATCACTAGAGGTTTCCTCAGAAATGATTTGCTTGTGAAAATTTTGATTGCTATTGTAAAACTGTTAGGCAGCTTTTCTCAAGATATATATTCAATGAAAAACTTTGCTGTGATCATGACCAAGTGACTGCTCTTACGTATTATTACAGTTATTTTTAGTACTTTGTTATACTGAAACTGCAAATTTGACTGCTTTCTACGTCGACTTTCAACCTACCTATGTCATCGCAGGTGTCTCAGCTTCCTCATATTGTAAGTTTTGGGTGAGATCATTATGACATTGATGTGAAAAGTAATACTGAATTGCTATACATATATAATTGAGGGGGAAAAGGGTCTTCATGATTTATTAATAATTATGGAATAATCCCTTGTCAAATCTTCGACTTCTGTCATATAATGGCAAAGTAATTCGGGGTTGCCATATCAAAACAAAACATGATCACGCTAATGTAAATGAAGAACTAGCTACATCCACTGAAGTTATAAAATTCAAATACCAAAGAGATAACTAACAACTAACAAGAACAACAAAAGCCCCATATCATTATATTTTCTTTTTCCTCTGAATTTGCACTGCTATGCACCCTCTCATCATGAACTTAGTTGGTGCCTTTTTATAACAGTAAGAAGAGCTTATGTTATGGCATGAAAGACACAAAATAAATAATACTACTTGTCCTTTTACTTTTACCTAACAACATTGTAATATAGTAAACCTGCCATGGAGTTTTTCATGTTACACCTCCTGTGTCACTCAATCACTTCTATGGTGGGGAATAAGCCTTTTGCTTTCTCTTCTCAATATAGAAGAACACAAAGAGGGACACCACCGAGAAAGCGCTGAAGCAAATGGAGCAGATATCAAGGGACGCGTGGCGCCCACTGATTGCCTGGATCTCAAACAAGTTGGTGTTCTTCTTGGCATCCGTGGTCTGGCCATAACCCACTTCCACGTCGTTGGAGTCATATGCGTAGGCGCGTACGAAGTACGTGGCTGTGGGCACGTCACGCTCAATCAGCCATTCGAAGCTCTGAACCGTTTTGTTGGAAGCATCGTAGGGTCTGGCTACGATCTTGTGCTGGCAGGTCTTGTCCCTAGAGAGGTTGTCCTCGGTCTTTCTCCACGCGCGGTCATGTTGGCTGATGGGCGCGTAGCACAGCTTCAGCTTTATGGTTTTGTAGGCAGAGTCTGACTTAGCTGGTACGGTCTTGTTTATAGCCCATGTCACAGTGATTTTATCTGATCCAGCTGCCAGAACTGCATAATTGTTAATACCAAGATAGAGTTTAGCATCAAGGAGTGAACATTAACGACCCAATTCATAAAATCGTGGATTGTATAAAACACGTGCAAGTTTTTTTGAGAAAATGTTGCTAGTGACATAATGATTAATTATATTTCATGGGGAAAACATAAGGCACGGCTATGTGATTCATTTCACCCTTGTCTGTTTTAAATTTGTATCACCCATTACAGGGTGCAAAATCTTGTTTTTGATTCAGAGAATTTGACTAGTGAGATGGAGAGGGATATATGAGAAGGGATAGATGTTGCTTGTGTTTTAGTTTTACTTACCTTGTCCCTGCTTGGGGGAAGCTGTGACATCAAGGGTTCTTTTCAGGGAAGAGAAGAGAACGTTCCCATAACAAGTTCTGGCTAAACAGCAAAGAAGAAGTGATGCTACCACAAGCACGCGTGCTACCATAGTTTCTCAGTTTTCAACTCCAACAACAAGCTCTTCTGAAAGAAAAGTCAAACTGTGAGATGGCGAAGACGTGAGAGCACAGGCAATGAATTGGAGTGATATACTGAGATTCTGAGTGGGGATGCACAGAGTTTGAAGCCTTTTATATAAAGCCCAATCCCATAAAATATTAGGAAATCAAAACAAATTGAGTTTTGAGCAACGACAGCCATGATAAGTCAAAAGGCCCAAGTGCCCAAAGTATTAGCTAAACGTTTGAAAAACTTGAAAAGTAATAGCAGTAACAAGCAAGCAAGTGGTAGAGATGGCCTTTGGGAATGTTAAAGGGCCATCCTATTGAGAACCAGCACCAGCTGATTGTACTGATGGAGTTGGATTAGGACGGTGTATTTGGCCAATTACAGTTTAGTATAATTTTGTTTTTGTTAGAAGAATTTAGTATACCAACATGTGTTGGAACTTATATATTTAAATATGTAATTTTGTATTTAATTGTGTAATTTATGTATATAAAAATAATATTATTGAGAATAATTTTTAAGTTAAATTTTTTACTGTATTATAAGAAATTAATCTCTTATTAATTTGATCAAAAATATTTTGAAAAATAAAAAATTTAGTATAACTTTTATCAGTTGATTTTGTCTTTCTCTTCTTTTTCTCCCCAAGTGCGCGGAGTTTATGTTGAACGACACCCATATGCATAGGGATGCATTAGCGGACAGAGAAATGTGCCCCCGTCTCCCTACGAATAATATTTATGCAACGCTATCCATATCCGCTGGAGTATCGGGTTTATCTTTCTTCCAGCAGAACGCAGATCATGATATCCGCGGCATCTAATAAATTGTAAAAAAATTTAAAAAAATCAAAAATAAAAAATAAAAAATAAAAAAAAAAGTGTAATGCTATAATTTTTCAAAATTTGTCTAACACAACTTAATTTAAAAATAATGTTAAACACTTAAATACTTTTAATTTATATAACTTTGTAATATTTTAATTTATATAATTAAATTTTTTAATAATTTTATATAAAATATTTATATAAAATTTTTACTGACTACGTAAGACGGGGAGAATCATTTCACTCGTTTATTAAACGGGGATAGATAAACGGGTATTTATATCCATGAGGATAAATAATTGGGTAGAAATGCATTACATATGCATAATGCATTAGATATGAAAAATCTTCTGGTGAGTCTAGTAGTTATGGATAAACTGGAAAAATGATATTTTTACGTCAAAATCATTACATCTCCTCTTCAGTTTGCTTGTTTAAGAAATAAAAGATAAATAGTGTGTATTAAAATATGGATTTTTTTATTTAAAAAAATTAAAAATAAGATAATATAAAAATGATGTATAAATATTATTATCCATAATCTATCTTTGTTTTTTTTTTTGGATAAAAAATAATAATAGAGATAGATTATTTAAATATTAACAGTAAAGACACTAATGGTATACCTAAAATCTTAGAGAGAAGAACACTTCGATTTTATTTTGTTATTATTACTATATTTTGATTGATTTTATTTTGTTATTATGAAATGCTTTAAAATATCATACTTTATCTTATTGAACATATTGGTCCATTAACACAATTCCTTTGTGAGTTTTTTTCTCTTTGTATATCATATCATGAAATCAACTGTGAGATTAGTTTTTTACTTATAATTTTCATACGTATTAGTTACATATATGCATAAACTATATCTTATATACAACATTCATATAAATATTTTAATAAATCTTATATATTAAACTTCAAATTAGACGCAAAACTTTCTAGTTTGCAAATTTTTTTAAATAGCTTCAGTAAATTAAACGTAAAAGGGTTAAGGTGTCATTTTTTAAATCGCATTGTGACAGTAAAATTGAAGTAAATCACAAGAAATAAACTAAATTTAATAATTTATGTAATACTTTATATTATATAACTCTAGAATTGTCCAAGAGAAAAAAATCTCCAGCTCGTCCAAATCCAAATGTAAATATATTATTGAGCTCCTATTCATCGCTTCTCAAGACTCAAGTGAATGTAGATTGAAGTTTATGTTTAATATTTGTTTTGTCTCCTTATGTCTCAAAAGTCCATGCAAACAAGGGGTGTTCCCTCTTAAGTTTAGATGTATGGTATATCAGTTAAGATGACTTATAATAGTAAGTCATCCGATTCTTTTCTTTTTTTTAGGTTGCAATATTCATTTTTTTTAGGTTTCAACTTTTTTCCTTTCAAGTTGCATTGTTTTGTTTTATTTTTTAGGTTACACAATTGTATAAATAATATTAATTAAATTTTATAAAAATTTTAATAATATATTTTTATAAAAAAACTTTTATAGATCTATACGGAGAAAATCAGTATCGTCTTTAAATTTTTTCAAATAAATAATTGTATATATTAAAAATCTTATAAATTTTAAGCGATAATATTTACACACAATAATATTTTTTAAAAAGAACTTTACAATTTTTTTCATGTGTGTAAGGAGTTTTTAAAATATATATTTAATTCGTATTATTATCAAATATTAATTGATAAAAAAATTATCAAATTTTAATTAATAATATTTATATATAATAATTTTTAAAAAATATTATTTTTTTCATAAATAACTATACATGTTAAAAATCTTATAAATTTTAACTAATTATATTTACATAGTTATATAATTTTAAAAAATAAAAATAATGCAACCTAAAAAAACCAAAACAGTGCAACTAAAAAAAAAAAAAAAAACAGTACAACTAACAAAACTAAATCATCAAGTTACCAATTATTCATCATCATCATTAATATATTTTTTAATATAATTAACAACTGTAACCACGCGATTCACCATACACTTTGCTTATATTAGTAAACACCTGCAAACAAGAAGAGCGTATTGAAAATGCGGACATAAGCCTTAGCTATACAGTTAAGGAAAAGCCAACGCAGTCTAGTCTAGTACTTTATCACAGGATAAGGGGGCTTTCCTTCCTCGCATACATTATTATTGCCTTTTCACATTATCAAATTTAAGCCCGTTGACATTAGCATTCACAGCTTGGCCTCATCATCTTGATTCATCGCTCAACAAAAATAAGAAAAAGAGAAGTCCCAATCAAGCTACGTGCAATTTTATTCAAATAATATGAATGAGTGGATGATGTTGTATGTGCCCATCTGCCATTGACTTACCCTCTCTCCAACTTTTCCCTTTGCCATATAGGAAATATATGCCAAATTGCCAACCCAAATACACAAGAGTGAGTGCTATTATGCTGGTCTCAATTGTTTAGCTTCCTCTAAATTGGATAATTTAAATTATATTAATATATTTTTTGAAATATTTATATTTTAATGAAATGAAAGTATTACTCTAAAAAGAATAACAAAAGTGTTTTTTGGCATTGATTTTGAATCGAACTCAATGTATGTTTGGTTGATATTATTTTTAAAATCAACAGTTTTTTTTGTTAATTTTTTTTATTTTTTCATGATATATTAAAGTAATTTTCTAATAATTTTTATACAAAATTAAATATATTATAATAATTTTTTATAAGCTTAAAGTTTAAAACTTATGATTATAAATTATAAATTATTTCAAAAAATTTGAGATAAAAATATTATTTTGTCCTTAATTGAATAATTTTTTAATTATTTTATATCTCTTTTGATAATTTAATATATAAAAATGATTATTTTTATACTATTTAAACGAAACAATCTATTTTATATTGAAAACTATTTTCTATACCTCTTTTTCATTGAAAATATTGACTATTTCAATGTTCGATTATTGTATAATTAATTATAATAAGATTAGTTTTATATTTGGATATATTAGTTGAAAATTGATTTTAAAATAATCCATTTCTTTTGGATGAAATAAAAAAATATTTGTATGCATTAAATTACTAAAAGAAGTATAGAATGATTAAAAAGTTATTTAATTGAAGATAAAATAATATTTATATCTCAAAATTTTTGAAATAATTTATAATCTAAAATTATAAGCTTAAAAAGTTATTATAATACATTAAATTTTATATAAATGTTAAAACAGAAATTACACAAATGTGATGAATAGTAAAAAAGTTTTTTTTAAAAGTTGTGCCTTCGTTGGCACAGTGATAAAATGTGTCAAATATGTTCTTTTTTCATAGCTTAAAGTTTGAAACTTATTATTTTAAATTATAAATTATTTTAAAAATTTTGAAATGTAAATATTATTTTATCCTCAATTAAATATTTTTTATTTTTATATATTTTTTAATAATTTAATATATAAAAATAATTTTTTATACTCATTTAAATGAAACATATTATTTTAAAATTAATTTTTAATTAATATATCTAAATATAAAACTAATTATATTATAATCATATAATCAATTATTGAAATAATTAAAATTTTCATAATTAATAATCCAAATACATATTTGTTCATTCGTACTAAAAAATAAAAGCTGATTTTTTTTCCCTTTCAGGCTTTTAAATTTTTTTTTTAAATCTTTGACCAGAGTATTCTTATGTGTATTATTATAAGATTAATTTCACAGTCAAAGATTTGGCATAAAATTTTTGCCCTTTTGGTATGAAATTTGGCATAAATTTTGTCCTTTTAGTACCTATATAAAATTGTGGACTTGTTTTTTTCGTCTCATAAAATTCTAAAAAATGGCATAGAGAAACCTTTCGCGGAGGGCTAATAATGGGGCCTGGCAGGATAATTGTTGATTGTTGGGATTTTTTTTGGTCTGAATTGATTGTTGGGTTTGTGTTACTTAATGCTACCTATGTTTGGGTCAATTGGTTCTTTTCTTGGAATTATGAAGGGCCCAAAACTTTGTCCGTTTGACAAATTGAAAGCCAAATCCATTAAAAAGCTGGCCTTAGAGTATTGCAAGTGGGTTATAACTTTTAACATAAAGCTAAGGCCATACGTTAACACATACTTTCATAGCCTCAGGTGCCGTTGACCCCCCTCCCCCAAAAAAAAGGCTCAGGTCCCAAAAATAAAATTTACTCTTTATTATTTATTTTTTAGATAAAGTCACAGCCAATCCAAACAAGTTCTCTGTTGGTGGAAAACTATTGAAAAAATGTTGATAGACGGGCCAACTTAGATTTATATTAATGTCTTCTGAATTTTTGTAATATTTTACATTTTTGTCTCATTTTAATATTTTATTGATAAAGTGATTCAATGGTGGGTGTATTAAAACTTAAAAGCAGTTGCAATTGCAATTTCCTCCCCAGCCTGTCGAATTCGGCAGTGTGGTGTGGATTACACAATATCAAATACCAATTTTCCTTTTGTAAAATACTTCCATATCAATTATCAATAAATAAATAAATAAAATAAAATATATAAAAAATATGACTTAAAAATATGTTATGTATCAATCTTAAGTGACAAGTAAAATTTTAATTTTTTATCATGTGTCAAATAATCTACCTATTTTAATGTCATGTGTTTTTATAAAAAAAATGATACCATGACATTAATATATCTATACACGTAGATGACACATATACAAATATTAAAAAACAAATAGTCATATAAAAAATCATTCAGCAAATAAAGAACTAAATATGAATAATTAGAAACCATCCAAGAAATTAACCCCCAAAAAAATGGAAGAAAGAACTAAAGATATAAATTGAATGATTTTTTTTAAAAAAAAGTAGAATTACATTAACAAGTAAGTCTCTAGTAATGGAAAAAATGAATAATCATTCAGAACACTCTCCCTTATATTTTTTAATTTTATATAGTGTATCATATCCTATAATTTATAAACTTTGTTATATCACCATATCTATATTGTGTCTTATTTGTATCACATATTGATATTCATGCAAAATGGACTATAATGTAAAGTGTTATCATTTTCTTTTTTATATATTAATTTCACATTATATTTGAATTTGAATACTCAATATAATTATTTTAAATACAATTGTCTTCTCAATATCCATATCAATTACAAATAAATTTTTTAAGTTCTTGCTATTTTTTGTATTTATATATTTTTCAACTATAATTAAATTTATTTTTTTTTATTTCTCAAAGCATTCTTTACTCGATAGGTAAAAGATTAATTTATCAAAATACGATCAGATGCCTAAACAAATAACATTCTCAATAGTATTATTTTCATATAATAACTTATTATTTATAATAAACTTATCTTCAATTCAAATTTTAATATGAAATTACAAAAAAATAATTAAAAATATATATTTTATTTGATTCTTTTACATTATTTTTAATTTCAATATTATTCCGTACATTGCTCAAGGCTAGGTTGATGAAAGTAAGATTCGATCAGAGGTCCTTACTCATTACAAAAATACTTCACTCATTAATTGAACTGTAATGTCTTCATCGTACAAGTATACAACCCTCGATCTTCAAATAATTTACATTGCGAAACTACCAAAACGAGAATATCTAAATCTTGCAATAAAATGCAAACAAAGTCTATTTCGATGGAATCGTTTTTAATTAAGAAAATGAGGGTGTAATTATAATTAGCCTTTTGAAAATCTTTTATTATTAAATTGAAAATTTTCATTTAGACACGATAAATTTTTCTTTTAAGAAGTTTGATGACAATGTATTAGTTAGGTTCTTAGATTAGACCACATTAAAATGTTGTTTGTAAAGGAGTTATCTGTAGATCTAATGAATGTGCTCCTCCTAAGAAAGAAATAAGCCTCTGTTTTATTTCAGTTAAAAGAAAAAAAAAAAGGCCTCTTTTTTTCCCCCTAAACGTTTTGATTATTTCTCCAAGGTCTTGGTAATTCTATATTTCGGATTATTAGATTCTGCACTTAAATTCAGGTAACAGTCATCCAGTAAGCCAATAACTAACAATGCTGCCAACTAGGTAGGGCTACTAATCTCAGGGGTTACCATGGAATTAACTTGACTCAAGCTCTAGTTCAATAAAAAGAAGCTAATTTAAAGTTGAAGTTGAGGTGATCTTCATTCTACTCTTCGATCTCATGACTATATATTTTATCCATAAAATAAAATATAGAATAACATCCTTAATTATGCTTTCATACCATGCAAGATACACAGACAAACACACCGAGAATAAGACAGCAACGCCACGACCTACAACGCCGGCCAAAATCCTTACATGCATAGTCAAACTGATATTTCCTATGTATCTACTATGTTGTATCCCTCTTAAAATTTTAATATTCCACACCCCTACCCTACCCCCAAGCCTTTTCATTCTCTATAGCTATAGTTCTTATGATCTTTGAGTGCACATGTGGGTACGTGAGAGATAGATAGAGAGATCAGTAGTACTGTGTGGCTCCATGGAGCGAAGGTTGATCAGGGAAAGCAAAGGGTCTCTAAGCCTACAAAAGAGAATGACGGAGACACGGCGTGGGGCAGAACCGGCGCCGGACCTCACCGATTTCATGAACGACATGTTTTTTGGGGCAGTAGAAATGGACAAGAAAACTTATAACCTCACAGGGGGTGGTGTGTTGGTGGATGATGGTTTCGACGACAGCACTAGGAGTACCAGTGCAAGGTTGACGCAAGAGTGGTTGCAAGAGGCACGAAGGATTGTGGCTTCCTCTCCTGCACGCTGTGACTCGCCGGGACGCCTTATTGGGTCCCCGAGGTTTGCAGCGGCACAACCACCCTCACCCGTTCCATCCTTGGATCGAAGAGATGCTCTCTCTAGGTCTGCCAGAAGGTAAAAACATGTTTCATCCATCAATCATCAATAAAGAACAAGAAAATTTAAAATACATCCAACCTAAGGTTATGAAATTATCTTTTTAACTTTTCTTTTTTTGTGCATGTAAATATGCATTATATTAGATATAAAACCATGAGTCATCACCTAACAACTTAACATATTAGTCTCAACTCTCGAGTCCCACTTTAACTTTCCTTGAATATTTTTTTTGTCAAGGTCGATTTGACCCTTTTTAAGTGATCGACTGTCTTAATTAAATAACATTTGCCATGTGTTTGTTAGCTTAAAATTGAATTTGAAACTCCACAAAACACACACATATACACAACATTGACATATTTTTCAAGTAATTAGATTGGTATCATTTCTCCTGTTTTTTATTTTAAAAGATCAAACTGATCAACCATAAAGAATGAATGAATGTAGTTCTTTGCATGAGAATAGGTAAGATAAGAAAGGCAAGGGTCGGTTTGTTAATTACTTTCAATTGATATATGCTAAAACAACAATAATAATGTAAAGCAGACACAGAGCTGTGGAAGGGATCAGCGATGAGATACTCTCAAAATCAGCAAAACACAGTCGCAATAAATCCGACACCTTCGTTAAACCTTCCCCTTCTTCTTCAGATGGCGACGGATCCCCTGCTATGGCGGTCCACAAATGGTTCTCCAACATCCTCAAACCCACCAATAACAATAACAACAACAACAATAACACACCACCATCTCCCGAACCTACCCTTCCTCCTCGCCAACCTCTTTACCGAAAGTCCCGCTTCCAAACCGAACCCTCTGCTGCACCTGCACCTCACCCGCAGGGGATCCAAGCCCCTTTCTTCAGAACCTTCAAGACTTCTACGCTGTCGCCGGAGGATCCCAACCGCCCAACACCAGATTCTCTGCCTCTGTCACCACCGAGGAAACTCGTGGAATCCGCTCAGCGGAGAATCATAACATCTTCCACGTGCTCGCAGGAGAAAATCCCGCCCATGCACGTTGCAAAGGTAGGGGAAGTAACCCAAGACCATAGCCTCAACGGGTTCCTGAAAGAGCAGAAGATTTTGCTGCAGAAAATCTCGAACGGAGAGCTCCATGCAAATGCTAAAATCGTGCTTTCTGGGCTTTCCAACAGTTAAGGGATTTTTTATTTTTTTAAAAAAAATTCTCCTTAAGCAAGAAGTGATTTTTGTTTTGTAGATGATGTGGGAATGTTGGAAAGTGAATAACTTTGTGCGGTGCAGGTACAGCGTCAATGGTGGCCGCCATTTGCCATGCGTGGCTCTTGGGTTACAGGCAGAGGGAGAAAGAGGGGGATGGAAGCGAGTGCGCGGTGGTGCCTGTGATGAATGTGAAGCGAGGCTCTATGTGGAAGCTGAGGCAGGCTGCTTGGCTCTTTCACCATGCTGGTCTTGATGCCACCGCATTGCTTTTCTCTGATGAGGTGAGGTGAGGAGAGGAGACGACTCTCTTCTTTTTTGGACATGGTTGACTCGCTGACTTTTCATTTTCCAATGTTTAAAATTGATTCAAATTTGACACGGCTAATTTGTTACTTTTGGCTTAGACAAGTCTTTAATTGTTGACTTATAACAATGTGTGATGAATTAATACATGTTCTGTTCTCCTTTAGATGTTCCATAGTTTTGATTTCAATTTTTATAGATGCATGCACAATTTATATGCCCCCACACGAAGTAGCTGCAGATCTCCTGTTTTTGTTTATTAGTTATTTCGGCACTTGATATATGTTTGATGATTGGTTAGAGTTAGACAACACTGAAGTTATCTCTCTCGTGATCACTACACTTATCTTGAAGATGTTTGAAATACGTTGTATATATAGATAGTAGGTTGGATGGGTTTTGCTTAGTTTGCTGATCTGGTACTGAAGCTTGTTTGCAGGTGGACATGGAAAGCCTTTTGGTGACTGGCCAACTGAGCGTCCTCATTGTTGGACAAGATGTTTTAAGCACTACTGGCGAGGTTGGTTCATATGAATTATTGATGAATTTGAAAATGAATTTTATAAACAAGTTTTGACCCCAAGGAACTGCACCATGAGCCATGCATGGGGCTGAGTATTAGAATTAATTTTATGTCTTATTTTGTTCTTCTAGGTTGGATCTCAGTGCACCGTTCTTACCGATAATTACTGTGAAGATGCCTATGATCTACTTCAAAACCCTGTGTTGAAGAAACTAATGGTAAATTTATAGTAATCTTAATTTTTAGACAAACTTTTTGGTGCTATTAAATTACATTTTTTCCCCCCATTTCAAGAAATGCTTCTGAAAAATTATGAGCTTTATGAGACTTAGATTACTCTCTGCTTATATAATATTTTGCAGCTTGCTGGTATTCTGCTAGACACTCAGAATCTAAAGGTATCTGCGTCAATATCGATGACAAGAGATGCAGAGGCAGTCCAGTTGCTATTGGTTGGCTCACCCCCAAACTACAGATATGCTCTATTTGATCAATGTGAGGTTCATGTTTGTCCATATTGTAATTGAGTTATTGTGAGTTTATTGATTATCAAGTTTAATATATGAATTTGATTTTGGTTCCTTGAAGTGATGCAAGACCAAAATACTACTTCTTTTGTGGAAGCTTTGAACCATAACTATGGGGAGCCTCCTGATGAAAGTAAGTATCTATACCGACTTCTCAAGTCTCCATACATATCATTGGCTGCTTTTTCAAATTGAAAAATGCATGGACCATGACCTCGGTCTTCTGACCGTGGCCATGTTCCTTTGAATCTCTCCCGGAAACCTTTTTATTGAAATTGCAAAATGCACCTTGGCCTATGAAACTTTTTTGACCTGAAATCTTCAGTGGTCAGTCCAATGGACCAAACTCTTTTAACGGTGATGCTATTTGAACACCATTTTTTACACATTATTTTTATATTATTTTTTTAAATAATAAAATAAGACAAATATATTTCTTAAAACATATTCTCTTTTTTTCTTTTTTTAATGAAGTAAATGTATGTAAAAAGTGTATAAAAATAGTGTGCAAGAATAATAGGCCAAGTGAATTTAGAATCTGTGGCATTTTTAATTTTAAATTTCAGCAATGTCAAATCCACTCTCTATACAGCTTAGTTTTTCTTTCAAGTGTGCTAGGATTAATAAGAGATTCTTTCTATTGAAGGATTTATATGGAATGTTCTAAAAGGTGGAGGGTGTTCCAATTTTTAAAAATTCTTATGCCAACTATGTAATATTTCTCCATCTCCTACCTTTCAATTTCAAAAGATTAATCTGAACAGACTATTTTATTACCACGGATATGGAATCTTATTTTGTGAAAGGAACTACAATATTGAATGCATCATGGACGTAGTAGAATAGTTACCCTGTTAAGATAATAGTAGCTAGTTTTCTGTAGTTTCAACATTAAGATATGGTTAATATGCTTCCTGGCATCTTGCATTTGTGTGATAGCTGGTTGAAACTTTATTCAGGCTATTGATATTTTACAATCTTCTCTTAACACTGAGTATTTCCTTTATTTTTGGTAATTATAGGTGACCAAAACAGTGAAGGAAATATGGAGCATAAACTTCGCGAGAGAAAGTCAAGCTCTACATCTGACCGTGAATCCATCATATCAAAAAGTGCTAAAACTGACAAGGTTTCACCAAAACCAGGTTGTATTTCATTCTCTTTCCTTCTATTCCCATTATGGGTTTTTAACTATGTGTAGTTATTTTGAACTCATGATTTGATAAATGAAGTTTCTTTAGTTATTAAACGGATATTCTCAGTAAGTCTGTTTTACATTGTTCCAACTATAAATGTGGTGACATCACTTATCCTTGCAGTCAAACTTATTTCGCCATCTTTGCAATCTCCTACTCCAGCACCAGCAAATGCAGAAAAGGAAGCTTCTCGTGGGAAAAACAAGACCTTCTTCTTGGCAAGGTGGTTTGGTTTTGGTTCAAAATGAACAGATCTCATCCATGTATGCTATTGGCAACTCAATTTTTGCAAAATTCAAAACAACAAAAAAAATAATAAATAAAATTAGAAGCCGATCAGAGATATGGATTTTTTTCCTTGATGCTTGGCACATGCTCTAAAAAAAAGATATGGTCTCGCTACCGAGTGTACATTTAAGTTTAAAACGTTCATCATTCATGTCACTTTGCGTTAAATTATTACTTTGTGCAGCGCAATAGCATGTGGGCCTATCAATTATATTTCTTTGGTAAATCAGCCCTGGTCCTCTGGCCTTGTACTTTTGAACCTTTCTGGGTGACCTCGTTATTATTGTTTTTGACGTTGACGTGAATTAATAATCTCCTCTGGTCAAAATTGTTTCAACTGCTTCCAAAAAAAGGACGAACTTTGTTGTTCACTTTGCACATTTCTTTTGACCCACATAGAACAAATCTACTATAATTAATCTTGCAAAAAATGCTGCTGTCATTTTTATATACAGCTTTTGGTATATGTATCGTTTTGTACATATATATATATATATATATATATATTTTTTTTTTAAATTATTACTCTGAACGTAGCATTAGTTTTTCTATAGGCCTCTACTAAGTAAAATTATAAATGTCCCTTGTTTATTGGCGTATAATATGAACTGAAGTGGCTGAAGGCCCATGAATATAAACTTACTACCATTGGACCGAAAACTGAACCATATATTTGGGCCTTAACCAAGTGTCTTTCTATTCTAAGGGACGTTGTTCTTTATCAAATTCATTTACTTCAACGCTTCACCTACCTGGCTACATGTATAAATCTATTTATAATTTCTGAAACCATGAAGAATAGATTATTGGACTTAGGCAGCTAAGCAATAATATTGACCATGATATTGATAATCTAACTACTAGAAAGAGAACAATGTGTATTAATATGCGTGAGGTGCACATACATGGATTATTGCACACTTATTTCTACATCATCAGTTCATCACCAAACACCCCTCCTCTCATCCCGGGACACCACCTCTCCACCACATGCATGAACATTTTGATTTTAGGGGCAAATACAGACATTCATTTCAGCAATCTACAGTCTATATTTCTGTGATACAAAATTTAGATGACATACACCTTTGGTTGATAGATTGGAAGAAACATATATAGCTAGCTTATCAAGATCAAATCAAGAAAGAGCATTTCCAATGTGGTAAATGTAGATATAGACGTAGATGCCTCTAGATGGAGAATTATTGAGCATGTATGATTGTGATATAATCTGTCCTGTCCAATTATGCACCATTGTTCAACCCCAGCTGTAACTAACTCCCAAACCCTGTTTGGCCCCACTGGCCTTTTTCAATCCAAACCCCTCTCTCTCTATCTCTTTCTCAACCTAATCACAATCTGCATCCTCACCATTCCATTCTGTTCCACAACTTGGAGACCCAAGTCCTTTTCCAACCTTATTTTGCCGGCTTTGATGATGATATTATATACCATTAGGCTGACGTGACATGGTCCTTTTATTCAACCTTCCAAGCATAGAGAAACAAACAAAACTCTGATGAACCACTAACACTAAAGCCCTCCACTGACCCAGAACTCCTTATCTGAGTTGATAGTGGAGGTGAAGACGATGATAATGGTGGTGATGAGGATGACAGTGATGACATAGATGCAGATGACAAAATTGGCTTAAAAATGAATAAAGCATGCTTTAAACCAGGACTAAAGAGCCAGTCATGAACATCCCAATATACCTCTACTCTCATTTTGCTGAGATGAATTGACTCATTGCCTCTAAATTTCCATTGCAAGTGCTTGACATGAATGACCAAGTGACCATCAATCCTTATCTCCATCTCTGGCTGAACCCCACTTGCAGAATCACCATTGCCCTTGTTCTTGCACTCAATTGAGATCTCATGCCACCTACCTTTCTCATGGAACTTAGCTCTAGTGGAGAACTTCTTCTTCCCAAATATGTGCTCCTTCTTTGAAACCAAAATGGGATCAATGAGTGCTGGCCTACACCCGGTTCTTCTGTAGGCATCTTTCTTTAGATCACCAAGAAGCAGCACAACCTCTTCATCACAAACCACTGCCACATAGTATTCTGAGGTTGGTTCTGTTTCACCGTTAAATTTTGCAGCTTTAAGGTCCCAGAAGATATCAACAGCTTTACCATCTACTATGAAGCGCTTGGAACCTTGTTTCCTCCAAAAATACCATGGCTTTAGCTCAACCTTGCAGCTGTACTGGGTTTCTCCTTCTGGGCCTTCCATTGATACTGATAGGCCATGGAGCAACAAGTTTTTGCACCAGGTGATGGTGATCAAGCGGCAGTGATCAGCAACCTTTGCTCTATATACAGACATGTAAACACTCTGACCTGAACGGGTCATAGCCCCATGATCATCACTCAGCTTCTCTGCAGAAGAAAAGCAAGCAGGAATCCCAATTGAGTCTTGCATAGTTCTTAATGATGAACTTTGAGTGCACAATATGATGGACCAATCTAGAGTTGATTAGAGCAGTAGAGATCAGAAGATGAAAGTGGGAGGAGAATGGATTGGGAGGAATTTTAACATGAAGGAAGTGAGAACCTGAGAGTGAGAGATCTCAGTCACAAGGTGTATGAATGCTGCTAGGTGCTGCCAGAGGTGTTCTTGGCAGCATTAATTGGGAAAAAAAAAAGGAATATTTCCAAACTGGCATATGGACTGGCAGTGAGTGAGAGTGAGTGAAGAACAACCCTTTTTATATTCTGCACCTCTGTCTAATCTCTCTTACCTGTCACCTCTTTCAATATTTTTTTTTTCTTTTTGGTTAAAATTTACCTTTTAAGTTAAATCTATACAAACTTTTTGGAATCCAAGGTTGTTTTGATTCTACTATATTCAAAAGTGCTTACTTCCAGGCAAAGTTAGAAGCAGAAAAGTCATTTTTCACCAGATTTGGTGTATAGATTTTTACAAACTCAGGAGTCATCTATTCATAGCAGCACATGATATGGGACTATGATAAGGTCAAAAATAACCGGTCAAAACTGTTAGGAAAAAAGAACAACTGTAAGTTGTGAGGGTTGGCTTTCCAATGTAAGGTGCCATCATATTTCTTCCTTGTTTGAAAGTATCCGTATTACTATTGCATGTGACGTTTAATAAAGTCCACAAAATAGTACCCCCAAAAAAAAGTTTTCAAATATTCTGCCTATAGTCCTTTTTTTTACTTCATATTTCTCTAATATTTTTTTTGTAATTAAACTTATTTTTTATTTTATTTAAGGTCATATCTATATAATTTCTTTAATATAAATTTATATCAAATCCAATAACATTCCACCAGTGTTGAAGCTTTTTTTTTTTTTTTGGATTCACGTGTTGAAACTTTTTCTAATACAAGGCGTGTGAACTTAGCATTTTTCTGATTTTGTCCGACCTTTTAAATTTTACTTCAAAGAAGGGTGGGAGAGGAATCTAAGGAGTGGTAGCTGCAGAAAAATCGTTGCAGTTGCAGATCTGGTCTTAAAGCTTAGACCTTAGCATTTTGCATCGAGACAAAGACGCTTTGATGGTTTTCTAATCAGCATCCCTCAAATTTTGCAGATTGAATTAGGGAGATTAATGCAGTGGGAAAAAGTTAAAGATGAAATAGCTAATAAGAGCTTTATTCTAGTGATTGCATTTGACCTTTTTCATAGCTTAGGTAATTTAGCAACCTGAACTGTCCACATGCAATTGGATAACGTTCCAACTGCTTCAGACCTAACAACCCACACTCGATCCTCACCCAAAAAGAAAAAGAAAAAGATAGCTACACACAGTAAGTAGTGAACATCTAATATAAATTATTGGGTAGTACAAGTTCGTTTAAATAACATTACTCATAAGAAAAGCACAAATAGGCTAGCGCACTGTAAAAGTTTTCTACTTGTCTTGCTGTGTAAGTGTCAGGAACGAGAGCAGGTCATTGATGAGCAACATTTTTTCATGTGAGTGGAAATCGACCACTTTGTATTGATATACATATATCGCTTTCATTCTGATGATAAAAAAATTGACCTAAAAAAATTGCTGAATCTAATCTAATTTGCTCAAGATGATGGGAAGAAAAAGAAGTACCAAAAAATGAATCATATAGAAAGCGTGGTCCCCTGAAACAGTTAGTACATAGCTATCAGTGGCCTTTAAATGGGTCTTAGAATAGCGTATTTGAATCATGTGCGAGTAGGATGAATTAGCAATGAAAGAAATGATGATCTATGTTAACCCAACCGTTTTGTGAGATAGGCATAATTAAGATTTCCCATGGTCCTGATGTTTCCCGTTGTTATTAATAATACTTAACCAAGCTTACCTATATCATAATGTATGCTTTATAGTTTTACCATTCTAACCTTCACAATTGTTATTTTTTACAATAAAAATTTAACTCACTGTTAAGTAATGTACTTGTAAGGCACTTTGACGCTTAAGTTACCATATGTGATACTTAAGTTAAGGTTTGTACTATGAAAGGATATATGAGAATAGATGCTCGGATTTATATATTCTCGTGTCATTTTTTTTCATGTGATCAAGTAGAGAAGTGAGATAGCTACAAATGTATTTATTAGTAGGACCTAGTCATGATTTGTGAAATTTTTTTTATAACATTTGTATTTATCTCTCTCATTTACTTGATCACATGAAAGAAAAAATAATATGAAAGGATCCAAATCTATAGATGCACACGTAGCTAAACCCTGTATTTAGTATTATTTGCTAGGAAATTAATATTTTAAAAATATAGTTTCCTTATGATTAGGATTTAGTAATTATGAGGTGATTTGATTCTAATTACCTCCTTAAATGAAAGATTCTGTTTGGATTTAATAATCTTCTAAAAGTTGGACTGATAAGCCCTTCTAATCGAAGAGGTTGTAGTCGTTACTTGGTTAACCGGTTTGGGTCACTATCGGTTGGCCGGGTTGGGGCACTATTGTTGAGCCCTGAATCCGGGATTCCAATCCATAAATATAACTTTATTTTTTCATTCATGATAAAGGTTTTTAAATCTTAAAGTGATATATCATATTTACTGATAATGTAAGATTTATATATTGTTTTATATTATCAGTGAGGCAGAAAAAGAGTAGAAATCACATTTGATCACAAAACACTTATGAAGTAACATCTTAGTTAACAAATCAATTAGATCTAAAAGTATTTTACAGTTAGTTGTAACCTTATTTAATAAATATAAAACAATTTTATATAATATTTTTGAATTCAGATAATCTAAAGTAAGGGTGCACATAGAGTAAAGGGTATATAGTAATTGCTAACAAAATATCAAAGAAGTAGATTCACATACATCCATGATATGTAATCATGGATGCTTGTTTTAAATCATTGATAAATATCAACGGTTATTGATATTATATTTTTATTATCTAAAGTGCACCTTATCTAAATCCAAGTTTTTATAATAGAAAAGATATCTAAACTGTGTAATATAAACAAAATAAAAAGAACAAAGAATAATTTGCTTAATCTATTAAGTTGCTATTGCTATATACTTGTTCCATCCCAGCTCAGGTGGCGCAGGTAGGTGTCTTCAATGTGTGTGAGAGGTGAGAATCGCCTTTTATAATATATTTTTTAATGAGAATAATGGGCCCTTTGGCCCAAGTACGGTCCAGTACTCATTCAGGATTCTGGAATGAAGAAATTTCCTCTTGCAGCCTTGCTCCAGCCTCCGCAAACCCCATGCCACAAATTATCCAACACTGTAAACTGTAAAGTAAGGTTGCCACCCATCCATGGTCCACTCTCGAATTTGCATGTCCAGCTTAGCTTGGTCTGCTCAGGGCCCAGGCCATTCTTCGACACAAGTGAAAAAAGCACACATGCATGGGCACACAATGTTTTGAAATTAGACACATATAGCGTGGTTCGTCTACAAAAATTTCCATAATAGAAGCTGATCAGTCTCTTCTTTTGTGGTGAGTTTAGTTAAAGATGGCATTATGAATGCTAGACAATAAAGGGAGTCCGTGCTTATAAAATAATATATATTTTAGTTGAATTATCTTAATTAATATAATTTTAAAAATTATACTATCATTTAATCATATCTTATGTTATTGAAAGAGATTAACTTTGACAATAATTGCTTGAAAAATTAAATTTCTTTTTTACAATGTAACATAATTAAATAATAGTATAAAAAAAATTTAATATGACAACGAATCCAGATTGAAGTCTATTACTTTAGGAGCATCTGGGAATCTTTCAATTTTAAAAGTTCTATAACATTTTTATAAAGCATTTTATTACCCAAAATAAAGAATTTGAATAGGTCAAACTCATTTATTCATGGGCCGGGGCCTTTGTATTTTCTTTTTTAAAAAGAGGCAATTAGGTCAAATGGCAATGAATAAGTTCTTGGCCTTGTAAGTTTCAGCGCACCGTTTTAGTTTTCTATTCATCCCCCTCACCCTCCTTTCAAATCGAAATTGTTCAATGGTGATTTTACGTTATCAATATTATTATGCATATGCTTACACACTACTTTTTCTTTTTGGTATATAAATTACTCCAATTTACATTTGTACAATATAATAAATTTGATTTGTCTATATATCAATGAGGTCAATTACATACAAATCAAATTCACTTAATATATGTGTTAGTGTGAAAGTTTTCATCACTTTGACAATATTATTACGGTTACTTCTATATATAATTAATCATATATTATTATATCATTTATAAAATATTATGATTTTGATAGTCCTTATTATATTTTAAATCTTTTAATGATATGATTAAATATAATTAATATAATGCAAAACAATTAATCAAAATTATCATTTTTTTTTGTTTTGATAAGTCCTGTTAAAGAATTATGTTCATATCCTTCCTTTATCCATATTTCCATGCAAAGAGCATTAAATTAAATTATTTTAAAGGCAGACTCCAACTTTCCTAACAAAATTATAACATTTTTGTTCATATTTGAAAATTGGAAAACCAATATACATCTATTTCATATATTATGGTTAAGCAAATCCATTGAAAATAAATAGCAAGAGGAATTTTTTTTTAAAAAAGAGAAGAATTTATTATGTGTTTAATATTTAACTTACATTCTCTTAAAATATCACCTTATAATTTAATAAAAAAATACATTCAATATATTAAAAACATGAAAAATATTCAATATATTTTAATTAAAAAATAATAGTAAAATGGATATAATTTTTTTTATTTTTTTATTTTGGATCATATATCACAAATGTCAATAAGTAATCTCAATTGCATGTTCTCCTCTCTTATGCAGCCTTTTTTTTTTTGTGAGCGCAAGAACAGGCTACCGTATTCTTTCTTCGATAACAATCATCTCTTCCTTTTTTAAATTTTTGTGTTTTTATTAATTTGTTTAAATATATACATCAGCACTATCGGCCACGTGGACCACGGCAAGACTACCCTCACCGCCGCCCTCACCATGGCCCTCGCCGCCCTCGGCAACTCCGCCCCCAAGAAATACGACGAGATCGACGCCGCCCCCGAAGAGCGCGCCCACGGCATCACCATCAACACTGCCACCGTCGAGTACGAGACCGAGAACCGCCACTACGCCCACGTCGACTGCCCCGGTCACGCCGACTATGTCAAGAACATGATCACCGGCGCCGCACAGATGGACGGCGCCATCCTCGTCGTCTCCGGCGCCGACGACCCCATGCCTTAAACCAAAGAACACATCCTCCTCGCTAAGCAAGTCGGTGTTCCCAACATGGTCATGTTCCTCAACAAGCAGGACCAGGTGGATGACGAGGAGCTTCTTGAGCTCGTGGAACTCGAGGTTCGTGAGCTTCTATCTTCTTATGAATTCCCTGGTGATGATGTTCCTATAGTTTCTAGTTCTGCATTGTTGGCTTTGGAAGCGTTGATGGCGAACCCTGCAATCAAACGCGGTGACAACGAGTGGGTTGATAAAATTTATGAGCTTATGGATTCTGTGGATAGCTACATTCCTATCCCTCAGTGCCAAACTGATCTTCCCTTTTTGCTTGCCATTGAAGACGTGTTTTCGATCACGGGTCGTGGAACCGTGGCCACTGGCCGTGTTGAGAGGGGTACGATTAAGGTTGCAGATACGGTTGATATTGTTGGTGTGAAGGAAACTAGGAATACTACTGTTACTGGGGTGGAAATGTTCCAGAAGATTCTAGATGAGGCCATGGCTGGGGATAATGTGGGGTTGTTGCTTAGAGGTATTCAGAAGACTGATATTCAGAGAGGGATGGTTTTGGCTAAGCCGGGTACTATTACCCCGCATACCAAGTTTGCTGCAATTGTGTATGTCTCGAAGAAGGAAGAAGGTGGCAGGCACTCACCGTTCTTCGCTGGTTATAGGCCGCAGTTCTACATGAGGACTACTGATGTCACTGGCAAAGTGACCTCCATTATGAATGACAAGGATGAGGAGTCCAAGATGGTGATGCCTGGTGACCGTGTTAAGATGGTGGTTAAACTTATAGTGCCTGTTTGTTCTGAACGAATTCAGAAGGATACCTGTGGAAGGTATGGTTTGGTGGTTTTCTCCTTTCTGCAGCTGCGTTCTACCGTTAGGGTCCGACGGGGTGGTACCTGCAAAAAGGACTCTGATGCTCAAGTCAGACAGTGTGCTAAGGTGTCTCAGTCATTCAATAACCGTTACCTGTTTAGGTTTACTTAGCCTGATCTTTATGGAACATGATTGGAGTCAGGGCATTCAATGCAGGTATTATTGGAATGTGGACATTATAGTCATTTGTTGAGAGGAGAGGTTATAGAATCAGAGAGATTCGTATCAGCAGTTACGAAAGTCTGTGTTGATTCCTGATCCTCATGAGTTATGCATTTCGAGATCCTACAGTCCTTTCTGGGGTGCTGATAGAAGAATAAGGTGGAGCGTGTGCCGGGTTGACCATTCTGGGTAGGATCCTGGTCCACGGTCCAGAACAGTTGCCCCCAGCTTGGCGCTTAGATAGGATAGTCAAGTGCCAAGGTATTTAGCTTCATAAAACTTAACGGGCTACGCCCTGACTTCAGAGCCAGGTTTCGCGATGTCCCGTACTAAGACCGACGTCCATTGTATTAGAATATCTCCGGGGTTGGAAATCAGTAAATCTGTACCCCTTATCTCGGAATCTGGATTTTGTCGCTTCCTTGGAGTCTGAATCTTATTGCAATACCTTTTGAAACTTGTAGAAATTTGAATCCTTATCTTTGGAAACTGTCGCTTCTGACTTAATTGAGAGATAAGGATCCTTTAAAAGAAGATCAGTTTCAATGTTTCCCAAACATCCATTGCTCTCGTAACCAATAGGAAAGGGAGAGCATTTAATGCCGCTGATTTGATTCGTAGGGTCGGTCAAAGCCTCCCGTTCTATAAATACAGAAGGTTCACGCCTGGTACAATAATTCCTTTTTCCTTCTATCTTCCAGAATGGTTTTACTGTTCTTACGCCTGTGCTTATGTTCAGAGAGAGTTAGAGAAGTTTTGTCTTCTGCGAAGGCCACCATTTTTCTGCTTTTTCCAAAATATTTGAAGATACTTCTTTTTCTGCCAAAAACCTTGTTTCATTAGGAACTTTTCTTTCCCAGCGTAATGAGGACGGGGACTTTACCTTCCCAGCATACGAAGAAATGTCTAATTCATACTTCTTCGCTGGGAAGCTCTGTAATCCCTGTCGTGTTGGACAGAGGTAATTGGAGAAATAGAGCCCTTCTTGGTCCTCCTTTTAGATAAGCCGGGGGGACCATTGAGGTGACTCCTTTCAAGCGTCCTGGAACGATCATGAAACTGGTCTGGCTCTAGTGGAATGAACTTCTTCATGATCAGCCCAAACTCCGTTTAACCGAAGGGGACGCACGTCGGTTTTCTTTTATCCTTGTGAGTAGAACCGATGAGTGGTATGGCAGAAATTTCCTGAGCCCGCGGTAGTGTTCTGTTCCGGTTATCCTCAATTTTTTTAAGCCAATCCACTTTTTTAAGAAGTCTCAACAGGGAAGAGACTGGTGTGCGCTCTAGAGAATCTAGATGTGAAAGTTCACAGCAAAAAGTTGACCTCCGGGCTCGTCAGTGCTGTTTAACCTTTTCATATCCCATGTTTTTCTTCTCCTTGTATTGATGTATGACAATGTATGAAATGAAATAAAATCTGATTGAATTATCAAGCGACTTCTTTGACCATTTTTTATTTGTGGAATTTATATTGTACCGGGGTGAGTCCAAAGCTCGCCCTATATAACATGCCCCCAGCTCTGTACTTTGCCGAGACAGATGAAGTGCAAAGCTTAAGCAACTAAACCGGGGTATTTGTTACCGTGAGGGAAATTACCGGGATATACAATGGGCCGGGGTCTTTAATATTTTGTAGACGTTGTAGATACTAGGGTTGGTTGATTCTGCTGAGCGGTTGTCCCCTCAACTGCCATGACAGCGACGTGGGCCACGTGGCTTGCTATGGTTGAGGGGTCGTGCATAGTGCTTTACGCGCCATAATGAACATCTTTTCAAATTCAGACTGAATGGACGAAAATGTTCCCTAACCGTAGCTTCTATAAATAGGGCTTCGTCCTTCCATTTTTTCACCTTTTACTGTTTCCGCTTAAAAACTGGTTGCCTGAGAG
Source organism: Ormosia semicastrata (assembly GCA_029884595.1). NCBI lineage: Eukaryota > Viridiplantae > Streptophyta > Magnoliopsida > Fabales > Fabaceae > Ormosia > Ormosia semicastrata. The sequence goes on from JAQQTO010000043.1 coordinate 11,510,642, forward strand.
GAAATCCAACAAGTTTTCACGGCTGTCAGTGGCGGTGTTTGTGTTTTAAAGCTTCTACTAGCATTTGTCAAGGTATTTTCTTCCTCTAAACACCATTTTTACAGATAACTTGAACATGCGAACGTCTTTCTGGTGGACTGTTTGTTTTTCTTTTCTGTTAATTTTGGGGATAGTTATTTCGTCCCCTCCTTCCAACGGCGTTGCTTGATGTTGCACCTCCCCTGCATGCGCGCGTACGGCGGGCGGGGATGTCCTTCCGAGGCTTAAGTCTCGGTGGGTGCAGAGGCCGGTGCGTGGGTGTTAGTTTACTGCTTACCCACTGCCATGTTTGGATGTTTTGAACATCTTTGGTTCTGACCCTAGGCCTCTGTGTATCTTCTAGGAAACTAAATGGCCAGAAGAAGGCGGCCAAGAGGTGAAGTCCCTGCCCCGGCCTCAGATCAATAAGCGGAGCAGGCGATTAGGATTCGCCGAGGTCCTTTGTTACCCTGTACGTGGGTTGCCGACGACACCTATGATAGGATATCCCGTTATGAGTCCGGCGCAGAACTAGATAAGCTGAAGGAATACCTGGAGCTCACCGAAGGGGGTGAAAGGGACGATGAGTTAGTGATTTTGTCCCCAGGGAGAGAACGAGTGTGCTGGACCCGTGAAGAAGGCGAGCACTTCATGTATCTTTACGAGGACTTTTTCACGCGGTTCGGACTACGGCTTCCCTTAAACGATTTTCACATTGCTATTCTCTGGACTCTTCATACTGCTCCTAGTCAAATCCATCCCAACGGTTGGGCAAACATCCTGGCCTTCGAAAGAATATGCCGGGTAGTGGGGTTGCGATGCTCTGACGGGGCATTCTTCTATTTCCACACACGGTATTCAACCCTTGGATCCCGTGCTCGACAGCAATCTTGGCTCTCAGTTCGATCTCAGCAAGGAAGGGCTGTATTCTTGCCATACTTGGAGAGTTACAAGGACTTCAAGGAGAAATTTTTTAAATTGAAGGCGGCTAACGGTAGTCGTCCCTTTTGGCTGGGTAATGGTGAGGAGACAGTATTCAATCTTTACTGGAACCCGGCAGCGTGGAGCATCCCTACTCAATCATTTGAGAGGGAGATCAACTTACCGATGAAGAGGTTGAATGTGTAAACTTCTTCGAGATGTGGGTTGAAGAGGTCGTCAAGATCCAGCCTAAAGATATTTTAGATAGTCCAGATGGCGATGAGCTTTGGATTGTGCTAGGTAACATTGGCCGGCCGTGGTGTATATTTAAATGCCCAAATGTTTTAATGCATCTAACTTTGTTTCTATGTTTTACAGAGAGTTTAGCCGAGATGGTGGGTGGTGATTCTTTGGCGATTTTGGAGGCACTTAGGGCAAGGAATTCTGACGCCCCAATAGTCCTCCAATAGGGTTCATGCCGTCCCTTACGAGCACGATGCCCGAGGTTCCTTCTGAGGCGGTGGAACCTATCAATGTGGACGATTCTCCTGAATCACCTCAGGGACGCAAGTGGGCGGCATTGAATGAAGGGCAGTTTAGTGGCCGGAGTAAGAGGATAGCGACAGGAGAAATATCCGGGCCAATAGAGCTGTTTCGTGAGGAAGCCGATCCCCGGGAGTTTATTGACTTTCACATTCTTGATGAAGAGGTTGTGGATCACTTCGCCTAACGCAGTCCAAAGGAAGCTTTACTGGCTTTCCAAAATATGGGGATCCATATTGCTGCCGAAGCTCGGTTCTTAGAGCACGCCCTCGAGGAACATGAACGAGAAATAGCGGACAAACTGGCAGCGGTCAAGAGGGGTGAAACCAAAGCTCTCAAGGATCTGGAGGATTCCGTAAAGGCCAAAGATGAAGCTTTACTTCGGGTAAAGGAGTTAGAAACCGAAGTAGCTGCTTTGAAGGATGCCAGCAAGGCAAAGGAGGCCACCCTGACCGAGCAGCAGAAGCAGATTGCCGCACTCCGGGCTGAAATTGACAATTCTCGAGCCAAGTCTCGGTGGTGTGAGGCTAAAATTACCTCTCTTCAGGCCGATGTCAACCAGCTGATATCGTTGTGTACCAAGATAAAGGAAGATCAATTCAACAACGCTGTCAGCCAAGTTCAACATTTCAACCCCAAGGTTGCATTGGTTTTGGATGGGCTTGACTCCGGAAAGGTGGTTCGGGAGGGATCTCTTGTAGCTCCTCGTGTGCCTTCTTCAAATTTGGCTGAAGACTCTAATATCCGTGGTCCGAACTCAGCTGCAGATTAGGATTTTTTTTTGAACCTTCTGCGCGAGATTTTGGTTTATCTGTACCCTAGTTTTTTGTAAACATTAACCCAGATTTTGGGCTTTATCAATTATCGTTGTTCTTGCTGATCGAGATGTCATATTCTTTATTCTTTGTAGAACTGCTTAAACCTTGACTTAGGATCCGATGTCTAGATAAATCTGGCATTTAAGATCCGTGCCAAAGGTAAGAAACAATGTCCGGGGTCCTTTTTAGGATACCACATGACGATGTTTTAAAAGACTAGTCCTTGCCGAGGTCGTTTCATATTTTTAGTTTGGTGCTAGAATTTTCCCAATATAGGATTTTTCTACTGCACGAACTATGTAACACATCTCAGTTGGTACTATGAAGTAATTTGAAAACTTGAAAATTGAATAGAAAAATGACACAATAAAAAAAATAACACTTACTTTATTGAATATCATAATGTGCGTTTCATAACAATTGGGCAGATCAAACAAAGTTTAACTAGGAGATTAGGCCTGAAAAGGTACTCAGCTGTAGTACTTTCTAAGTTTGTCTGCGTTCTAAAAAAATTTTACCGGCCTCCTTGTCAAGGTCTCTAGGGTATAAGTTCCTTTGCTAGTGCTAATTACAACGCGGTAAGGACCCTCCCAGTTAGGGGCTAGTTTTCCATGGGAGGCATTCCTTCCGCAGACATCGGCTCTGCGGAGTACCAAGTCGCCCGACTGGAATCTTCTCGGAATGACCTTCAAGTTGTACCGGGATGCCGTTCTCTGCTTGATCGCGGCATCTCGTATGTGGGCAATGCATCTCATTTCCTCCAACAGGTCCAAGTCCTCCCTGATTAACCCGGGGTTATCATCATACGAGAAATTCTGAGAACGCAAGCTTGGTTCTCCAATTTCCATCGGGATCATGGCCTCGCATCCGAATGTTAGCTTGAAAGGAGTTTCGCCCGTCGTGGAGTGGGGAGTAGTTCGGTAGGCCCAAAGGACGTGATCCAACTGCTCGGCCCAGTTCCCTTTTACTTCATCTAACCTTCTCTTCAATCCTCGGACTATGATTCGATTTGCGGCTTCGACCTGCCCGTTTGTCCTGGGGTTCTCAACTGCACTATAATGATGTTTTATTTTCAGCCCAGAAAGTGGTTTTTCGAATCCCTTGTCTTTAAACTGCGTCCCATTATCCGTAACAATTGACTCCGGAACACCAAATCTGGTAATAATGTGACGCCAAGTAAATTTCTGAACTCGAGCTGAGGTGATGGTGACTACGGGCTTAGCTTTAATCCACTTGGTAAAGTAATCCACCGCAACAATCAAAAATTTCAGCTGCCCAAGAACCTGAGGGAATGGACCCAGGATGTCCATTCCCCACTGATAAAAGGGTCAGGGTATGGACATCGTGGATAGTTCTTCAGGTGGGGCGTGATAGTGATCCGAATGCCACTGACACTTGTCACATATTTGAACATGTGCAAGAGCATCTGCTTCCATTGTCGACCAGTAGTAACCTACCCTGAGAGCCTTCAAAGCTAGGGCTTTCCCTCCTAGATGGTGTCCATAACTTCCTTCATGAACTTCGGCCAACACATATTTGGCCTCTTTCGGCGTAAGGTACTTAAGGAGGGGTAAGGAAAATCCCCGTCGGTAAAGCTGCCCATTATAGATAGTATATCTGACCGCGGTTCTCTTTAGTCTAGAAGCTTCCTTTGGGTCATCAGGGAGGTTGTCGGACTGTAAGTACTCCACCAACAGCATAGTCCAATTGTGCTCCTCCCCGCCAACCTGAAAAATTGCCATGTCGGCGATTGATGGTTGTTGGATGATCTCCTGGTTCACAGAGCGGTTATTACCCGGGCTTTTAGTGCTAGCCAATTTGGACAAGAGATTGGCTCTTGAATTCTGCTCTCTTGGGATGTGTTCTAGCTGTACCGACTAAAAACTTGAGAGAAGTTGCTTTACTTTCAGCAAATATCTCTGTAAAGTGGCTCTTTGGCTTGATAATCACCTCGGATCTGTGAAGTTACGAGTTGGGAGTCACTGCACAATTTAAGTTTGGTGGCACCCAAGTCCCTAGCCATCGTTAGTCCGGCAATGCATGCTTCATATTCAGCTTGATTGTTCGAGGTGGGAAACTTGAACCTGAGGGAATTTTCTATGGTGACCCCGTTAGAATTTTCTATTATTACCCCGGCGCCACTTCCTTTTGGGTTTGAGAACCCATTAACAAACACGGTCTATTATTTTTTTTCGGCTTTATTTGTTTCCGAGATTAATTCAGCTAGAAAATCCGAGAGTGCTTGCGCCTTGATTGCTACTCTGAGTTCGTAGGTGATTCTAAACTCGGAAAGCTCGATGGACCATGCAATCATCCTTCCTGCTAAGTCCGGTTTGTGTAATATTTGTCGGATAGACTGATCTGTTCTTACCACCACCGGATGGCATTGGAAGTACTGTCTCAGTCTTCTGGCCGTGACGATGAGTGCGAATGCGACCTTCTCGATCTTCTGATACCGAAGCTCGGGGCCTTGCAATACTTTGCTCACAAAATAGACCGGCTTCTGGACACCCTCGATTTCTCTGACAAGTACTGCACTAACGACTTCCTCATGAATGGAGAGGTATATGTACAGCGTTTCACCTGGCTCAGGTCTTGTGAGAATTGGAGGGGATGACAAGATATTTTTCAAAGAGACGAATGCGTCCTCACACTCCTAAGTCCATTCAAACCCGGTCACATTTTTCAATAATTTGAAGAATGGGAGGGATTTGTGAGTGGCTCTAGCCAAGAAACGCGTAAGAGCCGCGACCCGTTCATTTAACTGTTGTACTTCTTTCACATTCCGGGGGCTATGCATGTCGAGCATGGCCTTACACTTGTTGGGGTTTGCCTCAATTCCCCGGTGTGTCAGCATGAACCCCAGAAACTTTCCAGCCTGGACCCTGAATGCACACTTCTCCAGGTTAAGCCTCATATTGTGCTTCTTAAGCTGTTCAAACACTTCTTCTAAATTCGAGGTGTGTGATTCTAACGACGGGGTCTTGACTATCATATCATCAATGTAGACCTCTAGCATTCTTCCTATCTGATCTTCAAAGACCATGTTCATCATTCTCTGATATGTAGCTCCGGTATTTTTTAACCCGAAAGGCATTACTCTGTAGCAGTAACTTGCCTTTTCGGTGATGAACGCGATTTTATCTTCGTCCCCGGGGTACATCGGAATCAAATTGTACCCGGAGTAAGCGTCCATGAAAGACAGTAGCTGGAAACTGGAGGAACTATCAATCAGCTTGTCCACATTAGGGGTATGGATCCTTAGGACATGCTTTGTTTAAGTCGGTATAGTCCACACACATCCTCCACTTGCCATTGGATTTTTTAACCAAGACAACATTCGACAGCTAGGTGGTATATGAAATCTCCCTGATGAATCCGGCGTTCAGGAGCTCTTTTACTTGCCCTTCAATGACCTGCTGCCTTTCTGGGCCAACCTTCCTCTTCTTTTGAGAGACCGACTTTGCATCTCGTTTAATAGATAAACGATGACAGATGAAAGCAGGGTCGATTCCAGGCATGTCAGCAGATGTCCAGGCAAAAAGATCTTTATTCTCTTGCAAGAGTTTTACCAATTGAGCTTTCTCTTACTCGTCGAGGTTCGCCCCAATTTTGGTGGTGTGATTAGGTTTATCACCAAGCTGTAACGGGATCAAGTCTCTGTCGGGCTGGGGTCTAGTGCCTCAGATTTCCTCTCGTGCATCCAATTCGGTTAAAACATTGACTTGGTGGGTTGGGATGGGTGTGCGCGCCTTCTTGTTTCTCGACAGCCTATTGATTTTCAGACTTTCGTTGTAACATTTGCGGGCTGCAATTTGATCGCCCTTGACCGTGACCACTTTATTATCCCGGTTAAGGAATTTCATGGCCTGATGGGCGGTGGAGATTACAGCAGCCATGCTATTCAACGTAGGACGTCCCAAAATGATGTTGTAGGTCGAGGGACAATCCATAACCAAGAATCTCACCTTCACGGTTCTATACGCGCTGTCGTCACCCAAGGTCGGGAAGGTATCAAAGTATCCCACCAGGGTGACCTTCTCCCTAGAGAAACCAGTGAGCTCACCTTTATATGGTGTTAATTCAGACAAAGGGAATTCCAGCCTTTCAAAGGCGTCCATGAACATGATATATGCCGAACTCCCCTGGTCCACAAAAATTCGACGGACTTCGGCGTTGGATATTACTCCGGAGATTACTAATGGGTCGTCATGATCCCGGATGATATCGCCGTAGTCATCATTGGAGAAAGAGATGGGAGGTGCTCCACTATCTCGGGTAGGTGGTCTTCGTGAAGAACTTGACACGCTTAAGACCGCCGTCCGAAGTGCCTTCTTTCGGGAATTATTTGACATTCTTCCTCCAGCGAACCCTCCAGCAATAGTATGGATTAATCTATCTTTCCGGTATCTGCCTTCTTGAGCATCCCGGTTTGGTCCTTGTCTGTTCTCCCCATCTCGGCATGTCGGGGTTCGAGATCTTCTGACGGGACTTCGGTTTCTTTCGGCCGGGCTACGAGTTCTTTGCCGATGTTAGTTTGGACTCCGCCGTAGACTTCTGCTTCGTCTCTGATTCCTTCTTCTTCCATGGTCTTGATTACCATGAAAATCACTAATGTACTTCTGCAGACGTCCCTCTTTGATCAGGGACTCGATAACATCTCGAAGCTGATAACAATCTTCAGTCTCATAGCCGTAACTGTTGTGCCACCTACAATGCTTCGAATGATCCCTCTGGGACTGTTTTTTAACAGGTGATGCCTTTTGATATCTTGGAACTCAGTTTGAAGGACCTCCTTCAAGATTGTTTCTCGAGGGGTGTTCAAAGGAGTATACTCAGAATACTTGGGCCTATACCACTCACTCTTGGAGGGATCTCAGGGCTGGCCAGAATTGTGATTCTTTTTCTGAACTGGTTCACCTTTCTCAAGGCTTTCTTTTGCCCTGGTAATCTATTCCATTTCAACGTACTTATCTGCCCATAAGTGGAACTCATCTAAACTGGCCGGCTTCTTTTTAGCTAGTGACCGAAAGAAGTCTGAATTAGTCCGTAGACCATTTCTGGCGTAATGCAGGGCTATCTTGTCATCGAAATTTTCTATGCCCACACAAGCATGACTGAATCTCTTGATGTATTCGCGCAGAGATTCATCACTCTTTTGGCGAATTCTAGAGAGAGAATCAATCGACTTCGGTCGTTCTTTGGCAGTGGTATAATGCAACAAGAATCGCTGCGTGAGGTCCCCCTAACCTGTAATTTTTGTCTGTAAGGTCATGAACCAACGAAGAGCATCCTTCTTCAGGAAGAGCGGGAAAGCACGGCATAACAATTCTGGGGTATACCTGTAGAGCTGCATGGACTGGGTATAAGCTTCTAAGTACTCTTGCGGATCCGTGGTCCCGTCGTAAGGCTTTAAGTTGCTCGGGGGCTTGAAGTTCCTCGGGACCCTGTACGCTATTAAGGCGTCGGAGAATTGCTGCTGGCGGCCGGGGACCGGGTCACTGTTTTCTATGACCCCGGCACCGACATGATGGGCTTCCCTTTGAACTGTGATTCCCTCTCCACCCTCATTGCCAGCCTGCGCAAACCTTTCTAAATTGTCCAAACGGCGGCGTTGTTCCTCCAACTGACGTCGTTGGTTGTCAATCAGTGCGGTCTGTTGGCGCAGTAATTCTCGAAGTTCATTCCTCGCCATTCCAGACTGCGAGTTGTCCTCATAATGTGAATGGTCAGCATCCAAATTTGGGATTCCCAAGTGGGCATGCGCTGGGATCCTTGCACCTTGATTTGCGTTATTCTCTCCAGTTGGGGGGTAGATAAGTCTATCCCGGACGGAGATCCTTCGCGAGGGGACTGGGGCTTTAGCTGAAGCTGAAGTTTCGTGTCCCCCGTTGAGCGTCTCTACCAGAACAGGTCTGCTCCTTACGACGGAGGTTTCTGGTGGTGCGACGGAAGGAGGGTCGCGCTGAACCGCTGGGCCCTGTCCGTGAGCAGGGGCAGCATGCGCAGCACTTCCTCTCCGTTGATTTTGCCTTGTACTGACCATGATGAACGTGGGAATAGTAATTTATCTGATTCCCACAGACGGCGCCAAATGTTCTGAACGAATTCAGAAGGATACCTGTGGAAGGTATGGTTTGGTGGTTTCCTCCTTTCTGCAGCTGCGTTCCACCGTTAGGGTCCGGCTGGGGTGGTACCTGCAAAAAGGACTCTGATGCTCAAGTCAGACAGTGTGCTAAGGTATCTCAGTCATTCAATAACCGTTACCTGTTTAGGTTTACTTAACCTGATCTTTAAGGAGCATGATTGGAGTCAGGGCATTCAATGCAGGTATTATTGGAATGTGAACGTTATAGTCATTTATTGAGAGGAGAGGTTATAGAATTAAAGAGATTTGTATCAGCAGTTATGAAAGTCTATGTTGATTCCCTGATCCTCATGAGTTATGCATTCCGAGGTCCTACAGTCCTTTCCGAGGTGTTGATGGAGGAATAAGGTGGAGCGTGTGCCGGATTGACCCTTCTGGGTAAGATCCCGGTCCACGGTCCAGAACACTGTTGCTTGTGAACAAGGAATGCGGTTTGCTATTAGAGAAGGAGGGGAAACTGTTGGAGCTGGTGTTATCCAATCGATCATTCAGTAAATTGTGAGAATATCTGCTTGCCATCCAACTACATGACTCTTAATATGGTGGAGAAAGTCACTATCATCGGTTTATTGCAATTGATTTTTGCCATTTTACACAACTTCTACCATATCCAAATTCTTATATTTTGTAGGTTTTTTAGATGATGTTTAGTCAAGTTGGATAATGATTTTCCAATGTTTTGTTTAACTTTCTTCTCTTTTATTGTTTCATCTGTGAAGTACTTGAGCAAGATTCCATAAACTTCTGCTTGCATGAAAGATGATATTTATCCTAGAAGGCTGAATAGTATTTCTATTTAGTATTAGCTCACTTTTCCCCTCTTTACATCTCGTCCAAACTTAGCAGTGTTTCTTATAATCTGCTATCATGCAACTATTATAATAATGTGGTTGCCCTCTCTCTGCCTTTTAAAAAAAAATAGTCTTAAGGTATGTAGGAATAATACAACTGGTGTTGCAATTTCCTAATGCTATGTTTGCAAGTTTTTAGTGAACATGAAGGGAGGGAGGAAAAGGGGATGGTGAGGGAGTTACTTCCCCTTATTTGGATGTTTAAGTATGGAAATGAAGGGAACTCTTTACCCCTTGCCTAGAAGTTAAAGTCAAAGTAGAGCGAATGTAAAGTTATTTTTCTCTTATTTAATTTAAAATGCACCATTTTCCCCCTATTTACCCACTATTTGAAGGGGGGAGAAATTTTGGGTGTTTGAGGAGGCATCCCCCTCTTTCCCCTCCTTAAAATCTTCTAAACAAGGGTTAAGGCAACTGGTGTTCATGCCTCTTCATTTTGTGTGGTAGAAGTCTCTTGATAATAATATAATTTATTCATTTTATAATCCTCTCACTTGGCTTCTTAAGGTTTAATTTGACTTAATTAAGTTAGTTTTATCACATTTTATGAAATTGAGCTTAATTGGATCATTGAAGAAATTATTGCTTGAATTGTCCTTAATCTGGATGACTGCATTTTTCAGTAAACTGACTATAATTTGAGTTGCAAATATCTAATTGATGTGATTCTGGTCTTGTTGGAAAGCTAAGACAATTTTCTACAACTTTCATGAGACCTCAAGATCCCAATCACATGTTTGGATAATTTAAATTGGAGTTGAAGCAAGATCTAGAGTGCTGATCCTGATAGCTTGACCTCTGTGCACTTATTCGACCATATCTTGAGATATAGGAGTTCAATTAACTCCAAACTGGTGCCATTTAAAATTTAAGACCCATATTTACAACTTTCATGGAGAATACAAGAGTCAGTTCGGATGACTTGGAGGTCATATTGGGCTTAGAAGTCAGAACAGAGGAGCTGTAGCTAGGCTTGAGCAGTGTGTAATGATTGAGCCATATCTCGAGCTGTAGGAATAATTTAGGGCTTAAACTGACGGCATTGGAAAGCTAAGACAAAATCTTACAACTCTTATGAAGACCACTTGGTGAGATTCTGACGCATGCCATGAGTTCAGCATTGAATGATTTTAGAGACAAGAATCTCTATAATTTTTCACTCATTCATCATCATCAAACAACTTATTTGGCATTTTGTACTCATCATCAAACAACTCCATTGTCATTTTGTACTCCTCAAGTTCTATAAAAAGAACCAATGACTGATCATTTGAGGAGATTAGCTTAGAGATCAATATCATGCTTGTGTATTAATTATTTCCTTTGTGGTAGTTTTCTTTTGTTCTAAATAGAAGTTATGTTCATCTTCTTCTTCTTCTCTCTTTCTTTCCTTTTGTCTATGAGTAACTAATTTTCATTTTACTTGGGTGAAAGGGTGAAGCTCTTGGTAATGAAATAAGGTTAGATTAATATCTTTCTTGTGCTTAAATGATATATTATCAAATGGTCATTATATGTATTGTATTTTGTTTCTAATAATTTTAGAAACCCTTCTTGTAAAGTAGAGATCTTGATTTGTTGTAGACAAGATATTGATACAATGAATGCTTGAGTTCATTTATAAGTGGTGGTGTTAATAGATAATTAAAGGAACTATAATATAATTATATATATAATCTTAAATAAACGTTAAATGTTATATTTTCCGATTGAAACTTTCGTTATGCGTGAATTATAATTGAGTTATAAAAGGAATTAATCTTATCTTTAATTTACTTACTAATAGTAGATCTCCTAACCTAAGTAAATCATTTTTATTTGTGACCAAGTTTAATTACCTTTATTGTTGTGACAAAATCTTTTCTTTACTTTAAAGAATTTTTCTTCATCAATTTCCTGTGGATCGACCTCGGACTTCTGAGAATTTATTACTTAAAATAACTTACACTTGGGTTTACAACTTATAATTCGCATCATCTCTCCTGAAATTTTATCCTGGATGTATAGGTCTTTATTGAAAATAAATATGGAATAGACTAGTCAACTAACTTTTTATCTTGGTAGGCTATATTAGATTAAGCTATGAAAACTTGTCACATTTTCTCCACATACAGATTAGAGGCCCTCTGTGTTCAGAGCAGTAATGCGTCCTAAATCTTGATCACATTCTTATCCAGAGTCAATAGAAGATGAATAAGCTTCCTTCCTCTTTTATTTCTGTTGATACCATTTCCATCTGAAGCAGATATAGAACTTAGAGGCCCCAGTTGGTTTATCATATGTATGAATCCCGTATCTTCTTTGATCTTTCTTGTGCTAAAGCACAACTCTTTTTTATTTTTTTACATGGAATGAAATGAAGTTCAACTGCTAGCTACAAAAGTTGCTTCTGCTATTCTCTTTATTGAAGGTGGTCACGAGGTAAGCAACTGGCCAGCAGCTAAAGCTGAATGCCGAGCTAGATGCATAATTGATTAGAGCTTCCTGTGCAGCTTTAAGCTCAGGACTTTCGTTTAACTCCATCATTGTTTTTTTCTGGCATGCTTTGTTGTAACTTGGATTTGCAATTAGTCATTTGTGTTTGCACAATGCATGATTAGCACAAGCCTTTCTGTTTCCCAGTATTATCACTTTTAAAAGCTGCAAACGAACAAATGTAATGTTAAAATATGTGACCTATTCTTTTACACATTTCTACATTTTGATGAATGAAAATATTGAGGTGTGTGACCTATTCTTTTTCTTCTTGTATTTCTTAGGTGAAAAAGTGAAATAAAAGTGCTATTTTCATGAATGTTACCAAAGGTGAAAAGTGTGCTTTTGATTTTTCTTTTTCCATTCTTAAAATCATTACATTTTAGTTTTCTTCATAACGAATTCACTCGGTTGGCGTTTTGGTTCAATTAGCAGGCATTCTTCCCATCCATTTTTTTGGCACATACAAGTTTAGGGAGAAGGGAGGATAAGCTTCATGTCACTTGAACCAACCCTCTATGGCAAAATACGGAAATTTCATATCCAAGGGGTTTTTGGGTATTATTTTCTAGTACAATTGCGACTTCAACCTTGGTTATTTCGAAAACTCATAATGATAGGATGGAAAGAATCAACTTAAATGTTACACAGGTGTATTCATTTGCTTTAGAATTTAGATCTATCAGAGTAAGACCAACCTTTTATGTTTTTTTTCTCCATTATTGGTCCATCTTTAAAAGAAAGAAACGCCTAACAAGGTGATAACTAAAATGAGATGCATAATCTCAGATTATTCTAGTTTCTTAGCATACCACGCACCCTGTACAGATGGTAGGGTTGTGAAAGATGAAATCTAGATATAAAAGTAATTTAAAAATAAACTTTTATATAGAGATATAAAATATAATAAATAGTTAAATACACTTGGCCTGAAAACGAGGCAACCGTCCATTTTCCGAGCTGCATGACTAACTATTGCTTAGACTGCTTCACATCCTAAACTCATACACCACAATAAACCCAGTGCTTGTTGAACCAGTATCAAGGCTATATTAATATGTAAGCAGCTGCTACCAATTCATGACTTGTGTGGCTCTAATTTCTACGAACATATTTCCCAGAATATGGTTGATAATACCAAATTTTGAACAAAAGCTACCCTCAGCCCTTTCTCTTGTTGATCCTGCTCATCATCGATATCCGGTGTATCTGTCCCAGACCTGCAGAGACAAAACTATCAGCAACATTTCAGCATTGAATTTTAGGAGAGACTTTTCATAAGCCTTCTTTCTATCTCTTTTTTGAAACCAGGATACAAGATTGCTACTAACTACTAAGCTTGTAAAGACTTAAATGTTGGACCTGCACAAAACCATCACCACAAGCCAAAGCCCAGGGCTCATTCAGGTTTTTTACATCCAGACAGAATGATTGGTTAAAGTAAACTAGAAAGTGAAAAGATAGGCATAATATCGTAAAATGAGAATAATTAATTTATGAACTTCAATTAATTTGCTTTGAAATTTTGGTAAGAAAAACATGAATGCATGGAAGAATCTGAGAAACTTAAAACAGGCCAGAAAGTTTTGATAGTGAGTCATGAGCATATGCCAGGACTGGGATTAGAGTCTGAAACTTTTTCTTCATGGGTGGTTCAACACTTAAACCGTTAATAATCTGCAAAAATGTACTATGCAAGAAATCTTTGATATATATGAAATATTGGACTGTATTAAAGGAAAATGATTGTAACCATTTATGATATTCTTAATCTTTTCTACATGTCACAAATATTTAACTAATCAAGATTCAACCGCTCAGGAGAATGAATATGACTGAGTAAACCTCTAAAATTTTACAGATACAACAAAAATTTTCTAAAATTACTGAGTAAACCTCTCGATTTGTAATCCTTCAAATTGTCAAATATAATAGTTATCAATTTATCATCATAGTAATTTGTAGGCCAATGCAAAGTTAGAGGCAGACCTTCAGAGAAACCATCTGAATCATATCTCATAACAAATATAAGTTATTAAAGTGGGTATAATGTACATGTGCATATTGGCATACATTATCTTTGACGGGTTAATCAATTTCTATTTTTAATACCTATGCATTAAACTTTAGTATAGCTTCCAATAATCCAATCATTTCCATTCAGACTAAAATACTTCAAAACTATATAAAAAACTTGAGACACTAAATCATTATTTCCTGAGAAAAGTGTAAACCGACCTCCTCCTCCTGGTAATAATACATTATTACTAATTACAACTGGCTAAGTATGTTTTAGAGGAAGATAAGGTATAAGTCTCAGTAAGTCAGTATTCAACATCAAGTGAAACCATAAAAATTAGGGACATTTGCTTTAAATACATAGTTTTTGAAAATATAAAAGACTAGATGGAGAATGCTTTAAGTCATTTTGGTTACTTCATGGTCATGCCCTAAGAATCGTTCAAAGGTATTTGAGCAGATGAATCTCAATGCAAAGCAAAGCTCTTGTTCATCCTTTTTTTATTTTTCTTTTCTAATTTCTAAGTCTCATTAACACCCAAAAATCCCTCCTCCACCTTGTCTTAAAGGTGATAGCTATTAGACCCATATTCATCAGCTCATGAAATGCTCGGATCTATGAGTTTGTAGTTTCACCACCAGTCTGTTGTTTCTTAATTCCTGTATAAAATTTTCAATTTAGTCAAATCTTGATGCTTAAACAGATCCTGTTACTCCCCCCACCCCCAACGACCATAACAAATATAATTTTAAAGGGACGAACCAGAGAGAGAGAGTATGTAGCTATACACCTATACACACACCTCCCTAATCTTTCAAATTAACCTTCAAGTTGAAAGGATATAAGAGAAAAATTCCCGAATCAGAATAAAGTTCTCTTGTTTCATATGTATGTAATATCACATCATGAAACTTTTAAGACCCAGATATTTCAAATATTTTATCCTAATTTTGATCTTTTTTTGGTCCTTTTCAAATTGAATGTAGGTTACTGATAATCTACCAATAAATAAACTTCAAGTACAAGTCATATATCTTGTAGTTGTAGATCCACTCATAATTTAGAAATGTACTATACAAATACAATAATTTGGCAACTAATAAGAATAATTTTTTGTATTTGATGGAGAATAATGAATTCACTGCAATGATAATAAATTCAGACAGTCTACTTCAATTGAGTTAAATTGATATTAGTGAAATTAGTTATATTTCTACATTTATAACATTTCCTACAACAGGAGATTAGCAAAGACAGCAAAGGAAACAAAAGTACTTATTTTTAAGCCCATCCTTTTGTATGTAGCACACTCTGCATTAGAAATTTCTCAAGTTTTTCTCTTGTTATACCAACTTATTATGGCTACAAATCCCAGATGGATGAAGAACCATACCTTTTTGTGTCAGGAATGTCTAAATCCTTGTTGCAGCTGGAGTCTTCATCCAGATGGATATCATTAGCGTTTGGAACAGGCATGTTGCAGATAAATGGTGACAAAAGCGGATCAGGTATTGCTTCTTGTTTGTTTCCCCTGGCAGCCAGTTTCTTGCCAAGCATTGCTGAACTACCAGACCAAATGCTAGATTTCTCAGACTTCAATGTCCACTATAGATCAAAATATCAATATATTGAATTGAGTTAGACAAGAAATGAATGCTCATAAAGCCAAATGTGCTAGATTACATTTTTAGAACACAACAATTTTGAGATAAGTAAAACATACCTTTCGTAAGCTTGAATGTGTAAATTGCCTGATTTCATCCTTCCCTAAATTTTCTTCACACACAGGACAAACCTGATGTAGGAACATTGAAGCAGTTAGTCAGATTTCAATCATGACTTAATTACCCTGCATGAAATGTTTAGAAATGTCCTATTTCTTTTTTCCTTGTTTTTAACTATGATGGTTGCTGGATCAATGGATCTTGTATCTTCTTGATCCATATCAGGACAGTGCACCATATCAAGCAGACACAAATTTTCTGTTCAGATTTTATATATAACTGCATTTAAGCAAGGAACTATAATTTATAACTAGTCATTGGACAGTTTTCCAATCAATCAAGGAAAAATGAAAAATGAAAAAAAGGTTATAACAAAATTGTAAACATGTTAGCAATAACTTCTGTTGAACATAAATTCTAAAAAACAGAAAGGTCATACCACATTTTTTAGGTCAGAGCAATGCTCCTCTTCCAAATTGCTGCAGGTTACAGGAACTACAATTTCAAAATCACAGAAAGGACATCGAAAATAAGATTGGCCATCATCATCCACATCTGTGTAATGGATCATTGAATAATTATCTGTGGTTTAAAAGGGATCAGTATCAGCAAGCTATTTCTAGCACAAGCACAAGAATTCCGTAGTGCATGCCATAAAAGAAGCATCTCAAAAGATAAAAGCAAAAGGAAAAATAAATGAACTGTACATGATACACTGATACAACTGCACAAGCTCACAAAATACCAACAAGAAGGATAAGCACGTCACTAGGGCTCACTTATGCTCTTTAGAAACTTCCAGGGCACAAGTCAAACTTGGGACAGCCCCAGGCTGAAAATAAAACTTTGCCATATGATACTATCCAATATACCAAGCAAAATACCTAATACCAAGACATTAAACAATAAACAAGAACCTATGGATGTACTTCAGTCATGCACAAGAAAATTGATAGATCAGGAACTCGATGCAGTACCCCATAAATCTGGGTTTATTTCTAAGGCATGTACTTTTTTAACTTATGCTCCAATTATGCGAAAATAAAAGAGGGCTTATATATATATGTGTGTGTGTGTGTGATCAAATTGCATTGACGCAAAGGTCTTGAGTTGGTTCGATTCTTGCTAGTGGTCCTTCATTAGTAGGTCATCAGTAAACATAACTAACATTGTAAACCGTTGCTTAGGCTTATGACATGCCTTGAGCTTGACCTTGGAATGCGGCAGTCTGGTTTTTAATCATCCCACTGCTTAAACACTAACAGACAACTTTATGAAGTTATACAATTGAATTCCTTCTTTGATGGAGCCAATTCCAATTTGAGCCTATGCAGAGGGAGTGGCAGAAAGGAATCAAGTTCAGGTAGTCCATTATGTGAATCGCTTTTTATTTCAATGTAAACTTTCATCCTTATTGATAATGATGACTATCTTTCTCCTTCATCCTTATCGCTTTTGACTAATTTAGAACATAACGAATATCTTCAAATTCAGTTGCATCGCATCTACAGTTGCTTCTGACTTGTGATCAATAATAATAGCAACATAAGCAAAAGGAAAGCATATGTGCAGGTGCTTGTGACAAGGAAAGCATGACAGAACTTCGAAATCAAATGTAATAAAATGCGTTCACTCAGTTAACCCAAAATACTCATAGCAGAAGGGGAGATGTGAATTCATATACAATTAAATTAATCAAAAAGTGCCACACAAGCAAAATTTCAGGCTATGCAATGCAACCCAAATGCTTTCCCCCACTTCTACGCACCAAAGAAAATAACTGTAATATTCCACATCAACAGGAAGTATGAATAGCCGGTGGGGTCCATGAATACTGAGAACTGAGAGAAAACCATGGCTCAAACCGAAGAAGAGAAAAAATGGAAAAAAGAAAAGAAAAGAAAAAAACAGAAAATGGGTCCACTCAAACAGGAGAATATCAAGTGGAAAAACAAGTACCAGAGTGAAGCCGAGCAGGTTGGACAGCAGAGAGTTGCTTGACAGAATGAATACTAGCCCTGAAGTCCAAGTCCATGATGTCAGCTTCTTCAGACGAGCACTGAGCACTGAACTGGAAGTGGTGGTTTTGCTTGAGGCTTGAGGCTTGGGGGAGAACGTGCTTGGTGATCTAAGAGAAGAGACTTAAACACTCTTCAGTCTCAACTAAAGAAACAGAAAGGACTTTGCTTTTCCATCAGTCATCACCAGCTTTGATTGCTGTTCTGATGTTTTACTTAGTCATGGTCATGTATTCTTGGTTCACTTGCCATTTTTTTAATGCTTATTTTCTTCTTCTTTTTTTAATTACATAATGCTTATTTTTCTTGATCTAAAAAAAAAAACTAAAATGTTACTACTAAAGTAAAAAAAATAAAATATTTTAGGGGTACAATATAAAGTAATTTAATAGCACAACAGTTATAACCAGAAAAGAACAAAGAAAACACCAACACACGACGCCCATTTTGAATAACTTAATATGAAATGATTATTAAGAAGTCGTAAAATAATATAGATCCGAGAAAAATAATCAATTGCTTCATGAACTTCAAATTAGTAAAACAATAATGCAGGATGTTCGTCCACTTCTTTACAGTTGCCAGTTCTTTATTGATAAAAACAAAATTTAATCATAAGTTCTTCAACTCACTGTTCACTACAATTATTTAAGCTAATGTAATTATGATAACACTGAAAATATGTCAAAATCAAATCTAATTTCAAGCCATTGTTTCTTCGTCAAAAACAGGAGGAGAAAATTTTGCTTCCAATTCATTAGCTTTAGTAACATACATGCCTTTCAATATGCGAATCAAATAACCTAAAAGCAGGTCAGTTCAAATCTACAGATTTGAGATTTGAGGTGATACATGTTTCCTCATTTTGACTAACAACCATAAAGAATGTTCTTTTCAAAGCGACGTTAAAGAACTTGGCAACTTCTTCAACGCAAGTGGTCTAGTTGGTAATCATGTGCTGCATTTTACATATCCTTATTATTAATAATAAGAAAATTACTAAATAATTATAATTTTTTATCAAAATTGTTGCCGTATTATTAACTCTTAGATAGATTAACAGTTCTAATTATTTTGACTTATTTAATAATTATTCTTGAATCTTAATAAACTTTGTCTAAATTCTATCAAACTTTTTCTGATTATATAGCATTACTTAATAATAAAATCAATTTCTGGAGGAATATATATTCAGATCGAAAAATGTATATATTTTATCATGTACATGAAAATAATTACCATTAAATGATTAAAAACGTGTCACTGATATAATATGTATGTATTTATACTAGAATTTAAAAAGCAATTGATAAAGCGAACACCAATGGGAAGTGTCGGCGCAGACAACCAAAAGCAGGACAAAGAGTGGAATTATGAATCACAAGGAGTTGGTGAAAAAGCCACTTTGGCACGGAGGACACAAGGTGGTGCCGTGGCAGTGACCATTGATCAAGTAGGGGCGATGCATCACAACCTCCACAAAGGGCCAAACACACCCAACCTCAAAACTTAAAAAGGTTGTCTGAACTTTAAAGTAGTTTTTTTCTAAAAATATATAAAAAAAGGTTATTGAATATTTTAGGAATCGAATTTGTTATGTAGAATGTAACACACGACGAAGCCCTTTATAATTATTCTTTTCGGCTTTTCACATTCGTCTTCTTTTCATGCATGGTTTATGTTATGCTTAAACTTTTAGAAGGTGAAGCCAATAGAGGAAAGTGGAAGCAATTAGGAAAAGTGTGAAGGAGCAAATGGGCTGTGCCATCAGCATCTTCCAATAGCAATCAGTGGATACCCATGGATCTGTCGGTTTGGGGTCCCCAGGCTAAAAGCGCGGCATTATAATATTTATATAGCCCAAGTGTACAGGTTACGTCTAAAAAGCCTACTTTTCTCATTTCCTTTTTGTCAAATGAAGCCAAAGCCCACACGGTACATACACGAAGAAAATTATTTCCTTTTTTTAGCTAAAATGAGAAAAGGAACAGAAATTTTCTTATTTTACTAAATTTGAGCTGCATAATCTATAAGGGGTGGGGTGTAGTGATAACCGAATTACTCTGAGAGAACAAAGGTTCGAGCCATAGAAACATTACTTATAAAGAGAGCCAAACAACTTTATATTTAAAAAAAAAATTCACACACTCAACAAGTATAAAGGTATATAAAAAATAAAAAAATTTGAGTTGTATAATAAAGATAAGATACTTCATCAGTCTCTTTTTCCTTAAAAACATAAAAGCAACCCATTATTCACTAATAAATCTGGCCCATTTTGATAGTTTTGGTGTTTTATTTCCTAGAAGTAGCTTTTCCTCTTGTATATAAAAAAATTATAATCTATATAATTAAAAAATAAGGAAATAATTTTTATTGTCATTTTTGTCCATACAGTTCTGAAAAATATTTATTTTAAATTTAATCTTGATAGTTGATACATTGTTAATATAAACAAAATAAGAATAATAATAATAAGACCATAAATATCCTTTGATAATAAACATTCAATTTTGTCACGTAAACATTAATTTTGCTTTGAATAATTACTCAGCAGTTTAGCTGTCTTTTTATTAATCTTTTTAATTTTTCTCTTATTTCATGCTAAATTATAAATAACCCATTTCAATTATAATCATATAATAAATAGCCGTTTTATTTTAATCTAGATAAGTAACTTACTCAAAATTTTAACATTTATAAAAAAAAACTCAAAAAGTGTCATTTTTTATATCTATGTGGGTCAAATAGAATAAATTCTCTTATTGGCACTGGATACATTTACTTGCTTATATTAGATATAAACTCATTTTAGAGATCTTATCTAAAGAGATTAATGACTAGATAATAACATATATTATTAAATAATTTAAAAGAAAAAAATCGCTTGAAACACCTAAACCAGACAATTAATGCAAATACGATTCAACAACACAAACAATATTTAACGTATTTGGATTTCTCAGTGATGAAACAAAAGATTGAAGGAACAGGAAGTCATGAACATAAACATGAGACCCAAACGCTCCATTGCCACAATTCAGTAATTTTTTTGGCATGAACTGCTCATCATCGTCTTACACAACAGTCTACTCCACATGTACTCCAACTGTGGCTTAGACGATGCTTTCCGGATTTTCTTTGAGGCCAATCATCGCAATATCTTTAATGGCTTGGTTGATTCAAGTCAGACGAGTGACCCAGAGGACTTGTTTGATCAAATGTCTGTAAGAGACTCTTTTTTTGGACCACTATGATATCCTGCTATTGTCAAAATGGTCGTCCAGCTCATAGTATTAACACTTTTACTTCATTGATGCGGGATTGTAATTACCAAAACTATGATCCCTTTTCCTTTACTTGTGGCTGCCTTGGCTACACTAAATTGGCTCTTCAGTTGCATGCCCATGTCATCAAATTACATTTAAAAAGTGCAATGTGCATTAAAAACTCCATTGTTGCCATATATATTAAGTGTGGAGCAATCGGTTTGGCAGCGAGTGTTTTTCTGAACACTGAAAACCCAAGTTTATTTTTGTTAGAACAGTATGATTTACAATTATTATAAATTATATAGAACCCGAGAAGCTTAGGATACATTCACGCGAATACTGACTTTGTTTCTAAGAACATACAGATCTCAATTTTCTCTCATATTGCCGAAAGAGGTTTCTGAGCACACTCTTTGCAAACCCCATTTATTCATCTTAAGCAGATTCTATACTACTTGTTTTACACCATTAATTATCAATTATCGGCTCAGGTTTTGACTCATTCTACAGCGATTTGACATCTAATTATAATCTTCCTCAACCGCTACCTATAAATGCTTACTTTACCCTTTAAAGTCTAAAGTGAGGCTTTCACTTTGGTGAAGCCAGTTACACCTCGAGCCTTCTATCATAAACTCAAAACGTTAGGGTATGGATTCACTCATTTTTTAATTTGATAGTATTTATATGTAGATCTAGATATATATAAAAATTATCAATTAAAATTTATAAAAAAATTTATATGTATAATTATTCATAAAAAAAAATAATCTAACTAAATTAATACACGATACATCTATAGGGTGTCTACATTAACTGTGCGAACTTCTGTTCATCTACACGTGTCAATAGGTGACATATTCTGGATGCCTCATGGTCTTTTAGTCATTGCCTCCATTGAAAAACTGAAACCTTTAATTGAGTGTTTTATACATCACGTGATTAAAGCTGTCATACGGTCAATGCTCAGTAGCTTTGCCTAATTTACAAGCCTCTTCACAAATTTCCATTCCCATCTGCTCTCTTCACGTGCATTCTCTGTTTCAACCCCAACGTCCGTGATCCCATTGTAATGTTTTCTTTCCCTTTTTAAGAACTCCTTCTTCAGTCCGACCTCTACAGTATATTTGGTTTTGTTATTCCGCGTTATTTAAAAGGCTCCTGACATTTTCTATTCCAATCTGCTTCTTCCCTTTCAGTTGCCACACAGAAGCTTCCCTCTGTTCACGTTCTTTCTCTCTTTCAAACCCAATGTGCCAGACCCTTTATCTCTCTTTTTTTTTTTTGCCTTTTTAAGTGGTTCAGCTCGGTTGGGATTAAACTGAGAATGACAGTCTTTTTAAGTGGTTAAGTTCGGCTGGGATTCAACTGAAGCTGGCAGGGCTCCTCCTTCTCCAGTCCGATTGCTTCGTTTCCCATTTCGTATTGAAATGTACAACCTTTCTGATAATTTCCTACCAACTACGATGGTTCATTTCATGAGTATGTGCTTCTACCTGAGTTGTTAATCTTTTTCTGGCAGTTGATTTCCCTCTACAACTTCATTTGAATTTCAAAAATTTTGCTGCTATATTTAAGGGTTGCTATGGCTTCTTGGTTGTGTCATCTACTTTCTCACATACATTCAGTAGCAGCGTGTCATACCTATTTTAAGATTCAGTTTCTTTGTTGATATGGCTCCACAGTATGATCCATTGAGCAAGGTGCAGGCTGAGCGTGAGGCATGGAGGGTGAAGGTCAGGGTGGTTCGGATGTGGACTGTTCCTAGCTTTAGCAATCCTGCTGTACCAAGTTCTATTGAGATGGTTTTGGTTGATGAATTTGTAAGTATACTCTAAAGTAGTATAACTTTTTTCTCATTCTCTTTTATTATGTATTTATACTTTTTATTGTGGTTATTTTGTTAGGGTGGAAAGATCCAAGCATATGTGAAGAAGACTCTGGTTTATAAGTTCCAATCACTGCTGATTGAGGGGAATGTATATGAAATGATGTATTTCAATGTTGCCCCTAATTCAGAATCTTTCCGGGCAACAAATCACCACTATCGATTGGTTTTTCAATTCAGGACCAAAGTGATTCCAAGTCAGTGTGTACTAATTCCAGTTAATGGACTGGCCTTGGTGTCCTTTGATGATGTTTGTCGTACTGATGGGGAATCTGACTACCTTAGAGGTATACAAATTATATTATGTTACTACATATGCTTTACAGCTCCTAATTTAGTAACACCGTTCTACATGCCTCTCCATTGTTGGTGTAGATGTCATTGGTCAACTTACAGGAGTGTCAGCTGAGAAAGAATACGAAAGAGATGGAAAAATGACTAGGATGATTGTTGTGGAACTTACTGATGACAGGTTGTGGCTTCAAGCTTCAATTAATAGGATAGTAAACTGAGTAAATGCTATTTGTTGAAAAGTTTTTAAATATGGTATTATACTTCATTGTCTCTCCTCTATTAACCACTTTCCATTCTTAGTGGGAAGCTTGAATGTGCTTTATTTGGGGAGTATGTGGATTCTCTGAATGCGTTCATTGCCAATGGTGATCTGGACCAACCTATAGTTGTTGTTCAACTTGCAAAGGTCAAGACATTTAAAGGTTTGCATTACCATGCTACATACATTTAAATCTGCTGGGAAAACTTGAAGAAGCTATGAGGTATGGTGTTGATGCTCCCAGTGCTAATGCGTTGAAGATGCTGCATATAGAGAAGCCATATTAGTAGGGGACTATGCTTTTTTTGGGTGCTGTGCTTGGACTCTATAAATTTTTTTGACTTTCACTGTAGTGGTCCAGTATATGAACAGTGTGTGTAACTAACTCAACTGGAGGGCTTCTTTTTTTTGGGAGGGCATTGGGTTGTAATTGTTAGAAATTATTACTATTGTATGCAAGAGTTCAATGTATAGTGGTTTAGGACTCCGTGTCAGATAATACTTTTGATGTACAAAACACTAGGTACTTGCATTGTAAAATGAATTGATATCAATGAAATGTCTTTTGCAACTATATTTGCGTATTGCCTTTTTTTATTTTGCTTTTACTTCTTTTACTGCAATCCAGAGGTGAATATGTTGTCCAGGTTTATGGCAGTTGATGGAAGCATGTTGCATTTTAGTATCTAAGTAAGGGTTGGTGGTTTACTTGTCCTGAGATATTAAAACAACAAATATATGGGTTTACATGCAATTCTGAGCTGATACCACTATATGTGTTCTCTCTCTTGTCTTTTCAAGTTTTCTATAAGAATTAAAGTGATTCTTACTTTTTAGTTGGTAACTAAAGAATGTAAGTGATACTGAGCTTATTTTTATTGCACAACAATTCATGGCATATTTTTTAGCTGATACATATTTTTCTCATTCTCTATTGCTCTGTGGGTACCATATAGATGGAATTCTTCTCCATTTTTTCTTCTTCTTTTCTACATCTATCACTTACTATGGTCATTGTGTTAAGTTTGTTATCACATGAACTCCATCAGTTGAAGTACTTTTGTAAGCTATTGATTAACCATTATTTTACTTCTTATTAGCCATAATAGTATTGAGATTGAGTTTCTGGAAAACATGACTGTGTAACTCTTCCAGTATTTTAATGAGGCAATGTTTGCTAGATTAATGAATAATTTTGTAGGAACAACTAATAGCTTTCATTCCTTAACACAATTTTGTTATCCCATTAGATGTTTACTGACTAACACGTTTTTCTAGGTATTGCTGGGAATTGGGAAGATTATTTCTTCAAGGTCACTGCCTCAAGGTATTTTTTTAGCGTGTAACTATGCACATTTTCTTTGCTCATTGATCGAAAGTGTGAGCCTTCCACTTTGTGATATTAGATGAATCTAGACTTGATAAGATTGCTTGCTTAATTTACATGGAGTCTTGAACCCTCTTTTGGAAGAAATAATGCCTAATTTTCTGATGCTGAGTTGCTGATGAAATTTAAACCTCAAAAGTCTGTCCATGTAATGGCATGAGTGTGCTGCCATCACTGAGTCACATGGCTTTGCTGGGTCATAACAAATGCTGATAAAATTTAAACCTCAACACTTGCTGATATACTGGCACGCACAAAGACAAGTTTCCCATGACAAATGCTATTATTTTCCTTCAACAATGTCCAGTAATCAGAAACATGACAAATATGGTGGTTCATAAGTCAGTCGAAACATTTGCCATATGATTTCCTTTCTTTTTTAAATGAGTATTTCCATAGTGGTGTAACCATAGATTTAGCATTACATTTCATAATACTTGAATTCTAATAAATAACTCCATTGACAATTGCTTAACTTTGGTTGTTTGTGCCTTCCTAGAGGAAGCTAAAGGAAGAATTCACCTAAAGCTAAAATTAAATACAACATTCATATGTTTTAGTTTGTAGTACTGACATTCTCCCATTCCAAATATCACCCCCCACAAAGTTGACTTAAACTCTACATATAGTGTACATTATTTTGTCAACAGAAAGAAACAAGGCCAAAGAAAATCATTGTGCAACATCTATACCCAAATCTTAAGGCATGTTTGGTTATAGTGAAAATGGGAAAGTAGAAAATACAAAAGAAAAAAAAATTAGACATGTATCTACTTATGTTTAGTATTTACCCCCTCCCATTTTTGACCTTTACATTTTCACTTCTACTAAGGTTATCAAATGGGATTTTGTTTGAATAAAACTTTAAACAGCTTGCTCTTTTATCCCACCCAAGTTTGGACAGTTGTTGATTAGAGAAATGCCTAGATTAGGGCAAATATACCCCTGTTAGAACATATTTGGTCCTATAAACTGATCTGAGTGGTTATAACAAAAACTAATATATTTCACCTCGTGGCTTCACAGAGGGATAGCTTCAATAAAATCTTACAGTATGCAATAACAATAGACTCCCAGTAGGCTTGAAAGAGCAAATGTTCGCATACTTGCAATGGAAGTTTAAGATAGCTGAGTTGCAGCAATAAGTGCTACAGAATTTTACTAAAGAAATAAAGTCCACTATTCCTCAGCATTTCTTCCATAACATACTTGAAAGAATATTTTTATTTAAAGGAGACTCTCATGATATTATCACTCAGCCTGTAAAAGCTTTTTATTTTTTTTCCTCCGCTAGGTAGTAATATATCAGATTGTAAACATCTCAACAGTGACTACTAGCTGATGACATGATGCATCTTAATCAGACAAGTGATAGATATGAAAGCAAAATACTACCCACATAAGGTTTACATTATCTTGCAAAATGAGATGCCGGCATATTTCTATATTTTGGTATCTTTAACAGTGGTGAAACATCTATATTTTACTCAAATCCAACTCTTATACTATGTTCTCCTGAAATTGCCAATTCAAAAACTTCAACTACAGGTAATATCAAATTTAGGATATTATCAATCCAAAAACCATGGCTAGAGAAATATTCCAAGATGCAAGCCTACAGGAAATGGGAGATGCACATACAGTTACCAATAAATCTGTACTGGGAAACGATTAATTGGGTAGACCACCCAGTCTACATTGCGAGAAACTTCATGCGGATTCCTGTTACACAAACTACGAGCAAGAAGCTGATAAAAAACATAGACAGCAGAATCCACATTAAATGTTATGTTCATTGTTGATTTTTTTACTATTCTATTCTGATTTGTGTTACAGGTGAGTTTCATAGTCATAAATTATTCTGGATATTATTTGGGATATTTTTCTATTTGTCTGTCACTTTGGTATAATTATTTTCATGCGCAAAATTAATAATGTTGGTTAACCTTCACCTTTTTTATGCATTGATAAAGTATAATGTAACTATAAATTTTGTTTAAAAAACAAATAATATTCACTAACCAGCATACGTTTTTGTTCCTGCATTAAACCTGACAATACTATAACATGTAGGTGCACAAAATATATAGGATTTTCTTGCTCTATGCTTTTGGTGTTTCAAAGTTGGGACTCAAATGTCGCAAACTAAGTATACATGATACTCATAGATGCATTCCTCTTCCATGTTTAGTTGAAGTTGGGAAAACATAAATTACTATGATATTATCAGTTTGCCTATTGCCCGCTTGTGTCCATCTTAGCCAACTTTGTAATCTAGGAAGAGTTGTGATAGTGTACCATAAGGGAGCCTCCAGCCCCACCCTGCATCCTTTTTAAATTTTATAAAATTATTATATATAATGTTTTTATACTGTACAATGGCCCCTAACAAGTTTGTCTTTTTACAGCTTGTGTCTGTCAATGCATACTTGGTATGCCTTATTTTTTATGTTCACAATTCCTCCCAATTTAGATATTATTAGGCTACATCCCTACATTACCTTTCCTACTTCTGTGATTCTATTTTTTATTAAATCTGATAATTTTTTATTAGCAGGCAAAATTGCAGTAGCTAGATTCTTGGTTGTAGTTGTTGATATTTTGTTTGGTGAGTACTATCATTTTCATAATCCTGTATTTGATATAGAATCATGGCCAAATACTCATGGATCGGTCAGTTTCCTGGTCAAGGTTACACGTTTTAAATATCTTATTCAGAAGTACATTACTTACAATGAATATAACTAAGGTCGCTTTATTTTGCCAAGTAATTTGTGACAAGCGTTAGTAGATCATGTAGACTAATTGAGCATCTCAACTTTGTTCCACTGTTGTTATATGGAAGCATGCTGAGTTAAACTATTCATTGATGCAATCCATCAAACCAAAAGCTTAGTAATGTGCCTTCATCCTTTGATGAAAACAAAGAAGATAACTTTTGGATCAATATCTTGTGTTGGACAGGTATTAGTTTCTTTCTTATCCATGAATATGGCCTTAGCTTCTTCACTCATCTCATTAGTCTATTTGTTGCAGTACTTACTAGATTTTTATTTGTATCATAGGATTGCCATTGAACTTGATTTTTGTTAGCAATTGTAACAACTATTTAGATAGTTCTTTTCTTGGAATAATTGTTGCTTGCATTTCATTTTATTATGGACTGTGATGTCACCACTACAATCAACAAGAATGAGATTGCTAGCAAGGTAATTGTTTTTTAGTTCCTTACTAACAGATGACCTGAATTGAGCCATTTGCCAGATCACCTAAATATGTGACATTTACTGTTCTATATTTTGTTTTAAGCTATCATGGCTATTGTTATTCATTCATTTATTATTATGCATTGAAACTTTTTATTATAAAAGAAAGGTTGTCATTGATATTGGTTTTAATACAAAAAAAACCATTTAAGAAGTCAGTGTTAATGTTCTTTAAATTCAGTATTTACTTGGAATTTTTTTGACTTTATTGTTGCTTTATGCGTGATTGGAAATCCTTTTGTAATTGTTGGGATTTTAATTATATAGTTTTTGATCTTTTACTTTTAAGAAAAAGTTAGTTTGCTTCTTAATATTTTATGATTTCTACATTATATCATTTTTTTAGTAAATGTTGGACTTGGGAAATCTGGAAATTTTGGCATTTTGATTTTATTTATTTCCTTTCTCTGCATTTTTTTGCTTATTTTCGCTCTTAGTGTATATGGATGTGTAGGCCTTTGGGTGACGATGTTAGGTGAGATACCAAAGATAAGGCAAAGGAAGACAATGAGGGCTCTACAGCAGTCATGCATGATGCCAAGGAAAAGACCAAGTCTTTCACTAATTGGGTCTACTGTAATGTGCTTTTTCACTGCTTTAGTTTTGAATCATAGTTTCCTACATCTAATCTCAGTAAATTTTTTATCTGTTGTTGAGGTAGGAGTAATGTTATATGCTCCATCCTTCATGTTTCTAAGTCATGTTACAAATTGCATTATAAGCTGAAACATTATAACATTAGTGGATTCATACATACATGGTAGTAGGACTATCCCATTTTTCAGCATTCCTTCATTCACTAAATATACTTTGGATTTCTTGGAGTTGTTGGTTAAGTTTTGAGTCCCCATAAAAAAAAGGTAGATTTAGGATAAGTTGTAATGGTGTAAAGATTTAATGCATTTTGTATTTGTGGTGGGTTATGTTGTGTACTCTTCGACTTGGGTTAATTCATGGAGTATGAAGTTATTTTTTTTTTTTTGCTTAATTTGTGATGTAAATGTTCTATGCTCAAGGCTTAAAAGCCCTTAACTTATATGGAATGAATAGGTTCCAATTTATTTTGTCTTCATTTCTTTGTTGCTATCAGGTTTTTGTTAAGGTGTAACTTATGATTTTCCAAGTGAAATTTGAACATTAAGTTATGAGGCCTTCCTGTGTGTGATTTGGAAGTATATGAGGCAATTTGTCATGTTATTTAATAAGTGATAAATTCATAAAGTGATGGTGGATTAAATAGATGTTTATTTCTTGGTGTTTTGCTGGTTCTGGTGCAATGGCTCTTCATGACTTTTCAGTGTCCATAAAAGGAGGACAAATTTATTTTAGGTCTTTGTGATGAGTATGGAGAATTCTGCATCTTATTACTCATGACCAATCTATTTAGATTTTGAGAATTACTAGCTTGTGCTTTTAGGTCTTTGTAATGAGTATGGAGAATACTGCTTTATATTACTCATGACCAATCTATTTAGATTTGGAAAATTACTAGCTTGTGCTTTGAGTTACAACTAGAAGCTCTTAAGCTTAAACTCTACTCAATTCCTTGCTAATGTTTCCCTCAAGGTTGAATGAAACTTCTTTTACACTAATAGTTTATGAAATAATTTTTCACCCACAATCAAGAATTCTTTATTGTTTTCTTTGTGTTAGATAATTCTTCATTCCTACTGTTTTCTTTTATCTGAAATGAAAATAGTACCTAATTTGACCAATGAGTTGGGTGTAATGTATCATTACAGTATAATATGTTAAACTAAAATCAAATATAAGCAAAGATTAATCTGCAAGCATAAACATGTAGGACTATTGGTTATACAATTGGTTGCTTGGCCATATTGATTCTTTCTACAAAAAAGTATTCTACAATCCATATTTCTCTCTAATAATATTAAATCACATGACAAACTTTTATAGGAAATTTGTAAATATACATATTTATCATGTGAGATTAATGCTCTATTAAAGCTAATTATCTTTTTTATCCGTTAATATGTGTTTTCTATAAGTACTAACTGAACAAGACATATTTAGCATTGTACACCCTACACCTGACTGGTATATGCTGCATGCATTGAAAAGCATCCTCTTGGTGCAATGACTAAATTTTAAGTCCAAGAGTTGGTCTTATACTGCCCATTACATGCATATTATACTGCGTAGTGTTTAATATATGCATAATAATTCCAATCCCAGTTATTATACTGCATATTATATATACTTATTTTTGTGTCTTTCCACTCTTTCATGTTTTGGAGCCTGTCTTTACATAATTTTCCTTTTTGTTTGATTGAAACTCAATCTTTTGTTGGCTATAACTCAATGAAAAATCAAATTGTTCATTACTACTACTAATTAGTAACCACGGTTTGGTTCTTTCTGAAAAGCATCCCTTAGTCGTGGATAGTTTGATAACATGTAGCCATCAAATCCTTTATAGTAATATAAATGAAATGAGTTTAGGTGCCTTTCCATAATACTAACGAAGGCAAGCTGCTATCTATCCTCACAACTCTGTCTTTAGCTGTGTTCTTCTCCATTCTCCTTCTCTGAGCTCAAGAATTTCACCAACTAATTTATCAGTGTTTCTACTTATGCCCTTAAGGTTTGATTTTTAATTACTTTTTGGTGTAAAATTCTATAGTCACAAGCCATGTTGATAAACAAAATTTAGCCTGCCAAACTGGTCTCTCGAAAAGCCTAGCAGATACATATCTTTCTATGACATGCATTTTCATTAATTGAGGTTTTTTAGGGATCTATTTTCTTTATTTGAGTGAAGTTTCTGCTACTATCTTTTTTTCTTTCTGCTATAGATATTGTCTTTTCTATTGAGAATATGCACCAGTCCAGCAATATTGTTTATTTTATTTTATCAAGAAAACATACATCTGCAAATTAGAATGTTTGTTTTATGGGAAAAAGGTGTCAAGTATATTCTTTTGGAAATTATGAAGCATCAAATTATAAGGCCCTTTTTCAATGTTAGGTTTGTGTTTAATATTAAAAGTTGCTTATCAAGCTGTACGAATAATTTAAATGGACTTTTTGACCTATTGCATTTGTTTTGGCAGCAGAATGGGAGATTTGGGAAAAAGGTTATGAAGTTCAATGGTGATTTTGTAAGTTTCATATCTTGGTTTCTTTTTCTTGACACGCTAATTGCATTGTTAATTTTTTGCTTTTATCAAATGGGGGAATCGTTGAAATGTGAAATGGCTTTATATTTAGTGGTGCAAAAGTTTCAAATACAGCATTTCTTATGAGTAAAACATGTTGGGTTATGTTGTTCTTTTAATTTTATAGTGTTTTTATTGAATTATTATTTTCTACTTTCGTATTTGTTTGCACATGTCAAATGTTGATTCAATTTTAATTGTCACTTGGTTATGATTGTTCCTTTTTGGTTATGGGGTTGACTCTAACTTTCAAATCATTTTTCTTATTATTACCAAGTACGACAAAGTAGAGTGAGGGATTTGTGGGGGACACTTTAGTGTCATGGATTCAAATTCATTCCTAAGTCTATGGCTTATGGTTTCATTGTGGGGGACACTTTTGTTTTGAATTATGTGTTACATTTCAAATCAATTTGTTAAATTTGAATATTTGTATTACATGGGAGTGATAACTTTATACAAAACAAAAAGGTAATAGCATTGTAATTTATATTCCTGGAGAATAAATGAATTGATAATATTTGTATTATGAAATTATTGGAGCGTACTGATTTGATATTAATTGTACCAAAGAATAGTTTATAATTTTAATAAATTCAATTTTCAGTTTGGTATTTTTTTTAATCTGGTCAGTTTAGTGATTGTAATAATTGAAGAAAATATATTTCTTGCATTCATAACAAAGTTTCTGATCTATTTTAAATAATAATAATAATACCTATTATCTATAAATTATATAATTGAAAATTTATTTGCAGAACCCATATATGTTCCATATGAATTTCACCTTATTGTTTTATCTTATGTTACATTTAAATAATTTTTTTATATTTTGAAAGTTTATTTGAGTGGATGTTATTTCTAAAATAGCTCACTTGGCAAATGGAAATTTATTTTGAAACAGCTCCTTGGTGTGTTAAGCAAATATAGATTTTATCTCTGTTACCCTGTGTGCTACACAGTTCTAATTTACAAAATATTACTCCTTTTTTGAGATCTTGAATTGACTTCGTGAAAAATAACATATCTCTCACCCAATATTTGGAGCTTAGATAAGGATAACTTCTATACCTAAATAAGATGGACCAAGCCAAATCAAAAAATAATTTGGGTTACTCAAAATATTTATTGTTTAGTTTGCTATTATGATAATTTCTTGGTTGTGTTATTAATTTTTATGATATTTGATAGACATTAATATTTGTAATATGAAAACAAAAGAATTTAATTAATTCATCCATCAAAAATTAATCGTGTAATATTTCTAATATGAAAAATAGAAGAGTTTATTATTGTGTGAAGAAAACAAAAAACTTATACCATTTTTCCTCAAACGAAAACCAAAAAAAGGTGGGCTGGATAAAAAACTACCAAATGTATAGATATATTATAATATAATCTTAGTCCAAAACCTAAAGATTGTTTACTTTCCCAAAGTTTCTTAAAAAACAAATACAAAGTAAGAGATAATTAAATAACCAAATTGGAAGTCCAATAGAGAAACAGACGGTCATGCTCCTCAAAACACCTACATGCCTATTATGCATATTCTCCCACTTCAGTATCATCGAAGAAATTCATATTGAATGAAAACTGCAACACTGGTAAGAAATTTCCTTATTGTTGCTAATTCGTTTTTGTATAAACTATTTCCATCTTCCTCTACCTGAAACAGATCTCATTCGAATCAACGATACGGTCTACACTTCTACCCTGCGAGTTCGATCCCACCCACAAGTTTTTGCTTCACGTGTGCACACCCTCCCCAGGTATGTATGGGTTCAAGTTATGTTGTTTGATAATGGTTGTATGCATGTTGAATCCGCAGGGTACTGTGATTGATATTTTGCAAAAGGGATAGTTAATTTTCTTTTTCGTCCCATTTATGTACAGAGATGTTACACAAGCTTGACTCTTTATTACACCTCATGTAATAATAAATATTTGTTCAAGTCTTCCAATATAAGAGTTTTTAAACCAACGACAGTCGTGTGTTCACACAAAATGTGCTAATTAAAGTTAGGTTTCATTCATGAAAACGCTCATTAGTTCTATGGAAGTTTTGTGGTCAATTGTACTGCATAATTAGTCATTACAGTCTCTGTTTCGGAGAGTACCTGAGGTCCACATTTGTGCAGCCTTGACATAAGTCAGTTACCACTCTGAGGAAGAACTGCATCTAATCTTGTGATTTATCATTTATGTTATGATGGTCCAAATGCTGTTGTGGTATTGATATATTTAATTAGCTGATAAAGATTGTTGTGATTGGTATATTTTTCGACTAAGGTTGTTGTTGCTGGGTATATACATGTTAATATGGTGTAATGAAATTTGTGGTATTAATTTTCTAATAAAAAGTTGTACTACTTCTCCCATTTTAAGCAAAACTGGTCAGACTTAGTATTAAGAACTAATGATAATAACTATGCAAAGAGGCCCTATAGGGAAGATGATAGGTTTTAGTCACTATACCTATCTTCAAATGTTTTTCAAAACTTATAATAAAACAGTTAAAAGCAAGTAATTTGGGTTAGCTGAAAAAAAGTAGTGCTACCAAATAAACCTTTTAATAATAGCTATCCCACTCACCTGATACTCCTATAGCTTAAGGTCTTATACATGGTTGTTTTCCAACATAACTTCTTTCTTTCTGTATTTCCACAAGAAACAAATGAGTTTGAATTTAGACAAAAAAAAAAAAGAGAGAGTTCAATTGAGAGGACAGTTCCACGTAAGTCCAACCATCAGATTTGAAAGTTGGAATCCAAATCCATTGAGGAGCCACAAAACTGGCCCTGGACATGTTATTCATTATACCTTCTTGTAACATGTTTATTGTATGATTAATTTCATTTTTCCTTCTACTAAATCTTTGCATGGTATAAATATTTGTTTTTGGGATATATTGTGTGATATGTTTTTATGAGGGATTCTACTATACATAGCTTTGTAGGAAAAATGGCTTATGATAATTCAACATCCCATCGGAGAAGGTTTCCAATCGCTGTTGAGGTCTATAATATGTTTGCAAAGGTAGCCATTGTAAAATTGTTCCAAATTTTCTCCCTTCATTTCAAGATTTATAAGTATACACGCTAATAGTCTTAAAATGCTTTATTGTTCTAAAGGGTTATGGCATTCTACCTTTAAACTTCGCATCTGAATTTAGCTCTCAATTAGGTAGTAAACCAACCATCAGTAATGAAAATGGGAAAATCTATCATATCCGATTTGAAAAAACTTCAAATAGAGGGTTGTTAACAACTGGTTGGTGTCTCTTTGTAGAGGAATGCAACCTGATTTCAAAAAGTAAGGTTATCCTACAATATGTTGGAGAATCCTACTTTCTGATTAAATCAAGTGACCTGGAAGAAAAGAGCAACGACTATGATAGCGAAATGGAAAACTCATCTATATTTTCGGAGACACCTACATTGATGTATGAAATAATAATAAATCTTTACAGTGCTACTACCCATCAGGTTGGATACTTTTAAATAATTTTGTTATTGCTTTTTTGTCATTGATTGATTTGTACTGTCCATTTTTCTTAACATATTTGTTTTTATAATATCTTTTTTTCTTGCATTTCTGTAGCTTCTACCTGTTGACTTTGTTCAATCTTGCCTCAATGTTAACTTGAAGTCAATCACTTTGATAGTAAACGATGGAAGGAAATGGGAATGTGAACTTTACGTTTGTAAAATGAAACCTAGCAAAGCAGCAATCACTACTGGATGAAACAATTTCTGCTCTGATTTGCAGCTGAAAGGAAAAAATAGGATATTCTTTGAAGTTCTTGATGGACAGCAGAATTTGTTCTGTGCTGTCCTGCCTTGACATTCATTTGTTGTTGTTTTTAGCTGTGCATGACTTTTCAGTTTGTTGTTCGAACATCAAATAGTGATAGTTATGGTTGAAGGCAAAACAAAAAAAAAGACTTGCTGATTTAAAAATGGGTTGAAGTACCTGCCATTTTATATATGGATTCCATATTTTAGTACAGACATGCATATTTTGCTGTGCACTACTAATATTAAATTTTACTTATTTGACCTGCTATGGTTACAGAATAAAAGCCAAACTTGATGATATGAATATAAATTCAAACAGAGGAAACATAGGTGTTTTGGTGAAGATGATTGTGTTCATAAAAAAAAGGTGAAACAAAATTTTTGCATTCGTTTCGGTCATATGAAATGCAGTCTCAAATTTATAAAAAATATATATATACTTTATTAAATTGTTTATCCCATAATAACCTTCACACAATTTAATACAAGATCAATGCAAATATATTTTCACACTTATATATATGTGATTTAATTTACCATCCTAAATATATATAAAACACAGTACGTTGTATTGTCAAACTTTCAAATCACATAGCTATTTGATTTGCTTAATTTGTTGTACCGTGCGTAGCACGGGTTTCCAAACTAGTTTATATACAAATATAAGTGTTACTAATTAAAATTTGTAAAAATTTAATTTTTTAATCTAAGCTATTGATTTATTTTAATAATAAATCAATAACAAAAAAGGTCATGATCTATCCATAGACCACCTTTAGGATGATCCGTGTTAGACTTTTCCAATTCCACCTACCTAGTCACTAGTCATCATTAACGTAATGGAAAACTAAGAAAATAGACGAATGATTACAACGATAAAATTAGCTTTACAAAGGCTTTTATCATAGACTCAAAATAGATGGATTATATATATATTTTTTTATCTAATAGTATTCATATGTAAATTAAAGTGTATAAAAATATTATTAGTTGAAATCTATAAATTTTTTATATGTATAATTATTTATAAAAAAATAATTTAACTAAATTTTTATACAAATCTAAGTGTTATTAATTGAATTTAACATTTTAATCTCAATCATTGATTTATTTATATTTTAATAATAAATCAATGGTTAAAAACTCATTCGTCCATATTATACAAATCCTAGCTTTACATTGTTTTGAGCTTAGGATATGTCAATTGTAGGTGGTGCCTGGCCAAGATTCAGAAGATATTCTTGTATGCATACAGACTTACCATGTCATATTTATACACAATAGATAAAAAATTAGAAAGAAATGATGGGCAAGTCTCACTAAATTCACTAATCACAAAAAATCATCCACTCTCTCTAACTTTTTATCTCTTATATACAAAAGTAACGTGATGAGTTTATATACACATAAAAATATCTCAGGATTCGTTACTCA
This sequence comes from Ormosia semicastrata, assembly GCA_029884595.1. Classification (NCBI taxonomy): domain Eukaryota; kingdom Viridiplantae; phylum Streptophyta; class Magnoliopsida; order Fabales; family Fabaceae; genus Ormosia; species Ormosia semicastrata. The sequence continues at coordinate 11,546,954 of JAQQTO010000043.1, forward strand.
GTAGGCACATTTACAGCACACAACCATAGTCAACCATCATTCCATCAAAGCCTACTACAGGTAGAAGGTTTTCACAGCGACTTTTATTTGCTGCTATAGTTACCTAAAACCAATCCAAGTATTATAGCATACATATTATAGAATAATTGAATACATGAGAAAGATTAACAGCATGAAGAAAGCTGAAAGCCTGAAACTACAATAAATATAGAAGGGTTATTAAGAATTAGTACTTCAACACCTAACTCAAGGTAGTACTTCAACACGACCATTATTCAGAATTAGTCATCTATTCACACATCTGCAATTAAGTTGTAGCCTTATAGTACATGTACAATAAATTTGAATGAAGTTAATTGATAACATGACAGGACAAGCTGCGCACTGACATGCATGGTTGCAGGCTCTCAAAAGACCAGGAAAAGTAAAATGAAAGTGGAAATGGAGATCAATTGAGAAGAAGAAAAACCGATTCGGACCAGCAGTATGCTTTATTCCCCATGGATTCATGTGTGTAGGCCTTCCATTTTATGCTGTTGGCTAAAAGAGACCTGTAGATTCGTGTAATGTTGGCTGCACACGCTTCTCATTTCGTCAAAATGAGAGCTAGGCATGTACTGCCTGTCTTACTGATGAGAAAATGAATGTGGGAGTTGCCCCAAAGGTGAAGGCGAAGGCAAGGAGGATGGTGAGAGAGTACAGAGAAGACATGTTTGAGCTTCAACAAGTTAACTTGGTTAACAAAAAGGGTCGATAGAAAGAGCCATATGATAGATATATATAGCTAGTGATAGACAGATTTCATGTGTATGAACATGTATTAACTTATAATAAAAAACCAGGCACTGTAGGCACAGGTTATGTTAGTATATATATAGAAGCAGAAAAGCGGCTCTGAGGCAGGTAGTGAAATATTGTGATGCACGCATACTGTAGAGAGGGCTAATCTTGATCTTATATTCCCACATGCATAGAACTTGGCTCCAACTCCTTTAGGAGTGATCTCTCTTCAATCCTCTTAATTTATTGTTATGTGTCTATTAACTCAATTAAATGATATGAGTAAATAATAAAATAGATACATGATAATAGATTAAAGGGATTAGAAAGATATAGCTCCTTACAAGGTTGGAACCGAGTTTTTTCCATGTAGACTTTTATCTTTAATGTACAGAGCCGGCACGTTTCCACAAGGGAAAAAAGAGGAAAGGATGAAAAGAAAAGATAGTGTAGGTGTTGAAGATTGAAGTATTCCTTTTGTTTGCAAAAGTTAGCAAGGTATCTGAAAGCCTGAAGTGCTGTCTTCTCCAAAAAGGTTTTGTCTAAGGTGCCTCATGTTTTTGGCTTTTGATTCCTTTATCTTTTGGTCGGCTATGTAAAAAATGTCTACCAATTTCTTGAAACGCTTTACTTATAAGTGCTTGCTGCGGCATGTGGCGCTTGATCTGAAACTTTAGAGATTTTTACACATAATGATCTTCACCTAGCTACAGTATATATTTATGCAATTAGTACGTTAATATTTTGAGGAGGAGAATGTCTTTGCACAAGTGATTGCTCTATTCGCATTTTTAAAAAAAGTGGAAAAGAAAGTCCCTGCACATAGATATAGAAGTTCATGATCAGTAATTACAACATTTTTTTTAAGTACAATTATGGAGTTGATTGTAGTTTACACCAATAGTAATAATGAAGAATGATTTGCGCCAACCATATGAATCAGAGCTTCCAAGAACTCCATTCCGTTCCACCGATTCCAATTACAAGTTCATTATAGCCACAAAATTTTTTAGCCTGTTTTATCAAATTAAGTAATTGCTTTTTTTAATTAAGAATTGACAAATGACAACGGACTATTGGATAAATAAGAAGTGAAAGCATACATGGGAGAGGAATCTCGATCAACATGGAGGACCTTCCTATGCCATAATGAATGCTTCAAGTCTGATAATAACTATGCATCACTTCAGGTCACATAAGATGGTATATTTTTAAGACTCAATAAAAGGGTGTGGTTGAGACGTTTACAATCCACCTAATTATTTTTTGAGCATTGATGCTCTACTTACGAGAACCATTAATTTTGAAAAAATCTAAATCAATGGCTGAGAATAAAGAAGGTGAACAGTTATTGTTACCTTCTTTTATTAATTTTAAATATTTATTAAAAGTATCTAAATTATTTATTTTTTGACTCCTTATATTCTTTTCTTTTTAATTTTAACCCTTCAACTAATATTCTTCTTCATCTCTACACTTTCTTCACCCTGTCGCACATCACCATCGTTGCACAGTACTACCTCCGCCGGTGAGTCCCTCTCGCCACCAACCACTCCTCTCGCCCCCTCTGTGTTCGCGACCAATGGTTCTTCGTCGGAGAGTGGCGACGCCTTTCCTATACGCGCAACCAGAACCCAAAACAGAACCACCTGTAGTGGCCATGCAGCCACCACTGTCAATCCCAAGACTAGAACCCAACCTGGCAACCAAACCTCACACTCGTCAACACTCACCACAAACCACGACCTCAGCCTTGGAAATGCTCAAATCTGCCACCCACGCACCGCCATCACCCAAGCACCTCCACACCTCACAACGAGCTTCAATCCGCGCAACAGTCGCCCAGATCCGTCCCACCACCACAGCCACTATGCCACCCAAACGACGACGTTTCACTAAACGTTATCGTCGTCACCTCTGACCAACAATCAAACGCGTTCGCGAACATGCCCTTAACGACATTGTCAAACGTTGTTTGGGTCGAACGATGGACACTCACAAGGGAGGGGAAATTACAAGCTCAGTGGTGGAGTGCAGAGCAATAGAAGTCCTGGCAGCGTCACGATCTGGGTCGCGTGGTGGCAATTTGAGGTGCGCGCGCAACGGATCTGGGTGGAGGTCGCATGTGGCGCGGCGACTCGAGGTGGTTCGCGAGGTGGGTCGCGACCAGATCTGGGTTATTGTGGATTGAGGCAGAGGACGGCTCGTGGTGGCTCCGGTCGACGTGGGTCATCTGGTTCTGCTCGCGAGTCACCTGTTCTGGTGAGGACAACGGTGGGTTTGGTCGCGGGTTTGTGTGAAGGTGATGCCGCTAGGTGACGGTGCACCATGGAGATGGGACGACGACGAGATGTGGTGGAAGCTCGACAACAACCACCCAACGGCCATCGAACCATCACCCAACTACGACACTGCCACTCGCCGTCATCAACTCTTGCGTCTCATTTGGCCACTGCGGCGTGTTGGGGAAGAAGGTAAAGCGAGAGACGATGAAATCTATAAATGAGGGGCCTTAAAAATAATTTTTTTATGTTTAGAATGACTAACTTTGTAATTACTTGTTATATAATGTTTATTTGTTATATAGGTTATGGGTAAATGTTCTCAGTCGTTGATCAATTATTAAACAAAATTTATAGTAAAGAATATGTGGAGTATTGATGATCTAAATTCGTTTAGGAGCATTCTAAATTTTGCCGGGTGTGGTATATCCTTGTTTTATGAAGTTTACTTAGCTTGTTCTTAGAACTTCGTTTACATATTCATCTGAAGACATTTTTTTTTCACTTTAAAAATTACAAAAAGTGAATGGGTTATGATGACAGTAGGGGTTACACATGTTTATGTAAGTTTTTTTATTTGTTTTTTGTTTTTAAGAATTTCGTGACAAAGGATTATGGACTTTCGTGACATTTTTAACATTTTTGTAAGATATATGAGCATGCTAGGAGCATACTTGGATACAGGATACATGGCATTTAGCAAAAAATTCTTCTCTTCTTGTCTACTTTAACCTGTTTATCTTGTGTCTATCATCTTCATATTACTCATTCTCTAACTAAAGAATCTAAGTGGATTTTTCTGAAAAACTTTCCTGTTGAAACCTTATGGAGGTAAGAAAAATACAAAATTTTATGAAAATTAAAAAACTTCTTCTGGGCCATCTCGAATTATTCTCTTTTTGGGTCGTTATCTGAATTATTATTTCTTGAAACGAAAAAACAAACACATTACGTAACCGGAACCAAGTCCACGCAGGACAAAAAAAATAAAGAGCCTGTGGATGTCGCCCGTTGAATGGACCACCTATAACAGCGTCAAAGGACTACCACTTCCACAAGCACCTTGCATAGGTAAAACACCTTCACCCCAATAATCTAATAACAAATAGGAAGAAAATCTGACCCAAAAAAAATAAAAATAAAAATAAAAGCAGACCCGTGTCATGAAAAAATTCTAAAATACTTTCATGTCATAAAAAATTCTTATATATAATAAAAGTAATATTCTCAATAATATGATAATTGTTTAAATATAATTTAATAATATTTTATTTTTAATTTAACGAAATGTATAATTATATATGTTCATGTGTTACTTTTTAACTAATATAATGTATTATTATAAAAGTGTAAAACAATTTCTCCATTCCATAAGCCTTTATCACCAAATAAAAAAGTGACACAGTGGAGATATAATTGCAAAATGGCCCCACAGTGGCACGCCCACTTCACAGTGCTGAAATGAAAATATGAAATAAGAATAGTGGGTCCAAACTTGTCGTGGAAGGCAATTCTGGTGGCTCCAAATCCAAACTGAAACCCGACAGTGTCTGTCACTAACCACACAGTAATATACATTATGGTCCTTGCATTTTTGCTGAACTGGAGTGGAGAGCTCAAGTCAATTGCATTAGTTAACATTTCACAATCTTGGGTTTGATTTGATCAACAAGCATCACCATTCACCGTATACATATTTGATTTTGATTAAAGAGATATTATTTTTTTTCAAAAAAATCTATTAATAAGATTTTAATTATAAATTATTTAGATACAAAATAAACTAATTCAAATACACATGTTTATCTACTGTAAAAACCAAATATACATTTGTTTATTATGATAATGAGATTTAGCTCAATTAGCCAATTTAAAAGTTTTGGATTTGAATATCATTCATTGATAAATTTTATTATGATAATAATTTAATTTAATATATTTAAGTTTAAAATTTTATCTACTATATTCAGCTCCAAAAAAAAAAATTATACTGCATACTGCAACACAAATTTTAAAAGTCATGTTAATCTTATCCATATGCATTCTATTTTCCAAAACACCATACATAGTGGTCATTTATAGCGGTTATAAATTCATTTGTGATAAATAACTTTTATGAGGATTTTTTTTTCGGAATTAAATTTGTCCTTGAACAAAAATGGGCCAGAGTAGTTTAACTAAGATACAAAGATCAATCAGCATGGCCTGGGACTAGTTGCCTTTGGCCCAAAATGTGAGCCCAAAGTAGTCTAATTGAGCTGGTTTTCACCTGTTAATCAACCCAGTACCCAAAAAATAAATAAATAAACTAATAAAGCTACCCAAACCGGGGTATGACAATCCATGGACTGTACCCGTACCCGAAAAACCAATTCGTTAAACCCTCCCTAACACCCAATTCGATTTCCCCTATGGTGTTGTCGTGTTGGGAATGCTCCAACGTTTGCGTTGTCCCTCTGCAAAGCAATGAATCGGTTAAAGGCAATTGCTGCTTCCCTCAGATTCCTCGACTCGCCACTCGCTACCCGAGTTATTGCAACTTGGTCACTCCAACTCACTCGGAACCAGGTGACTCACTCCTCTCTCTATACCCCACCTTCCCTTGCGAATCGCTCTCACGATTTTCGCTTACCCAACATTCATCAGAAACTCTGCTTTTCTTCGAAACCGGACTCCATTGTGGAGCTTGTTTTGGCCAACGATTGGTCCCAAGGGTTAGAGCTCGAGTTAGAAAAATGTTGCCCATCTCTGACCCATGAAACTGTTCTTTACGTTTTGAAGAGATTGGATAAAAACCCAGAAAAAGCTTCATGTTTTTTCAATTGGGTCGATGAGAAAGAATGGTTTAGACCAAGTTCTTCAGTGTATAGCTTAATTGTTAGGGTTTTAGCGACTAAGGAGACGAGGGAACAGTTTTGGATTACTCTAAGGATGATGAACGGAAAAGGGTTTTATCTTGATAAAGAGACCTATTTGCCAATTTTAGCTGGTTTTAAAAGGGCAAAGATGACCAGTGATTCTGTGGCTTTGACACACTTCTATAATCGGATGAGTAAGGAAAATGCAAGAGAAAGTGTTGTTACCAAGGTGGTTGGTATCATTTCAGGGTCTGAATGGGGTAATAAGGTTATGGATGAATTGGCAAAGCTTAAAATTCAGCTATCTGATTATTTTGTAATAAGGGTTTTGAAAGAGCTTAGAAATTGTCCTTTAAAAGCTTACAAGTTCTTTCATTGGGTTGGTAAACTGTCTGATTATGAGCAAAGTACGGTGACTTATAATGCAATTGCAAGAATTCTTGCGAGGACTGACTCAATTGAGGAGTTTTGGAGTATTATTGAGGAGATGAAGAGTGAGAGTCATGAATTGGATATTGATACTTACATAAAAGTATCAAGGCAACTTCAAAGGAATAAGATGATGGAGGATGCTGTCAAGCTTCATGAGCTTATGATGGATGGCTCATATAAGCCATCAGTTCAGGATTGCAGTTTGCTTTTAAAGAGCATTTCTGAAAGTGATATGCCAAATTTGGATTTAGTTTTCAGAGTGGCCAAGAAATACGAGTCAACTAGGCATACTCTCTCCAAGGCAATCTATGATGGAATCCATAGGTCGTTGACAGGTGCTGGGAAATTTGATGAAGCTAAAGATATTGTTAAAACTATGAGAAATGGTGGCTATGAGCCTGATAACATCACCTACAGTCAAATGGTTTTTGGACTTTGTAAGATGAGGATGTTTGAAGAAGCATGTAAGGTGCTGGAGGAGATGGAATCTTGTGGGTGCATCCCTGATATCAAGACTTGGACCATCTTGATACAAGGGCATTGTGCTGCCAATGAAGTAGATAAGGCATTACTTTATTTAGATAAGATGATTGAAAAGGGCTGCGATGCAGATGCTACTGTGTTAGGCGTTCTGGTTGATAGTTTTCTTCGTCAAAAGAGAATAAATGATGCATACAAGTTGCTTGTAGAGATGGTTAGTAAGTGTCGTACATCTCCATGGCTAGGTACATATAAGAAACTGATTGAAAACCTATTAGGAATCAGGAAATTTGAGGAGGCACTTGACCTTCTTTGTTTGATGAGGAAACACAAGTACCCTCCATTCACTGAACCTGTTGTGCAGTATATTTCAAAGTTTGGGACCGTGGAGGATGCTGCAGAATTCCTGAAGTTATGGAGTAAGGAAAGTTCCCAATCCCATTCAGCCTACCTTCATGTTTTTGAATCCTTCTTCCGAGAAGGTAGAGTCTCTGAGGCCAAAGATCTATGGTGCAAGTGTGGTCGCCATATAAGAAAACGTAAAAAAATCCGTGAACTTTTTAGATCGGTAGAGAATCGCACGGCTGCTATTTGATCCCTAAAATTTTCCCCCCGGTATGCGTCTCATCTTTCTTCAAATGATTATGATTATATCAGTGAGAGTTGATTCAATTCGTGGATCGAACTGCGTCAAAGGTCAATGGTTTTGTGTTTGATTTATTTTATTAGAAATTAAACATAATCTATCATTAGACACTTAAATTATTATTTGTTTCTGTAATGAATTTGACAATTTCACACTTATAACATAATAATTTGAGTATCCTACTAAACTAAGAATTATTTTCGAGTGTGTAAAATTATTAACTATGAGAGCTCGTAAATAAATTGATTGATTTGTTTTAGGAAAAAGTTAATCATACATTCTTTTTAAGGGGTGTATGCATTGTTAACACTTTTTTTAAAGATGTGTGATTTAATGAGAGAAAGTGATAAAAAAAATATGTATGATGAATGATATTAAGAAGAATGTAAAAAGTGATGTGAGAGAAAAATGAAGAAGAATATCAAATTGTTTGTTTTAGTATAAAGTGGGACTGAAGCCCAAAAAGAAAAGACCTAACTAACTAGAGAGAAACGACTGGGTATGGAAGTCTCAACACTGCCAACTTGTAGAAGAAGGCCAAGATTTCCAGCAGGGTGATCAAACTCAACCAATTTGTAATCATGATGGACGCTCCAGTTGGCAAGCCAAATCTGCCCATCGATTTCCTTGCCTGAGAGTGGGAGTAGAAGTGACTTCCCAATTATATATATATTGCACAGAAGTTTAAATAAAGACAGTTTGGGTCTTTTTTTTAAAATAAAAATAAAATTAAATTGAATCCGTGCCTAAGTTTCATATTCAAACCAAACTTTGATTCTAGCAAGAATTCATGAGCTTTGTATTGAAATTGAATCCTTCAATAGTCCACTTAAAAAAATTCATTGTGACAAAAAAAATAATAAATTAAAATTGGAATAATTATCTAACGTAATATACCAAAATTTTAAAATTTTAATCTATTGTTCCAAAACACTATTACAAAGGCAAATTTTAAAAATTCTCTTCAATTGTTTTTCTATATGCATTTTATCCAAAAAAAAACATCTTATGTGGTGGTAATTTTATAGCAGTTATTCATTCATTTACGATAAATATGTTTACGATGTGCTACATTGATTCATTGATGAATCAGCACATGCAGATGTTAATTGGGCTAGTAAGTCGGGTTATGGAATGGACTGGATCCGTACCCACAGAACCAGTCGCTAAACCCTCCCTTAACACCCGTTTCGATTTCGCCAATGCTCTTCGTCTTCAGAATCAGAACGCTCCAACGTTAGCGCTGTCCCTCTGCGCAGCGATGAACCGCGTGAAGGCAATTGCTGCTTCCCTCAGATTCCTCGACTCCTCACTCGCTACCCGAGTTCTTGCAACTCGGTCACTCCAATTCACTCGGAACCAGGTGACTCACTTCTCTCCCTATTCTCCACCACCCCTTTTGGGTTGCTCTCACGATTTTCGTTTTCCCTACACTCACCAAAAACTCTACTTTTCTTCGAAACCTAACTCTATTGTGGAGCTTGTTTTGGCCAATGATTGGTCCCAAGGGTTAGAGCTCGAGTTAGAAAAATGTTGCCCATCTCTGTCCCATGAAACTGTTCTTTACGTTTTGAAGGGATTGGATAAAAACCCAGAAAAAGCTTCGTGTTTTTTCAATTGGGTCAGTGAGAAAGAGTGGTTTAGACCAAGTTCTTCAGTGTATAGCTTAATTGTTAGGGTCTTAGCCAATAAGGAGACGATGAAACAGTTTTGGATTACTCTAAGGATGATGAAGGAAAAAGGGTTTTATCTTGATGAAGAGACGTATTTGACAATTTCAATGGGTTTCAAAAAGGCAAAGATGAGCAGCGATTCGGTTGCTCTGACCCACTTCTATGACCGGATGCTTCAGGAAAATGCAACGCAGAGTGTTGTGACCAAGGTGGTTGGTGTCATTTCAGGGTCAGAGTGGGGTAGTGAGGTTACTAATGAATTGGCCAAGCTTAAAATTCAGCTGTCGGATAATTTTGTAATAAGGGTTTTGAAAGAGCTTCGAAATCGTCCTTTAAAGGCTTACAAGTTCATTCATTGGGTTGGGAAGCAATCTGGTTATGAGCAAAATACAGTGACTTATAATGCAATTGCAAGAGTTCTTGCAAGGACTGACTCGATTGAGGAGTTTTGGAGTATTATTGAGGAGATGAAGAGTGTGGGTCATGAATTGGATATTGATACTTACATAAAAATATCAAGGCAGCTTCAAAAGAATAAGATGATGGAGGACGCTGTAAAGCTTTATGAGCTTATGATGGATGGCTCGTATAAGCCATCAGTTCAGCATTGCAGTATCCTTTTAAAGAGCATCTCTGCAAGTGATACGCCAAATTTGGACTTAGTTTTCAGAGTAGCAAAGAAATATGAGTCAACAGGGCATACTCTCTCCAAGGCAATCTATGATGGAATCCATAGGTCGTTGACAAGTGTTGGGAAATTTGATGAAGCTGAAAATATTGTTAAGATTATGAGAAATGCTGGCTATGAACCTGATAACATTACCTACAGTCAAGTGGTTTTTGGACTTTGTAAGATGAGGAGGCTTGAAGAAGCATGTTTGGTGCTGGAGGAGATGGAATCTTGTGGATGCACCCCTGATATAAAGACTTGGACCATCTTGATCCAAGGGCATTGTGCTGCCAATGAAGCAGAAAAGGCATTACTTTGTTTTGCTAAGATGATTGAAAAGGGCTGCGATGCAGATGCTGATCTGTTGGACGTTCTGATTGATGGTTTTTTTATTCAAAATAGAATAGATGGTGCATACAAGTTGCTTGTAGAGATAAGTAGTAAGTGCCGTATATCTCCATGGCAAGCTACATATAAGAAACTGATTGAAAAGCTATTAGGAGTTGGGAAGTTTGAGGAGGCACTTAACCTTCTTTGTTTGATGAAGAAGCACAACTACCCTCCATTCCGTGAACCCTTTGTAAGTTATATTTCAAAGTTTGGGACAGTGGAGGATGCTGCAGAATTCCTGAAGGCATTGAGTGTAAAAAGTTACCCACCCCAAGCAGCTTACTTTCAGGTTTTTGAATCCTTATTCCAAGAAGGTAGACTCTCTGAGGCCAAAGATCTATTGTACAAGTGTCCTCACCATATACGTAAGCATAGTAAAATCTGTGAACTTTTTGGTTCATAGACAGTTTTTTACCTATTATGTATCTCATCTTTCTTCAAATGGTTAATATTATCAACTTTGATCAAGCTGTTAGGTGGATTTGGTCTTTGCTCGTTGGAAAATCACTAGGACATAAGATATGATGTCAGGTTAAGCTTCACCCTTGAAATTGTAAGAGATGTTCATGTATGACGAGTAATGTTATCATTAATGGCAATTCTTTTAAAAGATTTACCCATTCCAGCTTTAATGTTTTTCTAACAGAGATGGATGTACATGCTTGACAATTCATAATATGGAAAATAGATTTTGAGGGGAGCGCTGTTTTGGCTTCTAATATTAGTTCGTGACTTCGTTATTTATTATGTTATCTTTGATATCTTTTAACAATCCTGGTTAGTATTTTCACAATTCAATTTCAACTGTGTTGTTTTGATAAGTGCCTGACTATTCACTTTGGAACAAGCATGGTGTTACTTAATCATTTTCAGTGAACCAAGGACCTCTCCCATCCCATGACTCCATTGTTTCTTTTCTCGTTGCCATCTTGAAATACCCAAGCTAGTAAGAGGTAATGTTATGAAAGATGTCAGAATTATTGACAAAAAATTATGCTAGTTTACACACAGCCAGTTTTCAGAATGCTAGCGACACATACAAAATTGAAATTGGTTTTAATACGGGGATTACATCTTTCTGCCCTCTATAATACGTGCTAGAACCATACTACCATATTGAGTTATACTTTACGGTTGGTAAGTTCTTTGTACATTGTATCCCTGTATCTCTCAACTTTACCATCTAGCTGATTTTCAGGCTTGATAAATAATCTTCCTGTACCGTCCTCAAGTAAACTAAAATACTATGCAACTCTGACTCAATGCGAATATCGGAAATATTTTAACCTTTTAAAGCCCCCACTTTATGCTTTTTAGTTTCACTACACAGTCAGAATTAATCAGCATTGCCTAGGACAGAGTTAGTAAGCAACTTTGAGCTTATAGGACGAAGATGCAAGTTTAAATATTAGGAAAGCAATTCTCATGGAGAGACAATATAATTATCATACTCTTGCAATTGAATAAGGATTAATCTCATAAGCAGTTCAAATGAGACGAATTTGTGAGAATATTTCGTGATCTCATCAAAGAATTAAGCACTCGCCTTCATGAGAAAAAAAAAGTGAGAGCTCAAAAAGTACATAGTTCCTGTTAATAACGATTAGTTTCCTTGCTAAAAGAAGTCTCGAGTTTACAGTACACTGATCCTATGTTCGTGTCCAAGAAAACTCAAGATTGCCATGGTCAGTGCTTCTTATCAGTGAATTAGTGCTTCTAGCCCCTCATGATTGCATATAATATAAATAAATACCACTGCTGCATCCAACATGTACCTTACTAAATGCAGTAAACTCAAACATTAAACTTTTGATCGATACTTTTTTTTTCAGTAAAATTGAAAGATTTTTTCAGTTAGGAAGCTCAGAACGCTCCCTCTTTGTTGTTTCTATCATTGTACACAAGAACTTAAAGGGTTGCATTAAAAAAGATTGGCACCAAAAATGGAAGCTTTCTCGAAGGCCTTCCGCTCATTTCCTGCAAACAGATCGAAGTCATTAGTCAAGATTAAAGTTCAACCTAAAAAACTGTGAAGTTCAAGATCTACAACCATTATTCGTTTCTACCTCACATTCCTCTGCGGTTTAGTACTTGCTCGCACAACTGCATGGGTATTGCAGCCTCATGAAAATCAGGTACGTTCAACTTCTCCTTTGTATTAGCATAATTTCATAGCGAGCTTAAAGAGTTGGGGGACCAACGTATGCTTTGATATCAGCTGGATCAACAAAAGCAATATCTGCAATAGAATTGAAACATCTGCAATTCTGCATGATCTGAAAGATACATTTAACTTCATCTAGTTAGTAGCCAATACATGGGATTTTTTTAAAGTTTTAATGTGCATTTAAAATATATTTTAAATATTTTATTTTTAACATATTATACATATGTAATATGTTATGAATTTAAATTATTTAAATTATTAACTATTTATTTTAAAATAATAAAAAAACAAAAAAGATTAAAAAATATAATAATAATTATCTGTTGAATATCATTTTAAGAATTTTGAAATTTAATTTAGAAAAAATAAAGGTGATTGAAGTTTGAAGAGATATTTTAGAGATAATTAAAGATATTAAGGATATCAGGAAAAGAAAGTGAGAGAAGTAAGAAATCTATCTTAAATGAGAGAAGAACATATGGAATAAGATACACATAAGTATTTTATAAGAAGAGTACATTTAAAAAATTTCATACTCTCAAAAAAAAGTATTCAAATTTGTTATATAGGGGTGGATTAAGACCTTTTTTATTTTAAAATTTTAAAATTGAACTCATATGTATTTGTTAACTTTTTCGAATCTTTTGATTTAATTATATTAGTTATTATTCCTTTTTTCAAACTGTAGTTACAGATAAATTCGTTAACTATATAATAAATAGGTGACTGGGAACTAGAGGTAAGTTTTAATTTTGGGTTCGAACTTTGAACCAGTTTAAAGCCTGTGCAAGCTTTTCTTTGTTCACTTTCTTACTTCCTGTTATTGCTTGATATCTTATCTGGGCTCTGTTTCCTTTTCTTTGTTTTTGTTTTTTCGGGTAATTACTCATTTTCATTTAAGTACTTGGTTATTTGTTTCGCTTTGTTTCTTGTGTTTAACTAACATAACGATTCAAGTTAGTGCGTGCAACATTCCCTTGAAAATTCAGATATGTAAGCATTGTTGTATAATTTACACTACAGGTTAACTTAGTTAGAATGTCGAGTTATTAGGTTAGTTTGACTGTGAGTCAAACGGTTGAATTATAAAATTCTGTCGAAAAAATATATTTAAAAAAAATTATATGAAAAATTATTTAGTATAAAAAATATTATATTAAAAAATATTAACAGAAAATAGTATATAAAAAAAATTTAAACAAGTGACGATAATAACTTATTAGTTGGATAATAATATATATTGAGAAATTAAAAAAATACTAAATAAGAACATATAATTTAATAGTAAAATACATTTTATAATAAAAACATTTAAATATAATGTTTAAATCTTAAAAATTACATTTTTAAAGTTTTAATTCTAAAAAAAAAACCTAAAAACCGAGTCAACTTATTGGATAGGTCATTGAATTTGATTGTATCGATTGAATTTGATTGAATCGATTGAAAAAATAGTCTAATTGTTATTGACCTAAAACCTAAGTCACAAATTTCTCGGCCAAATCGGTCTACCGATTTGTCCGTACAATTATGAATGTAAGTTGATCGAGCTTTTCGAATGGGAGCTGAATTCAACCTCTTCTCCAGCTAGTCTTATTGGCATACATATACATATACTTAATAAATGATCCTATAGTTTCACAAAAAATTTCACTCTTGGATTTTGTTTGTTCTATCTTAGGACATTAATTTCTCATAATTAATAAATAGTATTTTATTGAGATAGCAGGATTGAAGACAGAGAGATAAAAGATTTGAATAGGCACCAGTGAAGCAACTATCAAAAAGATAAAATTAGATGTTTAGAGGAATCATAAATGTTTCGTGCACTACCAATTATTATTACTTAATTATTAATTAATGAATTAGTAATATGTTGTTAGGTTATCAGTAACAGGTTACTGATCTGTTAATCAACTTACACATTTTGTTAATCGGTATAAAACTTGTATGAAAATATTGGTGTATAAATGGTAGAGTAGATAGGAAGAGGGGAATGGCACCTACCAAGGTTTAGAACCTTAATGGGCTTGAGAAAATGCTGCCAGTGCCAGTCTTAGCAAGCCGAATGGCTGATTGCAACCTATTTATGCCTTGGACCTTCGGCTAAGAGAAAAAAATTGGATATCCCACATTGCCACTTGCCAAATGGCAACTCATGGTACTTTAGCAGCTCATAGTCACAAAAATTAGGATAACAAAGACAAAACGCTTTCCCGTTAACCAGAAAAGTAGTTCCATCAGCCTCAGCTTATCCCTTTCCTTATGGCAGTTGTGAGGCTATGATTTCCTCGAAAATCGAAAGTAACATGGCCATGGCCCCATGAAGACAAAGCTTTCTAAGGGTCAGGGGGCGCCATGAAGAAGAGGCTAGAGCTTGAAGAACAGCACCAAGACTCGGAAATATTGAAAGCCGTGGCACAGGCCTGGTACAACCATTCCGGTAGTTCCAGGCCTATGATTGAATTTGACGCACATCCAAGAGATTTCAAAGGCAAGCCTTCGAGGTTTAAGCTTGAAGCAATAAACAAGTCATCAACTAGAAGGGACACAAGCCGTGCCACTTACTGGGATTTCCAGCAGTCACTTTGGGACTCCTATGAGCTCGTGACACTGTCCAGAAGGATAGAGACAGGGTTAGCTTTAGATAACCCATTTGATGACTTAAGTCAGTTAAGTGGCTCCATTCGAATCCAACGAAGGCGTAAGCAGGAGAGTAAGAATAGCCTCAGAAATCTGTTCAGTAACATGTCTTCTAGGATATTTAATGCCACCAAAGTTCCGCAGGAAAATGACACATGAGTTTCATCTTCTCTCATTAGAATAGCCAGCTTAATTTACTCTTAATTTGTTCTGTATGCACCCTGAAATTCTGGTTTGCTGACAGATTTTTTGTTTCGCTGTCTAATAACACGAGTTTTGATTATGTTATGTTTGAACTTTGAGGGATATATGAGGATGTCGATAGTCACAACAGTTAAAGTTGAAATAAACAGCAACCATCGCATGCTAATTAAAATATATTGTAATGCTATATATGCTTCATTAATAATTGATACATGGAAAAGTACTAGTGTACTACATATAAAAAGCACCACTCCCAGGAGCAAACATAATGGTTGGCTAAGCAGGCATTTATTGCACACAAGCATAATGCTAATTTTTTTAATCTATTAGGTAGCCTGCTTAGCAAAGTAGACACATGATCATAAGCTTCTTAAGGCCTAAAGGTCTTCCACTTTTGCAATTCAAAGCGACCCTTGTTCTTCCTGGGGTAGTACTGATCGGTTTCATCAACATCCACTTTTTCTTCGTAGATGACTTCACCAACCCCATTCTCAGGAACGGCGGTTTGCTCATACTTTGTCACTTCAACCCTCTCACCAGTGTGTGGGTTGTGGTGGGATTTCTCATCTTCCTCCTCATAAACAACCTTCTTGTTGAAGGCCAGGTAAGCATTGGGGTACCGAGGGACGTCAGGGAGAACACTAGGCGTCCTGTGCACTTCTGAAATGTGGGCGTGGTAGTTCTGGGAGCGCCGCATTGCTCTTTGTTGGTTTTTTTGCTCACAAGTACAGGTGTAAGCACTGGCACAACCACACAAGTAACACTGCTAGCACAAGATGCAATTTATAGGCAGATATACCATCCTTTATTTTATTCTCAAATTGATAAGATTGAATCTAATTCCCTGGCTTTTGTCAATTCCAAACAGTAGATTCAACCTGTAGTTTAGATTCCATTCCTCAACATTGATGTACCTGAGGCATGCAAGCCACATAGCAAAACAGAGGAAACGGCGAAAAATTAACATGTACCCATTTGTGTATTTTACTTAAACGAGCTCTAACTTAGTATAACAGGTCAATTAGGTGGTGCACCATGCACAGCAGAAGCCTCCCTATTTTGCAGCTATTTTCAATCAACAATATTATTTCTATACTTTATTTTCTAAACTTTCATTCTACACCTCTTTTTTTATTAAAAAAAAGGAAGAGAAATGAATTCACTTTTTCCTCTTCTCTATTTTTCTTTTTTCCCTTTTTCCCATAAGGTAGATGTAGAAGGTAAGTGTGTACATGTTGAACTCCCTTTTTCACATGTTAATTCTGGCCATATATCAGAACTATGATGAACTCCCTTTTTCATTACAGTATTAGAGATCAGCTATTAACTCCAAAATTTTCCATTTGTTTTATTGTAATTTGGTCCTTCATTAAAAACCCATATTGAACTACTGAACAACACGATAAGCATTGCCTCGCTGAATTTACCGACACCGGCATGTCGTCTGAAGACAAGACGGCGTTGCGAAGCAATGGTGGAGGCGTGTCGGCTGTGGTTTGTCGAACTGCTTCCTCTGGTGTGGGTGTCGTCGTCGTGGGGGAGCAAGAAGCAGAATACAACTTGTTGGATGGGTTTTTTTTAATCTCTGTTTGATTATTTTTTTTCACTTTTTATTTTATTTTTTTAATAACTATAACTTAAAAAATATATTAGGGATAAACTTAGAAATATAAAAGTATTAATATGTAAATTTATAAAAAAAATTATTATATACTTATTACAAAAAATTAGTATAATACTGTGTAGATTTTAAATATTTTAATAAATAAAAAATAAACTTGTATACAATAATTATCTTTTTTAAAGAATTTCTAATATGACAAACATATAAAGATATGCCTTAAAGAAATTAAAAGATATGAAAGACAAAAAAATCTACACATGATGCAAAAGGTATCAAATTAAATATATGAATTTTTATGGATGTTTTATAATATATATTCTGAAATAAATTATATTAATAAAAAATATTATTATATTATATAAAATATATTAATTTAAGTATGTAAATCTTATAATTTATCACTGATTTTTTTAAAATAATAGTTTTGGAGAAATATAAAATTGAGACAATTCGAATAAACTCAAAATATGATCCAAACTCAACTCTAAAATGCACTAAATCTCATTTTTAGAACCTCAAATTATATAATATTGAGATGGAATGGGTCTTGAATACCTTATATCTTATCTATATAAATATCGTACCTAACTTAATAATGTAATTGATATTTATATATATTAAGTAATATCTTTTTACAAAATATATTTAATCTTTACTAATTTAACACTTATCATAAATAATTTTTTAAATTTATATGAAATGATAGATTAATTTTAATATTATAATTAATTATTGTATAAATTTATATTTAAAATATTCAAAAAAAGGGGGACAAAATGAGTTGGATGCAAGTTTTAATATTTTTTACATAGTAAGTTCAACTTTTCATCCCTAAAACTCGTGGAGTGAGTAGAGACATATTGAGTGTTACTTTAAAAGGAGTAGAGGTGAAAAATTGTTAGGTTTGACTTTACCTAAATAGGTCTAAATTTATTTTGTAAAATATTGATCTTAATCTGGTTAATTATTTATTATAGTTTTTTTTTAAGTTTATTTGACTTGTTTATGAAAATATAAAAGTCTGACTTTGACCAAAATCTTATTTAATGGTTTATATTACATGAAGAATTTTATATAAATCAAGAAACTTAAACTTTTTAATTTTAAAATAAGTATAATCTTTAACAAAATTATTATATTTTATATCAAATAAATATATTATACTAATATATAATTAGTAATAAGTTAAATAAGTATTATAAATTATTAATTTTATATATAAATATTAAATAAATTGTTCTAAAAGCATAAACTTGATTTATTTATTAAATGAGTCAAACCTATATAAGTTGAAAATAAATTAGGCCGTAAACCTCCGATAGATCACTTAACCTATTTTCATCTCATGAAATTTAAGGTTTTCAAGGTAGAATATTAATTGCTTGATAGGTTTTTTTCGTAAATGTCCTAATTGTTATTTCCATTACTTAAGGGAAATTGATGTGAAAATATATGATTTCAACTAGGTTGCCAATAATGCTTCCTAGCCATAGATTTAAAATGCCCACTATCCAACAGTTCCAATACTTGGTGCATGGTTGCACCACAACTTTACTTTGTGCATGTTAGAAGCTCCCACAGAATAGAGGTACAATTATTTTGGGCGCACAACGAGTAAAAAGTTGTCAAGAGATGGAGAAATTCCTTTATTGTTGCTTCTTAATTTGGACGTCAGTTCACACATTCTTTTAGAATTCTTCTCGCATATACTTGTAGCACTATCTTGATGCCATCCAAGAGCATAGAATAATAGAATTCTAGCCACGTTCCAAGATAGCCTTATGATACCGAAATTGTAGTAATTGGCGCCTCACTGTCATAAAAGAACTTTTATTTAGGTGGACAGTGGACACAACCCAGCACATGATTTGATACAACACAAGTAAGAATGATACACCAATTTAAAAGATTTTATCAATTTTCAAATCAGAGTTTGAGACATTAACCATATATGGTTCAATATCAAGTACTCTCCGTGAGGCATAGGAGCCTCTGTTTCATATGACACAATGTGCTTCTCTTATATGATTCAGTTAAAAAAGAAGTTTGCAATTTTAAATAATGTGTGTCATTTTTATTGATTTTACCAAAGATACGAGGCTTAAATATGTTCTAGATTCATAAAAATATTTTCTCTTTTTTGTTTAGTTCCTTATAAATTTTTTTTATTGGTTTTCGTTTAAATTTTTTGAAAATAGGTTATTTTAGTCTTTACCGTTAGTGGATATCTGTTAAGTGATGAAGTATCAAATGAAGGTCTAGCTCATTCATACCATGTGTCACACTTATTCTATGTGACGTTTCCATGTAAGTTGCTAAATTGGCATGTGAGACCCACTCTCCCTATGAACACCCTCAACCTAGTGCATGTTTCTATTTTGTACCATCTTTCATAGTTAGGGTTTCACATAGGAGGCTTTAGAACGATGCTGCGAAGTGGTAGACGGACGGTGACCTTAGGCGGCGGAGACGTGGTGGAGATTCAGTGAGGCTCCAAGTGGTTGGGTGGCGGTGGGAATAGCTGCTGGAGATGGTGATCATCAGTGACAGACCCAGGGATTTTAGGCACTAGGAGTAAAGGTAATACTATCAATACAAAATCATAAAAAAAGTTTCAATAATTATATTTATAGATCAAAAAATATATTAATACAAAATTATAAAAGATCAATTTATAATTGTTTCCTTTGCGTTTTCGTATTTTGAAAATGTTGAATAATCTTTTTATTATCAATACTATCAAACATTTCCCTCTACTCCTAAAGCATAATAGTGAAGAGAAATAGGTAAGAGAAGACTTTGGTGCTCTGAGTATTTTGGCATACTTTAGTATTTTATTGGCTCCAAATCACATAAGAACGGTGGGGTGTTTTGGAAAGTAATATTAAAAACTAGATTTTACTTTCTATGACTATAAATTTACTAATTTATTTGTATGAGGGCAAAAGTTACACATACAAAAGAGTAAAGAAGACAAATATATGTATATAAGATCAAAGCAAAGTTTCCAAGTTGGGTGGGGGCATGAGTCCCCACTTTTTTCTACCTGGGTCCGTCCCAGTGATCATATGGCTTGCGATGGCTGTAAACGACAGGCTTACAGGGTGGAGTTGTGGCCTACGGTCGATGAGGAGGATCTGGTTTGGGTGGTTGGAGGTAACGAGATCTGGCATGGCCTTAGGTGAGGTTTTCTAGTTTGGGTCGATGGTAGTAGAAGCACAATAGCTCCGGCGGCATGGCAGGGCGCGATAGGTTGCTCTGGTGGTGACGTAGGCGACTCCAGTGACTTGTGCTGGCTTGAGGTTGCTAGACAGAGGCAGAGATGTAAGAGGACTAGTGGCTCGAGGTTGTTGTTGGTGAATTGGGTGGTGGGGTCAACAGTTCACGGTTGAGGCTTGGCAACGATTTGGTGTGGTGCGAGCATAGGTGGTGGTTGACAGTTTTTGGGTTATGAAGGGGATTCCATGATTATGTTGGTTATGGTGGATGGACTTGATCTATTTCTATTACTACTAATTGGGGTGAGTTTGAAGGTTGGTGTGTGATTATGAGGGGATGGTTATGTGTTATGGCTTGTTGGCAGTAGTTGTGTTAGGGGACATGTTTCTGGTGCTTCATTGTAGGAAAAGTTTGGTGGTGATGGAGGCATATGGATAGGGAAGGAGAGTGATTGGTAAGGGAAGAAGTTGCAATGACGTAGATTACATTAGGATAATTATGATTTTTATTATAAAGATTTTATTTTAGATTTTATTTTGTTAATTAGGAATTTTGTCTATTTTAAGATTTTAGTTATAATTAAGATTTTAGTTTTAATGAGATTCTATCAAATCTCAAATCTTATCTTTAATTAGTTAGATTTCATTTATATTTAGTTTCTTTTATAAAAGGGTTATAAATACCTCTCCTATCATATTTTAGAAGGTGGTTGATTATTGATTATTGAATTCAGTAGATTATATTCGTACTTTAAGATCAAGTCCCTTGGGACCGAGTGCCTTTGAAACCCCGAAGGTTCTTTGTTCATTTTCTCCATTGGTTCTAGATCAATTTGGCATCCGAGCCTTGTTAATCCCCCATGCTTTGAGTTGTTCAAAGGCAAATATTTTTCATAGCCAACGTTGTTTCATTGCCTACTGCTCATCAGATCTTCGCATAACTCACCGCAAAATACATCCACACGGATTTCTTCAGAACACTGTCATCCACACCTCATTCTAAACCACGACTACCATTTGGCCATCACGCGCCACACATGCTACCAGATTTCTACCTCTCTAGAGGAGAGTTCTTTCAAAGAGGAGAATAATGTAGATTACATTAGGATAATTATGATTTTTATTATTAAAATTTTATTTTGATAATTAGGGATTTTATCTATTTTAGGATTTTAGTTATAATGAAGATTTTAGTTTTTATGATATTTTATCAAATCTGAAATCTTATCTTTAATTAGTTTGATTTGATTTATATTTGGTTTTTTTATAAAAGGGTTATAAATACTCTTTCTATCAGACTTTAGAAGATGTGGTTGATTATTGAATTTAGTGGATTATATTCCTACTTTGAGATCGAGTCTCTTAGTACCGAGATCCTTTGGAACCTTCAAGGTTCTTTGTTCATTTTCTCTATTGCTCCTACATCATGCTATTGTTAGGTAGAAGAGAAATGAGAATTTTCTGATAGCATACATTATTATGGTTGTACAACCATGGTGGTTCTTTGCAAGCCCAGGGTTAGAAATTGGGGGGCATTAGGGAAGATGGAGGAGGACATGGAGGGAAAAAAAATTGGGGTCACATGACCAGCACATGACACTACTTAAAGGTATATGTGGGTTCTACATATCAATTTGGCAACTTAAATGGACGCTACTAAGATAAGTGTGACACATAGCATAGATAAGTTAGACTTTTGTTTGAAACCTCATCACTTAACATATACCTACTAACGGCGAGGACTAAAATCACATATTTTCAAAAAAATTAGACAAAAACAAAAAGAAAAAAAAATTAGGGATCTACAAAAAGTGATATATTTTCATATATCAAAATCATATTTAAGGTTTGCTTAACTAAAAGAATCAATTAGTGTCAACAACAAAAGTTTGGGCTCGATTCCTTCTAGTGGACTTTATTATATATAAGTACTACTATAAACTTTTACCGACGCTTGTGACATACCCTAAATAAATAGGAGAACTTGAAATAGGAGTCATACACATAAAAATTTTAATTATTATTAAAAGTGAATTTATAAATTTAATTACTTTTTAGGTCTTTTTATTATATCTTAAAAATCAATGCTAATTATTTATATAAGAAATTCATCCATTAATAATACATTAAAAAATAAATTTAATCATTAATTACCTGTTTTTATAAAATCTCTAAATTCTTCTATTAATGGCCCCTGCATAACCTAAGTGCAAAGCCTAGAAAAATGTTAAACTCAACTAACTATTGTACTTCATCAATGCTAGAGGACTCCACGGTGGATTAATTATTATGCTCAATTTTCGGATAACAGAAATGACCTTTAAAAATTGTAATATCTTTACAATTGGAAGCTCTTGAATTGATAATTTGATAGAGACCAAGTACTTTTTAAAAAAGAAAAAGAAATTACCCTGAGTTTTGGAATTTTCTATGCTTTTGATGATGTGTTTGGTCCTAGCTCATACACAATCATAAGTATGACTATGAAGTCGGGAGGATATATGATGAAAATCTATTTTGGAAGAAGTTACGTGCTATTGAGAATAGTGGCAAAGCCAGAACTGGGAGGATAAAATTTTAGAACATAAAGTTAGTTTTATCAAAGATTTTTTTAAATTTATCTTAATTTCTTTGTTACTTTAATTAAAAATAACTTTAGTGCTAATTATGAGAAATCACTTTTCCTTTTGGTAATTTATCCACATCGACATATTTTATTAAAAAAATTACAATTAGCATCACATTATTAAATATTTATTTAATAATTATAACTATAACACAATAAGTTTTCAATAAAATTA
The DNA here is from genome assembly GCA_029884595.1 of Ormosia semicastrata. Taxonomy (NCBI): domain Eukaryota; kingdom Viridiplantae; phylum Streptophyta; class Magnoliopsida; order Fabales; family Fabaceae; genus Ormosia; species Ormosia semicastrata. Next base: position 11,569,822 of record JAQQTO010000043.1, read on the forward strand.
TACTATACAAGTTTAAATTCTAAATATTAATAAATCAAGATCATGAAAGCAAGAATTAGAAACATTAAAGACATACAAAAAAATAACAATTGAAAATTTCTAATATCAAGAATTATGGAAGGAAAAATAGAGAATTTAAAGTAGTTGAGACAAAAAAAAAACTACACAATAAATTACAAAAATTATCATTTTCTTAAAGTAAAAATAAGAACTCTATGCTTTAAATTAGAGTAAGAGTAAGAAAATTAAAGAGCATTCATAATCAAGGATAAAAGGTTTTAGTTGATTGAGGAAGACGAGGACATAGAGGATAATATTTTTTCTTCAATACGTACTAAAAATCTTTTAATTTTTATAATACTTTTTTTCTAATTTCGTTGGCGGATGCCCCCAATTCGAGGAATTCTGTTTTGGCTCATTTGTTTCTCGTGGAATTTTGTTTGTTTTGACTAATGCAAAGGGATGTTGCATGTTGCTTGACGTTGTTGGAATTTGGCATGGCATTGATAATTTGGACTTTGGACAGTTTTTGTATATTGGCATTTGGGCTTGAAGATTGTTGAATCAATTAGACATGTTCGGCTTGAGAAAACTATTATACTTGCATTGGAGCCACCAAGCTAATAAATCATCATCCTTCCTCAAATATTTTCAATGCAAGACTTTACTCATTCATTATTATTGTGAACATTCAATTTTGATCGGACACAAAAAAATATATAAAAATAAAAATAAAATAAAAAAATAAAAAATAAAAATACTAAAAAATGCAAAAACGAAAATAAAAAAAAATGTTTGGCCTTTTATTTGATCTGTGACCAAATCAAACCCAATTCAATAAAAAAAAGGCTAAAGTTCATTAATCCACCTTGGCCCATTTTGTTTTAAGTCTCTACTATATAAAAAAAAGAAAGAGGAAAGCTAATGTTGCAAATCAGCAAAGTCAAAGAGAAAAGGGCCAATGATAAAAGACAAATGTATGCTTCTTTCGTCGATTGCAAAAGAAAAAGGAAAAAGCGTCAGATAGGGATTTTTCAAAAGTAGTGCATCAAAGAAGTAGCAGCCTCCTTCATTTTGCAGCTCTTCTGCAACACTAACAGGCCAAGAACAAAAGGACAAAACGAGCTTTCTGGTGATAGCAGAAAAGGCAGAAGAGTGAGGCTAGAGATTTTGAAAAATGAAACATCAAACGGGGAAGGAGCTGCTGCCTTTGATGCAGCTCTTGCAACTGCTGTCCCTGATGCAACTCTTGCAGCGTTGAACCATAGATACATAAAACAGGATAGGGGCAGGAAAAGAGAAAAAAGGAAGCAAGTTTTAAAGCCAAAAACAGAGAGCCGACAGGGATGGCACAATCTCGTGCTGCCCAAGCCAACTAGAGGGAGTACAGAGTCAAAAAACAGGGAAGGTTCATCAAACTGAAAAATTGAAAACGACCAATGCTCTGCTACCTAAGCTGTCCATGAAGAAGGAAGTGAAGCAAGCAAAGAAGAGGGGGATAGAAAGAGACTGCACAATCGACGCTCGGGATGCCAAACCAGAATCTCTTTATGCCTATAAAAGGGGACAATGTAAAGAAGGGGGGTCTTTTTTTTTGTTCGGAGATTTTTTAGTTTACAGTTTCTCTTCCTAGTAAAAAAGCTATTGCTTACTACTGGTGAGAAAAGTGGGTATTGAGAGAAAGTGAGAAGTGAAATTGTAAAGAAAAAGATTCGAATAGAAAGAAAATTTCCAAGTGTTTTCCTGAAGCACGGAGGTATTTTGTTTTGTCTTTTTCTCTCATGCATGGACTTCCACCATTGCTGTTGCATCTAAGTTTCTGTTTTCTGTCTTTCTCTATATTCATGTTCTGATTTTCACCCATTACCCCTCAATCTTCCAAACCCCTCAACCGTGAACCTCTATCTCTCACCACCCTCACTCATCAAACCATCAACCCCCTTCCATCTCCTTTCAACCTCCTAAACACCTCCATCAACCCCCTTCCATCTCCTTTCAACCTCCTAAACACCTACCTTTTAGAATCACCATCCTAACCAACTACCTCCGGGCCCCCACGTAAACCCATACCAATATTCACCACTCCCCTAACAACTCATCCTCACCTCCAAGCCTCCAAACAAGTGGCCACCATCATAGTTGCACCTCCATAGCCCCACCCATCTTCAACTTCCGCAACCAACCTCACCACAATCCATTACCTCAGAACCGACCGTCGGACAGAAGAACCGACTGTCGGACCTCAAAAGGCTTCACCGACCGTTGAATCTCATAGAAGCCAGACCCTTCCCCTCATCGACCGTCGGACAAAAGAACCGACCGTCGGACCTCAGAAGCCTTGACCGACCGTCGAATCTCATAGAAGCCAGATCCTTCCCCTCACCGACCGTCGGACCTCACAGAAGCCAGATCCTTCCCCTCACCGATCGTCGAACCTCACACAAACAGATCCCTCCTCGCACCGACTGTCGAACCTCACAGAAGCCAGACCCCTCTCCTCACCGACCGTCGGACCTCAGAAACCAGACCCTTTCCAACCGACCGTCGGACATCAGCACCAAACCCTTCCCAACCGACCATCGGACATTAACCCCAGATCCTTCCCAACCGACCGTCGGATCTCAACGCCCCAACACGATACCTTATGTTTTCGTTTTCTCACTTCAGAGGCTGAAAGCCTCTTTGTTTTTTTTTCCTCCTTAACAGAGGCTACGAGCCCCTGTTTTCTGCTTTCAGTTTTATTATTTTTTTTTTAGTAGCATGTATATTCTGAAAAGGGAATTTATAATAAAAAGTATAACAAAAGAAAAAGGGTTCTGCTGAGTTGGGCTTCATGGTTATTTTACTTTTTTGAGTCCCAAGGCCTTCTTTTGAGTTTGGGTAGTATAGATAAATAACAATAGTTATGTTTTTTTTTTTGTGAGCTTTTCTATAAATTTAATACATCTAAATAGTAATAATAATGACAATGAAAAAATCATCTTAGGATTTATTTGGATTTCGTCACTTGTTACATGTTCTTTTTTCTTTTCTTCGTTAGCTTTGTTTATCATATTTATTATTTTTTTTCCTCTTTCTTTAGCTGTTGTTTTTTTTGGAAAAGTAAAATACTTAAACGTTGTTGAGAAGTTATAAAATCGGATTAGCTGAGCTGTGACAGTTTGCTAATCTCTTTTCTTGGAATCATTTAAGTTGTGATAACTCGATGATTCATAAAATCCTTTTTTTTCTTCTTTAAATTTTTTTTATTTATCTATCCCTTTTTTTTTAAAAATGATAAAACAAATATTTTCACGAATTATTAAGAATTTACACAATTAACTTAAGGTACCGTTTAGAACGGGTGTGTTAGGGGTGCTGTGGGATTAAGTTTCCACCATTCCTTATCCACAACCGACTCCCGAATCCAATCTGGTTCCAAAGACCATTTTCAAAGAAAAATTTTCTAATTTTTCCTAATTTAAATAAAATTGGTGGCGACTTCATTTCCTTTTTTAAAATCTCAAGAGTTGCTATTTCGCCGCGATCTCGGTCGCGACAGATGGCGACTCCACTGGAGACATTTGAGAGTCAAGCCTTTGAAAGTTGATTGTGCAAATTTTGTAACTTTTATATGTTTGTTTTACTCCTTTTGTTTTTACTTTATTTTTGTTTTGTTTTTCTATTTTATTTAAATTGTTTATTGATCACCTTAACTGTGATTCTATTTTGTCATGCAAACCTTAGGATAGAAGATTTTGGGAATCTTGTTTTGTGTTCGTGTTGTTTTGCAGGATGTGAATAGTCTATAGAATTATAAAGGTTTGTATGCTCCCTACACACACTACACCTATACATTTATCACACACATTCGAGTGGGGCCCTATACCCGGGTCTGAGTGAATTTTAAGTTAGGTAGAGGTTGCGTAGTGGTAGCCATTTTGGATGTACATCCTGTTTGGTTATCGCGAAAACCTCATCTAGAGCGTACATTTTTCATGAATGTCCCGCACCTAGTAGTTTACCCACTATTTGTGGTCAACATTCTGATATGGGACTTAGCTCTAGAGGCCTTTAGAATAGTAGAGCCACCCAATGAAAGTTCTCATGAATTAGACAGCCTTATAGATCCTTAGGGTAGAACTCCTCAAATTTAAGGCATTACTTTAGGGCACAAAGGGAGCGTACCTTTTCGTTATCCTTAAATTTATCTATCATTGCATTTTTTTATATATAAAAAAAAAAAGAGAAATTGTACTTTGCATCCTTGCACCATGTTTTCTTTGCAATACTCTAATCTTTTGTCCTTCCTGAGGCAAATTTGTTAGAGAACCGTTAGAACTCAACCAAAATTTGACAATGAGTATCTTTGATAAAAGGAATATGGATCAGATCACAAGGATGCAAGCTTGAAAAAGACTCTACAGCTCAAGGCTACTAAAGTTCACACTGAAAGCCTAGTGATTATGGGACGAATGTTGAAGAAGACTCAACGTTTGACATTTGCAGCAAAGTATGGAAAGGTTCTGGATCTGTTAGAGGTGAATGTGCAGGTGGAAGCAATCACCGCAGTAGCCTAATATTATGACCCTCCTCTCAGATGTTTCACTTTTCAGGATTTCCAACTAGCTCCCACTCTGGAAGAATTCGAGCAAATCCTAGGTTTGTCATTGGAAGGTAAAAGGCCATAATTTTATAAGGGACACTATGCATCCATCCAAACTGTAGCAAATATTTTGAAAGTGCACGCAAGAGACCTCCAAGGTGTGCAGCAGAATAGGAATGGAACCAAAGGGTTTTCAAGAGAGTACCTTGAAGGATAGATGCGTCACTTAGCGAAAAGAGGAGATTGAGAGGCTTTTATAGATGTGCTAGCCCTCACCATTTACGGCACAGTCTTGTTCCCTAATATTGATGATTACGTGGATTATGCAGTAATCGATGTGTTCCTTGCCTGCAAATTCCACACCGACAACCCTGTCCCAGCCATTTTCACATATGTTTACTCTACCCTGAACTTTTGTCACAAAAGGAATGGTAAAAGAGTCCTCTGCTGCTTGCCGGTGTTGTATGTTTGGCTCACAGCTCATGTTTTTAATAGATCATACAAAGTGGAGTGCCCTATCGCTGACTTTAACCTGTACCAGTTGAAGGTCAAGAACAGCCGTGAATGGGCAGACCACTTGGCGAAATTGGAAGAAAAGCATATAAGGTGGTATCCTCGATGGAAAGATGTAGAAACTATCATCTACCAGTGCGGAAGGTTTCCAAACGTACCACTCATGGGTACACGAGGATGTATTAATTACAATCCAGCCTTGGCACAGTGACAACTCGGTTATCCTATGATGGGGCCACTTGCAAAAGCCCAAATAACCTCTTTTGTTCTTTACTACATAGATACAGAAGACACTGAATCACTTCAGGAGGTCCGAAGTGCTTGGGACAAAGTCATCCGAAAAGGAAAAGAACTGGGAGTCAGAAGTTGTGCAGCCAAGGAAGATTATCGCCAATAGGTTAAGGACAGAGTTCAAGAAATCAAGTTGCCATTCAGGACCCCGGCAACCCCTATGGTTGGTGAACATTCAGCCTCGGTCGTGATTGAGAATGAAGAGATGAAAGAAATGAAAGCAAGGTTTGTGAAAATAGAAGAGGAAAAGGGAAAGATGGAAGCTGAGTTGAGAGAGATCAGCCAGGCATGTGCGGCCTTGAAGCGAGAAAATGCTGAAAAAGACTACACTCTTGAAGGGGCTAATAAAAAGATAGAGGCAGAACGTGATTATATGCTAAAAACCAAACAGTGTCTGGGGGCAGCAAACAAGGAATTATGGCTTCGCAGGCAAGAAAGGGACAGGGCCATGGCTGAAAACCAACAGCTTAGGGAGCAGCTGAAGAGTGCCAAAGCAACCCAAAACAATGCAATGCGGCTGGCAGAAGAAATGAGGCAGCATATGGGAGTGGCATCTAAGCGATATGAAGATATGATAAAAGATAAGAAGCTACACATGAAGAGATAGTTACAAAATATGAGGCAGCATTGCAACAAGGACAGGAAAATATGAAAAAACTGATGGATCAGGTGGAACAACAAAAAGGGGACATCGATGGATGGAAGGAGGAAGTTCATTTTTGGATGAGTCGCTTTGCAAAATTGGCATGTTTGGCTAATTCGGCAATTGCGGATACTCCATATCATTTGAAGAAAGCTGATCAGATGGTCAACCCTTTTGAAACACCAGTAGAAATCAGTGATTTCATTGAGTACTGTAAGAACCTTATAGGGCAGATGAAACAGATAGCTAAGGCTTATTCAGATAAGGAATAGTTTCTTTCGGCTAGGTCATGATGTATTCATCTAAGAAGTAATGTATTGTTATATCTTTCCAGTTGAATGAATGAAGTACGCTTGTGTCGGCACTTTTTTTTCTATCCCATATTTCACTGGAGACTTAATACTTTTGAACGAGACGTTCTGGGTAATAGTCACAAAAACAATATCAAAGATACTCATTTCAAATTTATTTGGTGCAAAATCACTAACGGTCCTCTAACAAATAATGAACATAATCACTGATCTTCTAAAATTTTCAGGCAAAAACGTTGAACCATTGCTCGTCCTTGGAAAACGCAGATTACACAAACCCGGGCCTACAGAACTAGATCACAAACTAGGCTGCAAGAGATGTCAAATTCAGAAAGAAACTTAAGTCAAGAGATGGATGAAATGAGATAAAGAATCAATACAATGGCAGAAGGACAATCAAGGGTCGAGGATTTACTGAGACAGTTAACTGAGACCCTTAGAACAACAAATGGAACATCTGTCGGCACTAGGGTAAATGCAAATATGAACAACAATGAAGAGGTGATTCCATGAACGAAAATCATGAAGGGGAGAAAAATAATGTAGAAGTAACTCATGAGCAGTAGGGTGAAAATATTACCGAGCAATGAACTCGAAAAAGAAAAACTGAGAGATGAATTGATCGGAAAGATGCAAGAGCAAATTAAAGCCATGCAAGGCCCTAATCTGTATGGCTCAGTAGGAATCGATGAACTGTTCCCTGAGGTTGAAGTCAATATTCCCAAAGACTTCAAAGTACCAGACTTCTCAAAGTATAATGGGAGCACCAATCCAAAGTTCCATCTGAAGACTTACATCACCAAAATGGCCATTTGGTCACGGGATCAAAAGTTCTTAATCAATTTCTTCCATGAGAGCCTGACTGGGTCGGCTTTGGAATGGTACATGCAACTTGACCATTCAAAGATTTCTTGTTGGGATGATTTGACGAGTCTATTCTTGGAGCAATATCGATTCAATATCGACACCGCGCCTACCCGTGAATAACTAGGGTCAATGCAGAAAAAGAATAACGAAACTTTCAAGCAATACGCTCAAAGATGGAGAATGTTAGCAGCCCAAGTTCAACCACCTTTGACTCCATCAGAAATGAGCTCATACTTTATGGGGACCCTAGGAGCACCTTTTATTGGGCTGATGGCAGGTGCTGCCTACAGAGATTTTTCTGATCTAATTTCGGCTGGAGAAATGATTGAGAACCTTGCAAAAGCAGGAAAATTACCTACTGGAAATACAAAGAGCAATTTTCCTAAGAAGGTGGCACCAACAAGGAAGAAAGAACCAGAAATCAGTTATGTGCATTAACAAAACTCATGTTTCCCTCGTAACCCACAACCATACCCTTCTTATCAAGCCCCTTCACCCGCTTTTCCAGCTTACCAGACTTCATACCAAGTTAATAATGTTCCTTCACCACGTCCCGTCTATACCAATCGTCTTCCCGTACCTCGAAATCCAGGAAACCAAGGGTATGCTCGACTCCCGTCAAATCTACCCCATTTTCCAAAGTTTCCAATCTCCAATGCTGATTTGTTTCAACAGTTGTTCGATGCACATTTGGTTGCATGCGTTCCTTCTCGCTCTATGGTGCCCCCATTTCCAGCCTGGTATAATCCCAACGTAACTTGCAAGTTCCATATGGATAACCCAGGACACTCAATTGAAGATTGCGAGGTATTTAAAACCATAGTGAGGAGATTAATTTCCTGCGAAAAACTAGATTTTGAAGAGGAGAAGGGACCTAGCATCACTAGCAATCCAATTCCAAATCATGGGAAGGGGATTGTAAACGCATTAGAAAAGGAGAATGAAGGACTTCAAAATGTAGCGGATGTCAAAACTCCTATGAAGTTAATATTCCAAGGTCTTGTCCAAGCAGGCTATTGTTCCTCAGTAGCCTTGGGTGATGTAGGGTTTGAATATGATACTGAAGCTTATTGTGAATACCATATAGAAAAGGGGCATGATATTGAAGGTTGTCAGGAGTTTAAGGCTCAGGTGCAAACATTCATGGCTTTGGGGGTAATAGATGTTACTCAAGTAAGAGGGTTCGCAAAAGAGATAGATATTGTGGAGCGTCTAGTCCTCAAACTCCCGCGTACTAGTGAAGTTCTAGATTCTCGAAAAGTTGTCATAGCGATAAAAAAGCCTACACCTTTTCCCTATAGTGATACGCATGTTGTGCCTTGGAAGTATGATGTCAAGGTAAAGACACAAAGTAATCTAGGACAAACCACTTCAACCTCTATCGCTCAGACGGCAGAGCCTGCACAAGCAGTGTCAAGCGTCGTGGGCATAGGAGGGATCACAAGAAGTGGCAGGTGCTATGTGCAAAAAGATAAGACCGGGAAAGGAAAAGCAGGCTTCATAGAAACAAAAGAAGATGATGAAGAAGAATTCCTAAAAATCATGAAGCAAAGTGAGTATGATGTGGTAGAGCAGCTCAGAAAAACTCCAGCTCGGATCTCTCTATTGTCACTCATCATGAATTCTTAACCTCATCGCAAAGCACTGCAGAGAGTGTTAAATGAAGCCTATGTGAAGCCGGATGTTACCCCAGAAAGCTTAGTGAACATGGTAGACCCAGTAAGGCACATCAATGTGATCCCCTTCTCGGAAGAAGAAGTGGTACATTCAATAGGGAATAACCCACATGCTTTACATATCACATTGAAATGTCAAGGGTATGTAGTCGCAAAAGTTCTGATTGATGGGGGTTCTGCCTTGAACGTCCTCCCGAGGACAACTTTGTCCCAGCTGGCTATGAGTGTGGAAGACCTTAAGCCTTAAGAAATGACAGTGCGGGCCTTCGATGGAAGGAAAAGAGGAATTTTGGGAGAAGTGACCCTTCCACTTGAGATAGGCCCGAGCTGCTTCCAAGTGCTGTTTCAAGTAATGGATATCGAGCCTACATATACTGTGCTTTTAGGAAGACCATGGATCCACGCTGCTGGTGTTGTTCCCTCGACCCTGCACCAATGCCTGAAATACTTTGAAAATGGATGTCTGGTTACCATTCGAGGAGAGGAAGAAATCTTACTGATGAAACCTACTTCAGTGCCTTATATTGAAAACACAGAGCTGGAGGGGGAAAACTTCCTACAAAGTTTCCAGTTGGTGGAATCAAAGGCAAAGAAGGATGAGTCGTCCTCTAAAGATGTTCATCAAGTTGTGACTCGTATTATGACCAATAATGGTTACCAAGCTGGAAAAGGTTTAGGAATTCAGCTGCAAGGAACCAAGTCTATGATCACCCTGCCAGAGAACAAAAACAGATATGGTCTGGGATATGAGGCACCTTTGGAAGGCATGATGAAGCACAATTTGGTTCTCGATGAAGGAAAAAGGGAGAATGAAGTGAAAAAGACGATTCCTCATCTGAAGGAGACATTCCCCATCCCTGCCGAGGTTATCAATAGAACCTCCAATCATCAGGTCCGGCTAATCATTAACAATGTAGACGAAGATTCCGGAGAAAACCATGTTATCCAGCCTGCTGTCGATTTGAAACCTCTGAACAATTGGCGATCTGAGGCGTTAATGGATGTGATTGTCATAAAGTAATTGTTTAGTCGTGATGTTATCTTAGACTTTTGTAATGTTGAATTTATGCTAACTCTTGTCGAAGCTTTAATGTAATGAACTTATGTGTTTTTCCAGTATGATTCTCTGCTCATGTTATCTTTCATCAAAGTTTTAATGAACTTGTGTGTTTCTAAGTTGATTCACTGCTTTAGTCTTTTTTGTCTTTGATTTACGCCTTTTGCTTAGCCTTGTCCAATTACCATATTTTCTTTCTGTTTCCAATCGGGCATAAATAAATCTTCCAGGGATTTGGGTCTGGTAGAGACATTGTCCCATGAAAGGATACCTGAAAGCTCAAGGATGGATTCCTATTCAATGATGGATATAGATAACTATGACTCAGATGAAGATAAGAACGCTACTGAGGAGTTTGCCAAATTGATAGAAAGGTCGGAAAGAGACTTCAGCCTTGTGAACACCCAATTTTGACCGGGCTAACAAAAAAGAATAAAAAAAAACAAACAAAAGAAAAAAAAGTAAAAAAAAAAAGAAGAAAAGAAAAGTAAAATAAAAAAAACAACAAATAAAAAAAGAAAAAAATAAAAAATTTTGCTGCATGTTTGTTCTACTTTTAGAAAAAAACAAATATATTTTTGACTCTATGTTCCCTTTCTTATTTTAGCCGTGCACTGCAGCACCCTTGCAGGGGAGGCAATTTTACTTTATCCCCACTCATGTTCACGTACACACACCAGCACACAGCAGGGGCCAAGCCCCTTTTGCTCCCCACTCACTCACTTTTACTTTTCACTCAGCACACACTGCTGCACCGACTCACACGTTTTGATCCACTTTCTTTTCACCTTTCATTTCTTTTTCTTTCCCTCACATGCACAGAACCCTCACCCACTCACATTCACAGACACGGCTGCACCTCACGTTCCTACCTCCACTACTCCCACACACTCACTGATCCCAGCATAACAGAAAAAAGAGGGAGGGGCGCAGAGACAAAAAGGGAGGGCCGCAGAGACAAAAGGGGAGGGGGCTCAGTTTCTTTTTCTGAGAGAATCATTTTGGCAAGAAAAAAAAAGCTCCAGCTTTCACTATCCTGAAAAAAAAAAAACCATCAACTCATCTTCCACCTTCGGAGGACCTCCCCTTCTTCATTGACATAGTGATCTTTCCCATTCTTGATCTTAAAAAAAAAACAATCTCTGCCAACTCTTAGGAGGATCACAAACCAGCAGCCTATTCTTCGCACATAAGTTTTGGTTTCTGTTCCTGGTTTTGGCTTGCTGGAACAGAGGTAAGGCTCCTCATCTTCTTCTCTATTTTCTTTTTGCCTTGTTGTTTGGATACATGCATGCTTGATTGAATGCTGGAATGTGGTATTTAAGCCTTCACTCTCATCACCCTCCCAACCTGCTTCCAACCTCTCATCACTCCCATCTAACACCCCCTTCAACCACCATCTTCACGTGACCTACCAGCACCCTTCACTTCCCAACCACCAACACCTTGCAACTACCTCCCTCACCACTCCAAAACAAGCCCAACCGTGAAGCCCAAAGAAGCATTCTCCCTCTCAACTTCCATCTTCTTCCTCCATCATTAACCCTCTCATGCACACATAACCCTTCCTCAAGCCTCCACCGTAGCAGACCACCACCACCCGACCTCCAACCGTGACCTCCTCCACACCAACAAATGACCCATCACTAGCACCCCATGCACACGTGGAAGCCACCATCTTCACCTCTTCTCCCTCCTCATCACCATCTCCTCATCTTCCTCCATGTGAAACCATTAACCTCCATAACCATCTCCATCCACACGTAACCAAGCTCCACCACACAACCACCTTTAACCTCCATCAAAACCAACCACCTCCCATCATCATCCTTCCTTGAACCACATCAACTCCATCTCCTCTCCATGCACACGTAACAACCCCTCCACCTTCATCTCCTCTATCCAACCGAGTCAACCTCGGCCACCACCATTCACCACCTCCCAACCCACCATCAACTTCCTCTTCCCACCGTAGCCACCCAAGCCAACCACGTAGCTCCTCTCCAACCACCCAACCTTCCATCCAATCTCCAAAGACACCCTTCACCATCTCCACCACAACGTCCAAACCATTAACCTCATCCACCACTCCATTTCCACGTAACCAAGCTCTACCACATTGAAGACCATCTCCTCCACCTCCCATCAACCCATGCACACGTGAGAAACCACCAAGGAAGCAGACCACAACCCACCCTTCATCACCAACTATCCTTTCACCACCCTCAAGCTTCCAACCTCCATTACCATGGCTCCACTGAGTCAACTCAGTGAGAAACAACCACCTTTCTTCTCATCCACTGCAACTCACCATGCCTCCCTTGTCATCCCATTAACCAAACCGAGCTCAACTCTGCCATCGAACCACAACCCAGCAGCCACTCGCGAATAGCAGTCCACCGTAGCCTCCATCACGACTTGCGAGCAACACCGCAGCCATTGTGCAGCCTTCACCGTGAAAACAGAGCCAGTCGCGACCCCGTTGTCACTCCACCGCGTCTCTGCCTTTGCCTCACCGTTGAATTCGTGAAGCTTCCCCCTCCCAACCGTCCCTGGTGTGTGCCCTGAGTATTCTCTGCTCTTCTTTATTTTTTTTTATTTATTGCCTCTTTCTTTTTGTTTTCTTTCTTTTTGTTTTGTTTGGGTTGATGCTGAAGCAAATGGGCTAACAGCCAATTCCCATTAAAAAAAAAACATGAAAATGCTAAAAAGAAAGTAAAATAAAAAATAAAAAATAAAAAAATATACTTTGGGCTTAATTGTTAATGTTATTTAGGATTAGTTCTTGATTAATAAGGTTTATTTAATGTAGTGGTATGTTTGACATTGTATTTTGTGATTAATGAAAAAAAACAAAAAAATAATAATAATAATAATTAAAAGATGAAAAAATTTGAAAATAAAATAAATTTTGTTTAAAGTTATTTGATTGGTGATGTTTATATTTAGTCTTGCTTTTATTATTGTTTATTTAGATCATGAAAAAATTATGTTTGCTTATTTGTTTTTGTGCATTTCTTGAAAATAATAAAAAAAACATAAAAATAAAATAAAAATCTTTTAATCCATGCAATGACCGATGATGATGATTGAATAGCGAATGCTATCTTCATTATCTTTTGGATCATAAGGGTTTATTGAGTAGCCTAGTGCTAACTTGAATCCTGTGCAAAAATGGATTCGCTTTCAAATAAAATCTTTTTTAATTAAAATCAATTAACTCACACTCATTTTATAAAGAACTACGTAACTTTGAGTTTCCCATTGCACTTGGGGATACGTAGGAGCGAGAATTTCATTTCTATCAAGCCAAAATTAAATTTTCATAATTTTGTGGTTTTTTTATAAATAGTTACAATGTTTTGTAAAAGGGGTAAAATAAATATTTTCAAGGATTGTTAATAATTTGCACAATTAACCTAAGGTACCGTCTTAGGACGGGTGTGTTAGGGGTGCAGTGGGATTAAGTTTCCACCCTTCCCTAAGCATAACCGACTCCCGAATCCAATCTGGTTTCAAAGACCATTTTCAAAGAGAGGTTTTCCAATTTTTCCAAATTCAAATAAAATTGGTGGCGACTCCATTTTTCATTTTCATATTTTAAAATCCTTCGAGTTGCTATTTTTCGCCGCGATCTCCGGTCGCGACAAGCCTGGATGAGGAAGAAGTAGAAGTGATCAATATGGGAACCGATGAAGACAAGAAGGAGTTGAGGTTAGTGGATAACCCGGAACGTGAAAGCATGATCAAGTTATTTAGAGACTACATGGATGTATTTGCTTGGTCTTACCGAGATATGCCAGGGGTGGATCCGAGCATAGCTTCCCACAAGATTCCGCTATACCCCAATGTTGAGGCGAAAAAGCAGAAACTGAGGAGAATGCACCCTGAAATGTCTTTAAAGATCAAAGAAGAAGTCACCAAGCAATTGGAGGCAGAATTTTTAGAAGTATCAAGGCACCCAGAATGGGTAGCAAATATCGTTCCCGTTCCGAAGAAAGATGGAAAAGTCAGGATGTGTGTGGACTATAGGGATTTGAATAAAGCTAGTCCTAAAGATAATTTCCCATTGCCTCACATTGATGTCCTTGTTGATAACGCAGCAAGAGGTCATAGATTCTCTTTCATGGATGGTTATTCTGGTTACAATCAAATTCTTATGGACACGAATGATAAAGAGAAGACCACATTTGTCACAGCATGGGGAACCTTTTGTTACACAGTCATGCCATTCGGATTGAAGAATGCTGGGGCCACCTATCAGCGTGCCATGGTTGCTTTGTTCCACTATATGATGCACAAAGAAATTGAGGTGTATGTGGATGACATAGTTGCTAAGTCCAAAGAAGGGGAAAGCTATGTGGTAGTGTTGCAAAGGTTATTTGAAAGACTCAGAAAATACAAGTTGAGACTAAACCCGACAAAGTGTGTTTTTGGTGCGTCGACTGAAAAATTGCTTGGTTTTGTTGTTAGCAAGGAAGGAATCAAAGTGGACCCTGATAAAGTCAAAGCAATACAAGAGATGCCTGCTCCCAAGACTGAAAAGGAGGTAAGAAACTTTCTCGGGAGACTGAATTACATCGCTAGGTTCATAGCCAACCTGACTAGCACTTGCGAGCAATCTTCAAGCTGCTAAAGAAGGAACAACCAGGAGAATGGGATGAACACTGTCAGGAAGCTTTTGAGAAAATAAAAACTTACTTACAAAGTCCTCCTATCTTGGTGCCACCTACACCTAGTTGTCCTTTGATATTATACCTCATGGTATTGCAGACATCCATGGGAGCAATGCTAGGGCAGCATGATGAAACAAGAAAAAAAGAACAGGCCATCTACTATTTGAGCAAGAAGTTCAATGAGTGCGAGTCTCGCTACATGACAATCGAGAAGACATGTTGTGCACTGGCATAGACGTCTAGAAGGTTGAGGCAGTACATGTTGTACTACACGACTTGGCTTATCTCAAGAATGGACCAGATAGGCGGTGTCGAAAACGGAGGCTTGGAAGACGGTGGACCGGTGATGATAGAAAGAACGGCAACAAAGAAGAAAGGAGCGCCGTTCTGGTCAGTACGCCGTCGCTAACGCAATGGCTCTGACAGACGCGACGGCCGTCCGAGGAGAAAAGAGCAATGAAGAAGAAAAACAAGGCCACTAGCAGAGAGGATCAAGAGCCAAGCTCTCTCTGATACCACGTGAGAACAAGAAATAGAAAAGAAAGAACAGAAGCTTAGTTCCTTTTTGGTTGAATAAGAATACATATCTTTAATATAAAATGTTCTTATTTATAAAAGATGACTATACATAAAAGAAAATACAATAAAATATATATTAAACACAATAAATTTAATAGCTTTGAGCATGTTCAGCCATGTGTTTTGCCATAGCGCTTGATTGCTTGAGAAGCCTTGGACTGAACATTCATCACTTGTCTCTTCAAGTTGGCTATTGAAAAGGTTTTTATCCTTACTAAAGATCTTTTTAGAACAAAATTACACATCATTGCAGGATTGGATCGCGTTTATGGCCGAAGCATATATTATTAAACTCTTTTTTCATTGTTAGTTTTTTTAAATAATCTTTTTGTGATTGCGTTTTCTAATGAATGGTAAGATATTCAGCCACTGCATTTACCTGTTGATGAAATCTGACTTTACGTACCCGTGACAGAATTAGAGCAGATGTCAGCTTTTAGAGTAAATCGAGTTCCAAAAGACAAATTTCCTTGAAAAATTCTAAACTACTTTTAAAGTAATACAACCGCTTATATAATTATTAAATGTTACAATTTTAGAAAAATAATATATTACTCTAAAAGTATAGAAAAATTTCTCATTTTTCTTAGGGTCAAATTAGTGTCTCATTACGAGCAAGAGTGAATAATGAAGTACATAGGTTTATATGAGAAACTTACCCCCAATTTTAAGATGATACCAAACTCTTATGGTTATCTAAAATCATACGTAAAAATCATATCAATGTTAAGAAATGGCAAGAAAGTAAATAGATTCAATAGGGTTTGGCCTATGGTGCAGAAGCACACTTTGAAGAAACACAGACGACCGCAAATAAGAATAATTATAAATCTTTTTATACAATTTTCTTATTAATTCTTTTTTTAATTAATATTAAGAAAATTATAAAGAATTTTTTTTAAGAAAATATAATAAAACTCACGCAAATAATTATAGGGATGCCAATCGAGACCAGTACTTGACCTAAACTAAATTAAATAACCAGTGAACTAATTGCTTCCTTGTCCTAATATTCGGAGTTCAATTTGAATTCCATTCCTTACTTTCCACTAATGGCTGAAATTCTCACACATCCTTAAAGAAAGCGAAAGACGAGGTAGGGGGATACTGTGAAATTTGTTATAATAAACCATGCGCATTATGCACTCCGTCATTTTATTGGGTTAGAAACTGCTACAAGAGGCCTTTGCTAAAATAAAATATTAACCAGCCACCCTTCAGGAGTCAGATCCGAAAGTAGTAATCAGTTCCCATTAAGAGCATGTTTAAAAAAAATTAATTCTTTCTCAAATAGTTATTTTTAAAAATTAAGCTGTTTTATGAAATAATTATTATATTTAAGTAAAAAAAAATTTTTAAAAAAAATTACACAAAATTCAATACAAAATTTTTTTTTTTTATAATTAATAATCATAAGCTAAAAATTGAAACTTATGATTTTAACTTATAAATTATTTCTTATATTTTAATATGTAAATACTATTTTATCTTCAATCAATATTTTTTTAATCATTTTATACCTATTTTAATAATTTAATACATAAAAATAATTTTTTTATATCATCCAAACAAATCATATTAACTTAAAATCATTTTACAACTAATACATCTAAACATAAAAATGAATCAATTATAACAATAATCAATTATCAACATAATCTATAATTTTCAACAGAGATACAGGACCCACCACACAAAAGTATTGGAAGCATGCTCGACCACTGCCCCCACGGTGGGAGATAATTTGCAAAAGCATTGAGAAAAAAGCTTGTTCGAAAAAAAAAGAAAAATGGAAAGCCATAACAGAAATTTTTTGGACAAAATGATATGACATATTTATTAATAATTAAGTAATCTTCACTATTTCATTCCATCCAGAATAACTCATGTATTCTGTAAAAAAAAAATTGACTATTTTTTTAAGTAGATACCATTACTCCAAAATAAAATAAATAAGGCTTCACCTATAAATAACCAAAACGATATAGCAATAAATATATATACTTATATACATATGAAAGCAAAGTCGTGAGTCATATACATATTATAAATCCAACATACGATCGATCAAATAGTTCAATTGCCATGACAATAGCACGACAATACAAGATCAAATTAGGAAATTACATAATTAAGTAGAGTGCCAGGTGAATGCTAAGCATCCTAGAGCACATGATTCGCTACCTTCGCATCTATAACAGACATTTCAACTAAACCTGCTCTCCATTGATTAAATCCATAACAACACGTTTGATGCTTCCATTGTTTTTCATCAGCAGCCTCTTGTTCATTTCATTGTCACGGAAACCCTACATTCACACCCCATCACTAATTAAAACTGCAACCCGTCCAACAATAAAAGAGCATATATATTTAATGATAAAAAAAAAATAACAAGCAGCATCAAGCAGACCAGTTCAAAAAAAGCAATCCAGAAAACAACTTACCATCTCCTGTAACTCTTCAAGGATAGGGTCCCACTCCGAAACACCACAGAGATCATCTACTGACTGCTCCAAATTGTACTCATTCATCCTCAGGATCTCTTTGTTCAAATCAACCTGCTTAAAACCCATCTCCTCAAGCTCTTTAAGGAGAGTGTCTTCTACAGAATCATTTCCACCAATCCCTAGAGATGATGATGGTGCATCCACAGCTGAGGATTGCTGACTGCAGGGAACAGCTGGGGCTGTTTCAGAGAAATCAATAATGGGATAAGAAACAGATGAAGGTGCAGCAGAAGTTGCAGGGAGTGAGGCAGCAGAGCCAACAAATGTAGCCTCATTTATAGAGAATTCGTTTTCCAGCTCCTGCCTTGGTTGCTTATCTACCATTTGATTCACAGGTTCAGTGGGAGCAGTAGGATTGTGGGGTTGAAGAAAAGCATCATCCTCGATAGGTTGAACATTGATATCTATAATCTGAGGCCCTTTAGAGCCACTGACATCGAGGGGAATATTCAAGTTCAGACCTTGAGAGCCATCATAAAATGAATCCTTGAGAGAAGCATCAACCTGCAAGTATGATAATGTAAGAAAGCAAGAATATTATTGAACCATTACAAATAACACCTAATGACTCTCAGCCGAAAATGCATAAAGGAAAAACTGCATATGACATTGTCATTTTACCTGAATAAGGACCCAAACACGTTGGCCAAATTTTTGTCCAGATGGAGATGCCATCCTCCAGTATGATATGTATCGACCAGGTAACTGGGGCGCTCTAAAGTCAACTGCAATGTCAAGTTCCTTGTCCACATATACACCATCCTCAGGAACCTGGGATGTTTAACCAAAGAGAGCACTCAAAAGATTAACATACCAAAGATTCTATAGCATGCAAAACAAACCTAGAGAAAAAGTTATAAACTGAAAAAAAATTAAACTGCAATATGAGTATTAGCAAACCTCTAAGTCAGCTGAATGAGAGTCACTAAACTTGTCTCCTCCAATCCAAACAAGTTGAGTTCCCTTGGGCCACACTAAAGTGCCATTGTTGCGCATTCGCCAGATCTTTGTAAATGCAGTAGATGGAGCCATCATTGTACCATCTATGACATTGACATCCAAAATGAACCGACTATCTAGCTTTGGCCTTGCATGCTTCAAAATAGAACCTGTTTTAAAAATATGTGGTATTGTCGGGGTACCCGTCCAAGGTGGCTGCACCATAAAAGAAAAAGGTGTAAATGGGCTGCACCATAGAAGAAAAAGGTGTAAATGGGTAGAGTCCCGAATGGACAAAAGAAGGGATAACAGTGTTGAAAAGAGACTACAAATCTTAATACATGTTCATATACACCCTTGAAGCATTGTGGGGCAGCATGAACAGACACAGGGCGGTCAATTCTGATATAATCAGTCGCATTACCCATTTTGTTGAAGCAGATGCTGCAGAGGTCATAATTTTGTTTTCTGCAGAAAGGACAATAAAATTCATGGAAACACCCCTAAAAGATACTTCTCAATATCAAAATAAAATAAGGTACTTACACTTTGGATTTGAAACGAGGTCCAGTTATTGGATAGACGCCACAGCCATCACAGCGGACACCCTTATGGAACATACCACTCGGTAAAAATTGGGCATGGCTATGGCTCCTTTTAAATGGATGAATATGATAGTTTCCTGAAGAGAGTGGCACTGAATCAGGAGTATAAATTGGACATTTAATGAAAGCACTAGAACTCATTGCAGCAGCCTGAGTTAAGCAGTTATTAGGAGCTGCAGAACTTGAGGAGGTCCCACTACTTTCTCCCTTACCAGCAAAATTATCATCAGTAGGCGTTTTACCTTTTTTGCCATCACCATCAGGGACTGCTGATGAAAATGGTGCAGTATTCACATTTGTAGACTCAGATGAATAGGGATCACATGGAAGGATATTGAGATCAACAGGGGCAACTCCTGCCACTACACCTCTAGTTGCATTTCCAGCCTCCACCTGTTGACTGGCATTGGAAGTTGATTCCCCATTTATAGACTGTGGACCTCTTGTTTCAGGAGTAACATGTACTCCAGGAACACCATTTTTTGAGCTTGGACCAGCCACAACATGAGGCTGGCAATGAGAATTTAGAATAGAATGTCCCACTTTGGAAATGGAATCCGCAAGATTAGCAAGCACTGGACTGGAAGATGCAGCTTTTGAAACCAAGTCAAGTGATAAATTAGAAAGTGCCTCGTGTAATGGCTGTGGCACAGACTTCAAAGCATCAACAAAATGTCCACTCAGAATTGGGTTTGGGACAAGAGGAGATCTTAAGGGGGTGGCACTTCCACTAGACCCAGCATTTGATTTAACACCACTGTCATTGCTCATATGTACATGAATTCTCAAGAATTTTAGGCGCTGCCTCATCACATCATGCAAATCATCATCATCCATAAGAGTCACCAAGTCGCCATCTTCATCAACATATCTCAGCATTAAATTTGCATCAGCAGTGAAATTGACGAAAGCACATATCTTGGCCCTCAACCCAACCATGTCAAGATCCAGTTGATTATTCTCATCCACACGAACACTAAAGCGCCTGAGGGTATCTCCATATTTGACCTGTACAGCAAGTGAAGCAATACGAAAAGATTTGCATGATTATAGAACCACTCATAAAGACAACCAAAATGAAGACCAGCTATGATATGTCAAAAACCACATGTGAAATTATTTATCAGCAAAGAATAATTGTTGATGAAATTAGATGTAATGACTTGGCAATAGTCCTCCAGAAAAAAATTAACTAGCAACATTAAAATGTATGATCATAGATAGATATCACATGCTGCATTCTAGACATATTAATCAAGCGTATACCATTCATAAACTATCATGAAAACGCAGTAAAATGAACCAGTGCTACCTATAGAATCTTCTACTAGACACAACTACTTTTATACAAGTGAGAAACTCATAAAAAGTAATCCGTTTAAATGACATAAGGAACTGCTAGCCTAAAAATAAAAAATAAAAAATAAAAAATTTTAAAAAATAAAAACAACCATGCAGTCATTATTGATTAAATGCTAAGAATAAATTGATTTTCATGAAACCCATGCTAAAGAGCTAAAATTGTTCTCTGGGCAAAACCAAATTATTCATACCGAAACCCAACAAACATTGCATGGGATTTCAGTTCCATTCGTAACTCTCTAAATACGAAGGGGGTACAACATTATAATTCTGTGCTCTGATCATCAAAACAATCAAATTAGAAAGGGATGCATGCATATATCAATTATTAAAAAGCATTCTGACAACATCAACCACGACTTGAAAACAATTAAATCATTATTAGACTACAAACTCAAAATCAGCTGCCAAAAATGTCACGATCCAAAACGATTTATTTTTTTTCCTCCAAACAATTCACAATTGACTAAACGCAGTGCATCTTGCAAAGTAGAGAATGTACAAAAAGAAAAGGAAATTAATTCAAGACCGAATAATCAAACAAAAATGAAATGAGAGAAGGGAAATTTAAGATTGAAACCTTGATCACTAGAGTAGACTCCATAGGAGATCTTATAGGGGTGGCACTTCCACTAGACTTCAAAGCATCAATCATAGCAAAATGTCCACTCGGAATTGGGTTTGGGACAAGAGGAGATCCTAAGGGGGTGGCACTTCCACTAGATTTCAAAGCACCAAGTTTAGCAAGATGTCCACTCAGAATTGGGTTTGGGACAACAGGAGATCCTAAGGGGGTGGCACTTCCACTAGACTTCAAAGCATCAACCATAGCAACATGTCCACTCCGAATTGGGTTTGGGACAAAAGGAGATCTTAAGGGGCTGGCACTTCCACTAGACCCAGCATTTGATTTACCACCACTGTCATTGCTCATATATACATGAATTCTCAATAACTTTAGGCGCTGCCTCATCACATCATGCAAATCATCATCATCCACAAGAGTCACCAAGTCGCCATCTTCATCAACATATCTCAGCATCAAATTTGCATCAGCAGTAAAATTGAAAAGAGAACATATCTTGGCCCTCAACCCAACCATGTCAAGATTCAGTTGATTATTCTCATCCACACGAGCACTAAGGCGCCTGAGGGTATCTCCATAGTTGACCTGTACAGCAAGTGAAGCAATACGAAAAGATTTGCATGATTATAGAACCACTCATAAAGACACAACCAAAATGAAGACCAGCTATGATATGCCAAAAACCACATGTGAAATTATTTATCAGCAAAGAATAATTATTGACGAAATTAGATGTAATGGCTTGGCAATAGTCCTCCAGAAAAATAAAAAAATTAACCAGCAACATTAAAATGTATGATCATAGATTTCTCATGCTGGATTCTAGATATATTAATCTAGCGTATACCATTGATAAACTTACATGGAAACGCAGTAAAATGAACCAGTGCAACAGTGCTACTTTTAGAATATTCTACTAGACACAACACTTTTATAAAAGCATTGATTAAATGACATAAGGAACTCCTAGCCAAAATAAATAAATAAATCAACCATGCACTCATTGATTAAATGCTAAGAATAAATTGTTTTTCATGAAACCGATGCTAAAGAACTAAAATTGTTTTCTGGGCAAAACCAAATTATTCATACCGAAACCCGACAAGCATTGCTTGGGAATTCAGTTCCATTCGTCTTTTCAAAACTCTCTAAACACGAAGGGGGTATAAAATTATAATTCCGTAGTCCGATCATCAAAACAATCAAATTAGAAAGGGATGCATGCATATCAATTCTCATTAAATAGAATTCTAACAACATCGACCACGAATTAAAAACAATTTAATCACTATTAGAATTCAAACTCAAAATCAGCTGCCAAAAACGTCACGATCCATAAACGATTTATTTGATTTCCTCCAAAAAATTCACAATTGACTAAACGCAGTCCATCTCGCAAAGTAGACAATGGACAAAAAGAAAAGTAAATTAATTCAAGACCGAATAATCAAACAAAAATGAAATGAAAAGGGAAAATTTAAGATCGAAACCTTGATCACTAGAGTAGACTCCATAGCTGTCAGAACGATGAAAGGAAGCGTAGCAGTTACCGGCGAGAGCACCGAAACCCTAACCCTAATCGGAAACAAGGCTTCTTCTTTAGATAGAAATAGAAATTATAAATTAAAATTATAATAGAACGAAAGTTGCTAGCGTTAGCGTACCCGTTAGCCGCTATACACGCTCTCTGAAGCGAAAGGCTACACCTTCATATATACTGAGGTGTCTTTGGGAACAAGAAATTTTGTTTTTGACTTTTTATTTTCTAAAATGAAAACTTCGTTGCAAAGTTAACAGTGGGACCCGCCCAGAGATATTATCCGCTGATGATATTATATCTTTTTTCTTTTATAAACAATTCAACATGATTATCATCTCAATATCTACGTATGGTTTGGTAAGCAATCTTAACTCTCATGGTGTGTTTGTTTCATCATTAGTTTTTTTTTTTTTAAAGTTGTCGTGATAATATTTAATTATATTTGATAAAATTAATTTTAATTTTTATATAAAATTTAATATAAAATAAAAAAAATTAAAATTAATTTTTATAATGTTAAAGATTGAATACATGTTTGGATAAGATTAGATTTTTTTTTTTTTGAGAAAAAAATTATTTATACAATAATTAATTATATTTGATAAAATCACTTTAATTTTTATACGAAATTTAATATAAAATAAAAAAATTTAAAGCTAATTTTTATAATATTAAATATTAAAGTTTATGATTTTAACTTATAAATTATTTTTTCAACTTTAATATGTAAATATTATTTTATCCTCAATTAAATAATTTTTTTAATTATTTTATATCTATTTTAATAATTTAATGTATAAAAGTAATTTTTTTTATATCATTCAAATAAATCAGATTAGCTTAAAATCACTTTTCAATTAATATATCTAAACATAAAATAAATCGATTATAATTAATTATAATAAAAAGCTTTTATACAATAATCAATTACTAAGTATAATCAAATTTTGGCAACTTTCTCAAACACACACCGAAACTTATGATTTTAACTTATAAATTATTTCTTACACTTTGATATATAAATATTATTTTTTATTAATCAAATAATTTTTTAATTATTCTATACTTATTTTAATAATTTAATATATAAAAATTATTTTTTTATATTATCCAAATGAATTAAATTAATTTAAAATTATTTTATAACTAATGCATTTAATATAAAAATAAATCAATTATAATCAATTATAATAAAAAAATTATAAAATAATAAATTACTAAGCATAATCAAATTTTTACAACATTTCTAAACAAACACTTACTCTAAACAATGAATTGAGTTCAATTAACAGGAAGTAACTTTTTTGGGATGACAGCATAAATTCTTTCTTGTGCTCTTACAGTTAAACAAAAATTAATCTCACCGGGCATTCAAAGCTGTCGAGATGGATCATAGTTTTATCATATGATTATCATCTCGATCAGGATTCTCACGTATATTAATAGAATAATAAGAGAGGCTCATATAGAAAAAGAAAGGCATAATTTAATTAAAACAAAATTACTGAATCTTATAATTTATTATAATAGGTCCATACATAATAAATTTTATATCTATATTTCTCTAACATAATAATAATAATCATCATCATATATATAGAAAATCCTTTCCCCATGTATATATATAGTCTCTAAAAATATAATATATTTTTGTTTTGTCAAATTCTAGATTTAGTTTGTGTCTAATTTTTTCAAAATATTTTGTTTTAATCCCAATCATTAATAAATCTGTAACATTCCCGTTCTTATAAAATATTTTGTATAGAGTAATTTTTATTTTTTTAAATTAAATATTTTATTTAGTTTTATTTTGTAATAATTGTTATTAAATAAAATGAGATTAGATAAAATTTGTAAGAATTAAAATTAAAATTTTAAAGATCAAATTTTTAAATAAATTAGTAATAGTGAGTTAAAAATATGTGATATTAAATTAAAAATAATAAATATTTAAATTATGAATTTAGAAATAAAAAAGCATTGAATATGATATAGCATTTAATTTTTTAATAGAAATTAAGAGCAATCCTACAAGTTAGGATAAAAATTAGAAAGGTATTATTATTATTATTATTATTATTATTATTATTATTATTATTATTATTATTATTATTATAAAAGGGATAAAAGGTAAACATCTTACAAACTAATGATTACAAAGTTAAAAAATATATAAGAAATAATTATTTTACATTACTTTTTAATATTATTTTTTATACTTAATTAATGATGTATAAATTTATAATTAATTATGTATATTAATTAATTAATTTATAATTAAAACTTAAATTTACTCATTAACTAATTAATATATATAGTTAACCATAAATTTATATATAATTAATTAATTGTAAAAAGCAAAAGTGATTTCCAAATATAGAGGTTGAATATATATATATAGTGCTACGTGCACCCCAATCTGTTGTGCAGCGTAGATTCATTATTTTATCACATGTAAATTAATAAAAAAATTCAACCAAGATATCGAAATGTGGGGAGGGGGAGACGATGAATTAAAAAAAAATTATAATGAAAGAATCGTGAGGCTGTGAAACCGAGGGAGAGAAAGAGAAAAGAAAGAAAGAAAAATAAAGAATTGGAGAGAAAGACGAGGAAAAAAGGAAAAAGTCTACATGAGGTGAGAAACGAACTTTTTTTATTATAAAATTAAAATTATATCATCAAGTATATTTATAATTTGTCAATAATGAAGAAAGTTACATGCTCTAATAATAATTTATGGTTTTAATGTATTTTTTATTTTTATAAATATTGTAATTTTTTATTTTAGTCCTTTATCTTTAAAAATTTATAGTTTTAATCCTTCAAAAATTTAATTGATTTCGAAGTCATCTTTCTATTAGTGTATGTTAGAAATGATTATTAAACACTGACATGGATGATTTTTTTTCTTGATTTAAATATGTTTTTGTTCCTTCTAAATATCATAATTTTTTATTTTAATCCCTCATTTTTAAAAGTTTATAGTTTTAATACTCCTAAAATTTAATTGCTTCCCAAGTCATCCTTCTGTTAGTATTCGTTTAATGACCATCTCTAAGGTACATTAATAAAAAGATGAGTTGGGAAGCAATTAAATTTTTAAAGGACTAAAATCATAAAATTTTTAAAATAAAGGACTAAATAAAAAATTATGATATCTAAAGGGGTAAAAACATATTTAAACCTAATTTTATTTATAAGGTTGTTTACTTTCTTGTCTTAGTGTTTTGTGTATATTGTTATAATCACCTTTTCATGTCAATTTAATTGTACACACTAATGTTAAAAGGGTTGTAGTTAGACTATAAAAACTTGATTTGATTTATGTTTGTGTTATGGCTTTGAAATCCTCATAAAACTTAATAAAATTTAAAAATATTATAATTTGAATGTTTATTCTTTCATGTGATCAATATTATAATTTATAAAATATTAAAATATTTTTCAAACTTAAATAAATATCTTTGATTTACATAGATTTTCTTACCTTAAATTATGCTACTTTAGCTTTGAGACAATTTTATGGCTTCTATGATGACCTTTGCAAAAAAAGGACTATTGTATAATGAACTCATCATTGACCTTTATGCTAATCTTTACAAATAAAAGACTCTTGTGCCATGAACCCACTATTGAGATCTAGACAAAACTATGAACTATGATGAGGACTTTGAAAAGAATTAATGAAATATTCTTAAATTACAGTTGACTCCTTGAAGAATTGACATTTAAATTTGATAACTCTAAGTTTTGTGAATTTAATGTCATGATTTATTTGATGTTTATTGTAGGCTTGCATATGATGAATTTATTTTGTAACATATTAGGTGTTTTATATTACTTGTATTTGTGTGTAATAGCAAGCAAGTGATTTACAGAGAAGACACTTAAAACGTTACACTTAATCGTTGAGAAGGCAGATGGATAGAAGTAAGATCATTTTATATTACTTGCCTTGGTTAGTGTGAAAATGTATTGTTTCGTTATCACGATGTTAAAAGTAGCACCGGAGATAAAGAATTTCCTAAGAAAGAGAAGATGTTCGACCAAGACATGAGACAAGTAAACATAGAAAGAAAAAGAAATTAAAGTAAATATGGTATAATATCTTAAGAGCTTGCCTAATGATATTTGCATGTAAAGTTGTATTGAGTGATTTATTTAGCATTTATTTAGTCATGTTATTATAATTTGATATACTTCTTGAATTTGTCTTATTTTATCATATTTTGTTACCATGTGATTTTCTATAACTTTACATGATTGAAACTTATAATGTATTTTGTTAAATATTTTTTAACTGTTCATTTTCTATTGAGAATTTTAAATTCTCACTTTGTTCGTAATGATTTCAGACTAGCATAGGATGCATCATGATTATCATTGAGAATGATTATGCATAGATACTGGTTCCCTAAAAGAGGGAATTAGTGCTATTAGAGATATATGTATTTATACTTTTGAGTAAATACCATGACTAGCTTGCATAGCTGACAAAAGGCATCCCCTTTGAAAGGGCTATTGGCTATATGTTTTATAATACGACCTTGTGTTGTTATGTGTCCTATTCCTTTGTCTTTTGTATTTCAGTTTTATATAGTTTAGTGATGTTTACCTCATAGCTAGAAATGATGTGTGTATGTGTGTGTGTGTGTGTGTGTGTGTGTATATATATATGTTTGATCATACGTTCTTGACAATGACCTACAAACTTTTGATGCAATGATATAAGCAATTATTCTCTAGTTTGCATTGTGTGTTGACATGACATTAGTTTTAGTTTTGAGATTAAAAAAAAAATTCACACCAATCAAATTCAATTATTAGTTCTAAATCATTCACAAGGTAAAAGCTAAAATTTGGTTATTAGAGTAAACTTAAGAAGGGGGTTACAAAACCTTTGTTAAGTATTTACGTGGCAAATTGAGGTCTTACTCATTGATGTCATATGTCAGTATACTCATTTGTCATCTAAACACTTAGGTTATGTTTGGTGCATCGTATAAAGAAGACATGATAGCATAAGCTAATGCTATCAGGTCTTATTCAATGTTTGGTGCATTCAACTGATAGTATAATAAAATCAAGTCAAGTCATTTTATCATATTCTAAGCTGATAACTTTATCCCCTCCCCTAGTACATGATAAGACATGATAGGATATCTATTCCAATCTTATCCTCGATTTCATTTTTATCACTCTTCTTCCTTACGCCACCACCACCACCTCACACCATCCTCATCACCACCGCCACCACCACCACCCATCGCCGCCGCCGCCGTCACCGCCACCACCACTACCACCATCGTCGCCACCACCACCCCCACCACTACCGCCGCCGCCGCCACCACCACCACCACAGCCACCGCCGCCACCATTGTAACACCCTCCTTAGGGCATCACATTTCCGACTCCCGACTCATAATCTGAAAAGAAGTTCGCACAAAGTTTGAGTTATAAAAGATGAGTTTCAAAATTTCTTCTTTACTGAAAAGTAAATTTTACTGAAAATATTAGGTGATATTGAAAATCATATTTCAACTATTCATTATGCAATATTGACACCAATTAATATCACAAATTAAAGAGAAATATAAAATTAATAGACTTATTTTTTTTGGAGCTAGCAAACCCCATGACAGGTCCTACTTAATAGCACGGTACAACACTAACGATGAACTTTAACATACTTATTCCTTTTTCTGTCTATCTTGATGCATCAGACATCTGTTCCTTTGTCAACACTGCACACATTCGAGTCCTGAATGTCCACTCCTTATTGTTGTCACCAATCTCAGAGTATCCATTGCCCGTTATGTCTAAGACAACTCGATCCTTCTATTATTTGATTTTAACAGTACAGACATAGCAAAACAATATAACAAAGAGGTGAGATCACCTACACCAATACCAGCATGACAGCACAGAGATAACACAAACAGCAATATCATACAGATAGATCATACCACAATTATGATCATGTCATCAACATTAATCAACTATCATCATCCAATCATTTATCAATTCAATTATCATAAACAATAATTATGATAATGCCCTCAACATTATCATCATCATCATCCAAGTAATCAAAACAATTGTCATAACCAATATTTCTCAATTAATATATCATACAGATATAAATGCTCAGATTTATACATATGCACAAAGACTCAATTTATCAAAAACAACTCCATTGAGGTTTTCACAATTTCGAGAAGAATGCTCTGGTTAATTGTCAGCCTTAGCCCAAAGATAATCTCCCAGTCGTTGAAAAGAATCGTGTTCTTGTCGGGTATCGTCAATGTGTTGCAATGGATCGCATCGCAAGTGACACAGGGTACTCGCAATCGCCAGTCCACTTTGGTCGCAAATCAATCGCGCTACTCGATGTAACACCCCAACTTTTGGGATAATTACTATATAGTCCCGAAATATACTGTTTTGTGAATTCTGTGAGTAGTAAAATGAATTTGACTGTTTCGTGAGTGTATTTGATTGTTTTGTGTGATTTGCTCCGAGACAAGAAAATAATAATTTTCTGACCGAAAAAATCTTATTTTAATTAATTGAAGTTGGGGGATCTTACTAAACCCAATTCTGATTGATATATATATTAATCTCGTAATTTTTAGGATTTAAGCGTGTAATAAAATAATTTTATATTATTATAATATTATTTTATATTACAAGATCTCTTGTCTCAAAAACATAAAATCTACTTGATTTGACCACGAGATCTTTAAAAGTACTATGGACAGCGTTTAGGAAAAGCGATCAACTATCTTGTTGGACAATTCTAGCCAATGAGAAGCAAGTCAACGAAAGTGGCTTGACTTTTTAAACCAATAAGAATAAGTCAACAAAGGGAGCATAGACTTTGATTTGGACCGTTGGATGAAGACTTAGTTAGGAAGCCTTTGATTTTAACAGTTGATCAAATCAATGGTGAGATTAGAATTCAAACTTTATGACTAATCAATATCTACCTTAGATGACATCTATGGCTAGGAATTAAAGATGAAATCAATGGTTAGAATTAAGTCAAAAATAGTAGGCTTGAATTTGGTTAGTAGCTAATTAAGCTTAATTTGACTAATCTAATTATCTAATTAGCAAACTAAGTGAACTAGCTTAGTTATTAATTAATTATAATCTAAATACTAATTAGATATCCTAATATTAATTAAAGGTTATAATATATGCTAATATATATTAAACTAATTAGTTATATGATTAGAATATTAATTAAGATTGATTAGGATATTTAACCTAACTAATTACCTAATTAATTAACATGTAATTAGGTGTAAATGGAAAACAATTAAACCCCTAAAATCCAAGGAGGGCACACGGTTTGGGCAGCAGCCAAGGGGGCTTAGTGGCTAAATTCTACTAGGTTCTTGAACTCTCCAAATTGTCATAAACCATGTGCACCACCATGTGCACCACCATGTGCATTCAATTGGATATTTAGTTATTTACCATGCAAAATTGAACACTCAACCTCACCCAAAACACTCTCACGGCAGCAGCCCCTAATATTACACTCTTCACTTTTATTTTCACACTTATCCTAATCAAGCATTCTATTTTCTCTCCAAAAACTACCAAGAACTCAAGCTATTTTTCTTCTATTTTCTTTCCCTCTCTATTCGGCCATACACACTACTCATACCACCAAACCTCTATAATTTTATCTCATCATATTTCCTAAACCCAAATCCTATTCTAAACACTTTTCATTCACAAGGTTTTGCCAAAAAAAATTACTCTATCTTGTCCAAATCCAACCTTTTGCTTACTTACTTAAGGGTAAGTCTTGATTCTATGGTTCAAAATTGGATTTCTAATTTTTCTAACCATGATTGTTCCATGGTTTTTCAATATTGTACCTTGTATATATTTTTACTAATTGTTTAAGAATTTTAAGGATTTGTTTGGGAGATTGTACGAATTTGAAAGAAAGGAGGAAACTAACCGATTAATTGTCTTCAAGAGGTAAGAGAGAGATTTAATCTCATCAACCCTAAGTGGTGATGGGAAAATGAATTTGTATGTGTGTGTAGAATCCATAAGGATTCATTTGTGCGATTGTTTATGATTTTTATTATTTTTGTGATTGTTTAGATGCTTTCCTATTTGTGATTTATTTTGCTATGCATGATTATAGTTATTATTATTATTTTTGCTATGCATGTTTATGACTTTAAATAAATTGTATGTATATTGTATGTGATTATATAATTGCATGTGTTTATAATTGAATAATTATTAAAGTAGGATGTGAATAACATGTACGATTTGTATGAGTGTTCCAAAGAACACAGAATGAGGCTCACGGCCTTACATCAAAACAGAGAAGCAAAATGTTCTCAGCAATTTTCTAAATTACTGATTTAAGGAATCTAGGTAAAATAATCAAATTAAGGATGATTTAAGCTAATTATGGCCAACATGCCACTTAGTGTATAATTGAATGCCATTTTATTCTCAACTTTGGCCAACATATCATTTTATTTTCTAAGATAGGTTAAGTAATGGATTTACAAAACAAACTGATTCCAATGAATCTTTGAGAAAATAAAAGGAATAAACTCAGTCCTAGAATTCTAAATTAGTAGAATTTAGTTTAAGTAAGAACTAAATCAGACGCTTGAAAAATACTAACGTAAAGCTCATTTTATGAATTTTGAAGCGCGTTAGCAAGTTTCAAAGCGAAATTATTGGGTAAAAATAAAATGAAACTATATTTAGTGGAAAACATCAAAAATACTTTATACTGATTTTATAGGCAAAATGTTGCCAAAATTTACTAAAATCAGGCGAATAAAATGAAAAGATTCCATACTATATTTATAACACAAGAAAAATACTCTACGTATTTTAAAAGTACTAGATATAGTTTACACATATTTAAAATGATAATTTTAAGCTATTCGGTTAAGAAAATGAATTAAAAATGTTACGCGATTGAGAAAATGATTTAAAAACATTACGCGATATTCAAAAATGTCAAAATGTACTTACACAATTTAAAAACGTTTGTGAAAATGATGAGATTGTGAAAATGCGATAAAATTCCTACGCGATTGAACAATACTATGAGTTTTGCTGTCGGGCCAAAGTGGTGGACCCGGACATGTTTTGGTGTAGTACTGTCAGGTGGGACGTACTATACTTTGGTATTTTGTGACTAAGGGCATTTTTGTAATTTTTTGTAATTATGGTAAAAGTTGGATAATAATGGTATTTTTGTAATTTTAGATCATGTTTAGAGTGTTGTGTCAATTTGGTTGATAATTGGCGATTGATTGATGAGGTGAATTACACCGTGATTTGGTGTGATAGGTGTAGTGTGGTTCATTTATTGAACTTGGAGGCATTAGTGTGCGGAGAATCCCATATGTGGACAGTGGTAGCACCTCTGGGCTGTGGTAACAGGCAACACATTAATGATCTTGACAAACACTATTCTTAATCGAGATGTTGAGGGGACTATTAAGTACTATGCCTGTGGTACACGATGTTTGAATTGTGTGTAGTAATCGCTACACGATGTTTGGACTGTGGACTATAGACACAAAGATTGGACAGTGCAATAGTTTGGTTGGGCAGCCATAAAGTATTATTAGTTTCTATTCGGATCATTCTCTCAGATATCCGTGTTTAGCTCCATGGAGTAGGAACGAGTCAGTGTGTGTTCATGCATTATCTGTACTTTACTGTTCATGCATTATCTGCATTTTACTGCTTACCATAATCTATGATAAAATGAATGATCTATTGCTTTGATATATTGTGCATGATATGATGTATTAATTTGATGTATTAATTTCCTATACTGTATATGATGTATTAATTTGCTATAATGTGTATGATATAATGGTATGTGTTATTTTAATATGTATTGTATTGTCATATGTTGTATTGTCGTTTTCTTTATTGCCATGCGGGTAATGATGTAGATTGTCTCACCTCTTTATTGTATTGTCTGTTTTGTTTCTACTTTATGTTTATATTATCGAAGACTACAATGGCGGCAAGAGGAGGCCAATTAGGTTTCTTTAGACTACAATTTCTCGATGGCGCTGAGGCTTGGTACGTCCCTGGGACACGGACACATAGAGTACAGTGGTAACGTGACTTTATCGAGTAAGTAGGACTCGACAGGGGTTCGTTACT
Source organism: Ormosia semicastrata (assembly GCA_029884595.1). NCBI lineage: Eukaryota > Viridiplantae > Streptophyta > Magnoliopsida > Fabales > Fabaceae > Ormosia > Ormosia semicastrata. Next base: position 11,602,750 of record JAQQTO010000043.1, read on the forward strand.
ACTCGTTATACGGTTACTTTCATACAGGTTATTTTGCCTATTAGGGAGTTATGAGATGAGTTTCACTATACTCCTAGAGAGAACTTCAATATACTTTTGGGTCGAATTTCTATCGGTCAAGACATTCCCAACTAGGGAAATTGTCTTATGACAAGGGCTCATGTCTTAGGCATTATGTCTTAGTATCATCTTGACTTTTACTGACTTTATTAAATACTTTGTAGTTGTAAATTAATTGTAGACTTTAGACAAAATCATATGTATATTATGGTGTGATGATGTTTTATCCCATTTCGTATTCCGCATTATTTTATTTAATATTATAAATATAAAGAAAAGAAAAAAATTTACCACTAATATTAATTATTGTACCAAAAGTTTTATAACTTGGGTAAGTATTTTATTTTATTTTATTTTTCTGCATCATAAATGTGACATCCCCACAAGGGTGTTACATTAGTTGGTATCAGAGCCCAAGTTAGAGTCTTTTGGGTTTGTGGGTAGGTTTGTCTTGTTTGTGCTGTGTGAATCTCTGATATTGAACCCAGAGATATGTTTTAGTTTCTAAAAGGAAACGATTCTGTGCGAAATCATTACGTTTAGTTATTGTGTGTTGATTCTGTTTATCTTTGAAGAAAGATAATGGAACGTTACGAGCATGAGTATGTGGACGCGCAACGTGATGAAGATCGTATAACCGCAGTTTGAAGTGTGATGCGAAAGATGATTGAAGTAGTAGTACAACAGAGACAGATGATCGCTCAGCAGCAGGAACTGATAATCGAACTTCATAGCTTATTAGGATTGGAGCAGCCATCGGATGCGAGGAGCTGTAACTTAGAATCTTCGATAATTCAAAGTAGAAGGAAGCGTAAGGTCCATCGTTTTCAGCAAAAGTCATATGTACAATGATCAGGGAAGCAACAACGAATAGAGAAAGGAAGTACTGATGGCAGCAATTTTTGTCAGACTGTGGCATCGCCAACGAAGTGCTTGAAGTGTGGAAAGAATTATATGGAAAGAAACTGCACGATTAAGAGTAGAATTTGTTATAAATGTGGAAGCCTAGACACTTCTCCAAAGAATGTGATCAACTGAAGATGGAAACTTCCATTAGTAATACACGCGTTTCAAATCTTAAAAAGAAGAAAGAGTCAGTGCAAAGAGTGTGATGAGAACGTCCAAATACAAAAAACTTAAGAAGCGAGAAAGTTGTGCCATAGAGAGTAATCTTAAAACTGTGCTGTATAATTCGCGAGGTAACTCATTCTCTTATGATCTGTGATTGTGCAAATCTTTTGGAGTTATCTGTGTTTTACTTCTTTTTATAATGTTACTTCAGCTTCTAAACTTGTTATTACTACTTGAGCCTGTTTAAAACTATCCAATTATTATTGGAGTTTGAAAACTTTTTATTGATCTGGTTTGTCTATTTCTTTCTTAAATAGACTGAGTAAATCAATTTGATCTATCTGTGTCTTTGTTATAGCATGATCTGAGTATTTCTACTCTTCTTGATTAAACTTGTTGTTTATGCTCGAGTTTTCTAACTCTACCCTATGTCTATTGAATATCAAATCTTTTCTGTTGATTTAATTTGTTTATCTAAAATCACATCTATCTGAGATCCTGACTTTTTAAATGGATTAGTTATTTTCCAACCATATCATACTAGATTATTGCAAAGCAATTTTATTGTTTCCTTGACCTGAGATTTTTGGATTTGAATCCAGAAAGTTCATTTCTAAAATTATTGGACTATGTTCATTTCGAAATCTATTAGACATTTCAAATTCTTTGTTAGACTAATTTAGTAACTTACTGAGTAGTCTTGTTACCTTTCCTTATAACCTTCATAGTATCTTTCATGTATTTCAATTAAGAAGGATTATTCTTGATCCAACTTATGTCATAGTATCAAATACAGTGCAATTAGAAGAAAACTTGATCTATGAGACATTTTCTGTTAAGATTAAAAATAAGCAAATAGAACAACTTCTCTTGATGAAGAAAATCTGGAATGATGCGACGATAGGGGAACTAGAAGACCAAATGAAGGAAATCACTGTTTGCTCCAAGATCGATTTGTGTGCTGGTTATTATCAGATTCGAGTAAAGGTAGAGAATGTTCCAAGACAGTTTTTCAAATGCGTTGCAGGAACTATGTATATTTAGTACTACCGTTCGATGTAAGAAATATTTTGGCGGTGTTCACGAACTATATAAATAGGATCTTTCTTTCTCATCTAGGCAAATTTGTCATTATTGGCAATATTTTGACCTATTCTCAAAATTCAAAGGAACATGCTGAAGATCTTAATGCAGTTCTTCAATTTCTGAAGAAGGAGGAAAAGGAGTTATGCGTGAAATTGGTCAAATGCAAAATTCTGTTAGAAGCAGTTCAACTCGTGGATTTAGATTGAGTGTTGACATCGAATAGAAAGGTGGTGGCGTATACTTCAAGGCAATGGAACGTGCGTGAGAAGAATTATTCAATTTACGTTTGAGGATACGCGATAGTCGTTTTGCAAGAAAAATCTGAAGATGTTTTCTTTCCTATAAAATTCACAATAATTTCAAAGACTTGAAGTACCTGTTCAATTAAGAAGGGCTTGGATATCAGAAAGAGACGAATAGTTAGAATTTTCAAAGGACTTGTTGAGATGAATTTCTACCATTGATAGAGTTCATATACAACGATAATTTCGTTCGAGCATAGGGATGACACCCTGTGAGATATTATATGAGAGACGCTGTAGAACACCGTTGTGTTGGTATCATACTGGTGAAAGTAACATCGTAGGACCAGAAATTGTGCAGCAGACAACTGAGAAAGTGAAGATGATCCAAGACAAGATGAGGAAGCTCATTCCGAAGTTCATCGGGCCGTATCAGATATTTCATCGGGTAGGACTAGTAGCTTATCAGATGGCACTACCCCCATTCTCATCGAATCTTTCTAATGTGTTTCACGTATTATAACTACGGAAATATATTTTTGATCCGACTCATGTCATCAAACCAGTCATCGTATAACTGAAGGAGAATTTAACCTATGAGACGTTTCCAGTCAAGATTGAAGATCGAATGACAAAGCAACTTCGAGGAAGGGAGATCGCAACAGTTAAAGTAGTTTAGAACGATGTAAGTGGTGGAGCCACGTGGGAGCTAGAGGATAGGATGAGGGAGTAATACCCTCCATTGTTTTGATGTATGATGAATTTCGGGGACGAAATTCTTTTTAGTAGGGGAGAGTTGTAACACCCCAACTTTTGGGATAATTACTATATAGTCCCGAAATATATTGTTTTGTGAATTCTGTGAGTAGTAAAATAAATTTGACTATTTCGTGAGTGTATTTGATTGTTTTGTGTGATTTGCTCCGAGACAAGAAAATAATAATTTTCTAGCCAAAAAAATCTTATTTTAATTAATTGGAGTGGGGATCTTACTAAACCCAATTCTAATTGATATATATATATTAATCTCGTAATTTTAGGATTTAAGCGTGCAATAAAATAATTTTATATTATTATAATATTATTTTATATTACAAGCATCTATTGTCTCAAAAACAAGTAAAAATCTACTTGATTTAACCACGATCTTTAAAAATCTTGTGGGACCGTTAGGAAAAGCAATCAACTATCTTGTTGGACAAATTCTAGCCAATGAGAAGCAAGTCAACGAAAGTGGCTTGACTTTTTAAACTAATAAGAATGAGTCAACAAAGGGAGCATAGACTTTGATTTGGACCGTTGGATGAAGACTTAGTTAGGAAGCCTTTGATTTCAACCGTTGATCAAATCAATGGTGAGATTAGAATTCAAACTTTATGACTAATCAATATCTACCTTAGATGACATCTATGGCTAGGAATTAAAGATAAAATCAATGGTTAGAATTAAGTCAAAAATAGTAGGCTTGAATTTGGTTAGTAGCTAATTAAGCTTAATTTGACTAATCTAATTACCTAATTAGTAAACTAAGTGAACTAGCTTAGTTATTAATTAATTATAATCTAAATACTAATTAGATATCCTAATATTAATTAAAGGTTATAATATATGCTAATATATATTAAACTAATTAGTTATATGATTAGAATATTAATTAAGATTGATTAGGATATTTAACCTAACTAATTGCCTAATTAATTAACATGTAATTAGGTGTAAATAGAAAACAATTAAACCCCTAAAATCCAAGGAGGGCACACGGTTTGGGCAGCAGCCAAGGGGGCTTGGTGGCTAAGTTCTACTAGGTTCTTGAACTCTCCAAATTGTCATAAACCATGTGCACCACCATGTGCATTCAATTGGATATTTACCATGCAAAATTGAACACTCAACCTCACCCAAAACACTCTCACGGCAATAGCCCCTAATATTACACTTTTCACTTTTATTTTCACACTTATCCTAATCAAGCATTCTATTTTCTCTCCAAAAACTACCAAGAACTCAAGCTATTTTTCTTCTATTTTCTTTCCCTCTCTATTCGGCCATACACACTACTCATACCACCAAACCTCTATAATTTTATCTCATCATATTTTCTAAACCCAAATCCTATTCTAAACACTTTTCATTCACAAGGTTTTGCCAAAAAAACTACTCTATCTTGTCCAAATCCAACCTTTTGCTTACTTACTTAAGGGTAAGTCTTGATTCTATGGTTCAAAATTGGATTTCTAATTTTTCTAACCATGATTGTTCCATGGTTTTTCAATATTGTACCTTGTATGTGTTTTTACTAATTGTTTAAGTATTTTAGGGATTTGTTTGGGAGATTGTACGAATTTGAAAGAAAGGAGGAAACTAACCGATTAATTGTCTTCAAGAGGTAAGAGGGAGATTTAATCTCATCAACCCTAAGTGGTGATGGGAAAATGGATTTGTATGTGTGTGTAGAATCCATAAGGATTCATTTGTGCGATTGTTTATGGTTTTTATTATTTTTGTGATTGTTTAGATGCTTTCCTATTTGAGATTTATTTTGCTATGCATGATTATAGTTTTTATTATTATTTTTGCTATGCATGTTTATGGCTTTAAATAAATTGTATGTATATTGTATGTGATTATATAATTGCATGTGTTTATAATTGAATAATTATTAAAGTAGGATGTGAATAACATGTACGATTTGTATAAATGTTCCAAAGAACACAAAATGAGGCTCACAGCCTTACATCAAAATAGAGAACCAAAATGTTCTCAGCAATTTTCTAAATTACTGATTTAAGGAATCTAGGTAAAATAATCAAATTAAGGATGATTTAAGTTAATTATGGCCAACATGCCACTTAGTGTATAATTGAATGCCATTTTATTCTCAACTTTGGCCAACATATCATTTTATTTTCTAAGATAGGTTAAGTAATGGATTTACAAAACAAACTGATTCCAATGAATCTTTGAGAAAATAAAAGGAATAAACTCAGTCCTAGAATTCTAAATTAGTAGAATTTAGTTTAAGTAAGAACTAAATCAGACGCTTGAAAAATACTAACGTAAAGCTCATTTTATGAATTTTGAAGCGCGTTAGCAAGTTTCAAAGCAAAATTATTGGGTAAAAATAAAATGAAACTATATTTAGTGGAAAACATCAAAAATACTTTATACTGATTTTATAGGCAAAATGCTGCCAAAATTTACTAAAAGCAGGCGAATAAAATGAAAAAATTCCATACTATATTTATAACACAAGGAAAATACTCTACGTATTTTAAAAGTACTAAATATAGTTTACACATATTTAAAATGATAATTTTAAGCTATTCGGTTAAGAAAATGAATTTAAAATGTTACGCGATTGAGAAAATGATTTAAAAACATTACGCGATATTCAAAAATGTCAAAATGTACTTACATAATTTAAAAATGTTTGTGAAAATGACGAGATTGTGAAAATGCAATAAAATTCTTACGCGATTGAACAATACTATGAGTTTTGCTGTCGGGCCAAAGTGGTGGACCCGGACATGTTTTGGTGTAGTACTGTCAGGTGGGACGTACTATACTTTGGTATTTTGTGACTAAAGGTATTTTTGTAATTTTTCGTAATTATGGTAAAATTTGGATAATAAGGGTATTTTTGTAATTTTAGATCATGTTTAGAGTGTTGTGTCAATTTGGTTGATAATTGGCGATTGATTGATGAGGCGAATTACACCGTGATTTGGTGTGATAGGCGTAGTGTGGTTCATTTATTGAACTTGGAGGTATTAGTGTGCGGAGAATCCCATATGTGGACAGTGGTAGCATCTCCGGGTCGTGGTAGCAGGCGGCAACACACTAATGATCTTGACAAACACTATTCTTAATCGAGATCTTGAGGGGACTATTAAGTACTATGCCTATGGTACACGATGTTTGATTTGTAATCTTGCTACACGATGTTTGAACTGTGGACTATAGACACAAAGATTGGACAGTGCAATAGTTTGGTTGGGCAGCCATAAAGTATTATTAGTTTCTATTCGGATCATTCTCTCAGATATCCGTGTTTAGCCCCATAGAGTAAGAACGAGTCAGTGTGTGTTCATGCATTATCTGTACTTTACTATTCATGCATTATCTGCATTTTACTGCTTACCATAATCTGTGATAAAATGAATGATCTATTGTTTTGATATATTGTGCATGATATGATGTATTAATTTGCTATACTGTATATGATGTATTAATTTGCTATAATGTGTATGATATAATGGTATGTGTTATTTTAATATGTATTGTATTCTCATATATTGTATTGTCGTTTTCTTTATTGCCATGCGGGTAATGATGTAGATTGTCTCACCTCTTTATTGTATTGTCTTTTTTGTTTGTACTTTATGTTTATATTATTGAAGACTACAATGGCGGCAAGAGGAGGCCAATTAGGTTTCTTTAGACTAAAATTTCTCGATGGCGCTGAGGCTTGGTACGTCCACTGGGACACTGGACACATAGAGTACAGTGGTAACGTGAATTTATCAGTAAGTAGGACTCGACAGGGGTTCGTTACTACTCGTTATACGGTTACTTTCGTACAGGTTATTTTGCCTATTAGGGAGTTATGGGATGAGTTTCACTATACTCCTAGAGAGAACTTCAATATACTTTTGGGTCGAATTTCTATCGGTCAATACATTCTCAATTAGGGAAATTGTCTTATGACAAGGGCTCATGTCTTAGGCATTATGTCTTAGTATCATACTGACTTTTTACAGCTTTATTAAATATTTTGTAGTTGTAAATTAATTGTAGACTTTAGACAAAATCATATGTATATTATGGTGTGATGATGTTTTATCCCATTTCGTATTCCGCGTTATTTTATTTAATATTATAAATATAAAGAAAAGAAAAAAATTTACCACTAATATTAATTATTGTACCAAAAGTTTTATAACTTGGGTAAGTATTTTATTTTATTTTATTTTTCTGCATCATAAATGTGACATCCTCACAAGGGTATTACATTAGACGCCCCCAAGATCCATCATAGACCTCACTATCAATTCTCATTCTCTCTTCAACCACAAGGGCCATAATAGCTATTAGCTATATTTTATACAATGCACGAATATATCAGTGCAAGTCCAACCCCAAAGGGCCAAATTTTTTTCAATTTCATTTGTTCAATGTAATCATATGCTTCAACGCATATTTTTTCAATGCACGTATAATGCACCAAATCCAATCACAGACATATTTTTCCAATGCATGTATAATGCACCAAATGCCAATCACAGGCAAAACATGTCATTTTCTCACACAGCATCCATATATTGGTTCTACAGTATTTATATTGTATTTTCAATAGAAAAATCATATTATCACATTTTCATAGTTATAAAACTCTTTCGTCGTGTTTTCACAAAATTGCGCAATATTTCCATTTCGTTTTCACAATTCCAAAACATTTCTGTTACGTTTTCATAATTCCAAAACGTTTCTGTTATATTTTCACAATACCATAACACTTCTTTTACATTTTCACAATACCGTAACACTCTTGTTACATTTTTAAAATTTCTGTTACGTTTTCATAATTCCAAAACATTTCTGTTACGTTTTCATAATTCCAAAACGTTTCTGTTATATTTTCACAATACCATAACACTTCTTTTACATTTTCACAATACCGTAACACTCTTGTTACATTTTTAAAATTTCAAAACATTTTTATTACGTTTTCAAAATACTGCAACTCTTCTGTTGTACCTTTAAATCACGTATTAAATCTTTTTTCAACATTTTTTCTCAATCACATAAAAATATACATTTCTCAAATCGCATGATGATTTTCCATCATTCTCAAAATATTTAAAACACTTTTCAAATCACATAAGATTTTCTGTCATTTTCACAATTTCGTAAAAATATTCTATCATTATTTAATCACGTAGTGATTTTTCAATAATATTTTCAATAGTGTAAAATATTTAAACGCTTTTCAAATCGCGTAGAAATATTTTAACATTTTTCAAATTGCGTAGAAATATTTTACTGTATTTCAAATCGTTTTTGAGATACGTAAAATTTTTTCAACATTTAACAATTACGTAAAATATTCTCAATATTCATTATTTGGGACTTAAATAAATCAATATTAATTTCAACACATTCTTCAAATTGCGTAGCTTAAAAATCACATTTTTAAGATACGTAAAATATTTTTCATCACAATTTCATTACAGAAAATATTTCTTAGCCTTCGAACATTCCTTTTTAACTTTTCTCAAAATAATATAACTTTGTATTTTATTTTTCATATTTTCCTTATTCAAGAAAATCTTTTTCCACATTTCTTAATTCAAGAAAATCCTTTTCCAAAATATAATTCACAAAATCACTTTTCCATTGATATAAATCAACGTTTCAAAACTTAATATTTTCTAACGTACTTCAAAACTCAAAATAAGTTATATGTTAGTAGATTTTCATAATACCACTATATTCTTCATTTTTCTCAAATCATTTCCCAACACAACTTTCTTCAAAATAAATTGAAGTTCGAAAACATTTTCATTTATAAAAACTTAATTTCTCAAGTGATTAAAATGCTCTGATTCTATTTTCAAATTCCTTGTATTAAATCAATTACATTTTCACTTGAAAAATTACTTTGTTTCATCAAAATCTAGGCATTATAAGCCTTCAAAAATGTAGACATGACTATTAAAAATTATCAAAACATTTTTCCTTCTAAATTGATATGGTTTTACACAAACAAAACCATTAAAATTTTATTTTCAAAACCGAAATACCGATGGTTATAAAAATCAAACTCATTTGTTCAAATCATTTTTCACTTTCTTTACAAATCCTTTTTCACTTTCTTTGCAAATCCTTGTTCACTTTCTTTGCAAATCCTTAAAATCAATGTTTGCTCGTTTCATTCAAAACTCATATTTAGAAAAACACTTAGGATCTTTTTACACAAAATAAATCAATAAAAATTCTTCAAAGACCGTATTCTTGTTCTCTTGAAAAACAAACTCTTTGTTTATTTTCCATATTTTTCAAATCATCCATTTTCATCCTTCATGAAATTATTAATTTATGAACACCTATTTAGAGGTGTCTTGACCGAAATTCACTAAGTTCTAGGGACCAAAAATTAATTCCCTTATTCTTGAAAATTTTCAAAATGAACTCTAATTTTTGGGAGCTCAAAACCGTAGCCTTCTCTATGGCCTTTGGAGCCAAAATTTCTTGTTTTATCATACTTTCATCATAATATATTCAATATATCTTCATCATGCATATCATAAGCATATTATATAAGCAAATAAAAATTATACTAAGCATGCATACACAAGTAAATCATGCAAAGCATATCAAGCATAAATAAAAATAATCAAAGCACATAATACACAAATTATTACATGACCATGGATATGAATCCTCACATGGATTCACCATCCATCAAATATAAAACCATCTCTCACCACCATACTTGGTTGGTGAAATGGATCTCCCTCTTACCTCTTGAAGATTCTCAAAAACTTCTTGATTTGCTTCTTTTTCCAAGTCCTTCACTACCAAAGGCTTCTCAAATACAAAACAAAATACATAGAAATTAGTATACTAAGCTTGATTAAGAGGAATCATGGATCAAACATGGTTTAGAATATGAAAAAGAGAAAAGAAATGAAGTTTCCTTACACTTCACCTCAAAAACCCAATAACTTTGATCTTGAAGAAAGTCCATGAAGATGAATGATTTAGAGAAAATCTTCAACATGAAAGTTGCTTAGAATATCATGTAGATTCAAGATCTATGGTTGGATGAAATTAAAAGAGATTGGATGGTGGTTTTGAGTGTCTTGACCGAATGGTTTCTCTTGAAGCACAAAGATGAAATTTTTGATTTTTGATAGAAACTTGAAGCTTGGATTTGAAGCCCAAGATGAATGATTTTGGAAAAACTCATAACTAGAGATGTTCTTAGAATGATGTTTAGGTTTAGAAAATCAAGTTGGATGAAATGATAGAAATTTGGATGATGGTTCTAAGGTGCTTGACCGAAACTTGCTTGGAGAAGAGAAAATAAGAGAATTTCTTGTATTGGTTCTTGGTTCTTTGGATAGAATGATGAGCAATTGAATAAGTGAAATCAATAAATGAGTATTGTCTCCTACTTTTGAGTGTATGACCGTGGGATATCAAGAAGATAGAAAGTGAGAATTATTTGATAGCTTTAATAGATATTGAGTAGGATGATGACTATAGGGTACATGTGCAAAGTCACTAAAATTGACTAAGCTTTGCATTAAAAGATGATAGCTTCCTTTTGTCACAAAGTGAAGACAATGAAATGAAATGTCTTCTTTCTCAAGTGTATGGCCGTAGAGTGTGATGAAAAATGAAGGTGATAATGCATGAAATAATTTTGGCCTCCTCCAAGAAATTTCCTAAGGATGCAAACAAAGAAATCATAATCAAGGATGATGTAATATTGACCATGACATGTAATAATGGTCATAAAGCTTTTTTTTTTCTTTGTCTTCTAAACAATCCAAAACCGTCTCATTCCTCCATTTTGCATGCAATAATTTGTCATCTTTTTCAAGCCATTATTTGAAGATTTCTAGCCATTGATTAATTAATGGTTAGGATTCGTGAGACTTTTGATTTAGAAGACTTAATCTAGGCCATTAGATCTTTCTCCTTTAAATTCTAGCCATTAGATGTGTCTTCAAAATAAATGGTCAAGATTGCTCCTTCAAACTTTAAATCTAAGGGTCATAATTAGTCTTTGTCACTTTTTAAGACTAAATCTTCACCATTGATTAAATCTTCATCCAATGGTCATAAATGATCCTTGTTACTTTACAAGACCAAATCTCCACCCTTGATCACTTCTAAATCCAATGGTAAATGGTCATAACCATTATATAAAACTAAATCTCTACCCTTGATTTAATCTCCATCTAATGGTTATAAATGATCTTATTCACTTTTAAGATCAAATCTCCTTCGTTGATTAAATCAAGATCAAGTCTTCATCGTTAATTAAATCAATAGTGGATATCCAAACCACCAATGTTGACTTAACAGTATAGAATTTTATTTTTATCTGTTATAACCCCACGAAAGAATATATTTACTGTATTTTTATCGTCTGATAAATAAATACAGTATAAAACACAGTAAAAGAAAATTATAAAAACTGTTTCCAGATTCAGGTTTAGTAAGATCCCCTGTCTCTATCTAAACAGTATAAATTTTTCTATGCGTAGAAAAAATTTTCACTTTGCGGGACCCACCTAGGCCACGTATGGCCACCTGGGCCCACATACACCCCCTGGGCCCACAAACAGTAAAAATTTTCATAATCACACATAAAATCACAAAAATTAGAAAATTCACAAATATCAAATCAGATCACGTAAAATAAATAAAATCTAACGGTAAAAATTAAATTACTTAAAGTTTTTCCAAGTCCGAAAATTTTTATTTTCCTGACACGGAGTAAATCACTCAAAATGATCAAAAACGCTGACGGAATAATTAAAATAATTTTACAGTATCCAGAAATTACTAAATAGTAAAATTTTTTATTTGTCAAAATTACTGTTTAAGAGATAGAAAATTTTGGAGTGTTACAACCATCACCACCACTATTGCCATTACTGCGCCACCACCACCACCACCACCACCATAAGACTTTTTTATTATTATTTTTTAATTATTTTAATTTTTATGCTAAAGGATATTTTGATCTTAAAAAAATATTATACAATCAGCTAATTTATCATTTTGTTATCAAACAAAAAATAGGATTATGTCTTATCTTATTAATTATACTATCATATTTTATACTATCCTATCATTTTATCTTATATTATAATATCATGTGCACCAAACATAGTCTTAGATTACGTTTGGTGCATCGTATAAAGAAGATATGATAGTATAAGTTAATACTATCAGGTCTTATTCAATGTTTGGTGCATTCAACTGATAATATAATGAAATTAGGTCAAGTCATTTTATCCTATTTTAAGCTGATAACTTTATCATTTCCCCTAGTACATGATAAGACATGATAGGATTTTTATTCTAATGTTATCCTCAATTTCATTTTTATCACTCATCTCCCTTGCGCCACCACCATTACCAACACTGCATTGCCGCCTTACCACCACCACCACCACCATAAGGCTTTTTTATTATTGTTTTCTAATTATTTTAACTTTTATGTTAAATGATATTTTAGTCTTAAAAAATATTATACAATCAGTTAATTTATTTTTTTATTATCAAATAAAAGATAAGATTATGTTTTATCATATTAATTATACTTATCATATTTTATACTTATCTTATCATCTTATCTTATATTATACTATTATGTACATCAAACATAGCATTAATGGAGGCTCACTAACGACAGAGATTAAAACCAATTTTTTTAAAAATGTTGGATGCAAACCAAACTTAAAATTTAAAAGTGACCAAAATACAAAGTGTTATATTTTCATAGATCAAAAATATGTTTAAGTTTATTTTTTGTTTAGCGTATAGGATGATGATATTATTCCCATTATATCAATTTTTTAAGATTTTGTCACTATTTTAAGAGCGCTTGTTAAAAAATTAAAAAGTAAAAAATATTAAATAATAATTAAAATATTTAATACATTAAAATATTAAAAAAGTTACTTTTTAATTTATTATTTTTAATTTTTTAATAAAAGCTGAAAACAAAATCTTTTTTTTGTAATTTTTTATTAAGGGTAAGTAATATTTGACCGTACAGCTGGATTAATTCATCTATAGAATTGGATCAATGCCTCAAAGGTATGTTAAGCATAAGAAGTTTACACTCATGAAGGGAATTTTCTTCAAATTATTAGCACTCAAAAGCCTCGAACAATTAATGGGCCACCTAATACTGGCCTGGCTCCCAACCTACGAGGGGAATTTCTCAGATAGAAAAACCTACTCGGTGTTGATTCAGGAGGACAATCAGATTCACTCCAGGTTATATAGGGATATTTGGAAGATGGCTGCTTCCAAAAGGATTCATTCCTCCCTGTGGCTTGCCATCACCATCTTTCCCCGAATGGGGCTTGCCTAATTTGCCATGCTGACTGACATTGATACTACCTTAAATATTCTCCACGATTGTGATTTTGGGGTGGTCTCCCACCTGCATGAATTTTTTCAAGCTGATCTTTCTGGTTAGATCCAGCATAATCTTAGCAAATGTCATGGTCACACTTATGCAGATCAGTGGCCACTCATTTTTTCATATATGTGTTCTTTGATTTGGCATAACCACAACTAAGTTATGTTTGAAGGGGTGGGGATAATTCGAATAACCTGGTGGCTAGAGCTAGAAGGCTAGTTGCGGATATTCCAGGGCTCTTAGGATTCAATGAGATGCTATTTCCTCGTAAATGTAGACTGATCCATTTTCCTCAACACCAATTCGGGTACTTGTGGTGAAATTTTAAGAAATTATATGGGTGGCGTCCTTGATTGTTTCATGGTTAATATTGGAGGCTATTTAATCACTTTGACGGAGCTTTGCGGTGTGGACTTTTATAAGTTATTATTAGCTTTTATTTTTGTTCCTTTCCTAGTTGATGCTAGTAATGTAAACTTTGATAGATTTGTTCCTATGTAGTTTCTCCACATTCAATATATATATAGTGAGAGGGTGAGAAAAGTAAATTTTGACCATACAATCATATATGAATGGTCAAGATTAAAAGTTACTTGAAGGTTATGTGACTACTTAAAAAAATCACATGCATTTATGTTCTAATCTTGACTATTCATGAAAGATTTAATGGTCAAAATTCACTCATCTCACCTCTCACAATAAACATTTCTTTCACCTGAGTAAGATTATATACATATATATATATATATATATATATATATATAACATATTTAGTGAGAGGAATAAATTTTGACCATACAACTATATATGGATGATCAAGATTAAAAATTACTTAAAGGTCATGTGACTACTTAAAAAAGTCACATGCATTTATGTTCTAATCTTAACTATTCATGTAAGATCTAATGGTCAAGATTCACTTCTCTCACCTCTTATAATAAATATTTTTCTCACCAAATACTCTCCTTATATATATATATATATATATAGAATCTTACTCAGGTGAGAGGAGTGTTTATTGTGAGAGGTGAGAGAAGTAAATTTTAACTATTAGATCTTTCATGAATGGTCAAGATTGAAAGATAAATGCATGTGACTTTTTTAAGTGATCACATGACTTTTAAGTAACTTTTAATCTTGATCATAAATGAATGATCATTCATATATATATAGGGGGTATATCTAGTGAGAGGAATTTTTATTGTGAGAGAATGAAAAAAGTAAATTTTGACCATACAATCATACATGAATGATCAAGATTAAAAGTTACTTAAAGGTCATGTGATCACTTAAAAAAGTCACATGTATTTATGTTCTAATCTTGATCATTCATGTAAGATCTAATGGTCAAAATTCATTCCTCAAAAATTTAAATTTGTAACCATGTACCTGTCTATATATCTTATAATATCATCTATACATATGGCTTCATCAACCTGTATAATTTTTTCTATCAACAAGATACACATTACTATTTAAATTTCTCTCTTTTTGTTTCTTGGTATTGAGGTCAAGGGTGTCCGAATCAACTTGTACGTAATTCAACTAATTTACTTTCTCAGTCTAGTAAAGACCACATTGGGACTAAGGAATTCACAAGAATATTTATTGAGGTTTGTCCCCCAAGAAATTAGCATATTTGAGATTCAAACATATGACCATGTACATACCCACATATCAAATTTGGATCATCTCATGTTATTTTTCTCTCATGTAGTCAAGTGGATGAGAGAAATATACACAAATGTATTTATTAGTAGAACTCAGTCATGATTTGTGAAATTTCTTTTATAACATTTGTGTGTATATCTCTTCTTCACTTGACCATGTAAGAAAAAAAATAACATAAGAGAATCCAAATCCTCCACAAATCACATGCTCGTCTACTGCAAGTCAATCCGTTAGGATAATCTTTTCTTTTTTTTCCTTCTCTCAAAGATGGTTTTATTTATGAATTAAATTTTAATTAAGTAGTATCGTATTATTAAAAAAATTAAATCATATAATTATTATCATAATTAACTTTTTTAATAATATGAAAAATATGTAATTAAATAATATATTTATTTACAATTAATTAAAATTAAGTTCTTAAATTGTTACTATCAACTTATCATATTATAATTTTTTACTGTCATTATTAAAAAAAGTTATAAGAAAATGGAAGGTTGCCTTATTTCAAGATCAAGATATGTCACAATCTAGAGTTGTTTTCATAGGGTGAGTTAGGTCGGGTTTAACCTAACCTAATCCCTGCTGCGATTTTGATTGGACAATTTTTTTGGATCTTGACACGATTGTGATCCAACTAATGACTAAGACAATCTTGTATATTTATCATAGTTTTCAGAACTAGATCGGAAAAATAGGGAACCAGTCCTTCAATCGTCTAATTAACCCTTAAAAATCATATTTCCAAAAATCGATAAAAAAATCGAAAAACTAATCCTAAATCGGTCAACTCATTTGAATCAGTCACATTTTACATAGTTGAACCGGTCCTTTTTTTCTTTTTTATGAGAAAATCCATTTTTTTAAAAATAATTAAAACTTTTTTAAATGCACTAATTATTTGGTTCTTAATTTATAACCAAAACTCATAATTTCTTTTCTTAATTTGTTCAATATGAGACAAATAGGAACTTATAATGTAATAAAAATTTGACTTTAATTTATAATAAGAAGTTTCATCTATTACTCTTTACTTAGTTGATGTAGGACTAGTATATGTTAGAAAATTATGCTAGTATTAGTATAATATTTTTAGTTTAATATTTATTTACGTGATAAATGAATTTAATTATGTTAGAAATACATTTCAATAATTTTTCTTTGATATTATTTATACAATTAATATATGTATATTATATTTTTTTACATTTTGTTATATATTATATATATTTATATAATATATATATGGACAAATGATGGACCCAGGAATTTTAGGCATTGGGGGCAAAGGTAATGTTATTAATACGAAGTATAAAAAAGTTTTAATAATTATATTTATATATCAAAAAATATATTAATACAAAATTATGAAATATCAATTTACAATTTTTCCTTCGCGTTTTCATATTTTGAAAATGCTGAATAATCTTTTCATTATCAATACTATCAAATATTTTTCTCTCTATATATGTAACCAAGCAATCATTCAATCATTCATCTCTCATATGATTGCGTAGCAAATTCTTTATAATATTCACATAGTGAAGAACAAATTATTAAATAAAAGAAAAAAAAAAGAAATTTGAGAAATCTGAGAAGTACCACTAAAAGTTTTCAAGTTGGGTGGGAGCGCACATGAGTCCTCACTTTTTTCTACTTAAATCCGTCCCTATATATGTATATATATAAAACTTTGATTCAACTTTGGTTAAATCTCAAAACCTTGACACTTTCTCTTTCCTAGTTCATTGAGTAAATTTGACTAGAATTTAAATTAAAGCAAAGAAAATGTGCAAAGAAAATGATAAAAATAATAAAAATGCAATAAAATAAACTTGCTCAAAAATTAAAATAGCAACAAAGTAAAGAAAATAATTAAAGAAAAGTAATAAAGATGCAAAAAAATAGCCATGCAATAAAGTAAAATTAACAGAAAGATAAACCTGATAAAAGTAAAGAAAAGAAGTAAAAGAAATCTAATGATTCAAAAAATCACTCAATCAGAAGATGGAGAAAATTGCAGGAAATGTAAATAAATATCTTTAAACTTGCATTAAATAGTAAATATTACATAAACAAAGCAAGGTAGAAAACATATTTGACTAGTTTCTGTGTGTTTCTTTTATTAAAGTTTGCAATAGACGTGATAGAATTCGTGAGAGAGTTTATGAAAGTGTTTTCCAATCACCTAAATGTTTTCGCCCCCTTAGTATTTATAAACAATGGAAATAACTGTCATTTTAATAAGATTAGGACAAGTATTATTGACAGAAGCAACTTCTTAATCTAACAATAATGATTATCTTATCTTAATATTACATACTTATTCTCATTATTGCTTGACTTTTCGATTGTATTTGGATCGCTTTCTTCTTTAGTAATCGAAAGTTGTCTTGATATCGATTTGCTTATACCTTCAATTGCTCCTTAACCTGCAAATACTAATTTTGAACACAAATTAAAAAATAACTGATTTTTTATTATTATGATCTAATCCTAATTTTAACCAGATTATCAATAATGTTCAAAATATTACTTTATATCTTTTAGGATAAAAAAATATTTTATTTTATACCAACACTACTATAACATGGTTTTTTCTCCAATCATTTCCAAGATCTTCTTTGAAGCTAAAAACTATAAAGAATCTGTACTTAACTTGAAGATAAAACTATAAAGAATCTGAATTTAACAGAGATATATTTGCTTCATTGAGGATATAGGTTGTATTTACTTCATTCATCGATAGGTGACCAGCAAGCTGAGGACGGTGAAACAAGCCAGGGCGAGGAGGCCCTTTTGTGATCTGAACATATCGCTGACCAAGTACCATGACACATCAAGGGTGATTCGCCTACCTCGTTGAACCAAAACCCTGCGACGGTTGCCTGCAAAGGCCAGAAGCACCAGGACTGTGATCCATGTCACCATGTTGGCTCGGAAAGCCAAGATCACTGCTGATGCAATAGTCATGGTGACGGCCACCCCAAGAAGAGGTAGCCCCGCTGCCACATAGAATCCTTCAACTTTCAGATCACGTAACACATAGACAAAATATGACACGGTCAACGCGACCAACAACGTTATAATTATGGTAATCTTAGTCATACTTTACTGGCTCTCAACTAAACAATGATCCGAACTGATGGATGATCGAATAGAAGGAAAAAGAATAATGATGGTGTTTACATATGATTATGAACTTGAGACTATGCACTGGCTACTAGTACTATATTATGTTATACTATAATTCAGTAATATAATGTCTATGGCACACGAGTGGAGTTATATAGAGAGACTGAAAAAGTTAATATACCTAAAGCGGCCTCCAATTCCCATCGAATATATCTTTCTGCCACAGTTGGAAATTCTTCCAGCTCAACATCAGGAATCAGGATTACAACCGCGTTACACTATAAAAGAAGGGAGAATTGATGCGAAGGACCGCTAATTGTTAGCGGTCCATCAGTCCATCTCATTAATTCTTCCATAAAAGAAACTACGAGAAAGGACGGGAAAAAAAATCTGGTATTGACATACCAAAAGGTACATACAAAACAAGCAACATAATTAATTAACTCTAATCTTACAATTATTATAGTTCTGAACCAAATCCGCTTAACCATATTTCAATCGCTAACTAGTCTGTACCCGAAAAAAAAAACCGCTAACTAGTCTAGCAATAAAGAACAACGTGGGAGAAAGAAAATATTGTTAGAACAGTGTTTCCAATCATGTGGGATATGGTTACATAATTTCTTTAACATGCGGATGCTGTTTTACTGTTTTCAATTGTGAATACTGTTTCATTCTTCCGCTTATTTGGGATACTGATACTTTGTTTCCTCGTTACGGGAATAGTGTTTCATTATTTCCCAAATTATGTGGGATACTATTTTCTTGTTTTTCTCACAAATATATGGGATATTGTTTCATTGTTTCCTAATTACATAGGATCCTAGCTAGAATTATTTCTCCAATTATGCAATATATTGACCATCATTGTTTTCATAAATAAATTAAGTTAAATTTAATATAATATTTCATAATATTTTTAGTGTATCTTATAATATTTTAAAATATCTTTAAAGATTTTTAAAACATATTGTAGAATCAATCATTGAGGAAGGTTATTTCCTAATTTCATTATATTTTCTTATTTGTTTCCTTAATTATTTAGAGTTAAAAATTTTATTGTATTAATGAACTTATCTTATGTACTAAATATTAATACTACACTAACATTTGATGTAATTATTGGAGATATGGATTTGCTCCCGTAAGTGAATAATAGAAGAGAGTCGATTAAAAAAAAGACACAATTTTTTTCTATTACACAATGTATACTTTATCTTTTAAGACAAAATTTATTTTAAATATAATTAGTGGACTCTACAATCAATCATGGTCAGTTCTCCATGATAAAATTTGTGTCTCTTCCTCTAAAATAGAATGACCTTATTACAGTAGATGATACAAACTTAATTTGTAGTATAAATAAGCTCTATTACTTTGTATTTTGTTTTGCTTAACACCGTGTCCTTTAATCTCATATATATTAGTCATTAACATTCCTATTCTCTTTTGCTCTTTCACTACTTAAACACTCCAGTTTCACAAGTTTCATCATCATCACAATATCTTCCTACTCTTCCGCATTTATGTTATTGATGCTTAAAGTTCTGCATCTTTATGTTATTTATGTTATTGATACTTAAAGTTCTGCATCTTTATATCTTCAAGGTCTTACGACAGCTTGGGAGAAGGGAGTCCGTAAGTTGATCTTGGAATCTGATTCTCGAGAAGCTGTGAGGCTTACACACATTCCAGTTCCTAAGTTCCATGCTTTAGCTTGCATCCTTTTGGAGATCATGAATATGCTTAGCTTGGATTGGGATGTGCAGATCCATCATATCCTTAGAGAGGCTAATTTCTACACTGACTTTCTAGCCAAAATGGGAGCTCAAAATCAAGAATTGTTCAAGATATGGAGTCGTCCGCTTCCTGGCCTTGGATGGAAGACTTCTGAATGCTGACGTTATGGGTGTTTCCTTTGTAAAGAGAGGCTCAGAGAGAGTGATGAAAGAATTTTGTTTCAAATTAATTAACATGTAAAAAATTTTAAATCCATTTAATTCTAAATTATGAAATGTATAAAATATAATATATAAGAGATTGAGTTATAGAATCACTTAGAAAGAACAAATATGAGCGCGGTCATGCTCGATCTTTAAAGAGAAATCGCAAACGGTGCATATGTGTAGAGAAGAAAAACTATCATTATTTCCTATATGCGTGAAAAATATTTGTGACCTCAATGGGACAACCACAATACATATAGGATGAGAATAAGAGTCTTTCCTTATGTTTACAATATGGGTTAACTTACTCATTATAGAAAACTCATACACAAGACTCACAAACCCAAAACAACATTACTCACATGTATTTAAGTGCTTATAAGAGCTAAATAATAAAATTAATCACAAATTAGCTAAACCAATAGATGCTCACCAACATTTGACATTCAATTAATTTAGATTTTAGAAAATTAGTAACTATGCTAGTTCACACATATTAAAAAAAAAAAAAGAGAGAGAGAGAGAGAGAGAGAGAGAGCCTATGGTAAGGATGTTCAAATGTTACTTGTATGTGCAGTTACAGCTGAAAACTGCAAATGGCCCGTAAAATAATGTTCAAACTATAAGCTTTTTCAATTTTGGGTTGATTTGGATTAAATTGTATATGTATATATATATATATATATAAAACCGAAGGTTTGGAGAAATGAAATAAAAATATTTTAATATAAAATAGTAAATTCTGTCTCCTTTACCTATAAACAAAACTGCTATACTTAATTATGCAATGATTTAAGCAAAACAGAAATTACGTTAGCATCCACCCTCCGTTAGGTAGAAAGGATGCAGCAGCAACCAAAGGAGGAGGAGCAGGGAATAGTTGATTGGCAGCAGGATAGTATCTATAATATAATCTTCATCTGACATAGGTGTCAACGAAAGTCCCCAATATTTGCTGGACCACGATCACATAGGTTTATAGCTGCTGATCAAGATAAGCATCTCTGGGAGATCTGGGGGACATAGTCTCTCTAATGGCAGTTCCAACATACTCGGTGACATTTCCAGAAACATTCTTCAACCAGGAGGTGCTTCGTGTTAACCAGCCACTCTGTCCTTGCTCTTGCAATTCATTCGTGCTTTTCCTTTCTTCCTCTGCCAATATATCAATCCACCTCTTCGCCATGAAAGACTTTATGGCTTGGACCCCTTGATTTACAATCTCCATTGGTGGCAATTCAAGAGGGTTCTGCTCCAAGTTTAGCTTGGTTAAATTATGAAGGCGACCAAATGTATCAGGAAGTGCATGAATCTGATTGTTGCTGAGATCCAATTCCCTGAGGTTAGTCAGATCACCAAATGTCTCTGGAAGTTCTTTAAGGTCACTGAAGTTACTGCTCAGGTTGAGAACTTCAAGATTAGTCAATTTCCCAATTGCAATGGGAAGCCCATGTAGCTCATTAAAGTGAACATCCAGATAGCGCAAGGACTTCATCTCACAAATAGATGAAGGAAGAGAACGAATCTTGTTCAATTGAATCAAGAGCTTCTGTAAGTTCTGTAATTCATATCCAATGTTCGTTGGCAAATATGACAGACTGTTAAAGCTTGCATCTAGATCCACCAATGACCTGATCATTTAATATAAATAAGGTTCGATCAATGATAGTTAAAGCATTCATAGTTTGGATGCATATGCAGAAAAAGAACAAGGTTTTAAATTGTTAGTGAGATATTTTACAAATATTTGGACACCTTTAAAGTAGATTTTTAAAAGGTTGCAAGAAGTAGAAATAAAATAATAAATCTGAAATGATGTTGATATTCAGACTTTCATTAAAATTCAACAAATTTAAATCAGAAAACAGTTCTTGCTCTAGCTGTTTTGCACGTGTTAAAATATCTGCCACCTTCACTAATCTAAAGTATAGCTTTCAAAATTTCTCTCCACTATAATATAGTTACAAAGTTAACCATCTTCTTAAAACAAATGGATGTTAATGTCCAAGATAAATTTCATATACGGATCCTAGACCACAGTTATTACCCAAATGGACGACACTGACAATAATATAGAGAATGGTGCTCTTACGAATTTCCCAATAGAATATCTCTTTCTCGCACATACCTGCACTGACTGATGGAATCAGGAAGGGCACTCAGCTTGTTTCCAGAGACATTGAGGAATTTCAACTTCTGTAAGAAGCCAATTGAATCTGGCAGTGACTCCAAAAGATTTGAAGAGATATTAAGCTCCTCAAGATTTTGCAATCCAGCTATTGAGTCAGGAATCACCTATTGTGTAGCAAAGAATTCTTGTATATATATATGTAAAATTATAAAAAAGGCTATAAAGTAAGTAAATCAGTACTTGCAATATGATTTTAAACATATCATCAACGGAGCACGAAGAAGCCTATGCGTTCAAAATGAAAGCTGATATTAACTAATAATTTCTGTCACAAGTAGATGAAGATTTTTGGAATAATAGTGGAGATCAGCACCATTATTTATCTATTTCTGCGTAAAGACACACTTCAATGGCTTCATGTATTTGATAAAAGAGGGAATTTTTTTTTGACAAAAATAAAAAAACAATTATGTAAGTAAAATAATAACTACTTAATTATGTTCTTTGGCTGAAAACCTGAAATAGAATAATGTGGCAATTAAAATTACAGGTTAACCTACGCTAGAGGTGAAACAAGGGATTCTCTTGTTGAGCTAAATCAGAAAGTAGTGTAAGTACTAAGGACAAAGAAGATCAAATATTGATTGGAAAAGAGTATAAAGATTCTTTAAATTTTGACTTTTTTGTAAATTACTCCTACAAATTTTAAAATTTTTTTAATTAGTCCTTAAATTTTAATTAATATCCCAATAAGTTTTTATGTTTAATTTAGATCCTTTAATTCACTAGTGATAATAATACATTGTATTATTTTATTTGTATTAACACTAATTAAAAACTATTTATTAAAACTATTTATTAAAATTTAATTTATAAACAATTCAAAAAATATTAATACGGATAAGATATTGTTATATAATATCATAATTAATGAATTAATATATTCAAATTAAATAGAAAGATCTATTAGAACATTAATTAAAGTTTAAAAATTAATTAAATTTTTTTTAAAATTTGTGATAGTGATTTACAAAAAAATTAAATTTCAGGATAACTATATACTATTTTCCCAATATTGACATAGAAACATCTTTTTTATGTGGAAGGTCAAAATAGTCTCATTGCATAAAAAAATTTGCCAAAAAAACTACATTACATAGTTGCTCATAGTTATTTCATTTTCTTCAATATTGCAATCATGCTCCAAGCTTTACTGAAAAAAGTATAGAGAGCGGCTATAAAATATTAGATTTAATTTTAATACATTATGATTGTAAAAATATTTTATATTGTCATCCAATTATCTATTGTTATATTATTAAAAATATTTAATTCTTATAATAACTATCCTAAAAATTACACATATAATAACATGTGATTAGTTAATAATATAAAAATTATTGATAATACATTAAAATTAAATTCTAAAATATTTACTATCCATTTCCACAACTACATACGAACATAGCATAAATAAATCAAATACAAACAATTTCAAGCAAATTTCTTAGCAATGTATCTGAAGGTTCATATCCATATATGCAAACATAAGTAAGTTGATAGAAGATTCACACTCAACCATTGCCCTGATTTCACGTTTCAGACTTACTAACAATTTCAGCTTCTGTGGTTCAGATTCACCACTTACTTCATGTTCATAATTTAGCCCAGGGAAACATTGACTTGGCCAACAAAGAAACAGCCCAAAAAAAAAAAAGCATGAAAATCAAATCATTTTCCAGAAGATCAATCATGATTATGTAGCTTTGTTTTTAAAAATTACTGTTCTACTTCTACCCTTTTAAAGTTCAAATAGATTGAACATTGGCCCATAACAATCAAATTAAAAAGTTAAAATATATTTATTTATTTTATATGTGATACTCATTTTAAATTTAATCTCAATAAAAAAAATTAATTTAATTTTTTATATATACAATTATTATAAATTTAATCTCTACCGTATGTTATCTTAAGTATAAAGTCAAATTATCGTGAAATATAGAAATAAAATTAAAAAAGAGATTCATTTATAAAGATTAAAAATATAGTTTAACTTATATTTTCTTGTCTTTATATAAAATATTTAATTTTAATTTAATCTCAACACCTTAGTGTCTTATATACAAAATTATTTATTAAATTAAAAATAATTATACGGATAAGAATTAAAGTGAAAAAAAAAAAAAAAAAAAAAAAATCGTACAAGGGCAATATATATAATATTAACCAATAAAGAAAGTATGGTTACCGAAAGCTGATTGCTGGAAACATCGAGAACCACCAAGGCAGGAATGTGGCCAAAGGCCTCAGGCAGAAACCTGAGACGCTGCTCCGAAAGATCCACTCGCTCCACCCCTTTCCCATACGCTTCCTGCAGTATCCCCTGAACCTGTTCATTCACCTCGTCCCCACCACCACCACCACCCTTGTCATTCTCATCAACATCATCTTCCCCTCTCTCCTCGTAAATCTTGACCAACCGCTTCTCGGCGTCCTTGAGGAGCTTCTCGTAAGCGTCGTGCATCTCGTCCAGCTGTATCAGGGACTTGTACACGCGCTTCTCTTTCTCCGCTGATTCCCTGCACTGCTTCTCTCTGTCCGCCAGGTGAGCCCGCCACTGCTGGGGCTCTATCTCCGGGGGCCTGGGGAGGCCCACTATCTCTTGGAGCTGTCGGGACAGATGGGCCTCCATGTCGGCGAGCTGGGCCTTGGCATTGTCCACGTCTTCGTGGGTGGGGCGCTGCCCGATGAGGTTGAGGACGGATCGGGCCTGGGACACGTCCGAGATGGCGCGGGTCATGGAGGCTAGCAGTTTGGGGTCGGCGAGGTGCGGCATTTGGCCCACGATTGACGCAGAGGAAGAAGAGGAAGGATCGGAGGAGGGTGGCGGAGGGTGCGGTTGTTCGACGTCGGATTGAGAATGGGAAGAGGGGGTAGTGCTGCCTAAGGAAGGGAGACGGGACATGACGTAGGAGAGAATGGGGAAGGTTCCAGGATTGGGATCCATGGCGGAGGAGATTGAGTATGAATTATGAAATGAAATGAAAATAAATCAAATGGGAAATGCCAATGGGAGCAAGTCACAGAGCCAAAAAGTATGTTATGTTATGGTTATGGATCGTGGAGAATTGAGATTGAGATCGAATGGCGGTTGGTTTGTTTGATGAGTTACGACTCTACAAGAGAAAATGGATTAAATAGCGTTCCTGTTAAGCACCTGCAGTAAAGTTGGGGACCCGGTCTCGCCGCAAGAATTGGAATGGCATCCTAACAGAACACAAGGGTGGCATCATAACATAACTCAACACAAGGGCTTTGATTTGTGATACTGTGATTGCCAATAATGATGATAAGCCCACCCTTAATTATAACAACCTTGCCATTAAACGCGACGTTTGCCATGTGTGGCTTGCAATTTTCTTTCTGGCTATCATTACATTAAAAAATAAATAAAAATGCAAGTTTATACTTTATATAGATATTTTATTAACCAGTTTTTTTATGCGTAACTTTGTAGGGGATAATCCAAAACTGCACTCTCAAAATGTATCTAGAATTATAATAAAGCTATGTAAATATTCCGTGAGGGGATTTAATGATCGTACCACCTGGGCAGATATTTGTTGGCAACCTCCCTCATGTGATTGGACCAAACTTAATACGGATGGGGCATCTAGCGGGAACCCTGGTCCTTGCTGGCTGCGGGGGTTTGATTAGAAACCATGAGGGAAAATGGCTAAATGGCTTTACAATTACATGCAACATAGGAACCTGCTCTGCCTTTGTGGCAGAATTATGGGGGGAGGTCTTCAAATAGCTTGGGCTAGTGATTGTCGAAACCTTATCATAGAGAGTGAATCTCAATCTGTCATAGCTGTTTTAAGAAGAGGAGTACCATCTAATGCTGGACGCTCCAGGCTGATCAAAGCCATCCTGAGCCGGTTCCAAAAAGATTGGGTTCTCACCTTCAACTACACTATGAGGGAAGTAAACCAATGCGCAGATTGGCTTGCTAATTGGGACTTGGGAGTTTGTCTCAGGATTTTGGCCTTCTTTCGTGGACATCTCCTCCACATATATGGGCTATCTACTGTATGCTGATGCTTTTGGGGTATGGGGTCTCTATGCCCCCTCGAATTTCTACAGTGTATAGTTTCTTTCCTCTTTCTTGGTCCTTAGCCCTCTTTTTGTACACCCCCCCCCCCCCCACCCTTCCCCCAAAAAAAAAAGCTATGTAAAACTTCAGCCACTCATTTGCTTTTTTGTGAGGATTTACCTACCCTTTTCGTCTTAAATAACAACGGCTGTAGCAGCAACTATTGTAATTTGTAAAGTAGACAGGTTATCCATTTGTTGCTAATTGTCATACAACATCAACATATGAATTGGATCAGCTGCAAATTTTCATATTGATTTGGCTTAACCTTGTGCATCTCCGTGGCATTTTAGCCGTTATTTACGAAGGCTTGTGATGTTAATGTATATTGATTGGGAATGTTGGACAAGTGCTCCAGATTGAAGTTCTGGTTTTACACGGCATTTGCTAATTTCAGGACAGGTGCTAAAACCATATTGGATGAGACACAGATATTAGATAGACACGCTTGTAAGGGATTCACTGTTCACTGATATGATTATGCTTGCTTCAGTATAAATAAATAAATATAAATTTTTTTATCATTTCTGATTTCTCCCGCCTAAACTGTCTTTAAGCCTTACATTAATTTCTGTCAGACATTTTGGAAAGATATTTGAAGTTTAAAGTTGAGCTATTAGATTAGATGCATTAGAAGGAATAGTAGAAGCAACATATGCAATATGAAGTATTAGGGTGTAAAAGTATATTTTCACAGATGAGATAAATCATAAATGTATCATGGAGAGTGCTATGAAAATTAGTTCTACTGATCCAGGTGGTTGAAAAGGGCAGGGGGGGGGGGGGGGGGGGATGATGATATGATCTTTTAAACATTAATCAATACGTGGACTATGATTTTTGATGTGGTCATGAGGGATTTATGTTGCTAACACCTTGAATCTAAAATTCTATAGCTTTAGGAAGATCAAGATCTTGGGTCATCAGACAAGGATAAAACCTCAAAGAAAAGCTATTGATTTTTAAATTTACAATCCTTTTCAACATTAGCTAATCCTGAACTCACTGTATAGGTTTGATTAACTAGCTGTCAGATATGTGTTGTAGATATTAATGTCACGATCAAAGAAAGTCAGAAGCTCACTGTCCTCAAGGATTTTATCGACGGTGTGCGAATCCCCAGGATTCAACAGGCTCGTCCTGAGTCAGAAGTAGCGAGTATAAGCAATGAGAGAAAATAAAATAAATGTAGTTAACCCAGGAAGAGAGTTATTAGAGAAGAGGTAGAGAAGTCGAACGTTGTTTTCTATATAAAACTTCAAATAAAAGTATTTAAAGAAGGCAAGAAAATGAAAGTAACGTTAGAAAATATGATTGTTGGAATAATAACCAGATTTGGTTGTTAAAAACGATTGTAACGTTAGGAAATAAATGTAACGTTAAAATGAAACAAATTAAAATGTAACAAATTTCTGTTTACCAAGTCAATTTTGACTTATTCAAAAACATCATTTTTTAGGATAAGCTATAAAAAATTAATTAAATATTTCACAAAAGATTCGCCTCTTGATATCAAAGGGGGGCAAATCGATGATTTGACTAGCCATGAGCCTCCACCCCATTTTTTCTACGCTACGAGCCCACCACCTCATTTGTTTCTTACAAAGCCCAAAATACATATTGATATATAAACTCTTTAAAACTTTGAAGGTTGAGCAATGTGGGACATAGACTTTTGAAATATCAAAGCTAAAACAACAACAATCCCCCACATATTTCAAAAGTTTAAAGAAAATTTAAGAAAGTTTTAAAATAATATTTTTCCTGGGTTAACACCATGGGTGTAAATGTACGAATCTGGTGTCTTTTGGACTATGAACCAGACCTAGACGGATGAGACATAACATACAGTGATTTGGTGAAGTAAACTTCTATGAACCAAAAACACTTTGTGTATATTAGAGGTCTACCAGTCCACACTACACCCCACAAATCCTTGTGTTGTTAATAGGCTATGCGCTTGTGGCCTGGTAATTCATGAGTGCTCTAGAGATATGCCATAATCTCATACAAGCGGCCCCACTTGACACTCATATAGGTGATTTCATCAAGTGTATCTTTGCAAATCATACACCACCCGAAAGGATATGAAAATCATTAAAAGCTTTAAAGCTTATCCTCTTAATAATGCAGTCTAGCACATCTCACACCATAGGAAGGGACAAAGTGATTAGTGCTAGCAGAACTAAAAAGTGACTTGTTTTTACCCATATGAACCTTTTTCATGGGATCTCCAATCACAAAGGTTAGGTTACCATCACTGTTAATTTCAAATTGGCTTAAGTCCCATTCCCCTCGATGTTTCATATATTGGTTTCCTCCCAAGAGGCTTTGTCAGAGGATCGGCCAAGTTCATCGACTTCACATAATCAATTGATATTGTTCCATCTTTTAGCAAATTTGCTTTACCACATTATGCCTCAATTGTATATGATTTTTACCATTGAAGGTCTTATTCTTTGATTGACAATCACAATGCATTGACACGATGGTGTTGGTTTTATTCCTAAAGGAATATTTGCCAAGAAGTTTTTTAACCACTCAAACCTCACTACTGCAGAGCTACAAACTCGACTCCATAGTGGATCTTGCAATTATAGTTTGTTTGGTGATCTCCAAGTAACCACTCCACCACCAAGTGTGAATACATAACCACTAGTAGATTTTGTCTCATCCGAACGAGATTTAGCATCACTATATCCTTCTAATACGACAGAAATCCACTATACACTATACCATAATTCATGGTACCTCTCAAATATCTCATGAGTCTAACAAGTGCAAATTTCATTGATGATTTGGACTTTGAGTATATCGACAAATCTCCCTATAGCATATGCTATGTCCGGTCTCGAAAAATTCATTAAATGTAATAAAATTCTAATAATTTGGGCATACTGATTGAGCAATGTAATCACCTCTATTCTTTTTTAATTGAGAGTTAGAATCATAAGTGGGTACTTCATTTGGTTTCGAGTCATAATGACCAAACTTTCTAAGAAGTTTCTCTACATAATGTTCTTGGGATAGTGTTATACTATCACCCTTCCTTATGATCTTGACTCCTAGTATTACACTTGCTTCACCCATGTCTTTCATATCAAACTTCGATGTAAGGAAAGATTTTGTTCTTATCACAATATCATTACAAGTACCAAAAATAAGCATGTCATCCACATATAAACATATGATTACACATTCACCATTCATTAATTTAGTGTAAACACATTTATCAACTTCAATAGAAGTGAAACCTTCATCAATCAAAATTTGATTAAATTTTTCATGCCATTGTTTTGGTGCTTGTTTCAAACCATATAAGGATTTGAGAAGTTTACAAACTTTATTTTCTTGACCACCGAATTACACATCCTTCAGGTTGTGTCATATAAATTTCTTCTTCTAAATCACCATTTAAGAAAGCAGTTTTAACATCCATTTGGTGAATAACAAGTTTGTAAATTGAAGCCAAGGCTATCAAAATCCGAATTGAAGAAATTCTAGTCACAGGAGCAAAGGTATCAAAATAATCAATATTTTGTTTTTGAGTAAAACCTTTTGCTACTAATCTAGCTTTGTATTTTTCAATCGAACCATCAGGATTATATTTTCTTTTAAAAATCCATTTGCAACCAATAGGTTTTGTTCCAGGAGGTAAGTCAACTAAAGTCCAAGTGTTGCATTTTGAAATAGAATCAATTTCGGTTTTAATAGCTTCTTTCCAAAATTGAGCATCAGAAGATAAAATAGCTTTAAAACGACAAAGGATCATTTTCAACAAGATAAGTATAAAAATCATTTCCAAAAGATGATACTTTTCTTTGTCTTTTACTCCTTCTCAAATCCTCATATGAGTTTTCACAATAATTTCTGAAGAAATATTTTCTAAACAAATATTTTCTAAAGATTGTTTATTTCAGATTTCAAAGGAAATATATGTTCTAAAAATTCAGCATTTTTAGTTTCCATTATTGTATTATGATCAAGCATATCGCCAAGCAAAACAAGGAACCTATAAGCAAAGACTACGTTGAAGGTAACCAATAAACATACAATCAAGTTTTGGTTCTATTTTTCTTTTCTTAGGATCGGAAGCATAACCTTAGCTAGACACCCCACACTTTTAAATATTTTAAATTAGGCATATAACCTTTCCATAATTCATAGGGTGTTTTACCGCTTTTCTTATGAGGTATCCTATTTTGTAAAAAACATGCAGTTAATAAGCTTCTCCCCAAAGATTATCGGGTCTTTGAGGAACTAACTAGCATAGCATTCATCATTTCTTTTAATGTTCTATTTTTTCTTTCAGCTACACCATTAGATTCAGGTGAATAAGGGGGAGTTACTTCATGTATTATTCCTTCTTTTTCACAAAATTCATTAAATAAGATATATTCACCACCCCTATCGGATCTAACCCTTTTAATTTTTCTATTTAATTGATTTTCTATCATTTTATAGGAAACAAACATTTCAAAAGCTTCATCTTTATTTTTAATTAAATAAACCTTAGTGTATCTAGAAAAATCATCTATAAAGGTCACATAATATTTTTTACCACCTCTAGTCATTGTATTTTTTAAATCTCCTAGATCGGTATGAATTAAACTAAGTAATTCAGATTCACGTTGATGTACAGAAAGACAAGATTTTTTAGTTAACTTAAATTCAATACAAATATCACATTTATTTAAGCATACATCACTATTTGCAGAAATTAAACCAAGACATCGCATTTTCTTAATATAAGAAATATTAACATGTCCTAATCTAACATGCCACATATCAACGGAATCAATCAAATAAGGAGAAGAAGATGCAATTTTATTAATAATTTCAGAAATACTGAGTACAAAAAGTCCTTGATCACTATATCCCTTTCCCACAAAGACATTATTTTTTGTCATTACTATCTTGTCAGATTCGAATGACACTTTAATCCCAACTTTTCCCAATAGTGATACAGTAAATCAAATTGGCCCTAATATTAGGCACATGGAGTACATCATTCAAAGCCAAGGTCTTCCCGGATGTGAGCTTTAGAAGAACTTTCCTTTTCCCGAAGCGGCAGATTCGAGAATCTCCAAGATATACAAGTTCTTCATCATCCCTATGAAGTGTAGGAGGTAAAAGCATCTTTGTTCGCACAAATATGCCTGGTAGCACCGAGTCTACTACCCATTTGTTTTGGTCACAATGTTAACTTGAGAAACGACCGCACCACAATATCATCTCCTTCCACCAAATTTGCCTTTGGCTTGGGAGGATTATCGTTTCTCACTCTATGCCCGCATTGAGGAGCATGATGACCGGCTTTCCACAAACATAGCAAGCACCTTTTCTTTTGAAAGTGGGATTAGTAACTCTAGGAAAGTGATCGAAGACCTTTTGTTATTGTCATACCTTTTTTCTGATTTATTTTGAACCGATTTGCTCGAGAAGCCAAAGCCTTCGCCCTTGCGTGACTGATACTCTCTTCGGTTAGTGTCTTCAATGATAATGTGTGTGATCGATCCGAGGGTGTGAGTTGTTTGTGCTTGTTTGCTTCACGTTGCTTGTAGTCCTTCCATGATGGAGGCATGCTTCTTGATGAGAAGTCCAAGAACAAATTCGTCCGGGAGGGTGATGTTTTCGGCCTTGAGATCCTCCAATAGCTTATGGTATTCATTGATTTGAACTTTGATATCTTTGTCCTCGGTCATCTCCCCGGTAGTAGTTGCCAATGACAAATTTTTGCTTCCCGACATCTTCAACGATATACTTTATGGTCATGGAGTCCCATATCTCCTTCGCATCCTTGTAAAACAAGTACACATCGAATAGATCGTTAGAAAGTGTGCTAATAAGCGTGTGACATACCTTGTTTGCATGTCCAATCTGAATCAATTTTGGATTGGCGGTTGATGGCGGTCCTGGGTTCGGTAAGTGCGGAAGCGACTCCGTGCATGTCGAGGATGGTGTGAACACGTTCCGCCACCTTTTGAAGTTTTGCCACCGAAGAGCTCTATTTTTGAAATATCCGGAAATGACTTTGCATAAATGGACGTAGCTTTGATTGTCGGCATTGTTGTACCATAGTATAAAATCCTGAGATTGTTGTAGATATTAATGGGAGACAACGCAGAAAGTCATGATCAAAGAAAGGCGTGAGAGAAGACACTGTCCTCAAGGATTTTATCGCACGGTGTGCGAATCCCCCAGATTCAACAGCTCGTCTACAGAGTCCGAGGTAGCAAGCAATGAGAGAAAATAAAATAAATGTAGTTAACTCGGGAAGAGAGTGTTATTATTTTCGAAGAGGTAGAGAAGTCGAACGTTGTTTTCTATATAAAACTTCAAGAAAAGTATTTAAAGAAGGCAAGAAAAAATTGTTGGAAAACAAAATAACGTTAGAAAATATGATTTGTTGGAATAATAACGTTAGAAACAGATTTGGTTGTTAAAAGCGATTGTAACGTTAGGAAATAAATGTAACGTTAAAACAGACTGTTCTGTTGAAACAAATTAAAACGTTGTAACAAATCTGCCTGTTTACCAAGTCAGTTTTGACTTATTCAAAAACATCATTTTTCCGATAAGCTCAAAAAATTAATTAAATATTTCACAAAAGATTCTGCCTCTTGATATCAATAGTAAAATCGATGATTGCATGACTTAGCTTAGCCTTTTTTCATTTTTAATAAATACGAGCCCACCACCTCATTTGTTTCTTACAAAGCCCAAAACACATATTGATATATAAACTCTTTTTAGACTTTTGAAATATCAAAGCTAAAACAACAACAATGTGCAAAAGTCACTCATAGACTCTTTATAGAGTAGTATTCAGGAATGAATGGATAGTCCATGAACTAAGGTAGTGCATACATATTTCTGTACATATAATGATGTAAGTATAAAGCATGTAAAAATTTGAAATATTCTGAGGGGAATTGGCTTCCAATTACAAGGGAGTGCACTGTGAATCTCTTTCTTTCTTACTTTTCCTTGTGTCCAACTCATCCTTGTCAATGTTGGCATGAGTCACTGCAGTGCAATGAATTCAGGAAGATGAACAGCAACTTGGTTGTGATAGAGAAAGCCACTAACGAAAGACAAGGAAGACTTTGACAATGATGCTGATGATGATGACAATGACAATGCAGAGGAATCTGAGGTTGAAGAATTTGAGCAAGAAACTGGTTGAAGAAGCTATGCATCTATGCCTACTTTTCTTTTGTTTGTAAGAATCTCACTGCGAGTGCTGATGGCCGGATCAAACCTTTGTGCTGTGTACTGATTCCACATTTATATGATCATACTTCCATGGCTTGCTTTCTCGTTCATTTTATATACCCTTCCTTTTGCTTTAATCAATATTTATGATTTATCTCCCGGGAACTCTTCATCTCTTCAAGTAGCATCAACTGATGTCTGAAGTCAACAATAGCTTGAGTTACAGATTTGAAATGAGTTAGAGCAGGACAAATAAAAATTGTAATTATTAGCTATCCTCTTACCCCTTTGTTGTCTTAACCTTCTTTTTTTGGGTCTATGTAAGAGAAGACGAAAGCAGTATCATTGTGACTAGTTGAAGAGTTCAGACAAAGACAAGAGGAATACTAATACTATTCGTTACTTGACTTTTCTTTGAAGGTAAAGTGACTCAAGTTGCTATCAGCCCGATTCTAAGCTTTCCCAGTCAGTTTTCCTACCTTCTGAGTTTTTTTTTTTAATTATTTTTTCTCAATAGTATCAGTGTATCACCTACATTCTGATTTTATTTATTTTTAATACATTAATTTCCGGTGCTATGCCGTAGAATATTTTCTTGCTATTGCAAATTGCTTTGGATCATACAAAACCATAATTTGTATATCCAAAAGCGCTCGCCAAAAATGTCGCAGAGTCCAAATCGCGTGGCAATAGCTTCCACAACATGCACTTCTAATTCTAAGCATCCGACATATGTCAGCTAGCATAGCATAACGTAGTCGTCATAGTCGTGTACACAACCACTTCCACACCAGGCCACTGCCTTGTCCTTACTTGGTCAACGGCCTTTTGTTTTCTTCGACTCTCTGTTTGTATCTCAATATCTCATCCTGCATTCCAAGCGTAGAGATCAATCATTCTTCCATGCTTGGATTTTTTTTCTCTCTCTATCTCCTCCCCTTCTACGAAACAAAATCTGTTTTTACTCTCATAGTATCTATCTATGGAATTCCGCACCAGTGTATAAGTACTTTATTCGTCAAAACGACTCAAATTACAGTTTACAGAGTGTTTTAGCAATCACAAATTAGACATGAAATTTCCAATACACAAAAAAAATCTACAAATAAGTAAAAAAATTAAAATTAAAATTATTTGATGTTGGATTAGAGTTTGTGGAAACCTAATTTTATCTTAAACTAAAAAAAATTAAACAAATATAATAAAAAATAGCTAGATTGAATTTCTTTTTATACATTAAAAAAAGATGATTTTTTTCTTTTTTTGTAAAAATGATAATAATAAATAATTAATACGAAAGATAAAAATAAAATAAAACCTTTTGGCCCAAAAAAATTGCTAAAGAGAAATTGCGTTTCCGTTATAGTAGATATAAACAAGTAGATTGGATTTCACCGACCTTTTTTATTGGAAAATATTAATCTCACCATATTTTTTATGATGGTGATTAAATGAAAAATAATAATAATAAAAGATTAAGATTTTTTTATTTTTTTTTCAAGTGGTCAATTATAAAATAAATAAAAAAAAAATTAATGAGACCTAGTTAAAACTTGTAAATTTTTTTTTATAATTTTGTGTCTTTTTCTCTCTTATGATTGACTACTTGAGAAAAAAAATTAAAAAATCCTAATACATATTATATTTATATTGTATGTTAATATAAAAAATATATCAAATTAATTTATATATGATCATAATATTTTTAAGAAATATAAAATAAATTTATGAGTAAGTTAAAAAATAAACTTGCACAAATAATCACTGTTATTATTAAGTGTCTCCAATATATAATCGATACAAACAGGTATAATGGATCCCACCTACTCTGTTATTATTATGTGTCTCTAGTGTAATCGATACAAATAGATATAATGGATCACTTATTCAGTATATTACTTATATTTTTATCATTAATAGTGTATATATTTTTTTATATTTTTTTAATATTATTTATTATATTTAATTTTTATTATTATTTTTTATTTAATCACAATTTTTAAAAAATATGAATAATAATATACTCTTAAAAAGACTTAAGAAGATCATTTTTCTATTTACTAAGCGTGTTCGGTGTAACGAATACAAATTAGTAGAGTAAATCCCACAAGCCCTTCCTATTGAGTGTGTTTGGAATGAATAAAAATGAGAAATGATTTGATTTGATTATATTTGAATTGATTTGATTTAATTTAGAAATCAAATTTTGTGTTTAGAATTTTTTAAAAAAAATAAGATTTGAATTAATTTAAAAATTAAATTTTGTATTTGGAATTCATTAAAATGAGAATTGATTTAATTTTATTTTATTATTTAACATTTTAACCATTATAAGAGGTTGTTAGAGGTAGTTATTAAGGGTAAAATAATCTATTTATTTCAAATCAAATCAAATACTAACAAATTCTATTAAATTTGATAGAATTTAAAAAACAAAAGAAATGAAATCTATGAGATTTTAAAAATCAAATCATTTTTATTTTTTAACATTCTAAATACAAAATTTAATTAAGTTTAATTTATAAATAAAATTATTTTTCATTTTTTTACATTCCAAACACTCATTATGTTTGTTTACCGTACTAGGTACACAAATGCATCGAGTGGATTTCACATACTCCACCTATTATGCTTGTCTAATATCCAACCTGACTGGAATCGTAATAATATTCTAATGTTTGCTTCTCCATATTCTGACTATCCTTTAAAATTCAAGAGTAACAAGGAAGACTGTCATCACTCAACCTAAGGAAAAGAGAAATGACTCTTGCACACCATTTTATTCTCATAACAAGTGGTGCACATAATTGAAATATTTCAAAAAGTAATTTATGATATGAGACTTATGACAAAGCTTCAATACTTAAGATTTATTATGATGCACATTGTAATTTTTCTTTCTAGCTAAACCATTCAAGTAGACTAATTTAAAGTCTTGGACTATAATTGTGCACGCAAATAATATAAATTTTTCCCCATATAGAGCATAAAACTTATGAGTCATATTCTCATTTTTCAAATTATACAATCTAATTTTCACATGAATCAAAATTGAGTGGTGTAAGCTGCATTTTAGCATACTTTATTTTTTGTCATGTAATAGAACTTTGAAAAAAAAACAATTTAAATTTCATGCTAAGGATCACAAGTTACTGCCAAATTCTATGATTGAAAATAATTTATATACAAGTGGCATAGTCTTCCCCATATATTTGTCAACTTCTTCCTCCAATCATAAAAAGTAAGGCTCTTGAGCTCCCAAAAGACTACCAAGAAAATGCCTCAATAATGCGATGTTAAGTTACCTAGCAGCCATTCAGCCAAGTTGCTTCAACCGTTGCCATCCGTTTTGGTCATAACTTCATTATTGCCCTCACATTATTTGGTAATCAATGTGTTTGTAGAAATGTTTTCGTAACTCAATTTGAGTTTGTGTTATCTTTCTCTTTCTTGCATGTACTCCACTTTTATTACAATACTCATTCTATTTTTTTTTATTTGTCAGTTTAAGAAAATAATATTAGTATTTAGAAAATAATTTAATAGTATTAATTTAAAAAATAATTATAAAAGATAGTATTACTATTTGATTCATTAAAAAAATGTGATTGGCTAATAAAAGATGTGATAGAAAGAGATAAAAGTTAAATGAGTAAATATTGAAAATTCTAGAAATTAATAATTAATAGAGTAAGAAATAATAAGGGTAAAATTGATATAAAATAATTATTTTTGTGTTAAAATTCTAAAACTACATATAATACGAAAAAAAAAATTTAAACGACAAATAAAAAGAATGGAGGGAGTATAAAACAAACTTTTAAATTATCTTAAAATATCAATGCAATAATTATCATAATTTACTTAAGTTAAAATTTTAAAAAAGTATGTGCATTTAAACATATTTTGAAATTTAATTTTTGACTTTTTAAGTAATTAAAGAAATTATTATATTGATGTTTTAAGAGAATTTAATATTTTTTCAAAATTAAATTATAGTTGCTTAATCCACTAAGCTTGTGATGTAAAATAATAATAATAATAATAATAATAATAAAAAAAAAAAAAAAAAAGTAAACACTGAGCTTTGTATCTGTTAGACAAGTTGCTCTATAGTGTAAAGACTATTAACGTTGTTCGTTTGGACCGGATCATATTAGATCGATTGGTTCGATCATCAAAATAAAAAATTTTAATGTTATAATTATTTTGATGATTGAACCATATTAAATTAGGTTAAGTCAAATTAAACCAAATAAATTTTATTGTGTAATATTAATTTAATATATAAAAAAATTAAAATTAATAATAAATAAATTATATAAAAAACTTTTATATATATTTATATTTAAAGATTATCTAAACCTGAACCAGACGCTTTTTCAATTCCCTCGAGTTTGACACTACTAGACTGAAGAATGATTTAGTATAATTCAAAAAAATAAATAAAATGGCTTCAGTACTCAACCAAGTCCACGCATTACGTCACAGCTTGCAAAGTCCCCGTCCACCCTTATTGACCTGCAAAATAGATGAATAAAAGTTACAAAAAAGACCGAGTACAATTATACAAATCAACGAGAATAAGAATAATTTGACCAAGTAACCTGTCAATTAAGTCATCATCAGTCACTCGTCACATGAAACTTGAACTGTGTCAAGAGCCCCAATTAACAGATAACAAAAAAATATGTAACTAATTATAAAAAAAATTATTTGCACACACAATTTATGCATAGAGTCTCATAAAATTGAAGGTAAATCATCAATGAGATGGGAAAAAATAAAGAAAAATAAAGATAGTGATGAAACTCTGAGGTTTTGAGTTTATATAACATTGTTGGTAATAATAATATGTAACTAGAATAGTCTGTAAAAGCAGTGTTTAAACGCCACAGCAAGCTAGCATGAGCAACAACTTAAAAGCTCAAGCTCAATTCAAAATTAGATACAAAATTTATCAAATTAAAAAATTTAATCGTATTTTATAGCTGACAAATTTCTATTTTTCTTTTTTGTTTTTATTTTCTATTGTTCCTTTGGTATTTTTCATCATCATCAACTTATCAACCGTAGTGTGGTAGTATATGGTATTTCTCTGCACCGAAAACTTCTTGCTTCAATGGCAGTAATTATAGGAGTGAGGCCCACGATAAAGGAATCTAGGGCTTCCCTCGAATTGCCCCGTGTAGCAACAACCTTTCACCGACCCGTAACGGACCCCAGTTGGATACCCAACCGGCGAGCAATTCCGGAGGACGAACCGACGCGCCGCCGAATACGGCAGCGATTCGGAGGAGGAGTGAGGCGATCCAGACGAAGAAGACGGAGGAGGAGATAATTTCTTGGGCGGCGAAAGAATGGCTCTGATCTTCAACGGATGAGCTAACGACGAAGAAGCTCGATCGTATTCCTCAATTATACTGGCCAAATCTTCGTCGCTGGTGATCGAAATCAAGGTCTCCAAGTCTCCGTTCGGTAACGGACACCTCAAGGTGACCGACGAACCGCACAACTCGCCAAGCTTCACCATCAACTCTGTAAAACGCCAATACAGTACACACCGTCGAATGAATCAACCGGATCAAGAAGATGGTAAATTCGAAAGTAAGTGAGATAAAATTAGGGAATTAGGAACGAACCTGAGAAAGAAATAGAAGGATCGACGGCGAGGACTCTGGTATGGCCGCCAGCGTAGCGGAGCATGCCGTCGGTGGCTCGTGGAAGGATTTTGCCGCCGTAGCTACAGAGGAACTTAACAGTATTAGTAGTATGTGTGGGTTTGGGTTCCATGAATGGCTCTCTCTCTCTCTCTCTCTCTCTCTCTCTTGCGGTTTAGTTAGTAGTTTCGTTGATGAGACGAGGAACTAGGGAAGAAGAAAGAATTTGGTGTGGTGTGTGAGTCTTCGGCGTGAAAACCCTCAGTCGTGAGATTGAGCGGTATTTATAGGATGTGGAGGCCCACGTAACACCAACGCCACACGCTATTATTTCCCGCGTTATATGTTATCCTTTTCTTTTCACTTTCCTACAAGTAATAGGAAATTAGAAGTATATTAGATTAAGGTACACGCTATCAGAAATAGATTACCAGAATTATAAAAAGATCTAAAATTTAAGTTATGTAATCAAATATTAATAAATTTTAAATTTTGAAAATTAATTTATTGTAACATAAGAAGATTTTGACATATATCAAAATCGTATCAATCTATAAAATTTTCTCTGATAAGATAATAATGAAATTTAAAATTGTAATGAGTTATTGATGATTTACGGAGATGACATTTAGTATTTCTTAACTGATATATAGGTGAGAGGTTAATTTTTTAAAATATATTTATTAATTTAAATTTAAGTTTGTAATGACACATTGATAGTACAATTTAGTGATTACACTTGAAAAAATTTTATATACTTTTTTTTTCTTTTTATATATATTATTATTATTATTATAATATTGATTGATATTGGTTATTTGTTTATAATTTTATATTTTTAATTTTATTAAAATTAAAAAATAATAATAAATATTTTTAAATTTTTATAATTATATCTACATATTTAAATATTTTTAACATATATTTATAATTTTATTGTTTTGTATTTACTTATAAAATTTTAAATGAGTAATAAAATGTAATTACAATTTTATTTTTATATTTATTATTAAATTTTTAAATGTGTAATTAATAATAATAAATTTTAAAAAATTTAAATTTAAATAATAAAATAGTAATACCCTTTATAATAGTATAAAACAAAACAATTCTTACATTATTAATTAATTTTTTATTTAATAATTTTCTCATAAAATTTATCATTAAATAAAAGTTCTTATCTTATAGATCTTATTTATAAATTTTTACATTAATATAAAATTATTTAATATTTTATTGATATATATCAAGATTAAACAATATATACTTTTGAAATATATAAAAATAAAAATTAATTTATTATATTCTTATTTATGTTTAATTTTTTCAAGATTTGATTAAAGTGTTTGATAATTATCATTCAATGGTTGAATTGATAAAAAATTATATTCTATAAAAAAGTTATTAGATAGTATAAGTATATCAAGTTTTACACAAATATAAATTAATCTTTTTCTCATATATATATATATATATATATATATTAGTTACAATGAAAATAAACAGTAATTAATCACAATGAAAGTGAATTATGCACTCCAAATGAACTTTATCTACAATTTCACAGGTTCGAATCTTGGAACCCTGACTTTAAGGAGTATTTTATTTAACCACTATTCTTGACCCAAAATTCCATGGACAATTGGTCAAGGATAAAAAAAATGTACTATATTATTAACGTGTTTGAAAAGTCACATTTTCTAATTTGTGAGTTTTTATAATGAGGGATGACAAATAAAAAATTTCTCATGTTATAAAATATGTTTAGTATTTTGTCTTTCTTTTTTCACATAAGTATATCATTTCAGTTTTCACATAATTTTTCTCAATCACTCACTGTTTCAAACTTCAATTTGTAAGGTTTGAAGAAGTGTAATCCATATTAGAAAGGATAAAATACAATTAAACTCCTGTTATGCCTATTTTCATATTTCATACACAAATTTTTGTTTTGTAATGCACATCTCTTGATGACTAGTTGAGAGTAAAATCTTTTAAAACTATCACCAAACTAGCAAGTTTTACTTTCAACAAAATATAGAGATTATGTATTAAAAAAATTATATATAAAAATAAAAACGTGTAACAACAAGGGATAATTTGTAATTTACCCTAACAATTTACAAGAAAGGGTACACGAATTCCCGTTGTGGTCGACAATAAACAGATGTTAATATTGATTTTTCGCTGCTGTCTTTATCACTGGTTCGGTTTACGTCTTCAAATGGTGATCTAGTTTGATACCATATTGCACCTGAAGAAAGTGTGTGAGCCAATAAAATGCTTCCAGTTTACAATCTGAATTATTAGGGAATCCGGCTAAAACCCCCCACTCCTGCCGCCCTTCTTTTTTTTGGTATTTGTTTAGTGTTTACCTAACACTCCCGTAACCGTTAGATTATGTCAACTTTTTTTTTTCATTACAGGGGTAACCAACAAATGGCAATCCATGCTCTAACTTTTTTATGTTTGTTTATTTCAGCCTTTTTCAACTCTTGCCTCTCACGGAGATCTCAGAACACAATCACCACTCAATTGTGACCGCAAATGCCATGAAACCTATGACTCATAACAGATTCTTTATAAGTTATGTCATCTTATACATATAGTTATAGGCAATATTCTACACGCACATTGTGATAAAAAAAAAATGAGAGGAATAGAATCTAAAATTTTAGTGAATGATTAAAGTGTGAAAAAGTATGTATAATAAACTAATAATGTAATTTATATACAATATGAGATAATAACTAACTACTGATAAAGCAAACTAACCTAACTGCTAGCCCACCTATTCTGTAACACGTGGCTGGACATGTGTCCATATGCCAAAACATATGCACCATCCTACTTAAAATTCATTATAAATTAGTATTTTAGCCCGTGGTTGCATGAGTTAAGTTAAACTAAAATTAACATCTAATAAGTTATATCTAATATTATCAATTTCGGTTACGATTTTTTTAATTTTACTTTGAATTCGTAATAAAATATAAGTTTAAAATTTGAAAAAAAATCAAATATAAAAGTAAACACTGATAACAAAGATATTTAATTTGATTAAAATTTTAAAATATAAAAGTGTGCCGAAATTTATTAGTTTAAACAAAGTTTGAGTTTTAAAAACAAACATCTTATATGTGTCACATACGCGAAAAATCTAATGAAACAAAATGCAACAATTTAAAAAAACCAAGTATTATCAAATATGATTTAAGTTACCTAAATTAAAAAATCAAATGTTACATGGAGACATAAAATTAATAATAGGAAAATAGCTATAGCAAAAAAAAGGACATTGTATAACAATTTCTGTTAAAATTTTTCTACATAATAAGGATTTTGAGAATTCATAATTTTCACATATTCATATAATTATGTTAAGGTGTATTAACATTTATCCATGATGAGAATTGATGCTTCAATATGCAGATCTTGATGAAGGTAGAAACACATTTCTCTCTCTTCTCCTTCTCTTCTCGGCGTTTTTTCTTTCTTGAT
Source organism: Ormosia semicastrata (assembly GCA_029884595.1). Taxonomy (NCBI): domain Eukaryota; kingdom Viridiplantae; phylum Streptophyta; class Magnoliopsida; order Fabales; family Fabaceae; genus Ormosia; species Ormosia semicastrata. The sequence goes on from JAQQTO010000043.1 coordinate 11,645,806, forward strand.
GGTAAACATAAAACATAACTATACGGGAGGGAGAGAATAAATGTTTCTATTTGTTTTTCATGCTTTAACAAAATGTTCCTATTAAACATTTATAGAGGTTAAGAAACTTCTTCCCAACTTTATCAACCAATGACCATTTAGTCCCTTATTTATTTATTTATTTATTAAATCACATAATTAATTTGTCACATACACACATGAGACATTTCTTACATTCTCCCACTTAGCTCATGTGACAAAGTATCATTTCATGATTTAATAAAATATCAATCATAATGCGCATAAACAAGGCTAAAAGTTTTATACATTGGTTGCATCATAAGTCATAATTAAGAATAAGAACTAATAAGAGTCATGGTAGTTGTATATCATCAAATCGACTTAGTTCCTTCTATGTACTACTATATTAGCCTTCTTCCTAACATGACACTTTAATAGGAAGTACATAATATGTCCAATAATAATGTCTTTATCAAATACCAATTCTATTTTCAATATTATCATTCATACATGTACACATAAGTTTGAAAACAGAAAAATTCATAAACTTATACATTAGTAAGCTCAGAATGTCAAATATACATCGGAACAAAACAATAATGTTCAACTTTCACCATTAAACATAATGCTCATACTTTTAACATGACCAGTAAATGTTTTGGGCGGTAATCATTTTGTTAAAGGATTAGCAATCATAAGATCAGTGTTAATATGTTCTATTGACACTATATTTTTTAACTTCTTCTTTAACGGTAAAGTATTTTAATTCCATATGTTTAGTACCTTTGAAATACTTGTCTTTTTTAAAAAAGAAGACAACTGCGTAATTATCACAGTAAATTTTCAGTGGTTTGACAATACTGTCGACTACTCCAAGCTCTGAAAAAAAATTTCGTAACCATTTAGCCTGAACCATGGCCTCAAAGCATGCCACAAATTCAGCTTCCATAGTGGATGCAGCAATTACAGACTGCTTCACACTTTTTCATTATATAGCTCCTCCAGCTAAAAGGTACAAATAACCAAAAGTGGATTTTCTTGTATCCACACAATCAGTAAAATTTGAATCTGAATATTCGATCACTTTAAGATGATCAGATCTCCTATAAGTAAGCATGTGATCCTTTGTTCCTTGCAGATATCTCAGAACTTTCTTTGCAGCTTTCTAATTATCTAAACCAGGATTACTCTGGTATCTTCCCAACATTTCAACTGCAAAGCTAATAAGGGAGCTAATTTTATCGGTCGGTGTACAAGTGACGGATGCGGGTAATACGCCGTCAAATTTCTCCATGCGGATATAAATACATTAAACTCCCGTTTAATAAACGGATGGCTCGCACCATGGTCTTGCCGCAAAAATTTTATATAAATATTTTATATAAAATTATTAAAAAACTTAATTATATAAATTAAAATATTGTAAAGTTATATAAATTTACTTTTATTTGACATTATTTTTAAATTATGTTGGACAAATCATTTTTGGACATTTTTCATTTTATTTTTTGATTTTTTGAATTTTTTTATAATTTATTAGGTACCGAATGAATCTGTTTCGCGAGAGAAAATAAATGGGTACCTACACGGATATGGAGCGCGGGGGGGGGGGGCGGAGATGCCGACTACCCGTCCCCCCGCCCGTTGCCATCCCACTTTTCCATACATTAAACTCCCGAATCTCTTTATATGTTTATGTTCCAAATCTTTATTTATATGTTGCACTTTTTCATGAGATCTCTTTAAACTTTATTTATCGATATAAACCTAACAATCCTTGTGATCTATTATGGAATATTTCTATCCCAATCACATAGGTTGTCTCACCCATATATTTCATTTCAAAGTTATTAGAGAGAAACTTTTTAGTCTCACTTAATAAACCAAGATCATTAGTTGCAAGTAAGATGTCATTAACATACAGAACCAGAAGATAAATTTATTCCCACTGACCTTCAAATATATATATCGATCAACAATGTTTTTCTTAAATCTAAATGATACAATAATATCATTGAACATGAGATACCATTGTCGGGAAGCTTGTTTAAGTTCGTATATTGACTTCTTAAGTTTACACACCATGTGTTCTTTTCCTTCTTCTATGAACCCTATTTGTTGGTCTATATAAACCTCTTCATCCAAATTCGTATTTAAAAATGCAGTTTTCACATCCATTTGGTGTAACTCTAGATCATCATGAGCCACCAATGCCATGATAATTCTGAGAGAATATTTCTTAGAGACCGGTGAAAAGTTCTCCTTATAGTCAATGTCATATTTCTGAGTAAACCCTTTTGCAACTAGTCTGACCTTGTAACGTTCTAAGTTACCATTATAGTTATGTTTGATCTTAAAGACCCACTTACAACCAACTCGTTTACAACTTTCTGGTAACTCAACAAGGTCCTAAACCTCATTCTGTTCAATAGATTTATCTTATCTTTCATAACATCTAACCATTTATCAGCATTATTATTATTCATGGCTTATGAAAACATAACTGTGTCATTCTCTATTCCTAAGTCAACTTCAGACTTTTGTAGATATGCCACATAATCAACAGAAATAGTTAATCTCCTTTCTCTTTGAGATCTTCTTAATGCTATTTGTTGTGGTTCTTCTACTATAAGGTTATTTACTACAACTTCATTGTGAGTAATGTGATCATTTGTTTGTTGTTCTTCATTATTATTAATCGGTTCAATAACTTGAGAAACAACAACTTTATTAGAGACATAAGTCAAAGGAACTTGCACTCTCAATTCTTGAATCTCTACTTTACGTGGTGTTTCACTCCCACTAACATCACCATTCTCAATGAACCTAGCATTCTCAGTTTCAATAATCCTTGTAGTATGGTTAGGGCAATAAAATCTATACCCTTTACTTTTTTGGATAACCAATGAAATAACCACTGATTGTTCTTACATTCAGCTTCTTTTCTTGTGGATTGTAATATCTAATTTCTATCTGACAACCTTAAACATGTAGGTGCCTTAGACTAGGTTTCCTTCCAGTCCACAACTCAAAAGGAGTCTTTGAAATTATCTTACTAGGAAGCCTATTCAACAAATATATGGCAGTCCTTAGAGCATAAGTCCACAATGAAATGGGTAAAGAAGAATTACTTAACATACTTCTAACCATATTTAGCAAGGTTTTATTTCGCCTTTCTGATACATCATTTTACTGTGGTATACTTGGCATTGTGTATTGAGCACATATATCACGCTTTTCAATAAATTTAGCAAATGGACTTGGATGTTGTCCACTTTCATCATATCTTCCATAATACTCACCACCTCTATCAGACGTAACAATTTTCACTTTTTTGTCTAATTGTCTTTCTACCTCATCAATATAAATCTCTAAGGCATTTACAGTCTAAGATTTCTCATGCAGCAAATAGACATGACCATAATGTGAATAATCATCAATGAATGTGATAAAGTATCTTTCTTTATTGAAAGAATTAACATCAAAAGGTCCACAAATATCGGTGTGTATAATTTCAAGAAGCTGAGTACTTCTTGTGGCTCCCTTCTTTGTGTGTTTTGTTTGTTTACCTTTAATACAATCCACACATGCATTCAGATTAGTAAAATCTAAATTCGGAAGGATTTCATTCTTTACTAATCTTTCCATTCTTTCTTTGGAAACATGTCTCAAGCGTTTATGCCACAAGTAAGCAGAGCATTCATTAACTAAGCCACATTTAGTACCAACATTATGATGCAAGGTTAAGAGTGTTTCAGCATAAAGAGTATTAAGATTTAACTTATATAATCCATCACATAACATACCATTACCAATCATGTAGTTATGTTTATACAAACTGAAACTACCATTACCAAATTTAAAAGAGTATCCAACTTTATCAAGTTTGGATAATGAAACTATATTCCTAGATATACTAGGTATATAAAGAGTTTCATATAAATTCAAATGATGTCCAGTGTCGAGGATTAAATGATACGTCCCGATAGCTTTCACTGGAGCTCTCATTCTATTACCCATAAAGACAAACTTTTCATTTGGTCTTGTAGTTTGGGTTGTAAGGAATCCCTACATCGTATTAGAAACATGAGTTGTACAACCAGAATCAATCCACCAAGTATTATAAGGAACTTCAGCTAAATTTGATTCAAAACATACATAAGCACTAGGCTTATCTTTCTTTTCGAACCAAGCCTTACGTCTTGAAAAATCCTTTCGAAAATGTCCAGACTTTTTTACAAGAATAACATCTATTTTTATTTCGTTCCTTTTTGTGGAATTGAGAGGAAGATGTCTCATTGATCTTTAGGAGTCCTTTTCCTTTCTTGTCATATTTCTTGCTAGCTTTTTTTCAGCTCCTTGATGATTAACATAATTGATTGAATGAATATCTTGATTCTTAAGTCTGGTTTCGTCATGAACTAGCATACTGTGCAATTCATGCACATTCCATTTGTCTTTTATGGTGTTATAGTTCATTTGGAAATGACCATACTTAGACGGTAATGAATTCAAGATGAACTGCACAAGGAAATTTTCATCCACATTCATTCCCAATGACTTAAGTCTTGCTACAATATTTGTCATCTCAATGATATGCTCATGCATAGAACGAGAACCATCAAATTTAATGGTGGTCAAGGTACTCATCAGTGTCCCAGCAAAAGACTTATTAGCAGTTTGGGAGCGCTCTTCCACAAACTTCATCATTTCTTTGGCACTTTCAGTTTTAGGAAGAGCTGACTTAATGTTGTTAGTTATACTCATCCGCATATACATCAGACTCAATCTATTGATCTTTCCAAGTTTTTATAATGGATATTCTCTTCATCAGTGCTTCAAACAGTAATAGCATCCGGTTTCTCTACTCGAAGAGTTAAATCCAAATCTATTACTCCAAGGTAAAATTAGATTTGTTCATTCCATTTAGAGAAGTTCGGTCCATTAAAAACTGACACAGATGAGAGATGCAAATATAAAGCAATAGGTACTGCCAGCAATAGAGATTTAAAACATTAATGCTTTGAGTTACATGCTACATAGATTCAGAAAAAAAATACTTCATACAATGTATGTTGATGTTCACCTTTGGGCAATTCATCAATATACCACATTCAACATAATGATGCTAATAAAAAAATTACATAATTTGACAATGATATGTGTACTAACTACAAATATTTATTATCTTTGGATATATAAATAAAACTAACAGTACACTTACATTACTAGCATTTATGTTCATTAAATATAAGAACAAACAATCAACCTTCGGGTGATCATTAACTATCTTATAACAATGAACCTTAATATACTCATAAATAAAAAAAATATCATGTCATTCACAGCATCCATTCTCTATGGGTAATTGAGATAAAATCATTTTACAATTTTGGAATTAAATCAACTTAAAGATTTGACCACTTTGGTGATTAATAAATCTATCATGCTTTAATTCTAAAATATAAACACTTCATAAACATTAGAGGAAATAAAATTTCACATTATCTTTATTAAATACAATGCTATATTCATACAGTATAGCAGAAAAATAATTATATCACTGTGTCAATTAATAAAATAACATAATGCATAAAAGTCAAACATACAATTAATGGTATATATATAATAAACTTTCAAACAGATTTGAATGTGACGTAAATGGTAGTTTTGAATTTATATATATATAATATTGTAAACGACCTATTGTTTTCATTTCGATGGAGTCCCACCCATTAAGAACCATCAAAGTCCTTGATTTACGATCAATTGCAGAAAACTTGATCTTTCTTTATTGATATAGGTTTTATAACCTTTTGACTTAAATGACATACAAGACAAAATTTATTAAAAGAATTCTTTTCTTTTCCTGGCATTCAAGGCTTTATAGCCTTTTAACTTAAATGACATATAAGACAAATTTTATTAAAGGAATTCTTTTCCTTTTCTGACATTCAAGACTTTATAGCCTTTTGACTTATATACTCACGTTATCAATTTTATATATATATAATAAGGCATAGTCATTAGTCATCGTAAAAACATATATACAAAAGACAAACATCATAGTTGATGGGTACAGTGCAATACATGACATTGCTTTCAACATTTTTTTTTTAAATTCTTTCCATCACTTTGTCAAATCATTTAACAAATACTAAACGTGCAAGCAACCTTCAAAAGAAATCTGAAGCTTTCAAATTCATCAGTTATACTTACGTAGCGAAAAACATGAGAATTTTATAAGCAATATTCATGGATCAAAAATCAAACATCATCAATGAAAAATTATGAGTTCTTAAAAAATATTATCATCAATGGAAAATTATGAATTCTTAAACACATGCTCTAATACCACATGTTAAAATTCTTCTACATAATAAGGATCTTGAGAATTTATAATTTTCACATATTCATATAATTATGTCAAGGTGTACTAACCTTTATCCATGATGAGAATTGGTGTTTCAATATGCAGATCTTGATGAAAGTAGAAACTCATTTTTCTCTCTTCTCTTTCTCTTCTCTACGTTCTTTCTTTCTTGATGATAAACATAAAACGTAAAGTCGTAAACTATATGGGAGGGAAAGATGATAAGTTTCTATTTGCTTTTCATGTCTTAACAAAATGCTCCCATCAAGCATTTATGGAGGTTAAGAAATATCTTTCTAACTTTATCAACCAATGACCATTTAGCCCCCTATTTATTTATTAAATTACATAATTTGTCACATACATATATGAGACATTTTTTACAATTTCCTCATATTTGTATATGGAGATAGTAAAAGCAGACACAAAGTGAAGGATTAAAACTTTCTACACAATCAACTCTTGAAACCAAATCATATTTATGTTGAAAGGAAAAAATAATGTTATAATTGTATTCGGGAAGATAATTATCATGTATATAATGTAAAAAAACTTACCTTTAAAATATTTTTTATATTAATTTTTGTGTGTAGACAAAAAAAGAAGATTAACTCCTCTAAAATTGATAATATAATGAATTAAAATTAGTGATATATAAATTTTCTATATAACATATGTAGTTAAATCAATTGTTGAAAGTAAATATAATAGTTATACTCACCAATTATATTATATGAAAAAAATGAGAGAAATAAAATCTAAAATTTTAGTGAATGATTAAAGTGTGAATAATAAACTAATAATGTAATTTATATACAATATCAGATAATAACTAACTACTGATGAAGGAAACTAACCTAACTGCTAGCCCAACTATACTGTAACACGTGCCTGGAAATGTGTCCATATGCCAAAATATATGCACCATCCTACTTAAAATTCATTATAAATGATATGACCTGTTAGGCGGAAGAAGCACCGCATTTGATTCACTTTATTAAAGGAGCAGTGTTACAATGTTACTTGCACATATGCAAACACATAAAAGTTACAGGAGTATCATTTTATAGGTTGTTTATTAAGTATTTCTTCATTGTTTTTCTTTTTCGATTTACACAAAAAAATTAAAGCTTTAAAAATGAGTCTGTGTAGAGTGATGACATATGTTTACCAACGTGATATGACTAAAACCATTTTACGAATGACCTGGGTGATTTCCGTCCAATTACTTAGTTTTACTCTCTCTTTTTAAAAATAAAAAAAATAAAAATTACAATGTTGATTGAAAAGCCAAACAAAGTTGTGGCCACTGGCAACTCTTGAGGATTTCACGGAACGGCGATTCGTGTTATATAGTTAGAATTGGTAAAATAGGTCAATCTATTCTGATCCGTTTTAATTAATTAAAATATAAGGTGAGATGAGTTGATTTATTTTAAAAAATAAGTTAAAAGAGTCAACTCATCTTATTTTAAAGTGAATTGGAGGTTGATCAGTATAAAAGATAAAATAAAAAAAAATGATAGTTAGTAGTCACTAAGCTTAAACTACCTAAAAAATAAAAAAATTATATAAAAAGTTAATAAATACAATAAAAATATAATGATAAAAAATTACAAATCACATATTTAAAATATAATTTTTTGATCTAATTAAATATTCAAATATAAATTAACATCAAAAATTTTTTATTTATAATATTACTTACCATTTAAAAAAATAAAGTCAATCTACTTGGTCAACCCATCTCTGCTCGATAGTTAAGCGGAAGCGGATTATGTCGATTAAAAAAATATGAGTTCAATCCTTAAATTCAATCCACAAAAAATGATAGATTAACGGATTAATGTTGGCGTTTTGTATTCTATATTATAACACTGCTCGTCTATGTAACTTTTGTCCTCAAAATTATTTTTTAATATTTACAATATGATATTTGTTTAAAATATTATATTCATGTAAGTATAATTTATTATTGTAATAAATATATCATATTATAAATAAAATATTATTTGAATGTAGTACTTTAATTAATTAAAATAATATAACTCTTTTTGTTCTTACTTTTTATGTTAGATTTTCATTTCTATTATTAAAAAGGTAATCCGAATTAATGGGAATTGTTTACTTCCAATATAATCTTTGGTGGACGATTGTGATTTTAACTTGTACTTTTAGCTATATAATAGTCGTTTTCTAATTAATTTCCAAATACACTTTAATAATAACAATATTCATAATATTGTACCTAAAACAGCAATAATAATATTAATATGTTTCGGGTGCATGAAAACACATGAAGAGAATCGTATAATCGTACATTTTATAAGACCATCATCAAAGCATCTGTTTTAGATTATGCTTGTTTTCTGAAATCAAAGAAGAGGGTCAAATGTTTACAATGATCACATAGCTAGCTAGGATATTGTTTTTGAAGACACAGGCAAGTATTGCTTGATAAATAAATGATAAATTTAGGAATTGTTTGTTAAATTACCGTTGAAAAATTAGTTAAGGTGGAGAACCAAATTTAAAATCTTGTCCTTTAATTAAAGAATCTTACATGAATTGAGATGTATCAATTATATGTTTGTACTTTTTTTTTTCATTTTTATTTTACTTAGCATAAGTTATAAATAGGCTTAATGAACTTTTTAGTTCTTATAAATATACTTATTTTTTATTTTAGTCCTTATAATTTTTTTATCATATTTTGATTCTTTTAAATTTTAAAATAAGTGAAATTAATTTTGTTATATAACCAAAATAAATAATAAATATATTTATAGAAACTAAAATATTAATTAAACCTTATAAATATATACACGAAACATCTGAGAATGAGCTTGGCCTGACATCCTTTTGAATGGCAAGTAGACAGTGAACCCTCATTGTGTCGTCCAGATCTCAGTTCAAGTAAAGTTGAAACATCTAATATGTTAAGCTCTACCTTGTTTCATGTTTCCCACATCCCTTTCTTCAATCCCCAACTTCACACAACTAGCTTGGAGCCATTATAACTAGCCACTGGCGGGCATATTGCCGGATCCAAGTTGGTTATGATAACTTGCCAAATCAAACAGTGTTACGATATTGCCACTATCAGTTAGCACCCTTGGCCCAGTTGGCCTGACTCTTCACCCGTCATAGTCTCTGCCATGGTGCATCACCAGTCCACACATCTTGAACAGAGTATAATGCACACTTGAATATGATGCTTCTTTTGTCTTGTTCTCCTCTACTTGCGACGCGTGTTTAGTACAAACCTACCCGGTTCCATATGCTGCTGTCTCATAACGCACCTCACATGCTTCTTACTCATCAAGGTACCCCACATTCGAAGACAATTTAGAGGATAAAATAGCAGCCCATATCTTTTTGGGTTTTGCTTTGAGTTTTTATCCATCTTAAAATAAAAAAATTTAAATAAAAATAAAATATAAATGTATTAAAAATTAAAAAAATATTTTTTATTTAAATTTTATTTAAATTTTCTTAACAAGTATTAATATTTATTAATAAAATTATATTTTTATTTTTTATTTTTTTAAATATTTTTATACTTGATAAGTAAAAAAATATTTTTAAAATATAATTAAATGTCTAAATAATTTTTTAAATAAATTTTTTTTTCATACATATAAATTTTAAAAATAAATTTAAAATTATATACTTAAAAAATCTTAACTCTTTTCATACTATTAGCACACGTTACTAAGATTCTATCGCTTTGATCTGACATATAGCAGCCCATAACAAGATTGTATTGCGGCTGCTTTATATTTTGAGTAATCTTATAATTTATAATAAATTTTCTCACATTCTCTTAATTATTTAAAATAAAAAATATTATATAAAAATTAAAAATATTTATTCTTTAAAACCTAAAAAAGTATTTAATATTTTTTTGATCTGACAATATTTTTTAATAATTAAAATGATTGTTATGAAGATTAATTTAAAAGATATATAATTATAGCCTTTATATATGCTGAGCATGGGGATACATGAAGAACTGAGGACCATGCCACAGATGAGGCACGTGTTCATTTCACTAAGCTATAATTCTTCTGTTGCCTAGAATGGAGGAGCCACCAGCAGCACCACCCCCTCCATTTCATCAGATGTCTTCTCTCTCGATGAAAGGCACAAAGTCGCATTTAATATACATTAGTTGGAAAATAAGTTTTTGAAGAAGTTTAAAAAAATGATTTTGTTTTAAGCAAGATCATATTCCAACGGTCGTATTCCAACAGACGTATTCCAACGGACGTATTAAGCGGTCATATTAAGCATATTGGGTTTTCAACGACATGAGGTATATATGTTGATTAAGTTTTGTGGTTTGAGCAGATATAAATTATTACTTAAAAGAATTGGTTGATAACCAAACAAAAATGAATAATTCTGAGTTTTTCGATTTTTTAATTTATTTGCTGTTTCGATTAATGCTGCGGTGACATACAATTAATTATTTTAAATAAGGCCGCTTTCTCGGCCAACAATGCGAGAATGGTATCAAAAACATTTTTTAATAATTAAAACCATTATGTTTCCAAAGAAATTCGGAGGACAAAATTTCAAAAGATGGCAAGAGCGTGTCTACTCTATATAAGATCAAATGCCTCGACACATCTACGATCAGAAAAACACTTGACAATTGAACTTATGCCAATAAGGTATGTAGGCACACAATTCTGAAGCCTTATCTAACTTAATTGTTCCTGTCATACAAACAACAAAAAAAGAGATATACAAACAAAAGTTATTCATTTGACTACTACCAATGGGAGATGACGGATTTTTGACTCAAATCAATCAATACCAAAGTAGAAGAATTTTTGATCTTCATCAACAGCGGGGAATCAACGCTTTGTCTGTTTGGAAGGACTTTTGATATCTTTATAATGAAAAAGATACATAGGTTTTCCTCGCAAAAAAATTAATAAGAAAATACGAACATTTTTATTTTTTATTTTTTACAATGAATAAAGGTACACAGTTATTGCAAAAAGTTCGAACGGGAAGAGAAATGACAATCCTACTAGCCAAATGCAAATTTAGTAGGAGATCATATAATTGTAGCTATTTCTAAGTTTTATTTTTGAAATTAGATCGGGGCTAAGACATTATTGTGTAACGAGAAATATGTTTACCTCCTTTGTGGGGGATGAAGAACAAGTTTATCTTGGTGATTCTAGAAAGAAGTTCTTGGGAAAGGAAAATTGAAATAAGTAAATTAGTCAAAGTATGTACCTAAGTTGGCAAATTTAATTTTGTGGCCTTGCTAGGAGTTAAATATCTTTTAATCGACAAAATAGTGATGACAAAAAAAATGTAAAGGGTTATTGTAAAACTGTTTATACATATTGCTAAAATTAATGAAAATCTAACGTATATGATTGACTCTTTTGATATTTGGATGCAAGATTAAAAACTTGTTTATATTAAGAAAATGCAATATCTTAGATTAATTTCTAGTTTTAGTGATACATTAAACAAATTGAAATATGTCTTGAATCAAAAATAACTAAAAAATCATGCTTATGTAGAAAGAAATGAAGTTCTTGAATTAATTCATTCGATTTAGGAGACTTAAAACAAACTATGACTAGAGGTGGTAAAAATATTATGTAACTTTTATTGATGATTTTTCTAGATACACTAAAGTATATTTACTTAGAATAAAGATGAGGTTTTTGATATGTCTAGTGTATTCCAAGAGAATCAATTAAATAAAAGAATTAAAAGAGTTAGAAATAAGTGGTGAATACACCTTTAATGACTATTTGAAAAAGAAGGAATAATTCATGAAATCACACCTCCTTACTCTCCTCAATCCAAAAATTTTGTGAATAACTAATTTTGTGATTTGATTTGTTTGATGGAAATTGGATGATTATCCTTTATTCTAGGTCTATATTTTTAACAATTATTGTTAGTTGACAAAAAAAAGTGCGTTGAACATGTTTGTGGAAATGTTTCATGCATGGGTGCTCTATATGAATAATGAGTCTTAGTTTAAGTTCTTTGTTAATATAAGCTTCATTATGTATTGATGCTATAAGTGATTACATGTTTTTCATCAATATGATGTACCCTCTATATGTGGGGGTTTTAATGAGAAAATGATATTATAGTAGTAGACTTGGTATAAATATCTTAAAATGATATATTGTCAATATCTAAAATTCTTTCATAATTAAACAGGAAGAATAATGTGATACTTAATTTTGTGAAATAATTTTTAAAATATTTTTTTGTTAGAGTATAAGTGAGAATTTACCCAAAATGTATAATGCATCACAATATGAATAAAATATATTATGTAATTGATTTATTTTATAATTTGATTGATTTAAATACATACACATAATCTTATAAGTGTGAGTTTAAAAATTAAAATAGAGCATTAGTGCTTATATAATGTCTTACATTATATCTCATATACCATTGTTATCTTTGAGTTACTATTTAACTTGGTTATGTGACATGCATAGTTATATATGTAAAGTGTGATAATTATGATCTAGATGTACATGATCAAGTATTTGATAATGTTTGCATAAATGAATTTGTTAATGACTAAAAAGATTATGAGACTATGGACCAAATATGGTTTGAATTTTTGGACATGATAATTAATGTTAAATAAATCATTGATTCAAATGAATTAAATATAGTGATTTAAAAATTGGAAGTGATTGCTTGGAAGTCATCTAAGTTTGTGGATCTATAATAGAGGCATAATTTATTCTATACTTGGTAGGATTTTTTAATATATCAAATTGGAAAATAATTTATAAAATGTCAAATAAAATTAACAAAAAATGTGTATAATTTATATGTTGAACAAATTCTTGAAATCCTAAAAGATGGAATTAAATCCATATTATGTGAATCTTAAAATTGATCGACAAAATCTTTGTGTAGAAATTTAATATATATCATATCGAGGGGAATGTGATTTAATTATTGATGGTAACCCAACTTTTATGAGTGGAGACCCATGAAAAAAGTTCATATGGGCTAATACTTGTTTTCTCGTATTTACCTTATATATATTCTGCATTTATGTGAGGATTTTATATTTTAATGAATTTCATTTATGGGTGGTGTATAAAGTGCGATTTTTGATAAACATAATAAAGTGGGGCGCTCCTTGAGATAATGGCATAATCTCTAGAGCACTCATAACAAGGACATCGTGGATGAAAAGTGCAAAGCTGATCGTGAGATAAATAAGGGTCTAAATGTGATTGGGATTCTAATTTACACGAAAAATGTTTTGGTTCTTAGAAGTTTAAACTTCACCAATTACATTGTAAGTTAAAATCCTATTTATCTAGGTCCGGTTCATAGTCAAAAGACATGAGATTGAAACGTTTGCACTCATGATGTAACCCAGATCCTGTTTTAAAAAATTATTGATTTTATTTAATATTCTTTTGAAATATGTGGGGATTGTTGTGAAAAATCTTTATTTCAAAAGAATAAATGTCTTACATTAGTTGGAAAATAAGTTTTTGAAGAAGTTTAAAAAAATGATTTTGTTTTATCCAAGTTTTGACCTGGTCATATTCCAACGATCGTATTCCAACATGGACGTATTCCAACAGACGTATTCCAATGGTCATATTCCAACGGACATATTCCAACGGACATATTCCAACGGTCATATTCCAACGGACATATTCCAACGGTTATATTCCAACGACCAAAAACTATTTTCTATAAATACCATCCTTGATTAAGTTTTGTGGTTTGAGAGACACATAGAGAGAACGTCATTCTTCTTCATTATTCTCTACTTTATTCTCTTTCTTCTTGGGTTACGTGACTTAAATCTCTTGTAGTTCTTGAAACCCCTGTCAAACAGAAGAACCTGCGATCTGCTGGGGATTTTCGTCTATCTGAAATAATCCTTGAGGCGATCTTTACATGTAGAGGGATTCTGAGTTTGGACGATTTTCTTTGTCTCATTTATTTGCCAGGTTTCGATTGAAAAAACGTGACAACAATCTACAACACAAAGTCGCATAATATGGCCATAAGCAAGATAAGCATATTGGGTTTTCACATGAGGTATATATTGTCATACAATTCAGCAGATATAAATTATTAATTAAAAGAATTGGTTGATAACCAAACAAAAATGAATAATTCTGTTTCTTTTTAATAAATTCTGCTAATAATAATTTAATTATTTAAATAAAATTATAGTATCTAACATTTTTTAATAATTAAGAATATGTAAAAGGATTTGTTTAAAAATATATAGCCTTACCCTTACTTTTTTTTATCTGAAGCCTTACTCTTAATTTAAACCCTGTAAACAAAGTAAAAAATATATACAAACAAAGTATTTTGATTTTTTTTTTGTATAAAGTATTTTGATCTTCATCAACAGAATCAACGCTTTGTCTGTTTCTTTTGATTTATATGAAAGATACATAGGTTTTCCTCGAAAAAATTAATACATACTTTTTTATTTTTTATTTTTTATTTTTTACAATGAAAGGTACACAGTTATTGCAAAAAGTTCGAACTTTACTAGTGCTTAGTAAAGACTCAATAATTGTAGCTATATTAATTTTTTGAAATTAGATCATAAAAAATTATTTGTATAAATCTTTTAGTTTTTGTGTGAATAATTTACTTTTAATCAAATTGAATAAGTAAATTAGTCAAAGTAAGTATAAGTTGATCCGACATCACTTAATCACAATAAAAAAATGTAAAGACTTAATGAAACACAAGATTTATCACGTTTAGATGTGTTATTTTGGATAAAAAAACTTAAAAAAAATAAATAAATACTATTAACATTTTTTGATATATTTGGATGAGTTTTTTTTCTTTGGAAAAAAGACTAAGTATAAGAAAAAAACATAATTTGTGCTTTTTCTTTAAGGTTACGTCTGATTTGAAGAAATGAAATGTCATTCCAAGGTTAATATTGAAATAAGAGGATTCCTATATTTGTTAATGAAAAAAATTTTGGAATAACATTTTTATTTTGACAAATTCATGAAATCCTATTCTTCAAAAAAATAAAAAAAGTGGGATTGCGACATTTTTGTGGAATTAGATTCTATATTTTTTTAATATATCCTTAACTAATTTATAAAATGATGAAAATTAACCCTTTTATATGTTGAACAAATTCTTAATCTTAGTTTTTATTCAATTATCTTAAAATGGATATATTGTATCAATATCATAAAACATATGGTCATAATTATAACAAATAAAAAATATAAGGAAAAAATATTAGATAATGTACCCAAAAAATATTAAAAAGAAAAAATATATTATCAAGATTTATTTTATTAAGTTGTTTAAAAATTAATCTTAAGTATGATTTTATATATATATAATTTGAAAGGAAAAAGTTATTTCAAGATTAATCTTGAAATAAGAGGATTCCTATATTTGTTAATGAAAAAAGTTATGGAATAATATTTTTATTTTTGAAAATTCATGAAATCCTATTCTTCAAAAAAAAATATAAAAAAGTGGGATTGCAACATTTTTGTGGAATTAGATTCTATATTTTTTTAATATATCCTTAACTAATTTATAAAATGTCAAAAATTAACCCTTTTATATGTTGAACAAATTCTTAATCCTAGTTTTTATTCAGTTATCTTAAAATTGATATATTGTATCAATATCATAAAACATATGGTGATAATTATAACATATAAAAAATATAAGGAAAAATATTAGATAATGTACCCAAAAAATATTAAAATGAAAAAATATATTATAAAGATTTATTTTATTTAGTTGTTTAAAAATTAATCTTAAGTATGATATATATATATATATATATATATATATATATATATATATATATATATATATAATATGAAAGGAAAAAGTTATTTTTTATTTTTCCTATTTGAGATATTTTTATCATTTAAATCAATTTAGATTTCATTTTATATTGTATCCGATATACCAAATGGCAGAATCACTTTCCATGTCATTCTATTTCTAATATATCCTTAACTAATTTATAAAATGACAAAAGTTAACCCTTTTATATGTTGATCAAATTCTTAATCCTAGTTTTTATTCAATTATCTTAAAATGGATATATTGTATCAATATCATAAAGCATATGGTCATAATTATAACATATAAAAAATTATAAGGAAAAAATATTAGATAATGTACCCAAAAAATATTATAAAGATTTATTTTATTAAGTTGTTTAAAAATTAATCTTAAGCATGATTATATATATAATATGAAAGGAAAAAGTTATTTTTTTATTTTTCCTATTTGGGATATTTTTGCCATTTAAATCAATTTGAATTTCATTTATATTGTATTGATATACCAAACAACATAATCACTTTTCATATCATTTTATTTCTAATTGTATCAAACTATGAAATCTGAATAGAATTTCTATTTCAATTTACAATTCATATTTTTATTATATTTTTATTTCATAGAATTACATTCTTTATACCAAACGTAACATAAGATAAATTTTAGAACTTCTAAAAAAAGACATTTTTTATAACATAGAGAAGGTATTCAAGGATTAAAAAAAGAGATATTGTCAAATACTACATACAAATATAAAATATATATTTTTTAAAATATATTTTTAAAAAGTTACATAATTTTTTTTAAAAAAAATTACATAAAAAATATATTTTTAAAAAACTCATCCAAATGAGCTTATAGAAAAGCTGTTCAAGGATTTTTAAAAAAATAAAAATTACATCCAATCATAAAATAGAGTTTACTTTTTTAGAAGGTTTTTTTTAAAAAAATATTAAGAAACTAATCTAAGCGAACCATTCACCTCTAAATGTTGGTTTTCAATGGACATTGATTAGACGAAGTAATCTCGATTCACAAATAAATGGCGTGCTTGGTGAAAAATCAAACACGATTATATAGAGCATGTCGCTCTTGCTTTCTTTTTTTTTTTTTTTTTTTCTGGTCACAAGGCATCTCTCTCGCTTTTGCCCGTTAGCTTTCTCAAGTGGTATAATAGGCCCATAGAACGGGCATCTACGACCCAAAAGCCTATAACAAACTCACTGGTTTTATGTTTTTGGTCAAGAACTCACTGATTGAAGATAAATATTATGCAAAGCCCTATATTAAACTACAACCAATTCGCGTCAAGGCCCAAATAACTATACCTACTTTATTAATGCGAAGGACTGATTTAAGGGGGAAAAAAGGTAATGTAATGATTTTAAAAAAAATGTAGAAACATAAACCCCGAAAAAAAGTAGAATGAAAATGATTAACACAATTTAATCTTAAACTTATTTTTTTAAAAATGATTTCATTTTCTCATAAGCATAACATATGATTAATTAAATAAGCAAATATCAAGGACCAAATTATGATGTAAGACGACCGTGAGAAATTAACTCTACAACCATTGGATAGTGAGAATTTTCAATTTTTCCCTCTTTTCATGTTTGGATAATTATATTAAAATTCTTATCACTAATGGAAAGCACTGGATGCTTTAAATTTTACAAATTATTTAGACACACGTAAGACTAATCATGTTTTAATTTAAAACTTATAAGATGAAGCTCAACTATGTAATGAAGCATCAAAGAAATGTATCTGAATATAATAATTTTGTTATTCGTTTAATTTTTATATATTTAATTTTTTTATTTATAAATTTATTTTATATTTTATAAAAATATTACAATTACATATAAATTTATTTGACATTTTTATCATAATAATATATGATATAAATATAATATGTGTATAAAAATTATACACAAAATATTTTTTTGAATATAAGGAATGTACACAGCATTATCGTACGGCTGAAATATAATATTAATCACATTATTTACGTATTTGGATCGATTTATTTTATATTTAAAATAATTTATAATTAAACTTTTATTAAAATAAACTTAAAAAATAATATTTTCTAAAATAATCAAATCAATGTGCCAACAGTAACCTATAATCTACGGTACTAGCTACAACCCATATATAGAACTATAAATAATATACACGGATAATATTTGCTTAGAGATTGCCAGAATGTGTTAGCCCCACAAAGGCTTTGGTGATGATATGCCAACATGGATCCCTACTAGTGATGTCTTTATCTATACTTAGAGCATGTTTAGTTTGGATTATATTTCAAAATCAATAGTTTTTTTTAAAGTATTTTTATTGTTTTGAGTAATTTTATTTTAATTTTTATATGAAATTTACTATATTATAATAATTTTTTTATAAGCTTAAGGTTTAAAGTTAATGATTATAGATTATATATTATTTTAAAAGTTTTGAGATATAAAAGTTATTTTATTTTTAATTAAATAAATTTTTTAATTATTTTACACTTTTTTAAATAATTTAATATATAAAATAAATTTTTTATATCATTTTAATAAAAAATTTATTTTAAATCTATTTTTTAAATAATATATTTAAACATAAAAATAATTCAATTATAATAAATTATATAATAATTAATTTTAAAAAATTCAAAATTCTCACAATTAATCCAATCATAAACTTAATCACCTTTTCAATTCCGCAGCCACTATCAACATCATGGGTATAATAACTTATAGAAAGATATTTGAAGATGGATAGAGATCCTCTCTCTTTTGTTGTGTTAGTTAAAAATACATATTTTTTTATATATTGTACATGATATGTATAATTTTTTTTTTTATCTTCTATTACACACACAGCATATAATATGTAATAAAATTATATGTCTTTAATTAACATGATCCTTTTTTATTTTTTACTAACAGAAAAGGATCTCTCTCTTTTGAAGATGGAAAGGTTGGCCACGTTTATATGACTTATGACTTAAAAAATTATATATTTATGATGCATATACCCAACCCAATCCACTTATATTTTTTTCTTTAAATTAAATGCGGTTTAGCCACAATTGCAGTAGCCAAAGGATATATTTTCCACTAAAAGGTCACATTTTATCAATCAAAAATATTTTTTCTCACGAATTTAGTTTCATAAAAAAATATACGAAATATTAATTTATTTGTTATTTTTATGCATTTTGTCAAATCATTTATCTATAATTTTTGTCTCACCATAAAATTATATTTTTTCTTTAATTTTCATTAGTTCAAGTCATTCGTAGATAATATTTGTAAAAAATAATTATGAGATATAATACTATTCTTTATCAATTTATCTCACGCAACTCTAATTTTTTTACATAATTTTTTTCTTATATAATTTTTTACTCTCTTTCTTATACAATTAATTATATTAATTTTTGACTATTACTTTATCTTACTTAATTACAATTATTTAAAAATAATATAAAAAGTAATGTATATTAAAAAATGATATAAAAACCATTTTTTTAAACCCCACTTGCATTTTAAACTAAATTCATTTCTGCTTTTTTATGTCCTTTTGTGGAGAGTGTTACATTTTACAAACAATAGTTACATTAACATTTTTTTTACTGGTCAACTATATGCGTTTACGTGTTTGGTGTTCTAATTTTATTTTTTATATAAATATTATTAGTTAAAATTTATAAAATAAATTATATTTACAACTATTTACAATAAAAATATTAATTTAAATTTTTTGTGTGTAAATTTATATGTATATAAATATTAATAATTAAAATTTATATAATTTTTATATATAATAAAAATCATACTTATTAAATGTTATATAGGTCAAAATTCACACCCTTTAACCAGTATAACTCACAATCTCAAGTCACCTCTTGGTGCATGCGTGTACCTTGCTAACGCAGGTTGCACTACAACATTCTCCCTTCTAGAAGTGCCTATAAGTTGGGTTTAGGGTATGAAAGTACTTTGTTGGCTTAGGTTGAACTTGTAGATTCATTTGATATATGTCAAAAACAAATCAACTGCTAACACAAATGTCGACATATAAAATTAGAAATCAACGCATGAACTAAAAAGTCATGTAACAAGTATTAAATATATTTAAAAATGTTTTATGTACATATGTATATTATATTTAATGATATAAAAGATAGTGTAAATAGCAACACTTGATGGTTTCACAGAATACTATACAGTTGATATCTCGTACTGCTCACACTATTCAGTGATTACTGATTATTCAATTCCAACAAACCTGTTCAAACCAAACCAAAATCCATTTACTCCACACCTTAACCCTAATGATGTCATGTTGGGCACCCCCCCACCCACATTAATAAATCCTCGCCCCACCATCATCGCCGGTGACGTTTCCGGCAATACTCATTTTCCGGTATGGGCACCCTAGCGTTCCTCTTTCTCCTCCAACTCTTCTTCCCTCCCATACTTTCCGTGGACTTCCTGTTCAATTCCTTCACCGGCATCACCAACCTGACTCTCATCAACGATGCCCGCGTCGACGCCTCCGTCATCCGCATGACCAACGACTCCAACCAATACTCTTTCGGACGAGCCTTTTACGCCACAAAGATCCCCATGAAACTGAAACCCACCTCCTCCAATTTCAATTCCAATTCCTCAACCACCGTTTCTTCATTCTCCACTTCCTTCGTCTTCTCCATCTTGCCAGAGATTCCCACCAGCCCCGGCTTCGGCCTCGCCTTCGTCCTATGCAACACCACTTCCCCTCCCGGTGCACTCGCCAGCCAGTACTTCGGTCTCTTCACCAACGCAACCACCCCCACCGAGTTCCCTCTTCTCGCCGTTGAATTCGATACCGGCCAGAACCCAGAGTTCAACGACCCAAACGACAACCACATCGGCATCGATCTCAACAACATCGAATCCAAAACGACAAGCCCCGCCGGGTACTACAATTCCAGTGGCGGCTTCGTCTCTGTCCGCATGCGCAGCGGCCAAAACGTTCGAGCTTGGATCGAATTCGATGGGAAGAATTTAGAGATAAACGTTACGGTTGCGCCGATCGGTGTATCACGCCCATCAAGGCCTACACTTTCGTATAAAGATCCAGCAATAGTTAACTACTTGTCTTCTGATATGTATGTGGGGTTTTCAGCTTCGAAGACCAATTGGATCGAGGCACAGAGAGTTCTAGCATGGAGCTTCAGCGATTCTGGAACTGCGAGAGACATAAACACCACGAATTTGCCGGTGTTTAAGGCAGAATCGTCGTCTTCTTCGCTCTCTGCTGGGGCAGTTGCAGGAATTGTGGTTGGTTGTGTTGTTTTCGTGGCAATTTGTGTAACTGGGGGGTATTACTTGTGGTGGCGGAACAAGAAGCTGAAAGAGCAAGAAGATGATGAGATTGAAGATTGGGAATTAGAGTACTGGCCACACAGGTTCTCTTACGAGGAGCTGAGCGAGGCCACTTGCCATTTCCAAAAGGACCAGCACCTCGGTTCTGGAGGGTTCGGAAGAGTCTACAAAGGAACACTGTCTAACAAAACCCAAGTTGCAGTGAAATGCGTTAACCACGATTCTAAACAGGGTTTGCGAGAGTTTATGGCAGAGATTTCGAGCATGGGGAGGCTGCAACACAAGAACCTGGTCCAAATGCGTGGATGGTGCAGAAAAGGGAACGAGCTCATGCTGGTTTACGACTACATGCCTAACGGGAGCCTCAACAAATGGGTTTTTGACCAGCCCGCGAAGCTTCTGGGATGGGAACAACGACGTCGTATCCTCGTCGACGTGGCAGAGGGGTTGAACTATCTTCACCATGGTTGGGACCAGGTGGTGATTCACAGAGACATCAAATCGAGTAACATCTTGTTAGATTCTGAAATGCGAGGAAGACTAGGAGACTTCGGTTTAGCGAAGCTTTACCAACAAGGTGAAATTCCGAATACAACACGTGTGGTGGGGACGTTGGGGTATTTGGCGCCGGAGTTAGCGACGGTTGCGGTGCCGACTTCGGCGAGTGATGTGTACAGTTTCGGGGTAGTGTTGTTGGAGGTTGCGTGCGGGAGGAGGCCGATAGAGACGTCGGTGGCGGAGGAGGAGGTGGTGCTGATTGATTGGGTGAGGGATTTGTACGGGAGAGGGTGTGTGGTTGAGGCTGCGGATCCTAGGGTTAAGGGTAAATATAATTTGGGGGACATGGAGATGGTGTTGAAGCTTGGGTTGGCTTGTTGCCACCCTGACCCTCAGAGGAGACCAACCATGAAGGAAGTGGTTGCGCTCCTCCTGGGGGATGAGGTTGCCGAGGCGCCCGGAAAATTGTTGTCTGATTTGGCTCGCGGTGATGGCGCCGGAGGGGACGACGCCGAAGTGGAAGAGGAGCCGCCTTTGCGAGCAGCCACCACTCGGGTTTGACTTGATTGAACATAATTGGACTTTTGTTCTTTTCTTTACCCTTTTTTTATTTCTTTGAACATTTCGTAATTGGATTTTGCTAGATTGTGGTTTCGCTGTGGAGAATCATCCCTGTATTTGTTTTGTTTTCAATTATTGGATTTATTCGTTGAAGATCGAAGCCAACGGAGTTTCCACTTTCCACTTTCAATTATTTCTTCACATTCAAGTCCTCTGTTACTCTGTAGTGTACATTGTACCTGATTAAAGCAAATTAGTTTGTAGCTTTTTTCAGTCAAAAAGCATCTATGTAACATGATGAAATTCCAGCTTTTATTAGATACACTGACTATATGAAAGGGATGATATTTTGATTACAATCTTTTTATAAATGATAAACTTGAAAACCACATTCAAGGATAGGAAAGAGATGATATTTTGATTACAATCTTTTTATATGATATTTTGATTACATTCAGATGTAAACATTTGTAAGAGACAACATCAAAACTACATTATGGGAAAATTAGGGAAAGGGTGTTTTGATTATTACATTCAAATATCTAATGGAATATACACGTGCGGCACTCAGAACGCTTACTGAAATCCATGGCTTTATAAACCACTCAAACTATGTGAGTGTGAAAACTGAAACCTTAGGGATGGAAGGCATAGGTGTACTAAATCACTGGACAACAGTAGACTTGTATTAGTATTTCGGCAGCCAGACTTGGACTGCTAGAGAGTAAAGTTAAGAGAGTGGAAAGTGAAGCAGGGTTCTGTTCTCTTTGCACCTAACTTGAAACACTCGGATTCCTGCTGGCATGCGGATGCCACCGATTCCTTCATGCTCTCAGGTCCACACACCAAGACTCCAATATTAGATCCACTAGTTTCATTCCGGAACTTGCCAAATATATCTGTTCAATTCCAAGATACTAAGCTGTCAACTGTTTTGTCATAACATATTAGAAACACAAAGAAAGAAAGAATGAGATGACTACCTTTAAAATTAGGCCTTCCCCCAAAATGGACTTCATGTTCCTCAAAAGCATTCCTGGTTTCAGTTGAACTTAGATCAAGGGGTTTAATTTCTTTCTGCGATATTGGTGGAATCCCTTTCTTCATCCTTCTCCATCTCAAAATAATTGCCATCAAGGTGCTACATGCTAAAGCTAGGACAAAAGCGGCTATCAGAAGCAGATCCACAACCCAAGAGGGAGTCTTTTCTTTGGACAATTTGGAGCGCTTTCCAGATGGAGATATAATATGGTTGAAACAGATAAGAAAAATAAGGAAAATGATCGAGCAAAATCCCGCAATGGCAGCCATCCAAGTTGGACTTTCAGGCCCGTATACCGCATAATTTGAACACGCTGTGTTCAATTGCAGGGTTCTTATTTTAAAGAACTCATTTAGTAGTTCTCTAATTCCCACCCCTGCTTGTGTTTCTTGGGTCACAAACAATTTCAGATTCAAATGACATTTTTCAGCTGATTGGTTGAGTAATAGATGTGAGATTGAATGTAATAGACAAAAGTTTTGTGCCTTCTTGATGACATATACAAGTTGTATTCTCGAGGGAAATCTAGTTTTGCTGGTAGCTGAATCAACTTCTGCCAAAATGCTCAGAAATGGGGTTATTCCACTTCCTCCAGCAACCAGAAGTAGACTGTCATATCTGCAGACAATTTTTTTTTCATTATTCTGGATAATCTTCTACTTTTGTACATTAGAAGAAGATTATTAGACCATGAAAAACCTATGACAATCGATGAATTATGGTAAACTATTCAACAGAAGTACTAGATAATCAATTTTTGCTCACTTTAAAAAGTCTAATGATGCAGGTCCATAAGGTCCTTCAATTGCCATAGGTATACCCTTCATCTTGTCAGCATCTTTGTCTAGTTGAGCATGTATCAGGTCATAGAGACAATTTGTCCACCACCCTTCACATTTAACTATCACAGACATAATGTGGTCATCAGCCCTGGAACTAGATATTATACTGAAAGAATGCCATTGAAGATGTGATATGGTTGGTATCTTCAAAAATACAACACTTGTAGGGTTATACTTCAGCCCTGCAAAATCGTTATAAACAAACCGTTTAAATAGCATTTTTTTTCCTGATCTTTTCAATTCTAAGGGTCAATTTCAGATTGCTGTAAAGAAACTAAATACTTGGATCTTTGGGCAGAATTAGCTCCACAGCTTTGCAGGGGAAGATTCTAGCTGAAACTATGCACGTTTTTGGACTTGATTGTATGACACGGAGCAGTTTGTCCAGGCTAAAAAGGAATATTCCTGAAAAGACCATATAGAAGTGCCTATCTCCAGCATGAAACAAGAAAAATACTAGAAAGACTGTATACAGATGATGAGTGTAGTAGAAGATTTCAAACTTTCTCCTTCTAATTTGGGGTAGTGAAGTGACCCAGATAACTAGCCCGGTAATAAGTGCAATCTCCCCAGCAAGGTATATACGTCCTGTCTTTTGCCACTTCCAAATCTGTTTGAAAAATATGAAGAGAGAAGCAGACAACTGATCACTCGCTACTACCAGAAGTACTGTGTGTATTTTCAATGAATATCGAATAATTTGGCTAATAAGGAACGTGCTTCCAAATTAAAATAAACTGAAGGAACATGATTTAGACTTCACCTCATGCTTTATATGGTGGCTGACCCCCCAGACAAACAAAGTGCTTGCGCCATGTATTGTAGAAAAAAATACCATTGCAGTTCCAACCCAGGTGTGATATCTAACTGAAGCTTCAAATTGAATGCCAAGTATGCGAAATAAAGCCAACCCCCTTAAGATGGGAAGAAGAAGCAAAGCCAGGCAGGCTTCGGCTAGCAAGCCAAACCGGGTTGCTATTCTGAGATACTTGAGTTGCCATCTGAAATGGAGTTATGGATTTGATGAAATAACAGCTTTTCTAACATCCAACATAAGAGTGTCAAGAACACTTACAAGTTCAAGTTGAGTGATTTGTCTGGCATCAACTTCTTGAGGTCATTAGAAATGCGAGAGTAAAAAGTCCATGCTAAGAAGAGAATAAAAAGGAGAACTACCAGTATTTCGATACTGGATAAGATTCCCAGAAGACTGTTCACCACCCGTGGATTTGAGAAGATAATTGATGGACTCCTTGCACTTCTGTAGGCCATAATATCGAGAAAATAAATTTTGAAGTGAAACGTACGACCATTATAGTAATTGAATGGCACTTAATATTACCTGCTTCTTTGATATCGAGCTTTCAAATCCAAGAAAAGAAGTCCAATTATACCAATAGCAATTATAGGAAATGCAAACACAGCAAAGTTAAGACCTGCAAAAGATCTTGTACACTATCACCCATCGTTTTACTTCTAATTAGCATTTGACAGTGAAATTCTTGGAATTTCATGAGTTGTTTTATAGAAACAGATTCATGCAAGAGAAATAAGAAGGGATTTTTATTAGTAAGACCCATTAAAGTTGAGATTCCAGTATGTACCATAGTATCCAAAAATTGTATTACTGGCGCTTTCTTCTGCACCTTTCCATTTTCTTGTCCATAGTTGGGTTGGCTTCAGAAGCCAAAGAGAAACCCAACCTGCGCATATGAAAATCATCAGCAGTTTTAGAATAGCAAGTAAACTGGCGCTTGCCATGCCTGACTGGTCTACCACGGCCACAGTGGTTTTTTCTTTGCTTCATTTAGAATGATGAAGATCCATATATAAAGGAATCTGAAGACAAAGACTGGTTGCCATTCAGGAGGTAAGAAGATTATATTTAGCCCCACCACTTCCCTTGAGTGCCCGTCACTTATAAAGCATTTTCTATGGAATGTGACAATAATGCCATCAACGTTATATGGAATGGGAAATGCAATATTTGAACGGGATTTGTCCACAACTTGATTCTCCGTTTTCATCATTTTGAGATTAATAGAGTTCACAATTAGCATTTGACGTTTGGACTACAGTGTGATTAAACACTGAGTAGACAGGATGGCAGACCATCATCTTATATTATATTATACTCTTTTTAATTATCTAATTGTGTTACTCACTGTAATAAAGTGGTAATGTGGTAGCTCTAGGTTATAATCATCATTTTTGCTCCTCTAAATGGTCCCTCTATCAGATAGTGGAATTCTGGTCCATGACGTGAACCCTGTTGCCTCACAATCCTGTAGACTGATTGACTAGCATATAAAGTGAATCCCCATGGGCATGCCTCACAGCTATGATGCACATGTCATATCCATATCGTACCGATACTCATATAATATTGTTGCATTCGTATTTTCAATGTATCTATATATATATTTTTAAGACACTCATTGCTCTCAAAGTACTCTTACTAAAAAAATTCAAAATATGAGTTTAACCCTAATTTTCACGAATTACTTCTCTCAAAACATATCTTTACTCTTGCAATCTTCTCTTTCTTAAAATCATCTCATACAATAACAAATTTTTATTCTCGACAAAAGAGTTAGAAAAAACTTGAGACTTATTTAAGATAATCACGCGTAAATAAATTTAATTTTATCATTTTAATATATATAAATATAAATATTTTATTATTATATATTATCATATCCGTATCTTAATTTTTAAAAAGTTATTGTATTTGCTTATCATAAAGTACAAGATATTCAAATCCATACCCATGGAACATAGCCTCACAGTCATCAGAATCTGTTCATCTTATGTTCAGGATTTGTTTCTTTCTGAACCTTTCTTACAATTGTGTAGTCCCAAAAGAAAGCAGACGGCAGATTATAGCGGGCAAGCCCTGTAGGTCAATCTGCAATAAAAAGATCCATTATCTGCACTAAATATGTGGCAGAGATAGAGCATAAGCTTGTGATTTAGAAGACTAAAGGCATCTTTAGTTTAGATTATTTTAACAAAAATGATCATTATTTTTTAAAAAAATCATGATATATTCTTGAAAAGAATATATGTATTATTAACATTTTTTAAGAGTATCAAATTTATTAAAAAAATAATAATAAAATAAATATAATAAATGACATTAAAAAAATAAATATATATATATACTATTAATAATAAAAATATTAAAACTATTATTTTTTTAAAACTCTCTTACGTAAGATTCGTTTTTATTATAAATAATTTTGATCATAAAATAAATTAATCAAAATACATATTAAATTACAACCATATAGGCATTAGGAACCTACGGCCACCAACTACGCCACTTGGCCATAATTCTGCAAAAGTACAGATATTTATCAATCCTTGAGATTAATTGCAAGGATGAAATACTTAATATTTGAGTAGTTGACTTATTTTTGAATATTAATTTACATTTCGTGATAAAGAAATCAAGCAGAGAGCAAGTACATACAAATATATATATATATATATATATATATATATATATATATATATATATTTGTCAAGTACATCCAAACAACTAGTTGTTACATCATATGAAGTGCCAAAGGAGTCTTGTTGGAAATTGGAATGGAAACACCTAACATTACAAGGTCATTATAATATATCCTCAAACACGACACCTTAAGGCGCTAAGGTAGTTCAGCATTGACATTAACGAAAAGTTATTACACTGCTGGCAGATAAACAATTCCCCGTTCAGTTTCTTCATTTCAAAAAACATGATGGAAATTTCTGCTAGCTGAATGAATTTTCTTGTCTTTTTTTCTGTAAAAGATTCTGATCATTTTCCTTCGATCTTGAAGGGTAAAGCATACCAAACTTCTGGAAAGTAGGCAATAAACCAAGCACCCATGTGATTATAAAACTGAAAAACGTGAGGCTTGCATTCCTTTGGTAGCACTAAGGTTTTAGATACTATGCTTGAATACCTAACTATAGGGACATCAAAACCTTCTTTTCAGAATAAAGGTCCACTGCCAAGGATGCTAAGGTCATAATCCTGAATGAGTCAATGCTGAATGGACTATACCAAGATGCGTAAAGTGGTACATAATAAATAGCCAAAAGACCCTATCGATACCTAAAGAGGAAGGCAAGGAGAAGGGTTCAGCATAGAATGACATATCCAATGAGCTGCTAATCATGACAAAAGGGAATCTCCTTTCCTCACTTATTTTGAGGCTTCGATGTCAACGAACTCTTCATAAAATGCCAATTTAGAATCAACCAATGCTCCTTCTACTCCTACCCTCCTTTATAATGTGAGAGAAGGAGAGACAAGAGGCAGAGATATGGAAAATGAGGATCGCACCCCAACAGAAGCAAAAGATTACTATTCTAGATCAATATGGTGGTCAGAAACTGCGCAGCCAGTTGGAGATCTCAAGAGAAGTGACAAAAACGGAGTTAATGGCATGTATTTTGCTGCTGGCAGAGATTACTACGGCTATAACTCCCAAGAAATAGTGACTCCCGAAATTTCTGGGACATTTGATCATAAAAAAGGTTTAACTAGTGCCAGAAACGGAGTTAATGAAATCTCTGAGGCTGGTGGCGAAGAAAACGGTGACTATGGCCACTATTCTAGACAAATATTGTCAGAAGAAATTGTGGAAATAGCTGAGGATGGCAAGAGCATAGCAAGCAATAAAGACAGAAGAGTTGATGACCTATATGTGGCTGTTGGCAAAGATGACTTGGATGTTGTGAAATGGGCTCTTGATCATGCGGTTTCTCCCGGTGCCCGGATTTTTCTTATCAATGTCTCTCCTCCAATCATAATGATTCCTACGCCAGGTAACAAATAACAACTAACCATTTCATCTTTCACTGTCGTTTCTATAGAAAGAGATTTTCATTATATTCTAGTAGATTAGTCCTGAATCACAGATAACAGATTTTGCTGGACACTTTTCCTTTGGAATTTGTTCTTTTGACACCTACATCTTGAGAGTAAATTGAGAATATGATTGCTTGTACACGTGACTCTATACCATTCTACCTGGTGAGGCAATGCCAATATGGCATTGCTATATTATTATAACTCAAAAAAAGTACATCCTTTTAGCTTGTATGATGTCACTACTGGTGGCATAGTGAAGCAAACTGAACTTGTTAGTTTGTGGTGTGTCGTGATGGGGGATGATTTCTGGCATTACCAGTCTATTGAGTGTTCCTCTGCATCAATTATATAATGTGAAAGAATATATACCAATCACTGAATTTCAAATCTCAAATGATATGTGCTTGTTGATAATGATATACCTGATAGTTGGAAAGTTTGAAAGAAGCCAATTGACCCCGCAACAAGTGAGACTTTACGTGAATGAAGTGAACAGCAAGAGGAAGGATCTTTTGCAGAAGTACATCCATCTGTGTACTGAAGCCAAGGTACTGGGTTGACTACTTATGACTCTTACGATATCTCGAGTCTAGACCACAAACCACACACCAAAATTAAACCAATTATTATTTTTCTTTCCCTTCTTATTTGTCCCCGTGTTCTTCTTTCCTCTCCTAGATAACTGCAGACACGTTGCTTCTGGAGAGCAATGACACAGGAAAAGCCATTCTGGATCTCATCTCTATTCTAAACCTAACCAACCTTGTCATTGGAATAAAAAAGCTACCCAACTCACGGTATGCTATTGCTACCAATCGTCGGATTTCATTCACAAATTTGATAACAGAGGGTGTAAAATTTTATCTTGAGATGGGGTTGTCCTGCTTGACACTAACAAGTAATGCAATTATGCAACTATGATTTGTCAGAAAACCAGCTAATCAAAAACAAAGTGACCTTGATAAGACAATGTCACAATGGTATACAAAGCACCTGCTTTAGTTAAGGATTATTTATCTTTGTTCCCTAACTAGTTATATTAATTATGTATATGAACAGACGCAATAACAAACTGAGCAAAGGAGAGTTTGTAAAGAAAAATGCACCAAAGTCCTGTGAGGTTACCTTGGTTTATAACGGCGAGAAGTTTTTGTCTAGCCCTTACATGGATGGCTTGGCATCCTACGGCTTAGTTTCACATAGTAAAGGTCACTCAAAAAGCAACTTCCTTCAGTGTATGTGCTTTTCAGGCAAGTGCATTTAACTATTGACCTATTCTCCTGTAATAAAGATGAATAATAAATTAGAATGGCAAGCGACACTTAATGTTATTTATACACACTGACACATATCATTTTATTTCATCATTTGATTACGGTTAGTTTTACTTTTTTTTTTACACATTTATATTTTGATTTTATTACCTCACACAAATGTGAAATAATGTGTTTGATGCTAAGATACATCAAGCATTATTATATGTGATTTCAAGAAGATATATATTTCATTTCAGCAACACATTAATAAAATTGCAGCTACACATTTGCTAATTAACTATTATATTTTTTACATTTTTTTCCATTTGAGTACTTACAAGTTACAATACAGCAATAAACATTTAATGGCATCCGTGTTTGAAATAAATGTACAAAAGATATGCTACTAGGTTGGCATTAAACTAGGAAGATTGAAAATAAGGAGCGCAACCGTTGTGTGCTTGATTAATCATAACTCAAGATTTAAATAATGTGAATATGGTAAAATTATAGTTACAATCACCTTTACAACATTTTTGAAGTTTACGTTTTCTAATCCATTTTTCCATAAAAATTGTATGAAAAGGTTTATGAAGAGTCTAAATAAAACAATTTTATATTACCCTATTTGCCTTCATTTCATATCCAGTATCAACAATTATGAAGTACTATGAACAAATCCTTTTCATGTCTATTAAAGATCCTATTTCAGTATTTTGTTTTCAAATATGTTTGTCCTTTTTTATTTGGCTTATTGTTTATAATCTCTCACTCTATCACGATCTTTTTCCTTGCTTACAGGGTGCGTGAGAGAAGTCAAGGATAACTAATAACTAGTACATTTCGGATATTAACATGAGCAAGCACTTAGGATTAAGTCCTTTATCATGGGGCGTGCCGATTTGCTGAATAAAGCAAGCTTTTAAAATCATGTTTTAACTTCGGTCATGTGGAAGTAGACAGAGTTCGCGATCCATAAGATTCAAAGTAAAGATATTAGAATCGTAGAAGATACAAGTCCATCATATTTATTTTTAATTTTTAGGAATAAAATTATTGTCAATTTCACGGGTGAAATAGATATATGCGAAATTCTGTTTACAAGAGACATGTTTTTTGCACAATTTTTTTGACATGTTATTTGCACAGTATTATATTCTATAATTGTGAAAAATTGAATAAACAGATTTATTATTTTAATTTCAATAAATTTACTAAAAGGAGCTCAATATTTGTTTAGATAAAAAAATTAAATGTGTTGATGTTTAGATGTAATAAAATTTAGATATATTATCATTTTTCAACTGCCAAACTTCATCTCAAACATGTATTATCTTTATTTTTAAATAATAATTTTTCAATTGTAATTAGATAAATGGAAAAGCATTCACTAATCCCACCAAAATTTTCTCCCTCCAAATGGGAAGAAAATGCAGAGAAACATATTTAATTGGATTTAATAAAATTGTATTTCACTTATATAAATTTATTTATTTTAAGCAAAATCTTAGAAGTAAAAAAAAAACCAACATTTTAAAGTGATTATAATAAACATGTATTATCTTTATTTTTTATTTTTTTTGGATATCTATTGTCATCTAAATACAATATAACTTATGTAAGAGTTGAAACCGAATGCACTCAATCCATCCATAAGAAAGAAAAGCAAAATCATCAATCTTAAAATGTAGGGATATAATAGAATTTGGCAAGGGGTGTATTTTATAGGTTACAATGAGTTATTTTAATTATTAATTAGAAAATTAAGTGATTAAGATGCTATAAAATACATGTATCTATATAATATATCATATATGTATGATAATTCACTCCTTTAATTTTCTTATTAATAATTGTAATTATGCTCTTTATTTTTTAATATTTTTAAAACAGGTTAAACCATTAAATTAATAAAGTGAATTGTTCATGATTTAATTAGCATAATTAGTGATTAAATTGCTAATATTATAATTATATTATTTTTTAAAAAGTAGTTAAAATTTTAAATTAAAAATTAGTATGTTCAATTGAATAATTTATCTGATTGGATCATTAACTTCTTATTTTTTATTAATTTTTGACAATTCAATCACATATATAATTTTTTAAATAAATTAAAATAGATAAAATAACTAGTTCACAATTAAACCAATTCAATTAATTTTTAAAATCTTATTACTCTCTAAAGCGCATTCTTCGTTTTAGGAGAGAGAATTATGATAAAATGAATAAAAGAATAAAAACAAAATAAAAATTTATCTAGAGATTTTTTATTTTTTAATAATTAATAACCGATTGGATCATTAATTTCTTATTTTTATTAATTGTTGACAATTTATTAATCACATATCTAAGTTTTAAAATAAAGTAAAATAAATAAATAAACTAGTTCACAATTAAACTAATTCAATTAATTTTTAAAATCTTATTATTCTCCAAAGCCCATTCCTCGTTGTAGGGGAGAGAATTTCGATAAAATGAATAAAAGGATAAAAATAAGATAGAAAATTTCCTAGAGAATTTTCAATTTTTAATAATTAATATTGGTGTCTGGCATGGTCATTGGACGGTGGCGGCGGTGAGAATCATACAAGGTGATACCGCGCAGTTGCCTCGCGTCAGAGAAAGAAATCGAGAAGCGAGCATATTCCGACGCGTCTAAAAAGTGGGCGAAGAACAAAACAACCGACTCTCTTCCCATCACAAGTAGCACACCAAATAGCAAATAGCAAATAGCAAATATCGTCTGTGTCTCGAGGAAAAAAGAAACACAACGCAGGCAAACCAAATTGCACTCCTTAGCATTTGGCCATTTGGGCATTCCATTCCATTTTAAAGGGCCCCCCAATTTCTCACTGCTTCGGAATCTTCAAAATCATTGCCCTCCCAAATTGGCCTTTTTAGGAAACCAAACCCTAACGAAAACCCTAGGCGTCTCGTGAAATGAACCCCTACGACAAAAGATACTCCGACTCCATTTCTTATCGCGACCGTCGCACGTATGTTCATCTTCCCCATACTCACTTCTTTTTCCCTGTTTGTGATTCACGTTTATTTTAGAATTGGAATGAAAACATACACGTTTTATCATTTTGCCTCGTTTCAGTGATCTCGTTGGATCTATGCCGCCGATGGCGCCTTCTGCTGCCAGCTACGGCCGCGGCGGTCCGGTTCCATATGGTGCTCCTCCGGTTCCTTATGCCGTGCCTGGAGCTGGAAGAGGAGCACCGAATGCTGGAAGAGGAGCACCGACTGCTTTTGGATCCGCACCCACTGCCCCGATTCCCCCCTTTATACCCCCTCCTGGGGGTTTTGATATAGGCCGAGGCGGTGGTTTTGGTGGCAGATTGGGTAACGGTCATGTGGGTGGTAGAAAAGATGGCATAGGTCGAGCCGGTAGTGGAGGAAGAGGCCGTGGTACTGGTTTCGGCGCTGGTCGAGGTGGTGGTAGAGCCGGAACTCACGGTTTTAGGGCCTCCGGGAGAGGAGGGATTGGAGGCAGAAGTCATGGCGGAAGTGCGGGGTTTGGCGGTGGCCGCGGAGGTAGACATGGTGGATCATCTAAGGATGACTTGGACAATATTGCTCTCCCAAAACAAGATTTTAGAAATTTGGTCCCTTTTGAGAAGAACTTTTACATTGAGAGCCCTTCGGTGCGGGCCATGTCTGATATTGAAGTTATGCATTACCGTGCCAGTAGAGAGATCACAGTGCAAGGGCATGATGCGCCAAAACCGATTCGAATGTTTCATGAGGCAAATTTTCCTGGTATTTTACTTGTTTTATGCTGTTGTGTTTGTGCTTATTGATGACTTTTCTTGTGTCCTTTGTCTGATTATATGATCTGAGATGTTAGATTACTGCCTTGAGGTCATTGCCAAATTGGGTTTTGTTGAGCCAACATCAATTCAGGCTCAAGGTTGGCCCATGGCTCTGAAGGGTAGAGATTTGATTGGCATTGCTGAGACTGGCTCGGGTAAAACTTTGGCATATCTGCTTCCTGCTTTAGTGCATGTCAGTGCACAACCTCGATTGGGTATGTATTACTATTGGATCCCCTGTTCAATCTGTCAAAGACAATGCATTTTATCTAGTCCGGTTATTTCTATGGTATAATGGATTTGTTCATTGCTTCAGTACAAGGTGAAGGTCCCATTGTCTTAGTTTTAGCACCAACTAGAGAGTTAGCTGTTCAAATTCAAGAAGAAGCTCTGAAATTTGGGTCACGAGCAAATATTAGAAGTACATGCATCTATGGTGGTGCACCAAAGGGGCCTCAAATTCGTGACCTTAAAAGAGGTATTTGTTTGCCCTATGTATATGAAAGGCCTTTTTTATATTGATCAAAATTGTGGAATAACATGAACATGATGATTAACTTTTGGTGCTTGGCAGGTGTTGAGATTGTTATTGCTACACCTGGTCGGCTAATAGATATGTTGGAAGCTCAGCACACAAACCTGCAGAGAGTGACTTACCTTGTCTTGGATGAAGCTGATCGAATGTTGGACATGGGTTTTGAACCTCAGATACGGAAAATTGTTGGCCAGGTACTGTGCTTAACTAACTTGGAACTAGGAGTAGCGGAAAAGAAAAAACAACCGGGAATCTGTTTCATGTGTATGCCCTATAGTTTACCAGATTCGCTCTACCCTGTCCTTCCTTGGGGAACTGTGATCTGGGCCATGTGTCCTTGATAACAGTTCTTCAGTGTTCTGGTTTGTAGTGGTGCACAATCTGGATTGCCAAAAGTGGCATACCATTTCTATAGTAGAACAGATGAGAAGCAATAAAATGATAAAAATTGCAGGGAAGTGGGAAAGTATGAAACGTACAGCAAATTAAAAGCAACATTAGTTCAAAAATCACAGCAAAAGGTCCGAAGGATGATAGGCACTGATGAAACTAGGACAGAAAATGAAGAATATTGATTTATTGAGGCACTCTGGTTGATATCAGAATGATATCAGCCCAGAAGTTATAGGAAAATTCTGAAAAAAAAAACAGTAGAATAGATATTCTGAGCAAATGTAGAGTGCTCAGTCCCTCCCAAAGCCTAGCCCAAGTTTTTCCTTCTTTTTCATGTTCCCCTCCCCTACACTTATAGCAGCGTACCCCCTCCCTATTGTTACCCTCCCCTACACTTATAGCAGCGTACCCCCTCCCTATTGTTATGCAATTAATCCCTGCTATGAATCCCATTTAATCCACTGTTACAACCATTAATCCTACTTATTCCTACTGTTACATAATTAACACCATTACTAGCAATTATTCCCATGTTCTCCACTCACTTAGTGCTGTCTAATCCCATTGTTACAACCATAAATCCCACTTAATCCTACCGTTACACAATTATCAGCGATTAATCCCCATATTCTCCACTCATTTAATGTCGTTCCAACATACTTGGTGCTGCATATTCTCCTTCCTTCTAGCCCAATTTTTTTGCAGTCTGATATTTTCTTCTAACATATACTTGGGTCATCTTTGGGGTTCTATCAACACTCCCCCCCCCCCCCCCCCAAGAACTCACCTTGTCCTCAAGGTGGAATTCTGGAAATTGGTGCTGGAGTGCAGACATGTCTTCCTAGGAGTTTTCAAAATCAGGAAGGTGTTGTCATTTGATCAAAACTTCCCTTGCCCCTGTAGAATTCACACGGTAATCCAGAACTTCAGCTAGTTGTACCTTGAGTTCCCAAATCTCGGCTAAAAAAGAAGGTAATGGCTGACTTGAAACAATCGAGGAAATAGACTTCTTAAGCAATGAAACATGGACCATCGGGTGAACAAGATTTCCTGTAGGTAGTTGCAATTTATAAGCTACCGGACTGATTTTCTCTATGATCTCATAGGGTCCATAAACTCGGGGGCTCAACTTCTGATTTATCCTTTTAGCTAAGGACTTGAGTTTGTAGAGTTGGATTTTTAAATAGACCACATCTCCGTGTTGGTATTCCACCTCCCTTCGGTGTTTATTAGCTTGATTCTTCATGCGGTTCTGTGCCTTGATCAATTGCTCGCACAATTCTTCTATCACTTGATTCCTTTTAGTCATCAACCGATCCACTTCTTCCATTGAGGATGAAACATTGTCCTCCTTAAGGAGAGTAGGAGGGTCTCTCCCATAGAGAGACTTAAAGGGTGTCATCTTAGTAGACGAATGATAATTGGTGTTGTACCAATATTCAGCCCACCCTAGCCATTTAGGCCATTGCTTAGGTTTGGTCCCCGTAAGACATCGCATATAGGTTTCTAAGCAGTGGTTGACCACCTCGGTTTTTCCATCCGATTGAGGATGATAAGTAGAACTGTATTTCAACTTTGTTCCAGCTAGCCTGAATAATTTAGTCCAAAAAGAACCTAGGAAGATGTTGTCTCTGTTAGACACAATGGAAGTAGGAAACCCATGAAGCCTGACTATTTCCTTGACAAAAATTGCAGCTATATCCTTGGTTGTGAAAGGGTGAGAAATTGCTATGAAATGAGCAAATTTAATTAACCGATCCACTACTACTAAGATGGTATCCATTCCATGAGTTTTAGGAAGGCCACCAATAAAATCCATTGATAAATCAGACCAAACTTGTATAAGGATAGGTAAGGGCTGTAACAGACCAGCAGGGGTGAGAGTTTGATACTTGTTTCTCTGACAAACTTCACAAGTCTACACATAGTCTTGTATATTTCATTTCATTCCTTCCCAATAGAGTAAAACCAAGATCCTCTTGTAAGTTCTAAAGAAACCAGAATGTCCTCCAACTGCTGAGTCATGAAATTCCTTAAGTATTAGAGGAATTTTTTGAGGAATCTCAAGGGATAACCATCCTGCCCTTGTATAATAATCTGCCCTTCTTGAACTGAAATCTTGGGTGTGAATTAGGTTGCCTCAACAAATCTTGTATAATCTCCCTAAGCTTGGCATCAGTGTGGATCTCTTTTTCCATTCCTTCCCAATTATTCAGCTGAATTGTTGAAATTGCAGAATATTGAAGCTTCCGCGACAATGCATCTGCTGCTCCATTCTCATTACTTGGTTTATTCTTGATTTCGAAGTCAAATCCCAATAACTTGAAGATCCATTTCTGCTGTTCTTCCCCCATAATTCTCTGATCAGCTAGGAAACAAGGTTGCGTTGGTCTGTGTGCACAATAAAGTGTCTTCCCAACAAATAGTGTCGCCATTTTTGAATGTCCAAGACTATAGCCATCAACTCTCGCTCAGACAGGTTTGTTTTGGGCTCTATCAGAGAGAGTGTGACTCATATAGGTTACTGGTCTGCCCTCCTGCGTTAAGGTAGCCCCAACTTCTTTCTCGAAAACATCCGTTTCAATAATGAAAGTCTTATCAAAATCAGGCACTGCCAATATAGGGAGAGATGTCATAGCCTCCTTGAGTTGATCAAATGCCTCGAGCCTCGGGTCCCCACTTGTAACTATGTAACTATCTTTCTTCAACTGCTGTGCTAGTGGCCATGCAATCTTCCCATAGTTCTTCACAAATCACCTATAGTATCTAGTCAAACCAAGGAATCCCCTCAACCCCTTAATATCTAGGGGCGTAGGCCAATTTAAAATATCTTTGACTTTATTAGGATCCACAACTACTCCTTCCCTGGAAATCAAGTGGACTAAATATTCTAGATGTTGCTGTTCGAAAGTACACTTGTTCACAAACAGATGATTCTGTTTCAGTAATTGCAGAACCAACCTGAGGTGCTCGCAATGGGTTTGGGCATCTTTACTGTAGATTAAAATATCATTAAAGAAAACCAACACAAAGTCCTTGAGATATGGCTGCAAAACTTGATTCATCAGTGCTTGAAAAGTGGAAGGAGCAGTGGTTAATCCGAAGGGCATTACCAAGAACTCATAGTGCCCTTCATGTGTTCGGAAGGCTGTTTTTGGGATGTCTTCTGTTCTCATCCTAATTTGATGATAACTGGATTTAAGATCCAATTTAGAGAAGATGACTGCAACCCCCAATTCATCTAGCAATTCATCAATGACTGGTGTTGGAAACTTATCTGGTATGGTCAGTTTGTTAAGAGTCCGATAATTCACACAAAACCTCCATCTTCCATCCTTCTCTCTTTACTAATAAAACTGGGCTTGAATAGGGACTATTACTAGGTCTAATAATTCCAGCCAACAACATATCATCTTCTATTTTTTCAATCTCATATTTCTGATAATGGGGATACCTGTAGGGTCGAATGTTAGGAATTTGAGCTCCCTTCTTAAAGAGAATCACATGATCCTGCTCTCGGCTAGGAGGTAAACCATAGGGATCTTGGAACATATTTGCAAATTCCTCCAAGATGGCTGCAATTTCTGCTGGAAGTGAATCTTGCAAATTCTCCTCACTTGGCAGCTGTTGGTATTCAACCTAATACTCATCTCCTTCATCCTTTGAGGCCTTGAGCATGGCCTTCAAGGAAGCTTGGGCCTTACAAAGAGAAGGGTCCCCTTTCAAAGTCACCTTCTCGCCTGCTACTGTCCATTGTAAAATTAACTCCTTGAAGTTAGCTTGGATGGTCCGCAAACTTGCTAGCCAGTCCATTCCCAAAACCACCTTAGCTGTTCCTAAATCAAACAGAAAAAAAAATCTTACTGGATCTTCACTCCCTGCACATCTATCTCCACCCCTCAGCACACACCTCTACTACGCGCCTTACAACCATTGCCCACCTCCACCACATATTGAGGAGTATCCTGCACTGACAGACTCAGTTTCTTAGCTAAATCTCTGGATATGAAGTTGCTGGAGGCCTTACAATCAATTAATATCAATTAATATCAACACTTGCTCACCTCCTAGCTGCCCCCATAGATAGCTTCAAAAATTTATTGGAAGTTCGACCCATGATACTTTTCAAGGATAGTTGTAAAGCCTTATTCTCCAATTCCACGTGTGATTCCTCCTCTCCATCTTCTTTTGTTTCCTCCTCTTCCTCCATTTCCTCCATCATGAACAATTGGTAATGTTTAAACTTGCAAATGTGGTCCTGCCCCCATCTTTCTCCACATTTAAAATACAACTCCTTCCTACTTCTTTCCTGCAATTCAGCTTGTGTGAGTCTCCAGTTCCATTAAAATGTTTCTCGCCCGCACTTGCAGCCCCATCAGGAGGTTTGGGTTCTGTTGGGCCCCGGATGTGTGTAATAAATAGGCCTAGGTATCGTGGGTGGCCTGCGACCTCCATCTCCCACAACGTTGGGCCTGGGTCCCAAAACGGGTGCAACAACTCGACAAATTGATGTTGAGCCTCGCTTGGTCTCGCCATTCCATTCTCCCGTAATACTCCTCTCCGTAAGGCCTAATTCTTTTCGTCCAGTAACTCTGCTCGATCCATGAGGTCTGATAGAGTGTGTAATTCATACAGCTTCAACTCAGCCTTCAGTTCATCACGGAGCCTATTTAGAAAAATCTGCTTCAACACCTCTTTATCGACATTCTTCAATGGCCCAGAAGTCAGCTCAAACTGCTATGGTACCCACCTGTTTAATACTCAACAATGGCTCAAACGGATCCTGAGAGATTCTTGGTTGGAATCTATGAACCACTGCCTTCTTGAAACTACTCCAACTGGGTGAAGGATTTTGGTCCTCCCACCATTGGTACCAATTGAGTGCTCGTCCTTCCAAGGCCACCATTACTGAAAGGAGCTTCCTCGATTCAGGCACCT
Source organism: Ormosia semicastrata (assembly GCA_029884595.1). Classification (NCBI taxonomy): domain Eukaryota; kingdom Viridiplantae; phylum Streptophyta; class Magnoliopsida; order Fabales; family Fabaceae; genus Ormosia; species Ormosia semicastrata. The sequence goes on from JAQQTO010000043.1 coordinate 11,686,150, forward strand.
CATTCACCTTGAAATAGCGCTCAACGAGATTCACCCAACCGTAAGCATCGTCTCTCGAGAAAACAGGGACCTCAAGTTTCTTCCTGCCTTCATTCCGCCACGGGGGTCGACTCCCTTTAGAAGGTTGTTCCCTCCATTCCCTCGACATCTCACAATCCTGACTCTCAGATTCGTGATGGTGGGTCGACCTCATCTAGCTCCCGTTGTCCCTTCTATCACTGAAACTGTGAAAACTGGAACGGCAACAATACCGCGATCTCCCCCTTGTTTCTTCTCTGTTTCGGGTTTGTAATAGTTGCATTTTCTCCTCCAACTGTCCCTCCAACACTTCATGCTTCTGCTGCATACTCCTCTCCAGCATCTCAATGCAGGATTCCATAGCTCACGTGGTCACCATTCAAAGCTCCCTGGATCGGGAGCTCTGATACCAGTTGATAGGTACTGATGAAACTAGGACAGAAAATGAAGAATATTGATTTATTGAGGCACTCTGGTTGATATCAGAATGATATCAGCCCAGAAGTTATAGGAAAATTCAGAAAAAAAAAACAGTAGAACAGATATTTTGAGCAAATGTAGAGTGCTCAATCCCTCCCAAAGCCTAGCCCACGTTTTTCCTCCTTTTTCACGTTCCCCTCCCCTACACTTATAGCAGCGACCCCCCTCCCTACTGTTATGCAATTAATCCCTGCTATGAATCCCATTTAATCCACTGTTACAGCCATTAATCCTACTTAATCCTACCGTTACATAATTAAGACCATTACTAGCAATTATTCCCATGTTCTCCACTCACTTAGTACTGTCTAATCCCACGGTTACAACCATAAATCCCACTTAATCCTGCCGTTACACAATTATCAGCAATTAATCCCCATGTTCCCCACTCACTTAATGCCGTCTCAGCAGACTTGGTGCTGCATATTGTCCTTCCTTCTGGCCCAATTTCTTTGCAGCCTGATACTTTCTTCTAACATATACTTGGGTCATCTTTGGGTTTCTATCAAAGGACTCCACTGTTCCACAGCATTTTCCTGACCCTCCATTCACCCTTTTTTCAACTATTTCAGAAGTGGAGACACTCCACCATCTTCAACAATCAGAACATTCCTCTAAGGAGCACCTAGAAATCATAATGGCCACCTGTTTGCAAATAAGACACAAAATGGACTCATCGGCAGCGATTGGTGCAACCCTAATGGAGGGCCGGGAAAATACAGCACAAATGAGCTTATCTAGCACATAGATACTCATCATTGTGATCATCGGTGGAAGCAGAGGCCCTAAGGAGTAGGGGTGTTCAAAATTGAACCAATCCAAACAAAATCGAAAAAATAGAGCCGAAAAACCAAAAACTGAAAATTAATTGGATTGGATTTGATTGCAGATCCAAATTTGAAAACTAATCCAATCCAAACCCAATTGAAATTTTATATACATTTTTTAAAATAATATTTTACCTTGGAAATTCATATGTAACCAATACTTATTTTGAACTTTCCTACTATTTCCCAAATTAAACTTAATTATCTCTTTTGAATTTGTTCATTTATGGTAGGATTAACAATTAATTTGGACTTGTATTTATAATTTGGATTTATATTTTGATGAATTTGTTTGAACTTATATTTATTGTTCTTTGATGAATTAGTTTAGATTTATATTTGATGTATTTTAATGAATTTGAATTTCCATATTTTGATGAATTTATGTATAACAAATTTTTAACAAAAAACCAAAAAACTGATCCAATTCAAAAGGACTTAGATTGGATTGGATTTGATTGAATTTACATTTTGAACCAAATTGATCGGATGATAAAATAAGAAAATTGATTAGATTGGATTGGACATCTTTTTCCCTCAAAACTGATCCAATCCAATCCGCGAACATCCTGCATTGATATCTTGTGAAACTAAGAGACTAACACTTTGTCTTGTGCTTAACTAAATGCATCGATGTCTTGTTAAAATGATCCAGTAAGCTGGTAATCTGTTTCTCCGCAAGCCATAATTTTTGGCCCCTCTTCCCATAGCATGAAAGTAAGCTCAGAATGATTTCCCACCCTTTATTCTCCATCCATTTTCCATAATCAGACCTTTCCATACCACTTCGTTTTTTCTCCCCCTCCTATTTTTTTCTACCTTCCCTGCCTAGCATACCTTTAGCGCCTGTTTGGCCTAATGTTGGTGATGCAGGACAATTTAGGCCAAACAGGGGTCAATTTTATAAATTTATTATTGCTTTTTTTAATGTAATTTTCACAATGATTATGTTTAGAAATTTTATTTAGTTATTTCGGTTAAGGTGATTATGGTAGAATTGATGTTATTAGGATACTACTAGAAGCGTGGCATACACTAGCCTTTATTCTACTCTAGGTCACGTCACGTTGGGAGGCCAAAGTCATGTTGACTGCCCAACATGGAACATGGCTGATGCAACTCCGTATGCCAGGTCAAAAACAATTAAATTAGCAGAACTGCTTATGAATTTTGCTTCTGTTACTTACAATATTACTCATTCATTTTAATCAAATTGGCTTTAGAATATTCATGAAATACTGATATATACTGTTGTAACATCATATTGAATCCATTACCTTTAGAGGTACACTCAGTTACATTGATGATTTGAAATAGCAGATTCGACCAGATAGGCAGACATTGTATTGGAGTGCTACATGGCCAAGGGAGGTTGAAACTCTGGCAAGGCAGTTTTTGCGCAACCCATATAAGGTTACTGCAATAGTGTTTGCTATCATTTATTGATTTCTATATTTGTACATGATTGATTTTAAAAAGAAGTATTTTGTTGTCGTGCTATGAATTGACTTAAACCTCATTTAGGTGATTATTGATGTGTGTTTTCCTGTGGGATATCATGATCGTATAGGTAATTATTGGGTCATCAGAACTGAAAGCAAATCAATCTATAAATCAAGTTGTTGAAGTTGTAACAGATGTGGAGAAATACAATAGGTTTGTATTCTCACTTGTAAAAGACAGTGGCCAATGTTTTAGCTTGCCAAATTAATGCTTTAGCTTTGATGCAGATTGATCAGACTACTGAAAGAAGTGATGGTTGGGAGCCGAATTCTAATATTTATGGAGACAAAAAAGGGATGTGACCAAGTTACAAGACAATTGAGAATGGATGGATGGCCAGCACTATCCATCCATGGTGATAAAAACCAGGCTGAAAGGGACTGGGTCTTGGCTGAATTTAAGAGTGGCAGAATTCCAATAATGACTGCCACTGATGTTGCTGCACGGGGTCTTGGTAGGATCACTGTGTGTTAAGAATCTTAGGATTTTTGGTATAGGTCTAAAACTTTAACCATAGACGAGTCTGCCGGCTGCTTTCCAGTTCCCCTTGATATAATTTGTGGTTTGGGTGTTTGCGGGGGCCATATTGTCAATGTGTTGGAACTGCCTGTAACTTGACCAAGGGATTAATGGGTTGCATTCAGAGATGAAATTGTTTTGCTGCAGTCAGCAGACTTCCTGCTGCTGTTAACTTGGGAACTATCTTTTTTAGTGATGTCAAGTTACATGGATGCCTGGGGCAGAATTCCACTGATATGACTTGGATGTCAATCTATAATTTCTGAGGTAGTATATCATGTGGTGTGATCCTGTAAATTTCATAGGATGGGTTAATTTGTGGCGGTTTACCTGATTTTGCAAAACAAGGTTAGTTATCAATTATTTGTTAGTGTTGCCTGAAGTGATACAAGTCATACGACTATTGTCCGTTTTTTAAGAACATAGTTAAATTGATTGATCCCCATCCACAGTTATGGAGCTGGTTGTCTTTGCGGCCCGGTTGACTCATACATGCTTAGTCGATAATTGGATGTGGTAGATGGCAGTGATGGTGAAGCTGCTCCTTATCCCTGAAAGGTTAAGGTGGGCACATTTATGTGATGAATGTGTTGACTTGAGTTTGATCTCTAAAATCTTACGGGGCAGGGATAAGGATTTTTGCAGTTTTCTCCAATTTTCAAGCCTTCCACTTTATTCTTATGTTATTTTACTTTGTTGCTTGTAGATGTGAAAGACATAAAATGGGTGATCAATTATGATTTTCCATCAAGCCTGGAAGATTATGTCCACAGAATTGGTCGAACTGGTCGCGCAGGGGCCAAGGGAACTGCATACACCTTTTTTACACATGCCAATGCCAAGTTTGCTAGGGATCTAATCAAGATTTTACAAGATGCTGGTCAGGTTGTGAGTACTGCACTGTCTGCATTGGCTCGGTCAGCTGGTTCTGGTCAATTTGGTAATTCAATTTCTTTTTTACACTGAAATCTAAGGTTTTTATTGGGATGATCTGTAATTAGTTCTTAATCATTTTGTAGGATCCGGGGGAGGCTTTCGCTCAAGAGGACGAGGAGCCTATGGCAATCGCGGTTTAATATCAGGATCCAATGCCATTCCTCTAGGTCTAAAGAAGCCTTGGCAGTGACTGTAGTTGGTGCTGCCGTGTGCTTTTCTACAACTTCTATTTATAAAAAAATTATCGTCATATAATTATTTTTGGGGGCATTTACAGCAGGCATTTGCCCGCATAGCATTTGAAACAACACATTGTTAGCTTTTAAAACAATTAATCTTACAATGACTGAAGTCAACAAGGTATGTGTTGTAAATGTACATGGATGTAACTCGTTGGAGTGACCTATAGGGCCTATTAATTTACAGTTTGATAGCTGGTGTGCCTACCATTCTTCTCAAGGTTTAAACTTTAAACTATTTCACCTATACTTAAGGGAATTTTTATCCATTAGGGATAAAGTTCATCTAAAGTGAGCAAGATATATTCACTTTTGATTTAATTTAAAATACATTGTAATTTTAATTTATCAAAATTTAATGATAAATATAGTTTTATTTATTTACATATGTTTATTTTAGTGGAGTTTTATCCTTTTTGTAGTGTCTTGATGGATACGGTATCGAGAAGAATTGTTAAGTATTAATATTGATTTTATAATAAATATTTATAATTTTAATAAAAATAATTAATGAAGTACTTGATAGGTATTATATCTTGGGTGAAAAAATTGGTATAATAGAATTGTTCCTAGTTTAAATCAATAAGTTCTATTTCTAGTTATGGATGTATACTTTATTAGGTTAGGCTGCCTAAGAAGATGAATACAGGCATGGGTTAAGTGTGATTTGTTTATACTCAATCAAAGTAAGTGTGAGTAGTGGGGGAGGGAGGGGTGGGTTAAATATGAACGACTGCTAGATATCAAGCTTCAAAATGTGCTAGTTATAATCTAGAGAGTCATAGATTTAGTTAGTGCTAAGATGATGTTCTTACATGACATAATTAATATGCGCCATATTAACTATGTATGCCATTATTAGCTATAACTTGAACAGTTCATTTAATTTTTATAAACTTCAAGACATTAATTAGTTAAATTAAAAAAACTAAATATGATATTTAAAATTAATGTGATTATGATTTGCAGTACATGATTGATGAGACAAAGGTGTAATGTAGTGTAAGAATATATGAGAAATTTTTACATAAATTTAGAATACTTAAGTTTAGTGTGCTAAGCTAATTATGTAATTAATTATACTCAAGATGCGGGTTATACTCAATCAAAGTAAGTGTGAGTAGTGGGGGAGGGAGGGGTGGGTTAAAAATGGACGACTGCTAGATATGAAGCTTCAAAATGTGCTAGCTATAATCTAGAGATTCATAGATTTAGTTAGTGTTAAGATGATGTTCTTACATGACATAATTAATATGCGTCATATTAACTATGTATGCCATTATTGGCTATAACTTGAGCAGTACATTTAATTTTTATAAACTTCAAGACATTAACTAGTTAACATTAAAAAACTAAATATGATATTTAAAATTAATGTAATTATAATTTACAATATATGATTTATGAGACAAAGGTGTAATGTAATATAAGAATATATGAGAAATTCTTATATAAACTTAAAATAATTATAATAATAATTTACAAATTAATGATGTAATTGACTTAATACACCCAACTTAAATGTTTGAGGTTTATTCAAGAATTTTTGGTGGAACTAGAAAGAAGTAGTTTTACTGCTGGTGGGCTTGGATGATTTGAAGTAGTGCTTAGATTCGGGTTTGAATTTAAACAAGGTATAGATTGCCCGAGTTATTCCAATCAAGTAAGACGCAGGTTTCAATAAAAGAATCACACCAGAGCAAGGCCCAAAATTTAAAAGTCAGATATATTTTTAGGCTTAAATTGGCCATACCTTGAGCCACCTTAGTCCATCTCGAGGTTTATTAATTTTTTTACTATCTCAATTTCATAAATTAAATGTGTACTTGAATTAATTTGCTCTGCTCAAAATAATTTATAATAAAAAAATTTATTAAAAGAGTTTTTAAAAACTAATTTTTTTTTTCTTGTTTGAACTTTCAGAGATTTAGACTTCAATCTTATTCTTATCTCTCATTGACTCTAGCTGCCTGTATGCTTTTCATTGAAGTGAATGTCAAATGTGCTAAGGAAGTTTTCTATGCATTTGGTGAAGTTTAAGAAATCTTTTAGAATTTTTAAAAATTTAGAGAATATATGGTACATTAGTCAAAAGAATAATATGTGATACGTATCATCAAGATGTATATCACCTTACATTTATGTGAGGTGATATAATTAGAGTAAATTTATAGGTTAGAAAATAAAAATTATATATAAATATAAAGTGATGTGTATATAAATGTATAAGTAGCATCAATTTAATCAGAATTTAAAGAGCTATTTATTTTATTCTATTTATAATATAATTATATAGTCACCAAAAAATCAGATTAGAGGGGTCAAATTAGTAAAATCAACAGCAATCGTTTCGTTTATAAGGCCCCTAAACCCTAACTTGTTCTCCTTCGCCGCTCCAACAATCTCAGACACTTGCAGGAGAAAGGGGAAGAGAAGAAGAAAATGACGACGAGGTTCAAGAAGAACAGGAAGAAGAGAGGCCACGTGAGCGCCGGCCACGGCCGCATCGGCAAGCACCGCAAGCACCCTGGAGGCCGAGGTAACGCCGGCGGCATGCACCACCACCGCATCCTCTTCGACAAGTACCACCCTGGTTACTTCGGGAAGGTCGGCATGCGCTACTTCCACAAGCTCCGCAACAAGTTCTATAGCCCCATTGTCAACATCGATAAGCTCTGGTCATTGGTTCCCGAAGAGGTGAAGGACAAGGCTTCCAAGGATAAGGGTAAGGCTCCCTTGATCGATGTCACCCAGTTCGGGTACTTCAAGGTTTTGGGCAAAGGGGTTTTGCCTGAAAACCAACCCATCGTCGTAAAGGCGAAGCTTGTTTCGAAGATTGCTGAGAAGAAGATCAAGGAGGCTGGAGGAGCCGTTGTCCTCACCGCTTGATTTGAAGGGTATTGGATTTAAAGAAATTAGGGTTTTTTCTTTTGTCGTTACTTTTGTTTTGTTTTGTTTTGAACCATCGAGATCTTGGGTATTGTTTATTCATGCTGTTAGCTTCTTATTGCAATATGATCTCATACTTTAATCTCGTTTTTATGTTGAATGTTCTGGATTAGCAGTTTTTTCAATTATTTTAAAATGGACAACTGATTAAATGGATGCTGTGTTTGTTTGAACAATTATCTCTGTGAAAAGAGGAATTTGCGTTAACCAGAATTTTATGGATGATCTCTTTAATTTTTATGTATGATTCAAGTGGATGGTCTTAAGATTTGGTGATTCCTTGGAATTATCACATTAGACATGCTGTTGCACATGCACCTTCTTCTGGTTGTGACTTGTGTGCATTTGGGTCTCAAATTATTCACAAGTTTGTGGTGCACTAAATCACTAGATAGGTAATAATAATAATATTGTGAAGTTGCTAATCTGTCAAGGACAATGTGAAAATTGATCTGAGACTGAGGTTCAACTTATTGGCTGGTTTTTGGAAATCAAGATTAGCTATGGGTTCTTGGCTCTCCATTATATGAAATGGGAATTACAGATGAAGGAAACATTGATGGTGGAATCTTTGTTTGGAGTAATTGGAATTCGGTAGTGATGAGGATTTGTTTTTCTTCATGCTTTCTCATTATGGCTACTTGATTGCCCCGTCTAAAATGACTTTTCTAGTTATATATATTATGTATGCCTTCTACTTTGTGATGCAAGTTGTAAATGCAGAAAATGAACCTTTTGCTTGTTGGATGGATGCTCATGCATCTGGCCTCGGTCTTACGCGTGTATATGTTTCACATCCATCCCCATTCACTGAAATACATAAGCATATAGTGGGAAGAAGGCACATTTAACCCCCTAATTAGGTTCCGACTTTTCCCACTCATAATACTAATTTGGAATGAGACAGCTCATGCTGAGCTTCTCTTCTCCATCCTGTGTTTGTGGCGACAAAGGTAATATTTGATTTGACCAAAATGAAAAACATGGTGCTGTTGGGAGCATTGCTTGTGGTAAAATTGAAAACAGATATATTTCAATGCATGTTTAGATATCATATTCATTTGTAGTCTTTTTCTCGCTGTGTTGAAACTGCGGATAATGAATTTTTGAGTGCTTGCTTACCTTCTTAATATTCTATTGGGTTCTCCGAATGAAATAAGAGATAAGTCTCAGCGGATAATAGGGTATCTATTAATTTTTAGTGACTTAATATTATGATATATTTTAAATTGGATAAAATTTAGATAAAATTTCTTTAAGTGTTTTTGTTTTTTTTTTAATAAAAATATGGTGTACATTTTTTATAATTTATTAATGAAAATTTTAAAAATAATAATTAAATAGTTAAAAATTAAGACATGTTATATTTTTGAGGAGAGATTAAGTTATATTAGTATAAGTTAAAATCATTCTTATACCATTGAATATTTTTTTATTGAATAATTTTTTCACTAAATTTATCATTGGATTAAAAGTTCTTATCATATAAATCATATCTATAATTTTTTCTCTTACGCTTATTATTAACCGTTAGTTCTACTTTCATCTAATGATTGAGATTATTTCATTAAAGGTAACCATTAGATGAAAGTAAATCTAATGGTTGAAAATGAGTGTAAGAGAAAAAGATTTTTATTGATCTTTCTCCTATAAAATTTTATATTAATCTAAAATCATTTAAGATTTTATCGATATACGCCAAGATTAACGTCATATATACTTTTGAAATATGACATATATCAATAAAGACTTAAATGATTTTGAATTAATGTAAAATTTTATAAATATAATTTATATGATAAGAATTTTTAATTCAATGGTAAATTTAGTAAAAAAATTATTTAATAAAAAAATATTTAATGGTGTAAAAATAATTTTAATTTATATCAATATAATTTGATTCATTCTCTATATTTTTATTAGAAAATAAAATATGTCATATTTTTATTAAAAAAAATATCAAATGTACTTAATAAACTTTAACTAGTTTTGTCCTTTTAAAACATTTTATGTCTCCCCTGCTTACGTTCTTTAGGTATCTCTTTGAGGTACTATTTGCAAAAATATTTCGTGCCGGTTTCAATCTGTTAGTGCTTGTTGCAGTGGGCCTAAAATCAGTGTGCTGCAGTTAGGACTGGTGAAAGCCCAAGATAGGCATATGCTCCTTTACCTGGCCCATGAACTAAGACTCGTTCTTCTAATATCGTCAGATTTTGGTTTAAGTTTATTTACCCCATTTCAGATTCTCAACCTTAAACAAGGTACTAGAAATGACAAAGAAAAAAATTTCTAATAGGGAATAAAAAAGGCCTAGATGAGAGCTAAAAACATTAAAGTTATAGGGCATCTGGGAATACTTGTTGAACTTGAGCGATTAAAATCTCTTGTTTTCTCTCTTTTTTCCCCTATATTTTTAGAATGTAAGGGATGAGAGGTTGTCTCGTTCGAAAATCAAAGCATGTCAAGTCTCAGCAGAAGTTTACAGGTATTTTGATATTTTCTATTCGATCTTATCAATTTTGTTAATCCTCGTGGGTTGGTACTGCCCTTTCTATATCCTATACTTATGGACAAAATATTAAATATAAAGTTATTATGTTTTCATATATTTTAAATGTACACGCACTCCTAAAAAATATTCCCCTAGTTCGGATTTCGGATGTGGATAAGCTTTATTGGTATCTTCAACATTGAACTTTTTAATGAAGCTAGTTTTGATTGCTTTCGACTTTTGTCAATCGCTAGTACAGAGACTAGTTTGGACTTTGGAGCATATCAAGTGGAATCATTGACCCATTGTGATAGTTGATGATATCAAGTGGAATCATTGACCCATTGTGATAGTTGATGAGTAAATTTTTATTATTAAATTTTATATAAATAGTTAATATTAAAATTTATATAACATTAGTATATTAAAATTGTATTAAATATTTTGATATTTTTTGTTTATATATCTTTAATTATTTTTAAATTTTTATCGTATCAATATATTCGTGTCATATCTTTACATTTATAAACGTGTTTCTTATATCATAATATAAAGTTATGCAACTTTGATCATAATTAACTTTTAATCTTAGATAAACATGTATGATTTTATGATTAATATTTGTTCTTATCACCAGGGAGGCTCAACATGTGTACAAACTAAAAGTGAAATATGAAAATGAGACTTTTTTAATGGAATTTTCAAAATAATTTTTATCAATTTTATTATTCTAGCTTTGGAGATACAAACTTATTGTCTAGTGACTTTAATTTTTTATTATCGTAAAATAGAAATAATATTATAACAGGGATTGTATTTGTGGGAAGAGAAAAAAAAAGTTTTCTTAGATACTAGTTAAGAGTGTGAGAGTATATGTGACCATTTTTTAAATTATCTTTACATTTGCACTTTTGCATTTTTTTTATATAAATTTTGGAAATAAAAAAACAGTTCAAAATTAATAAGGATGTGAAATGTGAGAAAAAATATACATTTAATTAAAAAATAAAAATATAAATATTTTATTAATTGTTTTGATTTTTGTATATTTTAATATAAGTTTATTATTAATATATTATTATAAAATTATGGGACCTATGGAATGAGGCCTAAAGTAAGGACTTTGGTAGCCTTATCCTTTGTCGTCGCTACTTCTTACCTCTTCTAATAAGCTACTTACTATTTTCACTAAATATGTTTCAGACTAGTTAATTAGTCAAGTATAACTTACTGGTTAAAAATGATGAGATAAATTCACATGTCTCCCGGGATTTCCTAAACAAGGTGAATTACTAGATCTCTCAAGAAGAAAAAGGAAAAACAAAACGAGATTTTTTATAGTATTCAGAATCTTTTCAATTTTTTTTAAGTGTTTAATTGTAAGAGAAAAAAAATACAAAAAAAGTTATTAATAAGACTCAATTAAAATTTGTGAAATTTTTTTATAATATTATATTTTTCTCTCTTACAATTAATCACTTGAGAAAAAAAAATTGAAAGATCTTGATCCATATATATATATATATATATATATATATATATATATTACAAATATTGATAAAATTTATAATATCTCACGTCATATTATGAACATTTTAGCAGTTTTATATAAATAAATTTTCTAGGAGTTTTTGAATGCATAAATAATTTACATAATCGCTATTGGATACTCGTTAGCCAATATCCATAATTTCTACTTATTAACAATTTTAAATATTTTAGACATTTTGAATATCTAATATCTTGAAGAAAATAGAATGCAAAATAAAATGTAAGTTTTCAAATAAGAAAAATTATAAAGTTAAAGTAAAATACGAGTTGTTAAAAAAGATTCCTATATTCACTCACCAGCACCATTCTTATCTACCAGTTCAATGTTCTTAGCTTAAGATCCATCATCGGATGCATATTGGACCCCAATCTATACTATGAATTTGGATTCTTTTAATTTTTTTTTTCTCAATTGGTCAATTGTAAAAAAGATAGACATAAAGATTATAAAAAAAATTTCATACTAATAAACGGGTTCCACTAATAACTTCTTTTGTGTTTTTCTCTCTCTTACAATTAATCACTTGAGAGAAAAAAAATTTGAGAGAATACAAATCTATGTATGTGACATTTTAAAGTAGTTATATAATTTTTAAGTAACTTTTAATCTTGATCATTTATATACGATTATATAATCAAAATTTAATTTTCTTATTTCTTTATAATAAAAATTTTCTCACTAAATATGTCTTGTGTGTATATATATATATATAGTTCTTTATATTGTTTGGAGGATTAACTTAATCCATTTTGTCTTGCTGATGCAAATGGATAGTTACTAACGCTTGCCTTAGATATAACAATTCATCAGTTAACAATGTTATCAAACTTAAAATTTGGAGATTTTGGGTGCAAAATGGATATAGATTGAGAAGTTTAGAAACCCAGTTTACGTTGCTGATGACTGATAGTATATTACTCTAATATGGATGGATCAAAATAATAAAGAATTATGGTCAAGATGGTTGTTGACTTGGTTGTAATTAACAGTTTGTTATTATTGTTTAGTCGACTTGTCAGACCTTAAGATTGCGTTTTTCTTGTTTGGTCATAATCAATCGCCAACTAGATTCTCAAGGCTGCAGTTGGATGAATGCTATGGACTTGAAATATCAATCCCTGTAATTGTTATATACAGGCATGCCAAATTGCGTAATCTAATTGTGGAACCATCAGAGTTTTATTTCAAAGTAGGTTGAGTACAACTCCCAGGCTCATCATGCCATATAATGCTTGCCTTGTACTCATTGAAGCTTACAAAGCAGTACTAAGGAGGTAATAATATTTTTATAGATTCGATTCCTCTTATTGGATAAGATTATAAGAATGCTAAACCCTAGTCTTTAGGACCATATGTTTCAACTTTCTAATGCAGCCACTTTGGTTGGTGACACAGCACTATATTAGATTGCTGTATTACTGTTGTCTTAGGTCTTGGCTCTAGGCTTGCATTGCACTTGTTTTTTTTTTTACTCTTTTGTAGGAACTGAGCATTTCCCTTTTCTTTAAATTTGGTATCTTTTTCCCGTGATCTATTTTGATTTTTTGTTCTTCTTTTTGGTTTTTCTTTGCTTGCATCAATAAATTTAAGGAAGCAGACATCATCCTTCTGCTTGTTTACTTTTCCAATTTATTTCTTGAAAATGCCCCCATTTCTGCTTTTCTTTGAGGGATATTGTTCCATTCATTTCAAGTATTAATTGACACTGGCCAACATAGTGGTAAGGTCCTTTTTGGAATGCAAAATGGAAATGGACATTGATATTGACGTGTTCAATAAATAAATATATAATTCATATGTGTTATCAACTATCGAGTTGATGACAGGACGCCGTGCACATTTATATTTATGCTGGTCCCTATCCATTTGGAAGATACCCATTTCCTTGTGATTTGGGATGAACAAAAAGACAATTTGGAGTTATTATATTGCAGAAACATCCTGTCCAGTTGCATACTCAAATACCTCCTCTTAGTGGAAGCACAACTAATGTAAAGGGATTCATATTTGGTCATTTTTCAATATATACTACCTTGTTTAAGTCAATTATAAAAACTTTCTTTTAGTAGGATATTCTCTCCTTTGATTTATGAGCTTTAGATATATGTCAGATTCATCCCCAACTCTCATAGATATATATTCGGTGGATTATATATATATATATCCTGCCAGCATATTGTAATGTTTTGAGAATTGAGGTCCCTCATCTTTGGCCTAAGATGACAGAGGAAAAAACAAATAGTAAAAAGTAACAGATGATACTAGAGCAGAGTGAATTGTTTTGTAATTATTTGTTTATAACAAACAAACATACACTTCACAGTAGCCTAGCGCACAAACATACTTCATAATGGCCTAGTGCAGGTAGGTAGGGAAGGTGACTCAGCAATCGGCGTCGTCAACAATGTTCCACCACCGAAAAAGACATTTTTAATATGAAAAATATTAGTAATATATTTTTTCAATTTTTTAATATTTATTTTATTATCAATTTATTTATACATTTAAAAAATTTATTAAAAAATAATATTAATAATACATATTTTTAGATTAATAATAAAATAAATATTAAAAAATAAAAAAATTTGTTAACATTTCTATTTTAATATTCTCACAGGGATTAATTGATGGTGGGGACAAGATTAATTCATGGGCAGAATACTAACACGACAATCATCAAGTAAGTAGTTAAGCCAGTAAATGGAATTGGAATAGCATAACATATTGACATCCTGCTTTGCTTTCATACACCTCAGCAATACTTGAAGCATTTAATTATAAGGGACAAGACAAATTAATTAGTCAAATTGCGTGCTGATAATATTAGCTTAATCAAAATTTCATAGGATGCGAGTTCTAACTGAATGACCGTCTACAATGATAGGAGGTGAAGTTGTCAATCAAACAGCAACGACTGGTTCAAAACTAAATAAAATCCTTATCACGTGGGTGACTAATAACTAATAAGGGCATGATCACCTCTCTAATTTTCTTGGTGGGCATAGGTACAATGGCGCGTTTTTAATAGGCTTGACCCATTTTTTAAAACTCTTCGTCACAAAATAATGACTGGTCTTCTCTAAAATATGATTTCCAATTGGGCCAATGACGCTCTTCAAAGCATTATTCTTTTCTTCTGTTCCAACCCTTATCTGTTTTGGCTACTCATTTTTCTTTTTCTATTAACCATTTATTTAAAAAAAACAGTTAATATTACTATTCAACTTAATTACGAAGTTATTTCATAATCATATTTTTTCTGAAACTTCAACATTTGTTCTATTTATGCAATATTTTTGTTTTTGTTAATGCAATATTCATAATCATATTTTTGTTTTTGTTTGTTTTTGTTTTTTTTTTCATTTCATGTAACAAAGACAGATTTTTGCCACCGATGATACCAGAAAAGCAGGTGTTCAGTTAGCGTCTCCGGTTTGAGATAATCTGAGGGCGTGTCAAGTCAAGTGGTTCCATCGTTGTCAACACTAGACATGGTGGAACTGGAATATTTAGAATCGCAGGATTCTACAATACCCATACCAAAAGTGAAATGAATAATGATCTAGTGCCATTGTTTTTCTGTTGGATTGTTACATCCACCGGAGTTGATGCTCCTTTCGTGATTACGTCTGAATGTTGGATTAAGACGTTTTAAAACATAAATATATAAATAATATGTAAATATAAATTTATGCAAGAATTGCCGTCAATCAACTTTTCCCAAAATTTAAGCTATTAATTGAAATCACATAGCCTACATATAAAAAATTGGGGGACACATGTTCCTTACTTACCTTTAATTTTATTTTTATTTTCTATAATAAGTATTTGTCATTTCTAACATTTTTATATTTTTATTTTTGTTCATATATGATGAGTAAATTTACAATAATAAAAGTTAAAATTTATTTAATATTTTTTTCAAACTGTATCATATGTGATTAATTATATATACATATAAAAAAATATTTGATGATATTAATAATAAAAATATTATTTGCATAAAAGAAACAATTATGAATTGATATTTTATTATTTTTTACTAATATTTTTTATTTTAATTTTTTATACTTATGTGTTGTCTATGCTCCACTATCTAAAATTTTCAGATCTGTCATGGGACACGTAAATAATTTTATGTATTTAACGTGTCTCCAACACACGAATTCTTTTAAACATCGATATAATATCATGAATCAACTTTCTTAAAATCTTAAACTGTGAATGATATTTTTTTTTTAGCTTAAATGGTTTTATATATATAAAACAAGGTAAATGAATGATTTTATATATATAACAAGTATCATTAATAGCAGTGTTATTTGGGTCAAACTAGACGATCTGGTCCGACGGCCAAACCATGAACCGCCCTTCAATCTGGTTGTGGCACCGTTTTTGTGGTCAAACCACATTGAACAGATCAGAAACCAGATTGAACTGGAAAAACCGGCAGTTTCTACCAAATCAGCAGTCTCAAATTCAAAAAAACAAAAAACTTTTTGCAGTTCCAATTAAGTTGTAATGGCTGAAGATAAAAAAGATGTTGAAGATACGCAATTCATTTGCTGTCGTTCATGGACTTGAGCAGTTGAGCTTATTTGCATCGTGCTCGTTCACGCTCACCACCGACTCATTGCACATTTTTCACTGTTCGTGGTTGCTTGTCGCTATTTGTGCTTGCTTATAGCTGTGAATGTCGAGTTGTTGTTCAAGCTTATTATCTATTTTACGTAGAGATGTTGTTGTGCTTGATTTTCATTTTCTTCCTCTTTAAAGTTGTTGGATTTAGATGTGGGGGTGAAGTTTGATTCCATTCTAATTTTTCACACCTTCCTCTAAATTTGATTTGATATAAAATAGATAAAATTTTAAAGGATTTTATTAAGGTGTAAACTAAAAGTACATATTAAGAATTAAAATTAAAATTTATTATTTATTATTTAAAAAAATATTAAATTTTTTAAATTTTTTAAGATAATAAATTATTATACTTTTCATTTGATATGTTTAATTTTTAATTCCTTATGTTAATAAAACTCATTTTTAAATAAAAAAAGAGGTAGTATAATGTGTGAACAGCCTTATCATATTTCATGCACCTTCATCCACTATTTTAAAGTGGGTTGTGAAAGACGAGAATATATATATATATATATATATATATATAGTTAAATCACCCAACTTAATCGATGATTGAACTTAAATTAAAGACTTTTTTTATTGTTCTTTGGTTCGATTTTAATAACATTGAATAATAATTTTCATTAGTTAGTGCACTAATTTACCCAGATTCTAGACATTCTCACTCCAAACTCAAGAATGAATACTAAATAGAAACAAGAATAAATGAAAATATGTTTAATAGACGTAAACGTATTGGTCTTGCTTTCCTAGAATTAGAAGGATAAACACGGTAAAATTATATGGATTGGGTTGAGTTAAATTTAATTTGGCATGAACTATATTATTATCAGATTAAATTTTAAGGTTTAAATTCAGCTTGATATTATGTATAATTAAATTATTAAATTTTAAAAATAATTTTTTTAAATATATTTACTAAATAATTTAAAATAAAAAATTCTGTATGAAAAGTATTTTTTTAATTTTCAATGCATTGAAAGCACTATTTTTCATAAAAAAAAAATTTATTTTAAACCATTAACAAGTATTTGTAAAATACTCTTTAACAAAACTCTTAAGTATAAAACAAAAATTATAAAATATTTTATAATATATATTTTGAAATAAATTATATTAATAAAAAATATTAATTTAAGTAACAAAATTATAATTTATTATTAATTTTAATAAAATTATAAAATTTAACATATTAAGTATTATTAGAACAAATTATAAGCACCCTACTCTATCAAGATCATGGAGAGCTAACTTGCGCTACAGCCTTTATTAAAACTTGGTTTGCAAAGGAAAAAAAATTCAATACATATGAAATGATGCTAGTATCATGAAACCAGTATTTTGCTCAATTTTTATCACATATTTTTGTGGATTTTTTTGTTCCTTTCTACATATTATTTTGGAGTTTTTATATAAAAAAATCATCACTACTGATCAGTTATTTATTTTCAATTTTTACTTAAACATTTGAAAAGAATATCCTTTTATTCTTTTATTCCTTCGAAATTCGAATGTTTATAATGAAACGAAGTATCTACCAGTCTCCTCGTCATTGTCACTAATTCCCTTTCCGTGATTTTTTTACCCGCAAAATCAGTCACATTTAATCCGTTGTCTCTTTCCATTGGTAATTATTTTTACTATCATAAAGCAGTGCAATTGTGTGTCCCTTGATAAAGTTATTTGTTTGAAAGTGTCCATTAGCAAAAGCAGATCGTCCTATCAACCCCCACGTACTTATCGTATTGGACCCCACTGATAAGCCCCTTTACTTCCATCAACTTTTTTAACGATCAACCTTAAACCCAAAGTAACACCACGTATGATGGATGTACCACTGGTACCATGAATCCATGATCCCACGCTGTCTGCTTCTTCCATTATCTTCTACACATCTAAATACACAAAAAGCCACCAAAGAAAACAATTAAAAAAAAAACAAAAACAAAAATAAAAGTAAAAGAGAAGAGAGAAATAAACAGAAGTACAAGCACGTGGCTTTGAGTTTCAGCTTCAGTTTCAGTATGAGTTGCCATTATATATAACAAGTCCCTCTCTGTCTTTCTCTTCAACACACACAACCCTGACACCCCTTACCAATTATCTATTTCTTCCTGCTTCCAAATCACGATTCAATTTTACCTTCATTTCCATCCATAAAGATTCATTAAAGACGCATTGTTAGAGAGAGAGAGAGAGAGTGGTGGAAGAGAAGAAGAAGAGAGGGATTTGCTAGCTGTATGTCAAGAGACTGTGTTGAGACATATTGCGGTGGATTCGGCGAGCTCGTTAACCCTTTGCAATGGCCTCAGCTCCGCAAAAGGCGACGCCCCCTCCGCCTCCTCCTCCTCCTCCTCTTCTCGCTGCGGCGCCAGACTGGATCTCCGATCAGCCTTCCAAGAAGTTAGCCATGCCCATCACTCAACCTTCCACTAATGCCCCTCCTCCTCAAGGTACCATCCTTTTAACTCCTATGCTTTCTTTGGTATATGCCAGATTCTAACAAGAATGCCTAGATCATGCCTTTTTCTTTCGTTGCATTCATGTTGTTCATACTTCATGCAATTTGTTCAATTACAGGTACAACAAAGGAAAAAAAAACTAAACTATAAGGGCCAGGAGCATTATTTAAATTAATGATCGATATGCAAAATTTAAGGATTTGCCTCGCTTAATTCCCAGGTTATGTGTGCTTATGGGATTAAATTCATGTTGTTCTATATAATTGGTAAATGTATGTGTGCATGCATGTATCTAGGTACGTATGCATTGCTTCATAGAAATAATGGACACAATACTGCTAATCTGTTTCTCAAGTCTATTCCTGTTTGGGGAATAAGGAATATATTTGCGATATGTGTTCTTGGATTCTTGAGTTAATACAACCACCTTCCGAGATTCATCTATTACTCTTCCACTTATTTTGTCTGTCTATCCTCCTCAAAGTATTTTTCATTGAATTTT
This sequence comes from Ormosia semicastrata, assembly GCA_029884595.1. NCBI lineage: Eukaryota > Viridiplantae > Streptophyta > Magnoliopsida > Fabales > Fabaceae > Ormosia > Ormosia semicastrata. The sequence continues at coordinate 11,705,269 of JAQQTO010000043.1, forward strand.
ATTGATTACTAACCTCTTTGTTTCCCTTACACTTACTAGAACGAAAATGGAAGTGACAAATTTTATCCTTCTCTCTTTGCTCTGTGCTTTATTCTCTATGCTCAGCTATTATGTTTTGCCAATTAGTTTTTAATCTGTTTAAAAGAAATGGAAAAAGCCTTGCTGGTTGCTAATTGCTTCTCGAATCTGTTTTTAAAGATGCTTATTTACTTTAGGACATAGCATATTGGATTTTGAATCAGAACTTCAGAAGCGATTGATGCTAATATGTTTTGCCAATTAGACCAAATTAAGATGCATTCATTGTAGTGTTTATTGCTAGTTCTTGAATCTTGTTCTGCTTATTTTCACTTTTTTTTTGTATTAGCTAACCGTGTGTTCTCTTATATTACATTTGTTGCAAACTTGCAATGTTGAACAGGAATCACTACAATGCAAAGGGCCCAATCAAGCCACCCTTTGGACCCTTTATCTGCTGCCGAAATCTCTGTGGCAGTGGCAACTGTGAGGGCAGCTGGAGCCACTCCTGAGGTTAACTATGCTATGACTTGTTTGTTTAAGAGGATATATTTGTATATTTGGGTTATTTTTTTTACACAAGTTATTTGATAATTAAATTTGATTCTCTGTATTTTGAAGCAGTTGTTACTAATGAATGTTTTTCCCCAACTGTCTTTGTTTCTTACAGCTCAGAGATAGTATGCGCTTTATTGAAGTAGTTTTGCTGGAACCAGATAAACATGTTGTTGCGCTGGCAGATGCTTATTTCTTTCCACCTTTCCAACCATCATTACTTCCTAGAACTAAAGGAGGGCCCGTAATTCCCAGTAAACTCCCTCCAAGATGCGCTAGACTTGTTGTTTACAATAAGAAGACAAATGAGACTAGTGTATGGATCGTTGAATTATCAGAAGTACATGCAGTAACTCGAGGAGGTCATCACCGTGGAAAAGTAATTTCATCACACGTTGTTCCAGATGTTCAGCCTCCAATGGTATGTTCTTTTCTCCTCATGACTTATGAATCCATTTCTTACCATTGTGTACAAGCTTTAGTATTTGAAAATAATTTAATTCCTTACTGTCCTTTTAATTGGGTTTTGCACTGAAGAATTTTGCAGACATTTTGAGAAACTCACATGGAATATGTTATTACCAATGGGAACAATGTCTGTAGTTGTATTTCATGATTTTACCTTGTTACATTTTTCATTTGTTTATGAATGAGAATTCCATATTAGAGTATTGAATAACAGATCTGATCAAAATTTTGAAATTCAAGTGGGTCAGGATTTTTACTTAGTTATATTTTATGTAGTGGCTTTTCCAATCTTACAAGTGTAGTTGAGAAAAACGCATATCCCCCTGTCCCCCATGAGAAAAATAAAAGAATGGTTAATTTGGCAGATTTGTAAATCTGAAATTTGAGGTCCCATCCCAAAGTTTTGATCCTAAAGATAACCAGATGAGTACAGTTTTCAAAAGGCATTTAGTTAGTTATATCTGAACATTTAATATGTCCAATTGTGTCAAACTGCAACAGTTATAATACACTGCAATTTTCAATTCCATAATGTTCTATCCATCTTCAGGATGCTGTGGAATATGCAGAATGTGAAGCTGTTGTTAAAGGATTTCCTCCATTTAGAGAGGCTATGAAGAAAAGGGGTATTGAAGACATGGACCTTCTAATGGTTGATACTTGGTAATTTTAGTTGAATGTCCACTGTTCATAGAGCTCTTGTGTGGATAAGTTGCTATTCTTTCGCTGCGCATTTTCTCTATTTAAACTTTGCTCTTCATAATTCTGCTGCAGGTGTGTTGGTAATTACAGTGAAGCTGATGCTCCCAGTCGTAGGCTAGCAAAACCGCTTATATTTTGTCGAGCCGAGAGTGACTGCCCTATGGAAAATGGCTATGCACGCCCAGTTGAGGGCATCTATGTACTTGTTGATATGCAAAACATGGTGGTGACTGAGTTTGAAGACCGTAAACTTGTTCCCCTGCCTCCAGTTGATCCCTTGAGGAACTATACTCCTGGTGAAACAAGAGGTGGAACTGATAGAAGTGATGTAAAACCCTTGCAAATTATTCAGCCTGAAGGTCCTAGCTTTCGTGTCAATGGGTATTATGTTGAATGGCAGAAGGTAGATGTTAAATTGCTTTATTGATTTATCTTCAGAAAAGTCCAGACAGTAAGCTTTAATAACTAGTTACTTATTTTCTAAATGTCCAACTAGTTCTATAACTGGTCACTTCGTTCTTTGCTTGTTAACAGTGGAATTTTCGTATTGGATTCACACCCAGAGAAGGTTTGGTTATATACTCTCTTGCATATGTTGATGGTAACCGAGGGCGAAGGCCTGTAGCTCATAGGCTGAGTTTTGTGGAGATGGTTGTGCCCTATGGAGATCCAAATGAACCACATTACAGGAAGAATGCTTTTGATGCTGGGGAAGATGGCTTGGGAAAAAATGCACATTCTCTCAAGAAGGTTTAAGAACCCCATATTTATTCTCTTGAATATGTATTTTGTTTGGCATGTTCATCTTTCTGATTGAATGTCAATTGCTCTAATGTCAATTGTTGTTAAAGGGATGTGATTGTTTGGGCTACATCAAATATTTTGATGCTCACTTCACAAATTTCACTGGTGGAGTTGAGACAATTGAAAACTGCGTATGTTTACATGAAGAGGATCATGGAATTTTATGGAAGCATCAAGACTGGAGAACTGGCTTAGCAGAAGTCCGAAGGTCTAGGAGACTTTCAGCTTCTTTTATTTGTACTGTGGCTAACTATGAGTATGGATTTTTTTGGCACTTTTATCAGGCAAGTCAAACATCACATCTTTGCAAGAGATAAATATGCTTAACATTAATGGCATTATAAATTGATCTGGTTTTTCTTATTGCATAATTCACAAATATCCACTCTTTGATCATCCTTTGAAATATTGTGAGGCTGTTATCAGTAATATGTACAATATGACCACTTCTTTATGCCCTGATAGTTGGTTTTGCTATAAGCAAGTTCAGCATTATTTAGCTTTGCATGAACTACATTGCATATTATCATTTTATGTTTTTTTGTAATCTTCTTGTTAACTGGTAATTAACTCTCTGGAAAACGATGGCGCCATGGCGTGTGTTGTTCCAGGATGGAAAAATTGAAGCTGAAGTTAAGCTAACAGGAATTCTAAGCTTAGGAGCCTTGCTACCTGGGGAGTTTCGAAAATATGGAACCATGATTGCACCAGGTCTATATGCTCCAGTTCATCAACACTTTTTTGTTACTCGCATGGACATGGCTGTGGATTCTAAACCTGGTGACGCTTTGAATCAGGTAATTTCAATTGAAATACAAAATTTTCAGGTCATGCTATACTTGGTTATGCTATTTTAGGTTATATTGCTTCCAATTCTGTCAGTATCAATCAAAATAATTTATTATAGAATATATTAATTCTCCTGTTTCTTGCATTAAGCAATAATTTAGTTGTCAATCAATCATAAAAAGTGGTGATCTTGTGGTCCTAATGGCGGTGAGTTTTCTCCTTTAGAAATGTAGTTTGACATCTTGGTCTTGGAAGCATGTTTTCCTTCTCATTGCCGGAAGTCCCATCCTGGAAGAATTCTTCATTATATTTTTAATCTGAGTCAAGAAAGTGCACGGAGCCACTTTGCAATTTAACAGTGAACTCATCAACATTTATACACCTAACTAGGGTTTGAAGTGCCATTTTTTCTTTAAAGATCTTATCAAAATTACTAAATATTTTGTGATATTTTCTCTAAACAATATGGAAATAGTAAACGCAAGGGTATTTTCTAATACAATGCTGAACCCCTTTCTGCATACTCTACCTACCTTAGATATTCAGAAGTCAGTCTTTTGCTTCATTAGTGATGCCAAACAGGAAATAAAAATTTGAGAATCCTCTCTAAATTTAGAGCAAGATAAACATTAATAGCATGTTTTTTTGCAATTTTCATTGGAATTTGAAGTGAATGACCATCAAGATCGTAATTGAACGGTTAAGAATGAAGAAAAGTATATCATGTAAATCTTTCTATATTCATTTAGGATCTTGATTTTCGATCAATCGTACCATTTTTATGGTTTCTTTTATCTGAACCGAGTGCAACTTTATCAGTATTATTGATTGTTTCAAAAATAGTTATTTTTCTTGTTTGTTCTGTTTACTATTTTCTAAAAATTTGTCGGTCTTGATATGGCTGCTTCTTTTAAAGTTAAATAAATGTGCGTGGCTACTTTCAATGATTTGTTCACAATTGTAATTGTAATTGTGATCAGAATTCTCCTCTTCTAATAAACTATATAGCTTGGCTACTACATCTTAATTCCTTTCCCAGCCCTCATTCATACACTGTCAGTATGTTTGGTAGGTTGTTGAGATCAATGTCAAAGTTGAGGAACCTGGGGAGAATAATGTTCACAATAATGCATTCTATGCTGAAGAGACTCTGCTCAGATCTGAATTGGAAGCCATGCGTGATTGCAATCCTTTGACTGCTCGACATTGGATTGTAAGGCTTTCCCGGTTTCTAGGGCCAACTTCTTCTTATTCATATTATTAATTTCATAATTTCAAATTATTGAATTCTTTTTTACTATGGTGAGATGAGATATAGTTGATGGTTTCCTTACTAGCCACTAAAAATTTTGCACTTAGTTTTGCTTTCTACAGAAAATACTTACTGTGTCTTAGAACATAGTTTTTGACTTGATTCTTTGAATGATACTGGTTAGTATTTTAATAATGCTTCAGGTAAGGAACACGAGAACAGGCAACAGAACTGGACAGTTGACAGGCTATAAGCTAGTACCTGGCTCAAATTGCTTACCGTTAGCAGGTTCTGAGGCCAAGTTTTTAAGAAGAGCTGCTTTCTTGAAGCATAATCTTTGGGTAACATCTTATTCACACGATGAAATGTTTCCCGGAGGAGAATTTCCTAATCAAAATCCACGTGTTAGCGAAGGACTAGCAACATGGGTTAAGCAGAACCGATCTTTGGAAGAGAGTGATATAGTTCTTTGGTCCTCTCTCTCTCTCTCTCTCTCTCTCACACACACACACACACATCCATTTTATGAAATTTTTTCTCAGGCTACCTATTTCATATTTTTTTAAATTTTTAAAACTAGATTAGTAAAGCACTACTTGTATGAGAAAAAAAACAATTATTGAACTATTTAACAGCTCCGAGCGATAACCTCCCTGCGGTTTATATTTCGTAAATTATATAAAGTATATAAACTAAATACGTTTCTCCATCTTCTTGTTCCAATTCACTTTACTGTTTTGCTAATGAAATTGTTGTACATTTTCTCTCTCGAGACTAATTTTGTTACTTAACTTCAGGTATGTATTTGGAATCACGCATGTCCCTCGATTAGAAGACTGGCCTGTTATGCCAGTAGAACGCATTGGTTTTATGCTCATGGTAACTGCCTGGTCGATTGTTTTCATAATCTGTTCTTTTTCCTATCATTTTAAGTTGGTTGATATGATGCTCATGCTTTTCTACTTTTCAACGGTGTTATAAAACTCTTGATACTAAGCTGTGAAAAGCACTAGAACATCAAGAATTGTTGATTTGGAATTGTTACTATCTGGAACACAGCTCGGTTGAGTACATCTTTTATACCAAATGGCTACTGTATCTTAAGATGACGTGAACTGTTTATTTGTATTGTGCTGCTTTGTTGGCTCTGAATTTTATTTTTTTAATTTTTTGGCTTTACTATTTTGTTCATGTTCATGTCTTAAACTGCATCTGGAAGTTTCCCATTTATCTGAACTCTGACCTATGGTCCGCTGTTTGTGGGTGCAGCCTCACGGATTCTTCAATTGTTCCCCTGCAGTAGATGTCCCGCCTAGTTCATGTGAATTGGATTCTAAAGATAATGACATCAAGGATTCTGGGGCTTCCAAGCAAATTCAGAGTGGATTAGTGGCAAAACTGTAGACGCTTGTCCTACCAAAAGTTATGGCTCCGTGCCCGTGCGGCTGTAAGAGAGAAGTACGACTGCTATTCTGTCATCCACTATGAAACTTCAAGCAGAGCAGATTCTGTTTTTCGATGTTATCGTGGAGAACTAGCTGGTAGTATTCAATTGATTTGTCTTTGTACGTGAGATAATTGTGGATTCAAATATAATTAGTATTGATCTGTTTTCAATTTGCTCTAGTCCTGTATTGTCGTATCAGGATATCTGGTGTCGGTGGTCTATCACAGTGAGTGGGTACTTTTCGTTGTTTGAACTTTGTGTAAAGGCACTAGGCAGAATTATTATTTTTAAGTGGACGATGCTATCATGTCGTGGTGAGTTCATGAGTAGACTTTATTTGATAATATTTATTTATAAATTTAGATATATATAAAAATTATTGATTAAAATTTATAAATTTTTATATTTATAATTATTTTTAAAAAATATGTAATTTACTTAAATTTTTGTATAAATTTAAATATTATTAATTAAAATATATAAAAAGTTAACGTCATTAATTTATTTTAATAATAAATTAATAATCAAAACATCAATAATTTATCCACAGACTCAAAAAATTGAGTTCATATTACACTTTTTCTTTTTAAGTAATTTCATTATATACAAGTCAAATCCGTAACCTTTTTTTTTAATTCTTTTTTTCTCTAATTTTATTGGATGTTGATAAGGGAAGCTTAGGAACTTTTTTTATTAATAAACCAGGATGATTTTTGTCAATAAGAATAGCTTAGTAATTTATTAAGTAATGGAGATAATTTTTTTAAAGAAGTATTTAATTATTAGTCTGTTCTGAGCATAATTACTTGAATAATAACCCATAATATTGACTGAATTACTAAAATTAAATTGTGATAAGAGTCCATTTCATAAATATGACAATGGAGGAAGTCTTTATGAATATATCGTATTTACTTTGTCCACTTTTATTTGTCTATTAAATTTAATATACATATATTTAAAAAAGCTATTAAATATGTTAAATAATAAAAATATGATTTAATATAATTAAATTATTATTATTTTACTTAATTAATATTTTCTTTCTCCTTCTCTTTTTCATTAATATAACGAATTTTAATTAATAAATTTAAAAAATATTAGTAATACATTTTTTAAATATTTCTTTAAACATTTGCTTTCTTGTTGATCCATCTCATACACTTGAAATGATTATTTTGAAAGAAATGATTGCAAAACTTATTTTTAGACCAATAATTAAATAAGTGTTAAAAAGATTATTCGAAAAAATATATTACTAATATTTTTTAATAAATTTTAGAAAATAAAAGAAGTTTAATTAGTTCATTAAGCAAAAGACACATTTTACTAATGAACTAAAGTAGTTGATTTTAAGAAGTTGTACAAATCAACTAATATATATTTATTAAGTTTAATGAAAATAATAAAATATAAGTGTAAAATTGAAAAAAATAATATATTTTTTGATTTTTTAAATAGACAAATAATATTAGATAAATTAAAATTATTAAATAAATAAATAAATAAAAATAGACGGAGGAATAGTAATTATTTTTCTTGGAGAAAGTTAGATTTTCTAGCTATATGAATATGGAGAATTAGTATTTGAACTTTGGATCTTCAATTTTGTGGTGCTCTTGGATCATTTGTACTGTGTGGATAAATCATAATTTGAAAAATTGAATTGGAGTATTATTTTTTTTTATTTTTTTATATGAGCAATTGGAGTCTGATTCTGACTTTAGAGTAACAACTCTCTCTTTTGGGAGGGATCCTCTCATGTCTCAAGCTAACATGACCAGGTCGTATGAGAATATCTGAGCCGTCCACAATTATTGTTGATGACTAATCAACGGTGGATAGTTAACAGCAAGGTATACGACGTTTTTTTCCATTGTTTTCCCCTTTTCCTTCCCAACTTTCTCTTCAAGTGTGCGCTGGTTCGGTTAGCGGTGGCTGTAAGGAGCTTGCTGTTAAAACACCAGTTGGGTGGCCTCTGAAGTGCTTTATACATTTGATTAGCTATAACGTAATATGATTCATATTCTTAATGAAGTTTGATTTTGTATACTGGTACAAGTGTTTCAGTAAACTGATTATGTTATTCGGATATTTTTTTCTCTTCATATGTTTAAGTAAAAGAGATAAATAAATATAAAATTATTTATTAGTAAAATTCAATTATAATTTATAAAATTTCTTTTGTAATATTTATGTTTATCTTTCTTTTTTATTTGACTAAAAAAATGACGTAAAAAATCTAAATTCATGTTATTCACAACCTATTGCCATACGCTGTTTCCCATATTGCTACAAGGCGATTTTGGATATTTAAGGCTAATAATCTCAGAAGATAACACAGACTAACTATCTTGAAAGTTCCCACCTTTATTCATATCAGTAAAAGCTTGACCACCTCTTTCCCTCCTTTTGTTGTTGCTCTTCCTCCAATCTATTTCTAACTACCAGTATTATTCAATAACCTTCAAATCATCCTAGTAGCTTGAAAGTATCTACAATCACTTGAGCTCATTTAGATTTTTATCAAAGATCGATTTGGCTCCCTATCTTCAGAGGTAGAGTGGGATTTTGAAGTTTAGGAAATGACAAAAATTAACTTTATTTTTTTATGTCTATTATTTTTATTTTATTAATTAAATTATAATATATGTGTATTTTTTAAAAAGAGAATATGAGAAAGAACATTAATAAACACATATCATAATCTGATTAATAAAATAAATATAATAAACATAAAAAATAAACTTAAGTTTTATTTTTTAAAAAAACACAAGAAAAAGAAAGTTAAGAACGGAAAGGAAATTAAAGAAGTTCAAGAGTTGGCCCATCTTATTAATTCGACTCAACTCAAAATTAATTGAGATGAATTTGAATTTAAAAATTAGATTTAATATATTTTCAAGTCAAATTGAATTATGTCTCAAATCATCTTAATTTGATTTGATATTTTAAATTATTTAAAATTTATATATTTTTTATAATTAATTATAAATAATAATTTATTTACTTAAATTAATAATTTTTACATAACATGATAATATATTTATATTAATATTATTTATTTTAAAATATATATTATAAAATATACTATAATTTTTAATTTATTATTTTTATAATTTTATGACTTAATTATATATAATATTTAAATTTATATATTATATTTATATATTAGATTAACTCGATTTGTAATCAATCATTATTAAGATCATAGTCGAATCAAGTTCAAATTTAATAAAATAGCCCCGATCAAAATATTGGATGAAGTTTGAGTTAAGTTAGACTCGTATGTAAATTATTGAGCAGTACAGGAACAAGGTGATGGAGTGGGATAACGAGGTGGCCCGGGTGGGTATGGTTCTCTTGGGTTTGCTGAGTGAATAATTAGGATTGGGTGTGGGAAGATTCACACGGAGATGGTGGAGGAGGTGAGGTGGGAGTGGTGATTCTGTTTGGCTCATTTTCATTAATGGTGCATGGTGGTAATAGTGGTGGAAGAGTGTGTCAAAAGAAAAATATAAAAGAAAAATTGTTAATGCAAATAATATCATTAAATATACCATGCACCTTAATAATATAGTAGGGTAAAAAAGAAACTTGAGATTCAATCAAGTTTACTAGGTGCAATGCACCGTCAATCTATTGGGTCCATTCATCAAATAATTCGAATTTTTTTACATTATTTAATATAATATAAATTTATAATTAATAATATATAAAAATTAGTCAATAAATATTTTTATTAATTAATTAATATACATAATTTTAATTAACTAATTAATATATACAAGTAATTATAAATTTATATTTTATTAATTAATATTAAAAATAGTGCAAAAAAATAATGAAATGATTATTTTTTCATCAAATTCATTTGTTGGCAGTGACATTGACAAGTATGCTACGCCCTTGGAAATGTAACACGCGGGTTTGTGAGACGTGGCACCCTTTGGTTGACCTTGTATCTAGAAAACGAAGTCTTCTCCCCCGCGTTAGATTGTGAAAAAGTAACTTGAGATTCATTCAAATCAAAGATGTGTTTGGATTAAATTATTAGATTATTTATGAAAAAATAGTCATTTAATTTTTAAAAGCATAAAATTATAAATTATTTTAAAAATAAAATAAACTAATTTAAAAAGGCGATCCCATTCCCACCGTTGATACATGGGAGTCGAGTCATGTTCCAAAAATATGGATATGTTTTTGCTTTGCATTCGCACGTAGCAGCCGATAACAGCCATGGAACATGTTATTGACAAGATGAGAGATCTATCATCTCATCTCGTTCCTTCTATTAATCTCCTATCTTATTCCTTTCCTCGTTACTCTCTCCACTCTGTAGTCTGCACCGTAATAATCTCCTGTTCAACCAGTACAAAAGAACTGTGTTTCTAAAAAAAATTAAAGAATTAGACAAAGAGTCGTATTAATTAATTAAAAAAAATGCTGCAGCCTTTCCCTTTGTTTACGATGAATTTTGGTAAAATAAAGTTTCATACGAAATGGCATAAGTCGGCAGAATATTCTAGGAAGGAGCAACTCATACCCTACAACAAAAGATCATTGGTCCTGCCTTTCATATCCTCTTTCTGCTACAGATAACAAACAGACTTGAGCAGTGCAGTAGTAGTGTAGTGAGTTTGGTGTTGTGGTTCTCATGCTCCGATGGGTAACCCGGAAGAGGAAAAGAACCTCCAAGAAGAGCTGGTGGGTCCCATCCTGCTGGGCAACATCGAAAGAGAGAGAGAGGTTGAGAGCCCGGAATTGAGGGGACTATAAGCGCCACTGATTTCCTTAATAAAAAATAATTGATCCTTGTAAGTGTTTCAAATGGCAAAGTAAGAGTGTATTGTACTTGTATTGTATACTGATTTATTCACATTGTCAAAATACCAAAAATTCAATTTTAACAGCCATTGCTATTTTGGTATTGACTGACTGATGATAGGCTGGTTATCTCAACAAGACGAGTAAATTTACAAATTTGCATCTGGAAATGTTTCACATAATATAACTAATCTTTCTGTAGATTTGATAGCATTGCCAACTTTTCTATCTCTTGTGATTTCTCCCCCTTCCTTTTTTTTTCTCTTGATATTTAACACGTAATAATTTGATTTCTGCTTTGTAGACTTGTTTTCTGTGTTTGAGTTGGTGTTTACAATACATACATGTATAAGGCCATACTTGCTACTGGTTATTTGCTATGCTAGTTATGTAGATTAAAGTATGATACATATATTAATTCTAAAGCAAAAAAAATAAAATAATAAATCCTTGAAAATTATGTCTGTATATATGACAACAGTTTACTGTGCATTTCTCCCTCTGAATTTATGCTCTTCCCAGATGTTTATATAGTATTATGGCTCTCTTCAATGCTACATGTTTTCATCTACATTGATTTTATTATACTAATATATTTGGTGAAACTTTTTATCTAAAATAAAAAACATAAAAAGGTTAAACTCATGCCTTTATCTGCTTACATTGGCAAAAAAAACTTCTATTCTCTGCGAGGATATCTATGTACTTCTCAATTTTTTCCAATTGCAATTTCACTTGTATTGACCAAATTTTATCACTTAATGTTCCACTTCCCCAGGGTACCCTTCCAGAGATCTAAATTCTTGCAGAGATGATATGACTAAGCTGAAGCCATGCATTCTTCGGATATAACTAATGCTGTTTTCATATTTGGAAGAAAAAAGAAAAATGAAGACTAGATTTCAAATTAGTTCTCCTGTTATAAAGGGAAGGGAGAAGGGTTATGGGTATTTTGCGTTGTTTGGAGGAAGCATAACATGAGCTTGTTCAATAGTACTGATGGTAGAAATTGACCTGAGGATCTCTAGGGATATTTCAAATAATAATATAATTTTCTCTATTCCTTCTTCCCAAGGTGTCTTGGAACATCTTCTGAGGCTGTGAGTTCTCCGGCTAGTTATTTTTTGGAATTTGGACTGTTTCTTCTCACTCATAGCTAGTATTCATTTTGTTAGGAATATTAGCAAAAATCATTTAACAGGATTTATTCCAGCATAAATTGGTAATCTTAGCATTGTTATGGAAATGTATGTCCATTCTTTTTCTGATGAAAACAATAACAATTTCGTTTTCTTTCCTGATTATTTTTTATGCTTCTATGTTGCAGTGATCTTTCAAATAATCAACTCTCTGGCTTAATTCTTGAAGAACTTAGTCAGCTTCAGAACAAGATATCCGTGTAAGCTTCTTTTGTATCTTTTTTCAGTATTTGTTCTATACTCCTTCTTATGCTCTTGTCAATTAAGTTTACGGTTTTTTATGGCCTTGGCAAATCTAATATGCAATTGCAGTGTACATATTCTTACGATTTCATTCAAATCCTTTCTTTTTCGATTTTAGATTTGAATTGTTGTGCTGTAACTGACGGAGGCGGGACTTATTTATATATTGATATCTATATGATATACACTTTAGAGAGATCGACACGGATTACTCGTAATCCGTTCGTTATTGCCAAATCGATTGAAAAATGAATCAATGACGCCTGTTTTTTTCATGGTTTTTTTTTATTGGATTTGATCAAGATCTGCTAAGTGTTTCAAGATGCTTAACCTTACTTCTTCTTTTTTTGTTTTTTTTGTTTTCATTTTCAAATTGATTTTGTCTTTGTTCTCTTGTGAAAAATGTGGAAAAAGTGCTGAAAATGGCTTAGCGAGGCACACCATTTTGGTATTGGCCTAGGTAAATGGGATTTTGTGTTTGAAAGCTTTGAGCAAGCTGATCCATCAACTACTAGACTGTAAGTAATTTAAATTTTCAACAAAGACAAGATAAAAGTCTTCTAAAAATTACTTTTTAGCTAACAAATGATCATGATATTATTTTATGAGATTGTCATTAAACTTCAAAATTAATATAAAACTTATAGCCAATAGTTGAAAGAACCTTTTGAATGCTGTGGGCTGAATATTTATGGAGTTTTGAAACCTTTACTCATTTTAGGCATGGAGGCACTGGTCTTGGTCTTTGCATTGTCAGAAACTTGGTGAGCAAGACCCTTAATGTGCGAAGTTTCACACAAGTAAAGTACAATCACCATTCATAATGAACGTGTTTGATGAAAGACAAAGATGGGTCTGCCCAGCACAAACATGTAAATATATCATATAGATAGGTGAACCTTATATCAGCTGCTAGTTTTAAATTAATAAAAATCGTATCTTGAACAGTAACAAGAGCATTGTCTTTTATGTTAGAAGAGTATGGTTTCAGCTCAAGGTTTATCAATTCCCTCTGTATGTGTCCTTTTCTCTTCTAAAATAAATTGCGAGTTTCCTGACTTGAATATAAATTCCTTTGATCTCATTACTACTGTGGGGTGGTAGGTTCATAAAATGGGTGGAGAAATCAAGGTTGTCAGAAAGGAGGGCCCAGGAACACTGGTGCGGTTATGCTTGCTTTTTTTCGGTGCACCTATGGATGCTATTTTGCAAACAACGGCTTAGTGGTGAGTGCAGTTACTCTTCTTGGCAAATAATATTTAAAATATTATGTGCTTGTGCATATGATAGACTATGCATTACTGAGAACCCAAAAAGGACAAACTTTTGCACAGATGATATTGCAACCTCTTGGTTGACTTTGCAAGTACCAAGAGGTAGGTTGGTGAAGATATAAAGAAGAATATTCTACTGTCTTATAGGTTGGTGGTAGAACTATGGTTAAACATTTGTGGAAAAACATGTCTCAGGGTTAATCTTACTACTTTTGTTTACCATAAGTGATGCTAAGAAATAGTTATGTTTTGTTTCGGCAATAAATGCAATGGCCTTTGCATTGATTTTTATTTAAAATTTATTTTTACGGATGTTGTTAGTGAACAATTAAGTTATATTGACATGGTTTCTTTGTTGAAACTCATGGTTTCTGTCTTGTCTGATATTGTACTCATGGTTTTTGTTTTTTTTTCTAATTTTATTTTGAAGCTCCTTAGCACTATTTTTTATAATTTGCCCATTCGTCATTTTTTCTCTGGTCCATGGAAATAAATGGTTGTGGATTTACTTTTCTCTTTATGGTTTCTGGTGATTTGTTCAAAAAATATGCCCAATAATCTATAGTATTCATCAAACTTCAATATGGACATCTGTTTTATTTAATAGGACTTGAATGGCCTCAGAACTGACCATTTTTTCTGGTGCTGTTTTTCACATGTAAATTGTGGTGGATGATATTAGACTCTGGTAATTTTACATGGCCTAAGAACTGATACTTATCATCAAGAAATCCTCTTCTCCCAACGTTTTGAGCTGTTTTAATGCAAAAGACACCAGTGACCACTGACCACACAGGATCCTGTAGCTAAATTTAAGGCAAAACCTTTCTTGGACCTGCTTTTGGGTTGATTTGATTCTTGACAGCTGAGGGAAACATAGGCTTTTTCCATCTGTTCATATTGTTTTATTATTTACTTCTGGTTAATAGTTTGTGTGTGTGTGGAGTTGGTTATATCATTGGTTTATTCTTGAAAAGTTTCAAGTTGGAAAGTTTATGTACATGTTCTTGTTTTCTCTTGATGATAATGAGCTATTTTGTTCCTATCTTTAAAAATTAAAAATTGGAATGCAGTTTCATTTAAATGGGACTTTTTCTTAATGTTGTAGGTGATGGAGCAGTTGGTAAATAGACTTGATGTGGCAATGTTCAGTGCTATTCTTCGTGAATCAACTGAAGAGTAAATAGAAGTAGGTCATTTGTGCTCAAAAAATTATTATACCATTGATGATGAACTTGATGAATTGGATTCACCCCTTTCTACTCTTGGCAGGATGACTCTTCACTTGCATCTAAGAAAAAGTTTCAGTAAAGGGAGGCCATAGGGTTGTACAAAATGAACTTTTGCAAGAAGTATGGAATAGTGATTGATGGCATATTTCTATGACTGTTTTATTTACTTCTTTGTGTATTTGTATTAACAACTAAACCAAATATATTCAGTTTCTATAGTATGAATTATTTATTTGTTATTTCTTATAGGTTTGCTTTAATTGTTACAAAATTTGTGACATTTTTAAATTGGGCTAATACTTAAAACATATTATAAGTATTTTTGGCAACATTTTTAAATAATGTTCTTAAAAGTACTTTTAGTAACATTTTTAAAATTTAAGTACATTTTTTAAAAATGTCATTAAAATATTTTTGGCAGCATTTTTAACATTTAGTTACATTTTTAAAAAATGTTATTTACTAAATAAATGTTGAAAAAAAAAACAAATCATAACATTTTTTAAATGTTGTTAAATACAAGATAAAATGTTAAAAATCTTTAACAACATGGTTCAAATATTACACTTGTTAAAATGTTGCTCATGACAATAACATTTTTTAATAAATTAGTGACATTTCTTAAATGATATTAAAAATGACTTATGTTGTAGCATTTTGTTTTTGTTTTTTTTAATCTTTGATTTAGGAATACTTGATACAATTTCTGGAACGAAAAACATTCTAAAAACTGAACAGCGAAGGAACATCACAGTTGCGATTATATGAACCTGAATGGGCGCCCATTTTTCTTTTTCATTGTTTTTGGACATTGGGGTTGCAACACGATTTAGAGCAGCAGTGGCTGGTATCAGCACGACACCCACGACATTAGTAAGAACTACAGAATCTTGTTATTTATTTAATTTTTATATTTTAAATTTTAAATTTATTTATAAATTTATTTAAATGAATAAAAATGATGAATTAAATTATTAAATGTGTATTTGAATTAGAGTTGATAAATTTAAATTTGATTGAAAGTATATTTATAAACCTAAATTTAGTTAAAAGTAAATTTATAATAATATAATTTATATTTAATTTTTTTATTTTAAAAGTAAATTTAATAAAATAAATATAAAAAAATGAACTTCAATAGACAAAATTAATACTTTTGCTCAAAATTATGTTTGAGTCAAAAAATATATTAAAAGAATGCAAACTAATAAATAATCAAACATACTTTTAGACCGTTCAATAAATTTAAAGTTACGTTTGGAGTCTCTAATGACTTTTCAAACATATATTAAGTATGTATTTGATTATAGTTGTTAAACTTAAATTTAGTTAAAAATGTATTTATAAATTTAAATTTAATTAAAAGTAAATTTGTAATAACTTAATTTATATTTAAAAATTTTTATTATAAAAATAAATTTGATAAAATAAATATTATTTAGATAAAAATAATTAAGAAGGTAAAAGCTTATAATTAAAATAATATTTTCTCATTCAAATTTTTCAACTAAATACAAAAGCAAGAAAAACTTGTTTTGAACCAAACCTAAGTTTAGAAGAGAAAATGTGTTATAACAAATGAAAAGTAAAAAACTCAAACAAAATATCACACCGTTCGAGAAAACTAAAATTACGTTTGCACTTACAAATTGGTTTCCGAACACACACTAACTCAGACTTGTCGAAGGAACCATCTAGAGGCGGAAACGATCCTCATTGGAGGCCCCAAACCTTGCTAAAAAATCTGCACTTAGAAATATTTTTATAAACCAGGATGATTTTTATCAATGAGAATAGCGTAGTAAAATGATGATAAATTTTAAAACAGAAACTATTTAATTATTAATATGTTCTGAGCATAATTACTTGAATAATAACCCATAATGTTGACTGAATTACTAAAATTAAATGTGATAATAGTCCATTTCATAAATATCATAACGGAAACGGACGAAGTCCTTATGAATAAATATAAACAAAAAATGAATATGATTCTGAGTTTGGACTTTGGAGTAACAACTTTGGTTTTACTTGGAGCTTCAATTTTTTTTCTCAACTGAGTTTTTATTATTATTTTGAAATTCAACGTTAGACTTTGAGGTGTTGTGTTGATCGAAGCAGTCAATCTGTTGGGGTCCATTCATCAAACTCATTGGTTGGCAGTGAGATTAACAGGTATGCCACGCCCTTGAAAACGTAACACGCGGGTTATTGTGAGAAGTGGCGTCCTTTGATTGGTTTTATCTAGTAAATGAGTTCTTCCCCACGTAGTTTCGCATTCTGAAAAAGTAACTTGTGGTTCATTTATGTGATCCCAATCCCACCGTTGACTCATGGGAGTTTCCTTTCCCATTCGCAGGTAGCTGCCAACAAGTCCCCACGTAACATGTAAATGGGAGAGAATGCTTTTACATATATTAACAATGTGTATTCGTATAATGTATGGGATAAATTAAATTAAATTAAATTAAATTAAATTAAATTAAATTAAATTAATAATTAATTTATATAATTTATATAATTTTAATTTTAAGTTTTATAATTTTTTAAATATTAATATTTATATATTTATTTAAATATTTTATTATCTCATTAATAAAAATATATTAAATTTATTTTAAATATCAAATTTTATTAATAAAATAATTTTAAATTAAAAGACATAACAATGACAAATAAAAAAGACTGTAGTGGGACAGGTTTTAGCTCATCCCAAGCAACTTTTTTATTATATTTTTTATTAATATTCTTGTTGAGGTGAATTTATTATCTTACTTATCTATAAAAATTATATAAACTTCTATAAAATAATTTCACTCAAAACTTTATTAAAACTTCAATGTTATGTGATATGATTTTGCCTTAGTAAAGAAATTTTATTATAAATTCATAATTTTAAATTAATTTTATCATATTTATTTGTAAATTTTTTATTTTATAAATATAGATATTAATATATTTTCATGTAAAATTTTTAATTTTGTGAAATATAAATATAATATATTTAAATATTATATATTATATATTTGAACAAAAATATTTCAAAAAATATACTTAATAAATTTTTAGTTTCTTCATAATAAATTATATTTAATAAATTTTATTATATTTTCATGTAAAGTTTAACTTCCATGCGATGTACATATTGATGTGTTTTAAATATTATAGAACATATATATATCTGAATAACTATAGCAATTAGAAAATATAATTAATTTATTTTTTAATAATAAATTTTATTTGAATCAATTTTACTGTAGTTTTTATAATATATTTAAACTAATGTATATATTAATATATTTTTAAGTAAAGTTATTAATCTAGTGCAACTTGAATACAAAATATTTAAATATAAAATAATAATATCACTTTTAATGAAAAATTGTAGTTTATTTATTTAATCAAAAAGACCATTATTACCATAAAACATGCACTTAATAACTTCAATAATACGACGAAATTAAATTCTTAATATATGTCTTTCCATATTCTCATGTTTTATACAATGTCAAAATAATTTTAAAATTTTAACACAATATCAAAAGAATCAAAATTTATTTAAAAGATAATTAAGACTAAAAATTTACAAACTTGTATTACTCTAAAATAATAGTACAAGAAATAAGCAATGATAACAACGCCGCCATCATCAAGTGTTAGGGGTATTTATGTGACGAGTTTGACTTTATCAACACTCGATTCGATATTTTGACTGAGTCATTTTATTGAAACAAACTTAACCTAATATGTAAATATAATATATAAAGTTAAATATTATACATAATTAAATTACAAAATTATATAAGTGAGAAATTAATATTAAGATATATTTTATAATATATATTTTAAAATAAATAATATCAATATAAATATGCATAATTTTTTTTAGTTACACAAAATATGCATAATTAAATAATGTGCAATACCAAGCCTTATTAGAACAATTTAAAACTTGTCATAAACTAAACCTCAAAAATGCTCTGAGTCAAATTTCTAAAACCTATACTCGTTCTAATTAATCTTAAGAAAGAATTTGCCTAATCAAATCCAAGACTCTCAACCTAAATGCGAAACCCATGTAAATATCACCTAAAAATTTTTTAAAACAAAAATTTGACCCTAACCACATCTCCATATATACCTTCCAAGTGAAAGTTATTGTACATAAACAGTAAATTAAAAAATTCATAAATATAGTATTTATTAATTTTTCACGTGGTAAGTTTATGTAAAGAGGTCACATGGTTAATTTTTGACTCGTTTGGATACATATTTTAAAAAATATTTTTTAAAAATTTTGTTAACAAATTTTTTAAAAATATTTGTCAAGAAAATAAAAGTAAAAGTTTTAAATAAAAATAAAATATTTAATACAATTTTTAAATTTTTAATATATTAAATATTTTATTTTCATTTAAAATTTTTTACTTTTATTTCTATTATATTCAATACACTTGTTAACAAAATTATTTTTTAATAGAGTTTTATTATATTTTTTAAAGTATTTTTTAATAATTTTATTATTATTTAATATAAAAAATTAAATAAAGTTAAATATAAGCAATATATTAAAAATATAAAAATTATTTAATATTTTTTTATTTAATAATTAAAAGAGTTATTAAGAGAATAAATTAGAAGAAATTTTTTTTAATAATAGTGGATAACTAGTATTTTTATAGTCAATCCGTGTGTCAGAAGGAGCAACAACGACTGAATCAGCCTTAGTACCTTCTAGTTCCTCACTTTCTTCATCATTATTTTCATTATTCAATTCAATAAACAATAAACAAAACAAAACAAAAATCATTGGTTCCATCTGACCTCTATTTGGCTACAGATCGATAACAAACAGACTTGAGCACCGAATTGCGGTTCTCCTTCTTGTCCGATGGGTAAGCCTACTAACCAGGAAGAGAAAAATAAGTTCCTCCAAGAGCAGCTGTTGGGCCCCATCTTACTGGGAGACCGAGTCATCAAACTCGCCCAGGAAGCCGAGTCATCCAAGGTCAACTGCTCCGAACTCGCCAACAAGGTCCATCTCCTTTACGACAACCTCCGCTCCGTCGTCCGCGTCGTCTCCGAATACAATGCCTCTTAGTTTTCTGATAATAAATGTAAAATATAAATTTAAAATATTGAAAAAATAATAAATTATATTATTTCTCCGAATAAAGTATAAAAATTAAATGAATAATAAATTTTTTTACATATAATGTACAAGATAAATAAAAAAATAAAATAATTAATTAATTTATATAATTTCAGTTAATTGTAATTTTAAGTTTTATAATTTTTTATTTGAATATCAATTTTTATGTATTTATTTATTTAAATATTTTATCATTTATTATTATGAATATACCAAATTCATTTTAAATATTAAATTATATTAACAAAATAATTTTAAATTAAAAGATATTACAATAATAAATAAAATAAAAATTTACAGTGGGGCATGTTTTAACTCGTCCCATGCAGGTTGGTACCGCAAGGGTGGGGAGAGATTGCCATATTTAAATTATAACTTTTTCATTATATCCTTTTCATTAATATTCTTATTAGAGTCAATTTTTTTACCTTATTTATTCATAAAAATTATCTCAATTTTTATAAATAATTTTATTCAAAATATCATTAAAACCTTGTTGTTATATAATATGAGTTCTACTCAGTTATATTTCAGTGATATTAGTAAAAAAACTTTATTATAAATTCATACTTTTCAATTAATTTTATCTTGTTTACTTGTAAAGTTTTTATTTCATAGATATACATATTAATATATTTTCATGTAAATTTTTCAATCCCATTAAATATAAATATAAGATATTTAAATATTGTATATTATATATTTGAACAAAAATATTTAAAAAATATACTTAATAAATTTTTAATTTTCTTATAATAAATTATATTTAATTAATTTTACTATATTTTCATGTAGAGTTTTCACTTTCGTGAGATGTGCGTATTGACGTTTTTTTTTTAAATATTATAGAACATATATATATATATGAATAACTATAATAATTAGAAAATATAATTTATTTATTTTTCTAATAATAAATTTTATTTGAATCAATTTTATTATGGTTTCTTATAATATATTCATACTAATATATATACTAATATATTTTTATGTAAAGTTATTAATCTAGTGCAACATGAATACAAAATATTTAAATATAAAATAATAATATCATTTTTAATGGAAGTTATAATTTATTTATTTAATAAAAAATAATTATTACCATAAAACATGCACTCAATAGCTTTAATAATATGAAAAAATTAAATTCCTAACAATATATGTCTTTCCATATTCTTATGCTTTATACAATGTCAAAATAATTTTAAAATTTTAACACAATATCAAAAGAATCAAAATTTACTTAGAAGATAATTAAGACAAAAAATTCATAAACTTATATTACTCCAAAGTAATAGTATAAAAAATAAGCAATGATAACAACAGTATTATCATTAAGTGTTATGAGTATTCATGTAACAAGTTTGACTTTATCAACATCTTATTCGATATTTTGATTGAGTTATTTTATTAGACTCAAATTTTATCTGGTCTTGGTCTAATAATAAATTTAAATATTATGTATAACTAAGTTACAAAATCATAAAATTAAAAAATTAATACTAAGAAATATTTTATAATATATATTTTAGAATAAATAATATTAATATAAATATGCATCATTTTTTTTATTACACAAAATATACATAATTTTAAAATAATGTGCAATACCAAACCCTATTAAAACGACTTGAAATATGCCATAAACTAAACTTAAAAAATGCACTGAGTAAAAAAGATTCTCAACCCAAATGCAAAATATATGTAAATACCACCCAATTTTCTCTTTGAAAAATTGGCCCTTTAATCACGTCTCCATATACCTCCCACGTGAAAGTTGCTGTACATAAACAGCAAATTAAAAAGTTCTTAAATATAGTATTTATTGATTTTTCACGTGGTAAGGTTATATAAAGAGGTCACATGATAATTTTTTAGTTCATTTGCATGAATTCTGAAAAGAAGATTTTTTAAGGATTTTGTTAATAAGTTTTTTAAGGACATTTATTAATAAAATAAAGTAAAAAATTTAAATAAAAACAAAGCATTTAATACAACTTTTTCAATTTTTCATATATTAAATATTTTATTTTCATTTTAAATTTTCTACTTTTGTTTTGAATATATTCAATACACTTGTTAACAAAACTCTTTTTTAAAAGAATTTTTAAAAAATAAAAATTATTTTTATGTTTAGATGTAATATTAAAAAGAATTTATTTAAAATGTTTAAATAACTTTTTCATGTTATAAACAAAAAGTATTTTTTCGAAAAGCATAAAATTCTAGCTAAAAAAGTGACCACTTTAAGTATTTTTATTTTTTAAAAAGAAACCATTCAAACATGATAAAAAATAAAAAAATATTTTTTTATCAAAATAAACACATCTAAATAAGCTCAAACACAAACATATTAAATAGAATTCTATAATTTTTTAATAAAATCTTATTATTTTAGATATTTATATTTATTTTTCTCTTTACATAATATGAAAAGAGATAAAATCATGATAAAATCTTTATATTTTTAATAAGATCCTATTATTTAAAGTATTTATATTTATCTTTATTTATAAATAAAATCATATAAAAAACACACATAAAATGATACGTCTCACGTGTAAATTGATTATGAATCTATGACACGAGCGATTTATCATCTCATCTCGATTCTTATATTAATTATGTTTCTGCTTTCCTCCTCACTCTGTCCACCCTGTACTGTAATAATCCCCTGATGAACCAATACAAAAGAACTATAAACTATCCTTCAAATAATAATAATAATAATAACAATAATCGAGAATTAGAATAGAATGAATATATATGAAGCTGCACCCTTTCCTTTTGACCGTTTGACGACTTGACGTGGTATGAAGCAAGAATGTATGTTTGGTCTAGTTGGAAATATTTAATTATCTATATCTATATTTATCCTTGTTTATTTATTATTATGCTATTATTTAATAGTAGTGAGGGACTAGTATTCTTATAGTCAATCCGTGGGCGGCACTGCAACAACCGCTGAATCAGCCTTGAACTCATACGTAGACGTGGTACACTACAACAGTACTAGTACCTTCTTCTTCCTCACTTTCTTCATCATGTATTTTCATTATTCAATTCAATAAAAACAAAAAACAAAAATCATTGCTTCCATCTATGCTCTGTTTGGCTACAGATCGATAACGAACAGACTTGAGCACTGAATTGCGGTTCTCCTTCTTTTCCGATGGGTAACCCTAATCCTAACCAGGAAGAGGAAAAGACCCTCCAAGAGGAGCTGTTGGGCCCCATCCTACTGGGAGACCGAGTCATCAAACTCGCCCAGGAAGCCGTGTCATCCAAGGTCGACTGCTCCGAACTCGCTAACAAGGTCCAGCTCCTTTGCGACAACCTCCGCTCCGTCGTCCGCGTCGCCTCCGCCACCACCTCCCTCAACGAGCGCCCCATCCGCCGCATCGCCGCCGACGTCACCAAGAACCTGGAGCGCACCCTCGCCCTCGTCCGCAAGTGCAAGAAGCACGGCGGCGTCCTCCGCCAGGTCTTCTCCATCACCACCACCGCCGACTTCCGAAAGGTCTGGAACCTTCTCGAAAATTCCAACGGCGACATGCTCTGGCTCCTCAGCATCTTCGATTCCAAAGGCACCAACCTCTCCCTCCCTCCCATCGCCAGCAACGACCCCATCCTCGCGTGGGTCTGGACCTACACCTATACCCTCCAACTGGGTCACCTCAAGGACCGCGCCGAAGCCGCCACCGAATTGGGTTCCCTTGCCAAGGACAACGACCGCAACAAGCTGATTATCATGGAGGAAGGTGGGGTTTTGCCACTGCTGAAGCTTCTCAAGGAGGGTGCTTCTCCTGAGGTTCAGGTTGCTGCAGCCAATGCTCTAGTCAACGTAGCAACCAACCAAGAGAGGGTGGTAAGGTTCATCGTGGAGTACCTTGGGGTCCCCACCATTGTGCAGGTTCTGGGTGATGCCCCCATGAGGGTTCGTGTCTCTGTGGCCAATTTGGTTTCCACCATGGCAGAGCAGGACCCTTTTGCTCAGGATGAGTTTGTGAGGGCCAATGTGACTAGGCCCCTCGTGTCCTTGTTGTCCATGGATACCGTTCTCCCTGACCCCATGCCTCAGGGAGGTCGGACCAGCCTTCATTCGCTGGTTCTGAATTTGTCGTCGGTCGGGGAGTCTTCTCCCCTTTCGGCAAATTCTGATGGCAGTGGCAGAGGAGGGCAACATAGGAGGGAAAGAGAAAGAGAAAGAGAGCGAGAGGTTGAGAGCCCGGAATTGAGGAATGATATCAAAGTGAGTTGTGCTAAGGCTATGTGGAAACTCTCCAAAGGGTGTCTTTTAACCTGCAGGAAGATCACAGAGACAAAAGGTTTGCTTTGTCTGGCTAAGATTATTGAGTCTGAGAGTGGAGAGTTGCAGTTCAATTGTCTTATGGCTGTCATGGAGATTGCTGCGGTGGCAGAGTCCAATGCTGATCTTAGAAGAGTTGCTTTTAAGCCTACGGCTCCAGCCGCCAAAGCAGTTTTGGATCAGATTTTGAGAGTGGTTCAGGAAGAGAGCAATCCGGCATTGTACATTCCTGCCATTAAGTCAATAGGGTCCTTGGCCAGAAATTTCCCTGGAAAGGTTCCACACATTCTTGGTCCTTTGGTTGCCCAACTTGGTAACAGAGATGTGGATGTAGCAATTGAAGCTGCTATTGCCTTGGGAAAGTTTGTGTGCCCAGACAACTACAATTGTGTTGACCATTCTAAGGCAATACTTGAGCTTGATGGAATTCCTAAGCTAATGAGTCTACTGCAGATAAATGATCGTGCACAAATGCATGGCCTAAAATTTCTTTGTTACCTTGCCTTGAATGTGGGCAATAGTAAGGTTCTTGAGCAAGAACGTGCCTTGAGTACTCTAGAGAAGCTTGCTCGTCCTGTTCTAGCTCAACATCCTGATTTGAGGGACCTGTTCGCAAAAGCCATACACCACCTCACTCTTTTTCAGCCGGGAGCTCAGTTGCACAGACAGCCGTTGGGGCTATAAGCACCACTGATTTCGTTAATCAAAATAATTGATCCTTGTAAGTGTTTCAAATGGCAAAATAAGAGTGTATTGTACTTGTATACTGATTTATTCACATTGTGAAATTACCAAAAACTTAATTTTACAGCCATTGTTGTCTGTGGTATTGAGTATGGACTGACTGATTATACAAACTATACATAAGGCTGGCTATCTCAACAAAATGAGTAAATTTACAAATTTTTATCTGGAAATGTTTAACATAATATAACTGAACTCTCAGTAGATTTGATAGCATTACCAACTTTTCTATCTCTTGTGATTTCTTGCCCTTCATTTTTTTTTCTCCCCTGATAAGTAACACCGTAATAATTTGATTTCTGCTTTGTAGACTTCTGTTCTGTGTTTGAGTTGGTATTTACAATATATACATGTATAAGGCCATAGTTGTTAAAAGTTATTTGCTACGCTAGTTATGTAGATTAAAGTATGATATATGCATTTCCTTTAAAGCAAAAAAATAAATTAAATAAATCCTTGAATTATGTCTGTATATATATGTGACAACAGTTTACTGTGCATTTCTCCCTCTGAATTTATGCTCTTCCCAGATGTTTATATAGTATTATGGCTCTATTCAATGCTACATGTTTTCATCTACATTGATTTTATTATACTAATATATTTGGTGAAACTTTTTATCTAAAATCAAAATTGGTTAAATTAATGCCTTTATCTGCTTACACTGGCAAAAAATTCTTATTCTTTGTGAGGATATCTATGTACTTCTCAATTTTTTCCAATTGCGATGTTACCTGTATTGACCAAATGTTATTACTTAATGTTCTACTTGCTCAGGGTAAAACTTCCAGAGATCTAAATTCCTGCACAGATTATATGACTAAGCCGAAGCCATGCATTCTTCAGATATAACTGATTCTGTTATCAAATTTGGAAGAAAAAATGAAAAGAAGACTAGAATATTTCAAATTAGTTCTCCTGTTATTAAGTGAAGGGAGGAGGGGTATGAATATTTTGCATTGTTTGGTGGAAGCATAACATGAGCTTGTTCAATAGTACTGATGGTAGAAATTGACCTGAGGATCTCTAGGGATGTTCTTCGAGGGGCAATCCAATGTTTGAGAAGTAAGGAGAGCGGCGGTCATAGAGGATTTCAAGACACGAGCTTGCTAGAAATTTTGATTCCAAAATTATCCTGGTAGTCATATCTGTAGAATTCCTTGGTATTATTAAGAGTTTAAACCTACATATAATGCAATGACTGAAGTTTGTACGAAGTTGTCGTGGAAAAAAAAAAGTGTGTCCAAAGTTTGCAGCTGGCGCTCTGGATAGACTAGGTGAATATTTGGACAAATATGTTGTTTTAAGCAGTGAGCATGAATATCTTGTATTGTTTGGAGGAAGCATAATATGAGCTTGTACAACAGTGTTGATGATAGAAGTTGACCTGAGGATATCTTGGGATGTTCTTCGAGAGATTATCCAATGTTTGAGAAGTAAAGAAAGTGGCAGTCAATGAGGAGTTCAAGATATGAGCTTACTAGCAATAATGATTCAAAAATTATCCTGGTAACTAAATCTAAAGAATTCCTTCGGTATTAGTCACTGTACAAATCTACATATAATGCAGTGGCTGAAGCTTGTACAAAATTGTTGTGGATTAAGAAGTGTCTCCAAAGCTTGCAGCTGGCGTTCTGTATAGATAAGGTGAATATTTGGACAAGTATGTCGTTTTAAACAGTGAATGTGAAGTTTTTTAGTGTATTTATTTCACTCGGGGTGCATTTTTGCTAAATTATTGTGAATCTTTTTCCTTTTGCATTGTATATACTGAAAAAAGATTTCAGTAAATTGTCTTTGGCGAAGATCTGAACAGGGAATGGGCGCGTAGGTGGATCTTAGTCTTCAACATGGCAGCATGCATTTCTGTTTTCTGTTGTAAGTTGTTATTTGCATTGTGTAGCCCCTGCCGAATTTCATGTGGAATAGTGTGATAACTTCGTTAGACCTAATCTGTTAATTGTTATTTAATGTCATCCTCCGAATCGGATTGTGTTGTTGGTTGTAACATAGTTATCAGATTGAAAACAACTGATGTGTTGATGACAGCAAGGTAGACCATCCTGAATTCCCATTTGCTGCGATGTGTTAAATATCATCAGTTTGTTGTACGGGCCTTTTCACTTGTTTTCAGAAAACAGTATACCTTGACGTTCCTTAAGTATTGCAAATGGCAATGCAAAGTCATTTTCCTGTAGTAAACACGTGACTCCAAATTTTTAGTTGCTCGGTTACGTATCTAATACCATAAAATTCTGATTACCCCATCAGCATATCTTAAGATGTACACACAGAACACTTGGTCCAATGGTCTTCCACAAAGGTAGAAGACCCAAGTTCAATCCCCATTCTTCCCACACTTTCAGCTGGACAATCGAGCTGCTCTTTGCCTATGGTTAAAAAAACGAAAGTATATTTAGATCCAATTCCAATATAGTTTTTCTTTTTCCCACACTGAACTTCATTTAGGAATCAAATTTCAATTGCTTATCTATAGAAATGGATCTGTGGTTTCTTCTTCTGCATGTAGAATTTGGATCAGCCAATGAAGAGCCTTTACCAAGGATGACAAGGTATGGGTAAGTAAGATGGCCCAGATGAACAAGTTATCTAGTATGCATGACTATGTCGTACGTTTTGTCAATCGCCAATATTGCACTTTACACAAATTAACGCCTGCATCCTTAAGCTACAACACAAGGGAAATCATATCATTCAGTGTTGACAGTAGCTTTTTTTTTTTTCAATGACTACAAGGAGGTTTCAACCTGTGACTTCTTACAAACTACTACAAACCTTTCATTACTAGCCTACAAAACTTTCACTATTTAGTGACTTGTGTTGAGAGTAACTGAATAAGGGAATTCAACTTTCACTTAACTTTGTTAAACCAAGTAATTCATTAGGAAGTGGGGTGAAACTAGAAAGCCACTCCTCAGTACTCGTATATGCAATAGAAGATACTCACTGAATACGTAATTAGAAGTTTCGTGGTTTGAGTGAGGAAAGCGCAATCAGTGAAAAACACATTTCCATAGATGTCAACTGGTAGCTTATCTTTGATGAGTAGCTATTATTAAGACGTTCAAATTAAGGAATGCTTTATGTACTTTTAAGTTTGTTCGCTTTCTCGTTAGCTCCCAAATGAAAAAGAAATAGAAAAAGCAGTTTGTTCCCTTTGCGGTGTTTAAGGTCATAATCACTTTTAAGCCAAAAAGACGAATTCATTCGGTAAAAGTACTCTGTTTTGCGATTTTTACCAGGTTAAAGAGTCACAAAATGTCAAACATAATCGTTATTAGATATTTTGCAATGATGCTAGGGAGCTGGTTTCTTTTATCACAACTTATTACAATATGTCATCGATTCTTACTAGTGCTTGTAATTATATTCTTAAGGTCTTCGGCCTAAAATTCATCATTCCCAATGACAGTTGACATTGTTTTTCATTCTCATGGCCATGGTTCATCCATTTCCTCTAGAAGCTAAAGCTCTGCTCTGAGGTTAAGTTCAATGCATCACTTAGGCATCCGATTTAAAGCCCAAACACCATACATCATTGGTTTCCACCTAACTTCATTTTCTTTCAATTTCTCGAGTTCTTTGCTTTGGTGCCAATTGCAAAAGAAATCAATTGTTAGCTATCATTTCAACCTCAACGTGTAAATTGATCTAAAACTTTATGTAAGATAAATTTTTCAGGAGCTCAATAAGTGAAATTCAAGATTATACACACTTAGTACATCAATGATTGTGTAATATATATTTACTCAATTTCAAAGTTTAAAGTAATATATTACAGTTTTCCCTATTTAGATGGTTAGAGCACGTGAAAATTTGATTAACGATTTAAATAGTATATATATTCTAATTCTATATATATTTGACTACCACCATAACTAGTTGGCATATGAATTTTTTTGGTCATTTGTTTCCTTTTAAGCATGAGACAGCATTTTGTCGGTGTTCCCTTTATCATATAGCTAGAATTTGTTAAGTTCAAACTTCAAAGGCTATTATTCAGTAAAAGCATTCCAATATCACTTGTCGGATGCACCGTTAGTTGACCCAAAAAAGGCTACAACATTACTTTGTATTTCACTACAACCATCTTTAATATTTCTCTTCTCTTTTTCCCACGTTGTCTTTGTTAATTACACTTTTTTTTACTTTTAAGACGAACTCAAATGGTGCTCAAACAGTCAAACTCCTCAGCTAACTAGCTAGCAGCTGAGTCGGCATATATATTTCTCCCATAATAAAGGTTTTACAATGGTTTATTTAATCATAACATTGAACCTGCTTTTCACGGCAATGTTATTGTCTATGATTTTGCTCAGAACCTTAATGACTTTGACCACAGACACGTATAACTACCTCCACAATCAGAACCTCTTTGATAATTACTTCACGGCTTGGCGGCAGGACCTTTCGTAATTTGCGTATAATGTATGTTAATCCTAGCTGTGGCTTAATCATCTTTCTTCTTGTCAGTGTCTGTCATAATTTCAAGCTTTAGATCAATTGTTGCCCAAACAGTGTCATACATCAGCAGCATCTGCTAAGCCTAAACACTTCAAGTTAATTAATTAATTATGATATGGTTGTGTACTGTCCCTCTCTTGCTTTTATCATATGCTTATGCCTAAGTGCACAGCTGTTCTAATTGAAGTAGTAGTGACTTTCACCGTCTTAATTTGGTATATGGCAACGTGGCAAACTAGGGTAGGACCATTTGAATGGTCCGGCCCCAGAGTATTGCACTCTTTGGTATGCTAGCCAATTCAGTATTGGCTCAAAATTACTTGCACTATGTCTCAACAATTTACATCGTCTATAAATTTCTCATCTGATCATCAGTTATCACCGTGGTTTTCCAAATCTATAGAACCCATTGACTTTTTTGGATAGCTTTGCGTGCAAATTGAGAGCAGCTTTATTCTGATTTATGACTCACTACTGGCTTATGCATAACATAATGCTTATGTAGTAGTAACAAGTGCTATAGCAGGTGGTGTCATTGTGTGGTTTCTCTTTTCTCATTTGCTTTAATTGGTTACCTTTTGCAGAATTAAAAATAGCAACGTGTATATA
This sequence comes from Ormosia semicastrata, assembly GCA_029884595.1. Lineage (NCBI taxonomy): Eukaryota > Viridiplantae > Streptophyta > Magnoliopsida > Fabales > Fabaceae > Ormosia > Ormosia semicastrata. The sequence goes on from JAQQTO010000043.1 coordinate 11,735,381, forward strand.
TAGGCAGTAGAATGGAACAGATATGCAAATTAAGCTGCAATAAATTGTACAGTCACGTCTTCTCTGTTTGATTGCATAATTTCTTGAAACAGTTAGAACCGAGAAGAGCTAAGACGATATATACATATAAATATATATAATCTCCATGAAAGTTGTGGTCATAAGTTTACAGCCTGTGGTGACAGCAAATTAAAGATGATTTTAAAGCAGGTGTAAATTTGGACATATGTTTTGAATCGTATATATTACACAGAAAGAGAAGATCCTAGCCTTAGACCCTAATCAGCTATTTTATCTCTCTTATCATCCACACACACAAAAAAAAAAAGGCTATGGTATCTCTCTCCAATAATGCAGATTTATGGCAGCCAATTTTAGCCTTTTGGAGGGATTCACAAATGCATGGTGGTGCTGGAAGCCAGCAGCTGGATCATATATGCTAGCAGGGACGGATTTATACGGGGGTAAATGAGAACCTTGGTCCTCCCAATGATCCAAAATTTTATTAATAGTATATGAAATTTTTTGTTTAACTTATACTAGTCTCTTTAAAATTTTATTTTGATTCTTACATTTTTAATATAAATAAAAAATTAGATAGACAATCTTTTAATGTACAAAAGAAAATAGTATGTAGAGTCATTGAATTACATGTAAATTTATATAAATAATAATAATATGATCTATATAAATTTAAATATTCTATTAAAAAAATAACTTTTTTAATTATTATTTTTTTTAATATTTATTTTGGCTCCCGTTATACTTGTTCGCTGCATTATATGTCACCAAAAACAGCATCCCTCATTATACGAGAGGCCAGGATAATCTTCTTATTCAAACTCTGCCAGCGCCCAGCGATAATAATATCCCTACCAAATCCCACCATTCAGATTTTATATACATGACGTATATTCAGAAACACACGGGTGTGTGTGATATAATATAATATATTAATATATAATATAAAAAGAAGAATCGTGGAAAAAGAAAAGGAATTCGTAAGCATTATTTGCTGCAATGTATGGGTTTTTGTCTTTTTTATCATATTTGAGTCTTTGACCAGCTGCTGTAGAGGACAGACAGCAAAAGGAAGCACGATAAGGGCCATAATTTTTTTTTCAAAAAAAAAGGAAAACGAGAATATATATATATATAGGCATTTTAACCGCACGTAATAATTGATTACTTGGATAAGATGGAAAGACTAGGGCCACAAAACAAAATTAGCTTCACTCATTAATCTTCACGAATATATCGTTATTCAAACTTTGGCTGATGAAAACAGATACATCAATAGGAAAAAATAAATGTGGGGAGGGGGATCATCTCAAATCTTTCGCTAGAAATTTCCTGTACTATCAACATCTTTCTATATTTGCTACCTTGTTTCAACAAGAGAAAGAGTTCAAAAAATTAAAAGAAACAAAAAACAAAAAATAAAAAAGGAATTTACAGTTCATATCATATATGCTGGAATACATCAAAATTTGGTGCTGTTAGATCTTCTGACAGTGACGTTAACGGATAGCAAGTGAAATCTATTGAAGTGTGAGTCTGCAGCTGCCCTTCTTCCCATGAACTTGTTTTGAAATCCTCAGATTTTATGGCATTGAATTGGAACTGAAACAAAGGGTCTAACTTGTTCTCAGCATCCCACGAGAACCCTGCATTTTCCATCAACTGATACCCTCCTGGATAAATATTGCTCATGTTTGAGCTATTGCTGGAACTTTCTTTCACCTGATTATCATTCATGAACAAGGAACTGATTTTGGAAGCTGAATTGTTGTCTGAAAACTCTGTCATCGACACGTGATCCGAATTGGTTAGACTTGGCATTGGAGAGAATCCATAGCTTGAATTTGTTCCCATCTGGCACTGATCAAATGGTCCAAGGCTTGTGTCATAATGACTCACACTCACAGGTAAACTATAACCAGAGTTTTGAGCAACACCCATTTGGAAATCATAGTAGGACAAGGACAAGGGGTCCAATGCTGGCTTGCTCATGAAAATTTCTCTTGAAGATTCTGTTAACCTGCCATCATAGTAATTTGAATCGTTTATTAGAAGTGCTGACCCCTGTGATGAAGCTAAGGTTGATGCAGCTGAAGGCCCTTGAGACAATGGTATTTGCATAAGGGGTGTCTCTGTGCTTTTCTTCTCTTCCTTTACATCAGCTTCAGCTAGGGGCTTGTGCGTAGTTGGGTCAATCCCTTGCTTCAATAGCTTTTTCTTCAAACATGAATTCCACAAGTTTTTAATCTCATTATCTGTTCTTCCTGGTAACTGTGCTGCAATTTGAGCCCACCTGATCAATTGAAAAGAAAATCATTTCAAAACTCCCAAAACAACAGATACCCATTTGAAAAGAAATTTTGCTTTATCATCTTGATCATCCTTCAATTTATGTTACCTATTTCCGAGAACTTCATGAAGACTGATTATAAGATCCTCCTCCTGCTGCGAGAACATTCCTCTCTTTAAATCAGGCCTCAAATAGTTTATCCATCTCAACCTGCAACTCTTTCCACACCTTTGCAGTCCTGCAATTCATGAAACTAGTTAGACTCTTCTCCTTGTTTTCATTCAAAGTAATGAAAGAGAAAAGAAGAAGAAGAAAGCAGATGAGAACTTTCTTTCATGAAACATGTTAAGAGTTACCAGCTAGTTTGGGAACTGAACTCCAGCAACCAACACCAAATCTGGTTATGTAATTGAATAGCTTCTCATCTTCGTCAGGGGACCATAAACCTTTCCTCAATTTTTGCTTTACACAACAGGAATGGCGACCCATTTGTGCCAGGGCAGTGGGAATGCCAATGTACGTTACTTGGTTTTTTGGAGGAAGATTCTGAACTATGAAGTGGTCACTGGCTCTATATAGCGTGAAATATTACCTGAGTGCTTGTGTCATTGAAACGTTTTCAAGAGGTGGTGGAAATATTGTTATGTTGTGGGGTGCAGAGGGAGTAACTCAAAAACTAATTGTGTTCATTTAAAAAAGAAGAGGGATAAATCATAAACATAAATCATACTTAGGATTGAAGTTAAGAGAGAGAGAGAGAGAAGCCTGAGGAAGGTGCAGCAATCAAGTGGGTTTTACGCAAATCCGGTGCTGCTTTTGCATTGGAATGGATTGGTTTTTAAGGTATCTCTATTTCTAGAAAATTAAAAAATAATAAAGGTGAACAACTCTATAAACGTGTACTATATGAGTGAGAATAGATTCAAGTGCTTCCTGTTTTATTGATTGTTAATTAAGTACTAACTGCTAACTCTGTTTTCTTTTTTATTTCTTCTGAAATATAACCTCATATAGTAAACAATAATCATATATATCTTCTGCATGTTTAAATAGACCCTTTTGTCGCTTTATTAGATTAATAATATAACATATTAAACATTCATGACCTCATAACATGATTGATCTTTGGTTTTACCCTCTGACAATATGATCTCATCCCCATATGTCATTCTAAACTATATGAAAGGGGAAAAAAAAAGGTTAGATGCGTGTAAATTGGGATGAAGGTTACTTATTATTATTATTATTATTATTATTATTATTAAAGAAGATATATAGAGGTTTTAGAAATAAATTTATTGTGCCATTTGAGTTTGAAGAAGTGTATAGAGATGCAGATAAAATATTATGTTGTACCCAAAATAAAGTGTTATCTATAAAAAAAACCTATTAAGTATTTTTTTTTCCCATAAGGATTAGCTTTTTAATTTAATTTCTATTTATTATTAATACAATTTTGACCTTTCAAATAATTACTATTGTAATCAAATTCTTTTGTTAATGTATGATATCATATTAAAAAGATTTTACATTAAAAGCAAATCATACTCACATTTTATTTTATTTTTTTAAATTCTAAATAGTAATCCGACAAAAATGAGCGACTTGGGCTTCGCTTGCCAGCTACTTTTACGCAATGCAATGCATTTGCGTTTTGGATATGTAAAAAATATCCAAGACCAAAAAAGAAAAAAAAGGATATGTAAAAAATAATAAAAACAAAATCTCTTTTGTTTATAGTTTTTTATTTATTTATATTTGTTGGCCATGGCTGTTTAGGGTTTTCTGCGAATGTTAAGAATACTATAAAATCAGCCGACAGCGGTACATGGAAGGATGTGTGGGCTCCATGGACATATTGACTCTAAATTAAAAAAAACTCAAATGGTACTTACTAATTTGAGAGTCCAATAAAAACAAAAACAGTAAACTATGCAATTCCAACCCACGTTTCTTCCCCTCATTTTTGTCCCAATTTATTTTCTATCTTGCCACTTCACTATTTTATCCAATTACCATAGCAACTGTATTTCTCAACGAGTTTGGCCATTCGTGGCAATTATATTTATAGATAAGTTCTTCTCGAAGCAATAATAGATCATGTATGACAATACTGCCTAGCACAAAGTATTTGTTAATATGTAATTTATTAATTATTTTAGCTTATAATTCAAGTTGTTGTCTTGTTGATCATTCAATGATATTTATTTTTAATAAAAGGTCCACTATCTTGCATGGAACGTTTTTGTCGCTATACATGGAACAAAACCTAGGTAAGGAATTGAGCATTTTTTTCCCTTTGAAAATTAGCCTTGACAATTGATATAGATAAGAAAAGATTGTTGTCAATGTGAAAATGTCCTCAGTTAGACGCTTAACTAGTTTACTGTGTAACTGTTTCGTGTTTCTTTGTCCGGTCATTCTATCGATATTTTCTTATGTATGGTGTCCCTTTCTTTAGAAAAGGGGTTCTAACTTTAACTTCAAAACATAAGGATTTGGAGAAAAAAAAATTACAAGATTTTTTTTTTTCTAAACCATCAATGGCTCTTGCATGATTTCTATGTGTTGTCTCTGCAAAAAGTGTGCAACAAACTTTTTTCCATAATATTTTCTTTACAGAATTTTTAATATATCATTTAAAGTTACGTACTCTGTTTTAAAGGTCGAGGAGTTATAATGATTCAAATTTAAAATTAGATATATAATTAGTAATTATAATTTTTCATTTTTTTCTGAACAATGTTTATTTATATAATAATAAAATAATTTGTTTATCTTCATACTGTCTGATGTTTGAATTTTTTTTTTTGACGGGGACGTTTGAATTTATTATAAGGTATTGAAAAGTTAAATTATCATAAATTCACTGATTAAGCTGATATTAAAAAACTTACTTAGGCGGCGGCTTGAGAAAGGATTATTAGATGAAACTCAAAAGGAAAATGATGGTCATATATTATTTTTTTAAAAATATTATTATTCATATCTTTTATGGATGGTAATTATTAAGTAAAAAAAATAATAAAAAATAATATAATAATTAATGATATTAAAAAGATATAACAAAAAGTATATGTATTATTTGTGGTAAGAGTATCATTGTTAAATTTAAAAACTCTTACTTGCTCAGTGCTTACTAAAAAATATATTTCGCTTTGTGCTGATACCTTTGTTGTTTACTTGTTTTATAGTTATTCCTATTGTTTTCTAAATCATTTTATAATTATTTATATAAAACGATGTCAATAATTTATTCATAATGAAAATACAATAGCAAAATTTCGAACGAGCCTTGCATGGTTTATAAATTTATATATATATATATATTAGGAGGGATCAGCTTATACCAATGTAAGTTTTTTTTCTCTTACACTTATTTTCAATTGTTAGATCTACTTTCATTTAATGATTGAGATTATTTTATTAAAGATAACCATTAGATGAAAGTAGATTTAATGATTGAAAATAAGTGTAAGAGAAAAAAACTTACACTACAGAAGTGATCCTCCTCTATATATATAGTATATATATATATATATATATATATATATATATATATATAAAGTGTATATGATGATATAAGTGTTTATTGTAAAAAATAAGATGAGTAAATATTGACAATTGAATATTACATGAATAGTCAAAATTAGAATATAAATGAATGTGACTTTTTTAAGTTGTCACATGACCTTTAAGTAATTTTTAATTTTGATTATCTATGTATAATTGTATGGTAAAAATTTACTCCTATCATCCTCTCACAATAAAAACTTTTTCATCATATATATATATATATATATGGAACACATCTAATGAAATAAGTTTTTATAATAAGATGGTGAGAGAAATAAATCTTAATCATATAATTATATATAAATAATCAAAATTAAAAATTACTTAAAAATAATATGTATTTATATTTTAATTTTAATTATTTATATAAAATCTAATTATCAAAATTTAATATTATCATCTCTTATACTAAATATTCATCTAATTAAATACACTAGTTATATATATCCAAAAGTTTCGCAAGTAAAGCCACGAGATGTAAAGGGGAAGTAGAAAGGGAAAGAACTGAAGTCTCGATATTCAAGACTTTAGAATTGATAGCGATATATTTAACAATGTGGTTGAAATTGGATGGAACAATTAATTGGCGAGTCTTCTAATCCTAAGTGAAGTAGTTCAATTGTTTAAACTTATTAATTGAGTAAATGACATCATAAAAATAATTTATATACAATAATATACAATATATAAAAATATTTATGATATGTAAAAATTTATTGATTTTTTTTAAAGTAAATAATAGAGGTAAGCTAATTCAATTGAAATTTAATTACTTTTAATCGATTCAAAATTGTCTTCCATTCGATTATATAAGACTGAATTATTATTATTTTTTGTTAGATAATAAATTTAAAGTTAAGAGTGATTGTTCTATCTTAAAATCAGAATATATTTTCAAATTCAACAAATATTTATAAAGTACTTATAAATAATCTATTAATAACATACTCAAACATAAAATAAATATCATTACCTTAATTAACATGATTTACTTTTATTAATCAAATAAGTGTCAGATTTACGATTAAACCATTGTCTCTGATTCAACTCAATCATCCAGACAAGACAATGCTAATACTCAACCAGGTAGCAAGAGGTATAATAAAAAAATCGTATTAAATGATATATTATACTTATTTAATCATACGTACAATTATGTCTCTCGCGTAAACATCATACAGTCAGTGACTGAATGTGATACATATGATATATAACTCACTATTATTTAATTATAAGGAAGTTATACATTTTCCATCACAAGCTACATGGAATCGGGAAGGCATTGACCAATATACTATACTAATAATTATGTCACTTTCTAAAGATTTGAAACAAAAAAATGTGAACTCATCGAAAAGAGCGACTAACTTTTTTTCATAGACTTTATTAAATATTGTTCAAGTTATGAGAATTACCTCCGAAAGCAAGATGTACTAAGGTCTTTCAAGGTGCTGTATTGTAACAGTGAAGTGAGTGAGTGAGTATTTATAAAATATATTCTGACTCTTAAATTATTAGTTACATAAAGAAAATAATGTGTAATAAGAGCAGTACATACTTTTATCATTTTGTTTAGCCTTTATGATGTATGAGCATGTAAAAAATATTGGGAGTCTGAATAATTTAGTGTATATTGTATGTTATCTCCTTGTAATACAAGAAATCGTTATTTCATGTTATTTGTGCCCTCTATTTGAGTAGAGTGGTGTCTCATCTTTTCTGTCAGGGGAGTCTGCTAAGTGGACAAGTTACTCCCTGTGCATTGCGCATTTGAAGACCAACTTGGCAGGTTGGGTTACTCCAGTTTCATGGGCCCATACCCAATTCAAAACATTTGCCTCCAACTTTTCCGCTTGGATGAGATAGCTAAGTGTCAAAATACATATTCAACTAGAGCACACAACACTCAATAAACAAAGGAATCAAAGTCATAGTGTTCTATGCTAAATATCATGATATTCTCTCAAAGAGTCGAGGTTTATAATGTATCATAGTGAAAATTCAGGGTACGCGAGTAAGGTCGGGATCTGAGTTGGATCGCTCTACCTTTGTCATCATTCTGTGGTCTAGGGTGTACAGTTGGTTGTCCTCATGCTGCGCGGGGTCTGCTGCAGTTCAATCTTACGCTGAGATTCGAGGTGTTGTTTCACCATGGGATTTTGCTGAAGGTCCAGTGTTCGACTTACATGTCCCTTCGTGGTGCCACGTGTCACTTCAGTTTCAAACATTTTGAATCTTGTCTTTTCGGTTGACTTCGTTTAGAAGCGATGTGACACATGGTCGAAGAGCAGTGGATGCCGTCATTTGGGACTCGTATCACCATGATGAGCCACTTTTGAATTTTGAAAAGTGGGTGTCATGGTGAGTCATTTCGAATGAAAAGCCCTATTTGCATTGAAGTGGCGTACCCATCCCATTGTGGCAGTGGTTGGGTGGTGACTCTCCAGGCCTATAAATAGGGGTGAAGTGGGGTCTTCCCCATCCTCTGCTTTCCAGATTTCTGTAATTGAGCTTTCTTCTTTTGATGACTTCCTGGTATCTTCCATGGCGGTTGTTGGTGTTACAAGGCTTTTTCAGTGCTTTTTCAAAGTTCAGAGCCTTTTTCCAAAACTCAAGGTACTCCTCATCTTTGCCCTGTCTATTTTTGGTTTTTCCTTTGAACCCTTAGTGGGAAGTACTTAGTGGGGAGAGATGTTGAGGAGTCAGTATAGAATAGTGGCCTGTTGGTGGGGATTATGAGTATCTGATGGCGTTAGGAGATTAGAGTGATTCTTCGGAGTCTAACTCAAGCGCGTCCTTTACAAGTATGACACAAAAATGGAGGGTTGCGCCTGCATAGTGGGGGGGTTGTTCTCGCAGAGAAGAAGACACTTGTCTTTCCTCAAGACGTCGATAGATACTGGTGGGTGGACCAAGAGGTTTTGGGTACTACCTCCGATGTGAGGACTATTGAAGATGCCTGGGAAAAGCAACAGTACTTGCAGCAAACTTTGGAGGGCCTTAGAAATCGAGAGTTTGCGATCCGACACCCGTCCGAGGAAAAGAGGGTGTGCTCGGGGGCAAGCACTTCATATACATGCACGACACCCTCTTTACCCGAATTGGGGTGAGGCTGTCGATTACTTATTTTGAGATAGGCTTTCTCAGTCACATACAGGTGGCACCTACTCAACTTCATCCAAATGCTTAGGGGTTTATCCGTACTTGGTCAAGTCTTTATTTTTTCCTTTTCTCTTGGTTGACCACCTCTGGGAGTAACCAAACCAAATGGTGGGTTATGCTACATGCGTAGAGTGGACACACAGTTTTCAAGCCCTATCAAAAGTCCTTCAAAAAAATTTAACAAAGATTTCTTTAGGGTAGAAGGGGTTCTGGGTATGACATATTTTTTCGTCACCCTGAAAAATGAGTCACACCGCCATTTATACTAGACCGACGATAGTTGGGGGCAGAGCAATAAAAAATTAGGAACTCTAAACTCTGAGATTTCTTCTCCCGAGGCTTAGGTCTTAGATTTTTTTATTAATTGGACCAAGGAAGGGGGGTCATATCTTGTAAGGATATCTTGGATGAGTCTGCCATTCCTGTAAAGGTCGTGTTAGGTATCTTGTCCCGCATATTTTTCTTTTGTACTTGCCTTATTATATGAACTTGTCTAAGTGTGGTACATTCTTCTTTTTGTTTGCAGAAAGCATGTCCCCACCTTCCAAACTTTGGCGCCTGGTTGAGATGTTGGAGGCAAAAACTAGTGAGGCATCAGGATTTCGGGCCCCTATAGTTGCTCAGGGGATGACTGTCGTTGTCTCCACTTCTCCAAGTAGTGTAGTTCCTCCTCCTGAGGCTATGATGGTCTCCCCACCTCCCCTATTTGCTGGGGCATGAGAAGCTGAAACAAACTTTCTTGTACAGCTATTACAACCCTAGAAAAGGCAAGTTAAGGATAGCAGGGATGACAAAGGGAAGAGGCCAACCGTTGAGGTTATTCTGGAGTATCTTGAAGTGTTCGAGGTCTCTATTGGCTCGGAGTTTGAGGGTGCTCCACTCAGACCTCCACTGGTGTCGGTCTGGCATCATTAGGCAAATCCTTTTAGCTTTTTTGACGGCACCTTATATAATCAGACCGAGGCCAAGGCGTCAGTACAACTTAACATGCCAAAGTTCTTTCGCAGGGCACACTTGAGGGTTTACAGCTTGCCTCTTTTCTCCGATTCTTGGAGGAGAACTGAGGTTCCTTCCGAGATTTTTCCAGTTTAGAAAGGGAGCTCACACCCTCCTAGGTGACAAGCAGAAACTCGAACTGGATATTGGTGAGAAAGATAAGCTACTCAATCTGGTTATCATGGAGGTGACCCAGAAGAATGGCAGCTCAAGTTGCTCAGCGCCTAGGTTGAGAGACTCCTGACTGAGGTAGCCTATCTGATCACAGAAGTTTCTAAGATCCCTTCTCTCCGTGCTTGAGTTTCAGAGATAGAGTTGCTCCAAGTCAAAACTGCTGAGGCATACAAGCTCCGAGCCCAACTTGGTGAGACAACAGCTTGGAAGGATGAGCTGAAGAAGAACCTGGCTTTGTTCGAGTCCGATCTTGTTAACCTTCAGACTCGATTTGAGCTTCTGAATGGAGAGTTTAGTCGAACTGTGGATGATTGGTCGGCATCCGTGGAGGAGTCTTTTGAAAATGCCCCCAACCAACTTCATCTCCTTAACCCTGAACTCAACAAAGAGGGGATTGGCGTGTTGAAGGAAGTCTGTGATGGCCACATTGTGAACATGTTCACTTTAAAGGTCGCCCCTGATAACCAAACAAATCTCCGAGTGGAAGGCAATGAGGGGCTAGAAATGGTATCGGAGGCTAAGTGGTCTGAGGCAACGGTGGAGACCCCGAAGGATCAAAATGCCACCTTTTGATACCTCATTCTTTCATTTTGTTGTCCCCTGCGTGGGGTTTTATTCCTATATTTGGATGAGTCCCAATCTCAGGCATCTCTTGATTGAATAATTAGTAATTTCTACATGTTATTTTCTTTATTTTGTCTAGGTGAGTCCAACGTTCCATCCCAGTGTTGCCTTCATACTTGTTGACCTTTTGTCCTTGCTAGGCCGAGATGGGTTAGACACTCGATCTTAGTGTTAGCTTTATACTTAAAAAATCTTGCTTGCGTAACCCACCGAGATCGGTCCAACGCTCGACCTCGGTAGCAAGACTTTAGGTCTGAAATCTTTTTAGCAGTTTTTGTTGTGCAGTTTGTGACAGTCTGTGATTGCTCGGGAACCGCTACTTTAGATTTATTAGGAATTTAAGACTATTTTAATGGCCACAACCGTTTTCTTCTTTATTTCCCAATTGCCCGCTTCCCTTGCGGCCCTTCATAGGGGAGGAGCAATTAATCATGCCTTTGATCGTGTAGCTAGTTCACCTCATTTATGGATCAATCAAGACACGTTACTTCCTCTATAAATAGGGAATGTTTGCAGTGGAGTTGTCACTTGTTCCCTTTATTTTCTAGTTGTAATCAAACATGGGCCTTCCCCAAAGAATGGTTTCTTTATTATTTTTTGTGAGTGTGTGGAGGGCCACGCCTCTTTCTAAGGCCATATTCCGGTTCTTCCCTAAATTCTCAAAGGTATTTCCTTTTTTGGCTGCATGTTCCTCAGGCAGAGACCTTTCTTTCCAGGCGTAGTGGCTCGGTGAGGACCAAGTAACTGCTTTGTGCAGCTTGGTCTAACCAACTCTCAACAATAGAAGTCCTTTTCTTTTAGGCATGTATAGCAGTAAGGTGTGGTTCTGCTTCCACTGAAAAGACTTGGGGCTTCTGTCTACAATTCTTATAAGGTGTGGAGGGGTTCCACCATCCTCCTCCATTGCCCCCTTGATTGCTGCCTTGTCGTGGGCGTGCAGGGGTGGTTAGGAAGTATAGGGTTACGAGACCTATCTTCACTCTGATTAAGGAAGAGGTCGTTGCCCCGATCTTGAGGAGACGTTGAGGTGGCTCAAGTGGGATAGTACTTGATCGTTGTCATTATTTTGCCAGGCTACCTTTTTGGTTTCCTTCAAGTGGGCACCTTTGCGCAAGGGAGGCTCGCAGGGTCTTCTTGAAAGAGAATAGCTTCTAAGACCTCTATGTAAAGTTTTATTGTAATGTGGGTAATGTTTGGAATGAGAACAATGACTTTCTTTTCTTAATCTTTTGTTTTCCATTGTACTGTGTAGTTATTCCTATGGCTTTGAGATGGGTCTAACGCCAGATCTCGACGCTTTATTTGCTTGATGAATACTCGTTTTGCCCATTGGGGTGAGTCCAAAGCTTGATCTCAGTGGTCGGACTCGCTCAATTTGGACCAACACTCGTTTGTCCTGGTAAGATGAGTGTAAAACTCGATCTTGGGGGTTGAGTTCATTTGACTGGACGAACACTCATTTGCCTTGCCGAGATGAGCGTGAAACTCGACCTTAGGGGTTGGGTTCGTTTGATTAGATGAACACTCGTTTTCCCTATTGAGATTAGTATGAAACTCGACCTCGTGGGTTAAGTTCGTTTAATTTGGATGAACATTCTCTTCACCAAATCAAGATGAGCGTGAAACTTGACATCGGTGGTAGGGTTCGTTTGATTGGACGAACATTCGCTTCACCAAACTGAGATGAGCACAAAACTTGACCTTGGTGGTAGGATTCGTTTGATTAGACGAACACTTGTTTTCCCTGTCGAGATGAGTGTGTAACTCGACCTCAGGGGTTATGTTCGTTTGATTTGGATGAACATTCGCTTCACCAAACTAAGATGAGCATCAAACACGAACTCAGTGGTAGGGTTCGTTTGATTGGACAAACATTCTTTTCACCAAATCGAGATGAGCACAAAACTCGACCTTAGTGGTAGAGTTCGTTGGACGAACACTCGTCTACCCTGCCAAGACGAACGCAAAAATCGACCTTGGGGTTGGGTTCATTTGATTTGGACGTGGTAACCCTGTGTCATGGAGTCCACTGTCTCGGGTTACAGTCGATGGTCCCCAACTGCTACTAACCCCATTGTTCGGTGGTTAAAGTGCAGCTCAAATAGGCATGGGTTAAGACCCTCAATTATGTTGCTTAACCCCAGAGGGTGTTCAAGTGGCATCCCTAGTTTGGCTGTCTTACGTAGATGTTAGAGTAGCTGATCCTTTTTGGACATTATATTGCTTGAACCTCACCAATGCGTGGTGACCTTGGGGGATGTGGCGCGTCAAGGTACTCGTGGACTCAAGGTTATGGTTGAAATACCAGTTTTATGTGAGACAATAGATAGAAAAAGTTGATTTATTAATATCCAATGATGTTTATACTGTTGAAGCGATAATTATAGGATATTATATGATTGTTCGAGTTACTTCGGCGTAGTGGCGACTATCCTCTTGGTTGTCACGTCGAGGTTGTGCCCTATTTTGATTTAAGACATTAACTTAAGGTGATCGCAGGCTAGGATTCTCATTCTTCATTGGGGAACGTCTTCTACTCTTCTTTGGCAATGGGGAGAGGCACTTCAAGGGCTATTGCTCCATTTCCTATAGTGGCCCTCTCTCCAGTCGTTGTTGTGGTTTTGGCCCACACCAGCCTAGACGTCCATCCCGGATGATGGACTCGATGGCATCGTGGAGGTTGGTACAATCCTCCGTGCTGTGACCATGGCTATTGTGCCAAGTGTAGATCTTGACTATGTCTTTTGGCCTCTTTATAGAGGGAGGTCTTTGTGTATCTCGGAGCTCGGTGTTCATGATATATGGTAGATCTGAGCTCGAGGCATGTTGATGGAGTATAAATCTCGAGCTTCTCCTTAAGATATGGTCTCAAATTCTGGCCCTAGTGATTGGATTGTTCCTCGGGTTTGGGTTTGACATCTTCTCTTTCAAGATGTTTCTTAACCCGGAGAACATCTTCGGTATTGATGTATTTGTCGACATGGGCGCAAAACTCGTCCATGGTCTTAGGCTCATTTTTTTTCCAGTGAAAAGGAGAAATATCTTGGACAAAGACTTTTTCTAATATAGAACAATCAGAGTCTTTCATCCTAATCTCGTATGTTTATAATCTCCTTGTTAAACTGGGATATAAAGTCTTGGAGAGACTCTTCATTTCCTTGCTTAATCTAGGTGAGGCAGGATACAGATTTGGCCTACACTTTGCTGGTGGTGAAGTGTAGCAAAAATCTTGAGGACAGACCTTCCTAGTTAGTGATAAACCTTGGGGCTAAAGTGGTAAACCATCTCAAAACGGCTTTGTTCAATGACTGAGGGAAAGCTCGGCACATAAGAGAATCACGACCCTTAGTGAACAAGAGAGCTAAAATGTAGGCATCCAGATGTTCCTGAGGGTCTAAGGTCCCCTTGTATGGTTTAATGTTGGTCGGATACTTGAATCGCTTGAGGATCTCGTACACCATCAGTTCATCGGAAAATGACTTGTTTTGAGAAATCGAGTCTTGACTCTAAGTTCCCGCTCTTTTGCATGGGTTCGCCCAATGTTGTGATCGAGATTCGTGATCCTCAAATTCTCAGGGAGGCAGTCATCTACATGGGGTCTTTTGTCATCTCTACGATCCCTTCTGGGAGATCAGTTTTCTCCACCATGGTCCTAGTTGGTTACTCGCACCAAGTTGTAAAGTCTTTTCATTTTGGTGCTAGATCTGCTCATCCTAGAGTCTGACCAGGGAGAATAGTTCTGCCCTTGATAGCTCCTGGTGGTTGATTCCAGCGGGGCAGGACTGAGCTTCGTTGTCGATACGGTCTCTAAGATGGTGAAGCACTGATACTCGCTATCCAGCATCTTCAGAGGATGCACTTTGCGAACTGAGGCATTGCCGTGCCGAAACTCTCTAGGGAGGAGGAGGAGATTCTCTCTAGTGAAAGAAGTCTCGTGCTTATTTTGCCTAGGTTCCGATCGGGGTACGATTGGTCCATAAGCAGCAGGGACTGACACTAGACAGTGGTTCGCTGTAGGGGGTTGCGCACCACAAAAGCTTGATTCTGGTTTGTTGGAGTCTGTCTCCTCCTTGTGTTCACCATTGTGGCGATGTTAGGGAGAGTATTAGAAATGATGTTAGGAGTATAAATTTATTGTTTCCCACAGATGATACAAATGTTCATAACTGAGTTATGAGGATTACTTGAGAAGGTAGGATGCACTAAGTTCCTCCAAGACGCAGCACTGTAATAGTGGAGCGATGAGTGAGTACTTGCAAAAGGCACTCTAACACTCAAGTCAATAGCTGCACAAAGATGATAGTGTATAATGAAAGTAGTGCATATATTTGTCATCTTGTTTAGCCTTTATATAGAGATGTATGAACGTGTAAAACATGTTGGGGGTCTGAGCAATTCAGTGCGTATCGTATGTTGTCTCATTGTAGTGCGAGAAATCATTATTTCATATGATTTGTCCCCTCTATCCCAGTGAAATAGTGTCTCCTCTTATCTATCGAGAGAAACATGCTCAATAGACGAGTTGCTCCTTACACATTGTGCGTTTGAAGACCGGTCTAACAAGTTGAGTTGTTCCAGTTTCAAGAGCCATACCTAATCCAGAATAAATATATAGAATTAGGATATTTTACGGTGTATGTTAGGAGATGTACATGTCTCTTTTTTGTTCTTATACTTTTTGAATGAGTATATACACTATATATGCAACTCTTTTTAACAATATATATATATATATATATATATATATATATATATATACATGTTATGCCATAAGAGTAATATGTTGTTAAAAAATTTAGATAGTTCAAACTGTACATCATTGTACTAAACCAAATCACCATTTTAATAAACATGTTTTGGGAGAGATTGTTTTTATATAGAATAATTATGTAACTTTCCCCAATTGATTAAACGGATGTAATATTAATTATAAAGTTATACTTTGAAATGTAAATGCTTATTTAGAATTTAGCTTTTTTTTTGTACATAGAGAATTTGGCTATTTAACTAATTCTTTTTTAAGGCATATATATATATAGGATTTTACTCATGTGAGACAAGTATTTATTGTGAGAGGTGAGAGGAGTGAATCTTAATTATTAGATCTTTCATGAATGATCAAGATTAGAACATAAAATACATGTGACTTTTTTAAGTGATCACATAACCTTCAAGTAATTTTTAATTTTAATCATCTATATATAATTATATAGTCAAAATTTATTCCTCTCACTCTCTCACAATAAAAATTTCTCTCATTAAATATGTCCTGTATATATATATATTGATCTAAAGGCATCTGATATCATTATATCAACATAAACATTCAAGATTTATAGGCATTTGTATACTCATTCAAAGATGACAGCGTACCAAAAATTTTATAAATGTTTTCATATTCATACAAGGATCACTTAATAAAACTAAATCAAATATATTTCAAATACTTATATTTGAATAAGTGAAACTTAAAAAAGTGATTGTTTTACATTAACTATGTGAAATGTAAATAAATCATACAGAGAAATTGTTTTAAAGTATTTAATTAATATTCAACTTAATTTAACATTAAATTCATATATTCTCATATAATTACGTATGTGAACACCCAATTTTGACCAGACTAAAAATAATAAAACAAAAATAAAGATTTTTTTCACTCTGATTGACTCATTTTTTTCCCCCCTGCTTTACCCCACTTCACTCACGTAGCACTAACACAACTTTTTTATTTTTTATTTTTTGCACCCATTCAACCCCTCGCCAACTGTCATAATCACATAACACACTTTTTTTTTTTTATATTACTCAATAATGTTCCCACCGGTACTAACCCCACCCCACTTTCACAATTCCACTACGTCTCTTGCCGCACACTCACGTTCGATCGATTTTTTTTTCCTTCACACACATTCACTTTTCTTTTTCCCTTTTTCCTCCTCACTCACGTCCACTCACCCGCTGCACCCACTCACATTTTATTCACTTTCTTTTCACCTTGCATTTTTTTTTCTTTCCCTCACCTAAGCACACACTCACGTTCCAACTAACTTCCACTCACTCCACTTTTTCTTTTTTTCTCTCAACTCACGTTCACTCACCCTGCTTTGCACACACATTTTCTTCACCTCTTAAAAACAATATATACGAGAATCTTCTCGAGAGACCACTTTGAGGGCAGCACCCTTCTCCTCCGAATCCCTCCATTATCTTCTTCATCTTCACCATTCCAACGTAACCAACCTACACCACCGTGAAGCTCAACACCCTCACCATCCATGCACCATCCATGCAAACCGTGAAACCACCACTCTTCACACAACTCCTCCACCATGAACCCTCTCCTCAACCACGTGAACTCCACCATAGCAGACCACCATTCCATCTACAATCACTACCCCTCATCTTCATCATTCATGTAGCGCCACCCACCTCTCCACTCTCATCACTACCCAACCTTCCATCAACCCCACCAAACCGTAGCAACCTCCTTCACCACAAACCACCTTCCAACCATGAACCCATACTTCATCACAGCATGCCACCATATTCATCCCTTCAACCTCCAACCGTGCACACCGACCCGGCTCCACCCCACTACGACAACGCGCGCGCCACCGCTATCCACGCCATTGTTGAGTGTAACCTCTTGCTTGTGCCTTTCTTCTTTTACGTTTTTTTTTTTTTGGGTTCGTATTTTTGTTCTTTGCACTTTCTGTTTTCTTATTGTTTTTTTTTAGTTTTTATCTTTTTTTAATTTGTTAGTATTCTGTCATTTTGTTTTGGGGGGAGGAATAGGCTTAAATTAATGGGTTGAGTGTAGTGTTAGTTTAGATAACTTTAGAATACTTTAGCAAAAAAATAATATTAATAATAAATAATACCAAAAATAATAATAAAACAGGCATTGGTTCTTTGTTTTAATAAAGGAAAGTAAAAAAAAAAAGTTATTATAAAAATAAAAAATAAAAATAAAAAATATAGTAAAAAAATGTTAAAAGATAAAAAAAAAAAAAAAAAAGAAAGTATGTTTTGTGATGTTGTGCTTTTATTTTATTTCATCATATTTACTTGGCTCATGAAAAATTATGTTTACTTGTTTGTCTTAAAATATAAAAAAAATGATAAAAAAAAATCTTTTGATCCATGCAATGACTAATGATGTTGATTGAATAGCGGATGCTATCTTTAATGTCATTTGGATCATAAGGGTTTATTGAGTAGCCTAGTGCTAACTTGAATCCTGTGCAAAAAATGGATTCGCTTTCAAATAAAATCTTTTTTTTAAATAAAATCAACCAACCCACAATTATTTTCTAAAGAACTACGTAACTTTGAATTCCCATTGCACCAGGGGATACGTAGGAGCAGAATTTCATTTGTCAAGCCAAATTTAAATTTTCACAATTTTGTGGTTTCGCTTTTTTAATTACAATGTTTGTAAAAAAGGGTAAAATAAATACTTTCAAAGATTGTTAAGAATTTGCACAATTGACTTAAGGATGCAGTCTTATGATAAGATGCGTTAGAAGTCTTTGTGGGATTAAGTTTCCACCCTTCCCTAAGCATAACCGACTCCCGAATCCAATCTGGTTCCAAAGACTGTTTTCAAAGAGAGGTTTTCCAATTTTTTCCCAATTTAAATAAAATTGGTGGCGACTCCATTTTTCCATTTCATTTTCTAAAATCCATTCGAGTTGCTATTACCCCCCGCCGCGATCTCGGTCGCGACAGATGGCGACTCCACTTTCTCAATTTCATTTTCTAAAAATCCAATTCGATTCTTTGTTTTTCATTGCGATTTTCCGGTCGCGACAGATAAGCGACTCCATTTGGGGATATTTGGAGAGTCAAACTGTCGTTGTTAGTTGTGCAAATTGTTAATAATTTTCATTTATTTAGATTACCCTTTTTATCCTTATTTGTAAATGGATTTTATTTATTTTGTTCTATGTAAATATCGATAGCGTTATCCCCTGTGTTTGTTTTGACACGATATACTTGTATATAATTTGTACTTAATTGTGCATAATTGTTGAAACCTTAGGATAGATGATTCTTTGCTGGTTATTGTATATATGTTTCGCAGGTTGGGGTAGTTTTATCTTTTAAAATTTTTGTACGAGTTTGTATGCTCCCTCACACACATCACTATCACTTACCTCACACACTTTTTGGGCTCTATACCCGAGTGCGTGCGAACCCGAGGAGTAGGAGGGGTCTCGGCTTTTGTTATTGAGGGCTTTATGCTCACTTGACATTTGTTGAGACACCACTCAGTTTGTTACCATTATCATGGACGAATCATATTGAGAGGTTTATCCCTACTTGTGATTAATTCATGATTTGGGACCTTGTCTTTATAGATAAGGGCAATCGGGAACCGTGACTTTTAGAAGTTTAGACTGTCCGAAAATCTTGCACCGATAGGTTGAACATAGTGATTGTCAAATCTTAGGTTCCACTTGGCTAGGGCACAAAAGGGGCGTATTTTCTTTTTCTTTTCTCTTATATCATTCATTCTTGCAAAAAAAAAAAATCAAAAAGAAAAGAATAATAAAAAAAAGAAATTATTCATTGCTTGCATTTTCACAAACATGCTTAGCATTCAAAAAAAAATTACATTTTCATAACATTGCATATAAAAAATCATGCATAACATCCCTAGCATTCAAAAAAAAAAAAAAACTTGCATTTTCATGACATTGCATAAAGAAAATCATGCATTTTCATGACACTCCAAGCATTCTTTAAAAAATAAAAATCATGCATTTTCATGCCATCCTTAGCATTTGAAAAAAAATAATAATAAAAGATAAATCAGGCATTTTTCAAAAAAAAAAAAAAAAATTTCATGCATGGCATCTTTAGCATTCTAAAAAAAATATATATATAAAAAAAATAAATCATGCATTTCATTCCATGCATTTGAAAAGAAAATGTTTTCATTTCATTCATCTCATTTTATGCATGACATTCCTTGTATGATGTTACCGTCTTCTCCATACGCATTATGAATAAAAAAAAAAAAAAGACAGCTGTGTACCCGACAATGAGGTAGGTAGTGCCATTAAACTTTATCGGAAGCACGTGGAGGTCATTTTTTTTTTCAGCGACAACAACTGCGAAAATCTTGCAGTATGGATTTTATTGGCCTTCTTTATTCAAGGTCTGACACACCTTTTGCAAAAGTTGCGGAAATTGGTCAATAAAGTTTTGCTTTAAGATTCTCATCCACACCTACTCCTTAGAAAATTGAGATCTAGGAGGCGCGTTTCTTTTGTTGTCAAACACGTGTATCTTGTGGGGCCATAGACATTGAGAATCCTAGGAATGGTATTGTACTTAAAGTTAATGGACCAAGACTCAACCATTTCTGGAACGTCAAGTTGTTGAGTTCTCTGTGTTGCTAGGTTAAATGGCGGATAACGGTACTCCGTGACTCTCAGGTCGGTTTGTTTTTCGGTTTCCCATAATAAGCGATTTCTTCTCCTTTCAAAATGGAGGTCATTCTCTCAAATCTAAGAAAATATTTTCCTTCTCTCCCTCTAATGCTCTAACAAAAGTCTATGAAGCTAGGTGTGAAGAGCTGAGATTGTTAATGTATAAGGGCATCCCGAGAAGATATACATTTGGATAATCGAAGCAAAGGTTCGTTTAGGCGGTGAATCTTGATTCATTTGTCCCATACATGCACTGGTCTCGGTAAAAGTTCATTTTCAAAAAGGAGAAGAGCAAAAAGAATGAAAGTTTGTTACAAGTGTGCACGATGGAATTGCAACACGCGATGTCACTCTTTGGGATTGGTTTCTGTAAATAGAGAAGATAAAATATTCTTCGTTAAGAATGGACTGAGTATGGAGTCATTAGATAATATCTTATTGACTCTTGAGACGCATTCTTGTGGAGTTGTGCAGCGTGAACTTCTTAGTTTGTGGAATCTCTTCAAGGACGAGCAAGAGCGTTACAGTCTTGGGAATCTGACTCAAAAAGACCCTGTTTGCCAATTTATAAGAAAATT
This sequence comes from Ormosia semicastrata, assembly GCA_029884595.1. NCBI lineage: Eukaryota > Viridiplantae > Streptophyta > Magnoliopsida > Fabales > Fabaceae > Ormosia > Ormosia semicastrata. The sequence continues at coordinate 11,756,245 of JAQQTO010000043.1, forward strand.
GGATGGGAAGCTTATCCTCGACTCATAGAAGGCGTTTAAGCGTTTACGGACGTGAAACAGAGGAAGATGTGAGCCACAATCACAACAACATGTATATCTTATCTTTCAAAAAAAAAAAAATGAAAAAAAAAAATGAAAAAAACAAATGAAAAAAATGAAAAGAGGCGAAACTTCGGTTGTACTTGGTCTTTAATTAGATTAGGAGCCCACGCGGTGGAGTGGCAGGACCGAGTCATTGACTCGGGTGGACCTTCGCACGCCGGTCGGTAAATAAGGTTCGTGTGCCATGCTCTGCGAAGAGAGCCGCGCAAGCATTCCAGGTTTTAACCAAAGGCTACGCTTGTTGATGGACGAGAAAGAAGCGTCCGTGTTTGCATTCTCGCGTGACAATGCCTACGAGTGAATCCTGTGATTTAATGCCATGGGCTCTTCGGCGACCTCTCACCGTTTTGTGGTCGTTGGTGGTAGGTCGTCGGTTACGCACTTTAATTAGTGGCGTCGTAGCTCAATCAAAATATCCCACAAGGGAGGGAGAAGAATGCCCAGATTGGTGAGCCGTCTTGGTATTCTTGCACTCGTGATGCAGTATAAAGATCTCGCCATGAAACCTGTACATAAAGGTATGTAATTTTTTATCTTTGTATGATTTTGGACAGACGATCTTTTGGATGGGATCCTTCGGGGGTTTCTAGACTTCTTTACCCTGATAATTTTCTTAAAAAAAAAAAGTTAAAAAAAAAAGAAAAAAAAAAAAAAAAAAAAAAAAAAAAAGTTAAAAAAAAAAAGAGATTTTATGTTTCTTAAATTCAACCTTTTCTGACAACAGCCGACCTACCCTTCTAGGTGCAATTATTTCCCTTTCCATTCTTTTTCTTATTTAAACACTCCATTTTCTCCTTCATCTTCAACTCGAAAACACTCAAAGAGAAGAAGGGTATAGAATGGGGCCTGCTTATTCGTAACCTAAGAAATGTCGTGTTTTTGTGGGTCGAGTTATGGGAAGGGATTAGAGTTTTGTAAACGCAGCTAGTACTCTTGGTCGAGCACTTCTTCTGCGAGGAAGATTCATCTTGTATATGGGGGAGGTTGTCGTGGGTTAATGGGGGGGTTTGTTTCACTTGCTTTGCTCTTATAGGAGGCGATCAGTTTTAGGTGTTATTCCTAAACCTTTAGTGAAAGTAACATCCGGCAAGACAGTTGGAGAAGAAATTCGGGTAACATCCATGCATGGACGCATGAAAATAATGGTGACAATTCGATGCATTTCTTGTTTTACCGAGTGGTTTTGGTACTTTGGAAGAAATTTTCAAATTGTCTCTTGGAAATTTGAACGAACATCCACCATAAACCCATTGGTTTGTTGAATGTTAATAATTTCTTTGACCTTTTGTTATTTTTTCTTGACAAAGTGTGGGAGAAATTTATCACTCCTTCGGCAAGAAGACAAACTTATCTCTCGCCTCCACTTATTGATGAGCTCATTGATAAATTGGAAGCTTTCGAGTATGTACCTGATAAGGTATTGGCTCAGATAGATTGGTCAATAGGAAGCAGCGAAGGAAGTAAAAAGAGAAGCAAGACAGATCTGACACTTTCTCTTTAATCGGTTTGATTTTATTGTACTTTGTTTCTGTTTAATTTTGTGTCCGCTTTCTCCAGCAAGTAATTTTATCCTTTACTCATCTATATTTTAACATTAAGGACAATGTTATGATCTGGTTGGGGAGAAGGATGGTTGTGTAAAAAAAAAAACAAAAAAAAAAAAAAAAAAACAAAAAAAAACAAAAACAAAAACAAAAAAACAAAAAAACAAAATATTCAAAAAGAGTGTTTGTCAATATGTTTGTTGTGTTTGTCAGTAATTTTCTAAACCAGTTAAGGATGGCAGAGTAAGGAGTAGTTTTTATCTTGAGACGCATCTTAATTGGTGGCAGAGTAAGGAGTGGTAGGGTAGTAATTAGTATTAAATTGTGGAAGTATTAAAGTTCTATTATCGATTTCTTTTTAGGGTCGATGTGGCTTGACAGTGTGCTTCTTTTACGCTTGGCGTTGATTCACTTCTTATCGGGGTTAGATGCAAAGACTTGATGTGTGTTTCATTTACATGTTTGGCGTTGATTCACTTCTTATCGGGTTGTTTTGCTCTTTTCTATATCTCTTTCACATTGAGGACAATGTTATGATCTGGTTGGGGGGGGAAGGATCGTTGTGTGCCTAAAAAAAAAAAAAAAAACAAAAAAAAAAAAAAAAACAAAAACAAAAAAGGTGTGTGTATGTATTAATATGTTTACATGCTTGTCAATAATTTTCTAAACCAGTTAAGGATGGCGAGTAGGGAGTAGATTTTACTCTTGAGGCATTTTAGTTGGGGTAGATAACTAGTTTGTGTGGAAGTGGCAATTGAAATTCGGGAAAATTTGCATGATTGAGTAAATTGTCTTCTTTCTTAAATCATATGTTTGGTTATAGATGTTGAATTGGTGGGTGAGAATGATAGAACTATATCTTGTGAGATCTTGAGCCTAAGAGATGGATTCAACATTTATGCCATCCTCTTCTTTCTTGTGTGATTTTCACTCATGATAATGATCACTCTAGAACTTGCTTTGATTCTTTTTGAGGCTACGTTTCACTTGCATGCATGAACATGATTGAGGCCCTCTTTCTTAGCCAGTTTAACCAAATAGCCAACCTTGTTTTCAATATGATATCAAGCACTCTTTTGACTTCTTGAAAATTTTCGATTCTTGCCAACCTTGCATATTTCCACTTGCTTAACCCCTTTGAGCTTATTTGACCATTCTTTGTTTGAACTCATTATGTGCATTAAAAGCAAAACCATGTTCTAACCCAACCTTAGGGAATAAGATAGCATTGACTTTGTTATTTGATGAGTTCTTGAACAAGTGTGGGGTACATGTCTTGATTGTTTATATAAAAAAAAAGAAAAAGAAAATATGTTTCTATAAAAAAAAAAAAAATATGTTTAAAAAAAAAAAAAGAAGAAGAAGAGAGAGAGAGAGTGATTATTGCTACAATCAAAAGAATGCACCATGTGATATATTCATACCTAGAATGAGGGTGGATGATTGGAAATAATGAGAATAGAAGGAGAATGTTCAAGCCTAAAGGAATTCAATCTACCAATTGATCTTTAACAAAACATTAGTTAGATATTGGTCATTGTCTGTGTGAGAACAAACTAAGAAAATCTTAAGAAAGTTATGAATGTTCTCAAACATCTTCTCCACTCTAAGCGTATCATGATGCTCTTCTATTCTCTTTGGTATTTAACATATCCATATTACTTCTACCTTTACCTTGACCTCACTACAACCTTGAATAAAGTCCTCATGATTTGTGTGTGCATGTGTTTTGAGTAGTGGAGAAGTAGAAGATAAGCAAGCATATGGTAGTGCAATTTTCATGGGTCGAATTGAGTGAAATACCTACCTTTTAAACACTGAGAGGCGAGAATAAATTGCGTGAGGATCTATCATTCTTTACTCATGTTTTTCAATTGAAGTATCCTTGCTTGTTGATTTGAGATGTGAAGATGTGTTATCTCATGAATGTTTTAATTACTTGAATTATAAATTGCTCTTCATTCTTGAATGTCATTGAGTCTTTTAGAGTTTTTACCTTTTGAGTTTGTTTTGTTTGTTCCCTAGTTTTGGTTTTTCTGTTTTGCGAGGACGTGCAAAAGAGTAAGTGTGGGGGTGTTTGATAATTAATGATGTCCGGTTGTCGAATCTTAACTCAAGCGAAAAAAAAAATCTTTTGATTTTCTTGCTATTTTATTTCTGTGTCTTTAACCGTTGTAAATAATATCCTTTTCGTAGTCAAACTTCTAAGAACAATCTGGAGGTTGTTCGTTTCTTTCTGTTGTACTTTTTGGATTCATGAGTGTACGTGACATAATGCTTGAGTAAAGTGACCATGAGTACAACACCATGATTTGACCATCTAATGGTAATTTCTTATTGACCAATTGATTGAAGAGATCTTGGAAATCCCAATTGGTGGAAGAGGAAGTACCGAGCCAAAAAAAAAAAAACCCATTAGTCTGAAAACCACGAAAGGTCGGTCTAAACAAAAGTTAGGGCAAAGGAATGGGCAAAATCTCAGAGGAAGTTGGCCTGAAACACCTTGAAGGGTGCACCCAAACTGGGGCAATTTTGAATTGCGTGTGATCAGCTACACAGGGGCAGTTTTGTGTGCATTTAGTTAGCCATACTGGGGCAAAATTTTTGAAGGATTAAGGAGAAGCTGTGTTGAAGGAAGTAGCAACGCAGACAAGGACCGAGTTATCAAGCAGTTGCAGGGAATCAACTAAATGAGAGACAAGGTTAAACACTGGGGCAAAATTTTCTCTCAAGGAATCAGTCAAGTCATGGTTCATCCCATTTCTTGAAAGGAGAGTTGAAAGTGAAAAACAAAGAAAAAGAAGGAAAGGAGAAGAAGAAGGAAAGAAGTTTGAGTGGTCAAAGCTTTCCGAAGTCGTCATTAGTTCAAATGTTTTTAAATAAAATTTAGAAAAAGTAAAAAAAAAAAAAAAAAAAAAGAGAAAGGAAAAATCCTGTTTTGAATGTCATGATTGCCCATTGTCTTTTAAGTTTCGGGCCCCTGATTGTCCATTGTCATTTTAAATTTCGGGACATGATTGCCCATTGCCTTTTAAATTTCGGGCATGATTGCCCATTGCCTTTTAAATTTCGGGACTCGATTGTCCATTGTCGTTTCGGGACTCGATGGCCCATTGTCATTTAAATTTCGGAGACTTGATTGCCCATTGTCATTTAAATTGGGACTCCGTTGCCCATTGTCTTTTAAATTTCGGGACTCGATTGCCCATTGTCTTTTAAAATTCGAAAAAAAAAAAAAAAAAAAAAAAAAAAAAAAGCAAAAGAGAAAAAGAAAACAAATAAAAAAGAAAAGGAGAAAAAAAAAAAAAATCTTTTTGATCAAGATGCTTATTCCATTGTCATTTAAATTTCGGGACTCGATTTCTTTGTCTTTTAAAGTTTAGGGACTCGATTGCCCATTGTCTTTTAAATTTCGAACGCATGATTGCCCATTGTCATTTAAATTTCGGACGCATGATTGCCCATTGTTTTTAAATTTGGGCATGATTGTCCATTGTCATTTTAAATTTAGAGACGCATGATTGCCCATTGTCATTTAAATTTCGGGACTCGATTGCCCATTGTCCTTTAAGTTTAGGGACTCGTTACTTTGTCTTTTTTACCTTACATTGAGCGCATCGGCTCTGTCATTTACTTTTTGAGCGCATCGGCTCTGTCATTAAATTCTGTCTTTTACTTTTTTGAGCGCATCGGCTCTGTCATTTACTTTTTGAGCGCATCGGCTCTTGTCTTTTAATTCTGTCATTTACTTTTTGAGCGCATCGGCTCTGTCTTTTAATTCTGTCATTTACTTTTTGAGCGCATCGACTCTGTCTTTTAATTCTGTCTTTTAATTTCGAAGCGCATCGGCTCTGTCTTTAATTCTGTCTTTTACCTTTTGAGCGCATCGGCTCTGTCTTTAAATTCCTGGCGCATCGGCTCCACGCATTCCATGCATTTTAATCTCTGTTGATATCGGCTCCCTGCATTTTAATTTACATTGAGCGCATCGGCTCCATGTATTTTACTCTTTGTTGAGCGCATCGGCTCCATGCATTTTTAAATTACATTGAGCGCATCGACTCCATGCATTTTACTTTCTGTCGAGCTTTTTATTAGCGCATCGGCTCACGCATTCCATGCATTCCATGCATTACATCATTTACTTTTAGCGCCGGCTCATTGCATTTAACTTCCACCGTTGTTCTGCTTTATTTTGCATTTATCCTTTCATGCATTCCCGGACAAAATTGGAGTTCATTTCTTTACTCGCTTCTTACGACGATAAAATGAAAAACTACATTTTTTCCTTTTATCTAATAAGAAACAAGTAAAGAGGGGCAACTGTGAACACCTAATTTTGACCAGACTAAAAATAATAAAACAAAAATAAAGATTTTTTTCACTACGATTGACTCATTTTTTCCCCCGCTTTACCCCACTTCACTCACGTAGCACTAACACAACTTTTTTATTTTTTATTTTTTGCACCCATTCAACCTCCGCCAACTGTCATAATCACATAACACACTTTTTTTTTTTTTATATTACTCAATAATGTTCCCACCAAGTACTAACCCCACCCCACTTTCACAATTCCACTACGTCTCTTGCACACTCACGTTCGATCGATTTTTTTCCTTCACACACATTCACTTTTCTTTTTCCCTTTTTCCTCCTCACTCACGTCCACTCACTGCTGCACCCACTCACATTTTATTCACTTTCTTTTCACCTTGCATTTTTTTCTTTCTCACTCAAGACACACTCACGTTCCAACTAACTTCCACTCACTCCACTTTTTCTTTTTTTTCTCTCAACTCACGTTCACTCACCCTGCTGCACACACATTTTCTTCACCTCTTAAAAACAATATATACTGAGAATCTTCTCGAGAGACCACTTTGAGGGCAGCACCCTTCTCCTCAGAATCCCTCCATTATCTTCTTCATCTTCACCATTCCAACGTAACCAACCTACACCACCGTGAAGCTCAACACCCTCACCATCCATGCACCATCCATGCAAACCGTGAAACCACCACTCTTCACACAACTCCTCCACCATGAACCCTCTCCTCAACCACGTGAACTCCACCATAGCGACCACCATTCCATCTACAATCACTACCCCCTCATCTTCATCATTCATGTAAGCTGCCACCCACCTCTCCACTCTCATCACTACCCAACCTTCCATCAACCCCACCAAACCGTAGCAACCTCCTTCACCACAAACCACCTTCCAACCATGAACCCATACTTCATCACAGCAGCCACCATATTCATCCCTTCAACCTCCAACCGTGCCACCAGCCAGCTCCACCCCACAGCAGCAACCGCGCGCCACCGCTATCCACGCCGCTGTTGAGTGTAACCTCTTGCTTGTGCCTTTCTTCTTTTACGTTTTTTTTTGGGTTCATGTTGCTGTTGCTGCACTTTCTGTTTTCTTATTGTTTTTTTTTAGTTTTTATCTTTTTTTTTAATTCTGTTAGTATTCTGTCATTTTGTTTTGGGGGGAGGAATAGGCTTAAATTAATGGGTTGAGTGTAGTGTTAGTTTAGATAACTTTAGAATACTTTAGCAAAAAAATAATATTAATAATAAATAATACCAAAAATAATAATAAAACAGGCATTGGTTCTTTGTTTTAATAAAGGAAAGTAAAAAAAAAAAGTTATTATAAAAATAAAAAATAAAAATAAAAAATATAGTAAAAAAATGTTAAAAGATAAAAAAAAAAAAAAAAAGTATGTTTTGTGATGTTGTGCTTTTATTTTATTTCATCATATTTACTTGGCTCATGAAAAATTATGTTTACTTGTTTGTCTTAAAATATAAAAAAAATGATAAAAAAAAATCTTTTGATCCATGCAATGACTAATGATGTTGATTGAATAGCGGATGCTATCTTTAATGTCATTTGGATCATAGGGTTTATTGAGTAGCCTAGTCTTAACTTGAATCTGTGCAAAAAATGGATTCGCTTTCAAATAAAATCTTTTTTTAAATAAAATCAACCAACCCACAATTATTTTCTAAAGAACTACGTAACTTTGAATTTCATTATCTTGTGGGATGCGTAGGAGCAAAATTTCATTTCTGTCAAGCCAAATTTAAATTTTCACAATTTTGTGGTTTCGCTTTTTAATTACAATGTTTGTAAAAAAGGGGTAAAATAAATACTTTCAAAGATTGTTAAGAATTTGCACAATTGACTTAAGGTACCGTCTTATGACATGATGCGTTAAGTCTTTGTGGGATTAAGTTTCCACCTTCCCTAAGCATAATGACTCTAGAATCCAATCTGGTTCCAAAGATTGTTTTCAAAGAGAGGTTTTCCAATTTTTCCCAATTTAAATAAATTGGTGGCGTGACTCCAATTTTCCATTTCATTTTCTAAAATCCATTCGAGTTCTTTATTACCCGTAGCGATCTCGGTCGCGACAGGATAAGCGACTCCACTTTCTCAATTTCATTTTCTAAAAATCGATTCGATTCTTGTTTTTATAGCGATTTTCCGGTCGCGACAACGTACATACAATAAGATGGCCTTCTAATCATGAATTGAAATAGTTGATCTCATAGTAATGTTTATAGAAATATCTTTATCAAAGACTAAAAAATATACGCTTGTATAAAAGAAAAAATAAGCGTTACACAAACTCGAAAGACATTAAAAGTGATTGTATGTACGCATTAACATTTCTCTAATAGTAATATTAAAGAAAAATCAATTCTTTAAAAATCCTTTTTGAAAATTTAAGTCATTTTTAAAAGGGGGGGGGGGGGGAGACTTTGAAACGTGACTGCGTATCCGTGCTTGTGTTGATTGCTAGGTGAAGGTCGCACTCGCACATATATTTATGTATAATGTGATAATTATTCACCATAGCCCAGCTTAAATGAGCTCTCTCAAGTGAGCCTCAACGATTGGAGGCTGTTTCATAGACGTAACCAACCATCACCGTGACCGACACCTATATACACTCATTGTTGCAAAACTTGATTGGTTTGGCTAGTGAGTAATTAAGAAAAGAAAAGGTTAGTCATACACTTTTTTTTAGAGATATATAATTATTTATATTTCTTTTAAAGAATGTGATTAAATAAAAAATAATAAAAAATATGTATAATAAATAATATTAAATAAAATGTGAAAAAAATATATATACTATTTGATGTAAAAATATAAAAATTCATTAAAAAATTTAGGATACTTAAAGAAAAGATAATGCACAACATTTATATATATATATATATATATATATATATATATATATATATATATATATATTTCAATTGACATTTTTTAGATATTATGTTAGGAAAATGGCTCCTCTAAGTGATGGTTAGCATTTTTTATTTTCTAATTATCTAAAATAATTGCTTAATCTTTTTATAAACTTAAATGAATCGAAAATGCTTGTTTTAATAATTAAGAACTTGAATAATTAATTAATAAAGTTTTATCTTTCTTAATAATTACCAATCTTATAAATTATTATCTCTTCTAATAATTGCCAACCTTATAACTTTTTTATCTCATTATTTTTTTAAAAAATACAAATGTGATGTAATATTGAGTAATTAAGTAATTTTTAAAAAATAAATAGAAATAGTAGTCAGCCTTTTAAAAAAAAAACACGAATAAGCTTGGATTTCTATTTTAACTATGATAATCTTTTATTTTCATTTTTAGTATGTTTAAAATAAACATTTGTAATATAGTTGACAATTTTAAATAGATGTGCTTGTACCACTACTATAATTAAAAAATTATAATTACATATAGAAAAATTAACAAGTACCTTTTAAGTAATTTTGTATTTCGAAAATTTTCAATTATTTTGTATAAAGAAAAGGCAACCACATGAGTAGGTCCGCCATTGCCCATTGGGTTTATGTGTTTAGCTGATTGAATCGAAAATTTGGTAACTTAGGTTATCGATCTTATAATTGATCGAAAACTTTCATTATTAACTAATAATTAATTTGATTTGATTTTAAGACAGGGTGAGTGTTCAACGTTGATTAATCTCAGTTTGATTTCAACTAGTGATGTTTCAATTGTAGATCTTATTTATAAGTATCACCCTAAATTGTTGGGGCAAAAATTTTGACCTTGGGAAGGGTAGCATTTCCTTTTACTAAATGTTTTTTCTAGAAAATATAAATCCTAATTATTATAAGATTGATGTTATTTTCACATATTTTTCTTACTTGTTTTACATAATAACAAATAAATTTTTTTCATCTCATCATCATCTAAAAAAATAATTAATTAATATTTGTTCTTTATTTAAATTTTATTTAATTCATAAATTTGTACATATAATTAGATTATGTTAACAAAAATTATATGAATTAATGTTTTTTATTATCATATTAATGTAAACTACCATTTTAGTCTCTCAAAAATAATGTTGATATTAATTTGGTTTCAAAAAATAGTTAATATCAATTTAGTATTTCAATTATAAAAATTAATATCAGTTTAATTCGTTAAAAAAATTGACATTAATTTAATTTCTCAATAATAATAAAATGATATTAATTTTAATTATTTAATTTTAAAAAAATTAACATTACTTTAATCTTTTAATAATAAAAAATAATATCAATTTAATTTTTTATTCTCATAATTATGCACACAAAAATTATTTTAATAATTTTATAATTAAAGAGTTAAATTTATGTCAATTATTTTTTAAAAATTACGCTAATCTCAAACTTATTTTTTTAGAGAGTAAAAGAGTAGTTTACGCTATTATAAACTATAAATCTTGGAAAATACGCAGGGAGAGGCAGGCAGCCAGCGCAACACATTCAATCACATCCGCAAACCACCAAGCGTGGCAGTTATTGGCCTACCCTGTTTTGTCTGTCTCTGATCATTGCATACTATTGGTGAATTACCCAATCATAGCTTCTAACGTGTCCTTCTGTATCAGCAGATCTCACTTTAATTCTCCAACTATTTTTTTTTTTTAACTTTAATCCTCCAATTTTATTAAGTATTAGTATATGTTCCCCTAAATTTTACAAGTACTTTTTATTTTTAAATTTTATATTTATTTTATTTATCCTTAATATTTCTAACACTTTTGATAAAATAATTTTTTTAAAGAAATTTGAGATTGAAGCTTAAAGATAATGATTGTCAATGGCATGCTCGTTATTGCTATCTAGTGATTTACATATTTTATAACCTACAGAAAATTAATTTTTAAAATAATGATTATGTTGTAATAGATTTATTAATTTCTTTAGTTAAAAAAATATTGAGTCACAGTAATAAAACTTGTTTTTAAATTTATTTTTTAACAAAATAAATTCACCTAATAATTTGTTTTTTTTTTCTATGTTAAAAGAAAAAGAAAGCAAGATATTCTTTTAACTTTAAAAAAAAAAATGAAATGGCTTTAGAGACATAGCCCATGGCATGCCATAGCGGTTACCCTCACCGAGGTCATGAGAGCATTACTGCCATTACATAGGCATGACAAAAGAAGCTAGAGAAAATATAGAGTGAGATACGTGGTTGTTAGCATCAAGATTCGAGAAAGATACAAACTCTCGTATAAGATTTTGTTTGATGTGAAGGAGATGAAAGGAAAGAAAGGGGTAGAGAAAAAAAAGAGAGGAAAGAAATAGAAAAATGAGATAATTATTACTTTTTTTTGTTTCGTATCATTCAATAAAAAGAAAGTATCTCTTTTTAATTTTTATTTAATTTTATCAAAGAAAAGAATAAATATATATTAATAAAAATAATCTTACATCTCTTTTAAAAATATAAATATTATATACACTTTTTTAAAAATATATGATTAAGAGAAAAAAATGATAAAAAATATAATAAATAATATTAAATAATATATAAAAAAATACATATATTATTTATGATAAGAATATCAAAATTAATATATTAATAATATTAAAATGAATAAAAACATGAAAGGCTCATTCACTTTTTTCCTTTTCCTCTCAATTCTCCCAAAAAGGATGGGATGAAATATTATAGGACTCATGGAAATTTCACTCCTTTTTTTTTTCTCTCTTTCTATTATTTTCATCTCTACCAAATAAAGGATGAACATTTTCCTTCTTCTTCTTTCTTTCTTTTCCATCCAATAATTTGCGTACCAAACACACCTTAAGGGAGAAAAGGGAACGCTTCAGCCTAGAGCAAGATAAAAGAATAAAAGAAAAAAAGAAAAAACTGCGTGCAATCAGAACCAATCCAAAAATTAGAAGCTAAAATTCGTGGAAATAATTTTAATTGAATTCAAATTAGGGATTGCCACGTGAAAAATTTAAAACAATTATAATTTGATGAGTAGAATATTATTTAGTAAATTACATCAAAATTGTGATAAGGAAAGCGCATACATATCATTAAACCCTCACATTTTTTACATCATTTTAAGTGGTAGAATCAAAATATTAATATATAAAAAATAAAGCAAGATTAATTATAATCAAACGATAAAATCTATATAAATATGAGATAATTTGTGTGTGTATATATATATAGCATTTTTCAGGTAAAGAATATGATAAGTATAGATTTATACAAATATCATCTATTTATTCTTTGATCCAACAGCCCTATTTAAAGCGATGGTGCCCAATCCAACTTCCATTGTTCAATTAATTATTAATATATTATTTATGTATGAATGAAATATATTGGCATTGGGCAGTGAAGGTACCTTGGATCACACGTGAAAATTAACTTGCCCGGACGTGAAACAAAACTTTATATTTATAACCTTGCCATTGGTTCTACACAAGATTAAAATCTGAAAAAATAATACCAACATGTTTTTATTCTAAATTTCATCATGATATAAATAGAAGTTGATTTCTTTTGGTTTTTTAGGATATCTTCATATTTTTTATATATGAGACTAATCTTTTTAAAGTGAAGCAATATGGTTAAACTTTTTTTATAAGTAGTGTTTTCAAAAACTTAATTTTATCTACTAAAAGCACAATTTACTTCTCACTGTACTCAATCCCTTGTGAGTATGGAAGTTACTTTCTAATAGCAAAGCAACTTTACAATTATTAATTACTTGGCATTCAAAGTTCGAAAGAAAGTTTGGTAATATAATTGAATAGAGGAATAATGGAAGAGGCATCAACATGTTTAAGGACATTGCCTTTTCATCCACATCTTTCTCCCACATTCATTATTCTTTTAATTGATAGTAATTTTGGCAACACAAGATTGGAGTAGTTTCACTTTCGTTCTAAATATGAATCCTATCCATCCCATTCCATGGAGATTGAAACACCAGATTTTTATGGTATATGAAATGCGTGCCCAATGCACCAAACTAGGGAACAAATAAATCAACTTGTGCATTTAATCCTAATTAAGACATTGATAAGTGGTTTAAATATACTTCCTCTCTAGGTGGTTTAGGTATAAAGTACTTCATCATATATAATTGATAAATAATTTTGAAGAGTTATTAGTTATTTTAACTCAACTCCCCCAACCTCCCGTTAATTTCTTTATTTCATGTCAAATAAGCCAACGTGTTAATTGTGATGGCAATATTAATGCAATGTTTCTCATTCTTTATATAAACATGAGATTATCATATTCTAATAAAATAATAAGATTTAAACTCATCAAATATGCAGCTTAAAGAATATAGAGATAAAAAGAAAATTCTCATATATAGCAGCTTTATACTTGTCCAGTTCCAGTCCCTTCCCTTATGCTATTTCTTGATATCTCCCTTTCTCCACTAGTGACCCATACTTTAGTAGTAGTACTACTTTTGCATGTGGTGCCAATTATGTCCTCGTTTGGCAACATCAACTCGATGTACCTTGGCATAGACTTTCCCCCCTTCTGTTTCCCCCACGTCTTCCCATGTCTTTCAGTGTTATAAAAAAAGTAGAAAAGAATGACAATGAGGCAAACTTAATTTCCTTTCAATTTTCAAAGGTACAAGAAAAAACAAGTCCCAGTACAATAACTATGGGGTACTCTTTCTTTCGAGAGGTTGACTATTCCAAATTAATTTCGATTACTTATAGCTGTACTACATACTTGATTTAGTGCTTATAAATGAGCAAATGACGACGCTGCCATGGCAGTATATATCAATGTATCTATCAACAATTTCCAGCCACCATTTTCACAATCAAATATCCAGAGACATGCATGTGATATTTCGTTTGTCCTACTGAATGATGCGACACTATGTAGGTCATATGCATGAATTTTGATGCTTGTTAATTTGCTGAAATATTGTAATATAAAGAAAATAATCATTCTTATGCCAACAAACGTGTTTCTCATTACTGTTTACATATTATCAAATGACAGTGTTTGAGTTTAACTCATTCTATTAAAATTGAGTTAATGTGACGTCAGTTAAATTCAGATATATATTCATTTCAAGATTTATAAAAATTTTATATAAATAACTTTAAAAAAAATTTCTTTATTTTTTTTTCACGGGCATATCATGTAGAATCATAGCACCCCAAAAAACAAACGAGTATTTCCTATAAAGGCGTTGTCATTTTCAAACAGTCCTAATCAGAGACCAACTATAAAGCTTTCTTTTCAAGTGATGATGATCACAAAATGATAGTGAAAGTAAAGAGTTGGAAAACCATTTCTTTCCTTTCATCCTTCCCCTAAATGATTAGGCCCTTTGCCTGGCCTTTAAACTTTTGCTTGTCTTCATTAAAAATACAACCAAATAACAAAGAAAGAAAAATGAACTAGAATAGAATATTTCTTGTCGCCAATACAATTCCTAAAATAACCATCAAGGGCACATAAGTTCTCTCAAATTAACTCTCCTGTAGTGACGTGTGGCAATGAATTTTGGACACAAAATATAGGTTGCCAATCCTACTTAAATTGTTAAATTGCAAAATATAAAAATATAAAATACCAGTATACCACTTTTATTTTTCTTTTTGTTTATTATTGTTCAATTTGAGTGTTGCTAGGGAGTCCGGATGTGTGCTGCTCGGATGAATAACACGGGGGTCCTCAAACGACTCAAACAGTAATGGGTTCATCCATTACTTACTAAAGCCGTTCAACACAGCTTGGAAGTCTAGCCCAAATGCTCCCATCTATCATGGAGATTTATTGTATCCATGATAAGGGTGGAAATAGATTAAACTAAGTCAGATCTTAAATGAATCTTGTTTGTTTTTAAAATGTAAAGTTTGAGTTTAGTTTATTTACTTGACATAAGTTATTTTTTAATATTTGACCTGACATTTTTAAAAGGTTAACATGATCAGAAAATTTATTTAAAAGTTTATTTTGTAATAAGACCTTTAAATAGCTCAATGAACCTATTTTTAAATAGGTCAATAAGCACAACAAGAATTTTACAAATTAGTTACGAAAAAATTCGTAGCTAATCAACGAAAAAATTCGTAGCTAATCAGTAGTTAAAAAATTTAACTACAGATTAGCTACGGATTGGTTACGGATTGGTCCGTAGTCTAAATCTCGTAGCTAATTAGTTACCAAAAATTTTCGTAGCTAATTTTTAAATTTTCGTAGCTAATCCGAAGTTAAGTTGTAACAAATTTTCGTTTAAAATTTCTTTCATTTTCGTAGGTAATTAGCTACGAAAAATTTCGTAACAATTTCATAGTTAATCCGTAGTTGGTTTTAACAATTTGTAGCAATTCTGTAGCTATTTCCTAGGTATTATGTTACAAAATCCGTAGCAATTCTGTAATTAATCCGTTGTTAATTAGCCCTAGCAATTCTGTAGCTATTTCCTAGCTGTTATATTGTCAAATCCGTAGCAAATCTATAATTAATCCGTAGCAATTATCCATAACAATTCTGTAGTTATTCCCTAGCAATTATCCATAGCAATTCTGTAGTTAATCTGTAGCAATTTTGTAACTAATCCATAGCAATTCTGTAGCTATTCCCTAGCTAACCAAAATTAATTTTATAATAATAATTGATATATTTAAAAATTATACCTGTATAAATATTTCAATCCAAACAAAAAAAACCAACAAATAAGTTGTACAAAGCAACAAAATACCATAATTGCATTAGTAAGATCAAAACATGTTCTACAAAGAAAAAATAACTAATCAATAAGTCTAAATTAATACAAATAGTTCTAAATAAATTGGCCATCATCAACAAACACAACTAATCAATCCAAGTTAACTCTATGATCATCAACTTCATGATCATCCCCAACTACATCGCTTTGTGATGATGTCTGCGACCCACCACTTCCTGCTTGGGAGCCAACAATCTCACAGAGGATGGACATAAGCCGAAGATCCTAACCATTTCTTCCGGGGTAAGAATCATTCGTTGAGTCATAAGCCGAAGCTTCTCCAACGCAGACGTTGCCTCATCCCTTCCAATCTGAAACTAAATATAAGAAATTTAAATTAAATTCTATAAGCATAATGTTACTAAACTAAGCAATAAAATTGGCAGAAGAATTTGAAACAAAACCATAAAACGTACAAGCTAAAATGTTGGATACCTCAGCATCCGCCCGAAGTGCTGCAATGTCTAGAAAACCTCCTCTATGATTCTTTGCAGCATTTCTCAGAGCAGCCTAAAAATGGAAAATGATATTCATCATTCAACTTCCTAATCACATTTTTCTAAAAAACTAGGATGACGATGAAATCAATTTTCACATTTCTCGGCCATGTTTTCACATTTCTTCATATATTAAACACAAACTATTCAGAATGCTTCAAAGAAATGGTATACTTTAGATTAGATATTTATATCATTTAAAAAAATTATGTTTGAAGTGAAATTAATAAGAAAAATAAACAGGCCGTGCAGATAGTGGGCAGAGAATTTTATCACAGAGGAAGTGAGACTGAGAGAGTGAGTATAATCCCTTTACTCATGTCTATCATAATTACTGAGTTATCAAATACTGAATTCTTTACTCTCGCTGAAAATTTTTGTTTTGGCCCCTCTCATGAACATTTCATATATATATATTCGACAAATAATACATAACTAACCATATTTAATTGAGGTGACCATAAGTTCAGTGAATAATACCTCAATGTATGAATTAGGAAGAATCCAACATAGAATAAAATGAAAAATTATGAGAGAGATATACTATGCTTATAGCTATTAGTTGTTGCTTTGGTGAATTATATGTCAGTAACAGATGCATAACTAGGAGGAATAGAAACCTCTCCTAGCGGTAGAACTATACAATGCATAAAGAAAAGGAGAAAGAGAGTTGGGAAAAGGAAAAGAAAATAAACCTCTCTTTGTTGCAGTGCTGCCTCCTTTCTGAAGAATAAAACGAAAAAACACATGTTAGAATACAAAAATGATTAGGGAAACAGAACTTACCCTATCACTTGTGGTTTTGATTAAGTTCACGTTGCTATCCACTGTTATATAAAAGAAAACTTAGCTTGACTATGGTCTTTCTTGTTAATTTCAATTAATTTTTCTGCTGCAGTTGATAATTTTCTTAAAAAACACTCACCGATCAAATTGTAGTTAGATTTCCTTCAAAATTTCAATATATGCATTGAAATAGATTCAATAAATGGTGCAAATACAATTTAATCTAGGAAAAGAATCATAAAATAGACACACACACATAAAAAAGATTAATGAACTGAGAAGTAGAGAGGATTTAGAATCATAAAATAGACCAAAAAAATGATTAATGAACAGAAAAGCAGAGAGGATTTAGAAAATTACAAGTGGACAACAATATTGTTCATATTTTAAACCAGATGCAAATGGGGAGTGGAATGAACTTCAAGCTAAACCACAAGTGCTGAAGTGTGGCATCTGCTTGGGAAATTTTGTATCATATCAAATCGTCTCAATGCTAAACTTGCCTGCTTAAAAGGCAAGCCTCCCAAGTTACACCTTCTCCAAGATTAGCAACCTATTGGAAAGCATACGAAAAGTCAGTTATAATTAGTACTAATGTTTATGTATTCCACCTGCGATTCTAATAGAGTGGAATGCACACTGGCCGCCAACCCACCCACCCCCCCAAAAAAAGATAATGCAAATATTTAGCTAAAATCAAGGACACCAGGAGTGGACACACCTAGGGCACTAATAACATTATAATTTAAATTTAAAAATGTAACAACTATCCATCAAAATTATCAACATTTTAGCCCCATTTCATTTTTCTTCATTCTGTTATATAAAGAAGTTTCAGCAAATGAAGCATTTTTCAAATCAATTTTTCCTTGACAAATAACTGTAAATCATAATAAATTTTGTTCCACAACATTTGATTACAAGTCCTTGGTTGCCACACGGACATCACATGTGTAACACCCCAAATTTCATATCTCTTAAACAGTAATTTTGACAGTTAACAGAATTTTACTGTTTAGTGATCTCTGTGTGCTGTAAAATTATTTTGATTATTCCGTCAGCATATTTGATCGTTTTGAGTGATTTACTCCGTGTCAAGAAAATAATAATTTTCGAGCCGGGAAAAATCTTTCTGTATTTATTTCTCTTGACTGTTAATTATTTTTAACAATCTGACTTGATTTTCATACGTTTTATAATATTTGTGATTTTTGTGGATGATTATGAATTTTTTACTGTATGTGGGCTCAGGTGATCCTAGGTGGGCCCAGGTGACCTTACGTGGGCCCATGTGGGTCCCACAAAGTAAAAAATTTTATTACGCATAGAAAAATTTGTACTGTTTAGACGGAGACAGGGAATCTTACTAAACCTGAATCCGGAAATAGTTTTAGAAATTTTCTTGTTTTGTGTTTGGCACTGTATTTAATTATCGGGCGATAAAAATATAGTAAATATATTCTTTCGTGGGATTTTTAGTAGATAAAAATAAAAATTATATTACTTAAGTTAACATTGGTGGTTTAGATATCCACCATTGATTTATTTAACGGTGAAGACTTGATCTTGATTTAATTAACGGTTAAGAAATAAATTTAATAAAGAAGCATTAGATAATTACCATTGATTTAATCAATGGTGTGAGAATAAACTTAGTTAGGCAAGCTTCAATATCAACCATAGATTTAATCAACGGTGTAAATTTGATTATATAAAGTGACCATTTACAACCATTGGATTTGAAATTGATCAATGGTGGAGATTTAGTCTTAAAAAGTGACAAAGACCATTTATGACCCTTGGATGAAGAATTAATCAAAGGTGGAGATTTGGTCTTCTAAAAAGGCTATGACTAATTATAACCCTTGGATTTAAAGTTTGAAGGAGCGATCTTGACCCTTTATTTTGGAGACACATCTAATAGTTAGAATTTAAAGGAAAAAAATCTAATGGCCTAGATTAAGTCTCCTAAAAATCAAAAGTCTACTTAAATCCTAACTATTGAATTAATCAATGGCTAGAAATGCTTCAAATAATGGCATGAAAAGATGAAAACTTTGCATGCATTATGAAGAGGGGGGATGGTTGGAGATGCTTGGAAAGGAGGAGACAAATTGGAGTAGCCTTTTTAGGCTAAGGAAAAAGATGACAAAGTGGAAGACTTTTGCATGCATGTGATAACCTTCAATTATGCTAAAAAAATTTCTATCTCTCCATTCTTTCATTCTCACGGCAGCCCATTCATTTTGAGCATGCATATTCATTTTTTTCTCTCACCCAGAAAGCCTCCATCTTATTCTCTCAAAATTCCAAGAACCAAGCAATTCCTTCCATTTTCTCTCTATTGGTTCGGTCTCTACACCCAAATACACCATCACTCACTTATAATTTTCACTCTCATCATTTCCTAAAGCTAAACAATATTCTAAACACTTTTTATTTAGAAATTTTTCCCAAAATCCCACTCTAAGTGATTCAAAATCTCACTTTTAGCTTATTTCCTTGGAGGTAAACTTTGATTTCTATGGTTTAAATTCATGTTTATGATTTTCTAAGCCATGTTTGTTCCATGGTTTGTTATTATTAAGCTTTGTTTGTGATTTTACTAATTATTTTAGAATTGTTAGGAACTTCTCAAAATTCTATCATCTACAACCTTGTCCTTCAAGTTAAAAATCAAAAAGCTTATGTTTTCCTTCTTGTGAGGAATTCGGTCAACCACCCTAAGACCACCCTTCAAGTTTGTTTAATTTAATCCAACCATAGATCTTGAATCTACATGATATTCTAAGCAACTTTCATGTTGGAGATTTTCTCTAAATCATTCATCTTCATGGACTTTCTTCAAGATCAAAGTTATTGAGTTTTTGAGGTGAAGTATAAGAAGACTTCATTTCTTCTCTTCTTTTTCATGTTTTAAACCAGGTTTGATCCATGGTTCCTCTTAATCAAGCTTAGTATACTAATTTCTATATATTTTGTTTTATATTTGAGAAGCCTTTGGTGGTGAAGGACTTGGAAAAAGAAGCAAATCAAGAAGCTTTTGAGGATCTTCAAGAGGTAAGAGGGAGATCCATCTCACCAACCAAGTATGGTGGTGAGAGATGGTCTTAAATTTGATGGATGGTGAATCCATGTGAGGATTCCAATCCATGGTCATGTAATAATTTATGTGTGTTTTATGAGTTTTGATTTATTTGCTTATGCTTGATATGCTTTGTATGATTTTATGGTTTTGATGGTATGCTTATACTATGCATGATGATAATATGGCATGCTTTTGATATATATATATATGATGTGTATGTATATGTATGCCATGATTTGGTGATGAAAAGAAAATTAATTTTGGTCCCAATGGTCAAGAAAGGACTACGGTTTTGATGCCCTTGATTAGGGTTCATATTAAAAAATTTCAAGAACAAGGGAATTAATTTTTGGTTCCTAGAAACATGGTGAATATCGGTTAAGACACCTCAAAATAGGTGTTTATAAATGAATATTTTCATGAATGATGAAAATGGATGTTTAGAAAAACAAGGAAAATAAATAAAGAGTTTATTTTTCAAAGAGTACAAGAACATGGTTTTTGAGGAATTTTTATTGATTTATTTTGTGTAAAAAGTTTCTAAGTGTTTTACAAAACATGAGATTTAAATGAAAATAACAATGATGATTTTAAGGATTTACAAAGAAAGTGAAAAAAAAAAGATTTGCAAAGAAAATAAAAATGAATTTGAACAAATGAGTTTGGTTTTATAATCATAAGTCTTGCGGTTTTGAAAACAAAATTTTAAATGGTTTTGTTTGTGTAAACCATATCAATTTAGAAGGAAAAATATTTGATGGTTTCAATAGTCATGTCCACGTTTTCGAAGGCTTGTAATGCATTGATTTTGATGAAACAAAGTAATTCTCTAAGTGGAAATATAATTAATTTAATACAAGAAATTGAAAAGAGAATCGAGTATTTTAGCACTTGAGAAATGAATTTTTATGTAAATGAAAAAGAGAAGTTGCAAGTGAGCCTCAATTTGTTTTAAAAAGAATTTATTAAAATCCCGTTGGATTTTGGAAAGCATTAGTAATTTTTAAAGTTAGAAACATTGATTTAATTCAATGGAATTGTGAATTTGTGAAATATACTATGAAAAAGGATTTTCTTGAATAAGAAGATATTAAATGAAGTAGAGAGTTATATTATTTTGAGGAAGGTTGATTTGGAAATGATTTAGAAAAAATGAAGAATATAGTGGTATTATGAAAATCTACTAACGTATAACTTATTTTTGAGTTTTGAAGTATGTTAGAAAATGTTAAGTTTTGAAACGTTGATTTATATCAATGGAAGAGTGATTTTGTGAATTATATTTTGGAAAAAGATTTCTTGAGTAAAGAAATGTGGAAAAAGATTTTCTTAAGTAAAGAAAATGTATTAAATAAAGTATAAAGTCATATTATTTTGAGAAAAGTTGAAATGGAATTTTTGAAGAAATGAGAAATATTTTCTCAGTAATGGAATTGTGGTGAAAAACAATTATTTACGTATCTTAAAAATATAATTTTTAAAGTACGTGATTTGAAATATAATAAAATATTTCAAGTGTTTGGAAATACAGTAAAATATTTTTATGCGATTTAAAATATGATAAAATATTACTACGCAATTGGAGATGCTTTGAAACATTTTTAAGTGATTTGAATTACGTTTAAATATTTTACGTAATTTGAACTACTGTTGAAAAATCACTACGTGATTAAATAATGAGAGAATATTTTTACGTGATTGTGAAAATGACGAAAAATTATTATGTGATTTGGAAAGTATTTTAAATATTTTAAGAATGATGAAAAATGAATTACGCAACTTAAAAGAATGATTTTTAAGTTACGTGATTTTGAAAATGATGAAAAATCATTATGCGATTTGAGAAACGTATATTTTTATGCGATTGAGAAAAATGTTAAAAAATTTAATACGTGATTTAAAGGTGCTGTGAAGTAAAGATTCTGATTGTGAAACGTAATGTAAATGTTTTGGAATTGTGAAAACGAAATGAAAATATTGCGCAATTTTGTGAAAACACGACGAAAGAATTTTATAACTATGAAAATGTGATAATATGATTTTCTTGTTGAAAATATAGTATAAATACTGTAGAACCAGTATATGGATGCTATGTGAGAAAATGACATGTTTTGCCTGTGATTGGCATTTGATGCATTATACATGCATTGAAAAGATATGTCTGTGATTGAATTTGGTGTATTATACGTGCATTGAAAAAAAATAGGCATTGAAGCATATGATTACATTGAACAAATGAAATTGAAAAGATTTGGCTCTTTGGGGTTGGACTTGCACTGATATATTCGTGCATTGTATAAAATATGCGTTGAAGCATATGATTACATTGAACAAATGAAATTGAAAAGATTTGGCCCTTTGGGGTTGGATTGAAGATGATATATTCGTGCATTGTATAAAATATAGCTAATAGCATTATGGCCCTTGTGGTTGAAGAGGGAATAAGAATTGATAGTAAGGTCTATGATGGATCTTGGGGCGTCGAGGCGTATGGTCGGTGACCAAGTGGACGGTTAGCGAGTACCTGTGCCACTTGGCGATGATCCGTTGCAACGCATTGATGATACCCGACAAGAACACGATTCTTTTCAACAACTGGGAGATTGTCTTTGGGTTAAGGCTGACAATTAACCAGAGCATTCTTCTCGAAATTGTGAAAACCTCCATGAAGTTGTTTTTGATAAAATGAGTCTTTGTGCATATACATAAATCTGAGCATTTATATCTGTGTGATATATTAATTGAGGAATATTGGTTATTGGTTATGACAATTGTTTTGAATACTTGGATGATAATTGAATTGATAAATGATTGGATGATGATAGTTGATTAATGTTGATGGCATGATCATAATTGTGGTATGATCTATCTATATGATATTGCTGTTTGTGTTATCTCTGTGCTGCCATGTTGGTATTGGTGTAGGTGATCTTACCTCTTTGTTATATTGTTTTGCTTTGTCTGTATTGTTAAAATTATACAGTAGAATGAATAAGTTGTCTTAGACATAACGAGTGGTAGATACTCAGAGATTGATGGAAACATTGAAAAGTGGTTGTCTCAAGTTCGAAGATGTGCCGGGTAGACAGGGAGTAAAGTTTTGATGCATCAAGTTGATACAAGAGAAGGAATGAGTATGTTAAGATTTAATGTTAGTGTTGTACCGTGCTATTAAGTAGGACCCGTCATGAGGTTTACTACTGTTAAAAAAAATAAGTCTGTTAATTTTATATTTCTCTTTAAATTATGATATTAATTGGTGTCAATATTGCATAATGAATAGTTAAAATATAATTTTTAATATTACCTAATATTTTCAGTAAATTTACGTTTCAGTAAAGAAGAAATTTTGAAACCCATCTTTTATAACTCAAACTTTGTGCGAACTTCTTTTCAGATTATAAGTCGGGAGTCAGAAATGTGATGCCCTAAGGAGGGTGTTACAACATGTATGTTTGTGTGAATCTCTCTTATGTGTGTTTTTCACATGACAAGGTATGTGAAGAGAGACATAGACACAAGTACCTTAAAAAGGGTCCCATTAGTGGGATCCTATCAAAATTTGTGGAACCCTATTTAAGGTATTTGTGTCTATTTCTCCATGAAACACACACTTGAGACTACCCATGCTTGTGCACTAGATCAATAAAGAAATAAGCATTATCAAAGTAAGATGCACTTATTGGCTACTCCCCAAATGTATTACCTATTGCTTTAGTTGCCTAACTCTTGATTCAGCTTCCTCACACTTCTCCTTAGCAAGTCCAAGCTGTGGATAAAAAATGGTGTGCCCAAAAAGAATGTATATGTTAAAACAAAATCAATTCTCATAATGAAAAACTTGGTATTATCAGCCTTCAGCCATATTATCACTTTATGGACACAGCAGCAATATATGACAGTACTAAGTTGGTTACATCCAACCCAACCCAAATTTATATCTGAATCTAAGAAGATGCTATTGTATCAATATCCGAATATGAACTGAGTGTTTCAACAGATGAAAGCCAGAAATAAGAGGTAATACACGATTCTTTCTTTTCTACAATCTCATGTTATAACTTATAAGCAACATAGCTAGAATCTCAAAAACAGAGCATCTATAAGGAGAACAAATTACTCAATCTATTGTATTCTATCACATTTTCAAGCAAATTGTCATTTTCTTCTTGTAGCATATCAAGCTGCATTGAAATTTACATCTCATTAGTAGGTTCCTGAAAAGAGATAGCAGTCATGCAAGGCTAAGGCAGTTGAAGATTAAGAAATGCAGGTGCAGTAAAATTAGAGGAGGATGGAAGGGATGAAGAAGTAGAAATACATGGTGTTTGCTTTATTAATGACGTTAAAATGAAACAACTAAGAAATAAAACTTCAAAGGCATGAAAAAAATAGTTAGATTGGGTGTCCATGGACCATGGACTATACCTCATCCTCAAGCTCAGTAGTAGGACGCGACTGACTGGCAGTTTCTCTAACTTTCATACTCCCCAGATCAAGTGACAATCTACATGGTCATCAGAAGCACACAGCATTATATAGATGATATCCATCCCTAACTTTATGGCATGCATTTTGAACCCATTATTAAAAAAATGTGAAATATGGTTAATTATCTAGTCTCCTCTATTATTATATATTAATTGGAACTGAAACAGAGTAAATAAACATATGAATCCATAATGCAAATATGTATTCTCATTTCTAAAAAAAGGAAATGTAAAAGTAAAGAGTAGCAACAGCAACAGCAGCAGCAGCAGCACACCTACTATATTTTCTAATATCTATAGGAGCCTCTACTGGAGGAATACCACCAGAAGAGGTTGGCCTGAGTGTGATAGGTACACTAGGCGGCACCATGGGAACCACCTTAGTAAGTCCACTGGCACTATGGCGTTTTGATAATCATAATGTGTGTGCAGAACAGGAACTACATTCTCTGGGCTATAGTAGTATCAGAATATATTAAGGATGATTAGCTTCTTTACCCATTATTGGGCAAGAGATTTAATAACCAATGTATTAATTTTTTAATTAACAGAATTAGCATAGCACTGTCATAATTTGGTTAAAGTAGTATGATTAAAAAAGACATCTTAATTCTTACATAATTTTTGGGTAATCGAAGCAGCCTCGACAACACGACTGTCATTAGAAAATAGAGGTGAAAGCTCCATCAGATCTCCTAGGCTGCTATTGAACTCCATTAAGTACTGGAGAAATTAAATCAACCATAAAGGTAAATTTCCCAAAGTGAAGGATGGTATAAACCAAATGAACTGACTAGTATTACTTTTATCAGCTCAATTGTTTGACTGGCAGTTTCTCGCTGAGCATCTGCACTCTGACATGAAATAATAGTATTAGGAATGAGATTATATTTCAAAGATAAAGGAGTAATTGACCTACATATAAAACATTATATAAGCAAATGTGAGATCATAATTCATTTATCAAGTATAGATGAAGCATTGAAGAACTCTCTACCTAGAGATGATCTCCAATCTTTGCAGCTGTCTGCCCAATACTTGAAATACGTAAATCCAACCTCGCAAAGCTATCAAACAATCCATCTACACCTTTCTCTAGCTGAAAAGGAAATAAAGACACATGCACGAAAATTTAACAGATTATTCCAATTCAAACTGTCCAATAGATTTTTTGGGCCTGGTAAGATAAAACAAATTATAGAAGATCCCCATTCCTCAAAATAGAAAAGGAAAAATTAAAACCCAAAAAGGGGAGCTAAGCTAACCAATGTTTTTTTATTTATTAAAAAAAAGAATATCCAAATATCACTAGTGTAATATTTTTTTTTTTTGCTATTTCATAACATTTAGAATAGAAAACACTTGCAAATTTTAATATAACACAACAAAATAGATTCCAAACTGACCTCACCAAGTGTCTTTCGATGCTTAGAGTCTTGAACAGAAACGTTTTTCTTAAGATTGTAGAGTCTCCCATCAATCTTCCATCCATTTTTTTTAAAAATTAATAATAATAAAATTAAGACCAAAACCTAAATTCCTAAATTAAATTCTCAAAAAAAAAATCTAGATAAGTAACAACTCAGAGACAAACAAAACCTGTTTTCGCAGCTCAACCAGCTCCTTACAAGAATCCTTGAACAAAGACAAAAGCTTCTCAATCTCCATGAACAATGGCGTTGAAATCCCTTACGAGTAGTTCGTTGCATCAGACGACACTCGCAGGTGCCCGTTCGGTAGAGAATCATTCCCTTCGGATTCCGCTTGTTCTACTTTGAAAGACGGAAGGAGCTCACTCACCAGGTTCCCAAACAACGCGTCGAATGAGAACTCTCTCTAAAAGCACGTTAAATTCCGATTCACCAAATGCGATTTTTGAAAATCGAAAGCGAAAAATTGATGAAACTGCAGAACGTACCTTGAAGTCATCGATGTCGAGAATGAGAGGGAACGGTGCAGGTGATGCAAATTTGGGGGTCTTGGTTCCATCTCTGATCATTCAGCGAATAATGAGAGAGAGAGAGAGAAAGAAAGAAACGATTTGAGATTGAGATTGAGGGAGTGATTTGGTCTGGGCGAAGGGATTAGAGAGGGAGAAAGAATGAGAGGGAGGGAAAGACGGAGGAGGAATTTGAGGATTTGAGAAATTTTAGTATGTGCGCGCTTAAAAGATTAAAGAGAGCTTATTTGGTCAATTTATTTTTCATGCAATTGAAATTTAGCTACGAAAAAATTTGGTAGTTAATTCGTAGCTAATTAACTATGGATTAGTTACGAAATAAATTTTTTAGTTAAATTCTATAGTTAAATTGTAGCAATTTCGTAACTATTTATTTTATAAAAAATTTCTAGCTAGAAAATTTTATTTCGCAACTAATCTGTAGCTAATTTGCTATGGATTAGCTACCAAATTTTTTTGTAGCTAAATTTCATAGTTAAATCGTAGCTAATTTTGTAGTTATTTGTTCGATAGAATTTTATTCAAAATTTAGTTACGAAAATTTAATCCATAACTAATCCGTAGCTAATTAGCTACGGATTAGCTACCAAAATTTTTCGTAGCTAAATTTGATAGCTAATTTATAAAATTCTTGTAATGAATATAGGTTAACGGGTCTAAACCTTTATATAGATTAACGGGTCTAAGCTTTTTAAAATATTCTATTATTATAAAATTAATTATATTAAATAAATATTAAAAATGTCATAATATATATAACGTAATAATATATAATTAAATCGGCCTGCTTGCTAGGCCTAAAAGGCTTTCTCAAAGACCTAAAACCTGACTCATTAACTAAATAGACTTTTTAAAAAGCTTTGACTTGACTTTTTTGTTAAATGAGTTAGGTCAGGTTAGGTCATAGACCATCGACAGGCCGCTTGACCTATTTTCACCTTTATCGGCAGTTAAAAACTCAGATAAAACTATTCTAAAGTGAGTTTATTTTTAAAGTGAGCAAGTAATGATATATTCATGCTTCATTTAATTTAAAGTGTATCGTGATCTTAACACATTAAAATTCAATAGTGGGTATACTTTTACTTATTCAATTTAGAGACAAACTCATATTAGAGGAGCTTTTTCCAAGAACTCGTAATATATGGAAGTGAGTAATTGGTACTAATAAAAATATTTAATAGATGAAATTTTAGAATATTTAACTTTCAACAACAAAACAAGTAAAACAAAAAATTATACAGTTCACTCTTATCTTATAAATGAAAATACTCATTCTTGAGAATGCGATATTTTATTATTGTACTCTATTTCTCCTTGATAGTAGAATTTATTTTTTTATGATATTCTCTTTTTTCTTATGCTACATGTCCTTTCTTTTAGATTAATTATATCTATTTACTCTCACATACCTTATTTCTTCTCTATATCAATTACAAATTAAATTTGCTTAATCAATTTTAATTTTAATTAATTCATTCATTATTTTCAAATTTACTTAATCAAATCCACACATCAAAACTTTTATTGAAATATACTTTAAAGACATTAATTTAAAAAAAAATTGTGCATTTGCACGAGCTACTTGCTAGTAAGCAGTAAAATAAAGGCAAAGAAATAAAAATTGACGCTTTTTCAACCATATGCAAGTATACTATACTTGAATGACCCAAATCATAGATAGTGTTCAGTAATGAATACTGACGTGTACCTGGGTAGGCACGTACAAGTGTTTTCCTTCTTGCGCAGCAACAGAACATGTTGAAACGGTGGTAGTTGGTACTTATAAAGGACTCCAAAGTTCAAGTCAGACTGTGAACAATTAGAGTTTAAGCTAAAGAGCAATAGTTACCTGTTGAAGGTAACTGAGCTTGATATTTATAGAGTTTGAATAGGGAGATACGTTCCCTTAATTGATGCAGGGGATCCCTATAAGATCGAAATATTGATACTGCAGTTATAAGTAATTAAAGACGGTTATGTGTGCTATTATTATGTAAGATCATAATTGACAATTACAGATAATCATATGATTCATCTATTCGTAAATCTTGCACATTTGTTGCTATTACCCAATGTCCAGGTCCGTCATGCATTGTATTGGGATCTCAACTGCGCCGAGTGAATTCCTGCTGGAGTATCAACGACAGATTTCGGCCTGATGCGTGCCGAGTTGACCAATGAAACAAGATCTTGGATCATGGTTCAGAGCAGATAGGTAATTTGTGTGTGCGCGTGCACATATATATAGTTGTATGAATCTTACACAATTAAGTATTCACCTAAACATATACCAAATTTTGAATATAAGGTTGTAAACATGAATAAGTAGAAATTTTGCATTATAACAAATGAAAAACTTCCTAATTTCATCAGAATATATTACAAGTTATTGTAAAATATTATGCATATACGTACGGGTCCAATCTCAATGTATACAAGTTCGTTTAATATCTTGCATTAACTTCTCACAATATATTGCCAGATTCAAAGCACCGGCATTATATATATATATATAAAAAGGAAGCTAATCTATCATTTACAGAAATAGGTTTTTTACATATAAATTTGCTGCAGAATACGAGCTCAAGCTAACGTTTGGCATGTATATGTTGAGATATAACAATTTTCGACTCACTATCTCCATATATAACAAATTTTGCAATGAAAATAACTGCATATAATTGAGTTATTTATACAAGGCACCCTAGTAAGTTTGAAATTACATTTACCCATTACCCGATTGTTATGTATATACATCTACACTTTTGGAACCATATGAAAACTAGAGATATCAAAATAGGTCAACCAACTTGGACCAATGAAATTTTGAGTTGGGCTGGGTCGAGTCAGGAACATTTAGGATTGGTAAATTCTCAGTTCGGCCCGGTCCTATGTCAGTCATGGGTTAGGTCGAGTCGGCCCGTAAGCCCGCATCATCTTTTTTTTGTTTTTTTAATTATTAATATTTAAAAAATATTTTTATATTTTAATTTTTTTATTTTATATAGTTTAAATCCCATCAAGTATCAAATAAAAAATATTTTTTAAAAAATATTAATTTACATTAAAAAATAAAAATAATATATATATATATCATATAAATTACATAAAAATACTTTAATTAAAATTTAAATATCGGGTTTGTGAGTCGGCTTGACTCACTTTAGGTTGACCCATGACGAGTCGAGCCAAAATCAGGCAGACCCACTCAAGTCAAATTTCAATTTTTTTTGCATCAAATTTTTTGGTCTAACTTATTTATTTTTTTGGGTTATTTGAATCGACTCACCGAACTCATCTCATTTTGACACCCTTATGAGAATTGATATCATGTATTATCGTTTCCTATCCCTTGAGGTTGTTTCAGTGAAATATATTATACGATAAATTACACTTTATCCCACGTAGTTTGATTTAAAAATACTTTCATCTCCTTATATTTTGCACCGTTACCATACAGTCACCTTAATATATTTTCAATTCATTTTTAACGGAAGATACATATTAGAAATAGAGGAGAAAAAACCATTTGATTAATTTTTTTATCACTCTTAATTCTTAACCCAAAAAATTAGTGGTCCTCTCTTTTTTATCAATATTAGTTTTTTATCACCATTATATCAGTTGTTGTAATAATGATATGTAGGATTATTACAATAAATAAATTTTAGTTCAACTTTTCTATTCCTTTTTAAAAACGAAAATGCAATTTAAATGGTATGTCCTTTATTCAACATTCATATAGTAAAAGCTTTTCTTAAGAAATTATATTAATAGGCTATTACACAAACAACTTAAAAATGTGCTTACTTGGTGCTATTTTTTTGTTGGTAAAGTGGCTGACCACTTGATTTGAGGAAGAAAGAAGTGGAATGTGAATTGAGTGACAAGGAGTTTTTTTTTTCTAAGTATTTTTCTTAACAATTTTAATATGTATTTTCCTTTAAAAAATGAATGAAAAACTTGTTAAGGTAGCTGTATGATAACCATGCAAAACACAGAGATAAAATATTAAATTTTATAGTAGAAGAGGACAAAGTGTTTTTGAGTTAAACCACATTGAAACAAAGTGTAATTTATCCAATATTATATATGATCTATCTTGTCTCATTATTGCCTTAGTTAACTTCAAATCGGGGTTATTAACATGTTTCAACCCCTTGATTTAGATGAAGAGTTTGAAGATTCCTTGATCCCTCTGGGTGTACCCAATCCACTAGCAAACAAGTCAAAAGTTGTAATTAGAGTGCCTTGAGAAGAAAATAGATTTCCTTTGTCTAATCGAAAATCAAACGGCTAAGGAGATAAGCCCCCCCTGGCCCCTTGATTAAAGTTCCTTATGTCCCCATTTCGTAACCAAATTTCCGATTCGACAGCATTATAAAGCGTCCTGGTTGACATCTTTATTCCACAAATCTGGTCCACATCGTTTTACTTTATTGAGTTAACCCGAATTATTATCTTTAAATTTTAAGGAACTAAAATATTACATCAGAGTTTGAGCCGACACGCACACATGCATCATATGCTCATATTGAGGTTGAATAAACTCTAGACTAGCTAGACCGCACCATCCTTCTTTATTTATTTATTATTATTTTTAAATAAACAGACTAGAGAGCACCATGCAAAATATTAACCTGGATAACGAGGGTAGATTCGTTGAAATTTTTATGATTGCTGTTATTATTATTATTTCATGTAGAAAACTGAAATTTCAACTATATAGTAAAATTAGTCTTTATTTATTTTTTTCTAACTTTATCCAATGGGATCAGATTTTAGTACCGAAGTATTTAATATTTACAATTTTATTCTTAACTTTATTTTATCATAAATTATTTTTAGACTGCATGCTGACAATATATTTGCTCGAACTTTCTTTAGTAATAATCAATAGTAACTTACAGAGTTCTATTTAAATAATATATTTCAATTTATATATGTGGAGAAGGAAATACTTGATTTAGGAAAAATTATGTTTAAGACACAAAAGAAACATTACCCGATTAAAAATTTTAATTTAACTATTTGGTTTAAAAGTTTAATTATTAAAAATATTTATTCGAAAAGACTAACTTAAATTATAAAATTATTATTATATTTTTTGTGAATAAACATGTTTTAAATTTAGTACACAATAAAGTGATATAATAGTGACTTCATGTACCCTATGATTTCATGTACCCACAAAGGGTTGGACAATGATGGACCCAAAAGTTTTATGCAGTGGTGGTAAATGTCTATATGATCAACGTATATGTGAGTGAACCTGAATGAATAATTTTTTCTATCACCACTAATTTACAGAAATAAAAAATAATGAAAGAAGAAAAATTTTGTATTTTAAATATATTAGTATCAAATTCACGTGAGTATTATTAAAAAATAAAAAATAATATTATATGAGTATAATCATGTACCAAACTAATTAAGTGAGTACTGTTGAAAAATAAAAAATAATATTATATGAGTTTTGTTTTTTATCACTAGAAGTTTATTAATTTATTTGTATATGAGGGTAAAAATTACACATAAAAAAATAAGAAATACATATACATATATACTTATATGGAGTGAAGTGAGAGTAAGATGGGATCAAAGAAAAGTTCTAAGATGGAGTGAGGGTAAAATTACACATATAAAAAAATAAAAAAGATATACATATATATTTATATAAAATTAAAGAAAAGTTTCAAGGTAGAGTGAGGACATGCGTCTCCACTCCCTAACAAGTAGATTTGTCTCCAGAATTGGATATAGTGGTAAGTGTTTTTAGAAAATGAAAAAGATTTTTCTTTTTTTTTGTAGGTACACAAGAGGGCCAAAGACTCTAGGAAGCAACAACACAACGAAATGACAAAATTAGTGTGGGCATATCTTAGAAAATAAAATAGTGACTTCTTGTTAACTATTAATTAATTAGATAAAAAAATCAATAAATGAGTAATTATTTTCGGCTTTAAAAGTTTCAAAGTTTAGTTTATTTGATTGACTTTTCACTCAGAATTACTATATGACTTATCTTTTTTATGGCTAGTAATTTGTCTTGAATTTAGAATAGGAAAAGTTTCTCCTCATTCTTTTATCTATAACAAATGTTGCCTATTATACAAACATATTGTTGATTCATTCTTCTTCCATTCTGAGGTTTTTGGTAGGTTAATGCGTTGTTCTTCTATTACAATAACCAAACGCTCGAAAATAATCACTTCACTTAAAAAAAATTGCAAAAATTAGGTAGGATATGTGCATAATTTGGACCATTTAAAAAAATAGTAAAATTTATTCAATAATTTATATATAAGAGTATGTGAGAAATGTATGAATATAAACTTGCGTAACTATTATCTTTTTTGGTACTATAGTGATACTGAATCTATGATTGTATCCAAACTATCAAAGTCCCTCACCATTAGCCCATTTCTAATGACT
This sequence comes from Ormosia semicastrata, assembly GCA_029884595.1. NCBI lineage: Eukaryota > Viridiplantae > Streptophyta > Magnoliopsida > Fabales > Fabaceae > Ormosia > Ormosia semicastrata. The sequence goes on from JAQQTO010000043.1 coordinate 11,789,221, forward strand.
TTTCTGTAACTATTATTACACTCTTCACTTTATCATCCCTCGGAGATATTTCTTCCAACTATTCGGGACCTATTGTCTGTCGCAATCTGTAATATCCACTTATAATTTTTTAACTCACAAATCAGAAAAACTCTTTAAGTGTTCCTATAATAAGATAAATCTTTTGCTCTAATATTATTAAATATGTGTCAAATTACTCTATAAACTATTATTATCTTCCACTTTTTAATGTATAATTGATATGACACTTATTTAATAATACAAAATAAGATATTTATCTTACTGCAGAGACACCTAATAATCTTTCAACAAATCAAATAGCTTATCTAGAAGTGGACCTTACTTTCCTTCAATGTAGTTATAATTTTATTTCCCTGGTTTGATTAAAGTATGTAATCTATGTAATCCAGTAATAATAATAATAATAATAAAGTATGTAATATATGCAGGGGGCTAAAGGATTCATAATAAACATACTTGCGATTTAGTATACATAATATATACATGTTCATCTCTATTTATAAAATACTCATATTTTCTCTCGAAGAACTTGTAACTTAATTGATACAAATCCAAGTCTGTAAAACTTAGTGCACTATATATTAGGGAGATTGACCAAAATAGTATAATTTTACAAAATATTTATCAAATTGGGATAATTTTAAAACTATTTACTAATTTGTGGTCTTTTTTGACACACTAGCAAGGGACCCCCCCACACACATATTGCTACATCATGTAAAGAGTAACTTGAAGTTACTATTTTCAAATTCTCTGCCTTACGTTCCATCAAGTTCAGAAGAATCAAATTTAATACTATTTTAACAAAAAAGTAAAAGAACAACTTGGAGTTGCTCTTTTCAGATTGTCAGTCACGTCAACAAAATCAAATTTAATATTATTTTAATAAAAAAGTGAAAGAACAACTTGGAGTTGTTCTTTCCAAATTGTCAGTCACGTTATGTCTTATTTAAAAAAATCAAATTTAATACTATTTTAATAAAAAATAAAAAGTTATTCTTTTCAGAAGTTCAGAAGAATCAAATTTAATAATATTTTAATAAAAAAGTGAAAAGAGCAACTCTTTTCAAAGTACAAAGCACATCAAGTTTAACACTATTTTAATAAAAAAAGTGAAAGAGTAAGATCAAGTTGCTCTTTTCAAAAGCTGACTTAATAAGTATTTTAACAATAAAATGAATGGAGTAACTCCAAGTTGCTCTTTCATAAAAGTTATTTTGCTCCCCCCTTGGCCGATGCTCTCTCTATTTAAACCTCAATCCGAGCATGCATTCCACTCTTCCCATTAGGGGTGTTCACAGGTCCAGTTCTACTCGATGACCCGACCAACCCAACCTAACCCAATGTAAAATATCCAGGTTGGTTCGGGTTATCATGTCCGTTCGAGTAGAACCCAAACAACCTATCCAATTATCGGTTCAGGTGACAGGTTCAGTAAACCAACCCGACCACCCGACCCGATGACCTGACTACTCGAGTAAACAACGTCGTTTTGCCTAAATATTTTTATTTCTTCACTTCTGTCTTACCCTTACCCAAGTACTCATTTTCGCATCTCTGTCTTCCTATCTCCTCAGTTTCTCTGGAAAATTCCCAAATTGAAACCCTCTCCCTAACCCTAAGCGCCACCTCTGCTTGCTGCTGCTGCTGCTCAATCTCAGGCTCTTAGCCCTCTCTCACTAGAAGCCTCTTCTCCTCTCAAAGGCTTAGACAAAAGGACAAGGTGGGTCGCAGTTGGTGGTTGGTTCGCGGTGACCAGATCTGGGTTCACAGTGGCCAGATCTATTTTCTGGTAAGGTGGTTCTGGCGGAGGGCTATGATGGCGAACCCAAATCTGAACGTCGCGACACTCTTTCATCTTCATATTTTGCTTTGTCTTCTTGGGAAGATAGAGGTGGTTGATGAGCAGCTAGAAGGAAGCAGAAGAAGGAGCGAGTTGGACTGAGTGAGTGAAAGGTTATGGCAGAGGTGAGTGAAGATGAAGATGATCCTCTCTCTTTCTTCTCTTTTTTTTTTTAATATTTTTTTTGGTTGATTGAGTGAATAGGATGATTAGTAATGTTATGATTTGATTGATCTTGTGTTCGACTGTTCGATTTTGCATTCGTTGAAGTCTGTTTGATTTCTCAGAAAATGGAGGAAGGCACAGGAAAAGGGAAAGAAATAAAAAATGTCAGGAGGTGGTCTGGCTTCAGTGGTTTAGATGGAGGTGGAATGGGGGAACGGCGATGTGCGGCTTGCTGGTGGCGGCAGGGGTTCATCTGATTAGGCTTGCTAGCAGCAACAAAGGTTTGGAGGCGTGGGGTCGTGGGTCTTGGGTGGTTGGGCATCTGTGTGTATGGAGCCAGGAGGCTCTGTGGGTGGGGGTTCGATTATGGCTAAGGGGGAGTTTCTAACTAGACTACCCGACCCGAACTAATCTGATTGTAATCGGGTTAGTTCAGTTCGAGTTACCCAATTTTTTTTTTCCAAAATCGACCTAACCCAACCCGACCTTACCTAATTGATTTGGATATTTTCCCCCTAAACTTGAACCAACCCGACCCGTGATCACCCTACTTCCCATCTATTCTTTCTCGTCTCTCACATATTCTTACATTCTTCAATTTCATTCTAAAAATGAGTCAATTTATTGTTTTCCTTTATTCAAATGGTAGGAAGTTTGAAGGGCCATAATAGCTCACATTCGAAGGCGATACTAGTCCAACTCAAATTAAACACGGTATCAGTTATAAGATGTTGAAGAGAAAAATTAATGCTAAATTAAACCTTCAGTCTCATCAAATCATTTCTAGTCTTACATATAAATTTATGATATTTCGAAATGATAGCAAATATATTGCTTTTGAAATATTTGATGATGAAGATGTTGAGTGCATGATGAACACTTTTGATCAACACACTATGAAAGTATTGGAATTGTATGTTGAGATCAACGTTGTAGGCAATTCATCATTACTTGCACATTCATGCCATATGAATACTCAACTAGCAACTGCTTATGAAGAAGATCATGTTGATAAGTATGCTGTTGCACCTTTTTGTGGTCAATCTGATGCTTACATTGGGCTTTCAGATGATGATGATGATTGGAATAGAGACCTGACAATGGAATCCAGTGAAGATGAAGATGAATGTGAAATTTCTGATGGCAATTCGTCTGACATTGAAGTTGAGGGTGATTTTGATGCTGATTTTGATTATGTTGGCTTGGCTTCCCCAATTGTTATGGCTTCTCAACTTGCATCATTATTACCTATTAGCGAACTTCCACAACAAACAAGTTAGTATCCATATAATTTAGTTGGTATGTATTGAAGTTAGTAAAAACCTCTAATGATTATGTAAAAGCTGCTACGTCCTTTCAATAAAAAAAGTAAAAGAACAACTTCAAGTTACTCTTTCATTTTTTTATTAAAATAATATTAAATTTGATTCTTCGATACTCGATAAGACGTGACTGATGAAAAGAGCAACTTGAAATTACTCTTTCACTTTTTTGACTAAAAGGACATAACAACTTTTTGCAAAGAGCAACCCGAAGTTGCTCTTTGCATGACATGGCAAAAAAAATATATATAATATGGGATCCTTTTCCAGCATGTCAAAAAGGATTTTAAATTGTAAATAATTTTAAAACTATTCCAATTTAATAAATAGTTTGTAAAATTATACTTTGTTCAAAAAGCCCTATATATTAAGTATTGATGTTCCGAGATTCAACATGACGAGCTCACTTATTTCCAAAAGAAAGGGAATTGGGTAAGATGACAGCAACATGGAAAACTCAAAACACCAGGCTGGCTGTTCTTTAGTCCATTTATTGGATCTAAGGATTGGGCTGAAATGCATAGCTTTAGGATATGGGCTAAACATGGATTAACTCATACTTAACATTTATCTCAGACACACCCTAACCAGCCGCCTGCGGGTTGTCCAAGTAAAGCTCTCAACTCTCAAACCTAGTTATTGATTTTTTTTTTAAAGTTAAATTAATATGTAGTCTTATATTTTATGTTTAAATAAGTCTTCATATTTTAAAATTTTATAATTAAGTATCTATAATTAAGTCTTCACTGCCTCTTCATATTTTAAAATTTTATAATGACGTCTTTATATTTTAATAGATTTTCTACCGTTAGAATTTTATAATAGTGCTCCAATGATATATTAAGTTCAGGGACATGATTAAAATTTGTGAACTATAGGACTCAATTACAAACTATAATTTTAAAAAGTTTTAAGTGTGTCCCTAAATCCAGCTTGCAGTTAAAAAAGTTTAACGGCGCTTTGGAATCTATTAAAATATTTAAATTTTTAGAAAAACTAATTATAAGCATTTTAAAATATAAAGACTTTGATAACCTAACATAGAGACTTATACATTAATGTAATCTAAACAAAAATATAAAAACTACTAATCAATGTTAAATTTTATAAAACTTAATGAAAGATAACAATGATTTTTATAAAGTTAATGAATGTATGTCACTATATGTTGGGAAGTTAAATCCCATTTCATATAAAATAGACAACAACCTTACTTTTTGAGGGTTTTTTTCTTTGATTAATATATTTCTATAGGCAATATTGTGAGATTTCCAAGTTAGGGTTGGTAGTTAAGTAAAACTCTCCTCAAAATATGACTTTAAGATTTGAATTCCTAACATCACATATAAGATTTACTTAGAAACACAGTCCATTTCTACTACAAATAACCACATCTTGACCATCTTACTTTTTGAGTTAATTCTTAGTAGTAATTCTACATTAGGATTTACGATACACAAAATAGAATATTAATTTATTTTATTATTTTAAAGTAAAAGTTTACGAAAGAAAAAAAAGAGAGCAAAAGCTATCAATTTTCAACCAAGAAATACCGGAGGCCTCGAGGAAAAACTTGCAATGACATTTACATTTTTTTAAAACACTTTTCATTATTTTAGAGATAAAGGACTTGGGTGGTCACAGACTCATATTATGAGTGAACACGGCCCGCTTTGGGATCTCAAGTCCCTTTCTATTAGAAAATGGCATGCAATGACATCTACTAATTTGTAGTAAATCATTTTTTTTTGTTAACAAATGAAATGAATCTTAATTAAAATAAATTGATTCACCCATATTTTATAAATGAGAGTACTATCTTTGCTTATAGTACTCTCTTCCTTCTTGAGAGTAGAATATTTTTTTTATAGTATTCAGTTTTTCCTTATACCAAGTGTCATTTATTTTACATTAATTTTATTTTTATGTTAATTCTCTCTACTTACTCTCACATTCCTCCTTTCTTCTCCATATGTTACAAATAAAATATATTTAATTAAATTTCAAATTTAATTAATCAATTCCCTATTTATTTGCTTAATCAAATATCAAATCTCCATGAATAAGATTCATCAAATATTAGTTGTAGCAAGTGTTACATATTTGGCAACAATTCCATCAAATTTTAAACTACAAAACAATTACCGAGCATAGTGTTTAGGCATTGAGAATTGTCATTATTTATTTTGTTCTTTGTTATTTTTTGAAAAATATTACCAATTACATGTGTATTATGCTAAAAACTAAGTCTGAGCACATTAAAACTTTAAATGAAATATAATTAAAAGACATTAGAATTTATATTAATACTAGTATTCTACAAATGAGACATGGATCTAGTTGTAAGGTGTAGAAAGGAAACCCCCTTCAACTCAAAGTTGTTGTTTGTAGGGGTGTTTATTAGATTGGACCAATCCGACAAATTCAAAAAACCAAACCAATTAAGTTAGTTTATATTGATTTAGGTGATCAGGTTTGATCGGGTAAAACCCAATCAATAATGATTCGACTCTTGAATTTTATGATTTGAAACTTGAGACACAACCACTCGACGTGTAGACCAAATGACTTTTTTCTTTTTTACTTTTAAAACTTTTGCATTTTTGCTCTTATGGTGTTTCATTTTCACTTTTTCTATTTTTAGGTTAAGCCATTTGATTTCTTCCGTTTCCATAGACTATAGTAACCCTAGCCACTCACGGTCTCACCTCATTCTTCACCCAAAATGATGCGCCGCTCTTGCTCTGCCCCTCACCCTTGAACCTGAACGAGTTGCTCACCTCGAGTTGCTACCCCTCACGACCTCACCCCCAAGCAAGAGGCCTCCTATGATTAGGTGCCTGCTTGACACTGATTTTTGGTATCTTAAATTGTTTTTGATTTGATTTATTCTATTATTATTGAGATTTTTTGTGCTAACTTGTTGAGATTTATCTTTTGTATCTTTTGATTGTTTTTTATTTGATTTGTTCTCTGATTTTTGACAGTGGAATGTTTGATTTTGGATAACACATTGTAGGGCAAAATCACAAAAAAAAAAAAAAAACACTTACTCAACCCAATCATAGAAATTGAACTAACTCGATGTTATTCAATTTGATTTAGTTTAATTTGAATTTACTTAAAAAAATTATAAAAATTAAACTAAACTAATTAATTTTGAAATCGACCGAATAAAGTCTTATTTCTATGTCACTCAGCATTACAATTCCAAATCTAAAATATAAACATTTGAGCAGTAGCCCCTAGAGAAATAACACACACAGAAAGAGAACTAGAAGGGTTTGAGATATTGGATCTCAGAGAGAGAGAATTATGGGTATGGAGGAGGAGACTAAAGAAGAGGTTGGTGCTTCGCTACCTTCGGGTCCAGACGCAAAGAAGCGCAGGGTGACTTACTTCTACGAACCCAGCATAGGTGATTATTACTACGGCCAAGGGCACCCCATGAAGCCCCACCGCATCCGCATGGCCCACAACCTCATCGTCCACTACTCCCTCCACCGCCGCATGGAGATCAACCGCCCCTTCCCCGCCGCCCCAGACGACATCCGCCGCTTCCACTCCGACGACTACGTCGACTTCCTCGCCTCCGTCACCCCCGAGACCCTCGCCGAGAACGCCTTCTCCCGCCACCTCAAGCGCTTCAACGTCGGCGAGGACTGCCCTGTCTTCGACGGCCTCTTCAACTTCTGCCAGGCTTCCGCCGGCGGCTCCATCGGTGCCGCCGTCAAGCTCAACCGCGGCGACGCTGACATCGCCATCAATTGGGCCGGCGGTTTGCACCATGCCAAGAAGTCTGAAGCCTCTGGCTTTTGTTACGTCAACGACATTGTTCTCGGTATCCTCGAGCTTCTCAAGGTTCACAGGGTAATTTCCACTTTCTTTTCTATTTTCGAATTTCAATAACCTCTTTACTCTCATGCTCTTTCCTTTTTGGCTCTGTTTTGTTTACTATGCTTTTAAGCTTTTCTCTATATATATTCCACGATCATGTCCCGGAATGCCAAACTAAAAATTGCAAGATTATATATACATATATATATATATATATATATATATATATATATATATATATATTGTTGGAACCTTTTGTCAATCAATTTAAATTACTGTTTGTACTGAAACTCTATTGAGTGCCTTTGGTACGTGGGAATAACAATTTATTTTTTGACTTTATTATGTGGTAATGGTGATTTCTATGTTTGTTACCAAAGAGGGGGGAAAAAGATACAGAGAGACTTCAAATAACCATTCCATTCCAGGTTTTGATTCAACAGAGATTGGAATCATCACCTTTTCCTCCTTTTTATAATTTTATAGTTTAGACTCTTTTAAAGTGTGTTTTCCCCATTCATGGCCAGTGTTGGTGGCCAAAATAGCATTGGCTCCCCCAAACAAGCAACTGATATGTGCTTGGTCACTGTCATGGTTTCTATATTTGATTTCATATGCCAAACATAAGAACAAACTGAAATTGAATAAAATCTCATTTCTCCATTTCTAACCCTATCAGACAGTGGAATAGGAATGGCCATTCCATGACCATTTCCATTCTGATTTTGATTCCACAGAAATCACTTCTGCTGCACACCAACTGTGCTTATAATAAAAATTTGGATGACATAATTTATTGGGAAGCTATAATTTCATGCTTGTTTGACATGTGGTTAGAGTTATGACTTGGATTACTACTTGCATCTTTTCCTTTCTGGTTTCAAATTGTTCAACAGTATACATTTGTCATCTCATAGTTCTTCTGCATGTAAAAATCACAATTATGTTTCTATTTATACAGAAACTTTATCGCTTGTAATGAGTTATTGTTTTATTACTTATATCATGTATTTTCTTCCTTACTGAATATATTGTTCTCACTATCTGTTCTATGTTACTGGCAGCGAGTGCTGTATGTTGACATTGATGTTCACCATGGTGATGGTGTTGAGGAGGCCTTTTACACAACTGATAGAGTGATGACAGTGTCTTTTCATAAGTTTGGGGACTTTTTCCCTGGCACTGGACACATTAAAGACATTGGAGTGGGCCCAGGAAAGAATTACGCTCTCAATGTCCCATTAAATGATGGAATGGATGATGGGAATTTCCGGAGTCTGTTTCAACCCCTCATTCAAAAAGTCATGGAGGTTTATCAACCTGATGCAGTTGTTCTTCAATGTGGAGCTGATTCATTGTCAGGTGACAGGTTGGGTTGCTTCAACTTGTCAGTGAAAGGTCATGCAGATTGCCTTCGTTTCCTTAGATCTTTCAATGTTCCTCTAATGGTCTTGGGTGGGGGAGGATATACAATTCGGAACGTTGCTCGTTGTTGGTGTTATGAGGTCCCTTTCTTTCTCTTCTTGGGCAGGATTATGAATAATGCAGTTTGGTACTAGTTTAATGTTACTTATTTGGTTACATGCTCTTTCTTTTAGACAGCAGTGGCAGTAGGAGTGGAACCTGATAATAAGTTGCCTTATAATGAATATTATGAGTATTTTGGCCCAGATTATACTCTTCATGTTGATCCAAGCAACATGGAGAACCTAAACACACCCAAGGATATGGAAAAAATAAGGTATTTTTTACAATTAATTTCTTTTTGGTTGAATTAAAATTGATGATTCTGATTTCAATTTTATTTCTCATACTTATGGAAAAAAATAACGGTCATAAATAATTATGAATGTAATTACTTAAATTCTTTATATTTTGCTGCATCCAAGTCACATCTTTTCTGCCAATGTTGATGTTTTCAGAAACTTATGAATAGTTGCATAGGCATGCTATAGTTTATACCTGGCATTGTTGTTTTCATGTTGGTTGTGAAGACATATTGTATTGTGTAGACTTCAAACATTTAGCAAGGCCACTATGGAAGTTGTGCCTCTGTATGTACCAGAGGCTAGGGACTGAACCTTGACAGAATTTAAGCTTCTGTCTCATGCATATAGCGAACACTTTTTTTTCTTGTATGGGGGTGGGGGGTGGAGTTGGTTATTTAATGTACTCTCAGAATAGCTGAATTATTGAATCCTCTAGATATAAAGGAAGATCAATGGTATTGTTATATTGAATGCTGTTCTGTTACGTCTAGCATGGAGCTTCATGTATGTGGTCATGTTTGAATGAGGGATTTGCTGTTATTTCTCATGTCATGTGTTAGTTTCGCTGGAGAGAGTTCCTAGAATTTCCATGGAGCAAACAGTGACTTAAATGGAATTTTCTCTTATAAATTTTCCAGGAACGCACTTCTGGAACAGATTTCCAGACTTCCCCATGCTCCCAGTGCACCTTTTCAGACAACACCATCAACCAAACCAGTTCCAGAAGAGGTTGGTACATAGTAACAATTGCAGTTATTGTCCCTGTACCAATTTCTTCTTCTTGTTTGATTTTATTAAGTATGGATCCAGGCGGAAGAGGACATGGATAGAAGACCACAACGTCGCATATGGAGTGGTGAAGATTATGATTCTGATCCAGATGAAGATGAAAAGGCTAATTTGAAGGGCTCAAACTTAACTGCCTATATGAGGTAGGTGTTGTGTTATTTTTTGTTTTAAAGCTGAAGATGAATGCAATTAGTTTATTAGTCCCTTAATTGGGTAGGTATATTGTGGGTTTTACCCGAGACTGTAACCTCTGTGACTCCATATAGCCTGGTAAAGACCCTAGCTTCAGTTTTAATGAAAGTTTTGTCTAGATAATGCAGGACTCTGCACTCGTTAAGCTATTACACAACTTTCTTCTTAGCTGTTTCAAATGAATTTAATAAGCATTTGGCTCCTTTTGTGAAATGCTAAGAAATATACTCTCTTTGCTGCAGGGATGTTGCAGATGACATGGAAGAAGAAAAGCCAGAAGTGCATCCGTCGTCTTGTTGCTGATAGAGCGGAGCAAGTTCTTGCACAGCATGTTTGTATTGTATGATTCACCGTGAATTGTATTTATTCCGTTTTGGGGGGAGGTCATTACATTGAGCCATATAATATACATAAACAAATCTTGTGAATGCGAAGATAACGTCACTGATCACATTGTTCAGATGTAATTTAGAGGAAAACATTGTTTTGGTTTGGTCCCTCAGAGATGCACTTAATTTCATTTTAGTCTCGCACAGATAATTTCATTATTATTATTTTTTTATCGTTCACATTCGTACAATTGTACTCACTTTCATTTTGGTCACTTAGAGCTATCATTTTTTTTTCTTTGTCTGAATATTTCCACCCTCTTTGAGTATGAGACTGATCTTATTCGGGATCGTGATCTTTCTACTCCTAGCATTTGGTTCCTCATGGATGTTATCACTCTCATAGGAATACATGAATTTTGGAGAAAATCTTATTTCTGTCATGGTTGCGCCTACTGAAGGAGGGCATTGGTATAGGTTGCATTTCGTATTGTGATTGTCGCCAAAAAGAACATAAATGCAATGCAAGGACAGATCTGTTGTTGTTTTCTAACATGTTTTTGATGTTCAGGTTCAAGATAGATTTTCAGTTAAAAAAAATCAAGATAAATTTTCTCCCACATGAAACCAAAAGCCGATGCTCAAATATACGATTCAGACATTCGCAGTTTTGAGTTTATTGAGATTGATTTCTGAAAACCATATATATTTACGGTATAAATAATTTTACCACGTAATTGCAGAAGATATAAAAAGGACAACTTTTCTCTCCTGTGCAGAAAACCAAAGCCACCGAGCGAGAAGGCAAGAATGTGGACGATGCTTTCTTCACCCAAAACACAAACATTCATTCGCAATTCAATTGTAACATCAGGCTGTTACCTCCAACCCACCCCAACAACAATTTCCTTCTCTCTCAAAATTCCTACAACTTCATTAGCAGCCAAATGCCAGCAAAGTAGGCACTCCTCCTCTTCCTCTTCTTCCTCCCTCCAACCCAAACCCAAAGCCAAAACCCAAGACGACGGCATTCCCGCGGAAGACGTAAAAATCCTGGTAAAATTCAAGTCGCGGCACAACTATATCCGGGTTCTGGAAGTTTCTAGAAAAGCCGACCACCCATTCCGCGGTTCCAGGCTTCTCCTCCTCGACGGCCCCGGAAACATACAGAGCATCTCTTTCCTCTTCAAATCCCTCACCAACACCTACTTCGACGTCTTCGCCACCCTCCCACCCATCGTGCCCCCTGGACCCCTCGGCATCCTGGGCTTCGGCGCCGGCTCCGCCGCTCGCATCCTCCTCGAACTCTACCCTGAAGTGGTGGTCCACGGCTGGGAGCTCGACCCATCGGTGATTGAAGTTGGTAGAGAGTTCTTTAACCTTGGGAAGCTCGAGAGGGAGTACAAAGATAGACTTTTCATTTACGTTGGAAACGCCTTGAATGCTAGTTTGCGAGATGGGTTCTCTGGGATTATGGTGGATTTGTTCTCGAAAGGTAGTTTGATACCTGAGCTTCAGGATCCTGCCACATGGGAGAAGCTCAGCAAGTGTTTGAGAAAAGGCGGGAGAATAATGGTGAATGTTGGGGGTAGTTGTGTGGAGGCGGAGAATAAGCTGAGAGATGGGAAGGTTGTGATGGAAGAGACTCTGAAGGCGATGAAGGTGGTTTTTGGTGACAAGCTTTTTGTTCTGAGTCTTGGGAATCGCAAGGACGATAGCTCTCTTGCGCTTACTGGGGATTTGCCTCAACCTGATGAGTGGAACAAGGCGCTTCGGGGTTCTTTGAGATATTACGTCGATTTGTGGACGCCCTATTCTGGTTAGTACCTCATTTGCTTCTGATGCTGCCTCAGTGTACGACTTTACAGCGCCAATGTGGTTGCTTATCAACTGTTTGTGTTTATTCCTCCATGAAATCTACACTTTCCTTTTTACTTTTCAGTTTTCTTTTACTTTGGCCTCAAGGAGATTTTTCATTTTCACTCATTTTTCAATACTTGAAGGAAATAACTGGCTGTAAGAAAATGCGGGATGAGGATGGTTGTAAGAAGATGCTTAAAGTATTCACCATTTAATCTTGCACTTATAGCATTTAAATTTTATAAAATTTTGTATAATTTTATAACTTAAGTATAATTTAAGTAATATTTAAGTCATATATTAAATATTAATGGATATACTAATCTAATGCGATTCAAGTGAAAATTAAGTTCAAGTTAAGCCGTAAAAAAGCGACTTGTACAATATTAAAGGTTCAAGTCCTCACAAATAAATTGTTAAGAGAAGCAATTTCAGTATCTCGTACAGCATTTAGACACATGCCTACAAACGTGTATAGTTACAAAAAAGACCAAAAAAGTTCACCAAAAAGATAATTAAGTAATATTAACCAAAATCGTTTTCTAAATTCTACATCATCTTATGGGGATAATAACAGTGCTTGCACAATTGTCTGTTGACAAAATTTTCATATAAGGTTTTGTAAATTAAAATTCTGGTAGAGTTCCGCCTATGTCATATGCCGATTTGTGAATGGAAAGCTATTTTTCTCTTGGGGCACAAGCATGGATTATTAGAGTAATGTAACTAACTGCAATGACATTTGTGGTTATTATATTCGTCAGTAAAATATGCTGCGCGTCCAAACTCCAAAAGTCAAAATATGGAAGATGAAGACAAGAAATGCGGGACAAGTTTCCCGATCTCCAGCACATGGTTTACATTAAAATTGTAAACTGCCCACTCGTTTTGTTTCTTGTTTTTAGAATTTTTCGAGCCACTTTGTTGGTCATTGATGTCTAATATCAGTTTTTTTTTTGTTACTTACATCAAATACTGATTTGATTAAAATGTTGAAGATTCTCATAGAATTTTTTTTTTGGGAGACCTTGAGAACCACAAAAAAAAATGCCTTTCTTTTTTAACAAAAGAAGTATATGACATGGTATAAAGAATAAGTTAAATTGCAAGTAAAGTAATTTGGTTAGATACAAACTCATAATAAGTCAAAATACTTTATAGTTTTGAAAACTATGATTTGACTTAAAGCAAAAGTAACTTTTTTTTTCTTAATTTACTTTCACTTAAATAGTTAAATCATGGTTTGAGGCTCGAAATCATGTTTATACACAACCGTTTTGTCAAATATATTATTTGCGGATGATATTCACTTTGCGGAAACTATAATGTGAACATGTTATTTTTAATTTTAGTTAGAAAAATACTAGTTGCACATATATGCTCACTTCAATGCATAGGTGTTAAAATTAAAATATAAGTGTATAATACTTTATATATGCTCACTTCATCGCATAAGTATATAAATTTTAAGATGAGAACTTAAGTTTAAATTTTTAAAAAAAAAAATTGTAAGGAGTTCACATTATCTTTGTAATCTCACGAACGAATGTATATTAATTTGATAAGTTGTTTAAATAAATTGAACTTGTAAAAATATCTCATAGTTTTAGAAAAACAAAAAAGTTAAATTAAAACTTCAATCCATTTTAATTTTCATTCATTTTTAATTTAGTTTCTATAATTTTTTTAAATTAATTCTTATACTTATAAAAAATTCAAAGTAATCTCTACCTTTAATTTTTTTTTTGTAACACCATTAATTTAATCACTACTAAGTATTTTACATATATAAAAAGAACATATAAAATGTATCTACTTAACAAATGAACACTTACTCACAAAAAATAAGCATATACAATAATATTTATTAAAATATAAGAGTACTTATTAGACGTTTTATAAAAAATGAGTATCTAAAAGAATATTTACTAAACAAAGGAACATTTACTAAGTTAGTTAATTGATGATATTATAATGATGTTATAATAAAAATTGATCATATAAAAACTATTTTGAAAATATTTGTAAGTTAAGAACTGATTTTTTTTTAAAAAATTATAATGATTAAATTAAAAATGAGTGAAAATTGTAAATATCAAAATTTTAGTTTAACCAAATAAAAAAGAGTATAAGTGCATAAAAGTTTAAGTAGAATTAATTATTATTAGATGATAAAAATTATACAAATATAAAATAATATACGTGTAAACATACAAAATATGTTTACGCTTTAGTTACGACTATGCCTTTCTACCATGTTAATTGTTGAGACGAATGAAACCCCAGGGATTAATTAATTAACACCTAATATATATCCAGCACAAGGTTTTTGAAGGCGGTATGATCTTGTGAAGCAGTCTTGGCGTATCTTAATAAACCATTGTATAGCTATTCTTCGCTGTAATTGCCGCTTTTTAAATTCCATAAAATTGTAGTTATCAAAATATTCCAGTTTCTCGATCAAGAAAGCGATTATTACATTTTTATGTCATAAAATTGACTATAATGTTTTAGTCTTTGATTAAGTTAACCTCTCATGCAGAATTAAGAGGTACTCTCAACAGGATTGCCTACTTGAAAATGAGTGGTAGCATAACATTGGAATTTTTCTATTATTTATGATTTTTTTTATATTTTTACTTCTTTATATTTTTAACTTTATTTTCATATGATAGATAAATAAATAAATTTGTAATAAAAAAATTAAAATTTATTTAACATGATCATTCATACATACATATAGTTAGAAATATATAATAGTATTAATAATAAAAAATTATTTAATATTAAATAAACAATTATAAGTTTATTTTTTATTAATATTTTATTTCATTAAATTTTTTGTTTTTGCGCTTATACGTTGCTTTTAACTCCATTACTTAAATTTTCTCTATCATTCTCTCAACAATTGCCTTCGCCAATATTTTAACCTTAGTCTTCATCCTAAGCACGGCTTGCCTATGATGGTACTCAACCCTTGTTGGGTACTGTGTACGATTTTTTCTATTTAAATTGTCATATTACACCACACCAACCATGATAACAACGTGATTCTTGTATATCTCTCAAGTTAAGGATTTCGTTACATGATTATGGCATAGCATGTGATAGGTAAAAAAAAATTGACTGCTTGATTCTTAAGACTGTTAATTTGTGGTTTGGTGATAGACAAGTCTTCCATCAACAAATTTTTCATAAAATTTTAGGTTTAAAACTTTCATTCATTTAATAATGTGGTGTAACACAATTTAAATTTATAATCTTTACTTAAATATTCATCCATCCAACCACGTCTGCTAAGGTAATATATATATATATAAGAAGGGATCAATTTATATCGTATAACTTGATATATTTATACTACTTAATAATTTTTAAAAAATATGATTTTTATCGATCTAACCGTATATTTAATTATAATTATCCAACACATTGATCATTTTGTGTTAAATATTTAAAAATTAAACATTAATAAAAATATAATCACATAGTTCTTATTTTCATATGTTTTAAAAGTATATATTACGTTAATTTTGAAATATATCAATGAAGTATTAAATAATTTTGGATTAATATAAAATTTTATAGATATGATTAATTTATATAATAAGAACTTTCAATTTAAAAAAATTTTTTGTGAAAAAATTATTCAATAAAAAATTATTCAATAATATAAAAGTAATTTTGATTTACACATGTATAAATTGATCCCTTTTTATTTATATTAATTTTAAAGTTACAAAAGTGGTTGATTACAAAGAAGACATCTCTTTTATATTTGTTTAACAGGTACAGTAAATAAAAGAAAAAAAATATTAGTTTGAGCGTTTGACAGATAAAAGAAACAAGTTAACGTCTATCTTCATATTTACTCAATGAGTGCTATAAAAAAAAAAGACAAAATTTATTAGTTAACTTATATCAAGACTGAAAAATAGTTGTTAGATAAGTTAAAGTGGTGAGGAATATTCATTTATCTAAAAGTAAATAAATATATCAAGTCTCATTTTACCAATAAAAAATTATAACTTTCTAATTTTTTTTAGCCAATTATATTTTACTTGAGGAGCCACCTTGTGCCCTTCTAGCGTCTTTTAAGGATGTGTTTGATATGCAAATATTGGATGGAAAGGAAAGGAAGAGGGGGAAGGAAATGGTTAATCCCTTTGGTAGAGATGAAAACAATAGAAAGGAAGAGAAAAGGAGGGGTGAAGTTTCCATGGGTCTCACAATATTTCATCCCTCTCTTTCTGGGGGAAAATTCTGAAGTACTTATGGAGTAACATTTTAAGTATGTTTATTACTATTTACATCTAATTTGACAATATTTAAATTTTAATTCAATGGCTTGTATGATTATAAATGATCATGTGTTATAATTTTATTAGAGCAAAGTAATACTCCATGAGTATAGAAGAATTTCTTGAAGGATTGGGAAGAAAAGGAAAAAAATAAGTGAGCACATATGTTTTTATCTATCTCAATACTATTAACATATATTTTTATTCTTTTTATTGATGAAATCAAACAAATGAGAGAATGAATGCTTCATTTCTTAAGTGATACTAAATAAGGGAAGTGATAATTACTTTACTTCTCTCTTCCTTTCTTTTTCATTTATTTCTTTTGTATCCCTTTCTTTCCTTTCTCCACAAACCAAACAAAACCTAATAGAATATGAAATAGCTGGAAGTGAAAGTCAACTTTCAATTAGTAAAACACAAAAACCCTATAATATATGGCACACCTATGATTTTTTTTTTTAAAGCATCGTTAACCATGTGAGGAGCTAATAAATAAATGAATGAACAATGTGGCACCAGACTAGAATCTTAAATCCAGCTTCCCAGCCTTTTCAAAAGTCAAGGATTTGCCTTTTGCAGACTCGACAGAGAAGCACAACTTTGATACAATGGGTGTGCTTCAGTTCCAGGCGAAGTTGATAGCTGCAGTACTAGTAACATTCCTTCTCGTGGCACTGGAAGCCCCTGCGCTGTTTCGTCCCTATGGTAATAATTAATTAATTAGTTGATATATCTAATTCAGGTTTCACTTTTATACTATAATAAATAGTTGATGATTATGAGTGATGTTGCTTTGCCCTGCTTGGACAGGCCCTGGAAAAGCATTAGCAATAGCATTTGACAGCAGATCAGCAGGGTCCAGAAAGATCAATGCTGGAAGAGATGGCAGCTTGGACAGTGGTAAGGGAAAAGTGTTAGTAGGCTTCAGCTTCAGAATGGTCAGAAGCCTAAGGTCAAAAGGACTTCCATCACCACCACCCGCCCCCATGGGAAATCAACACAAAACAACTGCCAAAGCATTCGCTTTTGCTCCGAGTATTCACTATCACCATCCTCACTGATTTTCCTTTTATTATTATTATTATTATTATTATTTTTTTTTTTCACTTTTGGTCTATATATACAGATTTATAATTCCACATGGTTTAAATTATGATATAGTTTTATCCTCCAATCAATATATATGTGTCTTGGTATGTCTCAATCATAAAACGGACAAGAGAGTTACGCATACAAAATTTTCAATGTACATACATGATATATCGATCGAATTCACATGTGATGGGAGTTAAATCGTAATATAGAAGAGTATTACTATTACTATATTTTTATTTTTATACAGGAAGGCAGAATAGGAGAACCAAAATTAGCCATGGTTAGTCGGTTACACATTGTTTTCTAATTATTATTATTTTTTTAATATAGCGAAACAGGTTACTTAAATTTACATAAATTCACTACATTCGTATAAAAACACAACTTGTTTGGAAAAGCCTTTTATAAAATTGTTGACTATAATTCAAACACTCCTTATCACAATAAAAAGAATTGAAAATTACGTATATCACCTCTATTTTGTATATGTAGTCTTGTTATATATGGTTATGCAAGGAATAAATTAGGCAAGCAAATATCACATTTTGAGCATTATCATATTAGATCGAGTAAGCCACAATTTATAATTAGTAGATCGAGTGCTATGCTAAAATAGAACAATAAGGAAAAATATTGCATATTTCATTTCAATGTGCTCATCATTTCAATAATTCATTTAAAGAGAGAGATACCAATACGTCATTAGAACTGGGCCATCCGAAATTTGATATAGGTCATAGATTACCAGTTGGAAAATAGTTAAACAGCTGATAAATCAAATTCTGAAGGGTGCCCCTCTTGTGGACGAATGTCATATAAAAGTGATGACACCATGGTTTCAAATCTCGGAACGATTTCCCTGTAGCAGCCACGACAAAATAGTCGCGGCATGTACCGTTTTCGCTTCAGCTTGTGACACAAGAGAGACTGAAAATTACAGACAACGGCCACAATGTAACGGCGTTGTAGCTGCGACGGAGATGATGTAACGGTGTTTCAGCCACAACACATCTTATCAAACCCAGATCCGCATACAAGGCCAAAAACCACATATCAACATACACCAAATCAAGGTTCTTGGAAGCAGCTTACCGAACCCATCGCCAGCTTACTTTCACTGTCGCCCTTGCGTTGCGTCATCGACGATTCCTGTCTTGACCGAATCCAGCATTTCGCCACCCACCATGCCACTAGCTGTGAATGACCGCCTGCAACCCGTGCTCATCATCCCAACCCAACACCATGTTACCGGCAACAATGCTACCCAGATTGCCGTCGCGGCGTTGTCACCTTCCTCGACGGGCACCCCTATTTCTGCATCTCACCCCAATACAAAGGACTAGAGCCCCCTTTTTCCTTTTGTTGTTTTTTTCCCCTTTATTTTTGTTCAATTTTGTCTTACTTAATTTGGGTTTTAAGTTTCTGTATAGACCTTTTTTATTTTGTTTCATTTCCTTCGGCCAGTTATTGGGTTAATATTTGGGCTATTGCTGTTGGAGTGGTTAATTTGATATTACTATTGACTTTGGTCCTTGATATTTTTTTGATTCATAAAAAGATTAAAAAAAATGATGAAAAAGAAAAAATGACCGCCTGGTGGAGCAGGATATAATGATAACTAAAGTGAAAGTGGAGGTTATGATTCAGTACATCATTCTATCATGTGGTGAAGTAATCGCTCATGCATGAACTTTGTTTAATATATTAGTAGCTAATGATTTGTTTATGTTGAGGTTGAGGTAATCACTTATGTATAAATTTTGTTAAATATATGAGTAGCTATTGATTTATTTATGTTGAAGTAATCAATTTTGTATGAACTTTGTTGAATATATAAGTAGTTATTAATTTATTTTGTGTTTTAATATTGGTTAATTAATTTATTACTTTTGGATATATCTTATTAATGAAAAAAAATTATAAATTATTAGTTATGATATATTATACAATAAAATAGATAATTTAATTTAATTTGTATTAAGTTATAAAAATTTCATGTCGCAACGACCACAATCAGATCGCGAAGACTCGCAACTCCTGCAATCACAAAAATTGCAACGTGACTGCAACCTCGATCGCGACCGTAATTTAAAACCTTAGATGACACCATAGAACTTGGTGACTTGATATGCGATATAGAGGAATAAATGATATATATATATTGGAAAAGGCGAGAAAGGCTACACAAGAACTCATATTCATGTACTTTCTATTTTTAATGTTCAATCATTTTCATTTAATCAAGTTCGAAATCTGCAAGATTTGCAAATCTCTGTCGTGGACCAAGCAATTGCCTGGGTCATGTCTCATGTGCAACTCAAATCCTTAGATTTTATGCAGATAATGATGCTGTTAAATTAGCCTAACATGTACTGTTTTGATAGATCATAGAACTTTCCTTAAATAAAGTCTCTCTACCTTTGGATTTTGGAACTTCAACGTTCGAGCTATGCAGCTCAAGCCCAAAGATTTAGCTGTTGTATTTCTGTTTTTGAAAAGATATTTTGAACTTCACGTAAGACCTGACAATTTCATTGTTTTCTTTTATTGGTCTGGAACGTTTTCATTTATATGTCCGCGCGCATTAATTCCATTTTGATTGCTGGGCGTCAATATTGGAAACAAGATCTCATGGTCTCTCATCTGCTGTCATAAGCATGTAATCAAACTCTTCCACTGTTGTTTAGCGCTTGGGCATATTAATTTGTGTTTTCTCTAGATAATCCCCACACTACATGGTTTCTTGTTTGTACATTGTGTAGTATATACTCAAAGTGGGTCTGTCTTCCGAAAACTTGTTTGTTACATCTACTTAATATCATGATTAATTTGCCAGTATTGTATGACAGCTAGATGCACATGCAAGGATATTTGCTATACTAATTTAAATATATCCAGTTGGATTTAATTTTCAACGACTTTAGCTAACCACCATTTTGAGGTATTCTAATTAAAACCCAGTAATATCCAGCATTTCAAGGCTTAAGCTTTTTGAATATCTCCACTTGAGCTTGTAAATTGACCTAAGGATAGCCCTCGTATAATTTTTTAATATCTCCACTTACACCATGTTTTGGATGATAGATTGAGAAGGAATGAGGGGAAAAGAAAAGAGTTTCCTTATTTGAGAGTTTATTAAAAGATAAGAATGAAAAAAAATTATAGAGAATTATTTTCACATACTTTCTCTCACGTAACAATTTTTTGTTCTTCTCAAAATTTAAGTGAAATGAAGGGAATAAACTTAATAGTTAAAAAAATATGTTATATTCCATTTTATTCCTTTATGAATTAACTCTTAAATAAAAAAATAAAATTCCGTTCCGTTATATTATTAATCTTTTAGACAAAGAGAAAAACAATTTTATTCCGTTCCTTTTATTTCTTTTTCAACTTATTTTTACTTGTTTCATTCCGTTCTATTAATGAGTACACATTCAAACACAGTATTACTCGTGAATTCAGCAAATGGCACGATTATTTTTATTACATTATATTAATCGATGTAATTGTAGGTTACAATATAAACTGAAAGACGCCAAGTGGTTGATTAAGAACAGGGATTATTATTATTTTGAACATCGGATATTAATAAGAAAAAAAATGCAGGTAGAACTTACACATCTTCGTATTAACTTCTGTAGTAGGATTCGGCTTCGGGAGCCCACGATCAAGGCTAGTGTTAATTCATGTATGAGTTTCATATATATTTTTTTAAACAAAATGTCGATAAGGTTAAATTATTTCAATATTAGCCGTCAGGTGATTGTGACTTGCTTGAAATTTCATAGGGCAAACAAAAACTAAGAGGAATGCCTTTAGAGTATTTTTATTTTTTTGGTTTTTCAGTCTCTTATCCGATAGATGAGAGATAATTTTAAGGGATACGATTAGATGTTTAAGTGAAAGTTTTTTCTAATAGTATTATTTTTATATATATAAATCTTGATATCTAACCTAAGACTACATGCTTAAAGGATTCGATCCTTCATAGTATTTACTTAAAGGCTTTCCTACGCCAAGGCTACTCACCATTAGGAGTGTTCTTGGATCGATTTGGATCGGTTTTGAGGTAAAAAAATCATCCAATTCAAACAAAGTAAGTATCATCGGTTCGGTTTGGATTTGATGAATTCCGATAACCAAATCGATCCAATGCAAACTAATTTTAATCCGTTTGGATTGGATTTGATGATTCGATTTTTGTCCAATAACATAATAAAAATGCAATCTAAATAAGAGTCATACACAACAACAATATAATTCAAATTCCAAAGTTCAAACCATTCATAAAGTCATACAATAAGCAATAATTTCAAAATTCAGAATTCAAACAAATAAAATCAAAATAACAATTCAACAATCAGTAATCCTTAGGAATTGAGTCAAGCAACGATTATACTAATCAACAAGGTACTCCAAAGCTAATCGAGTAGAATCCTCTTCATTTGGTTGTGGGATCGAGGCAAGTTCTAAAAAATGTATAAAATACAATAATCAATATGAATGACAAAATTATTCAAAAATAGACAAGTGTAATAGAGTTTAATAAATAAAAGACAACATCAACAATAAAATTACCTAGCTCAAGCCTTTCTAAGTCCTCCAAGCTCTTCAACATCCATTGACATTGGGGTGGAGGAATCAATTTTTGTACAAATTAAAGCTTCAACTTTGGAGTAAGAGAGCTCCTATAACAATTAAGCACTCTACCTCCAAGACTAAATTGAGACATCATGGCCAATACATCCCTAGCTATATGACCAAGAACAAGATATTTAGTGGAATTCACCTTCCACCAGTTCAATATGTCAAAGTTATGGTTCCTTGTCTTCTCCAAGGTCTCCATGAGATACAAATTCACTTCATTTTTATTCATACTCTCATTAAGATTCATGTCCTTCTCGAATTTCATAGCAAATGAAATGTCATTAGTTAGTTCAAGATCAACCATTTCCACTTCATGAGAGGATTGTGCAAAATTTTCGGCTTGGCCTTCATTAAGGAAAAACCTATAGCTATCAAACATTTTGTATAATATTTCCTTTACCTTTTCACTCAAAAATTCAGCATCATCCTTCTCAAAAAACTTTTCTAAGCTCCACTTAACAAAATGAAACTTGCTTCGAGGATCAAGTACCACAACAATACAAATCATCATGTTCATAGTTTTAATGTTCCCCCAATATTTATCATGCTTAGCTTTCATTTTTTCAGCCATGCTTGCAAGCAATGGATCATGACTACCAATCCATTTCTTAAATGTAGTCATTATCACACAAAACTCATGAAAATATTGATAAGAAGTCACAAAATTTGAACCCGACACCTTCTTAGTGACATCATAAAAAAATTTCAAGAACTTAACAAAACATTTTGCATTATCCCAATCATCATTCTTTAGGATACCACCTTGCATCATCACAAATTCAGCATCTCTCTCTCCCAACCTCTTAAATCCCTTTTGAAACTTCAATGCACTTTCAAATATAATGTAGGTGGAATTCCACCTAATAGGAACATCCAATTGCACAAAACACTTTTCTTGTATCTTAGCTTCCTTGATACAAGTTCTAAACCTACCATGTGACTAGGAGATGCACGGACATACCTAACAGCATTCCTAATTTTTGTAATTGAAGAATGCATGTCCTTCAATCCATCATTGACCACAAGATTTAAAATATGCGCACAACATCTAACATGCATATGTTCTCCTTTTAATGGATGTGAATTCCAATCCTCCATTCTACTTTTCAAGTAAGAGATGGCAACGTCATTTGAACTAGCATTGTCAACCGTGATAGTAAAAACTCTACCAATTAACCAACCCTCCAAGCATTTCTCAATTTTTCTACCAATTGTTTCTCCCTTATGATTCTTGATTAGACAAAAGTTAAGAATCCTTTTATGCAATTTCCAATCTTTATCAATAAAATGCGCAGTAAGACAAAGATAATTCAGGTTTTGCACAGAAGTCCAGCAATCAGTTGTTAGACACACACTTTGATTTGATTAACAAAACATACTTTTCAGCTTATTTTTCTCATTCATGTAAAGATTCCAACAATCCCTAGCAATTGTAATCCTTCCCGAAATTGACAGTTTAGGTTGCACAACACTCATAAAATAATGGAATCCCTCTCCCTCAACAAACTTAAAGGACAACTCATCCACAATTATCATCCTAGCTAGAGCTTGTCTACATGCATCAACATCAAAAGCAACACCAGCAAAAGTACTACCAGTCCCTTTCCCATCTTCTTTTTTCAATTGTTGGAGAGAAAGAGTTGTTTGAGTAGGATCAAGCGTCTCTTTGGGAAACTTTTTACACTGACTTAACAAATGGTTTTTAAGATTGCTTGTACCATTCCTATGTGAATCACATGCATAGGTTGCCCCATACCATTTACATTTAGCTCTAGGATTAGTAGAATCATCTTTTGTAAAATGATCCCAAGTCCAAGATCTAGGCTTAGAAGGTTTTCTCTTACTTGTATATTCAACATCAACATTACCATCACTAGACCCTTCTACAGTTTTCCTCTTCTTATCAACCTTGGAAACTTTGGAACCTTCCTCTTTGTTCAAATTATTTTGCTCCTCACAATTTGATTCAGTTGTAGACTTTGTGGATTCAACATGTGCAACGACCATTTTCTCACTACTTAAAGTATTTTCAACCTGCAAAATAAAGACAAAGACAGTAGGTGAGGGCCTGCAAACGAAGACAAAGAGACATAGCAACACCAATTGTAATTCTACATGATTACATAGATCATTATGCACTCTGGACATGGTGGTGCTCGTGGATCGTGCTCGTGTAAGTGGGGGGAAGATATACAACATCGCAAGAAAAGAAAAAAATAGAAAGTACTCAAATTGACAATCTCAAAGACTAAAATATCTACATAGTTAACAATTTCAACATTAGTTTGAAAGAATCCCTAAGGTATTTACCAATTTCAAATAAAAAAACAGAGCTCATTAAATGTGCATAGAACATCAAATAATTATCAAAAATCAAGCAAGAGTAAATCTAACACAGAATCAATAGAACAATAAGTGAGCTTTTCAGATTGATCCAAGTCACTGATTTTTCCTTTTTTTCAGATCCATTCGCGGGTTCCCTTTTTCAGGATCTGCAATAAGGGGTTCCAACGCAATCAGAACCTACGGCTTCACCGGCGAGGCCACAACCGCCATGGAATGCGAAACTTTTGTTTCATATAATTTTTTACGAGAGGGAAGTACCGAGGAGAGAGAGAAGTTCCACCGATCCGGTTGTTGGCCGTTGGCGTTGTTGGCCGTGGATGGTGGGTAATCGCGTCGCGTGACGCCGTGTATGGAGGATTGGAGGTAGAGGATATATATGATTGGTGGGTTTTGGGAAGAGGTTTGGTGAAAGATGGAGAATGGAGAAGAAGGTTCTTTGGATGAAGTTCAAAAGGGGGGGATGGCATAAGTTAGGTCAGGGACATTTAAGTAATTTTAGGTGTATATTTTCAGTTCAGTTAGGTTTGGATCGGTTTTATAAAATGAAACCAAAAATCGAACCGAACCGATCAGTTCTTTAAAATTTCTATCCAAATCAAACCAATCTATCTCGGTTTTTATTGGTTTTTGGTTTTTTTGGATCGATTTTTGATTTTTTTTGGATTGGTTTGAATCTGAACACCCCTACTCACCATATTAGCCTTGTATGCTAAATAGGGCTGTCAAAATAAGTCAAACTCAATAGACTGTCTCAAATAACTAGATAAAAAAGACAAACTGGGTTGAGAAAATCAAAACTTGAATTTTTAATAAACTTTGACCTAAATTTTCTACCGAACTGTAATGTCAATTTAGTCAACCCATTGACTCGATATTTAATTATTTAAATTAATAAAAAAAAATTATATGTAAAGGATTTTACCCTCAATTTTTCTAATGTAAATTAATATTTATATTACAAAAATAATTTTATTTTGTTTATTAGTATTTAAAATATGTAATATATATATATAATGATGAAGTATAAAGATAAAACTTTTAAGTGTTAAAAATAATTTTTTTAAAATAATAATTTAGACAAATGAGTCGAGCCACTCAACATGTAGTCTATATAAGATTGAGTTAGACTAATAACTTATTAACTTGCAACTTTGACCTGATCCAATCTAAAAATTGCCTTGGTCTATGTGAACTAACCCAAATGGACCAGCTTACTCCATTTTGACACTTCTAGTGCTAAGGATCTCCTTAGGTCCACCAGAGGAGTTTAAATAAAACATACTCAAATGATTTTTACACACAAAGGCTACTTACCCATAACCTTTAGACGCCAGTGATCTTGCTGCGGAGAGCGGGAGTAATGACCAAAGTATTCGGTTAATAAAAAAAACAAATTAAAAAAAAAGTATTCAGATCCGTATGGTTAAAAAGTGCAAAATCTTAACCAGAAACCTCGATTAATCTCACATTAGTGCATGAGTCGCATGCATATTTCATTTCTTCAAAATAATATGCTAATTGATGTGTAATTATATATAATTGGACATGTGGGCCAACTTGGCTCGGATTGCCTTAAACAGGTTGGATCATGTTTTGCCTGTTTGATAAAAGGGCCTTCATTTATGCAGTTAAAACTTAACCCACTGCAGTCCAAAAAAAAATAGTTTTTTTCCTTTTTTTTTTATTGTTATGTTAAACCTTAGACAATGTTTGAGAGGATGTCAATAGAAGAAATGACATAGAAAGAAATGATAAAATTTAATAAAAGTATATTTGATAATTATTTTAAAGAAAGAAGTAAAATGGCAAGAAAATATCAAGAAGTATCTCTTACTACTCAAAGTTTCTATTTTTTGTCTTTTTAATTTGAGGTATCAAAGAAGGAATGATTTGAGTAATACACTCTCATCTTTTATTAAACTTATTAAATATCTAAACAAAAGAGTGACATGTTCTATTATATTTTATGATCTTTGCATTTTCATTTCATTCTCTTTAAAATTCTCAAACATAACCTTGAGAGGATAACAATGAAGGAATAACATGCAATGGAATGAAAAAACTTAATAAAAATGTGTTTAAAAATTATTTTAAAAGATGATGTAAAATAGCAAGGGAGGGTCCCTCCCTTGCCGCCTCCAATTTTTGTCCTCAAAATTTAAAAGGGTTAAGGAATGAAACATTTGAAAATTCTACTATTTTCCCTCATTATACATCTAACAATGGAGTGACATATTTTCTTCCATTTTATTTATTGTATTTCTTTTTTATTCTATTATGAGTCACTTTTTTCTATCATTTTTAAAACTTCCAAACATTTCCTTATATTAAGGTTGGAGTTTTTTCTTAAATGGTTTAATTGTATTTGTAGGGATGAATGATGACGACATCCAGTATGTGCATTCAGTGAATAAAGCATATGAAAGGGAGGCCCAGCTTCTAAATGTTGCAGAATACAGTACATGTTCATGTTACTCTATCCGGCCCCCATCAGCTCAGCAGTGAGCCTATATATATATATATAGGATTTTATTTAAGTGAGAGAAGTATTTATTATGAGAGGTAAGAGGAGTAAATCTTGATCATTGAATCTTTCATGAATGGTCAAGATTAGAATATAAATGCATGTGACTTTTTTAAGTGATCACATGTTCTTCAAATAACTTTTAATCTTGACCATCCATGTATAATTGTATGGTCAAGATTTACTCCTCTCACTCTCTCACAATAAAAATTCATCTCACTAGATATGTCCATATATATATATATATATATATATATATATATATATATATATATATATATATGTTATCGCTCACATCACCTACTTCAATTTTTTGAGTGTGGATTATATATCTGTTGGGTCATTCCACTTAATGTCAATTGATTTTAGATTGAAATCTAACATAGTATCAGAACTAATATTCCATCTCCGTCGTCGCCTATTCCGCTAGGCTCACCTATTTCGTCCAGGTATCTGTGGAGAGGAGTGTTAAGAGTCTCACATCGTCTGT
The DNA here is from genome assembly GCA_029884595.1 of Ormosia semicastrata. NCBI lineage: Eukaryota > Viridiplantae > Streptophyta > Magnoliopsida > Fabales > Fabaceae > Ormosia > Ormosia semicastrata. Next base: position 11,816,757 of record JAQQTO010000043.1, read on the forward strand.
CTCAATCTTTCGGATGCGATTTATATATCTATTAGATTACTCCACTTAATGTCAATTGATTTTAAGTTGAAATCTAACAATATATACATTATGCTTTGTCTTTGTCTTTCCCTTCTTTCGATGTTTCTTTGGTGAAATTGTATGAAAGAAAGGATTTTTCAGATCAAATAATGAGCTATTATATGCCTTTACATTTCTTTTTTTGCTGGTTAATCGCACACTGCATGTTTCCTGCTTTTTTTTTGGATTGTTGTGTTATGACAAAAAAAGGAGGAGGCCCCGGGGGAGGGGAGGTTGTTTGAACTTGCATGCTTTTGCGCTAACCTGTCATTTTGTGCTTCTGAAGTCTCAACGTCAACGTGCTATATTTCTTTCTATTAACTATTCTAAATATGAGGTTGTTCTTCCCCAAAATGAAAGCAAATGAGAAGGGTTTTTTTTTTTTTATCAATTCATAATCACATCTGAATAGTAAAGTTGTTTTCTTTACTTGATTTATTGATATGCACTATGTAGTCATTTCACATGCAAGAAATGGAAAATTGTTCAATTCCCATAATGGTACTGGACTTGTGCATACTGCATATTTTGCTATTTTCTCTATTCATAGATACCCCTCATATCCAATCACCCATCGTATGCAGTGTTTGTTGAGAAATTTGACAACCATATGAAATGGTAAAAGTAATAAAATGATAAGAAAGTATTATTTTCATAAAGATTGAGTTGTCCATTATTATTTCACTAATCTAACTACTTTCTCAATAAAGATTTGATTTAAAGAGAGTTTAAAAGAAAATAAGTAATTGAATGAAAAGTAAAATAATGTAATAATATATAAATTAAAAACAATAAGAGAACATAATAACAAATTAATGTGTAAACAAATAATCATAAAGATGTTAGGAATTTAACTCCATTTAATTCAACAATCTATCATAGACAATAGAGTAATTTTGGGACCTTAATTATAGTTAATTTCTAGTCATTCAATTGATGAAAAAAATTCATTAATTAATTAAAATTCCTTAGCAAATTAATTCTCTTTAATTAGCAAAGCTTAGTCAATTCCTTGATCTAATCTCCAGCTTTAAAAAAGGCATGACCTTCGCCCTATGGATTCTTATGGAAAATACTACAATTCTCCTACACAATCTATAATTTCAATTCTTAGATGATTATAAATCATGACACTTATTATTTATGATATAAGTCATATGCAAATATTCTGATTTTACATACATCTTATTAGATCAATTTATGAAAGGCACGTAATTCATAAAAGCATTAAGAACTATAATAAACACTCAAAATGAATAGGAAAAAATTAATTAATAATCCAATATTAATACATGTCGATTGAACTAAGTTACATCTTCACCTTAACAAGAGAAAAGTTTAGTCACTCATGACAAAAGAAGCACAAAATAAATAAATGGGTAAAAGAAATATCATGAAAAAAATCCTAAGAAAAAAGATCTTGAAAGTCTTCAATGGTGAACTCCTCTAAACCTCTAAAGTGAATTATTTGTCTCTGTTGCTACTGCAGCTCAAATCCTTAGCCTTATCCTCTATTTTATAATAAATTCAAGGAATCTAGGATAAAATAGGTCAAGTCTTGTTTTGCTGCTACTTGGGGTGCAAATCTCGCATTAATGACAGCTTAATTAAGAAAAGTTGCCAACATGAGATTTGTAGATCTTTTTCTTAACTTTCAAATGTCACTGGAATAAGGTAAATCACATACTTGTAAAGAAAGTTATGCCTAATTTATTGAGACAGGTTTAACGGCGATATTTTCCTTAATTAATTTTTGACAAAATCTCTTGTTGCTTTTCTTTTTTGTTAATCCATATAAATTAGGAAGCAAATATTCTTCTAAGATTAGGAAACTCTCATTGAGATCCTTGCATTAATTTAAGAAATATTTGGTTACTAAGTACGATTTACTTGCACTCCAATTAAGAATCTAACTTGATCCTTAAAATTTATGAATATTAGTTGACTTAGTCAAACTTCGTTAGTCACTTTGCACACAATTTTTCACCTTTTTAATGCATGAATTGGGCTTCAATGTCTTTATAAAAGTTGTAAAAAAAATTCTCATTTTTCCATAGACACCACGATTAGCTCAATCCAAGAATTGTAACAAAAGTTATATCCAAAATACCACAAAACTTCTTAAATTCCTACAAAATATAATAAAAATATATTTAATTCAGTAGATTCATAATTTACTCAATATCATAAATAAATAACATAATTTTTTATCTCAAAACACTCAAATCCATGTTTAAACAAGTATAAAATATATAAATTTTATACACACATCATTATCTCCCTTACATGATAAGATCATCTGAGTTTTACGCTATCCCTCAAGGATGCCTTGTCTTCTAACTATTCTGCTGCCCTCATGTGTCCTAATAGCCACAATGTTTTACTCTGTATTTGCAAGCTGTGGAGATTCTCTGGGCCAGGTAAGCTTCTGTAATAATTTTCATGATTACTAATTAGTAATTACTGTTTGGTAATTGATATCAATGTAAGTTACCCTTGCTCTCATGAGCTATATATGGGCTATTGGGAGTTACCTTTTCCATTTATCTTTTATAATTGGCCATTTGGGCTCAGAAGCTACATATTAGCTGGGATATGATAGAAATTTTATCAGCCAAGAGAAATACACGTTATTGATATCCTGTTTTAGTATGTGTAACAGATTTAGTGCTCCTGCTCCATCATTGTAATATGCTCTATAGCTCTGTATCCGTAAATATGAAATCTTCATATATATTGACCCCAGTTTGTTGACTTCAATATAATGGATTGATATCCTAAACTTACGTAACCAGCTGAAATTCATATCTTATATGCAGCGTTGGCTTTTTAGGAGATTACCGTTATTAGTAGTTACATTCGCATGTTCAAGACTTCAAGTCAAGCATTTATTTTGATTTTCTGAGGAAGATGCTTAAACTTTGTACTTCCTGCATCATATTATTCTTTGTTACTACATTCGTATTGAGTTTTTCTTTTGCTTTGCAGGTCCAAAAGTTTGCAATATGTTTCCCAAAGTCAAGTGATTCACAAAAATTCGTTATATTTTTCTATGTCCTCCCATGTTTTTGTATTCGTTATTTTTAATTTTTAAATTTTATTTTGATATGCTGCAGATGATTGGTAATGCCTGAGGTGCCAATTTTATTGGGATTTCTTGCATTACAGTAATGCGCATGCCTTTTTGTTTAAAAAAAAAGTGATTCACAAAAATTCCATGGATGGCTTAAAGGTGTGGTTTATATTACTAAAATGTACACTGTAGAGTAACTTAAGTTACTATATACTTCCTGTTTTCCAAGAAAAAGAAAAAAGTTAGATGCGTCCTGGATTGATTGGCAAGGGTTATAGTTATGTCATTTCATCTAAGGTTTAGTTTGGTGAATCTGATACATAAACTTCATTTATTATTATTATTATTATTATTATTATTATTATTATTATTATTATTATTACTTCAACATAATAGCATTTTGAGAAGCTTCTGTATGCTTTGTATTATCTGCAATTTTTTGGCCCTAGGAGGGCTTGAAAGACGCGAGTGATTTGGGCTTCAGAATAGAGTGATTAATTTATAAATTTCATCTAGAACTCCTTGCATCCCCCATGAAGAAACCCGTTACAGGGGAAAATAACATACATGCTGTATGAATTAGGTAAAAGAGTGTAATGATCCATGAGATATCGGTGTAGTGCTGGCGTGGATTGAACAATTTAGATTCTTGCGGGAGTTTTCCGCTGTAGCAGCCTTCTTTAAACTGTGAAGGCACATGGTATGTTATCAAAAGACAATGGTTGGTTCCTAGTGACTTGGGAAACATGTCCCAGACGTTGCCTTCCTGCCTCGCACAACTTTCTGATTTTCCTACAAAAGTAGGAAAGTATACCATTGTTAAGTTTGTAAATATGGTAGACTTTGCGTTGCCATTTAAAGATATCTTCAATTTTAATGTATAAACGCTGCAGAGCTGCCGGAAGTCCCTGAGGAAGTTGATTTCAAGAAATGGCTGCTGGTATTTTCTGAACTTTATATTCTGGGACCACCATTTATTTGCTCCTGATTTCAATGTCGTGCTGGTGCCATATTTGCTTGGGAGTTTATTTGACCTGCATGAAAGCAATACAAGTATTTTGGGGATCAAGCAGTATTTGACTTTTCTAGGTCCCTTTCTTTTGGGCTAAACTTATAGTGGCCATACATTATTCCCATGCACTCTTTATTTGGTTAATCACTTCTTGCTTCTCATCAAATTTGCCCAACACTGCATTACCATGCAGGAAGACAAGACAAATTTTTCTTTGTTTGGTGAGTGTCTATACTCTATAGTGCTCTTTTCTAGTCTGAAACACAGAAGTCCCCAATATTTACCCTTTCGGTTTGTTTTTGATAAGTGCAGTAGTTCATTACACATTGTGAACACCCAATTTTGTCCGGAGCGTTTTGTAAATAATAAAAAAAAGATGAAAAAAAAAATCTTTCAACCCATTGGCCCATTAACCCATTAACCCATTAATCCATTAACCCATGCTTATCCTCATCCTTAACCTCAAAGCATTTATCCTAAAATGGACTTCATTAGTTATCCTAATCCCCAAACACTTATCCTAACTATCCCAAACCAACCTATCCTAAACTAACTCAAACTCATCCTACCACAAACTTATCCTAACATAAACCCATCTTATCTGAACCCCTCCTAAATAAACTTATCCTAAACCTGTCACTTATCCTAAACAAACTCCTAATCACATTCTAACTCAAACACCCCACCTAATCTCCTCCTATAAAACACCGCACACAGAAAAAATCATCAGGATATACACAGAGAATCAGACTTAGACTCAGAACCTGCCAAGCACACTTCTGCCCACTATCTCATTTACGTGATTTTCGTGATAATAGCATTCTTCATTTTCTACTCCAAACTGAGTTAACTCAAGTGCCTCACCACACGGCCCCCTTCAAACATGCTTCAATCCATCTCTTCGGTCACCACAACTCCACCATCACCAACCAAACCCATTACCAACACAGTCCACCTTCAACCGAGACCCAAACCCCAACCCGAGACCAAAGCTCTCTCTCACGCGCGGATCGGTTCCGGCAGCCACTAGACTCACCGGTCGCGCACGGCCACCGTAGCGGCGTCATCACTAACCGAGCAAGCGAGCCGACCTGGACCGATTGCCATTCTCGAGCAACTCGGCCACCGATTCCAGCACCAGTCGCGCAGTTCGGTGAGCTCGTCTTCAACCCGCGTCGCCGTCGCGTACTAGCACCGGACATCAGACCCGCGCCGCCGACGTTCCCAATCCAGATCGCACCGTCACGCCCTTGCCGCTTGGGTCGCCGATCGTGATATCGCCGCTCGGTCGCCGTTTCACGCCCACCTTCCGTTCCATTCACCGTCACCGACGGTTGTTCCTTTTGAAACTGCAAACAAAAGCAAGGAGAAGGAAGCAAAATATCTTCCCTTATATCTGAACCGTAAGTTGTTTTAAGTTTTCATTGCATTTTTTTTTTTGGGATAAATGGGCTCATTGGGCTAAAAAAAAAAAAACAAAAAAAAATCTAACAAAAGATGATTAAAAATGATAAGAAAAAAAAAGGGAACATATAAACCTTCTTTTTAAAAAATAATGATGATTATAATAATAATAATATGGGTTATCTAAAAATAACTCTTGTATTTTGAACGCCTGAATTGCTTATAACTTGATAGTTTACATTATCATTATTATTATTATTATCGTTACTATTATTATTTATATTGTATTTAAATTATTATTAGGTTTTCAATTTTTTTTTAAGTTAAATCGCTAATTGATAATTTTAAATAAAAGTTTTGTAACAAACTTGATAATTAATGGTGATCTCTAACGCGAGCTTCACCTATTTAATTCTTAATTTGAATTGAATGACGCATTGTTAATTCAAATTTTTTAAAATTATTTTTAATAAAATCAACCAACCCACAAATATTTTCTAGAGAACTACGTGACTTTGAGTTCTCATTGTACCAGGGGGATACGTAGGAGCGGGACTTTAATTCGTCAAGCCAAAAATTAAATTTTCATAATTTATTTATTTATTTCATTTTTTTTACAAAAAGGGTAAAACAAATATTTTTAAAAAAATTATTAAGAATTTGCATAATTAATTTAAGGTACCGTCTTGGGACGGGTGTGTTAAAGTGTTTGTGGGATTAAGTTTCCATCCTTCCCTACATATAACCGAGAATTAATCTGGTTTCAAAGACTAATTTCTATTAAAGGTTTTCTAATTTTTCCTAATTAAAATAAAATTAGTGGCGACTCCTAATTAAAATAAAGCTTTAATTTAAGTTGCTATTTCACCGCGATTATTTTGGTCGCGACACACATGTTCTGAGCTAACTGTCGTTATACAATCATAAAACCAATATCTTTATAAATGTACCATGATGCCTTGCTTTTAGTGATATTTAATTCAAATCTTGATAACAATGGTATGCTGAACATAAAGTCACTATTGGAAGATACACAACAGAATTAACAATGCTGAATTTGTTTTTCCGTGGGTATATTACTATCGTGGTTTTAAATTGAGGTTGCGATCCCGGTTACAGTCGCTGTCACTGCGATTGCAGGTATTACCATTATTACGATGCGGATTGCGATAATTACAGCGTGAAATTTTTTTAAGCTTGCACAAAATGTAAAAAAAAATTTATAATTATTATAACTCTTTATATCTCCTTATAATGTTTTATAAGTTTTTACTCATTTGATAAAAATTTTTACCATCTTAAAGAATAATTGAAATTGAATTCATAATCAAAATAACATAATTATTAGTATAATAATTATTAATAGGCCTTTTAAAGTTTTATTTGAGCATATATAAGTATAAGAGAGTAAGAAACTAAATAATTAACAATCAATAATTAACTTTAACTTCAAAGTTAAAACCTTTAATATTGATTACTAATTATCTTCTTTTAAACAAACAATTAAGTAATTGAATTAATTATCACTATTCCTAATACTCCATCAATAATTAACTTTAATTTTAAATCCTTAATATAAGCTACAAATTAATTATAACTATTCTTAACTTAATTTTCACATACTATTATCAAAAATTTTAATTTTCTCACAAATTTTCCAATTTCTCTCTTTCCCACTCTTTTCCTCAAAAAAATTTTTCCCAATTTTTCCCTCTTCCTCCGCCCCAAATAATCCCTCCCAAACCCAAACCCCCACTTTCCCCGCCCACCCAATATACAAAGTTGTTAGCCCTAAATTTTCTCACTTTCCCCAAATCCTCCCCTATCCTTTCTCTCTCGGTCTTGCAGCTCTCTCCGTCTCCATCTCTTCCTTCCTCTTTCTCTTCGTTTCTCGCTTCCTTTCTTCCACTCTACTTCCCGTCTCCGATCCGCCCACCCCCGACCCCCTCTTCCTCTCTGCGTGCTTCCCCTTCTTCTCTCGATTTGCGGACCACCGACCACCGCCCACCTCCCACCTCCACGACCACTTCCCCTCTCGGCCTAATCACCCACGCCGTCCACCTCCACAACCCCTCTCTGCCTCTTTCTTCATCAGTCTCACTCTCAGACTCTCAGTCCCTCTCAGCCTCTCACGGTCTCACTCTCACCCACCACCCCCCTGTCTGCCTCCCAAATGTCATACAAATCCAACCCCAACCCCAAATTTCACATGACCACATCACACACAAGAGGCATGCATACACATAAAGTAAACATAAGAGAGACTGGGAGAGATGAGCTCATATGCGAAGCGCCGAAGTAAGATGGTGAGTCCATGATTTGAGATTTGCAAGATGGAGACTGGAATGAAGATGATTTTCAGAGAGAATGAGAGACAGAGATTCAAGTTTTCAACTCCAAGCTTGAAAGGTGAGTTCGTGAATGAGATCTGATGACTTTGTCTAAATGTTTTTTTCATTTTTCCTGTTGATGAAATTATTAAGCTGAAAAGAATATTCTTTTCTTTCTTTCTCGTGCTCTGACATTGTTGATTTGAAAGAAAAAAATGGAACGGAGCACCGTTGCAGTTGCAACACTGTTCCATTGCTGTCGTTTTACGCAATTTTCGTTCACACTGTAATTGCAGCCTGATGCCGTTGCGACACGGGCCGCAACGACAATATTGTGACCACATTAGGTGATGCGGACCACAATTTAGAACCCTGATTACTATTCTTATTTGTCTCTTGCCACTTTTTCTTTTTAGCTAACTTTTTTTAAATACCTTTTATTAAATAGATAATTAAATCTAACATATTCACTAACTAATCAAGGGCATTTTAAAAAATAATAATAAAATAATTAAAAATAAGTGACAATAGACAAATAGAAGTGACAATAGACACTCTCTTTTTTTAATCCTAAAAAATAAAAAAAGTTTTGCTAAAAAGTATCCTTAGGACACTTGTTAAGAATCCAAAATAGAATTTTTTTTTATGGAAAGTAGAGTATTTAATACATTGAGAATTGAAAAAACTCTACTTTTCATACAAAACTTCCTATTTTGGATTTCTTAACAAAGTGTCCTTAGGACACTCGTTAGAAAAACCCTAAATAAAAATCTATACAAATGATTCGTCCCGCTTAGTCGAGTCAATACATTTTCCCTTTTTTTTTTCAACAATGCATTATCTTTTGTTGCACTAATTATTGTTAAAAGGTTTCAGAGAATAATAATAATTATGATCTAATTTATTCGTCACTCAATGACGTATATTTATATATAAAGATTTGTAAGCCTATGCTAAATTCTTTTTATAATTACAGGAAAAAATATGGAAAGAATAATTGTACATATATGATTTACATTATATAGACTTATGTTAATAACTACTTGCCTAGAATAAAGTTAAATTACAGGAAATAAATATGTCCTAATACAAGAATAAATATGTCCTAATAATGGAAATAAATCAAATCTGTCCTAAGAGATCATCTATGATACTCTAAAATATTTCAAGATATAATAAATATATTTTGAGATATTTTTCAAGTATTCTAACACTCCCCTATACTAAATCTTCCAAAGCTTGAGCTTGTAACAATTAAATAATTTGATAGTGTGATAGTGGCTGAGACGAACAGAGACGAGACTAGTGCATTTGGGACAAAGAGTCGGGCTAGGTAGTTCCCTCCATCAAACTTGGAATGGTATTGAATTGCTTGCGTACTTCCTCAACCATCTTCAAAGCAGCACTTTCCACACTCTTCATGGTCATGGCAGAAAATCAGTAAGGAATCATTGCACCTTAAACCAATAAAATCATTTGGAGTTAACACATTAATTGTTAAAATAGCAGTACAACTCACAAAGGCACCGAAGAGGGCCAAAGACACAAGGGCAGCAGAACCAATAGCAAACCCCTTCCCAATAGCAGCAATCATGTTTCCTGTAGCATTAAGGGCATCAGTTCTCTCTCGAATTCTATGACTCATCCTAGTCATCTTAGTAATACCTCCAACTTTGTCACTAATTGGACCATATATATCAATGACCAATCCAGTGGCTATGGTACTCAGCATCCTAAGTGCAGCAACAATAATGCCATACATGGCAACAAAGCTGAAACTAACAAAATATTAACTGCAATAAAAATGGAAATAATGACAGACTTGTATACCAAGGCAAGGCCAAATATAACATTAGTAGTAGTACCAGTCCTGTAGGAGTCTGCAACATCTTGCATAGGGCTATATGCATTGCTGGTATAGTACTCTATTACAAAACCAATAATAAGCCCTGCCTAAAGACCAACAACAGCACACAGTTGGATTTCTAGGGTCATCCTCAGGAATGTTTCTTTCAACCTTGCCAACAAGATCAGCACCAACATCAACAGTCTTAGTATAGATACCTTCACTAACTCTTCCAAACAGAGTCATAGAAGACCCATCATGACCACAACCAGTGATGGCCTCAAGAAGGCCACCCCGGTCATCACCATAGTAAATCTTGAACAGGTTGATGGTAATTTAAAGAACCAAAATATTGTTTGCAGCAAGGAGAAATCCCATAACTGCACTAGATCTAGATGCAGTGATAAAAGCCTTCCCAACACCCTTTCTTGCTTCCAATGTGGTTCTTGCATTAGCATAAGTTACAATTTTCATTCCAAGGAAACCAGAAATACAAGCAAGAATGTTATGGTGCTGAAAAGGAATATCAATATAGCAAAAGTCGCCATGAAAATTCTCACATACTTATATTCAATAGGAAAAGAACAACATGACAAACATCAACAATATAGCAAAAGTCGCCATGAAGATTCCCATATACGTATATTCAGTGGGAAAAGAATGGTAAGACAAACACTGATATTGAAATATATGTAGAGATGAATTTATTTTCATTCTCCCCCTCAAGAAAAGCCAGCGGTTAGCGATGAAACCTGGTCTGATCAGCAATGAAAGTTGATTGTAGCAGAAGCAATAGAGGCTCCAAGATGAGGAGCACAATCAATAATTCAATACTTGAAGAGAACACATTAAGACTAAAAAAGGAGAAGTTGGGAGGAAACAAAGTTAAGGAAAATAATAAAACTAGATACCATGTTAAAAGGTTTCAGAGAATAATAATATTTATTTGTCACTCAAAGACGTATATTTATATACAAAGATTTGTAAATTTATGCTAAATTCTTTCCATAATTAAAGGAGAAAAATATGGAAAGAATAATTTTACAATACATTATATAAGCTTATGTCAATAACTACTTATCTAGAATAAAATTAAATTATAATAAATAAATATGTTATAATATAAGAATAAATCAATTATAATAATAGAAGTAAAGAAATAAATTAAATTTGTCTAAGAGATCATCTTTGATATTTTAAAATATTTCAAAATATAATAAAGATATTTTAAAAAATATTTTTCAAATATTTTAAATCTTCTGCTGGCATCAAAGATACGTTGAGTACATTGGAGAGAGTTACTGATGAATTGGGAGGAGATCTGGCGCTCCACTGAGTGGTTCTGCAACGAAAGCAAGAATTCTGTTTTCTTTTGCGCCCTTTCTCCATATGGAATCTCGTGTATTTGTTACAACTTACAACCTGGTCATATACTAATTCCATGCTTGAGCAGTGTTGGATCATGCATGCTGCATTTGGACATTCTACTATTGCTCGTAATTTTGTTAGTCTGTAGTCTGCTCGTCGTTTTCCCATTGTATCACGGTCACGGACTTGCATTTGTTTGCTCCACCAACTATTTTTTCTTTTGGGTTCTTTTTTTTCTGTTTGAATTGAAGGTAGTCTTGGACCAGGGTTGAATTTACTGGTCAGGATACTTTTGAATCGACTACCAAATTTTTACAAATGTTAATCCCCACAAAATCTAATTGGCTATGGATCAAGAAAGAAGCATATTAATGGAGTTATCACCGAATCAGCATCGAGCTTATGGTAATAATCTGGCCTTTGACTACACCAGTCACATGGGGTGGGGCTATCTCGCTTAGATTCCACATGCGGGGTACGACTTGCTCCAACCTTCTGATGAATGTTCATATACACTTTTGTGCCATGGATTTCTTTCGAAATAACTTCAGCCACTCATTTGTCTCAACCACTGATGATGGTGAAAAATGTTTTATTAAAGAATAAAGTTATATCCTTCAAATAAATATTTCTACATCTTCCTAATTATTTAAAGGGTTTGTTTAATGAGTGTCATAAGCAAATCTGATAAGGAAATAAAAAAATAAAAAAATAAAATAAAAAGTAAGAAATTTAAAATATTAAAAACTTAAGAAATTTCACTTTTTATTTAAAATTTTATATTTTTAACTTCTTAACAAGTGTTTTAAAACATTGCTAGCAAAACTCTTATTTAAGGCAGTAAGTATAAAGTGAAAAAATAAAAGCATTTAATAGTTTAAGAACTTTAAAAACATTCAATAGAAGGATATAGAATTATTTCATTAAAAACTTAAAATGTTAAATAATCATAATTCACCTGTGACAAGAGTCATATCTACTGTTGCTGTTGCTAATTTTAAATTGTGATTGAAGGGAGTGGCTGGAATTGTTGGCACGGCAGTGAATGTGACGCATGGGATTCTTCTCTGAAGCAGGAATCAGAATCTTGTTCAATTGAAAACTTCGCAGCCTAGCTATGAGAAACCTTTCACGTTTTGGTTGGCTTAGCTAAGGCTAGCAATAGAAGCTATCTCTTATTATTCTGCCCAATTATCGTATATGCCTAATAATTAGAGCCTGTTTTATTAATCACACATAAAGGCACGGGCACTCATTTTAGCTATCACATACACACTTGCATTGGATCACACACCCACAGGTAAGCTTTCAAACTTCGAACACAGCAGGCAGAGGCTTCACACTAGTTTGAACACTAATTTTAGCTATCTTTTAGTTTTTGGGCCAACTAGAAGAGAATAGTTTGAATGATGGAGGCTGGGAATAGTATTTACTTTTATTATTAATTATGAGGATATATACAAGGAAAAATGAGATGAAATTGTTTTTGTAAATTTGTGAAGTCTTTCAATTTTGAAATCATCAGGGGATTTTGAGCCATTGAATAAATAAAAACGAGCCTTTTTCTTCTTCCTGATCGATAACATCAAAATGGAATAAAAAAGAATGCTATAAGCCATTAGGAGTGGGATATGAACACATTACAGCGTATGTACCAGTTAATTATTCGTGGGATGGTTGCCTGTGCTCAGTATTGGGTCTCATTCTCACATGTTTGTATAGTGAGAAGTTAATAGTGTGTTGGTGAAAAGGGAGGAATATTACTACTATTCCAAACAAATAAAGATAACGTGTTCCCACGTGTACACACAAACCTGTTTTTGTTACATCGAAAATGTTCATCTAAAGTCATATATAATCTCTCCCAGGAATATATGGAAAGGAAAAAGCAGTAATGACATGTCGTGTCGTGCAATCTCATAATTCCTTTGAACTTACATTGTAACACATTCAAGAGCATCAAATTAAATTGCTATACCGGTACAGGGGTTTCCCATATAAATTTAAATTAGTACTTCACTCATATTCATATATTCAGAAATAAATTATGTATATATAGCCATGCAACTTTTGTACCGGTAGAAAGCATAATGTGGCACGTCCCCAAGTGTAATAAGATGATAATGCATGTTAGCATGTAAGAGATCGGATAACGTATCGTTGAGAAGTGAGAGAAAGAGAGAAACGGAGGAGGAATGGTATTCCTTTGCTATTATCATTATATGTACATGTATCTTTTTCAGATATATTAAAAAAAAATTAATGCAAGTGAAGTTATGGTACAAGCACATCACAAGTCTGAGTGGCAGAGCAGTGTGTCCAAATCAAGCTGGGGCAGGAGGAAAAAAAATGAGTCTCATCTCATCGTTAGCCTCTCTGCAACTGCAACATATGGGTCCAAACATCGGGGAAGGACTCTTCGGAAATGTGGTTGGGGGAGCATGAGGACTGAAAATGATGATAACAAAGTGTTGGGAAAGCGATAAGGACTAAGTGCAGCTACAACAGTCGTGGACCACTTCTTTTTCTACGATCTCTTTTTTCTCTCAGTCAACTGTGATTGTCTAGTTGAACATGGAATTATTGAATTAGTTCTAATTTTCTTGGTGTCTCAACTCCCAAGGTTGTTGTGCCCTCATCCAATATAACATTTTTCTTTTTTTCTTTTAATGTTTTCTTCATATTATATATTATAGAAAATTAATAATTAACACTCTTTCAGCGATATGAGAAAAGGGAAATAGAAAGAACGAAATTATAGAAACAAAATTCACGCAAGAGTGTTTCAATTCGCACAGGAGGAATGAATAGTAGTGAGTTATATAAACAGGGAGTCATAATTCACCAATTTATAATAATGAGTATACTTACTGGTGATATTGTCTGGAAATTCTGAAATCAAGTTCACACAATAAGTAAGAAATTAAATTAAAACTGAAAGTAATATATACTTGAATAAAAAACAGTTGCTTGCACTTTTACTTTAACAGCTTAAAGACTTCGAGAGTCTACCAACCAACCTTATCAAAGTATGTATAACATCAAAATGTAACTAATTAACTTGATTAATTTTCAACATTAACTAAGTATAGCCCACAAAGAGAGTCTTTTGGCTCATCACTCAAAAGTAATTACAAAGTTAGCTTCTCATTTCGCGGTTATACCTAGCACCCTAGCTAATTGATTAATTACAAATACACAAGCATTTATATGGGGCTTTTCCATATAATAATTAAACTTTTATTTTTGGAGCTTTTAGTGGGGAGAGGGGCCTAGGAAAGGGGTTGGTGGGGGCATACATAAGGAAAAAGAAAACCCTCCTTGAACGATGCTTAGAATTTGTGTGGGTTATGTTTTGTTTTGTACCTAATTTGTGATCCTAACATCCACACCAACCAAGGGTTTCACTGGTATTCATGCCGTTGATTTGCCGACTCATGGGAATCTTGACTTGCCCCTTAGGAGGGCATATGATACTACCCCAACTACTAAAATATAATATTTACTTATATATAACAAAAAAAAAACTACACATTTGCTTCTTTAAGACTGTTTGCTACTCATCAGCAAGAAATAAGATTTCCACTTTTAGTAAAACAAATAATTTTTAAAAATATTAAAGCCTATACTTTTGCGGGATTATCTTTAACTACTATACTAGAGCAATAACTGGTGCTACCAATCACTCTGTCTCTTTATAATATAGAAATTGGAAAGGAGTCAAGTGATGGGTGATGGCACTATATATCTAGGTAGATAGGGGAACTCTTTGCCATTGCTATCTGGTAGTGTAAATATACACGTCGCTGTCATGTTGTCACCTCTATATATTATCATATAGTCCTCGTTATGAATGGCATCATATAGGTAAAGACTGCTATTTATCCCTGAAAAACCAAAAAATTAATCGGAAGGGTAATTTCTTAATTTCACCTATTGTAAGTGAATGAATGTAGATGCGAAGAATATCATTTTATATATTTTTTTTAAGAAGTGATTACTTTTTACACAGAAAAAATATGTCCAGCTTAATCCTCGTTAATCAACTTGATCTTGGCGAGCCAAATTAAAACGCTTCATTAGCACATCGAAAATGATGAAAAAAAAATTAAAGAAAAAAGAGAAGAAAATATTTATAAAGAAAAAAATTGGGGCATACACATACACACAAAGCAAACAGCTTAGACGTTACATCCGCACCCAGGACACGAAACTGAAAGGAGTAGCCGCGGCGCAATTGAAATTTGACCTTTAGAGCTTCAACTCCAACAGCATTTATTAAAATATACACGAAATGATTCATCACTCTGATATGGAAAGAGATTTTCTTGGCTTCACTAGACTGCCTACAGACAACAGTGCCTTAAATTGACAGGAGGGCTGCTTCTTTAATTAGTGTCATCTTCTCTCAAATCTCGACCATCAACGTAAATTATGTTCCATAACCACTTGAATATGAAATTTAGGAAAAAAACATTTTTAAATTGAGTTTGTTGTAAAGTGAGTGAGTAAATATGTATCTATTTTTTATTTAATTTTGAATTGAAATCTTTATATATTAATAATTTAATAGTAAATACACTCTTATTTATTCACTTTATACACAATTTTATATTAAAGAGACTTATTTTAAAATTTGTTACATTATATATATGTATACTGTATTCAGACGGGAATGGATTGATCCCATTTTTCTTTCCAGTTCACTCTGAAGTATTAATGATAGAGATAGTAGCTCGAGGAATAGAGATTAATATACGGATTAACGCTTTATTAGATTGAGTTATTATAAATTACAGAGTAGAAGAAACTAATTATATGCTTACTTTAAAATGATTATAAATGTATCAGATAAAGAACCAATATCAGTTAGCTTGTTTAAGGTTTGCAAAATAAATCCACCCCTGATTGTTTTATTCTCTCTATCCAATATTTTATTATCAAACCTAGCATAACACGGGTAAAGCTTAAATAAATAACCTAGAAATGAACAAAATTGTCTGCGATATATTGTTAAACCCTAACCTCAGTCAATCCTCTTTCTAGCTAGTATAGAAGCTAAAAATAATCATGCTTCCATCATTCTATGATTAAGGGCTGAGAGCCAATTATATATAATAATGTTATTTGCATATTATTTTTATTATACTATTTTTATATTTTTTTAAAAAATTAAGAAAAATACACATTTTAACATAATTTCTTTTTATTTTTATTTTTTCAATAAAGATAGATGTAAGAATGTCTACAAATAACAACACCCAGCTTTTGTAAATATAATACTGCATCCTTATTGTTGAGAGTCTAGGGCCGATAATGATCAATTGATACACAAAAGTCCAACTATCTAGGGCCGATAATGATACACAAAAATCCAACTATCCCTATCTCTGGTGCGAAAGATGATCGTACGTACACACACACATCATTGTTACCCTTATTTTCTTGTACAACAAGATAGTAAAGCAAACCCCTAAGCATTTCGATAGGTATCAGAAATTGCAGGTCACGGTGTTAATAATTATCAATTAGATCTTCCTCAATTATATATGTGACATATTCCCTTTTTATTTTACATTTACTCGCAATGTTGCTTTTTATATAAATTTATTAACCATTCCTATTCATTTGATTTCCAGATACCTTTTTTTTTTGTGAGGATTTACAAATACCATTAACGGCCCATTTGCTGAATGCCCTTTATCTGTATTTAAAAACGGTCGCGCCATTTGTCCATTAAAGATACGTTCAATTATTGTCTATTGTATGTCAATATTTTTATTTTAAATTTTTTATTTCCCGCTTCTTAAATTTATCATAAATTGATATAGATTAATTACTTATTTCTAATGTATTAACCAATGGTCTAAGTGGTTAACCAGTTACGTCTAAGTGATTAATCAGTATAAGTTTCTGGAGAATCGGTTAGAATGATTAGGCTAACCGATTAGAGCATGATGGATAACTAATTAGAGCATTGTGAGACGTTATGTCTAAGTGGTTAATCAGTTACGTCTAAGTGGTTAATCAGTATAGGTTTCTAGAGAATCGGTTAGAATGATTGGGCTAATCGATTAGAGCATGATGGATAACCGATTAGAGCATTGTGAGACGTTATGTCTAAGTGGTTAATCAGTTATGTCTAAGTGATTAATCAGTATAGGTTTTTAGAGAATCAGTTAGAATGATTGGACTAACTGATTAGAGCATGATGGATAACTGATTAGAGCATTGTGAGACTCCAATCTAAGTGGTTAATCAGTTATGTCTAAGTAGTTAATCAGTATAAGTTTCTGGATATTCACTAAAAGAGTTCCCAAAAATGAGATTGACTAATTAGGAATAAAGTACTAGGTGGATAAACATGTGTAATGATGTTTTGAATACAAAATATTGAAAAAAATAGAGAATCTCATTGCTTGGCTCTGCTCCAATCTAAGTGGTTAATCAATATAAGTTTTTGGATAATTGGTTAGTACTAGGCCAATTTTTAATGTTCCTAAATAAAAGTGGTATATGATAAAAATAAGTTGGAGTATTTAATTGTACGAGAAACGTTTTTCATTTAAAAATTAGGTTTGATTTTTTTCCCCCAAAAATATAGGTTATAGGCAGTTTCAGTGCATGAGTTAGAGAGGGATTGAGAATGGGAGACATCCCCACATTCCTGATATTATTATTAGATGCAAGGTCATAGTCATTCTTTCTAGTGTACCTCCATTTATTACCTTTGTCTTTTGCATCCATTCCTTCTCCATCCACCCAATGCTGTTTTGCCTTCCCCCCCTCTACTATCACCTTTTGCCACTTAATTATCAGCTTTCACCCCCCCCCTCTCTCTCTGTTTGTGTCGCTCTGCTCTTGTGCCTCTCGTCCAATTAGGGTTTCCTCTTTAGGGGTGCTCCTCCTGTAACAAATCTGAGACTTATATATCTCATTGGCTTAGGCTACTTTGTCTTAGGAGGTAAAAAAAGAGCACTTTCTGAAGGACCTCCCACAAGGGAAAAAAGTTACTTCCCTTTTAGTTCATCTGATCAAAGAAACCTACATCACAAACAGGTAAAATCATGTTCATGTAGCTTCCTTCTTTGCTCCTTTTCTTTGTACATATATAGTTTTTTTCTCTGTTTTTGATTCTTTCAAGTAATAAAGTAACATGTTGATAGACAAAATGGATCCTTTTTTTAGGGCTTTTCCATTTTTATGTTTTTTGATGTATCCATGAAATATATAATCATAGCCTGTTGCAGCAGCTAGATCCCTGGTGAATATTTAATTTCAGAAGGAAATTATGACTTAGTACTTGATCATGCAGCTGAATTCTTCCAGCTGAAGAAAGATACAGATGTGTTCTTGTCTGCGCTAGTGTATTGATGTTTCCTAATAGGGAGTAAATGAAGAAGAAGAGGAAGAAGAAGAAGAAGAAGAAAACAAACACCCAGAAACTAAACTTAGGAGAAATTCAGATCAACACTTTGAAAAAGTTTCATCTTTAAGATTAAGAACTCTTTACTGGTTCATGAATTGAAAAAAGAAAGAGAAAGGAAAGAAGGAAAATATATTTTTCAGAAAAAGAAATAAAAAAGGTTGAAGAAGAAGAAGAAAGGATAAAGATATTCATATAATATTAATATATTATACTATAGAAAGTGACAACTAATCCTCAAAATTATGTCAGCGAGCATGGTCTTGTTGCATGTATATGTGTGTTGAGGAAGAGTGCCCCCGGGGGGGGGGGGTTTGTGTGAGAGATTTAGCTAGCTAGGAGGGATGAATAAAGGCCTTAAAGGGTCTAAGATGGGAGTAATATTATTCCAATTTTAAGTCTTTAGGAAGGTTTTTCTGATTGGTTAGTATTACTGATATATTCTGCAACCCTCTAAGTAATTAATAATAAAGATCGCCGCAGCCCCATTTCAGTACGATGACCATATCTAAGAAAGAACACAGAAAACGAAAGATGCTGGAAATAAAAGATAGTAGAATTAAGAGGTGCAACTGAACTAGCATCAGATCCGATTTTTTGACCATTCAGTTCCACATTTGATAAGAAAATCGAATCTAAACCTGCTTACTGAAGAACTTGACATAGATATAGGAAGGAAAAGATTGTTAATTGGTTTTATGCCAATCTTTCTATTTAGTGCAGGGAAAATGGCATCATCCAGCTCTTACAATTCTCCCTGTGCTGCCTGCAAATTCTTGAGGAGGAAATGCATGCCAGGATGCATCTTTGCGCCTTACTTCCCACCCGAAGAGCCCCAAAAATTTGCTAACGTCCACAAAATTTTTGGTGCTAGCAATGTGACTAAGCTACTTAACGAACTCCTCCCCCACCAAAGGGAGGATGCAGTGAACTCCCTTGCCTATGAAGCAGAGGCCCGCGTCAGGGACCCAGTTTATGGCTGCGTCGGTGCCATCTCTTTCCTGCAGAGACAAGTTCAAAGGCTCCAAAAGGAGCTTGATGCTGCTAATGCTGATCTGCTCCGTTTTTCCTTCAGTGACATCCCTCCAGCATCTCTGTCTGTGCCTCCAGGACTGACTTCAGTTCAACAAATACCCCAAAGGCAGTTTAGTGCAAGAAATGGTAACGAAGAAAGTGGGTTTTTTCGCCAATCTTCTACTACTTATTCTTTTCCTTATTCTCTTCCGTGGACTGATACCTCCTCGGAGGACATCAGTGACGGAGGGGGAGGAGGTAATTTGTGAATTAAGTTTGAAGTATTATACCCATCTAGGGTTTATACTTTTTGAGGCATAGCCTGCAATATTCTGATGGCATGGTGATATTATATATATCTATTATGGACTCTGGCTATGTAGCCTTACTTGGACTCTTCTGGCTAGGTAGCTGTTGTGGACTCTACTACTGTGTGTTTCTCTTATTTTTATTTGGTGGCTTTTCTTTTCTAGATGATGATTCATGAGCATGTATTGTTTAAAACTTACCAGGAACTTAGGTAGTCTTTTCAAAATCTTTCAGTGTGGCTTTAGAGCCTAAAATAAGTCGGTAGAGCATGCATACTATAGTAATATGGCTACTAGACCTCTTATTGTACATTCAGTGCAACTCTAGGCCATGTGCAATGTGAAGCGGAGTTAACATTCTCTGTCATTGTTTATGATTAAGAATAAGTGAGCCATAACATTACTTGATTCTAAAGCCTAACTCTATGGTTTAGACGCTTGGTCCTACTTTGCCTATATATTCCTGCCTGTTTTTTCCACTTTGCTCTTATTTATGAACCTACCTTTTACTTTCATTTTGTGTATTTTCTCACTTATCACAAATTCTTAATCAGGTGCTCTCTTATTCTATCCCATTGAGTGTGCTACAAATTAATTTTGTAGGTCTTCATTATCTTTAATCTAATTATATTTTTAATACTATATCTGATATGTTATGCATTCAATAGTCCGAGAGCACCTAAGAATTTTTCCTTAGTTATTACCCTAATTTTTTTCTGGCTGATTCAAAACTACTGATTTGAATATTGTTTTTCCTTAATTACCTGAGTTTGTAAACTATCCGTTTTGATTTTACTTCACCAACCGTCAAATAGTTCTCATAATAAATTTTACCTTAGCTCAATAGATAGTAGTTTACCTAAAACAAAGGCACCAGAAATCAAGTCAGTGAGTGTGAGGGAGTTGAGTTAATTACTGGCAATAAAAATGACAGAGTCACAGACACACAGACATGATATCAAGCTTCAGTTCAGCAACTCTCATAATCCAACGACATCGTATTGCTAGCTAGTATTTTAGATTATTTTGAAAAACATATTGGGCATTGGGTATGGTGTTCGATGAACTCAAGTACTCAACTAACAGGAAAAACGGGCAGTGTTTTTCTGAACTTGTGTCTCTGCTGCAATCCAAACTAGTTTGAATTGTAGTTTTCATCATGTACTTAGAAAAAGGTGGGGTGATGAATCTAGGTCTAAAACATTGTCTTCCCGTGAGACTGAGGCTAAGCTCCATCCCCGCATTTCTTTAATCAAAAAAATATCTGAAATAGTGAGCCACAGTCGCTGTCCTCGTTGGATCCAGTACATAAAGTAGTAGCAGTTGTTCATCCTCAGGGTTTTCAGCTTCTTCTTCTTTTTTTTTTCCTTCTCTACACCCTTCCAAGATGTACCCTAACTAGCCCTTCGAAACTGTTACTATCAACCACCAACACTCACCCCAAGATAATGCAGTGAAACAGTATGGCCCGCTCTCCCTCTCTCTCATAGATCATAGACTGCAGCTACATTGACAACAACTTGCATGCAAACGAATAAATTAAATATCAATTTTTTTAGCCTGGTAACTATAAATATAAAAATGTTATGTAGCTTGGCTTCATTAACTATACTAAGCAAATAGAATTAAATAACCTTAATAGTCTTTATACATCTTTTTCATTGAATTGTTCTTTTTTCTAGGCAAATGTTAGTTTGCAATTTGACTGGTAAATTCTGAACCGATCCTGTTGAGATCAGAATCCCAGATGTTGCAGCAAACTAATTAAAAATAAAAATTGTAATCCGAGAAAAAAAAATAGGGTTAGGGTTTTTTCCATGATCAGTTCATGAGTTCCCAGGAGAAATCATCCTTATTTTCTTCGATGATTTCTTTCTGTCTCTTATTTATGAATAATATTCATGTACAGATCGAGGAGCTAAATGGTCAAAACCTCTTGTCTTTCTCCCCTTCAGTTTTGTCAGTCACTTTACTCCCACTCTCAGCACACAGCACACAGACACTGTTACACTAATAAAAATGAAGAAAAGTCGGAACCGTCCCCCTCTCTCTCAAATACACACAAAGAATATGGGTATGAGGGACACGAGGGCCTGGCAGAGGCAAGACCTGTTCTTCGTAATCGTAGCTATAGTAAGTAATAGTAGAGTGAGAGAGAGAGAGAGAGTCACGTCCAAATGAAGACCTCCAATTCATCACCTTGTCTTTCTCTTTCACACTCTCACTCTCGATCTATGAGAGGAGAGGAGAGCCACCCTGACCCCGCTTTCCTCCTCGAGATTACCAAAAGCCTCGACTTTTTCTTTCTTGGAATTTTTGGTGAACCAAATCTAATTCATGATCGACTTTCCCTCAGAATATCTCCCTTATACCGTCAAGTCCTTTTTAATTGCTATATTAGATTATAGTATTGCACATTTTGGCATTGGAACAAATAATTTAATAATTTTTATTGCAAATAACCAAAGGAAAGGGTGTGATATATGTACTGTTGTGGCTCAGAGAAAAAGTGAGTATGGTTTTCTGAATTTCTTGTTCCTCTGAATGAATGCAATAGTTATAATTTCAGAATCCATCAAACCCATCAATCTTCTTCACCCTGCCCTAAGACGTGGAAAAGAAGCAAAGAGCAGGTGAAAATTGGCAGGGTGAGGTTATTAGAAAGGACAAGCATGTGGGGGGTCCCTATCCCTATTTAAGCCCCCACAACAAATTCTTTATGTCCTCGTGGACCTAAGAAATAGCCACAATGGGTCCAGGGACTTGTATCTTTCGCGTTATATGATTTCCATGCTCTCTCTCTCTGCCCCCACAGACTCACAGACCCAAACATGTACTAATGTACTTATGTCATTCGTCACATTGTGGTCAAGAGAGACAAAAAAGTCTATTGTCATCCTAATAGTATTTACAGTCAGTCATTGAGACAAGTATACGTGCACATGTGATGTGTCAACTTCAATTGCGTGTACCAAAAATATTCCATGCTTGAAAAGCATAATTCAACTGCTAATGAAATTGGTCACGATTCATGAGGTAACTGTAAGTCTTGATAATAACTTATCACAAGCGGGTTTTACTTCTCCTGCCATGTTGATTTGACTCTCTCATTGGCCATTTCCAACCTCTACAAGCTCTTCCAAATCTTGCCATCCATTTCAAGTCAATTATGTGGCTTGAATAATCTCCACATTCAAATTAAAAAAAATCCATTTGACTGAGAAGACCTTCTTTGACTTTCATTTGCCCTCTCTGTTAATCTTCGAGTTCAATTGGTATATAATATTGTCTAAAGATTAAAGTAGAATTCAACATGGAACTGTCTACCTATGTGTACAAAGTTAATTAACCGCTTATAGAGTAGAAGTATCATGCATTAGTATATAACTTGCGTATATATTTGTATTCTTTACAGGCAGTCCTGGGTTCATCTCCTGCGCAGTGACTTTAATATATTGCAGTTTCAGATTAACAACAAAACATGTTAGCTTGTAAGAAGGGAAAATTTTTATTTAATGGACTTCATGACTATTGACTAATCATAGTTTAAGTTCATGTATGAAAGGGTAAGCATCTAAAATCGAACACACATAGAAATAAATGAATTGAAGACCTTTTACGGGAAAAAAAATGAACATGTTGTCAAGAATTAAATCATCCCAAAAGCATAAGCAAATATAGATGTAGAGATCAAGTAATAATTTTTATCTCCAACACATGGATAATGTATGTTGGGGGCCGGGAGGGATAGTTTATTAAAAAAAAATAGTTAATAGTAAATAGAAGCACCAAAACGATGATGATGAAACGTCAAAAAAAAATGATGATGAAGAAATTATTATATGTATTTTATAATGGTGTACTACAGATTTATGTAACTTGATATTTGCTAATAAAATTATATATGAAACTTTTTTTCCCCTGGGGTTAGAGCAATTATAAAGCCTTCTACAAATTACATTATTTGTTAATGAAATTTATGAATTTACTTTGGCACAAACACGTCAGTTTTGTGATCACCTCAACTTTTCTGGGTTAATATAAATTAAAATATATATATATATATATATATAGTGCCCACATCCAAAAAAAGGCAAAACAAAATCATATTGTAAAGTTCTAATTAGTTATTCAACCAAAAAAATGTTCTAATTAGTTTTTTTATCTGAAAATATTCTAATTATTTTCGAACTATTTAATCAAAAGTTTTGTTATATATTATTTTAATAATTCTCTTATTACTTAATGAAAAATATTTAATAAAAAAATAAATATAATTAATGTGTTAAAAACATAAAAAATATTTAATATTTTCTTTATTTAATAATTAAGAATATTATTAAGAAGAAGTAGTAAGAGGATTTGGAACTTTTCTTCAATCTTCTTTATCATTCTGACTTTAATTAGTGGGACAAGATAAAACATTAGTCGCTACCTCTAAGAATCAAGCGTTTCTGCTTATGTCAGTGCAACGAATTCTTACATTAAATGATATTATAAATTCGGTTAGGAATCATATACACCAAGCAATAATTTTGACGCCGCGATATCATAATTACCCATATCTAACTATTTTTTTTTCCTTTTCATTTTAAGTATGTATAGTATTAATAATACTATAATTCTTCAAGATTTCGCATAAAGAACCAGCATAAATATCACGATATATTTCTCTGTTATTTGATCGACACATATATATTGTATACACCTAACTGATAGGGTTTAGAGTTAGGCTTGATTGCCACATGCACGAGTTCTAGAAAAGGTTTGTGTCCAAATTAAGACCGCTGCTTGCTTTTGTCTACTCCTTTTTTATATATGACCCTTGTTACAACATTTTATGCTAAAAGTTGTTCATCTATAAGATTTCCAATGATGATGGCCATGATGGTTGCCACTACTGCATTCTAAACAAACCATGATTATGGGGCAAAGAGATGCTCTCATTTCATTTCTTTCTTTTCCTTTTTCTAGATGAATCCTACAGATGCTTTCCATTTATTACTCTTGATTTTCCTTTTAAAACATGTAGATATTCATATTATGCCTTTCAGCCTTTCAGCCTTTCAGCAGTAGTCGTTTATAAAGGGTACAATATAAGATCATGATGAAACGAAGGGTATAATTGTAAGATACGCATATGCAATGAACCATTAGTTATGGCAACTTCCACCAGGTGTCATATATTCTATCTGAAAATGATTAGGCATTCCCAAATTCCCAATATTGGATAGTTTTTTGAGAGCCCATGTATACTAATACATAGCATGGAATTAGGACTTTGGATATATGTACCAGCTGCAAGCACTTATGGAATTTGGAAAAAGGTGGGTCTTTTAATAGTAAGGAAAACACTTGTATGCATTCAACAAATTGTTTGGGCCATTGTTTCTAGCTTGAGCAGAAAGACCGCGAACATGAACCAAGGTACTTAAGCAATTAATGCGGCTAGTACAAATTAAAAATAATCATCTCATTATTATTTTATTATTTTATTATTTTATATATTAATTAATAAAATAAATTTTTAATTAATTATTAAAAATTATATATATTAATTAATTAATAAGATACTCATTAATTAATTTATATACATAATTAATTATAAATTTATATTTCATTAATTAATATAAAAGTAATGTAAAAAAATTAAAGCTGAATACGAAACCTGGATTTGGACTTGGCTTCCCTCTGACAATCTTGATAAGGTATCGAGTCAGAGTGTCAGTATTGTCTCTATTTAAGAAGCAACCATATTTTTTTTCGTTATTATTTTAGTTATTTACTTATAAGCAAATGTAGTTTTAATTATATTATTTAGTTTGTAGGAACTTAAGAAGTATTAAATATATGGTACGTTGGATACTCATCTAATGGGTAAAACCTTAGCCACGCTGTGTGCATATACAGCAGCAGTGCAAGTATATTTTTTTAATGAGAATATCATTTTCCTTATTGATAAAGGAAAATAATCATCTTACACTCTTCAAAAAGGGTGTAAGTATTATTTACATTATTTTTAAAAGATATGATTGAGTGAAAGAAAGTGATAAAAAATATGTATAATGAATGATATTAAATAAAATATAAAAAAGATATATATATTAATATCAGCGAACCCGACCGACCGAGGCGACCACCACATATGAGGGTTGAGAAAAAATCGAAATCGGATCGGGTAAAATCAACCGAAAATAATTCGAGTAACGGATGTATAATGACCCAATAAAACGACGTTGTTTTGCCTATATTTAAATTTTTTTTATTTTTTCTTACAATGATCCGTGAGA
This sequence comes from Ormosia semicastrata, assembly GCA_029884595.1. Taxonomy (NCBI): domain Eukaryota; kingdom Viridiplantae; phylum Streptophyta; class Magnoliopsida; order Fabales; family Fabaceae; genus Ormosia; species Ormosia semicastrata. The sequence continues at coordinate 11,842,888 of JAQQTO010000043.1, forward strand.
TAACCCGATTATCTAACCCGAAAAGATTTTAATCGGGTTGTTTCATTGCCAATTACTCAAACTTTTTTCCTCTACCCGAACCATTACTTTGATAATATATTATTTGATATAAAAATATAAATGTTAATTGATAAAACTTCAAATGATTCCAAGGTAGAAAGATCTAAGAAAGAGGCTTATCATGATTTCGTTAGCTGGTGGTGTTTAATATACACTCTTTTTTAGAGAGTGTATAGTATATTATTTAATTTAATTCGCTAATTTATTCATAAAATTAATAGCTTAGATTAAGTATAAGAAACCTATTAGCAGGTTTTTTTCAAGTTTTTTTTTTTTATATTTTTTTTACATATTATTACTACCATTGTCATTGGTTGACAGGTTATTGTATCTTCGCTTGTTGGCCACCATACGTCACTTTGGTCAAGAATGCAAATCTACTACCATCTAGCCACCTTCATTTTTTCTTAAGTTATATAAGCGTATAAATATTATTAGTTAAAATTTATAAAAAAATTTAATAAACACGGTTATAGTTTTAAGAAAAAAATAATATTTTTTTAAAAATATTATTGTATGTAAATATTATTAACTAAACATTAATAATATTTTTTGATCATTAAAATCGAAACATTATCAATTAAAAAATATTTTTTAAAAATTTCTTACACACTCACACAGAGAAAATTATATTATTATATATAAATATTATTAATTAAAATTTATAAAATTTTTAATATACATAATTATTTATAAAAAATATAAAACATAATATAATTTAATCAATATTATTTATATAATTGTATAATTTTAAAAAATAAACAATAACTAGCCAGATGTAACCAGCAAGAGGTGGCCGACGGAAGTGATTTGTAAAAAAAAAAAAAAAGGTAACTTAGAACAAAAAACACTTACTATTATAAATAAATTTAAAAATATATAATGCATCTAAAGATAGGAAGGTACACCATAACATCCTCTTCGTTAGCGACTTATCACACCTTTTTTCTTACTGAGAGCGATGTATGCAGATGGGAATCTTTTTCCCTTTGTGATCAGTGCCAACGAGATTATGGCCTTTTTTTTGGGTTCTTAAACGAGATGAAGGCTTGAAGGCCATTTATATTATGACAACAAAAAAGGGTCAATTCTACGCGGTTTGGATAATGGGTCCAGATTTAGGAGCTTGAATTTAGAGGCTGGGCTGATGCTATGAACATGAATTAGGTGGGTTGAAACATATGCGATTCTCCTTCAAATTTTGGGCCAAGAACCTCTATGTTTCTCAAATAATTTTTTCAAAAAGAATTTTAGGTACTCGCTCTGTTATATTTTTTTATTATATACGTGGACTTAGAAAAACTTTATTTTTTAAAAAAAATTATCTGTCATTTTAAAAAATAATATACAATTAAAATAGTTTAAATAGTTTTTTAACTTTACTTTTGCCTCTGTATATTTTTATTAAATAGAATAAGAGTGAGCGTGATTAATGTTTTGAGTATTTTAATAAATATATTTAATTAAATATAATTATATTTTATTATAATTAAGTATGCTAACTTTCTTAATTAATTCTTGTATAACTACATTGAATGAGAGATAAAAATAAATAAAAGAAGTATATAGCAACATGGGGAAAATTGCTAGCTAGCTATATGTCTATATCAGCAACTATTAAAAAAGGACAAAAATAAATAGATTATGTTATTTACACATCGAATTGCTACAAAATTTTACATGTGATATCATTAAAATTTCTTTACAAAGTTTGGGTGACCACTTTTTATTTGTAGATTGTTTTACGATTTTTTTTTTATATTTTATGGTGAATTCGTCTCATAATTTTTTAAAATTTTTATTACAATTTATGTTTTACCATTTATATCTTTTTTATTTTTTTTCTTTCTAATTTACTCTTCTACTATCTCTTATTTAAGTTAATATTTATTTGTTTTCATGTCTATATTGCAAAAGTAAGGCATGCTATTATTATTAAGTTGTTCAACTGTTTTTTTGTTTTTTTTAAGTAATCTATCTCATTTTTGCATCTTTTAATTTTGATATTTAATTTATGAAATTTCATTAAGTGACAATATTAATGTTAAACACAGTCTTTCATCAAATTTTGACCCATTCTATGGTATGGGTGACCATTTAGTATATATTACTTTTTAAATTGTTTCATTTAATGACATTTTTTTATATCATTCTTTCTATTATTAATTTCTGTCATTATTTTATTTTAAAAATAACATTATTTTGAAACACTCAATTATTACGATTGAATTATCCTAATATGAAAAGATAGATTATTAAAAAAGAAATCCAATTTTAATCCATTGTTGATTAAAAAAAGAAAACTACTATTCAACCAGAATAATTGCCGGACTTTTACTTGCCAGAATGACCTGGCATGCCACTTATGTGGGTAAATTCTATTCAGCAAACACTTATAATGGGTAATTAGTATTTTAAAAACAAATTAAATGAAATTAACTGGATTCCATGTTTCCTCCCACAAAGAAATTATTCCTTTCCTAGGCGAGATCTTATCTCTATTTCCCATTCTCTTTCATCGAATTTGGTGAGCAATGGACTCAAAGATCTGAATTTCTGAAATTTGTGATTAGCTTATACTTATACAATAGAACAGAAAATGGATAAACACGTGGAAAGGAAAATGCTGAGTTCAAAGATAGTGAAAATGGAAAACTTTGGGGTTGATTGCTCTCTGAAAACTCCTTCTGGAAAACGCGATCAAACATTTTGGCCAATCAGGAGCGAGTGAACGCAACACCAGAAGCCAAAGAACCCCCAATTGTTGGGGATGAGAATCAGAAATTCAAAATAGCCATGGAATTATAATTGGATGGTTGATAGTTCTTTTGGCTTAGGGAGTTCTGAAATTAGGAGCCATCGGTTCTGCATTTCTTATTTCTGGATCACGACTTAAGGAGTCAATTCGGAGCAAACCCTAAACCCTAAAGGAGAGTAAAAACTAGAAAGAAGAGAAGACTCACCACACACAGAGACAAATAATTGGGAAATGGAGAATGAGGTGGACAGTAACACCCCAAAAAAAAAAAGAGAAAAGAAAATGAAATGGAAATTCCACCTAATTCGAGCAGCAGAAGTTCTGTCAAAATTTTTGGTTAAATAGTATTTTCCTTAAAAAAATTAAAAATGTGCGAAGGTTTTCTTTTACTGCTGCCTTCATTTTTTAATATTTATTATTAACAAGTTTTTATATTTATTATCATGTTTCCTATAATTGGCATTCTTTCTTTGTATAATGCAATAGTATTAGGCAGTTTCATATAAAGGAATTAATTGTATTTATTCGAATCATTATTATTGAATTAGTTTCATAAATTTTTAATGCATATAAAAATAAATTGTGCTTATTTGAATATTTTTTTTATGTATGTTTATTTGAATAACTATTGTTTTAGTATTTACTGAAGAATATTTTTTGAAGCATATTGTCTTACACGTGAGGAGAGTTTATTAAAATGGTTCTCTAAGATTTGAGGAAGGTTTCTAATATGGTCATTGTTTTTCTGTTTTGATTTTTTTTATTTTATCTATTATTTATTACAATATATAAAAGTGATTGTTTCATTACATAAATTATCTTCTGTCTTAATTTTATTGTATATTAGTTTTTTCATATTATCAATTATTCGTATAATTATATAATATAAAGTATTGTTATTATTTGTTACTGTATTTCTTATAATTGTATTTATAAATTTATGTAATTATAATGCATATATTTTATTTAATATTAGCATTTTTATTTTTTTATTTATAATTATATATATTCTTTTATTTAATTTATTGTTGATATCGTGGTGCGAAATCTAATTGTATATTAGAATGATGAATAAACCCACAGCTATCGTTATAATTGACTATTTTCACTTTCAAAAATAATTATCTCATTATTTTTTTATATTACTTTTAATATTGATTAATAAAGTATAAAATTGTAATTAATTACATATATTAATTAATTAATAAGAATTATATATATTAATTGATTAAAATAATATTTAATAACTAACTCACTTATATATAAGATTAATTTAAATTTATACTTCATTAATGACGTATCGTATTTATTGATATGAAAAAATTAGAGTTGTTGCACCTCTGATTGATTTCATATGGATGAGGATGGGTTCAATTTACGAAGTGAAGTAAGCGAACAGAATGCACCTCCAGCAGATGACGATAATGCTCTAAAATTGCACCGATGGAGCAGGCTAAGCTAGCGCAACCCATCCATCACTGATCACTGTAACTGTAACGCTAACACCTTTCCCCCACTATCAAACGACATCTACCTCTCACATGCAACACTCCTCCCTATTCCCTCCCCACGTGTCATCCATCACCACCTTTCCTTCTTAAATAAAAAGTCTCATTAGTATCACCCTGCTTCTCTTTATCTCTCTCCATATATCAAAAGCTAACTAACACACATAGATAGTAATAGACACAATAATAATAATAATAATATACCTTCAATTCCCTTCCATATGGCTGAGGCAGAGAGTGAGCCCCAACAACAAGACTATTACCAGCAGCAAAGGAAGGACACACCATCTGCTTCACAGGTCCTAGCATTCGCCACCCTAGTCCCTTTCGGAGCTTCTCTCCTCGTCCTCGCTGGCCTCATCCTCACCGCAACGGTTATAGGCCTCGCAGTCACCACCCCACTGTTCGTGATCTTCAGCCCGGTCTTGCTGCCCACAGCCCTAGTTATTGGTTTGGCTGTCGCCTGGTTTTTGACATCTGGAGCCTTCGGTGTCACCTCACTCTCTTCCTTTGCATGGATGGCCAACTATCTCCGCAGCTCAAGGTTGCCGGAACAGCAGCATGCAAAGGCCCCTGCGCAAGAGACCCATGGTCAGAGAACTAAGGAAGCTGGCGAGAGTGTGATAAGCAAGGCCCAGGAGACGGGACAGAAGGCCCATGAAGCAGAAAAAGCCCAAGAAGAAGACCAAGCATCATCATCATGAGTTTGGTTGGACTATATGGTTATGGTCTCTTGAGGGGAGTCACTCACTGCTCCTTCATCCTTGTGAGAGGCTTCCTCTGTACCTTTTCTGAAGCCTATTTTCTTTGTGGAGTGTCAAGTGTTTAGTGCCCAAAAAACAAATGATTTTGTGGCGTAGACTTTATTGTAACGTTCTCTTTGATATTGACGCTTAAATATATGGTATGTGGTAAAAAGTGCGTAGTCTACTACTGAGAATAAATTTGCAAATCACGTGGTTGATTTGGCCCAAAATTTAGCTTATCACTTTATGTTAACGAATCATTCTTGTATAGATGGATATATCTAATTTTGGCAGACACAATTTTTCATCTGAGATACAATGTTCCACATGTGGCACTCACATGATTGTGTTTGTATAGATGTAAGAACCTCTCCATCTTTAGAGTCATGAGAGATTTTTTATATAGTTAGTGTATCAATTTGGGTTTAATAAGTGACACATTATTATTATTATTATTATTATTATTATTATTATTATTATTATTATTATTATTATGAAGTTTGAAAGGAAGAGAGGTTAAAAATTAGGCATGTCACAAGCTTTATTGAAAACTTGTAGTGATATTTATAGATAGCTTATGAATAAACATCTATTAGTTGAACAAACTCTTAGGTCAACTCTCATTGACAAATTTTAAATTTAATAGGGTATTAATTATATGCTAATATTTGATTAATTTAGTGTACCCTATAGATTATATGTTAATATTTGATTAGTTTAGTGTACCTTATAGATTAAGTGTACCCAATTCAGGGGCGGATGGAGGAGTACCAATGGGGCTTTATCCCCCCTCAACTGTTCAGGTTTTTAGTGCATATAGTATAATTTTAATGTAATGAAATATTGGGCACTTGTGCCCTTTATCACATGAAATATTAGTTGGGTTGTGAATCAATATACTATGTAATGTAATTGCTTTTGCTGGTCTTATTAGTTAATAACAAATATTATTTTTCAATTTTATCCAAGATAAAGATGTTGAATTTTATATTTATATATATATATATATATATATATATTGGATGGATAGCATTATTCAATAATTAGAATATTGTTTAAATCATTAATATATATTAATTATGAAATTATGTTTTATAATATAACATTTGGTCAATTTATGAATATTGTAATTGAGCTTTTGTTGTGAGTAATCCGTTATAGGTTTGGGCTGTTCATTTAGTAGCCCGTTGAGAAGTTCCTACTCTCATTTGGTAAGTTATAAACTATTTTCTCATTAGGTAGTTTTCAGTACGCACAGAAAACCTATCAGGATTGAGGACAGTTTCTCTCACACACGTGAATTCTCTTGATCCTTTCACTGAATAACAATTGATTATAGAATTATGTCAGGTACACATTCTTAATCTATCTCTTGAATACAATTCGTTTAATTTGCTATAATCTTGTATCTATAATTGATCTAAGTTTATAGAATTATTGAAATAAATCATTCAATTTGTATCAGAGCCTGATTAGATACAAATTATGGCTATTATATTTTTCTTTTTATAATTAAATCAAAAATTTGTATACCCTAATTTATGAACCCTAAATGTAAAAATTGGGTTTTTAATTATATTTTCACTATCGATGTTTTCCGCTGCACATTATGTCTGATTGTTTTTAATGAAAAAAATTGAATATGAAAAAAAGATTTCGTTGCTTAGTTCCTTGAAAAGAATCAATTTCTTGATTGAAAGTGGTCAATATCACTTTCTCTTATATGAAAGTTAAGGGACGTGATTTATGTTATATGGAGATGATTGTTTTTCTTATATGGACATGATTGTTTTCGTAATGTCCATCAAATATTTGCTAGGATGTGGACTATGTGATTATTTAAAATCAATTGATTGAATATATATATTTATGAATACGAACAATTGTTTTCTGAAATTCGTTCTTTGAATGGAATGAGTTTTATGTGTTGATGGCTTGGCATGTACTAGAGAAAGCACATAATAGTGCTATTCACTGCGAAGTTTTTTTTATATATGATACTCTCTCTGTTAATGTGTCCGTGAAATTATTTTTGGGTATATATGTGAATTAAATTTTTTATATATATACATAATATGAGTTTATCATATTCTATTAAGTATAATTGCTGATAATTTGTATAACTGTGAGCTCACCTATCGTAGGTACAATTGTACAAATTTTGTGAGCTGAAAATTTAATCATAATTTTTATTGGATTACTAGTAATTACACTCTATCGGTGTGTTGTTATTAATGTAATTTGTTATTATACAATGTGCTGTTAGATTTATACTTATGTGAATTTTTTTTTCGAGTACCCTATCGATATTAGAAATTTTGGTGATATAAGATTTGTGCATTGTATTATTATATTTCTTATTTATTATGGTTCGAGACCCTTAAGCGAGACCATGATAAGTAAAAAATTTTCTAAAGGACTTATTTGGCTGAGTATACAGAACCATTTAATTCTCTTGTTGCATGATAACATTATGCAATTAAATGTTTCTTTTTGTTATTTTCATGCCAGCCTCTTTGCCTATGCAATTGACTTCTGTCAAAACTTTGAATAAGACTAATTTTGAGGATTGGAAAGAATATCTGGATCTTTATTTGGCTATCACTAATATGGACTTAGCTTTGAGAGAAGAAGAGTCTGCTACTATTACTACTGAGTCCACTGCTGTTGAAAAGGCTTCTCGTGAAAAATGAGAGCACTCAAACAGGGTGTGCCTTAAGGTGATGAAATACACTATGGAGAAGTCAATTAAACAGAGCATTTCAGACAGCGAGAATGCTAAGGAATTTCTGAAATTTATTGGTGAGAAATTCACGACTTTTGATAAAGCTCAGAAGAGCCAATATCTTTTTTTGATTGAGAAGACTAAATATAATGGTGTTAGTGGAGTTCATGAGCACATCATGAAGTTAGTGCACTATTTTAATAAACTGAAGGCTCTCAAGGTTGATCTCGGTGAGAGTTATCTGATTTGGCAGGTTCTGGAGTCACTCCATTCTCAATTTGATGTTCTGAAAACCTCTTATAATACTCAGAAAAATGAATGGACAGTTGATGAAATGATTGCTATTGTCTCTCAAGAAAAGGATTCTATAAGAAAAGGGAAATCACACAATGTTCAGTTGTTGCTTCTATTTCTAGAACTAAAAATGAGAAAAAGGAAGGTTACAAAGGCAAGTTTAAACATGATAAGAAGAAAGGGGGGAAAATATCTCAGCAACTAGAACCTAAGAAGAATTTCTTCAAGCCTAACAAGAATTTCTTCAAGGGAAACTACAAGTATTGTAAGAAGTATGACCATAAAGTAGATGATTGTTACATTCTCAAGAAAAAATTTGAGAAGCAAGATACACTTTTATCTTTAGCTTGTTTTGAATCAAATGTGATTGATGTTGCTCCCAGTACTTGGTGGTTTGACTTAGGTGCATCTATTCACGTTGTGAATTCTTTACAGGGGTTCACAAGCCTGAGGAAACCAAGTAATGTTGAATCCAAAATCATTGTGGGATATGGAGCTAGAGTATTAGTGAAAGAAATAAGAGTAGTTACCTTATATTTACCTTCTGGACATACTTTATTGTTGAAAGATGCTGTTTATGTACCTTCCATGAGAAGGAATTTAATTTCAGTTTCAACTTTGGATAGATGTGGCTACTCTTATGAATTTGATAATGGAAAAGTTGTTGTTTGTTTTAATTTTGTTGCCGTTGGTTCAGGAGTTTTATGTGATGAGTTATATATGCTGAATTTGAATGATATGCATGTTAACTCCGTTGTTGAAAGTAAGCGTAGTAGGACTAATGAGAGTTCTTCTATGCTATGACATAGATGCTTGGGGCACATCTCTAGGCCCCGAATTGGAAGACTGATTAGGGAAGGTGTTCTTCATAACCTGGACTTCTCTGATTTTGATACTTGCGTAGATTGTGTTAAAGGCAAGTTCACTGCTAAAACTAGGAATAAAGGAGTAAACAGGTGTGAGGATGTGTTACAGTTGATTCACACAGATATGTGTGGACCCATTACACCCATTGTTATAGGTGGATATAGGTATTTTATTACATTCATAGATGATTTCTCCAGATTTGGTTGGATAGATCTTCTCCAAGAAAAATTTGGTTCTTTGGATGCCTTCAGATCCTTCAAGGTTGTTGTTGAATTGAAGACAGACAAAAAGATCAAATGTGTGAGGTCTAACAGAGGAGATGAGTATTACGGCAGATATGATGAAACTGGAAGAAATCCAGGACCGTTCGCTAGATTTCTCGATGAATGTGGAATTGAAGCTCAATATACTATGTCTGGTACTCCTGAGCAGAATAGAGTTACAGAGAGACGTAACCGCACGCTTATGAATATGGTGAGATGCATGTTGAGCCATTTGTCATTGCTAGATTTTCTTTGGGGAGATGCTTTGAAAACTGCTGTGTACATTCTTAATCAAGTACCTAGCAAGTCTGTACCGAAAACTCCCTATGAGCTGATAACTAGAAGGAAGTCGAGTTTGAAACACTTTCATGTGTTGGGTTATAAGGCAGAAGTTAGACCTTATAATCCTTAGCAGAAGAAGCTTGATCTTAAGACTGTTAGCGGTTTCTTCATTGGCTATTGCGTGGGCTCTAGAGGTTGTAGATTCTATTATCCTTCTCACTCTATGCGAGTCATCAAGTCTGACCGAGCGCTATTCTTTGAGGATGATTTGGATAGTGGGAGCCATACACCACAACTAGTCACTCTTAAAGAATATCGGACCGTAGTTCCTATACCGGTTGTTTCACTTCTTACAGATATTATGGTTCCAGTAAATCATAATGATGATTAGGCTTTTCGAGGAGAAGATGATGTAGTGGCACCACCAGCTAATGAATAGGAACCATATGACATTACTGAAGTAGTCCCATTAAGATGATCTCAAAGAGTACGCAGACCTTCTATACCAGATGACTATATAGTGTATCTTCAGGAGCACGAGTTTGATCTCCATGATGACGACGATCCTATAACTTTTAAGGAGGCAATCTCTAGCTCTCATGCTTCTAATTGGCTAAATGATATGCATGATGAATTGTCTTCTATGTCTCATAATACTGTTTCTCATGGAGTTGCCAGTTGGTTGCAAACCCGTTTGGTGCAAATGAGTTTTCAAAAGCAAGCGTAGTCCAGATAGTAGAGTTGAGAAGTACAAAGCTAGACTAGTAGTAAAAGGTTATAGTTAAAGAGAAGACATTGATTATAAGGAGACTTTCTCACCGGTCTCTACAAAAGATGCATTTCGAGTTGTTATGGCTTTGGTAGCTCACTTTGATTTAGAACTTCACCAGATGGATGTGAAGACGACTTTTTTGAATGAAGATCTAGCCGAGGATGTTTATATGGTTTAGCCTGATGGTTTTGTTGAAACAGGTCAGGAGCATTTGGTTTGCAGACTTAAAAAGTCCATTTATGGACTGAAATAGGCATCCAGACAATGGTATTTGAAATTTGATCAGGTTGTCACTTCTTTTGGTTTCAAAGAAAATGCCTCAGATTAGTGCATTTATTTGAAGACTAGTGGGAGCAATTTTATAATTCTTGTTCTATATGTTGATGATATTCTTCTTGCTAGCACTTGCGTTAAACTTTTAACTGAAATAAAACTGATGTTAAGTAGCCACTTTGATATGAAGGACCTTGGTGATGCTTCAGTTGTTTTAGGCATCCAGATTTACCGTGATAGGTCACGTGGCATTCTTGGATTGTCTCAGAAAAGATATATTGAAAAGATCCTCAAGCGGTTTAACATGCATTCTTGCTCCCCATGTGCTACACCTGTTCAAAAAGGTGATAAACTCTCTAAATCCCATTGTCCTCAAAATGATATAGAGATAGTTGAAATGGAAAAGGTCCCATATACTTCCGCTGTTGGCAGTTTAATGTATGCTCAAGTTTGTACTCGTCCCGATATTGCTTTTGTTGTTAATGCTTTAGGGAGATACTTGAGCAACCCAGGTTTAGGTCATTGGAAAGCCGTGAAAAAGGTCATGAGATATTTGCAGGGAATCAAGGATTATTTGTTGACTTATAAGAAGTCTGATCAATTTCAGGTGATTGGTTATTCTGATTCTGATTTCGCAGGTTTCCCTGACGACCAAAAGTCTACTTCCGGCTCTATTTTTATGATGGCAGGAGGAGTTATATATTGAAAGAATGTCAAACAGACTCTTATAGCTACTTCTATCATGGAGGCAGAGTATGTCGCTTGCTATGAGGCTACTTGTCAAGCCATGTGGCTAAAAAATTTAATCTCTGGCTTTCATATTGTTATTGTTGAAAACATATCTAGGCCACTTGTGATATATTGCGACAATACTGTTGCTGTGCATTTCTCTCAAAACAACAGAAGCTCTTCTCGCTCAAAGCATTTTGATATTAAATATCTGTTTGTTAGAGATAAAATTCTAGAGTTTCAGACTCGAATTGAGCATCTTACTACAGAGAACATGTTAGCAGATCCACTAACTAAAGGCTTAACTGTTGGAACTTTTCAGAATCATGTAGCTCATATGAGTTTAGTTAAGTCTTTTGATGTTTTGAGTTAGTGGGACTCTGAAATTTTATATTTACTTATTGTCATTCTTATGAGATATGTATGAGATGACGTCACTTTTATTATCATATCTCTTATAGCATTTTCAAATGCTTGGACCATTCTTGGATTGCATATTTCTCTTAATTAATTATGTTTTTCTATATTCATTATTCTTTATGTGAAATATGAGCATTTAGCATGTATGATCTACTTCCCTATCGGATACTATTTCTGCAGAGTTAAAGCTTATATTTCTTAGACTGTTGGTTGACATGTGCTTTGACCATAGTTGGTATTTTAGTCTTAATGATTCTTGTATTTTAATGATTGACTAATGCTATCTAAGTGGGAGAATTGTTGAATTTTATATTTATATATATATGTTACGTGGATTACCATTATTCAATAATTAAAAATATTATTTAAATCATTAATATATATTAATTATGGAATTATGTTTTATAATATAACACTTGATCAATTTATGAATATTGTAATTGAATTTTTGTTGTGAGTAGCTCGTGATGAGTTTAGACTATTCATTTAGTAGCTCATTGAGAAGTCCGTACTCTCATCTGGTTGTTCTAAACTGCTTTCCCATTAGGTAGTTTTTAGTACGCACAAAAAATCTACTAGGATTGAGGACAGTTTCTCTTACACACGCGAATTCTCTTGATCCCTTCACTGAATAACAATAGATTATGAAATCATGTCAGGTACACATTCTTAATCTATCTCTTGAATGCAATTCGTTTAATATGTTATAATTTTGTATCTATAATTCATATAGGTTTATAGAATTATTGAAATAAATCCTTCAAAAGAGACACTCAAACACACTTATACCTATATAAATAGGTTAAGAAAAAAGAGAAAATGTGGAGCTGGAGGACATTCCTTATTCATAACAATAAAAGCTTAATGGAGAGGATTTTGGACAAAAGCTTAGATGTTGGCAGTGGGTGCGTCTAAGTATCACTTAAGTAACAGAAAGGTGGACAATGAAGCTTGATTCAATTGGTACGATTGACAAAATACTCTTAGGTCTGATTTCTACTAATAGATGTTCATTAATTTAAGTTATTTATAAGTAATACTGTTTATTGAAATTTGTGGCATGTCTTAACTTTAGAATATATGTATATATGAACAGTGTATAGTGGAGCTTAGATTTGACATATATATTGCCTTTTTTAAACAAAGTTTGATATAAATTCAACTATTATAAATATATTATGATATATGGAAAACCATATATGCTCAACTTTGATAAAGCTGTGAACTTTTAACTTTTGAAGTATGAAAGTTTTGTATAAATATTTTGATGCTTATAATTTAGGCCTTTAAGAAGACTTAATTCCTAAATACTTTGCTTGGAGTAGGCAACTTCAATCTCAAGGAAGTACTGGTACTAAATTAATAAAGTATTGATATGTTATTAATTATTATTTAATAAATATCATATTTACTAATGTGTTAATGGTATTTTATTAATGATTTATTTATTTTATTTGTTGTTCAAACGACTACATCATGCCACTTTAAAAGAGATCTTGCAAAAGAAATCAGGGGAATTTCCATATAAACTTCCTCCTCTAAGCATCAAGAATCAATACCTCTAAATTCCCTGATCATTAAGATCCTCATCTCCTAGTTTCGAAACCTATAAGCCTGGCCTCTTCTCTATGTTATTTTATTCTTTTCTAGATTACTGTAGATGGCGTATATAAGTGTTTTTTCTTTTTAAATGGAGAGCTTGGAGATATTTTATAGGAAAACTGTATATCAGAGACTAATTTAGCTAATTTATTACGGTTAAAGATTATATAACCACTCAACATAATTATTCACTTTAAAAATTAGATCCAAGGTAGCAATTGATATTTTAAAAATTTATTTCATTTTTCTGCTACTTCTTGTGTTGATCACTTGAATGGTATATCTAGAAAGGTTACTATTCGCATGAAAAGATTTTAACTCTTGTTCTCTCTATGGAAGAGCACGAGAATCAAGTTTGTTTTTTTATAGGCAAAAGAACTAATATCGTAGACTCGCATAAAAGTACAATGGAAAGTGAGGGTACTCCAACCTTACATCGATTGATTAAAAAATAGTTAAAACGAGTTATTTAAGGGCATGAAAACATCCTATAGGATTTACACACTAATCGACAAAAGAAAGCCTAAGTTTCTACCTTCCCTATAGATAAGTTCACCACCATATCATGCTCTTTAATAAATGTAGAGAAGTTTTCTTAATATGAGCAACCGTAACGTAAACGTTAAATAGACTTTCTAAATTGGGTCCAATCATGCAAGTAAAAATAACACCTCGAAAGACAATTTTAGTTACTCGAGTACAATCACCATGAAGGCACCACACAATGACACACCAAACAAGATATCTAACTTTCTATTAGAAGTAGGTGAAAAATTGATACTTGCTCTTTTTAAGAAAAAGCGCACCTTAAGCAAAGAAAAAGGTGGATGTCCCATACGCTTGTGTTATAGCAAATTTGAGAAATAAGATGATTAAACACTGATGACATGAAAACTTCGATCCCATGAATCAAAACCCAACCAAGCATAAATTAAGGACCAAACTTTATAAGAGAATGAAGTAAGCTCATGAATAGAAAAGTTTGGGAACATGAAGCACCTTGTAAGAACAAGTGGCTAACATATTACGTACTTAACCCGCAACCGAGAGAAAGTTATATGAGAATAGAAGAGGGTTGATAAGATAATAGAGGGTGAATAAAATGTCATATGGTCAATTGCACGAGTCCATAATCCATAAATTCTCAAGATCGAAGCATTAAAAGATTAAAAACAAAAATTCTTCTTGTAGGTGATTCCAATCGCTCCAAAATTTTTCGGTTCTAAGGTCCAAATGAAAACAATCACCTTAGATGGGATTGCACCAACCAAAGCTCCTTATAAAACTTAACAAGATTTTTTATATTATTTCTTGATAAGAGAAAGAACAAAGAGAATTAGAGCTAAATTAAGGAAACAAATATGCAAATATCTTGACTTAACACTAAGAAAAAATTTGAGTTATCCAACAATTTGTGCAATAAAGTCTAACAGAGACACACTCATTTATATCTAAACCTTAAGAAAAAGAGAAAATTTTGGGGACATTCCTTATTCATAACAGTAAGAAGCTTAATGGAGAGGATTTTGAAGATCACTTAGAAAGTTCTTCCTCCCAAGCAACAGAAAGGTGGCCTCCTCAATTGGTGCGAAAGACAAACCCACCTACCATCTGATTTCTCCAAGATGTTCATTAATTTAAGTTATTTATAAGTAATACTGTAAGTATTTACACATTGGTGTTTTAGAATTAATATATGTATATATGAAAAAAGTCTGGAAAGACATATAATCCCAAAATTTTGAGAAGAAACGCATATATGCTCTAACCAAATATCATTGAAAACTTATATTTTGATGCTTATAATTTAGGCCCCTAAATACTTTTAAATCCTTCCTGGTACTAAAGAATAAAATAAAAGGCCTAGTATTTACTAATGTGCCTCATCTAATGAAATTTTATTTAGGTCCTTCCACCACAAGGAAGAATGTTGGAAAGAATGGATGGAGTGATTCCCTGATCAAAAATTCCCTATAAGCCTGGCCTCTTCTCTATGTTATTTTATTCTTTTCCAGATTACTGTAGATGCTGTATTTGTGAGACAACAATTTGTAGCAGAAAAACATTATGGTCAACCAATAACCAACATAGCCATTTCACACTTAGATCCAAGAGTAGCAATTGATATTAAACAATTCAAGATTCTTTACCCCTAAACCACCAAGCTTCTTAGGAAAACATACTTTATCCCAGGTGATGACGGTTGAGTATTGACTCTTCTAGTGCATCAGGTGATGACGGTTTCACTGGCTTATTTTTTAAAAATTATTAGGATATTGTTCAAAATGACATATATGCTGCTGTTAAGGATTTTTTCAACACTAGGAAAATGCTGCTCAACATTAATCACACCATAATAGCCCTTGTTCCGAATATACCCAATGAGCAGGAAATGTCCCAATTAGTTCGGCCCAAAAGCTTATGCATTGTGATTTATAAAATTTTCTCAGAAGTCCTGGTAAAGAGACTTCAGCCGACCATGAACGATATTATATCTTAGAATCAAAGTGCCTTCATCCAAGGTAGATTAATTTATGATAATATCCTCATTGCTCATGAAATCATACACTATTTGAAGGTAAAAAACCATGGCAGCTATTATGAATTTGCTCCTAAGCTAGACATGCAACTTCTTGGCTTTGTGGATTCATTCATAGATCTGTCAATGGCTTGCTTATCATCTGTCACATACTTAGTTGGAATTGGTGGATGTATTTTTGGATACTTCAAATCAAATAGAGGACTCCATCAGGGAGTCTCTCTCTCTATCTCATTATCTCTTTCTTTTGTGCTGTGAAGGTCTCACATTCATGTTGGAGTCTCTAGTAAGGCAAAGACAGTTCCAAGGCATTAGGCTTAATAGAAGATGCCCTATAGTCATTTCCCTATTCTTTGTTAATGATTCTATTATTTTCAGCAAAACAGACTCTAATCATGTTAGATTGATCTCTTCCATCCTTACAAGGTATGAAAGTTTTAGCTGTCAAAAAATTAATTTGGATAAATCGGTTATTTTCTTTTCCAAGAATACTCCTACTGCTCTAAAGACTAACCTTACTCAACAGCTTCATGTAAGAAAAATTGGTGCTCAAGACATTGTTGAGAAAGTTAGATCCAGATTAGAAGGGTGGAAGAATAAATTATTGTCTAAGGCTTGGAAAGCAACTTTGATCCGATTTGTGCTCTGTTCTCTTCCGGTCTATACAATGTCCTGCTTTAGACTCCTAGATGGTATTTGCAAAGACTTCAAAGGATCATCAATAATTTTTGATGGTCTATTGGCTCTAATTCTTCAGGATTGCACTGGTTAGTAGCAAAAGGTTGCACAAGCCTAAATAGAATGGTGGTCATAGATTCAAGGGCATACAGGCTATGAACATGGCTTTATTAGCCAATTAAGGGTGACAAATTATTGTAAACCAACACTCTTCTATCTAGAGTTTATAAAGTCAGGTACTTTCCTCATTCCTTATTCTTGCATCCTCCAAAGGGTCGTAATCCTTCCTGGGCTTGGAGTAGTCTCCTTTGTGGCCGAGAGGTGATTAAAAATGATGTTTGATGGGATGTTGGAAGCAAATCCACTCTTGAAATTTTTGGTGACGCATGGATCCCAATGAATGACCATTTCTCTCTATATTAGGGTTGAGACCTCCCCCTCATCAACGCCAAATGGTTAGAAATTTAATTGATTCTCAACTATGTATGTGGAAAAGCCAAGAAGTTCATAGGTATTTCGGAGATTCTCTAGCAGGGAAGATTATAGAATTGCCTATTCGTTCAGGTATGGACTATATCATTTGACACTACCACTCTTCTGGTCAATATATATAATGTCAAGTCTGGATACTGGGTGGCTCTTGAAACTCTAAGGAAGAATGAGTCTTTGGAATCTTTGCGATTTTTTCCTTGAAAAAAGATATGGCAATTGAAAATGCATCCAAAAATCAAATACTTCCTATGGAGATTGATAAATGGTGCTTTGGCAGTGGGTTACAACAATCAAAGCTGTGGCCTTCATCCTTCTTCATGTACTTTTCTCTTATGTCAACAAGCTCTAGAAACTTCATCTCATCTCTTCCTTCATTGCAGGTTTGCTTAAGGGGTGTGGGATCAAATGCCCATCTTGTTTTCCACGCCTCCCCCATCCATGGAAATCCAACATTGGTTAGCTAAATTTCTACTAAGGTACAAAAGGAACTCACAAGGTGTCTAGTAATATTGAGCTACCTTGTTGGATTTTGTGGCAAATTTGGAAGAGCATAAACTCAAAAGTGTTTTCTTCTCAAAGCATCGTGTTTGGTGATACATTTCAATTAGTTATGTATCATAGAGCTGAATTTAATTCAGCTAGGACATAACTGTGCCATCTTGGTTGTATTGGTTGTGTGGTTGTATGTCGTTTCTATGTTTGTATTTTAGGATCGATTTGTATCTGCTCATTACTAGTTAATAATATCACTATCTTTGGGGAAAAAAATTATATGATGTGATAGAATCAAGGTGGCAAATGCTTTGATGCATGTATTATTCAAAGTTCCAAAACAAAAAAAATCATGGTTACTTTGGAGAAATCCAAATTCCACAACATATCGATTAACGAACATAAACCCAATTGTGTAATGTCAATGCCACATTTCAGTTAGTTATGGATCATACAGCTGAATTTAATTCAACTAGGACATAACTGTGCCACCTTGGTTGTATTGGTTGTGTGGTTGTATGTCGTTTCCATGTTTGTATTTTAAGATTGATTTGTATCTACTCATTACTAGTTAATAATATTACTATCTTTGGAAAAAAAAATTATATGATGTGATAGAATCAAGGTGATGAATGCTTTGATGCATGTATTATTCAAAGTTACAAAACAAAAAAATCACAGTTATTTTGAAGAAGTCCAAATTCCACAACATATCGATTAACTAACATAAACCCAATTGTGTCATGTCAATGCCACAAAACAAAAGCTATAATTTTTCTGCAGCTAGAAAGTTATGGCAATACCTTTTCCATATGGCTATACTTAGTAGAAATTATTAATTAGAACTAAAGTCGATAGATGGACTTAATTTATTTACTAAGGTTACATTTAGTGTGAAAGAATATAATGTCATTTCAAATTTAATCTTAGAATAAGAAGATTTTTATGTTTGTTAATAAAAAAAATATAAAATGACATTTTTATTCTAAATCGCATACTACAAATTCGTAAAATCTTATTTTTCCAAAAAAAAAAAGGTGGGATGACAATTTTATATTTTTGTGGAATTAGATTCCATATATCTTTCCTAATATTCTCTTAACCAATTTATATAACGACATAATTTAACCCTTTCATATGTTGGACGATTTTTTAATCCTAATTTTTAATGTATTATCTTAAGATTAATATTGTAACAATATCATAAAGCATATAGTCATAATTATAACATATTAATTATAATGAAAAAAGTCATTAGATAATGTACCAAAAAAATCATTAAAAACTTTAAAAATTAATCTTAAACATTGATTTTAAAAAAAGATATATTTCAATTATATATATATATATATATATATAAAAAGTGCCCATTAAGTAGATTTTTATGTGATTTAAATTAATTTAAATTTATTTTATATCGTATCCCATAAACCAAACTATAAAATCACTTTTTATACTATTTTATTTGTAATTATACCAAATTATGAAACTCGAATAAGATTCTTATTCTGATTATAGAACTACATTCTTTACACCAACCATATCATAAAAATTTCATTAACTTGTACGGTCAATGAATACAATTAATCACTTCATAACTTCTTTTTTTCAGAAAACATAACATAATTAGCCATAAGTGATTGATCAATCTTTTTCGTAAACAAATTCATCCCTCAATACGGGTTATTTTTATGAATTAGCAAAAATTAGCTCTCATTAAAAATTTATAAATTTGACAATTCTGTGTCACTTGCAGAGAAAACAAAACAAAACCATCTCGTACTTACCTTCCAACGTGAATGATTTCTTCCATCTTTGAATTTTCGGTCCTCGTCCACGTTTACAGATACATAAACGGACACCAAATATATACTATATCAATTTAATATTTCAAATTCAATAGTCAATGGGGCTTTTTCTTCTACGGGGAAGGGGGAGGCAAGTATCTAACCCATAACATGGGTATAAACCCCACCAATTGACGAGGCCAGACTCAATAAATTCAGGGATCATTCCCTTTTAAGGTACGACAATTTTAGGACCGCAAAAATATAAGGGCAAAAATTCAGTGAGGAATGACCGGAATGGGCGAGAACAGTTGCCACCATTCCATACGGTATTATGTTTAAAACATTTGATTACTCAAACCTTCTCCCCTCTCCCTGGTTTTGAAAAGGCAAACAAAGGTAGTTCCACACAATAATTTATCTTAATAGAGCATCCAAAAATAAGGGGGTAAAGAACAAAAAATGTAAAGAAGAAAATGGGTAAGATGTTAGGCTACATATGATACGTCAGAGATCACGTGGCCCTGCAGCCATGCCCACTTGTGCCTTCAGCCCTCTGGACCGTACATGGAGGGAAATGTGAGCTATAAAGATTAAGCAAGATCGAAGAAAAAGAATCAAATGCCATTTACATTGCGTAAAAGGTCATTATCGACGTCCTCTTCTGCCATTCCCACGTTTCCCTCTCCCTTGACCACGAAACACTGATCTGTGAGGCTTAAGCCCCAAGGATTGAACTCCCCTTCTTTTCTGGTGTTGCACTTCATTATCCTCCTTATCTTCCTTGTACTTGGCTGAGTTTCTCGTGGTGAAAGTGATTTCCCTTGATCCTCCTGGACCCTGCTTAACACCATCTGGGATATGAGAAGATTGTTGGTCATCTTTGAGAGCTGCCACTCTATCTCCCAGAGGAAGTGAGTCCTCCCCTGCAAGTGATTTTTGGCTCCAGAAAGCCTCTGCATGCTGCTCATTCTTAATTTCATACATTCTGCATATTATGTGAAAATGTTTTTCAGTAATTAGGAATCAAAAGATATAGAACAAAATTAAAGAACTCAATTATTTCATAAACATGCAACCAATATTTTACAAAATCTCAGATAAAGAAAACTACATTCATTGATTATAGAAAATTGAATAAAATGCACCAAAACTTGATGGATCAACCTATTTATCTCTTGTAATGGGAAAGAAACCTTACAAATTGGTAACAGATTCTCACCTTGGAACTCGAGTTTTCTCTTTCAGTCTATTCGCAGGTTCATCTTCCGATGATGCTGATGCATCAGAGTTGCTTAGACTTTGTTCATCATCCGACATCACAGGTTCAAAATGTTCCTTTAACACGGACGTTTGCTTCTTAGAACCCATGGGATGTAAAGCCAGATATTCTTGCGAGGACTCCTTAATCTCAAAATCCTGAAACCAAAAGAGAAGGAATAATTGTCAGAGAGAGAAATGTCTCGTTTAAAGACAAAGCAGTCATAAACAAACAAACTACATGGATAGGCCAAATTTCCCATCATGTGCCTTCAGACATTTTTATGCTGCAGTTGAATATGAAATTTTCGTTGTCAGAACTATGAAGCATAAATTTACAGAGCATCCACATGAAACTTAAAATGATATGCTCAATTGAAAAATAAAATAAAAATATAATATAATATAATAAAAAATAAATCAGTGTAAAAATGATATATTTGTATGCCAAAATTTCAATACATCATTAATCAGGAGCAATTTGTGCTTTAAATCCAATTCAGCCCATTGAGGACAGTGGAAAGTTATGATGTTTAAATGTAGCAACAGTTAGGAGAAGTATCTTGAAACTTTACTTGCTAGGATAAAAAGGGCAAAGGAGAGAGAATAAAATTAAAAAGACTAAAACAACTGGCACATTTCAGATAATAGTACCTCATTTGTAAATATAGATTTAAATCGCTCATCTTGAAGATCTTGCATGTTAAGCCCTTTCTTTTTCTTGGATGCCTTTTTAATTTCATCATCACCAGCATCTCTCTTCTCATTTTCAGCTTCTTCACTTTCAAGGAGGCGAGCTGCAAGGGCCCGGTTAACTTTGGGTAATTTTTTCCTGATCTGCAAGGAAAATGATTGACGCATGGCCATGGATTAAATTCCAGTCTAAACCATTTAATCACCCTGAACTATGTAAAATATGAATAGCAAACTAAACAATCAGTGAAGGAATCAACTGTAATTCGTGAGGCACGTTCAGCTTCCATTTTTTCTCGCTTCTGCTGTTCTATATAAGCTTCATATTCGAAAGGATCTGCCAATGCTTTTGCCTACAAAAGAGTTTATAGATCATATGATCGGACAAAACCAGAATCTAGGAGATCTAGCAACATCTAAGAAAAATAACTTCAATATAAAGATGATGACAACCATTACCTTTATCAATCAAGATACAATAGTTTCTTTATAAAAGCAAAAGATCTATTATGAGAGAAACAAGGTGAAGTACAACTAAGGGGAGGATAAAAAATCGTCCAAAACAGAAAAAGTAAAACACAACATGGAGAAGGAAATAAATCAAGAATGAAGCAAAGCTATCTAGTCTTTCTGCATATAAGAAATAGAAACTTCCTTGAAACAGCCATGAGCAGAGCATTAGAGAGAAGCCACAAACACAACCCTATCCAAATCAAATTTAAGAGCAAAAGGACACCCTTAAGATGTGAGCATTCTCTCCAACCAAATCCACCACCACCACCAACAACAACAAAAACCTTTTCCCACTAGGTGGGATCCACCTCCAACCAAATACACCATAGACATAAAAAAACCGCACACTGCCACAAAATTTTGGCCTCCTTTTTCAACCAAAACCTCTGAAACAAACCAAGAGAAACTGCTTCAAAGTCTATGCACCCAACGTTCATCCAACACACCAAATATGGCTTATACCAATAAATTATCACATGATACAGACAAGTAAAGGATCTCCATCAAGCGATCATAAAAAAGAGGCACATTGTAATCAAGTGGTAAAATTATTAGAGTTTAATTTAATCCAGGGTCAGAGCAAACTTTTTGCACAGTATCATTCAATTATGCCTTGTCCCATCATTGAAAGAGCTTCGAACTCTTAAGAGTCTTAGGTAGTTATCTCATAGTCAAACTCTTTTAATTATTTGGCAATATATGATTGGATAATAGTGTAAAAATTTTACACTAGTGGATCAAAATGAAATCCAAATTATGAATTTAAAATTCTATGATAAGAAAGATTTTGTTTTTAATTCAATTGATTGGAAAACCAAATAAATATAAACCAAGTAAAGGATAGTAAATACAGAAAGAGAATTACAAATAACTCTTTAGTTGAAAAGTAATATAAAAGACACAAGTTATTGCATTCAAACACCACTAATGTGTCAATAGAAGGCTACAAATTTCCTATTCTACCTACAACTCCTAAGATATCAAAAGAAAAAAAAAATCATCACAAGTTGTCTACGAAAATCCTTGTGATAGGAACCCAAATATTTGATTACAGAAAGATGAGACAATCACTGAAAATACAGAACAGAAGCCTCTCACTCTCACTCACAGAAACAGAAAAAAGAAGGAAGAAAAGAAAATGTACTGATAGAGCAGCACTTCAAGGGGCTGCAACCTCCCTACCCAAACCTTACCAAATTCCTCCCCCCTCCTACTCTCCCTTCTCTTCACATTAATCCCCCACTCACCCCAACCGAATTTCCCTTCTTACCCCTTTTCCAACGCCACATAAGGAGTCTGTTATGCGGCAGATATTAGCTTGGATGTTCCCCATCCTGCCCTTACTGCACCCGTGGGCTGATCCACTACCTCCTTTTCTACCCTTCCTCTCATACACCTTATTAACCAGGGGCCTATCAATACCCCTCCCAAAAAATGATTCACCTGGTCCTCAAAGCGAGGATTGTGGTGAATATCGTGGTAACCATTTAAAGAACTTCCACCAAGGTCCCACTGATTGAAGCATGAAGAAGTGTTGTTGAATTGCGGCTGCCATGGCGTTGCGTATTTTCTGCAATCCTCCATTCAACGTCAATGGTGTTGCGGATTCCGTCTTCCGTCGAATTGCGGCCGCCACAGCCATGGCAGAAATGGCGGCTGGACCCCCTTTTTTTAAGGGCTCTTTTGGGATTTTGCACATGGGATTTTATAAATCCCTAACCTGCGATGCTGCTAAGCAGCTTCTCTGCCTCTTGTATGTTCGACTTCGACCCCACCCTTCCTCCGGTCTCCTCCATCATCTCCGGTGAGCGACCAGCCCGACCAAGCATCTTCAGCGAGCGACGACCTTCGCCGGCCAGGGAACCCAAGCTGTTGTCACCTTGGACATCTGTTTTCCAAGGTAACGACCTGCTTTCAGCTCTCTGAGTCTCTGTCTCTGTTCTCACTTCTTCTTCTTTCTTTATTTCTTTCTCAGTTGTTCTCTGAGTTTGTTGTTCTGTTTTTTATCGCCGTTCATTTTTTTTTCGTTTCTGTCTCAGTTTTTCTTCTTCTTTCTTTAGTCAGTACTCACTCTCAACTCTCTGTTTTCAGTCTCAACTCTGTTTCCTAATTCCTATCTAAGTCTCTGTTTTATTTTCACTTCTAGGACCTAACCTAGAACAATGGCAAGTCAACAACCATCTTCAAACAGTTCAAGGTCTACTAATACAAGGGCAAAACCCGGGTGGAAATATTGCCAACCGTTAGCAGAAAATGATACCAACAACTGTGCAATTTCTATGGTAAAGTCACAAGGGGAGGAATCACTAGAGCAAAAGAGCACCTAATGGGGAAGAAGGGCAATGTTGCAGCCTGCACTCAATGTCCAAAAGTAGTTAGAGAAGAGATGTGGGGATATTTAAAGGACAAGAAGAAGCAAGAGGGTGAAGCAATTCGAAGAGTGCGGGTGCAGGATGATCTTGATGATTATGGTGTTATTGATGAAGAACATGCACTTGATGAAGGCTTTAGAGATATAGCACCTAATAGTGCTAGTGGGAGGAAGAGGAGTGCTTTGAAGGGCCCTATTGATCTCTTTTTTAAAAGACCAGAAACTGCCATTGAGAAAAAGGAGAAGTTGAGGCAAGCAAGCATCAGAGAGGCCTGTGAAAAAGAAGCTACGTCATCAATACATTACTCGATTTTGGTACCAAGCTAGATTATCATTCAACATTATCAAATTGCAAAGCTTTCTCGACATGGTTGCAGCCATTGGAAACTTTGGACTAAATTTGCGAGTTTCAAGTTATCATGACATAAGAGTTCCACTCCTTAACAAGGAGTTGGAGTATACTGAAGATTTGTTGAAGGTTCAAAAGCAGCAATGGGCAAGTTTTGGCTGCTCTATTATGTCGGATGCTTGGAAAGATAGGAAGCAAAGATGCTTAATCAATTTTTTGGTCAACTCTCCCGCTGGGACTGTGTTCATAAAGTCTATTAATGAGTCTAACTTTGTGAAGACTGGTGAGAAATTATTTGAGTTGCTTGATTCAATTGTGGAGGAGATTGGAGAGGAAAAGGTTGTCCAAGTTATAACGAACAATGGAAGCAACTATGTTCTAGCCGGTAAGTTGTTGGAAGAAAAAAGACCACGTATTTATTGGACCCCTTGTGCAGCCCATTGCATAGACTTGATTTTGGAAGACATTGGAAAGCTTCCTAAGATAAAGAAGAAAATTCAAAAGGGAATCTCTCGTTGGCTTCATCTACAGCCATTCAAGTACCTTGAGTTTGTTGAGGTATTTTACAAACAAGAGGGAATTGGTAAGGCATGCAGTCACCCAACTTGCAATATCCTTTCTATCAAAGGAAAGGATTCATAAAGAAAAAAAAAATCTCAAAAGGATGTTTACCTCAAAAGAGTGGACAAGAAACAAGTTGTCTAAGGAGGCTAAGGGGAGGGAAGCAACAAAAATTGTACTCATGCTGATTTTTTGGACCAATGTGGTGTTTGTACTCAAAGTCATGGCTCCTCTTGTGTGAGTGCTTCGGCTTGTAGATAGTGAGAGAAAGCTAGCCATGGGTTATATTTATGAAGCAATGGATAAGGCAAAGTAAGCCATTATGAAGTGTTTCAAGGACAATGAAAGTAAATAGAAAGAGGTTTTTGAAATCATTGATAATAGGTGGACTTACCAGCTTTATCGCCCATTACATGTGACTGGTCACTTTCTAAACCCAGAGTTCTTATATGACAATCCCACAATGGAGTTTGATTATGAGGTTACAAATGGGTTGTATGCATGCATCAACAAGTTGGTGCCAAATCTAGAGGTGAAACAGAAGATACTATTGGAGATACAAACTTATAAAAATGTTGAGGGTATGTTTGCAAACAAATTTGCAATATTACAGAGGAAAACCATTGCACTAGGTGAGAATCTAAGAATATAACTTTGTCTTCTAAGTTCTTCATTAGCTTAGCAAAATATCTTTGACTTTGTAGCTCAATGGTGGCGAATGTATGGACAGTCAACTCCACATTTGCAGCAACTAACCATTAAGATCTTGAGCTTGACATGCAGTGCATCAGGATGCAAACGTAACTGGAGTGTGTTTGAGCAAGTAATTATCAATTTGCTTTTGTTTTGGTCTACCTCAATAGTCAATACTTTCTTATAACTATTAACACTTTAATTATTCATCTTAATGTTGCAGATTCATTCTAAGAAAAGAAATAGGTTGGAGCATAAAAGATTGCAAAACTTAGTGTATGTCAAGTATAATAAAGCACTCCATCGAAGATAGAATCTTAGGGATGAACTTGATCCAATCTCACTCAATGATATTGATGAGTGTAATGAGTGACTAGTTGGAGAGATGGATGGTGATGACGATGATGATGATGCTGGGAATGTGAGGGTTTTTGAGGATGATGATGCTCTTAGTTGGGAAGCTGTTTATAGGGCTTCGGCGGTTGGAGTGCCTAGAACATATACTAGGCAGCAAATTAAAAAAAGAAAGGAATCCACAAGTGGTGCAAGCGCAGCAGCTGCAAGAGTTTCTAAGACTAAGAAAGGTTTAAGTGCATCTTCAACCAAAAAAAGAAAAGAGAAAGCGGCTGAAGTTGAAGATGACGAAGAATTGGAATTTGAAGACAACATTGAGGAATCGGAAGAAGAATTAGAAGAAATTGATTTTGAGGATTTGGATGGAGAAGAAGAACCCGAGGGATATGCTTCACTATCTGACAATGACAATAATGATTATATTGGGGAGGAGGAGGAGGAGGAGGAGGAGGAGGATGAATAGATTTTTCACTTATTCTTGTGTCTTGTTGTCTTGAATTGTTGAACACTTGATTTGTCACTTTTTTCTTACTTATTACTTGTTAGTATTGTTAGTTTCTATTTTGTATTTTCTTGTGACCTTATGCCTAATTGCTTATGTTATGAGAATTTGATTATGTTATGACTTATGACAATTATGTTTTTTTTCTTATGCTTTTGAATTGTAAAACTTTTGATGAATTTTATTTCATAGAATATATTTCGAATTTTTTTGTTCTTAGTATATGTTATTAATTTTTATTATTTATTATATTCAGCAGATTGTTTTTTGTATTTTTTCTGTATATGTTTTATTTTTTAATTCAGCCGCCATGCTTTCACCAATTTCCGCATCGCCATCCGCCATATTTGTATGGTGGATTTTTGGCTTTCCGCCATGGACCACCATCCGCTATTAACAACACTAAATTGAAGACCAAGTTATGTATGAAACATAGTAACTTCCACTGGGTTCCCATTGTTGGAAGCATAACGGTTTAGTTCCCAATTCCATCAAAGTCTCTTTTGCACTACTAACAGCATCCGATCTTGCACCATCCATATAAGCATGCCACTTCCCATATTAAATTTGCCAATAATTTGGTACCACTGACACATATCAATACAAGCCCTATCGAACAAGAATGCAGCTCGACCTTCCTTGGTTCCTCCCGGATCAAACAATAAAAAGACATGGGCTACCATACCCTAAGTACTTTGACACCATTGCTTCTTCAACCTGTCTTGGTTGCTTCTCTACTACAGCCCTGCATTTCTGCTCCATTACAGCCTTCAAAGCATAACCCCTTAGTGTCTCAACTCTCAGCTTCCTCTGCTATTTGGTCAAACATGGTCTTCTCCCCCTCATCGCCGTTAGCTACAAACTCCTTTATCAAGGCATCCAAGCTTTCAACTATACTAGCTTTTGAAACAAGCTGTCCTCTTCCATCTTGACTTGTTCCACCCTTCTTATTTATATAAATCACCAAGTTATCCAAGCCACTTCAACCTCCATACTCTTCACCAGCTTTATAGCTTTTTGAGAAGAGCTTTAAGATAGAAAATCCAATCACATCATACTTTCCAGCCATATCCCTATATTTGTCAGCAGTCGGATTTGTATTTACTACATTTTTCCCCACCTTGAATGTTGTGGCAGCTTCCTCGTAAGTAGGAGCAAAGCTTGTGCAATGTCCCCGCCAGGGTGCATAAAACTCAACCAATATATTTTTGGTTGCATCCAGAACAGCCTCCTCAAAATTGACAGATGTTAGCAACGCCCTCTCTTCTCACGTCTGTTGGCTTGAGTAAGTGATCAGACAAATCACACGCCTTCTCCTCCTTCCCTGCACGGTTGCTACGCAATGGGTCAGAGACCACCTCCACCCTTGGTCCACGATCTGTCATGTGAGTGGTATGACCTGCACCAAACAGATCTTCCCCACCGCCTTTACCTTCATCTTCCCCCTCAGTTTCCTCCTTCCCTTCCTTGATATCAGCTGGAACCTGACTTCCTTGGTTTGTTCCTGGATGTTTGAGATTGAACAAGTTGTGAACCATCAACGGCTCTGGTTCTTCCGGCTCATCATACCAGACGGGGACCGGTAGATCTGGATCATACTCTGGCTGAAATCGCTTGAGTACTGCCTTCACGAAGGCTACCCAAGTTGCTTGAGGGTTCTGCAATTTCCACCAGAGTCGCCAATAGTGAGCACCACCTCTCAAAGCCTTCACCGCCCTCGGCAACTTCTCCGCCTCAGGTATTCCCTTTGCAACAAAGTCCTGTTCTACGTTGATCAACGGCCAGTAGGCTTCTTATCCTTCAAAAATTGGAATCTCCACTCTCCTCCAATAACCCAGAACTCGCTCCTCCAATTCATCCAGCAGCTTGTCGAATCGCTCCATCCTATCTTTGTCCTCCATTATGGTCTAAATTGTGTCCATTGATAGGAACCCAAATATTTGATTACAGAAAGAGACAGTCACTGAAAACACAGAACAGAAGCCTCTCACTCTCACCCACAGAAACAGAAAAAACAAGGAAGAAAAGAAAATGCACTGATAGAGCAGCACTTCAAGGGGCTGCAACCTCCCTACCCAAACCTTACCAACTTCCTCCCCACTTCTACTCTCCCTTCTCTTCACATTTATCCCCCACTCACCCCAACTGAATTTCCCTTCGTACCCCTTTTCCAGTGCCACATAAGCAGTCTGTTATGCTGCAGATATTAGCTTGGATGTTCCCCATCCTGCCCTCGCTGCACCCGCTGGCTGATCCACTACCTCCCTTTCTACCCTTCCTCTCATACACCTTATTAACCAGGGGTCTATCACCTTGCCAGTATTTCTCCTATCATGCTGATATCAGCATCCTGAACAACAAAATGACAATTTTTTTTCAAATAAAAAGAAGATATCTAGAAAAAACAATATTATTTCATTGTTTAGGGTGACAATGATGCATGTGTGAAATCCACCTGTCATAATTGATGTTATATTCAGCATCCAACTACTGTAGGCATCCTTTCTTTGTATAATTTTATTTTGTTGGATAACAGAAGAAAAGAATTCATTCAGAGATTAAAGGATTGCAGAAGGACCAGGAATCCTCCTAAAGCGAAGAAAACAATGAAGGAAACAAAACAAAGAAAGATATATATCAGCTCAAAAGAGCAAGCCAGTCTCTTCATATCAGACAAGGAAACTTCCTTAAGAAAACGAGCTAAAACTGAGGGGACACAGAAAAGATGAGGAATAATAAATCTCTGGCTAAAAACTGCTGTGGCCATGTGATCAAAACACCATAATGACACACCCAAGGATGCAATCTAGGTGACAAGACCAACTTCACATATTACTCAATCAACTATGCCAAGGGGAAGTACAAGTTTATATCTTAAGATGCAGTAGATGCACTCAACTTCAAAATTTAACTTAACACAAAGCCATAAACCCTACTGTGCTCTAATAATAAAATAAATAAAATAAAATAGAGAAAAACGGTAAAACACTCCAACCTTCCCAGAATTTTCCTCATTTCAAAATCTTGCCTCTAGTTAAAAAGCTGTGCAACCTTATTTTTATTGGTGAGGCTACTGAATGTCAAGGAAAATCCAGGGGAGGATTCTATAGGATTTCAGGGGAAGGTATCTGCAGGTTTCAAGTGAGGTTCACATAATTTTTTAAAATAGAGGTAAGATTTGTGAAAAATGAGGAAAATCTAAGAGAGGTTGGAATATTACAAAAAGGACGGCCTAGTTTACAAGACTCCACCATTGCATGACATATCATAGCACCAGCCTCTTTTTCCTTCCTAACTCACAACTTTCCTCAAGATTATCAGATGGTACAAATTCAACAGCCACACTAGCATAAAAAAAAAAGCCAACCCTTATTAGGAATGAAATGGTACAAATTCTTGGATGTTTTGACACATATGAAGCCAATCACATGTCTTTTTCCATTAAGTTTGTAAATGAAAAGGTTTTTTTATTTTTACCAACTCAACATAATAAAAAAATTGCGGACAAAAAAAATCTAAAACATTCAGCCAGGCTCTTAGCAAAAACAAAAAACAAAAAACAAAAAAACAAAAAATAGGTCTCAGCATTTCATTAACTCATGAAAGTACGTGTCAACAAATAAGTAAGAAAATATGCCAAGGAATACCCACCTTTTTATATAATGCATAATTAATAAAGAAGCCGTGCATGTAGGCTCTTAGTAGGTTCGTGCCAATCAGGTTGGTCAAATTTAACCTCTCAAGCTCTTCTTTTGTCAAAAATTTGTAATGATCATAAATAGTTGTTTGTCCACCCATATCGAGCTCCTCCTGTATAAATGATTCTATTGTCAAAACAAAGATAACCAAATAAGAGACTAACTAATCTAATAATCAATTAAAATAGTAATAACATACCGTGAAATTTTCTAGAGAAGAACACCACTTGGGAGCAGGTCCAAGGGATGGTATGAAGTAAGATGGTATTTGGCTACAGTCCAAGGCCAGCAAGATCAAACCACTGCCAGGAAATGAACATACATCTTTTATTGTACCTGCCGTTGGTTCAATGCTGGTCATGCCTTCTCCCTGAAACCAGTTTATCATCTACTATATAACAACCGATGTTGATGAACACACATTCTAAATACAGTTATTACCTAAAACGTTTAGAAAAGCATACCAAGCTCTTC
This sequence comes from Ormosia semicastrata, assembly GCA_029884595.1. Classification (NCBI taxonomy): domain Eukaryota; kingdom Viridiplantae; phylum Streptophyta; class Magnoliopsida; order Fabales; family Fabaceae; genus Ormosia; species Ormosia semicastrata. The sequence goes on from JAQQTO010000043.1 coordinate 11,873,643, forward strand.
TAACGAACATAACACGCGTATGTGTACAATTTAGTCGAGAGATTGCAAAAACAAATTATTTTTAAAAACTCTATAGTGATAAGTGAACCACAATATGAAGGTAATGTATTGAATAATGACTATAAATTTAAAATATTAACATTCTGCAAAAGGGATTTTCTCTATTACTAAAATTGGTTTCTGCTTAGCAAATTTTGCCTGAAAAGAACACAATAAGACCATGTTTTTATCATCTGACATGTTTTAACAACTATCTCCAAAATATAAAATGCTGTAGACATCCCAACACGCCACAATTGAATTCTTAAAATCAATAGTCTACTATTAAGTCACAGATTTATCAGAATAGATTAGAAAATAGAAATTATAAATTACATCATGCATTCAACATCATTGATCTTTCTTTCTTCTAGCAAAATGCTGCTCAAAGACAACTAATAAAAACAAACACTACACAATTCAAATTTAAAGAGTGAAAATAATCATGCCAAGGTGCACTGATTAATTTGGAGGTAACATAGAACTGTTAATAAGAAAATATATGAGCAGGATCCAAAAAATTCCTCTACCGTTTCAGGATCCCATATTCTAACGACGTGATTATCACTGGTAATCAACATTGGTTGTTCAGAGTTAAGAGTACGATGCCACTTAATATCCAATATGGAACTGCCATACCTGTAAGACAATTTTTAAGCAACCATTAATTGAAAAAAAATATTGTCAACACAAACATAAATCTCTAGAAGGAGGATGTCAACTTACATATGATCCTGTATTCGTATAGGATGTGATGAGCGCAGGTCATAGATGAGAACCTGCATATGCAATATTAAATGTAAAAAATATCCATGTTCAAGGGAAAAAAAAGTTGCACATGGAACTTAGTTTAGCAAGCAAAATTATGTTCCCACAACAATAAGAATCTTTTTATCTGGTAAAAGTACTAAAGATTAGCCTTATAAATAGCAATTAGAAAAAACACAGAAAACTAGTCAGTCTTCTATGCTGCCATGAGAAGTTTGTCCTATCTCCATTTTGTTTACTCTTTAAATCAGTTATGTCTACTAAGAAGTTTAACCATAGTCAGATTATCTTCTGACTATGTGAATTCTACACTTATCTTCTGACTTGGTGGATTCTCTCTCTTCAAAATCCTACTAACTTTTAGGCCTAGTAACAAACCACCTATTAGAGATATAAAACTATTCTTGAAACTCCACCTAACAGCTTAAGCTTTTGGTAGAATTAGTCAGCGCATGGTATCAAAGTCTCTAAGACCAAATGGTCAAGAGTTTGATCCTTGGCACCTCCATTGCTCATACTTAAATTAAATTTCAACACAAGGTAAATTGACCCTATGCATTATCTACACTTTAAGCCCAATGGACTCTTGCGTGAGGGGGCATGTAGCATGTTGTTACTTGTTAGTAATTTCTAAGCTACACCATTCACTTTCCAGGGGGTTTATCCATTTATGCTAAATGCATAATCCATTACATTTTTTTTTGCCATGTTTCATGTTTCATCAACAAAATGGTAAAATTCACTTTTTCTTTTTTTCTAATTTTTTTTTCTTATGTCTATTTTATGTCACTTCGGGGTGTATGGAGTATAATGTATATTGTGGAATTCATTGTTAGAAATCTAAAACCATTCATGGACCTCCATTTAACAGCTTCAATTTTTGGGAGAGTTAGCCCTTGATACCACCCATCTTATGAACAAATCCTGGGTTGTCTTAACAGTAGACATCCATATATGTAATAATACAATACAAGCTTTCCTTAAAATCCTATATGGCACCAGACATGACTATTGCTCAGCTTACTCACGAAGAGGACGATGCAAATCCTACAAAATAAGCCACAAATTGTCACAGTACCGACACATCTATTATGATTTCGCAGATAACTAAAATAGCATAATACCTTTCCTGCACTACTTCCAACAGCCATTAAGAAACCGCCATCTCCATCAAACTCCAATGCAGTGACCTCCTACAAATATAGAAAGGTTAACAATAAAGATATCAATTACGCAACAAAATTTACAAAGATATCTACAACCTTAGTTATGACATGGAAAAAGGGGGCAAGGATTCATGTTTCCTGCCCATTTAAAACTCGAAAAAGTAAATAAATGGGCAGGAGATCACAAATATGAGATTGTGAACCATGATATTTGCCTGATAAAAACAGTTTCAGCACATCAAATATAAAAAATCATCTTATCATATCCTTACCACATTCTAATGCCTTAAAATAGGTTACTGTGAAAGAGAAGAACCACTACCTGGTCAACATCACCACTAGGTCTGATAGCATCAATTCTACTAACTGAAGATCTCGCACGCATGTCAAAGCATTCCACGGCACCATCTTCACCACCACAGGCAACTAGTCCATGAAGCTTGCTAAAATTCAAATAAGATTGAAGTTTCACTGATTTAGTACAAAGTACATAAACAAAATATACCAAGCTCATATAAATGAATGAAATAAAGCAGGGCAAATCAGTATTTAAGTTCCACTAATTACCTTCGGGAAACTACATTCAATGCAGGGGATTGTGTGTTAAAGGAAGAGAGAAATCGCCCCTGACAGGTAAGAGAAAAGCAGGTCTATAACTCTGACATGAAAAGATCAAGTATGTTTCTTTTTTAAAAGATAGATACAAATTACAAGACAGAGAACAAAAGATGTTTATACCAGATATAGGATATCAACTATCAAGACCCAATAACAAGGCTTTGTAAAGGGCCATTCCAAATGACCAAAGAAAATCATTAAAAGAATTTAAACCCTGGAGTTAAATTTCAAGGATAATCATACAACAGGTTTTTATTTTCAGAATTCCTTCCAAAATTCAACCAATTAGAAAAAGTATTTGTATGATACTAAGGATGTTGTCTTAAGAGCATATTATAAGCTAAACACCTGCTCTAAGTTAATTCTGTACAGATCCGGGGAAGAGGCAGCACAAAGCAAGTCACAAGACCAGCAGTCATATGTAATATCCCTTCCCATCCTGTCAAATGAGAACATCAAGGCATGTTATCATACTCGTAAAAGTTGATTAAACAAAGTTTGAAATACTATTAAAGCTGAGTAAAGTAACATGCATCTTTATCGAGAAAGTCAAATGCACCTCCCGACATAAAGAAACTGGAAATATATGAAGAAATACATAGACAAGTCTTATAAGGAAAACTTCTTTCACGTATCTTTGCTGAAAACTTAATTTTAAAGAACCTTTTAAGAAAAGTGACTTGGCTAACAGTATAACTAATATCGGAGTTTTCAACCCATAACCAAGTAGTAAAGCACACTCTGAATCAAAATCATAATATAATGACGGTAACATTGACAAGGTATTTGATATCTGCTCTACTTTGCTGATCATAACTAAATTATCAACGTAGCTACTGCAGAACAAACAAACTCCTAGGGTGTGTTTGGAACGGGAGTAAAGAGGGATGAAATTTTAAGGGGGGGAAAGTTTTATAAAAAAGATACGTTTGGTACATGGGTAAAAGATTGGAGAAAAGTTTCAGGGAGTAATATCTCTCCTCAAAATGAGGGTACAATTTACTCCAATTATTAGTAGGGTAAAATTTCAGACTCCTACTTTTGCTTCTCTTGCTCTCATCCTTCACAACTTTCAGCTCACTCATCTTTCAACACACTCTCTTTTCTCTCAGCTTTCGACTTTCTCACACTCGCCACTTTAACAGATTCAGTCTTTGAATTCAAACAACAAAGGCAAATCTTGATAAGAAACTGTAGATGCAAGCACCCACGCACACAAATTTGGTATTTGGGGGTTTCAATCATGTTGGAGTTCCACACCAAATTTGTACAAAAATTTGAACAAGATCGCCCTTGATGTTGACGACATTGAGAAAGATTATTTTAGCTTCACAGTCATATACTTCAGTTTGTTTGAGCAATCATCGCACCTGCCATTGATGAACATTCCCATCCTTCAAATTTGGATGCTTGTGCTCATAGTGGAATCAAGGTTGAGACCTAGATCACCTTGTGAATTTCAGCCACTAGCTAGCAGTCAAGGAGGCCATGAACTTCAATCAAGAACTATTTCAAAAGCAACACTATCGAGGATTGTACCAAATATACTTAAACTTTAAAGGGGTTAACATTTATTCCTTTAACTTTTATTCCCTTATATTTTACTATGGTAATAATTTCACCTGTAATTTGTATGTTAGTACCAAACACACCCTTAGCAGTAGACCAATCTTCTAAAGGCCAATAGAAGGTTGAAAAAAAAAATTATTTTTTCAATCAACAAAATTCTATCTTTCGACAATTGAATCCAATACAATGGACAACTTCTAGAGAGTCAATCATAATATTGAGGAAAAACATTATTATTTTGTAATACTAGCACATCAGAAAAACAATAACAACCAAAACACATGAATGTAAAAGATAACTTTTTTGGGCATAAATCAGACTTTATACTTCAGAAGCAATATACATAAATTCTAAAGAAGAAACCTTGGTATTCGCAAGCTGTAGTGCTTTCCATATTTTGCATGTAGACAAACAGAGCGATCAGCACATAAAAATGCAAGCTTAGAATAATCTTCAGTTAAAACCTGCATGATCAAAAATACCCAGTTGCCGAAATAACAAATTAACAAAATATGTAGGTAAACTCAACCAACTAATCAATCCGCATCAGATAAAAAGACAGTTTAAAACACATAAATGGAGAATCTAATACTAGTGCCACCAGAATCAGGGTATCAATTTTTTTCAATTAAAGCTAGTTTCAATACCTGAAAATCAATAATCTCTGAATCCAAGTGCCTTTCGAACTTCAATCCCAGCTCCCTAACCTCATATACTTTTACTTGTGGTGGATATATACCTTCAATATTGAATCAGCGTGAGTGTCAAGACTTTTGAATGAATACCTATATTTTCCTGCCATATTTTCTGTGCTTTCATCAAAAGCTTAACAAATGCATCTCATTGGGAGACTCCTATCATTTTTAACACATGAATCATCACTTTTTCACTTGCCTACAAAATCTTGCTGTGAAATTTTTCTCAAGGCTCAAGTGGCTTCTGCAAATAAAGCCAAAATTCTAATAATCCTAGTTTGTGCTTATTAGTTCTCCTTTAGAACATCCTTGATTTTACAGAAACCCTAGTTTTGGACTCGCATTGTGACTTGTGTTACAGGTAAGTAGACATGTTGATTATTTTCATCAAATGTTAATACTTAATGCAGTGGTCCCTAAGTACTGAAGAATCAAACCTCAAATACTCATCAATATTTTCCATCTAAAACTTGTATAATCCATATTATCCCTATCCTACACAAAATTACGTCACCTTTTACCAAAATTTCTTCCTGAATTATCATTATTTGTCTACTCACACTTAGAGATTTGAAGTACCTGATGCTATGATATACTCTCCATCAGGAGTTGTCTTAATCTTGGTTGTTGCGGTTTCAAATCTCAAATCTTCGAGCAGTTGCACATTTTGCGTGTAACCTAACAAACAAATAAATGAATAAGAGAACAAGATCAATAAAATATGAAAGGAAAACAAATACAAATGATATGGACAGAATTAGTTCATATTCAATAAAAAGAAAAAAAAATAAAAAAAAGGTGAGGTACTTTTGATGTTGCGATGAGATTTTTGCTTCTTAGTGGGGAGCCACGAAGCGAGTGAGGGTTGTTGTGATGCTATAGTATACATCTTCACCCCGTTTATCGAGGTTGACTTGATACCGCCATCACGAGTCGCCATTGTTGCTTGCAGAGAAAGATGAAGTTTGAAGAGAGTGGTTTGTTTCGCCCTTGTCGCCTCTTCAACCTTACCAGGAAAGCTTTGCTATGCGTTATGGCAGGCTACATACATAACCAGCGAACACAACCTGAGCTGCTTTTATAAAATTAAAAAAATAATTAATATGTAGCGTAGACCAATCTTTTAAAAAAATCGATTTAACCCATAAATTGGTGAGGTAAGTGGTTTATGCTTCAACCGGTGGTGGCACATATTCTTCTTCAACAGATTATCAAACAAATATACAAAAGATCCAAATCTACAAGAAACTTGTACCTAGGGGTGGAAACAGGTCAGGCCAGGCTTTGCCTTAAACAAGGCTGGCATGTATCCCAAATATAAGCCTGAGCCTAGCCTGTTAGCCTGTAATAGGCCCATTTTTAAGGTCTGACCTGACTTGTTTGAAAGCCTGGCCTGGTCTGTAAGCCTATTTAAAGACCTACTGGCCTACCTTTAAACAGGCTAACAAACCTAAGTCTTAAAATAGGCCAACAGACCTAGGCCTTTAAATATGCCAACAAGTGTATGATTTTTAAAATATTACATTAAAAATCTAATATTCTAATTCAATAACATAAGTCTAACAAGCCTAATTATCCGACAATACAAAATTATAACACAAATAACCGGTCTCAGGCCTCAAATTATCCAACAACATAACAATATAATTAGATAAATCCAAAAGGCCTCAAGCCTCAAATTACTAACATTAAAACAGGACCATGACACAAATCTAAAAGGCCTCAGGCCTCAAATTGTCCAACAAACAGTACCACAACAGCCTGATTCTTTCATGTCAATCTATCATTCCTATGGTGGCAGTTCCTAAAACAATGAGACAGACACACCTTATCAACAGAGACACCACTGAAAGAACTCCAGATCAAACAAGATAAAGTTCATAAACAAATGTTCATACAAAGTGTTATTAGCTGCTCATTAGGACAAGATATTATTCTAATGTTGTAACTTGTAATAGCTAAACCCCAAAACCTCAATCATTCATTAAATGTTAAACACACTCTCTGACATGCAAATTTATAATCTTCAACGTTAACAATTTTGCAAAACCAAAAATAATAATAATAATCGTCATTTACCAATCAGTTGTAATGGGGAACTGTTTTTTAACCTTTGAAATTACAATAAACAAATAAGGTAAGCGATTCCTAACTGGGTAGCACTCACAGAAAAAGTATCCCTATCTGTTTGTGATGAATGGTGAAGGGTCATTGTCATTAAAATTTGATATGGCTCTTACGAATTGGATAGCAGTAGTACTAGTTGATTGATACCCCTGCAATCGTTATCAAGAACAAAAAATTTTTAGTTCGTTTTGTTTCTGGTAAGATTCAGGAAGGGAGAGGGAAGAAAAAGAAGCTATAAATTAATATTCTCCCAGTACCCGTTTGCAAGGCTTGTTGAATATAGATAATAACAGAATAATATTAACAGAATTTGTTACATATCAAAGTCTCTTTTACCCGCTTTGTCTCTTTTCCATAAGTTGCAGGTAGTAATTAGAGACAGAGAACTAGAGACAGAGAGCACCTACGAATTTTATTAGTGTTAATGAATTTTCCATATTTACGGCTCAGATTTGTCACTGTGAAGCGGAGCGAGCGCGAGGCAGAGAACTAGAGACAGAGACATACCTGTGGAGGTGGAGCAGCAGCGTCGCGGGCGGTTAAGCGGCGTCACGGACTGGACGTGGAGCGGCGGCTCCGGTGGTGGACAGAGACGGCGGCGCGCGTCGCGACTGGCGAGTGGTGGTCTGGTCTCTAGTGGACGGATAGGAGGACGGTTCGGCGCAGCCCCCTTGTCCTTCCTAATCTGAGAATTGAGAATCTGAGATAGTAACATAGGTTTTTGTTTCTAATTTTTATTAAAATTTAATTAAAAATATATATTAATATATTATAATAAATTAATAATTATAATTATTATAATAATATATATTATATTATATATAATTATCATACTATAATAATATATATTATATTATATATAATTAATCAAATCAAATGAATCTGCTGAACTTAAAAAATTTATTTGATGATTTGAGACTTAACCTGTTTAATCAAATAGATTTTTTAAAAAAATTTGATTTAACTTATTTAATAAATAAATTATATCATATCAAACTTAAAATAAATTAGGCCACAGGTCCTCACGAACGGTTTACTTATTTTCACTCTTACTTCTATCCAAAAAAAGAAAATCTTCAAGAAACACAAAATAAAAAATCATTGCAATATTTAGAAAATTGAAAAGATTTTTTTAGAACAATGCAGTACCCGAGGAATCAATCCAACAAATAAAAATGAAGGGCTCCAACGTACAACCCAGACATGTACTGTGTGAAGGGCTCGAACATACAACGCTGAGGCAGAGGATTGGAGCTCGGACGCACGACACAGAGGCAGAGCTTGAACGCACTCGCCGGAATCGCAGAACAGGTTCGCCAAAAACACAGAATCGGTCGCATAGAGCAGCTGCTGCATCTTGCTCTTGTCGCCGGAGTTAATTCAATGAAAGGCATAGAGAGGTAGAGTTGCTGAGTGAGAAACTATCATAGGGGAACCCTAACGCTAGAGGTCAGGTATTGAGTGGGAATAAAATAATTATATTCTCTATCTACTTTTGTCTTAATAAGTTAAAAAATATTTATTAATTGTTCATTATATTTAACTAGCATGATTGAAAACTAATAATTAATAAGTTTTTCTTAGGATGTATAATTAACGATATAATGAACAAGTTCTATTTTCTTAGCATGTATAATAAACATAAACAATAAGATACATGCTAGTTAAATATAATGAACAATTAATAAATATTTTCAAACTGATTAAGACAAAATAGATAAAGACTATAGTTATTCTATTCCCACTGAACACTGACTTCTAGCGTAATTATTACCTGACCTCTAAACTAAATATTTATTAAAAAGCAAGCCAAGCAAACCATAAGTCAAGCCCTTCTATCTAGTTTTGTATTCGGCTATGGAGAAATTTTTGTTTAAACTTGGAGCATTTAAATTGGGTACATTAGACACATTAGTACTTAATATTTTTATAAATTTTTGTGCTTTTAATTGTGTGGTACAAAGATATATGAAAATGTTAAGTATTGATTAGTCTAGTGCACCTAATTAGATGCTCCAACTTGATGTATGAATTTCTTATCAGTTATGTTAAGCACTTAGGTTGATTTGAATTAGGAAAAAACTTATATAAAGTTCTTTATGTACTTGTGATGTTTTTCTTCAATAAAAATATGATATGTATATATTTTTTTATAACTTATTAATAAAAACTTTAAAAATATGTCCTTTCAATTTTTGCTCTTTCAAAACTTTAAGGAGAAATGAATCCATTTGGGTAGTCCATCTCCTATAGTTTGACAACTTTGTTTAATCAATAGATTTCACATCTCCAACCGTGTTCTCCATATCTTTGTTAGCAGATTCCACTTCTCAATGATAACAGCAATATTAGTTTGCAAATGTTTAAACTTACAAGACAAGGTCACCATATAATGAGATGTGGTTTGGCATAAATGATAATGTGATCTGCTAATATGCCTTATATGATTCACAATAGCAATTTCGTCAAAATAAAATTTAGAGAAACATCAAGCAAGCACAGGCCCAAATATAAACTATTATTAGTAATTTGTAAAAACAATTTAACTGATAAAAAAGCTTAATTTGGAATCACTTTCTCAAACTGCTCACAGTATCCAATACCCTCGCCCAAAATAAAATAAACCAATACAAGAAAGTGCAAGTTGGTCCTTACTATGGAGGTTTGAAAGACTCCTACTTGTTGTCATAACTTACGTGAGGTTACCTATTCATAAATAGAAACCAATTAGGTGTATGTCTTGGCAACAATCAAAACAACTGATTTGAAATAATCAAACTAATATCAGACACATAACAGTATGAGAATATAGCATTATGATTTACTTATACATTCACGTATTAGAGACTTAATTTTACATCCAAATATTCACGAGTCTGAGAAGTAGTAGAATATAGTTGAGATGCCATAACAAATATTAAGCCAATAGAAAGGATACTTCTGATTTATAAAACCTCAGCCTATCACAGTCAATTCATCACACTGCAAAAAAAAATGAAAAGACTGGTATAAGAAAAATAAAAAATCAATTATTCTACAACTAATGAAATACTCATGAAATACAAAGTCAAATATAAAGGAAAGTCAACATGATTACATAACAAAGAAACTAATTATTATGAGACATAATCATTCCACATTTGCCTAACAATGCTATTTCTCATTCTTTCTGCTTCTTTTCCATCAGCATCTCTAAGCTCTCTCTTTTTTGGCTGTTCACGTTCAAGCTCTCTTTCTAAAAGTTCTCTATCAACTTCTGATATAAGTTCTTTACCAGGATTATGACCCATCAAAAAATTGTGTAGCATGCAGCATGCCAACATAATTTCTGATTGAGTGTCAACATCGTATTGTGCTTCTGTTCCACTTGCTATTATCTGGTACCTCTTCTTTAACACACCAAAAGCTCGCTCTATTGAATTGCGTAATGAGGAGTGTCTCAGGTTAAATAATTCTTTTGCATTTTATAGAGGATAATAAGAATACTCCTTGAGGTGATATCTAATGCTCCAATAAGAAGTGAGAAAACTAGGTTTCAACATATAGCCAGCATCAGCCAAATAGAAATTTCCTAAGTATAAACTCATGATTAGCTTCCAATATTTATATTGATTAATAAATATAGTTTTTTTAATATATAGCTATACCTGAAGGAACTCTAAAACTATCATCCCTATCTAAAGCATCCTCAAGCACTCTTGAATCTGAAGCAGATCCTTTCCACCCAAGCAAAACATAAGTAAACTTTAGATCAAAAGTGAATGCAGCTAACACATTCATTGTTAGGTAACCCTTCCTGCCCCGATATCTAGGTACTTCTTCATCCAAAACTTTCACCCTAACATGTGTTCCATTAGGAGCACCAATACAATCCTATATAGAATGGAACTAAAATAAAAATTAGAGATTGCAAAAGTGAAACATGAACCATGATATTTGAAAATTGACTTTACCTTAAAATAAGGATAAAACCTTCCCGTACTATTCAAGATCTCAGGTAGGGTTGTGTTTCCATCAAGTTGTACAAGAAACTAATCCTCAAGCGTAATGACTGATCTGAGAACTTGATGAAAATGCCTACTAATGGTCTCACTAGAGCGACAGAAGAAAAAAGAAATAGTGCAATTTCTAACATTATGTGACAAAATGTGAAGAAATTTCACCACTTGTTCTTCAACACAGCTGTACTTAGTGTCTCTAAGAAGTCCAATAATTCTTAGGATGTTAACTATACGACTAAATGTGTTAGGCCCCACATGCAAAATGTCACGGGACCTCTCATCAAGTTGTATTATCCTCATTAGCTCTCTTCTTTCCTCCTTTTCTACTTTTGGTGCTGAGATCTCTCTTTCAACCCAAGTAGCATATTAATAAATGCAAAGCAGGATTATTAACCATGCCACATAAGCAACTATAGCACCAACACAATTTTTCTCAAAATCTCTTATCCTTCACCCAACCAAAATTTAATTAAAAAAATATGACAACAGGAGAAATGATTAGAGCCCAAATCAAAGCTTATAAACACAAATCAAATCACAGACGTAACGAAAACCGATCGAACAAACTCAAACATTCAAAACATGCAAACAAATAATCGAAGAAACAACATCGGACATCAAAATGAGAACAAGAGATATAGATCGAATTAAAGAGAGTGAAGGTTGTTATGATGCTATAATATACATCTTCACCCCATTTATCAAGATTGACTTGGTACCACCATCATGAGTCACCATTGTTGCTTGCTAGAGAGAGATGAAGTTTGAAGAGAGTGGTTTGTTTCGCCCTTATCGCCTCTTCAACCTTACCAGGAAAGCTTTGCTATGCTTTATGGCGGGCTACATACATAACCAGTGAACACAACCTGGCACGCGTCCCCCATCCATGGAAATCCAACATTGGTTAGCTAAATTCTACTAAGGTACAAAAGGAACTCACTAAGTGTCTAGTAATAGTGAGCTAGCTTGTTGGATTTTGTGGCAAATTTGGAAGAGCATAAACTCAAAAGTGTTTTCATCTCAAAGCATCTTGTCTAGTGATACATTTAAGCTAGCTATGGATCAAAGAGCTTAATTTAATTCAGCTATGACATAATTGTGTCACCTTGGTTGTGTGTCGTTTCATTGTTTGTATTTTGGGATTGATTTGTATCTTCTCATTACTAGTTAATAATATTACCATCTTTGGAAAAAAAATATGATGTGATAAAATCAAGGTGGTGAGTGCTTTGATGTATTATTTGAAGTTCCAAAACAAAAAAATCACAAATATTTTGAAGAAATCTGAATTCCACAACATATCAATGAACGAATATAAACCCAATTTGCCATGTCAATGCCACAAAACAAAAGTATACTTTTTTCTCTAGTTAGAAAGTTATGGCAATACCTTCTCCATATGGCTATACTAGTAGAAATTATTAATTAGAACTAAAACCAATAGATGGCTATACTAGATTTTTTTTTACATAAAAAATTTATAATCTTATAATAAGAAGATTTTTATGTTTGTTAATGAAAAAAAATATAGAATAACATTCATATTTTGAATCATATTCTACAAATTTATGAAATTATATTACTCCAAAAAAGGCAAGATGACAATTGCATATTTTTGTGGAATTAGATTCAATATATTTTTTCTAATATTCCCTTAACCAAATTATATAATGATATAAATTAACCCTTTCATGTGTTAGATAATTTATTAATCTAATTTTAATGTATTATCATAAGATTAATATTTTAACAATATCATAAAGCATATAGTCATAATTATAACATATTAATTATAATGAAAAAAAGTCATTAGATAATGTACCAAAAAATCATATTATATATGTATATATATTATCAAATTTTATTTTATTAAGTTGTTTAAAAATTAATCTTAAACATCGATTTAAAAAATAGATATATTTCAATATATATATATATATATATATATATATATATATATATATATATATATATATATATATATAAAAGTGTATCCATTGAGTAAATTTTTTATGTGATTTAAATTAATTTAAATTCTATTCTATATTGTATATCGTACATTAAACAATAGAATCACCTTCTATACCATTTTATTTGTAATTATACCAAACTATAAAATTCAAATAAGATTCTTATTCTGATTTATTAATTTTTATTGTAAATTTTATTCCATAGAATTGCATTTTTTTTGCACCAAACATAAGATAAAAATTTCATTAACAGCTTGAGCGATCAATGAATACAATTAGTCACTTCATAACGTTTTTTTTTTTGTAAAAAACTTCATAACATAATTAGCCATAAATGATTGATCAATCTTTTTCGTAAACAAATTCATCCCTCATTAACAGGCTATTTTTATGAATTAACTGTCATTAAAACTTTGTAAATTTGACATTTTTGTCACTTGCAGAGAAAACAAAACAAAACAAAAAACTAACCATCTCGTACTTATCTTCCAACGTGAATGATTTCTTCCACATACTCATCTTTGAATTTTCAGTCCTCGCCCATGTTTACAAATACGTAAACGGACACCAAATATATACTATAGCAATTTAATGTTTCAAATTCAATAGTTAATGGAGCTTTTTCTTCTAAGGGGAAGGGGGAGGCAGTATCTAACCCATAACATGGGTATAAACCCCATCAATGGACGAGGCCAGACTTAATAAATTCAGGGATCATTCCCTTTTAAGGTATGACAATTTTAGGACCGCAAAAATATAAGGGTGAGAAAATTCAATAAGGGGAATGACCGGAATGAGCGAGAACAGTTGCCACCATATTGCGACTACATGTTCCGTACGGTATTATGTTAAAACATTTGATTACTCAAACCTTCTCCCCTCTCCCTGGTTTTTAAAAAACAAATAGAGGTAAGCTCCACACAATAATTTACCTTAATAGAGCATCCAAAAATAAGGGGGTAAAGAACAAAAAATGTAAAGAAGAAAATCGGTAAGATGTTAGGCTACATATGATACGTCAGAGATCACGTGGCCCTGCAGCCATGCCCACTTGTGCCTTGACCCTCTGTTTAGGATCGGCTTTCTCACTCAGTAGGATCACCTCCAAAGCAACCTCCAAGACATTTTGGACCGTTGGATGAAAATCCAACGGTGATTAAAAGATATTAATTTAATATTAATATTTTTTTAATATTTAAAAAAAAAAAGAGCGTTGGATTTTATAAAGATTGGATGCAAGAAAAATCCGTTCAGAATCGAAGAGAAATAAGCTATAAAGATTAAGCAAGATCGAAGAAAAAGAATCAAATGCCATTTACATTGCGTAAAAGGTCATTATCGACGTCCTCTTCTGCCATTCCCACGTTTGCTTCTCCTTTGACCACGAAACACTGATCTGTGAGGCTTAAGCCACAAGGATTGAACTCCCCTTCTTTTCTGGTGTTTGCACTTCTTTATCCTCCTTATCTTCCTTGTATTTGGCTGAGTTTCTCGAGGTGAAAGTGACTTCCCTTGATCCTCCTGGACCCTGCTTAACACCATCTGGGATACGAGAAGATTGTTGGTCATCTTTGAGAGCTGCCACTCTATCTCCCTGAGGAAGTGAGTCCTCTCCTGCAAGTGATTTTTGGCTCCAGAAAGCCTCTGTGAAAATGTTTTTCAGTAATAAGGAATCAAAAGATATAGAACAAAATTAAAGAACTCAATTATTTCATAAACATGCAACCAATATTTTACAAAATCTCAGATAAAGAAAACTACATTCATTGATTATAGAAAATTGAATAAAATGCACCAAAACTTGATGGATCAGCCTATTTATCTCTTGTAATGGGAAAGAAACCTTACAAATTGGTAACAGATTCTCACCTTGGAGCTCGAGTTTTCTCTTTCAGTCTATTCGCAGGTTCATCTTCCGATGATGCTGATGCATCAGAGTCACTTAGACTTTGATCATCATCCGACATGACTGTTTCAAAATGTTCCTTTAACAGGGACGTTTGCTTCTTAGAACCCATGGGATGTAAAGCCAGATATTCTTGCGAGGACTCCTTAATCTCAAAATCTTGAAACCAAAAGAAAAGGAACAATTGTGAGAAAGAGAAATGTCTCGTTCAAAGACAAAGCAGTCATAACAAACATGGATAAGCCAAATTTCCCATCATGTGCCTTCAAATATTTGTATGCTGCAGTTGAATTTGAAATTTTCATTGTCAGAACTTTGAAGCATAAATTTACAGAGCATCCACAATAAACTTAAAATGATATGCTCAACTGAAAAATATAAGATAATATAATATAATATAATATAATAAAAAATAAATCATTGTAAAAATGATATATTTGAATGCCAAAATTTCATTACATCATTAATCAGGAGCAATTTGTGCTTTAAATCCAATTCAGCCCATTGAGGACAGTGGAAAGTTACAATGTTTAAATGTTGCAACAATTAGGAGAAGTATCTTAAAACTTTACTTGCTAATTATGAAGCACAAACACGGACATATACATAAACATGGGACACGATACAAACATAGATATGAAGACATATTAAATTTAAAAAATTGTAAGATACTGGTAGCAAGCATATATATATATATATATATATATATATATATATATATATATATATATATATATATATATATAAAAAATTTAAGAAAAAAAATTCATAATTAATATCATTTTTATAAATTTGAAAATTATAATATTTTAATATATGTCATATGTGCCAATATTTACTACCTAGTAAGTCCTTCTTCAAAAATATGAAGTATAATTTCTATTGATATTTTTTAAAAATTCTCTTAAATCAACTTTTCCAAATAGAACTAACCATATACAAGTACATGTGTATAAAAAAAATTAACTAGAGGGAATATTGGAGTGAGGTAAGCTTCGGTGTCGATGAAATGGATGGCTTGGTACAAGCAGAGATAGAAGGAGTAGATGAAAATAGTGGTGTATAAAAAGATAAAACTTAAAAGTCTAATAGTGACGTGTGAAAAGATAAAACTTAAAATACTGATATGTGAAAATAGTGGCTTAGGATGTTATTCATGTAATTTGATTTAGGTGGATTATAGGCTTATTAATTGAACGTTAGTAATGGAAAGTAATATTTTTAAAAAAAATATTAATGAGTTGTGTCTAAATTGTATCCTAGATGTGTCTAAATGTATCTGAGACATATTCAAATTAAAAAAAATAATCTTTTTATTTAGACACATTCGGATATGCAGGACACGTGTATCCCTACATGTTTGATACAGACACATATTTAATATACGGATACACCTAAAAAATAATATATTTGTGCTTCATAACTTGCTAGGATAAAAAAGGCAAAGGAGAGAGAATAAAATTAAAAAACTAAAAAAATTAGCACATTTCAGATAATAGTACCTCATTTGTAAATATAGCTTTAAATCGCTCATTTCGAATATCTTGCATGTTAAACACTTTCTTTTTCTTGGATGCCTTTTTAATTTCATCATCACCAACGTCTCTCTTCTCATATTTACCTTCTTCACTTTCAAGGAGAGGAGAGAGATGTCAAAATAAGTGAACTATTTTATGTATATCAAAATATGTATATTATATTTATACTTTATATTAATATAAAAGAGATGTTAAATTATTTTATATGTGATTGTAGTATTTTCATAATATATAAAATAATTTTATGAGTAAATTAAATAAAATTAAATATATTTTAATTAAACAAATAAAAAAAACTATTTAAATATCTTAACAATACCCTGTTGTTGATGTTTTAACAATAGTAGACACTACACTAGTACTAACTTAGCTTGTGCTGTCCTATAGAGTCTGATGTAGCACCATGGGCGGTTCTTATTGACATTTGACCAACAACATTATTATTATGTTCGTTAAGGTGGGGAATTCTAATATACACCCTCCAAAGGAGGGTGTATGAAACACTATGTAAATCTTAGTCGTTAATTGTGTTAAAAAACATATCAACGACTAAGATCAATGACCTATAACCTGTTGCACTATTTATCGTTAGTCGGAGTTACTATTTATCGACGAGGTGGAGTAACTGTTCACCACCGGCCGTAGTCGCTGTTCATCACCTGTCGGAGTACTGTTCACTGTAGTGGAATTACTGTTCACCACCAGAGTTACTGTTAATTTTTTTTTAAGTTGCATAACTGTGTAGATAATACCAGTTAAAACTATATTAGTCCTTATATTTTTCTACAAATAATTATGCATACTGAAAACTCTACAGATTTTATTGTATGTAAATATTATCAGTTAAAATCTATAAATTTTTTAGTATGTATAGTTATTTATGAAAAAATATAAAGACTAATACAATTTTAACTAGTATTATTTTAATTGATATTATTTACACATTTATGTAATTTAAAAAAAATAAATAGTATAACCTAAAAAAAATAATAGTCGATGGACGATGACCGTGATAATGGATGATTATCGACCGATAACAATGATAATGATAATATGTAAAAAAAAAATAAAAATAATAAAAAATAACCTACTCTAAAAAAAAAAAACCTATAATAATAAATAAAATAAAAAATATATTATACACCCTAATTTAATAAGGTGTATAATAACAAGCCCTCGTTAAGGTAGCCATGGACCTCAAACTGCTAAAACCAACGTATTATATGGTGGGGTTTATAAGAGCACAAGGCATGGCAATATAGCATAATAGTTCTTGGAAGAATAATACCTATTACCTGAGAAGTTGGTGGGGGCCATGTGCATGATGCAAACAATGCACGAACACAGCCTTTTGGTGGCCTTTGCTATGAACAAAATACTACTACTATGGAAGTGCGCCTTGGGTTGTGGTGAGAGAGAGATCTTTACATTACAACTTTTGGCCGCCCCAATTGTACCACTCAAACTCAAATGTAGTTGTTTATACTTTATATATGTTTTTTTTTTTGTCCTTTTTTTTTTAAAGTATACAATTTCTTTAAACTTTAATAGTTTTACAAATTATTATCACAAATTTTAAAATATTTTTAATTAATTCTTAAATTTTAATTAATATTTTAATAAATCTTTTTGTTTAATTTAAATTTATTAATTCATTAAAAATAATATTATATAACAATATCTTATCTATATTTATAAAGTAGAAAATATATTTAAAATTAAATTTTAATAAATAAATTAATAAATATTTTTTAATTAATATTAATATAAATAAAATGATATTATGTATATATATTATCGTTAGTGAATTAATATATTTAAATAAAATATAAAGATTAATTAAAATTTAAAAATTAATTAAAAAGTTTAAAATTTTATGATAATAATTTTAAAAAAAAATCTAAGTTTAAGTAGTGTCATGTGTAAATGGAAATCCATCGCTAAGGTATTTTGTCTTTCTTCGGCTTAGTATGCCACAACCCATTGATATGATGTAAAATGTAAATGCAATCATCTACTACCTACCTATCTATCATTCTATCAAATCATTGTTTGGCTGATATAGAGTGACCCGCTAGTTATTTCTTTTTTATTTTTTTTATTATCTTATTGATAACTCAATAAAATGTAGTTATTAGTGTCCTATCTCTGTGTTAGAATGAATATTTAGTCTTTGTTAATAATATATATTTAAAAAATTTTATGTTTATATTTGTCATATTCTAATTCTAATACTTTCCTATATATTATTGTGTAAATTGTGCGTATTTGTTATGTGATTAAATGAATTTGTATTTATTATTGATTTTGTATTTTTTTTTTACATTAGGATGTGTTCTAAACAAGCTCAAATATAGAGAACTTGGACCAAAATGAGAAGAGAAAGTCAAATTTGCATCTCGACAAGCAACGCTGCGGCGTGGGAACGTCAATGCCGCAGCGTCAGTGAAGAATCTCCTGTTCTGGCAGAGAGCTACGCAATTGGAACACCGCAGCGCGAGAATATTAATGTCGTGGTGCTGGTGGCAAAAATCAAGAACGCTGCGACGCAGGCTGTTGAATGTCGCGACGTTGGTGACCTAACTGTATGCGCACTGCGACATAGGCATGTTAATGCCAAGGCGTGGCCTGTTTTTCTACGTCTATAAATAGCTTTTATTATATTTTAGCCGTAGAGTTTTTAGGTTTAGAGAAGCTGCGCCTAGAATTTCGTGGTTGAAGGCTAAAGGAGCCTAAGGAGCCAAGGTTAGAGATCATCTTCCTCAGGGAAAATGATTCAAGCATACATTATCACATCTAATGAGTTTTTCTCCTTCCCCTTTCTCTTTTCTCTCTTCCTTATCTGTTGAACATGGGTTTTGTGTAGTAATTTCGTGTTTAATGATTAGCTGAGTTGTATTTAGGGATACTTTGAATCCTTTCTATGATTATTAATGAATTTGTGATGTTTTAAGTATATATTGATATTTAGTTATGTTCAATCATATAGTTCTTAATACTTTTGAATGTTTGATCAGCTTTTAAATGATTTGTTAAAATCTGATGAACCTAGACATAGGAATTTGGGTCTTAGATCATACGTATGATTGATACATATTCGACGAGTTCAATTGGCTTGGATAAGTTAATTCGCTAACTGGATAGAAATATATTTTTTAGTCATGCATAACGTGTATTTAAGAATAGATCGTTCACAAGTAGATGTTGCACTAACTCTCAAGAAAACTTAGTGAGTTAGGTAATTGAAACCAGGGTTAATTGACTTAGACATAGACTTTTAACTAAATTAGATTCTCAAGCTAACTTAACAATTCATTGGTGTTTCTTGTAATGATTGCATGTCATTAGTATGAAGTGGGAGGTGAAGAAGGATTCCTTAGATCTCTAAACCATTATCTTTATTATTTTTGTAGTTTAGATTTAGTATATTTGTATTTTCTTCATTTTTATGTCATTGAATAGAATTAATTAAGTTATTGGTTGATACTTAACTTTGTAAGCCTTTATCCTAGAGTGAACAATCTTTACTCTTCATTTTATTACTTATATGACTCATATACTTGCGGTCTATTTTGAGACAAATACTCACTCATTCAATCTTTAATAACTCAAGGCTACTTCTTCAACAAGTTCATTGCTAGTCTGATGTTTAATTCACTATATGGTTAAATAATGTTGTATGTTTATAGATTTTTTTATATTAATACTAATTTTTAAAATAATAATTAAAATAAATAATCAAAACTTCTCTTTATTTCTACTTTTTCTTTTCTTTTATTAATGTTAGTATTTAATATTTTTTCTTTATTAAATTAGATGTTTGTAATTAGAATAAAATGACATAATTATTTAAATTTTTAAAGATGTTTCAAAAAATAAGAGTGTATTTTTAATTCATTCTTATGTTGAAATCCAGCATTGAATCTGGAATTCTATATGAAGAGGAATGAAAATTGAAAAATACACCTCATATATGTATGTGAAAAAAGAAAGGATAATGGAATGGTATTGCCCAGCAAGGCTAACATGCCATGGAGCCCTGTTTGATTCAAGCTAAAAGAAAAGAAATAAGATACCCCTTCTTAATATACAGGTCTATTATTTCCATCCATTGGCTCAAAAATAAATAGGTTGACCTATAACCGTAGTTTCCTCTTCGAGAAAACATACACAAAATGGGGGCAAAGGAGTTGATTTTCGGGTTTGGAAAAGCTTGGATCAAAGGATTCAACCAGTGGAAAAGTCAACTTGTTTAATGTTCACTGAAATGGGTCTTCCAGTTGGTATCTCTCTGCAGGTATGGAAGTTGGCTTGGGTTTTGCTGTTAAAATGACTCTTTTCTGGGAGGCTTCTTCCTACATACCACCGCCTACGCAACCCGATTCTGTCGCAGCATATGGTGAAGGGTCTCAAATTGACGACCAGCTGGGAAAAGTGCTTCTTGGGAACCTACAACTGTCCTCACAGCCAAGCCTACTTCGCCGCCACGTAGTTGGCCAGTCCCTGTTGTTCAAAGATCTGGCAAGTAATGCAGATCTAACAGCCGCACGTTGAAGTGTTTTGGAGTTTGGAGGAATGCAGATCTTAGCATTTGCAAGCCTGGTACCAAAGGAAAAAATAACTTAGCAAGCCAACAAGCCTTTTTATTTGGCTTCATACACATTAAGGTGATTTAAAGTATTGTTTTTTTTGTCATTTTTTATTTATACATTAATGTGTTGTCACCATTTTATTGGTTGAGTCTAAGGATGAGTTGTTGGATTTGTGCCCAAATAAGAATTGCTCTTGGGATGACGGGAAATTTTGAGATAAGTGGGAAGTGAAAAAAACCTATAAATTAAGGTTAGTGGGAAGTGAAAAAATTTATAGTATGTTTCAATGAAGGATTTTGGAAGAAAATATAAGGAAAAATTTATTTTTTATTTTTAAATTGAGAAAGTTATAAAATATTTATAAAAAATAAATAAAAAATAATTGAAAGGTTATCTAATTATTTTTCATTTTATGTCTTCGTTTTAAAAATATTTCTAATATAAAGAGTGTTTATTTGAAATAACGAATAAGTCACGCTGTCCATTTTTCTCTAAAACTCTTTTAAACCCCAACTCTCAAATATACTCTTAGGGAAATATTCTTTTAATGCATAAAAAATTTAGGGAAATATAAAATGACTAATAAGGCTTAAAAGTAGGGGTGGAAATAAGTCAAGTTGCGTCAGACGACTGTAATTCGATCTGCTCGAGATTCTGTCAATCTAACCTGTTCTTAAACAAGTTAGGTTAAAGTTTTTTTAAAAGCCTGTTTAATTAAAAAAGTCAGGCCTCGAACCATCTAATAGACTTTTTAAACCTAATAGGTCGGCTTGACCTATTTAATTATATATAATATAATATATAATATTATAATAATTATAATTATAATTATTAATTTATTATAATATATTAATATATTTTTTAATTAAATTTTAATAAAAATTAATAATTAAAACTTAAGTTAGTAAGTTAGAATAGAAATAACATATTTATTAATATATTTAACGTAATATATTTATTAGAATAAAAATAATAAGTTAACACTCACTCCTTACTTTTATAGATGCTCACTACTTTCTTACTATGATCTTTGATCAATGTGGGATTTGAAATATTAGAATAAGAAAGTGAACAACTTGGTATATCTTCAAGTCCTACATGGATCAAAGATTAGAGTAAGAAAGTAGTGAACATTTATAATACTCACCCTTTATTTTTATAGATGCTCACTATTTTCTTACTTTGATCTTTGGTCGATGTGGGACTTGAAAGACTAGAGTAAGAAAGTGAGCAATTTGATATATCTCCAAGTCCCACATCGACTAAAGACTAGAGTAAGAAAGTAGTGAGTATCTATAAAATTAGAATGTGAATGTTAAATTATAACAAAGGTCTATTGGCTTTGAGTAGGCCCGTTAGCTTATTTCAAGGCTTAGGCTGTTAGCTTATGTAAAATCATATTGACTTATTTAAAGATAGGTCTATTAGCATATGTAAGACATGTTAACCTATTTAAAGGTAAGTCTGTTAATCTATGTAAAGGCTTGTTGACCTATTTAAAGGTAGGCTCGTTAACCTATTTAAAGGTCTCATTGCAAAGTAGACCTTTAAATAGGCTTTCAGGCCAAGTTAGGCTTTTAAAAAAGTCGGGTCAGACCTTAAAAATTAGCCTATTACAGCTCATGTAGCTGCGCCAGGCCTTATAATTGAGATACTGAGTTAAGAACTTGTTTAAAAGAAAGTCTAACTTGACTACTGTTTCCACCCCTATTTAAAAGTAATTAGATATCTTTTTTTTTTTTAAAATAAGGGTGATGTTATTAACATTTCTGTTTACATATTTACGGTCTTTTTTTTTTAAGTGTATTTATAATTTCTCTTAATACAGTAATAAAAGTTAGTTTTTTAAAAAATTAAAAATATTAACACAGTAACAATTTTGTTTCATAAGTGACATGATATAGAAGGATTTCTTTCTTTACATTAAATAAGAAACCAAAAAATATATAATTGGTTTAGTTAAGTTTGACTAATTATTGTTAAGTAAGCTTTTAAATAGACTAAATAAGAGAAGTACCATTGATTAATTTTTATATTTTGTAATTGGCTTACTTTAGTTTGAGTAAATAATGTTAAGTGAGCTTCTAAATAACCTAAACAAAACAAGTGCAAGTGAGGGGTTTTCATAAAATTGACTAAACAAGCCAAATGCGAATTAATTTTAATGAATTCTAATTGGTTTAAAATAGCAATTGAAATTATTACTAAGTGAACTTCTTCATGGATGAAACAGGAGAAGTACTAGTGGTTAATTTTTCATATTTTAGATTTGCTTAATCAGGATTAAGAAACTAGTGCCATGTGAGCTTCTAAATAGTAAGAAGTACTAGTGATTAAATTTCATGATTTATAAATTGATTTTATTTATAAATTATTTTATTTTAATTGTGCACAAATAGAAATCAACTCAAATTTAGTTAGTTTGGGTGATTTCATTTGATTTTAATTTTAATTACTCAAATTGGCATGTTTGCCCTTATTAATTAAGTCATTTAACTTAAGGTTCGCAATTAGTCAAGTTGACCTGAGTCAGTCTTAGCTCACTTAGAAATTGAGTCTATTTTATTTGAGAAATTATTGTTAAATGAGGTTTTAAATAGTCTAAACAAGAGAAGTACAAGTGATTAATATTTTTAAAATAAACTAAACAAGCCAACTACTAATGATTAATTTCATGAAATAGACTAAACAAGCCAAGTATTAGTAATTAACTTTTATGAATTCTTATTGACTTAATTGAGGTTAAGTAATATTGGCTTAACCAAGTCAAGTATTATTCGAAAGCTCTTGACAAAGTTATTATTTGCCTTGGAGGTAACTACGTTATGATGTGTCCAAAGAAGTTAGAAATGGGCCATATCATGAAAATAATGAGATTAACTTGATCCATCTTATGTCTAATGAATTATACGATGAGTAAGTGGTGTCTTTCAATAAGGCTGACTTATTAGTAAGTTCTAAGGTTGATGGAAGTCTAGTTATGCCTATAAAAGTTGATAAAGATGGCGAGAAAAGTGATTACGATAATTTTGATTTAACAAATGACAAGAAAATTAATATTATTGATGAATATGATACTAAGAGCATGTTTGGGAAAGATTAAATCTTTCTCAAACAACTATTTTTGGAGGATTAAGTTATTTTGTGAAATAATTATTATGTTTGGGTAAAAAGATTATTTTTAAAAAAAGTTTTTACACGAAATTTAATGCAAAATAAAAGTTTTTTTCAGCTAATAATCATAAATTAAATATTGGAGTTTATGATTTTAACTTATAAATTATTTCTTACACTTTGATATGTAAATACTATTTTGTCCTCAATCAAATAATTTTTTTAATCATTTTATACTTATTTTAGTAATTTAATGCATAAAAGTGATTCTTTTTTATATCATTCAAACGAATTATATTAACTTAAAATCGCTTTACAGCTAATACATCCAAACATAAAAATGAATCGATTATAATCGATTATAATAATAATCGATTATCAGCATAATTTATAATTTTTAGCTTTCCCAAACAAGCCCTAATGATTATTGATAATAATGTATGTTATTTTTGTAAAATGAATTATGTTAATAACACATGTTTAAATTTTTTTTAAAACATTTATTTTTATTAAGAATAAAACTTAGGTAAAGTTTAAAATATTATGCGGTCGAGTCTAAATTTCAAGACCTAAACTCGACCTGATTCACTTCAAGTTGAGTCGGGTTAATGGGGCTGCCACGGTCTTAAGCACCCTTAGTGGTATTTATAAGTTGAGTTAGTAGATTTACACATGTGGCAAGTGGTATAAAGGTTGTGTATTGGAAAATGGTGTATAAGTAATAATAATACTTTGTATCACAAAAACTGTTTTTATTTAATACTTGTTTCAATTTAAACTATGCAAAAGAAAAAGAAATTAATAAAGCATAAGGGTTTTTAGTGTTAAAAATGCAAGTAAAAATAAAAATAAAAATAAAAAAAATACAAAAACACAAGAAGTAAAATGTTTTCAAAAATACTTTTACACACTAAATCATAAAGATTTTAATTTATTTTAGAATTGAATCTTGGGTTACGCCTAGTTTATCGTAGTGGGCTGGTTTAAATGGATAATCACGTGAAGCTCAATTTTCTTGATACTTTATTTGTGGGCTTAGGCTTAGACAAGTGCAATTAAGTTAAGTTTAAACTTCGAGTAAAATAAAGATTATTTATATGTATAGTTGGGCTTGGGTTAGGTGGGCCAAATTCTAATTGCTTAGTGGGTCAGATTTATTCATATTCGGTTATCTGTTGTGGCCTAAGTTTTTTTTTTTTCATGACAAAAAAATATGTAGTGAATTTTTTAACTTACTGGTTGAATTGGTAAGTATGTTTCCTTTTACTTAAAATAGTAAATTTTTAAATATAAATAAAAAAAATAATTTCCAGTATTAGATCATGAATCAAATATAAATTTATGACAAAAAGTCTTTTCTTTTATAACTAATTGTTAGAAATACAAAAAGGTATAAATTTTAAAATATTATCTAACATTTAATTAAGTTGAGTCAATCCAAAACATGACTCAAATCTGACCAAAAATAAATATAACAAATATAATTTTTAAAATTCAAACTCATCCCAATTAATTTCACGTCATAACGGGTCTTGAACACTTTTATGGAATGTCAAATTTAAATATTGTACTTTTTCTTAGTACTTGGTGCTCATTTACGAGATTGTATTGATGATAATGTAATTCAAATAAGCAAAGTTTCACAAAAAATCTATATGGGTTTTATTTGAAAAAAAAAAGAAAAAACAGTTCATAGAGCCTTCGAAATTACTTGAAACATGAGTTCAAGTTAAGACCACCCAAACGTTTCATGAACAAGTGTGAAAGGAACATCTCTAAATGTATCACTGTCGAGTATTTAACACATTGCTTTATCATTACTTCTCATTGAGGGGAAAGAAAGAGAAAAGCAAGTTTGCTATCGAGAAGGTTTTAGAAAATGATGTAGGCATAGTACAGAAGCCTTCCTCAAGTAATATAATAGCACCAACACTTCTGTGACCATAAACACAAGAAAGATAATCGAAAGCTATTAAAGGACGCACAGGAAACACAGGCAGTAAAGTTTGCTGCTCATACGCACAAAATACAGGCACAAATGCCTCTAAAGTTAGCAAACTGGCCCATCTGATGTAGTTCATATCACTTGTTTGAATCAACCTCTACCTCGCCCCTGCACCTACCAAAAGAAGCAAAGACATTAGATGATATTCATTCACAATATTCAACTTTAAGCTACCATTTTGCAAAGAAAAAGGCATATATATTTTATATGTAAGACATTTTCAACTATAAATTTTAACACTATAACCAATAAGTTAAAGAATTAGTAATCTGAGTTCTTTTAATAATATAATAATAATAATATACTTTTTATATTGAAGAAATTTCTTGCCCATCAGGTGCTCACATCTAGTCTAGGTGAAAATAAAAGCATAATAGCAGGAATCTCTTTGAACTCTGACATGGTGAATTTGAGGGACAGAAGGCAACATATGAACAATTAGTATACATGCAATGAGTGCATTTTGGGAGGATGCAAGGGAAGATTTACCTGTGTTTCCACCAGGCTTTCCACCTGGGCCACCCTTGCCTCGGCCTCCTCTGGCTCCCTTAGCACCACCATCATTGAGACCACGCCCAATTCCTTCTGCGTGGCGTCCACTAGCACAATCCTCCCTACCTCTTCCCCAACCACGTCCCACACCAGGTAGTTTGTGATCTAAAAGAGGTGACGTTAACAGAGAACTTTCTAGTTTTTGGTAACTGAAAGGCTACATGAATAGCAGCAGTTCATGCTATATGGTCAAATTAACTCATTCACAGTGCCAATAGGAAATTATTATTTGCTGATTTACAAAAGAAATAAGTGTGACCCGTAAATTGTTAGAATCAATCAGAACAAAACAATATGCATCTTTATTATGATCAGTATCGCAATCTTCCTTACTTATTTTCTTATAGATTGCCTAGTCAATTTAAATATCAAGATGAACAACCAACTAGATGTCAAAACAGCACTTACCTGTGTGGCTCTTGGTTTCTTCCAAAACTTTGTCAATAACCTAAAAGGACAGGAATTAAAACAAGATTAGTGAATAGCTCCGACAATCATGAAACAATTCTCAACCTATTTACTAACCGCCCAGAGGACAAGGCTCCCCCGCGGTGGGGTCTGGGAGGGTAAGATGTAAGTAGCTTGGTCAGATTCAAACAAATTGATCTGAAGAAAGAACATGAAACTTGGATTAGAACAGAAGTTATGAAAAATATCATTAAAAGACTGTACATTCAAATCATCACTTGTCACTAATTTGAAGGTATGCAGCTAAATCATATAACATCATGTCCAATAAATTTCTGAACAATACATGTAGGCACCTACAATGCACGGATACGAGGGTATCAAATATGACACGGGATACGACTTTTGTTAAAAAATTAAACTAATATTTATTATCCGAATATCTGATATGGTACATACGTAATACAGATAAGACAGACATTATGAAGTACTCGTAAATTTTAGGAGGACACTTAAGACTGAATTTGGGAAAACCAGTCCAGAGTGTTGCTCCCCTTTTCAGTTATACAATTCTGACCTGAAAATGTTAAGTTTAAGAAACCAATGTACAAAATCCTAGTATTACCAACCTGTTATGATGGCATCAATCAAATTGCACCTACAACAACGTCTTCACAAGGGTCTGGAATACCTTCAAAGCGGGCGACTTGAAACGACGATCGTCGTCGTCGTTGTGGTCCAGCTTTGAAGGAGTTGGATTGGGTCCAGAGGGAGAAGCGAAGTGCGAGGTTGGGTGGTTTGTTCTTGAGGTGAAGGGTGATTTGGTAGAACTCGATGGCGCAGAGAGAATGGACGTAGCTCCATCGAGACTTGGAACGCTGGTGGGTTAGGATGGAAACCACTGAGGCACTGACAGGAGTGCGAGCTCAGCTTATGGGTCGATGTCGTTGGGTCATCTCAATTGCATATAGGATTAGGTTTCTTCCATCACTTCAGGGTTCTTGAATTGGGATTTGGGGGATTTTAATTTTGATTTAGGTTTCAGAAAGAAAGAGATTGGTTTAAGGTATTTTCATGAATTTCAATTTCAATTAAGTCCTTCGGTAAATCTTTTAAAAAATTTCAAACAGGACACTGTCTATTAAGTAAATAAAATAGTCGAAAGACTTGACTAAGTTGTTGATGCGGATAATTTCATTTTTGACTGGATTATAATTGGTGTATGTGTCTCAATTTTATTCAGCCACATAGGAATGGTATAGAAACCCTTCCCATTACTTACATATTACAGAAAGCACCAAAAATTAATTCCAATAAGGCGGAGTCTCTGGTGCCTCAGGAGCCTCTAATAAGATCAAATAAAATAAAATAAATAATAAAAATATTAGAAGAAATTAAAATAATGAGTAAAGAATTAATTAAAATGATAGAAAAAATAAATAAAAATATAATAATATTAATACAAAATACAAATAGAATTATAAATTATACATGCGATAGAATACAAAATAAAATAAATGAAATAAATAATATAAGAGATACACTTAACAATATAAATAAAAGAAAGAAATTGATGAAAACAAAAATATTAAATAATTTGAAGAAAATTTATTACAATTAGAAAAACTTTTAGAAGATAAACAAAATAATAGATATATAACAATCAAAGATTTAACAGATTTATTAAAAATTGAGCAAAAAGAGATAATAACATCAGTAAAATAAAAAAAACAAGAACCTTCAAAATTTTTAAAATTGGTCACCTCATGGAAGGGATAAAAGATGAATATATAAATTTACTAAATAAATCAAATGATATTGAAAAAAATTAAACAACTATTAGAACAACTAAAAATAGTTGAAGAAGAAAATAAATAAATACAAGAAGTAAAACAAATAGGAATGAAAAAAGAAAATAAAGAAATAATATTAAATTATAGACTTCAGGATCAGATTCAGATTATGATGAGATATTTATAGAAAAAGAGAATTAAGTGAAACAAAAACCAAAAGAAAATAGAAAGAATATTGGGAAAGACCTAATGAATAATTTGGGATAAATACGAATAAGAAATAATGTATAATATATGATATGCTAGAAAAAATAGTAGATGGACTAAAATTCAAGAAGAATTAAATCTCGATATGAAAGTTTTAAAATAAAAAATAAATTAAATATTGATTATGTAAGAAATAAAGAAGAAGTACTTCTACAATGGATTAATGAAATGACTTTACTTATATCAACAGATGAAAGATTTATGGATAAAGTTTATTAGATGTTAAGAATTTATTAGTCAATAAAACGAAAGGAAATGTACAAAGGTTTCTCATAAGTATTAGTGATGAAACATGGTACCAATATTCAAGAACTATAGGAAATAATCAAGAATTTACAAGATTAATTATGCATTTAATTTATCAGTAATTTATCGAATATAATTCTATTGAACATAGAGATAAAGTAAATAGATTCTTTCATGAAAAAGTAAAAGCACATCTAAACAAAATGTAAATATGTGATATGTGCGAAATAGATGGTTTTATATGTTAATATAAAAAATATTACTATCAGCTAAATACTGATACAAAACATATATATATGGATATTTTTATAGATAAATTACCATACTCACTCAATACAAAAATAATAACTATTTGGCAAACACAACCTATGGAAATAGCTAATACACAAGGAGGAATTATACAAATACTTTATCATGAATTAAGAGAACAATATATACAAAGAGAAGCAATTAGACAACTAAATAAAGGAAGATTTGTTATATGTTGTGATATCCCAGAAATAGAAAAATCAAGAAATTATGGATGTAATTAAACTACAAAGAAAAGAAAAGACTATAAAAGAAAACCTAGATTAAGAAAGACTTATCCTAAAAGAAAAGCCTATAGAAATATTAAGAAAAAATACTTTAGAAAGAAAAGACAAACACCAAGAAAATATTATCCAAAAGAAAAAAAGAAATATGTCTATTGGATATGTAATATAGAAGGACACTATGCGAATGAATGTTCTCAGAGAAAAGAAAAAAATTTTAAAGAAAAAATAAAATTAATTAATAAGGTATATAATATATATAACTTAGAACCACTAGACGAGAATTAAGTAATATTGAAAACAGTATATATGAATATTCAGAAGATGAATTATTTTTAGAAGAAACAGAATTCGAATAGTACTTATATTAAAATCATAAAGAAACTGAAGTCTACATAGATACTGGAGCAAGTATTTGTTTAGCAATAAAAATGTTATTTGAAAAATGAGAAAAATTAGAAAAATCCTTAAAAATTCAAATTGCGGATGGATCAATACATCCTCTATATTTTGTAACTAAAAGAATTACTTTAACAATTTAACAAAAATTATTTACTATCCCAACTATATACTAGTAAGAAACTGGTCTACATATGATCCTAGAAAATAATTTTTTACAGTTATATTCACCGTTTTGTCAATATTTAGAATACATATCATTCAAAACATCATATTTTAGGAATAAACAATTACGAGAAATAATAAAAATTCCAATTATTCACTTTTCTGACTGTATATACTCCAAAAAACAATCAGAGCTTAGCCAGCTAAAACGTGGTGAGATAGTTGAGGCAGTATGCCGAAAAATTCATCATATATTAATTAATTTAGAACCTGAAAGAAAAATCTCAGCCTATATTGAAAAACTTCTAGATAAAACATGCAGTGAAAATCCATTAGACTCAAAAATCAATAATAAAAATATGGAGTTAATTGAACTAAAATTAAAAGATCCAACAAAAGAAATAAAATGTAAACTCATGATTTATACAAAACAAGATAGAGATGAATTTGTAAAAGATATTAAAGAAATGGAGGACAAATGATTAATAAGACCATCAAAAAGTAAACATCTTTCACCAGCATTTTATGTTGAAAATCATAATGAAATTAAAAGAGGTAAAAGATGAATGATAATCAATTATAAACAAATGAATGATGCAATGGAAGATGTATATTATCTTCCTAGAAAAGATTTAATTATTGAACAAATAAGAAATATGAATTGGTTTAGTACTTTTGACTGTAAGTCAAGATTTTATCAAATACGGCTTATGGAAGAATCTAAGGCATTAACAACATTTAGCTATCCGTAAGGACAATGTGAATGGAATGTACTTCTAATGGGAATGAAACGATCACTGGGTATATTCCAATGAAGAATGGACTCAATTCTTAAAAAATTTAAAGATTTCTGTCTTATCTATATCGATAATATATTAGTTTTTACTAATAAAGATTTAAATGATCATTTTAAAAATGTAGAATTAATACTCAATAAATGTTTAAAGCATGGAGTAGTATTAAGCAAGAAAAAAGCTATTTTAGCCCAAAATAGAATTAATTATTTAGGATTAGAAATTGAAAAGGGAAAGATAATAATGCAAAAGCATATACTAGAAAAACTTCAAAATTTCTCTACTAAATTAAAAGATAAAAAAGATTTACAGCGATTTCTTGGTTTACTAACGTACATTTTCAATGAAGGTTTTATAAAGAATCTTACTGCAGAAAGGAAGATACTTCAACAAAAATTAAGGAATGATACCTTCTGATCTTGGACAGAGGAAGACGAAGTAGTTATTACTAAATTAAAGTAGTTATGTCAGGATCTTCCTGAATTATCCTTCAGATGATGACTTGATTATTATTGAAACAGACGCGTCCAATGAACATTGGGGTAGTGTCATGAAAGCAAAATCCCTGGGTAAAAGAAAGAATTACTATGTCGATACATGTCTGGAACATTTTTAGACAGTGAAATTAATTATCCTACACACGAAAAGGAAACATTAGCACTAATTCGTATGTTGAAAAAACATTGAATTTATGTGCTTGATAAAGAATTTATTGTCTAATCAGACTTTACTTATGTTGCAGGTTTTAAAAATATAATTCACAAAAGAACGTACAAGCAAGGAAGGCTAATCAGATGGCAAATGAAGCTTGCCGAATATAATTATTCAATTTCACATATCAAAGGCGAGAAGAACATTCTTGCAGACATATTATCTTGGGAATGGAGCGAAGCACATTAGGAGTGATTAAGCAACAATTGGAACTGAAACATTAAAAGCTCAAAAGCTCAAGGAGTTAGAACTTATTAAGGCATATATTAAAGTCTTGAATTTATAACTTAAAGCAGAAGGTTTTCTTGCAGAAGCATTTCAACAATAAGAGAAAAAGATCAACAAGTGGTACGTAGTCTTCAACGGACCATTCCCAGAAATTTATGACGAATGATTCAAAGCAGCACCATACTGTCAGAAGATTTCAGGAGTCTCACACAAGTCATATTCAACTAAGGAAGAAGCAGAGAAAACATTGAAGGAATATTCCGAAAAAGGAAAAGAAAAAGAAATTTATCTCGGATCAAGAACTTTCTCAGAAGCAACCAAAAATCCTCCAGTAAAGTAATCATCACTCAAAATTTTAGGAAAAATTACTTCTTCCCTAGATAATTTTCAAATTACTTCCAGAAAAGAACATGAATTGCAGATACAATTCTCAGAAGAAAATTTCTGGAAGAATTTCAAAAGACTAGTTAACTAGAGTGACAAAGAAAAAGTTAACTGCTTTTATAAGGTTGACTGAAAGCTGTTCGGAACCAAAGCAATTATCCTCCCTGGAGCACCACCAATACTGGCATTCAATATGTTTCAATTTGAATTTATTGATCGTCTTTATTTAAGTTTAAATTTAGAATAAATTAACTTGTTTCCTCATAATTTCAAAGATGCAGTTCAGATGTTCAAAAGGAATATAGCCAAGGAACGAAGTATATTCCTAAAGTTCTACTCAGCTTGTCCAAATTTCATCACAAAGCAGTAAGCCAAATACTTAGGTTATGTGGGAGTAAGCAATAATAATTTTCCACTCATAGATGAATCACATGGAGTTGTCCCTGAAGAAGATCAAATCATTGTCATACTGACAAACTAGCTTACAAGTATTTACTCACAATGTCAAAGCATCAGAAAGGAATTATTTATCAAGACACTGTATAAAGGATCGACAATTTTACTACTCAGCAAGACAAGCGGAAAAGCAATAAAGGAGAAAGATATGAATATCCTAACGGGATTTGAATTCCCATTCTACGAATTCCAAGGCCCACTAATGGAGTACAGACGAGCTGTTCTTAACGGCTTGTGCGGAATGATTAAAGAAAGTGAGAACCACGTATGTGAGAGATGTGCCAAAAGTAAAGGAGTTACCGACATAATTAAAGATGACGTCTCGTCAGAAGAAGCTATAATTGAGGAGTGATGTAAGCCCTTAAGTCACTATGTAAATTATTAAAATTCTGTTGTAAGCGCTTATGTTTGTAAGGATACTTTTGTAAATTAGGATTAGGCACTCTAGCCTATAAATAAAACCTCTTATGCTGAGGCAAGGGAGAGTTTTTCAAGAAGAAAAATCCTCAAACTTTGAAAGTGTTTTCCTTAAGAAAACTTTGTGCTAGTCTCTCATGAGATCTAGTTGGACACTTGAGAGTGTGTCTAAACCCTTGTACTTATAATCACTTATCAATAAATTTTTTTGTTACTATTCAATTCTCCCAAATATTTTATTATACTCAAAATTATAAAATTCAAGCACGGAAGCAGTAGTGGGCTTGTAGAATTTCCAGAAGAACAAAGCAAAGAAATCAAAGGAAGGAGAACAATAAAAATTTATAATCTCAGAATAGGGATGTTTATCAAACTTATCTCGAATAATTATTCTCAATATCATGTACTAGGAAGAACAAATGGAATCATTATGCCTATACTTATTGATACTAGACCATGTCTTAGTTATATAAGTAGAGATTTAACAAGTAAAATAGATGAAGCAAAACTCCGAACAATAGTAAAATTTAATCAAGAAGAAAATACATTTAGAGAAAAAATAAGTATAAAAATTTATTTTAATTCAAAATAAATATTCAGACTGAATTATATGTTTCAAATTAGGCAAATACTAAATTATTATTAGGAATAGACTTTCTTGAAGTAGTAAAACCATATGAAATAAGATCTGAAGAATTAATTATAAACTTAAGAGACATAAAGATAGAAATTTCAAGAATTAATTTAAGTATTTATACAATAAAAGATTATTTAAATAACTGGTATAAATGGAAATAGAAAAGATAGATGAGATAAAACATTTATATATTTCTTTGAAGAAGAATGAAATTATGAAGAAAGTATTTTAATAAATAAATCTCTTTTTAAGAAAATACAAAAAGAAGAGTTAGATTTAACAAAAAATGCAAACATGCAAGGAAAAGAGAAACTTGGCGGAATACTAAAAAGATTTAATTAAAGAAAAAATATTATTTACTATGAAAAACTAAATAATGAAACTCCATTAGATATAGTGATACATAAGGAAATATGTGTTTACTATTACTAAATAAGAAAAAACTCATGGAATTAAAAGGAAAAATAAAAAATGATGAAGATAGAATAAAAATTAGATATATTCATATAGGTGCAGTACAAGTACTAATTAAATTAACTTTTCAAGAAGAAATTAATTCACCAATAGAACAAATTTTAAAGGATGACAAAATTAATGATGCAAAAGATAAAATATTAAGACTAATAGAAGGAAATTTAACTTATGAAAAATTAAAATTCGAAGTGAGACCAAATTTTGGAATACCACTAAATACTCAAAGATTAAAACAAACTTTAACACTAGAACATAAAATTTTAAGAAAAAATCTAATGAAACCTGGAGATAAAATTTTTTTAGTAACTTATTATGTAAGTTATGCATTAATAAATTCACATCATAGTATTACATTTAAAGACAATGATAAAATAGACATTTCACATCTATTTACTGACATAGGTAAAATTTATTATCCTAAGAAAAATGAAATAATAGAATTAGGAATTTTTACAAGCAAATCAAAATTATTAAAGTTTAAAGAAAAACAAATCACAAAACCAATTACATTTCCTAAACCAGAAAAAATCAGCAAAGAAAATGAAGTTAATAAATTAACAACTCAGGTAAATGATTTGACACAGTATTTAAAATAAATATTATGAAGAAAATTAAGAAAATCTTGATAAAACAAGAATTTAAATTTAGTAGATTTGGCAAAGGATTTGGTTTCAGAGCAAGTACTAAAATTATCAAAATAAAAAGAACAAAGGTAAAAATAATTAAAATAACAATGAAAAATAATTAAAATATTAGAATAATGAGTATAACAAGACAAAAAGAATTAGAAATACGAATTCAATTAACAATAAGTACCCTTGAATAACTAAGAGAAAAATTAAGATATTATATAGAAACTAAAAGATTAAATTCAAATAAAAAAGAAAGAGAAATAAAGAAAATAAGCTATTATTTAAAAAAATAGATAATAAACTATACCAACAAAAAGAAGAATTAAAACAACTAAAAGAAAATTGAAGTATTAAAACTATCTAAAAAAAATCACTAATGAACCCACATTTTATATTTCACCAGATAAATCACCTTCAAATAAACAGAATTTATACTTACTAAAACTTATTTTAATAAACAGAATTTAAAGCACGTAATCTTATTACTTTATATGTTTTATTACCTTATATGTATCAATTTCTTTTCAAAAATTGTTAATTTAAACATTTAATAATTTTATTAGAATAAAATTTGTGTTGCATTTTAATTAAAAAAATTAAAATTTAATCAATTTTATATTATCTTTCTTTATTGAAAGTAATATCTCTGATCTTTTTCTTCATTAAAATAAGATTTCACCACTCTTTCTTTTTATTAAATATTCAACTTTGAATTAAAGATTTGTATTAGAATTTTACTAATATACCCTTAAATAAAAGTTATACTAAATAGAGAGAATGTATTTTTTTGTCCAAAAGTAAAAGATGTAACTTGTTAACATCATATTTTTAAAAAGAAGTAAAAAGAAGTTAACATATATCATCATAAATAGCAAATATATATATATATAGCCTAGGCAGAGTTACTATATATGCCTATTTATCTCATTATTTGTCACTCCTATATATATGTAACTTTTTTATATAAATAATAATAACAACTTAGCTAATTAATTAGTATTAGACAGGGTTATTATTTATGTTTTTTAAGCTATTTTCATTAAATAAGTATTCTTTAAAAGAATGTCAATGGAATAAAGAAAAGTTTAATTTTGATGCATGATTAATGTAAAATATTTTACACCATCAATTAATCATACACTATCATATATGTGATTTTTAATGTAATTATTGTGAAAATTAAATATTTTTTATAATATGACAATGTGTGATTAAATGACAGTATAAATTTTTTTTATAATGATAATATATTTAAATTAAATCAATAAAAAACATTGAACCCCTTAAATGAATTGAACCGAAATCATTATATTTTTTCAAAAATAATGTTTTATTCTAACATATGATTGTTTTGTTATATTCAAAAGTTTTGATGTATACATTTCATTGGATAAAAACTTTTTATGAATACGTAATAGAATCAGTTAAATGTAATTTATTATTAGAGATCTAGGTTAATTAATTATAGGTTTGTATAGATAATTTTTTTATCCTGATATTTGTATTATTTTATAATATTTTAATATTTTAATATACATTTCACCAAATGAAAACAGACTCTATTACTGATAGAAATGAAAACTTTATATAAATATATAATATAATTAATTCACGTCAAATTTATTATTAGAACATTAAATAAATTTAATACATTTTTTTGACATGTTAAATATATTTTATATTATAAAATTTCAATATTTTTTATTAATGTACTAATAATAACTTTATGATATATTTAATATATACATATTAAATACCAACACAAACCATTATGCAATTTTTTACAAACAAATAATGATCAATTTAATTTAAATTTTAATCATCATAACTAAGAAATATAGTCATGTAACACGGATAAAAATATTAGTTATTAGATACCTGTAAATTCTTATTTTCTCTCATGATAATCATAAATGAATACCTACGACGGGAACGAAGACATGGGTGGTCACCACCCACCCCGTCTCGCGCTGTCTCCATTCCTATGCAGTAATTATATAATTCTCACAATAACGAATTAAAATAGTTCAAGTTTTCCTAATTCCTGCAAGGAAAAAACTAAATGGTCCAATAAGCTATCTCGCCCACTGGTTGGTTTGAAAGCCATAGCATGTCATAGAATATCCGCTGAAGTGTGGAAAAATGTTGGCCTCTATTGTGCCAATAGCTGCTATATAATGTTGGGATGGTTTCGTGGTTATATCTGTCAGTTTGTTGAGAATCTCTACTCGTATAATTAGAACCAAAACATGAACCCCAAGAACCATACATGTCATGTAGAACACATCTCTCATACATGGATCATGGATCACCAAAATTGCGTTACTGCCATTCCTGCACACACATAAATAATATATCCGAACTAAAACTTTTTTATTATATATAAAACGTTAGCCATTGTCACAGCTGTATGGCAGATAGTCTATCTATAAACTGGATAAAAGTTTCATCTGTGTCCAGCATGCTAATTCTTACATATTTTGGGCTAACCCCAAAGTGTTTCCCACCTCTTGTTAAAATCTTGTGTTCTCGAAGGAGGCTTTGGCAGTCCTCTATATCTTTCTCACACTTCAACCACACAAAAGCTGCAACATAGGTATAATAAAAAAAATGAAAATCTACTTGTGTACACGCATAAAATTAGTTACCAAATCAAAATTGCCAAATCGTTTATTTACCTGGTTGAGGCTCTGTCTCCTGACTGAAAAAGGTGCAGAATGTAGGAGAAAATTTGGGCAAACTGAACAAACCATTGCCCTCAACTGCTGCTCTCAGTTGCTTCCACCTTTGCGCCATGAGCTCGTAGCTGTACTTGAAGAACGATTCCCCATCTTGGGAGTTTTCTTGTCCACAGCTGTCAGACACTACCTTTAGAACCTTGGCAGCTCTGAGTTGAGAATCCTTGGAGACACCTATTGTATTTAGCTCTATGAATTTAGTCATTTTCTTTGCTACCTCTTGATCTTTGACAAGAGCCCATCTACAAAGTATAAAGTGAAGACTTCAAGAAATTAATATGATCTATTAAGTTTGAGTTTAATTTTGATCCAATATTGTATTATTATTCAATCATGTGTTACTGTCTCATTACATAGTTAACTTCTAAGATAGTTATTATCAAAGTCAAATTGATATGATAACACATGATTGAATAAATAAATCATGTAAAACTGTATTGACCTTACATCATAAAGTGGTGGAAGTGGAACTTATTATTTTTATCCAAATTTCCACCCCATCCTAATCATGACCAGATGGTTCTCCATATCTTCTTTAATGTTATTAAGTTTGCGCTATTTATAAAAGGACTACTCCACATAAATAATTTAAGGGGACAGAGTATGATTATCAGCTTACCCTATGCGCATTCCTGCATGACCAGTGCTTTTTGAGACAGTGAAAAGCGTAAGATCATGATCTGAAGCGGATGATATTGGAGTGTACTGCGGCCAATAATAGGCAAGATCATGAACCAATAGTCCTTGGCTTCGGTTGATCACTGATCGCCTTGCATGTCCATCAGGGTTATTGGGAGAAGTAACCAGCTCAATGTAGGGACCATCTTTGTCAAAACTCTCTGCATCACCAGCCCATTTGTATAGGCCTGATTTCTGGTAATCTGTCATTGATGGGTAGGACTGCAAGTAATATTCTCGTCAATTCAATGCTAAACCATGAACTGATCAAACTAAAAACAGGTAACAAGTTTGTTTGCAATCTTGAACACAATTAAGATTGTGCGACGTGTCATGACAAAGTCAATGCCATGTAACTAGAACTTATTGTAGCCGCTTATACAAACCTTTGCATTAGAATAATTCGTGTGTTTAGTGTGGATTTTTTCACTGTATAAACAGTTTTTAAAAAAAAAATGTTTGTACAGTATTATAACATGTTTGGTAAAATCAGCTTCAATTTTTGTACGAAATTCAATACAAAATAAAAGTTTTTTGAAATTAATTTTCATAACGCTAAAAATTGAAACTTATGATTCTAACTTATAGATTATTCTTTATACTTTGAGATGTAAATACTATTTTGTCTTCAATCAAATAATTTTTTTAATCATTTTATACCTATTTTAGTAATTTAATACATAAAAATACTTTTTTTTATATCATCCAAACGAATCAGATTATCTTAAAAT
This sequence comes from Ormosia semicastrata, assembly GCA_029884595.1. Taxonomy (NCBI): domain Eukaryota; kingdom Viridiplantae; phylum Streptophyta; class Magnoliopsida; order Fabales; family Fabaceae; genus Ormosia; species Ormosia semicastrata. Next base: position 11,912,994 of record JAQQTO010000043.1, read on the forward strand.
CACTTTTCAACTAATGTATCCAAATATAAAAATGATTTAATTATAATCGATTATAACAAAAAAATTTATACAATAATCGATTACTAAGTATAATCAAATTTTCGCAATTTTTCCAAACACACACTAAATCTTCATACTAATATTCTCAATTACTAAATGAAGAAAGTATTAAATATTTTTTTATGTTATTAAGACATTAAATACATTTAATATTTTATTAAATATTTTTTTTATTTAATATTAGGAGGATTATTAAAAAAAAATTAAGAGAATATAACAAAACTCTTGGTATTAAATTCTCATAGGGTACTTTGTTGATTTGTTTCTAAATAATTAAGACAGTTGACCCTTTTTCCTTTTTTATTCGGTACAATCCCTTTTTTTAATGAATTGAAGGAATGGCCATCTAGTTTGGATAATGGATTCACAATCACTAGCAGCCTGGAAGCTAAATTTTACTCTTTGTCAGCTCAGCACATTCGACTGTTGAACAAAAGTTTCATGTGATCAGGTGCAGGCATGCGAGTGTAAGTGTGTGTGTGTGAGAGAGAGAGAGAGAGAGAAACAATGAGAAGGACTAAAAGAAGAGGCAGGGAATTAATTACGGGATGCAAATGCATAAGAAATGCAGGGACAATTTGCATGCTACAATTAATATGTGCCACTTTGAGAACATGGCCATATTTTCTATTACTTTTGATAAAGAATCTTACAAAGTCGAAAATAGGAGAGAAGAATCAATTTAAAGGCAAGCAAGTCCTTGCCCACTGCATTAAAACAGTCATCTAACAATATTATACAGCAGAGGAGATGCTTAGTTATAGTTAATTTAACAATAACTAAGGATCGAAGTTAATAATAAGTAAAACCGCTTTATTCAGATTCGGTAATGAGCACATGAGAATATTCCTTTAAAACCAAACAAAATCAATATAGAGAAATACTATATCCTCTTAGACAATGAATCTGATAATCTTCATTACTATTTAATATATATATATATATATATATATATAAAATGCTTTTTGACCTTTCAAAATATTAAATGCACATGTCTTTTTTCCATTAATATTTGCTTTCGTTAACGAGCACAAGAGAGAATTCATTCATTTAAAATCAAACAAATTCAAAGTAGAGAAATATTAAATTCTCTTAAATAATCAACCTAATTTTTATTTCATTAAGTAATTAAAAAGGTGATTAATGACTCACCGAGTAATAGGGTGCCGCAGATACGACGCTGATTGGTTCAGGTGCATCACGCGGGGACAAAGCATAAAGAGCAGCCAGAAAGAGCTGAGAGGAACCTGTCCCAACAACAATATGGCGACCTTCTGTGACTGCATTCCCCACCACTTTGTGCAACCTCACCACCTCCTTCGCAAAATCAGGCTCTAGAAACCAGCAAATGTTTGTCACATCAGAAAAATAGCTCATGGATTGCCATCCTGGAATTGTTATCGTGGTCTTGTCACCCATTTTTCGCCAGAATTTTTCATACATTGTCGGATCTCCCCTGCATAACATCAACTTAATTTAAAAATCAACATCTTGAATTTAATTAAACACAATGTCGGAATTGGAAACCAGATCATCATTATTTCCTACAAACTCCTATTTAAAATTCATGGCTGTGAAGGAAAAATATAAAACAAATGTATAAAAAGTAGTACTAACATTTTCAGGATTATATTTTATCTAGCATTTTGTAATATTATTACAAATAAAGTTGGTATATGATTGTCCATTTTTTAAAAAAAAATTATATTTAGCATGTATCACGCTGTATCTGTCATCCCTCCATGTAAAGTGCCCAATATAACCGACCCACGTAGATGTAGGGCATGATCTGAAATCTGAATTGAAAAACAACGTGGCCCTATGGATGACCTAGAACAATCTTTTCTTTGCCCTAGAAAAGTATGAGATAAGCAGGGTAGATTGCAAGAACAGTGAAATAGTGAAAGAACAGTGGGGCAGGTAAGGAAAGGAAGGAGGAGCTAGCAATGAACTTGTGGAAGAAGTGGCCTTGAGTTATTAAGGACTGCATGGATAAGGTAATGGGAAAAGAGAAGAAAATAAAAAAGAAATAACTGGCGGGTCCATCTATATCAGCCAAACAATGATTAGATAGAATGATAGATAGGTAGGTAGATGGTTGCATTTACATTTTACATCAGATCAATGGGCTGTGGCATGCTAAGCTAAAGAGAAACAAAATACCTTAGAGATGGACTTCCATTTACACAGGGCCCACGAAGTAGGTGATCCAGACGACCCATATGGAAACAAGAAAAAAAAAAAAACATATATAAAGTATAAACAGCTACATTTGAGTTTGAGTGATTTACAATTGGGACGGCCAAAAGTTGTAAAGATCTGTCACCACAACCCAAGGCGCACTTCCATAGTATAGTAGTAGTCTTTTGTTCATAGCAAAGGCCACCAAAAGGTTGTCTTCATGCAGTGTGCGCATCAGGCATATGGCCCCCCACCAACTTTGGTAATAGGTAATAGGTAATATTCTTCCAAGAACTATTATGCTATATTGCTATGCCTTGTTCTCTTATAAACCCCATTATATAATATGTAGGTTTTTAGCAGTTTGAAGTCCATGACTACCTTGACGACCATAATAATAATATTGTTGGTCAAATGTCAATAAGAACCGCCCATGGTGCTACGTTAGACTCTCTAGGACAGCACAAGCTAAGCTAGTACTAGTGTAGTGTCTAGTGCTGCTAAAACATCAACAACAGGGTGTCGTTAAGATATTTTAATGTGTTTTGTTAGCTGTGCTCTTGTTTTATATATATATATTAAAAAATTTAAATAATATTTTTATTTATTTTAATTATTAAAATAAAAATATATTAAATTTTTTAAATTTTTTTAAAATATTATTTATACTTTTTATTTAATAAATTTTATTTTTAATTTCTTAATTATTCATTAAGACACACACTAATAAAACTTTATTTTAATTTAGTTGTCAAAAATTTATTAATTTTTAATCATGCTAGTTAAATATTAAATATTACATATAATGAACAATTAATAAATATTTTCTAGTTGATTAAGACAAAAATAGATAGAGACTATAGTTATTTTATTCCCACTGAACACCCGACCTCTACTTTACTTCCCCCAACCAACTTCCGACCCTGCAACTCGGGAACAGAGAACTGACAAAATACCATCATTAAACACGATGGATGGTGTTATCTTTTAAGATTTTTATAATTCCAAAAGAAAAAATCTTAAAAGATGTTTATTTAAAAATTAAAGATATTGTTAAATAATTTTAAATTAAGTAAAATATAAATTAATATAATTAAATTATTTTTTATTGTATTATGTATAAAAAATTATAAAAATTAATTAATATACAATTATTAAATAACATTTAATATTAATTAAGTAATTTAATATAATGCTATTTTATATTCACATAGAATAATGCTTCCTACACTCAAACATCTTTTCACATTAACTCGTGAAGACATGTGATAGAATCAAATTGAATTAGATTATAATTAAATAATAAAAAATTTAAAAATATAAAATAATGTGTGTATATATAATATTGAAACAAATATAATATTGATGTTTAAGAGATGACCAAGTCCTAACATACAGGGAAAATGTTAAAAGTATAGCTATATAATTTTTTAAGAGATTAAGAATAATCTATTTTATTTGAAAATTTATTGAATAATATAGTTTTGTAAAATAATATTAATATAATCTGTATAAATATAAAAAAAAGTTCAATAATAAAAAATAGTTCATGTTTTTGCTTCTATAATTTTTAATTGCTCCCCACATACATTATTAAAGGGAGCAATATTATTATTATAATATAAAAAGTTAAAAACTTCGAAACGGAAACTCAATTTTTTATCACTAAAATCAACACATTTAATGCAATCAATATATTCTGTTTTTCTTTTTGTGGAAAATAGTTTTATATACTGAATATGTTTTATTATTATTTTTATTATTATTATTATTATATATCTCTGACAATTTTTTAAAAGAAAAGGAAAATGTTTTCTTCTAATAAAAATATCTATAATTTTTATTCACTGTATTTTAATATGAAATAAATGTTAAATTATGTTATATATAATTGTAATGTTTTTATAAAATATAATATAAATTTATAAGTAAATTAAAAAAAATTAAAATATAAAATTTTAACGAATAACGAAAAAAAAAAAAACACGTTAGAGACGATGACTTGTCCCTGTCTTCCCCAGGAACTAGAGCAGCAAGCAAAGCACAGTACGAAAGACGTAAGCCCTAGGCCCCTTTGGAGAAACAGAGACCGCAATTCACACAAATAATAAAATAACAAAAAAACCACAAAATGAATATTTTTAATCATAAAATACATAATTATAGATTTTGCTGGGGAAAAAAAAAAATCTCACTGACATCACCTTAATCTTAGTTTTCTGTGCTATTGTTACCGGTAAATTAACTTCCCCCTCCGACCGAATAATGACAATTACAATTATCATGCCATTAAGTTAAGTAGGAAAAGATGTTTACTGTGGATGTGAAGATCAAAAGCAATTCTCAAAAGGGTTGTGAATGATATGCCAAGAATCTTCAACTCACCCAAACGACACTAAAATTAGCTAGCTTGACAACCTTAATGCAGACATTTTGACATGATCAAGATCAAGGAAACAAAAAGAATCAATCTTTAGTTAGCTTGCACTTACTGGTCGAGATTGATAACTTTTTCCCTGCCTCCGGGATGATCTGTACGAGTAGAATTAACAAAAGACGAAGCAGAGGATATAGCCAAACGTGATTTATGAACAATATTCGCATCTCTTTCAGATTCAGCATCAGCATCAGGCATCATCCTTTTGTTCAAGCAACACCCGTTGGGACCTTCTTCACTTTCGTACACCATTCTCAGTATCAAACTCACATTCAAAGCCAGCGATAGCACCAGGAAGTGCCTCAGTGAGAACATAATTGGAAGCTTAGCCATCACCAAATTAACAAAACAGACCACACAGAGAGTGAGAAAACAGGTGAGTATTTGAAGTAGAGAGGGTCTGGTCTAAGTTTTATACTGCTTTCCTCGTTGAAAAACTGGCATAATAAAAGCATATGAACTATAGCAGCAATAAAAGAACTTTTGTGACGGGTGTTTGGTGGAGAAGTTAAAGCTTAAGTTTCCAGTCGGTCAGGGCTAAAAATCCTGAAAAGGCTACTGTTTTGCAAAGAAAACTATATTCTAATGCAAATTCAAAGTGAAAGGTAACGACTCTGAAACAAAAGTTTTGGAGGATAGTTCGGGGTTCTTGTAAGGTTTTAAAAGCCTTCTGAACGAATAAGTAACAGAGAGTCGGAATTTGAGTTCACTCGCCAAAAGTTTCAGAAACGCTCGCCCGGTTTGAATGGACAGAAGAGGAAATAATATAGAAAGCAAGAGCAACGCAAAGTCTTAAACAAAAGCCACCGAATGATGCATTTTTGAAATTCTGTAATTTCATAAAAATGAGGATTATGTATGGGTAGGAAGTAAGAAACAATGGTTGGAAGGAGATAATATAGTATCAGACAGGAAGATTATCACAGTAATCAAAAAATCCTATGTTCGCTTTTCAGGAAAATCACAGTTTTTCGATGGAGTAAACTTGTAATTTGGTCCATAAAATATTAGATTGACATCAATTTGATGTCTAAAAAATAACTACAGTATCATTTTAGTCGCTAAAATTATATCCTCCGATTATATTTTTTTAATTTTAAAAATTAATTATATTAATTTTTAAAATTATAATTTATTAATTAAATTAATCTTTATATGAAGATTAATATGATTGATAATAAAGAATAATTTGATTAATAAATTATAATTTTAAAAATTAATATAATTAATTTTTAAAATAAAAAATTAATGTAATTAGTACATATAATTTCAGAGATTAAAATATAAATTTACTCAAATAACTAATATTAATTTATATTAATTTAGTTCTTGAGTTATGAAAAATAATATTAAAATTATCTTTTTATGGAAAACTCATGATTAAGATATTATTATTAATGTTATTTATGAATTAAATTGATATCAAATATTTATGATTAAAAAATTAAATTAGTATTATTTTTATATTATTAAAAAATTAAATTAATGTCAACTTTTTTTAAAAATTAAATTAATATAACTTTTTATAATTTAAGAATTAAATTAATATTAATTATTATTTTTGACCAAATTAATGTAAATTCAATCTTTTGAATATTAAAATACTAATTTTCTCTTTTTCGATGCTAGATCTTGAAAACAGGAAAGCTATACTTATCACGAATTGATTGTGCAGTAGTGTGCAGATATATATTGTATAAATTATGTTATTTGTGCAATTGTGCATAAAATTTTTACATTATTTTTTATATTTATTTCTTTGGTAAATAAAAGATTAAAAAATGTATGTTAAAATATGTATTCTTTATTTTATTATTAAAAAAGTGATATAAAAATAATGTGTAAATATTTTTTTATATGAATAATGTGTAAATATTATTATTGAGATAATATATGGCTGATATTATTGAAGGTAGAGGAAAAGGTTTTGGCAAAATAATAATATTTTTTACAATTAAAATATGTTTATTATATTTATATTATAAATTTTATAAAAAAAATATTAAATTAAATTATATATTATTATAACCTTTTTGTAAAATATAAAATAAATTTATAAATAAATTAAATTAAAATTAAAATATTTTAATTGAACGAATAATATTCTCTCATATCACGGTTCACCGTATGCAAGAGGAATGTTAACGTGTAATAAGAATTTTGAACTTAAATTAATTTATGTTATTTTTTAGCTTTCTTTTAGCTTTTTCCTTTTTTTAGTGGACAACTTATTTTACTGCAAATAAAAATATATAACTAAATTAAAACGTTGTGGGACAGGAAGTTTTCTAATAACTTTAAATAAAAAATTTATTTTATTGTTCATTTCATATTTTAGCATATGATTTTATCTAATTATATAAAAAAAATTTCATGTCTAAATATAAATAAATATTATTAATATTTGAGTTGTCCTCAATATTTGAATACGGACTGACATATAACGATCATGTAAGAAATTAGTATAAATCGACTCCCTTTATAAATTATCATATTGGAATGGTCGGGAATATTTTTAATTTAATTTTAATAAATTATTAATGTAAAAAATTTAATACTATTATTTAATTATATATTATTATATTATTAAAATATTTAATTCTCATAATAATTATCTCAAAAATTATACATATAATAATATATAATTAATTGATAATGTAAAAAAATTTACATTAAAATTTCATATCAAAATTAAACTCATATTTCCAAGCTAATAAATAGTAAAGTGGGAGCACATGCATCAATTAAAATAACATGATGGGTTTGTAACAAAAAAAAAGGTAAATAACAATATAGGGGATTTTCTAAACTCATTTCTCGTTGTTAAACCACCAAAAGAGTTAAATATGTTTCACATTTAGCTACAAGTGATCGCGAGCAGAAAAAAAATAATAAAACAAATAATTGAATCCTAAATTCCTAATTGTTTGAAATTACTATTCCCATCCTTTTAAAAGAAAACAATTATTCATGTTCACATGAAAACGATCTTAACATTGTGTTTCTAATCAATAAAGAACAGTATTGATTCAATCTGAATTGATTTGATTTAATCAAAATTAATTCTCATTTTTTAAATTCGTTATTAAAAATAAGATTTGAATATATATAAAAAATGACTTTAATTTAGTTTATAAATAAACTTTTATATTTTGAACACATTAAAGAATAAATGAATTATATTGACAAATATAAAAAATAATTAAAAAACATAAGTATAAATAAAAATTTAATAAATTTGGGTTTGACGAGAGCGATGAGTGGTGATAAGGTCATAAGGTATTGCAAAAGGAGACAAACTTACTCCACAGAATAAGAAAGTGCAAAAAGAAGTCGACGATTTTATTAAGGAGATGTTAAACCCTCTTAAAGAGGAAAATTGGATGCATGACGATCTAAGAAAGTTTTGATTGAAAAGAGTCTCCTAATTAGAAATCATATGTTGGAGCACTTAAATCCTCAGAGGAGGATGACAATGAGGAGGTTAGCGAGTTTGACGATGATGATGGCATGCAGGTGAATAATGAAAAAATTGTGCGAAAGGAAGAGTCCACTTCGATGACTAAGGTTGCCTTAATATTATCTTGCATAATGCGGAGAATGAGTGGTTGTGCAAACCTTGAAGATCAACTTTAATTGTTAACTTCTAGAAAAAAAACATATAGGCTTTAACACTCTAAAGATGAAATTAACTTGAGTTTGTATGGACAAGAAGCAAATCCATTTAACATATTGATGTGGGGAATGATTTATTTTCTTTTGTCGAGTTCAAGGTTGAAGATGATTATGAATTTTCCCTAACAAGGGGACCTTGGCTTTTTATTATTATCACTACTTGCCTATTAAAACTTGGAAGATGTAGCTCAAGCTAGCCTTATGTTACATTATTTAATAAAATTGCAACGTGGGTAAGGTTGCTTGGTTTGGAAATGGAATTCTATGACAAAGACTTATTTAGAAGATAGGTAGCCTTATTGGAGAAACCTTGAAAGTAGATCTCTATGTAGCTTAACTAAATCGAGGTAAATATGGTAGAATTTGTATGGAGCTTGATCTGGATAAACTTTTTTTGGCTTAGTACAAAGTGGATGGTGAAGCCATAAGTATTGAAACGAAGGCAAACACCTGTTATGCTTCAGTTGTGGTACGTATGGCTATGTGAAAGAAATGTGTCCTTCGAGAAAATAGATTCATTAAAATAATGAGATGGTGCCTGGTTCTGACGAGGGCAATCTTTTAACAAATTTTAATACAAAGGAAGGTGATGAGGTAAGGGAAGAGGATAGCCAATTTGGGCCATGGATGATGGTGAAACAATGCCTTCGTCGACGCCCTAATGCTAGACCTAGTCATGGTGCTGATGTGGCAGGCAACAATAATAGCATTGTTGTTAGTAATATGGAACAAATCTTGGCACTGATTCCATTAAGATTTGAACTATCAAATGATAACGGTCGAGGGAAACGACAAGAGCAACTTGTGGAGCTAAATATTGAGGACAATCTTGGTAGAAAATTTGCTATGGATAAGAGTCAATCAAATCAAGATACAAAGAGGGAATTTATTACTGGGAGTCAACTAAGAAAAGAAAGGAAAAATATAACCATTAATTACGAAGATTGGCACGTGGATACTATTTATATGAGTAAAGGAAAAAACAAAAGTCATTATGTGAGTGAGGTCAAATCGAATGATCAGGGGAGAATCTTCAATTATAGGGGCCTACAGAAGATTAGCATGTGGGAATAAGGGGTGATAGGGATGCAAAACCCAAAACCACCAGATATTGTAAGCCACAATACGTGGACAACTATCCAGCACATACAAGATGATGTGAAGGACATGCAAGTTGCATGTATTAAGGGTGCTAACGTTGATCCGCATGGGGATGCCATTTAGGAGGTATGATGAGGTTGTTATCTTTTGAGTGTTACACATGATAATTCTTTCTTAGAATTATAGAGGGGCTACTGGGAAAAGTGCTGGCAGAGCCCTTGGAGATATGGTTAGGGTTCATAAACCCACTTTTGTTGATATATAGGAACCTAGATGCAGTGGAGTTAAAGTTAATGTTTAGGATCGGAGTTTGGGTTAGCGGTTCAAGAACAACTCGGTCCACTAGAATTGAATCTTAGATATTTATAAGTACTATTAGATAAGTAAATATACTTATTTATTAGGAGTAAATCTCTCATAGAATTTCTCATAAATAGAGGAATCAGTTATAAGGGATAATGATCTTATTAGATTCTTATCTTAATTGACAAATATTTACTATTTATTAATGTATATTTAAACATGATTCTTATATACCAAGACGCTCCTATAAATACCACAAAAGGTAGCAAAGGTATACATTTAATTTTAAACATTACCCACTTTGTGCATGGTCTAACTTGAGCGATGAATTGCCTTTTGCATATACTCACCCCTCACATTTTTGTCACTGCCACCGTGCTACGAAGGAAATCACCTTCATCAATCTCGTTCAGGTAATCATCTAAACCTCGTTTAAAATAATTAAAAATATCATCACAATTAGGGTTTCCATTTTTCTAAGATTGTTAAGACCTGAAATTTTTTGGGTGGCATTTGGATTTAAAAACTTGCAGTTTATGAATGATGTTTTCTTGCTAAAAATGACGTGGTGTTCCCTTAAAAATCCTTATGAATTATGTTAGAGTATGTCACCAAAGAATTCCCTAAGCAATTGAATAATGTTAAAGTCAATGACTAAGTAAATAGTCATGGGGAGTAAGATTTAACATAATTATCTAACAAGATTCCACTTTAGTGTATTAATTCCATTTGAGCAATTTTGCCTCTAGATCAGACAGATGGAGAAGGTAAACTATGCTAGGTTAGTGAAAATAATGGGGACTTCTCGATTTAAGATGCCTACGATATTCTTACACAGGATTTGAATTTAGAAAGGGATGAAATTGGAATGATATATGGAGTTAGTCAGGGACCCATAAAATCTTTGTATTTATCTAGACTGTTATTTACAACAAGCTTCTTACTAATGTTAGATGTAGCTTTAGGATGAGTGAGAATTCAGATTGTGGAGTTTGCCCATGTATCAATGAATGCTTAACTTATGTGCTATGTGATTGCCATCAAGCTAGTCAAATTTGGGTTCGTCTTGTTAGATCAAATAAGCTTGGTGAGTTTTATTCTCTAAAGCATATTAATTAGCTCATGTGTGTTAGCGTGATGTTAACGTGTTAATATCTGTTAGGATATCTGATTGGTTTGATTTATATATAGTTAGTGTGATATTATTTTTATTTATTTATTTTTATTTCTTTTCTTGTATAGTCATTTTTTCTATATAAATAAATAACTCCTTTGTACTTTAAACACATTCGAGAAATATACAGATCATTCAGTATCTTTTTGTTCATTGTTTCGTTTCTAATATGGTATCAAGAGCTTAAGTTCTTGGTCCTTGTTAGAAATCCTCTTATTGCTCCTGCTGTTTTTTGCCTTTCTCCTTGCTGTACTCCACCGCTGTACTCTCGTACTCTGCCGCTGCCATACTCTGCCGTTGTGCTCCCATACTCTGTCGTACTCTGTTACCATACTCTATCGTTGTGCTCCCATACTCTACCGACGTACTTCATCATTGTACTCCCGCTTGTCACAGTCGTTATACTCCTGTTTTACATTGCTATACTCTAGTTGGCATCTGCTCATATCTGTTGTGCTCTTACTCGCAGTCATTGCACTCCTGTCGACATCATCATACTTGTTGTACTCGTGGTATCATGGTTTAAATGTTATCCATCACACATTAGGATTCATTGTTTTGTCATTACTATCGTCAGTCTAGGCATTTACTCCCTAATTGCCCAACCATAGAATGTCATAATTGCATGAGAAAGGGTCACACCCTAGGTTACCTTTTTTACCAATGATATTGTGTTCCTCCTTAAGCGTTTATTATCTAATTTGGGTAATACTTCTTCTACTTTATTAACCACACCAGGTAATACTAGATGACACTTTGACTTTGCTTGCTGTAACCAATATGACGTCCACTTCTCAATCTTTTTCATCCCTATCTATTAATGATATTGCACATTCTATACATACAACTGATGAATCTCTTATGAATGTTAGTTATAAGGGTTCTATCTCTACACTCACTCTTAACTTACCTGATATATATCTCATTTTTAAAATTAAACTTCAATCTCATTTTTGTTAGTCAACTATGTGACCTTAGTTATGAAGTCACATTTTTTTCTTTTGGTTATCGTGTGCAAGATCCAAGGACAGAACAAATCGTAGGGATTTGATGTAAAGTAGGAAGGCTGTTTGAGACCACCAACCTTTATATTCCTTCAACCTCAAATCTTTGTGCAGCATCCACCCCGTTTTCCATTCAACTGTGGTATCAACGTCCTACTCATAATTCTCTAAGAAAGTTGTGTCCTCTCTTATCTCAAAGGGCTCTAGGTTTGGTTAATAATAAGTCGTTTCACTATACTTGTTAAATTGGTAAACAACTGACATTTTCCTTTAGTAAAAGCACCTCTATTTCTAAATCTCTTTTTGACCTTGTGTATTCTGATGTCTAGGGGCCTGTCCCCACATCAACTATGAAAGGTAATCGATATTTTGTAATATTTATTAATGATTTTTCTCATTTTATTTGAATATATTTAATAAAAAATCATTCAGAACTTCCTTAAGTTTATATTAATTTTGTTATTATGATCAAAACTCAACTCTAAAAAATAATTAAAGTTTTTTGTCATCATAATATGCTTCTGAATATTGTGATTCAAAACTTCTCACTTTTCTTGCTGAACAGGGTATACTTTCTGAGTTTTCTTATTCTGGTACCTCTTAGCAAAATGGTCATCCTGAAAGAAAATATCATTATATCCTTGACTATGTCCGAGTTATGCTCATCTCCTCTTTTTGTCCTGAACGTTCTTCGGGTGAAATCGCTCTCACCGCTATCTATGTCATCAACCGTCTTCATTCTTCTGTTCTTGGTAATGTATCTCCCTTTGAACGTCTCTAACATACTTATCCAGATTACAACTCTCCTAAACTTTTTGGCTGCATTTGTTTTGTTTTCCTTCAACCTCAGAGTCCAGTAAACTTGAGCCCCGAGCACGTCTCTGTTGCTTTCTTGGTTAGAAACTGAACATAAGGGCTATCACTGTTAGGACTACATCTCTCAACGCATTCGTATCTCCTGTTATGTCATCTTCTGGGAAGACACCATGTTCTTCTCACTCTCCCGGTTCAAATCCTTCTCTTCCACTTTGGCTCATCTTTTCACTAATCCTTCTGTTGATATCTTTCCTAGTGATTATGGTGCAAGTTCCTTCAGTGAGCTTCCAGTCACTTCCAATGTTTCAAGCACTTCCAATGAAGTCGTTCCAAATATAGACCATTACACCTCATTTTCCTTCTAAGCATCCAACTAGGGTAAGAACTCAGCCTACCTATCTTTGTGATTATCACTTTTTTTCTACCATACTTCACTAACATGAACCTCAGTCTTATGAAGAAGCCTCCACAAATCCTCATTGGTAGCATGCTATGCAAGAAGAGTTATAGGCTTTGGAGAACAGTAATATTTGAGATCTTGTTGATTTTCCTTCTGGTAAGGCACTTGTAGGATGTAAATGGATGTTTAATATCAAGACTCATTCTGATGACTCTATTGAGGGCTTTTTTAGCAAGCTGTCATTGATGATAAAACTATTTACTAAAATGTCACTATCTTAAAATTATTTACCAAAATGTCACTATTTTGAAACTATATATCAAACTGCCACTCTTTTGTTCAACGTGACTTTTTTATTTTTTTTCTATCCACGTGGATAACACTAAAGAAGTTAGCATTTTCATCAGCAACGCCCCACAAGTAATGGTACTATAAAAAAGAAAGTGCCACGTGTGATTACCCTTTTCCACATAATAGCACTATAAGTCAGTTTGGTATATAGTTTCAAAAGAATGACCTTTTGGTAAATAGTTTCAAAATAGTGACATTTTAGTAAATAATTTTGCTATCAAGGGAAGTTTGGTAAAAAAAGTACTCCATTGAGCTCTATAAGGCTCGTTTAGTTGTTAAAGGTTTCACTTAAGAATATGACATTGATTATGAGGAGACTTTTGCACTTGTTGCTAGCATCACTTCAATTCGTACTCTCTTTACTATTGCAGTCACTCAGAAATGGACTTTTAATCAGATGGATGTGAAGAATGTCTTTCTTAACGGTGATTTGGAAGAAGAAGTTTATATGCGTCCACCTCCTAGTTACACTTGTCCACAAAATAAGGTTTACTGTCTTGAAAGGCTTTATATAGCCTCAAACAAGCACCTTGAGTCTGATTTGCCAAGTTTCACAGTACTATCACTCAGTTTAGTTTTTCCTTCAGTGCTTATGATTCTGCTCTATTTACTCACAAAATTGATAAAGGTACTATTATGTTGCTTCTTTATGTTTATGATATGATTATTACTGGTGATGATACTACATGTATTACTGAGTTTAAATAGTTTTTGAGTCGGCATTTTGAGATAAAAGATCTTAGACCTTTTAGTTACTTTCTGGGTCTTGAAATCCTTTTTTTTTGTCTCAAGCTAAATATTTCTTGGATCTTATCTCTTGAGTCGATCTCACCGACAGTCACACTGAATCAACTTCTCTAGAGCCTAATGTGAGATTAACACATCTGGATAGTACAATGCTTGCTAACCCTATGCTCTATCAGCAGCTGGTTGGCAGCTTGATTTATCTTACTGTTACTCGCCTAGATATTTTATATGCAGGTCATTTAGTCAGTCAATTCATGTCATCTCAGTGCACCACTCATTATATTATTGTTTTCCTTATTATCTGCTATGTGAAGGAGACCTTGTTTCATGAGCTTCATTTTTCTATTGACTCACTCTTGATCCTCTGAGCCTATTATGATGTTGATTGAGATAGAGACCCCACTAATCGTCGATCCACCACTGGTTACTGTATCTTTCTTGGTGATGCTTTTATTTCATGACGAAGTAAGAAACAGATTCTAACTGCTTGTTGCAGTACCGAAGTAGAATATTGAGCTCTTGCCGACACCACTTCTGATATATTCTGGTTACATTGGTTACTTGATGATTTAGGTTTCTCTTAATCCTCTTCTACTACTCTTTATTGTGATAATTGGAGTGCTATTCAAATTGCTCGCAATGATATTTTTCAAGAGTGCACTAAGCACATTGAAATTGATTGCCACTTTATTCGTCAACACCTTCTTCATGGTACTCGTTGTCTCATATCTATTGGAACTCTTGACTAGTCATTTGATCTGTTCACCAAAGCTCATTATCCTGGTCGCTTCCATACTCTGGTTGCCAAACTCAAGTTGGTTCCTTCTGCATCCACTTGAGTTTGAAGGGAGATGTTAGCGTGTTAATATATGTTAAGATATTTAATTGATTTTATTTGTATATAGTTAGCACGATATTATTTTAATTATATTTTTTTATTTTCTTTCTTGTATAGCCCATTTTTTGTATAAATAAGGAACAAACACATTCAGAAATATACAGACCATTCTCTGTGTTCTCCATCTCCATTTCTAACAATGTGCAACTTAAATTCTAGCTGAGGTTATTTCTCAGAATTTATCTGGTCAAATGTTTTTATAATAGCTTGTTGGTTTGTTTGCAGTTTAAGGAATAGGTGAATCTTTGAACCTAATTTTTAGAGACCTTGAGATTCTATTTGATCTATTCTTAATTATGTTGGTGAAATTCTAAGAGCCAAGAGGTGCTAAAATTGTTGTTAAACGAATTAAAATTTGGTAGGATATTAGGTGGAAGCCACTTGAGACATAATGGGTGAAAAACTTAACTAAGATGGTGCTTCTAAAGGAAATTCAAGGGATGATAGCAGTGGGGGGACTTCTCCAGAGAGAGGATGGTAGTAGCTAGATTACAAGATTTGGATGTTAAATTGGCTGTTGCACTTCTTATATTATTGAGCTCACTTCTTATATTATTGAGCTTTGCAAAATTCAACTAAGACTTAACTGTTGGGCCATAGGGGAAGCCCAAAAGCCAGGGAAATATCCATCAATGGGCTAAGTAAGAAACTACAATAGTGAGTTTGACGCCACATCTTGACCCAAAACCTTAAGGTATTAGGTCTATGTGTCCTTTCCACTTATATAGCCTTCAGCTTGCCCATTTTGTACCAATGTGGGACTTTAACACTCACACTTGAATTTTCAACATTCTTCCCCTCAAGTGTGAGTCCTTCACACACGGTCGCTTCCCTTCAAGCGAAAGCCTTTTAAGTATTTGACGGTGTTACCAAGAAAGCCCAGTCCCATCCAAGAGCCTCATCTTCTCCAGATCGGTATTTGACGGTATCACCAAGAGAGCCTGTAACATCCTAATACAAATATTTAGACATATCCTAGAAATACCAAGATATATAAAGATAACCAGTACTAAAGACGTCACTTCTACATAACTAACTAATACATATATCCATAATTACAATGAGTAATCATAGAAAGCCTTGAGAGATTACGAAAAAACTTAAACTCATACATATATATACAACACTTGCCACAAAAGAGCATATTGTAATATATACTACTTAAAACATACAAAACAAATGTAAACTGTATACATAAGTTTTGTCTACTAAAGCATATAAAAACTATACTAGTCTTCATGATTCATCTCCTTTCCCTTAGCAGGGTCTTTACTTAGATTTACATAGAAGAATAACTAGGGTAAGAATTATAATTCTCAGTAAAAACAATTCTAATTCCAGCTAGCTATAACATTGTATAACAACATAACAACTGCTATAACTACTAACATAGGAGTTTCCTCCACTAATTCTCATAATTGCACACCACTAAGTAATGTGATCTAAACTAATAGCCTATATATCGTTAAACATAAACAACTGCCCATACAGTTGTAAATATGAACAGCAACAGACAATGTCCATACAACTGTCTGTAAATGCAATGAGTATGATATATAGTATGATTATGTCTAAGAAGATCCTAAAGATATGCTTATGTAATGTTTTGTTTTGAAATACATGCAGAGTTTTATGTTGAAAATAAATAAGGTAATTAGGAACTGATTCAGTATATTATCCCATGGTAAATAGAGGGAGATCTGCTTCTCACATCACATATATCCTGGCACGCTGAGATGTTCAGTCTAAATCCTGATTCTGAAGAACCTTATGGATCCCTACTTATCTCCTTCGGCCTTTGCACTATCGAAATATCAAGGTTATATCATTCCTCAATTGAGTCTATCAAATACCGTTCAATCTCTCTTGGCCTTCATGAATGTTGTCAAAGGATACTCACAAAGATCAATACTACTAGACTATTTCCATAGACATGCATACATACTTATATACCTAGTTCATTTCAGACCTAAGCATATTATATTAGGAAATTCTGACTTCTCATATTTATCTCATTGTAGATAGGAAAACTGAAATCTCTATACTACATGCAACCCTAGCACTTGGTCAAGAATACTCATCCCCTTAGAAACTTCTTGACTCCCTTCTTTCTTGGCTAAATGACCTCAAGTCATATAAGTCACATTAAAAGGTAGATAATGTCAACTTATCCTAGTTTACTTATATCTAGCACCCCTCATCATCACATCTATAGTGAAGCTAAGTAACAATAAGTTACCATAGGTGCTAGACACTCATATTTAGCAAACCATTACTCTTAGTTGCACTAAGGGTTCTTAGCTTCCTTATTCTTACTAGAATGAATCCTATAATCCATCATAGTGTACTTGTCTCCATTGTACCATCTCATCACATCTTGTGTGATATCTAATGCAACACTATGTTGCCTAAGGTGCTATATACCTAGGGCAATCCTTCACTTTTAGGATGCTCAAAGCCAAAGCTTTCTCATTCATTTTAGGTGATAGTTCCTCTATTGAAATATCCCTATTTGTGTCCTCACACATCTTAGGAAACATATATGAATGATTTAATCTAGTCAAGAACTTCAAAACATTAAAAAAAACATTTTTAGAGTTCCTGGTGCTCACGCCGTGGCACGACGTTCATCACGCTGCGGCGCCCTAGCCTTGGGTCTAAATACTGGGTGTAATAGCACTCTCACGTCGTGGCATGGTGTTCTTCACGCTGCGACGTAAGCAACAAATTCAACCCTACGCTGCGACATGGAGTACTCACGCCATGGCATACATAGCAGAGACTAGATTCTGCAGAACCGTGGTACTGTTTCATTAGTTATTTTCATGGATTTTGGTCATTCCAACTTAGTTTCTAAGTGATTCTAAGTCCCTAATCAGTTCTTACACACATAGGAATAATCAATCACAAATTTAAACCTCTTAATTTGGATTATGAATCAAAACCCTTCTTGCTTGACCTAAAATCATTCTTTGTGAATCATGGGCCTAAATGAGATGTTCTAAGCTTCTAGCTTCAACTTATGTTATGAACAAGTCATAAATGACCAAAGAAACACATTCATGCAAGCAAAACACATCAAACACCTCTATAACTCATTTTGACCTCTTAAGCACCAATGGTGCATCTATGGTGAAAATAGAGAAAAAAGATGAATATGGACATATAACCCCTACCTCTTGCCAGTTGAGATGATCCATCTTCAAGCTTGAACTTGATCATTGATCTTCCTCTCCTCTTTCTCTTTCTTCCTCTTCTCCTTCTTTTTCTTCCTCTTCTTTTCTTCCCCTTTCTCTCTTCTTTTCATTTTCTTCCTTCTCTATTTCTCTTCTCAGTCAAGAGAATAGGAGATAAATAGGAAAAGAAAACTAACTTAAATTCATGTGTTGAAACTTATATCTGCTAAAGACATTTGAATTATACTAATTCAAGTTTTTCAGCTTTCAACAGCTGTAGAATAAATCATGAGATTCATCTAAATTATTATTTCATCATTTTCATGATTTTTCGTATCTGCTGCTAGCCAATTCGGCATTAAATTGACGACCAGTATGTCTAAAAATATCAAATTAACTCTGATTTTCTTGAAACTTTAACTATACCTTGTTTCACTTATTTGTGACTTAAAAACAAACTCTCTATGTTTATTTCCCTCAACTTAGCAACTTATGCTATTATCTTAGTCATTTTAAGCTACTTTTCAACTTCTGTGTTGCAACTAAGTGCCTAAACGAACTCAGTTTGTCACAAAACTTCACTGGCATGTTAAGCAAGTTATATGCTACCTTTTGAACACATAAACAAGTCTAACATGTTACTAAGGGTATTATAGAGGCCAACCCGCATCCAAGAGCCTTATCTCTTTCAGATCGGGCTATACATGCTCTTTTTTGTACTTGTACCGCTGTCGTCCATTATCTACAACAGAACACGCCCTCTAGCCTCCACATCGCTAAGAAGACTTTTGACTCAAGGGATCCTTCACATGAATCTACCAACCACTGTCGTCCACACCAATATTTGTCCAAGTTGAACCATCGGCTCTAATACTACTTGTTGGGCCATAATGGGAGCCCAAAACCCGGGGAGATATCTATCAATGGATTAAGTGAGAATTGAGAAATTAAAATAGTGAGTCTAATGTCACATCTTGACCCAAAATCTTAAAACATTAAATCTATGGGTCTTTTTCACTTATATAACCTTCAACTTACTTATTATTTATCAATGTGTGATTTCAACACTCACACTTAAATTTTTAACATTCACTTTCAACACATCTATCACATTTGCTACCATCATAACAATACAATTCCTCTATAGGAAGATCTCTATTGAAGAAAATTTGGCCATCGACTCATACAGATTTGAAGATTAAATTTCAATCATGTGCTTCGTAAAAGAAATCAGTGTGCTGATTGGATAACTAATTGGAATTTTTCTTAAGATGTAGGTTTTTATAATATTGTATATCGATATGCCTTAGATTTGCTTTTTGGAGCCTCGTCACCCCGCAATGTTTATGTGAACTAGTAGTTTTGTGTTTTCTATTGAGTTTAGGCTCTTATTCTCAATATATATATAAAATTGAATTGTTTTATATTATTAATTTATTTTATTACCCTTACTGATATAGATTAAATGATTAAATTAATAAAATTAAAATTATCAATTCAAATAATTTAAATTTAAATTAAATTATAATTTCTCAATTCTATCAAATTTAATCATGTATCTCTTAATTATGTATTATGTGAGGACAATCATTGTGCTGATTAACTTGCTAAAATGGGTGCAACAGATATTGGTGCTATCAAGATCTGGAGCTCCCCACTCTTTGAATGAGCCCATGGAATGAAACGGACATTGCTGGCATTTGCTATCCTCATAGTTAGTTTATTCTCTTATCTTTTTCAACGTACCAAAAAATTCAATCAAATTTAACTGAGTTTTTATTAATAAAAAAACTCTAAATCAAATCAATTCTTATTTTATAACTTTCTATACAAAATATGTATAAAAAATGTTTTAAGAAGAATAATGTTATGACAGATAAGATGTAATCTGTTGTGACAAAAAAAAATTGAGTCTATACCATTATTATTAATTAATAATGAAATTAAGAAGAATAATGTTACGTAAAGTGTAAACAATTTATTATTTACACATAAAATTCTTAATTTTTATGCAAGTTGTGGAAGTTGGCCCAGTGAGGTCCCAGCTTTGGGCATCAAATGAGAGCTTCATGCCTTTGTTGTCTCTTTAATACACCCTCCTTCTCCTTCCATTCTTTCACTCTCAGGAATTATGATGAAAGAGATAAGACAACTACATTCCTAGAGAACAAAGGGCCTGGACCTCTGGCAGATTTAGGGTCCACGAAATCAGCCCTCTGAAAGCATCAGACTGTAGGCGCACAGGACCCGGGACCAATTTGATTAATTATGGCCATGGATTAGTATTGCAAGCTCAGTCATGGTAATCTTCTGGGAAGAATTTTGAATCAAGCCCCTTGTTAATTTCAATTAATTTGAGGCTCAGCTTA
Organism: Ormosia semicastrata; assembly: GCA_029884595.1. Lineage (NCBI taxonomy): Eukaryota > Viridiplantae > Streptophyta > Magnoliopsida > Fabales > Fabaceae > Ormosia > Ormosia semicastrata. The sequence continues at coordinate 11,933,686 of JAQQTO010000043.1, forward strand.
GCTGCAATCAAGACGGGTCACAATCTACCCTCCCAAGTCCCAACCAGTGGTCCACTATCTTGGACTACAAAAATTAGAAGTTAAAACATAACAACCCCATTGATCTGGTGTTTCTTTTAACCATGATCATGGTCCTTCTCAAGTTGCACATGCCTTCACTAACCCCGTGCATTTCAGACCCCATAATCACGTTGGGATCCAGCATGGCAAAATGTTACTTCTTCCACTGTGGCTGAGGGTCACAAACTTCATTTGGGGCTGAAAAGGCATTTGAATAATTCTTTAATATGAGTGAGTCTGTATAATTTAATTAAATTATATAATTTATTTTATATGTCAAATTTATGTTAAATGCAATATTAAATTTCTTACATAAAATAAATCTGACTTGTTAATTTATTTACTGTTTAAGTTGACGAGTCTACTAAAAATCTTCTACGTAAGGCAAACTAATGATAGCCAACAAACATAAAGTTAGAGGTGGACAGGTGAAACTGGTCACAAACGACACACTATGCAATCATGGCTCCATTGAGTTGGGTGTATCATGTCAACAAGCTACTAAGGGTGTTTAGTTTAATAGGTAAATTTCACGTGCCATATACATATGGCAGGAGCATAAGCATTCTTTTCTTTCAATAAAGGAAATAGAATACATAAAAGTGGAGTTGAGTTCATGAACTCGATTTGTAGGACTCATTTTATGATTATTTTACTGAACCTGCGTTTCAGCTATTCAAAATATCATAAGAATTATTCTTTCTTCCACAACTATCTTCTTTTTAATATGATATACAGTTCTTCTTTTTTTCTTTTTTTTTTAAGTGGAACGTGCATTTTGGTTAGACTTTGCATCGTGAGATTCTGATTCGGTAGCCACTTATAGAAAAAAATTGAAAAGAAAATCCGAAACTGCTAGTGTTTCATTGAGCACTACGTATGTTAGTGATCAGTTTTCGATTCCAACAATGGGAAATGATATAAATTTTTATATTGATTACAATTACATTTACAAACTCCACAATCGACTTTGTCATCTAGAATATGAATACCAAAGTCATAAAGGGTACAAAAATATTCATAAAAAAAACAAACACTGGTCTGGATTTGTTTTTAAAATAAATGTAAAGTTTAGAAGGAGGGGAACTACTCTATTTGAAAGCCAGTTTATGTCAGAAACTTCAATAAATACTTACGGTAATACTTTCGTTGGCACGAGGTTGGGTGTTGTTATTCCGTTGTGATCTTCCTTTGATGAAAAATATTTTCGGAATGCTTAATTGAATGATACTTTTTTTCCTTTTTTTATTTTTGGTAATGAAGGAAGTTTATGATCTGGATTCTGGCATGAGGGAAAAGATTGGATGGATTCTGTCACGAGGAAAAAGATTGGATCATAACTAACGACGAGAAGAGCAATAACTTTTTTTATTTGAATGCTTTAAAATATATAAGAAGCAGAATGAATATATGAAAAATGGGAGAATATATAAGTTATTAAAGTTTCGTATTTCATTTTCTTATTAATCTTTTAAACAAAGATAAAGATAATTATATTTTATTTATTTTTTTTTCTTTTTCGATCTATTTTCATATATTATTTTCTATTTCATTAATAAAAAAGTAAGGTGCAAGAAAGCATCCTACACCGGAACCAGCACTTTCAAAGAGGACTCATTTTTATATACTCTCACTTCTTCAAAAGAATTCTGACCATTAGATTTTACGTAACATATATGTTTCACTTATACACCCACATATATAAACGGATAAAAATACTGGTTGGAGAAAAAAAAAATCTTGCTCAGTGTACGCTAGAATTCCACTTCAAAGAGACTTTGATGCATACTTTTCTTCCTATATTGCTTGACTTTAAAAAATTGACATTAAAGTTTCACTCCTAATTTTCATAAAAGAGGTGACTTTGAGTCGCTTATCGACAACGACAGCCATATTGAATCTCTGATGAGTAAGATTTAAGTGGCAATTTTATTAGAGAGGTATTTTAGGCATAATCAGTTTCGGCCTTCCCCTCTGGCTAATAGATGAGAAGGTAAGTTGTAAAGAAACCTACAAGTGCCTAATTTGTGGGTGCCCATGATGTCAATGCATCAAATAGACATGTTACAGTCACTTTCTGCTAAGTGTAAATCAAAGATCAAGATCCCAGCACTTTCTAGGGTCAAAGCGGCAAGAATAGACCATAGATTTCCAGAACATGCACAATGGATCCTTCGAAAGAACAAAGTTGGGTCATTGTTCTTTTGCCACTTTCGAATTTTGATGAATGCCATCTGCAACAGGACAACCTTTTCCAAGGCTAAGGTAGCAAATTAGCAATACATGATACTTCCTCTTCAACTAAGAAAGGGAACCAAGCTTGTGTCCACTTAAACGTTGTGGGCAGCAAGGTCGGTCCAGTGCTTGCGTTTGATATGTTGAGCACAACACTGCAATCTATGAGCACTTGTCTATTTTGCATCCACTAATACAAGTGCCGAATGAGGTTAATACTAATAGGCATAGCAGTCTCCCACATTGAGCAACAAACTATCAATAATTCAAATATTTAACAGTAAAAATGTGTAGTTTTTTTTCTTAAAATGTTGTTTACATTACACTGCCCATACCATAGCTAAAACCTTGAGGGCGTTACAATTGTTTCTACCCGCACCCCATTTTTATGGAAACGATCATCAATATCCTCTGCAGTTTTTTAAAATGAATCTCAACCTTTTAATATATATATATATATATATATATATATATATATATATATATATATATATATATATATTAGTGTTAAAATATTAAAGGAAAACATGGTTTAAAGATTTTCAACCGTTGGATTGACAACTGCCCCACATGCTGATGTAGAGGATGGAGTTCCGGTAACGATCACACTCACACCAGTCTCATCATGAACATTAACTGGGCTTACTCCCCCTCATAGCAACCGATAACCAACGAGTCAACATTTCCATGTGATCAGCTCACTTACAACTGCAGTCATGTCTCATTTACTTGGGTACCTGCTTCTTTAACAATGACCTATTCCAAATTAAAACGTGGGTCATTTTTTTTTTTTTATCTATATAACTTAAAAAATAGACCCCTTAGTCTATAAGGATCAGTGAGATGGTTTTGTCGCAGTGTTTATGCTAAGAGTTATATTATTTTAATACTTAAAATACGATATCTCTTCATATATAAATATGGAACATAAAAAGTCATTCATACACTAAAAATAATGAGCCACACTCACATGACATGTGACACAAAAGTTTTATGCAAATGTCATATTCTGAGCATTCAAGAAACATTGTCCCCAATAAAACCAGAGCCGTTATTAGTCAATCAAAATAAACAAAACAACAGAAAGACCAAAACATAATATAGAAACATGTACGACCTGAGAGTTTATATTACATATGTCATTATAATATACATTATACAGAGTAAATTATGTCATAATACCAGCCAAAAATCTCACTCTGTCTCTGAAATTCTACATTATTTATCACCTTATCTAACACCACATTAAGGTCCATTGATTGGTCATTCTCGATCAGTTTTCTAACTGGAAAGCAAAAGCTGCAATGACTTGAGACCAAAAGTTGATGACTGTGAAATTTTCAGGAATGAACTCCATCAATGGAAAAGAGATCCGTCGCAGTGAATAGTGATAATTTATGAATTTTAAAGGTGGTTCTGAATGCTGCAGAGGAAACTTTGAAATCAAACTGCTTAAGGGCTGATTATTTGTGCTCAGGGTAGAAACCACGTAAAATTGTCCTAGGTGAGACCATGCCAGGCAAGTGCAATAATTTAGAAATGGAAGGTGGATGGCATGTAAGTTAGCTGATTCATTGGAAATAAAGAAGAGTGATGAGTACCAAGAGGAGTCTTTGGACGAGATAACTTAAATAACTGAAATCTGGAATTTCTTCTTCCTACGTTACATTAACTTGCCGATCTTCTTGAAAATATCATCAGGGTATACATCATACAGTGGAGAAGAATTCCAATCTACAATGGTTTCATACCATCATCCTCTTGACCACATTGCAGCATCACTAAAGGATTGTGGTAAACCCAAAGGACTCCAACTCACACTAGGTAAGCTCATATGTAGAGGGAAATTTTTATTACATAAATATTAAAATTAAGAGGGCTTTGTGAAATATTGACTAGCAAAAGGAAACTCGGGTAATTTAAATCAAATTATAAGCAAGTTCTATGTAACTTATTCCAAGTTCAAAAACGAAAAGCAGGCTGCAGTATGATAGGATTGGTCTGGACTCCGGAGGTAAGACCAGCGTTGGAGTTTGAAAACTTGCCCATTTTCTATCCGCAAATTACGGGCCGAGCCCCGTTTTCTAATTCCCAAAATCCGCCCTTATACATGAACCATTCTTTTCTTTTTTTTTTTTGGATACATGAACCCTTCATTTTATGAACAACTGAATTTCTATGATATTATCAGCTCAAAAAATATTTTTTGTTATTGCAGCTTAAACATTTCACGCTTTGTATTTGCAGTGGTAGACTTCCAACCATTCAACCGGCCAGTTAGCTTCCTGAATTTCATACATAGTTCAATAATTAATCCGCAAAAAAGTTACACAAATGCAATACAACTCTTATTTTTAGTTGCTTAGGGATCTTTTTACATATGATATACCACCAGCCATAGTCATAGGAATTGAAGGCACCAAAGCTTGGTTCAGAACAAATAATCGACCGCGGACAATCTTGAAGAACTAGGCCACGGAACTTGGAGCCTCACCGTCTTATCGTCATAATCAAATTCCACAGGTGCTCCATCAATCTTACAACTTACTGGCTTCTCTGATGCAAATGCCCTCATTTCCCCATGTCCTCTCACCCCAACTTTTGCCAAATTTTCCTGTTCATCAAATTCTAAAGACTGAACTGAGCCCCCAGAGTTGAGCATGTTTACCAATCCAATTGGAGCAAATTGGATTGATTTTTTGGGTAAGACCACCACTGGAGAAATTGTCAGAAGCTCAAAACTAAAAGGCTCAAGTGAAACCTCTACACTCTCAGCGCACTTCAGAAGCTTCAACTTGTCATCCTTGAACATGTACACAGCAAATACATCTATCTCTTTGATGCATATTGGGTGCTTCCCGTTGCTCCATTCAATGTTTTTAGGACTTGCAAAGCAAGTCACAGAGTGTGAACAGTCAGAGGCACTCTTGTTTCGCCTAGCCACAGGGCACCACCCTCCTCCTTGGCAATTAAACAGACCCAGAACCCCTGTATACTGTTAGCAGAAAAAGAAAGCCAAAAATAAGATAATGGTTTACACTTTACACATTGACATTGTTGGGGAAGTTGATATAAAAAATATGAAAAGGCATACAGGTTATGTCTTACTTTGTTGAGGTTCCAAATTTTGAGCATTGTCTTCCCATCATGTAAAGGGTCTTCAAATAAGCAGTCTCTGGTAGGAAGTGCATAATGTTGACACCGCAAAATAGAGCCATCAGGCATAACCAGCTTCTTAAGCAAGTTGAAGTTGTGGTTTCCAACAGAGTCGCTCACATAAATTGGTCCACCAGAGATGGCCCGGGAAGCAGCATGGAATTCTGCACAAGCATGATCAGATTGGAACATGTCCCAATCCGGGTGTATAAAATTTCCCATCCACAAGCTGTTATACGCACAGTGCACCATGTGACATCCTTGCAGCCAATACGTACCGTTTGGATCTCCAGCCGGGTCCTTGCACCAAAAATCATCACCTGCATGAATGTATCACAACTCACAAGGAATGAATATCTATAAACATTGATTGTAGTGACAGTAGTGTGTGTATGTCCATATATATATATATATATATATATATACTGGAATTTTCCCCTTATTTATAGGTCCTAGTAGGAAGTGGCTGGTGAAATTTTAAAGACGTACCAACTCGTCCAAGTGATATGGTTTCTGTACCAAGGAACATGAAGTCGTTGCCCTGGTGCATGCTTGAAATGACACCATTGCCTTTGAAATGTTTCCTCACTGAAGCAGTGAGTGCTTTGTAATATTCTTTGGCGAGTTCAACACGACCACCATATTCCTCCGATAGCATCTCTAGAACCTGCCTTATGCAAAAATATTAATTAGTACTCTGAATTGATCATTATCTAGCTAACTTAGTCGTTGATTGCGAGATACTGAGATAATCCGTAAGTTTCCTGATGATGCACTATCTAATGGCAAAAAACAAAAAATTGGTAACTATTCTGATTCTTACTATTTTGAACTCCAATTTTTGTCCGTTAATTTTGTGAAGACTAAATTAAAGCCCGAATAATATAGGCCAGCTTCAAGATGAGTGGGAGACTGAAGCCCTGTCCGTGGAACAAAAAAAAAAAATTCTTTAGAATTTAGAAGTTTTATATTCAGAATTATCCCGCTGATAATGTAATTAGTTAAGTTAAATAATTCTTCTGTATATATCTATTATTAAAAACTCTTACGTCGATTTGATTATGCACTCATTTATCCACCTCAATTAATGGGGAGCCAGAACAAGCTTCCAGTACACGTCCTATATTTGGAAGTAAAAGCAGAGACTTATTATATTTTTACAATAATAATCCCGAAATCTCAACTTATTAAATCGTATAAATTATCAAAATTCTTCATTACTAACTCCTTAAAATTGTATTTTAATTCGAACTGGACTGTGTCTCTATCACCATTTAACCAACAGACTAAAAAGAGCAAGGCATCTGCTTCTAAAATACAGCCATCAATTGATAAATCAGACTATGAATTCAAAACTATAATTTGGCAGAACAATATAGAATTTGGAGAAGAGATATGGTACAATTGTATCCACACAAGAATATCTCTTTGCAGAAACACTTACATTTGTGACATCAATCTTGACACCGTCAATTCCCACGGATTCCAGGTGGGAGTGAAGTCCCTCGTACAACTCTTCTGGTGGCACCAATCCCACCTTATTCTCCACTATCTTCACTGCCGCCAGGTCCGTCATCATCATCTCCACACCTTGAGACATCTTTGGAGCAACCATCTTGGACTCAGGCATCCCTGGCACGTTGGGCCTAATCCCACCCCAATACCCACAAAATGCATGCCACACATACACATGCTCCAAGTTCCTAAACTCCTCCTTAAGGTCCCTCACAAAGGTACCCATCCCATCATCACAAGCCACCCTTGGAGACCTGTAAACCTTGAACTTGAAATTTTCTTCAAATTTTATGAGCCTCTTCAGCATCTGCTCCCCAGGTAAAGAGCAATTCAAGCTTCCTTGATCCGTGACGGGTTCATCATCACCACAAAATGTTTGCCAACCATCATCAATGATGACAAAACCTGGAGGGCACCCACCCTCCACTAGGCCCTTCACCCCATCCCACACTCCTTGGGGATGTACCTTGAGGTAAAACGCATCCCAAGTGCACCACCCGAACTTGTCCACAATACCCGGTGGGGTCTTCTCTTCTAGAAGCCTGAATGTTCTAAGATGTTCTCGGATCACTTTCATGGCTTCCTTCATTAAATTATAAGGATCATTATCCATATGAACGTATAAACAGCTTTTGAAGCTAGACTCAGAAACACGTGTGGACCCACTTTCCATGCAAATGTCCACATAGTCATCGAGTCCAGGTTGGAGACAAGCTCTGAAAGGTCCTTCAAGGAGTGGCAAGAGAAGGACATAGGGACGGCCCATGTCACTATTGTTCTCCAACATCATCATCTGTGTTTCATGCTCAACATCGCGGCCATTGCTTCCGGTCCAATGAGTGCTCCACCACACTTTGAATCTGAATATGGTCATGAACCTGATTCCCCTGAGCTTGCCGATGGAAACCACGTGCCGGCTGCTTGGCTCGGCGGCGTCGAACCCGACGAAGCAACCGACGGTGTTTGAAGAATCATGGGGTGATGGGGTAGCGGTTATGTTTGGTGGGACTTGAGTAAGAATTGGGTGGTCATTGGCAAAGAAAGTTGACCCTTCAAGTTTTATGGACGATAACGATAGGGAATTAGAATGGAGGGGCCCCATTTCTTCCGGGGTGGTAAAGCTTGGCGCCATGGAGAGTCTTCAATGGCAAGAGTGGCTGAGAGGAGAAAGAGAGAAGGTGGTTTAGGCGTTTGGTCAATCAGAGCTGAGTTGAGTAAAGAAAGCGAGATATTCTTAAATGCATATAAGACATTCATGCTTATACACAAAAAATATGAAAGAGAAAAAAAAAATCTTATTAAATTCATTTATTATAAAAATTTTAATATTTTATAAATGTATATAAAAGTAATATGTTATATTTATATACAATCAAGAATTTTTTAAAGTAAGCTGTGTACTTTGATTTTCTTAAAAAGAAAGATATTTGAACATTATATTTTTGTTTTATATTTTTCTTACATATATATATATATATGTTTTAATTCTTACATCTATATTTATTTGAAAAAGAAAAAAGACAAAGAAAATATATTAAAATGTATATATTTTTTATTTTATTATTCAAGAAATAAATAATATAAAAATAATGTAATAAAAATAATATATAAATAACGTTGCTCTTTCTTTTTTTATATTTTTTTTACTTGAACATTGCTCTTTCTTAATTGCATTTAAATGTACTTAAATGGGTATACATTTTAGAATAAAATCATAAAACTATTAAATAAAAAGCAAAGAGCCAATGTAAAAAAAAAGGTAAAAAGCATATAGCAAAAGCGTTAGCACAACTAATAAGAGTAAATTATGTGAATTAAGTTAGCTGTGATTTGATTTATTGTTGTTGAGATATTTATATGTATTTTTATAAATACTTATTGAATTTAGAGATCTATCCTAATTTTAAAAATGATGTAAGCACGCTTAATGTTATATTTTTGTTCATAAAAATAAAAATATTTATATTTTATCTTCAAATAGCTAAAATAATTTAACAAAGAGTAATAAGTATTTTTTTTAATTCTTTAACGACACAACAACAACATCCATCGTTTAATTTAAGTGATAGATATGAAAAATGATTAATCTTCTTAACTTATTTTTTTAATAAATTTTTTAATTATTAAATAAAGAAAATATTAAATATTTTTATATTTTTAATATATTAATTATATTTAATTTTTATTTAATATTTTTATTAAATAAAAAAATTATTAAAAAATTATTTTAAAAAATATAACAAAACTCGATAAATATTAATTGAGCCTTTTAAGTCATTCTTAATTGACCTAATAAGTGATAGATAATTAGATATATATAATCATTTTTCCTTCTTTCCTTTACAATTCCTCAAAGAGTTTCCTAGAAACTTTCAAAACTCACTTTTGAATTCCAAATCCCTTAATATTTCGGCTATCCAGGCCAGACCAATTAATATCTACTGTTTGTCTCCATAATGGGGGTGTTATAAAGTAAACGGTTTATCATATGAATTAGCACATTTGTTAAGAAATTAAAGAAAGTAATTAATTGTATATTGATTTAAGTTGAAGGAGTTTGATGGTTCTAGATTTAATTTTAAAATTTATATTTATAAAAATAATCTTATTGAAAGGAATTTTTGTTTAGATGATTAATTATATTTTAAGATATTAGTCTCTCACATATTAAATAAAAAATATTTTTGAAATTTTTTAAAATTTTTTGTAAATATTAAATGAAAGTAAAGCATTTAATGTATTAAAAACTTAAAAAACTTCACTTTTCATTTAAAATTTATTATTTTTAATTCTTTAATAAGATATTTTTTTATTTTTTGACGAATTTTTAAAGACACATGTTAGTAAAATTTTAAATTAAGATACTTTTGAGGGTATTACGATTATTATTTTAAGAAGAATTTTATTGGACACTTGATAAGGGTCTAAAATACTTTTTTATGACAAATAAGAGTATTTAATACATTAGATATTAAAAAACTTTACTTTTTATACCTAATTTCTTATTTTAAGTTCTCTAATAAGTCAATTAAGAGTATTTGTCAAAAAAACCCTTTTTAAAAAAGGAAATGCACTCTCAGTTTTATGATTCGTATTTCATCAAATGAGCCATGACGTATGGTTTATTTTTTTAATAAAATGGAGATGAAAATGTATCTCAAGTTACCCACTAATATCATAGGATTATATTATGAGAAAAAAGGCATACATTTTATTACAATTCCTGCCATTGTAAGGTCTATTAGTTTTGTTTGTTTCATTTGTTGTATTAAGACTCTCATATTGGTGTGTAAGATGAAAAAAATTGATACGAAAAAAGAAAAAAAAGAACAGAAAGAGAGTATCTAACAATATCTCACGAGTTACAGCTCTTGCATCCATCTACAACATAGCAACATGCTCCATGAAAAAGTCAAAAGGAGCAGTTACACTGAATTCATTTTCAACATTGTAACAAGTTTCAAGTGAAAGTCTAAAAGAGAGCCGTTGCATTTAATTAAAAAAATATACGTAAGAGTTTTGTTATATTTTCTTAAAATATTTTTTAATAATATTTTTAATATTAAATAAAATATATTAATAAAAAAATAAATATATTTAATATCTCAAAAATATAAAAAAATTTAATATTTATTTTAATAATTAAAAAAATTAATAAAAAAATTATGTGAAAGAATTTAAAATTATTCTATATATAAAAAGGGCAGCCGTTACACTCAATGACAGTTTCTTCATGTTTTGCTGTATTGGAACTTGAAAATTTGACTTTTAAGAAGATATGTCAGTTAGGCTATATTAATACTTTAAAAAAGGAAATGCACTCTAAGTTTTATGATTCGGATTTCATCAAATGAGCCACGACGTATGGTTTATGATTCGTATTTTATTTAATATTTTTTCATTTATTATTAAAAAAATTATTAAAAAATATATAAAAAATATAATATTATTCATTAAGAAATTTAAAAGAGAATAACGGATAATAAAATAGGATAAAAAGATAAAGAAAAAGGGAGTTATTAATAAGAATAAAAAAATTTAAGTCTTTTAAGTATATAATATTAAATTTGATATAATATTTATATGTACAAAATTAATATTATTTGAAAAAAAAATTATTTAGACGTTTAATCAAATTTTAAAATGATAATCTCTTATTCATTGAGTGAGAATATAAACCAAAAAAAAAATTGTCACTTTATTTTTTAGATGTTTAATAAATATAATAAAAAATAAAAGTAAAGTATTTAAATTATTCCTTTTCTTAAATTGAGGGGGGGAATTAGATGCTTTGGTAACAATAGACAAATTCATTAACCTTCCTTTATCATTTCATCATTTTCTCTAAAAAATAAATTTCAAATATATTTTTATTAAGTTTTATAATTCTATTTCATATCATTTTCTCTTATACTATCATCCCAAATATAATATTAAGAAATCACAAACAAAAAGGTTAAAAGAATTGCTTATCGAGTAGCTTAAGCATGTGTTTAGTTCAAATTATATGAGTCATCCAATAGTTTTTTTGTTAAAAAAAGCTGTTGTGTATTGTTAAATCATGTTTGGGTTGCAAGATAAAAAAAAATCAACAACTTTTTTTATTTGTAAAAAGTTGTTGTGGCAAAAGCAAATCGATGAGCATTTTGTAAAAAAAATTATTGAGATCATTTTATATTTTGAGATATAAATAATATTTTTTCTTAATTCAATAATTTTTGTAATCAATCAAATATTTTTTAATTATTTTATATTTATTTTGATAATTTAATATATAAAAATAAATTTTTTATATTATATAAATGAACTAAATTAATTTAAAATTATTTTTTAACTAACATATCTAAACATAAAATTGATTTTATTATAATTGATTGTAATAAAAAAATTATACAATAATTAATTATTAAAATAATTAAATTTTTATAACTATCTCAAATATATACTAACTCAATGATTGAGAAATTTAAAATAAAAAATATTGAATAAAAAATAAAATATTTGATAAATTAGGATTTCAAAAAAAAATATTTTTTATTTAATTAATTAAATTTATTTAATAAAAAATATTAAATACTCCTTAACTATATTTTTAGACACTCATGAACAGACTCAAAGTTTAATTGTGTTAGTCAGCATAATGCTTAACCGTTGTTTAGTGAATTCCTCTGAAACTTTCTGGAATTCTTATCACTACAAAGCATAGTTGTAAGAATTGAAATGACTCCGATAAGATCAGAAATTCAGTGATCCAAAACTTGGCCATTTCAGCTGAAGAGTTTGATAACTTTAATTTCGGTCAAAGCTTAATAAATTCTGATGAATCATGTAAAACTTTGGAAAATTAATTAGTCTGAATCGAGTGTTAAAAAATAAAAGACAATTTTTTCTAACCAGAAATTTTATCCAAAATCTTGTATTTTTTTAAACTCAACTATCAAAGAAGTTCCGACTCACCCGAGTTGTGAAAAAGTAAACTGAACTGGCTTTGTCTCTCTTAGAATAAGAGTTAAATTTTTTTTGACATAACCCATCATTTTAATGAGTTGAACCGAATTTAATCAGTCAAAACTCTATGTTTTTAGTTTTTTTTGTTACGACTTACAATTCTAAAGAATACGAGATGATGAAGATTGAATAAGTTTAAGATTCTCTGCAGTTTTTTTAAAAATTGCAGATAATGCAATTCTTAATTTCATAATTAAAAATTGTTGAATTATAATTTCTATTAATATTTTGCATCACAATTTTTTTTTAAAACGGTTAGATTTAATTTGAAAACTATACAAAAATGATTTCTGATTGAATAAGACGAGTGAATCATGTTCAAATAAATTTTAACTATTATATTTTTATATTAAATAATATATATATATATTTATATTTTTTAATATTATTTATTATATATAATTTTTTATATTTTTTATTTAATCATATTTTTAAAAAAATATAAATAATAGTTACATTTCTTTTTAAAATTGTAAAATAATTATTTTTCAATAAATTTCGTACGAGAATTGAAGAGAGAGAAGGAAAAGTGTTAACGGATAATGCAAGTGCAAAGATCAAGCATAATAGTATACAAGTGATACACGTGTGCGTTGAAGTGGGTACGTGTTTGAGAAAGAGAAGAAAACGGAGGACAGAGCATGGGAGCCTGCCACGTCACAAGCTACGTGCGAGTTCTCTGAATGAACTAGTACCAAGCTCAACAATATTATTATTATTATTATTATTATTATTATTTACAATTTTACTTTAATAAAAGAAATTGAGGTATTTATAGACATATGGGTGAATATGTTCCTCCGAATAGGAGTAATAAAATTATCCGTATTTATAGAGATACGTGAAGATTACTCATGACTCACGATAGAATAGAAAATAGGTACTCATTTAATGAATTATGACAGTAATTATAATATTTGTTTTGTGAGTATTTACAAGTTGTTAAGTATATTTTTTTTATTTAATATATATCATATATTATAATTTTTTTTATTTTAAGATGAGATAAAAATACATATATTTTTATTATTTTAAAATAAAATTTTTATTAAATGAGTTTATAATAATAAAATTTGTTAAAAAATATATTATTTATGTAATAATTATTTATATAAATTAATTATTATAAAATATAATTAAATTTAATTTGTTATTTATAATATTTTTTAATTTTATAAAAATCTTAAATTATCAAACAAAATTATAATATTGATGTTAAAATTTATTTTATTTATTTTTTATAATTTTATTTTAAATTATTAATTACTCATAAATATCTATAAATACTCTCACCTACTCATAAAAATTACAAATAAATACTTATAACTACGACCGAAATAGGACAAGAGAAGCACTATCCACACCCATTTTTTTCAAATCATGAAAAAAATAGTATAGCTCGTCTCTAATAGGGTTTGTCCCGGATGAAATACACATCCAATTCTTAAAAGTCACAGTTCGCTTTGACTATACCACTTCATATAGATTTATTCTCAAAAAAAAAATTTACATTAATTTTTTGTCTTAAAAAAAATGTAACCTATAATTGGACCACTACAGTGGTGAACTTTGGACAAAGGAACCCCCAAATTTGAAATTTGGATTAGAAAAGGCGAGAGCAGACCTGACCCATTGGGCTGGGCCTAGAAGCATGATCGAGTGTAAGAGGTTAAGAGAGAGAAAGAGAAACGCAACTATACCATCCTTCTTACATGCCAGGTTTTCTCTGAATTTCGAACAACAAAATCGTCAGACCCAAAAAAAAAAAAAACAATATCGGTTATGATTAAATATTCTGATTGCTCCTATTCGTTACGCAAACAGAAAGATGTTCTAATTTTGACTATACACAATTAAACTTGTATCGTAGGATGCTATGGTTATTTGTGCAGTGATTTACATTCTGGGAACAATAGTTTGATTAAATACTTTATTTGCTGAGCCACTGAAGCTTTGGCTCTCCCATATATATGACATGACAGAAAACTGCCGTGGCAAGTTGAATCCTGTTTCTTTTTTAATTCCATAATTTCATTGGTTCGCTATGAAGCAATATGATTGGCTGTAGACTACCTATAAATTATGAATATAACGACAAGAATCCATTTATTTGCTGGTTTTTCTTATAAGTTGGTGGTCATAAACTACTTTTAATTTTTATTTTTTATTTTTATATTTTTTATTTTTAATGCTGGCTGGTACTACAGCTTTCAACTGAGTGATTTAAGTTCTCTTACACGTTGTGGAGAAACATGTCTTTGCAAGGAAACTACACCACAAAATCCTAAAAAATATATGGAAACAACAATAGGATTGCCCTTCTTTCTTTGAAAGTAAATTTGAAGGTTACCAACAGATTGGGATCCTTGGCTGATGAAGCTGGTGTTGGTAAGCAATGTTAACGTGCCATCTGTATTGCTGAATTTGAATCAGTTATTGATAAATTTTAGTTTTTATACTATCAAAGATAGCTCTGCGGTATGTTCTGGCAACAGCAATACAGTATGATGATGGTATGAATAAGGTTCTGCGATAGCCGGGAACAAGGGTTACTGCCAAGTGCGACCTATCCATGTCCCCTACATCTGATATGCACTTCCATTGTTTTAATGCAATAAACCATAGAGCTGCTACTATTCTTGGAGCATCAAACATTTTGTTGGTTCAGACTTGCAGCAGTACTTAATATAAGTAACTTCAGTTAACTAAGTAGCAGTCATTGTAACAGATACCATGGATTCCATGAACAGCCCAACATGTTAAAACCCTTCTCCACCAGCAGAATGGTAAACACCTTCCACGTCCTCATTCTATGATACATTTCCCCTGAAAATTAGTCATTTCGCCAATTGGTTGGAGAACAGTGCCCTTGAATTTGAGTCGTACAACTACTTTGTTGAATCTAGCATGGTTCATACTTGAACATCTATTCACAAATTTGTGTAACCACCATTATAATTACTACTTCCGATCATTGCAGGGAGAAGGATTTGCCAGTTCCACCAAGGGCTTGGTCAATCAACCAGTTGGAAACATGGGCAACGTTGGTTTCCAATGGTCTTGTGGTTTGAAATTGGTGAGATGAACACAACCGATTACGTAGCACCATTATAATGTCTCCATTCTCGCGAATATTTACACCTAGAGCTATTTCTGTGTTCACACATGAGAACCGAGGCTCGAGATGGATTAATTTCTCCACATTTTGAATAATAAATAATTTCCTGAGATGGCAACACGACCTACATTTCTAACATAATTTTTCAATTTAAATTTCTAAAAAGCTCTAATTATCACAAGTACCATGACAAAATAATGTTACAAAGAAGCAACGAGGATTGTAACTCATACGGAGCAGTGGCAAAATCATTCCTCGTGCACATTCACAACTGCACATTTGCCAAGAAAAATTCGATTTAAAAATTGAATTTAATACAAGAATATACAACTATCAATGAAAACTAAAGAAAGAATTAATTTTCCAACAAGAATTTGTTGAGTCTGAAGTGATATTAGTCAGCGTCTTCCCAAGGTACCATCTCATCACTGTCTTTTCTATTTAGATGCGGCATCTGTTCTCCCGTCCTCCATGAAGCTTTTTTGTTGCAACTCATCTTTCAGTCTTTCGATCTCCTGATCCTTCTCTTCTAATTTCTCTTGCAACATAAGAACCTGCGGTAAAACCCATTTAAGTTGGGTACTCACTATTACGTTACATGTAACTGTCAACAAGAACTCAGCATAAGAATATTTGGATAACTGATGTACTTTTGTAAGAAAAAATTAATTTTGAAATAATTAATAGAGGAAGATTTTAAAAGAATGAATTTCATGTTTAGATATATTTATTTAAAAGCAATTTTATAGGAATGTTTTGGTTATAGTGTGTAAGATAAAATTACTTACGACGTAAAATCACAAAAAAATATAAAAGTTAATATATAATTTTTTTTTTTGGCAAATAAAAAGTTAAGAAAGAGGGGGAGGTTGCCTCATTCCAAGCTCAGGACATGCCACAAACCTCAGCGAAGACTTATAATGGCACTTACAGATGACCTAACAATGAAGGATCATCAGTAATAATCAAACTCAAAGACCTTTGAACCAATGCAGTTCAATCCAATCATTTGAACCTATCATTTAACTATTATAAATAGGAGAAAAATTGAAAAATCATCTGAAAAGAGGAATGTCTAGAATAACTTTCAAACAAAAGTAACAATCTGTTAGTTCTATCTACTCAAATGTGGTTCCTGTCTTTGAGTTACAAGACATGCAAACGTTCTTTTCAGTTTAGCCCCCATACATGCTAAAAACATTCAAACTGCATTCCCACTGTGCAAACCACATTTACACAGACAAGCCTAATGCCATCCAAAATTCCAAATATGATTAATAAAGCTTGGCGGCTGTATTGGTTTCAAAAATGTTTGTCGGTACAGTATTTTCCAGTAAAGAAACATTACCTCGGAAAATATTTTTCTCAGTGCAATTTAAAAGATTTAAACTTTGCAAACATTTCCATTAGAAAACCTCAACTTTAATTTCAGCCAATGAAGGATCATAAATTCTTTAATACCATTAAAAAAAGATAACATAGCATAAATAAGTAGACATGAGCTATTAGTTTTTTTTTCCTATTAATCACATAAAAATATCATCCTTTAAATTTCAAGGACTCAAAATCTTAATATTTATTTTTGAGAAAACAATAATTATATTATTTTTTTACAAATTTAGAAAATTCTAAGCTATTAAAAACTCACATCTGCAATAAAAAATTATATATGGATGAATATGAGTACAATTTTTCTCATTAATTTTAAAATTTTTAAAACTATAGCTCTAATTGCATATTTTTATTATATATATATATATATATATTATACACTCAATTATCTAGTGTTTCACACATCATTCATTAGCAACTAATTGAAATTTATTTCCTTTTTAGTTTGTTAAAATTTTCAACCATATTAATATATATTATATAACTTTTTTGGCTTAAATATGTTTTTGATCCCTCTAAATATATTAATTTTTGGTTTTAGTCCCTCAAAAATTGTTATTACGGTTTGTGTCCCTGTATTTTCAAAAGTGAATGAAATTGGTTCCCCCCCCCTCATATTAAACCTTCCCTCATTTCAAGGGCTAAGAAAAATTTAATGAGGTTGAAGTAAGTCAATTTCACTCATTTTTTAAATGAATGCAGGGACCAATTTCACTCATTTTTAAAATTACAGAGACACAAGCTGTAACAAAAATTTTTGAGGGACCATAACCAAAAATTGATATATTTAGAGGGACCAAAAACATATTTAAGCCAATTTTTTTTAATCTACATAAGCATTTATCTATTCCGTATCAGCATTAGTTAATGCCATATAGACCATTTCCCAACACACAAGTTTTGTTAAGGTCCTAAAATGCTTTTTCCTACGGAAAATACTTATCTCCATTTCTCACAAACATTGCTTAGTATGTAACAAATAAAGCATAATGCAGAAGAGAACATGCATTGCAATCTTTAAATAACATTAAAATATGAAAGTAGGGATAAGTGAAAACCATTTCATTGGATCTTTCCACATCATTTGTCAGCCCGTCCATATGCTTCTGCAACCCTGTAGTCAATTTTAAGGATTAAGATTACATAAATTGCTACCGCATGGAGAAATAATAACAGATCAACTTGAGCATAACTTTTAATCCCCCCAGTCTCCAATTTTATAGACAAACAGATCTAAGATTCCTCCCTAACAAACATTTAACATGTTAGAACGTTCCAAGTTCAGCACCTTTCACTCAACATAATATCTCTAGTATACTATTATATACTTCAAAAATTAATTTTACAGTCCACACCATAATATTATTATATACGTCAGTGTATTTGGAATGAATATTAATATGTGATTATAAATGAACTTCTTTAATGAATCTGACAAGTGACAAAGGAAACTAGCAGTCACTAAGTAGCTGGTGTGAATGGTCAAAGGATTAAAAGGTTAGAACATAATGAGATGAAATCACTCGACAACTAACCTTCAAATTGACTTCTGAGTTCTGCATTCTGGTATTTCTGCAATGAAAGTTTCGTTGCTAATTCATGCATCTGCACACCAAGGAAAATCAGGAGGAAAAAGAAGACAATATCATATCAATTCAGTAACAACCAATACAGACAAATAATCACGCAGATTAAGCTTTACATACATGCATGTGTAGCATTACTTTCAGTCACTAAATACCATACATTTATTTTTTCATCAGCTCAACATATATTATTAGCTTTAGAAACCATGGTAAAGCATTTCACAAATACAAGTCTATGCTGCATAAACCCATAAACACTCTATCTGTCTCTCTCTCTCTCTCTCTCTCTCTCTCTCTCTCTCTATATATATATATATATATATAAACTATGCCACTTTCTGTCTAATAACTTGGGGTGGGATGAGAGGGGGAGAAAACCAACTACCAAATGAATGAGGGGAAAAAAGGAAAAAGTGATAGTTAGAAGCACAAACTAAATAACATAGTAGCACCTTGCCCTCAGAAGCTTGATTCCCAATCTCCTCATTTTCCTCCTGCAGGGTTCTACATTTAGCCATCAGCATCTTCCCCATCTTGCTTTGGGGAGTAAAATTTACAGCAGCAATGTTATCTTGCAACTCCTTTAATTTTTTGTCCTTTTCCTCAACTAAAGTCTATGATCAGATGAGAAACTTTGTAAGAAACACTCAAAAGGAGTAATCACCAACGTAAAAAAAACGTCCAATAAACTACAAAGACAAATTGCTAATGTATGCAAGAAATGAGGACACGTGATGTATATGAATGAACTAATGAAAACATGCAAAATAATAAACTATCTTAAGCCATAAAAAAAAAGGCAATCAAGAAATATTAAATCTGGGCTATAAGGCATCATATAAGACATGTCTAAAATGAAAACACATTTCAGATGCTTTGTTAAGCTACCTCTGGATTCATCACTGGAATTTGGAAACACTTCCTAATAATTGCAAGCTGAAAACACCATTTTAACACCACCCTCCACCCTATAAGTTATCCTCTCTGTCTCTATGGCTTGTATTTGTACTAAATACTCAAAATAGGAAGCTTGCCTAGTGCCTATCCTCTTCCAGTATTCCACTTGAAAAAAAAGGTTCCATTTCATTTTGTTACCTCCATAGTAATAAAATCTCTTAATAAGTTCCCCCAGTGAACAAGGAATGGAACTACCACTACATGATAAGTAGAACACTGTTCATCATAAAGGATAACAAGATGTTGTTTCTTCGCTATATCTCAGGTGTGATAAAACTAAGAAGACAACTTGGACTAACATTTTCCTAGTACAACCTGATTTATGACACGTAATCCCCACTTCCATGTGTCAATCAAAAGACCAAACTTGATTCAATAGAAGTCAGCACAAAGTTGAATAACAAACCTTTAAACGTGTGAACTCTTCATGAACAGCCGGATCTAGTAACAACCTTCTTGCCTGCAAATTAAATACCAAAGGAAAATAAGGTACTACCACTTTGGGGAGAAATAAACCAAAAAAAAAAGAAACAAACAAACAAACAATGGAATGCAACAACATACAGCCAAATTGATTTGGAAGTTGCATAGCAGGATTAACTTTCAAATTTCAACTAATATGCGTGAGGCGATAAAGATAGAAACAAGGATGCCACAATCATGAAAACAGCATTGACAATTAAGTTGTAAAAGTACAGCAGAGCCACCTTTATCAAATTCAATGTTAGTATACTACTACTCATTTGTGACAGCAATTGAATTTTCAGTAAGTTAATAAAGAAGTAATATCCCAGAAAGATCTATCCCTAAAGTCAGTACCAGGGTAGTTACAATTATATTAAACACATTAAAGTAGAAAGAAGCATATAGACGTGTTGTGATTTTTCTACAGTCCAACCCCCTTCTCAGCTTATATACAAGATCACAGTTTACAGATAATATAGGCCTCCTGGATTGTATAGTACTGTTCGAAAGAGAAAGATGAACAGAACAAAAAAACGGAGTTTGGAGTAGGTGCAAAGGGGCCAGGACAATTTAGCATTTCAACCTTACAGCTTTTTCTATGTAATACAAAAGGCAAACTACCAGATTGTTGAAGCATACAGCAGCAAGAACCAAATGGTCCAAAAGTTAAAGGGAAAATAAAGGAGTAATTACAGAATTACAATTTGCACTCTTTATTTACTAAAGAACATATAAAGCTCAACTCAAGGTGGATTTCTTGAATAAAGGTGTCTCTGTTTTCAGGAAGGAAAAATGTAACTCTTTCCTGATATAAACTGAAATTTTAAACAACCCAATTGGGTTATAAAAAACTTTGCAAACCAATAAAACAAATAAATGATGCAGTTCATCATCCATGCTGTAAACTGGATATCTCAGTTCAGCACTTAATAACATAGCACATACATTTCTGCTAAAGCTGAGATGGCATACTACATAAATTAAAAAAAAAAAAAAACTGAAATGCAAGCAAGGAATCAGTCATAAACAATCTCTAAATGGCTCAAAGTCATAAACAAGCTGAAATGCAAGCAAGGAATCTGTAAATCTGTAAATTAGTGGCCCTCTGAAATTAATGCATAAAGAAGAATGAAGAATCATCAGTGAACAAATTTATTTCTAGAGATATAATAAACAATACCTGCATTGACGCCGGCTTGAGTTGAGCTTTCAGATCCCGCACAGCAGACTGGAAAAGTTTAGACAACCATAAACAAAATTAAAAATTAAAACTAAAAATAATAAATAAATTTTTTAAATTATAAACCATTAAAATCTGTAAAATGCAAGTCGCTTTCAACTTTTTGATAAAGACAAGACTCGTAACAATCATATGGTAAGGTTAAAATGGTTAGAATGGAACAGTTTCAAGCTTTTCTTGAACTTCATCCATCTCCAATAAGGAATCTTGATATGGGATTACATCTTAAAAGGACGTTCTATCTTCCCATCAAAACTATTATTCTATTGTTAATTCTTATTACCACCTGTTCATCCGAACCCTTGTGTTGTTACTTCATGCTAGTTGCTACCAACCCAATGGGAGGGGAGAAATTAGAAATTATATCCAGTTCAAGAGCCTAAACAAGTCCAGAGTAATATAAGTTCATGGGGCATTAAATCAAGTAAAGAACTCATTCTTGAAAATTATTAAGCAAATATTCCAACATACAGATCATTTATTAAGCAGCGACCAGACATTTTACTACTAAACAGAATGAAAAACCAGAACTCAAAATTCTACAGAAAAATTCAACGTTGGCATTGTAAATGCTTTCTAACTGCCAACCAGGTCAATAAGAGATATAAAAACAGTCATGATTTAAAATTTTACAAAGCTTTACAGCAACTTCAGTTAAAGAGCATTGAAGATCTCATGCAAAATATTGTGAAATTCATGTAGACAATTTTTTTTGGGATAAAAGAAACCTTGTATAGACAATTATTTGATGATCTTAGTTGTTTGATGTAAATGAGAGAGTGAGAGACAAAGACCAACCCCACTCCAGATTTCTTCTTATTCTGTTCATAATAAACCATCTTTAAGGGGCAAAAAAAGAATTTACTCTGGCAATTTAGGTTGATGCAAAATTTAAATAAACAAAAACTAAGCTTTTTCCCACTAGGTGAGTTCGGCTATTGATGCAAAATTTAAATAAATAAATAAAATAACACATACTCATGCTGTAAAAAAACAAGAATCTTAAGGCCTGTTTGGTTACCGTTTTTAAGAATTGTTTTCTGCTTTTGAAAATAAAAGAATTAAAAAAGGTGTTTGGGTAAATGTTCTTTTAATGTCAGTTTTAAAACTTGTTCACAAATTATCAATTCTAAAAATGAAAAAACGGAAACACTTTAAAGATGTTTACAAATTTTTGCTTCCAGAATACATAAAAAACGTGCTGGAAACTTCATAAATAAATGATTTCATTAATGGCAAATTTGTAATAAATGAAACAATGGTCATTTCTCATCTCTTCTCGTGTCACTGAAACACAGACCAGTGGAATTCCTCTCTCTTTCAACTTGGAAAACAGAGATGGTGAGGATCAAGGGCTTGATAGACGGCACAACTTCATCAACTTCGGGGGTTCTTCTCTGTCTGCTTTTGCCCTCTGCATCAGGACCTTCATCAGTGTTATGTACGGCTTCCTCTCCAACTTTCTCTGGCGAGACCCCAGCACGTCAGAGTATAATAAATGGTCATCAAGATCGTGCCTGAATGCCAGCAGCAAACTCTCCGACATGAAGAAGAGGTATGCGTTCAAGAGGTAGACATGGCGGAGATGACAGTAGGACGCATCTCCCCAGACAAGGGTTGGAGCTGCCACCGTGCTGGGAAATGTTGATGTGTCAGAACGGGAATGGACACGGCAGAGCCCTGTTGTCAATTTGGTGAATCCTAAGATTCCCGAGTCCACTATTCCTAGTACTGCAAGGAGCACACAAGTTCTTCCAAACAATACTTTTGGTTTTCGATTTTAAAATGTGTTGTAGAAATTATTCATCCAAACAAGTTTTTCTCCATATTATTTTAAAAAATTAATCTGAAACAAAATTTAAAAATAATGTTAAGAACAAGTTTTAAAAATTGAAAACAGAAAATCATTCCAAACAGGCCCTTATTTTCAGAATATTAGCTACCTTCAACTCTGCTATCTCTTGTTCCCGTTTTGCAAATGTTACAATGAATGCAGCTTCCTTTTTCTTTGCCTTTTCAAGCTGATAACCAATAGAACAGTGAAAGGGATCAATGAAACCTGATCAATGGATAATGAATCATTTTGAAGCAAAAAATGAAAGATTAGATTCTGAACCTGCTCTCTTAAAGACTCTTCAGATGATTTCAAGGCTTGAAGATAATTAATCACCAATTTGGGTGCTAGAAAGATGAAAGATGAAATAATTGCTCAGGTATATATTTAAAACACAGAAAATAAATGTAAACAGAACTAGATCTTGAATAATTAATACATATGTCACTTGCAAAATACCAAGTATAAACTAACCCGGACTGGTCCCGGCAGGTATGAAAGGTTCATTTTGAAATGAAAAGTGCCACTTCTTAATCTCAGATTTTGCAGCCTCAAGTTCATTCTGGAAAATGCAATGACCAGGTAAATGTTTATAGGAAAGGAAAAGGTACGACTCAACCTAAGATATGACCCTCATATATGGAACTTTGTACAGTGAAAAATAAAAACTCAATTTTCGCAGTGCTATGGGAATTCACTCAAACTTATGAAGGGAAAGCTGTATAAGCATTCTAATTCCACATCATTCATAGTATCAACATTTTTATTAAAAAAAAAAATTAAGCCTTTTCACCGCAAACGTGAACCATTCATGAATCCAGCACCTAAATCACATGAATTATAACTAAAGTCCACTTCCCCCAATAACAGAAGTTCAAATTCTTTGAGCAAACAACATCAATTTTTAAAAAGAAAACGTACTTGGCATGTTGCGAGCGTATCCTTACAGTTCTGAAGACTGCCAAAAACAAAGTACCAGAAAAATTTTAGGCTCAAACAGTTTACTGCAATCTTAAGAGAGTACAATACAACAATTTCACACCAGCTATACTAAGAAATACCTCTCACGAAGAGACAAGATCATTCCTGTTGTTACACCAGAAGCAGCTTCTTCAGCTTTTGATTTGGTCTGAATCAGGAACAACAGAAATCGCGGTTTAAATTTTGAGAAAATAAAGAGTCGAATATTATTCATTCATGCGTATTGGACAGAGCAAGTTACCTTCTTCTGGCCGAAGGGATCATTGTCGTAATCTTCGTCGTCATAATCGGGAGATGGCCTCTTATTACCTATATTAGTATTATTATTATAATTATAATAGAATACATTTCCAAACAATGAAACAATCAAAGTATGTGAAATAGCATGTGAGTGAAACAGTGTTTGAATTTGATAATAAAAGCAAAACCTGAATGCGTTCCGCCAAACCCGCCTCCAAAATCAAAGTCCTAAGTTTGAGAAGAGCAAAATTGAGGTTGAAGAAGGAGAATGAGAAAATGAACGAACTACGCGAGCGAAAGCAAATGGGAAGGGATGTTGTGTTAGGACTTACATCGTCGAAATGAGCAGGGGAAGCCATCAACTTCAATTCCAAAACCCTAGAGATACAGGGAAGAAGAGTGAACGAACCACAGCTGCAACTGCGTTTGTTTCTCTGCGAAATTCGAAGCAAACAAAATGCTCTTGCTTGCCTTGCTTCTTTCTTGGACCAATGTAACTATTTTGGTCCTTTCATTTCTCTCTTTTGCACGACCCAGTGTGAAACTAAGACCGTAACTCAAAAATGAATGAAAAGATATTGGGTTTCGGCCCAAAGATGAATTCTATCACAATGAAAATTCATCAAAACTATATGAAAAATTAACATCATTTTTCTTGATACCCCACTTTTAATATCATTTTTTAATTATTGTGATTAATAAAATAAAGTAATGAAAAAAAATAATATGATTAAATAAAAAAAAGTTATGTGAGAAAAAAATAGAAACCAGGATTTTAATCTTAAAAAGTGAAACTAAAGACTAAATATATGTCTTTAAATATTTAAGTTAAAAAATATAATTATCATATAATATAAACATAAAAATAAATTCAATTCAATTTATAATCAATATGTTTTAAATTATAAACATTTATAGTAATACACAATTGAATATAAGACAATCTTAAATACATACATTTAATTTTTAAGCTATGCTTGATACTGTTTCATAAAATAAAAGCCATCTATTATCCCATATATGGTGAATTTTTCAGCAATCTTTTTTTCAATATAAACAATCATGTAATATGTAAGAAAATCATTTTTCATCTTATTCCACAACCTTGTTTTAATAATTTTCAATAATCTTCTTTTCAATATAAATAATCATAAAAGATAAATATATGTGCCAACAAAAAAAATCATATAAGAAAAATTTCAATTATTGAAAATCTTATTTCACAACCTTAGTAATTTTAATATATATGATACTACTCACATAAATATAGAACAAAACAATATTTTTAATGTAATAAATGGTGAAATAGCAGTTATATATTAGTATCAACAACAACAAAAAAAAGTATGGAAAATTGAAATAAATATCCAAATGCATGACAATACTGAAAGTTTAAATTAATAATAAGTGTAGGACGACTTATCACACCAAGAAATTTCCTAAATATATTATTGTGTATAACAATACACTTTAGGACATGTTAGGTTGGAGGGAATGTGCATTTCAATTTCCATGTTTGGATAAGTAATAGAATGGGAATAAGCATTCCCTAATGGATGAGCATTCACATAAATAAATGTAGGGTTAGAAGTGAATCAAGTTGGCTCGTGAGTTACTTCCCACTTAGTTCGTTAATAGCTTAATAAGTTGAGCTTATGAGCTAATGAGTTGTGTTTGATATGAGAATTTAAGCTCATTTATTAAATGATTCAAGCTTGAGCTTTGTTATGGTCGACTCAATAACTCGTAAGCTGACTTGGGGGGTGTGTGTGTGTGTGTGTATAGCGTATCTAGTAAGAGAAATGTTTATTGTAAGAGATAAGATGAGTGAATATTGACCATTGGATCTTACATGAATAGTCAAGATTGAAACATAAATGTCATTTGAGTAACTTTTAATATTAACCATTCAAGTATGATTATTTGGTGAAGATTTACTCATCTCACCCTCTTACGATAAAAAAACTTCTATCACTATATCTGCCCTATATATATAGTCATTTTCTCAAAAAAAAAAAAAAGATCATAACATTATGATAGAAGACATGGTTAAGTATGTTAGTGATTGTTTGGTTGAACTCTTGGATTTGTCCGAAAACAAATTTGCTGATTGGTTGGATTGGTAATTTGGTATTAAGTGTATGGTATATAAATTATGTTGAAAGTATGTCTATGTGTATGGTAATTTGGTAATGAACAATTTTCAGCTCATTAGCTCGTAAGTTCTCTCTCTCTCTCTCTCTCTCTCTATATATATATATATATATATATAATGCTTTTAACTTATTATATATTTAGATATATGTATTTGATTTCATTTTTTATATTGTTAAACTTAAACTCTTTTTTAATTGATATATAAATTTTTTAAAAAAATTATTCGATATAAGATTCAAGTTTAAGTCACCGAGCTCGAGCAGCTAGTGAGCTAATAATGAGCCAAACTTGAGCCAAAAAAATGGACTCACTTTCTTATTAAACTAAGCTTAAGTCGAGCTTATGCTTGTCGAGTTTAGCTTGAACTAGGCCTGACTTGACTCACTTTCACCCTTTATAGGAATAAGTTTTCCATCACAAAATAGATTGAATCATAGTTGTATGAATCAGACCAGCCCAGCCAGTTTGATTAGCAAACCCTCAAACTAGTCTTTGAGCTGACCTGATTCATGATCATAACGAGTTTTTATGGGTCAAACCGGTCTAACCTAATTCTGATTTGTATATTTAATTTGTGCTCCAAAAATACAACTTGTGAGATTTGAACACATACCTAAAAAGACTCTTAACTAGATTACATGTTCAATTGACTAATATTTTCAATTTTATAATTTATATTATTTTTACCACTAATATTTTTAATATAATATTTTTATATGATGTAATTTCTTCATATAATATTTTTTTTTTAAATTCATCTTCGTTCAAGTTTTTTAATTCAACTTGATGGATGACTTGGTGACCCGATCTTTTGATCGGATTGACCTCTAGTCAAAATTACACAACTATATATAGTACTATCATTCCATTTCATTAAAATATGTGTAAAAGTTGACCAAACTCATCCAAACCACCTGTTTAACACCATTTTTTTTTAGGTCAAGCCATCCTATCTTAGACTCAAACAAATTGGCTTTTGGGCTAATTTTGGTTCGGCTCGACCAAAAATTATGGCCTACCAACGAACCACCATAGAAGTTCTTGATTTTTTATTTTTTTTAGTTGATCAACGGCATTTTAGAAAAAAAAATGTAAGAGTCCTTTAGATTTTGTCTTCGAAGCAAATACAGGAATATAAAATCCATGAAAAGTTTACAAATGTTACTTAATACATGTTTAGATTATCATATTTTATTCTCAAAAAAAAAAAAATCTTTCTTGATCAGTTTAACTATACTTTATGGCTATATTTAGTCAAATGATAGTATAAACTAATACTCTCGTGTCTTATTCAACGTTTGGTATATTCAACTAATAGAAAATGAAAAAGTCAAGTCATTTTATCCTGATTTAGGTGATAACTGTCTTCAATTTCATTTTTATCACCTCAAATACAGGAACCATAAATTACCACCACCTCCAAAAGTTTACAAACCACCACCACCACCACCGCGCCGCCACCACCACTACCGTCATTGCCATCACCACCACCGCCGCGTCCGCCCACCACCACCACCGCCGCCGCCACCACCACCACCACCGTCGCTACCACCACCACCACCACCACCACCACCACCACTATCACCACCTCCACTATCGCCGCCACCCCCACCACCACCGCTAATTTGCTGTTTACCACTTCACCACCACCACTACCACCACCACCATAAAGCTTTATTATTATTATTATTTAATTATTCTAACTTTTATACTAAATAATATTTTGGTCTTAAAAGAAATGTTATACAATCAGTTAATTTATCATTTTGTTATCAAATAAAAGATAAGATTATGTCTTATTCTATTAATTATACTTATTATATTTTATACTATCATATTATTTTATCTTATCTTATCTATTAGTTGTGCACTAAATATAGTTATGTTAGAACTTCCCTCGTGAAGTCAGAAGAAAGACTTCAATTTTCTATTTGAATTAGATAAAAAGTTTCACTTTACATTTACTTTTAACTATCAATTACATTGGTATCTTTTACTATTTATACAATAACAAAGTAATTAATTATTTAATTATTTAACTACTCCTACTCGTAACACTTTACTAAAAACAAATTAAGCTAATCTCACTTAAATATATATATTTTTTATTAATTCCCAGGTGATGCTGGCTGTGGTGACCTCCTCAGCTGAGATGATGGCAGTTGGATTAGAGATTTTTGCCTCACATTGGTAACTGCAGGCTGCAGCGCCTCTATTGCTGAGCTATGGGGTATTTTGCTGGGAATTGATTTAGTGAGAATATTTTTGCCGTAGAGAGATTGTGAAGCGCGACTCTTTATCCAACAGCTCTAAAGCTTAACATTCTGATTGGGATCTCAAATTCACGCACACTCATTGTGAGGGCTTGTTGACTAGAGTATATATAATCATTTGACCTATATATAATCATGGTATCAAACCCTTAAAAGTACCATATCACTTCTCAAAATAAGCAGGTAAGCCCATATCAAACCCTGATTGGCTACATGCTTTTAATCCAAGTCATAGCTTCAATTAAAATTTATTTTCATTATGCCAATTTTTTTTAAAATTTTCTCATCTTTTGATTCTCATGTTCAAAGGAGCTCCATAGAAATCGAACTAGAGATGGGTTCCTTGAACAATCTACCACTACAATTACTTTAGTCGGTTTAACGTTGTTCAGCAAATTTATTATGTTTCTTTCTGTTGCGAAATAATGCAAATTGTATGGTCTTCCGGTTCCAGTATTACTGACTACAATAATCTTTTTTTTTTCCAATTAGCCTGGAAGAATGCACATTACATAAGTATAACTTGCCTTGATTAATATAGTAATGCATATTTGGCAATACAAATTTTACAGAGACTTCGGCGTCAACCTTAGAATTATTTAATCATGTAATCATCCAAAAGGTCCGAAAGAAACACCGTGTTAAGAACTGAACAAGACGGGAAGGCAAGCAGAAGAGGAACCTCGCGATCAGTCAAAAGAAACAGATGGTTTTGAAAACTTACAATCGTGCCACCCAATCAATGGCAAACGTAAAGTTGTAAAATCAAAAGAAAAATAATACCAGCAACTAGAAATAAGCTGTCTTGCACAAGGCACGTTAAATGGAAGCCTCAGCTAGCCAGAAATTAACATCAAAGGCAAATTGTTCAGCCGGTAATTCCAATTTAGCATAGTCCTCACGGGCTTCACCCTAAACTACTAACAACTCAACAGAAAATTTAATAAATAATAATAATAAAATATATAACAAGGAGATTATATAGGGAAAAAATGTAATCGCAGAAAACGGCTCCGTGGATCGAGAGAGTAATGAAATCCACAGATTCCTATCAGGATGCGAAACAATTGGTTCTTGCTTTTGGTCCAATCATAGCATCGCTGGTCATTGCAGTTGCACACATAGCTAGCTACCAGCGACGTGGCATTGAACCTAATCTAACACAAAAATTAAAAAAAAAAAACGGATAATAATAACCCTCAGAGTCCCTTTCCAAATCACACACACAGCGGAGAACCACCGGAACCACAACGATCCCGACCAATGGCAAATCACCAAAACGATGCCGCACTCGATCAGAGCACGAGTCGGATGGCTTTGCCATCGGTGGTTGAGAACGATTTTTTGGGGACTAGAGGTTACAGCCGCTGCTGTTTGGAGTGTCATACGGCACTTCCTATCAATTTGGGTTATCTTCCTCATAGGGGATTTGTTTTTCTACTTCATCTATGTATCAAGAAACACACAATTTTGCAACCCCAAAACAACAACGCACACAATAAAAGAGAAGAAAAGAAGAAGAAGCTATGGTCTACAGCATACCGCATCAAAGCAGAGACTGGTTGATGAAAGATTAGGGTTTTCGGGGGGTGAGTGTGACATTTATAGGCATGTTCACCGATTATGGGCCTTATTAGAAGGCTTTTTTTTTGGGGTAACCGCGAAAGGCCTAAATGAAGATGGATGTAAGGGCCATTGATTACTGGGCTTTGGAATGAGCTTGTAATTGTAAAAGGTGATATGGGCCTTTTGGAAAATGTATATGGACCAGGCCTGCCACTGGTGACAATAAAAGAAAAAGTTCATTGACATTGTTCCATGAGGCTAGGATTGAGTTTTCGAAATGACACTTGCACAGAGCTGGCAAAATAGCTGGTCTGGCCCGACGGTAGGATTGAGTTTCTGAAATGACACTTGACAGAACTTGCAAAATGGGCTGGTCCAGCTACTGAGCAGGTTAAGTATGTTTCGAATTAATATTTTATTATTTTAATCTAATTTATCAAAAGTTATAAGTTAGTCAGACCGATTTATTAGTTTGATAATTTTTTTATTTTTTTAAATAATAAATTTAATTTTTTTAAAATTAAATTAATAAAAATAAAAAAATTGTGTTACTTAATTTTGAACTAATGATAAATAAATTAAATAATTAATTCAATTGTTAATAAACTAACCTAATTTAAAGCTGATCAACTCGATTTTAGATTGGGTTAGATCAAATTAGATTACGTAGAATTAAATTAAGTTTAGCTTTAAAGGTTTTTAACTCAACCTACACTTTTTTGTCTGATTATAAGTCGACCTCATTTTGACAACTATATACTAACAGAAATTATTATATATATGAGGTATGCAAAACTATTAATTAAAAAACAGAAGATAAAATTCATTGATCTTATTTCAAGCGTTTAAAACCACAGAAGAAGAAAATAAAGAAAATATATGCATTAAATTTAATTTTAGATTTTATTAGAATATATATATTGGCATCCTTTTTTCTTTTATTAAATATATAGGCACCCTTTTTTGGGTTACGTAGCTCTACTCCAATTTGCTTTCTTTATACACCCTCCACACTTCACTGTAAAACCCACTCCGGCAATGGCAAACACATAATATTGTCTTTGAAAAAGTTTGTTCTCAATTCACATGTCTCCTTTGCCCACCACTCAATCTTCTTAAGGAAAAACTCACGTAATCATGGGTTTAAAGAACTAATTGTTATTCTTTAATTATTATTATTTTATTGTTGTGTTGCTATGGTGGAGGTATGCCCATTATCCTCAATCAACTCCTAGCTACTGCAAATGAACAATAAAAATTTCCCCTCGGATTTTGGGCGTACATATTCTTTTTGTTTACACTTGCTGCATGACGATAAAGACAACCAGCCTTTTTCTTCAAATCTTACCATATAAGGGTCCTCTGACATAGGAAACATGCTAATAACACTTCTCTTGTCATTGCTTAGTATATATTATTTTGTTAATGAATAATGATCTATGTGGAGGTATAATTAGAAGGCGAGAAACTAGTCATGGTGTGCCCACTGCCCACCACACCCACTTCTTCCGTGATTGGCTCCAGTGGTATGGGTCCTACTTTTTGAGCCATGTGTCACTATGTTACTGGTGTATCACACGGGGGGCTAACACATATCAAAACAATACATAACTATATAGACTCTATTTTCAGTATTCTCTTCATAACTTTCATATGGATGACAAAAAACACAAGTTATTGTGATTGATCCGAGAGAAAACTTTAGAGTTTGTCGTTAAATTTTAACTTTGTTGAATGCATCGATTCAGGTATGAAAATTTGGCTATTATTGTAGGGATAGGAGATATGGTTGTGACAGTAGGGCCCTAAGGTCGTTTATTACTATATTCTTCTTTCCGTCCAAGGTAACATTGTACATCACCTATATATATGTATACATATGACCGACCATCTTCTATGGCAGGTTAGGTGGCATGTGGTTTTGCATAAGCTGATCGCACGTATAAATCTTCTACATTGGTAAAGTGGAGCTGTTGATGATTTGATACGAGTAATCAAGATAATTAGGACTTTAAAAAGGTTTTTAGTTGTATAATCATGGAAGAAGACAAGATAGCCATATATATGTGGTGGGTTTAACATTTTTTCTATCATCTGAGAAAGATAAAAGCCTATACTGAAATACAGAATCTCAAATGTGAAAGGTCTCCCACTTTCTCTAAATCAAGTAAGTTATAGACTCAAACGAAAATAATTATAGACTTCCACAATCAGCCAACAACCATTGGGGAAAAAAAAGTTAAAATGGAAATAATGCTATCAATTTTGAATGTTTAATAAACAACTCTGTTAATTTTAATTTTGGTTATTAACCTATTTAAATTTTTACATGCATATGGCAGGCGGTTCTTCTTTCATTAAAACAGGAATGATATAAAGAAGATAAATCATTGGAATATGATACTTGATTAAATGTTACTCGATGAGTGAGTTTTTAAGTGAAACTTCTCACAATTTTTTAGTTATGGACAATTTTATTTTTAATTATTAGCTTTTCATTAAATTTGTAACACATATTAATTCAAACGAACTATTTATCACATATTAAAAGTCTAGATTAATTAATAAAATTATCATGTATGAGTATTTGATAGATGATTAAAATGGTCATTACATTTAAAAGGAGTTGGAGAAGGAAAACATGAAACTTATTTTAATAGAAAAAATTAGAAAGTGAGACATCACCAAAGTTCTTAATTTGAATTACGAATTTATGATGCGTCATAAATATTTTGAAAAATCACACCTTTTCAACTAACTTGAGTGTTGTCTTGGTCAGCTGTGCGAATCAAATTTCCAAACTAATTTTACGTTGCGATTCTACCCATAACTTTGTAGGTGACAGAGCCTTAAAGGTTGGCTTCAAGATTAAGCCACAAGTTATATATGACATGCGAATTGAATTTGAATATAAAATCAACTTTAATGCTATATGCGTTCTTAACCTCACTTCTTTCTTATTGGTCAAGTGTATCTTAATCAGCTTTGATACATTCAAGTGGAAATAAATAGCAGTGTAATTTTGCATGATCGAAAATCCTTAATATTGCAAATGTACTTCAACAACTTAAATTAAACTAGGTTACCACTTTAACTATAACATATGTTGGAATCCATTATTGAGAACATAAAATTTTTGAAAGATTTTTTTTTTTGAATCTCCTAATGTACTGCAAATGATCTGTTTTTGATTAAATTAGAGAGGCAGAATATAATCAAGATATGCACAAAGTAAAAACACTACCTAATCATAATTATCTTAAAAATAAATAAATAACTTCACATGAATACATCTTCTTTAAAGCAAAACAAAACAAATTAAGATCATCACTCAACAAAGATGGTAATTTATATTTCAACCTTTACTTACTGAAACTACAACTAGCTCCTATTTTCTTGCAAAAAAAGAAGGTACAAGCCATAATTACCCACTTTAACTTTTGAATAATGGGAAGGAACCTTTTGTGTCCTACAAGCATATATGTCAGCAGATGCATAATGCTTGTAGTATATATTGATGGCTTTTCATGCCATATATATAGTACATGGGGAGTGGAATGATACCTTTAAAGATTTGATACTTTGATAAGTTGTCAAATGTTTTATTAAATAATAATTTTATAATAAATATTTAAATATAAATAATTATTAATGAAATATTTAATAATTTATTTTGGATACTAAATCCCAAGATCAAAAAAATATAGATACCGTATAAATGCCCCATAATACATATATATTCAAACTTTACTGAACACACTTTTTCTAGGCGCATGCCAAGGCATGAAGGAATGAACAAGGGATCACATGTGAAACTACAAGAGTAAGTAGTGCTTGAAAGAGTGGTGGCAGGTGATGAGATGGTGTTGGCAAGTAGGGAAACAGAATGGGACCCTTATGCACAACCCACATTTCGCATTTCACCACTGCATTGTTGAAGGGTCACTCTCAATGCTTAACTTTTAACCCGTCAAAGCTCCAACACCGCCCATCATTTCTCAAAGCGCCAAGGATGGATAAAGAGAAATTGGACCTCTCTTGGATAAAAGACGTGAATGGCACGGTGTGCACGCAGCAAAAGCATCTTTGTCTGCAACGAGTATATATGTCTGTTTTGTTTCCTTCTATATATATCCTTTGTGACTCTGTCGAAATTCAAATTATCAAAACTTACATTGCATGCTTACTACTATCATTGGTTTTTCTAGATGCACACGTGTTAGGATACATTCATACCTATATCTTTCTTTATTCATCAATGCATGCATGCATCATCGGGAAAAAAGGGACAAAGAAATTATAATTACTTAAAGAAGGATATAGAGATGTAATTCTCTAGATATAGGGGTCATTTTCATATAAAAAAAGATATATATATATAGGGGTCACTCACTCTAGAAAACGTCAAACAAAATTTGACGTGCATGAATCTTACCACTGGATTTCTACGGTTAATGTTTAAGTAGCAATTCTGCTGTTATTAAAAAAGAGGAATACGTTTCCTTTTCCTGAAAAGTTGTTGAAAACATTGGCGGACAATTGGATATCTTTGGCATATCCTATGTTAGATATATAAGATAAGTATCCCTTCACTTACTATATAGATTGAGTTTTTAAGAGATATTTAGAACTTCTGTGATCAAATGGTTAAGAATTTGATTTTTACTGCTCCTATTAGATCTTCTAAATAAAAAGACGGGTAAGAGAATTATTTATGTACTTTTACCTAATAATTTTTAGAAATTTTTAAGAAGATGAAGTAGAGTGATTTAAAATAAAATGAAGTAAAAAGGTAACAAATACCATTCTTTTGTTTGGAATTTTTAACGAGGGAATGAAGTGAGCCATTCTCCATTGTTTGGAAGCCAATATAAAAAATAATGGAGTGGAGTAGATTATAAATTTTACATCCAATACTATCCTCTCTCTCTCTCTCTATATATATATTAACTAACACAAATCAGCTAGTCCACTTCTTGTGGAGAGAAAGAGAACACGTTCTGATGGATGACAAGGATTGGAGGGGTTATTATTAGGGTTAAAATGATAAATAATTATTTAAAATAAAAATGCCAGAGGTGTTCTATTCCAAATCTTTCAAATTGGGGGTATGGAATCTGAGTAGTACGACGTGATTTGGGTTTCCCTTACACTCTATTAATTATAGGACTCTCAATCATTGAGTTGAGTCACTTTTGATACTCTGTTCCGTTAATAACCAGTACATTCCATCCATTCAAATATTCTTTTAAAAGAGCTGGTTCTTAATATTTTAAACATTCTTGTGAGCGTGATGATTAATTTTATATATTATCAAGAACTTGTGTAATAGACAATAACACTTCATATTTAATCAATATGCACATTTTTTTTTTATCTTTAACTTACTTCGTACGAGTATCTCAAGAGTAGAAAATATCAGCTCATGCAAAATTTCATGATTTTTGGTGTAGCAATATAATAATATCACCGCATATGCAAGATTAAGCAGTGCATATACATACCAACAGTACAACTAATTACCATTATTCCTTTTAGTTGAAACTTGGAAATAATAATTCTGACCCAAAATGGGGAAAAAAGGGAATTTCAGAGTCGACTATATGACAGTGAAATTTC
Organism: Ormosia semicastrata; assembly: GCA_029884595.1. Classification (NCBI taxonomy): domain Eukaryota; kingdom Viridiplantae; phylum Streptophyta; class Magnoliopsida; order Fabales; family Fabaceae; genus Ormosia; species Ormosia semicastrata. Next base: position 11,969,588 of record JAQQTO010000043.1, read on the forward strand.
ATTTTGATTTTGTGTCTAACCCAAAACTACTTTTGAATAATAAAAAAAAAGTCAAACAGCCTTTCAAAAAGAAGTTAGGCAAAGCAGATCACATATCTTGCTGGGCAATAGAGACTGGATCATCTTGTCTAGTGGTCTTTGTCCTTTCAGTTTTATCAAGCATCAGGTTTAAGGTCTGTCTTCCATCAAGATTATTCCATCAGGATATATATAGTAGAAACAAAAGTCTAGCCACATAAGTAGTTTACTTTCATTACCCTCACTATATATGACTATTTATTTAGCCATCTAATATATATCACTATTATTTTCACTAGTAGTGTACATACTGTAGATGGATGGCACATCTTAAATAATAGAAACTTTTTCTTCTTGCTTTCTCCCTTTTAGCCATTAATTGTTGAGAATTTTTTTAAGGTTTTCAGAGGCGACTTTGCTAGTCACTAGGTAACAACCCATTTTTCTGGTGGTGATGTGATCTATTTAGGGGTTAAAACGCTTACCTCCTCATGAACTCCCTCCCCCGAAGCAAGAAACACTTTGCTTAAATCATGTGGAAAGATGACAAAGAGGGTAAGATGATCATTTTAGATGGAAATTAGAAAGTACAGCAAAATGGATCCACACAAATTGATTACCATAATAAAAGTGAAAGTAAATCAGGAGAATCCTTGTGCAAAACAAAAGAAAATAAAAGAGGGGGCACAACTACCAATCATCATTTACACGTAAGAATTTGGTTTTACTTCAGAAGTAATCTTCACCTAATGATTCATTGTTACTCTTAATTATGCATTATTATGCACTCGAAAATTTTACCAAAGAGAACATCAAAGTCCACAGCCCACTGGAAAATGCAAGCCACTTAATAAGGACAGGCAGTAATTATGAGAAATGAGAAATGAAGACCGAAAAAGTAAAGGGAAAATATTGCAATGAATGGTGTAAATAGAGATCAAGAATACATGCTAATATAAATGTCAAACCATTTTGGTAGGTTCAAATCACATAGTTTGTGGTGTGGACCATCTGATATGGGTGGTCTCAATTCTCAATCAATGATTTCACTAAACATTGTCAAAAAGATCTGACCTTCAGATAAACAACTGTTAATTAATTGGTGAAGACCACTCAATTTGGTTAGTCTAAGGACAAAATGGTAACTCTTTGGCACTATAGATTATTAATGCATGCTGTTAATTTTAATTATAGTTTACATAACATTTAGACACATTAATTAAAATTAATAGTGAATATCTTTTTGAAACACACATTAATTTCTGCTTCAGTAACATTTTAGAATTTCTTGTATGACATACCGCATGTGTTATGTTGAGGTGTGCGTGTCTATATTTTATATATATATAGGGGACGTATCTAGTGAGATGAGTTTTTATTGTGAGAGGGTGAGAGGAGTAAATCTTAACTATACAACCCTATATAGATGGTCAAGATTAAAAGTTACTTGAAAGTCATGTGACCACTTAAAAAAGTCACATATATTTATGATTTAATCTTGACCATTTATGAAAAATCTAATTAAGATCCATTCATTCATTCTCATCTCTCACAATAAACATTCCTCTCAATTTGAATAAAATCCTATATATATATATATATATATATATGAGACATTATTTAATGAAAAAAAATTATTATATAAAAAGTGAGATAAATAAATTTTGACTATATAATCATATATAGATTATTAAGATTAAAAATTATTTAAATATATGATCATTTAAAAAATTATATATATTTATGTTTTAATCATAACTATTTATGTAATATTCAAATAATTAAGATTTATTCTTTGATCGATAAATACTCATATTACAGAATATGCTATTTCTATATATATATTATATATTATGTGGTTTCTCGTCCCACCCACAAATGCTTAATTTGTCCTTGAGATTCTAAAGCAGGGCAATCAATGAAGGCAACACTACGGTACTTAGCAGGAATTGCAGGCCCAAGTGGCTTTGGCTCAAATTCAACCGCTGAGCAAGTCACTGAAGATTGCTCTTCCTTGCTTATTCCTTCTAATCTAACTGCTCTCATCACTGGTAAGTCTTACACAGTCTCTGATAAAACGCTAGAACGAAAAAGACCATATGAAATCATGAAAAAGTTTATCATCGTTCCAGTTCCATTGATATTTTTGTCTATATATTAGGAACCGGCCAAGTTTGGTTAAAGTTTTTCTTCTGTGTTTTTACCTTCTGATCTTTCAAGACTTCGAGTCTGTTTTTCCAGAATCTGATCAGCACGAATGTGGTGGTGTCCATTAGTTGGTTTTGAAGATTGATGAAGACGATCTTCTTCACTTTCTTTATATCACTGACATTTTCATTTGAACTTCAATTCTTCGATCTACATTTAGTTTTGTTTGCGACAGAAAATATATATAGTTGAATCTCCATCCAAGTTTTTACCGCGGAGTTTATTAAGTTTGATAGTAATTTACAAGCTAAGCTTTCACCAAAAAAAAACTGTCAGATGGTTTCTTACTGATTAACTTTGTGGCATTGGATGTACCAAAAAAAACACTGTGGCAATGGGGGAAGGTGGGGGCTTAATAGTTTACTTTGCAGGGGCTGTCGCACATGAGCACACCCCTTACACTTAGGATGTTGGTTCTTTTTGGCAGCAGGAAGATGTAGTTGTCTCTTTTGTACATTGTTGTTTTACTTCAGACTGGATCACCCCATCTACGTACACCAGAAACTCATAATCTTGTATTTCCCGCATAAAACTATCTACTGCCCCCATTTTATTTACCCTCATTAGGAATAATAAAAATAATAAGTATTAAATGAAAATTAAAACATTTTGAATTTTTAATATATTAAATTAAATGCTTGTTATTTTTCATTTAATACTTATTTTTTTTTAATTTCTTTTCTACTGTAAAGGCACTTGTTACACAAATCCAATGTAAATCTCAAGATTATTTTATATATATTTTTGAGTATTTGTAAAATAGTACATGATATATAATGTGGGATTATGAAGTTGTTTTTTGTTGAATTTTTAATTGCAGGTGCGACTTCTGGCATTGGAGCTGAAACAGCTAGGGTGTTAGCAAAGAGAGGAGTGAGAGTTGTGATTGCTGCGAGGGACTTGAAGAAGGCGACGGAAGTGAGAGAGAATATCCAAAAGGAGAGTCCAAATGCTAAGGTTATTCTGTTGGAGATTGATCTTAGCTCTTTCGCTTCTATACAGAAATTTTGTTCAGAGTTTTTAGCTTTAGAACTGCCCCTTAATATTCTCATGTAAGTTTTTTTTATCATATTTTTCCAACTTTTCATTATATATTCATGATTATCATTGCGTAAGAAAAGGAGAGATCATGTATATTCATGCTGTGCTAATGGTTGGAAATAAATTTATTTTACAGAAACAACGCAGGAGTATTCTCTCCAAACTTGGAGTTCTCCGAAGAGAAAATTGAAATGACATTTGCTACAAATTACTTAGGTACTTTTCCATTCTTGCCTTTTCTAGGGGTGGGTATTAACTTAAGATTGAAAAGCAGTGCTAAATCTTCCCACAACTACTCACTAAGCATAATCTGGATGCTACACTCCATTTTTGCAGCCCTTAACACAAGACAAACGCACACAAACAAATTAAAGAAACAAAGTCAAGCATCGTTAAATAGGCTTAAACTGAGTCCTAGGTGACCACCATTTAGTTTGGATGGCACTATGCCCAAGTCTTCAAATTCAAAGACCTATATATGGATGATATATATGAAAAAATAATAATAATAAATGGCTCTATTTGAGTTTAAACAGAAAAGAAGTTAATTTTGATAAGTAAACTCGATAAATTGTACAAAGTGCCCATTTTAAATCGGTCGACACTCTTACCCACATTAATAATCAGTGGCGACTTTGTATTTTGCTGATAAAAAGTATATATCATATAAAAATTCAGACGTAACATCTAACATGTCTGTGTTTAAGGCCCTCAAAATAAGGGGGGGGGGGGGGGGAATGGTCTATACATGTTTGTTTTTATCAAAATCGTCTATAGATGTTATTAGGCTACATTTCGGTCCACGACCGCGACTATATGATGGGGCAAGCTTGGATATAACTAGTCTTCATTTTGGTAAACAAATACCAAGCACCTGGCATGCTCCAATTTTTTATGGGTTCCAAGTCTAAATCCCTCTTTGTGGCCCATTACAAAAATGAAATACTTCTGTTGATGATGTTTTGTTGTCAATTGTCATTCTTTTAATCCGAACAAATTAGCAGAGAAAAATCGAAGAAATATAGAATGAAAAGGATACAAAAAATAAATAGATAAAAGTTTGACATGGACCAGAAAGGAAAAATATAAGTTTCATAATTTATACATTTTTTCTTTTTAAATTGCAGGACATTTTTTGTTAACAAAAATGCTACTAGAGAAAATGATAGATACTGCAAAGGACACAGGTATTCAAGGAAGAATAATAAACGTTTCTTCTTTGGTCCATAGCTGGGTGAGAAGTGCTTGCTTTCATTTCAACGATATGGTCAGCGGAAAAAAGTACAACCACCACTTACTTCATTTCTCTGCAAAATTAAGAACAAGGTTGATTGTAGTAAATTTTGAATACTAATCATTGTACTTCTCTTTTAAATAACAAAAAATGCAGTTATAATGGCACACGCGCATATGCTCAGTCAAAATTGGCCAATATTCTACATGTGAAGGAAATGGCCAGACAGCTGAAGGTTAGAACGAGAAATAACCCCAAACTTTCTATTCTTGTACTTCTCATCTGTGGTGAACGGTGATCATCATGCTACTAAAGCAAAACTTTGTATGTCCCACTAAAATATCCTTGGAAATTGGGAAATAATCACAGGTAAGCAATGCAAGAGTAACTATCAATGCAGTGCATCCAGGCATTGTGAAGACGGAAATTTTTAGAGCTCACAAGGGCTTAATAACTGGTAAGTACAAAGCTTAATTAATTTGGTAACTCGTATCTTTATTTCATTTTTATCAAAGGTTGAAGTTACTAAATATTCATAAAACTTCCATGCAGATTCCCTGTTTTTCATTGCATCAAAGTTACTCAAATCAACTTCACAGGTTTGTAAACAAATAAATATACTAGTAGTACGATAGATTCTTAGCAATAGTAACAGAAAGGAGAGTATTTGTCGTAGTAGGACAATTCTACCGTGCAGTTGCAGTGATGTAGAATTTTAGATACAGAAATTAATGGAGAATAACACTACCAACTAGGTAGACTACCAATTCTTTATGACTGGGAAAGTTTTTCGTTGTAATAATCCAGTCATTTTCCAGTATGAGTGGCAGTATTTACATTAATGCTTGTACGCAGGGTGCATCAACAACGTGCTATGTTGCTCTAAGCCCACAAACAGAAGGGGTGAGTGGGAAATACTTTACAGATTGTAACGAGAGTAATTGCTCAAGTCTAGCAAATGACGAATCGGAAGCTCAAAAGCTATGGAACAACACCCATGCGTTGCTTCACAAACGACTACGTCAAGCAGCGACTTGAAGTATTTCTTCCCTCTTTTTAGACCTAGTAGTCTAGATAACATGTATATTTAATTATCTATTTACGTTAAGTAGCAAACATTAGAAAGTCTTCAAAGGCAACCAAAAACATCATAATCAAGGGGCTTTAGAGTAATCCCCTGCTCTCTGTAGCTCTACAATGATTTATTGTACAAATAAGAGAGCATAAAGCACAAATCTCTCTCTCTCACTCTCTCAATATATTAAAAGTGATAGTTGATCTACTCTAAAATGTAAGGATAAAACTCTTCTAAAATGAATTTGTCTCTAAACTTTAAAGTAAGCAAGTAAGGGTACATCTGTCATTAAATTTTAGTGAGTTAAGATTACGATGTAATTTATATTAAATAAAGGGTGAATATACATTTATTTACTTTAAATACAAGTTCACTTTAGAAGAATTTTTTTCAAAAAGCAAATATGGGAATGGAGAAGGCTAACTTCACAATAATCAATTACTATTATTTGATGAGTCTCATGGAAAAGTACAGGCTAGGAGATGTTCATAGTTGGTAAAACAATGGCTGATCAAACTGCAGCCTTGATGAGATCATCCAACTAGCAACTTGAATTTTTAACTCCCGACTTCATCTTGAAATTTGATATAATAAAGGGTAGCTTGGTGTACAAGGCTCTTAACTATTGTGGGGTCTAAGGATCGTTAGATGTACACAGCATCAGCCCCATGAGTGGAGAGACTATTTCTGCAACTATTTATTTATGATTAAATGATGTCAGAACACATATTATAGTGCACCAAAGGACCCAAGAATGCATCAACACTAAAACCTCAAACAGATTGTTGCAGCATGTTTGTCCAGTCATGTAATACTACATTATCAATATCTGAAACTTAACTTAAGCACGGCAGAGACTGTTAAAGCATATTACCATTCTTTTGTATGTTTTATTTTTCACCACTCATAATCCTTTTAATTCATCATCCATAAAGAAAAAATCCAAAAGGAATAGTATTGAAGACCCAATGGCCAATACACATAATTTTTATCAAGTTAGCTCCTGTAAGTTTTCTAGCATTCACAATCATATGCCCAAAACGATAATTATATTTCAGACCCAGAAAAAACAGGTCATAAAAGGAACTTGCAACTAAGTGTAGGTGGCACAATTAACAGGTAATGGAGGACCAAATGTCAGATTAAAAAGAGGGAAAGCTAAGCTACATAACAAAGGGGTGAAATTTTGCCTTGCCCTATACACCAACATTTAGTGTTATTCAGAATTTCCTCTTTTCAATGCTACAAGTTATTGGCAAAATCCAGCTTGGTACCAAAAGCTAATGGGGCCAAAGCCACTGATTTAAGCTAATTCTGAAAATAACCATCATACAATGTCAATAGACAATTCAATCACTATTATAAAATTCTCAGCATCTATAGTGCATTGTCTTAGAATAACCCAAGTCAAGCAGTCAGTCTAACCATTATCATCTTTCTCTAGGCTAAGATTGGTCAAACTTGATATAAAGAAACTTCATAATCATACATTCATGTTAAAAAGTACGATAGACAACACTACAAGTGGACAATATCTTCTGCCAAGAGAATCCTGATTTTGGGATAACACATGCTACTGAAACAGAGAATTAAATTCAAGAAATACAACTGGTGACCAATTTAATTCATACCTTCAAACGAGGAGAATGGCGAACAGATGATGCAGATCCAGCATTTAGAACTGATGATTTTACCCTTTTTCGAACATTTTGTTTCTTGATATGTGTATCACCTTCTGTGGGTTCAACTCGATTCTCATTTTCCTTGGTTGGAGAATCACTTCTAACAGATGACATTAATAAAACTGGAGCAGATGCAGAGGTAAAGGCAGATTGTTCACGTTCAACTGTTGTCAGAACTGAACTCCCTGTTTTGTTGTAATTTTAGAAACGAACATTAATAGCAAGCCCCCTTTCACCAATGTTCCAAAAACAAGACTAGTCATTGAACTGGTTAAGCAAAGGGTCAAGGGTTTGAGTTCAACAAGGGTTGAACTGTGGCTGACTGGGATTCAAAATATTATTTTAATAGATATATCATATATGACAAAATATTTTAAGAAAAATAACATATATTCATATAATACTTTAAGAAAATTATCAAATATATTCAAATGATGATTGAGTGATTCCATAATACATATAAGTCAATATAACAAACAATCAATACATTAATTTTCCTCAATTAATGAAAAAAAACTCATTGTAAACATATTTGGAATTATTAATTATTTTATATAAATATTAGAAATATATACTTTTTCTTTGGTAATGTTTTGTAGAAAAATGTTAGTTTGATTGGATAAAAATTTCAAGAACATCTTGTCATGAAAATAACTAATATGCATATAATGTTTTCTAATTATTTATTTATGCAAATAAATAATTTACTACCTTCTAAATTAACAATATAATTAAAAAAAAAATTGCTTTTATACTACCAAAGGTGGAACTTGGCTTAGTGGTAGCAAAACCATATAGCCATGCATGGGAACCAGGTTAGATCCTTTCTCCAGAAATGGCCTGCCAAGTCAACAACTTTGGGCCCAGATAAACCTGCTGAATCGGCAATGGCTTACCGATTTGACAGGATACCAGCTGGTTCAGTCTTGCTTTCCAGTAATCACGGTTTCAATTTTCAAATAATAATCAGACTGGACAAAGGGCCAGTTCACTTATTTTGTAATTGAACTGGTTAGTCCAGTCTCCAATGTACAGGGCTCCTCCATCTCATGAATGCATTCACCTAAAAGACAGAAAGAGCTATGGTTGTACCTCGTGCCACTGCTTCTTGGAACTTTTTCCTCATTACTTTGACAAATTTAAATAGCTCATTTGTCTTGTTTAATTCATGGATCAACTCTTTGGTGTCTTCGAGGGAAGGAACACAACTTAACACTGAAAGACAAGGGACAAAATTCAGATTTCATGAAGTATATCAGTATACTTTTAAGATCATAAACAAAACCAGATATACTGCTTACACGTGTAAGTGTTGTTTTCATGGCGGATGGTAAAAAAGTACTCCTCATTTGGGTTGTTCAAACTTATATTCTTGAACGTGATTTTTACCCCTGAAGAGCAGAAGAACTAGTAGGGATATCAATTTTGAGAAGAAGAATATTCCATGGACAAAAAGATTAACATCAATTACCACATCCACCTTCAACATGAAAACCAAGGACCCTATTGTACCAAGAGATGGGCTCCTGTGTTTCATGTTTTTGTTCAATGCTTTCATTTAACTTCCCTTCAGATGCTGCCAAAGCTAGGAAAGAGAAGATGGGAAAGAGAGAGGAGATTAGAATAGTTCATAATATTTGGTGTAATGCAGATTTTCAAGTTTAGTAAGTATAACAATGCAAATAGAGAAAAGGGAAAAGAAATAGAAACATAATTCCAAAGCATGTCCTGTAAAAGCAAGTAATGAAGCACAAATGACAAAACCATTGCAAAATGTCCTTCAAAACTTCTTTCATCACAGGTGCAACAAATAATCCTCAAAAATAATATTACAGATTGAATGATAATCCCTCCACTTCCAGAAAAAGGAAACTAACCATAGATTACATGCTGAAGTAGCTATTAAAAACAATGTCAATGTGTAGATGTGACAACCTCAGAGTAAATGATAATTCAATGCTGATGCAAGATGCAGTTGGCTACTTTAATGTCTCCATGAACCCAAGCAATCAGATGCTTAGCCTTGAATAAAGCAAAACAAGGCAAACTTATCAAAATCAAGTTATCTGCAATAAGTTTTATTTTGACACTCAGGAAGTATATGATTATGGACAACTTGGTACTACATATATTGTGTGCATATTTACATGTAATTTCAAATGAATTAAGCCATCACGAAAGACATACCCCATAAACAATTAAGTATATTAACATGAAAGTGAAAGAAAATTCCATTGAGCTGATAACCGTTTTTGATTACACGTGGAGTGTGTTTGGAATGAATAAAAATAAGAAATAATTTGATTTGATTTGATTTGAATTGAATTGATTTGATTTAGAAATCAAATTTTGTGTTTGAAACTTTTAAAAAAAAATAGGATTTGAATTGATTTAGAAATCAAATTTTGTGTTTAGAATTTATTAAAATGAGAATTGATTTGATTTGATTTTATCATTTTACATTTTAACCCTTATTAGAGGTTGTTAGATATAGTTATTAAGGGTAAAATAGTAATTTATTTCAAATCAAATCAATTCCTAACAAATCCTATCAAATTTGATAGAATTTAAAAAACAAAAGAAATGAAATCCATGGGATTTTAAAAATCAAATCATTTCCTATTTTTTAACATTCCAAACACAAAATTTAATTAAGTTTGATTCACAAATAAAATCATTTCTCATTTTTTTACATTCCAAACACACTCGTGGTGATTATCTTATATAGAGATTACAGCACTCTATGGAGTGTAATACAGATACTATACACATGAATAAAACCTATACAAGTTGTATAACAAATTAACTATCCAAGTCAGTTCCACGTGGCAGCCAACTACTGCTGTTACATATAGACTTGAAACATCAGAATCTACAATCATGTCTGATTCCGATGGCAATACCAGAACAACCAATAATGTTTACTAAATCTAATTATTCAAATAACAAAAAAAAAAAGTATATGCATGGGAAACCGAATAATGCATAGAATACATATATAAATATAGATTTAAACAACTAAGCAGAAAAGTAAACAGCTTATGGGAAACCGAATAATGCATAGAAGATAGCTAGAAATGCAGACAAAGAGGTAATTACCGAGGGACTGTCGAGAAAGGAATGCAGCATATTGTTGTTTTTTGGGTCGGTGCTCCTGAATACTTGTCTTAAGGTCTTCATTTCTGGCCTTTGCAGAAGCAATAGCATCCATCAAAGCCATCCGCCTGGCCTCTTTGCGGGTCTTGACTGCACGAAAATAGAATTACTGAAAGCTGACATGTTTGATTATTAGAAACAAGCAAGTTACTACATACATGGGGGAATTCAATTGAAACTGAAATCGGCCAAAGCAAAAATCGAAGTTATAGTAGTGAAAGAGAGAAAGACGAGTACCTGCGAGTGCTTTGACCAAATCATCCTCGGCCTCCCACAGTTTACCTTTAACCTCTTCTAGTTGAACTGGAAAAATAATAATAACAACAAGAGAGGGTGAGAAGGTAAAACAGAACCCTAAGACAAACGTACTCCACAAGGATTGGGGCGGGGAAAATCAAGTAGGAAGTCCAAACCCTAATCTATCATAAGCAAAAGCCGCATTTCAATGTATAGAGTGGAAAATACTGGGAAGTGAAGACCTTGATATCGAGCAGCTTGTTGAGCTGTGGCCCTCACTGATTCGAGGGATTTCATGTAAGAAGCGGTGAAAGCATCTGTCTTGTGCATTTGAAGAGGGATCTCTGTGTCGCAGATTGAGGTTACCGACTCCATCTTTTTTCGCACCCACTTCCCTCTCTCTCAGTCTTTGCTTATTTGCTATGAGTTAGAGTGTCTGTTTTTTAATAAAGATGTTAATTTAGGCAGCCATTTTTGCTTCCTTTTTGGTACATGCTTCGGTTTTTTAGTAGTAGCCTAGTAGGAACTAGGAACTCCTTAATCTGTTAATGTTTCAGATTTTTTGTTTTTTTAGGTTTTCGTGATACTGAAATGGCGGCCGAATAAGGCTGATTGATTGGGCTAGTTTTCCTACGTTAAGAGCGGACAATTATAGCAGGTAGTAGCTGCATCCAAAAACCGAGCCCAAGTAGATTCTCTATGTTTCAAACAAAAAGCAGTTCAGACCAAAAAAAAAAAAAACAGAAATAGCTGTGGAAAGCAATCAATCATTCAAAACCTACCTCAAGAGTGACACTACAGAAACGAAATTATAATCCTCTCAAGAATTGAAATCTGGATTTAATATGAATATATTATTAGTGTAAAATTTTTTATATTGTAATTTAATTTATATATATATATTATAAAAAATATTTGACTCTCTGAATAATTACTTTAAAAATTACATATATAATGATATATAATTAATTAATAATATAAAAAAATCTATACTAATAATATATCAAAATTAAACTCTTAAAATTTTAATAGAAGGTATATTAAGTTATTCCTGAAAATATGATTCCTGAGAATGACATACCTAGAAATGATATTCATTATCAAACTCGCATTTAGTTCACTTTAAACATTCCTAAGAATATTATACAATATTTCTAGGAATTTTAATTTCCATGTTTGGATCGAAAAACAATATTCCCATAAGTATTTGATAATTTTTAAAAAATATCCTTAAAAAAAAAAATGCAAAATTAAAAAAGAGATAACTTCATAATTTACTTCATTTGTCTTTAAATTTTTTTAAAAAAATCTGTACTAAAAGTATTTTTAAAATGCAATAAAAACACCAAATAATTAATGTTTATATTGCATTGTTATTTAAAATAGTATAAAATGTAAAGTTCTTAATATATAAATGTTGTTTTTCATTAATATAAATTATTATCATTATTAGTACATAAATGTTGTGCACAAATCGAAAATTTTAAATTTTTTTTTAAATGTTAAGTGTTTATTGCTAATAATTTAATAACAATAGATGGACATATTCTCGGTGCACGTAATCACAAACGTGACGGCGTGAAGCAGTTGAGTGGAAGGTTGACATTAATGGGTGGGTATTTTTGTATGTTTATACAATAATATTAATACCCATGTGGTGGGGATAGAAGATACCCACCCTTCCAAACAATGTTATTAAAATTGAATTGGACTAGTCAGTTCAACAAATCGACTATGTTAACGGTTCAGTTAGCCACAAAAAATTGTTAGTTTTATATACTTGGTGTTTCGTCCTTTACTCGATAGGGTAGTCACCGGAGAGTCTCAAGTCATTCGTCCGGTAGTTACCTGATGAAGACGTAGTGAAATATCAGCAGAGACATTTCGACGATCGATCTTGAAGACAAATGATGAAGCAGTAGGTAGAGAAGTTCGACTTAAACTGTCAGGTCGGTTTATATAAAGATTCAGATGACTGACTCTCCGGATACCCTCCACTAAGGCCATTTAGGATTCTGAACGTTATGTCTGATTATTATGGTATGAGACATTATATCTGGTCATTATGACATGAGACCATTATGACTGTTTGGTATATCGTATTAAGCACGTGTTTGTTTAGTTGTTACTCATTCGGGTATAGGTCGGTCGGACCTTGCAGAAATGAACCTAAATGGTCGGATACCCACCGAGGATTCCAAACTTGATCAATGTAAAGATTAGTTTTAAGTGGTCGGATGAATTGGATCGGGATGGTCTACTTTTGCATTTCGGTCATCTATAAAGATGGGTAGAGCTTTATAAGTTGTCGGATGTAGTCGGAGACGATCCATAGTGATCAATGGTATATCTCGAGTTTATATTATTAAATGTTTATTCTTATCTAAGCTAGACGATCCACACTTCTTCACTTGGGCAAATCACAAAGTGAATAACAGAGAGCTTTTTAGAGCTCTTCGTAATTTTAAGCTTTGTCCTTAGGTAACCTTCCAAGGAGAGTGATAAGGTCTTTTGTGTATGTATTTTTCCGACCTTAGCTATGATCCCGACACGATCCGATCTTGAGTTTCTTCAATTTAGATCGGTCTTCAAAGGCATCATGGTTTGATAATAACTCGGATAGTTTCGCACGCCTTCTTCTTCACCTTTTTTTTTTTTTTGTAGAAGACTTTGAGCTCGAACTTTTTTCGAGCTTGGCCGAGCATCTCGATTTAATCGTAATCAATGTGGTTTGAACCGAACATGACATCGGCACTTGCAATCGGTTTGAGGTTAACTTTAGGTCGCATCGGCCAGACCATGGACAGGGCTTTTCATCACTCAGATCGACATCGCCCGAGAGCTAGTTACTTCCTTTAGCTTTTGCTTGCATCGGCCGTGCATTAGCGAGAGTCGATTTATTTTCATCACTTTAATTAGCATCGGTGCAAAGCGACATCGGCTGAAAAGTTGGTGTCTTCCATCAACTTTTTGCAACATCATTTGCATCGGCATCGGCTTTGCTCTGCATCGACGAAAAAAGTCGGTTATTTTCATCGACTTTGGTGACATTAGATGACATGCGAAAAGTCTTGTCATCCATCCTTTTAGCATCGCTTTAGCCGCACCGCTTTTTTCCATCGATGGGCATCGATGACATCGTGAAAAGTCTGTCTTCCATATCAAGCCGGGTTTTTTCCATCACTTTGGTTCGCTTTTAAGCATCGTGAAAAGTCGATTGTCTTCCATCGACTTTGGTGGCATCGACTTTGGTGGCAGATTTTTTTCCATCGACTTTGGTAGGCATCGACTTTGGCTTCAAGACATCGGTGAAAAGTCGATTGTCTTCCAACTTTGCAGGCATCGACTCAGCATTGGCTCTAGGTCGGTTTGACCCGAGTTTTCAGGGCTTTTGTTTGGAATTTTTTAAGAATTTATTAGGAGTTTAATCTAACTTGTCTTGATCTTGTCATATGAGTAAATATGATAATAATATGCAAGTGAAATAAAATATGACTAAATTTTCATACCTCATTAAGGTTCATGTTATGCACATAAATAAATTACAATGAATACTATTCATTACAAAAATTATCACATATAAATGTAAATGCTAATGTCATTTTGTGGCTATAAAATATCCTTAATGTTATGTAATTAATTAATAAATTAATGAAAATAAATAGAATTAAAATAATTAAAGCAACATGATATTATAATCAGTCTAATGTTATATAATTATTAATTAATTAATTAATAAATTAATAAATTGAAATGCGCCAAGAGAACGGACAACGAAGGACTGAAATGCGCCATCGATCACATTTTGGATGCTCAGAAAAAGGGCGAGATCAACGAGGACAACGTTCTTTACGTTGTTGAGAACATTAACGTTCTTTGGTAATTCTTTATTTCTTTCTTTTTCATTTATTGCTCATTAATTATATTTAATGATTTCTTTAATAATTAAATCTATATTTAATGAATTTTAATCATTTTGCAACTCTCACATGATTTGTATATCATATATGTTACTTTTAGAGAAATATTTATATGTATTATTTAATTACAGCTACTTGTCAAGTAATCCATATATAGAAAGTAAAATATTTAATATATTAAAGAAATTTACTTTTTATTTAAATTTTTCATTTTTTAACCAATATTCTTAAGTTATTTGTTAACAAAATTTATATATTTTATATAAACAAAATGCATTTAAGTTGGGTGTTATACTAAATTATAATAATTAATTATTAATTAATTATAATAATTATTTATTAATTAATATCGTGATCGGATACACTAAATTTATGCAACTATTTTCGTCACTTTTATTTGTCTTCACTAACACCTTTTACTTAATCCTTTTATAGAAACTAGAAAGAATCGAGAGAATGTTGGCTCGTATAAGAAAATGGATGAAATTTAAAATTTATGTTGTTTTTTATACAAATAAAGAATGTTGGATTAGAATCGGTTTGGCTAAGTAATTCTTCAAATATATAATATGGTTTTCTGTTAAAGGTTCTATGTATATTTGGTTTGGTTATTTATATATTTATTAAATATTAAAATTATCTGACATAATATTGTTTATGAATATTTGTCATTTTATGATATACTACCAACCAAAACGGTGGATAAATAAATTGAGGACAATAAATACTATTAAAGAATCCAATTACAATGAATATTATCTAAAATATTAATTAATATTAAATTAATGTTTCACAAACAACATGTTGAGCAATCAATTAATAGTCAATTAATTCAGTAATATTATGAATGACAATAATTATATAAAATAATGATAAATCAAAAGTCAATTAATTATATAAAATGATAATAATATAAATCAATACTATTTATTATCATATCATATATGTTCCCTAATTATAAAAGATAATAAAATATAAAATAGTAACCATCAATGTGAACCTGACATCATGCTCATGATAAATGGTAAATAAATGGTAAATAATTGCATGGTTGTAAAAGAAATAACCACCACGTGAATATATAGAATGAATGTCTTCTGAAAAATGTTAATGTCCACCAAGTGAAATATATGGCCAATTGATCATGCAATTTAGAAATGTGAAAAAAGTAACGAATGTCACTTAAATATAGTTATTAATGATTATTTTTAATTAATTAAAGAAAATGAATGACGATTTAAATGTGACTAATAAGTTATATATATAAATGCTTGACATTTTCTCAAATGAATGACATTAAATGATCTTGAACGTTAAGCAAGTAATAAAACAATCGTAATATGCAATAAAGCCATATTTGATAACGAGCAAATATGCTAATCAAATTTCTCTACTAATGTCAATAACAAGATGATAATAATATATTGTGGCAGTAAATTGTACTGACATGGATATATGCTAATTTCCTCAATTACCTTGATTCAACATACCTTCGAGATTCATTACGTTTGATCCAATTCCCTCTTCAATTTCTCTAACTCTTGGTCAAAAAGGGCAAAGATGCATTGAATCTGATCTGAGGTTTTAAGACCAGTACTGATTCGTCAGAAAAAAAATGAAGGATTTGAAGTTTGGAACTCGAGGACACTGGATTGAATTGGAGGATATCAGACATGAATGGGACAAGGCAATTCTTGACAACAGAAAAATAAAGAGAGTAGTTTGGTTGTGGAATGGGAATCGTTTTACCGAATTCCCACAGACGGCGCCAAATATTCCGTCCTCTACTCGATAGGGTGGTCGCCGGAGAGTCCCAATTCAATCGTCCAGCAGTTATCCGAGGAAGACGTAGTGAAATGTCAGCAGAGACACTTCGACCGATCAGTCTTGAAATCAAAACAGTGATGAATGCATTGGTAGAGAGAAGTGAACATGTTTGACTTAGACTGTCAGATCGGTTTATATAGAGATTCAGATGACTGACTCTCCGGATACCATTCATTAAGACCATTTAGGATTCTGAACATTATGTCTGATTATTATGGTATGAGACATTATATCTGGTCATTATGACGTGAGACCATTATGTCTGTTTGGTATATCGTATTAAGCACGTGTTTGTTTAATTCAAATTCGGGTATAGGTCGATCGGACGACCACAAAAACAGATTATTCGAGATCTGCAATTGGGTCAGGATGGTCCACTTGGAAAATAATTGTTCAAACCATATTTCAACTTGAAGGATTGGAGACTCGTTCGAACCAGAGGCGGTTTTGAAAAATCAAAAGGTCCTTCAAGTTCAACTATTTGAGTGCTCTGCGTCTCCACAGCGCAACAGTTGACATTTGAGTGCAACCATTAGAGGATTTGCTGCTTGCCTTCTTCGCCACTGCCGATGGAGGATTCAACTTATCAAAGGAGCCACTCGGTTGTTTGTGACTGTGCACGCAGCTCTCAACCAGTAGAGCCACTCATTGTTAGCAGCGCATGACCTTATCTTCATATCTAAGATTTTGTTAGAAAGAGACAAGGGGGTGAGAGAGATGGACTTTATTAGCAACTAAAGCCCACATAGACTTGTGGGTGTGGCCATTGGGTCCAGTTGAATGTTCACGACACTATGCATTAAGAATGTTGTTGGGTTTTGATGAATTTTAAGTCAAAAAATCAAATTATCTAAATAATATTTTTTATACTAATTTGGATTAAATTAGGTTCTTTATATTTTAAAAATTGAACTAATTTAATCATATTTAAATAGGTTTGAATTTAATTAGTTTAATCGGCTTTTAACTTAAACTTTTTTAAGTAAATTTTTTTGAATTAAAAGCAATTTAGCTTATTAAAAAATAAAAATAAAAATAAAATAAAAAATAGAATGTAGAAATAACTCATTTCACATGTCTAACATAATATTTAATTACATAAAAATATGTGAAAAGTTAGAGTTATTATAAGTGAAAATATAAATTTTATAATAAATAAATATATTATATAATATTAATCAATTTAGATTGTATTAAATCGATTTTAAAAATCAAATCTGAAATCTAATCCAATCCAATTGATTTTCAAAAACTCAATCAAAAAAATATAAAATTTATTTGATTTTAATTAAATTTCAATTCAATTTTTGGTTTGATATTAGACTTGGATTAAATTTGAACACTTCTACTATACACTCCTTTACGTTTACAACTTTTCATGTTGACATTTTTTCATGCTTGCATTATTGCAAATATATATATATGTGTGTGTATGTATATCATTTGGTCCAACCATCGATTTAATCGGTTAAACCAATCAAATCATGACTCTAAAATTTTACCAGTTCGTTCTCCAATTCAATTCTTAAAACATTACTTTCAAATGGGAATAAAAATGAAGTAAAATGTGAACATATTATTTTCTCATAAATAATTTATTCCTAAAAATATATTTTTAAAATTAGAACCAAACATGAGAATATCTTATTCTCATCTTCAGATTTCAAGAATAACTTAGCATAACTTGAAACAAAGGCCTCCTTATATGTTAAATTTTATAATTATCAAGTAAGATAAAAATCTCGTGAATTTTCTTTTGTTTTTTTTGGCCCAAAAAAACCTCTTGATTATTGTATCATTAATATATTAGAATTTAGTGGTTATATAATTTAAGCTTAATAATCCTTTAGGAAATATGCACAAGAAAAAACAAACTTTAGGAACTTCAATTATGGGAATTATTATGCTTTGTCTTTTGTGTTATTTTAGATGTATCTCACTTGGTGATGACGTTTCAACATGAGACTTATAAATGTTTCATGTAATTATGCACCCAAAAATTACTCTCTTTTTTTATCTGCACCAAAAAAAAAAACCTTTTTATACTTAAATATGTTATATATTAAGCCACATGAGAGACTTTGATAGTTTGTATGAAATTATAGGTTTAAACCTCATTGACACCATTGTTAAAAAAAATGTTATACCTTATATATGACCAAAAAAAATCCAACTAGTAAATTGAAACATTTAACTCTCATTAAACACTACGTTTTGTTTTTGTTTTTATTATTATAGTTTTAAAATGAAAATCAAAATTTAATCAAATTTTAATGACAACAATAGAGTTTTAGTCATAAATTTAATAGGCCACTTAAAAAAAAATAAAAATTACAAGGCTGTTCCGCCAGCAGAAGCACACGACTAAAATATGGAGTTTTCCGACATTGAATGAGCCCTAACGAGTAAAGTCTTTTCAACATGTCATTCAATTTCAACAAGTGCGAAGTTCTTTATTACTATCTGTAATACGCAAAGTTCATTTAAGGAACTCATTTAGTTCTAAATTCTAAATAATTAAAAACAGTGTGTCCAATGACACAGTCAATTTACAAACTACGAACAAAATGGAAGGGCACATGGAATGCAAGGTGGTGGTACATGGCTTAGAAGCAGAAGTTGGCAAATAGTGCAAAAAACCGCGAAGTTTATGTTGGACTATATTATTACGCATTCAATGATTCAAATTTGCAATGCATCAGAAAATGCAGCGCATTGAACTAGCATTTGAAAGGAATCATGAATTACTAAAAATGAATACAATCCGGCCAAAATAATTAATCAACGAATGATTCAAACTAAACCATGTTCTTGAAATAAATCATTATATGCTTCCTGCAGACCCAAGTATATGACTCACCATATTTTTAATCTTGATCTTGCTCGTCTTATCTTGTACTCCGGCCATAATATATAAGTTCATACACGTTAAGCCAGATAGTCTCCCAAGCGAAATATTAGCCATTCAATTTCACCCGGGCCAGCATATATATGGCATCTGCACATGAGTCTTCCTCCTTTGTCTGTTGCTTAAATGCAATCCTCTTTTCTAGTTAATTTCTGTTCTATCCGATACCAACTTTGGTTGATGATAATGAAACGTCTATACTAAAGCATTCAAGCACATGAAAATTGGGGACGTGTGCTACTTTTGTTACGTCCCCATTGCCCACATTCTCATGGGAAATGAGAAAGTATAAAATGAATTAAGATATAATTTGGGATAAAGGCTAAATTTTATTTTATTTTCTTTAATTTAAATATCTTTTATAATATAGAAAGTCAGACTATTCTATTGTAAACTATGAATATTATGTTAAAACAACATTTTTTTTTTATATAATAGAGGTGAAGTAAGAGGTTTGAACTTATCTCAAAACAACACTAATATGTTAAACATTAATAGAAAACTGTTTACACAAATAATTAAATTCTTTATTATGATTATGATCATATTGTAATAAAATTTTGGTTGTTGCAAGAAAACAATTTTATTTCAAAAAATAATACGTCACATCTAATGCTAAATAATGCTAACACCAAATTACAAATTTCTCTATATATTTCTACATAATTATTATAATAAATTAACTAGTTCATCCTATTTGAGTTTTTCTTGCTTTATTTTCTCTTTATTTCTGCAAAACTCATCACGTGTGCGTATTTGATTCATGTTGAGATAAATGTAATTATTTTCTAACAACTAAAAAGAAAATATAATTGCCAATAAAGTTGACTCAACTAATAGCAATCAACTCTATTGACTAAAAAGTGTTTGGTTTAATTTCTGTTAATAATCATTCATTAGCAGACCACCTTTAAGTATTATTGTAATATGAGGACCAAACTTGAAATGAGACACCTTTTTTTTTCTCTCCTAAACCTTTTTATACACTTCCTTAACATTATGCGCGACAGTAAAATGTGGTTCCACTTCCACCTTGCCTCATTCAGCCTTGCAAGTGACTTTGATATATGCAGGCCCCTACAATCAGCTTAAACCTTAAATTGATGACAACCAATGAGTGAACGATTGCTTGAAACTTCATCATCTCATGCTGAAGTAAGAATCAACCTTCAAATGCGCTGGTATTAAAATTAAAGAGAAAGCGCGCAGGCCATGCATAAACAATTTCATATGCCTTCATCAATCTTTTTGTCTCGTGAATTTGTTATTTAACTAATAATCCACTTTAAACTTTACAGCCGAAAGAAGAAAAGGTTAATATTAATTAGGTCATTAATCTTGAAGCAAGAGAAGAACATTCCAAATAACCAAGTCAATTGAAAGCAGCTGGACAATAACCCTTACCATTTAATAAACTTAACAAAAGAGATGGAAAAACATTAACGAATGAATGGCTTTCATAAAGTGCTTAATTTTGGGATTAATTTTCATAAAACACATTAGCTTCCACTTTAGAAGGTTATTATTCCACTAGCTGACTGCTGACTATAGTTGATTTGGGAATTGGGATACCCCATATTGGATTTTTTTTTTCCTGTCACATTTAAAGTTCGAGACTCAATTATTGTTCTAAAGCATCTCGATTCTAACACTTCGCTTTGTCCTTTACAGAGACGTTTAACAAAAATTGTATGTGTAGAAACAAACATAGGAAAATTAATTAATTCAAAAGACCATTTTATTAAAGAATCAATCATTTAAGTGATAACGTTTCATTTTTAATAAATAATATTGCCTCCATTTAATCTTTTCGTTAATTCTCTTCATAAAAATAAAAAAAGCACAAACGGTTCCAGAGTTGATCTCGTAATAGAGTTCTAAATAAAGCTAGGTAGCCTATAATTTTGTTTTGTACCTATCATGAGTCTCAAGTGTGGGTCTATCACCGTCGTTTAAGATTAATTTAATTATTCAATGATGCTTAATTATATCGTATTTGGTAGCATATATAGTTTTCTGCAATCGATGAGATTTGTTCTCTCTAGCTTATGATAATAAATTATTGAATCGTACATTATTTTTACTTGAACAAATAATAGTGCACTATTTTTATTATATACCATTCCTTTACCACTTTTTTTTTTGAGTAATTAATAAAATAAGAGAAACATAAATTCCAACACATTCTCCCTATATAAACTTGTAAAAAACATCTTCCTTACTTATATTAGGTCATAAATATTATTTACAACAAAAGAATAATCCTTTTCAAAGAACAAAAGAAAAAAAAATTGTTGTATGTAGTATCTCACTGAAAAACTTTTTAAAATTGACGAAGAAGATTATGAGTGGGTCAAATGTTACATTTTGAATCACATGGAGTTAGAGAAATGAAGATCCAACAGAGCGGATAGCATGTTTGGTATGGCTTTTGATTAGCTTTTTTTGGGAAAAAAAATGAAGTTTGGTAAAATTAGTTTCAACAACTGAAATTCAATGTAAAATAAAAGTTTTTAAAGGATTTTTATAATCTTTGAAATTTGATTTTCTTATAAATTATTTTATATTTTGATATGTAAATACTATTTTATTTTCAATCAAATAATTTTTTTAATCATTCTATACCTATTTTAGTAAGCATAAAATTGATTCTTTTATATATCAATCGGATTAACTTAAAATCACTTTATGCATCCAAAATGAAAATGAATCAATTATAATCGATTATAACAAAAAGTTTTATCAATAATCGATTCTAAGATAATCAAATTTTTACATTATCCCAAACACATCATAATTTGTTCTTTAAAATTTATTGTTACTCAATTAGCAAGTAGCTGTATCAACATTGAAAATAAAATAGTTACAACTATGTAACCAAAAATAATCGGGAGAATAGTCTCTCACATATTGGATGAAGATAATTTAAAAAATAAAAAAGATAAAAAAATAACTATAATGAAAAATATATAGACATGGATTTAATTTTGATAAATTATTAGTGTAAATTTTTATATTATTATCTAATTATGTATTTTTAAATTATTTAAAGAGTTTAAATATCATAAAAACTATACAAGAAGTTTAACTCTTTTAGTGACGTGTCAATACATCGTTAGAGTTTTATATTGCAGATCAAACTTAAGAATTTTTTTTACAATAAATTTAAGAATTTAATTTTACTATATAGCCGGTGTCAAAAACATTTACAGTACTTACATTCAATGATTTTCTGCTATATATATTATTTAATAAATTTAACATTTCATGGTTGTTGTTAAGATAATCAAAATCATAAAATAATGTGTCAATATAAAATTTGATGACTGAGTACAAAAAAAGTTTTATAAACTTATGAAATGATGTGTTAATACAAGACTGGATGATAATATAACAAAAAAAAATTATGCTGACAATCCATCAAAACTAAGCTCTAAATTTAAACGTTATTGATATATAGTAACTATTAATTAATAGGTGATAGTTGGTTAAGTTTTTTTTAGAAATTATCTTCTTGTAGAATAAGGTTTTTTTTTGTTTCTCAGAATACCCATTATCTTATAAGTGAAAGACTAATTTCTTAAGATATAGACAAATGTTTAAGTGGAGATCCCTCCCAATAGTTTTATTTTCATATATATATAAATCCTGAAATCGAATCTAGAATCAAATGTTTAAGTGACTCGAACCTCTTCTATTCGAATTAATACACGTGGTAAAGTAAGTCATTTTATTAATGAATAAATCATTTTACTAAATTATATTAAAGTAAGTCATTTTATTAATGAATAAATCATTTTACTAAATTATATTAATGAATAAATCATTTTTCTTAATTTTCTAAAAAAAGTAGGTAACCAATAATTAATAGAAAAAATTGTATCAAAAAATAATTACTAGAAAAATATGTTGCCATAAATCATAACTATATTGACATGGTGACGAATGAACTATTTTTGTTAGCTTCAAATTTCAACCATTACAGCTGATCAACTTAAGCTGCAGTCTGGTTGTTGTGAGGTAAGCAACTAAGAGGATGACGCGAAACCTTACAAAGAAACACAAAAAACGCATTTGAAGAAACCATGAGAAGTGCTGATGCGCTTGCGTTTGATCAAGGCGTTGATACATCTCACCAAAATAAATTGATTGATTAAGAAAAAAGGTCTGCCAAGACAAATCTACAAATTTTGTTTCATCTTTCAAATTTCTATTATCAATACAGTTGCACAAGCAGATAGCATTATGTGCTGATTGCTGTTTGCTGAAAGACGGAGACTTTTATCCCACTCCTCTCTAGGGGTGATCATGGCACGGTCCGTCCCGAACCTAATTTGATCGGGTAAGATTCTTATATTTTGGTTTGATGAATTTTTTGGATTTGATTTGAGTCATACTTTAAATTGACTTAACTCGATTTAATGTAACATAATACATTAGAATTTATAGTTTTAAAAAAATTAATAACAAAGTATAAGATTTTTTATCTTAAATTAATATTTTTTACATTAATATAATTTGTTTTCAAATACATATTATATATATTTTGTTTCATATTTTAAAATTTTATAATTTATATATACATAATATTCAAATTTTTGAATTTTATCTAAATATCAATTTGGTTCAATCACTAATTTAGTCATGATTAAATCAAATTTAAGTCTAAAACTTAGATCTGATAAAAATATTTAATTAAAATTGAGTCAGATTAAACTCAATCAACCTAACTTATGCTCACCCATACTCCTCTCTCTCCTCTTTATACACACGTATATACAAAAACAATGGAGAAAGAAAATATTTTAAATTCAAAAATTTAATATAATTATTATAAATTTTTTATTAGTTTAATTTAAGAAATAAAATTATATAATTAAAAGCTTTTAAAATAGAAGACAAACCATTTTCCTTTTTTTATCTCAATTTTAAAGAGGGCAAAGGAATAAAAAAAGCAGGAATTTGGAATAAATAAGGGAGAGGACAAATAAGGGAGAGTGATTCCTCTACCACGTATCCCTCCCGTACTTGAATTTTAAAATTGTAAAATACGAGATTCTTTGCCATTCTCACCTTTTCCACTTCCATTTCTTGATTAACCCACATTCAAATTTACTAGCTAGAAAAGAAGCATAAAATAATTATCACCAAGTCATTATCAATGTTGTTTAATATACAAAATGCTTTAGCTAAAAATTACGCAACTATGCTTAAATAAATTAAATCATCACCAATTCAATATGTAATAATGTTAAAGGTTCAAATCTTAGAATGATTATTTTAAGAAAGAATTTATTTAACCACAACTCTCGATCTGAAATTACAAAAACAATTTGTTATAATAAAAAAATCATCACCAAATTTTTCTGAAGTTAGACATGCATAGGTTTAATCGTGGAGATCAAACTTTTATCTTCCCTAGGATTCGTTAGTTTGGCTTAGTATTTAAAATAATAAATAATGGCTCTATGTGCGTGTATTTATATAGTTGTATAATTATATAAGTATGATCTTATCGTAGAAGCATTTTATCCTTTTTTCCTCTAACGCATGGAAACAAGAAACGAACAATCTTGATCATCGCATCATTTAATTAATAAATTGGAAATTTGGACGAAAGGAGAACATGGTCTCTAATATTAGAATTTAGAAGTTTAACAATCTAAGTTTCGTCAATAGACTTGCTTTATCTGTTTCTTCGTGAAAATGGGATATAAAAAACATTTAGAAAAGGATATTCACGAAAATATAAAGCATCAAATTTATATATAAACGAAAAACAACAAAAGCAAAGTAACTAAAGGTGTTTGCGACCTTTAAATGGAAAAGCATACCACATCAACCAAGATGACATGATGTGTCCCCTACATAAAATAATGATTTAATTATCTTTTTAATTTCTCTAAATATAATTATTTTTTTATTTTAATCCCTTTAAAAATTTTAACTTTATTTTAATTCCTTTAATTTTTATTTTAATTCCTTTAATTTTTAAGAAAATAAAGTTAGTCCTTGTCGTGATCTCTCAAAATTTAAAAGAATCAAAATGAGGTCAAAAATTTTAGAATAATTAAAACAAAAAATGACTATATTTAATTTAAAGAGATTAAAAAAATAATTAAACCTAAAATAATTTATCTTTTGAAACAAAAATGTGAGAGGACAAAAATTATACATTTTATTGCAGAATTTGAGAGTTAGAGACATAAAAAAAAACTAGCGATTGAATCAAATAATATGTCTATTGAGATATGAAAGTGCGTAAGAGAGAAAGATATAAATTGACTTACAAAGTTGTTAAATGAAATAATGGTGAAGTCAAAGAAAATGTCAAATGAAGGGAAAAAAAGCACGATGATCCTTATTTAAAAGAATAATAGAGATATACAAAATTGTACTAGTTATAGAATGATTAAGCTCAAACCATATTATGAAGATATGAAAAAGAGTAATTAAATGGATATTAAGACAAGAGGCTCACATTTCAAAGAACCAATTTGGTTTTATGTCTGGGAGGTCAACCATGGAAGTAATATAACTTATACGAAGATTGATGGAAAAGTATCAGAGGAAGTAAAAAGATCTGCAAATGATTTTTATTGATTTGGAAAAGACTTATGATAGAATGTCAAGAGAGGCCTTGTAGAAGCTTATGGAGAAGAAAAGAGTTTGCATTGCCTATATTTGTGCAATCAAATATATGTATGATTAGTTAAAACTAGTGTGCGAACACATGATACGACCACAAAAGATTTCCCTATAACTATATAAGATTATACTAAGGTCAACTTTGAGTCCTTATATTTTTTACTTTGGTCTTTGGTATATTTATTGAGCATATCAATAGACGGTGTCACAATGCATGCTTTTTGCATATGATATAATTCTAGTGGGAGAGTCTAGAGGAGGAATAATTGGGAAGCTAGAGTTGTAAATACAAACTTTGGAAGCACATAACTTCTATTTAAGTAGAAGAAAAATAAAATATATGTAATGAAAGTTAAGGAAGAAGCGCACTAGCACTAACTTAGAGGTAAAAATTAGAGATCATATCATACCACAAGTTACATCGTTTAAGTATTTTGGATTTATCATATAAAATTATGGATGAAATGAATAAGTGTTGCATGTGTTATTTGTAATAGAAAAATTTCTATCAAGCTTAAAGAAAAATAATACCGCACAACTATAAGACCAACGATACTTTATGGTATATAATGTTTGGCGATGAAAAGCCAATAAGAACATAAACTCAATGTTGCAGAGATTGGGATGTTATATTAAATGAGTAAACAAACAATGCAATATAGGATATTAGGAATGAATGTATCAGAAAAAAAGTAAGAATAACACCTATTTTGAAAAAAATGATAGAATATCATATTAGGTGATTTGACTATGTGAAGAGAAAAAAAATATTAGAAGTCCTTATAAAGAAAGTATATCGAGTGGAGCATAACCAAATAATTAGAAGTAAAGCAAGACAAAAAAAAAAACTATAGAAAAAGAAAACTATTAAAAGAACTTAGATTTAGATAACATTTATATAGACATAATTTATAATATAATACAATGATATTATTTGATTCATATAACTCACTTTACTTAATAGTAAAAGACTTTCTTATTGTTCAAACATAATAAAACGAAAACAAAGAAATAGATTTTGTCATTTCATATATATATATATAAGTTAGCTGCAATTTATTGTTGAAGAATATAAGTGATTGTTTATAATCATTTTTAAATTTTTTTTGGCTCTCTCCCTTTACACACACTTTTGGAAAGAACAAAATCTGAAAAAAAAAAAAAAATCATCTCAAGTAAAATCATCATCTTCTTAATTTTCTTTTCTTTTTTATTATAATGGATCCAAATGATTTTTTTTTCTCTAACTTTCTCCGGTCAATTTGTGTTGTTGGTTATTCGATCACAAATAAAGTGTATTATTTGTGATGTACCCTCAATAAAAAGAACATTATTGGTGAACAAGATAAAAGATAAAGAAAACACGATGTTTTATCTAGAGTTCTAGACAAAGTGAATTAAAAAAAAAAATCTCTTTTCACTTTTAGCAATTAAGATATATACCTATACATAAGTATAGTAGTAATAAGTGATCTGCATTATTAGAAGAGGAGAAATATTGGTTTCATGTTCCTTCTGAAAACATAAATATAGTAGTAAGTGAACTGTACTAGTAAAAAAAAAAAATGTCCAAATTTATCACTTATATAAGGAAAAATATATTTTTATATTTCTAAAAAGAATGTATTATTATTTATATTATTTTTTATAGATATAATTGAGTAAAAAAATAATAAAAAAAATGTGTATAATAAATAATATTAAATAAAATATAAAAAAATATATACATTATTTAATATAAGAATATAAAATTACTTATATAAAAAGTTTAATCGTATCATTTTATATTTAAATTAACTAATCTAAAAAATATTTTCTTAATCATATAATTTTAAAAAATAGAATAAACAAATTAAACACACATAAAACTATAAATTTTAAATTCAAATTCGGTAAGTTAATGCCATAATAATTAATAAGTGGAATTCTGATGTGAGATTCTTGACGAAGTGAAAAAATACTTGTGAATTATTGACAATAGTTGTTTACTTTTTCTTCCTCGAAATATATTGCATTCCAGATTACTCTTGTTTTCCATCGTCTATTCCAACAGTAGAAAACCCTTAACTGGCAAGACTCAAACCGTTACACCTATCAAGTGACTGAAAATGACTGATCTTTTCGCTGGGCTCAGCCCCGCACGAATTTTAGGTCCCAAAACATAAACCAAGCAGTTGAGAAAGGTCCCATCCGTGTGCGACAACAGAATCAAAATCATATACCGTCAAACCAAACAGTTACTACTTATTCCAAATGCGATTAATGGAATCTTTTTTTTGTGGATAAAATTTAAGTTTATATTTTTAAATTTATTATATTTATTTTATCAATTAAATTGTGATATGATATATATATATATATTTAAAAATAAAAAAATATTAATAAATATATATTATAACTTAATTAATAAAATAAATATAATAAATATAAAAATATAAACTTAAATCTTGTCATTTGCTTCCTACCTTAGTTGTGCCTATCATTGCCCTCCAATCATTTATTTGCCTACACCCTAAAACAATCCACCAAATTTTAGAGGTTCGCGTTTTAAGCAAGTGTCAAAAAAAATAGGTGTAGTAGTAAGGTGTAACCTAGTTAGAGGTACTGAATGATACAAAGAAGGAAAATGAAAGTTCAAGATGTGGGCTATGCTTGTTGGTGTTTAGCATCCACAATTTAAAGAGACTGATATTGTACCAAAAAAAAAACACTTATATTTTTATATTAAATAATGTATATATATATATTTTTATTTTATTTAATATTATTTATTATATATTTTTTTTTATTTTTTACTTAATTATATTTTTTAAAAATAATATAAATAATATTATATTTTTTAAAATGTAATATGATCATTATTGAAAAAAAAAAGAAGTGAGACTCTGATATATGCAATTTTGCAAAAAGCTGTTTTACGCCATGGCTGGCTGGCTTGGCCTTTTAACGACTAGAATTCTCTCTCATGTGCCCCTGCTATCAGCTAGCTCGTGCCTAGATTCCCAATGGACGCACTTGTCAAATAATTCTAGTATAATATTCTCTAACCCCAGCATGATCACGAGGGGAGGCAGTTTATCTGTATGACTGAATCGCCAAGTGTCAACCAAAAACCAAAATCCAAATGATTCATATTCTCTCAAGTCCCCTGTTGTCACGCGACATCACGTGACAGCTTGCATTTTCTTTTTTTTTAATGTCAGCTTGTTTTTTAAATGTTTTTAAGAAAGAAAAGAAAATAGAAACCTTAATAAATGGGATTCAAATTAGTAAAAAAAAATTATATGATTAATCACCAGACAGTTAGTCTTAAAGTAATGCATGCGGGGGATATATGATCGAAGACCAAAAATTAATAAAAAAAATTAGATATATCATTTTGTGGGCCATAAGGGCTCTAAAGAATTATATGATTTTTAAGTAATACTAATTACATACACTTACGTTCACATAACTTAAAAATATGCATATTAGATCTGGTATTTTCCTTTTTACACAATTTTATTCTGATTTTGCCATATAAAAAGATAGTATGAAGAAATATATCTTATTATAGATGTGTATCAACCATTGCACGTTCAAAATGATTAATCTGGTCATCACTCATGGGTAAGTACCAAATTTTAGAGATGCTATTGGTTTATATTTGAGATGGCTTTGATTTTAAATAATTCGAGATTCTCAGGACAAATAGACAGTGTCATAGATCGCATCATGTATGGACAAATATTGCAAAATGCAGCAGGTTTTGTATTCATGAGAAATGAGAATGCCCTCAAGGCCTAAATTTTCCAAGTGTGGCTCAGATCCAAATTTAAATCCTTGACAGGTTAAATAGGAGCAACATCTGAATCTCACATGAGTCTAAACAAAAGTCCACCCCAAAACATATAGTAAATAAATTCAAATCTGATTGAGATCATAGCAGATAGCAGACCCTTTATTCGAAAATTTCATTTTCCTTCTTATGCTCTGATACAAATTTTCGCAGTTTTACAAAACCTGTGAAAGGGTGATTTTGGACATAAACTATTGCACAGGGGACTCCCTTTCCTTTCCCTGTAGCAAAAGAAGGCAAAACTTTATTCTGATTAATGCACCGCTTTAGCTTGCTGCCACCGCTAGCCGCTAACTAAAAATAGAAGGGAAAAAAAACAAAAAAATTGTGATGGACTGGTTAGGTTCTATTTAAGCAACGTCAGCACTAGCACTCACGATGCCGGAGGGAATACAAAATATTTTTTAAAATTTTAAAACTTAAAGATCATATAGTTTGGAAATAATTTAAAATTAGAAATGAAAAGATAAATTAGTACGTGAAAGGATGTAGATCATAATTTTAATATTTTTAGAGTTTAATTTAGATGTACTTTGAGCTTAAAGTTCTTGGAAATTTTTTTTAAAGTGAATTTATTTGTAAAATGAATAACTAAGAATATTATATTTATCATTAATTTAATTTAAAATACAATATTATTTTAATCTATTAAATGATTTAAAATTAAATATATTTTATTTATACACTTTATAAATAAACTTTATTTAAAAGAATCTTATTCAAAGTTTTTATACTATTAAATAATCATAAATTAGTGCATACGTAACTTTTTGGTCTTTGAGCAGTATCATTTGGACATTATTGTGAGATTAACTGTTAAAATATATGTAATTTTTAAAATAATTATTATAAGTTAAACATTTTTTATGATGAAATAATACATAATTAAATGATAATATAAAAAAATTTATATGCACAGTACATCTAAATTAAATACATAAAGTTTTTGAAACTAGAGGAAAAACCATCAAATATTAACATGATATTATAGATAAAACTCTTCTAGTTTAATTACTGTTTTAAGAAAAGTGAATCAAATATGTCGTTATCATATGAAAATCGTAATTTTTTTGGCCGTAATGGAAGAGGTTAAGATGATGCATCAAGAGCCTATGCCTAAAAAGTTGTCGCTTAAATCTGATTAGGCTTAGATTTAGATCTAACTGCACTGCCATTCCATACAAAATGGAGAGTCAGACTCAAAACTAGTTGGCCCTTGGCAGAATGTGTCGCAGGATCGTAGCAGACAAATGCGCTTGCCCATATTTTTAGGATACAATTCGTCTCATCCATCTCATGGAAAAATCCAATAGAAAATGAAAGCTTATTTTACAATAAGGCAACATCAATAGATAAACGGTTGATATTATAACAAAATTTAGAAAGAAAGGCACTCACCCACCCATCTCTTGCTCACTCTCTAAATTTAAAAACTGTTATAATCCTTCTCCCCACCACCACACTCCCCTCCAACATAAACAAATACTTATAAACAACCATCTAAAATTCCATTGCTCTCTGCAGAAACATCATGGCCTAGCTGTTTCTTGGATCCGGAGATTCTGGGTATTTTAATTTGTATATAACTCATTTTTATAAACGCACTAGCCCACAAGACATGATTTGGTTCCTTCCCGTTGTTCCTCCCTAGGCTCAAACCTTTCTCAGTGTTCCTCCATTGGAGTTCGTAGCATAGTTGTAATGCCTGTAAATCCATGGACCCTCTTCTTCTTATGCATTTCCCTTTTACTTCTATACCATTCTTTTATAGCTCTTGCAGTAAACGAACAAGGAGAAGCTCTTCTTTCATGGAAGAGAACCCTGAATGGATCCCTGGAGGTGTTGAGTAATTGGGACCTAATTGAAGAAACACCATGTAGCTGGTTTGGAGTCAGTTGCAACTTGAAGAACGAAGTGGTACAATTAGATCTGAGGTATGTGGATTTGCTTGGAAAGCTTCCTTCAAATTTCACGTCATTACTTTCCTTGAGCAAGCTCATCTTAACGGGAACAAACCTCACTGGTTCAATCCCAAAAGAGATAGGCAACCTTGGGGAACTCAGCTACTTGGACTTGAGTGACAATGCCTTGAGTGGCGAAATCCCAAGTGAGCTCTGCTACTTGCCACTTCAGGAACTCCATCTGAACTCCAATGAGCTGGTGGGGTCCATTCCATTTGCAATTGGTAACCTCACAAAGTTGGAGAAACTGATCTTATATGACAATCAACTAAGTGGCGAAATTCCTAGCACCATTGGCAACCTGGAGAACCTTCAAGTGATAAGAGCTGGAGGAAACAAGAACCTCGAAGGTCCTATACCACAAGAAATTGGCAACTGTTCCAATTTGGTGATGTTGGGCCTGGCTGAAACAAGTATCTCAGGTTTTATCCCACCAACTCTTGGCCTCCTCAAGAAGCTTGACACCATTGCCATTTACACTTCCCTCCTCTCTGGCCAAATTCCCCCTGAACTTGGTGACTGCACTGAGCTCCAAAACATTTATCTGTACGAGAATTCCCTCACTGGCTCCATACCAAGCAAATTGGGAAACCTTAGGAACCTCAAAAACCTTCTACTCTGGCAGAACAACTTAGTTGGCACGATTCCACAAGAGATTGGAAACTGCTACCAGTTATCGGTGATTGACGTGTCAATGAACTCAATAACCGGAAGCATCCCCAAAAGTTTCGGGAATCTGACGTCGCTACAAGAACTTCAACTCAGTGTCAACCAGATTTCGGGCGAGATTCCGGCAGAACTAGGAAACTGTCAGCAACTCACTCACGTAGAGCTGGACAACAACCTAATCACGGGTACGATACCTTCCGAATTTGGAAACCTTGGGAATCTAACATTGCTGTTCCTGTGGCACAACAAGCTCGAAGGTAACATACCTTCGTCCCTTTCCAATTGTCAAAACTTGGAAGCTGTTGATCTCTCGCAGAATGGATTGACGGGTCCCATACCAAAGGGGATATTCCTGCTCAAGAATCTCAACAAGCTTTTGCTCCTCTCTAACAATCTCTCCGAGAACATCCCCTCTGAGATTGGCAACTGTTCCTCTCTGATTCGGTTCCGAGCCAGCAACAACAAGATCATCGGGAACATTCCCTCGCAGATTGGGAATCTCGGGAATTTGAATTTCTTGGACCTCGGAAGCAACCGGATTTCCGGAGTTATTCCTGAAGAGATCTCCGGCAGCCGGAATCTCACTTTTCTGGACTTGCATTCCAACTTGATCGCCGGAAACTTGCCGGAAACTCTGAGCCAGCTCGTTTCGCTTCAATTCCTCGACGCCTCTGATAACATGATCGAAGGCACACTCAGCCCTAGCCTCGGCTCGCTTGGAGCTCTCACGAAACTTGTCCTTGGGAAGAATCATATCTCCGGGTCAATTCCGAGTCAACTCGGTTCTTGCTCGAAGCTGCAGTTGCTGGACCTCAGCAGCAACCAGCTCTCCGGAAAAATCCCCGGTAGTGTTGGCAACATTCCGGCGCTGGAAATAGCTCTGAATCTGAGCTGGAACCAACTCTCCGGCGACATCCCTAAGCAGTTTTCAGGTTTGGCGAAGCTCGGAGTCTTGGACATATCGCACAACGTTCTCACTGGAAACCTTGATTATCTCGCCGGCCTGCAAAATCTCGTGGTCCTCAATATCTCGTACAACAGATTCTCCGGTCGAGTTCCAGACACCCCTTTCTTCGCGAAGCTCCCCCTGAGCGTGCTCGCCGGGAACCCCTCGCTGTGCTTCCCCGGCAACCAGTGTGCCGGCGACGGAAACGGAAAATCAAGCCGGCGAGCGAAGGAAGCGCGCGTGGCCATGGTGGTCCTGCTATGCACCGCGTGCGTGCTGCTCATGGCGGCGCTGTATGTCGTTGTCGCGGCAAAACGACGAGGGGACCGAGAAAACGACATTGAAATCGATGGAAAGGACAGCGACGAGGACATGGCCCCACCTTGGGAGGTGACACTGTACCAGAAGCTCGATCTGTCAATTTTTGACGTGGCGAAATGCCTCTCTGCTGGCAACGTCATCGGGCACGGGCGATCTGGCGTCGTTTACAAAGTGGACATGCCGGCGACGGGGTTAGCCATTGCCGTGAAAAGGTTCAGGTCGTCGGAGAAATTCTCGGCGGCGGCATTTTCTTCGGAGATTGCCACGCTGGCACGGATCCGGCACCGGAATATCGTGCGGCTGTTGGGTTGGGGTGCGAACCGGAGAACGAAGTTATTGTTCTATGATTATTTACCGAACGGTAATTTGGATGTGCTGTTACACGAGGGGTGCACAGGATTAATCGAATGGGAGACGCGGCTCAAGATAGCACTGGGCGTGGCTGAGGGCGTGGCTTACTTGCACCACGATTGCGTGCCTGCTATCTTGCACCGGGACGTCAAGGCGCAGAACATTTTGTTAGGGGACACATATGAACCGTGTTTGGCTGATTTTGGATTCGCCCGATTCGTGGAAGAGGATCACACTTCGTTTTCCGTTAATCCACAGTTTGCAGGTTCTTACGGCTACATTGCTCCTGGTAAGTGGATTTTCTGTTCCTTTTCTTTTTCTTCTTTTAAGTAAAAATGAAGAGAGAACTATAAATTATTCACGTAATCAAACATACAATTATTTCTAAACTCAACTTGTGTCTGTGATAGCTGAACTAGTTTGTAAATTTTATTAATTGACCTATGTATCAAGTTTAGAGGTTAATTTGATCATAAAATTACTCTATCTAATATTGCATTTGTGTAATAATTAATAAATATTGGCTAAATAATAAGACAATTTTTTATTTACTGTTTTAATTTTATAATTTCGTTACAGTCAGATTAAAAAAATTTATTTGGACGAACTTAGAGATAAGGCTCTGTTTATGATAGATAAGCTAGGCTGAGTATACATTTAATAACTAGACAAGTACCCGTGAACTGTGATGTAAAATCAGAGACTTCTTATCTTATAACTTACATTCAAGATGTCTTGCCTGATAGGGAAAAAGAAAGTTGCATTTTTTTTAAAAAAGATAAATTTGATCGGGTAGGCAATTCTTGAATCTATGATCTATAAAGGGTTGAAATTACAGCTAGAGTTTGGCAGGTGGAAAGACAGGGCAGTTTTTGATATGAATATTCATGTACCATATAGGGTGAGTGGGAAATGGGGACCGTACGGCCATCTTTATTGAAGGCTTCCAAGTTCCACCCATAATGGTTGATGCTGTTTCGTTTCTTGCTTTTTGGTTTTTGGATTCATTATCTGTACATCTCATGTACTTGACGACACAAATTACCTGCATGCATAATAATTACACATAATCTTGCTCTTTGGACAAACACGACATGTTAGTCCCCTCAAAAAAGCCAAATCATCATGAGTCACGCATAATAAGGCCATCCTAATCTGATGAATCGTTGTACAGCTACTTTACAGACAACAAATGTCATTTACCTCTCTGTCTTCTTAATATGCGGAGAATATAATTCTAGTTGGGTTGCAATTTTGCAGAGTATGCTTGCATGCTTAAAATCACAGAGAAGAGCGATGTGTACAGCTTTGGGGTGGTCCTACTAGAGATAATAACGGGGAAAAGGCCTGTGGATCCGTCATTCCCGGATGGGCAACATGTTATTCAATGGGTCAGAGAGCACTTAAAGAGCAAGAAGGATCCAATTGAAATGCTGGATCCCAAGCTTCAAGGCCATCCAGACACACAAATACAAGAGATGCTACAAGCACTTGGTATCTCTCTCTTGTGTACAAGTAATCGTGCAGAGGATCGACCGACAATGAAAGATGTCGCAGCATTATTAAGAGAAATTAGACACGATCTTCCAGCAGGGGCTGAGCCCCACAAGCCCAAAAGAACCGAAGCTTCGTCCTATTCGTCGTCCTCAGTGACCCCGGCTCAGTTGTTGCTTCTCCAATCCAGTTCTCATTCCTCCTCACTTGCTTATTCGTCTTCCTCAGCAGCAGGCTACCACCCACCAAGGAATCAATCATGAATTGAAGATTGAAAGCCTGTGTGTATTTCAGAAAAATATATCATTACTATATTTGAGGACTTAGATCATGTTAGATATTTTGATTGATTAGTTAGTACCGGTAATTAACGTTAGTGTAATGTGGGAAATGTAAAGGTACTTTGGCTATTCTGATTGATAACAAGATAAAGCAAAATGAGATGAGTGTACAGCTGCTCAATTAATTGACATGATTCTATATCTTTTCTTCACAGAAATTGTGGTTTGTTCACGCATCTTAACTACACTTTCACGTATATAGATTATATATGTGAGGGGGCCTATATGCATATATGGGATAAAAACAAAGGGGGAGCTTTCCATAAGAAGTTGCTTCCATCAATTATTCAAAAGAGGGCAATAATGTGCTGTGTTACTCGGAATGCGGAGGAGTAAAATTGGGAGATGTCAGGTTGAGCAGTAAGGTGGACAATCATTAGGTACTTTGTGAGCCCTCTTTCGCTTCCTTTATGATTGTTGCTGATTACAGGAAAAGATGTGGGTTGGCTTGTCCTCATTCAACTAACTATCTAGGCCCGCACCATGTGATGTAGGAGCATTCTGCATTCAAATCAAGAATACTCATGGGTAAGGAATGAGCAGAATCTCAAGTATACTTTCAGCATCTATGCCATACGATACAGCGTATAGCAACTGGCTTTGCTTTAAATAGTTAATAACACTATAACAGGACAATCAGATCATGAATAGACCAATTGCAAAGCGATTGCGCTGCATTTCTTCCTTTCCTTTACCTTTCGAAAAAAGTTTTTCCAAATTTGTATCACTCATTTTGGTAACGTTTTAATATGGGGTTTGTTTAACATGGATCCTCTCACTTAGGGCCGATTGGTGGTCCTTAATATTAAACCATTAGATATATTAAAAAATAAATAAATAGATATAAATGATTACTTGTTACTTGCTAATCAAGTAAAAAGGGAAAAAAATTGCCTCAAATTTATTTTATTTTACAAAACCACCCAACTCTTTCATTTGTCCAAAATTCTTTGTAAAATCTTCTCTTCAACTTTTCCTCGTATTCTCACATTTTCTTTCTCTGTTTTCTTTTCCCAAAGAATCCATCCAAATTTTTTCATTTTCTCTCATTTCTCAACTTATCAGTTATCAGTATTTTGTTTTTCTTCACTTTTCTCTCAAACTCAAATTTCATTTTTCTTTCTCTATGCTAATCTTTTTGAGAAAGTTAAAAGCTCAATTTGAATATGAATGCTCATATTGATGTCTTTGCCCCTATCTCCATCTATGGCATTTTTGCAACGACTTCGCTCTGGCTTGTTGGCGGCGAGGTTGGGTGGCTAAATGACCAATAACCGCGGCTAAATGCCCAATTTGTGTTTTGATCATCAAATATCTTGTGGTATGACCTCATCGATCATGCAACTGAGAAAAGAACTGCTTGAACACATGGTTGGAAGATTTCTTCAACATTGCTATATGAAACAGAATTGTGATGTGGATGGAAGATTTTGGAAGATTTGAAGCAGTGTTATATGAAGCAAAAGACAATAAGAGTGTTGATCATGCTGAAAAGAAGTTTTGGAGCAACACGAGATATGATTTTGTGAAACTAAGTAAAGGTAATGCATGTTCACGCCCGTCTTCAAATATTCGTAGCAACAGAGCATGAACAGCAAGACATACAAAACAAATATGGGGTTTTGAAGGAATTGGGTAATTTTGGAGAATGGAACAAATACAAGGTTTAACTAATGAAATATCAATATTTGAAGGGTATGAAAATTAAAAGCTAAACATTTTGCTGCAAAATATGAAACTTGTTATAGTAGGTAATTTCAAAAGGTTCATCCATAGACCTTTGACTACAAGGTTCATAATAAAAGCACCCTTAATATGGACCATCGGGTCAATGGTCCATCGGTGGACCATCTAACCATAGTCATTAGATGTTGTAAAAATTATATCAATGATAAATGTTGAAAGTTGGCTACCTCTACAACAAGTTAACTCATAAAATTAATAAGATTATTATTGATAATAATGAATTGGTATTTAGCAATAATAAGTAATTAAAGACATAATTAAAATTGAAAAACTTCTAGATCTTGATTTTCAAATCCATCTGCCACCGATAGTGACTTTCTAGCTAGCACTACTCCGCTAACCATGGGTGGTGGCAACACTGGTTCGATGGGATAATGCTAGGTGGCGACGACTTGGAGCAATGTTTGATTTTTTTAAGTGTTGGCAACTATGGGTTTCATGGGGGAGGCTTGGTGGTGCACGTAAGGGACGATGGCGATGACTTGGCCGGCAGATGAAGGCCTAAGGGCGTTGTTCTTACTTCTTAGGTTGTCGGTAACGAAGGTGGCCGTGAACATGGCAGCAACTTTAGGTGGGTGAAAGTGATCAGGCGACAACGTAAGGCGACAGGGTTGGGTTCATCGAGACCCACCTTCATCTCCAACTTCTCTTGCTGGCAAAAAACTTTCCACACCCCAAAGTTGGAACCTTTTGCAGAAAGCAGCATCCACGACCTTAGTTTCCCACGAGTGCTGACACCTACTTCCCAAAACTATAGACCCAAGAGCCTAACTCGTCGAGAACTTCGCTCTAGTGTCAGAGCACCCTGTCCAACACTCACTTTCGGTCACTAGAAAAATCCCAAAATGCATACAAGGTGTCTACGTTCGAAACGGAGCCAACCCTCTCTACGAGCCCCTTGTCGGCCACCACCTCTTCGTTGTCGACGACATGGTCCATGTCGTTCACCTCAAAGATAGCATCTCCAGCTACACCTGCAGGTTCACCGAGACCCATTGTCGAGTTCAAGAAAGAGCACTAAGTTGTTTCATGCAAGGTTGCAATGCGGTGTGATTTGAGGTGGAGTTTGAAGATAGCCATGGAGGTTAGGTGGTTCACGACAGGGATTTGAGGTGGTGGCTTCGAGTTATGGAAAGGTTAGGTTAACCTGCTAAAGCAAGTCATTTTGGTAGTCTATCGGTGGACCATTGACCAAGTGGTCCATTGTAAAAGTCACCGTCATTTTTATTCTATACGACTTGGGTGCAATATTTTCAAGAGTATATAAAAATTTTCCTTTGATCTAAGGGTGTCGTTAGGGGCGTTCATGGTACGGGTTTGGCATGACCCTAATCTAGCTTAATATTTGACCAGGTCATTTCTCTGAAGTTGAACTCGACTCAACCATAGCCCAATAATGACCAAGTTAGAATCGAGCCGATATGATATATAAATATAACTAGCGTTTTTAACCTATGCATTGTACGAGGTAATAAATTCTATCAAATTATTATCTTTATATATAATAATTTAACTTAATTCCATTATATAATTTTATTTATTTTCATATACATTTATTACTTTACCTAAAATAAAAACTTTGATTGGGAATCTAAATTATTATACAAACGGTTAGGATGTGTTTATTAAGAATTTTTTTATTGAAAAGTACTTTTTAATTGAAAAATCACTTTTAAAAAAAGTTGAAGTGCTTTTGGGTAAAAATTTTAAAATAATAAGAAAAAATATACATTTCTAATTATTTTAAAAAGCTACAATGAGTAGTTAAAAAAATAAAGAATATGTAAAGGAAAAAAAAATTCGTTTAACGAGGTGGATAAGTTTTTTTAGACAAAAATATCCTTACATCATTTTCAAATGACAAATGTTATCGTGCATATCTTTCAAAAAGTGAATTTTATAATTGTATGCTTTTCATAAAAATCTAATAGAAAATTACATTTTTATGAAATCTTAAAATTACATTTTTATGATGTCTTAAAATTATTTTTATTCAAAACTTGTACAAATGAACATTTAGTTTAACTGATCAATATCTAATAATACTAAAAGTTCAAAAAGTATAACTACTAAATAGAAACTAATAAAGTATAAAAATTAATGAAATGAAATTTCAAAAATGTATTTAATAATTATAATATATATTACTCAAAATCTCTTTCTCATGCTTTCCAATTGTTTTTTAGATTTTATAACTATTACTATGAGCTATTTATTCAAGATTTAAATATTTAATAAGCATCTAATTTAGCTTCATTTTCTTTTGAAAAAACTTGACTCCAAATAAAAAATATAAAAACAATTTAATATTTTTCCAACAATAAAAAAACGACAAAACTAACGAAATTTTATTAAATTTCAACTTTTTAATTAAGTTAATTATTTAATTCATAAAATTAGAAAATTATACATCATATATTTCTATAAATTAGTTATAACATTTTTTTGAAAACTAAAATAAGAAAATATTATCAACTCTAGTATTAGTACCATTTAAGTAATAACATTATTTTTTAATTAAGTACAAATATTTTTTTTATCATTTTATAAAAAAATAAACGGTAATAATCTTTACCAAGTTTTTGTACCCACATTGTTTTATGACAATTTGGCAAGTCGATTCCCTTAAAATAACCCAAAAAAAAATTTGAATTAGCGTGTTAGGCTGTCAACATGGCAAAAATTAAATAAATAAAAAAATGATAGATTGGGCAGATTAATATGTCAAAAAGTGAATAAAAAAGCAGGTTAGACGGGTCAACATGCATCTAACCTGCTACCAAAAAAAAAGGTGACTTAATGAGTTAATTCGCCTCACCCCTCCATAACCTATAGGTTATATGGGTCAGTTTAAAATTACCAACCTTAAAAAATAGGTTGCAAAATAAAACCAAACTTGTCATTTTTTTGTAGGTTAAACGAATTGACCCATCAAGCTTAATTTGTTTTGACATATTTACTTCAAGTGATAAGAAAAAAATTATTTAGTAATTAAAATACATATATAAAAAGTTTATTATATATATATATATATATATATATCCACAAATAAGAAATATTTACTATCACAAAAATAAATAATTATCATTTAAATTTTCACTTTCTTTTAAAGGTTATATCAAACTTATCACTAATGTAAAATATTTATCATCATTTATAACTTTATAATCACTTTCTTTTGTATTTTGTCTAAAATATACCACTAACAATATCAATTTGAGATGTAACGATATAATTTGAGTATTAACAATTTATCACTTAACAAAGCCTTTGAAACATTAACAAAAGTACTACTTTATTTTATAATAAAATAATTTTTTAACAATAAAATGATAGTTTGATATCACTTACTCATGTAATTGACTTCTCTCACACTCTCTTTTGTATTCACACTCAACATATATATGAAAGTCGAAAAATTACTTGTAGACCTGTGGAATGAATAATGTAGACTCATCTTGTTTTGTTCTATTAATTGATTTATCTTGGATATGCAATAATAATAAAACCATCATCATCAAGTGTATTGAAGTGCTCATAATAATATAAAAAAGAACAAAAATGTACTTACTAAATATATAATATATATATATATATATATATTAAAATATAGAATATTTTAATATTAAAATATTAGAATATTTTAATATTAAAATATTAGAATACGTTATATAAAAATAATTTATTTTATTCTTAAATATTTTTTATCATAAAATATTTTTATTTAATTCTTAAATTCTTAAATATTAAATTAAATAAATGCATTTATAATTAAATATTTTTATTAATTACTAATTATTCAATATCTTAATATTAAAACATTAAAATATTTTATTAAATATTAATATTTTTATTAAAATAATATATTTTAATTATTAAATGTTTTATAATAATTTTTTTTAATTATTTCTTCACCCACACATGCCACAAATGTGAAAGGAAAAACATTTTATGAAAACTTAATATGTTGAATGAATAGTAGTAGCCTTTTGCTCGAGAAGATGACATATGATTCTTTGAATGAGAAAATATACTCCTTTTTAATGAGAAGAAGATATGTGTAATTTTTAATTCTTAAATATTAATTATTGAATATCTTAATATTAAAATATTGACATATTTTATTAAATATTAATATTTTTATTAAAATAATTTATTTTAATTATTAAATATTTTTATAATAATTTTTTAATTATTTCTTTACTCACACATGTCACACATATGAAAAGAAAAACATTTTATGAGAACTTGACATGTGAAAAAAATAGTAGTGGCCCATGCATAAGAAAATGACATATGACCCCTTGAATAAGAAGATAATATGTGTGTCTTTTAATGAAAAGAAGATATGTGCAATTTTTGTCTTGTAGCTAAAGCTTTGAATTGTATAAATAGTAGAAATAGATGTATACATTTGAACATAGTTAATGGTAGAAAGAGGAAAGCCTAAACTACTGATGAGATCTAAAATGAATGAACTAAAAGAGGAAAAATAACTGGAGGTCGGATACCACATCTTAACTCAAACCTTAAGACAATAGGTTTATGAGTTTAACATCTTATAAAGTTTTTATTTGAATTCTCAACAATCTCCTCCTTAAGTGCTAGTCCACACTCAGGGACATCACACACAAAGGACATTCACCCTTGACCAGAATACCAGGTCAAAGATCTTGCTCCAAAGTTGGCTCTTTTCTATAATGGCAACAACAAATTATGGGGATATTAATAATCGTGATAAAGATATTCATTGAACTGAACAAATGGCTATGATACCACTTATTAGAAAGAGAAGAATACAAAATACTTAGGTGATATGAAATAAATAGATCCAAAATCTTGATGCATTAGGTTTATGAATCCAATCACATATAAAGTCTCTACTTTGTCTATTCCTAAGTAATGTGGAACTTGGAACTCAACTTGAATTACTAACAACTAAGCTATAAAATTAAAAATGTCAGAAACTAAAATTAAAATGTATATTTTACAACATATATTTCAAAAATAAATAATATTAATATAAATATATTATTATATTATATAAAAATTATTAATTTAAATTAATAAATTTTATTATTTATAATAATTAATTATAAAAAATATAAATTTTAAAATAATATATAATATCGAGTTAAGTTGAAACAACTTGAAGCGTATCCCATGTCCTAAAAACACATTAACTCTATTTTCTAGAATGAAAACTTATCTTAATTAATTTCGAATAAGAACGGATAAATAGCACGGGATGCGTCTTATATCCTCTCGGTGACATTTTGATGGGTCTCACGTGATGCACATGTAGGTTAATACCAAGTACAGACTCTGGCGGTCTGGCCCCCTCTTGCAAGATATGGGATCTAATCTATTGTTTTACAATGAAAACGAAACAATCATGTCACCTTCCATCAAATATAGAAAATGAAAATGAAAGATTACCAAACTAATAATAGTTTCAATTTTTTTTATTGAAATAGTTTCATTTTTTTTAATTCAATCATTACACGCGATACAAAATAAAGAATATAACATACTCGTAAAAAAAAATAAGAAGAGTAACTTGCATGCCATCATTTTTGCGAAATTGCTGTTTCCATCTTTAATTTGTATTTAAAGGTTCATGACCATGGACTCGAATCAGAGATATATGTACTCACTATAAAAGGTATGGCCGCCAATGAGAGTCAATTTGCACATGCTATGTATGGTCCAGAAATGATAAATGCAATCTGAGGAAAACATTTCGAAAAAGTGAGAGCAAAATAAGTTACAGGGTCGGGGTCATGTGTCTTAGGGTGATAGTTCTTATCTTGGTCTATTCTGATCCAATAAAAAAATGGAAAGAAAAATTATACCATCATAGTTGTGTAGAGGGACGATTGATTTTCAGTAGGGACCAGGCAAACTCATCTTATTTCAGCCTTATATCCTATGTCTGACACTAACCGGTAACCACAATTCAGTATGTGGGCTAAGCCTGATCTCTACATTATTCAAAATCAAAATACAAATTTTAACAGATCAACATCCCCCTTTCACTTTACAAATACTTCAATTTAATACTATCTCTTCGGCCTCCAAATCAATTTTCCTTCGGTCTACGAGTGATGATAGGGAAATAGTAGACAGATACAGTAGGCTCAGGGAAACACGTAACCATAAACTTTTCCAACATCACTGTAACTTCAGCGAGCAAACTTCATAGACTCCTCAGGGACCTCATCAATGTCTTTTTCTTCCATGGCATCAGGGTAACAGGGTTCTCTCTTTTTTCTTCTCTCCTCATTACCCTGTCGGTTCCATATAAAACAAATAAAAAAATGAGTCTCCAACTATTACAAAATGACATGGAGGGCTGATTATACTCTAACTTTATATAAGGATATGATTCCTCATTCCTTTAATTCGTTATTGGAAAACATAAATACATACCTACAAGCTCATTAAAATTTCTCACATCAAGGTTGCAGATTGGGGCACTAGAGAATTCACAGATCAGAAAAGAGAGATGTTGGTCTCAGATTTTATAGGACGTTGCCT
Source organism: Ormosia semicastrata (assembly GCA_029884595.1). NCBI lineage: Eukaryota > Viridiplantae > Streptophyta > Magnoliopsida > Fabales > Fabaceae > Ormosia > Ormosia semicastrata. Next base: position 12,013,749 of record JAQQTO010000043.1, read on the forward strand.
TAAAGTAGAGGGTTCTGCAGTTCAGTGTAATAATGAAAATCATACAAGTAATGGTCAGTCCGTACCGTGTTTGAGGGAATAGCATTTTGTAAACATAAGCGTGTTAGTATGTTAGCTTCTCCCCAGATCCTTCCTTTTTCATCTCATCTCCGTTTATTAATACAACATCTATCTTTTGTATGTGTAAGTAAATTATACTTGTTAGAATCGCACGATTTATGATTTGAATCGTATGATTCTATACGATTTGATAGGATAGCAATTCATATAATGTGGTGAATTATAGATGGTTTTGAATTGTGCATGAAACGCACAAATTGTTGTGATTCGATAACATCAATTTGAACGATTTTATGATTCAATGATATTTTATTCTTTTGGTTTTTTTTTCCACCAATATTCTTATCAGTGAATTCGAATGAGCTTATATGTTTAATAAAAAGAACTAAACGGGTGTCTGGACATTCATACAAATCAATTTTCACACACAGGCAATCACTTTGGTTTAGTTCCTCTGGTATAGAGTGTTCATGCAATCACTCTGTTTTTGTTCTTCTAATGTTGAGTGTTCATGCACTTGCTTATATGTAAAGCTGATAAAATGAGTTGGTCCTTTTTCTGGCTAGACCAAGTATATTTTGAGGAAGTATTTTGTTGGTCTAACTTAACCCGTTATGGGCTGTGGATTGGGGGATCGGTCTACTGACCTAACAATTCTTTTAATTTCTTAAAATAATTAATTTAATCTTTAAAAAATTAAATCAATAAAATATAAAAAATTTGAACTACTTAGTTTTGGATAAATGACAAACAAATTAAATAAGTAATATAACTATCAATTAGGTTTTAATTTTTTAAGCCATAAAATAATAGTATCTTTTTAAATATATCTTATTAGATAAAAATAATAATTAAAAGTCGAGTCAACAGCCCGAGTCAAGCTAGAACGGTTAGGCCAAATTAAGTTTAAATTTGAATTTTTCTAATCCAACCTACATTTTTTGTTGAGTTATTCGAGACTTGACTCATTTTGACCGCTCTACTTATATGTCTCCTAAAACTAATAAAAAGAGAAAACATGATGTTGAATCATGTTTTAAGTGTGGAATTATATATATTTTAATTTTTATTAATGCATTTTTGAATCGTACTATATATTACAATTCACAATTCAAAAATTAAAGAAACAATTCTCGATACGCTTCACCATTTGCCAACTACTAAGTAATCTTTTAAAAGTTAAGGTTTTATTTTGCCTCCTTTCAAAGATGTCATTATTCATATCATCAATCTGAATGATGCATGAATTTAGGAAGTAGGGTGGTATGAGTTATGGATTACAAAAATGGACTGTATCATTTCCAGTCACTTTTGGTGCTTGATCGTGGCTTTTGTGCAAATGAATTTGTATTGATACTGTTGCTTTGCTTGAACTGTAATCATATCATAAATAGACTTTTTAGTTGTTTCTTTTGCTATTTGTTGCTTGTGCAAGCTCCCCATATAATCAAGCTGTGGCTTCTATATATAAACACACACCATTAGCAAAAGCAAATGGATGCTAACAAATGTCTAGGACTAGGACTATTGGTCTGTTCAACGTTGAGAATCCTCAATACATCAGGGAGGGATGTTATGTGTGATATTCTTGTTAGTTCAGATGACATTTTTCTTACCTTTTTCTTGTTTTCTCAATCTGGTAAAATAATCCAGATTATGTAGCATATATAACTCCTATGTTCTTTTGTGATGATTGGCTCAACACCTCAACATGTATCTTGACAACAGAATGCATACAGATCCTGATTGAAAAATCCAACAATAAATTCTTCTAGTAGCAATGAACGTCAGATGATTATGTACTTCCTTTTAACAGAAGATCTAGTTTCCTTTCATTGAGTTTATGAACAACGCACCAGCAAATCCTAGCTTAATTCTTCTGGCAGGATCTTGGACTCCTTTTCATGCTGATATTTTTCTGGTCATATAGTTGGTCCTGGTCATATTTGACAGGTATGAATGAGTTTCTAGCGCCAAATAGAAAACAGAAATTAATGACATTGTTTCTGAATATGCAGCTGAGCACAGTGGCCAAATGACAAAATCTATGGAAATTTATCATTACTATTTCAAAATAATCCACTATGCTTTTGCTACTGACCACCACCTTGACCATACTACCTATTATTGGAAGATGGTACTCCCTCATGCCTTCCTATACCTACCAACTTTATGATTGCATCATGCACAAAGAATATAAAATAGATATTTTGGACTTTTCTTAGAAATGCGTACGTTCCTCTGCTGTGTTCCTGAAGTGTAGAAAATCCTGTTTTTTCTTGTTTGCTTTACATTCCTCTACTGTGATTATATGTGTGAGTGATCCTGAAGTGTAGAAAATCCTTTTTTTTTTTTTTCTGTTTTCTGTTAGGATCAGTGGGATACAATGATTAATTATCTCTAAATCTTAAGAAAGATAACAGCTAGTTGATTGGTTGCATTAGATGGTATAAGCAGGACATAATTAGGATAGAATTTCAGAACAAATTTAGATTCAGGCTGTACCAGCTTTATCATCAGAAGATCATATCCAGGATATTTGATATGATCTGATCATTTGATAGTATCATTTATCCTTTCTGGTTCTGGAGGATACTATATCTATAAGCCACAACTGGTTAATGCCTACAACTTTTCTTGGGCTAAGTTGACATATGCGATCAAGTACATATTGAAGATATGAGAGTCAAGTCAAGTTCAAGGTTAAATATAATTGAACTAAGTTATGTCATGATTTTTCATGCTATGACAGTGAAATTAACTTTTTAAGTGACTACGGTGAAATGAAGGAATAAATAGAAGACATCAACGATATATCTTTATGATTTTGAAGGCCTCTGCCTGGCAGCGCAATCTTGCTGCTAACACAGCTGCAGTATATATGCTGGCTGATTGCTTTTACTTAACATGTGTCATGAAATTTTCATATGCTCTTAGTGCAAACCTATCTGGATATCTTAAACAAATATCGAACTTAATAATAACGTAATTGTTGGTCATCCTAGATTGGTTCATTCATGATAAAAGGATTTTCTGATGATAGACTATGAACACTGAACAGAGTAAAAGATCCTAATTTTTTATTTTTTATTTTATTTTACTAATTTGTTTAATCTCAAATTCTCAATAACTTTTTTTTTTTTAAATATACTTGCTTACTGGATAAATTGACTGAACCACAACTTATGCATGAAGTTCAAATAGAAATTACATTTGCATAGCATACCATAACGGATGATGGACTGATGGAGGATGCTTTAGCTGGTTTACAAGAATTAAACTGATTTTGCTTTTATAACAGGGATGAAATTTATGACTAATATTTACTTTCATAACATTTTTCACCCTGGTCAACTTCATTTTGTTTTCCCATATAAGTGGAAGATATGGAAGTCCCACTGCAAGTTCATCAACAGTAGCTCAGCAGCCAACGTTTAGCTTTGAATCTTTGATGGACCTCAACGTTTTGAAAGCATGCACTTCTTCTCAAGTCTACACTCCTCATGACCTATTTAAATATATATTAATGCTGTTGTAGAAGAATTTGGTGACTGTTACATTGAGTTGTCTACTTGTCTGTACTAATTGTTGCTTGAACGCTCTTTTGGAATTCATGTTTGACAACTGATTGCTCGTTAAATTTAACATTGATTGTAGGTCTCCAGGAAAGCAACAATTGTCCCATAAATTATTTGAGTCTAGTAGCAACAATGCAGGCTGAGCTAAAAGTCTCGTTGTCACATATGTTGAGAGGAGAATGTTTATCAACTACTAATATACCCGAGAATTTCACGGATATTTTCATCTTTTTAATTTTTTTATATTTTATTATTATTTTATATAATTATACATAATATGTCACAATTAGATGGCACATCCGCATGAAGAAACAAAAAAATAAAAAAGATAACAGGTGTTGCTAGCAAGAAAAGACTTGGGATAATAACGGCTTTTGGTGGGAATGATTTTGGTTTAATTGAAACTAAATGATGACATGTGACAAATAGAGGTAGTTCAACTAATTATAGATAATATATAATAGATATACTCGCTGTGAGTTTTACGGATTTTCATCTTGTCATTTTTTTTTATATTTTGTTATTTTTTATATAATTATATATAATATGTCACAATTAGATGGCATGTTCACACGAGGAAACAAAAAAAAGAAAACATAGCACGTGTTGCTAGCAAGAAAAGACTTGAGATAATAACAGCTCTTGGTGGGAATAATTTTGATTTAATTGAAATCAAATGATGACATGTAGCAATTAATTAGAAGTAGTGTAATTAGTTATAGATAACAGATTTGTTACCTCTCCTCATCCAAGTGGATTTATTCATCACTTGTCTTTTTAATGAACTCTCTGTTGGCAGAATTTATTTATTTTTATTGCTGAATTTATTTAAAATGAGTCAGTTGTTTAGTGTCCTAGAATTTAGGAGTATGTTGCTGTATGTTGCAGTGCAGTTATTTTTTCTGGTTTAGTCAACAGATTTAGTGGCAGACTTAGAGGCTAGTTATCTGATATTTAGGAGTAGTTGAGTTATGGAGAATATGTTAGATGTGGGTCTTATTTCAGTTATGTATTGTTGCCTATTTAAAGTGCCTCGGTCGTTTGAATAAAATGAAGTTCTGCCATTCCACTTCCTTATCCTTTGTTTTACTGATAAATTGATAACACTCTCCTCCCTATCCCTCGTTTTATGCTCCATTTATTTTTCAGTAACTTTTATTATCTCTATTCTTCCATAATTTTTCTTTTCTTTAATGAAGTCACTTGTTTTTCTTCTTTGCCCATGTGGCTGTTCAGAAACCATTACCTCTTTTGTTATGAAGCTTTCGATGTTTCTTCCTGTATCAATGTATCTTATGGTTGGCCCTTCATTTTCTTCATACTTAACCTACAAAAAGATTGACTTATGTGTCTGACCAAAATTTATCAGCAATGGATGATATACCACATTATTTTTAAGTGCAATAGTGAGAGGGGTTTGGTTGGGGTAACCCTAGAAACTCAGGATTAACAGGTATCATAAGGAATCACAATGGTTAATGGTAAATGTCTTGGCTAGGTCTCCATCCGGACAACATGTTTTTGCAGCTGGGTCTCCTTCATCGTAGATTCGTAGCTGGGGCCTCTTTGACGTTTACCTTTCGCTAGAGACCGTGGCAGTTTGGTAGTACCCACCTCGTGCGTTTTGTTTGTTTTAGATTGTATTGTTATCTATGTACATGATGCTGTACCTAAAGTATAGGGTAAATACCATTAAATTATATTATATTATTGCTTTAGATAAACGAAGCACGCCTATTATTTGAAGAAGCATACATTTTTTTTTCTCATCAACCATCCATTCTCTGTATAAATGGGAAAGAGAAAGAATGGAAGTGACTCAAGTGAGGCAATAACATGTCCATTTTTATTCTAGTATCTTGTAACTACCATGGAACAAAATGCAAGCAGAATCGGAATATTAACTTTGAAATTTTGGTAAGATGCAAGTTATCCTGAGTGCATTAATTTCCGGATGTTGATAAAAACTCGTTTTGAGTGATAATTTATGATCCAGAAAGATAACAATTGAAAACCCACAAATGTGAATGTATTGTACTACTACTAGTTGGTTTTTGTTGGAACATGCAATGCTTCCCCTTAAGAAATAAAAAAGTAGCTTTTGCTTGCTATTGCTGCATCTGTTTACATTACATCCCACAAGAAAGTGCTCTTCTCTTACTTCATGTGCGGAATCAGTATCACCTTTTCATAAACCTTTCCAGTTTAAACCAGCATAATCCCCAGTTCCTAATTAAATGTATTCTTCTATTATACGTTTCTGGACTCTTGTTTTGACCATCGGTGTCCTTTATTCTTTAATCGAAAGTGGTGGGGATGGCTTTGTTGTCACGCATGGAAGCGTCAATTCTTAGGTTACAGTTCCTACTTCCACCCTTCCATATATTCTCCTTTAAAAAAGATCCATATCTTGTGTCACTTCAAAATACTAGTAACATCCATTACGACACTAGGATGCTACTAACATCACCACCTCATTTTCTAGAGACCCATGTGCTCTCTTTTCTGTCTAGTTTGGGATTATCTAAGATTAGTAAAATGATGCAGTTATCACATTGACTCCTAGCTTTGTAAGGACTATTGGCTTGGAAATGGTGTTATTTATTATTTATTTTTTATGTTTGTGTTTATTTATGAAACTGGATAATGTTACTCAGATTCTCGCTGGGCCAAAATTCAAAACAAGACAAATTGTTTATTATAAATTGTATTTCCCAATATAGTATTTAAGCATTTCTCTTCAAATTTGCCCAAGCTTGGTGGGGAAAACAATTGTTTGTCATTAATTGGTCTCGGGTTTCACTGTATTAAAATCATTTTCTTTTTCTTTACAGTGCAACATTTATAATTGTGGCCACTGCATACTTCAAAATATTCTCTGCATTTTTTCATTGATAGGTCACAATTTTGTATAATAATAGAATGTAGTGCTATAGCATAGAAGATTCAATATATAAGTCTTCGGGATTTGTTTATAGCTTGCTTCTTTGTTGTTCCCCACATGCAAAGCCACATATGAAGGATGTATTAGCAGCAAAATATATAGTTTGCGTTGGATTTTGTTTAGAAAGCTTGGAAAATTATGGTTCTATCTAGGCAAGGCAAGATGTATACCAGGTTTATTGGTCAATGTCAACTTCATCATCCACAACGTTCAAGTTCTTTGAATTTCAATGGGGAAAGAAATAGGAAGAAACACAGCACCCCTCTATTCACTGGTATAAGTTGCCAACATATATTTCATAGATTTGCATCATCCCGAAAAACAAAACAAACTGTCCCTATCCTGTTAGTGAAAAAAATAAATTATGGCAAAAATAACAAATATAGCCAAACCATGTGGAGCTTGTAATGAAAGCAAAATCCCCAAAAGAAAAAGGAATAATATATTTATAGTAGTGAAACCTATGTATTAGGTGCTATTTTCTTCATGGACATCTCACATTCCTTCCAGGACCTCCATAATAAAAGTAAGTTCCCCAAACATTGTTTGTCCCCTCCCTTATGTCATAGCAATTGGAATGATCAGCCAACTGGTGAATATTTGATAGAGGAAGCAAGTTATTGTCCCAATCAACAACTAGTAAGTTTCTAAAATAGGCTGCTTTTCTAAATCCTTCTTCTGCAAAATGGCCACTGCCCATTTGAGTGCCAGTGTGGTAACCCCTTGAACGAGAATTCACAATTTCTCCTCCAAATTGTACCATGCTTGCATGGCTTCTCAAGTGACTAAACAAGAATGCTGGCCAGTACCCAACTAGTAGCCCCGACCCAAACTCCAGCCACCAGTGTCCATGCTTTGGGTCCTACACAGATAGAATTTCACCATAGTATCTAAGGATCATTGAAAACAAAAGGGAATGCATGCTATAACTTGACTCTAAATGTCTAACCTTCACTAATGTGATGGCATAATTGCAAACACGAAGAGTTTTCCCTTCTGGGGTAATTAATGTCTTTTTATTAGCTGCTTCTTTACAATTATTAACAATATTATTGGAAGAAAGTATAAATGAGAAAAAGAAGAAGCAGGGCAAGTTTTGCTTTTGATTCATTAGGCTCGAGAAGCCAGTTACAGCAAAACCAGAATAAAAAAAGCAAAGCGAGAGCCTTGAAGTATTGCTTTAATAAAGGAAAGGAAAAGGCTTAGATAGAGTCGACCCCATGAAGGACACTTGTACAAGGAAAGCAAGGGAATCTTCCATTTGAATGACAGTAACATGCAGAAAAATTAAAAAAAAAAGTAAACGAATTATTGCTTCACTTAGATACAATTTTTTAAATTCCTAATTGATTATGCCAGTTTAACTTTTTTTGTCAAAGGAAGCTGGTTGTGAAATATAGCAAATAACGGTTTGAAAGGCAAAAAAGGTTCAAATTAACAGCAAACCCCCTTCCAAACTATTAAGCCTTGTGTGCTAAGTAAAGGACGCTATTTTCTCCTTAATTGGTGTTGAATTGAATATTTGAATGGGAAAAAGAATACTCACCTTCCAAACCATTAAGCCAATATCAAATTGTCTGCCATTATAGGCGGATCTTGGGGAGATTGCTGCCCCAATTGCTATCCTGTTGTTAGTTTGGACAAATCCTGAACATAATAAGTTGTAGCATCCAGTTGCTTGATATGCATCTGTCTGTTAAATAAGCACAGATATCTGTAAGATGGGAAAGAAAAGAGGGGGCTGGGAAACAAAGGAAGAAAAAAGGGGCATGCCATGCCATACTTACTGTCCAATAAGTGAAGAACCTAGGATAGTTGTCCCCATAAAGCTCAGGGCTTACCTGAAGGAATATATGCTTATTAGCCAGAAACTCGATGGACCTCAAAATAAAGCAGATGAGAAAGAGAAAAGCATTCCTAATAATACAATCTTTAACATCTTCATAATTAATATTCGCTAAAATAAAGGGATCAATATGAATGAATATAAACAGTGGAAAATTGGCAAACTAGGATAATTTTTAAACCAAGTATGGACATGCCTGCCATCCAGCTTCTATGGTATTCAGATCATTACCAAATGATCCAGCAATAACCCATATCTGTGACAAGCTGAATTCATATTGATCGGTTACAAGGGGTGCCCACACGTTTACACTTGCTTTTGCTCCATAGTATTGATCTCCATTTACAAAAACAACTGCATGCTGCAATAGGATGTATGTCAAAACTCAAAATTGTCAATAAACATATATGCATGTATGAGAATGCTTTTATCTATAGTGCGCTTAAGTCGTTTTTTTTTTTTGTTTTTTAGCTCTTGCTTGAAAATTTAATGCGTGTGGCATCCAACAGGGATACAAGACGAGCCTCCTCATCTAAGTAATGATTTTGATGTTACTTTTCGGTGCAAATAGGAGGCAAACTTTTACAAGTGGTGTCCCTTCAATGTCTGTTATTTTGGAACTCATGTTGAACTGTTGATGGATAAGGAAAAGCGGGGTTGTTCTTTTCTCACTGGCAAGGAAAAGTGGGAAATGAAAGAAGCCTATTTGATGAAACTTAAAACAGAATGGTTAAAAATGAGAGTAGAGATTTTCCTTTCAAATGAATGCACTGTATGAAATGGATTATGGAAACTTAGCAAGAAAAAGATTGAAATGGAAAAAAATGTTTAATTTTTGTAACATTCAATTAACAAGTTACAATTGTAAAGCACTAACCTCATGACCAGTGGCTGTTGAATCTCTCCTTACACCTCTTGGTTTTCTTCCAAATCTTCTGAAAGAACTTGCTCGTAGAAAATCTTGTTCTGTTGTTCTTCTGATTGGAACAGTTCCTTCCGGGCATGCTTCACCAGAATCAGTCCAAAGCTGAAAGCTCTCTATTACCGTTTCTTCATTGGTGTAGCCCTTTGGCCTTACTGGTGGATCCTGTAAACCTTAAGCCTCTTACTCTTTCAGTCTCTCAAATAAAATTCAACCCCTAAAATAAAACCTTTAGTCCTTTGTTTAGACTAAAAGATTGCTAGATACATTGGAATTCCATAATCCCCAGAATGGCTCAACAATTCTGTGGAATGTGGATATCTGAAATTCAAAGCAAAGTCATTTACTTTGGCATGTATATGAGTTGGGTGAAATTACCATTGGTCTTTGTCCTTTAAGCTCAGGATGGTCAAAAGCTGGCTGCTGATGAGATAAAACACAATCTATCAAATCCCCGTCTGGGCTCTGCAACAAAAGAACAAAAACACATATCACTGAATCACGAGAAGAAAAAAACATTGTCACTGTCACAGCTTCTTGAGCAAAGGAAACTGCCTTAATTGTCTTGACAGCAGACTTGTTAATCTTCTTCAGTTGAGCTCTGATTCTTTTGAACTTATGCAACGCTGCACCTGGTCTAAAAGTCTGGTTAGCAATGGGGTGTGACATTACTGGTGAACTTGAATCCGAGACAGTGGGGTGAGACAATACTGAGGTAACTGAAGTAACAAGCAGCAGCAAAGCAACAAAGGCAGGTAGCATAGGTAGAGTATCTTGGGAAGTGGATGCAGCCAATCTCGGGCAATGATATTGATTTTGTGAGCTTGTTTGTTCTGGGGCAACATGATTTGCTTGTATGCATTGGTGTTGTCTTCTAGTGTGGTGAGCTGCAAAAAATGGCTCATTCATATGTTTTGTCATGGAAACTGAATATCCCTTCATGTCCTTACAAAACAGAAGAACTACCAAGAAGAACCCCCCAAGTTTGTTGGCTACCTTCACGTTTTCAAATTATAAACAACTTCACCAACTGGTCCTGACTAGAGAGAGACAGAGGGGGAGAGAGAGAGAGAGAGTGATAATATAGTGGTCTTTATTTTATGCTCCTACACCATGAAAACTCTAGCACCAGCACATAAAATAGACCCAGACCCCGGATTGGTGGGGTTGCATTTTCCAAGTTTTGCTTTTACCTCCTCAAAGGATTGTGTTAACAGTGGAATAATTAAACAGAAAAATAATTAACCAAGACATATGTGTTGTTTTATTCCTCTGTCCTGTTGAAATCTCTGTTACTCACTCTCTACTGATAGGCATGGTAAACAAAGGTTTTGTGATAGAATTCTTAGAGCACTTTTTGGTACACATTATTAGTTTTGTAAATTAAAATCATAATAGGAATCAAATGAAAGCAATTATATTGGAATTGCTATTACAGTGATATTTTTTAGTTTGAATTTATAAAATCAAAGATGAATTTATCATTTAGTGTCTTTTTTCTTATTAAACAGCAAATTCTTCCTTTTTAATAAAATAAAATATAGGCAAAAATTAAAATTATTAAACCTGTAAATAAACTGACAAATTCTAACTTTAACTCCACTTCATTAATTTAATAAATAAAGGACTTTAGAATAATGATACTTTTGTATATATTTATTCCCACAAATTCTTCAAATACTCTTATGTAAGTTACGGAAGATATTAGATAACACTTTTTCGTATTATAACTTTTAAAACGGTTGATAAGATTTTATTTTAAAGTTTGTAAGAAGTTTGTGAAGATAAGTGTGTTTGCAATTCCACGACTTATAAGTGTTGAGGTTTAACCAGTTCAGTGTGTTTGACTTGTCCATTAAACAAGTTCAACCCAAACTCGATCACCCTTCACTCGTCTTGCATACACTTCAATTCAACTTTCATCCTGGTTTCTCTTCCCATTGTTTTATATCTGTTCTGAATTACCAATTTTGTGCTGTCATCCTATTTCTGTTCCAACCCCACGGAATATTGTCTCGCTCTCCCCTGGTGATATCTGCTTTTACTTTCCTCTGCTCCTATTATTAATTGCAACTGATACGGCCAAAGAGAAATGGCATTATGATTATAGAGCTACCTCCACTGTATGATGCACCGAACAGACACCAAAACAACTTTTATGGGCCATGCCTAATAATTATATCCAATGGCAACATGCCATCATGAATGACGAGACGAAGAAGGAAACAACAATCACAACTTCTTATTAGTCTCAACTCCTTTTTGACTCTATATATATGGATAAGAGTTTTGCAAGATCATATTAAAATATCTTTTTAATAATCATCTTAATATTAAATAAAAAAATATTCACTAAAAATTAAATATATTTAATGTCTTAAAAATATAAAAAATATTTAATATTTTTTCATTTAATAATTAAGAGAATTATGTAACAATATTTAAAATTATTCTATGAATAATCAGGTTGATTATTATCAAAAGGGTTGGTGCAATTATCCTATGGTAGGCCGAACATGCAATTCTAATTAATTTTTTTTTTACTGGAAATTCTAATTACTTGGTTTAACTTACTTGGGTGATTGAAAACATAATATGCATGTGGTTATGAATATGATGACCTAATAATATTCCATTTAACTTTGCTTTTTACTCTCTTTGCGCTAGCATACCAAAGGGTGCATGTTTTAGGCTAATCCCCACTTCTGACATCTAAAACTCTGTCTGAAGCGCATTTATAGTTAAAATTCTAGAGATAAATTATTCACTTTTTTTAAATATATATTGGAGATTTAAGTATTAATTTAGATAAAAGACAAAGATAAATGAGCTAATAGAGAACCAAACCTTTAACATTATTATCACAGCAGTCTTACAAACTAAAAACAAAAACGAGGTGAATTTAAGTTTTAAGCTCATTCACACGATATTCATTTTAAATTAATATTTAAAAATTAGATCGGATTAACTTATAGAATTAGTTGGATTATGAATTAATTGTTTTTAATTTAAATATTTTTTATTCAATTATGATTTAATTACAAAATTAACAAATTAAACTAATCAAATTATAATTAAAAAATCTTTTTGATTTAATTTTTAATTTAATTTTTAAAACGTTGTTTTTTCGAAGTTTACCCGAGTGATCAGTTTGACGTAAGGAACATGGTTAACTGACGTAAATGGATGGTCAAAGGAGTCAATGCCCTGTGTGTGCCGACAAATGACAATTCATCAGAGCGATGAGAGAGGCTCTGGTGTGTTGTTAGTTGTCCCTTGAAGATAACTTTTGTACCAAACTCTGTAGTGTGACTTCTGTTAATTGTAAGGAAAAAAAAAAACGTTTTAATAACATAAGGATAGGAAATATTTTCCTTTTTTTGATAGATTGATATTGGGAAGCTCATTCTAGGTGTAGGTATAACATTGACAATTACAGACAGGCAATTGAATCATTAGAAAATTACCGTTGTTAGTTGAGGTTCGTACATCCAGGAATCTACGCCAAGTTCCTTCAAATATTCAAAAAATGCAAAACAAAAAGTTAATTCATTAATAATGAAAACGTTTTACACGAACAATTTAATTATATTATTTGACCAACGATTGAATATTTAGAACATATTTTAAAATTAAATTAAGTTTAATTTTATGTTATTTTAAAGATCTGATTTTTACATAATTAAATATATTATTTTGATTATTTTTAATTGTATTTTTTTTTTATATAGATTCTTTTTCATATAAATAAAAATTCTCTTGTAAATATTGATTAATTTATAAATTCAGAGATAGTTCAAAAAATATTCATAAATTTTCTCCAAATTTTTTGTGTGTCTCTATTTCTCTATTTCTAATATGGTATCAGAGAAATATCATCTTTCGTAACTTGTTCCATCACTATTCTACTGCATAGTTCTCATTTCGTGTTCTATTTCCGCTTTCCTCTCTCTATCTCTCCGTCGTCACTTTCTCTCTTCTATTTGTAGTTGGCTCCGTTTCTACCGCGCTTCTCCGTTGCGCATCTCCGCTGCGCTCCTCCATTGCGCTTCTCTACTACACTCCTCCATTGCGTTCCTTCGTTGTGCTCCTAATCAATTCAGTATGATCTGACCTGAAAAATTGACTTCATCTCTGTTGCTCCAACCTCTTATTAGTCATCTGATCCAGCCTAAAAGATTAGCTTCGTCTCCATTGTTTCAGTCAAATGCAAATTAGTTTCATTCTAGATGGAGTTTGACTCTGTTCCCATTGTGATTGTCTCAAATGCAGTTTTGTTCCATCTCAAATACAGTTTAGGCCTATTGGCTTCTCCAAGATCTTGACATTGCAACAAGCTAAAATTTAGTAGCTTTAACTTTAAGAAGAGTATTAGAATATTTAGAACATATATCGAATTAAATTAAGTTTGATTTTGTATTATCTTAAAATTTTAATTTCTATATAATTAAATATATTATTTTGATTATATTTAATTTATTTCTTTTTTATATAAACTATCTCTCTTATAAATAAGGAATCATATTGTATACATTGATTAATTCAAAAAATTAAGAAAATATATAAAAATATTCTCTAAACTTTTTATGTGTCTCTATTTTTCTATTTCTAACAGACCAAATGAAAATTTCATTCAAAATAAAAATGTAACTACTAATCTATATTTGTCTATCTATATAATATACAATTGAAGCTTCTTAATTGCTTAGGGTAGAGAAATCGTAAGAAAAAAAAATAAAGTCAGATAAAATTATCTCTATAAATTAAGTATGATGTATAATTCTAATTTTCATCAATAAAGTAAGATTTATCCCAAAAATAATATATGTTTCGAACAAAAAATATATATATCTAATCAATAGTCATGGAAATGGAAATGGTCCAAATTCCAAGCTATAGCAAACAAAGAAGTCTAAATTTCATAAAAATACTTTTGCTTGATGAATTTGTAAGTAGTCATGTTTTAATATCAAATGACTTAACCATTACTATTTATCTCAATTTTGTGATTATGAGTTTATTTCAATGTAAATTTTTTCGTTCATATATATAATATATAATATTTAAATATCTTATATTTATATTTCAATGGGATTGAAAACTTTAGATGAAAATATATTAATATATATATCTATGAAATAAAAAGTTTATAAGAAAACATGATAAAATCTATTGAAAAGTATGAATTTATAATAAAGTTTATTGAGTAAAATCGCTTAAATGCAAATAAGCAAAATTCATATTATATAACATCAAAGTTTTGTTAATGTTTTGAGTGAAATTATTTACAAGAATTAAGATAATTTTTTAGACAATTAAAACAAAAAATGAATCTCAATGAAAGCATTGATAATATGTATGTAATGAGTAAGTTATAATTGTGTGTAAAGAAAACAATATTAAAGAATTTAAGAAATCATATGTCAATAGATTGAATAAACCAAAGAATATAGAGAGACATATACTATTAGGAATTTAATCATTTCATATTATTATTCAAGTTACTAAATGCATGTTTCATGCTAATAGTTATTTCTTTAATTAAATAAATAAAATATAGTTCCTCATTAAAAGTGATGTTATTATTTTATATTAATATATTTTTATTCATGTCACTAGATTAATAACTTTATATAATATCTAGATAAGTTTGAATATTTTATAAGAAATCATAAAGTAAAATTGATTCAAATAAAATTTATTATTAGAAAACTAAATTAATTAATTGTATTCTCAAATTACTATATTTATTCTATATTATTTTTAAAACTTCAATATATACATTGCACGGAAATAAAAATTTCACATGAAAATATAGTAAAATTAATTAAATATAATTTATTATGATGAAATTAAGAAATTATTAAGTATATTTTTAAATTTTTTTGTTCATATATATAATATTTAATATATAAATATTTTTTATTTATATTTTATAGGATCAAAAACTTTACATGAAAATATATTAATATTCACATATATGAAATAAAAACTTTACAAGATGATATGATAAAATCAATTAAAATGTTCAAATTTATAATAAAGTTTATTTAATATAAGATCATTTAAATGCTATTGAAAACTCATATCATATAATATCGAAGTTTCATTGATATTTGGAGTAAAATTGTTTATATGAATTAAGATAATTTTTGTGGACAAATAAGACAATAAATTGATTTCAACAGAAACATTGATGAAGCATATGTAATGAACAAGTTATATTTATTGGGAGGAGCTCTTTAACTTAGTTATCATAAAACAAGAAGAGTCAATTAATAAAAATAACAAAATGATTTTAAATTTGTTTCACTATAAACTTTACTAATTATAATTGAATCAAATTTATTCAAATAATCCGAAATATCATATCTTTAAGCCAAATGTCTTTCTAATTTAATTCGTACATTGCACGAGTATAAAACGTTAGTAATATGTACATTTTAACTGATTGATAATTAAAAAATTGATATTAACCGTAACGTTATTATTATTATTATTATTATTATTATTATTATTATTATTATTATTATTATTATTATTATTATTATTATTATATTTTGGGTAAACTGCGGGACAAAAACGTCCAACTAAACAGATACTAAATGATAAAACACAACACTACTAACATCTGTCATATAGGCAACATAAGCAAAAGATGGAAGGGAATCCAAAAAATAAACATATAGCTAAAGGAAGAAAATTATGGGCATACTTGGCGAGAGCGTAAGCACAACCATTACTCTCCCTGTATATATGTTTACAAACCACCTCCCAAGTCACGTTGGAGAAGACCATGGATAGATGATGTTAAATTTAAATTAAAGCACTTTACTTTTTCATATTATAAAAGAAACAACCATCAAAAGTATTAAAAGATAAGAATCATTTACATGTGCCTAAGAGGGCAGCATGTTACCATTTAACGTTTTGATCTATTAAATTATTACCATGTATGTAGCACATAATTAATTATGCAAATGGATTTAGAAAGATATTCGTATCTAGCATAGCAAACCTAGTAAAATTCTCTTGGGCTGTGAGTTGGCCACTAAGCCAATTTGTGTTATTGTGTTGTGAAGCACAAAAGTATGGGCCCATGCACCGGTTATCTTTTTAGGGTTGTGACAGGGCAATGGTGATGCTTCCCACTTACAGTTCCTCCCCTTTTCTTACTAGCTATTCTTTATTTCTCTCGTCTTTTCACAAACGCCCACTTACTC
This sequence comes from Ormosia semicastrata, assembly GCA_029884595.1. Lineage (NCBI taxonomy): Eukaryota > Viridiplantae > Streptophyta > Magnoliopsida > Fabales > Fabaceae > Ormosia > Ormosia semicastrata. The sequence continues at coordinate 12,030,322 of JAQQTO010000043.1, forward strand.
TCTCACCAAACTTGTGCTGAAAAAATACTAGAGAACCTTGTAGCAGTCAGCATGAATATTGGTCCACAGTGAGTCACTCAGTATAAAACCTACATTCGAAAGAGACATATTAATTTTTTTTTAAGTGAAACCATGCCCTTTCGAAAAGTGAGTCTCAGTAAATGGTTTCTTCCAAGACCTTGACAGTAAAAGTTGTGAAAATTTGAATTAACTTGCATTCCCAGAACTTCATAGTTCCTATCCGAAAAGTGTGATTTTAGGGCATTAGCTATATAGAATCAGTTCGCTGGATTTTGCTAAAGGCTGCCACAGCTGAGCATGCTTTTAAAAGGAATCAGCATCTGGTGAGCAATTTAAAATACACAAGGAAGAAACGCATATAATTAGAAATCAGAAGTGGAGCTAATATTCATGACAATGGGCACAGGGAATCATCAGCATAAAGGAATATATGAACCAAACAAAAAGAGCACGTAATTTACTTGTATTTTGTTAGATATATTAATAAAATTTAATTTTTTTTGGTATTAATCTTAGATATTTTGATTTACAAGAAGTTGTTGTTGTTGTGATTATTATAACTGATAGGTGGTTAGTTTTTTTTCCACCCCACTATTTTCAATTCTTTAGTTATAAGGAAAATTTGTCCTGATTGCCAGGTGGAAGTGCATCGAACATAAGCTTTTGGTGACTACCAAAAATATGTTGAAGCATGCGGCAAATTATAGGAAGGGAATGAGTATAGCCTCTTACTGGAGTGTGTGCCTGCAGAATATAATCCATACAGGTAAGCCACTAAGCCCATAGTGGGTTGAAGATGATGATGGGTCATCGGGTCTGGATGTGGAAGCCATGTGATGTTGTGTCTGGGCATATAATGGTTACTGATTTCGTTGTGCAGACAAAATAAAAAGAAGAAAATTCTAGGACCTATTCTAAATGACACCAGAATATGGACTTTTGAGGCTAAGTAGAATTTAAGCAATATTGGTAGAGAGGCACATAGGCAAAAACCAATGCTTAAACGTTAGCTACCACAGGTTTCCATTGGATTATTTATTCGTTCTCCTGTTCTGCAGCGCGTTGTGGGTGTCAAACAGTTACAAAAGGCAATATCTAGAGGAATACATACCAACCCAACTTGTAATGTTCACACAAACTTTCTTGGACCTGCTCAAAACTATTAAAGTGCCAATAGCACTAGACAATGGCCTTTTGCCAACACATTTGACAATTTAGAGCAACAAGTAATCATGCCTTGGAAAAAAATGGCAAAGGATTTGAGGGCTATAATAAAATATAGCTTTCAGCCTAATTATGATGAAAATTGCAATTAGAGTTTCAATGGTTGTCTTATATTAACTCGTTTACTGTGTTTAGATTAATTTATTTTGTGTTTAAACTAGCTTATAATTAAAAAAAATTGAGAGAATTTTTAAAAAATAAATGATTATTTCTCTAAAATTAATTTAATCCAAATATACTGATTATCAAGTTGATAAAAGAATTCTATGAATAATTCGCAAGCTTGGACCACAAGGATAAGTAATGTATAAAATAATGTGGACCACATGATTGTTGTTTAATCTAAACATGTATGGCAAATTCAGTACCAACAATTAAAGTACCCAACAAAATTTCAATCCATACGGAAATAGAACCGAAAAAATATCCATAATGATGTAAAACGAGTGGAAGTGTTTCCTTCTTCTACACTCAAACATTACTACTAATATCTTTATTTTTCTTTTGAAAAGCATTGAAATTAAAGGGCCGTTACAAAAGTATTGTCAGTAGTCAATTTTGACCGGTAAAAAAGAGAGGAATAGTGGAATACATATATAGGTCCATAGAGATATGTACTGAATATAACTCATTGCTGAACATTAAGCCCAATTTTTTCTTAAAAGTTAACATGCAAGGAAAAATAAAAGAAAATAATTCTTAAATTCACATATCACAATTAATATTTTATTATTCTTGATTTGAGATATAAATGATAGATTGGTTCTGATTGTTCAAATTGATCTCAATTGATTCATATTACGTATTTAATAAGAGACTTAATTCTGATTCAAAAATAAAAGAAAATAATTCTTAAATTCACATATCACAATTAATATTTTATTAATCTTGATTTGAGACATAAATGATAGATTGGTTCTGATTGTTCAAACTGATCTCAATTGATTCATATTAAGTATTTAATAAGAGACTTAATTCTGATTCAATGTTAAATATTAAGGTAATTTGATATTGATTAGCTTTAGTTTAAAATGATAATTAATTATGAAGATTTAAGAGAAAACTAAACTACATATTTCTGGTAATTTGGACATAATTAATATGATTGAAAATTAATCTCAATTTATGATTTAGCTGGCGATATAGATATTCACATCTTAGTGCTATATGGCTACGTACTTTTAGCACACATGATAGTATAAGACCTGAGGCTGCGTTTGGTGTATCATATAAAGAAAATCTGATAGTATAAGCTTATACTATCATGTCTTAGCATGTGTTTGGTGCTGACACATGATAGGATAATCAAATCCGATCAACTATTTTTATCCTATTCTTACAGGATAATTTTATCATCTCCTTCACCCATGATAAGACCTGATAGGATAAGTATTCCAACCTTATCTCTTATCTTCATCTCTATCACTCAAAGCCTTCCCTCTTAAAAAGTTTCAATTTCTTGTCGAAAAAACACAAAAAAAAAATCATAAAAATGATTATCAATTTTTAGTAGTCTCCAAATTAATGGGTAAATGAGAAGTATGTGATAATGATCATGAATTCTTTCATCTCCACCATGACCCCTTTGTATCAACCCAGAAATTAGAACACAACTCAATAAAACAAATAAAAAATACAAGTAAAAAAATCAAAATTCAAGTATCTTAAGGATTGAATTGGAGTAAAATGAAAATGAAATTATATAGAGATTGATCAAGCCTAAGAAAAATGACATCTCCCAATATAATCACAGCCGCAGAATCATCCAGCATCTTTGCAATCATTATGGCTTGGGCATGATCCGAACAATTTTTGGAGCAAATCCGAATGAACTCTGATAAGGGCGTGTAACTCTTTTGGATCTCCGATCAGCTTCAATATCACCATCTCTACCTGCGCTGCCTTCACAATTTCCTTGCATCCTTGATCGTCACTCCCTCCTCCATTACATGAGGCTTCTTTGCCAGCGGACTCAACCCCTCCAATCGAATCTGGTTTCAGGCAATGTCCATCGCCCTTAGCTTGTTGAGGAGGTTTTTTCTGGCAAGCTGCGGCTGACCGTGCTCCGATTGGAATCCACGAAGGAACCTGTGGAAGAGGCCATTGTCTCGGGGATCTGGAACAATGTCAGGCTCGCTAGGACTGAGAGAGATTCAAGCATGAACGGAGGAAGAGGAAATCCAGCAATTGGTGAGGGTACAGGAATGGAGTGTTGTTGTTGCCGAGAGAAGCTGAAGTAGATAGTGAGAAAGGTGAAGGGTAGTATGGTCATATTAAATAGTTACATATATTATCAAATTGCTTATATTATGTGCACCAAATATTTGATGGTAAAAGAACTTATCAGCTTGTTTATATTATCAGACTTTATCCTATTGTCTTATACTATCAAGTATACCAAACGCAACCTGATAAGACAGTACGATAAAGGTTGATAGTATAAATGACCTGAGTAGCTCTTATATGATTAGACATTTAGTGCCTAATAATATAAGAATCCTGATAGTATAATAATTATTTAATATGACTATAATATCATTTAGTATAAAAAAAAACAGAGCTATCCTCTGCAACTGACAAAACCATTTTCATTCAAACCCAAAAGCAGAAGTAAAGGATCCTTAAACTAAATTCAAACATCGGTCCAAATTAATAAATAAACATTAAATCAACCCACGTTAATTACTCAATTACAATCAAAGTAGAATTAAGATTATCTCTCTCTATATATATATATATTCAAAGGTATCCGAGAAAATGAAAGAGAGGAAGAAAACCAAGACCATGAACGAACACCATCGTGGATGAGAATGAGTGCTGTAAAAAATTCGAGTGGCTTGGAGGAGGCTCTGCTGGTCACAGTGGTGACTCCAGCGACAGCTTCGACAACGGCTTTGGCAGTGGAAGACTGGTGTTGGGTGGACAACAACATGGCTCAATGGCAGATTATGGTGACGCGAGGCTGAGGGATGACTTTGGTGAGGTTATGGTGGAATTTCGACGACGGTATAAGAGATTTGGAGATTTGGATTCAAGGTGGTTATGGTTGGGTTGTTTTTGCTTACTGCAACAAAAACTTTGTGGCGATAAAGGAAGAGTGTGGAGGGATTCAGGATACTTGTTCATGGTGGTTCATTTTTGGATGATGAAAAGTTTGGAATTTTTCTATTTTTGGGGTCGTGGAGGATGGGGATGCGGCGAGACTTGGCAGCGCAGATGAGGGCGGCCTAGCGGGAGGGGTGGTGTTAGGGTGGATGATGGTGATACTGCCGAGGGCGGCCATGGCGGACTCAGAGGCGGTGTCCATGGGGGAGGCGAAGAGGGGGACGAAGAGAGGGAGGTTGCAGGAGAGATGGGATGAAGGGTAGGGTTGGAATGAAAACCTTATCAAGTTTTATCCTATGGTGGGGGAGAAGATAATTTTATCAGTTTATAATAGGATAAAAAAGGCTAACCTGATATGGTTATACAATCATGTGAGTGCATCAAACATCTGATATAACCTGATAGTATAAGCTTATAAGATTATACTATACTATCAAGTCTTCTTTATATGATGCACCAAATACAGCCTAAATACATCTGATATAACTTGATAGTATAAGCTTATACTATCAGGTCTTCCTTATATGATGCACTAAATGCAGCCTAAATTGCTTAAACTGAGCATAAAGAGAGGAGGAGTCGATAGTAAAAAGGAAACATAGAAAGGAACAAGTGAGAAAGAAGAAGGAAAAGAAGCTTTTCAAATCTTTAATTTGTTCTTCCTTTTGGTAATAGCCCTTCTTCTATCTTTCTAAGCGCATTGCATTTTTGAATGGCTATGATGTTTAAGTGTGGGTCTTGATCTTGTTGAATATTTTCTATTTTCTATTGGATGCGAGTTTTAAATGTAGATTTATGTGATTTGTGTATATTAATTTGAACCGATTGTTTGTTTGTAAAGAAACTACGTGTTTTTTATTTCCCATTTTATGTAAAAGATACCTAAGAACACAACTAAAATTTTTTATAATTTAGTTTTTGAATTTCTTGTAAAAAAATTCTTTTAATTTGTAAATATTTTGATTTATATCTAACTATATTTTTATTGTCTTTAATTTTTTTTATTTTCTGAATTATAAATTTTACATTTTTGTATTTAATTTTTATATTTTTTATTGTTCTTTAATTTGCAAATATTTTAGTTCTGTGTTATTTTTTATTTTGCTTGTAAATATTTTATGTTTGTTTTCTATTTAGTAATTTAGTTTTTGGTGTTTGTTAATGCTTCTTGAATTATAAATATTTTAATTCTCTTTTATCTTTATTTTATTTTTTTCTTGTAAATATTGTAATTTCAATTTTTATATTTGTTTTTATTCATGCATCTTTGTCATTGTTGTTTAGCTTTGTGAGGTGTCACAATTGATTTTAAGATAATTGACTAGGTAGTGTTAAATGTTACAGATATTTAAGTCTCAGTAGAACCTTTATACAAGTATATTATAATAAGAGTTGTGGGATCTACACCACACAATTCACCATCCGGACCTCTTTCTGGCTTCGCGCATCCGGGCTCTATAACATTTTCCTAACTAACTTATAACCCTCTTAGGATAGGGGTGACAACTTTGCGCAAACTAATTTTCAAATTTTTTTTTAAGGGTTTTCAATTTTTTTCAAATCCAATAAAATTGGTGAGATGTTTTGCAACAGGTATCTAATGGGGCAAAAAAGAGCTATCCTGTCTCAATTGTGATGCATTTCAATTTGTAGGAGATTATAATCCTTTCACAATTAAGCCATTAGGTTCCAGATTCTTTCAGTAGCACGTATATATGCACATAAAATTGTATTTCAATGTCGACATTTAGCCTTGAATATTTGATCTTTATAATAATCGCAGAAAAGTTTTTCTTTTATTGGAATAGAGCATGATATTTTTGTTAGATGCTTCAGCGCTATTACATGTTAAATTTAGGTAACAATAAACAGAATTGCAGAATGCAGACTGGTTAGCTGGCTTTGTTCATAACTTAACTTGGAGCTTGATTTTACAGGCTTTTGTTAGACCTCCAAATGGTTATGCCAGGCCGCTTGTGGATGATTTTGATAGGGGTTAGCATACCTCATCTCGTTGCTTTCTAGTCCGGGCTATGAGTCCTATGTCTACCCAAAAAAAAAGCCCGTCATCGGTTGCCATATTCTGTTAAATAGCATATGCACCGCAAATTGTATTTTAGTTTCCCTTTGACATTCTAGCCTCGATTATTTGATTCGTCACTAATTGCAGAAGTTATTTTCAGAAAAGTAACATATTTTTGTAACATGCTTGAGCCGTATGACATTTTCAGGCAATGAATGTGTTACATACTCTTTTTATCCTTCTTTCGAGCTGCTACGCATAAATGCGAGAATTACAGATTTTATATGAAATCCAGTCAAAGGATTGGGCCTTGTTGGTCCAAATTGGGAATCAACATTACCCGAATAAAGTTCAGTTTTCATAAGGCATATAAATACGTTCCTCTACTTTACTTTGGGATAATGAAAAGGGGACGTAGGGGAAGAATAAGTTTGATGCTATATTCACCATATTCCCCATCTACATGATTACACCCTAACAGTCTTAACACAGAAAGTGCACTTACTTGATGTATAACTTCAAAAATGAACTGGAGATTTGGCCTTAAGTAAAGAATCTTCTTTATACTTTGTCTAAGAAAGAAAAAAGAAGTGGCATCTAAACATTCTTCCACAATCCTCTCGTATCTCTTCTATAGAAGAAGACAACAAAGATGGTCAATTCCCTTGAATATGTTGATAATCATACATCTCTTTTGGACCATACAAATTCACAATATCATTATGTTACGTTCGAATTCCTGAAAGCAAATAGCTGCTGCAAGAAGAATAAACAGAACAAATGTCATCAGCAGTGCCAGTGAGGGATCACAGGATCGTTCGCCGGATGGCAAGCCTTCCTCGAAGCATAATGGGGGGTATTTCAAGGGCAGTGGGGGATGGTATAAGCTTTGTGGGAATAGGAAGAAGAAGAAGAAATCAACATACAAATTTTCCACTGCAGCCTCAAGGTCCTCCACAGCCACAGGATCCACTAGTAGTTCCAGAGGAGTGGGCTTTTCTAGACAGTTTTGAGCATCAATATGGCACCAAGCACCCTTTCTTTTATGCTTGCCGTTTCATGGAAGCATTGAAGTTAGCAGAGCAAGATCAGAAGTTCATGTTCATGTACCTCCACTCACCAGACCACCCTTTTGCAAACGTGTTCTGCAAGGAAACCCTGTGTTCTGAGCTAGTAACCCAGTTTCTTGACGTGAATTTTGTTTGCTGGGGAGCACTTGCAGATAGAGGAGAGGGTCTCCAAATGGTTGCAACGCTACGCCCTGCTAGCTTTCCCTGTTGTGCTGTCATAGCCCCCGCTCCTAGTGACAGCATAGCCTTGCTAAAACAGGTTGGTTAGATTCTTTATGCCTTTTGTTTTATTATGGATTATGCTTAATGCCTAAAAAATAGTAGCAATAATATTTTAAAAAATCCCAAATATTGTTTTATGTTGCTATATTGATTAGCTATGTAGAACAACATGATGAAGTTATGCTAAGCACAGCAACATTAAATTGATCCATGAGTGTATCATTAGTCACAATTTTTGAAGTGGACTTTGGTATACTCATTTTCCTTTTTCTTTTCTTCTTATTTATTTCACTTTTATTTGTACTTATATTTATATATGTTTTTTTTTCTTGGCTTTATATTACCTTGTTCAGCTAGAGGGGCCACTTTCACCAGCTGAGCTAGTGGAGATTCTACAAAGAACATTGGAAGAGCAAGGGCTGGCTTTTGGAAGTGCTAAAGCTAAGCAGGAAGAAAAGATCCGAGCAGACCGTAGGCTTAGAGAAGAACAAGACGCTGCATATCTTGCAGCTTTGCAAATAGACAAGGTGTGTACCTCTCCACTTTCCACTCTCCATATTTTAACTGCTAATTTAAGCTCATTCTAATGAACTCACTTTTAGTTTTTCTTTTGCTAAGAACGAATAAGTTAACCAACGTTCTTTCCTAAATATAGGAAAAAGAAAAGCTCAACAATTTACCTTCAAGAGAGAGAGTTCAGAAGCCAGTGGAAACTCAGAACACTGGAAATTATGGGAAACCGAGGAACAATTCTGTAAATGTCAGTAAACAGAATAATAAAGTGAATGAATCTACTAGTGAAAAACAAGACAAGGGAGTTGCAAGGAGTGGAAGCGAGTCTCAGGTCACTCAGGTACATATACTTCAGTCCAACGCAACACAAAGTTAGAAGCATGTCAAATTTTATAGCTAGTGTTAAACTTAAGTATGTTTGTCAAATTTTCTGTTGCAGATACTGATAAGGTTTCCAAATGGTGAAAGAAGAGAGCACACTTTCCTGAGCACAGACAAAATCCAGTCCATTTTCTCATACATTGATTCATTAGGTTTGCCAGGGATTGGGAACTACAGATTGATATCAAACTTCCCAAGAAGAGCTTTTGGTGTTGACCAAATGAGAATGACTCTCAAAGATGCTGGCTTGTATCCTAAAGCTAGCCTGTTCTTGGAGCCCATGTGAACCAGAGTCCCATAGCCATCTTAACATGCACATGTGGTAATTGCCAAACATATATTTGGATTTCAATGAATCAAAAGGAAAGAAAAAAAAAATCATGTGGACTTCACCTAAGCTCTTAAGTTTATTATATTTGAGTGCATCTCCGAAACAATTTCAGGACTTCTTTTCAGCTGATAATTTCCAGACGATTTCAGCCGTTAATCTGGTTTAAAGGAAATGCATAAATGCTCAGCCGAATCCAAATTCTGAATTCATAGATACCTTTTTCTTTCTTTATTTCTTTGATATTGAAAAGCCGGGTGCATAAATACTTTCACCATTTGGCTATTGTCCAAATCAGAATATATTCTTTCTTCACAATAATTTCACTATGTTTTATAGCACTTTTGATCCTTGCGGACTAATTATTGTTGCAATTGCAAAATCACATTAATTTAATTTATTGCCTTACACAGACACAACATAACTTTGGCAAAGTGAATGGAAAGATTGAGTTTACTTCCTCCAATTTTTTTTAAATATTTATTAAATATTAAATTCATTATTTAAAACAAAATTAATAAATGTAAACGGTGTCAATACAAATAATGTGCAAGTACATAGATTCATCTATGTAGACTTTAAAGAAAATGTTTGTCTTACACTCCTTTTTAGGGGTGTAAGACTATTTACACATTTTTAAAAGAATGTGATTGAATAAAAGAAAGTGATAGAAAAAAAATATATATAATAATATTATAAAATATAAAAAGAAGTGTATACATTATTTGATATAAGAATATCATTATTGAGACTTTAAAGTTTAAAGAGATAGAAACCGTAAATGTGAAAATCATTTTAGCAGTGTCTGGTCTTGAAATTTGCGTTGTGGTACCCCAAGAATGAGGATCCACGTACGAGAATTGACAAATGTTTTAGCATAAGAATAGGGAAATTTTAGTTGATATTTTTAATGCAATTTTTTAATTATTTTTATACATCATTTCAATACTTGCAAGTGATTGATATAATCTTATATGAAAATTTAGGTATGCAAATCTTGTACAAAAACTAATCTTTTTATTATTATTGTTTCTAGAGTATATTTTATTTAATAGATAAAAATTAATTTTTTTAGATATAATTAAGCACTTAAGTTAATATATTTTTATATAAAAAATATTAATTGAAAATGACATACAATAATCATTTAAAAAATTATCAACCAACACCCTTATTAAATAACGAATTGTGACATTCACATAGCATAAACTCCACATATATTGCGATATAATAATTGTATTTAAATTTAATTGACTTCATTTTATATCAATTTTGGTACATATAGCTTAACACCCCTCCTTTATTCACTCTGGCCTATGACTCTCCCCTTATCCTCGTACAGTCTTAAAAGTTCTCTTTCGGCATCATCAAAGCCTAACATAACGGCCCATGTAATGCACTCTAACTTCAATAATTCACATTTTTTGGTAGACATCGGGGTGGAAGGACACCCCACCTAGAACAAAAGAAAAAGCAACTAGCAACTAACTTCAATAATTCATGACTTAAAATAACTTCGACAGAGTCAGGATTAGAGCTATTAAAATGAGTCCAATCACATAAGCCAACTCATTGGACCTTGCATATGTGGTCGGGACCCGGGTGGGTTGAGCTTGCCCTAGCCTACTGACTGATGGGTTGAATACAGTTAGGACTAGACCAACCCACATTTTGAATCACTTGGCTTATAACCAAACTCATTTTGCTAATATTGGTTGTATCTCAAATAGGAGCAGTGTTGCAGAATGCAGATACCATTACATTCCTTAAAGCATGTTTATTACTTAAATGTATCTTTTACTTAACTCTTCTTAGATGGGGTATGTATGATGCAATTTAAATGGTAAAACTGCAGTTTTTTGTTATTTATATTATAATATACTTACTCTTTCAGAAACTTTTAGACTTTGATTATTGATTAGAGAATGGACACAATTTTTCATCTCCGTACATTGGATATATATATTTCTTTTTGTGTGTTTTTTAAAGTTTAGATGAAAGAGAGATTTTTCTTATTTTAATTCTAGAGTAAACTAAAAATTAAAAAAGAAATTAAAGTAAAATAACATATCACCTATCAACATGCGAACTTAAATCATGCAATTGTTATAATAGAAGATTGATTAGATAAGTCAAATCTCGTTGGTTTGATATGTATATATTAAGTGTTAAAGATAAGATCACTTTAAGTCTTTTGAATTTTAAGAGTTAGCTAAAAATTTTATATGTTGTGTTGTGATTTTTGAAAGTTATGAAATATATATTTAAAATTTTATTTATTTATTTTTAGCTGAAAAAGTTTTCATTGTTTTTATATTTATTGAGTCAGCTTATAAACTAAATAAATAAATTTTTAATATTTTTTATGATGAAGTAAATTTTTTATTTTCTCTTTTATAAAATATAATTATTGAAAGTCATAAGTTTGCCTTTTTTATTAGTAAATAATTATCATTAGAAATTATAAACAATTATTATTATTATTATTATATAATATCTCTACTGAATAAGTAAGAAATTAACTTTTAAAATTTAGTCAAATATTTAAATGAATTTTATTTTAATAATATTTTTTTACACACATAAATTTTTAAGATTAAATTCAAAATTATATACTTAAATATTAGATACGTGAACTTATTTCATTCGTATTAATACATGATGGTGAAACAAAGATATTATTATTATTTTTGGTGAGTAACAGTTATTTTTTTATTTTGCTAATCAGCCACGTACATTTATTTTACGTGATCTAGTAAACAAAAAGTGTGTGAAGATAATTTTCTTTTATTTCGAAATAAAGTACAATTATTAACACGAAAAGGTGAGAAAATGATAAAATAGCAGAAGAGAAACGCATAATAGAGTAGGATAGGAAGCGAAGCAGAGGAGATATTGAATGGCGCCGCTGCGTGTGTGCCCAACCACCATTCTTCCTCTTCCTCTTCCTCTCCCTGTTGTTGTTTCAAACTCAAAGCTTTTCGGTAGAAATGCTCCTCGATTCTCCAGTTTTACGGTTCGAAGCTGTAACCTTCAAGTGGAAGTGGAACCCAATGAGTCCCGCAAGGTACTTTTTACTATCTATTTTACATTGCTACAACCGCCATGTTTGCTACCTCACCAAACTAAGCTTCCGTTCATACTTGGGTTGGTTTCCCTTACCTATTGTGATGCAGATGATATTATAATAATATTGATTTTTATTACTATGAATTTTCTGTTATTTTATATTGAGATTTTAATTAGGGATCTTATCTATTTTAGGATTGGTCCTACATCATATTGCAACAATGCCAGTTTTCATCTTGCAATAATTCTATGTTATCCAATTTCACTGCAAGGAAGTACAAAACGAAGCCCCTGATTTCTAAGAAAATTTTTGAAGTGCAAAATCACAGTTAAAAGGTTCATTAAATTCAGAAGCTTAAATTTTTATTTTAGGGGTTACAAACCCGTAAGAACAACTCAAGTTACAGACTGAAGATCACGTTTTTCTCTTTTTTCTTAAAAAAAATAAAATTATTTACCCTACCCCAAAAGGTTAAATCAAGATTAGAATTGAATGGTACTTAAATTAGGCAATTGTAATATGATTACTGAATTTCTCTCTGACCAAGATCTTGTGCAAACTAGTGATTTTTTTGTCATCTTAAAAATTTTGCAGTTTGTTCTGGCAGTGAAGGAGAAGCTTGAAAATGAACACCATAGCCTCCCTGTAGGAAGAAATGGAAGGGATGACGAAGATTTGATATTATGGTTTCTGAAAGATCGCAAGTTTTCTGTTGAAGAAGCTGTTTCCAAGTTGACTAAAGCTATTGTATCCTTCTCATAATTAATTGATTATTATGAAATTATGCACACGACCATTGTTTACTGATTTAGAGTCTGCTTGGTTGAGGAGGTGGAGAGTGGGAACGTGGAAAATAAGTGAAAATTGAGCACATTTTATTTTCTACTTTCTCTGATTTCTGTTATACCGAGCAAGTGTAAATCGATTTTCATTCCAACATTTCCACCTTTCCACTTTCCACCTACTCAACCAACCAGACCCTCCATGCTTGTCATGCTTGTCAATTTTCCTTCTACTCTATAAGAAATGGCGTCAAGATTTTGAGGTGTCTGAATTGACTGAGGAAACCGTTAAAGATGTTGCTCAAACTGGAAAAGCATTTGTACATGACTTTCTAGATATCAATAACAGACCTGTGCTTGTGGTGGTCGCATCAAAGCATTTTCCTGAAGTAAGCCTAGAAGTTGTAGTAATTAATATTTGACTAAAACCCTATTTTGGTCCTGACATTTGCTTTTGTTCTCACTTTTGTCCCTAACATTTAATTTCTCTCACTTTAGTTCCTGACATATATGAATTCACTTTAATTAGTCCGTCTGTCTATATATCCATTATCTAATAAATTGAAATTTTGATGTATCACAGTTAGAAATGGTATGTCACTGTTATTTGTCAACGTGGCACTTCGACAGAAGATGATTGGATGAATACATTTAAAATTACGACTCTTTATTCTTCACTTGCCATTTGAGGAAAAATGAAAAACTCATCCAGCATTTTAAATGGCAAGTAAAGAATGAAACAACATCGTTTTAGATTTATTCATCATCTAGTCATCTTCTATCAGACTGTCAATGATGCCACATCATCTGTAATAATGACACATTAGCATTTTTGTTTATTAGATAACGGGTATATGGACAGAGGGCCTAAAAATTAAAGTGAGTTCATGAATTTTAGAGACTAGACCGAGGAAAATAAAATATTAGGGACTAAAATGAGAATGAAAGCAAATTTCAGGGACCAAAATAGGGTTATAGTCTTAAAACTTTAATATGTTTTATATTCCTTTTTTGTTTTGTTTTATGTTCTCTGAAATAATCAGAGAAAATATAAGTATGGTTACTTGCATGCAAATGAAAATTGCTTTGAAGTACAAGATAGATCATAGACATATTTTTAAATTTTCTTAAGGTAATTTTTTATAATTTATGATTTCTCTTTGGAACTCTGATTTGTTAAGAGCTTGCCTCCCATGCTTCCATTCTTTCTACTCTCCCGTTGTTCTACCTTGTCCATTTGTGACTAGCTCCTCATAACTTTTGGAAACTGTTTGTGACAATAAGGATAAATAATTGTGTCACAGGCACAGGACCCTGCAGACGATGAGAGGCTGTGTGTTTTCTTAGTTGAGAAGGCATTAAGTAAGATTCCAACTGGGAAAGAACAAATACTTGGAATAGTTGATCTCAGAGGTTTTGGTACAGAAAATGCTGATCTTAAATTCTTGACATTCTTGGTAATGTTTTTTGACTAGCTGCCAAGTATCTTTTAGTTGAGCAGTCTGTATAGTCATCATCTAATGTGTGTTTGTGAACTATAGTGCCTCACTAGAAAGAAATTGTACAAAGAGCATTACAAAAACTAATATGTTTCTTTACTTTTGCCAGTTTGATGTAATCTATTATTACTATCCCAAGCGATTGGCTCAAGTACTATTTGTGGATGCTCCTTTTGTGTTTAAGCCAATTTGGCAGCTAGTCAAGCCCTTGTTAAAATCATATGCTTCTCTGGTAAGAGTTATCCATATTAAATGTGCATTTTATAATATAAGAAAAAGGAGATATTTTTCCCTTAGTAATGAATGTTAGCTTATATATGCCTGGTTCATTTCTTATCTGAATTGTACGCAATACCTCTCTGTTTCTTTTTATTTTTGTCTCACCTTTTTTAGTATGGCAAGTGTGCTCAAGATATTGGGGTTGTTAAGGTCTCTTTGTGGTTTAAGTTTCTAATAGTTTGTATTCAAGTCAAAACTTAATTGGGACTAGGGCCTTTATTACATCACAGAAGTAGAAGGTAATTGCCGCCTGAGAGGGTAGCCCTAGTGGTGGTTGCTGATCATGCCTTTCAGCTTCTGAGTCTGAGGTTAAGGGTTCAAGTCTTAGAGCCTCCCTATTAGGCTCAGGTGGTCCCATGCCATTATTATTAAGTGGGCCAGGGACAATGATCCCATCCAGGAGTTCCCTTTTTTCTTTGAGATGCTGCCATATGTCTGACTTTACATTGTGATTAACCCAAACTGTTATACATTTTACTTATGTGATACTGGACATAGGATTGATGGCTAACATTTTGAAGTGAAACAAAAATCATAATGACTAATTTCAGCACTGTTTGGCATTAGATATTAAGTCTTTGTGCTGCCCCATCTTCATTTTCTTCTAATTCCTCCCCCCGGCCCCCCTGTTTTTCTTTTACAGGTAAGATTTTGCTCTGCAGAGACGGTCAGGAAGGAGTATTTTACAGAAGAAACTTTGCCATACAACTTCAGAGATTGAAAAGGGCTTTTTAATAAAGGATTGTTTTTGGACGATATGAAAAATTGCAGCCAACTTTACAAACCTACTCTTATATAGCATTCGTCTTGGATTTTCAAAGATCAATGTGTGGATCTGACAACACCACCACACACCATTTATTTAGTAGAAAGATAGTTTCTTTACTTTTAATGGCTAATGAGAATTCTGAGAGGAATTTTAGAAGAACCATGCTGTTATAGGCATACCATTTCCTTGTTTCTTCTTATGCATGATATGTTGAAATCTGAGAGGAACTATGCTGGAGATTGGAGAATTATGTTAGTGGGTTTATATTGTGCCCAGCTCCTGTTAAGAAAAATACCGTCTAGAGGCAATACTGAAGAGACAAGTTCATCTTCCCAGAAAACAGGTCTTGTTTCTGCCATCCGAGAAGCAAGAATGACATTTCCAGTTTATTGCTCCATTTTTGGCATTTGATATTACATTCTTACCAATATCTATTGTACAATTGGTGCAAAATTATGTTTTTGCTTGCTCCAAAAAAAGAATATCTATTGCATATTGGTTTAAAATGCATATGATAATAGTTCTTTTATCATTCCGGTGCTTTTGAATGGAGGACAATATCTATTGTTGATGAGTAGACGACAATGTTAAATATGTAGCTCATAAAAAATACATTTCCTCTATATTAAGTTGACACTTGACACAATGATTGAAGCTGGTTTATGACAATGCTCTATATGTTCTACTAAAAATTGCTTTTGTAGTTTATAGTCATGTTGAATTTCAAGCAATGGTAACTACTACAAACAACTAATTTCCGAAATAAATGTAGGTGAATTTTTTAATCGATTGGGGAACCAAAAAGAGAAACGAAGAAAAAGGCACCAATCATTTTGGAATGATTATCAACTATTGATTGATATGGACAAGTGAAACCAGTGCAAAAGCAAAGAAATTAATACAAGAAAAGAAAAAAAAAAGTGTCAAATGAAAAATGATTGTGTCTCAATTCCAATTACAGATCGTTCGTTTACAGAAGCAAGAAGGCAAGGGCGCCCATAACCAGGATGACATTCCCTCCTTGCAAGCATTCTCAGCAAGGATAGTATTTGGCTTACACAAAACGAGTTCAGTAAGAAACGACAAAGAACAATCCCTTACAACGAAAGCTACAAATAAAAGGAACTTCCGATGAGAATAAAAACAAACCAAGGGAGGAAATCTTGACAATATCCACTGCTTATTAGGAAAACAAATCTTAAATGCTATCCCTACATGCCCAGTGCTTTTAGTTTGAGGTTCTTTTCTTTGAGGAAAGCAGTCCACTCAACTGGCTTACAATCAGCTTCTTCAAAGACAACATACTGAGTACGTGAGGAATGTTCCACCAGTAGCTTCAGCTTTGCCTACAGCTTGCTTGGTATCCATCACTGTAATTCAAACCTGCTGAAGGGCTCAACTCTCCAACTAGACGCTTCATATACCTGCTTGAAGAAACCCAGTGTATAAGTAAAATTAAGTATTTAGTTTAATTTCAAACAATCTACCTATCTTCAGGTTCATAAGATTTCCGAAAATAATTTATCATAAGAAACAACTGCATGATTGTAACCCATGGCCGTGAGAGAAGAAAGTACCAGGTCTTTGTATAACTTTGTGGTACAACAATATCTCCACCGAGTGCTTTTAGTTCTTCAATAATATCAGGAGTTCCTGGTTTGTCATCAATTATGCTTATGGTCTTATATTTCCGCCCTTGAGCAACCTGAATCACTAGTTTTCCAATTTCACTATCTCCACAATTCTGCACCAGCGTTGCACCTATTTCACAGAATTTTACCATTCAAACCAGAAAGACAACCAACAGATGCAATTTGTCTCAAGAAAAATAGAAATAACTAAACTCAACCACATATTAAACTGGAGATGTCCACATTTTTCTGACCAAACCAAACAATTACTAGATTACATGGGTGATTGGCAGGTGGGTGAAGTGAAAATGAATTATGGGATGATTGAAGAAGTGAAGATGATTATATGCTTGCTTTGTAACCCAATATAATGGACAGAATGAAAATGGAGTGGCCACCATTTGCATTCCATTCAACAAATATTTCCACTTCCAACTTAATTGAAATGGGTTGAAGCTTATTGCCGTTTCCTCAAAGGTTCCTAGTTCAACAAACGGACATTGTTGGATCATTACGAATAAGGTGAACATGCAATTTAAAGAGTTTAAGCAATATAACTTTTATCTTCTCATTTTTCAATTTTCTACCAGGCAACAAATAATAATAATAGTTAAAAAAAATATTTCCATCCCTCTGCATTTTCAGTTCGACGCCTATCTTAGTCCTACCAAACTAAAGAGGAAACGACCTATGATCTTAAGCTCATATGTCATTTTGATTTCATCAAAGATTGATTGACTATCAACATTTTGTCATCATGACATACTTCTCCCCAAAATATTCATAAATACAGCAAAGCAAACGTCTGAAATAAAAGAATAAATATAAATTTATATCATTTTGTAAATAAGGATTGAAGTGAGAGGGACGGAGGGTTGGAATTACCAGGTTTTAGAGAAAGGGAGTCCAAAGGAGTGATAACGTGAATTCTGAGAGAAGCAGCATTAGACATGGACAGGGATCTAACTCCGATCCCAAAAATCGTATTCCCATGCCTTCCGGTAGGTAGACCTATCTCTCGGTTTTGTTTTTTTATTGACATATTAAACGGTCTCTTGGATCCTACTGGACTTTAGGTAACTGGTTTGCATGATCTTTAAATGTAATTAGATTAAAAATTGGGCAACTTAAGTTCTTTTTGACTTAAAAGTTCCATGCCTTCCGGTAAAGATCCTACGTACGGTTTGCATGACTTCTATAATTATAATATTCTGTTTCTCTCGGAAGGAATAGATTTGGTTGTGAATAGAGCTATATGGTTTCCTGCTTTACTAACGATGCCATATTAGAGCGCACCATCATAAAGAACGTTACATGGCTTCATACATTGTAAGAAGTATAAATACTGATCATTTTCTTCATTAATGTGTACCTATTTAATTGTACCATTCAAACCAGAAAGAAGCCAAGATACAAAGAAAATAGAAATAACTAAACTCAACCACATATTAAACTGGAGATGTCCACATTTTTCTGACCAAACCAAACAATTACTAGATTACATTTTTCTGGCCACCATTTGCATTCCATTACTTTTAAGAATCTTCTCAAATAATAATATGAAATATTTCCATCCCTCTGATTTTCAGTTCGACTTCATTTAGTCCTACCAAAATGTTGATAGTCAATCAATCTTTTGTATCATGGTTTAATTATATTCATAAGTACAGCAAAGCAAACGTCTGAAATAAAAGAATAAATATAAATATATATCATTTTGTAAATAAGGACTGAAAA
Source organism: Ormosia semicastrata (assembly GCA_029884595.1). Lineage (NCBI taxonomy): Eukaryota > Viridiplantae > Streptophyta > Magnoliopsida > Fabales > Fabaceae > Ormosia > Ormosia semicastrata. The sequence continues at coordinate 12,048,976 of JAQQTO010000043.1, forward strand.
GGGATTAATATCAAATATTAATATGAGAGAAGCGGCAACGATGCAATTACCGAGTTGAGTACTCAATGAGAATTAATTTATTAATTATTAAATTTATTAAAAATAATACTATTTAAGTAAAATAATAAAAATAAATAAATAAACATAATAAAAATTACAATAAAAGAAAGCTAACAATGGGAAACCACATGAACCAGCTTCATTTGGTTTTAACCAAACTAAACTTACTTGGTTCCCAAAGTATTACAACTAAACCAATTAACCAAATCAAAGTTTGTATATTCACAATGTTTTAGAACTACACAAACTTAATATGGAAGTTTAAAACATATAAAAGTCTTAATAAGGCTTACTGAAATCAAATGTTCACTTTTGCTTTTTTTAACTATAGATTACATTTTGTTTCATCCTATAATTACATTTTATTTAATTTGTCTTGAATCTGTTTAAAAACATCAAATTTGTCTAGTGTTAATTATGCACATAAGTTTACTGTTTACATATTAGCAATTGGAAAATTAATTTTGTCGAATATTTATACCTTCACCGAATGTCTAATTTTTATACGTATAAGAGAGATGTCAAATCATATTGTATGTGATTATAATATTGTAATATTTTCACGAAATACAAAATATTTATAAGTAAATTAAAAAAAGTTAAACGCATAAAAGTTAAGCGAATATTTAAGGTTGGCTTGAAAGGATCTGTTAATAATTTTAACAAAATTAGTAATTAAGAGAGAATTAGTGTATTTTATTTCAAAACAAAAATAGAAAAAAAAAATTAAGACGAAACTTTGCCTCCATACTCTGTCACTACAAAACATAAGATAAATTTAAGATATAAAAAGTGCAATGCTATCATATATATATATATATAGGATCTTCTGTGCTATTTAATGGACACTCTCACAGATCAACACTTACCTTCTCTTAACTTCTTTCATAGCAAGTTCTTCCCACAGATGATGAATGTTTATTGTGAGAGGTGAGAGAGTAAATTGACCATTGGATCTTTTATGAATAAATTCCCAATGCGCAAGATAGAAACATCAAATTGATACTAGCCCCTAAGTCACATAAATGATCTTTCAATGGCGTGACGCTCAAGTAAGTGCTACTCATCTTTTTAAGTGGTCATGAATATAACCTTCAAAAGGAAGTAATTTTTAATCTTGATTGCTTTTATGGGAGGGTACGTAAGTTTAGCATAAAGTGAAGGTATGATTATATAATCAAGATGACATTGCTCCTTTGGATTACTCTCTATCTCGCCCTTGATTCTCTCATCGCAATGAAAAATTTCTTTCATTAAATATGTCAGTAAAGAGAGTTTCTCTATTATATATATATATATATATAATGAGGTCCTGATATAATGTACAGAGAAAAAAAGACAAATAATGTAAAACACAGAAACATATAATTTTTGTGCGTAATGCAAATAACATTACCGAAGTAGCAATTAAAATACAATATGAGTGTGTTTGGAGCGAATAAAAATGAAAAATTATTTGATTTGAATTGATTTGATTTGATTTAGAAATTAAATTTTGTGTTTGAAACTTTAAAAAAAAAGATTTGAATTGATTTAGAAATCAAATTTTGTATTTAGAATTCATTAAAATGAGAATTAATTTGATTATATTTTATCATTTTACATTTTAACCCTTACAATAGGTTGTTAGATGTAGTTATTAAGGATAAAATAATATATTTATTTCAAATCAAATCAATTCCTAACAAATCTTATCAAATTTGATAGAATTTAAAAAATAAAAAAAATAAAATCCATAAAATTTTAAAAATCAAATCATTTTTTATTTTTTAACATTTCAAACACAAAATTTAATTAAATTTAATTTACAAATAAAATCATTTCTTATTTTTTTACATTCCAAACACAACCTATAATAAGAGATCACGGGTATCTGGGGCTTAAAGTCGTCGAAAACTATTTTGTCTCCAAACGGCAACGTCGCTCGGCTTGAATAAACGACAAAGTTGTGATCATAATGATTGAGACGAATGCAGGATAACAGTGTGCTGGGGAGTGGAGTAGGGGGAAAGGAAAGAAAAGGCGATGAAGAAGGCAAGGGTGGTGAGCGTGGCGGTGAACGTGGTGGTGTGTTTGGTAATGGTTTGCGGTGCGATCGAATCCCCGCAGTACACAGTAGTGCACAAGGAGTCTGATTTCGAGATCAGACTCTATCGAGACTCCGTCTGGATGTCCGCTCTTGCTCTTGACATTTCCTTCGAGAAAGCCACCTGGAATGGCTTCCACAGGTTCAATATTCCTATTATTTTGTACTCCTTTTTTACTTCTTTAAAAGAGTTAACAAGGTACCAATATGAATTATTCAATACGCTAGGCAATATGAATAATATTCAATACGCGAGGATTAGATGAAAGGCAAGGGTGGTGAGCGTGGCGGTGAACGTGGTGGTGTGTTTGGCAAGGTTTGCATATACCTATCTCCGAGATTGGAATGGAGAAATTCTTATGTACTACAGCTAATTTACTAAAATTATAACACTTAACAGTACAGTATGATTGTTAGATAATATTTTAAATATTAAATAATAAAACCATTGGGTGTAGAACTCTAGTATGGATTTTATTCTTTAGATCCAACTGGAGCGTTATAGTGGTTGCCTCTCTCAATTTGAATAAAAAAGTTCCGCAATTGTTTTGCATCTTGCAGGTTGTTCCAGTACACAGAAGGTGCCAACCTGAATTTCTCTCGAATAGCAATGACTGCTCCTGTGTTGACAAGCATGGTCCCTGGGGCTGGTCCCCTTCAACCCCAAGCCTATTATGTCAGTTTGTACTTGCCCGTCAAGTTCCAAGCCACCCCACCACTCCCACTTCCAGAACTCAATATCAAGCCCTATGAATTCAGCAGCCACTGCATTGCAGTTAGAAAGTTCTCTGGATTTGCCAAGGATGACAGGATTGTAAAAGAGGCTGAAAAGCTTGCCACAAGCCTGAGCAGGTCTCCATGGGCTGATTCAGCTTCATCCCAAAGTCAACGTACTTACTCAATTGCACAGTACAATACTCCCTTTCGAATTTTTAAGCGCAAAAACGAGGTATGGGTGGACATTGATGCCCTTGACTTGGGCTGTAAGTCAGTTGGTGTTGCAGCATATTGAAGGAGGATATCAGAATGCTTTGCTACTTGTGCAAGGAGTTAATTACTCTCTGTTGATCTGTTATATTATGTAAGTATTCTGAAACATATAATGCATTGACTTGTGTGTATAATAAGAGATCAAACTCACTTGAAAATATCAAATCCGTTATAATGAAATCTATGACAAAGATCTTTCTTTCTTCCTCTCCCAACTAAAACTGATACTAATTATCAACGAGGCAAGCAACGTAGGAGAGTGGAAAAAGATGGGAAGCTGCTTTGTTTGTGGAATTGCTTTCTTTGTTGTCTATTCCCCTGAAGGCAAACACACTTTCATGGGAAGAAAGAATGTATTTGTTGCTTACTTTCAACGCCCTTGGAACTGTGAAGGAAGAGATTTGCAATCCACGATCTACGGAAATTGATAACGACAGCACCAAGCCAAGAAGCAATCAAGCATGCAAGGCAGCCCATAGCACGAATCAAGTATTGCTAAAATCGTGCATCATTTATAGTTATAACCAATTAAGTGTATTTAACAACAATCAACTTATCACAAGGCTTCACGTAAGTTTCAAAGTCTTTCTATCTGCGATATAACTTTGCTTTATAGCTAACTCTAACTAGTCTAACGAGTAAAAGGAGTGCCACTGCAAATTGTCAGCAAGCAGCGAAAGCTATCCTCCACCATTCCAGGATCCACCAGCAGAACCATAAAAATAAAGGGAAAAATAAAGAAGAAGAATGAGTAAAGGAAAGATCAGATAAAAGAATCGAATGTTTATACTTCATAGTAATTATAACAGCCTTTCAAACACATGAGATCCTTCTTTTTTATATGTTTGATATTCAAACAATAGCTTGTACAAGCGGGGAAAGTTACTTATTCAACGTTAAGATTGTACAAGCACTGAATCACTGACAAATGATGATACCGTGACACGACACATTTCAACTTCTCAAGCCATATCCTAAAGTTTAGAAATTGCCCAAGATACGACTTGGATGACTGCTAGGTACGCAAATATTTTGCTTCAGATTATATCAATCGAAAATGCAGCAGCGAATACATGAAAGTCCCCCAACTATTTTTCATAAATGTTTGCGCAAGTGGCAGTTTGACACCAAAACTTTTGGGATAAAGGGTAGTTTCCTATTGGTGTATGGTTTTAAAAAATTTGAGTGAGACAAGTAAATAACTATATGCATTGACTTCTCAAACCTTCAGTATCGTGTCCTTCCAAAATGAATTTATGCAAAGGAAAGATACAAGAACACTGAAATATTAGTTAGATAGATCGGTGTCTCGCATGAGTATAGGATGGCAAAGATGAGCCAGGAGCAGAAGCCCTCCTGCTTGGCATTGGTAGCTTTATTTGAGTACAATAAACAATCAATAAAAGAAATAGAAGTACAGCAAAGAGAAAAGTTGGAGAAGACATGACCTTGACATTCTTTAAAGTTGAAATGATAGTCTGGGCTTTGTGGCTTGTAGTATTTAACCATAGAAATTTCCCTTCAACCAATGCAGCTCCTAATGTCCAGGAAACATCACCTGGACCAAATACCATTTCTACATCACCAACACACAGACCATACTCAATCAATGATGCCATATAAGCCACCCGGAAACAAAATTGTCCAGCATAATTTGGATTGTCAGAAAAACTGCTCAAGCCGGCCCATAAATTTGAACATATTTGCTTGCCTGACTCCCAAACCTTTGTTAAGTTGGCTCTTGGGCTCAAATTTAGCTTGTTGTAGACAAAAAAGAAGCCAGATAAAGCATGAAACCGCTTGATTGGATGTGCAACAGCTGTTAAATTAACTATAGCAGTGCCTGCAAGGTACATATTGAAACAGAATAAGTTTCTTGCAGCATAATAGAAACAAAACCCATAACAATCCCTCCCACCTCTCCCATGTTCTTTTGGCTGCCCGGGGGGTGGGATTGTGTGAAAGCCACCCTAACATAAGAAAAAGAGGACTATACGCTAATCATCAAAAGTAATGCAGTTTCACATCATCAACATTTGAGAAGTAAATTTTTTAGTATCAAATTTTCATAAATGGGATGGGATGAAGTTTCCTTGTTGATTGTTTTCTTTTTTAATTTGATTTTTCTATGGAGAGTTTTGGGGAAGGGGAGACAGGTTGAGAAGATGAAAGTAACTATATACAGCCACCAGACATAAATCAAACAGCATATTTCTTACTCAAGTCAGTGATAACTACATGCAACACTCACTGCGCTGAAATCACTGTTATAATTTCAATTAACATATACGTTCTACAAACTTAAAGAAGGCTCTGAGGGCAAACAAAAAAAAAATCATCATCCTACAAAACATCAATTTAGGTGTATATAAATTTAAAAGAGAAGTAAAATCCAAACAAATGATTATACCGGACCCTTACCAATACCAGAAAATGAACTAGCTTGGCAATTTTTGCCAACAGTTGGATGTGACACTTCGGAATTGCTCGAGTTCATAGCAGCAGCAATGGCTAGTTCTTTGCATTGCTCCCAATCAGGTTCTCCAATAAGACGTACAGAATGAAGTTCGGTTTTCTGGGAATGGCTATGATTTTTCTGATAAGTGGCATCAAATCCAGAGCAAGAAGAGCAGGTATAGTTTTGTTCAAAAGTAGAGATCAGACAAGGATGTCTGAGTTCAGAGATACTTCCGGTTCTTTCCATGCTTTGATTGTTTCTGAGCATAAGAACAGTCCTATCAAATGCTTCATTTAAGCCAAATGCTGGCAACGAGTATGCTACAATCTGATGTTCAAGTGAACTGATCTTTGATCTCATCACGTGCACATCATCCCCGGCGCCATCTACCTCTACCACAATCTGCAACGACGAGCCACCCAAATCAAGAAGTCCCAAAGTGGGAGACCCAGGATAATTATCAAAGCTCCCCATCTTGTAGTTCAAAGCAACCCAACCATAATAAGCTTCTTCCCTCCCACTCAAAACCCTTATCCAACTCTTCCTATACATAAAGGAATGATCTTTGACAACAGCCTCTACATCTCCCAAGATGCGCTCAGCATCATTCCTTGCCAGCCTTCTCAGCCCAGCAGTAGCCAAGACAAAAACAGGAGTGTCACCATGCCTCTCACGTGGTACCACATTTTCTGCCCACACAATCAAAGGCTCCAAAGCTTCTCTCACCCCTAAAGAATCATTCACAAATTTGTCTAACCCGGGTTCGGTTTGCATACAGTGATATTGACAGGAAGTTTTCCAAATTGAACTCCTGGTTGAATTGTCAGGATAGGAATGCAGCAAAATTGGCAATTTCCCTTTACTTACAGTTACACCCCCTACCATCCACTCATACACATTCACCCGTGTCCCAGTGCTTCCACAATCCACAACCACAGTATAATACGACGTCGCATTGAGTACAATACGACCTTTGCTTCTGCTATCTGACTCCAAATGAAAACCCAGTAACAACAGCATCGTGATCAAAATGGCTGCACCAATTTTTAACAGCCATTTGTGCTTGGCGAATCGCTTATCTTTCGAAGAGGATTTGGGGAATTCCATTAGAAAAATGAACTAATAGGGAACCCCTTTTTATACTAGTGCATGGTTACAGAACGGATCGGAGTTTCGGCAAGTTTAATCAACTCCAATATTAGGATTATGGAAAGCATGTATTTCACAAAGAAGTTTCAGATTTGCTACTTGAAGTTATAGGAGATGAATTTACCTTAGAGGCTTCGCTCCCAAGACCAGAACCAAAACATATAGATAACCAACACCTTGGTACTTTGATTTTGATCCGCAATTATGTGATGGAAAACTGATAAAGTAGGCATTGTATAGTAACAGTGAGTGTCGTTTGCTTCTGCTCATCTCTCTTGCTGTGTCACTGACCAGGACCAGGAGTCTGAAGATTGGATCGGGGTTGTTAAGGGAGGGAGGGGGACTGTTCAAGTTTTTTGTTTCTTTTTTAGGGAATTTCCGAATTTCAGTTAGAAAGGTGAACAAATTTTTTAGTTAACAAAAATAAGCAAAGTATAGAAGTTGATAGTTAACTAAGTTGGGGCTTAATTAATTAATTATTAAATTTTATTTTTTACCTTCATTAATATTTTTTAATTTAAAATATGATTTTCATACTATTTTAAACAAATTGGTTATATTATTTTTCTGAAAATGTGATTAGCCCCAAATGGAGCCAATTTGAATTGGGTTCAGTTAAGTTTTTACAATCCTCATGTAATACAAACTGGATTATTTGACAACTCAATTCTTCTAAGAATAACAGGAGTAATCTTTAAAATTTTAAAGTATAACTAATAACTAATAATTTTGAAACAAATATGATTTAGAAAAGTTAAAAAAACAGCAGCGGAAACTGATTAGTAGTAAGCACTTTAATAGGGGAGGAAAAAGGTGATTTAGTGAAAAGTCGAACTACTATCAGTATCATCAATATTGCACCCGAATCTTAAAATTTTGAACATGTATGCTAATTGAGTTACAAGTCAATTGGTTAGAATATAAAAATTTAAACCATGTTAGATCATCAGTTTTCCTTGCACTGCATGCTTGAACTTTTTATAAAGTTTTTTCTAACACAATATCGAATTTCTGAAAAGAAAAAAAGTGAGAATAACAGTTAAGAAAATAAATTTATAATAATTGTATTTACAAACTAACGTGTGTGTGTTGATCAGAATAGAAAAAATTTAAATTACTTAAATATATAGACTTAGATTTAATTTTGAGATTTATAGATATATGAAAATAATACCGTTGAAAGATATCATCACAAAGGCTCTTGATTATATTTTGAAAAATTAATTTTTCACTTTATTAAGTGATAAATACTTTGAAGAAAAAATAATTTGTTTATAATGTTTGTACAAATTTCTAATACATACTTTCTCTTGTTGAAAAAATAAAGACATGCTGTGTTTAGGCCTTTAAAAAAATATATATTCTGCTACTAAGTAAAATTGATTTTATTTTCTAAACCAACGCAATTAAAAATCTAAAACACTTTATGTATATAACAAGGAAATATTTTTCTATTAACCAAATACATTTACCGTACATTCATTATATGTCAAGCTAATTTAAAATGTCAAATCATTTCGTATGTCACAAAAATATTATAGTAACATATGGAATGATTTTACACACAGTAGACACCAATTGAATATATTACAATTAAATGAATAATGGAATTCTATATAAAATCACTTTCTGAACTATGTACAACAACAAAAAAAGTTCATAAAATATCTGTTTTTCTTTTCGTAGACAATTATATCTAATATTATTTTTGTACCATAATAAAAGGTTTTTTTTACGTTATAACAAAAAAGTGTAAATGCAACTTAAACAAAATTAAAAAAATTTATATTCTAATGTTACATTACTTTACCTCTTTTTATTTTTTATGAGAGGAGCAAGCATTTAAGAAAGGGAAAAATATTCAATCAGTAGCATTGGATAAGATTTGTTTGATATACCAAATTTGAGTGGAAATGAAAGGAAAACGAGGGAAGGATTGAACTTATTTCTTATTTGGTATTTAGGAAGGAAGAATTAGGATGAACGTGTTATTCATGGAACCAACATATTTTACATCCCTTGTTGATGGATGGAAAAAAAGAAAAGGAATGGAAGGGAAGTATTTTTATGGACCCTATAATATATTTATATACATATTTATTCAGTTACGTATATTTTTATTTATTTTCTTAGTGAAACAAAACAAAAGAATGGAAACATATCTTCTTTTTCATTAGATGATATAAAAAAAATGATAACTTTTCCACTTTTCTTTTCATTTCCTTTTCTTTCTTTTTTATTGTATCCCTATTAACACTTAAACAAAATTAGCTCAACTAAATAGTTGAAGTCAATTAACTGATAGTTGAGGCAGATCATGTAAAAACCTAATGAGTTTATTAGATCACCTAAATAATGGGCCTAGGTCTAGTAAGGAAGTGGGTTGCACATGCTAATGAGAATGTATAAGGAATTTAGTGCTAAATAAGCGGATAAAGTATTGACTAAGTCAAAAATCACTTCCCTAAATTATAGGAACAGCTAGTGAAACAATTTTATGACTCCTACAAGTTCAAATGAGGTCTAAAACTAAAGATAAGATTGAGGGAGATCATGTGGACCAACTAGAACAACATGGCAAACATCTTCCTTAAATATAATGATTAGATTGAAGTGGTTAGTTAATGGAGCAGTTGGCCAACTAACTTGTACAATGTATTTGGTCTCTAAATTGATGAAACTTAGTTGATGTGCCAGTAACCACCACTTTGATTATTGACCATGATTTTACAATATTGAAAAGTGGGTACAAAGCTTAGGAAACGTGGTAAAAAGTTTTAGTGAGGGATAACAACTAGTTTTAGGTCCTATAAATAGTGTTGTAATGCTCAATTGTAAACACCACACCACTCAACACAATAACCACTTAGTTAATCAAACACAAGCTTTACATTGCCTTATTCCTTTATCTTTCAACCATTGCTTTTCTTTGTCACTTTATTTATTACTTTCTCTATCATTTTCTTAATCCCTTTTATGCATTTATTTTTATTTTTAGTCTTTATCAAACTTAGTTTTTAGCTGATCTTCAAACTAGGAGTTTTCTTTAGTCATCCCCAAAACCTACAAGTGAGGAACATAGTCCCTTCCTTAGCGTATCATTTGATCAAAGGGAATCAACTGTTTTACGAGTTAACTGAGTCATTCAGCTAATTAATCAGGTAGCTGATCTGCTCGGCTAATAAAAAAAAATTCATGAACATAATTTTGGCACACCCAGTGGAACTAGAAAAAGATCTTCTTATGAGGTATGATTTCAATGGATCTTACACAATCAGCTACGAAAAAGAATGGCAGTCGGAGACCTGTTGAATCTCAGGTTTCTCAACCAAAAATGACATCAACTTCGGTTATGCTATCTTCTCAACCCCATCATTCTGACCACTATGGATCAATCAAGTCCAAATGTTGAAGATATTGTTGATTTCGAACAATCGATGATTGTGACAACATCTTTCATCCGACAACAGATTGATATGGGCATTAACGATCTAATATATCAAATGTCTCACCAACTTGCTGAGATTGTCAAGTCAATGGTCCATAATAAGTTGCGTAATGTTCGTCAATCATCTTTCAATATTGGACAATCAGTTCAACAAACAAGTCCAATACAAAATGTCCCCCCTGCTCAGTTGAACTAATAGCATAGCCAATAATGCAACCAGCTTTGTACTATACGCAAGCTCATACAGTCGAAATATCACCTAATACCTCAGGTAATCTTGGTTTACCACATGATCGAATTGTGCCTAACCTATTAACTACAAGTGCAATCTCACAAATAGCTAAACAAGGCACCACACAATATCTCACATATCTTATTGCTATATATAGGTGACTTAGTATAGGGAACCTGCTAATTTTATTGGAAAGCGGCCATGGAATCTAGTTCCATCTCTTTCAGCCAATCAGCCAGTCTACCCGCCAACCCTAGAGTAGTTGATCTTTCACCAAGCAAATCAAATTCCTCCAATTAAGGGAGTTAAATATAGGGCACTTGGAGATTTTGTTGGAGAGCAGTCATGGAATCCAATTCCTCCTCTTTCAACTTGTTAGTCAATTTACCTAACAACTCTAGAGCAGCTAATGTACCATTAGGTAGCCTAGATACCTCCAATACCACAAGGGCAGATAAGTCCAATTCCAGTACAGTTGCTAAATCTTAATCAATCAGTAATTGTTGAGCTGAGACTTGTTGTACCTCAACTGATCGACCACAACATAATAACTGAGACAACAAGGAGGCATTTTTGACATAGAATTAAGCCTAATTGACAGGCCAATTTATATAAAAACCATATCTAGAATGGGTGGACAAAGTCATGTCATTGCCAGAGGTTATAAAATTCCTAATTTTATAACTTTCTTAAGGATGGTATGTTTACCATGGGACACATCGACAGATTTGCTTCCCAGCGTGATGAGGCGAATCAGAATGAGTATCATAAACTTCAGTTATTTCCTTTGTCTTTAACAAAGACTACTTTCACTTGGTATTCGTCTTTGCCACCAAACTATGTGCAGAAATAGGCAGACATGGAAATATTAATCCATGATCAATTTTACAAGTCACAACCAGAACTTACAGTAATTGATCTTATGAAGTTGAAGCAACAAGTAGATGAGTTGGTAGTTGATTTCTTGGAGAAGTTTAGTAAGCTAAGGAGTGTAACATTGTAATATCGATAACCTAGTATACCATGCATATACCTGGATAAGCAATATTAGTTATGTTACTTCTAACTTAAACATCATACCAATCCATATCATTTAAATAAATAATAATGGAGAGCCTTGCAGAAACTAAAAGTTATACATATACATCATGCCTCAAAAGGGCTCATTGTATGCATAAAACTTTATACATAAACTAAAAGCAGTGTAAATAAATACAAGATTTAAAACTATTATTCTAGTCTTTATACTTTTCTTCTTGCCTTTGGAGAGGTTTCACCTGGATTGACATGGCAACAAACGGCGTGAGAAATCACATTTCTCATTATAAGTAACCAAAACCAGTAGTTTAAATATTCGCAATGAGTAAACCCAACTATTACATAAGAATATATACCTTACTCTATGCAATATTCAAAATGTAATCTAAAACTTAACTCTAACTAAAGCAAGCAATGATATCAAATAATTGATTATACAATCATTTAAAACTATCAAGCAAAACAATTATCCATACAGCTGTCATCAAAGGTGAATGCAACACAAACACAACAGGCACACAAATTTCAATAAGAACAAGTATTAAATAATGCAATGATGAGATGATGTATGCTCAAAGAAAAGTGTGTGATAGTGTGGGTGTAGTGTAGTGAAAACTTGGCTATTCTCCTGGGTAGGGAGGGAATATGCTATAACAACGTGCAACCTCCTACAGCCTACCAAGTAGGGTGCGAGTCTATTATCATAATACATAACCTCATATATCCTACTAAGTAGTCTACCATAACTGGGTGGATATCGCCATCAAAAACTGAGTGGATGCCTCCACTATCTCATCTCTAGGAATAACAAGTTTATGTGAAAAGTGGTGTGTGTGTGTGTGAAAATGCGAAGTTATGTCCTAAATCTAACATAACCACCATATAACTCTATACTAAGCTCATCTTGCACTACTAACTCTACCTCTTCTCTGTAAGAGCATTTCATGCATTACGGTACTTAACCAATGCTAACTAGACTTAGTACATTTTTTGTCCTGACATTACTAACTCTTTTTCCTCTTTATAAGAGCTTTTATACACTACGACATTTTACTCTTGCCAATTAGGTACTATGACACTCTACTCATGCCATCTAACTTATTTACTTGCATATAGTATCTTAACTTTTTAATCATCTCTCTTGTGATATCTATGCAACACTAGGTTGCTTAAGAAACTAACTCTTAGTCTATGGCAATCCATGTCCAATGGATGCACAATCTTTGCTTACTTTCTCTTATATGCTCTAAGATCTTTTTCTATAAGAATTTCCCTCACTCGTGCCTCAATCCCCTTAACTAGGCATATAAAAGGATTCTAACAACTAAGGTAACTCAAAACATAAAAAATGACACTTTGAGAACTACAGGGGCTCACGCCGCGGTGCCCTGCTCTCAAGTGCCAAAATGATGCACCCCACACCTCGGCGTGACCTCCTTACGCCGCGGTGCACATAGCAAAACCAACCTCATGCCTCGGCGTGGCCTCCTCACACCGCGGCGTGCATGACAGAAACTGATTTCTGTTGAATTCTATAGAAACCGTGCATTGTTCCATTGATTTCATCTTAGCTTCCAATCATCTAAAATTGGTTCTTAAGTGATTTCTAGCTTTACCAACACCTTCCAAATATGTTGTAACACTTTTACAACCTATTGATTCACTTAACTTGGATCAATCACTGAAAATTTCATATTTGGTTATTCAAAACCTATGTTCCAACTCAAGAACTAACTAACTCTATCTATGGATAAAACAAACTATTTTGCTCTCATTAAGTTGAAACAACCAATTTCAAATTAATGAAAGCAAGAATCAAGCTAAGAAAATTAGTTTTCACTCTTTGAAAACCTATCTTCTCCATCTAAGGACCTAAGTTCTAGCATAGAAAAAATGAAGAAACAAAGATAGAAAATACTTATCTCTTGTCGACAACTTGATCTTGAAACTTTGCTCTTGCTTTTGGATATTCTCTTTTGCTTTCCTCTCCTTTTTCTCTCCTTTCTTTCCTTGGTTTTCCTTTTTCTCTCTTTCTTTCCTTGGTTTTCCTTTTTCTCTCTTTCTCCCTTCTGTTTTTCTGCTCAGCCGTGGGATATGAGTGGCAAACTTTCACTTTACCTCTCATAAGATAACCACTGAAGTGGTACTAAAAATCTTGATCTGCTATAAATACTTAGATTCAACCGAATCCAATTTTTCAACTTCTAACAAGTCTAAAATAAATCTTAAGATTTATTAAAAATCTTGTTTCACCACTTTTTTATTTTTTCATATCTGTTGGGATTCAATCCGGCACTAAAAGCACAACCAGCATGCTTAAAAATACCAAATTAACTCCGATTGTCCTGAAACTTTAACTACAACTTACTTAACTTATTTGTGACCTATAAACAAATTATCCACATATGTTTCCCTTCAAATAGTAGTTTATGCTATTTTCTGAGTCATTTTAGGCTACTTTTCGTACTATTGGTTGCAGCAAAGTGTCTAAACTAACTCAATTGGTTACAAAACTTCACAGACATATTAAACAAGTCATATGCTACCTTTGTACACAAATACAAGTCTAACATATTTTTCTAAGATGTTACAAGGAGCAAATGTCATATACATTTTCTAGAAGCTGAATATGCCATCATTTTTGTATGAAATATTCATTATTAGTTGAGAGAGAAGCTGATTGGCCAGGAATATTCAAACTTGACTTAACTAGTAGCCAAAGCCACACGCATTGAATAGTTCATCTTGGAGAGGGAGCCAATAAAAGTTAGTAGGTACAAAAAGGATCTACACTTGCCTTTCATTGTGGACTCGGCTGATCTTGATCCAGGAGAAATAACCGAGTACGAGAACTAACTGTTAACTGCTAAGGAGTCCATTGGTTGCCTACTTGTATAGGATGCCAATGATAAAATTAAGCAAAACCTATCCACCTAGCTTTAACTAAAACCAACAGAATTTAACAAATTTTTAAAGAAAGCAGCTTACATCAGTTATTCCTAAAATCGTCTAGCCTTGTGATCTACAAATCAAAATATCACTAAATTCTAGGCAAGATGATTCTATTTGAGGGAAGAAGATGTTGTTGCCCTTGGTGAATAATTTTCTTTAGCTAATAGTTTTACAACAATAGTAGCTGATGAAGTAGCAGCCTGATATTAGGGCATGATGGTTAATCTAAAGTTCATTCCAACTTGTTCATTCTTAGCTTTAGTCAAGATTTCTCAGAGATATAGTTTTCAGGTAAGGCTGGAGTGCGACAATTTTAGATTGGATCTTGGTTGGCACCTTGGCAATATTTTGGTTTTGAATTCAAATATATCATTCGCCTATTTTCGCATGCTCAACGACTAAATGATATAGGGGGCAAAATGTTAACACAAAAAAAAGCTCAGATAAATAGTCGAAGTTAATCAACTGATAGCCGAGTCAGATCATGTAGGCAACTAATGATTCTTTCACTTTATTGGGCCACCTAAATAATGGGCCTAGGCCTAGCGAGGAAGTGGGTTACATGTGCCAATGAGAATCTATAAGGAATTAGGTGCTGAAAGGAGTGAATAAAGCATTGACTAAGTCAAAAATCACTTTCCTAAATTATAAGAACATATGGTGAAACAATTTTATGACTCTTGCAAGTTCAAATGAGGTCTGAAACTAAAGATAAGATTAAGGGAGATCACTTGGGCCAGCTTGAATTGCATGGTAGTCATCTTCCTTAAATATAGGGATTAGGTTGAAGTGATTAGCTAGTGAAGTAGTTATCCAACTAACTTGTACAATGTATTTGGCCTCTGAATTAAAGGAACTTAGCTAACGTGGCAATAACCACCACTTTGATTGTTGACCATGATTTCACAAGATTAGAAAATAGGTACAAAGCTTATGAAATGTGACAAACAATTTAAGTGAGAGATAACAACTAATTTTAGGCCCTATAAATAGTGTTGTAATGCTTAGTTATAAACACCTTACCGCTCAACATAACAGCCACTCAATTAATCAAACACAAGCCTTTACATTGCATTTATTATTTTATTTTTCAACCATTATTTTTCTTTACCACTTTATTTACAACTCTCTTTATCGCTTTCTTAATCCCTTTTATGCATTTATTTTCATTTTTAGTCTTTATCAAACTTAGTTTTTAATTAATATTCAAATTAGGAGTTTTTTTAATCATCCTAGGAATTTATAATTGAGGAACAAAGTCCATTCCTTAACATATTGTTTGATAGAAGAGAATTAAATGTTTTATAAATTAATCGAGTCATTCAACTAATTAGTCACAGTAGTCGATATACTCGACTAATCATAAAAAATTTGAGAACAACTCCTTCTTTTCCTTTACTTTCATTGATGCCAAACAAAACATGTAGTGCATGTCAAGGGGGAATTTTTTCCAAAACAACAATTTTGCATTTAATTTTTATAATAAAAATATAAATAGTTAAGCTTCGCCCCTAAACAAAGTATTGTTTCTCTTTGACCGTAAAAACAAAATTATCTAGTTTGCCTAAATTCAATTGTGCCTATTACTTGAATTTAAAGTTAAAGTGACTACTACATTACTTATAGGCATAAATTGGGTTGGACATGGATTTGATTGGATTTGTGATATTTTTAAGCTTGTCTCACTTGTGAAAATAATAATTGGGTTGAGTTGAGTTTATTTATTTATTTTTTAAAGTCGACACAACCTCACTTGCCCATGTGTGAATTGGTTTTAAAAAATAAAAGCTAAAAAATATGCCATAAGGATGCTGTATAAATGATGATTTACTCTACATTTTATTTTGTAAGAAACACGATGAGATTTAAGAAATCATGAGAAAGGAAAAGATAAAGTAAATTGGAAGGTTGTGTTTTTATAAATTATAATTATCAATAAAAATGTATCAACTGAATATTAAAACAAAAAATAAACCAAATGTCTTCTTAGTTGATATGTTTACTTTGTTAATGTTTGATTATTTTGAATGATTCAATATTTATTTTTTAAAGTAAAATTTTGAATTTAAATCTTGTGAATAAAGAAAATTAACGTTAAATTTTGTTTATATTTTTGTGATCGACTTAATTTGATTCAAAATTAGTCGGGATTTAATACAAAAAATTTATACAAAAAAATTGATATGTTCACTCTAAATATATTTGTTTTTGAAATTTCTATTACAAAATTTAAAAATAGAAAATAAAATAAAAATAATATACTATTTTTATAAGTACAATTGAAACATGTCGGCTAGAATTTTATAAATAGAAACAAAAAACAAACTAAATAATCCCTTAATAGTTTAAATCATATATTGTTTAAATTCAATAGTTAGTCCTTATTATTTCACCTGACTTAAATTTCAGTTCTTATATTTTTTATATTAATATTTTTATTTTTATTTTTTGAATTTTAGTCTATGTTATTGTAATATTGATCCTAATATTTTTTAGTTATTTAAATTTTAATATCTATATTTTTTATTTATTAAAATATTTGTTTCTAAAAATTCAAAACTCAAATTAATTAATAAAAATATAAAAACCAATACGAAGGAAGAAAATTTTATTTAAACCTCAGATTATATTTCCCTCAATATTTGAATTTCCAAAATGCTATTTAATATTGTTTAATAATAAAATATAAAATATTCATTAATAAATGTGGTATTAATTTGGTTTAACATTTAAGCCTTATTTAATTTAATATTTAATTAATATTAATATAATTTCTAAAGTGGGCCTATATCAATAAACAATTTTCTCACGGGGGTAACTCAACTGCTACGTCCCCGAACTCCTTTCAGCTCTCTGTGTCCTTCTCTCTCTCTCTCTCACCCTTCTTCCTCTCCGATCCGAAACCCATCGCCTTCTACTCCGACAGATCTCCTTCTCCGAACCTCCCTCTCCACCTTCCACAAAATTTCCTCAACCTCTTGATCGCTTATTCTTCTTTTTCTTCTTTGCAGCTTTCTGCAATTGCTTCTCTAGGGTTTCTACGACGCAACACATTTCCCAGTTATTTCTGGTACACTTTCGTTTTCACTTCCAACTATTATTCATGCGCGATTCATTCCCGATATAACGAAGGGTGAATAAACATATATTGCTAAGTAAAAACTAGAACTGGAAATTTTTGGCAACTGCAACTACTGCCGGATTTTAATATGCATCTGCATGTTCTCTATTGTTCGAGATAAAAACGGACCCGTCTAAAATCTGTTTTATCATGAAAACTTATTTGTGCAAATATTTTTTTATTTTTGTTTTTGTTTTGTGGAATAATGATCTAAAGGCCTCACTTTTGTCAATTATGCTTCTTAACTTCATTTGGACTCCCCCTCTTTTCTTTTCTTTTTTCAATTTGAAGGTGCTTGCCTATGTGATTGTTGGGTCTATCTCGTCGATGATATAATTGTTGAAGAGCAGTCGTTATTGAAAAGTTTGTGTTACTTTTGTTGGCTGTGTTTATGGATCTGTAGTTTGTTAATAAGATCAGTACTGTGGAATATGTTTGAAATGATTGGTTCTGGTGGAATGGATTATAAACGTTTCTGGAATGTGTTGTTTGGTAGGCTAGGTAAGCACATGGTTGTGACGGCAAGGTTCATGCCTATATTTACTATGTTAGTGAGCTAGTGTTGTAAACAAAATCTGAATGATCATGATCGTGAAAAGACTGTTTTATATCAATTGATTCATTACATGAAGTTCAGGCCCTTTTTTTTCTAGTGGTTTGAACATAGTTGCATGGTATTAACTGCATTGGCAGAAAAGATGATTAGAAATAGAAACCCTTAATATAACATGACTATATGGGGTGAGGTGAATGGGCAAAAATCAATATTATTTAGTGTTAGTCTTAGTCAATATTATTGCTAACTGAGGACCATGAACAGATGAACTGTGTGTCATGTTTAGCATATTTGGTTTGATGGCTCAGTTATTGAGCAGAATTGTGAGATGTGGTGGTAATGAATAGAGAAAATATTGAAGATAGGCACTATTTTGGATTTTGCTTTTAGTATGCTATTGAAAATTACAATAACAACAACCACAACAACAACCAAGTCTTTTTCCACTAGGTGAGGTCGGCTAAATGGATCAAACAATGCTATTGAAAATCAATATGGAATATTTTGTAGGCTTAGCATGGCAACTGCATGAAATGAATATAGTGACAATGGTGCCTTGGATATGTGGCAGCCTAAAATTAGAAATATAATTTTTTAGAAGTTATGAGTGTGCTTACTTGTGAATAAGGGTTGAGAACTTTGAGATGATGATAATGGGTGTTGAGAATTTACTGCCACAAACCAACTCTTTTTAAAGAAACCAGTGTATGTAATTCCTGAAGTTCCTTTAAAGCTTAAGAAAGAGAGTTTCTATTATTTGTCCGCATCCGCAGGTTTAATGATAACATTATAATTACAAATTTAATTTTAAATTGTAACCTCAATGAATTTATTGCGATATATGATATTAAATTAAATTGTTCTTCTCTCTGTTTCTCTTATCAGGCCTTTCAATTGGCTTGAATGACCGTGTGGCGGTGACCAGGCTATGAGTTCGAGCATGTTGAGTGGGGAGAAAAGGTATGTCTTTCTGTGCTTTGGAAGCCACAAGGAGTGGACTAGTGGTGAGGGCTTCGGGTTTTGTGCAGGAGGTCCTGTTTTCATTGTACCCAAAAACCAAATTTGTGCTTTGGAATGCAAATAATATAGTTATGTGTCATTGTTGAAAACCTACTTATTTTGTTGTCAATATGGTTCTAATGGTAAGTTGGTAATCACTTGTCTCCTCAATTGAGATTTCAAGTTCTAGTTCCCCATCCATGTGTGCATGAATATATTTATTAAGTGACTAAAAGAAAATTGAGTTTGATGATGGTAATGCTGTTGCAGATGGGCCTCTTCCAGAAGAGGTGGTATGACTGTTTTAGGGAAAGTTGCAGTTCCAAAACCTATTAACTTACCCAGTCAGAGGTATTTGATTTCTGGCTGAACTCTTTCTCTTTTTACTTAACTGATGTGGTTGGTTTACCATCGGAAAATTTTCTCTTTCTTTTGTATAAAGGTTAGAAAATCATGGTCTGGACCCCAATGTGGAGATTGTTCCCAAGTGAGTAGATGTTCTATTGGCCCTAGTGTTATGATTTTTCTGCTCCCTTTGTTCTTCTAGTTCTAGGTTATTGATGCTTGTTTGGTTTCTATTTATTTTGATTAGGGGTACCCTCAGCTGGGGTAGTAGATCATCCTCTTCTGCAACAAATGCATGGGGTTCTTCTATGTCTCCAAATACTGATGGTGGAACTAGTTCACCCAGCCACCTCAGTGCCCGTCCATCATCTGGTGGAAGTGGCACGCGGCCTTCAACTGCTGGTAGTGATAGGGCTTTTGAGTCTACTGCTAATGTGTGGGGGTCAAATTCTCGGCCTTCATCAGCATCTGGGGCGCTGACATCAAATCAGACTTCACTCACATCATTGCGTCCTCGCAGTGCAGAAACAAGACCTGGTAGCTCACAGTTGTCTCGATTTGCTGAACCCTTGTCTGAAAATTCAGGTGCTTGGAGTGCTGCTAGGACTACGGAGAGACTGGTAGGCTTCTGTTATTATTTGTGCGTGAAACTTATGAGTGCTACTACTAGTTACTTCTGAAATTTTTGTACTGTAATTTTATGATAATTAATTGTTTCTAGGCTAAAGGGATGATTTAACCAAGTGTTTAAGATGTTTGTCTTTACAACAATTGACATGAGGAATTTGTTTTACAGTTGTCAATAATTTCCACTTCTCGCCTTCTATTTTTCATTGGTTTGGGGTTGGTGCACACCTTGTTACTGAGCATAGTTTCTGTGCCAATGCACATATTTGTTGCTATGATTTGGTATTTGTGTGGTATGAGCTATTATCTTGTTGTATGACTATGATTAACTTATTAATATCTGTGGTATAGAAATTCCAAACACCTTGTATAGACATTGTTTTTGGGGATGTTGTCAAAGTATATCTTTCATCTTTGTGTTTGACACAGTCCCTATATTCTCAGCCGCACCTGCCTATGGCTGCCTCTGTTTTGTATTCATTGCTAGCCCTGCTGCTGATAGTAGTCACTTTTTGTACAAATGCAGGGAGTTACACAACCCAAGAATGATGAATTTTCTCTGAGCTCTGGAGACTTTCCAACCCTTGGTTCTGATAAGGACAAGTCTGTCCTGAATTCTGAGTTGCAAGGTACTATTCTGTACAACTATTATGGTGTTTGGTTTTTAAAATTGCATATCCATTTTTTAACTCATGATAGTGCTGCATTTTATGGTCATGGACTGATAGTTGTTTTTTTATATTTACAAAACATATATTTATCATTTAGGTGTGGTCACCGTCGATACAATGGTTTTTGACTGAAGTTCTACGATTTGTTTGTTTATATTTTTTAATGATATCAATTATCCCCCTTAAACACTTCAAGCCATTATGTTTTACTACACCAAGAAAGTTAAAGGTTTTAACATAAATATTGTTTATGGACAGCACATCTTGTCTAAGTTTAATAATTGAGATTTCTAAATGCATTCTCAATGCAGTGCTGGGATCCTAAATGCCTAATATTGGAAGAGAATTTACTTATATTTTATAAAGACATTCTTATTATTTTATGTTTCCACTATGTGTGTTAGAGTGAGTGACCGAGTGTTTTGTATAACAGTTTTGAAAGTAGAGACAAAATATATCATTAAGTATACTATTAAATTTTTCAATGAGATTTTTTTTTTTTTGATAATTTTTTTTATCAACTGTTGACAGACCACAGTTCTCAATCTCATGCTCGCCCTGGCTCATCTTCAGGACTCAGGAAAGAGATAAATGAGACCTCTGTTGTTGGTATGCCTACATGCTCTTGCTTCTATATTTACGTGTTGTTTCAATTTTTATTCTGCCTATTTCTGCTGATAGAATTTTGCATTCTTTCATCTATAATTAATGATGATGTGTGTTGCTGATATTACAGATGATGTTCCTGTGAATGCAAATGTGAAGGGTGGAACAGTAAATTCTTGGAGAAGAGATTATCAGGCCCACAACGAGGATGGCGTGAGGCCTGGCATAGAGAAATGGCAAGGAAATACCCAGCCTTACCCTAATACTGGTATTCCTCCTCAACACTTTGATGCTTGGCATGGTCCTCCAGTAAATAACCCTCAAGGAGGTGTTTGGTTCAGGGGTCCTCCTAGTGGTCCTCCATTTGGAAATCCTGTTGCTCCAGGTGGCTTTCCAATTGAACCATTTCCATATTACCGTCCACATATTCCACCTACTGGTCTTGCCAACCCACCACCAGTTCCCCCTCCAGGGACTGGACCAAGAGGGCACCATAAGAATGGAGATGTCTACAGGCCTCATTTGCCTGATTCCTATATTCGTCCAGGCATTCCTATCAGACCTGGCTTTTATCCTGGTCCAATGGCCTATGAGGGATATTACAGTCCTCCAATGGGCTACTGCAATTCAAATGAACGAGATGTTCCTTTCATGGGAATGGCAGCCCCTGTTTATAATAGGTACTCAAATCAAAATCCTCCTGAACCTGGCAGTTCACAAGGTAGATCTGGTGGATATGGTACTGCCGGAAAGCCTTTGGCCTCAGAGCAAGTGGAGTCCAGCCATCCTGCTGATACTGCTGGACCATACAGAGTTCTTCTTAAGCAACATGAGTCGGGTGGAAAAAATGAACCAGCAAATTGGGAGGATTCAGAGACAACCAATGCATCATATGCTGATGGGAGGGACCGACCAAGAATGACAGTCTGGGAGAATGAACAGAGATCAAATTACAGAAAGAATGAGGAGATTGATTTGAGGACGAGTGCTCATGGTGAAGAAGCTTCTTCTCAGACTTTGGAAAATCAAGTATCTAGTTCTTCTGTAATTGTTAAGGCCAAGTCTCCTGAAAGTTCTGGAAACATTAAGAAATCTGGTGATATTTCAACAAGGAAATTGAATGGTGCTGCTTCTGATATGCTAGAAATCCCCCCAAGATCATCTGCTCCAAAAGATGCCAGTCTGATTCTGAAAATAGAGGGTTTAAATGCCAAAGCCAGGGATAATTCATCTGCTAGAAGTAGAGAGGAGCAAAGAAATAAATTTCATGCCGGTAGTGCTCTGGTAAATCATGTGGAAAATGAAGTTGGTGCTGGTGTTGTGTTTCCTGTGAGAACCCATGCCAGTGAAGTCATAAATTCAACCCAACGTGAAGTGGGTGCTTCTGGCGGAGAAAAGAATTTTGAATCCTTATCTGTCAGTGGAATGGCCACATCCAGGTTTGGCCATAACTTCTTGGTATTGACTGATTGTGGTTCATTTATCTTGGTGAAAGTATTGAAATTCTTATTCACAGGCAAACTGCTCATGGCATGCAAGGTAGAGGTGATCATCATAACAAGGGAAGATTAAGCAACCAAGACGCTGATGGTTGGCAAAAGAAATCTTTGGTCGCAGACTTTTCAGCTTCATCAGGTGCACAGTTCGAAGCATCTAATGTTCTTGTTGGTGACCATCGGATATCTGTTGAGGCCTACGATAGGTCTGGGTCCTATAACCAAGCAAGGCACGATGGAGAATCTGTTCAAACCAGGTCGGATCCAGTTGACGGGCATGCACAGGTAATGCATAACACCATTTCTATGCTTACTACTTGCTAGCCTCTGTACATTTAACACTTACACAATACACTTTGAAACTCGTTAGCGTGCCAAAATGAAAGAGTTGGCCAAGCAACGTACTAAGCAATTGCAGGAGGAAGAGGAGGAGCGCATAAGAAAGCAAAAGGCTAAAGCTCTTGCAAAATTGGATGAGTTAAACAAACGTTCTCAAACAGTGGCAGGGTCAACTCAGAAAGAGTATGCTACATGTTCTGCCATCCAGAATAAGCAAGAGGAATTACAACCTTCTGAATCAGCAATTGTAGCAGGAAAATCTGGAGTTGTCAATTCGGCAGTAAATTCTAGTGCCAATATTGTCTGTCAGATTAATGATACTGGTTTTAATAAAGTGGAAAAATCACCCATCTTGTCCAGTGAGGCACCTTTAGAGACGCATAAGAATTCTGGCAAAGAATCTGTTCTGATTCATAATCAATCAGTGAACTTGCCCCAGGATGTTAATAGTGCTGATGCCATGAATGCTTTACAGGTTCATAGCAATATTGCCCCAAAGCAGAAGCGAATGAGCTATAAACAAAAGCAGAGCCTTCCTTTAGAGAAAACATTGAGTGAAAAGGTTGTTTCTACCTCCTCAACTGCCCCGAAATTTGAGAATGACACAGTGGTTGATGTTACTGCAACTTCTGGCAATGTTACACATGAAGTTGGTTCAGCCTGTGGCTTGGGCTTACCCATGAATTCAACTGCTATGGTTGAGCCTTCTGTAAACCAGAAAAAGAAGAATAACAGGAATGGCAAAAACAAACACAAAGTTGAAGAGAGTTCTTCTCTGGCTCCACCTCCATCGGCACCAAAAGAAGCCAACCTTTCCAAAAGTTCTGTTGAAAGTGATCAGCCCAAGGCTTCTGACTTTGAGTTAGATCAGGGCTCACTTCAGCCAGCATCCTTGCCTAAAGATTCAAATCAGTTTTCAGAGCAACAAAGACATTTAGCAAATGAGGAATCCCATGGTAGAATGAATAGCCAGTGGAAATCACAGCATTCTCGTAGGACGCCAAGAAATATGCAGGCTAATAGACCTGCAGAGAAATCCCATGGGAGTGATGCTGTAATATGGGCGCCTGTGAAACCACAGATCAAGACTGAGGTCATGGATGAATCAAGTGAGAAAAGTAATATTGAGGCAGTTAATCCTGTGAAGAGTGATCAGCAGGCGCATAATTTAAAAAATAAGAGGGCAGAAATGGAGAGATATATTCCAAAACCTGTTGCAAAAGAAATGGCTCAGCAAGGAAGCATACAACAACAGGTGGCTTCAGCAATCAGTCAGGCTCCTGCAGATGAGGGTGTTGGAAGAGTTGATTCTGGTTCTCAGGGCCTCCAGATTGCTCAGCATACGAATTCAGCTGTTGGCAAAGTGGGTTCTGGAATGGAGTCTAAAAATAGAGATGGCAGGCATACTAAGCAGGGAAAAGCACATGGATCATGGCGGCAACGAAATCTGACAGAATCAATTAATGTGCATGATATGCAGGATGGACTGGACCATGATTCAAACTCTGTTCCAAATGTTCAGAGACCAGCAGAGCATCATGAAGATCAGAAGTCTGAAACAGGCTTGGTGAAAGGGCAAAGAAAGCATTTTATTGACTCTAGTGCTCTTGATGGTTCAAACAATCCCATCAATCATGATTCAGCTGCTCTGGTTTCTGTTCCTGTTATCAAAGATCATGCAGCAACAGGCAGAGGGAGGCGGGTTCCTTCCAGAGGACATAAGGGGGTAGGGGTGAACCATGATGTTGATCACAAGAAAAATGCTGGGGAGAATGAGAAAATTGAAACACATGTCTCGTCCTCTGAGCACAGTCAACCAGATGTTGGTGCTGCTTTTAAAGAAAATCGAGGTGTTGGGGAACGTTTGACATCTCACTGGCAACCTAAATCTCAGGCATCTAATAATCAGAGGGGAAACAGACCCAGTGATCCAAATGTTGGTTCAGTGGTTGTTGGAGTTGACAAAAAGGATCCCACTCATGACGGTGAATCAATTTCAGCAGGCCCTGACAAGGAGTCCAATCCTCATGCAGCCCAACCTCACCATGATCAATCAGTCTCTGAAAAGAGCAAGGCTGGAGAAGCTCCACATTTTGGGAATCAAGAGTCTAAAAGAGAGAGGAAAAATGCTCCAGCAAAGAGGCGTCCCCACTCCCCAAGTCAGGTAACTGTTAGCTCGGTTGAGCAGGCTCCAACAAGCATGGATCTTAGGCAAGAGCAACGCCCATCGTCTGGGTTTGGCAAAAATGGAAACCAAAATCGGTTTGGAAGAGGACATGAATCTCGTGGAGATTGGAAATCACCTGCCCAAGATAACAGACATTATAACCAACCTAAAAACCGGGAGAGGCAGGGCTCAAACTTGCATTATGAGTACCACCCTGTTGGGCTATATGATGACAGCAAATCAGACAACTTTGAACGACCTAAAGATGGTAACCATGGTGGGGGAAGATTTAGAGAGAGAGGTCAAACTCATTCACGACGAGGTGGGGCAAACTTTTATGGACGCCAGGGTGGTGTTGATTAGATGCTGTGTTAATCTGCAGTGGAGAGACTTTCTTAATGTGGTCTTTGTATGTTCCATCAGAAGCCGTATTTGTGCTGCTCTATTCAGCCATGTTTTCAGGTATATGTAGTCTAGGTTTCAGATACGTTTGAATTTTGAATTGTAATTTTCTCCACATCAATTGTCTTCTGATGGTCGGTATGTATTCAGCAGGGCTAGAAGCGATGAAGATGGTGCCCGTGTTTTTTTTGGGGGCTTGGGGGGAGAAAAGGTTTGATTTTGATGGTTAGTGCCCTGTGGTTGATTGTTATTTTTCTAATGTATCTCACTGAAAATAGTAATTTTATGGCATTTTGTTTTTTAATGGAACACTTATGTTTCAACGAGCCTGTTCCTAGGGATAACAAAGATACCAACGAGAGAATTTATGGATTTGTGTTCCACGTTGCACTTCTACTCGTCATATTTTTGCAGGAAAATGTGTGAAATGTGTTCAAGCCGTTGTGCAGTTGAGTTAATAAAATAATTATTTGAATTAAGCTAATGACAAGCGAGTAGTTCAGCAAAGAAGGAAATTAATAATGTTTTAGTCTTCCCCATTTTTGGTGCACGTTTGATAGCATTTTTGAATTATAGTATACCTTAATCCCAGTTTGAGGTGTGCAAATTGAGTGTAATCCACAAATAACATGTTTCATAAAACTGTTGGATTGTGTTTGAACAAAATTTTGGGTTTCAAATTATGGATTGTGGGGAAGGAAAAGGATGATTCTCATGTAATATGTTATGTGACACTCATGTTAGAGAAAAATAAACATAGCTTTTATCATGCATGGTTTTATTATAATTGGTTATAAGGTCTATTAATTATATAAAAAATAAATTGTGTTTTTATTTCTTCAATATGGCCTTCATGTTATTCAAGAACATGGAGAATCCTGATGAAGTGCAAAAAAAAAAAGGGTTATTTTTTCTATTAAGTCAAAATATAGTTTGC
Source organism: Ormosia semicastrata (assembly GCA_029884595.1). NCBI lineage: Eukaryota > Viridiplantae > Streptophyta > Magnoliopsida > Fabales > Fabaceae > Ormosia > Ormosia semicastrata. The sequence goes on from JAQQTO010000043.1 coordinate 12,075,655, forward strand.
AAGCTATAATGAGTAATGACTCATGAGTAGTTAAACGGTGTTTTAATACCCATTTTTATTTTTTTTCTTTTTTAATAACTGTACGAATTGACAAAGAATGAAGATGTCTCAGGTCGGGGTACTAAACTATAAATGAATCCATCGGTCCTGATAGATAATGAAAAAAATAGAAAAGAAATAAAGAGAAGAAAAATAATTTTTTTTATTTAAGAGTTTTAAAATACATAGAAATATAATAAAATATATGGAGAATTATTTCTCTTCTTTTTTTTTCAAATGTTCAACTTTTGTTCTCTTTAAAATTAAGGTAAAATGAGAAAGAACACATAGGTAATGAAATTTAGTTCCGTTCTATCAATAAAATTTCTAAACATAAAATGATAATTATATTTCATTTTTTTTATTTTTTTACTGGTACATTTCTACCTATTCTTAAAGGTTTTTCTACTCTAAATTTATTTTATGTATGAAGTTAACATATTTAAATACGGTTATATTTATTATATACTAAATTATTGATCCGCATTCATTTGTCAATTTGTTAAGATACAAAATTATTAATAAAAAGTGTTAGAAGTATTAAATTATTGATCATTACATTTTTTATATCTTGTGGTATTTTGTCATAGTAAGTTTCTCTTAACTTTTCCTCTGTACCAAAAAAAAAAAGTGTTTGAACTGAATTATAATTTTATATATGAAGTTAAGAAATAATTACAATTTTGATTCGTTTTATGTTATTTTAAAATCATTAAATGAATAATTTAATATTTATTGTTAAGATAAAATATTAGCAATAAAGAGTGTTTGGAGTGTTGCACCCAAAAAAAAAAGGTGTTTGCAGTGAATTATATTTATATGTGAGAAGTTTACCAAAAAAATATGTGAGAAGTTTATAAGTGTTTAAAGATAATTATAATTGGAGAATAAGAAGTTTTTACAATTTTTTCTATGTGTATTTTTAAATCTTTAAAACAGTATAATATATTTTTATAGTTTTATCCTGCTTAGCCACCATAGTGAGAAATTCCTTTTCAATAGTATAGATATTTACGGTAGTGCGTCTATATAAGCAAAAATATTAACCTTTCATAAATAATTAAAAAAACTCTTTTAAATTAAATTTGTCTTTAAAGTGAATAAATATAAATTATTTACTTTTAATTTAATTTAAAATATATCGTGATTTAACTCATAAATTTAATGGTAGATAAACTCTTCCTTATTTTAGAAACAAATTCACTTTAAATGAGTCTTATCTTAAAAAATTGTTACACAGCTTTTAACAATCTTAAGGGAGTGTTTGGAAACATTCGAAAACCAAATATGTAGCTATAGTGAAGTTGATTTTTAGATGAATGTTATTCGGTCATCACAAAAAACTTAAAAAAACCAGTTTATATCTAAACTAAATTTAAGATAAAATAAGTTCTTAAGAAAACCAAATCAAAATTGAATTTTTCCTAATCCAATTTTTTTATGCACTTGCTCTCTTCCTATTTATTCTCTCTTTTTGTCTCATGATTTATTTATATCTTAATATTTAAATTTTAAACCTAGTTACACAACAAAAAAAGAAAAAAATAAACTTTTATGATTTTAAAATTGATTTTAGACAAAATTTGACCAAACTAAGAATAAATTAAAACTAGTTCCAAAATAACATGAATTTATATTATCAGATTATCTTAAACAGTTTTGAGCCAGTTTTGAGAGTTGTAAAACTGTCCCTAATAGTAGGGTACATTGGGTTTAAAATAAAAATAAAAATACTAATACACATTTGTTTTGAATTTTATTAAAATAAATATTTTAGTTCATCTTTTGAAAATAGATTTTCTGTAAATTAGTATAAGAATTAAAATATTGAATCAATACAATGAAAAAGTAAACAAATCCGAAAATATTTATCACAAAAATAATTTGTTTTCAACTTTAATATTATATACATTGTATTAATTAGGGGTGTAACTGAGTCGAGTCAAGTCAAGCACTTGAAACTCAGGCTTGGTGTGTGAAAAAAATAAGCTGTTCAATCTTAGTTCATTTATTTAAACGAGTCAATTTTAAAATTTGAACTCGATTTGTTTAAAAATCTGAAAACTTGGGTTCGACTCGTTTATGACTTGATTCTTTTTTTTTCTTTTATTAAATCTCTCCTTAAAGTATTTTTCATTTTTTTAAAATTTACTAAGCTAATAATTAGTAAACATCTTTATAGTAGAAAATGAATTAAAAATACAAATAAAAACTTTTTATTATATAATTCATTACATAAAATGATAAAAAATTCATAATCTTGTACCATTACAAAAAGAAATTTCAAAATAAACTTTCACACTTAAAAATATTCAACATAGTTTTACATTGAAATGGTCTTCTTCTTTTGTGCACTGAGATAAAACCGTTGATAATTGTATATACTTGTTATTAACCTTGTATGAATACTTATTAAGATAAATAACTTTAGCAATCATACAATTTTTATTTTCTTATTAATTATTGTAATTTTTGCCTACATATATATATATATATATATATATATATATATATATATATATAATCAAACTATTCGCGAGCTTTTAATGTCGAGCTCATAAAGATTGGACTTAACTTATTTATATAATCAAGCTTGATTGAGTATTTAAGAACAGTTCATAAATAACTCAAACTTATTTACACCTCTAGTATTAATATTTAGTAATTATTATATAAATTAAGTGGAAGTTTTATATTTGAGAAAATCTCATTTATAAATTACATCAATAATTAACTACAAAATATTAAATAAAAGAATAAATGACATTAAAATAATAAAAAATATTTTTCTCACAGAGTATATCTATCTCGATATGTGAAAAATTAATCTCATGGGATATGGTTAGGCGCCTAAGCGAATACTCCTCTAATGGTGTTATTTTCATATACATGAATATCAGGATTGAACCTAAAGTTATGTGCTTAAGGAACCCAAACCACTTCTACTTGAATCAATATACGTTGGTTTAAAAAAATGTTAATTATAACAAGAAGTTAGCTTATTAAAATTATTGTCAATTATGATATGATATGATAATAAAACATGTCTATTGAACCAAAGTATGTTGGTTTACGTGGAAGGGATTTATGTTTCTTAAACATGTGGTATTGAGTTTAATTCCAAAATTCATGTGTATGGAAATAGAAACAATATTGTTAGGAGGGAACCCTACTTAGACGTCTGATTATACTTTGAAAGATTAGTCTCCCACTTATTAGATACGGATACTCTAGAAAAAAAAGTAATTAAGTTGTATTTAACGAAATATTTACAATGTAAAAGTGAAAATTCTTTTGTTATATATATATATATATATATATATATATATATATATATATATATATATATATATATATATATATATGCACTAGATAATTAGTAAGAATTTTATTTGTGTGTGAGATACAAAAAAAAAAAATGTGTGTGGGATAATTAATAAAAATTTTATTTATATAGTCATTGAAAATATGATTAAAAATTTATTACTTCATTTATACTACATTGATATCAATAATAAGAATATATCATATAAACAAAATAAACATAATAGTCAAACAATTTATTTTAGTGAATAAAGAATATCATAAATCTATTTTCTAAATAAACAATTATTCTAAATATATATAATGGGTGGGACCATTGACTCTCTAATATGTCTGCTCACACTTTTTACTTTTTATTTTTTATTGCACTTTTAAAAATTTATCCTCTCTTAAAGTTTTTTAAAAGTTAATTTAAAAAAAATAAAAAATAGGAATGTAAATAAGCATATTAGAGTTTCAATAATCTCACTCATATATAATTAATTAATTTAAATTTTTGTTAATAAATTACATTTCAATTAATTTTATTAAGTTTTCTTATATACTTTTCTTCCGTGATTATACATATTAATATAATTTCATGTCAAGTTTTTAACATCGTAGGCTATAAATATATAAAATTAAAATGAAAAGAACAATAGACAATTTATTTTCTTTTGAATTTTATCATTTTCAAATATCATGATAGAATAGCAACTTAATTGTGTACATGACATTTTACTAAATATTTGCATAACTAAAAATACACAACTTTTAAATGAAGCACCAAAGGTCTTTATATATTAAATACACATATATAATGAAAAAGAAAAAGAAAACCTATTTATACAATTAATAATTTTTTTCTTATTGATAACGTGAGTCATTAAAATAATGAATGCATTATAATTTTTTTCTCTTGATTGATAAAGTGAGTTTTCAAATTTTAAATCATCAATGCATTATATAAATTTTTTAATTAAATCATTTGAACATATGGTGTCTTTAAATGTATATGTATGTAGAGCTATTTGAAATTGATTTATTAGATAACATATTATTTAAGAAAATGTTTTTGAATTAGAGGAAAAAATTACACGTAAAGGTGACATTTGTTCAAAATTTTCCTAAAATAAGCCTTTAATATATATATATATATTTATTTATTTATTTATTTATTTATATTTATATGAGATATATCTAATAAGATAAGTTTTTATTGTGAGAATGTGAGAGAAATAAATCTTAACCATACAATCAATCATACATTGATGATTAAGATTAAAAGTTACTTAAAGATCATGTGACTACTTTAAAAAGTCATATGCATTTATGTTTTTATTTTGATAATTTATGTAAAATCTAATAGTTAAGACTCATTCTTCTCACTATTTATAATAAATATTTCTCTTACAGAAGTCTTCATTATATATATATATATATATATACAATTTTAAAGATTATAAACATAATAAGACATGTATTAAAAATATTGAAACTCCGACATATGTATCTCATTTTAAAGTAATTAAGTTTATATGACATAATAATTAATATTTATGTAATATAATCTAAAAAAATTGAAATGTAAGTAAAAAATATGATTGTACCATTTTATTCCATGTAGAATATGGAAATAGATGAAATAGCAGGAGGAGATGAGAAAATAAAAAAGACATGTTTTAGAAAAAGCATGTTATAAAAAGGTAGTATAAAAAAATGACTTGAATATGGAGAAAACACCGTAGTTAAAGAAACAAGTGTACAGTTCTAAAATAAAGTACAAAAATTATTATATAGTACATGAAAAGAAAAAAAAACCCTAAAAAATGCATGGCAACCAATTATTTCACTCTAATGAATAGAAAATATTATTTACTATGTAATAAATTACATTTACTAAATATTTGCTTAATATTAGGGAAAACCATGTAGAATAAAAATGAAATTAACTTTTTATTCAAATAATTAATTAATTGATTGGCGTCAATTCCGTTAAAGCAAATAATCAATTAATTTGGTATTAAAGATCTTTAAATAGTGTTAATTGTATTCTATTTATTTTTATAAATTTATTATATGATTGCAATCAAATTGAATTATTATTTATTTTTTAATTAATTTATTATTTTATTTTATTTGTTTACAAATATTTGTGCTTTTCAAATTTAAATTTTTAAAAATATATAATATATAAAAAAAAGAACATGTCGTCGTATTTTGACATGTATCATTTTAACATAGAACAACATATTTAAAAATTTATCATATGACAAATACATGATCTCAATAACTATCATGTGACATCTCATATTATAATTTAAAAGAAATGTGTACATATGTCATCAGATCTAAATTAAATTTATTACTCATACATATAAATATAAAATTTTTTAATCACATATTAATTACTGTCGCAACCGGGATCGCGACGAAAAATAGCAACTCAAAGGATTTTAGAAAATGGAAATGGAAAATGGAGTCGCCACCAATTTTATTTTAACTTAGGAAAAATTGAAAAACCTTTCTTTGAAAATGATCTTTGGAACCAGATTGGATTCGGGAGTCGGTTATGGATAGGAAGGATAGAAACTTAATCCCACAGCACTCCTAACACACCCATTCTAAAATGGTACCTTAAGTTAATTGTACAAATTCTTAACAATCTTTGAAAATATTTATTTTACCCCTTTTTACAAAACATTGTAACTATTTATAAAAAGGAAACCACAAAATTATGAAAATTTAATTTTGGCTTGACAGAAATAAAATTCTGCTCCTACGTATCCTCGGGTGCAATGAGGAACTCAAAGTCACGTAGTTCTCTAGAAAATGATTGTGAGTTGATTGATTTTAATTAAAAAAAAGATTTTTGAAGAGGAATTTTATTTGAAAACAAAATCATTCTTGCACAAGTTCAAGTTAACAAGCAGAAATTTACTCAATAAACCCTTATGATTCAAATGATATTGAAGATAACATCCATTATTCAATCATCATCATTGATCATTGTATTGATTAAAAAAATTTTTTTATTTCATTTTTTTAAGAATGCACAAAGATAAACAAGTAAACACAATCCTCCATAAGTCAAGTAAAATATTTAAAAAAAATAAAATTAAATATAAGCATTACAAATCAAACAACTTAAACAAATTTTATTTCATTTTTCAGATTTTTTTCTCTTTTTTTTTTTTATTTATTTTTTTATTTACTATTTTTTTTTGTTTTACATTAGTCACAAGACACAATATAAAATATTTTATTAAATAAATTAAACACCATTAGAGCACTAATCCTAAAAGAATAAACAGTTAAGCTCAAAGTACATTCTATTTTTTTTTATTTTATTTTTTTATTGCCATTTTTATATTCTTTTACCCTTCTCTCTTTTTTTTTTACCAAAATGTATCATTATTGTCTTAATGTGAAATGGGCAGTAGCCCATGTGATTCAACCTCAAACCCAAAAAGACAATCAATAATTCAATTTAAAGAAATAAAAGTTTGGAGACTTTGGCAATAATAACAGAGCACACACCAAGGGACGTTTAGGGAATGAGACTTCACGAGCTCAGCGGTGAGACAAAGACGGTGGTGGTCGCCTGAGATAGGATGTGACGGAGTGGAGATGGCGCGGAGGGTGGGTAGATGCGGTGCGACGCGACGAAGCGGTATGGTGGCTCGTGGGTGAATGACGGAATAGAGGCGCAAATTCGGGTTCTGCAACGGCCTGGTGGAGCGGCTTGTCCCGATCTAGTGAGACGTGGGTCGTCTGAAGCAGTCCGGGCTTGTGTCGCGGTGGGCGCACGGTTCTCTGCTCGGCTGGGGTCGACGGCGCGCGCGTGGAGAAGGGAGTGAGACGGTGGCACGATGGTGGAAGTCTGAGCTCTGGTTTGTTTTGTGGTGTGGTGACTCACGTGCTTGGGTGGTGGTTTGGCTGCAGTTCACGGCGGAGAGAGATGAAATGGAGGTTGTTTTGGTGGTTGAGGGGAGAGATGGTGAAAATGGGTTTAGAAGATGGTTATGAGGGGATGGTGTTTTGTTGAAGGTGGGTGATGGTGAGTTTGAAGATGGTTGTTTTAGGTGGGGTGGTTACGGGTGATGGAGGTTGTGGTGGTTTTTGGTGGGTTCGGTTATGAAAGTTGAAGGCGATGGTTGGTTTAGATGGTTGCGGTTTGGAGGGTGTGGTGGTTTGCGGTGGTGAGGTTGAAGATGGGGTGTTTGTGGGTGGTTAATGGCAAGGTGATGGCGAAGATGGTAATGGCAGAGGAAGATGTAGGCTTATGGTGAGGATGCCCTGGTCCCGATGGTGAGGCTGCCTTTTTCTTGCTACTGGCTTCCCCTCCCTTACATGAGAGCAAAAAAAAAAAATGAAAAAGTAGTGTGTGCAGGGGTTACGTGTGAGGGGAGTGAAAGTGTGCAGTCTGAGTATGTGCAGAGTGATGGCAAGAAAGAAAAAACCAAAAGATGTTGTGTGTCTGTGCTGGAAAGTGAGGTGAGAACGTGAAAATGGAGTGAGTGAGTGTGACTATTTTGTTTTGTTTTGTTTTTTTCTATTTTTTGTTTTTATTATTTTTTTACTTTTTTTAGCCCGATCAAAATTGGATGTTCACAGTTGCCCCTCTTTACTTATTTCTTATTAGATAAAAAGAAAAACTGTGATTTTTCATTTTATTGTCGTAAGAAATGAGTAAAGACATGAACTCTAATTTTGTCTGGTAATGTATAAAAGGATAAATGCAAGACAAAGCAGGAACAACGATAGGAAGTTAACATGCAATGAGCTGATGCGCTCAACAGAAATTAAAATGCATGGAGCCGATGCTCTCAAAAGAATTGACAAAAATTAAAATGCATGGAGCCGATGCGCTCAACAGAAATTAAAATGCATGGAGCCGATGCGTTCAAAAGAAACTAAAATGCATGGAGCCGATGCGCTCAACAGAATTTAAAATGCAGGGAGCCGATGCGCTCAACAGAAACTAAAATGCATGGAGCTGATGCGCTTAAAAGAATTTAAAAAGATAATGGGCAACTGCATCCTAGAATTTAAAAGACGGACAGGCTACTGTGTTCCCGAAAAATAGAGATTTAAAAAGGCAAGATATCTTGATCCAAAAAGATTTTTCTTCATTTTTTTTTCTTTTTTTTTCTCTCTTTTTTCTTTTTTTTTCTTTTTCCCTTTTTTCTTCTTTTTTCTTTTTCTTTTTCTCTTTTTCCCTTTTTTATTTTATTCTTCTCTTTTTTGTTCCTTTTTCTCTTTTTTATTTTATTTTATTAAAAGTCTTTTGAACCAACGTCGACTTTTAGAAAACTTTGACCAATCAAAACCCTTGTTCACATGCTTTTCTTCCTTAGACCCTTCGGTTATTTCCTTCTTCTTCTCCTTTCTTTCTTTTTTTTCTTTGTTTTTCGCTCTCAGCTCTTCTTTTGAGAAATGAGATGAACCATTGCTTGGCTGATTCCTTGAGAGAAAATTTTGCCCCAATATTTAACATTGTCTCTCATTTAATTGATTCCCTATAACTACTTGATAACTCAATCACTGTCTCTATTGCTACTTCCTTCAACACATCTCTCTTTAATCCTTAAAAAATTTTGCCCCAGTATAGCCAACTGAATACAAATGAGATTGCTCTTGTGTAGCTGATCAAATGCAATTCAAAATTGCCCCAATTTGGTGCACCCTTCAAGGCATTTCAGGCCAACTTTCTCTGAGATTTTACCCATTTATTTGCCCTAACTTTTGCTTAGACTGACCTTTCGGGTTTTCAGACTACAGACTCTTTTCCATTTTTTTCTTTTGTTCTAACTTTTGCTTAGGCCGCCCTTTCGGGTTTTCAACCTAACGAGTTTTTTCCTCTCTCTCTCTCTCTCTCTCTTTCTCTCTTTTAGGTACCTCTTCTTCCATCAAATGAGATTTTCAAGTTCTCTTCAATCTAAATTGTTCATCAGGAGATTATCATTAGATGGTCAAATCATAGTGTTGTACTCATGTTCACCTTACCTGAAGCATTACGTAACAGACACTCATGAATTCAAAAAGTACAACAGAGAAGAAGCAAACAACTTCCGGATTGTTCTTGGAAGTTTGACAATAGAAAGGGTATTATTTACAAAGGATAAAGATACAAGAAGTAGAATAGCAAGAAAGCCAAAGCTTTTTTTTTACCCCAGTATGAACGTGATTGATCTAGACTCGACAACTGGACATCATGACTATTGTTTTATCAGGTATATACAAAGATCTGCCCTCATGTGGGGTATCAAATGAATTTGGCTCAGAGTATGTCATTTACGAACAAAAATCGCCCAAGTGTAGGCCATTTAACAACAAAAATTTGCCACAGTGTGGGACAATTGAATTTTTTTTTTAAACAATGAACTAGATACTTAGATGAACATAACCTTTGTCTCAAAATTAAAATTAATGAAAATGACAACAACCCCTCATTGATCAGAATTGACATTTTGAGACTTGTAACGTGACAAAGGCTAGGGTTTATGAAAGAAAAGATATAAGGTTCAAACAAGTGTTTAAGGGTTGAATGAGACTAAGGATTCCTGTTCAAAGTTAAACTTTGTCAATTACCTTTGTACTTTCAAGCACACTTTTCTCTTACTGCTCTTCATTTCTTCCTTTTTTCTTTTCACTTTCTTTCATTCGCCCCTGTCATTACTTATTTCATCTCATTTTTTTTTTCTTATCTCTTTTTTTGGTTTTTTCTTTTTTTTCTTTTTCTTTTTCCATTATACTTCAAAATAGTCACCATGACAATCAACCTTTACTTTGTGTCATCCCCTCGTATAGGGGTGATCCTTGTCTAGGGTTTATTGAAGAAAACTTTCAAGCTCAAAAAGGGACATCGAGAGAATAATGAAAAGATGAATTCTTATGAAGGATAGAGAAACACGGCCAATATTCATTTCAAATCTTGATTGCTCATTTTCAAAAATTTTAATTCAGAGACAAAAAGGATAATGCACACCAAGTGATTATTTCTTTGCTCCATTTTTTTTTTTTGCAAATGGCGTTTGCGCATGCAGACCTTATGACTACTGACATCTATCAAAGCAATGATTGTTAAGGACTAGAGTCCAACAGGGTTCAAACAAAAGGAAGACACTTTAAATAAACAAGAGAAAAATAAAATGACCAGAAAGACCATGAAAATGACAGGAAACAAGATATGCTTGAATCCATACAAAATCATTACATTAATGCTTCAAAAAAAAAAGTTAACATAAGTTCAGTACCACAAAAATCTAAGATGACAATCACATTAATTAACGCCTCAGATCGCCAATTGTTCAGAGGTTTCCAGTCGATGGAGGGTGAATAGTGTAGGCAGGGTAAGATGGTGGGTTTCTAATTTTGGTTTTGCATATAGCTCACTTTTGATTCTTTTTCCTTAGAGGAAAAACTCATTCTTAAAACTACTTTCATCATTGCCAGTTGGCAATTTACCTGCTTTTACCAAAATTTCAATCTTCTCCCCGACAGCTATTAACTCAGCAAAGTCTAGATAAATGGCGCCTGCCATTGTCTCAATATAGGGAGCTCCCAAAGTCCCTAGAAAATATGAGCACATTTCTGTCAACGTCAATGGTGGTTACACTTGTGCTGCGATAGCTCTCCATCTCTGGGTATGCTGCTTGAAAGCTTCCTCATTTTTCTTTTGCATTGAGCCTAATTGTTCCCAGGTAGGAGTTGCATCCAGATTAAACTTATATTGATCCATGAATAGATCAGCCAATTCCGTCCAACGAGAAACCTTAAAGCGATCTAATTGAAGATACCACTCTAAAGCAGAACCTGTAAGACTCTTGTGGAAAAAGCTAATGAGGAACTTATCATCCTTGGACCAAATAGTCATCTTGGTTCCGTAACTGATTAAATGAAACCGAGGGTTACCACTCTCATCATACTTGGCAAAATGAGGAATCTTGAAGTCTTTAAGGATTACGACATCCATGGTAGGACACAGTTCTTCTATTCTAAGCGGTCCATAAGCACTAGGGCCCTTGATCGCTTTGATTTGCTCTTCTATCCTTTCCTTCCATTCTTCTTCCATCTTATCCTTCTGAATTGCCGCATGATCACTCCCAGCAGGAAGTCCTATTGTCACTAGGATGGATATACATGGTTGTTCCCATGTGAATTCAGCATTACCATGAACCTCATTTCGAGTATCATCTGAAGAATGATACCCTTCTCCGATAGGAATTACTAGCGGTGCAGTATCCAAGGTTCTTCCCACAACAGGCATCTCAGTGATCATCCCGGGGTTTGTCCTCATAGAAGTGATAGTTGGCAAGCGCAGATGTGCCCCAGTCACTCTTGTGCCTCCAGCCGCCCCAATCAAGGTGAGAGTCTCTCTCATGGCCAACAACATTTCCTCTATTTTTCTCATAGACTCTGTCATTTCATTCATCTTCCCTTTAATCTCATCAACTTTCATACTCAAGTTTCTTCCTTCCTCGGGGTTATTAGCAGTCATTCTGGTCTTAGATCTAAGATTGTGAATTTGGATTTGATTGATCTCTTCTTTCCTAGGCTGCACAATGGTTCAAACCAATTTGATTTATTAAAACAAAATAACATTTAACAAAGAATGAGATGAGATGCATAAGATGCATAAAATGAATGAACTTTGAAAACACTTTTTCATTTTTCTTCTCCTTTTAAAAAAAAAAAATGCTATGTCATGAAAATGCAAGATGTTTTTTTTTAATGCTAGGGATGCTATGAAAATGCAAAATGCTATTTTTTTTTAAAGTTGAAAATGTCATGAAAATGTATGATTTTTTTTATAATGTTAAGAATGTTATGAAAATGCAAAATGATATTTTTTTTCCTTTTTTTAAAAAAAATGCTATGAATGTCATGAAAATATAAATTGAAGTCTTTTGTTTTCCAGAATGCTATGAAAAGGTAATATGATGTATATTTTTTATTCATTTCATTTTTTTCAATGCTATGAATGCCATGAAAATACAATATGCCTCTTTTTTTTTTAGAATGCTAAGAATGTTATGAAAATACAAGCAATGAATAGTTTTTTTAAATTTTTTTTAAATGTAAGAATGAGTAATATGAGAAACAGATAAATAAAGAAGAAGAAGTACGCTCCCTTTTGTGCCCTAATTAGGTGGAACTTAAATGTTGGATTTCCTTAAGGTCACGACTCTAATTTTGGCAGCCACTACGTTCGATCTATCAGTGCAAGATGTTCGGGACAGTCTAAACTTCTAAAAAGTCATGGTTCCCAAATTGCTCTTATCTTGAAAGACAAGGACCCAATTCATGAATTAATCACAAGTTAGGATAAACCCTCTCAATATGATTCATCCATGATAATGGTAACAATGTAAGTAGTGTCTCAATAAATGTCAAGTGAGCATAAAGCCTCTTAATAACAAAAGCTAAGACCCTTCCTACTCCTCGGGTTCGCACAGACTCGGGTATAGAACCCAAAAAGTGTCTGAGATAAGTGATAGTGATGTGTGTGAGGGAGCATACAAACCTGTACAAAAATTTAAAAAAATAAAACTACCCTCAACCTGCAAGAAACATATATACAACAGCCAGCCAGTAATCATCTATCCTAGGATTTCAACAATTATGCACAATATATTTACAGGTAACAATATACATAAGATAATGCCATCAGATATTTACACAAAAAAAATTAAATAAATAAATAAAATCTATTTACAAACAAAAAGAAAACAAAAACAAGGATCAAAAGGGGTAAAATAAATAAATTTCAGATATTAACAATTTGCACAACTAACAACAACAGGCTTGACTCTCGAAGTGTCCCAGTGGAGTCGCCATCTGTCACGACCGGGATCATGGTGAAAAATAGTAACTCAAAGGATTTTAGAAAATGGAAATGGAAAATGGAGTCGCCACCAATTTTATTTTAACTTAGGAAAAATTGAAAAACCTTTCTTTGAAAATGATCTTTGGAACCAGATTGGATTTGAGAGTCGGTTATGGATAGGGAAGGGCGAAAACTTAATCCCACAGCACCCTTAACACACCCATTCTAAAACGGTACTTTAAGTTAATTGTGCAAATTCTTAACAATTCTTAGAAATATTTATTTTACCCATTTTTGCAAAACATTGTAACTATTTATAAAAAGGAAACTACAAAATTATGAAAATTTAATTTCGGCGAAATGAAATTCTGCTCCTACGTATCCTCCGGTGCAATGAGGAACTCAAAGTCACGTAGTTCTCTAGAAAATGATTGTGAGTTGATTGATTTTAATTAAAAAAAAGATTTTTGAAGAGGAATTTTATTTGAAAATAAAATCATTCTTGCATAAGGTTCAAGTTAGTACCAGACTACTCAATAAACCCTTATGATTCAAATGATATTAAAGATAGCATCCACTATTCAATCATCATCATTGATCATTGCATTGATTAAATGATTTTTTTATTTCATTTTTTTAAGGAATGCACAAAGATAAACAAGTAAACACAATCCTCCACGAGTCAAGTAAAATATTAAAAAAAACAAAATTAAATATAAGCATTACAAATCAAACAACTTAAAACAAATTTTATTTCATTTTTAAATTTTTTTCATTTTTTTTTTATTTTTTTATTTACTATTTTTTTTTTATTTACATTAGTCACAAGACACAATATAAAATATTTTATTAAATAAATTAAACACCATTAGAGCACTAATCCTAAATGAATAAACAGTTAAGCTCACAGTACATTCTGATTTTTTTTATTGCTATTTTTATATTCTTTTACCTTTCTCCATTTTTTTTTTTACTAAAATGTATCATTATTGCCTTAATGTGAAATGGGCAGCAGCCCACGTGATTCAACCTCAAACCTAAAAAGACAATCAACAATTTAATTTAAAGAAATAAAAGTTTGGAGACTTTGGCAACAATAACAGAGCACACACTAGGGGACGTTTGGGGAAGGAGACTTCACGAGCTCAGCGGTGAGACAAAGACGGTGGTGGTCGCCTGAGACAGGATGCGACGGAGTGGAGATGGCGTGGAGGGTGGATAGACGCAGTGTGATGCGATGAAGCGGTATGGTGGCTCGAGGGTGAATGACAGAACAGAGGTGCAGATCCGGGTTCTGCAACGGCCTGGTGGAACGGCTTGTCTCGATCTGGTGAGACGTGAGTCGTCTGAGGCGGTCCGGGCTTGTGTCGCGGTGGGCGCACGGTTCTCTGCTCGGCTGGGGTCGACGGCGCGCGCGTGGAGGAGGGAGCGAGACGGTGGCACGATGGTGGAGGTCTGAGCTCTGGTTTGTTTTGTGGTGTGGTGACTCACATGCTTGGGTGGTGGTTTGGCCGCAGTTCACGGCGGAGAGGGATGAAATGGAGGTTGTTTTGGTGGTTGAAGGGGAGAGATGGTGAAAATGGGTTTGGAAGATGGTTATGAGGGGATGGTTTTTTGGTTGAAGGTGGGTGATGGTGAGTTTGAAGATGGTTGTTTCCGGTGGGGTGGTTACGAGTGATGGAGGTTGTGGTGGTTTTTGGTGGGTTCGGTTATGAAAGTTGAAGGCGATGGTTGGTTTAGATGGTTGCGGTTTGGAGGGTGTGGTGGTTTGCGGTGGTGAGGTTGAAGATGGGGTGTTTGTGGGTGGTTAATGGCAAGGTGATGGCGAAGATGGTAATGGCAGAGGAAGATGTAGGCTTATGGTGAGGATCCCCTGGTCCCGATGGTGAGGCTGCCTTTTTCTTGCTGCTGGCTCCCCCTCCCTTACATGAGAGCCAAAAAAAAAAATGAAAAAGTAGTGTGTGCAGGGGTTACGTGTGAGGGGAGTGAAAGTGTGCAGTCTGAGTGTATGCAGAGTGATGGCAAGAAAGAAAAAACCAAAAGGTTTTGTGTGTCTGTGCTTTAGAAAGTGAGGTGAACGTGAAAATGGAGTGAATGGGTGTGACTATTTTGTTTTGTTTTGTTTTTTTTAATTTTTTTTATTTTTATTTTTATTTTTACTTTTTTTAGTCCAGGTCAAAATTGGATGTTCACAATTATTATGACATATATATTTTTACATTTGATATTAATTCATATTAAAAAAAAAAAAATTCTTACATATTTTTAGTTGATCACGTTATTAACTATTTTTATTGGTAATTGATATTAAAATATCAAAATTTTCATAAGTGTAAGATATCATCTTTGTTATATATATCTTGTCGCATTAAATTAATTAATTATATTTTCAAACTTTATTTATTCTTATATAATTATTTTATATTATTTAAAAAAATTAAATATATATATCACACAAGAGTGAAAATTTGTTTAAAAATATAGTAAAATTAATTAAATGTAATTAATTATGAGAAAAATAAGAATTTATTATGTGTTTTTTTAAACTAAGAAAATATAGTAAATTTTCTTGATATACTCTTGATAATGAGTGGATAAAATATCCAAATAAATAAACACATAAAAATTAATATTAAAAAAATTATATAATCAAAAATTAAAATTATTTGAAAATATATAAATTTATTATTTATTAAGAGGTCATATAAACAAATATTTATTAGAGGAACTACATAATTAAATTATCATTGCACAAGAAGAGTTGGTTAACAGAAAAAAATAATTTTAAGCGAATCTCAATTTAAATTTCATTAATTATAATTTAATTAAATTTATCTAAATAATTTGAGATGTCATATATCTAAATTAAATATATTTTTATTTATTTATTATAATATTTCTTTTATTTATCTTGTGCATTGCACGAAATACTAATTTTACTATTATGAGAAAGCCTTAAAAATTGAAGAGAAGTAGAGTGTCTTAAAGAGTCACATTGACATAAGTTTTATATATATATATAACGTATTTGATAAGATAAATATTTATTATAAGAGATAAAAAGAGTGAATTTTACCAATTAAATTTTATATGAATGGTTAAAATTATAATATAAATATATGTAATTTTTTTAAGTTATCACATGATCTTTAAGAAATTTTTAATCTTCATTATTTATGTATAATTGTATGGTTAAAATTTATTTCTCTCACAATAAAAATTTCTCTCCCAATATATGTCGCGTATCTAGTAAAATGAACGTTTGTTATAAGAGGTGAGAGAAGTAAATCTAGAATATTAAATTTTATATTAATGATTAAAATTAAAATATAAATACATATGACTTTTTTAAGTAGTCATGGCCTTTAAATAACTTTCAATTTAATTATTTATATATAATTGTATAGTTAATTTTTTTTAATCTTTCACATGATAAAAGCTACTCTCAATATATATATATTTATATATTTAAAATTAAAATAAACTTGACCTGTTATCAATGTAGAGAATGTGAAAAGATTACCATATAGCTTCCGCTATCGGCTTGTTCCATCCATCGCCAATTGTGTCGGGTTAGGGTTTGCAGAGTTCCAATTACCATTCGTTTCTTCAGGCTCACCCCCGTCCATATCTTGCACTTCCAAATAAATGCGTTATTTCGATCCATAATTCTCTATATCCAGCCATACGACACATCGCAATTCCCCAATACTCTCCTTTCGGTAACTCTTGAAATCGAAAGCAGTGTTGGATATGGTACAATATTCTTGTTCCTTTGGTTCTGAGCGAATTGTTCTCATAATTTGGCTATTATATATATAGATAGGAGTACGAGATCTTAGTGATCTTTGTCCCTTGTATTTCCTTTTTCTGTTGTTTATCTGAATCTCAGCTTGGCATTATTGCGTGTTTTGTTGAAACTGTTTCCTATAAAAAAGAAATATTCTTCTTTATTAGCACTTGTCTGAAATTGCACACGCTACTTCGAGGAGCACCTGAATTGGTGTCGTTGACATTTTTATTTTTTTTAAAATTCAGTTTCAATTGTGGGACAAGGAATATGTTGGATGAAGATGTGCAACTCCCACAGTTGACGTGTTAATGTATTACACTGTCCAAATGTTGTGTTGTTAAAAATGGCTTCTAACTCTAATAAGTTCTCTGTGTACTTTGTGTGTTATTTCTTGTTTTGGTTTTTAGTTTACTTATATCTTTTAACTCCATTGTTTGGTGCTTGTTGAATAGGTCCTATCGAGTGGATAATTTGGTGGTTAAAGACATAATAAAATGGCTTTAGTTGCCCATCAACCACAGGTACTTATATAGGAAATTTACCTTTTATTTGGCCTGAAAACCTCTTATTGGATTGTATTTAGTTACATACTTACACCCAATTTTATCTTCTCACTACCATCAAGTTATAAGCCTGCTATGGATAAAATTGGGCCTAATATTAATTCAATGTCAACCGAAGTAGTTTATCATCGGCAAAGGGTGCTGGAAATTATTCGCATTATTATTTGCCATTTAAATGGTTAAGGTAACTTTTCATTGCTGTATGATGCTGTCAAAGTTTAGTTTCAACTTTCAATGTGATTTGTATATTCAGTAGAGTAGTAGTGCTGTTCCAGTGATGTCTTGTGGTGGCAAGGATTGAGTTGTTACATCAAATTTAGTAATTGGAGCATCAGAGTTGTCAACATTTATGAAATATCCTGGAGATTGAATTTTATTTGAGAGCTGAGGCTATATACATCTCTCTCCCTCCCTCTCTCTCAAAGTCTTTTCTGATATTAAGTTTAATAAGCTCTTTGTCTATTTTTACTGCATGTTCTGTAGTTGCAATCAGGATTTTCCATGTTCAGATTTCAAATGCAAAGGGTATATGAATTATGAACTTTATAGTGATTGTTTTCTTTTCTCCAGGGCTTGTATGTGACATTTTCCTCGAGGCGTTTGTCATGGAGCAAAAGGCTGAAGTTGAAGCAGTGTTTAACAAAATGTCACTTGATTGGAAGAGCTGATTGGCATTACATGTTAAAGCAGAATATTTGTTTAAGGTGGAGATATTGTTGTGTCCGTGTGGTGGAAATTAAATATGGTTTGTTATGTTTGGGGTCACGATTTTCAAGAACTTTAAGATGTTTAGAATAAGTTAACATAATGATGGAAGTGTTGTACCATATCTGAGGTGGATCTATGATAAGAGTTGGCAGAATCAAATTGAAATGCAACTCTAAGGAGCCTTGAAATATGATTAAAAAAACAAGTCTTGATTAATCAATTATATTTATATTTTTTTAAAAGTAATAAATTTGCCATCCTCACATAGTTTTCTGCTTGTAGAATTGGAGGTTTATATTATGCAAGGAAAATACTATTTGGGGGAGAGAAACAAAATTGTGCATGTGAATATTACTTGCACCAATGGTTTGATGGAGTGCTTTCATATATATTTTTTATTTATTGTAATACCAAATTACCAATATTAAATTCATTTTTAATGCTTTTAGATTTCAATTATAATTTTCAGTTAGATGTCCTACTCCTAGGGATTGTTTTACATACCGAAACTTGCATGAAAATGCACATGATCTTTTATTCTGCTTCGTGTAAAGGATTTCCTGTTTCCAGTGTAGGACCTCCTTGCATTTGTGGATCCAAGCTTAAACCTTTGAGGATTGCAGGCTTCAAAGGCAGTGCTCAAAATGATGATTCAGTATCTAGAGCTAATGGATTGAAGGTCCCCAAGACCTCTGTTAGACTAGAAGAGAGTGGGGAAGTCAAATCAGAATCTTCGAAGGTCCACAATGTTCCACTCTCTTATGCCTCTGAAGCAAATGAGAGTCTTGCAACATCACCTGGTATTCATAAACTTTTCAAAAAATGGCTGACAATGTTGCGCACACAACCATCAAATCAAGAAGTGGAGGAAATTTTGGGAGAACCGCCTCCAGGGGTTTTACAAGAAACTCTAGAAGGGATGCAAAGGAATGAAAAAGGTGAGGTTTTGAAGGTGGCATGGTCCCATTTTCTAGCCCTGGACGCAACAATAAAGATTCCTTTCTTAATATTGTAAGTATGACAGTTTTTTTGTCTCTGCATTTAATGCTATCTGCCTCTCCCTACATCACTTATGTTCACTATACTGGGGATTTGGAAAAGGAGGATGTATGAGCATTCCTTATTGTAGCATATGCATGTTTTGTTATTGAGGTCTTCAAGTTAATTTGCTGTCTGCTAGTCACACACTAAAATATAATAGAAGTGTTTTTTTTAGTATATTTGTTTACCAAAAAAAGTACATCCAGTTGAACACTAACATTTCCTCCCTTAAGATACTAGTTTTTGAAGTATCGTTCAGCTTTTCTTGCTTTTTAAATAATGTCAACAGCATTCATTGTACAATAATGTTTTATGCTTTTTGACATCTTCTAATTTCATATTTATCTGCAGTGCTCCTTTCTTCCTGGCTATTAATGTAATATATGGTGCTAAAGTGTCGAAGGAGTTAACCCCCTTATGGGTTTTGGGGCCATTCATTGTGGCTCTCTACATCATGATTGTGCGGGGGTTGTGTGCACTGTATGTCTTCAGCTTCAAGCAGACTGTCAAAGTACTTAACAATTTACCCTCTTACTGCATTTTGGCCTACAGCTATGTGATTTGTGGCAAGCTTAAAGAAGATATCAAAGCTCATATTTTGCTGCCTATATTGAGCATAAAAAACAGAGATTATAAACAGCTGACAAGAAAAAGGTTGAAAGAATTGGCAGAATGGATAGTGGAAAAATATCTCGATTTTGTGGAATCAATATGGCCCCATTATTGTCGGACAATCAGATTTTTGAAGAGGGCTAATCTTATTTAATTTTGACGTTAGTTTTGGGGAGGGTTATGATTTTTTTTTTGGGGGGTGGGGGGGGGGTGGGGGTGGGGGGGGTGTTACAAGGAGATGATTATGTTTGAAATGAGAGCTGGCCAGCCCCATTTTGTGCTGGGGTCTTGGTGTTTTGAGCGAGTTAATGGTGACGAGGAAGTTCGTTCCTGATCTCTGTCGTCTTGAAAACGTTATTTTCTTCTTAGGTTGAGCTGTAACTGTATCTCTTCACAAGTATGATGTAAATTACATTGATTCTATTGTGTAATTGGTCATTGGCATTGGCATGGATTCTTTCTAACCGCGCCCGCCCCCCTCGTTTTCTTACATAAGAGTTGTTTATCATGTAGCACCGTTGGCAAAGCTAGAAGAAGGCAGTGTTCTACTTCACTTCATTGAGTCTATAAGTTGTTAGCCACTGGAATAGTCTAAAGATGGCTTCCGCCTGGAAACCATTTTATGTTGTGAGGCTTCGTTATATCCTTGGCTGTAGAATGTCAACCAGATTATGGAAATGAGTATTGCTTGTAGAATAATCTGACATATTAAAGGAAGATAGGCGAGGTGGAGCACATTTTTCCTCTTTTATCCTATTTTTTATTATTTAAAAAAAGAAATAGGATTAGGCAATCTATTGCACTACCTTAACCAATTTTATATTCATGACTAAAAGAAAAACAATTATATATTGAACGGCGAATTGGATGACAATTAATAAAATAATGATTTTTTTTATTTTTTATCTTTCAAGTATTTTCCTATTTGTTAAGTGAAAAGGTTAATATCTCATTGTGCAGTTAGACGTCTAAATAGTAATTTTTTAAAATAATATTATTTTTATATATATGAATTTCGATATTAAACTTAAGATATATGCTTAAGATATATGAGTTTCATCTACTTGAATCAACACATATTAGTTAAAAAATAAAAATAGTGACTATAAACATTATGTTATAATATATAATCTAAGAGCCATTTAAATTCCAGTGGCCTTGTTACCTGTGGCAACTATAGAGTCTTCAATTTAAATCATCCTTAATTTCAACGGCGTTTAAATAACAGGCTGGTGGTATACATAGCAAACTCTCGTCACTGAAAATTGTTTGGATGAAATTGTCATACATTTTTCTCTCCAACTTCAATTCAAATACGCTACTCAAGTTTTAATAATTTGTAATCCACATAAGCCTAAACTTTGTGTATTCGAAGAAAATTAAATTTTTCAAATGGTTAGAGTCCCCACCAGACTTTATTTTAGCTTTGTTGGATGTTGATCTTTGGTATTAATTAATTTTATTTTCAGATAAAAAAATTATCATAATTTGAACTTGTAAGTTGTAACATTTAGGTTAGTGACCGAAAATGATATGTATCTGTCTAATAAATATAATATATGCATTGTATAACGCATGTCACTTATATATATATAGTGTGCATATCTCCATATTATGTCCGGTGTCTCTGTTTATTTATGTGCCTCATAATTATTCACTAGGCAAAACATAATATTAATGTAAATTAACGATCTTGATTTATGTATATATATAATTGTAAAATTTTAAAAAATTATAATTTATTAATATCATTTTTATAAATTTAAAAATTTATAATATTATAATATATATCATATAAGTCAATATTTATTATCTAATAAGTCTCTTTAAAAAAATATGGAACATAATTTTTATTGATATTTTAAAAAAAAAATCTTTCATACCAATTCTCTTAATAAAACTAATTATGTACAAGTACATGCGCGTTCAAAAAATTTAACCAGAAAGAATAGTAGTGTGAGACAAGTTTCGGTGACGACGAAATGAACGACTTGAGACGCGCAGAAATAGAAAGAACAGATGAAAATAGTAGTGTATGAAAAGATAAAACTTAATAATGACATGTGAAAAGATAAAATTTAAAATACTGGTATGTGAAAATAATAGCTTGGGATATCAGTCATATGATTGTATTTGAGTGTGTTACGGACTTACTAATTGGATGTTACTTATGAAAACTAATTTTTTTTTAAAATATTACTGGACCATGTCCAAACCATATCTTAAACGTATTTGAACTGTGTCCAAACTAAAAATAATAATCTTTTTAATTGAACATATTTAGACATATAAAATACGTGTATCGTATGCACATTTTCATATGTCTGACAAATAGACATGTCTCAAAAATGATATATCCGTATTTCATAAGTAAATAATAAGTGGAAGTCGGAGCATACAAGAAATTGTCACAAAATTAAGGGATAAGGATCACCAATCATTATTTCCTATTATTCACTTAAATTTATTAAGTGAAAAATAAAATAAAAAAATATATAATTAAATTTATAACACTTAATAAAATTGAAGTAAAAAAAAAAAAAAGAAAAAAAAAAAGAAAGAAAAGTGATAGCCGTCTAAAATTGAGTTGGCAGGAGCAGGAACGCCACAACACATAAAATAAAGAAATAAAAGAAAACCAAATTGGTTGAATTTATTTCATCAAAGCCACCCGGAAATCCACGCCGCTGTGTGTCCTTGACTTGACTTGAGCTGAGTGAGTCCAAGTCCAAGTGCCTATGTTAGCAAATTTAAATGGTGATGGTTTGGAATAATCCGAGAGGTAGTACCTAAGCTTTTGACGCTGTTCTGTTGTCAGTTCTCACTTCCGATATGGCCACCAAAATTGGTATTGCTTGTTCCTCGTTTTCTTGTTTAGCGTCTTCTCTTTCTTCTTCTTCTTCTTCTTCTTCTTCTTCTTCTTCTTCTTCTTCTTCTCCATTTCCTTTCCAACACAACCACAGCCACAGCCACAGCAGATTGATAAATCCGCAGGTAACTCACTCTCACTGCTTCCTAATTCCTAATTCCTATCCTATGCGCTCTACCTTTTATCACACTATCATGGATGTATACAAAAAAATCTTCATTATTCTACTCGCCCCTTGCCATTATCAAAGATTGATGCCAAAATCTTCATTCTTTGACAGTCTTGTAGCCCCAATCAATTTTGTTCACACAATTACACCAATTGTATATTTCAATGCCGTTTTGAACAAGAAATTATGAAAACTACATTCGTTGTGGACTAGATGTTACCATTTTTATGGTTTATACTATTTAATTTTTATTCATAAATTAAGTTTCACATATAAATAATGTATGCTACAGATTCATGAATGTATACATAAACTCTTTTTGTGCAAATTCGTGAATCGTGACAATAGGTATAAAATGTGTATATCTTTCCATTTCCTAGTTTGAACTTTTCTGCTATATATCTCTAGATTCTTTTGGATAAAATATATTCAATTATGCTGTCATAAGATATTGTTAACTACTGTGTCTTAGAGTATTGCCTCATTTACTCTTCCACTTATATGCTTTCTTTTCCTTTAATATTCAGTTGAGCTTATCGCAGTTTGTCAACCAGCAAAGTGGTGCTCAGCTGAAAATATATGGTAAAGGTAACTTGCTTGCTTGTTGGGCTATTCGTGAAGTTCTACATTCTTCCTTAATCTTCTGATTCAACTACCTATTCTTCATCCTTTAAAGAAATAGCATGTTTGATATGATTGGTTCCCAGTGGATTTCTTGAATAAATCTATTACCTACAGAAATTTGGTATGCACTTTCTGGATATCACCTCTGTTAACATTCTTTTGTGTTTGCATTTATGCCATGGTTAGACAAATCATACCAGTTTATACATGGAATGCCAAAGCTAAAAGGAAGGTTCCAGAAACAGCAGACTGCTCTTTTTGTCATCTCCGAGGATCAGTCACAATACAGTGAGCTCGAAACAGCTGCTTTAGTGCCAGAAAACCATGATTCTAATTCTGAAGACATCTCTCCTGCTAGCAACTCATCTTTTCATTTATCAGGAAGTGATGGAAAGCCAGGAGTAATCTCATTTTATAACCGCCAATATAGAAAAGATAGTGAGGTCATTTTATCGAATTCAGACAGGACTCAGAACAGTGTATTGTGGTTTATGGGCCCTGCAGTCCTTGTCGCTTCTTTCATTTTTCCTTCACTCTATTTGCGTAGAGTACTCTGTGTCATTTTTGAAGATTCTTTGTTAACAGGTGAGTAACTTCTCTTTTGAAGAAATTCTCTGTTGTCTTTGTTCTTTGCACATATTTTGTGATACATTCCTTTGTATGCAATATGCATAATTTACTATTTTTATGAGGTGTATTTCTTGCATTGAGATGATAAATAGAATAAGATGGGCCATCTGATATATATATATATATGAAGTGGCTGGAAAAAAGAGAGTTTGTTGTGTAATTCGAGTGAATTACGTAGGGGTATAATAGAGCCGAGTACAAGTAACTAGTGTTTATAATTGTTGTTTAACTTTATTTGATTTTGATTATTTATTGAGTTCGAACTAAACATCAATTAGCATGTCTGAACTTGGTTTGTTTAAGTTTGTCTTAATTTGAACTTGGTTTAAGCTTTCTTTTTTCTTCTTTCTTTTTTCTTTTTTATGTAAAACAGTTTTTCTCTTCCTTTCCTTGTGCACCTATAAATAGTAAAAATTTATAATTACCAACCATCATTTTTAACAAGTCTTAATACACACACTCACTTTCCCCCTCCTTCCTTCTTTCACAAGGTCAGAGTTATAATCAAGTTTTAAATGAGTTTGAACATGTTTTACGCATGTAATGAATGAATAACAAACAATCTCAAATACAAGTAATAAACAAGTTGCGAACATAAGTGAACTAGTACATCTTGTTTGAATTTGCTTGTTTATTAAGTTTTAAAATTGTTCAAAATTTGTCAACCAAAAAAATTGTTCAAATTTGTATATGGAAGTATGAACAAACAAAAACGAGCTTCAATTGAGCTCATTCATGATTTGTTCAGCAAGCACCATCGTTTGATTACATTACACCCCTTGCAACAATGTTGGCAGCTGTGAGCTAAAATATCCTCAAACACTGGAGTGTTCCATTGCTTGCTTTAAATCTTGTTTTTTATTATCTTTTCTTTTTTTCTTTCTTTCTTTATTTCTTTTTGCTTAGATCTGAATTGTGCTTTTTCTCTGAACTCTGAACTTCCCTTCATTCTTCGTCTCCAGATTTCCTCATATTATTCTTCACAGAAGCAATTTTCTATTGTGGTGTTGCGGTGTTTCTTCTTCTACTAGACCATTTAAGGAGACCCCTGCAACTGGATACTACTGCAAACAACAGTGATACTCTGACCCCACAATTGGGGCAGCGAATCTCTTCTGTTACTACTCTGGTGCTTAGTCTTACAATTCCTATGGTTACAATGGGTTTGGTCTGGCCATGGACTGGCCCTGCAGCTTCCGCAACTCTTGCTCCATACCTGGTTGGTATAGTTGTCCAATTCGCATTTGAGCAGTATGCAAGATATTGGAAGTCACCTTCATGGGCTGCTATTCCGTTTATCTTTCAAGTAAGAGCAATCCCAATCCTCTCTTTGTTAACCTCCTGGACTTTTGTCTGCCTGGTAAAAATAGTGAATATAATAAATAAAAAATTGATTTACCTGCCCTTCGATTAATAGGATTTTGCCTTTTTTTTTACGAGAGGCTTTTACCTAATTAATAATGGTGTAAATTAACATTTTGATCATCTGGATCACTTAAATTGTTAAATTTTAATTTAGCTTAGTTCTGTGCGTTGGCTCTTAATCAACTGAAAATTTTCAAATATTCTTAGGCTTGCCTTTCTCAACTGATGATTCATATTAACAAACTATAAATTATTTTATGAACAGGTGTATAGACTGCACCAATTAAATAGAGCAGCACAACTGGTAACAGCTCTGTCATTTACAGTTAGAGGAGCTGAGATGACCTCACACAACTTGGCTATAAACAGCTCTTTGGGTACTCTTTTAAATGTCCTTCAATTCCTTGGTGTGATTTGCATTTGGTCTCTCTCAAGCTTCCTCATGAGATTCCTACCTTCTGCTTCTGCAACTATGCAGTGATGCAAAGATTATTTAAGGAATAATCTCATCTCACTATTCAAAACACACCCCAGTTCATCTTCGTACAGAATATCTCTAGATGTACTTGGGATAATTTTTTGTGATAATAACTATTCAATCTAATTGGGCACTGATCCTCTAACTAGTCTAGAATACAGATGGTGGTTACAAGAATTTGTAAATGAGGTTTTTAAATACAGAAGAAGCAAATGAAGGAATATTTGTAGTAGTTCTATTTCTGCATATATGTTAGAACCCTTCATTATTTGTATGTCCATGTCACTCGTCTTACCTGTGTGTGTGTGTGTGTGTGTGTGTTTGTGTGTGTGTGTATGTTGTATCCATGTTGTTTTAAGTAGAAAAATAAAATTTGCTCGAATTCACGAAAAACAGAAGTGATAACCATTAACCAATGTGTAGAGCTGATGAATTGTATGCAAATTTTTGTATAGAAGTGTTAGATGTAATCTTACCTATATCCAGAAATGAATCAAATGGTCTAGAAGAGTTTTTTTTTTTTTAATGGTTTGTTTAAAATTTGTATATTTTGTATAACTAGCATTATGAGTTAGATTTGATATGCTAAAATTAATTAGATATTAAAAAAATACGAAGGAAGGGCATGTTTGTTTCGGTCATAAATTAGACGAAAAAGTCTGCATACTTTTGGGTGAAAATGATTCCAAGCCTAAATATGAGTCAATAAGTCAAAATGGCATCATTGATTCATATTATGGGCCTTGAATAATTATGACCCAAAAGTTAATTCAAATATCTTGTCCTATCCAAGCTTATATTCTATTTCTTCTTAATCTAAATAATAGTTACTTTTTAAAATTTATTTTGTTTTAAATTATTTATCATTTTTAAAGAATCAATAAAATATATATTTTTTAATTTTCTCGGTATTTATTGTTAGCTTGACTAACAATTTTCCCTCTTATATTATTTTCTCCGTTCTTTTTATCTATTTAAAAAAAACTTATTTTGTTTTAATTTATCTATCATTTGATAATTTTAAAAATGTATTATTTTTTTTCAATTTTATCTCACTTTTTATTATCTCTACTAAACTTAATAACTACACGTATTAATTAATTTTTATAATTTTTTACACATATTTAATGAAGTGAGAAAGAGTAATTTAGTCATGTTAACTTGTAACGGAGGGAGTAGTTTCTTATCTTCTTAAGGGCAATATAGTAAAAAAATATTTTAAAAAAAAATTAGTCATCTAATTAACTATAAACCTTAAACAACTATTATTTAGAAATGGAGAATTCTTATTTTTCTTTTAATCTTTCCTGGGACTTACACACTTTATTATCACTCTCACACTCATAATTAAAAGCTAAAGGAGTGCAAGCAGGAGAGTTGTTCGCAAATGGCTTAGGATTAGGACTCATGAAGTGAGTACATTTGTCTGCCTAATACTTATCCAGCTTCGGTTTCTTTTATAAAATTCTCGTGCTAGTGCATAGTCCAAGAGGCTTCAACAAATAGTTTGCGATCAAAACTCCAATATAATATAATATACAGCCTAAAAGCCAACCAAAGTCAACATATTATTAAAGAATCAAACAGTATCAGAATAAAAAGTCAACGCTGAGGCAATCTGTACCATTGTTCTAAAAGGAATTGCTATCTTCTCTACCAAATCACTGTGCCACTGGTGACTTCTCTATTATTAATTTTTCGTATGATGCAAAAGCTTTATAATCTTCATTTACTTATGCAGGAACAAATAATTACATGCAATAAACATAAATAATAATACTAGCCCAATAATTCTGCACATTCCTGTCTGTGAACATTGTTTTTCCTCTCCAATCACATGGTCGGAATATAATTTTGAGATTATTGTTTTTTTTTCAGTGATATAGTTGTAGTCAATCAGTCCACTGCAGAATCTTGTTCTTTTATATTAAGAAATGCCTTGTTGTATCCTGATGTTGTTTTAAATTTTTATTTATGTGCTCCTCAATAATGTAGCTTCTCCCTTGGCTGCATCTCTTGTGATGGTCTATAAATTCACACCTCAGAATCTTGCTCATTTTTCTATTCCAGGGTAGTTAATCTTCCTGTGACACTATTCCTTTTAATTCAAGTGGAAAGTAAAATTTAACTCAGATTAGGTAGCGATGAAAAAGATATAGAAAACGCTGATTGAGTGATTGGGTTGCAGGCTATCAGTCAATTTCTCAAAGCGAAAAATTATTTATTCTTTGTACCAAGGCCAGTATTTTAAGCCCCTTCTTGCTCTATGCCTAAGGCACTTGTTTCTTTGGGTTCACCATGGGTTCATACTTGATGTTGACCAAAAAGTAAAACCGCGGGTTGATATACAAAGAAAATGTCAACTTGGTGACAATGCAATTAACGGATTTAGATCCTATACTTTTTTTTGGTGATAAACAGTTTATGGGAAAGGAAGGTTGTCTCATTCAATAAGGGCTTATTTAATCTTACCAATTAAGTCAACTCTCCTTATCATATCCTATTCTTTTCTTTAAGAACATGATAGTGTCATGTTATGAACTTCTGAAAGAGAAAAAAAATGAAGAACACCACTAATTTTATGCATGCAGCAATCTAGACAACAAAACTATTGTGGTGACCACATAGTGGTTTGGAGCAGAGAGGCGTGAACAAAAGCATTCAGGCATTCAGCTAACATATAGAAAAAGATCGTGGTGATAGTAAGTAAGCACTTGGGTTGGGTAAGTACCAAAACAGATAAAGGCACTCGGTTACTAGTGGTCCACGCTGGTCAGTACAATGTACTACGTTTCCTATTTTAGGGCCATGAATGGGACATGGGCAAAACCCGACTTGAAATTCTCCCATATGGGTTGCCTATGCTTGAATCCTGAGAAACTGATCAAAGGTGGAGGCTATAAAGGCTAGCACTGAAAGCTAAGTAATTAGTTGAAATATGAAAGATATGATATGAGGCACTTTGTCTTCATGCATTTTGGCTTTTATTTAAGAGGAATCTCGCTAATAAACTGGAGCAATATTCTCTCCCTATTCCCACCTCCCTTAACTTTATTGAACCTAATTACGGTGATGCAACATATTTTGAGTGTAATACACCAAACCTCACATGTCAAACATTAAGAATGAAGCTGGTCTCTACTCGGGAATTGACCAAAGCTAATGTGGTTGTTTTCTCTCTTATGTTTTCTTCTCATATTTAATATGGAATTAGGTGGTTTAGGTTGAGAAAAAACTGATGCCTTAACCCTCTAATCAGTTTGATCTATAATAGAAATGAACATATAGAAGAGGACGATGAGGACACCTAACATTGTCCCGTGCTTCACCAGTGGATAAAGGAAATAAAACTGGACAAATTAAAAGGAGAAAGGTAAAGAGAGAAAGTGAAAGTAAAAGTTATGCTCATTTATTTTTCCCATTTATCATCATATACTCACTCACTTTCTCATATATCATCATGCATGCTTGAAATGAAATCACACCACGTTTTGTTTTTCTTTGAGATAACTTGAAGAATCTTATCACGGCAAGCAGATTGTAATGCCAGGTGCACGTATGTCATGCTTGAAGATCATGGGGGAAATCTTAGGATTCGGATGGGATAATGTTTTTGTACCAATTTAGTTAACAATTTTTGAAGTTGAAATGACTGGTATTCTTGTAAAGTCAAATCATGCTCAAGTATTTTTCTGTAATCCCAATGACTTCTAATAACTTCTTCGAATATACTATGAATTTGTACAGCGGAAGTGTGAACAAATTTTTTTGAATAACAAAAGCTATAGAAAGTGGCCGACATGTGTCACTTTTTAGTGAGCTAGTGTATAAAATGAATAACTAAGAGTTTATTCACCTTTCATTTAATCTAAAGTACATTTAAATCTTAATCTAATAATAATTCGAAAATAAATACATCCTTGTTCATTTTATACTCAAGCTTTTATACTCAAGCTTGTTTTAGAGGAATCTTATCTGAATTGTATCTCTTTCCTAGCTTCTTGTTCTATAATTCTTTGAACAAAACCCATAATATTATCTTATTTCCATATAGTTCCGCATTACACAAGTTACCAAAGAATCCTACATATTCCATTTGTTGCCCAAAGAAGAAAGAGTCAAAAAGCACCAAATCCCCTGGTGAAACTGAATAGGTAGAAACGCATCAATATATTTTTTAAGATAAATTATAGGTTGAAGTTCTTCATTTACCACATACACATGCCAATATCTGTACCAGTGTCAACTCCCAGTTTAAACAGAGTAGGCAGGGAAGGGCTGCTTCACTGAAACTATTTAAAGTCGGGTCTTACATACATCCGCCTAGCACTTGAATCTGTGTCATTGTTCATTATTATTTCTTCCTTCATTTCCTATTCTTCTTTTCTTACTACTACTTTCATTTGATACTCAGCAAAACTTGAGCCTTTCTTAATTGTTCTTCTCTATTCTTTTATATGGAATGGGCCTCTTATAGTCTTAGAGCATACCCTTTGAATCATTTCATCTGGTATCTGAATCTCTGTAATTAAACTCATATTTGTCAGACATTCTACAATGGGTTCCATTTGGATGTGCCATTTCTTTCTGTTATTGGCCATACTTGATACTGCTTTTGTTGCAACTCTTGGCAATAATGCAACAGATTCCTACTGGCTTCTCAGAATTAAATCAGAACTAGTTGATCCATTAGGAGCCCTGAGTAACTGGTCTCCAACAACTCATATCTGCAGCTGGAATGGACTAACATGTGCAGTTGATCAAAAACATATTGTAGGCCTGAAACTTTCTGGTTCAGGAATATCAGGTTCCATTTCAGTTGAGTTCAGTCACCTCATTTCTCTTCAAACACTTGATTTGTCTTCAAATTCCCTTACTGGCTCTATCCCTCCAGAGCTTGGGCTGCTTCAACATCTAAGAATACTGCAACTGTACTCAAATTATCTCTCTGGTAACATTCCTGCAGAGATAGGTAATTTGAAGAAGTTGAAAGTCCTTAGAATGGGAGACAACATGTTGACAGGTGAAATTACACCTAGTATTGCCAACTTGAGCGAGTTGACAGTGTTGGGTCTAGGCTACTGCCACTTAAATGGAAGCATACCAATTGGGATTGGTAAATTGAAGCGTTTAATATCCCTTGATTTACAAATGAACAGTCTTAGTGGCCCCATACCTGAAGAGATTCAAGGCTGTGAAGAGCTCCAAAACTTTGCAGCATCAAACAACATGCTTGAAGGAGACATGCCCTCCTCTATGGGGTCTGTAAAATCATTGAAAATTTTGAATCTGGCCAATAACAGTCTATCTGGATCAATTCCTACAGCCTTGAGTCATCTCTCCAACTTGACATACCTGAATTTGCTTGGAAACAGACTAAATGGAGAAATTCCTTTCGAGCTTAATAGTCTGAGCCAGCTGCAGAAGTTAGACTTGTCCAAAAACAACCTTTCTGGATCAATACCCCTCCTTAATATCAAATTACTTAGTCTTGAAACTCTGGTTCTGTCTGATAATTCTTTGACAGGTAGCATTCCAAGTAACTTCTGCCTCAAAGGTTCAAAACTTCAGCAACTTTTCTTGGCTCGAAATAAGCTCTCTGGCAAATTTCCCTTGGAGTTACTCATCTGCTCCTCAATCCAACAGTTGGATCTTTCTGATAATAGCTTTGAAGGAGAACTTCCATCCAGCCTGGATAAACTACAGAACCTCACAGATCTTGTACTCAACAATAACAGCTTCATTGGATCTCTACCTCCTGAAATTGGAAATATTAGTAGTTTGGATAGTCTTTTCCTATTTGGTAACTTTTTTACAGGTAAAATACCAGTGGAGATTGGAAGGCTTCAGAGATTGAGCACCATTTACCTCTATGATAACCAGATGTCTGGACTTATACCAAGAGAGTTAACAAACTGCACAAGCTTAAGGGAAATTGACTTCTTTGGAAACCAGTTTACAGGGCCCATTCCAGGGACTATAGGTAAGCTCAAGGACTTAGTTGTTCTTCATTTGAGGCAGAATGACTTGTCCGGTCCAATCCCACCAAGCATGGGGTACTGTAAAAGTCTTCAGTTATTGGCATTAGCAGATAACAGGTTGTCAGGTTCCATACCACCTACATTCAGTTACCTTTCAGAACTAACTAAAATTACCCTTTACAACAACTCCTTTGAAGGACCTCTCCCCCATTCACTGTCTGCTCTCAAAAACCTCAAAATCATAAATTTTTCCCACAACAAGTTCAGTGAAAGTTTCTTTCCTCTCACTGGTTCAAATTCTCTGACCATTCTGGACTTGACTAACAACAGCTTCTCAGGTCCCATTCCTTCTAGTTTGGCCAATTCCAGAAATCTCAGCCGTCTCCGACTTGCATACAATTATCTCACAGGAAGCATTCCTTCTGAATTTGGCCATCTTACTGAGCTCAACTTTCTTGATTTATCATTTAACAATTTAACAGGAGATGTGCCACCTCAACTCTCAAACTCTCAGAAAATTGAACACATCCTGCTGAGTAATAACAGGTTGACTGGCAAAATACCTCCATGGTTGGGAAACTTACGAGGACTTGGTGAGCTAGATCTCTCATACAATAACTTCCATGGGAGAGTACCTGCTGAGCTTGGTAACTGTTCAAAACTACTTAAGCTTTCTCTCCATCACAACAATCTCTCAGGTGAAATCCCCCAAGAGATTGGAAAACTTACTTCCCTCAATGTCTTGAATTTGCAAAGGAATAGTCTCTCTGGCCTCATTCCTTCAACAATTCAGCAATGCATGAAGCTGTATGAGCTTAGGCTCTCAGAAAACTTGTTGACAGGTACTATACCAGCTGAGCTAGGAGGGCTAGCTGAGTTGCAAGTCATATTGGACTTGAGTAAAAATCTCTTGTCTGGTGAGATTCCATCATCTCTAGGAGATCTCATGAAGCTAGAAAGACTCAATCTTTCTTTCAATCAACTTCAAGGAAAAGTTCCTCCTTCACTTGGTAAACTTACCAGCCTGCACGTGCTAAATCTCTCAAACAACCATCTTGAGGGCCAGATTCCTTCAACCTTTTCAGGATTCCCAAGAAGCTCCTTCTTGAACAATGACCGCTTGTGTGGCCCACCATTAGTATCATGCTCAGAATCCACAGCACAGGGCAAAATGCAGCTATCAAACACACAAGTGGCAGTAATCATAGTGGCCATTGTCTTTACTTCCACAGTGATATGCTTAGTTATGTTGTATTTCATGTTGAGAATCTGGTGCAACTGGAGAAAAGTTGCCATTTCAAGTGCAGATGGTGGTGTTCTTGGTCAGAAGAGAGAGGAGGGTAGATGGGTCCGTGCTGATCACAAGACAAGGAATGGAGAGTACTGGAATATGAATTCGTTTGGGTTGATTCCTTCACCAGATAAGCAGAATTCAGAAACAGCAACTACCTTTTTTAATCTCAAAATGGAAGGCATGGAAAATACAAATATATAAGCCTTCTTTTTTTGAGAAGTTTAGGTTCCAAGCTTTGAGGAAGCATTAGTTACCGGAACAGTACTGGCACATAATCAAATGCTGACTTCAATTAACATTATAAATACTTTTCAATTCAAAAGCATCATGCGCTACCACATTTGTGGGAGTAGGATTGTGTGATTCAATTAGCCTTTTCCGGAGTTAGAGGCTATATCTACAATGCATTGACTTAAATAAAAGGCTAAAACCTTTTTTTTTTTAATGGTCTCTGTGGTTTGAGCGAATTTTTAATTTAGTTTCAAAAGACCTTTTTTTTTATTATTTTGAAGTTTAATAACGTCCTAAACTTAAATAAATTATTTCAACATCACCATTTTGATTAATGCCGTATAAATTACTAACAAAGAGTATTGACGTAAAACTTATGTGATAAATTAGAATTACATGTAGATTTCATGTGTCTAAATTGAGGTTAAATATCAACTTTAGTTATACCTTTGGGACAAAAATTAAACTTTAGCCTTCAAACGATTTTATAAATATTTTTTAATTTAAAATCATCCCTATGTACTAGGGTTTTATTGGGTTGGATGTTCCTAAGCTAAATAGTAAATTTTTTCTTTAAGTTTTCATAATTAAAGTGCAAAAAATAATATGCATATTATATTTTTATTCATAAAAACTTACAAAATTTTATTTAAGTTTTTTCCTTTTTATATCAAACTTTCATTTTATTGTATATATATATATATATATATATATATATATATATATATATATCACCAGGTTGAATTATGAACCACCATTCTCCCATATATTTTGATTGGATTGATTTTTAAAGCATAAAAAAATCATTTAAATTTGTATTTTTAATATATCATATTCTGTTTCTTATATGTATTATGTAATATATCATTTTCTTGTTATATATCTTTTTGATCAACTTTATTACATGAAAACCATATCCAAATTTTATAACTGTTTCATAACAATTTAATCAAAACATTATAATTTCACTTTTGGCCCCACAGCACTTTTGATTCTAAATTCGTCCCTGGCCTTCTGAATGGTACACACTATGTGGATCTCCCTTCTTTCATGCACAGTAGTATAGGAGCAATGAGACACTTAGCTATCAATTTCGCAGTTATAGACCTTTCCAGCAAATCCGTACACCATTGTTGGTGCAGTGCCTCAAGGTATACATATTATTTATTACGCTCATGTGTTCTAGCCACTCCCAAAGCTTCATAAGGATCACATTTTCTGGTTACCAAGCAAGTTTTAACACTTTCTTGGAAACAACCATAAAACTCAGCTGATTTTCCTAAATACAAAGGTTTCTCACAATGTATAGTGCAACGCTCGATGCAATCTTTTAGGATAAAATCAAAATGTTCAGAGCGATTGTGAGCACCATGAGCAAGGACTGGGTTAACATCATACACTTGAATGACTATTGCTACTGCTACTGCAACCAGCGGCGTATGTAGATTTTGGGTTAACATTCCAATCGTTTTCTCCTTATGTCAATGCTCCTTAATTATAATTATGCAATGCAAATTTATATGAATTCAGATACAGATATATAGCGCATATTATATAATTTATCTTAACTCTTTGAGGGCAATGACCACAGAATTTAAATAAATAAAAAAAGATTTAATGACCTTTGTTCGAGGTATGTGCCACCATATTATATAATTGGAAGGTTGGGTACAATATAATACAAAAAATAGCTAAACTGAAAACCCAATGAAATACATTAAAAATGCTTGTAAAATTGCAAGATATGTCTCGTGCTTGCCAATAGGTTTGATACGCAATTTGCACATCACTTTTTTAATATCTTTTGTTTATACTTATTTTTTTAGGAAAAGAGAAAGATAAGGAAAATGTATTATGACGTGTGCTTTTCTTATTTATTATTAGTTAAAAAGAAAATAATATAAGAATGGTGTAAGATAAGTGGTGTGCAAATAATGTTATTATTTTTTGTTATAGTTTAGTGATATATTACATACACTATTTTAGAGCAACTTGCCTTCCTTAAAAATGAGGGATTTAGGGAGTGTTTGGAAAATATTATTTCCACTCCCAACAACTTTTTTTTTTAAGTTGTTGTAATAGTGTTAAATCATGTTTGGTAAATTCAGCTGTAGTTTTTGTACAAAATTTAATGTATTCTATTTTTTTTATAATGTTTAAATTTTAACTTATGATTTTGGATTATAGATTATTTTTTATACTTTAATATGTAAATATCATTTTATCCTCAATCAAATAATTTTTTTAATCAATTAAATAAATTTTAAAATCATTTTATATTTTTGATAATTTAATGTATAAAAGCGATTTTTTTTATATCATCAAAACGAAACAAATTAGCTTAAATTTTTTTTTTAGCTAACATATCCAAACATAAAACTTTTTTGTTATTACTGATTATAACAAAAAATTTTTATACAATAATCGATTATTGAAATAATCAAATTTTCACAGCTATCTCCAACACACACTTAATGTGTGTGTGTGTGTGTGTGTGTGTGTGTGTGTGTGTGTAAGAGGTGAAATGAGTGAATCTTAATTATTGGATCTTACATGTATGGTCAAGATTATAATATAAATACATGTAATTTTTTAAGTGGTCACTTGACCTTTAAATAACTTTTAATCTTGACTATTCATGTATGGTTGTATGGTCAAGATTTACTCCTTTCACCTCTCACAATAAAAACTCATCTCACTAGATATGTCATATATATATATATATATTTTTTTTTTTGACCATACAACTATACATGGATGATCAAGATTAAAAGTTATTTAAAAGTCATATAACCACTTAAAAAAATCACATGTATTTATGTTCTAATCTTGATCATTTATGTAAGATTCAATGGCCAATGTTCACTTTTCTCACCTTTTACAATAAACATTCTTACGCTCCCTATATGAGAGCATATCAAGTGAGAGAAATTTTTATTGTGAAAGGGTGAGAGAAGTAAATTTTGATAATACAATCATACATAGATAATTAAGATTAAAAATCTCATTAGGTAAAACCTTTGTGAATTGTAAATCATGTATTAGGCCATACATGTTATTGTGTATCTTTTTCTTTTTCAAAAATAATATTGAATTTATTTAAGATAATTTACCTAGTGTGCAAGATAAGGAAAATGTATTACGAAGTGTGCTTTTTTATTTTTTATTATTTAAAAAGAAAATGATATAAGAATGATGTAAGATAAGTAGTGTGCAAATAATAATATTATTTTTTCTATAGTATAGTGATATATTGCAGATACTATTTTAGAGCAACTTGCCTCCCTTAAAAAAGTGGGATTTAAAGTGTATATATATAATTGCTCAAATATATCTGTAATTTTTGAATGTGAAATTAATCTCGTACCAGAAATTGAGACTATCCCTCATAATAATGCATTTCTATAGGATTGAATGCATAACCACATAATTAAAGTAAATATATTTAGAGCCAAAGAACCCAAACTCTAATTCTTTAAAATCAAGCGATATATATATATATATATATATATATATATATATATATATATATATATATATATATATATATATATATATATAACATATCTAGTAAAAGAGAATTTTTATTGTGAAAAAAATAAATTTTAATTATACAATTTATATGGATGATCAAGAGTAAAATTTGATTAAGTAAACCCTTTGTGAATTGTAAATCATGTATATATATATGAGACATATTTAGTAAGAGAGAATTTTTATTATGAAAAGAATAAATCTTAATTATTCAATTACATATGGATGATCAAGAGTAAAATTTAATTAAGTAAACCCTTTGTGAATTGTAAATCATGTATGAGGCCATACATGTTAATGTGTATCTTTTTCTTTTTCAAAAATAAGATTGAGTTTATTTAAGATAATTTACCTAGTGTGCATTATTGAAGACATTTGCCTCATCATTGTTTATTCTCAACCTTTTACCTACCACAAATGTAAAATTAATAGCTGGCCAAAAAAGAATATAACATTAAAAAAAGATAATTTAAGAATGTGGTATAAATTTTCTGAATATTGTATTATGATGAGGCTACAGGCTATAGTGAGAAAAACATCTTGGAGCTGGGTTGAAAACTTTTCATTTTAATTTGTATCAAGCATATGTAAAAAGCTAAATGGGCTCTTTCTAATTCGGATTGTATTTGGATTGGGGAAGCTCTACAATCTATTTGTAATTCGGCTCTTATGGACCTTCTGAATCCTTCTTAATGAAGTTATCTTTTCAGTTTAAAAATGAAAAAGAAAAAAGGATACGTAAAAAGCAGAAATTTAGGAATATTTTGACAAAAAATCCAACTTTTAAAAATTTATTTTTCTTAGGCCCAGGAGCGATCTTATCGTTTTCAGATAGGCCATATAGTTCTCCCAGTTTAGTCTGTATATTAGTCCAAAGTGAAAGCCTATAGATCATCATAAAATGGGCTTGTCTTTCATGTAGACCAACAGCCATTCACCCTACACAGACTAATTATGTTGGGCGTAAAGCTACTTCAGTCAAATGGAGAAGGCCCCAAGCATAGAGAGTTTTATAACCCAAAAGCCAATCTAGTTGGGCCTCCAGGCTCCAGCGGATCAAGAGTTTTATAGGCAATGACGTTTACTAAACTGAGTATTGCTATTTATGGTTATAAAAAATAAAAAAAATAGAGTGATGCTATTTATAGTGTGTTTGTTTGTGTTTAATTTATAAGAAAAATATTTTTTATTAAAAAAATCACTTATCAAACATAAACAGTTGTTTGGATAAAATTTTTAAAAAGTAATTTTTTAAAAAAAACCAATTTTCTGCTTTAATCAGAAATTAAGATAAATAGCTTCTTTAAAAAATCAATTTTTTTTATTTTCACTTTTAAAGTAAAAAGTGCTTTTTTTAATTGTACCTAAATATGAAATAACTTTACTTTTCTTAAGTGTGTTTGTATTTTTTTTTTTTTGCATTTGTTTTTTAATTTAAAAAATGTAATTCTGAAACATATATATATATATATATATATATATATATATATATATATATATGTTTAGATAAATTTTGAAAAAAAAAAAAGAATCTACAGAAAAAAGCAATTTTTATTTATTTTTTAAGAGTAGGAATGAGTTGCTTCTCAAAATAATTAATTATGAAGAGATATAATAGAAAAAAAGAAAAAAAAAATATTTTTTATAATTATATTCAAATATAAAACAACTTCTACTTTTATAAAAATATAAAAAATTATTTATTTTTATACTATTTTATAATCACTTAAAAAATAAACTTATCCAAACGCACCAAAAAATCTCTACAGAAATTTCAATTTTTTGTGCTGTCATAATTATTTTTTTCAATATTTATCCAAACACACCCTTATACACATGCTGATAAGTGATAACTATCAAGGTCTGTAACTTATTACTTGTCTCCACACAATCGAATATTCATTTATCAACACATATTTTTACATCAAACAAGTGATAACTATCTAAATCATTCATTGTAACTTATTACTTAATCATATCCATTGAAAATAGTGTAAACAACACTTACACTTCTTTTAAGGAGTATAAGATAATTATTTTCCTTCATTTATTACCTTTATGGGTTATTTTCAGTTATCATAACTTGCTCCTTTTACTTTAGTAAGGAAACTGCTTTAGAAGTCAGGCATTTTGTGTATTCTTTCTCTTCAACGTTAAAACTGGGTTAGGTAGAGGTTTTCAATATGCATATGAAAGTCCATTGAAGAGAAAGTAAGCCTAACAAACAGTTTGGTGGCATTGAAGAAAAAGAAGGTGAAAAAAAAAATGTATGCTCGCTATTTCAAAGAGGTATATATGCTCATTTGAGAAAAAACGAATTAACCTCTTATCAGAAGCAGCTTAAAGCACAATACCTGTGTGCTTCAAGAGTCATAGTTGAAATGTGCAAAATATGGCCGCTAAGCCCACCATGTGTCACATGCGGATGGAAGTATTTTGCACGACTGGAAGAAAAAGGAAATTACAAAAGGAGAAAAAGAATGATACTATGATATATACAAAGTTGATAATAGAATATCCATTTTTTTTGGCAGAAAACAAGAACGAGAGTGTGCAGAAACCAAATACCATAATATAAGAAATGAAGATACATTGAGAAACAAGAACCTCAAATATCTATAAATAGAAAGCCGAAGCAGCAGATGACAATATTAGAGTAAATCTACAGGGGTTTTATAAAGGCTCAAAGACTGTTTCTAGGGTAAAAGCATCAGTGCCACACCACTTGCTAGCTAGGGCCATGGGCAACAGGCAGAGAGGCGTCCACATTGGTTGAGCTGCCCCAAAAATAAAAGTCATATGCAAGTTGGCCAGTTGGGTAAGATTATATAGGACAATCTTTTTTAAAAAAATTTTGGGCGTGGGGGGACTGAATTTGTTTTTGTCTATTGGCTACTCCATACATACAGTGAATGCAAGTAAAAGACAGTAGGCCGCGATGTTATGCGTGTTCTCCCCATTATGTCATGAACTTCTTTTAATTTGTAACCAAAATGTAAAAGAATGCTTATCCCCCAAAAAATAAATAAATAAAAGAATGCATGTAAATGACAAATGATTCATATCTACAACTGCTGCACTCACTCTATTTCACAAAAAAATGATATTCTGATTTAAACCCTCCTCCTCCTCTTCTGTCATTGGTTAAAAATAAAATTACATTTAATAATCTAATTTTTTTTATGACCAATAATCTAATGGTACGATGTATTGTTTCTCTAAATGCTTATATTTCTCTAGTGTTGCACACAAAGAGAAAGAGGGACGTGCAAGGCGAAGAATAATCAATGCAAATATTCAATATTTAAACTTTAACTTTATTTTGCTTCATTATATATATATATATATATATATATATATATATATATATATTTATTTATTTATTTATTTATTTATAGAGTCATAATAATTATATGCTTAACATCAAAATATGAGTTTCAGTGAATATCTTTCCTATCCTATATAAGCAGAACTATGTCTAGCTTAAGCCTAGATCAATAAAAAATTGACTCTATTTTTTCAGCTCAGCCTTTTTCTCAAAATTTATTTTCTTTTTTTAAGTGACTTACTTTATACTCACAAGTTACTTTAGTTTAATAATGAGTCAACATCAAACCTTATACTAATTGAACTTGTAACTTAATAATATTATTATTTACATATATTCACTTATAAAATAACTTGTCAAACTAAAAATAAAATTAAATTTATAATATATTAAATTAAAGCATTATTATTGTTATTATTCTTATAGAAATAACTATATATTTATATATTGAGTAAACCTATGAACTAATAAATCAATCTGTCATTGGTTAAAAATAAATATTTTTTTATTAAATAATTTTCTTAATAATCTAACCATTAAATTAAAAGTTTTTTATATGAAAATTTTACATTAATCTAAAATGTTTAGTACATTGATGTATTAACGTAATATATACTTTTAAAAATGACATATATTAATCTCTACGATTTTAGATTAATGTAAAATTTTATAGATATGATTTATAGAAAAGAACTTTCAATCTAATAATAGATTTATTAAAAAATTATTTAATAAAAAATATTCAATATTTAAACTTTAATCAAATATATATATTTATTTTGCTTCTCCCCAATCATATATATATATACATATATATATATATATATATATTTATTTATAGAGTCATAATAATTATATGCTTAACATCAAAATATGAGCTTCAGTGAATATCTTTCCTATCCTATGTAAGCAGAACTATGTCTGGCTTAAGCCTAGATCAATAAAAAATTGACTCTATTTTTTTAGCTCAGCCTTTTTTTCAAAATTAATTTTATTCTTTTAAGTGACTTACTTTATACTCACAAGTTACTTTAGTTTAATAATGAGTCAACATCAAACCTTATATTAATTGAACTTGTAACTTAATAATATATTATTTACATATATTCACTTAAAAAATAACTTAGTCAAACTAAAAATAAAATTAAATGCTATAATATATTAAAGTAAAGCATTATTATTGTTATTATTCTTATAGAAATAACTATATATTTATATATTGAGTAAACTTATGAACTAATAAATCAATCAGGAGAGGACCGAGTTATGTAGGTGTAAGTCAAAGTTATTCTTATATTATTGAATATTTTTTATTGAATAATTTTCTTAATAAATCTACCTATTAAATTAAAAGTTCATATCATATAGATCATATCTATAAAATTTTACATTAATCTAAAATTATTTAATACTTTATTGATATACGTCAAGATTAACGTAATATATACTTTTAAAATATGATATATATCAATAAAATATTAAACGATTTTAAATTAATATAAAATTTTATAAATATAATTATATGATAAGAACTTTCAATCTAATAATAAATTTATTAAAAAAATTATTTAATAAAAAAATATTCAATGATATAAAAATAACTTTGATTTACATCGGTGTAACTTGATCTCTCCCCAATCAAATATATATGTACAAACTTAAACTTAACTCATTTGTAAACGAACTCAAATTTTCAGTAATTAATCAAATGAACTAGTTGGATTGACTTCCAATCCTATTTCTAGTATAGAGGTTGTTCCATACGTGCGGCTTGGATCGCCTGGGAAGTTGAGTCAATATTTGTACTATGCTTCTCATCTTTAACGATTAGTCAAATCTACTTCGAGAGAAATATAACATATAATTTTTGGTGGAATACAAATATCCGAACCACTTTTACTACCCGACCAACACAAGGTAGCAACGACAATAAGTTTAAATGTGCGCTTACATAGATTAGATTTTGTAAATTTGATTTTGCATAAAATTAAGTTTACAGTAAGATAATTTATATTAGTTAGATAGTATCAATAAAAACCACTTTAAATATATAGTTATAACAAAGGTTGCTTGGTTGAGTGTGTTTATTTATAATTAAGAAATTAAGAATTAAGAATATATAAAATAGACATTCAAACCTTATTTTCTAAAAAAGATGGTACCAAGGTGAAACGCCAAATTTACGAAATATGTTAGGCATCAATTTTCAAGTACATTTGATGTGTCAATTTAGATTCCAGCCATTTGAAAATTTAATTTGAACCAAACTTGCTATAAGTCATCTCGTTCGAATTATTAGAAAAAAAGACACATTATTACACAAAGGACGCCAAGTAATCGACAGAAAGGAGAAAGGGATATCCTTGTAATATTCTTATTTAACTTATCAGCATATATTCAGATATAAAAAAAAAAAAAACTTCTCAACATATAAAATGAGTAAATAATAATATACTTATTTTTAATTATTTAATAGATTAAAATTATAATATATTTTAAATTAAATCAATAATAAATATAACCTTACTTATTCACTTTATAAAATAAAAAAAATTCTAAACTGCCCTGACAGCTTTGCCCTTCAATAAACTTCAGCCAAGTTAACCATTGTTTAGTTTTTTCTTTTGTCGGGGAGCGGGACTTCATTGTCTGGCAAGATGTCACACGTTACGGGACAGGAAAAAGAGAAAAAAAATCCATTTGCCTTTCATCAAATAAGAATTGTGACATTTTAACATACCATTTCATAATAAATGACTCTAGGAAAACATGTAAGGATGTAAGGAACAAAAGGAATTCCTTTATTTTTCTTGGAGGGACTCGTAGGAAAGTTCAAATATATCCTCTTTTATCTAATTTTTATACTAGATTTAGCTTATATTTGAGCAGACGGAAAAATCAAATTAAGAATACAAAACCGAAAGGTCAAATGAACAATGCTTAATTGCTTAGTTAGAGATTAAAGTTCACAGTATTTTATACATACAAAAAGCAGATCCTAGCTGTGCCTCCTTTCCCTCTACTTACAGGAGGCCTGAAAACCTTCGAGGGAAGAAATGGTAAGCCATAGACAGGACTAACTATATACATACAGCATCACTTCAAAGTTCAAACTAAAGAATTGAAGCTAGACCACAAGAGGCACACATCCACACTACTATTTCGCATCATGTCTAGGGACTGTACTTCAGCCAAAAGCCGATTATACTCAAGCTGAGCTTCCTGAACTCTACTTCTAAGATGTGTCACCTGTAGAATCATAACCATTCCTCTTAAATGGGTCGCAAAGGCCAAACAACATATTTTCATTCTACGCATCTTTTGCAGAGGATCTACCTATAACAAATTTCAACCATATCCAACAAATGCATCTAACTGTAAGGAATTAAGGGTACAAACTTAAACCAGATTTAGATCCTCTTACGTGAGTTTTCCATATGAGAGGGTCATGTGGAGAGAGATGGACACAAAAATCTGTGAGACCCTCTGCAAGAACTTGGGTATCCCGATACAGGGTCTAGTGTTTGTCCCTCACATGGCATGGTCATGTGAAAAACTCTAAAGCATCCAAATCCAGCAACATCCTTAGGTTGGTCTATCAAAGCTTTTTTTATTTTTTAGAAAAGGATAACAAAAAGAGTGTTTTCTAAATGCAGCATCCAAACATCCCAGCACTCTTAATTCTCTCTAAATACAACACGACCAACACTCTGAATTTTGAAACTGGACTATACAAAGTAATGAACCAACCATTATTACTTCGTACAAGAATTACCTTGAGATTAAGTTCTTCCTCTGCCTTTTCAAATTCCAAACATCTGCAGGGAAAAAAAGAGAGGATAAATAAGGTCTTTGCTTCAT
Source organism: Ormosia semicastrata (assembly GCA_029884595.1). NCBI lineage: Eukaryota > Viridiplantae > Streptophyta > Magnoliopsida > Fabales > Fabaceae > Ormosia > Ormosia semicastrata. Next base: position 12,119,910 of record JAQQTO010000043.1, read on the forward strand.
AGTGCTGCCATGTGATATTTCAGAAGTGAAGGCAAGAGCATTTGGATGTTGCCAAAATCCAAATGAGAAAAGGAGAAATATAAATATGGCATGTTTGGCAGCAACAGTTGACCTAGATTGAGGTGCCGTTTACCATGGTCCTCTTCAGTTTGGGACTATGGATGGTTCCTCTATTTTCATCCATTGATTAATAATAATAAAAATTCAATGGTTGAGATCTATAATCTACAACCTTGAACAGTAGGTAATTATGTAACTCTGTTAAATTATTTGAAAGCCCCTCCAAAAATTTAAAATCAAATTTTAATCTATCACTCACTCTCAAGCCTGCATGACCAGGTGCAAGCCGCTGACAAAGGCCACAACCAGTGAGCCGGAGTGGCGCCACCTCCGTCACATAGACACGCACGAGGGCTCTGGCAATGGCTGGGGAGTAACCCTCACGCCCTTTGCCGCTGCCGCCAAGAACATCCAGCCTCCAGCGTACGGATCTGGCAGCAACCTTGTTCCCCCGCTGCGAGAACTACTGTCGCCAGAAATCCCATAACTTCATGAACCCAAAAACCTCCAACTCGTCACCTGTATCCAAATCCCAGAAACCCATAGTAACGTACACCGATTGAGATAACGAACCCAAATCTCAGTCTCAACCGTAGATCGAGATGACGAACCCAAATCCCAGAAACCGGTGAGTCTCAACTGCAGATTGGATGCTTCTGGAGGCTTCCGATGACGAACTTGGGCTTTAACTCGCAAGTAAATCCTCACAGCTAGAGCACCGAAGGGGTTAGACTCGGGCTTGGCACCACTCTCTTCGTAAGCGGCACTGAGGCAATCTATGAGGGAGTCGAGGCTCTCAATCTCGTAGCTGAAGATGGAGAAGAAGAGGCTGTAGTTGGAGTGGATGGATTATTGGTGGTTGGGGTTGCCATGCTCTCAATCTCGTAGCTGGGGTTTGCTGATTCAGAAACCAAATCCATAGGGGAAGAATGAATATTGAAGAGTTCCTCTCACCTCTCAGATGGGTGGCTATTGGAATGGTGGATCTAGGTGGTATTTGGCGGTGGTGCAGCGGCTATTGGCAGGAAATGGCGCATCTGGCGGTGGAGTTGGTGCGATTTGGTTTCCACGGCAGAGTTGCTGCTGGTGTGCGAGGACGGAAGCGGTGGCACTTCTGGGATTCCGGCGTGGAGGCAGCGGCTCATCTAGACTGGACTGGAAGACCCTGCCGGCACCGGAGAAGATGACCGGAGGTGGGAGGAAGGAGTTGTCTGAACATTAAAATGAAATTTAAATATTTGTAGGACTCAATCGTAAATAAATTAATGGGTTGTATTATAAATACCAAAAACTGACTATAATAGGTATTTTAAGAGGTGCATCAGATGGTCCCATGGGGACCATGTTAAACGGCACCCCAGATTGAAGCCAATCCCAAGTAGTTGTACAACAGCGTTCCATGAAATCAAGTATCGTTAGTGACTACGTAATTAGAAATAGACTCACTTTGCATGCAGTTTCTTGTTCACTTGCATCAAGTTTATAGCCTCTTGGTCTACCACCTGGTCCGCAGGAGATGCGATGGTCTACATAAAAAGCAAGGGTGAAGTTGGCATTAAATTTTTTTTCAATGATTTACATTGACAGCGTACCAACGCCAAGGCAATCAAGCGAATCAATAGAATTGAATCATTGATAAATGAGTAATTACTCTAGAATACTACTTCAAGCAATAAATAATTAATAATTTCCTCCATGCCAAGTAATGACAGTAATAGGCAACAAATCAAGACAAAAATGGACAATCTAATAGGTATAAATATTAGGGGGGGGAAAATTGACCAGAAAACAACGACTGTTGTTTGAGTTTGTATTAATTAGAATAATTTAGAACACTTTCGGAGGAAAATATACCTTAAGATAATATGCATGAACATGAACAAACTAAAGTCAGTTTCAACATAACATACAAGATGCTAATACAGACCTGTATACTCTGATTGCAACCAACACCAGTTACATTCTCTTCCCTTGCTTGCCTTTTCATCTTTTGAAGGTCTATAAATCCATCTGTCTTCCTCTTAGTAAGAGATGCTGAACCACAACGAGAAACCTTTAGTTTGATAAAACTGATTAAGCTTGTGGTAAAAAATATTGTTTCACATAAGCAGTTACCTTGCTCAGATCTGCTTTGTGTGTTGGGTATTAGTACAGGTGAGGAACTTTTGTTCAATGCAACTGGTTTTTCAATATCAAGTGATTTCTGCAGTGATGAATCCAGTGGGCTAACTGGAACTCGAGGCTTCATTTCCTGATACCCAATTAATTGACAATGACACTGCCTGCAAAAATTTAACAAGGGTCCTGGCATGTCAGATATTAAAGCTTAAAAATCGTAAATTAAGCACCTCCCCCTCCCCCCCTCCCCGGTGGATAAACAGTCTGAGTATAGATCCAGCAACAAAAAAGAAGAAGTCAAACTCCACTGCATCATCTACTTTGAAGTTATCATACTGAATACTCTTGCACATGTTTCAAAAGCAGAGAACATGCAGAAGAATAGTAGATAGCAGACAAGCAAGAGTAAATATTTCTGCAATCCATGTTCACAAAAGAACGCTAGCATAAACACTATACCAGTATTCCAATGTCATATCCTTCAAGCGTACTTCAAGCTTTTGAAAAAGGGAACTTCTCTCAAAATCTTGCTTATTATGAGTTGGCTCAACAAAATCTGCTTGCAGGATACCTGACACAAGAGTAACATAGTTAGGTACCTATCCTCTACAAGTCCATTATATCTCTAACATCAAATAGAACTAGATATTGTCCAGTAATATGCAGTTGCCGCTTACCAACAACTCCTCTACCCCTATTGTTTGAAACTCTCACAACCTGCCAAAATGGCTGCAAATAGAAAAGTTAGAAATAATATTATAAACAGAGAGAGAGAGAGAAGAAAAGACATGCCACATGGTAAATCTATGCTTCATTAACAGAGAAGACACATGAAATTATTTTAAATGTTTAATTGCTGGTGTGATTCGGCAAATTATGCAATTTGACAAACTAGTGATTTCTATTTTGATAGCAAGGTTGCCAATTTACAGAATTATAATACAATTGCTTTGGAAAAGATAACATATGTCAATCTGCACCAAATCTTTTTACATGTTTTAACAATAGAACTATAATTATCATGCCAATGTTGGCCAAGAAAAAAAAGTTTTTTTTTCACATAAATTGATCGTGCTAAACATTCCTCAATTTACATTTTCCTTGCCAAATAATTGATACACTATATGAACCCTCAGAATATGGAGCAACTTCTTTTGATTAGTTTGAAGGCTTTTGACAAGAGCAAGGATATCAGTTCATGGGAATGTGCTGTTATACTGTTCTTTGGGGTATTTGCCTGGAGCAAAACACATGGATTTTTACAGTGACATATTTATCCTTTAATCTTTTTTTTTTTAATTTTTTTAATAGGAATTTATCCTTTAATCTATTTTGAATTGAGATTGTTGGCATGGTCTTTCTTTTCTTTGGAACTCTGCACATGGCTTCAGGCTTCCATATAGCAGTCTCCTTGACAAAAATAGGCAGAGAGATAGAAGAGCTCTTTTGTTTTATAGTCACTTTTCTTTCTTCTTTTGATCCTTTGCTTATGGTGGATATCTTATCCTCCTCTTTAGTGGCGACCCTTCAACAATAACAACTACCACCAAGCCTTATCTCACTAGGTAGGTTCAGCTACATGAATCAAACGATGCTATTGAAGTGTAGTCAATCAAAAACCAAAATTTTGGAATTAGATCAAGGTCATTTTTAATGGTTTCACTTAAGTTTTCCTTTATCTTTCTCTACCTTAGTTAATTAGGCTATCATCTATTTGATCAACTTTTCTCACCAAGGTCTTTGTTGAGTGATAATTACCAGGATCAGCCGATTTTTGTGATATACATTGAAGCCATGGATGTTGACTTCAGGAGCTTCCTTAAGAAATCCAATTGTTGTCACAAGTGTAGCCTGCACAGTTAATCCAAAAGAGGAAAAGAAAAAACCTAATTAAATTATAGCTAGCAAAAGTTCCTCAGTTCAACTCTTTGGCCCTTAAGATTTAAACACTAACTACTAACATCAACCTAGAATCATGCATGCATATTTATCATATCAAGAACCAACTCTCCTAAAGGCTTAAGATGTTATGTGAAGGCTCATAAATGATTTTCTATCTATAACATAGCCCAAGATAATTTTCCACTCAGCTAATATAGAAAAATATATATATATATTTTTCAAAAGTCAGACAAGAACCTCTTCAGAACCACCACTTTGTGGTCTATACAAGATATACTCAGTATATTTAAGATCATCTGCAATGTTATGTAGCTTTACAATTTGTCCTCGCAATATAATTTTAAAACTTTCCGGTATCCGCAAGTACAATATGGACAAGTAAACCTGTGGAAAATTAGAATATTTAGATTCAAGAAAATTAAACATTTTTTGCAGCCTCTTAGCATAATTTTCTAAATTAAGCATACACGTAAAGAATAATGAAACCGGTTAGCAATATGTTGCTCATTTACTGTCTTCCAGGCAAGAACTGTATCAACCTTCTTGATATCCCCAGCAATACGAATATCCTGCATCCAAAAATGTCATCAGAAGTTCCCTATAAGCAATGAAAGCATGATTTTATAACAGATAGCAAAGCAAAAAAAGGAAGACCAATAAAACAAAAAATACTACCTCAGGATCTGTATCAAAGTCTAGTTCCAAATTCCCATCGTCATTGAACCATAAATTGTAGATAATAATTTTAGTTCCATGAGATCCAATGTCATCAAACTGCCAGAGTGAAGAATATTAAAAGAGAATCAGAATCATAGAAGGAATATGCCATTAATATATTAAGATGGCAATAAACATTATAAAACAACTTGATATGTTACACTAATTACTTTACAATAATTACTTAGTGGCTATTATCTCACAATAGAATGATAAGAATATCAGGCTACAAAGCAGTTGAAAGCCACTGCAAGAATTTGTAACTTGATAATATGGCCCGGCCCTAAAATTCTCGAGGATGTGGAGTCATCAGAGAGGTTTCCATATAAACCAAAAAGCTTCAGCCTTACTGATTCAGGATACACTAGCATCAAGAAAGACTAAATTTAAAGATCAAGTTATCTCAATTATATGGTTATGGGCTGACTGTAATATTCCATAGATCTTACTAGGTCACAATTATTTAGTTTCTTCTTCTTCTCTTCTTCAACCCGATTTCCTTTTATTTTATCAACTGTCCGCATCAGATTTCTTTGGAAAACATCATTAAAATTTCACCCCATCAAAATCCAATTTAATTCCTCCTTCCTAAAAACCACCAAACCCAAAATCCTAATTTCATAAGTTCACACCACCCAACTGAAACTACATTCTAGCATTTGCAATGCAAACCCCTTTTGCCTTTAACTACCTACAGTAGCTTCTTAATCCACCAATTTCTACCCTTAATCTGCCCAAGAAAACAGAGATTATTGCAATAAATCTCTCCAGTCTCTCTGAAGATTAGTAATAGAAAGAGAAACACCCTAAAAAGCAGTGAGCCAATTCACTAAACACCAAAGCAATGCTAATCAAACAATTCTCTCCCATAAAAGGAGCCTCTGGTTTTCCTCTCTAAAATCTGACGAGCACCACAAAATAGCTCAAGCCTTAGACAAAGAGACACCAATATGCATATGCATCACTTACTGTTTTTACCACTTATACTTAATGCCAAATTTTGACACCAATGTCTCAACAAAATAGATATACATATAAGTATAACACAAAATTATAAAATGGCATCCTACAATCATGAATTACAGTCCAAACTCCCAAGAGAAACCTAACAAATATTTGAAGAAAAAAAGAGAGGGGGAAAATAGGTCTCAAACCAAAGTAAACTATATGTTCATGTTGTAAGGCTGTATTGTCTAGAACAATGGAAAAGAACAACAACAACAACAACTAAGCCTTTTCTCACTAGGTGGGGTCGGCTACATGGATCAAACGACGCCATTGTACCCTATCATAAACTAAGTCTTCAGAAATGCCATTCAAATCTAAATCTTTTTTAATCGTTTCACCTATAATCTTTCTTGGTCTTCCTCTATTTCTAACTATTGGACTATTCTCTACCTGATCTACTCTTCTTACAGGGGTTTCTAAGGGTCTTCTCCTTACATGTCCAAAAGGCAAGATTCTCCCATCTTTTCCACAATATGTGCTACCCCTACTTTCTCTCTAATGCATTCATTTTTAATCCTATCTTGTCTTGTATGGCCATACATCCAGCGCAACATCCTCATCTCCGCAGCATTGATTTATGCTCTTGTTGGCTTTTTACCGCCCAACATTCAGTACCATACAACATTGCAAGTCTTATAGCTATGCGGTAAAAATTATCCTTAAGCTTGAGAGATATTTTTTTATCACAAATGACTCCTGAAGCACTCCTCCATTTCATCCATCCAGCTTGAATCCTATGGTTTACATCTCCCTCTATCTCTCCGTCATTTTGTATGATAGATCCAAGATACCTAAACTGTGTGACTTGTGGTATGGTATGATCTCCAATTTTTACCGCTAAGTTAACATTAACACGCTTCTCACTGAACTTACATTCCATATACTCCATCTTACTCCTGCTTAGACGAAAGTCATGTTCTTCCAAAGCTCATCTCCATAGCTCTAGCTTCCCATTTATTTCCTTTCTCGACTCTCCAACTAAGACTATATCATTTGCAAAAAGCATGCATTGTGGCACCGACTCTTGGATATGTGCAGTAAGCACATCCAAGACCAAGGTAAAAAGATATGACCTCAAAGTTGACCCTTGGTGCAGTCCTATAGTTATAAAGAAATCTTCTGTGACCCCACCCTGTGTTCTCACACTAGTTTTAACCCCATCATACATATCTTGGATTGCTCGAATATAAGCAACAATGGAAAAGAAAAAGCAAAGAAAAAAAATGATGATCATTCAAAGTGAACTTTATGTTTAAGACATAAATAAGGCTATGTTGTCTGGAGCAATAAAACAGAAAAAGAAAAGACAACAGTATGACAATCATTCAATACGTTCTGAAAGAGGCAGCAAATTATCATGGATGAAAGGTAAAATAGAAACTTACTTGTTCCAGAAGTTCTCTTTCTGATGAATATGGAGACCAGTGCAACAACATGGACAAATTAGACATAAAATGCTCTCGGCCATTTAGTATTTCCAACGATTCAGTTGATGTATTAAACTCATAGTTCACCTGAAATTGACATGATCACTTAGTCACATAAATTGAAACTACAAGAGTAGAACCTTCATTGTAGAAAAGGGTTATCATCAGAAGAAGAGTACAAAAAATGCATCAAACCATCATGATGACTGACAAGAGAGAAAAATGCAGGCAATAAGGCCCAGAAGCATCCACCATAACAATGCCAAGTTAAATTACAAGTACTCTAAACAAACAACAAGTTTATTGACAACCAAAAGAGGAGAAATATAAACCCCCTTTTTTTTCTAAAGTATAGCCCTTTCTCAACTTACTTCCCTAAAGTTTTTTTGTTATCACTTAACCCCCATGTAGTTTGATTTTAAGTGAAAACTTTACTTTTTCAGTTAAATCAAATGGAATTCAACCTTGAAACACATAAAACCAAACTTCAAAGGGGTTAAGTGATGAATAAACAAGCTTCAGGGGGGTTTAAGTGATAAAGAAAATTTTCATTTTGTAATGGTAAGGTCACATGGTGTGCACTTGCCTTTATGCTCCATTTAATTTAACAGAAAAAGTAACATTTTCACTTAAACCAAACATCAAGGGGGTTAAGTGATTTAAAAATAAAATAAAAAAAAAAGACACTTTAGGTCCATAAGTTGGTAAAGGGCTATACTTTAGGGAGATAAAATGTATTTTAAAACCATGATAATTGCCTATTCAAGCAATCAGGATAAAGGCACGCCATAACATAGTAATTTCTACATAGAGCCCCTAGACCTACCAATATACAGTCACCATTTCACTTTTTTTTAGTAACAAATCAGCATTGAGAAGAGAATTAGTATCTTAATCAATGCACTATATAAACCAGAACCCTCTAAGTAGTAAAAATGGGAAATACTACTCACCATGGGTACTACAATTCTGTCAAGCTGTGTTCGCATCAAGAATGTGTAAGATAGAAGTCCAATGCTTTGAGTCAATATCCTGATCAACATATAATCAGTAAGAAAAAAGAAAAATAATAGCAATTTAACTTTTTTTCCCATAATTTCCCATTTCTCCAAGGCTATTTAAAATAAAATAAAATGGAGTAGTCATTTTCAGTTTTTCCAATCAGAATTTCAATATATAAACTAAAAATAGCTGCATTATGTCAATACAGCAGGAAGTTGCCCAAACAAACTACAGTGTAGAGTCATGTGATAATTTCACTTTTGGACCCATACCTATTATTCAGGTGGCGGCTGAAGACAATGACATCTGCACCTAGTCTCATACTACCAGTCTTGAAGCCATTTCCATCTGGCAGACCAAATTGAAAAATAAATACAAAAGAGAATACCAAAATCATTGCAGAAAGAACGTCACAGTCCATACACTGTCCAATTGCAAATTTTGACTTCTTATCCGAAAATCCAAAACTCATGCAATGACGCATTGCTTCTGGATTCATTCCACCACCATCGTCTAATTGCCAAGTGTCAGCACAAATTCAAAACAATTAGAATATAATATATTACCAAATCACCATATTCAGTATAAAATATAGTCTTACACAAGATTCAGGAGTAGGAATTTAAAACCACAAAAACTATCAACTTCCAATAGTTGATGAGTCAATATACCTTGAATCAACAATGCTGGACTTCTATCCTTTGGATTTGAAGTTTTATCTACAATAACAAAAGTAGCCCCATTTTGGATCTACCCTATGAACAAAAGTCAACAATGCAATACAAAATAAGAAAATGAAATGCAAAATATGAAATGACAGCTTCAAACATGGCAAAAGCACAAAACAAAAGAGGAAACTGACATTAAGATTTTACACTAACCTATGCAATAATGATTAATAAATAAAAATATTGGAATAAACATGAACCTGACATCAAAGTATAGTTCAAAATGAATGTATCATATTTATTTCTATAACAGGGCAAAGTGCACTTGGGGAGCCTGCATTAGTATGGTTTATGGCATTATAAAATGATGCTTAAATTCCACCCACCCACCACCCCACCCCCCCAAAAAAAATCTTACAATTTTATGGAGCTCATATATTTTAATCTTTCTAAAAGGCAATGCCAAATCAAGACAAAAAAAGAACTGTTTCTAGGATAGGGAAATAACACAAATGAATAGACAACACTCCATTAGTCGCCAATAGCTTGGTATGCTGCAAAAGATCAAAGAAAATAACGCAACTTGGACTATTTAAAAATTCAAGTAGTTTCAGAGTTCAAACATCAGGAAAAATCACCTCATCAACTGCATTATCAAGAAGCTCAGCTATGGCTGCAGACAGAAAAACAAAGGAAAAGACCAAGTCATGAAAAGAATCACAAAGGTTAATCATTAAAAGAATCATTATGAAGGGAGAAACATCTATCCAAACATACCACCGAATGCCCACTTATGTGAAGTTGCATTTGAGTGAAGAAAGAAAGGATGGACATGTAAATAGTTTTCCACATCTGCAATCCAAGAAAAAAAGCGTATAGATATAGATAATGAATCCATAAAGCACAAACACCTTTGTACCTACAGGCAACAAGCTTAGCATGTAGCATGTGAGATCCGAAAACTATAATCCCTATGAAAGTCAAGTGGGAAAAAAATATTTGTTAACAATTAGCATTGTATTTATATAACCTTGGTTGACAGAATATTCCATGGAACCAATTAGTAAACTATAATATATTAATTTGAGAAAAATTATATTGGATTACATTGGACTCTGACTTCAGAACCAAACCCATTTTCATAGTTTCCAGCTTTCCAAAACTTCCTACAAAGAGGTGCTGCACATGTACTTGGACCAGTAGAGCTTATATTTTCTTCAGAATCTTGTCTAGTAGAATGACTTTTAGATCTCTGATGCTTGGCTACTTGGCCTTTGTTGGTCTCATTTTGTCGCTTTGCACCATTAAAAAAATCTGAGTCCAACATAACAACTTTGGGACCAACATTTCCCCCTTCATCATCACTAGATAACTCAACAATTTCTATAGTGTCCATCTTATCCCTATATAAACCAAAGTAAATCATAAACAATTGAGTGAAAATGGTGAACCAAGAACGCAACATAGAGTAACTAAGTCGAGGACACAAATCTAGTCAATAACACATAAATTATTAACACATAACATATGATAAATTATTAACACATAACATATGACTTTAGGCAATGCTTCAGGTTGAAAAGGAATTCATTTGACTGGGAAAAGAATTGAAACTAAGACATGAGTTGCAAATGGAATGCCAGCATCTTAAAACAAGCATGCAAGATTCCTATATATCTTGGATATCTAATTAAGATGCTTGCATTCATCGTATTTTGATATAGGAATGGCATGCACATCAATTACTTCAATATTCAAAGGATTCCAGACTTGTTAAACAGAGAGAAAGAGTATCCAAAATATCCAAGAATCATGGATAGTTAAATCTACTATAAGCAAGAAATTTTATAGCGGAATATCTATAATTTTTAAATGCCAAAAAACAATAATACACATTTCTTAAAATCATAGAGAAAGTATAATCATTATAGTTAGAAAGATCATTTTCAAAATAAAAGGGTTGGCAATGAGAACATTCTGACACTCTTATTACAAGTTGACTGATATAACAGCCCAATACATTAAATAAAGCTACGATCAAGAATGTTGTTTTCTTTTCTAAGTTGGTTTATTTTAGGTACCATTTAAATATGCCTGAAAAGACAACAATATTTTTTGGTAAAATATGATAAATGCTATTGCAGGTTGCACTTTTGGTAAAAATTGTTTTCAAATTGCTGTGGGTATATCAAATTACAATAATATATATTAGAAAATAATAAGTGGATGAGGTTTTAAAGTAATAAAGAATAATTATTAAAATTAAGAAAAAAAGTTAAACTTCTTTAGCATTACAGACTTCAACCATATGCATATGTGGATTTTAAAAAGAGGCAAGCACCGTAAAAATGAATTACCAAACACTTTGGCATTTTTGCCCACGAACAAAATAATACCACCACATTCCCAAATGGGGCCATACTATGCAACTCATCACACTGCTGCAAAATCAGTTCCTAAAATTACCCAAAGACACAATTTTTCCAACATTGAATCTTCAAATTGAAACCAACTCTGGGGGCTTTCAAAGGAAAAATATGTATATACTCTATGAGTAGTACTCTCAACACTTTAGATTTGGCCTAAATATTTGATCCAATGTGATGCAGCCTTGGAATTTATTTAGAATAAGGGTTGGATGGAAAAAGAAAATATAATTAAAGATAGGTTGGGTAGATTAGTGGGATAGAAGGGTCTGTCTGGGAGTCTACCTACCGGAATTTTAATCCTAAATTGAAAGAAACATTAAAATGAAATATTCTGAATATACTTTTCTGTATTGCTCTGAACTGCTCCAAAAATACAAAGACAATGACAATTTACAGACCCCATAAGACTCTAGAACTGACTCTTAAGTGACAAAATTAATGATTTTTTACTGACTTTTGGACTTACCACAATTAATTAGACCCCTAATTATGAACTGAAGCTTTTCTAGGTTTAATTAACTTATCAAATACACAGCAGTGACTCTTGAGTAGCTAAAATACCTACAATACTACAGATTTAAGACTCAAAATCTTAATTGACACATACAGAAAGCTTATTTATTCTTCATCCCAATGGCATGTATGGTTATGTTTTTAGAAGTGCCATGTTTTATATTTTTAGTGAACTGATTTAGTACTTTCAGACTAAATAAGAAATCCTCCCTTTGAAAACAGTTTGTGCGAAATTTGAATCATGAGGAGAAGACAAGAATTTTGGCACTAGACAAATAAGAGAATGTTTGGTTTGTATTTTATTTTTTATTTTTAATTAATATCTTTTCAATAATAATTACAAAAATATCACCTTATTTTCAATTTGTTTCTTATTTTTGAAATTTTGAGGAAAAAATGATGAAATCAACAAAATCTTTTTTCATTATTTTCTTTACAAAATAAACTGATATTCTTATGATTATTAATAAAAACATATTCACTGAAAATGAAAACAAAATAAACCAAACAACCTCTAAGTTTTGGAGCAATTAGAGTTTTCAAAAGGTGTGTGGTAGCTCTCAGCAGAAAATCCACCTTTACACTATCAAGTATCAACCAGTAAAAAAAAAGGAAACAATGCCAAGACACAGAGCGGTAGTTAAAGGGTAAAGAAAAGTGAAAAATTGACAATAGCCAACACTAACAAAAACTAATGCACAATGCATGCCAAACATCCACTGTGACTATAATGGTGACCACAGGGTTAGCTTTCCCAGAAGGTAACAGCACAGAGTAGTAAATCATGTAAAATCAAAATTCAAAATCCATGCAACTAAAAATGTGAAGCATGGTTGAAACCACATCAAAATCCAGAGAGTTTGAACTGAAACAAAGGACCAACATTGGTTGTATCCACCAATTTTAAGTTCGAAATATTAAAAGAGACAAGAGTTTGAACAGCTAGGGTTCCTAAATAAACAAAACGATTGAGTTCAATGGCGTACCAAAAATGGAAAGGGATGAAGAAGGAGGCAGAATGATGGAAGGGAAGGGAAGGGAAGTGCAGGAGTGGAGAGGTAAAGAGTAAGGAGTGAAGAATGAAAGAAGAAAGGAGTGAAGTGAGTGTTGCAGTTGCAGGATACAAGCATCGGACAAGTAAACTCACATCAATTATTGGTTGATATGAATTATTGATAAATGAGCTCACGTCAATCATGTGAACTTAATTATTCTGTTTATAAGGATCATCCCTTCTCTCTTGGCTGAGGTCACGCTTCTTCCAAGTTCCACTTCTTCGTCTACCTCCCGTTAGGTCCTGTTCTAACGAAACAATGGCTAACGTGCTTTGGTTGATTTCTGTTTTGTCGTGTAATATAAAAGTAGCTCCATGTACGCGTCTTCTTACCTCCAGAATTTTCTAAAAGTTTGAATTAGGATAGATAGTAATTGATTAATGAGAAATATTAATTACACTTTTTTATATTTTTTTAATATTTATTTAAAAATAACCATTATTAGCATTCATTTTTTTAATATTTTTTAAATGTATGAGATAAATTAAAATTAAAATAAATGTTAAAAAATGTTTTAAAAAATATATTATTAACATTCTTTATTGTTTAATAATGTGTTTAAAATATAAAAAAATAAAAAATGATTTGATTCAAATTTTGTATTTGAAATTTGAAATGTTAAAAAAATATTTAATTTCCAAAATTTCATTAATTTCAATGGTTTTAATTTATAAATTCAATCAAATTTATTAGAATTTATTATAATTTGATTTAATTTGATTTTAAATAAATAACTATTTATTAATATAATATAAATATATTATTTTATGAAATTTTATTTATATTACATTTAATTACCTCTCATAAAGAGAAAAATGTAAAACAATAAAATTAAATTAAATTCATTCTCATTTTAATAAATTTTAAACATAAGAATTTATTTATAAATCAATGCAAATAATATTTTTTATAATATATATGTTCCAAACTTTAGTTAATTTGAAACATAACTTAAAAGAATAAAATATTAATTATTTTTTTATTTTAATATATTAAATACTTTTTTTATGTTTTTTGTTTAAGTAATCAGGATGATGTTCGGAGAAGAGAAACTTTTAGAATCAAATTGGTATCGAGTAAAAATAGGGGTAAAGGATTCATTGAGAATTTTTTATTAATTAATAAATTTATATCTAAAATTGGTCTATGAATTTTTCATCATCATTTTAATTACCACTCTAAATTGACCTTTAAGTGCTCTTGGAGCAAAAAAGAGTTTATATTTTATATTATTTAATGTGTATCATATTAATTATAAATTTATAATATTATAAAATATATTATTAAAAGTTAAAAATAATAATGGGTACATAACCGAAGTCGTACATAAGAAGTTTTTCTTTTTCGGGTACTTACGAATTTCTCGTTAGGACTTAAAAGAGGAAGATTTACTCTAATTTAAATTATCTAGTGACTAACTTGTACCTTGCATAGATATTTTATGAAATTTTATTATAATACATTCATATACATTATTAATATTATTTTATATGCATATATTATAAATATTCAAAATAAACTTATTTTTTATTAGTTATTTTTTTTTACTATATTTTATTTATTTTATAATTCATTTTAAAAAAAAGAATCATTCAATACCACAATTTTATAAAAGCATATAAGGTCATACTACTAGTGTAGTTGATAACATACCAACATGGTGTGGTGTTAGTCCGAGTAGAATCCTCTAAACAAGTGATTTTAAATTTAATTTTAGAATTTATATATATAAATAACATAATTAGAATGAATTTTTACTTAAGTATCTGAATGTATATTTTAATATTAATATCTTTTCTATTAGGTAGAGTTACTCTAAAAGAAACTAACTAATAAATACCTTGATATTAAAGTATTAGTTTATGTATTATTATGAAACAATACTAGCATACCTTCAAGACTATTTATTCAATTCCAAAACTTAGACTTCTACATGATATATTTTCTCATATGATTTTTCACATCACAAAATTATATAAAAGAAAGAAGTAAATGTTGAAAATTTAAGTATAAGTGTTGAAGTCTCACATTAGTAAATAATAGGTTAAGTAAATGATATATAAGTGATAAGACTTATAGACTAATTGACTTAAGAATTTGGATCAAGATATGACGTCAGACTTATTATTATGGTTTTTTCCTTAGTTCATTGATGGAGATCTCCTCTACTATTAGGTTTTCCCTATTACCTAACAAGTGGTATCAGAGTTAATGGTTTGTCTAGGTAGGGGTGTCCAGTAGGTCGAGTCGACCTACGAACTCGTTGGTTTTGACCCAACTCAACTCATAAAATACGGGTTTGGTTGGGTTCACAGGCTGGGTCGGGTTGAAAAATGCTTC
The DNA here is from genome assembly GCA_029884595.1 of Ormosia semicastrata. NCBI lineage: Eukaryota > Viridiplantae > Streptophyta > Magnoliopsida > Fabales > Fabaceae > Ormosia > Ormosia semicastrata. The sequence continues at coordinate 12,135,149 of JAQQTO010000043.1, forward strand.
AACCCACAGTATGTGAGTCGGGTAACGGGTTGAAACATTTCTAACCCAACCCAACCTAACTCCACCCATTTAAAAAAAAAAAAAACATAGCCCAGATAGAGTGTGCATTTTGCTTAGAAAATGTCTTTAAGGTTTGTAAATATCTTCTCTGATATAGTTAGAAACAACATTAGACCATGTAAATACGATAACAAATAAAAACCAAAGTAGGAAGAGAAAAAGGCATTAAAGCCTTATCTATCTATTCCCTCTCCATTGGTCCCAGCGCAGGTAATAGTTCTCACTTCTCTACAACTAGTCTTTACAATTAGTTCTTCGCAGTGCAGTCGTTCTCCCAAGCTCCCAGCGTTTACGCCTTGAGTCAGTGATCATTGCTTCTTATCCCACCCGATCTCTTAGTCCCAGCGATTGTGCTATCGTTGTGAGTTCGTGACCATTGTTTCTTCGCCCACCCGATCTCTCAGTCGTTCTCTAGATCTAGCCATACCACCACACAACCACGTGTCCCTCTTCCCTCTTGTGACTTTTTCAGTTTTCTGCAGCACGCAACCCCAGTAGGTAAGCCTTCTTCCTCTATTCTTTTCATGTAAATCTAGAATATAAGAGAGAGTGCAGCTGGGTACAGTGTAGTTGCACCGTACGAGCAATGAAGCTACAGGGGGTAGAGCGGGCAGCAGAGCTATGGGTACGAGCAGATTGGGTAGGCAATAAATGTAGTATCGCTGGAGAAGAAGAAGAACAAGTTTAGAGTGTAGGATTGCACTTGCTAAAATGATTATCATTTATGAGTTTCCATTTAAATTTGTTGAAAATGAAGGCTTTAAAAAATTTTACTCAAGTTATGCAACTTCAATTCCAAATTCCTTCTAGACAAACTATTGGTACAGATGTTATGAAATTGTATGTGTTTGAGACTAATTTGTTATTTGAGTTATGACTAACTTTGTTTAATTTATTTCAGACTTAGTAAGACTTGTTAGTTGTTAGTTTGTTATTGGTGTGGTATGGAATACAATTAAGAATTATATCAAAAATAGTTGCTAAGTTCCACAAAAAATATAAAAACATTGCAACCAGTTGTAGTAAGCAAGGGTCGATCCACAGAGAAGTAATTCAATTGACACTATTAATCCAATTCCTAAATTAAACTCTGATGAACAATAAATAGTAAAATTAAAAGGGGGGATTTTATTAATTAAAACTAACAAAAGAAATTAAACTTAAACTAAACAGTAAATACAAATTGAATTACCAAGTTAAAGATATTGGTTAAGAGATGGAATCCACCACTAGATTTATATGATTATGCTAACTTACATACCCTTTATACTAACATGATTAATTATGTTCTTATGTGATTGTGAGATAAATCTCATGTCTTCCTTAAGTTTCGCTTAATTCAGCAACCGCTCAAATCAAACCCTAACCATTAGTTATTTGTAAAACAACCACTCTTATACCTACCTAATGATTGCATTAAGAAGTAGAAAACCAATCACACTAAGGTCTAATCACATACCGGGATTAAATTGCTTAGATCATATGTCTCACTAGTCATACCATCGCAACCGCGCATAGCAATCCTAATTTTACCACTCTCGAAGTTTGGCAAGAATATAAAGACCTTTATATTGATTTAAAAATAGAAACATATGAATAAAAACATAATTGTATTGATATAAAGAAGTATGCAAGATTCACATGATCAAAACTAGAGTTTCATCTTCCCTTAACCAATCAAGAAGTTTACCCACACATGGCAAATTCAAAATCACAAGAAAAACAGAAGAAAAACATAGTTCAGGACGAAAGAAGAAAAGAAAACTAAAGATCAAACTAGTTTCCAAGGATCAAGGTTGATTGATCTCCAATTGCTCGAAATCGAGACTCAAATATTTGATCGAATCTTCCTCTTTCTTGTTCTTCGTGTTTCCCTCAATTCCCGTGACGGCTCTCAGTCCAGATCTCTTTAGGGACTCTAAGCGACCCTATATATAGGTTTGGATACCTAATTTAGCATTAAAACACGAAATTAAACTTCTGAGCCGATGACACGGGCCGTGTCATATTACACGGCCCAACCCGTGTTTGATTCTGGTGACAGGTCTCCAGTTATTCCAAAGTCAGAGAAGAACACGGCCCACCCCATGCCATTTGACACGGGCCGTGTTCTCGGTCAAGGCTGGAAATTGATTCTTCCTCGTGAAGTCAGAGAAGTACACGGCCCACCCCATGTCATTTGACAGGGCCGTGTTGTCCAAAAACTCCAATCTTCAAAGTCAAAAGAGTACACGGCCTACCCTGTATCATTTGACACGGGCCGTGTTAATCACTTTCTTCAAATCCAACCTTGATTCTTCATAAATGCTCTTCTTCCTTTACTTCTAGGGGTTGATACTAATTCCCTTAAGTCTTTAACTCTCTTCTCAATGGTTCAATGCCAATGGACTCCATCACTCATAGATATATTAAAAATCACTATACATTTATGAGTGTTTATGACCACATTTTAGCATAGTTTCACTATAAACATCCAAAGATAACTCTAAATCAAAACTTAGCTAAATGTCAACAATTAAGCACATATGGAATCCAATTAGATCAAACAAAGGACATTTAAGAGCTGAAATTATTAATAGATCAAATACCCCCACACTTAACATTTTGCACTCCTGGGCAAAAACATAAAATCAAGCATATGTTTCCCAAAAAGTAATAAAAGTACTGAACAATGAGCAAAGATCTACACACATCAGTCCTTTCAAGGAATCTAAGCATTCAGGAATTTCCTCTCTCAACAATCCAAATCAACAAGTCAGGTCAATCCAATATCAGAGTTAAGTCACCATGATAAATCCTCACTGATATACTCTCTTTCGCTCAAGTATTTTGGGCTTGTATTTACTCTCAACCAACTCATGAAAACATGTCCTATCATAGGCTTGACAAACCTCTACTTCTCCACCACCTAAATCACATGCACACAAAAATCAAAAGGTCTTTAATCAGGTTGTAATGAGGTCAAGGTCAAGGTAAGATATATCAAGGATAAACAAAGTTAGACAATTGGAAATAGAAGAGCAAAGGGGAATATAAAAATCAAACACTTTTGCACAATTACCCCAGTACTTTTCAATCCATTTTCATCTTTTACTTGACTTTCTCTATTCAACAACCAATCTTTTCATTCCCTTTTTTTTTTAATTAATTTCATTTCTTCCTTTTCTCTTTTGAAAGCCCCTTTTTTCTTTTTTTTTTAATTCAACACTAGGCAAAACAGTGTAATCACCCCCACACTTACTCAAACACAATTACCAACATAATTATCAAGCTCTTCTACTCCCTAAGGTAGGGTAGCAATGGTTTTTCACTATTAGGCTTGTATTGAGCTATAATAAAAAGAAAGGATATCATTCAGGCTCAAATGGGTCAAACAATGGATCAAAACACAAGGATAGCTATTTGGCCAGTGCTAAAAGAAAGAAATGCCTTTATCATCTCAAAAATGTGCAGTGATCATTTGCAGCTTAAAAGAGAGTCAAATCAAGTTCTGAAAAGCATATAATCACAAGTGGAATCACACAACAAAGAACAGAAATAACTTAAAATTCGCCATTCACATCAAGGCTCAAAAACTCACTAAGTCCCAATTTTATCATATTCTCAAAACCCTTTCAATTTTCACAACCTCTCAGTGCAAGTTTAGAAGCAAGAAAATCAACTCTTTTAAGCTTAAAAACCTGTCAATAAAAATCAATAACTTGCTCATTGCTCAACATACTCTAAAAACCAGTTAGAAAGACATGCACCAGATATGCAATTAAGAACAGAATGTGCAATTAAGGTCAAATCCAAACTTCCCCCCACACTTAAAATAGACAATGTCCTCAATGTCAAAGCATACATAACAGATAAAAGGAATCCAAATAAATAAGCAAAGTATATGCGAAGAAATTGATTCCGACATCATGAAACTCAGTCAAATACAAAAGAGTAACCAATAGTAACCAAAATAATGTCCACCAAGCCAGCAAAATGAAGGACACAGCCTCAAAAGAAAATGAAAATACATCAAGATGGAGGAGGGGGATATGAAAAACGCTGAAGCAAAAGATCAAGCTTGCCATCAATGGCATCCATCCTCTGATCGCGCACAACCTCCAGAGCCTGAAAACGGTCCTCTAAGCGCTGGAAGCGAGCAGCATGGTCTAGCTCCAAGCAGTCAATATGGGCTAAAATAGTATCATAGGAAGCTGCGCCAAGCTGAGTGGAAGGGCCCGCATCATTAGCAAACTCGGGAGGAGGGGAGACGGTAATATCCTCATGTGGCTCAGGGACCGGATCAGCCTTAGGCAAGGCAGCTCCATCAGCGCCAAGCAAGACGAGAGCACCATTTAGACGAGTGCAGAACTTCATAGATACCAAAATGGCCCCATCAATAGCATTGGGACCCTGAACCGGTGCCTCCTTCAGCAGATCCAAATAATCAAAATGATCAGCAATGGCAGTCACATACCTCCTATCACTATGCGGCCAGCTAGAGTGGTCTCTACATGGTGAAACTGATTACAAAGCCAATACCCTTCATTAACAGGTACTCCCTCAAACATACAGTGCAAGAAAAATAATTCAGAACGGCTAATTGTCCCTTGACTTTCTGAACTGGTTCACCTTTCTCAAGACTTTTAGAAATGTAAAAACAAATCCTAAATTAAACATTTCTTAAAGGTACTCCAATATGTTCACTTCTTTGTTTACACTCTTACATCATACTTGATTCAGGAGGTCAAGACGGAGCAATATATATTTTTCAAACATAAAGTTTAAAAAGAGAAAAAGGTTGCATATTTTAAGTTTAGATCATACCACACGCCAAAAAAAAAAATTTATAGACGATCTACCATTGAATTTACATAGGAATCAAACCCAATTCATATTGTTGGATTTTACTAGTTCATCCAACCGCCACTGGCAATAAGAGAAAAATATTAATAAGGGAGAATAACAGTTTCATAACAAATGTAATATATTAGCAAAAAAAGGTATAAAAACCTGAGTTTCCTCTTCTCTACTATTTGCTTCACAAACAAAAGAATAAATAAACTAAAAACGGTTTCATGACCATAATCTTCACGTATTGTGATCATTCATCATCCTTGATTTTATGTTAGCAAAATCCATGCACGTCCTTTGTCTAACTTCCAGCCTTCTACATATGCTTCATTGTGATTGTGAACTTGGAACAATTTTATATACTCTAAAATTAAGCTCATTAGCAATGTGATATATGATTTTACTTCCTTAGTTCTCTATTATGCCTCGTTCAGCTTGCCCCTGAAGGATACATCGTGGACTAGAACTCTTAGACTAACCAGGCATGTCCCTCTGGATCATCATAATTAAGATTTCAAGTCCATCTACCTTGGCTCAGGTGCCCCAATATCTGCTTGGATATTTGAATCAGGGCTCCCCGTAGTGGTGCACTGGGCAGTAGAAGAAAAGGAATTCTCTAGTACTGTTGAATCCTCACTTGAAGTTAGGGAACTTGTGGTGCTGTGCAAAGAGGATCTTGCACTTGTATGTCTATTTGAGAGGACGGACAGAATGCTTATATATGGTGCCAATTTGGGTGCGGTCATCTAGACTTAGCACACTAGAATTGAGGGATGCATGTTGCTTTGGGGAGGGAATAGCATAGTCTTTCTTGGTTAGCATCTGAACCACTTCAGACATGGATGGTCTAAGAGTAACATAAGATTGTGCACAAAGAAGCCCATCATGGAGTGCATTTGATGCCTATTTTCTACCGTAAATTTGCCAAGCAATGCAGGATCAATGGATGCTATGATATCATTTGCCTTGTAATTGTTCCAGACCTGATCATGAGATAACAAGAATATGCTACCAGCTGCTAATAAAATTCACTAATACCAAGTAAGAATTTAAGGAATGATGAGGAATGTGAACCTTACACAGTGGAGTACTGAAGTTGACCCGTGTGCTATGAAGCACAGATACGGACACGGATACGGGACACAACACGGACATGGATACGGAGATACACTAAATTCAAAAATTATTACACGACACACACACACACACACATATATATATATATATATAATTTAAGTAAAATGATTTATAATTCATTAAAATCATTTTTATAAGTTTAAAAATTTACAATATCTTAATATATGTCATATATGTCAATATTTGCTACCTAGTAAGACCCTTCTAAAAAATATGTAGCATAATTTTTATTGATATATTCTAAAAAATCTCATAAACCAACTTTTCTTAATAAAACTAATCATGTACGAATACATGTGCATAAAAAAAATTAACTAGAGGGAATGTTGGTGTGACGCAAGTTTCGATGACGATGAAATTGATGATAGTGGTGTGTGAAAAGATAAAATTTAAAAGTAGTGTGTGAAAAGATAAAACTTAAAAGTAGTATGTGAAAATATAAAACTTAAAAGCAGACGAAAATAATAGTGTGTGAAAATATAAAATTTAAAAGTCTAATAGTGATGTGTGAAAAGATAAAACTTAAAATATCGGTATGTGAAAACAGTGGCTTGAGACGTTAGTTATGTGATTGAGCTTGAGTGGGTTACAGGCTTACTAATTGAACGTTAATCATGGAAACTAATTTTTTTTTTTTAAAAATATTAATGGACCGTGTCCAAGTTGTGTTCTAGATGTGTCCAATCGTCTCCGAGATGTATCTAAATGTGTTTAAGATATGTCCAAGCATGTCCGAGACATGTCTAAATTGAAAAAAATAATCTTTTTAATCGGATACATTTCGACACGCAGGACACGTGTATTGTACGAGTGTTCCCATGTGTCTGACACGGATACATGTTCGACATGTGGACACACCTCATAAACTGCATGTCCGTGCTTCATAGCCCGTGTGTAAACACTGTTCTTAATTATTTCCACAAACAATTTCAATAACTATCATGTTAGGATGAAGCGCTTGCCACTAGGCCAAAATGTATAGTTATTAGTCAAGGTATAACTTTATTTTCTTATTGATAGCGCATAGCCTCGTGTCTATAACGTGCTGCAGGCGAACATTAGGAGCTTCACAGTGTATACGTGGCATACCGGCAGGCTGGACTGTTAAGCACTCTTGATGTACGCCTATACACACGTACGAGTCCAAAAATGATTGTTGAGCTCCCATAAATCCAACACATCACACCAAAAGCATAGACATCTGCCTTCTCTATCAGTTATCCTCGGATGAGATACTCAGAGCTATATATCCCCTGCCATAAGCAGTTGATGTTAATTTTGGACCAGACCAACTATGTACTATAGGTAAATTTTTAATTGAAATTGCATTAGACCTTTGTTATCAATTTACAAAATAATTAAGGGGTTGAGATTCCATGAAAATGTTTATATAGAGGACTTTCAGTTTTAAATGCATGGCCTGGATTGGCTCAGAAGTCAGAGAAAACTCTCAAATACTCAAAACTTACTTTAAATCATTGATGAAAATACAAAGAAAGGTTGACTCCATTTATACTAATCCTATAGGCCAATTTGCAGTTGATAACAGTTGTAAAACAACTGGAAATAAATGGGAATGCAAGTTATAAAAAATGGAGATTTGTTAATAATAGTGGCTAGGTAGTTTAAGGTCAAGAATAGTGGTTTGATGCATTAGAGAGGCTGCTGAATTAGTTGCCATCTGATTTGTCCGTACCATCCTCCTCGGGTTGGACAGAACTCGCCATCGAGTTAAGTTCTGTTTCATCGTCCAAGTATGGTGAAAGATTGACGACATTGAAGGTTGTAGAGATGTCATAGGTTCCTGGCAGTTCTACCTTATAAGCATTGTCGTTGATTTTCTGCACTATTCTAAATGGACCGTCAGCTCTAGGGGATAACTTGGCATTTGGTTGATTTGGAAATCGTTCTTTCTGTAAATGTATCCATACCAAATCTCCCACTTTAAAAATTTGTTGTCATCAGTGCTTGTTACGCTGAGCTTTATATCTTGAATTATGTTTCTCAATCCTTTCTCGGACATGTTCATGCAACTTCTTGATTTCTTTCACTCTGCGTTCTGCATCTGCACTATACCATTGTCTATCCGACGAAGGAGTTAAGTCTAGCGAACTATGCAATCGAGTGCCGTACACCACCTCAAATGAGCATTTCCCAGTAGCTTGATTAGTTGAATTGTTGTAAGCAAATTCAACCTGTGTAAGGACAAGATCCCAATGTTTCAGGTTTTTACCGACAAAGCTCCGAAGTAGATTTCCTAAAAGCCTGTTAACTACTTCGATTTGTCCATCTATCTGAGGATGACTGGCACTACTGAATTGAAGCTTAGTACCCATCTTCTTCCACAGAGTTCTCCAAAAATGGCTTAAGAACTTGACATCTCAATTAGACGTGATGGTTTTTAGAATTCCATGAAGATGAACAATTTCCTTAAAATACAAGTCTGTAACTTAAACAACATCATTGGTCTTCTGACATAGAATGAAATGGGCCATCTTCGAAATCGTGTCCATAACTACCATTTTGGAATCTTTTTGTCACTGAGTTCGAGGTAGTCCAAGGACAAAGTCCATGCTAACATCTTCTCAAGGTGCTTCTGGAATGGGAAGTGGCATATACAACCCTGTGTTTTGGCTTTTGGTATTTGCCAAGTGGCAGATTCTGCATCTTTGAATATGTCTGTTAACATCTCTTTCAAGCCTTGGCCAATAGAAATTGTCTTTCACTAAAGCCACAATTTTATCTCATCCAAAATGACCTGCTAATCCTCCATCATGGGCTTTCCAAATAATGGCTTCTCGTAGTGAGTACTGAGGAATGCATAAAGCCTTCCCTTTGAACAAAAATCCCTCATGCCTGTAGTAGTCTTGGGAGGATTGCAATTCGGTGGCATTCCAAAACTTTTAGAAATCAGGATCATCTTGGTATAGCTCCTTGATAGTCTCAAAGCCAATGACTTTTATTTGGAGAGTAGAAAATAGCTATGGTGCCTGCTAAGGGCATCAACAACAACATTTTGAACTCTCGCCTTGTGCTTAAGTAAGAATGGATAAGGCTGTAGGAACTCACTCCAAGCGGCATGTCTGCCACTGATCTTCTGTTGAGAGTTCAAGTGCTTGAGGGTTTCATGATCAGAATAAAGAATAAATTCCTTATTCAACAGGTAATGACTCCAATGTTGTAGGGCACGAACAATGGCATAGAACTCCTTATCATAAGTAGAATACTTGAGTTTACCATTGTTGAGCTTTTCACTGAAGAAGGTTATAGGATGACCTTCTTGACTTAAAACAGCACCAATGTCAGTGTTGGAAGCGTCACAACTGACTTCGAACACTTGGTCAAAGTTTAGAAGGGCTAACATAGGTGCTTCAATCAAATGCTTCTTCAGCTCTTCAAAACTTTTCTGTACTTGCTCTGTCCATTGGAACTTGTCTCCCTTTATACAATTTGTAAGTGGGGCATCAACAGAGCTAAATTTTTTTATGAACATTCTGTAAAATGAAGCCAATCCATGGAAACTCCTTACATCATGGATAGACTTTGGGATAGGCCAGTTATTGATGGCTTCGACCTTGCTTGAGTCAACTCGAATACCTTCAGCAGTGATGATATAACCCAAAAAAGTAACTTCACTGGTTAAGAAAGAACATTTCTTCAAATTGGCATAGAGTTTTTGTTCACGAAGAGTTTATAGCACTTGTCGAAGGTGCTCTAAGTGTTCCTCTTTGCCTCTGCTGTAGATTAAGATATCGTCAAAGTAGACGACTACAAATCTACCAATGAAAAGTCGTAGTACCTAATTCATCAAGCGCATGAATGTATTAGGGGCATTAGATAACCAAAAGGGCATCATAGTCCACTCATATAGGCCATCCTTGGTTTTAAAAGCAGTCTTCCATTCATCTCCTAGCCTAAGCTTGATCTGATGGTATCCGCTATGAAGATCAATCTTGGAAAAGATGGCGGCACCATGCAGCTGATCTAGCAAATCATCGAGCTTGGGTATCAGAAACCAATATTTGATGGTAATCTTGTTAACAGCTCTATTATCAACGCACATTCTCCAACTTCTATCCTTCTTGGGTACTAAAATTGCAGGAATAGTACAAGGGCTAACAATTTCTTGTATCAACCCTTTCTTCAACAGTTCCTCAACTTGATGTTGGATTTCAACATGCTCCTGTGGACTCATTCTGTAAGCTGGTTTGTTGGAAATGACAGGTCCAGGAATAAAGTCAATGGCGTGTTGGATATCTCGCATTGGTGGCAGTCCATGCGAAATTTCTGTTGGTACAACATCTGGGAATTCAGTGAGTAGTTGTTCAATTTCTACTGGAAGAACAATTTCTTCGTTTGATTTGAACAGTAGAACAAAGCTCATGGTTTAGACTTCCTCTGTAGTCACCTTGAATTGTTCCTTTGTTACTAAAGATACCAATGGCCTGAATTCCTTCTTGCTTTCATAAGTTCACTTGGTGGTAAAGGAGTTAACTTGACTTTTACTCCATCTTTGACAAAGGAGTAGGTGTTGGCATAACCGTCATATAAGGCATGACGATCATATTGCCAGGGTCTCCCAAGGAGAAGATGACATGCATCCATGGGAATAACATCACACCATACCTTATCTTAATACTTTTGACCAATGGAAAAGGTCACAAGGTAGCGTTTAGTAACTCTCACTTCATTACCTTTGTTGAGCCACTGTAATTTGTATAGATGTGGATGATTTTGTGTAGGCAGCTCCAATTTCTCCACCATGTAGTTTGACACCATATTCTCACAGCTTCCACTATCAATGATAACATCACAAACCTTTCTTGCAGTGGTGCAACAGGTGTGGAAAATATTGTGCCTTAGCCAAGGCTCTTCCTTTGCTAACATTGTGTGTAGGCTTCGCTTAATCACCAACGATTCACCATGATCAGTAGCGGTGAGCTCTTCATCATACACTGGCTCTACCTCATCTTCTTCTTTAGGTTCTTCTTGAGTTTCTTCTTCTTCAGATACTTCATACGCTTCTCCTTTGATGATTGTTATGGCTCTTCGGGTTAGACAATTTGAGGTTATATGTCCAAATCCTTGACATTTGAAATATTTGGGGGCTCTAGGTTTATTCTCTGTGGTGGTCTTAGAATGAGGTTTGTTTGAAGCACTGGGTTGATCAGTCAGTGTTTTGTGGGTATAAGAAGAATTTTCATTGGGGGAAAAAGTTCGGTAAGAAGACCTTTTGGGGTAATTGTTTCTCCACTCGACTGGCTAGACGGATGACATCATCTAAGGACCAGTATTGTTGGAGCTGAACTGGATGGGCAATATCAGTGTTTAATCCTCCAAGGTAATGAGCTATTGTTTGATCCTCCCTTTCGTGGGTGTCACACTTCATCATTAACTTCTCAAATTCTCTAGTGTATTCTTCTACAAGCAAGTTCTTCTATCAAAGATTCTGCAGTTAAATAAAATTATCTTGATAATAATGAGAAGGCAAGAACTTGCGGGTTAGTTTGCGACGCATTTTCTCTCATGTCTTAATCTTGATTTTCCCTTCACGTTCACACTTCTTTTTAAGGTTCTCCTACCATATGGAAGTGTGTTCCTTTAACTTCACAACAATGATTTTTACATTCTTTTCTTCTAGTATCTCTTTGTACTTGAATACTCGCTCAACAATTTGAAGCTAATCAATGAACTCATCTGGTTGGAGCTTCCCTTCAAAATCTGGAATTTCTACCTTGATATCGTCATTTCTAAATGATTGTCTTTGTGGACAACGACTTCTAAACGATGATGAATCACTACTGGATTCGTCATTATCTGATCGTATATGTTGTGCTTCTAACAGGGCTTGTTGCACATTTACAATTTCTTGTAACTGTTGGATTTGTCTCCTCAATTCTTCCATTTCAATTTCATGTAAATGCTATCTTCTTGGAGGCATTTTGTGAGTGAAAAATTGTTAAAGTACCGTGCAACTAGAACAGTGACCGTAGTCTATAAACAGCGCACCAGGTAAGTTCCCAGGAAAGAGAGGTAGGTCACTAATGGACACACTTAAATACCAAATCTTTCCTAACCAGAACTTTCCTAGATATGGACTTTCACACTACCACAATTTCTTTCCAGTAACAAGAATAATTCTTTTTTGATATGGAAGATCATATAATACTGCAACCACAGACCATACTAAGATTTTTCTAATAAATCCGGCACCTTACAAAAAATTTTGAGGCAATTTTGTAAATATGAGGTGAAAATAGGAGTATAGGAAATATCAAGGGTCAAACTGCTATTTTTAGAAATCAGGGGCAAAATTAAAATTTAAGAAAGTACAAGGACAAAAATATAAATACTTATCTATAATTTTGATAAGTTGAGGGACTAAATTATAATTTCAAAAACTTTTTGGTGGCTAGGCTGTTGACATGGCACAAGGGACATGTGGTAGAAGCTGGGTGGCTGACATGCCGTTGATTAGACAGGTCAGGGCTGACGTGGCAGGATGATGTGGTCGTCTTCTTCCTTCGTCAGGCGCGTGGCGGCGAGTGCGTTGCAGTGGCGGCGTGTGCGTTGCAGAGGCGGCGTGTGGGTCTCTGGGGAAGGCGCGTGACGACGCGTGAGGCCTACGTTTTTGGACCTCTTGAACACAATGGTAATATTGGTTTATCGAGAAAATGACTCTAAATGGTGGTTTCGAAGATGGCCAGTGGTTGTTGCACCAAACACCTATGAAAAATTCAAAACTTAGACTAATTTTAGACACTCTCTTCACTCAAACTCAACACTGAAAATATGGAAATCTGCTTTGATGCCAAAATGGCTCAAAAGCTATATAGAAACTCTCAAATACTCAAAACTTACTTCAATTCATTGATGAAAATACAAAGAGAGATTGACCCTATTTATACTAATCCTATAGGCTAATTTGTAGCTGATAATAGCTGTAAAATAACTGAAAATAAATGAGAATGCAAGTTGTAAAAAATAGAGATTTGTCAATAATGGTGGCTAGGTAGTTTAAGGTCAAGAATAGTGGCTTGATACATTAAAGAGGCTGCTGAATTAGTTGTCATCTGATTTGTCCGTATCATGGATACTAGGTACCTAAGAAGGTGTAACTGATTCATATTTTTTTTCAAACAACAAATGACAATTCAAATGAAAGAAATTATCTACTTACAGTGTCCCCCGCAATCCGAGTGCTAATATGAGATCTGTTTTCAGCAACACAACGAGCAAGACCAAAATCAGCAATTTTTGAATTAAGATTCTCATCAAGCAGAATGTTGCTGGAGATTATGTCTCTGTGAATAATCTTTGTTCCAGAGCCTCCAGGAAGGTATGCTAGGCGCTCAGCTATCCCACATATGATTTGAAACCGTTGCTGCTAGGTCACAGCATTTACTGAGTCCTTACCTGCATATTCCACAGGATCTTTTCTCATTTTTGAATTAAAAGCAGAAAAGAGAGAGAGAACATGAGAACTTGTACATATATATTCTTTCCCACTTAAAGTTAAGTTGAATTTCGTGAACCATATGCATATCCAAACTATAGACTCAAATCCAAAGAAAGTGATCAAATTGTGCTAGTGAAAATAAAAAAGTAATCAATGACAAAAGCTTAAAAGTCAAGGCACCAATTAAAATCATGAGGTTGTTCTCTACAGCTACTTGTAACATCTAGAATGAATTGTTGAAGCTGGTGCAGTTCACAATGAAAATAACACCCTGAAGTTTCCATAGACCAACTGGGAGCTGCAGGGATTATAAATTAATTTGTGTGATTAATATACAATAAGAGAGTAAAAGTCATTCAAAATCATACTATAGTAATATAGAAAATATAAAATTTGAACCAGTATTGTTGAATGGAGAATCGGAACTGCATATTTGCATGTACTATATAATGCTATACAGATAACTTGTGCATTTAAGCTGGACTACTCACCGAAAAGGACTTGATCAAGACTTCTATTGGGCACAAATTCATTAACCAACAGGCTTTCAGGGCCTTCAATGCTGCATCCTAAAAGTTTCACCACATTCTTGTGTTGAATCCTACTAATCAAATTGACCTCGTTGAAGAACCCATCTGTCCCTTGTCTTGTATCAAAAAACAACAGTCCTCCCTGAGGGGAGGGTTCCTTTGAACACAGAACCAGCTCCACCCTGTCCTAATTTGTTTGTGGGATCAAAATAATTTGTGGACTTCTCAAGCAAATCGTACCTAAAACTGAAACCAGCTATGTAGGCAAAGCCAGGTGACGCATCAAAAGTGTTGCCTCCAGAAGAGAGTAAGATTAGCACATTAGAGCAGCAAAAAAAATACTATATAGAGAAACTGTTAGCGCTATGGCTTCAGATGAAGCATTACTTTTTCCATGCGATGCTATTCTGTTCCAGCTTAGAAGTGCACCAAGGACGATAAGTAGAGCCACTGCAATTGCTGATAATACACATGCAACGATCACCCCAACACTAGGCCTTTCTGGAAAGAACATTGGAAGAGAAAATTGAACTTCAAATGTAGAAATGAAACAATACTAATGTTTTGTTGTAATAGGCGTGGCGTAGGGATTAAAATTTAAAAGCATGGAATGCATAGCTACATGGCTTAGTGGAAATAAGATACCAACAACCAATAACCAAAGTTTTGTCTCATTATGTTTCTTCTACCTCTAATATTATTGGGTTATCTTTTATCATATCAACTCTTTTAGCTATGACTATCCTCCTTAGTGGAAATGAGATGTTATGAGAAAATAAATTACTTTTTTATCAAAACAGTAGGTTGTAATAGTGCCATTGCATATTTCTATGCACTTAATAATTAAGATACCGGAGATTCAGGGAATGCATAATCTTTAGCCTTTAATAAAAGGAGAATTGAACCTGCATACGCCACTATATTAAATCATTCAAATTTAGAAAAATCAACGTCATCCAATAAAATCAGTGCCATGTATATACAAAGAGATTGAAGAGGTTACTATACCTCGAGTATCCTTCATTTCATTTTCTGTGACGTCGTTGAAGAATTTGCGGGTCGAATACCTCAAAAAACAACCAGTAAATAAACCTCAGTACTAGGCACACATTCCTCAACTCTTTTCCCTGCTTCTCTCAAGCATCTCTCGCAGTCCTCTCTCCCCATACACTGCAAACTTGTGTAGCACAGCTTGGAACTGAGGTCATGGTGGCATTGGCCTAAGGCGTACAATGGATGTCAATAGCCAAGTAGTGTTTTGGCTCCCCAGCCACGTTCTTTGACCTGAAAGGAGACAGCGTCCATTAGAGCCATGAAGTTTTGCATGAACTTGCCTGCACCAGAGTCCTACTCCTGAGAAGACCCACACATGAGTCCAGCTTCGTGTATTCCAGCCACACATGAGAATAACGAGGATATCAGGAATACCCATATCAGGTTTTCAAGAATAATGGGGTTGAGAAATTGCATTTGTTATTCTTAACGCAATTGCTGTTCTGTCTTTTTTCTTTTTCCAAAAGAAAAGAATGATTGCCACCCGGCCGGGATTGCTTTGTTTTCTTCTTTTCGTTTCTTTTTCTTTCTTTTTATTGAAGAATGAGAATTAAGGGACGAAATGGAGTATTCTGATATTTCGCTTCAATGGGTCATGGCTCCTTTTTTGCTTTCTCAACATGTCTTTTTCATGGGATTCCACCATAGAGGTAGATGGGGAGAGTCTATTCCCGAACCTCGAGTAGATAGTCTTCTTGATTAGTTTTCTTACAGGCATGATTTTTTTTTTTTACGTTTTTCTTATTTGCAGAGTGAAAAAACGATCATGGAGATTTTGATTAACGGAGGAATGAACTGGCTTAGATTTTCTTTTTTTGGGTTACTGTTACAAAGGAGGCAATGCCGCATGCCATATGATAGAATGGCACTCCACGTTCAACATAGTTAGCTAGGCAAATCGCAGTTTCTTGCTGCCTCCTGAGGGAAACTTATCTATAAGCATATTAGGTACACATCTTTAACTTCAAGTAACACAAGATAATTATCTTTACCGAAGCCAATTAGTCGAATTAGGTAGCATCTTCATGGAGAAATTCATGTAGAGTAATATTACATAGTCAGAAAAAAAATAGCTATAAGATTTTGATATAATACAAGAATAGATATTGAATGGAATAAAATAGATAATAAATACTACTTACATATCAAAGAATCAACAAACATGCTACGTCATTTTGATAAAAAAAAATTGATTGTCTAGCATTAATTTTTGATTCATACACTCACTCAATTAAGCAAAAATATAACACATGTATGTACTGTTTAATTGAATTTAAAATATATTATATAATAAAGTTTACATCAAAACAATTATTACAAAAGGAGGCATCCCTACACATTTGTAATCTTGCCTTCCTAAACATTCTCAATAGTTAATGCAATTTTCATTTTCCAGTAAAAAAGAAAATATTACTTTCAAACCTTCAAAGTCGATGTGGCTGCAAAAGGAAAAGCTGTCTTGTTTTAAAAATATATAAAATTTAAAATAATGAAAATATAAAATGCATAAAGTGTTGTGAGATTAATTCTTATTTTTTTTAAAGAAAATGATAATAAGAATGGGTACTTCAAAACTACCCATCAGGATGAAAGTGTATGAGATTTAATTCTTAAAAATGAGAATAATGCAATTTGTCCATTAATAAATACACATCACTTTAATTGAAACTTTCGTTTATTTATTTTGTTTAATTTTTATGATTCATATCTTTCACATATATATATTCACTTGATGTAAAAAATAACATTTTCCTAGAAATATTACTATATACAAACTCCAGATAAAAGAAATACTATATGCAAACTTTTTTTCTTTACTGTGTACAAGTTGTTATTTGACACTCTACACAAAAAAAAAATGTTTGATATTGATGCATTTTTTAAACAGTTGTGGAAAAATTAGTAAAATTTTATATATGGTGTTCAAAAGTAGTTATATTTGCCACAATATTACACAACATGAATTCAGAAGTCTATACCCAGAACTATATTTTGTTATTTTATTGAAAATGTGATGGAAACTCAAATGTTGTTAGTTTTTTAAAAAACAAGAAAGGTTTATGATCTTGACGAGGGTCTGAAAAAGATAATTAATTAGTAGCCAATTCACAATACACCGATTGAAAGTTTTCCGTCTATGCTTAATCAAAGAACTAAGATAACGAAGTAGCAATTTCGAAAAGCACTATGGATTATACGGCCAATTGAATGAATCATTCTGACATTCACACTCAATCTGACGTTTACAGCAATTATTGCCACAAGCTATAACAGCGGGAGCTACTATTTACCTGCTGGTGGAGAAAAGTAGAAAGAAAGTATTTCAGAAATGACTCCGCCAAGGATAATGGCAAGTACAAACTATACAAGAGCAAATACAAATTAGAGTTTTGTTACTATATATTTGAGTACATGCATGCATGGTGAATTCTATAAGTTGCAACATTTTCACCATTTAAAAATAAATTATAAATATGTGCATATTTATAAATATGCATAAATATTTACATATTATAAAATTTAGTAATGAATATCTCACTTATAAGTTTACCACTAATCGGAGTTTATAGTGGCACAACTCTACTAATTAATGGATGAGAAGTAAGCACCTCAGTCATTCATGGAGGGAGGTCCATTGAGACCACCCAGAACTGAAGCTTGCATCTCCGCCGTTGGTTTCCAGTGGCGCTTCCTTTGGTTTATAAACCAATTGTTTATCTGCTTCTGGTCTAGACCAGTCCATTCAGCTAGGGCAACCTTATCTGTTTCCTACACCATTGAAACTTGAGAATGAACTTAAAACTCAAGTTATCAAGACCTAAAACACTAATTAATAGTGATCTTTGTCAAGCCCCGGTCAAGAGTCTAGACAATTTCTATACTTCTTATATAACTAAAAGGAGAAATAAGCATATCTTAAATTCTTAACTAAATGTGTCCAATTATTATGAACAGAAAATTCTTCATGAGATTAGCACAAAAATTTAGTAAGATGCTTAAAAGAAAATAAGTTTAATTACCGTCGGGTATGGCCATTTGAAATGAATATTCCACCATGCAAGTAAGATTTGATTTGCTTCTTTCGATAGCTTTTCTTTCTTCTTCTTTTTGAAAAATTTATGCTTCAGATTACTAATATAGCCGCTATATCTATGCAGAAGCATATCCTTCAGTTCTCGATCTTCATTTATCCTCTTGCACTCAATTGCCTCCTTCTTTTCCCTGCTGAAGTCCTCTTCAGATGATCCAATAGCTTCATCTATCAAATGGAGACAAGAATGTTATAAATTATAAAGTTCAACTCGCAAAGTTTATTTGGTAACTTTTCCATCCATCAAAAATGCGTTTGGTGACATCAATTGATGCACAGGCCATGACCTCCCCACCCATATAAAAGTAAAAGAAACTCACAACTTATGAGTTGTATAAACAAAAAAACAATTTATCATTGAATAAGTGCACACTTATACAAATGCATAGTTTATTTAAAAACACTGAGAATCTACTATTCAAGGGACAGTTAATGGAAAGAAACGGCACTGGGATATTTTTTCAGTACAAAACGGTACTAGGATGTAATATTTATAGAAAATGATCCATTAATTGCTAATGCTTGGGATTGAGTCATGCCCATATATAATTCCTTGGTAATAAAATTCTTTTAGGCTATCAACCAATTTTTTTTTTAATCGTAGTCTATTTAGTATTGGGATTAGAAATGAAATAAACTAATATTCCCAACAGAAGGAATAAGTGGATGCATATCTAACAGTTGGCAGAGAAAGCAACAGAAGACTTTGATGCATTGACTACAAAAGAAACCAAGTTATGAATAAGCAAAGTAGTAAACTGATGAGTAGAAGGATTCAATTTCGATCAGCACAGTGACACAGCAAAGACAAAAACTAGCAGCTTAGAGGCTGTTTTTGCTTTGATTTAATTTGACCTAGCAGCATGAATTAAGTGACCCATGTACAATAAATTCTTATTTATTCTGAGTGTATTACATTCAGTCTACTGAAATGATCATAACACGTGAATAACATAACTATACATGCCATTAAGCGTAATGCTAACCTTTTTTTTTCCCATATACAAACAGAACAGAATTAACGATAGATTAATACATGACATAGTCCACAAACAAGATAAACCATTCATGGCACACATCCAAAATTAAGATAGAGTGAGCTATATGTTTGATGAGATTTCTAACACCCAAAGGGTATTAATGTAAGAGATGAAGCAACAGAAGAGCAACCTCAAGAAGAATCTTCCTCTTCCAAACTACATATATGCATCTCTAGGTGATACATGACAAAATAAATTAATACATGGAACCCGTAAGATGTTAATGTTAGACCTGAATTCTATTGTGATTTTTGATGTTGAAAATATCTTCACAGCATTTGATAAATCATACAAGACGCTTATCTGCCTCATATATATATTGTGATTCGTACTGTATTACTAGGCCTAATAAGGCAGGCCCAAAGTTCATAAAAGATGTGACTCCTTTCCGTGTAGAAGGAATTATCTCCAAAGGACGAATCACAAGCCAACAGATAAGGCTTGGATACTACCAAGGAACCTCCCTATGACATTCATGATGATCAAAATGCTCCTGCTCAATACTTGGTCGCAAGTTATGAAACACATATATATACGAAATGCGACACGGATACGGATACGAAAATATATTAAATTTAAAAATTATAGAATACAAACATGATATATATATATATATGAAGAGAGATCAAATTCTGTTGATATAAGTTAAAATTATTTTACATCATTAAATATCTTTTTATTAATTAATTTTTTTATTAAATCTACTATTGGATTGAAAGTTCTTATGATATAGATTATATCTATAAAATTTTATATTAATTCAAAATCGTTTAGTACTTCATTAATTGGTAGATTTAGTAAGAAAATTATTTAATAAAAAAATATTCAATGATGTAAGAATGACTTTGACTTACACCGGTGTAACTTGATCCTTTTTATAATTCACCGGTGTAAAAAAATTCATAATTCATTAATATCATTTCTATAAGTTTGAAGATTTATAATATCTTAATATATGTCATATGTACTAATATTTGCTACCTAATAAGTCCCTCTTAAGAAATATGGAGCATAATTTCTATTGATATATTCTAAAAAATCTCTTAAACTAACTTGTCCTAATAAAACTAACCATGAATGAGTACATGTGCATAAAAAAAATTAACTAGAGGGAATATTGGTATGAAGCAAGTTTCAGTGACGACGAAGTGGACGATTTGGTACCAGCAAATATAGAAGGAGCAGATGAAAATAGTGGTGTGTGAAAAAATAAAACTTAAAAGTCTAATAGTGATGCATGAAAAGATAAAACTTAAAATACTGATGTATGAAAATAGTGACTTGGGACGTTAGTTATGTGATTGGGCTTGAGTAGGTTACGGACTTGCTAATTGAACGTTAATCATGGAAACTATTTAAAAAAATATTAATGGATTGTGTCCAAGTCGTGTCCTAAACGTGTCTAAATGTGTCTGAGACATATCCAAGCTTATCTGAGACGTGTTCAAGTGTGTTCGAGACGTGTCCAAATTGAAATAAATAATCTTTTTAATCGGACACATTCTGACACGTAGGACACGTGTGTCGTACCGATGTCCTCATGTGTCTGACACGGACACGTGTCCGACACGGACACGTGTCCGACACGGACACGTGTCCGACACGGACACGTGTCCGACACGGACACGTGTCCGACACGCGGACACGCCTCAACAACGGCGTGTCCGTGCTTCACAGGTCTCAAGACACTCATCTTTATAAATTATTACAGTACCATGAGGATAAGGATCTTTTCTTACTTATTACACTCATCTTACACTTTCATTGACTTGAGCACTAGTGTTTTGCAGGTACTCAACCTCCAATACTCCAAACTAAAAAAAAATTATTGCAATGAGCTGGTTCTGATCTAAGGAACCCAAATATCCAGGACAGAACATATAAATACATTTTATGAGCATTTTTTTAGAAGCTAAAATATATAGTTTCTCTTTGTTAAGAGAGAGAGAGAGAGAGAGAGATTATTCAAATGGGCATTTATATTTTGGGTTTGGCTTGGGTAGAAAGAATCTATAGGTGAAGAACAATTCCGCATCAAAGCAGAATTACTAATTATCAAGCGATGACCTAGGACTACTATTTGCTTTACTCTCAGTATATATATGTTTCTGTGTACGTTCATCCTTCAATTTCTTCCATTAATTTCAGTTAAGAATATTTACTTTAAAATTAATAAATAAAACTAATTTCTAAGCAGGCGCTACAACAAAATTTGAGATTTGAACAATGGCTAAGCTGCCAATCTCACACAAGCATCCAAATTAAAGATGCTTTAGAATCACTTCCTATAAAATGATATTACATATGCTTATATATAGCAGTACTCCTATATTCAATACTATGATTTTTTTTATCACAATGGGCATTTTGAAAGTGAATTTTCTATATATATAGATGTAGGGTAAAACTTATTTCTCAAAATGATGCAAGATGAACAGTAGTGTATAATGAGTCGAACTTAAGAAGCACGATTTACATGCGTCTTTTTTTAATTATATTTTGGGTAAATTATGTTTTCCATGCATGACTTACCCTTTTTTTAAAAATATAAATAAGTTGTTCATCTGAGATACGACTTACCTTTTTTTTTTTTAATATCATATGAAGTCGTGGATGCCAACCATGACTTGCATTAAACTTTTTAATTTAATAATAAGTTGTGGCTTACCAGTGTTTGTGCCTATAAATTCTACTATTTCTTTTCGGTATTGTTTCATATTTTAGTATTTTTAAGTTCTCTCCACCAATGCTACGTTGTATCAAACTCGGCTAATTCTTGTTTAATTTTCTTTAATAGAGGTATTTATTAATAATTTTGATTATACTTTTTTATTATGACAACTTTTTTACGTTTATTGATTTGAAGTTTTCTTTTTTATTTTTACTTAAATTGACATATGTTATCATATGACCTTTTTGTAGTTCATTTGTTGCTGTTGTTTGTGATATTTATTAATATAATGATCCTTATAGGCTTCTAAGTCCTATAATCACTAACCTTGTTATTGGGTACATATTCATTTAGCAGCATTATATGATCTAGGCTATGAAGCACGAATGCGCCGTTGTTGAGGTGTGTCCGCGTGTCGGATACGTGTCTGTGTCAGACACATGGGGACACCCGTACAACACACGTGTTCTGCGTGTCAGAATGTGTCCGATTAAAAAGATTATTTTTTTCAATTTGACCATGTCTCGAACACGCTTGGACACGTCTCAGATATGTTTAGACACGTCTCGGACACGACTTGAACACGATCCATTAATATATTTTTTAAATAGTACGTTTCCATGATTAACGTTCAATTAGTAAGCCTGTAACCTATCCAAGCTCAATCACATAACTAATGTCTCAAGTCACTATTTTCACACATCAGTATTTTAAGTTTTTTCTTTTCATACATCACTATTAGACTTTTAAGTTTTATCTTTTCACATACCACTATTTTCATCTACTCCTTCTACCTTTACTCGTATCAAATCATCCACTTCGTCGTCACTGAAGTTTGCTTCATACCAACATTCCCTCTAGTTATTTTTTTTATACACATGTACTAATTCATGGTTAGTTCTATTAGGAGATGTTGGTTTAATAAATTTTTTAGAATATATCAATAGAAATTATGCTCCATATTTTCTAGGAATGACTTATTAGGTAGCAAATACTGGTACATATAACATATATTAAGATATTATAAATCTTCAAGCATATACAAATGATATTAATGAATTATAAATCTTTTTACTTAAATTTTGTAATTATATATATACCGTGTCTGTGTCCTACAATTTTTGAATTTAGTGGGTCTCTGTGTCCGTGTCCGTGTTGTGTCCCATGTCTGTGTCTGTATCTGTGTTTCATATGATCCACGCAATGTAACTCCAGATATAAGAGATAATGTAAGTGATTTTAGTGAAGAGGAAGAGTATGAGGAAGGTGATGAGGGCAACAAAGCAAGCGAGATAGGTGTGGGTGAACCTGCTACTATAACTTATGCTACCTTATCCTCCTTTTTATATAATATTAATTTGCAGGCAATGCATGTTCCTGAATTTCCTGATGATTATGGAATTAGGAGATGAAACAGTGTGAATGTGAATAATAATTTGTTGGTTGGTATGCAATTTGAATCAAAACAAGCAACAAAATGCATATAAGTCACGTCTTATTATTAAACTACAAACTCTAATAAAAGTCATGACTACATTTAAAAAAAAGAAAGATACGACTTATTTAAATATAATAAAAAAATTATTGTTGAGTAAGTCGTGCTTCTAAGTCATCACTTATTTTTTAAAAAAAGTATATTTAAATGTAAGTTATGTTTGATAAATATGATTTATTATATTTTATTATTTAGTTTATATCATTTTAATAATTAACTTTTGACTTATGCTTTTGTAAAAAATTGATTTTCAAATTATTCCATTTGAGTAAAAAATATTAGGATAAAAAAGTCCAATACTATTTAGCCCTCAGCACATATATATGTCTTCAGAATCCTGATGCAGAAGAAAATTTAAATAACCAAAACAAACCATCAACTGAGGAAAAATAAAAAAATCAGAGGGTCATTTAATTATATAAAGCCTAGAGCGTCTGACTGTATTTCAAAAATTGATGATCCAAAAATTAACTCTTTCCACGTCACAGCTTTTAATTATTTCCCACCAAATCAATAATCTTTAGGCCAGCAATGCTCAATAATTAAAGAATGCAGCTTTACCTGGACCTGATATACATACCACATTAAGCCAATGAACATGCTATATAAGTACAGTCGAACCTTGACCATAGGGCATTACTAAAATAAAATTATGCAACGAATCGCAACAGTTTCAAGTACAAAAGCCTCAGGTTACAGCGATTCATATATAAATTACATAGATAACATCAAAAGCAAAAGTGATTAGTTTAAGAAAAGTGACAGTGGATTTCTAAGGAAACGATGAGATCAGTACACAACATGTGCAACCACACTACTCCAAACAGAGAAGCCGGTGTACTAGTCGTTCTATCCTGATATATGTATTATTCTCTTCAAGGGATTCTATTAATCAAAATCTTTATTGTGTTGAGGGTAAAGATCAAAGACAAAGCATCTGACCTTCCAGTTCAGAGTTAATTATATAACAGTCTGAACTCTGAAGTTGACATGCAACTGTTTCCAGCTGATGAGTAGTTTAAACTGAGACTTTTTCTCCATGCGTGAAAAGTCTAAAATTTTTTTAAACCGTGACTCATGCACTTCATTTGATCCACAAAATGCCAAGTAGACATTATTATAAAGTATCATAACATACAATTGAAAAAATAAAGTGAACTCGATATTACAGAAATTGAATTGGGGTGTTTATGAGACGGGTTAAAATGAGTTTATTTTAACCTAAATTTGATTTAATATTTTGATCAAGCTAATTTTTTAGATTTTAATCTGACTTGATAATGGTTTGATAAATGATCAGATCAAAATTGGATTGACCGATTAATAAAATAAATTATATAAATATAAATATTTATATAGTTATAAGATTTTAGAAACAAGACATCAAAAGTATGTTGTATTTTATAATATATTTTTAAATAATTCATATCAACATAAATATATTATAATATTATATAAAAATTATTAATTTAAGTTAAAATATTTTATTATTTATAACTAATTATTAAAAAAATTATAAATTTTAAAATATTTTGTAACATCAAGTTGAATTGGAATAACTTAAAACATTACTCTAACTTAATCTGAAAATATACTAAATCCAATTCATAAAATCTAAATTCATCTAAATTAACTTTAAATCATGATGGATCATTGGAGTAGGTCAAGTTTTGAATACTTAATGTGAGGTAAAACTGACATAGATATTGCCGATAATATATAAACTGAAAGCGGCACAGTACTAGGGCTAGCAGAAATTGCCTCCCGCTTTATTGTGAAGTGAACCAAATTTTTTTTTACCATATGAAGTGAACCAATTTAATATCAATATCAGCCAAACGTTTCATAGAAAGTCAATTTATTTTCCAATAACCACATCAAAATATAATTCCTCCATTAGCATTTGGTTTATTCCTTTTGCAAAAGCACTCATTTAAAGTTAGAAACTGATCGAATAACATGTACGTATGTATATATATATATATATATATATATATATATATATATATATATATATATATATATATATATATATATATATTTGCTGCTGTAAAAATTAATTAAGGAAATTAAACCCAAGACCTTTTCATCATATATGAGTTGAACCAAACCTCATTGACAATGATATCCAAGAATTAGTTTCACTAGCAGTTTCTCAATTTATCTAAGCTAGAGAGATAGATTTATTAGGAAATTATTCTATGACAAGCAAACGGTTATTATTTGATACACTAGTGATTTAAAAAAAAAAAGCAACAACAACAACAACAAATGGTGAACAGCTTCAATTTTTTTATTCTATCATCAAGTTATTTTTAATTCTAATGTGCTTTCATACATAAAAACACAAGAGATATAACATAAAACTCGTTTCGATTATAATGTAACATTTTTTATTTTATTAACTTTTAATCATCAAGTTTTGTGTAAGTCACAATCATAAGAATATTATCTAATATATATTGACCAGCTAGAAATTAAGATAAACAAATTAATTAACTACTTTTGTGTAAGACATTAAACTCCACCATATTATGTATGGAAAATAAATTTGACAAGCAAAAAATGTTAGAATTAAAAGATCAAAAACATGCAATTTAAATATGTACAAATCAATAAAGAATGTCATAAAGCTAAAACTGTAACAGCAAACATGCTTCGTGTCTAACTTGGCCAAGAGCTAGGTTAAACCACATGGCCTAAAAAAAGATTAGCGTGAGGGATTGATCAAAACTGCAGTCGGTAATCTATCTCATGGCTTCACGGATAGTGTAACTTATGATTTAGCTTAATTATTTAGTCCCCATTGTTGATTATCATTATATCTTCTTTTAAACTAGTTCCCATAAAGATAACCAAGACGTGGAAAAAGGTATTTATCATTAAAGAGCTTCTTTAAATTCTGGAAAATTCGTTCTAGGCGCTTGAGAACCAGTTCTCATTCAGCAGAGTACATAGCCTCCTCAAAGAGGCTGATCATATCATTAAGGAAGGCCAGTATTGGATGGCCAACAAAGCAAACATAAACCTAAAACACATTCATATGACTAGGGGTGTTAAGTGGGTTGGGTCAACTCACGAATCTGCAAATTTTGTGACCCAATCTAACTCATAAAATGTAAGTTGAGTTGAGTTCACGGATTGACTCGGATTGAAAAATATTCTAACATGCAGTTTGTGGGTCAGGTAGTGTGTTTGGAAATGTCTAACCTACGGGTACCACCCACCCACCTTTTTTTTTGAATTAAAAAAATCATTTAGTCGCAGTTAAAAAGTTGTTTAGCTGCAGTTTTTAAGGGTGGCTAACTGACCACTGAAAAAAAAAAGTTCATCAAGTGGAATGATGTCATGCCACTTTGAAGCCTAACAAAAGGCAAAAACATTCACATACATATAGTATACCCATTCTCACCAATCACTATTTTGACTACTCACTCCCAAATTTTCAATCTCTCAAATAAAAAATCTAATTTCCTAACTTCCTATTTCAAGAACTGCAGTGTCTTAAAAAAAATTGAGTGAAACCAATGATTTTATCAATCCACATGATATGTGTAATGACATTGACTTCAATTAGTTAGAGTAATTTGTTATTTATGAATATTGAGACATATTAACTTAGTTTAATTTATTTCAGACTTAAATTAATAAGAGTTGTTAATTTATTATATCTTTATGTATATTTAATTTATTTAAAACTTATTATATTTATATAATATCAATTATGTGAATTAATATATGACTTATTATATTTATATTATGATGTTATGTATAATCAATTTTTGATTTTATATTTTGATATATTTTTAAAAAAATTTAAAATATATGTTACACTCACAAATTTCATCCAAATTAAGTAACTCTTAAACGAGTTATATATCGTGTTGGACTGAGAATCCAACCGGTGCTCTAATAAGTGGGTCCTTATGACTACAGTTCCTCCACCACCCATGTATGCAAATTCCTCGAACCAGCCAATGAAAGGCCCTTTGGGTAATTAATTAACCTGCGGATCTTAGTTTCGTATTATTTTATGAATATGTTCAATATTATTTTATTTCTAAGCTCCGTCAGAACTTCTAAGCTATCATATCGACCTTTGAAGTCAGACAACAACAGCTATGAATTATCCAGTGCGCCAAAGAATTTACTGTAAAAGAAAATAGATAATTAGCAACCAGCAAGAAAGAGAGAGAGACCAGTGATGTTGTTTCTGATAGCAGAACCGTTGCAGATGGAATTAAGCTGCTTTTCCATGTCGTTGAGAAACGCGGCTGCCTCATCAAAAGGCCTTGAGAGATCCAACTTGTACTTCACCAATAAATTGCAATACGCTTCCTACGTTGCAAACAAACAAACAAAGATAAAATTATAAGGTGGAAATTAAGGCACCCTTTATTAGGGTTTGGGAAAAAAATTGCTGAATGTCTAAGAATGAAGAATATAATGAGTTTTCCGAGAAAGAGACCATGAAATCGTCGAGCTCGGGATCAGCACCAGATAACGCAGACATCTGACACACACAGAAATTCTTGTTCTCTCCTCCGATTTCATCTAATAGTTTCGCCATCTCCGGCGACGCTCCCACCTTGAAATAATGGTAGAGAAAAAAAAAAAGACATAACAACATTAGCTTTATTAATCGATTGAAGGAATAAACGAATTTGAGGGGAGATTTATTTCTGTGGTTAAGATAGATCGCAAAAATTATAGGGGAATATTGAAACTGGAAAAATCAGCTTTGTTACTTCTCGCGTTTTCTAGGGAAACAAACAAATTAAGTGAGAGCGAGCAGTGCAAGAAAGAAAGCAGAAAAGCCGTTGCTTATTCAAGTTAAAGTTATAATGACTTATATATACCTTGTGGCAATCGATATAGGCATCAAGGAGCTTAGGATAAAGAGGATGAGAAGCAATTTTAGCGCGAAGTGCTTTAGAAACCTCGTCCTCCTCTGATGACGACGAAGAAGAAGAAGAAGAAGAAGAACCGGACCGGACCAACTGCGCCGGTCCAGGGACTCGCGTCCAAATCGATGAAATAATGTTTTGACTGGTCGGTGGTAATGGCGGAGCCATTGATGACTGCGACTGCTCGGAGTAACCGGCGGTGTAGTGGAAGCCGTGCAGGTCCTTCTCCATTTCTGATTCGGACAAAAGAAATTAAGTCAAGTTCATCATGAAATTAAATAGAAAGAGCGAAGAAGAAAGGGAATAAAATTGTAGCTCTTAATCTACCATTTCTCCCATAAATAAAATACTTAATAATTGATCTAATCAAGATGGGTGAAGTACCTGGTAACCTGAGAACCAAGATGGAATTGGAGGAGGTGATAGAAGAGGTGCAAAGCTTCAGTACAGAAAAATAGCAACCAGAGGTCCTTACTTCAGTATCATGTAAACCATGCCTTCTCAAGTATCTCTGTAAATATATTTAAGGTAATGATATTTGACACATTATTTATTTTACATCAAATTTATACCATTTTTTTATAGATAATAAAATAAGATAAATATATACATGTTTGGCAATGGAGAGGGTGGGGTGAGATTTTGCTCAATCCGATCTCGTCTCGTACTCTTAATATTAAAATTTACACCTGTCCTATAAAAAAATATTAGAATTTACATTCATCTCGTATTATATTTATGAATATTTTACATTAAATTAAGTTTATATAATATTTAATTACAATATTAAAATTAATTATTCATCTCACATAAGCTAAAAATTATATTTAAAATAAGTGTTAAACTAATAAAAATTAATATAATTAACTTAGTTAGTAACTAAATGAAATATAATATTTATTAATATGTGTGGTGTAGAACGAGTGAAGTGCATTGACCAAAATTTGTATCCGTCCCATCTTATAGTGGAATGGAAGAGATTCTTACATAAATTCTGGGTACTCAAATGGGTGCACCAGACCAATCAGAACTTCATATTTTTATAGATTTTTGTGTCACATAATTAATTTCACAAAACTCTATAAAAATATGAAATTCTGATTGGCCTAGTGCACCCATCTAGGTGCTCAATGTTTATGTAAGAATCTCCCGCAGAACAGATTTTAAACCTACCCCAAACAGGTTTAGGTGGGTTTAAAATTTTAGACCCGCGGGTGGAAAATTGTCAAACCTAAAACCATATTCTAATATACATTTTTACTACCTTTTATTTCTCAAGTAAGCAAAGTATATTTAAACATGTGTAAATTTTTTTTATGCAAATATTATTTCTCATATATTTTTTATCTTTTCATGAAGCCAAAAAAAAAAAATACTAAACACTTCATTTGACTAATGTTATGCAACTAATTCTTTATAAAAAAAAATTACACTTCATTATATATCAATTAATTTATTTTTGTATTGTTAATTAATGGCATGGGGCAATAGTTGACATACATCAAACATATAATGTTTATTATGCTGTATTTCATATTGATATATCACGAATTTGATTCTTCTCTCATTTCCTACACTTTTCTTTTTCTTTATTTTGTACATAAATTAACGTCTAATTTATTGTCTCTTTTTCATTTCTTTATGAATTATACGTCAAATTATTATTTTTTATATATAAACGATTACGTTAGGTGTAAAGGTTTAAATTTATCTGTCTCATCACTATCATAAATATTAACCTGTTTTCTTTGCTCACATTTAAATCTTAGCCGAATGCGCATCCATTTATGAAATCCAATATATATATATGAAAGAAAGAAAGCCCTAATTAAACATGAAAATCTTACATAATATTTCTTTACATATTCATTTATAATTATATTTAGACCATACTGGCCTATCATCTAACTGACCATTCATAAGATCAGTCCATTCTTGTACGTACACAGGCACAAGAGTAGTGACTTAATCACACTGTGATCAAATATCGACTTACCTGAGTCTCCACCAAGTCCATCACATGGCCAACCCATGAAAACTCGGGTTGGACCATCTAGGTCACGTTTTGAGAAACCGACTGGCCCAATAAGCATTTCACACATGACCAAAACGCTTGAGCTCATCGTCCTTTCCCAAGATTGACCATAACTGTACAATAATATGTGATTAGGTGAGGAACAATCATCGATAGGTTGGAGCCTGGACAACCTAACACTTGAGCCTACTAATTTAGTATCATAGCTTTCATTTGACCGGTCTAGGTCCAAAGTTGCCCTCGCCTTCGACTTTTTTCGTAAGTCTCTGGCAAGCCTCTCGCTCTTCCGACCTAGACCCCGGTCACTATCTGGAACTATATTTTTATATATCCATAATCCATTACTATGTTTTTTGAATGAAAAAATAATAATATTTTAATATAATAATATCATTTGGGTAAAATTATTCGATGAGACTTTCTAGTCGGATTCTCCTCCAAGTATCTCTAATTATTATGCCCGAGTCTTAGGCAGGTGGTTACCTTGCTCCTTCTACTTAAGCACAGTGGTAAGATCACCTCAAATATGTTTTTTTCACAAAGCTTAAACACTTAGCTTTTCCTTTTTACTTATAATTGACTTGAAGGTGGAAATGCCTCTATTTGATACCCTACCACTGTAACTAATTGATCATGGGCTCTCCCATATGAATAAGCCAACTTCAAACCAACCAAGAACAGGGTAACTAGGGCTATGGCAAGATACAATCACTTTTACTGCAGTTCACTTTTAAATGATATCTATAAATAAGGGTGTCCGTTAGGTGGGTTCAGTAGCGCTTTTGGACCCGACTCACTCATCACTAGAACAATGGGTTAGGTCGAGAAGATCTTTTCGCTCAACCCGACCCAACTCGACCTACTCAAAAGTGGGTTGTGTTGGGTCGAACTCATTGGTCCGACATTTTTTTAAAAAAAAAATCCTAAAAAAGAAAGTCAAAAGACAAAATCTAACAAATTAACACCATAAATCTCAATTTCAAACATAATAAGTCTCAATTTAACAAATTAACATCATAAGTCTTAATCTCAAACATAATAGGTCTCAATCTAACAAACTAACACCATAAGTCTCAACTGACCTTACTCAAACATAATAAGTCTCAATTTTAAATAACTAAACACCATAAATTAATAAGTGCATAACAAATTAACAATTAATAAGTCTTATTAAGTTTAAAATAAACTAAACAAAGTTAGTCATAACTCAAACAATAAATTAGTCCAACTAATCGTATAGTTAATGTCATCACGCATGTCATATATATTGACATAATCATTTACTTCACTACTCTCTATTTTTTCATATACTATTTATCATCTAAAAAACTTTTTACTAAAAGAAACAAAAAAAAGTGGGTGGGTCAAGTTTGTGCGAGTTGGAACACTTTCAATCTGCTATCCGACCCACACATTGCGGGTTGAAACATTTTTTAACTTAACCCAACCTGCGAATTCAACTCATCTCACATTTTATAGGAGTTGGGTCGAAACTCGGAGTTTATGGGTTGACCCGGCCCATTGGACACCTCTATCTATAAACACGAGTTTGTACTTTACACTCCACACAATAAAGATTGAATTTAATTTTGATGTAATAATAATGTAAAATTTTTTTACACTATTATTCAATCATAAATTATTATATCATTGAAAATATTTAATTTTTATAATAATTATTTTAAAAATCACATATGTAATGATATATATTTAATTAATAATATAAAAATATTTCTACGGATAATACATCAAAATTAAACTTACAACAAAAGCCTAAAATCAGCTTAGAAGGACAGTTTCTAATTGACCCATTAATAAATATTAGTTCTGATGATATATAGTAGACTAATATATATAGAGAGAGAGGAAGACGAATAGTACAGTTTTTTCTTTTTCTTTGTCTACAAGTACTATTGCAGTAAAACTTTACTTCTAAATTTATTATCTTAAATTTGAATGTATTATAAAAACTTGTTAGTTCTGGTATTAAAAGTATTAACTATTTTTTTTGGTACATAAAAGTATTAACTATGTTTGAATCAACCAAAAAAAATATTACCCAAAATTTCTTACTACAGGACTAAAAACAAGAATATAATTTCTGATACGGAACTTTTAGATAAAACAAAAATAAAAAAGAAAATTCGCAAGGTGAGCGCTAATAATGGGACTTAGTAGAATGACATACGAAATAGAATTACAGTTAATGTAGTTTATTCAAGGTGACAAAAATCCTTAATTCTTATGGTTGTCCGTTTTATATATATATATATATATTAATGCATGATGATGCGTCCTTTTCCGGTTTTCCCTCTCATGCATTCCTACTGGTCTCTTTAAACAGCCGCATTTCATCATCATCAACAACAAGTTTTTATAATAAAATATCGGCAAACGAGAACTGCGATCATTTATAAAAGGAAAATGAACAGTACAGAAATATTTCGTCCTGCTTCGTCCATCTGTCGTGGCGGGTTAAAAATATATAGCTTCTGAGAACGGGACTCTTTTCCTTCCCCTTCTTACTTTCCTTCAGAATATCTGCTTCCTTCGCCGTTTCATTCACCTATCTCGCTATCGATATCACCTACAACGAAAAAACATCAAATTCAGTCCTTTATTCGGTAATATCGTTATTTTCTTTATGAAGTTAATACTTTTTTTTTTGGTATGATTTATCAGCAAAAACAGAACTTAGATTATAGTTTTCTCTTCTATCAGACTCATGTATTCATGATCTGCATTTTATAGCACACTTTAAAGATATTAATAGGGTAGAGCAATAGATGGAGGAGAATGAGAATACTCCTTTGTAGCATGA
This sequence comes from Ormosia semicastrata, assembly GCA_029884595.1. Classification (NCBI taxonomy): domain Eukaryota; kingdom Viridiplantae; phylum Streptophyta; class Magnoliopsida; order Fabales; family Fabaceae; genus Ormosia; species Ormosia semicastrata. The sequence goes on from JAQQTO010000043.1 coordinate 12,168,281, forward strand.
CAAGGGACTCATGCATGTTATTATTTAAGCATGTTACTTAAGTTGACTCTATATCATGTGTATCACATAAGTTATAATATTAAAAATATAATTAAAATATGAAATATTAAAAGCTAATTAATTAATAGAGCACATACTCAATTATATAAAATAAGAGAAAATTTTTATTCCGAAAATATTAAACAATCTTTGGATTTTTTATGTTTCGGTATATATGATCTTAGGAAGTCAATGAAGATTTATGCGAAGACAAGAATATCATCTTTCAAGAAGGCAATATAAATATACCATACACTTAAGATGTTGAAGAAAAGTAAGTGATTAAATTAATTATACTGCCGAATCATTGTTCAGAAATGTGATCAAAACATAGACTCGTTACTTTTTAAAAATAAAACAGATTCTCCACGAGTTTATGTCTCAAGCTGCAGATATCATGTAGATTCTTTCACGTCCTCAAAAGGCGTCCCATTCAACAACAATGAATAATTACCATCTTTTCCTTTTTCGTCAAATCATTTTTAATTAGGTAAAAAAAAACAAAACAAAACAAAAACCAATTACGAGGCTTACAATTGGGCTTCCATGGCTAATAGGCTCACGATAAAGTCAGTGTATGAATAGATTGCGCTCCATGATCTGGTGGCGCAACAAAATGAGACACGTGGCTTCGACATGTGGGTCCATTAAGACCCCCAAAAAAAAAAAGTTCCATAAACCGTTCCGGTGAACAAACATACAGTGTCTTTGTTTTTTCCTATTTACATCAAGATTCAATAGTCTCTTTTTTTTTTTAAGATTATCACATCTAATAAATGAGAAACTAATCTTTCAAAATATGATCAAATATTTAAGCAAAGACTCTTCCTAATGGTATTATTTTGAACAAAATTTAAAAAGTTATCTGAATAAGTAGTTAAAGGTGGAAACTTCTGTAACACAATAGCAACAAAGATGATACAAGGGGGTGGACACCTACAAAAGATACTTTGGTGTTCAAGTTAGATCGTGCGTAAGGAATATAATGAGTAGTATAATTGGATTGGATGCATACATTTGAGACTTTGCAGAGTATTTATAGGAACATCTTAGGTGTTAAGAATTGTAATTCAATCTGAATTAAATACTATTATTTAAGATCAGAATTTATGAGATTGTTATCTCTCATAACAAATTTTTCTATTTATGTGAGATGTAAATAGTGTTCATATCTATCAAGAATTTTGTGAGAGATAAATGTCTCATAAATAGGTAAATATACTTATCTAATAGTGCACATAAATATCTAAGATACTATTCTAGTGGGCCGAGTTGCTCCAAAACCACTAACCTAAAATCCGGTCCAGAACAGATGCCCCCACCTTGGCGCTTAGATGTGACAGTTAAGTGTCAAAATATCTGAGTTCAGTAGGAGCATACGGCATGCATAGGACAAAGGGATCCAAATCATATAAAATATGTCGGATCTCGCAATATTTTTTCCAAAGGGCCGAGGTTTGTGATGTGTCATAGTATGCCCTTGGGGTTAATGAATAAGGTCGGGATCCGAAATAAATCACTATGCTTAAGCCATCATATTGTTATCCGGGATATATAGTGGGTTAACCCCATACAAATTTGTTTGTGGGGTCCGTCTAATTTGAGTGCAATTCGGTTTGGAATTGAGATCCATGTTATGGTTTTACCATGATATCTTGATTAAAAACCTGTGGACCGGCTTGAGTGTCCTTCTATAACGTCATGTGTCGCTTCAATTCTAATCGTTTTGAGCTTTGTCTTTTCAACTGCTCTGTTCAAAAATAGTACGCCACGTGGTTGAAGAATAGTGGAAGTCACCGTTTGGGATTCGTAATGTCATGATTATTGTTTTCAAATTTTGAAATGAAATGGAAGAGACATTTTTCCCCTGTTCATGGTAACAGTTGGGTGTTACCCCCGCTGCTATAAAATGGAGTAAGGGCACTCAGTTTTTTGTTATCTCGAATGACGAATCGTAGATGTATTTATACTAGACTCAGGCGGTGTGGGATTGGAGATTAGAAAACATAGAAACTCCAATGTCCGAGTTGCTGATGATGAGGCTGAGGTCCTCCGCTTCCTCATGGAATGGCCTGACAAGAGCGGGGTCATATATTGTATTTTCAATTTCTTCTAAGTGTTGTAACACTCTTGTTTTCTTTTTACAGAAAGAATGACACCCCCCAATGGTCTCGAGCTTCTGGTCCAATGCCTGGCTGCTAAGAGAGCAGGGGCTTCTAGATCCAGATCACAGGCCTCGACCGCTACTCCAAGGGTCACGGTCATAGTTCCTCCACCTCCACCTACAGTGCAAGAGGCAGAGCCTCTCCTGTGCAACCTCTCTGACATTGGAAGAGGAAGGCCGACAACAGGAGGGAGCAGAGGGTAAAAGACCAACTTCCGACGTTGTTCTTGTCAAGGTTCCTGTTGGTCCAGGGTCTGCCATTCCAGAAGGCACTCTATTGTATTTCTCTCTTGGGTCGATTTAGGGTCATGGAGGCAGCCCCAAAGAACGCCTGATTTTTTTCCTTTTTTTATTATGCCCCCTGTGTGGGGTTTTCATAATATTTGTAAATGAATAAGTCCTAATCTCGGGCATTCATTTAATACTTAGAATATTTTTCATATTCTTGTTGCTTATTCTTTTACCTCATTGAGATAGGTCCAATGCTTCATCTTAGTGTTTCTATTTGTTTGATTGAGATGGGTCTAACGCCCGATCTTCGTGGTCGGATTCATTTAGAAATATTTGACACTTAGTCAAACTTTAGTAAGTGTAAATATATGACATGGAAGCCTCTTGGAGTGATGTCCATTATCCTGGACAATGGTCTAATGCTCGTAATCGCGTTAAATCCTTTCACAAGTTTATGGGTTAGGCTTAATGTAGCAACAACGTTAAACCTTTTTTAGGTTTATGGGTTAATTTTAGTCCTAAAATTATGGAGTATAGTTGACACATAAGCCTCTTGGTGTAGAGTTTATTGTCTCGGGCTACGGTCGAATACGCTTAACCTCTATAAACCTCGTCGGTTTATGGGTTAAGGTTAGGCTCATTAGGGTACGGGTGAAAACTCTTGAATGCACTTATTGACCTCAGATACTAGTCAAATAGATTCCCCTGTCTAGCCATCATGTACGAATATCGGAATACAGTTGACACAGAAGCCTCTTTGTGTGAAGTCCATTATCCTGGGCTACGGTCAAATATGCTTAACCTCTGTAAACCTAGTCGATTTATGGGTTAAGGTCAAGCTCATAAGGGTACGAGTGAAAACCCTTGAATGCACTCCTTGAACTCGGATATTGGTCAAGTGGATTCCCCTGTCTAACCATCATGTACGAATATCGGAATATAGTTGACATGGAAGCCACTTGGTGTGGAACCCATTGTCTTGGGCTACGGTCGAATACACTTAACCTCTGTAAACCTAGTCAATTTATGGGTTAAGGTAAGGTTCATATGGGTACGGATGAAAATCCTTAAATGCACTCATTGAACTCGGATATTGGTCAAGTGGATTTTTCTATTTGGCCATCATGTACGGATATCAGAATATTTGATCATCTTAGGACCTTGTATTCCTCGGACCTCTCCAAGGTGTGATAACCTTGTGGGTTACGCTGATATGATGTCGGACTGAAGTATTCGTGGACACGAAGTCATAACCAAGGTATTGGGGCTTAGATGATGTTCGGTCAAAGTACTCATAGACTCAGAGTCACGGCTGGGGTACTGGCCTAAATGAGAGTGAGCCAAAGTACTTGTGGACTTAAAGTCACAACTGAATTACTGGCTTATATGAGAGTAAGTCGAAATACTCGTGGACTTAAAGTCATAGGCGAGGTACTAGCTTAAATGAGAATGAGACAAAGTAATCGTGGACTCAAAGTCACGGCCGAGGTACTGACTTAAATGATAATAAAATATAGTGCCATTAAAAAGTAATTAATGCCAACATATGCAAAATTGCTCATGGTCCGAGGTAATACATTGGCACTATATGGTATGAAAATCGTAATATATTTGTAGGCTTGGCACTTAATGATAATTGAGTGTGATTGACAAAATTCTTGCTTGTAGAACTTAGGGGTGGATGGCAATTGGTGACATGTAAATGCCACTGAGTAAATCTCATTTCATCATAAAATTGGAGTAGGATGCCATTTATAGGAATTAGTTCATCAATGCTAACATGATGACATTTGTTGCCCCAATTTGAAAAGGCTGAACTATTGGTCCTTCCTTGAGGAGTGCCCACTCGTGAGTCAGCAATGGTGAGACACAGTTGTTGTTATTACGAGTTCAACCGTTGCCTCACTAGTATACAGTTGCACATTCCATTCCTGATTCAATCCCGTAGGTCCTAAGATCAAAGGGTTGGGTTAATTTTGGTCATAAGGTTCCATTCACATATTAGGAGCAAAACAAGGAAAGGATTTGTTCACACGCTTCTGATTTGGATACCATGCTGCCCAATAACACACAACTTGAAAATCACCAACCATGGATATCACACCATCAAGATGGCGGTGAAGCCAAAAGTGACACGAAATAGATGATCAACAAAGAATCAATGGATAGAAAATCGCATGCATAGAAACACAATGCTAGGAGAAGATCCATGGTCTGGAACTTCAAGATCAACATCAATCTTATATAAAGAACGAGTTTGTGGCGAACAAAGATTTAGCCACTAGTGACCGAGGTGGTGTGATGGTTGGTTTAAATTCTTCTCCACTGAATAGGTGAATGGGTGAACGAGTTTGTGGGCGACCAGATTTCTATCTCCCATGTGACAACGAAGAAGACTTACCATGACAAGTCTCCCAACAGTGGCAAGGCCAAGAGCAAGTTCGTGCACTTCATCACGTCTAAGAAAGGGGATCATGATTTATGAGGTATATTGGATTGGAAGGATGGTGTTGAGGGGAATGCTTAGTAGTGGATGGCTTTTGACTGAAGATGCACGCGTTGAACTTTGGTTTTAGGATTACCCTCACTTTTTATTTTATTAATCAGGTGTATTTCAATCTTCAATGCATGTGACAGCAGAGACAAAAATCTAAAATCAAGGAAGTTGGAAAAGATGGGGGACCCATGGTCTTAAAGGCATTGGAAAAGGTGTGAGATTAGCAATCTAAGCTAGACTGGAGATGCGTTGAGATTTTTAGCTTCAGAGATGATGGGAAGTTGGGAACCATTTTATCAGATTTTTCATATGCGACGCCAATGTTCTGAACAAGATTTAGATGGTTACTTGAATAGGTAGTTGAAGGTAAAAATCTCTATGGCACGACAGCAACAGTGATGATGTGAGGGAGTCGGTACCTGCAAAAGACACTCTGACATTCAAGTTAGACTATGCACAAGAAAGACAGTAAGTAGTATTAGATTGGATGCAAACCTTTGAGACCTTGCAGGATATTTATATGAGCATCATAGGTGTTAAGAATCATAATTCAATCTGAATTGAAAGCTATTATTTAGAATTGGAATCTATGAAATTGTTATATTTTATAACTAATTTCTTTATTTATGTGGGATGCAATTGGTGTTCATATCTATCATGATTTTTGTGAGAGATTAATGTATCATAAATAGGTAGATGTACTTATCTAATAGCACACATAAATATCTGAGATACTATTTTGGTGGGTCGGGTTGCTCCTGAACTATTAACTCAAAACCCGATCCAAAACAAGTATTATTTCGATACACATGAATCTCAGGATCTAATCCATGATTACATGCTTAAGGTACCCAAGTCCCTTCCATTTAGACCAACATAAGTTAGTAAGAGTGTCTTATACTAACAGTGCATATAAATTAAATCCCTATATTAAATAATTGTCTGACTAACAACAAAGATTAAGTATGGCGATAAGCAAGCTACACTCCCTTAAAGGTGATCAAAGCTAATCCTTAAAAACCAATTATTGAGAGGAACTTCAATTATATCAATAGTAATATCCAATTCAAAGTTTTTATCTTATAATTAAATATAAACTAGTTATTTGGCATGTGTTGTTGAAATGTTATACTTTTACACTATTCTCTTTGTCACATTTTTTATTTTGTTTTGTTTTTAAATAAAATTTAATTTTAAATAAAAACTTAATTGTCTTATTAATTAATATTTAATTAAGAAATAGATAAAACAATAAAAAATTCAAGTATTATTAATAAAGTTTTGTTACTTCTACACTTGATTTCTAGACCAATCCCCAATACCTTTATCTTTGAGGTGGGAAAAATAGAAAAATATAATTTTTAGTTTCCAATATGTAAGTGTTGAATAATGTTAGATGCTCAATTTTAGTATGTACATTAATTCAAATCACATTGAGGAAACATAATTAGAATGTAGATTTATAAAAAAATGAGATGGAACAGTAATAATAAAATAGTAAAAATTAAGTATATATAAAATTATATGTGTATAAATATTTATAAGTAGGGATGAATCCATAAAAGGTTTAGTGAAGAAGTTAAAAATCATGAATTATATTATTAAATATATAAAAAATTCTTTTAAAGTGAATAAATAAAAATGTATTTATATTTAAATTATCTAATATCCTTAGATTATTTAGTGGAATAAGATCAAGATGCATTGTTTTAAATTAAAGGTATATATATTCTTATTTACTAACTTTAGAAATAAACTTACTTTAAAAAATACTTTCCTTTCATTATTATGGAAAGTTTTATGAATAAAGTGAGAAAAGACTAAAGAAATAAACATTTATATTAGATATTAAACACATCACAATAATAAGTGTCCTTTATATCATGGCTTATAGGCAAAATGAAGTCTTTATATATAGAGATTTTAAAAAGGAGAAGAGAGTGAAATTAAAAGTAAGAATAGTTAGTAGATTTATTATATAAAGATTTAAAACAAAAAAAAAAATGAGCTAAAATTGTAACATAAATGTATATTACATTGATATTTTTTGTTTAAAAAATTATCCATATCTCCTTTATTTAATTATTTTTAAAGGCATTTTGTGTAATATCTGTATGTAAAATAGATGAGGTATGAGTAATTTCATAAATAAATAAAAATGTTGAAATATAATAGCTATGCATAAAATGAGGAATGTGTCTATTTTTGTAAATAAAAAAAGTGTTTATTACTAATATCTCAATAGAAGTCATTGTAATTAACCTTTTATCTTTTAATAAATTAGACTATTAACACGTACAAAATTTGGTGCCAAGGGAGGGGGGATCAAGGCCATGCACGTTTCCCTTAAATTCGTTGTGCATAAGTAACAACATTATTCATAAGTGTAAAGTTTTAGTGTACAATTTAAATGTAAGGAAAACATTTGTGTTATTAATGGTTAAATTTATGGTGTGATGTAACATGATATGATTCCATTCTTTTTTGGTAATTTACATCATAAATATAAATTATAAAATGCTTTATATACATTTTATAGAGTACATAAAACGAAATAAGATCAATTAATAATATCTAAATAAGAGTATGTTTTAGTATTATTTATATAAATTTTGGTAAGTGTTACCACATATGAGTAGGAGTTACATTTATATGCATACTATATCTTATATATGCATATTTTTTATTATCTAATTGCAGTTACTTGAATTTGTGAACACTTACGTTATACAGGAATTTAAGGTGGTGCGATTGAAATGAGTAAATAGCATTGATTGAAAAATGAATCCAACCAACGAATTCAACTGAAAAATTTGATGAATTAGCTATGTATCTAGTCCAATCAATTCAGAAAATTGAAATAGTAAAGAATTGGTTAAAATTGGTCAAAAGTAGAAAAGTCAGTTACAAATCGAGTTAATTCAATTTTTATTTTAAAAAAATTAATTCATTTAAAAATAAATTTTAAGTTAAATAAACGCTAAATTTTAACTTATAAAATCTTATATATAAAGTCTAAAGATAATATGAGAAGGCTTATTTTTTTTTTTTTTGAAATTTATATAAGTTGTATGTTTAGATATTTTATTTATTAATTTATGTGAGATTTATAATTGTAATTTTTTCTTAATTTATATGTATATTGTATGCTTAAATATTTAATTTAGTGTATAATATGAGATTTTGAAATATTATAATTGATGTAACATAATATAAAATATTAATATGTTAATTTATTTCTTAATATAGTATAAGCAAATTAGACCATAAAAGATGAGCGATTAATTATTGAATAATAGAAATTATATATGAAATTTATGAAATATGCATTTTGTTGTTGAAACTAGTTTTCGAATGTTCAGACATCAACTAAAGTCAAGAATTAATTTGACTATAAAAAGGGGTCTTGCTTAAATACGTAACCGTATTCAAGAAAATTATTATCTTATTTACCAGAGATGGGTGATTACTTTGAAAATAATAATAATAATAGTGATAATAATAACTAAAGACATAATTAATTTGAACAAATTTCAAAGGCCTAAGCAATAATTTCCATCATTAAGGGGAAATGTGTAATATGATTGAGACATTATCTTTCAGGTACTCCGGATGAAGGTGTATTTTTCTACGAGTAGGACCGTAGGAGGAATAACGTTGATGCTTTTCCTCATCCAAACCGGCAAGGAACCCTTCTGGGAAGAGGCGAAGAGCAATGATCGATACCATTACGAGCTTAGCTAGTTTTGGCCAATAATACATTTTTATCTTTATTTTTTGACATTATTATTTGTTTCTCCCCCTTTTTACCAATTACCATCGACATAGAGGATGATATGAGGTTCTTCGTAAATGTGCCTCTGCATATTTTGTGTACCTGAGGTACAGCACCATTGATACTTCCTCTCTCTCACCTCAACTCCAACGCCATGGCAAAACCACTCTTCTCCCCACTCTCTTCCTCTTCTTTCACTCGCACTCACACCCTTCTCTCTCCCAATTGCTCCTTTTCTCATCCAATTTCTCCCATCAACCACAAGACCTTTGCCATTGCTGCCCAGGTCACCGTCCCTCAGGCTCTGAATGTAGCCACATCCACTAAGTCCGTCACCCAGGTGAGAGTTGTTTCTAGATTTTTCTACTGCATTATTTATGATTTTGCGAAAATTGTTTATATAATAATAAATATTCGGTGCTGTGCAGTTGATCGAATCGTTGATTAATCGGGTTGACTTATCAGAAGCCGAAGCCGAATCATCTCTTGACTTGTTGTTGAACGAACCCAATGAGGCATTGATCAGCGCTGTTCTTGTGCTTTTGAGAGCCAAAGGGGAGACATTTGAAGAAGTAAGTTTGCTACTTCAGGTGCTTGAGTGTTTCGCTGCAAGTAACTTTATTGTTGCTCACAGATAAAAATTGTTTATTGATTGATTGGTTGATTGTTGTTTCTTGCGTTATTTTTCAACTCAGTTGTGAAATAGAGGCTGGAGAGGAGATGAGTAATTGTTGGATTTTTAATGTGGATAGGTAGTGGGCTTAGCCAGGGCGATGATCAAACATGCTAGGAAGGTTGAAGGTTTGGTTGATGCGGTTGACATCGTTGGAACTGGAGGTGATGGTGCAAACACTGTCAACATTTCAACTGGGGCTTCTATACTTGCTGTGGCTTGCGGTGCCAAAGTTGCAAAGGTGTGAATATTCATTGTAGTGAATATATTGATTTGGCTACAAAGACAAATATATAATATGATTGTGGCAATTGTTGATATAATTGATGCATTTTCAGTAAGTGATTGATCATTTTCTTATTGCAGCAAGGAAACCGTTCAAGTTCTTCTGCATGTGGAAGTGCTGATGTGTTAGAAGAATTGGGAGTGGTTATTGACTTAGACCCTGAGGTTAGTGCACATTACATAAAGAATGGAAATTGCTACATCACTTTGTCTTAGGAAGATAACGCATATGCATATCATTTGACATTGTGTGATTTGGCAGTAGTGTTAATGTTTGTCATCATCAAATGATAGGTTCTTTGTCTAAAACTGTAGCATATGCTGGTTAACTGTAGAAAATAAGTAAATTTGTTGCTTATTTCACCTTCATGTGAAAAGGAAGCAGCTTAAGCTGTAATATGAATTATGCTTATTCATAAGTCTGTTTATACATATTAACTTCTCCTTGAGGAAGAGAGTATTTTAAGCTCATATGCGTGTTTGATAAACTAATAGAATTTATCAAATGTTGTTATTGATAAATGCATTTTTACATGTTGTTCTTATTTGTGATTGCAAATCAGGGGGTAACAAGGTGTGTGAATGAAGCAGGAATTGGGTTTATGATGTCTCCAAAGTATCACCCAGCAATGAAGATTGTCAGCCCTGTTAGAAAAAAACTAAAAGTAAAAACTGTATTCAATGTATTGGGTCCCATGTTAAATCCAGCACAAGTACCTTTCGCAGTTGTTGGAGTATACACAGAAGACTTGGTAAGTTTTTTCATAGAGAATTGTTTGGCACTAAATTCAAATTTGAGAGTTAAGGATAGTATATTTGCTCGTAACATCTATTTGCTCAAGAAAGGATAATTGTAAGGATAGTATCTTCAAATTTTATACCTAAGCAAGGAAGGAGAGAGAATATGAATTCTATTTGCTCATAACATCTGCAGTGTTTAGACTGATAATTGTAAAAGCAGCTTGGTTCTTGGAACTTTGAAAATGAATTCAGCACCCCTTTCTCTAGTGTCAACCTATTTTAGTCAATTTACCCTCTTTATTCCATGACCATTGGTGTGTCAAGTGACTGAGCTCTGGCTTTGAGGTTACAGCCCCTTGATTTTTCACAATCGGTGTATTCATATCCTACCAGAAGAAGTATATTCCATGTATATATATGATTTAGATACTCAAGGTCATCATCTATGTCAATGGTTGAAAAGTAGATTCCCTCTATATCGTTTGTTGCATAAGACTAGTTGAGAGTTGAGACACTCAAGCTCATTATTTGTTGTGATAGGGTTGTCATAGAATAGTAGTGTTTCTGCTAAAGTATAAAATTTTAAATTGCCTAGAGTCACCAGGTTTTTTTTTTTTTGGTTTCCCAGAGTATTCCCCCACCTGACAGGAGAGATACTAATCTCCCAAGATACGGTCAGGCGCTAAGTGAGATGATGTTATTTTCATACACATAAATCCCGAGATCGAACTCAAAACTACATGCTTAAGGGACACGAATCCCTTCCACTTGGACCAACATACGTTGGTAGAGTCACCTAGGTTTTTATTGAAGAGAATGTAGCAGCACAACTGAATATGACAGACATTATTAGTGAATTGTATTTGACAATAAAACTTTGTGGATTATTCTGTTGCTTTGAACTTACATGCAACCATTTCAGATGTAGACTGAAGGGATTGAGGATCTGATTCATGTTGTTTTTCTCCACCTATGTCATCAATGACAAGATGTTTATCTTGGTCTTTTGGATAGGTCTTCAAAATGGCTAAAGCACTTCAAAGATTTGGCATGAAAAGAGCTTTAGTTGTCCACTCTGAAGGTTTGGATGAGATGAGTCCTCTTGGTAAGATCTCTTGCTTGTTTTGCATTCTGGAAATTATTTATTTGGAAGATATAGGCATTGAATTGGATTTGACTGTTATTTTTTGGCATCTTGTTCTGCATTACATGCAGGACCTGGTCTAGTACTCGACGTCACTCCAGAAGGGATTGATAAGTTCTCATTCGATCCCTGTAAGCATATGATAATTTATGGTTGTTAAATCTGTTTCTGTTATGTAGTAATTTGATACAGCTAACTTGCAACTGTGTGCTACAACCGATCTTTTATTGGATTTGCATACTCAAATGTACCCTGTACATCATATTGTTTATTGGAACAGTGGAGTTCAGCATTCCTCGGTGCAATCTTCAAAGCTTAAAAGGTGGTGGCCCAGAATACAATGCAGAGGTTCTGAAGCGTGTTCTAGCTGGAGAGAGAGGGCCTATTGCTGATGCTTTTGTGAGTATCTTTGACTTTCCTGTTCGTTAAGTAGCTGAGACTGAGAGGATGATATATACCTCGGTTTTAACTTTAAAGTGATGTAAAGGGGCTGATCTTCGAAAGCAAAATATAATGATGCTAAGAATACAACATTAGCTATCTATTGATCTACCAGCTAACTTATTAGATAATCAAAATAGTGGTTGATTACCATCAAATTTGTTCCCTTCTATCTTAGTTTGCCCCCTTTACCATCAAATTCTATGCAAATTATTTTGATTCTAACCTCCTCATTTTGGTATGGCTCTGAATATATCATGAGCAGATGAAACTTGGGCTTCTACTTGGTTTTGAAGAAATATATTATACTATGGAATTATGTTGATAGCCTACTTTAATGGGTGTTTTCCCCCCCCCCCCTTGAACCTTCCAAAGTAGAACATTTTGCATCTTAACCTGAAGAAAGTTGTCCTTTTAGTGAAATACAAGTAGTGGTGGTTTGTGTCTATAGTTTTGCCCCAGTCCACCACCCCCCCCCCCCCGGCAAAAAAAAAAAAAAAAAAAAAAAAAAGAGAGTAGAAGTTATCTTGCTGTTCTAAATCACTGTATGGAAATGCAATTAGAGGCACATTCTCTATTGTTCTTTCTGTTCCCATTTTTTTCGGTGAAATTCATAATTATGTCCTGTATAATATTTTGATACTTGTCTCGCATTCTATGAATGCACTTGAGGCCCATTTTGATTTTTTTGTGCAAAACAAATGGCTAGGTTCTTAATGCAGCAGCAGCTCTCTTGGTCAGTGGCCAAGTAAGTAACCTAGCTGAAGGGGTGTCTGTGGCACGTGAAACACAACAATCAGGAAAGGCTCTCAAGACTCTCATATTGTGGAAGAATATCTCAAATGTAAGTAAATCTGATCCTCCATCTACTACTTTCCATTACATTCACAGATTGCAAATTTTCATTTGCCTCCTCTATTCAAATATTGCAGAAAATAAAAGAGGATGCGGCCATGAAATATGCCTGAATCATTGTGGCTCAGGTGTGAATTTTATAAACTTGTTTACTAGATTTAGCAGGGAAGAGATGTACAATTATAAATTAATAATGTCCATGTAATTTAATGTCGACTGTAAAATTATTTATATATTTCAGCACTTTCCAAAAAAGGTTTTAGAATAGCAAAGAAAGATCAGAAATTAGAAGTTTGTAGTACCCAAAAAAAAAAAAGGAAATTAGTAGTTTGTTTTCGTGAAGAAAAATAAAGGAGCACAGGAAATGGGACTTTTTTTTAAGGTAGTTGGATGTTATTTTTCCTTTTCTTTTTAGTGAACTTTTAGATTTTATATAAGATGCGACGTTAATAAAGCTTTCTGAAACTGCTCGTTTAATGACGGAATGATAGTCCCTGCAAATTGAATACTGTTTTGTTCTCTGCTTAGTGATCACTGATTAGAAATCAAGGAATATGAGGACGAAGACAACTAATGTCAATAAATAATATGGCTAGATAACACAATTGTCATACTCATGCGCTTTTAAATAATATTTGAGCAAGGCTTTCAAGGTATTTCATAGGGAATTAGGGAATACAAACCAAAACTCTCTCTCTCTCTCACTCTCTCTTTGTATGTGCAAGTTCTTCAGCAAAAAATGGCATTTACAAAATGGAATACATGTCCCAGTTTATGATTATAGTCTCACATACTATACCATACTTTTCAAATCTGGGTGGTTGTCATCCATACTAGCATATACGTCAATATTCCTGCCAAACAAAAGTTACAGATAACAAAATTACACCCCAATCGTCAAATGATTTGCTAAAATGGTAAAGGAAAAATAAAAATAAAGATCCAGTTGTTCTTCTGATGCACAGTTGATTTGATTCGCGGGCAAGGTGAGGAGAGCCAGGAGACTCTCCCGGAGCTTGTGAAATAACAATCATCTTCAAAAGGTTAAAAGGAAACTATAGCTTTGTTAAAGGAATAAATGGTTTAGTAGTATAAAAAAGTCTTAAAAACAGCAAATGAGCAATAATTAATTGAATTGGCTGGTTGCTCTGATTTTGAAGGTTGACAAGAACATGTTTGTGATGAATGGCGATATGCAGTTATAGATTACTCACGGGCTGCCAATCGCTTCAGAGGGATCTAAATATAAGGAAACTCTAGTTATTTCAAAATCAACTGCTTGTATGTTAATTATGTATAATCACAACTTGTAACCCGGTTATTTCTTTCTCCATCAATAAGAAAGGTACGTCAGATCATCTATGACACTTTATATGACACTTTAAAATACATTTCTACAGACAGAATGATAAAAGGGAAATATAAATGTCAGCAACTCTAACTCAACTAACCAAACAATGAAATAGCCAAGTAGGTACCTGCAAACATTTTCACCGTAATAGGCCTTGTTCCTGACGATAAGCTAACTGTAAAATTTGTAGAAAGAGTCACTTACATATTAACATCGATAACCAAATATCAAAGCCAACAAAAACAAATTTTTTTTTACACTAGAGAAGTGATTAAGCAACCCAAAGCTTGATTAACTCACTAACCTGAATCACAATTGGACGTTGAATTCATGTTCCCACACATACACACCTGTCTAATCCCATCCGAACCATACCCACAAGTGCCACCAGTTGCCTCACACGCCCCACAGAACTCATCATTCCCTTGCACCGAATACCTCACACGGATGCCATAGGACCAACTACCGGGCCCATCAACCCTCAATGGTGCCACACTGTAAGCACTGCTATACCCTTCACACTCAAGCCTTGTGAGGTTGATGCCCTTAATAACCTCATACGGCACAGCACAGCATTCAGGTGGGCCTGACCCAAAAAATGACGAGCCGGCCCGTTTGTGGCCCATCATATCCCAGGCCGGGCACCCGTAGTACTCCTCGCAGCCCATGCCCGAAACGTTTCGACATGGCACGTGCTTCCCGGGGAAACCTTGGAACAATGGTGAACGAGGTGAGCAACCTATGAGCATGAACACGTTGTCCGCTGCGGGGTTCATGTAAGGTGCCCGCCACGGCTCCACCGCGAAGCCGTTTCCTTTGGTCCCTAGCACGAGCGTGTCACATGTTGACATGTGAGGCTCTTGAAGAGTGAGAGCTTGATAAGCATAGTCTATGTCTAGTACCCTGTAGGATCCTGAACTTATGTGGAACATGAGAACGTCGTTCATGCAGAAGAGGAGGTCACGGAAGCCAGGGTGACCGCACCCGTATTGGAGTGCAAATGGGTAGTCTATGGTTATGTTCCCACAATATGATCGGCATGACTTGGCGTGGCTGCAACTCAAAGGGATCAAATATGCTGAGAGAATGAGATAGAGGGCAGGGAACAATGTGGGCATAGTTGTCAGAGGTCGAAAATTTTATGGAAAACACTTATTTGAAAATGGATAATAGTAAGTGAGTAGTGAGGCGGAGGGAGAGATTGATGGGAGGCAGTGCAATGATACTTTGCTTGGTTAATTGATGAGATATAGGAGTTTTTTGCTGTGGGAATGATTTTAGGGTACCTTTATTCACATGTAGTGTTGTTGAGGAATCTAGTTGAATTGTGTATGGGTTTTCCTACACTTTTTGTTGGGGGTGGAATTATTGGTTTTTTTAATTTTAATTGTCATTTTGATAGCTTTTTGAAATTCTGCTTGGCTTTGGGTTGCTTTTTGGGTTGGTAAGATGAATAAATAGGTTGCTTTAGAATCGACTATAATAACATTGCTTCCTAATGGTGGAAGTAGAAGTGGCTCAAATTATAAAGCCAGCTTTTCAGCTAAGCTTGTGCATAGAAACATTTTCCAGATTATGCGTGATTGACGACGATGGTGAAGTAGTTGACTTTCAACTGCCATATTCTCTCACACTAAACCGAAGGAAGCTCCCACTTGATTAGATCTTTTTCTATACAAATATTTTTTTATACAATTATGTAAATTAAATCAATTAATATTTAAATGATTATATAAATTTTTATGTTATATAACCATTTCATATTAAAAATAATAATATATCAATTATTAATTGGTGTAATCTACACATAACACGTATGAATGGAGAAGTTGTTCACAAGTATTTCTCCCAACTACACTCCCCAATCCTGTGTTTTTCTATTATTTGCTTATCAATGATTATGCCGATTCACTCAATTTATGTTGGGCCCATAGTCTCTTTCTTTTTGTTTTGTGCAGGCCCATAGTTCCCTTGCACAAAGTATAAACTCGTTAAGCTATTTTTGAGACTTAAAAATTGATAGATTAGATATCTGTTTGGAGAAAAATAAATAAATCCACAAGAGTAGTTAAAGTGATAAACAAGTTGAACGTTGAGAGGCCTTTGTAATGTTGAAATTTTGAACCTGCAGAAAAGTACCTGAGGGAGTGGCAGCCTCATTACTTTGAATTTGATTAATCTCACACTTAAAAATCTTGTTAATATTTAATGACAAAAAATATTGTTAATAGTTATATTATGTGTATACACACACGTATTACTGTATTAGAGTTCGACAAGTTTTATAACTTTAATGTTAAATAGTGATGATATAGATATTTTTATCTATTAACAATGTATTAAGTATTAACCCACAAAAATGCGTTTTTGTATGATATTTATTATTTCGTTTAGCTTCGTAAATAAATTGCCAAGATCTATTTTTAATTTGTGCAAGAGTTAGTAGTTCAGTGTTTGATTCACCTTCAAAGACAAAAAAAAAAAGTTTTGATTCACCTTGATGTTATGGACAGCATAAGGGACTCAATATTAAAATAAAATATTTTTTGGTACAAAATATAATTATAATTTAAAATATCATTTATGGGAAAGATATAATGATTAATATATTTTAATTCCTTTTTTAACTAATATTTTTATTCCTTTTTGTTATCTCCCTCGAGATAAGAATTAATTAATATTAATATAAGAGTATATTTGGGAGTTTCAAAAGGATAGAATAGAGTAGTTCATTATGTAATGAAATGGAAAGAAAATGATATAAAATAAAATATAATATTTCATTATTTGGATGTTTAATAAGTTTGATGCATAGTTGTATAGATTGGACTGAACTGGCCGAATCACCTGAGAAACCTGTGACTTGGACTCCAGGTTGGTCCAATCAACCTATTAGACCAATTTTTCTTAATGACTCGGTCAAATTCGAATTAATTCGGGTTGACCTTTTTTTTAACTGACCTAACAAAAGATGTATTTTTTAGGATTTGAACATTATATTTGAAGATCTTTGTCATAAAATACATTTTATCATTAAAACATATGCTTCTATTAAATATTATTTTTAATTTCTTAATTTATATTATTATCTAATCAATAAATTATTATCATCGCTAGTTTGGAATAAATTTTTATATAATATTTTTTGTTCATTATTTTTTAATATAATATTTGTTATATTAAGTAATTTTTCATATAATATTTTCTAAAAAACATATCCTTCTTTATCCTAGTTTTTTTAGTTCTACCATTTGAACCATGGTCGGATTGTTAACTCGGTGACCCGACCTTTTGATTGAGTTAACTTTCAGTCCGGGTTATACAACTATAATTTGATGAGGGAGAGAAGTGGAATTTCATGTCATTTCCTTTTTCATCTCCTAATTTGAAGGAATAAAAATTTAAGACTCTGAGTACTAATTGAGGGATTGTCGCCCACTCCCTCCTTTTAAATAACTTCCAAATACACTTTTAATAAATTTAGTCATTCAATTCCTTGTCACTATTTTCCTTGTCATCATTCCAAAAAAACTTGTTATATTTATATCACATCTGGAATATATTTAGTGAGAAAAGTTTTTATTGTGAGAGAGTGAAAGAAGTAAATATTAACCATGTAACCATACATGAATAATCAAGATTAAACGTTACTTAAATGTCATATGATCTTTTAAAAAAGTCACATATATTTATATTCTAATCTTGACAATTTATGTAAGATCCAATGATTAAAATTCACTCATCTCACCTCTTACAATAAACACTCCTCTCACCAGATACCCTCCCTATATATATATCACTTCTCTCACCTCTTGCTGAGTTAGCAAGAGTAATTATTTTTCATTTTTTTTTGTTTCCTTCTCTCCCTTCCTCCCCTTGTCGCTTTCTTTGTTCGTTTGTTTCTCTCGGTGGCATGACACTCTCACTCTAACACACCACACACACTACGGATAAGCAGCGAAAGCAATGAATTTGGAGGGGAGGTGACACGTCAGAGGCCATGCTGCCTCTGATGCCCATGAGCTCTTCTATAAAAGGGAATGAAGCATCTCAAAGAAGGTGAGGTTACAGTTTAGAAAAAAATTGAGAGAAAGAGAGGCGAAAAACTTCAAAAACAGTTAGGGAGGATTTGTGAATTGGTGATTAAAAGAAGAGATGAAGGGTAGTTCGAATTTGTGAAGATGGAATCCCAAGGGAAGAGGAACGAAGCTGCATGTTCTCAACCAACTCCATTTGTATCACCTCAGCCAGGGGTAACTTAGTTTTTTTCTTCAAATCATCATTTTCACAAAAATTTATGTTGTTATTCGAATAGCCAATGTTGTTATTTGAATAACAACAAGTTTTTAATAACTTTAAGTGTTGTTATTCGAGTAACAACTATGGTTATTCGAGTAACCATAAACTTTTCCCCATTTCTGAAATGATTTTATTCGAATAGCCATATTGATATTCGAATAAAAACGGATTTTTTTCAATTCTATGAAAATCAGAACTCATGAAAGATAAGAGAATTTTTTGAATGAAATTGAAATAGAAGAAGTTTGAAATCAACACAGAGGAATGGAACATAATAAGTAATGAAACAAAATCAAAAACTTAAGTTCTTAGAGAAAATAGGAAACCCAGCAACCAGAATCGAAAAAAAAAAAAAACGAGAGCAGATAGAGGGTCTGTCTTGGGTTGGTGGCTGACTATGATGATGGTGTCATTCTTCTGCTGGTTCGATGGCTTTGTTGAGGTGTGCTTGAGCAGCGGCAAATCACGACCTCTATTGTGATGGGGGCTTGCAGCTTCTATAAGGTTGTGCCATTGTTTGGTGAGTGTAATTGGAGTAATATTTGTTCTGACAATGTTTAACGATAAAAAGGAGATGCCACGTGGGAAGAAATCGGGTTTGAAAAAGTGAGAGCATTTTCTATATATATATATATAATGATTTTGATTAATCTAGTCATTAATTAATTAATTTTATTTTAAAAATAACTATCATGTAGATCTTGTATGTCAAATATTTAAAGCAACTGAATTTCAAATAGCTGATGTTTTTGTATATTAGATAAATATATGATGCTTTAAATTTAAGATATTTCGAAGGGGTATAAGATAGTTTAAATTCAAAACTATAAATTAAATAAAATAAAATATATTGCTAACGAAAAAAAGGAAAAATTAGTTCCACCGATGCAACGCAAGTGCAACTAAGCAAATGCAGCCGTGAGAAACTTTTAATTAAGTATAATCTCTATTATATCATTTCTTAAATATTCAAATTATTTAACATATCTAAAAATAATTTTAAATATTGATTCATTTTTAACACGGTGTTTACAATTTTACATTTGATAAACTATTCATTTATCAAATGTAAAATTGTAAACAGGGAAATTAACCCAAAGAAAAAAGAAAAACTATTGCAACGCAAAGCAACTCAGTCTCAGTGTCAAGACTCGACTGGAGAGTCTTAGGCTATAAGAATAGATTCGAGGGCGGTGCGATCGTACAAATCCACCGCCATCTACACTCTCAATCAATTTCATTGTGATTGCTGGAGTTCGATTTCCCCTTTAAGTTTCGCAATTTGAAGAGTTTCATTTCCGGATTTTCTTTCGTTACCTAATTTCTCGGCAACCAATCTCCATTCCCATTTCGTGGATTTTGCTGCGCCTCCAACCATGGTGGAAGCCTCTCACAACTCAGAAGCCACCGTTCCATATGTACGAAAATTATCGCATCTTGCTTATTTTTTTTATTGCATTTTCTTTTAAGCTTAGGAGTTAGCTGCATTATTTGGTAAAAGGATACCTGTATGCAAAGGACTTCAATAATGAACCCTAGGAATTTTCGTTTATCTGAATGTAATGCGATTTATCAATTTGATTACTGCAATCACATGGTTCATTTAGCACTCAATTGGTGGTGGTTGAAAAGAGCAGAAAGAGAATTTTTATTTTGATTTGAAGCATCTGTGTTACCAAAATGATAACCAACCCTGTATACTTATTTATTACTGTTAAAATCAATAATCCCGAGACAAAATATCAATGAATCAGAATATTTGCCTTGATAACAAGCCATGATCTGTTAAGTGTTAATAGAACATTTAAAAAAAAAAATTCTGATCTGGTCCTTGCAGCAGTCGTTCAAATTGTTAATTATTTGCTTTTCCATCTTCTAGGTTTTTTTCTGTCTTATCTTAGATGTGCTGTTTCTGCATTATAAGTTTCATTTTTAATTTATTTTTTTTGGGTTCATGCCTCTCTCAGTCTGTTATGATTTATGAATATGGATTGATGCAAAAGAAATATACATATATTTCAGCAGGTTTGACTCATGACATGAGTCTCATGACCAAGTTTCAAAATCACTTTTAGAGTTCTATAGATTTCACACAGAGGCTTCTCATACTGTTTGAATTTATTGAATGGCAGTCGTCCAACTATATCTATTTATTGAGTCGAAGTTTTTTAAGTTAATCAGTGTAATTCCAGAGATATGTTCATATCCTTTCTTTCATAACCCATAGAACGTTTATTTGATCAACCTTAAGTTGATCTGAATAACATACTGGAAATAATTAAGCTAAATGGGAAAAACTTTGTTGCCTTCCTTTTAAGTCTGTTTTCCTTTTCTTCTGGATTTCTGAAAATGTTGTTATCAAATGTGTGCTGGACTTCACCATGCTGAATTCATTTAATTTAATTTCATTACTATTCTCTTACTTTCCTTAATTAGGGTTCTCCAAGATTAGCTGGAACTGTTAACTGGGGCACCGCAACTGTCATTGGAGTATTTGCTGGCATGTTATATGGCGGTAGCAAGGAGGCTGCTGCTTCTGTTGTAAGTTTATGATTAAAAAGAAGCTTCAAAACTTTATGTTTCATATGGCCAGCTGAGAGTGTATTATGTTCAACACAGAAAAGGGCATAAAAATAAAGACAAGTGTACAAGTGGAGATGTGAAGTTTTAATTTTTCCTGCTTACACGTTTTACTTGTTTTGTTGCACTGTATTGCTGTTTAGCTAAGGAGATCAATACTCTGCCCCCTTTGTAATGGATCCAACTTAAACACTATCATGATTTCAAAACATTTTTTCTGAAAGAGACAGAACCAATACTAATTATCCTCACCCTCCAAGGGAAGGGCACTTGATTGATCAGAAGAAATCTCCACTCCCCCCCCCCCGCGCCGGGTCTCATATGCTATGGAGTTTGTTAGTGCTACCAAAATATGTCTGAACTTTACATCTGAATGTAATAAAAACCTGTCTCACCCCTCACAATCATTTTTTCAAGATAGAAAAAGAACACCCCTCGCAA
Source organism: Ormosia semicastrata (assembly GCA_029884595.1). Classification (NCBI taxonomy): domain Eukaryota; kingdom Viridiplantae; phylum Streptophyta; class Magnoliopsida; order Fabales; family Fabaceae; genus Ormosia; species Ormosia semicastrata. The sequence goes on from JAQQTO010000043.1 coordinate 12,189,797, forward strand.
ACATGTTGCTAAGGTTTATCTTTTCTTTTGCTGATTTAACATTCTTTCTGTTGCCAATTATGTTAACATAAATGTTGCTTGTCCATATTATCTCAATTAACTGTCGCAGTCATCACAAATTTCCCATGTTTTGCTAGAGCAAGGATGCAGAAGTAATGTTGAAGCTTGGGAGCACAGAAGACAAACGTGAGCAACATCGATTGATGAGAGATGCAATGGAGAAACGGTTCATTCGAGTTACACGGGGCTCAATTGTTGGAGGGGTACGCCTTGGAATGTTTACTGCTGCATTTTATGGCATACAAAATCTGCTTGCAGAGAAGCGAGGTGTGCATGATGTTTTTAATGTTGTTGGAGCTGGATCAGCCACTGCTTCAGCTTTCGGTTTAATCAGTAAGAAATCATACACTGACAGTGGACTCTTTAATGTTACCTGGACTGGATCATGAAATCAGTTAACTGCTCTAGTTTGATATTCCAATATGGTACTTTTTTATCTTATGAAAAGGCTTCTTTAGGTTGAAAAGTTTAATATAAGGTAGAAAATAGTTAGATGTCTCAAAAATACTGTGTTGATATATTGTTTTCCGTTTTATGTTAGTGCCAGGATCGCTCCTTTGGCGAGCAAGGAATATGGCGCTAGGGTCAGTGCTGGGAGCAGCATTTTGCTTTCCTCTTGGTAACGTTGTTATTATTTCTTGATTAGTTGTCTTTGGTAATCACTGATGGGATTTCTACTGATACATGTAGCTTTATATTTAGTATGCTGTTGAACATAATGCTGTTAGAAGCATCATCTGAAGCTCAAGACAGTATCAACCCATGTTATTCAACTGATATTGGGGTTTTCAGTATATCCAGTAGTAGTAAAATACTTTTCATAAATAGAAAATTTGCTCAACTGAAATATTGTAGAATCCCCCCTTTATTTTATATATATGTGTGTGTGTGTGTGTGTGTGTGTAGCAAGGTACAGAGACCAAAGCATTTGGAATGCTATCATATTTTAGTAGGCCATTACTTTTTTCTTGTTTCTTTATCTATGGTGAATTATAAAGTTTAATTTAATGCATTTCTCTGGTGAGGAGAGGGGGAAGGTCCCTAAAGTGCAGGCAAAGTGGCATGAGGGGATTTGACCCCAGGATCAAGCAGTCCCTAAAGATACTTGGTGATTGGTTCCACTTTAGCTATGGCTTCTATTTGCTGTGTAATTGTTTGATGGAAAATAAGTTTGTCATTATCCAAGTGTTTGAATAACTTACCATTATAAATATAGAATTTGAAAATTTGCTTAGAGGCATTATGAATATGTGGCTATTTGTTGAAGTTTTGTTTCCATTTATTGTTTGGCAGGTTGGATCCATTTGAAGCTGGTAGAAAAAGCTAATGAAGGGAATCCGGCTGCATATCCAGATTTAGATCAGAGAGAAGTAAAGAGTGGTGTTAGTGCTGCAATTGAGAGGCTTGAAGGGAATTTAAGTAAATGAAAGCTATTGTTAGGTGTATCACCCACCTCCCTCCAACGCCTTGTCATTTTTATTTTTCAGAGAAGTAGGGTGACATGCATTGGAGGACTGCAAATGGCATTCATAACCTCTTCATAGGAAAAAAAGTACTAATTCAATAATTTAGTTGACGAAGTTAAATTACAAAAGGTTTTCATATGAGATTATAGGGCCATCTGTTATTCGTCTATCATGTTCAGTCCTGGTCGTTACTTAGAAGTAGTATGCATATCTTTAGATTGCTTCTGTTTTTGGATTTCATTTCTTCTAGTGCCCCTAGTATGATTCGCCTTGTGGTCCATATAGTTTATAAGAAGCCACGCATTATGAGAAAGCTGCAATCAATGGACGAGCAGATTAAGCGATCCACTTTACCCGTATGAAATGCAGAAAGTTGCAAAGTGGTTATTTGTTTGCTGCTGGTTAGAAAGGCTGCCTAAGAGAAATCTGCATGCCTTATGATTTGTGCTGGCCTGTTGCTTTGTAAATATTTTCTGTTACAGTTTTGATAATCTCAGAATTTTATTCCGATTTTAAAATGTAATAATCCAAACCTAAATTCAAATGCCTCTTTGCTGATGCTCCTGTCTATGTGAAAAAAATTAAGTTAAAATGCAAAGAGCTTCTTTTAATTACAACTATGATTTTTTTATTACATTTTTCTCTCACATTATCTTTTGCATTATATCTTATATCATTAATTATATCATTTTTTTCTTATCATTTTCTTTCACTTAATCACAACTTTTCAAAAAGGGTGTAGAAAGTAGTGTTGGATCAAAAATGATTTAGGAATATCATTTTTGTTTAATTATAAGTCATTTTTAGATAAGTTTTATGTAGCTTAAAGTTTAACAATTCAACTCTTTCAATTTCTCAAATTGTACAAAATAGTGTAAATTTAATTCTGTGTATGTGTAAAAATGCTCTTGTAAAAAATTAATATGTATGATTTAATAAGTTGTAAGGAGTTAAGTTATAGAGTTTTAAATCAGATTTTTTTTTTTTTAAATGACTCAATAGTTAAAAAGGAGATTTTTGTATTTTAACAAAAAAAATTACTGTTTATCTCGTGGCGGTTAATCAGTCACCCTGTTTCTTGTTGAGGTGTATGTCTGGAAGAGAAACCATTAAATTTAAAAATCTGCGTAGCAAACAGCTTATCCCATTCAATCTAACTGTACTGCACAACGAAGATAGAGAGAAGTGCCTTGCATTTGTAATTCAAGATATTCAAGATTTGCAAGTTTACAAAAGTTTTACAAATGGAAGCATAAAATATTTTCCAACAATTGTCTTATATTTCTTATTGGTTTGAAAATTTAAAGGTGCAAACTACGTGTCATCAGCAATGTGCAGACCAGTACAACATATTAGCTGTGAATTAAATTAAAGAATACAAAAATTGCGCGGAATAACATACCACGCTGTTATAAACTTATAACAATAAGTAGCAGTACAAGCAAATAAGTATGTTGACAGTCTGAACACTGTATTATTATATGCACTGCTTTTGAATTAGCAGGTTTTGAGGTTGCAAGAGTGGGATGCTGTGGAACAGGGAGATTTGAGATGGGTTACTTATGCGACCCAAAAAGTCCATTCACATGCACGGATGCAAATAAATATGTATTTTGGGATGCCTTCCACCCCTCAGAAAAAACAAGTCAGATAATCTCAAATTATTTAATAGAAAAATATCTAGCAAAGTTTCGTTGATTTTGATACAAGGGGCAACATGTCCTTCCAATTCTATAGGTCTACTGTAGGATTTTATCTGATAATGGGCAAACCATCTTTATAAACTTAACAATGCATGTAAAACATTTATATATAATGTAATATTTTTTAGTATGTTAAATGTAACACTATATGTTGAAGTGAATTAACATGTTGTGACTCAAGTAGTAAGTTGGTTTGAATGATTGAGAGTATCTATAATATTAAGAATTAAAACGGATCACCTCTTGTTACAGGAGATGATATGTTTTTTATAATAAATAAATTTTATCACATGCGATATGTTATATAATATATTACATATAATATGTTAAAAAACATATATTTTTAATTAACAAGGATTTTATTCTTTATAGGAATATGAGAGATCATAATCTTTAAGAATTTAAGTCTATGAAAATGTACTGTTGGAAGAAATAGTTTTAGTCTCCCATCATATAATATTCTAATAAGTATATAATAATAATAATTAAATATATGAATTTTTTCACATATATACGTATGAGTGATTTGGAGAAATTTGATTAGTATTCCTGATTTACTCAGCAATTTACTCACCAATAATTTTTTTCCAAGTCATCCATATGTAAAACATGTGAAGAAAACATACGTGCAACTATTATTATTATACCTGTAAGAACGTAGTATGTCTATTGTTCATCCTAAACTACAAAACATTCACTTCGTATATAAAAATGTTATATATACATATTACATTTCTCACGTGTCTCACGTGCCCTTAATCACTACCATATATTTCCTCCTCTCGATCTTTATTTTTTCATCCTTAACACCATCAATGCTGATCAGGAGTGCTGTATCTTATGAGAACATACTGAAAGTGGCAGTTTATTCTTAGTGTAAATTATACCAACCTTCTCTTTATTTGTCTAATTTTTTATATATTTCTTTTTTATTTTTAAAAGTTACATAAAATCCTTTTAATACTTATATAGACATTCTTTGTATTTTTAAAAGCATTATACATAAATCCTTAAACATAATAAGTCTAAAATTGACAAAATAGAGTCATTAGTAAATTATTAGTGACTTTAAAAAAACATTTATATTCTTAATTTTATTAATGTTACTTGTAATACTATATAACTTTTTCTTGAAATATCATTTTTACCTTAAAATTTACACTCTTACTTATATTTATATCCCTTGATTTCATCAATATTATAAGTAATATTGATGAAATTAATGATAAAAATGTCATTTCAAGACAATTAATAGTTGACTAAAGACTCTCTTAGTTAATTTTAAGTTTATTTTGCTTAATTGGAATTATGTGTAATATTTTTTTAAAATACAAAGAATATCTACATAAGTATTAAGGGAAATTTTGTGTAACTTTTAAAAATAAAAAAAATATTAAAAATAAACAAATAGAAGAGAAGTTAGAGTATTTTACTCATTCTTAATTTGATGTGAATTGGATTGGACAACTATTTCCCGTCAAGAAGGAGAACCATACTTTTTGTGTTAGTAGGCGAATCAGTTAATTCTCAATAGGTTGTCCCATTGTTGACCCAAAAAAAAAAAAAAACTACCATTTTAGGAAACTGAAGAAAACGTAATTAAATAAATGAGAGTTTATTTAATGAATTTAATGTAATTTATTGTAAGTGAAACATTTTTATTGTATCATTTTATGTTTCATATCATTAAAAAAATTAATTACGAGAATTTTTTAGAGGTTAATTTTTTTAATGATATTTGATAGTATATAATTGAATGATAAGGGAAAAAATCATTTTAGAATAAAAGAAAATCAAAATAAAAATCTTATTTAATTTCTTTTTCTTGGGCAGTTTTTTCTTTGTAATATCTTGTTATTTATATTTGAGTTTAACTTTAATTTTTTATTATAATTATTATTATACAATATTTATATTGCTAAAAAATAAAAATATCACATTGTAATATATCTATTGAATTTTTTGCCTAAAAATATACATTAAAATATATTTTTTGTCCTTATACATGACATTCATTTCTAACTTAGTTCTTATACTTCATAACAATTACGTTCTTAGACTCATCATGGCCAAAAAGACCGGGGACCAAATTGAAAACAAAACAAAAACTATACTTTCATTCTTTAACTTGTTTTTTGTTTTTAAATTTGTCGTCTAATTAGTAAATGTTCAAAATTGGTCTTCCAACTTATAAAAATCTAACATAGTTGCCTTTTCGCCCAACTCCGTTAATTCCTTTAGCATATGTGGCAAAAATCATCTTCTTAGAGTTTCTGCTTCTTCTTCTTTTTCCTATTGTTGCTTCTCCTCTGTTCCTTCTCATCTCCATTTCGACAATAATTCTACAAATCAACCTTCTGAGTTCATACAATGGCTTTGCACTATGACCATAACTCTAGCCTGGTGGTTCAATGATCTTCATGACATGCAAGATCTAGACTGGACCTTTGACGACGACGCAAGGGTGCTAGGCCTTTGAGATGTGATGAATCGACGATATAGTTGCGAGTGTATAGCCTAAGCTTAATTTTTGGTGTTGCTATGAATTGACAATTTGCAGAGCCACCGTTGAAGTTCGATTTGCAGAGCCATCGTTGAAATAAAGATGAGAAGAAATACAAGAGAAGCTATAGTAGGAAGAAGAAGATGAAGCAGAAACCCTAGGAAGAAGAAGATGAATCATTAGTCATTTCATGTGTCACTTGCCATTTTTTTGCAATGTCATATGTCAATTAGGTGATTTTCTGCTATGTATGTTGACAGAACTAATAAAGTTAGACAAAATGATAACGCTGGTAGAATTTTATAAGTTGGAAGATCAATTTGAAACGTTTATTAATTAGAAGACGAATTAGAAAACAGAAAATAAATTAGAGGTCAAAAGTATGGTTTTTGCCTTAAAAACAATTGTACATATAAGGACTAAATTTAAAACTCTTTTCATATAAGGAGCAAATTAAAAATAAGTGTCACATATAGAGACTAAAAATATATTTTAGCCCTTTTTTTATTGTTTAACATAGAACACAAAAATACTTCTTTACCTTCCAATAACTAACCTTTGAAATCATTTTATAGCCCTTTTAATAGCTTATTACATAAAAGCAGTTTTTTATACAATTAAAACAAATTAGATTAACATTTAATTTGAATGCATTATCCGTGTAAAATATTCAATTATACATTATCACATAATTAAAAACATTTGACTCATAATAGTCACCTTTGTGGTGATGTATAATTAGTTGGTAATGTAAAAATTTTAACGGTAACAATACATCAAAATTAAATTCATTAAATTATCCTAAAATCACTTCTAAATTATCATATCAAAACATAAATTGACTTTCTCATAATCAATTTTTATAAAATTAATTATACACAATTTGATATTTTACATAATCTCTTTTTCATGACCAAGCAAAATTCACTAAGCAAAAGCCCAAAAGCATCCAGATTTTGATTAGTCTTTTTTTTTTTGGACTATAGATTTTGATATTAGTCTGAGTACAAAGTTATCAGACACTAACCGGGTGGTCAGACTAGAAAACCTGTGTACCGTCACTAGGCTGATCTTGTTGAACCACTAATGGATCTTCTCACAAACCAGGTGAATTGGAATGCAACACCGCTCCTGCCAATGTAAACGTAAAAATTGAAGCCAACTAGAAGGAAGGCTAAGATGTGGTTAGGGACAAACTCCTCGAATCCTTGTTGCACAAATGATCAAGCTAGAGTCAGACAAATTGCAAGATATCCAAACTTGGCTTCAGGATGGTGAGCATAATGGAACTCCAAAATTCCAAATTTACTAAATAGCATAAATTAGGTCATTACATATATCGAGAACAAAATCAAGACCTCAGAAAAAAATAGGTCGTTAGACATATCAAGACCAGAGATAATAAAAAATTTGTTCAGTAAACCATGTAACTCAACCCCTTGGAAATATAAATAAAATTATTGCATATCCTTGTGTATAATTAAGGTTAAAACAAAAGTATATGGTTGCCGGACTTTGATCTACAAACAAAATCCACTCATACACTCCCTTCGTTGAAAACAAAACAAAATTTTGCATAACCATAACCAATAATAACATCAAAACTCTCAGCACATTTTGGCTTGGGCAAAAGACACACAACAGTCGTGTGTATCATTCCTGTGGTAAAACGTTGTAATGATGTATGAAAACATCATAGGAACCTCAAGCTTCACGGTAGTGAAACGACAGACAGATTCGAGTGACAAGCTCGTACTTTTACTTGTTAGCTTACCTATAAAGAGAATCAGCAAAAGAAAAACAAAGTCAGCACTCATGCAACCACATAAGCAACAGCATTTGGACCTACTCATTTGAAGTGAGAGTTTGAGACACAAAATCAGGCTATCATTTTGGGGCATTAATTCAAATTCAAAGTTTGTTTCCATTCATGCTAGAATTAGAGGCAGTTTACCATCCACTCGTATTTATTAAATTAAAGTACGCTTTGTTGAGAGTGGCTTAATCTTACTTTACTCTTCTCAAAAAATGACACATGTCATTCTCAGCTTATCTTCTTTTAAATTTTAAATTCAAATTCTGGTTTAAACTAATTATGCATATCTCCTTCATAATTTTAAACATTTTCTTTTAATCTATATTTTCTAAAATTCTTTCTGAATTTAAAAAAAACCCATGCAATGCATGGGATACTTGCTAGTTCTAATGTAATTGTCCCTATCTTAGTCAATGGCATAATGTGAACACTGACCACATTAAAGTTCAATTTACATGCATGAATACTTAAAACAGATTAATATTACAGATGATTGTAATACCACAATTAGCATTTGATAGAATACTAAATATGGACCCTAATGCTGGATCAGAAGAAGATGCCTTAGTGGGCTTCAAGCAAGACAGGCCCATGATATGGAGGGTCTATGAGCGTAAGAAGAAGAAAGAGACGGGAGGAGAGAAATGAAGGGGCTGCGTAGGTGGCAGTTAGTTAGAATATGCCAATATAGGGAATGGGAGAATAAGGAAAGAGTTGTTATGTAACTTTTCTGTTAGGACCCTAGTGGCCAGGCAGAGAGAGAAATATCTCATCTCTGAGGAGCATTGCTCTGGTTTTCCTTGTATGAGAGCTTAGACTCTTACTGCTATTTCAATATATCGTCTCTTTTCATAGAATTTTTGCCTCTGCTCTATCAATTGGTCCGACCTGTCGCTTTTCATGCCACCGAAAATGTCAGATCGTGTGGATGCAATGGAGGTCTGGTTGGATCGTGTGGAAACGGGTATGGAAGATTTGAAACAGGCTCTGTTGGCTGAGATGAATCGTCTCTGGGGTAGCCAATCTGGGCACGGACGAGCCCAGGGTAGTGACGATGGGTCCTCATCGGGATTGGACGAGTTTCGGTTGTCAGCCAAGAAGGTCGAGCTTCCGTCCTTCGTTGGCGAGGATCCCGTAGCTTGGATAACTCGTGCAGAGACTTATTTTGAGGTTCAATGCATCATCGAGGAGGTACGTATCCAACTCGCCAAATTGAGCATGGAGGGTCAAACGATTCACTGGTTCAATCTATGGCATGATTCCACTGAGTTAGTGACTTGGGCCAATTTCAAAGACGCTTTAGTGGCGAGGTTCGGTGGTGGACGTTTGGACAACCCGTTCTAAGAACTGAAGGACTTAAAACAAACAGGCACCGTTACCAAGCGATGCAATTAGCTCGTGATGTCGAAGCTGAATTAGCTGTGTTATCGCAGCTGGAGCATCTATATGGGTCATGCTCGAGACCTTGGTAGCAACCTATTGGAGCTTGTCCAACCAAATCGAGCTGGACCCAGAGGGAGGGGGAACTTATCGGGTCATTGGGCCAGGCCCAACCTGTTTCTAATTGGGGATCGGGTAAATCACGGTCTCAAACCGGATCGGCTATCTCGTCGGATTCAATGGGTCAGAGCGTCTTCTCTTCGGTCAGTTCGAAAGGAAGTAGACCGGAGGAGCCTCGACGGCACACGGCGGAGCGAAATCGAGGTGTCAGACATTTATCATATTCTGAGTTGATGGAGAAGAAGGCTAAAAGGCTGTGTTTCCGTTGTGGAGAGAGGTATTACCCACTTCATCAATGTGCTGCCAAACAATTCTGGTGGGAGATGGCGAAGCTATTAACGAGGAGGGTGAAATCATTGCCATCGACGTTGATGACGAACAGGAGGAAGAACAAATTGAGTGTAAGGTCATGGGAGTTTTCGGCATCACCAACTCACTGCTGTTCAGTGCTAAAACCATGAGTTTGGAAGGTACTCTAGAAGGAGTCTCTCTGGTGGTGCTTATTGACAGTGGTGCTACCCATAACTTCATCACCCCAACGGTGGTTTCAGCTCTGGGTTTGTCAGTGGATTCCTCACAATCAGTAGGAGTACGGTTGGGGGATGGACACAGAGTAATGACTATGGGGAAATGTTTGGGGTTGGCTTTGCAACTAGGAGAATTGGAGGTCACGTTGGATGCTTATGTACTGGGGTTAGGAGGTGTGGATGTTATTCTTGGGGTGGTGTGACTGGAAACCTTAGGGAAGGTTACCATGGATTGGAAAGAAATGTCCATGGTTTTCTTTCAGAAGGGGCGTGTAATTAAATTGAAGGGGAATGATGCTTTTACAAAAGAAAAGGGACACGAGGGTGCTTCTGCAACTCTCCAAAGTATTGTGGAGGATACGGTTAGGGAAGTTGAAGGGTTGCTTTGGTCAACAGAAGTGGATTCAGGAGGTGCGCATCTGTCTAAGTCCCACCAACAAGAGTTACAGAGGCTTTTGCGCAGCTATGAAGAGGTCTTCTAGGAAGTAATTGGGCTGCCTCCTGTGAGGAATATTGCCCATTCAATAGTATTGCAGCCAGGGGCAGGTCCAGTGAGTGTAAGACCCTATAGATATCCTCATTATCAGAAAGGCGTGATCGAAAAACAGATTCAGTCTTTGTTACAGCAGGGGGTGATTCGCAATAGTTTCAACTCTTTTTCTAGCCCGGTTATACTGGTTAAGAAGAAGGATAATTCATGACGAATGTGTACTGACTATCGGGCATTGAATAGGGTCACGGTGCAAGACAAGTATCCAATTCTGGTGGTCGATGAACTTATTGATGAGTTGTTTGGGGCTGGTTACTTTTCTAAAAGTTATCATCAAATTAGGATGAAGGGAGAGGATGTTCATAAGACGGCTTTCCGCACTCACGAGGGTTATTATGAGTTCTTGGTCATGCCATTCGAACTAACGAACGCTCCTGCCACTTTCCAATCGGTGATGAATGAGATATTTAAGCCCTTCCTTCCCAGGTTCGTCTTGGTGTTTTTTGATGATATTTTAGTGTATAGTGCGGATTGGAGTTCACATTTACAGCACCTTGCTTTTGTTTTGCAAGTGTTACAGGCGCATCAATTTGTTGCTAATAGAAAGAAATGCGATTTTGGTCAGAGGCAAATTGAATATGTTGGACATGTGATTTCTCAGCAGGTTATGGCAGTCGATCCTAATAAGGTGAAGAGTGCTGTAAATTGGCCCGTACCTAAGAATGTGAGGGGAGTAAGGGGGTTCCTTGGGCTCACTGACTATTATAGGAAGTTCATGGCTAATTATGGCAAGATAGCCAAATCACTAACAGACCTGACCAAGAAGGAAGGATTCCAGTGGAATGAAGAGGCTGCAGCAACATTTGAGTATTTGAGTATTTGAAAAAGGCAATCACATCAGCCCCAGTTTTGGCTCTTCCTAATTTTTCTATTCCATTTGAGATCGAATGTGACGCTTCAGGAAAAGGTGTGGGGGCAGTTTTGATGCAGCATAGGCACCCTATAGCATACTTTAGTAAGGCTTTTTCTGGAGCTAAATTGTCCAAGTCAGCTTATGAAAAAGAATTGATGGCATTAGTCTTAGCGATTCCACATTGGAGGCATTATTTGTTGGGTTGAAAATTCATTGTCTATTCTGATCAGAAGAGTTTAAGGTACTTGGTTGAGCAGCGCATTACTACAGCAAACCAGCAGGAATGGATAGCTAAACTTTTGGGCTTCGACTTTGAGGTGGTGTATAAGGCTGGGCTTGAGAATAAGGTGGTCGATGCCTTATCAGGCAGCAGAGGAGGCTGAATTGAAGGCCATCATTTCTTATCCGAACAGGTCGGGACATACAAACCGAAGTGTTGTAGGATCCGGTGTTGAAAGAGATCATTGATGACTTGCAAGTCAATTTGAGTCTAGTCTGGGTATTCTTTGAGAGGTAGGTCTTGTTTTACAAGAACAAGTTGGTTTTGCCACCAAATCTCCTATAATTCATCTATTATTGGAGGAATTTCACGCTTCACCAAGTGGGGTCATTCAGTTTCTTGCGCGCATATCGTCAACTTCTTTGGTAATTTGTTTTGGCAAGGAATGAAAGGAATGGTGAAAGAATTTGTCGGGGCTTGTGACACTTGTCAATGCGTAAATATTCTTTACCCCTAACGGGTTCTTCGCAGCAACCATTACCCATTCCTACCTCTATTTGGAATGAAATTTCTATGGATTTTATAATTGGATTACCCAAGAGCAACGGTTATGCGGCAGTTTTAGTGGTGGTGGACAGACTGTCTAAATACAGTCATTTTATTCCTCTTAAACATCCTTTCATAGCTCGTAGTATCGCTGGAATTTTTGCTAAGGAGATAGTGAGGTTGCATAGAATTCCGGATTCAATTTTAAGTGATCGCGACCCCCTGTTTGTGAGCATTTTCTAGAAGGAGTTGTTTAAGCTTCAAGGAACTGTTTTGAAAATGTCCTCCTCCTACCATCCCCAAACGGATGGTCAAACAGAAGTGCTTAACAGATGTTTGGAGGCTTACTTGCGCTGTTTTGCATCAGAACAACCAAAATCTTGGTCTCATTGGCTTCCTTGGGCTGAATTGCGGTATAACACCACATTCCATGTCTCTACAGGTTCCACTCCATTTCAGATTGTATATGGGAGGCCACCACTAACCTTGGTTCGTTTTATGGAGGGGGAAACTCGTGTGGAAGCTGTTGCACAAGAATTGCGGGATAGAGATGAGGCATTAAGGCAGCTGAAATACAAGTTGCTCAAGGCTCAGGAGCAAATGAAACAATATGCAGATAAAAGAAGAAAGGAAGTTCATTTTTCAGAAGGTGATTGGGTTTTCCTTAAACTCAGGCCACATAGACAAAATTTTGTTGTTCAGAGGATTCACCAAAAGTTAGCTCCTCGGTTTTTGGGCCTTATCAAATAATTCAGAAGTTGGGAGAAGTGGCTTATAAACTTCAGTTGCCTGATTCATCTAGTGTGCATCCAATATTTCATGTTTCTCACTCAAAAAGGCAACTGGAAATTATCAGTCTTCTCCCGATTTGCCATTGGATTTGGAGGCGGATGCTGAGGCAATCATAACTCCTGAGAAGGTGTTGTCTTGGAGGGATAAATTCGAAGAGGGTAAACATACAAGGGAGTGGTTAATCCAATGGAAAGGAATGTCTGCGGAAGATGCCACATGGGAAGCTGAATTGCAATTGAAAAGTCAGTTTCCATTTTTCAGCCTTGAGGACAAGGCTGTTGCTGCAGGAGGGAGTAATGATAGAATACTAAATATGGACCCTAATGCTGGATCAGAAGAAGATGCCTTAGTGGGCTTCAAGCAAGACAAGCCCATGATATGGAGGGTCTATGAACGTAAGAAGAAGAAAGAGAAGGGAGGAGAGAAATGAAGGGGCTGCGTAGGTGGCAGTTAGTTAGAATACGCCATTATAGGGAATGGGAGAATAAGGAAAGAGTTGTTATGTAACTTTTCTGTTAGGACCCCAGTGGTTAGGCAGAGAGAGAATATCTCATCTCTGAGGAGCATTGCTCTGGTTTTCCTTGTATGAGAGCTTAGACTCTTATTGCTATTTCAATATATCGTCTCTTTTCATTGAATTTTTGCCTCTGCTCTATCAGCATTGCTTAGTGTTTTCAAACCATGTAGATACATTAAGGAGGTTTGTGAGCCATAAACTTTCTCTCCAAACTCAACTCAAGTTTTCTTTATCAGATTGTCAAATGTCTAAAACACATCAAAACACAACAAAACATTTTGAAATACTTTGATATGAGTTGAAATGCTTCAAAACACTGAAAAATGTCTCTAAACTAGACTTGAACCTGTCTAAAGCCAAGCCCACCCTAACACTTGAATTTGTTTGAATTTGGTACTTTCTAAAATTAAAATATATAAGTACTTAAAACAATTTATATTTATAGTTATTAATTATTAATAAACCCCACCGTACTCACATTGATCCATTAAAAAAAAATAAACTGCTATATCCCTGTATTGTATTGTGCAGGATATGATACACCATAACCATGCTTATTACGTGATATCTGTTTCTGCAACAAGGTAGCATATCATTTAAGCACCTTTGGGTCAGTGCTTTTCACGCTTACATTATTTTCTTCCCCTATCTAGGCAGAAAAAATGTGTCTTACATGACCATGTTGATCTACTTCCACCTTTAACAGAATGCTACCTCTTATAGGCATATAAGTAGCAACCAATGTTTCCCATTTTGTAGAAAGTTTAAACAAAATTTTTAAAGTTGAAAACTTACATAAGATGAATGGAAGAAGGACCAGATACAGCAGCGGCTCTTTGTGCCCGGTGTGCTTCACACTTATAAAGCCCCTTCATTTCTTTTTTTAAGCGGCGTGCCTCACGTCGTTCCTCCTTCACAGCAGCCTACAAAACAGTACAACCATTCTTGTCAAAGTCATAATAGACGTATAAAAACCAAACATAAACATGGGTATTATTCTTAGGGAAACAACAACTGGCAACTTCTCATAAAATGAAAGTTGATAATGACTGCATGCATAAATGAGGCATCAGAGATTCAAGAAGTAGCATATACTGTGCAAGTCAAAATAATACAGATACCTTCCGTTCTTTCTTCTCCTCCTTTGACTCTTGGCCATGTTGTTTTCTCTTGTACTGTTCAGTTCTTGCAGTGCTCAGGTCTTTAACCTTTTCAGCAGCAGGTTTTCTACTACCAGGCAAGAAGTCTATAGGGAGTTTCTCTTTTCCTTTAAGGGATATTATTTGACTAGAGGAACTCAAGGCTGCAAACACTGTTTCAGTCAATTTCTTTTTCCTAGTTACTTCAGGTGCTTCAATCTTTCCAGGATGGTTATCTAAATTTGAGTAGGTTGAAACAATTGTCTCACAATCCCAAACTTCTGATTCATCACTACTTCCTTGAACAAGTACAACATCCTTGTCTTCATCTTCATCTACATACCCCTCAGCATATTCCTTGCAACAGCGAATCACATCAGCAGCAGAGTCCTCTTGCTCCTCACAATTTGGTGCCTCTTTATTCTTCAATAGATCTGCAGGAACCTTATACTGGTCTTCATCAGGTTCTAGGCCATCCATCACATGGTTGTTAAGAGATAGTTTGAGCTTCTCAGCAAGGGACTCATCTTCTTCAGCTCGATGATTTTCATAATAATCACCATCATCATCATTATCATCAGTTCCATACTCTTGGCGTTCAAGCTATACCATAGAAAACATACTGAGAATGAGAATCTTAAGTAAAAAAGTGCAGAGGCAGTCAATAGAGGTTAATTTGTACTCGCAATGAAAAATAATGGATGGAATGGCAAAGACATCCTCTATTACTAGAAACAAAAAGACTCAACATACTCCATTAAATAATACAATTGGTAAAGAGAAATCAGCAAAGAAATAGATTATAAAATGTGAATATAATAGATTATGAATAGCAGAACTCACTAAATCAAATTGCTCATCCAACAGACGACGAGCTCTGGGCTTCTCACCAACACAGTCCACTCCAATTACACCATTTGTAACCCCATCCAGAGACTCAAGATCATCCGTAACTCTGGAATAAGCAGAAACTTGCAATACCTGTGCATTGTTTTCATTTATCACAGATTCCTCAAACCAGTTTACATTATTACTCATACATGCTTTCTCTTCTGCTTCTGCTTCTGCTACTTTTTCTTCATCTTCATCTTCATGGAGGTTAGCCTGGATAACAAAATCTTCCTCCAAATCTTCAACATCAGAGCCAAACCGCGACAAATCACTATCATCAAGCAATGCAGCCACTTCAGGATCAACTGCTTTCTGAACCCTCACGCTTGTAGTCTTCAAAGCAACAGTGTACATAGACTTTTCCTCGGGCTCTCCATCCACTTCAGAAATTCTTAACCTCGAAGCATCATATGCCTAAATACCAACAGAAAATGCAA
This sequence comes from Ormosia semicastrata, assembly GCA_029884595.1. NCBI lineage: Eukaryota > Viridiplantae > Streptophyta > Magnoliopsida > Fabales > Fabaceae > Ormosia > Ormosia semicastrata. The sequence goes on from JAQQTO010000043.1 coordinate 12,205,317, forward strand.
TTAACCAATTTCTATTTCAACATACAACCTTGAAAATAAAAAACAGAATACCCCCTATATGCTCAATCTGGTAAAAAAATAAGTTAATATAGAAATTAACCTCATAATTCAAACACCAACAGCTTGTTTGTATTAGATGCATATCAACGCAAAGGCATGTTGAATAAAAGGAAGAGTAAATTTCCTTCCTACAAACGCCATTGAAAATTGTGAAATATGCAACGCAAATCATATTTTTCCCGTTTGCATTGGTTAACATTTTGGTCTCTAAACGGTTTCCAACCCACCTCAAAATCTCCATCCCCAGTGACAAAAAACAAGAGAGTAAACTAACATTTTGGTCTTTAAAAATGTTCATCCCTCGCAATTTAGTGTCTGACCACTCAATCCTTAAATTATTCAAACCTGCCTCCCGTTTTAAGCAAGGACGGAGCAAAGGGAGCTGGGAGGTGCCATGGTCCCCTTCAAAATATTTCTTGAACATCTGTTGAAATTTTTAAACATTTTTATACAATTTGACGTTTGCCCCGCTCAAAAGAATAAAATCCCTAGCTCATCCCCTGCTTTAAGAATTAAATTGCTTACATTTCTAAGGTCCAAAATATCATGTCGTTCTATTTCTATACTACAATTCCATCACTAGAATAAGTAACAGTTTTCTGGCCATTCAACTTCTAATCAACATGCATAAACTCAAAAACTCCAAAATTAAGGGAAAAAAACTTTAAATAAAAAACAAATGCAGGATAATTAGAAAAAAAAAAAACCGAACCTTTACATCACGAGGAAGGTGCTCAACCCTGAACTTTGGGTTGTGATAGAAAGCTGAACCACCACCAGCATTCTTAATTTCCCTCAAATGAATCAAGTAATTATACCCATCGTCGGGAAACCCCAGTTCCAGAATCTCCCTCCTCACCTCCTCCGGCAACGGCGGCGCCTGAGCAGCCTCACTCTGCCGGGGTGCCAAGCCCGTCGAGCTCCCGAAAAACATGCTGTCGCTGTTCTCGTCGTCGTCGTCGTCCCCGGGAGCATCGTCAAATATGGAATTAGAGTCGCCGGCGGGGACTGGGTTGTTGTCGACGCGGACGAAAACGCGGTCGGCGCCAGGGGAGTCAGTGCCGAAGTTGGGGTCGGAGGAGTCGCGGGCGAGGAGTTGGAAAGTTACTGACTTTTTCTTGTCGATGAACTTCTTCTTCTTGCCCATGATGAAAGAACAGAACAAGTGCTATGCTAATGCTATGGCTATGGGGGTGAACTGAAGTGGGAGTTATTGATGAATGATGAGAGTGTTTTTTTTTTTGCAGAGTGTGGCTGCGTGAGGAAGGGGGTTATGTTATAATAAACCCTACAAAGTAAATGACATCAATCAGGCTCTTATACGCTGGTATTGTTATAAAATCAAATATATTGCTAACATAAAAAAAAAAAGGAAAAATAAGTTCCACCGATGCAACGCAAGTGCAACTAAGCAAATGCAGCCGTGAGAAAATATCAATGATGAACAACCCTATATACTTATTTATTACTGTTAAAATCAATAATCCGGAGAAAAAATATCAATGAATCAGAATATTTTGCCTTGATAGCAAGCCATTATCTGTTAAGTGTTAATAGAACAATTTAAAAAAAAAAAATTCTGATCTGGTCCTTGCAGCAGTCGTTCAAATTGTTAATTATTTGCTTTTCCATCTTCTAGGTTTTTTTCTGTCTTATCTTAGATGTGCTGTTTCTGCATTATAAGTTCCATTTTTAATTATTTTTTTTTGGGTTCATGCCTCTCTCAGTCTGTTATGATTTATGAATATGGATTGATGCCAAAGAAATATACATATATTTCAGCAGGTTTGACTCATGACATGAGTCTCATGACCAAGTTTCAAAATCACTTTTAGAGTTCTGTAGATTTCATACAGAGGCTTCTCATACTGTTTGAAGTTATTGAATGGCAGTTATCCAACTATATCTATTTATTGAGTCGACGTTTTTTAAGTTAATCAGTGTAATTCCAGAGATATGTTCATTTCCTTTCTTTCATAACCCATAGAACGTTTATTTGATCAACCTTAAGTTGATCTGAATAACATGCTGGAAATAATTAAGCTAAATGGGAAAAACTTTGTTGCCTTCCTTTTAAGTCTGTTTTCCTTTTCTTCTGGATTTCTGAAAATGTTGTTATCAAATGTGTGCTGGACTTCACCATGCTGAATTCACTTAATTTCATTGCTATTCTCTTACTTTCCTTAATTAGGGTTCTCCAAGATTAGCTGGAACTGTTAACTGGGGCACCGCAACTGTCATTGGAGTATTTGCAGGCATGTTATATGGCGGTAGCAAGGAGGCTGCTGCTTCTGTTGTAAGTTTATGATTAAAAAGAAGCTTCAAAACTTTATGTTCCATATGGCCATCTGAGAGTGTATTATGTTCAACACAGAAAAGGCCATAAAAATAACGACAAGTGTACAAGCGGAGATGTGAAGTTTAATTTTTTCTGCTTACACGTTTTACTTGTTTTCGTTGCACTGTATTGCTGGTTAGCTAAGGAGATCAATACTCTGCCCCCTTTGTAATGGATCCAACTTAAACACTATCATGTTTTCAAAACATTTTTTCTGAAAGAGACGAACCAATACTAATTATCCTCACCCTCCAAGGGAAGGGCACTTGATTGATCAGAAGAAATCTCCATCCCCCCCCCGCCCCCCCCCCGTCTCATATGCTATGGAGTTTGTTAGTGTACCAAAATATGTCTGAACTTTACATCTGAATGTAATAAAAACCTGTCTCACCCCTCACAAATCATTTTTTCAAGATAGAAAAAGAGCACCCCTCGCAAACATGTTGCTAAGGTTTATCTTTTCTTTAATTATGTTAACATAAATGTTGCTTGTCTATATTATCTCAATTAACTGTCGCAGTCATCACAAAATTCCCATGTTTTGCTAGAGCAAGGATGCAGAAGTAATGTTGAAGCTTGGGAGCACAGAAGACAAACGTGAGCAATATCGATTGATGAAAGATGCAATGGAGAAACGGTTCTTTCGAGTTACACGGGGCTCAATTGTTGGAGGGGTACGCCTTGGAATGTTTACTGCTGCATTTTATGGCATACAAAATCTGCTTGCAGAGAAGCGAGGTGTGCATGATGTTTTTAATGTTGTTGGAGCTGGATCAGCCACTGCTTCAGCTTTTGGTTCAATCAGTAAGAAATCATACACTGACAGTGGACTCTTCAATGTTCCCTGGACTGGATCATGAAATCAGTTAACTGCTCTAGTTTGATATTCCAATATGGTACTTTTTTATCTTATGAAAAGGCTTCTTTAGGTTGAAAAATTTAATATAAGGTAGAAAATAGTTAGATATCACAAAAATACTGTGTTGATATATTGTTTTCGGTTTTATGTTAGTGCCAGGATCGCTCCTATGATGAGCAAGGAGTATGGCGCTAGGGTCATTGCTGGGAGCAGCATTTTGCTTTCCTCTTGGTAACGTTGTTATTATTTCTTGATTAGTTGTCTTTGGTAATCACTGATGGGATTTCTACTGATACATGTAGCTTTATATTTAGTATGCTGTTGAACATAATGCTGTTAGAAGCATCATCTGAAGCTCAAGACAGTATCAACCCATGTTATTCAACTGATATTGGGGTTTTCAGTATATCCAGTAGTAGTAAAATACTTTTCATAAATAGAAATTTTGCTCAATAGAAATATTGTAGAATCCCCCCTTTATTTTTTATGTATATGTGTGTGTGTTTGTAGGAAGGTACAGAGACCAAAGCATTTGGAATGCTATCATATTTTAGTAGGCCATTACTTTTTTCTTGTTTCTTTATCTATGGTGAATTATAAAGTTTAATTTAATGCATTTCTCTGGTGAGGAGAGGGGGAAGGTCCCTAAAGTGCAGGCAAATTGGCATGAGGGTATTTGACCCCAGGATCAAGCAATCCCTAAAGATACTTGGTGATTGGTTCCACTTTAGCCATGGCTTCTATTTGCTGTGTAATTGTTTGATGGAAAATAAGTCTGTCATTATCCATGTGTTTGAATAACTTACCATTATAAAAATAGAATTTGAAAAATTGCTTAGAGGCATTATGAATATGTGGCTATTTGTTGAAGTTTTGTTTCCATTTATTGTTTGGCAGGTTGGATCCATTTGAAGCTGGTAGAAAAAGCTAATGAAGGGAATCCGGCTGCATATCCAGATTTAGGTCAGAGAGAAGTAAAGAGTGGTGTTAGTGCTGCAATTGAGAGGCTTGAAGGGAATTTAAGTAAATGAAAGCTACTGTTAGGTGTATCCCCCACCTCCCTCCAACGCCTTGCCATTTTTATTTTTTTTCAGAGAAGTGGGGTGAACATGCATTGGAGGACTGCAAATGGCATTCATAACCTCTTCATAGGAAAAAAAGTACTAATTCAATAATTTAGTTGACTAAGTTGTGTTACAGAAGGTTTTCATATGAGATTATAAGGCCATCTGTTATTCATCTATCATGTTCAGTCTTGGTCGTTACTTAGAAGTAGTATGCATATCTTTAGATTGCTTCTGTTTTTGGATTTCCTTTCTTCTAGTGCCCCTAGTATGATTCGCCTTGTGGTCCATACAGTTTACAAGAAGCCACGCATTACGAGAAAGCTGCAATCAATGGACGAGCAGATTAAGCGAACCACTTTACCTGTATGAAATGCAGAAAGTTGCAGAGTGGTTATTTGTTTGCTGCTGGTTAGAAAGGCTGCCTAAGAGAAATCTGCAGAATTTTCAGATGACTTTCATGTAGTTTAAAATTTAACAATTCAACTCTTTAAATTTCACAAACTGTGTAAAATAGTGTAAATTTAACTCCCTATGTATGCGTAAAAATTTCTCTTGTAAGAAATCAATACGTATAATTTAGTAAGTTTAGTTATAGAGTTTTAAATCATTGAGAATTTGTCTAAAAAAGACTTATAGTTTAAAGGAGATTTTTGTATTTTTACAAAAAAAAATTACGGTTCATCACGTGGCAGTTAATCAGCCCCCCTGTTTTCTTGTTGAGTGTATGTCTCGAAGAGACACCATTAGATTTAAAAATTTGCATAGCAAACAGCTTATCCCATTCAATCAAACTGTACTGCACAACGAAGATAGAGAGAAGTGCCTTGCATTTGGAATTCAAGAGATTGAAGATTTGCACGTTTGCAAGCTTAGAAAAGTTTTACAAATGGAAGCATAAAATATTTTCCAACAATTTTCTTTCATTTCTTATTGGTTTGAAAATTTAAAGGTGCAACTACGTGTCATCAGCAATGTGCAGACCAGTACAACACATTAGCTGTGAATTAAATTAAAGAATACAAAAATTGTATAGAATAACATACCACGCTGTTATAAACTTATAACAATGAGTAGCAGTACAAGCCAAAAAACCGAGTGAATTTCGTAACCAAGAATTCAAGGAACAACGGGAATAGCCAAGCGCATAGAGCATTCAAGTAACTCGTCATCTGCCACTGCTACAAATACAACGAGCATTACTCATTTATCATGGTTGACTCCAAAAAGTCTTCCTCCATTGTTTCTATTTTACTTCTTTTTGCCATGGGGTCTCCTTGAACTCAATAAGTTGTTAGTTGCGCAGCTTCTGTAAATAAATCCTATGAAATATTGCATTGTTCTTAGCCTGAAAAGATCGAGGGACATTCAAGGTGAGAAGCTACCATGATATATTTCAGAAAATTTCTTTAGACTATATCTAGCTAGACTTTCCACAATTGGCAGCCACCTTACCTCAATTGGCTACACGCTGAGCTTGACAGAAAAAGATTGTGGTGGAGTCATCATATCTAAGAACTAAGATACAAGGAATTGTACCCAGATAAGGGGTAGAGTCTATATTCAGGTACAACCGGTCTCACTATTTTTTTTTTTCAGTCAGGCTCAATTTGTAAAATCATCAAGAAAAAACTAGTAAACACCTCCCCCCGAGTTTTAAAATGCTACACAAAAGTCAAGTAACGCAACAGGATAACTGCATTTCAGAATAGAACAGCCATTGCAATAATTGTGCTTTTATTTTATTTACAAAAGGTGGTTATTAATAAGAAATTAACTTTTATGGCACATTAAAAAATAAAAGTGAGGTTAAAGCAATGTTTCTTATATTTAAGAGAGGATATATAAAGTAATTACCATTAACTTGGCCAGGAAATGCACCCTCTGGCACCTTCTTTTCCGTCCTTTTTACTGCCTTAGCTGTAACCATAAAAGTTGTTAATTAATAATGAAAAGCAAATGAAGAGCTTCTGTGTGTCCCACAGACAATATAACAGGCACAAAAGAAAATGCTGGGTAGCTTTCCTCCTAGAACTATCATATATATGGTATGCAACTATGCATATAGACATGTATGGAAGTATTGAACACCATCATCTGTATGTCGATATGGACCAGTCACCAGGCAGATAACCTCCATTGTGTAACCAATCATACCTTTAAATTTTCTTTTCTTATTAGCTCTCCTCCTTTTTCTCTCAGCCTTTGTAAGCTCTGTTTCTTCCTTAATATCACCCTTGCCATCAAAGACCTCTTCAGGAGCCAGCATAGCTGCATCTGAAACAGCCACAGGTGCAATCTACCCATGGAAGGTATATCACATTGTCAGTACCTAATAACTGGAAGAAAAAGCAGAACTAAAATTGAGAAGAAAATAGCTATTTACCTCTTCCATTGCCAGAGCAGGCACATTAACTTGAATAGACATGTCCTCTATTACCTGTCCAGTTCAATACAAGGCAAATAAGGAGACAGAAAAAACTAAGTGTCATGCATATTGTCTATCAAGAGAAAACATGAACATTGATATCATACAGGTTTTGGAGCAAAGTTGAAATGAGAAACGGCATCCAGCACCAGATTGAGTTCCTTAAACAGCATGCTTGCCTGATCACAAATGCACAAGATTCAGTGTATAATGGAAAGTGTAAAAGGATGACTACACTGCCTACACAGCCTGATTGAGAGCAACTGAGCGAATGTTGTATCATCCATGAGGAAATGAAACATATAACCAATGAGAAAGAGATTGCAGAATAATAGAAGTAGAAACAAAGTAAAGCTATCAAGACTTGCACCTCTTTATGCAGTTCATCACTGAATGACAATGGAGCAGAAGCAGGGTCTTTCTTCTGAACGTATTCTTGCTGTCCACAATCAAAAACATCTGAGGTGAATCGCAAGTAAAGGACAATTTTTATGACGACACATTGAGAATTGAAATTAGTAAAGGGGAAGAAAGAAACTGGAGGTTGAAGAGGGTTTCCAATGTTATAACACATAGTCAAGAAATACAGACCTCATAAATTTCTGCAAGACCCTGCTTGCTTTTATTATCATCCTGTATTCATCACGGAAATAACTTGTACAAGTTAGTTATATTACAAATATAGCTAGACAAGAAGTTGAACCTCAAAATCTATTTATTTCAGTAAATCAAGGTTTACCAACTCTTTAACTCCCCGAGGCACTTTAGATGGCAATTTAGGAGCCCTTTGAACATCATTAAAACGCCCCTATAATAAACATAAATTTTAATTAGAAACAACATATAATGTTAGTATGTGTGTGTGTATTCAAATCTCATGCATTACTTGGTAGTCACTCAATAATCAGCTTAACATACCCAGCTTTTTAGAGAAATCGTACATATAATCATATATATATCAGCTTCAACCCTTGAGCAAATAACATGGTGCAATAGTAGAAGTCTAAAACCATGTCAACTCAGCACATTAATTTACCTCAATGATCCTTTTCTGGATCATATCCTCAATTGAAGCTGTAACCTCCTCAGTGATTACAGGAGCAGGTCTCACATTGTGCTCGAAGTCCAGATCAACTTCCAATGCACTATTCTTGGGTCTCTTTGCAGCAGTTACCTGTTATAAAATCAACAATCAATAATATAATATTAACTGGTTACCAACGAGGGCGAACAAATGCAACCCACAAATAACTCAGATAAAACAAATAAGGGCCTATTGTATTACCTCGCCCTGCATAGTCCAAGTTTTTGGCTCTAAGTTAGCTTTCTCCATCTGCTCTATCTTTGATTGAATTTTTTCCAGTTGCTTTTCATGGGTAGAAGCAGTCTCTTTCTTCTACATACATGAGTAAAAATTAGAATATGAAAGTTCATCTTTTTTAAAATGAATCTTCTTCCTGGTCATATATATATATATATATATATATATATATATATATATATTATATATAAAGAAATAATGTAATACCTGTTTGTCAAATTCCACGTTATCTTCTTCATCACCAGAATCTTCAGATTCCTGAAGCAACTGAGCTTTTCTTCTTGAGCCCTTTTCCTTTTTAGCACCAAAGAAGTCTTCATACCTGATAGCAACCCACGAAAATACAAATTTAAAGAAAAACATCTAAAACAGTAAGAAATTACAAGGAGTAATATAATTATGCAGTGGCACCCTGCCAGTTGCATAATAAATGACTGGTGACAACATCTAAAGGAAGAATATTAAAGCAAATATACCACAACAAAACAACCCACGGAAGAAATAATATAATACATAGTAGAAAAATAAATACTGTAAAGCTTTAAGAAAGAGGAAAGATCACTCAGCCAAATACAGTACTCAATAAGAAACCATAGAGAGAATCCAAAGCTGAAAGTAAAAAGTATATAATAGCCTGCGGCAATTACTATTAACAAAAGAAAGAATAGGCTATTTTGCTTCTAGAAAGCTTATAAGTAAATGGCATACAGTTAGCTTACTTGCTTTCCATCAGTTTCCACAAGCTGCAATTAAAATTAATTATAATACAATAAAAAAACTCTGGTATACTATTGATCAATGTATTTTCCTTTGTGTAGATTAAAAAGAAAGGGAACAGAAGGGAAAGGAAAAATGGTATGTGGATATGGTGATGGCATTGAGACAATGACAACAAACAAATATTGGAGTTATATGGATGTTGAGATTGTGATGCACAGGAGAACCAACTCCTAAAAGCCAGGTTGATAAGGCCTCAGCTACAAATGGGAGTTCCATGTTTCACACCCAGCCAATATGGGATTCACGCTCCAGCAACAATCTCTTCAGGTTGGAAATAGCTGAGCCAGCATAACAGGGATGGACAAACTGGCTTCTTGTACCACTTGATGCAGTGGAAAAAACGCCAGGGTGATGTTGAGAGTCTTCACTACAAATGGGAGTCCCATGTATTACATCCAATCAATGTGGGACTCAAGCAGATAAAATAATAGAATCAGGAAAAAGACAAACAAGAATATAAGCATATGCAACCTTCAGTAGTATGAAGATGATCGGTTTGCCAAACCGCTGTACAGAAACCTTTCACATCTATTATATATTCTCTATATAAACCTAATACTAGTTTAATCTACTTTTCATTGTCAGCGGAAGACCATGTGGGCTATGAGGCTTTGATTGTCAAATTTATTAGGCAGCTGAGCCCCCATCCCCCCAACCTCCCCTCGAAAATAAAAACAACAACAATAATCAAAGCCTTTTACCATTAGGTGGAGTCGACTACATGGATTAAACAACGCCACTATATTCTGTTAAAAACCAAATCTTCCAAGAGACCATTTGGATCCAAATCCTTTCTAATGGTTTCACTTAGGCTGTGTTTGGGAGTTTGGAGGGAAAGGAAAGGGAAGGGTTTAAAGGGGAAGGAAGGGAAGGAAAATGAGAGGTTTACCTTCTTTTTGTTTGGGAGTGTGAAATAAATGAGGAAAAGGAAATGGAGAGTTTATGATATATTTTTACTATTTTACCCTTTATTAAAAAAATAACATAATTAATGTTTTTATAAAATGTGAAAAACTAAAATATCTTTGTTTGGTATTGAACCCCAAACAACATCCATATTCGTGTTTTATGGAATGTGAAAAACTTCTACTGCCTTTTTGAGTTTTTCGTGTTTTCACTCTTGGAAGCTGGTGGGCACAAAAATCTGGACAAATTCTGTATCTTCCAAGGTTGCCTCCACTGTAAAACCATAATTTTGTTCTGCTTCAAAGTTTAGAAAGTGAGATTTTTTTTTTTAAATGGGCGTTGAGAATGGAACAAGCAATGCTGATAACAATAACACAGAATGTGCTGAATGACTTCAGTGTTCAAAAAGTGAAGCTGTAAGTAATGGGGTGGAAGTTGCAGACTGGAATGGTATTGCTGAAGTGATTCCTCGCTTCAAAAGTGAAGCCATTCATAATAATGGGGTGGCACTTGTAGATGAATTTGGTTCTGCTGACGGGGACTCCAGTGGACTTGCGTCGCCGCGGGTGTTGGCGGAGAAGGAGGAAGGAGGGAAGGGAGAGGCGTGGTCGTCGTCGGAGGGAAGCTTGCGCTTGTGGATAGAGGAAGTGGCGGAGGCGGAGTGGGAGGGAGATGGGGACTGGAAGCTGCGAGATCGAAGGGGTCCTGAAATGGGGGGAGTGGAGAGGCTGCAGGGAGACGAGGTAGAGGGATGAGTAGGTAATTTGGTATCAAAAGCCCCCAATTTGGGGGAACTGAAACGGGAGGCTTTGAAGGGCATTCTAAAACCCCCATTTCCATTCCCTCTTATTTTCAAAACTCCCAAACAAAGGTTTCTTAACTCTAAATCCCTCCCTTCCTTCCCTTTCCTTTCTAACTATCACTCCCAAACACAGCTTTAGAGTTTTTCTTGGTCTTCCTCTACCTCTAATTATTGGGCTATCCTTCATCTTATCAACTCTTCTAACGGAGCCTTCTATTGGTCTTATTCTCACATGTCCAAACCATCTTAGGCGCAATTCTACCATCTTTACCTCAATAGGTGCCACTCGTAGTTTCCTTTTAATATATTCATCCCTGATCTTATGTTTTCTTGTATGCCCACTCATCCAACGCAACACTCTCATCTCCACCACAATATCCCCCCGAAAATAAAATAAAATATAAAAAAAAAGACAATGCATATCATGTAGCCATGTGACAAATGTTAAACATTAAAATCACAATTCTATATGTCCTGCCATATGCCTAGACCTCCTGGCTATAATGATTTGATATAATTATCACACCTTATTGCAAGAGTGTTATCCAAGAATAAGACATACACATGACATATCTATAGTTATATGTGGAACATAGATCATTAAACAAATTGAAAATAAGCAATTTAAAGCTTTTATTTGTGCATTTCTTTGACCCATAAGCTATGATGCACGGATACGAGTACGAGTATTGGATATGACACGAGCATGGTACGAGAATATGACTTTTGTTAAAAAATTAAACTAACATTTATCAAGTGTAAGAGTATCTGGTTCGGATACGAGTACGGAAGACATTATGAAGTACCCGTAATTCATAGCCCATAAGTGAAATTATAGATTTAGCAATAGAAGCAATAATTTAAGTTGCAAGCGTAAAATGGGTGAAGATCCAAATTTTTTCGTTCTATTGCGGGAGGACAAGAAAAAATACCTTGCATTTTCCATGATCTCTGCTTCTTCATCTTCATCATCATCATCACCAATCCCAAAATCACCAGCCTAGATAAATATAATAAGAATGAGTCAGTCAGAAACCAATTAGTTAATAACCAAATAACAAGCACTGAACTGAACCTTATCAATATGTATTTTGCAGGCAGAATTAAAAGGAAAAAAAAATCATTAAGGCAACAAATTTTTTGATAAAAAAATTTAAAACTAAACAAAGTGAAGAGCAGGCTGACCTCATCATCTTCAGTGTCTTCATCATCCTCATCTCCTTTCTTGTCCACTTCACCATTCTCCAAATTCTCTTCCTCCTTCTCTAAGTACTTAGCCAATTCATCTATTTTCAAGAATTTATCCTCAATTCCACCACCACCACCATGACCTTCACCATTCTCCTCCTCGCTCTCACTTTCCCCACTTTCTCCGCCCTCCTCATCTTCATCCTCCATCCCTTCTTCTTCTCCCTTCTCGTTTTCTACCCGCTCTTCATCCTCGTCTTCGTCGACTTCATCCAATTCCTCGTCAAAACCATCGCTTTCTTCGACCCACTCGTCTCCATTCTTCTTCACCTCCGCCTTGCTTCCACCTTCCAAAGGAACCTTCAGCTGGGAAATCTCTTCGGGATTGTTCGACAGCTGCTTCAGCCGGCGGCGAAGGGTGGACAAGAGAGGCTGCGATTGAAGGTCGATTTGCTGCCATATCTGCTCGGCGTCGAAGCCATCGACGAGGAGGTGGTCCAATGGCGATTTTTGGGAGAAGGGTCTGAGGGTGGAGAAGAGGTATTGTGATGCAGCACGAGCAATTTCAGACAGCGCCGGGTTCGGTGCCAGCCATGACGGTGGATCCGTGGCTTTCAAGCGCCGTAGGGCTTCGACACCGGCTTCGCTTGGGTTCGCCATGGCTGGGTGCTCTGTGTCTCTCTGTGTTCTTTTCTTTTCAGTACTAGATAACGAATGGGTTTAGGGTTTTAGTCCAGCGAAATTTTGCTAGGGACTATGCTGTGCGTAAGAAACAACTTTAAGTAATTATCTCACTATTAAATTAAACAATTAAATAAATAATCCTTTGGAAAATACTTTACCAAACTATTACCTCTAATTTAAAATTACAAAACCAATAGCTTATATAAAAAAAATTAAATTGATTATCATTTATGTAATTCTTTACGAAACTAATTTTAAAATGTAATATATTATAATTATAATTATAATTGCAATTTTTCTAGCTGTTCGAAATAATGATTTGTTTTGAAAAGAATAAATAAATTAAAGAGACTAAGAGTGTCACAAGTCACAACTTACAAACAGAGCTATTAAGAACAACAATAAGATTATTATCTTTTATTTATTATTTTTGAGAAATTTTTATGTGGAGTACGATTTATCACGTAATTTTTTTAGGTACTTAAATTATTATTTAATATATATAAAAGTATTATTAAATATTGGTATAATTTTATGATAATCTCTATCACATTATACATATCAAATAATAATTTAAATGTTTTAGTAGATTGTACCTACTTAAAAATTACCCATTATTTTTTTGTTTTGAAAACTTATTTCTTATTCTTCCCAAATTTTGAGCTGAATTAGATAAAGATTAATTTGTACATGATTTTATTTGTACATATTTTTTTATCTGTATTTATATAGAATCAATATAATATAGAAAAAGAACATATATAACTTGAAAATATGTCATATGTCTTCTCATTCATCAACTTAATGTTTTAAAATTTTGACATGTAACATTATAGTAACTATTTTTATATCATATGTCATTGATGTAGCAAATTTTTCTAGCAACTATTTTTATCCCACATATCATTGATGTGACAAATTTTTCCACATATTATGATGTGACAAATGTCACATATAAACAAATAAATAACAAAATTTAAAAAATATATATAATCATAATACAAAATAGAGAACAAAAAAAAATCAAACACCCAATTAAAGTTAAAAAAAAGGATTAACATCAAATGAAAAAAAAAATACCCAAATAAGTTAAATTGGTTGACAATGAGAAAATTGATAAAACTCAAAAATTCAAACATCATATGCAAAATAGATTTCAATGAGAGTGATTGCATGAAGAACGTAGGCCCAATCAATTAACTTTTAAAAATAATACATTATTTTTTTTTGGGTTTTGTGTTTCAGTATCTTTTTTCATTTTACTTCTCCCAACATTACTTTATTACTCTTTACCATAACTTAATTGAGATCTCAACATGACTTGAGTTTCATGCAATTTTTCATTTTATGGTAGAGTTTCCTATAATTTTTTCTTAATCTCCCAATCGATAACTACTCACAAAAATAAAGTACAACATGAGGCAATACCACATGAGAGGGGCCGAACGGTGTGTGGGCTCATCGTAGGTGATTTGCAGGTTGGGGGGTCTGGAACATTGTGTGGTGATGTGCAATGGTGCATTAAATACTGGCTCTGGCAAGGCAATGGCATGGGTTCAATGTGCGGATGGCACAAGGAGCCTGTGGCAGCTGTTCGGGGGTACTAGTGGTGAGAAGGAGTTGATGATTGTGACTTGACGCGGATGGGTGACCAGCCACTAATTGTCAGGTAAAAATTCATGCCCATAGTATTTTGGTCACATTTTTTTATAAAGATTTGAAAATTTTATTTGCTTTTAAAAAAATTTGAATTTTGAGATTTGATTTGGTTACTGGTCAAACATAAACGTTAATTGATTTGACAAAAAAAATTGAAAATGATCTTTACTACGACGTTTGAATTGCGGCTATTAATTCTTAAAAGATGTCCATAATTACCTATTAGTGTTGTTTAATTAGTCAATCAATTAGTTAGCTTAATTGATTCAATAAAATTTGAAAAAAAAATCTTATTTTGGATTGCGAGTATCAAGTGATAATTACATGTTTTATAGGTTCAAAAAAATCATAATTAACGTAAGAGGCAAAATAAATTTCATTAAATAATTTTTGTTTAAATATATATACAATCTAAAATTTAATTAGGAGTTATGTAATTTGAAATTGAATGTGCCATCGATAATTAGTTGATTGTCAATCTCCATAAGTATAAAATATATTTTATTTTAAAATGTAAATACTAATAATATATTTGATGTTGAATATAAAACACTAATAAGACTTAAATAAAGGATTGACTCCTCTAATTTTATATGAAATTATGTATTATCCTACAAATGACACAAGTATTAAATAAAGATGACGAACAAATATTATATTAAATTTACAAATATGTGCACCCCTTATTTAAAAGATCGTTGAGTCATACATATTATTGTTTTCACATTAGTAGGTCCCTTTGCCACTAGTTTATTTTTCTACAAATATTGTTATTGTCTTGGTAAATAAAGTCAGAGTATAATATTTCATCCTCTTATTTAATTATTTGATAGAACATCAACCTTTTGCTATATTTGTTAGTGGTAAGTTTAAGTAATTTTTTTTTTTACATTTCTATAAAAAATTACTAGTCAATTTTCTTTAGATTGATGTCACATTATATTTAAATTAAAATCACGTACTTTTAATTCAAGTATAGTATATAGATTTTTTTGTTATTATTATTTTATGAATTTATTTATTTATTTATTTTCATTTGAAATTGAAGTTAGAAAATATTTTTGTATATAATAAATCTATATTTTATTTACAATTTAATATATCATTATTGAAAAGCATTTTAATGAAATTAAATTTTATTTTATTATATTTGTATTATCTTATAAATTTTTATTTTAAATATTACCTTGTGCTTCGCACATGTGCAAGCTCTAATTTTTATAAAGTGCAAGCAACAGAGCGGTAACTCACATAGAATTTCCTCTAAAGTGCATTGTAAAATTTAGGTGCATTTCTTCCAAAAAAAAAATTAGGCTCATTTTAGTGGATCTAAATAATAAATATGAAATGAACGTGTGTTACTTTGAGTATAAGTTTTAAGCATGTGATTCAAGGTTTTATCTTGAAAGTAATGTATATGTAAATAATATGATTGAGAAGAGTTTCTGCTTAAACGTTTAATTATATTATAGAGATTAGTCTCTCATTTATCGAACAGAAATATTCTAAAAAAAAATTGTAAAAATATGAATATCGGCTAGAAATAAGGCAACTTCTTGCTTATTGTTGTGTTTGCTTGTTTTTATTCTGTTCATTGAATAAAACTCTAGCTAGCTTTCTCAGATTCATTCTTGGTAAGTACATGAATGACTTCACGTAAGTACCTTCTTTTAGTGATGAGTTCTGCACTGCTGGAAAAGATCCTTAGACGAGACTATTCCGTGTTAAAGGTACCCAAGATGGACTGCAACTTTTACCTTTTGATGAATATTTTTGCATAATGATTCTCAGTTGTCACATATTATTATCTATAATTTTAAAATAACTTGTTAAAAGTGGTTTAAGAACTCAGCTTCCAGCCACTTCAGATTGCAAGCATCAAGATAAAGATATAAACGTGAATAGATGTTTCTTTGTTCTCATGTGCTGTCACTGAGAGCATCAGTGATTGCATATTTATGCATTAGTCTCTTTTACCTTATCAAAATAATGGCCCATTAGAAATAATTATGCATATTTCAGACTAAATGGATAATCCTAGAATCAGTGACTGCAAACATCAACAGGAAGTTATAGACGTGAAAAGATGTTTCTTTTCGTTTTCATCTGATGTCCTTAAGGGCGTCATTTCCAATAATAATACTTGCTCTTACCTTATCAAAATAATGGCTCATAAGAAATAATTATGCATATACATTTGACTAAATGATAATCCTAGAATCATTGAATCAGTGCTTACTGAAATTAGTTCTTAGAATGCATGGTTAATTACATACATGCCATCCCTTTGAGAAGTGTTGGCAGAAAGTAACGGCCAATTTCTCCTTGCTTGTTCAACTGCTAATTTTCCAAAAAAAAAAACAAAAAAATCATTATATACTTTGCTGTATATTTCTTCAATATATGAATCCATACTTCTTCGTATAATCTGACTTTTTTTCCTTTCTTTTCTTCTTCTTTCTCTTCCCTTTCTACGATAAAATTGATATTCTTCAGAAAATCAAGAATCCTAAACCAAAGTCATCTCATCTGACACATTGATATGAGTCAGGGTACCGCGTTGACAACACAGTGTGTTTCAGTTTCATTATCAAAGCGAAAATGCCATAGCAGGGGCTATGCAGTACTGCAACCGAAAAGTACCTAGAAATCAATTAAAACCCAGAGAAAAAGGGTCAGCAAAATATCCTATAAACAGTTTATCAGAATCAGGTATCTTACTGAAGCACTAGAAATATGAATGAAATGAAATGAGGAGGAAATTTTTTTAGTGGAATTAAGAGAAAAAAGAAATTTCCCAATGGAAATATGAACAGGCTAGCAGAATATGATGACAAAGAAAAAAAAAGGTTCATACCATAGTGGAGCATACGGAGATGATAAGTCAAGAAATGGATATGGCCACCTATTTTTCCAGGACAAGAAACTTATGTTAGACAATGATGTATAAGATGTTTTCACAGTGGTTGAGTAAAAAAAGAGAGTTATACCAGAGTTTAACAAAAGCATGAACAATCCACTGGAAAATCACATATGTGACTGTCCACAGGCAAAAGTACCCTATTCGAAACCAAGGGAATCGCTGAAGAGAGAAAAATAAGGGTAAGAATTTGCATATGCATATGCACTGGAAGTGAACAATTAAATGGAATATTGCAATCAAAACTAGAAACTCACCAGGCAATTTAAAGCAGTATCGCCTAGCAGGAAAACAGCATTGATGGTGTGCATAATGATGGTTGGCTGCCACAAGAAAATTTTACATATGATTTAGCTTTGAAGTCTCCCCTTTCTTTGGTAAGAGCAGTAACACAGGTCGACAACTATCTATGCCAAGTGTAAAAGTTGCGAAAAAAAATTCACAAATCTTAAGGTCATAAATGATACTTACAAATTTTATGTTGTAATCTTTGATGGTTAAAAACGGAACAATTATGAACCAAAATACACAATCTGTGAGCATTACAGCACCTGCATTCATCTATTCACAAGTGAAGAAACAAAAGTCAATGATGTGGCCAATGGCAAAGCAATACTACCTGCTACTTTTATAAGCATAGAACTGAAAGAGAAACTAGCAACTTTTTGTATATTATGCAGGAAAAGCAGAATGCCATCTCATTAGTCATTACTTTAATGATAGGTTGAAAATTTTGATGATGGGCGAAAAAAGAGGACGATGTACTAAAAAATGAGCTCATCATAGCTATATAACTCTTCTATTTGAAGAATACAGAGAAAGAAAAAGGTTACCTGGAATAGTATTTGAAAGATATAACCCCAAGTGCCAGCAGCTTGGCGAACAAGATGTTCTTCTGGAGCTCCTAAGTCTTTCTCATGGTTGGATGGATTAGAACTCTGTGGGTCTGAAGGAGCATCACAAATTCCTTGCTCTGCATCTCCATCCACATTGTCAACCTTATCACCACTCGCTTTCTTATGATGTTGGTAACATCCATGCATGGAGAGCAAAGATCCCAGCTACAACATCAAGCACACATTGACAAGTGTATATTAGAGATTATACACTTGATTATAGACATGAGTAACATAACTAATGAAAAATCACATATTAGGTCCTTCATAGCAGTACTTACCCCAAAATAAATGGTGATTGAAGTAAAAGTCCACCTGTTTCAGAACCCCAAAAACAAAAGAAAAAATAAATCAATAATCGAATGCTAAAAAAGAAGAGATTATAAACGGTAGCAGCTTCAATTCGCATCATAAATCAGGTAAAGCGGTTGTTTTCTTAGACACACAAATCATTGATCACAAAGAGATTATGAAGGCTAAATACCAAGAGAAGAGAAGGACTAATTGCACTGATACAAATCCCTTCATCTAGCAAAACTGCTAGCTTCATTATGGTTTGAGTCTTTGAGATTGATTCTGTTTAAAGTTTAATATGCTTTCGAATTTATGTTTCTGCCACAGACTTCTGTTTTCATGTTCCATACCAACAATGTAGGATGATGCTTTAAATTTAAAAGAAAACAGAACTATACGCACATAGTCTTAAATATGCAGAGAGACCCTATCCATATAATGTCCATTAATCCATTTCCAATAGCATCCAAATTTTGAGATTAAATTCAGTAGGGAATGAGAAACTTACTGAGTATAAAAGTAGAAAATGCTTCCTCCGTCCGCAGTAGCAGTGACTATGAGAAGCACCAAAAGCACAACAAATGCAAAAACTCTAAAACAAAGCAGCCAGGCAGGGTGAATTCCTTTTAAGCAAGGCCTCCAAGTTTCATCCTCATACAAAGTTGGGGATGTTTCTTTCTGGGTTTCCATGTTGTTACCATTTCTTGCTGGTTTTCTCAAAGCTTCGTACTTCCATATAAGCAATGAAGAAAAAATGGCTGAAAGCAGGACCCAAATGGCACAAAGCAAAACCCTCCAGTTTACCCAGTAACTTCGGGTGGTTGTATCTGCAGTTATGATGGGTTGCCAAGTGCTTCGGGGAGAGCCTGTTACAAAACTCATGATGTTACTTCTGATGCCTTTTTCAGATTCCTCACTGTAAAATGGTTAAGGTAAGTGGGGGTGGTGCAGTTATGCTTCCCCTTCCCAAAAATTTATTACAGGGTGGAAAACGATAAGAATGAAGAAAATGTCAGCAAACAAATGCTATTGAAGAATGAACAAATCGAATGTTTCTTAATGATCTTAATCAGAAGCTTGAGAACCCAGAAGACAAGATTGAAACTTTGAAATGGGTGTAGTAAAATCCACTGTTTTATGCTCTGGTGCCTAATACTAAGAACTGAGGAAAGATTGAAAACACAGAGGCCAGACAGGACTCTAAACTAAACCATATAGAACTGAACGACCAGAATATGGGAGAACCATTTTATGCGACAAAACGAACAAAAGTGTGACTCAATGGAAAAGTACACATGGGTTTGTCATGCATTTCAAAATGGGAACAGCTGCAAAAATTTTGGGCCAGGAAGAACCAAAAAGTTGAACTTCATGACCCATTTTGACCACATTAATTAATCGTTTAACTATCAGATAACGTAGAGATTACAAGCTTTGGGTGGATTTTGCACAGAAAGATACAACCGACAATATTAATAGTATATTAATCGGTCTATAAAGAAAAAAGAGGCAGCTATGTACTGTAAGCAAAGAAAAGGTTAAAACTTGCAAGGGAAAGCAATGAAGTGTGGAGGTGCGAGAAGCAGAGATGCTTTGCTTCTTTGCTTTGTATATAGAAAAAACTAAAACTATTGAAGGTTTGTAGAGAGAGAATGGAAAGAAAAGGATGGTGTGCTTTGAGCACAAGCTTCTTCTCTTTGCTTTTCTTGTTATCCAACCAAAATCTGATTGCGGTCTTGATCACCACATTCCCATGCAAATTTTAAAGTAGTCCCAACCCAAAAGACATGTATGTTTCTGTGAACCTTTCTCGGGTTAACAATCTTATTTTATTTTATTTTATTTTATTTTATTTTATTTGTAATGAAAGAGAGAGATAGAGGTGGACAGAGGAAAGGGGCCAGAGACAGGGTACAATTGTATTTGGATTTTGTATTGGAATGCTTGGAGTGGAGATGCTTCATGTATTCCAAGAATGGTTTTGCCTCGCATGAGTCATGGCTTGCTGATAAAGAAATAAAGTGCTAACTAACATAGAAGGAGATGACAGGGCCAAAAAAAAAAAGAGAGATAAAAAGGAAATAGATGCTTTAAGGAGATGCCACGGTGCATTGTAAGTGTATGGACCATAGGTAGGATCAGGGTTTGATACCACTGATTTGGAACATGATTACTATAATTCATGAAATGGAGTATGTGTATTAGGGAGGCCCATATTATTATTATTGATACATTTGCAATCATCAAAAGGCTGATTTGGGGAATGAATTTGCAATCATCAAAAGGCTGATTTGGGGAATGAATAAGGTTGTTATGCATGTAGGAGAGCAGCCATCATGGGATGGTTTTCAGTTAAAGCACAAGAGTCATGCTGCTTTCCTTTTCTACATTGAATGGGGCCCGCGGTTGAGACCACCTTGACTTGGAGCTGGTCGGTGTCCACAACTGGAAGTTTCTTACACTTGACAACTAGAAGATGACGTTTTGGTAATTTTGCTAGCAAGTTTGGTTTTGAAGTGTAAAACACGCTTCTGCTATGCACAGCATAGATAGGGGAGGAAAGAAAGGGAGAAAAAAAAAGTGGACCAAATATTTATTTTAAATATTTGTAAAGGTGGGAGAAATAGTGGAATCATGCTTTTTTTTATTTATTTTTTCTGGTTCCTTTTAAAGCTTTAAAATTTTCCTCAAATTGAGGGTATAGAGAGAGAGAGATAATGTATTTAAAATTAAATAAAAGGGACATAACTCAACTTCTCTCTACTTTAATTTCAAATCCCAAACAAAAAATAAATAGTTTTCTCGTTCCCTTAACTCAACATCTCTTTATGGGTGTTATTTTTCTTAGGAGCTAACCTTTTTTTTTTATGTTTTTTGAGTACCAAAAAATAAAAATAAAAAGCCTAAAACATCTAAATAAAGAAAAATTACTCTTCACTCTATAAAACTTACAAACATAATTTTAAGACATACAATATTGCATGATCGGCTTGATATTCTCATAAAAATATCATGTTAATTAAAAGAGTAAATTACAGCTTATATCCTTCAGCTTAGGTTTATGTATGAATCAAATCTTATGGTTTGAAAAGGTGAAAATGACCGTCCTTAACTTCACACTTTGTAACTTGGAATTTCACTTTGTTGGAGAACAGCACTATTTGAATCATTTGTGTTGTGTGTGCTATGTAATTCAAAGGTAATTTGCACCTCTTCTTATTCTGAAGTCTTGTCCGCATATAGATGAAAATTTTTAAAATATAAGCTACAATTTAATTTTTAAAATATAATATGTAACACTTAAATTAATTTAATATTTTAAATTAAAAAAAAATGACGTGACTGCGGGCAACAATACCCTTGGGGGACTTTGAATAAAACCCACCTTTTTATGGCTTTTTACATTGAGTTCGTATTCATCAAACTTGGGGTAGGGGTCAAGTAATCAACAGAGGAAAGGAAAAGAAACACCCACGAAATTTTGGATTCTACGTAGAAAGGATGTGATTGTGATTGTGATTTGTGAAGGGTTGAAGGCGAAAGCTAACTAGCCTAACATGCACTTTTTTTTAATGGTTTTGATTTGATATAAGCTTGGTGAAAAATGGTTACAAGGAGCCTTTGAAGAATATATATGTAGCTAAAAGTCACGACTCCGGAGTCACAATTTTACTAGCAGTCCAGCATGCTTGTAGAAGGATGTAATGAGTTTTTTTTTTTTTTAAACAAACCAGAATAATTCTCTTATAGTATTTGTTTTAGGTAAAAAAAATCTTTAAATATACATATTTTTTTTTTACAAGAAGTACACATACTATATTGGATATCACATAAAACAAATACAAAATTTTCTAAGTCCCGAAATTCATGACTCGTGACTAAAGTTTTTTGTTTTTTGTTTTTGACATGTGACTAAAGTATTTTACTTACAAATGAAGTAAGAAACTTTGGTATAGTTCTGTCAAAACCAAAAAAAAAAAAAAACCCTTTGGTATAGCCACACAAATATTAATTCAGTTTAGTTTATCTGTTTGCCAAAAACACGTTATCCTAATATGGTAATGCCAAAAGCTAGAGGCAGTTGCCTCATGTCTTTCTTAAACCACATCAGCAAGAAGGCAGAGCATGTTGGAGTTGCACAATATTTCTCCTTTACACGAACAAAAAACAATAATAGTTTTTAGGAAAAGAGTAGATAATTCCTAAATTATGATTCTTTTGAAAATTACTGTGATGAATTTTAAAACATTCTCAATTATTTTTTAAACTTTAATTAATATACTAACAGATCTTTTTGTTTTAGATCTTTAAACTTACTAACAATAATACTATGTGATAATATCATATTCCTTTATTAACAATAAATTTGACCAGTATATTAATTTATATATTAAAAATTAATTTTAAATATATTTTATTCTATACAAAATATATTTTAACTTAATTTTAAAATAATTTTGTTTTTTAATTTATTTTATAAGGGATATAATATATTTCAAATCAAGTTTTAATACATAAATTAATAAACAATTGATAATTAATGTTAATGGATGGATAACATATTGTCACGTGGTATTACCTTTAGTAAATTAGCATATCATAAACAAAAAGATTTATTGAAATATTAATTAAAATTTATAAGTTAATTAAAAAAGTTTTAAAGTTTATGATAGTAATTTGTAAAAAAATCAAAGTTTAAGGGATTTAATTTTTTTTTCTAATTTTTAATATACTACAGATACTTTTGAATATGTAAAAGATATGTATATTTATTTTGATAGCTGGGGCCGGTTATAAAATATTTAGAGACATATTAAACTGACAATATTCTAAGAATCTCCACAACATTGAGGATGTGCATCACATTTCTCATTGGATTTATAAACTTCTTATACAAAAGTAGGATTTCATGCACTTGTGTCTCAATTGATTTTCTTCAAAATTTACATATAATTTCATGCACTAATAAAAAATTGTAAGAGTAGAAAATGGAAATTGAATTTTGAGTTGGTATACAAGAGGAAATATCAAAGGATCTTTGCAAGTGATTTTATGAGAAAATTCATGGAGTAATTGTTACTTTTCAAGTTTGAAGTAGAGAATGAAGTGTGCATATTAGAGGCTTGAGTAGGGAAGTTCTAACGAGTTCCACATTCGTTTTTTCTCATTCATAGGGTATTTTATGAACTTGTATCTCTAAAAAGAAAAAGAAAAAAAATTAGTCAACTGCAGTTTGTTTCCCTTAAAGAAGATCTTGAGTTCAAGTCTTGTGAATCAAAAAAATCAGTGTTAAGAGAACTTTACACATTTATGGTCTGATCTGACTTGACTCCGAATTAATCGATACACAATGTAACTTTTGGATACTAAGAAGTTTACACCAAATATATATATATAACGTATCAGGTGAGAGGAGTGAATTTTAACCATTGAATTTTACATGAATTGTGAATATTAGAACATAAATGCATGTCATATTTTTAAGTGATCACATGATTTTTAAGTAACTTTTAATTTTGATTATCCATATATGATTGTATGGTCAATATTTATTTATTTCACTTTCTCAAAATAGAAACTCCTCTAATTTTAATATCTTATGCACAAGTGTTAGAATGTGCAAATGACCTTAACATACTCAGATACCGAATATTCCAAGCTATATATATTAGACTCTGAAGACCATAATTCTTTTAATTTTTTGGTGCTGAATACCATAATTCTTATTGCTTTCAAGTTTCGAATCAAATAACAGTACTACCTAGTACCCATGAAGTTAATAAATAATAGGCAAAATAAATATATTAATCTCTCTTTTTTTAAATTTAGACCTCTATTTTTATTTTTATTAATTTATTATCTTATCTTATAAATCATTATTAAGTGTGGTTCATCATCAGAGTTTCTTTACACAATAATGACATTAATAATAATAATATATCGATTATATGAATATGAGACAATGACAGGATAACTAATGGTTAGTAACAAATTATCGTTTTTGTTAAGAGATGACAAAATTGTGATTGAATACTATATTAAATGACGATTTATAAGATAAAGAATTAAATTAAAAAAATACATAAATAATAATTATGAAAAAACAATATATATTATGCTATCATATGCACAAACATGCTCAAATTGTTGTGGGCAGACAGAGACATACCTTTCATGTTCAGTGATAAAGGAATGACCGAATGAGAGAGTGCTAAGCGCCTAAGCCTATCAAGTTGAGTGCAGCTCAGAAGAGGAGCTCTTGGACGCTTTAGTTCACATGAGAAGGAAGAGGAGAGAGGTTTCTTTATATGAATGAACCAAACGGAATTGGACATCCTAAAGGGAGATGATATTTGTGTGACCGCTAAGGATAAGTGAGAAAATTGTGAACGTAAAAGGCTGATCAAGTTCTTATTTTTAAGGGTTAGTTTGGTGTGAGAAAAAAATTAATTAATTTTATACAAAAAAAGATTATTTAAAAAGCATAATTATAATTTTTTTACCCTCAATTTTTTTAAAATATCATATTGACTGTAAACAGAGATGATGGTGAATCAATTATATGTTTATTATTATACATTTTATATTACTTTACAAGCATGAAATAATGTATATATGGAATAATGGAAGAGCTTTACATGTGATATTCTGTTGTTATTAAAAAAAAAACACGTAAACGTCAATTTATTCCATACTCTATATTATATATCGGTTGAACATTCAGGACTATCTCCGGGCGGTGCATATTATTATTACTATTATTATTATTATTATTAGGCAAGTGGAAATTTCCAATGTATGTTTTAAGAGATTTAGAGCAAGGGTAGACTTCTGGAGTTAAAAATGAAAAATAACCGCACATGATTAACTTAGTAATAAATGAGTATGTGATGAGCAAGTAGACATATATGATTACGAGTTCAAATCTTATCAATATTAATTTTTTGGATTCGAATTTCAAAGAATATCATTATAAATCTTAGATTGACAAAATAAATTGGTTGATGTGTGGGTAAACTGGTTTGAATATCACCTTATCGTAATACTTAAAAAGAAAAGAAAAATCACAATGTTACTTTGCAAGTTATTATGTAATTAATTATCAATCAAGTATTGGAGAAGAACAATTGTAAATTTTTTAAGTGAATTCCGTTAAACCACTAAAATCTTGATAACGACTACGCAGAAGGAGGGACATGGCCACCAACAATTCAAATAAGGCATCTGATTTCAATCAAATATGTTCATATAATTTATTTTAGGAAGTGGTATCTTCCATCAGCAAGCCATTGCCTTTTTCTGGAACAATGCAATTGATTATGTTTTTTATAATTAATATGATGTTACTAATATTTTATTTTTAAGACAATATGATGTTACCAATATTAATCTTCATATGTTTTTGAAAGGAAATTAGATATATAGTGTCGCTTCATGTTTTGGAAGAACTCTATATTATTTTCTTTTTTTATATAAATATTTTTGTGTTTTCATATATTATTGTTTGCTGCCAGATTTGTGATTTTATAATCATAAGATATAAACTAATTTCCATAAAATAGTTATTAGATTAAATGTTTATTATTAAGTCAAAAGTTATATCTATTAGTCGATGCACAATTTTTTTTTCTTTATCTTATCATTACATAACATCGCGTTTATAATGTGTTATGAATAAGTATGAGAAGTTTCGCAATACATACATGGCACACTACTAAGTTTGATTGTTAAACATCAGCAATATACACTCATATGCACATATGAATCTTTGCTAGACTCTCATAAATCCAACAATCTTTTCTTCAAGTAGTACTCCGAAAACACGAACCTCCTCACCCTTCAGTGACATTCAGGAGAGTCGAATTTGCAATTTCCAAAAGCAAATTCAGATTCATAAAATTTAATCAGAGGTAATTTATTTATGAAAATATATTTTTTTCATAACTGGAGGTTTGGAATATGGTAATAATTTTTTAGTGTTTTTTTTCAATCATTTATACGGATGATAGTTTTTTTTTAACTATAGTCTAATAACAATATGCACTACAAGTTTTTTAATTAAAATTTCAATTATTTTATAAATAAAATTTAACTATATATTTAATGTCACCAAATACTTGAAAAAATTAGTTGCCATAATAGATTTCTTTTTTCAACTCTAATCTTGGTTTTTTAATAAACTTATTCCTCTATTTTTTTTCCCCATAAATGAGATCTAAAACATGATCGACGCGGGAAAAAGAATGTGAGCTAAAGCAGCAAGCCGGTTACCACCGTTCAAATTGACACAATCATAATTAGTTATTACATACTTAAAGTAAAGGTTAGGCATTTAAAGCTAATTCCTTGGATCCGACTACGCTTAAGAAAAGTCATTTTCAAGATCTTGAGTCTAGTAGGATTCGAATATATATTTATTTTTATGGATCACATATTCCATATCGTTTGTTCCGAATACCTTAGTTAGTTATTAGTTATTACATATTTATAAGTGTATATATATCTGTAACAAAAAAAAAAAGTGTATATATCCTTTAGTAATTTTTTTTTGGTAAAATATCTTACAGTGATTTGTCCTTTATATTTACTATCTAGAGTAAAATAGTAGTTTTTGTCAAATAAAAAATAATGAGGCAATAGAAAAAAAAGTAAGACGTAGTAACTCTATAAAAATAAAATAATGCTATTGGCACAACATTTTTATGTAGACAATTTTATATCAACATAATTTTGACTATCTAAATATAATTAATTAATTTTGTCATACTTTTTAGACATTCATACTTTAATTTTATTACCTCAATCAAATGTAAAGTAATGTGGTTGTTGTGCACCAAACATAGTTCTTATAAAAATGAATACCGGCCATATATCATAAGTCATAACTGGATTTGTCTATTATGCACCTAAAAATTTATGGTGCATGCAAAGGCATTGATATATTAATAATAAAAAGAAGGGATGAGATCATCAACCGGGAACCTCTTAAAGAGGTAATCAGATTTGTGAAATTACAAAATTTATTAAATGGAGTGGTGGCGTACAAATTTGATCATCTTGCTTACAAAAATCAAAAATCAAAATTGTTTTAAAGTCCTTGCTTTATCTTCTGGTCACTTTCTTTTCAATCTGATCATCTTCCTAACTCTTGAGAACTCATCCCCTTTAGACACCACACCTCCAAACCTTTTTTGACGGTAGTTATTATAAGAATTTACTGAATAAAAATGGTCTTTTTCAATCTGGCCAACAACTCTTATAAGAACAGATTTTGCTACCTTTGAATTTCAGAAATTGTGGTTGTGGGTGTCTTCAAATCTGGAAAAGTTCACCAAAAAAATAAATGAACACGAATTTTCCCCTAACCCTAGATAATTTATTGTACAAGCGGTTCGATTACAATCCCCTTGTTTTTGGGTTTCCAGCCATGGAGAACAATTTTAGGTGCAGGCTCTATTTGCAACCCCCTATTTGCACCCGTGGAGTATAATCACCCCCCCCCCCCCCAAATAATTAATTGCACCTGCCTTGGACGATTACAATCCTCTGTTTCTGTGTTTTTAGCTGTGGAGAACGATTACAACTCAAAAAGCAAAGAACACAAATGCAAATACGTGACCCTTCCTTCTTGAATCTTGTAAAAAACCGCACACATACACAGCTGCACCACACTCGCGCAAAGCAGACACATACTAGTGGCGAACCATGTTTGTGATCTCGTTTATAGTTTCAGGACGTGGGTTGTTAGATTTAGTTGGGTTAAGATCTTGGGTCCATTGGGTTTGTGATTTGGCACATGTTTTGCTGTTTCTTCTTTCTTATGGGTTTAAATGATTTTATGTTTGTTCCTCTAGTTCATTAATCGTAGCCCGAATTTTGGTTTATAATGGACATTTTTCTTCCTGTGAGAGTTAGGCTTTGCTTTACTCACAGTTAGAGCATATGTGAGAAAGATGCATTCTTTCCCATTTAGTTATTTTAGGAGAATTAAGTTGTTTTATGAAATAATTATTATATTTGAATAAAAAGATTATTTTTTAAATAAGATTTTACATGAAGTTCAATTTAAAAAAAAAATTTAGGTTAATAATATAATTAAAGAATCCAGTATGACTTTTGATTGCTTTTTTGGAAAAAAAATTATAGATCATTTTTAATGCACGTGTTTTAAATTTATTTGCATTACAGAAATTCCGTAAAATAAAAACTTTTAAAGCCATCGATTTTTATAACCTCTCAAGACTGAAACTTGATTTTAATTATAGATTATTGCTGGTTTTGATATGTAAATACCATTTTGTCTCAATCAAATATTTTTTTAATCATTCTATACTTATTTTAGTAATTTAATGCATAAAAGTGATTTTTTATATCATCCAAACGAATCGATTAACTTAAAATCACTTTTGATCTTAATGCATTAAAACATGAAAATGAATCAATTATAATCGATTATAACAAAAAGCTTTTATACAATAATTGAGAACATAGATAATCAAATTTTACAAATATCCCAAAAGGACAAACTTATGATTTTAAAATATAGATTATTTCTTACACTTTGATATTAAAATATTTTGTATCAATCAAATAATATTTTTAATTATTCATACTTATTTTAGTAATTTAATACATAAAAGTGATTTTTTATATCATACAGAACTAATCGTATTAACTTTAAAATCGATAATACATTCAAACATAAAAATGAATCGATTATAATCGATTATAATAATAAAATCAATTATAACAATAATCGATTATCAGCATAATCTATAATTTTCAACTTTTTCAAACAAACTCTTAGAAGTCATGAAGTTAGCTGGAAAAGCTCACCGGAATCCAACTGAACAATGAACCTTAAAAATGAGTCGAGAACATATTATAAATTTTAAAAATATAGGGAAGGACAAATTAGGATTAAAATGTAATATAACAAAGTTTTTAGGTTAAAATAATATAATCAACAAATCCAGTCTGACATGCTATTATAGATCATTTTTAAGGTGCATTATTTATGTGCATTACAGAAGCTTCCGTCATAACTTTCCGCCATCGTCTACAGGTTCTAACCTCTCACTGACTTGTTCTATTGCTGGTTCCTATATGTAATTATGACCATTTGGTCCAAGTAAATATTTATTTGCTTATTGTACCAAATATTATATATATATTACCGGTTGCTCACACAATTTCAGACCCCTGGTAGAGGTTAATATTTTAAAGGTCAGTGGCTTTCAATTTTTTATTTATCCTCAAAAGTAGAAAACATATATGGGTGCTATTAAATTAGTTAACCGTTCAACTAGTAATATTTTTATTTTTATTATTATTTTCTATTGCGATCAGGTGTATGTGTCATAACTTGTGTGTATTTCGACTAATCCACTTCTTTGATCCTTTGATCTGGTCAAAGACAGGTTGTTTATGTTAGGATTAGAAGATTCGCAAGAATTTTTTTGAGTTCTAATCCCAATAAATTGACATATAAAATTCACATGTATATTCCCAACGACCTAATCCTAAGAAATTGACATAACTAAGATTTGAACTTATAACCATAAGTCAACCCATGCTCATCTACCGCTAAACTAATTCTTTTAGGATTTGGGGTTAATATTTTAAAATTTTAATTTTATATTAAATTGATCAAAAAAAAATCTAAATTTATTTGTTGTTTTCAAAATAAAATAACCATTACGCTATCATTATATAATAGATTGTTTCATTTGTGTTTGTCATATGACAAAATCATGTAAAAGAGATAAACACAAAAACCCTAAATAATAAGATCTTGTCAAAATTTATAAGATCTTACTTAAAATTTTTATGTCTATCTCTCAATTCACATCAATAATATTTACATTACATTGCTAGTTTGTGAAAAACTATAGAAATAATAATAAAAAAGTTCAATCCATTGCTCACTTGTCCACAGGACATGCCATCAGCAGATAACCAGTGGAAATTGTAATTGTAACTAGTGAATATTTTGTACAATGCACTTATTCCTTTAAATTTAGCTAAATTTTTTAAATAAAATATAGATTTAAAGAGCATAATTAGTTGAAAAAGAATTTAAATTTAAAATTTTAAAACTATGAATGATTTGAAGAATAGTAAAATTATGAATGATACATATTATTCAATGAGAATGAGTATGATAAAATATTAACTCACTCTTAAGTAAATGTACTCTAATTTAATATATAAAGATGGATGGATACATTTCAAATATAATGACAGAAGCTATATGTCTTTTTTCATCAATTTAGTATGCCTTTGAAAATGAAAGGAAAAACTTTAAACATGAAATTATGCTAAACGCTCAGCACTTAATTTTTAACTTTCATTATTGTCGGTATACCTTGGTTTTTTTTTATAGCTCTGTTATTTCACTAAACTAAATAACAAAAAAAAAAAATCTGTAAGTAGCTCAAATTGACATGTTGATCTCCGCTGTAACACAAATTTTGATTGATGGATCGATTCCCCAACTGTCCAACAAACTAATATGCTATGGCCGAAAAACTAAACAGACTAACCGATCAAGCCTGTTTTACATGCTGATACAATAATCATTTAGACTTTTCTATACCCCTACACCTGGAGGCTGAACTGGCACATGAGCCAGACAAGACGGCAATGGGGTTCTGAATATTTCATGACCATCGCATGGTTAGCATTTAGCTAAAAAGAGGGAGGTAATTCACTTGGCATGAATGGTTGGGCAAATATAAGAAAGAGCTTTATTTGTTGGGGCAGATTTCGAGACGTAATGTTAATCACTACGCAATTCAGATGATATTTCCCCTTCAAAATAAACGCACAACTAACCCAAAAACTCGAATAGTCAAGATTACAAAAGCCCATTTTTCTAAAATATATATAATCACATGTTTCTTCAGTAAGACGGTGACCACAGCACACTCAACTGCACCCACAAATATGCAAGACTCGGCTTGTAATCTTCAAATGCCACGACCATAGCTTGATAACATTTAGAATCATTAAAAACTACGCTACCGAGCCCAACGCAAAGTGGCATCTACTTCAGCTTCATGGTTGCTCAAAGTTAATTACATTATCAGTTGATTCAATTCTCTATCTCTCCCTCTTTTGGGTAAGTACAGGTTGAAAACAGAACACAATTTGAGTTGTCTATAATCTACACCTCTAAATATTGATTTCTTTCTTGAGTTTTCTACACATCAATACAATAAAATACGTATGTATGGACAAATATTTTGCTGATCATTTATTCGCAACAATCGGATATTTTACACTTATATAATAATGCCAAAAGCCTGCTTTAATTCCACAGCATGGCTGTGAGAAATGAGAATGATAATCAATCCATTACATATTCCAGATGCTAATTTGACACAATCTCAGAGGGTGATGCGGCAGTTCTATCTCAAATAGTATGACCATCATCATCTCCAAGCAGAGAGAGAGAAAATGGGGCAATGGCCACATTAAATGATTGTGAGCCTAATCTATCAACATGTACCATCTCAAAGTCACCTTCCTGCATTAGAATACAAATGACTAGTTTTAAGGCACCTGGTTTTATGTTGGACATGAAGGAGAAGCATCTGGAAATACTTGAAAGTTGAAATCAATCTCAAATCAAATAAGCAGATGCAACCAATGAATCTAAATTATTGAGGGTCTTAGTTACAATTTTCCACCCCTTCAAGCAGTTTCTACTCTGATGAAGAAACCGTGAGTGTTGAATGGATAAAATCATGATACCAACTCATTCTGTGGTAATACTAAAAGTATTCATGAAATAATGAAAAATAGGAGGCAACCTATCATATAAATTATATTGAAGCATGTAGAACATGGGCTTCAATAAGGCTTTTACTTTGGCTTTCTTTTTCTATGGTAAGATCTGTTGATTATGCAAACAATGATAGTTGTTTGGTTCGAAATCATGGTAGCATTGCACCTACACAAAGTCTCAAACTTAATGTCATATATATTTATTTCCAAAGGAGATCTACAATGGGTTTTTCTAGATAAGAGCTTTTACAGAAATCCAGCTGTGTCATGTTGACAGTTTAAGTATATAATTTGTTTGATTGAAGCAAATTAATCAATATTCATAAGAGAATATATAAATAAAGGGAAGGAGAAAATCTGGTACTTTTATCCTTCTCCGTGGTTAGCTATAATACTGTTTGATTGCATAATACCCATACCATTGGAATTTCTTATGCATCTATTTGATAGAAAGGTAATATTATTACCAAATACCACCAACAATAGTATAAGTCAAGAAACTCAAACCAACTCTTATTACCCATTAATGTCAACTGACCAAAGCAACAATATCGAACTTGATAAAAGAACAAGGAAATGCAACCAAAAAAAAAAAAAAAGAACAGAGGAAAAAAACTGCCTTACCATTCTACCATTTGGTGTGCTTAACGGGCATGCAGAAGAGTATTCAAAACTAGTCCTGGGAAGTATTGTTGGCTGTTCACCAACAACCCCAATCCCCCTGTCATATGGAAAATAAAGTACAGAAGTTATGTTGAACTTGAATCCCCATGGGTTTTAAAAGGAAAAAGAAAAACAACTTGGAAGCATAACACAACAAAATAGCAAAGAGAAAAATAATTAACTCACCAGACATTTTCTGTTCTCCCATTAGCATCGGTTATAATCCAATGCCTTCTAAGAAGTTGAACAGGGTGGTCTGAGTTATTGGTAATTCTTATTCTATATGCAAAGAAGTATAGCCCCTTTGAAGGCTGGCTTCTGCCCTCTATATATACACTCCTAACTTGAACCCTGATTCCCTGAATAAGTTGAAACTAAAGGATAAGAGTTCAGATTTTATTTGTGTACAAGTAAGTGATGTCACAGATGAAATAATGATTGACTTGAAAGAGAATGAATATTTTTGAGTATTATTTCTTGATCATATTGTACAGGTATGATTTACATTATATAGGTTTATGACAATAATGACTTGCCTAAAATAAAGCTAAATTACAGGAAACAAATATGTCATAATACAAGAATCAAATCTACCCTAATAATGGAAATAAGAGAATAAATCTGTACAATAAAGAAAATAAATCTGTACAATAAAGTCTAACACTCCCCCTCAAGCTGGTGAATGGATATCTATCATTCCCAGCTTGTCAGTAAGATCTTGAAAGTGCTCTGTAGGTAGTCCCTTAGTTAACACATCTGCCAACTGATGTCTCGAAGGAACGTATGCCGTGGCTATGAGCCCACTATCCAATTTTTCCTTGATAAAGTGTCGGTCTATCTCAATGTGCTTTGTCCTGTCATGTTGAACCGGATTATGGACAATGCTAATGGCTGATTTGTTATCACAAAACAGCTTCATAGGTGCTTCATACTTTATTCTCAAGTCATCTAGTATGATCTTCATCCATAGCAACTCACAAACTCCTTGTGCCATAGCTCGAAACTCAGCTTCTGCACTCGACCGTGCCACTACGTTTTGTTTCTTACTTCTCCATGTTACTAGATTTCCACCTAAAAACATACAATAACCGATGTTGACCTTCGTCAAGAATCGAACCCGCATAGTCGCATCCGTATACACTTCCATGGACAGTTTCCCCCTTTTTAAATAGTAGTCCTCTTCCGTGCGTGGTTTTAAGATATTGTAGAATTCGATCCACGGCCCGCATGTGTCTCTCCCTCGGATCATGCATGAATTGACTAACAATCATATGCTAGATCAGGTACAGGTATATTTCCCAACTAGCCTCGATATTGAGATTTATCTACCTTGGGACTCTCTTCATCATTTCTCATTTTGTGATTCGCTCAATTGGTACACCAGTTGGCTTACACCGAGTTTTCCAGTTTCTTTGAGAAGATCTAAGACATATTTTCTTTGTGAAATGAAAATACCTTGCTTGGAGTAGGCAACTTCAATTCCAAGGAAGTACTTTAGTCTTCCAAGATCTTTCATTTCGAACTCAGCAACTAATTTCTCCTTTAGGAGTTGCTTCTCAACTAAGTCATCACCTGATATAATGATGTCATCAACATACACAAGCAAAACTGTGAGTTTACCTTCTTGTGCATGTTTAAGAAAGAGAGTATGATCACCTTGACTTTGTTTGTAACCCAGGGACACCATTGTTTTGGTGAATCTTCCAAACCAAGCACGAGGAGACTGCTTTAACCCGTATAACGCCTTCTTTAACCTGCACACCTTGTTCCTTCCATTAGTGGAATCATATCCAGGGGGAATTTCCATATAAACTTCCTCCTCTAAGTCTCCATGAAGAAAGGCATTTTTAACATTAAACTGGTGTAATTCCCACCCAAAATGAGCAGCAAGGGAGAGTAAGATCCTTACAGTATTCATCTTGGCTACTGGCGCAAATGTCTCCTCATAGTCAATTCCATAAGTCTGAGTGTATCGCTTTGCCACCAACCTTGCTTTATACCGGTCTAGTGTACCATCAGACCGATATTTCAAAGTATATATCCATCGGCACCCAACTGGCCTTTTGTCACCTGACCTTTCAACAATCTCCAATGTTCCATTCCTTTCCAATGCACTCATCTCCTCATTCATGGCTTGAATCCAGTTCTTATCCTTCAATGCTTCATGTACTGATGTTGGGATTTTAATAGAATTTACGGCCGAAATGAAACTCTGGTGCTGCATTGAAAGATGTTTAGAAGAGACAAATTGAGAAATAGGGTACTTTGGATTGGGACAATACCTTTTCCCTTTCCTTAATGCAATGGGTAAGTCATCTAGGACAGGTTCACAATTATTCAAAGACATGTTATCAGGTTCAGGAATAGTATTATCTGGGTTAGGTTCAAAAACAGGAAGTTCAGAGATAGGAAAACTTGTATCTTTAGTACTTACCGTTGGTTCGGATGTCTGAAGTTGCTGTTGGGCCAGTTCGGGTTTTCCTCTCCTCTGATACACCAATTTTGGTGTGCTAGCCTTGGTCTTGATGTTAGCTAGTTCAAGTGGGGTGCCAGAAGAAGATGCTAATTCCTGTGTAGAGTCAGATGGTAAAGGAAGGAAGGGCCCAGGCAAGAAGAACTCAGCCTCAGCTTCCTGAGTGTTCTCCCCCTAAAGCTGAGGACGAGTAAAGAAGGATTCTGTTTCATGAAAAGTGACATCCATGGAGACAAAAAAACGACGACTTGAAGGGTGATAGCATTTGTACCCCTTTTTGTTAGGAGCATAACCCAGAAAAACACATTCGACAGCACGAGGATCAAGTTTGTTGCGATGTTGGCGATATACATGAACAAAAGCCACACAACCAAAGACACGAGACTGTAAACTCTGCATAATAAGAACAGATGGAAAGTGAGAGGTCATTAGTTGGACAGGACTTACATTACCCAAGACACGAGATGGTAACCAATTGATTAAATATGTAGCAGTTAGCACAGCCTCCCCCCAGTACGAGCTAGGAACAGACATTTGAAATAGTAAAGCTCTAGTGATTTCAAGTAAATGACAATTTTTTCTTTCTGCAACACCATTTTGCTGAGGAGTATCAACACATGTAAGTTCATGCACAATGCCATGCTCTTTAATAAATGTAGAGAAATTTTGGTTGACATACTCTTTACCATTATCAGAACGCAAACGCTTAATGGATTTTCCAAATTGGGTTTGAATCATGTGGTAAAAGTGGACAAACAATTGAAACACATCTGATTTATCTTTCATTAGAAAAAGCCAAGTTACCCGAGTACAATCATCAATGAAAGAAACAAACCATTTAGTGCCTGAAATATTAGAAATAGATGCAGGACCCCAAACATCAGAGTGGATAAGTGCAAAAGGCTCAACACTTTTATTAGAACTAGGTGAAAAAGTTACACGATGGTGTTTGGCCAACTCACAAACATCACAATGAAAAGACTCAATGGATTCTTTTAAAAATAAAGACAGAAACATAGACTTAAGCAAAGAAAATGAAGGATGTCCCAAACGCTTGTGTTGTAGCCAAATTTGAGAAGCAAGAGACTCAGAACTGGACTTATGACAAGAAAGAAGCAACTTCTGATCAGGATCACCATTCGCTGGCATATTAAGAAAATAGTATAACCCTCCCTGTTCCTTAGCAACTCCAATCGTCCTCCCCGTGACAAGATCCTGTAAGACACAATGAGAATGAAAAAAGGTTATAGCATAATTATTGTCTTTAGTAAGTTTATGAATGGAAATCAAATTATTGGAAAGCTTAGGAACATGAAACACATTGTTTAAGTGTAGAGAGGGCTGGAGTTTAATAGTACCAAAACCCGCAATTGAGGTGTGAGAGCCATCAGCTACGGTTATATAATGCTTACTAGAAGAAGGTTGATAAGATAATAAAGGTGGTGAATAAAAGGTCATATGATCAGTAGCACCAGAGTCCAAAATCCATAAATTTTCAATACCAGAAGCATTGAACGATTGAAAACAAAAAATCTTACTACAGTCAAAGGTTTTTGAGAGAGTCAATGAGAGTCCGCAAGCGTTCCAGCTCATTTTTACTAAGGGCTGGAACTTCATCACTCACATTTGAGTCCAGAGGAATAGAATCCGAAGTAGTCATATTTGTCTGACTTTGCGGCAAACTCTTGAACCCTCCTGTACGGTTAAGAACCTGCTCCTTCCCATGGAGTCTAAAGCAGTTCTCCTTGGTATGACCAGATTTCTTACAATAGGTACACCAAAGAACCTTCTCGGTTGGGCTTGGAGAAGGAAGAAGAAGAGCCTGGTTTAGTTGTCTTACCCGTAGCCAAAGTTGATCCACTAGTGGGCTTATCATCAAGCATGTGACCCTACGACTTTCCTCTCCCGAACAAGTATAGAATACCTCGGCATGAGATGGCAATGTCTCCTTGCCTAGAATCGAACTCGAATAGGGTCATATGCTATGCAGCCGAGAGGAACTCAAAGATACGATCCCTTTCCACAAAACTAGCCAACGTGGAAGCATCTGTGCACTCCATTTTTAGATTCTCGGTATTGATCTAATTCAATACCCATTAAGAGTTCCATAATAATTAATGTAGAGAGTGCTCCCTGTTTGGTAGCAAAGATTTTAGTCTTCAACTCATAGCAAGTGGCAATATCCTGTTTCATAGAGAATGTCGGCAAAGGTTGTCCCAAATTTCACGGGAGGAAGGAAGGAACATACAATTTCGCTAATCTGTGTCATGGAGTTCAGAGCCACGTCATAATAAGAGAGTCTTCATCATCCCACGTCTCAAAGTGAGGGTCAAGAAGTCCCTTCAATGTGTTTTAACTTCCGACGGCCCTTAAGAGTAGTACGAATGACTTGGGCCCACTGTAAGTAATTTTTTCCATTAAGACGATAGGTGGGGTGCAAGACTGGGAGATCATTGGGATTTAGAGGTGTAGGCAGTGCAGCACTGAGCTGTGGGGTGACTTTGACAGCTTGATCGTCTGACGTACTCATGTTTTTCAACCTGTATTTTTTTGTTTGTTTTTTTTTTTGGTCTGTTTTTTTTTTTGAACTGAAAAAGCTATTACAAAACACAAAACGACCAAATATCAAAGAAAAAAAAGAGATAAACGAGAAACAGGTGAAGAGGAAAAACAGAGACTCACGATGGACTGGTTCGCAACGCTGGGTTGCTATAGCTCGTGGCATGGGAAGACGGACTGGTGCAATGCTGGGTTGCTGTGGCTCGTGGCGTGGGAAGACGAACAGGTTCGTGACGGGTCGCCGGAAAAAATGGTGGGTTGCGGTGGGTGGTTCCACCGTAGCTTGGCCGGCCGCACGACTCCGACAATGTATCTGGCCGCACGACTAAGCGGACAAGGATCCGTGTGAAAGG
Source organism: Ormosia semicastrata (assembly GCA_029884595.1). Classification (NCBI taxonomy): domain Eukaryota; kingdom Viridiplantae; phylum Streptophyta; class Magnoliopsida; order Fabales; family Fabaceae; genus Ormosia; species Ormosia semicastrata. Next base: position 12,243,355 of record JAQQTO010000043.1, read on the forward strand.
TGGTGGAGCAGTGGCTACGTGGGCTATCTGATCTAGTTGAGGCAGCAATGAAGGCCGCTAAAAAACCCAGCAATGAAGGCTGGTTCGATCAGCAATGAAGGCTGATCGCAGCGGAAACAACAGAGACTCCCAGATCGGAATCTCTGATACCAACTTGAAAGAGAATGAATATTTTTGAGTATTATTTCTTGATCATATTGTACAGGTATGATTTACATTATATAGGTTTATGACAATAATGACTTGCCTAAAATAGAGCTAAATTACAGAAAACAAATATGTCATAATACAAGAATCAAATCTACCCTCATAATGGAAATAAGGGAATAAATCTGTACAATAAAGAAAATAAATCTGTACAATAAAGTCTAACAGATTGATAAATTTTTTTCCCTTGAAGAATTTAAAGGAAAATAAATCTATTTTCAGGTAGAAATCATTACAAACCAAATTAAGACAAACGGTTTCTACCAGAAAAGAAAAGAAAATTGTAACAGTTTTGTAAGAGGGGTATTCTGAAACTTAGGGAGTAAATTATCCCAGACAAATCTCAACCCACTCAGAGTTCAATTGACTTTCCAAGACAGATACTCGACATTTCCATTTCTGAAGACATTGTATTGAACTAATTATTCTACCAATGAAATCAACTTGAAAACACTGTTTTAAAAAGGGAAGTTACTTTCTTGGTTAATTGTATTCCCCTTGAGATAGATTAAATCAAGAAAGAACTATTTAAAAGACATAAGTATTTAACTGAAAGTAGTGGTCATACCAATGTTGTAGCATCACTGGAACATTTTAAAAGAGAGTGTGGGGCAATTTTTTTTAGCTCATCACGATATCTAGCTGCATCCTGGGAAAAAAAGGGGGAATAAAGGTTGTCAAAAAAGTAAATTTATAAGAGAATCTCTTACCTTAGAACACATACATGGAGATACAGGTCACGTTTTGTCGATTTAAGATGAAAGATGTGAGGTGTTTTGATTTGATAGAACAATAACAACAACAACAACCAAGCCTTTTTCCTAATAAGTGGGAACGGGGAAAAAAATTAATGTGGTGTTCTGAAAGATGAGATATGTGCTTATTAGTTATTACAACATTTAATGGTTGAGCTGAAGCTTGGAAGAAACAATGTTTATTGAAATTTGATACATTGGGTCAAAGACAACCATCGTCCAACAAATTTTGATAGCAGTGTAAAATTGTCATCTGTCCTGTCTAACTTATTGAGAAGAATGAGTAAGACAACTCAAATTTCAAGCCAGGTGGTGCTACTGTCAGCTCAAGTATAGAAACACAAGAGCTGTTGATTGGTTGTTAGTTATATAATAACACAAATTTAAATTTTCAAAACACATGGACCCCACACAAAATTCAAAGTATAACCAAGCAAAACTCAAGCGCATAAGAGCTCGACCTTTCTTCAACAAGACCCTTCAAGCCTTCAACAGCATCCATTAAAAAAAAATGACACCCCCAATCATCATACTTTCCAGGTGTAAGAAGTTTTAAATATAAGTTTTGGTTTTAATTTTGGTCCATTGTCAGCCCGTAAAACCTTTTCACATTTTCATCCATTCGTGTGTAGTCATTTGACTCGTTTCACTAAAAGAGTTTGAGCTCTTGAGTAGTTTGGTTATGATAACAACTACTTAAGAGGTCAAACTTGGTTAATATTGTGGAAACTATTAGAAATATAATAAAGTCATTCATCATGTGCCTTTACGTTAGAATTTAAGTTTTTGGAATAGTTGGTTCCGTGACAGCAACCCAAGATCAGTGATAGTATAAAAAAATTAACACTAACAATCCATCAAAATAAAACTAGGAGAAATTCATAGGTGTGCTGCAAGTAAGGCATTTCTTTTACCCTAAACTATTGAATATGTGTCACATCAGTCATATGTGTCATTATTGTATGCCATTTTAACTAAATTTTTAATGTTATGGCTAATGAGTAAGAGAGATGTCTTACTCCTTAAGGACCTAAGAATTTCTCTTAAACTAGTAGGTTTTGATTTTGTTTGTGGGTTTTGGCATAAGCAGCTGACGCTCTCACAGAAGAGCAAAAGTATCTGACGGGAGCTAATCTGTGTCTACTCAAACACAGTGGCTTGAGGCATTGAATTAAGAGAAATTATACAATCAGACCACAACAAAAGAAAAGAAAGAGAAAACAAGAGAGAGTAAAGAAAATAGAGACCTGGAACCTCTCATGAGCAATAGCTTCCTTCAAGAGTCTCCTAAGACGAAAAACAGGTTCCTCGTCTTCAAATAACTTTAGCGAGTCTCGAATCCTAGCTGCTTCTTTGTAATCCTATAATAGCAATAGAGCATCAAACCCCCCTTTAACCTCTCTTCTTCAAATTTCAAATTATACAAATAAAAAAAAAAGGAAACAATAGAGTAGAGTAGAGTAGTAGAGTAGACTAACCTCAGATTTGGCAGCTACCTCCATTTGGTGCTTCAAGAGAGCGTAAGTGTGGCTTCGAGACATAAACGAACTGGTGCTGGAGGTTGGACTCATGCTCCGACTGTCTCCCTCCGACGCACACGCTACGATGGCGATCCCACTCCTTCTGCTTTCCGAACTCCTTCCCACACCCACCAAACGAAAATCCGCCAAATTCTTGATACTCATACTTAACGATTGCATTTTCCGACCGATACCTTCGAACCAACCCCAATCCTATCGCAGTGGCAGCTTTAACATGATGCATCCATCCCATCCATTCAAATCAAAATCCAACCAGTACCACCATGTTTCAGGTGTGCCTGTGCGTGCTACTCTACTCTTACTAGCACGTTTTCTTTGGGTTTGGGGGAAGGGGAATGATAAACTAGTCACTGTGTCGAGGGTATTATGGAGAAAGCATAAAATTGCAAAATATTCTAGCCTGCTAGTTTTGTTAGATTGTATCTGTATCTGAACTCTGAAGTCTGAACCACTATCCGATTTTTGTTGCCTGTGGAAAAGAAACGTTACACGTGTTGGATACAAGCTAGCATCAGATATTTTTGTCGATGAGATTATGGGAAAGAGAAAAAAATATATGTGAATGTCTGGAAATCTCAAACGTGGCGCAATGTCTGCCAGAGTTTCGCTGCTCCGGGAATACTATGTTCTCTACTGTAGTCTTTGCTCCCTATCTATCTGTCTTTACGTTGTTCATGACGCTGTGACTATAATCATAAAAGAAAAATGTTAATAACATATTTTTTAATATTTATTTTATTATTAATTTAAAAATAAATTTTATTAATATTTTTTAAATATATGAAACTAATTAATAATAAAATAAATATTAAAAAATATATTTAAAAATATTATTATTATTCCTCATTCTACAATTATAAATGGTTACAGACTTACAATCGATTACCAAAAAAAAAAAAAGTTACAATCAGGCTTGGGATGTCATGATGTTATTGACCCTGCAAAGTTTGATGCTATTTTTTTAGCCTATCAAATGACAAACGGCATGACTAGATTATTGTTTAAACACCCATCACTATAAATTATTAAACTTATCATCATATTATACTCGATGACTAACACTTTACGGAATGCATATTATTATTTTCAATTGTTTTAGAAGTATAATAAGATTTTTTATGTATTTTAAGTAAATAAATAAGAGTTTAATTTTGATATATTATTAATATAAATTTTTTTATATTATTAATCAATTACATGTTATCACATGTGTAATTTTTAAAATAATTATTATAAAAATCATATATTTTTAATAATATAATAATATATGATTAGATAAAAATATAAAAAATTATTACATCGATAATGTATTAAAATTAAATTCCATAAATAAATAATGACAATATTCTCTACCATATGGCAATCTAATCCTATAACTTATATTCTAATTTCTTTTCATTAATAAAATTTATTATTTCTTGATACAATTAATAATTACAACTAATTTTATAAAATGGCAGTGTTAAAATTCCAATATCAAAACTTAATTATGTCTAAAAAAATAATAATAATGAATCCTCACACGGCATGCTTAATATATTTACCTATTTTATGTCAAAAACTATAATCAAATATTTATCTTTTTTTGTAAAAATAAATAAAATATATATATATATATTAGAGTCTCACATTACTTACTTTAATTTTTTAAATATGATTTATATATTTATTTAATTATTTTATTTAATATTAATTAATTTTAAATTAAAATATCACATAATATCAAAAATAAAATATTATTTCTACCACTTATTCCACTAAACTAGTTCATTACCTACTCATTTATGAAAAGAAGTATTAAAGCCTTACGTCGCTTCCTTCAGTCTTCACCCCAATAACTTGGTCTGGATAATCACGGATAGACAAAAAATAATATGGGTCCTACTTTAAGGATGTGGTCCACCATCATGGGGCCCACACCAACATCAAATAACTTCTTCTGCGAATTCAAATAACTTCATTATCAACTTTTGCATTTCTCTCATCAAGATGTATCTAAACTCCTCGTGTCCAAATACATTTTTTTCTCTAAAATCTTAGAGATATCCATTAAATATTTAATAAATATTTTGGTTAATCCATTAACCATTTAATAACTTAAGTCAGTATGAGTAAATTAGTATTGAGAGATTCAGATAGTTTACATAAAGTTATAAATTTAAATCTCAATTAAAAATAATAATCCAATCCATTAAATATATTAATGTAATCGAAAGGATTGAATTATATATATATGAACTAAATTAATGATATTCTTTTCATTTTAAAATATCTGTTATTTTAGAGAATAAATTTTATTTTATTTTATGATTTTATTCTTCACTTTAAAAAATTTAAAAAACACATTTATTTATTTTTAACTTTATCATTTCTTGATAACTCATCTCAATGAGATAAGAGAGAATATTCAAGAATATAATATTTTAAATATTTTAACAGTAAAATTTTAAGTTAAATACAATTATATTTTCTTGAAATTTAAATCATCTTAGTTCTTATGTAATAATTTTAAACAACAAATATTTTAAAATAAAAAGAGTATATCAATTAATTTAAAGAAAATATTTTATGTATATCAAAATATGTATAATATATTTATATTATATATTAGTATAAAAAAATATTAAATTATTTTATATGTAATTATAATATTTTTATGATATATAAAATAATTTTATAAGTGAGTTAAATAAAATTAAATATATTTTAACTAAATAATGGGAATTTAATTGTCACCCCTAAGATATGCAATTAAAACTGGCGGCTATTGGGAGATATTATAGGTTCAACCACCATTAAACATGATCACGCCACCGGCCCCGCCTCTCCAATAAAAAGGCTGCCATAGTGTGGCGAGATCAAACAAAAGTCACACTTTACTTCCTTTCCTTTGGCAAAATTCACACGGTTAGTAGGGGATGGAATGAAAAGAATAAAATGAAATGTCATCAGTTATTATTTATTGAATATTTTAATATAAGATGAAATGAAGTGATATTAAATGGATTTCATTTTATTTTATTCTATTTAATATTTTATTTTTTTCTTCGTAATTTAAAAGGAATGAGATGAAATTAATTTAATTTTCATTAATATAATTATTAAATTTTTATAATTTTTTCCCTTAACTCAATCTAAATAAATTGAAATCTCCTCCTTGCTCCCAGTATCTTGTCCATGGTCAATGCCAACATTGGGACTAACAAATCCGAATTCTTCATTTGTAACACTAAGTCGAAGAATCTGTTTTATATCATAAAAGTGAAAGAAAAATAAAAGATATAGTAGAGAAGAAAAGAAAAGAAAAGAAAAAGAGAAGAGGAGAAGTTATTTTATCCTTGTTTGATATTATTCAATGAAAAAAGAGAAAATATTTTCCTTTTTTTATTTAATCTTATAAAAAATAATAGAAATGTGTAAACATACATAAATATTTGATGGAACTCATAAAAACATTTATTTCTCTCTTCTCCCCTTCCGTCTCACAAGCAAAGATGAGAAATTGTGAAGTCCATGATAATAATTTCTTCTCAAATCTCTTCTTTTTTACCTATATTTTCATATCAAACAAGGGATAAAGCCCTATCGTTACCCCCTTTGCTTTCATTTTCTTTCCACTCTAAAATCTCATACTAAGCCAACCAGTAGTCGCTGGATGCACGTGGTTTTTGAGTGAAACATATATGTGCTTCATCTCCGAACATATATATGCATGCTTTGTCGTTCATGAGTGAAACAGTAGATTCCAATAGTTAGTTTTCTGTGATTATGTTATCTGCAGTTTTACACCTGCAAGAAATCTTGACAAAGGTTAATTAGTAATGACTTGTGAGCGATAATTAAATTTGATTGCTTTTCAAGTTGGAGATGCTTGGCCAACTTGAAAATATTTGAAGTTTATTTTTAATTAAAAATAATTAAAGTTTAATGTAATTGGGATAAAAGTAATATGTAAATAAAAATTTATAATTCTTATCATTACATCAATGTATATTGATCTAAATAAAAAATATTTGTGTTTCTTAATTATATGATCCTAAATTCAATTCTTAAATTAAAAATTTTTCTTGATTTTATTAAATATCCAAATAAGCTATAAGTTTTTTTTTCCGATTTTTCTTCATTAGCTGAAGATTGTTACTTTTTTCTATACAAAACTTATTAATAACTCTACCCTTTTTTTTTATTTGTCATTTTAAAATTTTTATTTTATTTCAAATTATTTGTTATTTAAGAATATTTAAAAATATTAATTTTTTTCAACTTTATTACATTTTTAATTATCTTAACTAAATAAAATGAAAGAAAACTAATGTATGTTAATTTAAATGAAAATGACTCAAATCTTTTAAACGTATAATCTTAAATTTAATCTAAAAGATTATATTTTAATAAAAATAACTTCGTTATACTTTTAAGACTATTTAAAAAGAGATGGAGGAAACATTAACTTTTTCAAAAGATTCAATCAAATTTGACACGCTTCTTCTGAAAAGACAAGTTCAAAAAGAAAGGCAATAGAATTCCAAGTTCCATTCTTCTTCAAACTTTTATAAGATTAACTTTTTTATAATTGACTGGTAAATTCATTTTACATCTCATAAAAATGTTACCATTACAAATAAATTGATTTAATATTTATCTTATATTAACAAACATACAATACAATATAAATATGATATTCATATATAAAAGTTCGTACTTAAAATATTTCCCCCGAACTAGGAGCATAAATATCTGTGTATGGAATAGAATATCTTCCATTTAGGAATCCAGATTCATGCTCTTCTTGTCTTTCTTTTCAACCTTTTTATTTCATTATTATGACCTTTTAGGTTTGCAATGATGCAGCTTTAAAAGTGCCTCCGTTGCCGAGCAACCTTGGTGTTGGAAGGAGAGTACGGTGACCCCACGGTTCACTTTCTCTTTATTTCTTTGGGGATTCCTTTCAGATCTCGAACATGCAGAGCGCGGCTTTCACTCTCTCCCCTTCCCTCTCTCTCCACAAGCCTCGTACCCGCTTCCACCCTATCCGTCTTTCTGCTTCCAAAACCAACGTCAATGTCTCTTCCTCTTCTTCTTCTTCTTCTTCTTCCCTTCCTGGCGGAACCTGGTCTCTTGCTTCTTCATCTTCTTCTTTCAAACTCAGCAGGCCCTGGACATCCCATCGCTTCGATGCCAGGGCTACCTCCGTCCCGGAGAGCGCCGGCGACACCACCTCTGACTCCGGCACTTTGTTCAGAACTCTGGAGCTGGGAGCCTTGTTTGGCCTCTGGTACATCTTCAACATCTACTTCAATATCTACAACAAACAGGTCATCATTCTATTCTAACATCTCCTTCAAAGTATATTTGTATTTTTTATTAACCTTATGATGCTATTCTTTATTATTCTCCTTGCTTGTTCACAGGTATTGAAGGTGTACCATTTTCCAGTAACTGTCACTGCAGTTCAATTTGCTGTCGGGACTGTTATTGTAGCGTTTATGTGGGGTTTTAATCTATGTAAGAGGCCTAAAATCAGTGGTGCCCAGGTATTTGAATTTCTGCTGAATTATCTGTTTGTGTCACTGTGTCACTGTTGTATTTGCTCTGTTTCTGTTTTGTATCATTGACTTTGACTGTAATATACTAATATAATACGTAATTTCTTGGCAGCTTGCAGCAATATTGCCTCTGGCTGTGGTACATACTTTAGGGACTCTTTTCACTAATATAAGCCTTGGAAAGGTCGCTGTGTCTTTCACTCATACCATAAAAGCAACGGAGCCTTTCTTTTCAGTCATCCTTTCTGCTATGTTCCTTGGAGAGGTAACAACATTTTATATTGCTGCAAGCATTATTTGTTGTAATTGACCTAAAACTAAGTTCTTATGATTACTTATACTCGCATTGGTTCCCTAGGAAGCACGGATACAACGTGATACTTATACAGGGCACAACAAATTCTAAAAATTATAAGGCACTACACTGTTAGAGTAAACGTATAAAATTAGTATAAGATTGAGATTGAAACACAAATCTTAACATGAGCACCTCTTTTTAAAGTAGACTATAAGCATTTCTACATAGTCATTCTTATTCCTAGCACAAATCTTAGAAACAAAATTAAAACAGATATGTTAATGTTTCAAAAGTTAGCATTATTCATTATAGATACAATATATGTCACCCATATTAGCATAACAATTAAAAAAAATGTAGCATGAGTATCCAATGGGTGTTCAAGGAGTATCTGACATGACACATGTCCGACATGTATGCTGCTTATTTTGAAATTTCTGTGCTTCCTTGGTGGCTGTTTTTGTCCCTCTCTAAGTTGTCACTGTTGTCTCTTTTTTAATAAATTTGATGATCAGTATCGTACTGGTATATTTTTCACTTAGTTGTCTGTGGTCACCTGTGTATGGTAAGCATTTCCTTTGAAGAAAAAATAAATCAACATTATTGCTTCAACATTCAATTCCTTGTGACTTGATTCTTTCCAATCTTAATCCCTTGTTTAACTTTCTTACAGATGCCTACCGCATGGGTGGTTGCTTCCCTTGTGCCAATTGTTGGTGGGGTGGCACTGGCATCCGTTACGGAGGCCTCTTTCAATTGGTAAGAACTCGTGCATGTCTTATTCCTTCTAGGGGAAGAGAAGAGAGGAAATAGAATGATTTGAAAAGAAATTATTCAGTCATTTGATTTCTAATATGTGGCTCATTATCTGGGATATTGAATAGGGCTGGATTTTGGAGTGCAATGGCTTCCAATTTGACAAATCAATCTCGTAATGTTCTTAGCAAAAAGGTCATGGTTAAGAAGGAGGTAATATGATCTATGAACACGTCCCAAAGTTTTGCATTTATTTCATTGTTGATAATAGAGTAGCATTTTTATGACACACTCACATTTCATCTTTATAAACAAGCAGAAAATAACAAGCATTTTGTTGTTCTCAGGAATCTATGGACAACATAACCCTCTTCTCAATAATAACAGTTATGTCCTTCTTGTTGTCAGTACCTGTAACTATCTTCATGGAGGGTGTCAAATTTACCCCTGCTTACCTGCAGGCCGCTGTGAGTATCTTGATGGTTGAAACTTGAAATTGATAGGATTGCTTTTAGAATTCTCACACTCAAAATACATTATGGTGTTGAGGCTACTACTAATCAGTTATCACGTCATCTTTCTTGACAGGGGTTAAATGTTAGAGAAGTGTACATCAAATCTCTTCTTGCTGCGCTCTGTTTCCATGCATATCAGCAAGTGAGTTTTCCTCTTCTATGCATAACTGTCCCCCTTTTATTCAAGAGTGTTGTTACTTCCTGTTGTTCAGTATTTTATCTCGTGATCATTAGATTCAAACATCAGTAATTGTTACTTATTGAAAACAAAAAACAATTTGAGCATATTTGGGAAAGATTTAATCTTTCCCATTCAGCTGTTTTTGGAGGATTAAGTTGTTTTGTGAAATAATTATTATGTTTGGGTAAAAAGATTATTTTTTAAAGAAACTTTTACACGAAATTCAATGCAAAATAAAAGTTTTTTTCAGCTAATAATTATAAGTTAAAGATTGAAGCTTATAATTTTAGCTTATAGATTATTTCTTACACTTTGATATGTAAATACTATTTTGTCCTCAATCAAATAATTTTTTTAATCATTCTATACCTATTTTAGTAATTTAATGCATAAAAGTGATTCTTTTTTATATCATCCAAACGAATCATATTAGCTTAAAATCGCTTTACAGCTAATGCATCCAAACATAAAAATGAATCGATTATAATCGATTATAACAATAATCGATTATCAGTATAATCTATAATTTTCAACTTTCCCAAACAAGCCCTTTGTTTGATGTGAAATGCTTTTTAACATAATAGATTAAGCTCTTGGGTATCCTACTATCCTCTCATGGTGTACTAAACTAAAACCTCAATTAAGATAGTTTGGTTAAGATTCATTTTAAAGTTCAGAGACAGTAAGACTACTATGCTATGAGATATTGTATTTGCTTATATTCTATGTCATGCCAGTTGAGAAGGGTGTTTTATGTGCCATGTTATCTGACAGTCTTATGTAGAGCACGTGAATGTTGGAATGCACTGCATTCATTGTTGAAAATAATTTGGCACTAGGACAGCAGCTTGTCCATTTTTTAATGTGCTTCTGACCATTTTAAATTAGAAAGATTTCTTGCCTAGCTTTATCTTAAGCATTGTGTGCTTGTTAAGGAATAAACGGTCATTGTACAATACTTGAGCTAAAACGTTGACGTGAAATGAAAATGGTAGTGGAATCTTTTTGATATAAGATCATCATATAAGGAAAAGGAAAGCAAAGCTATGAATAGGGAGTCTACTCATTGTTACTAACTTACAAGAGCCTTAAATAAGGTCTTAATTTATTTGAAGTCATATTATATTTTTCTACATGGTTCTCTTCTATAATAGGTTTTGCATTCCATAGTGATGATAATTTTCTGTGAATGGGCTGTGCAGGTTTCTTATGTGATACTGCAGAGGGTATCACCTGTTACCCACTCTGTAGGAAATTGTGTGAAGCGGGTTGTGGTCATCGTGAGCTCTGTCTTCTTCTTCCAAACACCTGTGTCACCTGTTAACGCATTTGGTAAAATTGCTTTTTTATGGTTCCAACTGGAATCATTTGAAGATCTTTGGCTTGAAGTTTTCTTAGCCATATCTCTACATACCTGTCGCTGAGATTTTGTGCTTTTTCTCTGCAGGGACTGCTATAGCTCTTGCCGGTGTTTTCCTCTATTCCAGGGTGAAGCGAATTAAGCCAAAGACAACTTAATTTTCAATTGTAAAATTTTGCTAGTTGCATAACAAGCCCACTAGTTACATTTCTGAATTTCTTTATAGGTCAGATAGGAATTGAGGGCTACTTTTCTTGACCCCCTTACTTTTCAGTTTCTTAGTTACCTTGTGGATTTCATTATTTATGTCTGAGTGGCGCCTAATGGTTCTGCTCCATGATAAATTTATCATCCTTTAATTTTTTATTAAATATCACATCCAGTTTTGTTTTGTTTTTTTTAATGTACAATATCATTTGCTATTTTGCTTACACGCATATATGTTATTAGCGTTTTTGATTTGGTAAATGCTGTGCAAGTTTTACTGCTTGGGGATTGGGCTTTCAAGTTGTACATTGAGTATCTGTCAGTAGTGTCACCTACCCAATATTCTTTTCACTAACTTGTGCACAAATTATCCACGATTTTGCATGAGTTCTGATGATCTTAACTCTGTTTTTTTTGTGGTTTAATTGGATGTAGCTACATCAATAATTTATGTACCGATTGTGAAGAAAAGCTACCGAAAGCCAAACCATTACTGGCATATGTTTTCTGGTGGTAGAGTAGTACAATTTGCACAAAACTAACAAATCAAAGATCTGTAAAATTTTGCTACTAACAACGAAATTATCTAAGAAAATAGAATTTAAAAGAAAAAAATAACGGAATTGTCAATACTTAAAATATGCATCCTTGCAAAGCCAAGTTTTTCTTGCTTTGTGTGGTTCTTGCCTTTCTACAAAACAGAAATCCCTGCAAGTCCAAGTGGGTTTAGCATGCTCCTTCCGGGGATGGCACTTGCAGACCTCCACAATTTTTCTCATCCCTACTCTTGATTCCTGCTTTGAGAAAAAACCCCTTGCCCCATTCTCCGCATAAAGGCGGAGATTCGCGAGGCCTTGAAATTATATTTAAAAAATCCAAAAAAAAATTGAAAAAGGAAAAAAATATATAAAAACTTGTAAACAATTTTAATTTAAGTTTGTAATATAAAAAAATTAAACAACAAGTTACTATCTAGTAATATTTTTTTACTTTATTTTAATTTTAAATAAATATAGAAACAATATAGATGAAAATTACTAAAAAGAATAAAGTTTCAATACATATATATGATATAATTATTAAGGATAATTTAAAAGTTTTTCGAGGATAGGAACCTCGCAATGCGAGAATATGATCTCCATTTTCGTTCTTATATCTGTTTCAAGAGGATTGTTATTCCCTTCCCTATTTCTGTGGGAGAAAATTCTCTAAATTCGGGTCTTCAAATAAAACGATTCCCGCAAATATTCTCAAATTGAGAAAGATTTTATCATCTCTAACTCATTGTATATGAATAAAAAGAACAATCATAAATATAATGACGAGTAACGCTCTCTTAATATGAAATTTAAATTGCTAAACTTCAAAATTTCTATTTATTTAACACACAAATGACTTGTACATAATTTATTCAAGATATTTATAAATTTAGAATTCTAATATAGCAAATATATCTTTTGAAAATATCAAAATGAGGTCTCACTTTTTAGAGAATTTGTGCCATTGGATCAAAATAAATTTTGAACTAGAAATATTTAGATTTTATTTGTCGTTCTATATGCAAAACCGGATCAACCAGACAAATTTTTGTTCTTACATTTCTTGTTTTTAAAGTAAAAAAGTGGACAAATTGCTGATATTGGGTGATTCAGTGCCGTTCCATGAAACAACATACAAAATATACCCCCAAAAAATCTACGATATTTTGGGGGAAATTAGATATTTTTTAGGTGATTTTAGGTGACTTTATTTCCATTTAACGCTCAATATTACTAAGAACAACCCTTTACCATTATCTTCGTTGCAACGTTTAACGAAAATTAAATAAAAGAAGCTGTTAACTCTGGTCAGTTACTTCACAAGACTTTTCAGGTATGTGTAATTTGTTTTGGGGAGGAGGGGGTCAATTGTTGGAGAAATTCTAATGCAGCTGAGACTTTATTTGATTTATTAAATTAATATTTTAAATTTAACCCAATGCCCTTTATAATTATTTAGTTCAGATGCTGTATTTATTGGACTAAGTATAGTACTTTCAGAGTAGATAAGAATTTATCTTGTTGACAATGTTTGGTTGCAAACTATTCAAGCTTAATTCAAAATTAACGCTGAATTTCTCTAAGTAAATTTTATACATAAAATTCATTAGCTAATTACATTTCAAGTAACATAGATTTATTATCCCTTCCCCAAATTACAAGATTAACAAACAAAATGCTTAGTCTTTAAGATCATCAAGCCAGCAAAAGAGTGAAAAAGGTAATAGTAGCAAGCACAAGTTGCACAGCCAATTCAGATCATCAAGCCAGCAAAGTAGTGAAAGTGCACCCCATTTGCAAACTATCAAATTTAGCCCAATAGTCTCTCCTCCTGAGTGATGGTTACACACTGACCGAAGTAAATGATATGCTACATTACTAATTAGTAGTCTCAAACATGTTCAAACCTTTTTGACCATAATTACTAAAAGCTTAAAAAAAAATTTCGGCTTCTTTGTGTCAAACTAATGGCGCTTTCAACTTTACCCCTGTATAAGTGAAACCAATTGCATACCCTTCAAAAAGAAATAAAAATAAAAATAAAGAACTAAATGCACTAATTATTATTCGTCAATTTCTCAATCTATATTAGTGTGGACTTGTAGCATTCATCGACTACTGCCTTCGCATACTACTGCATAAAATCTACTCACAGAAGAAGGTTTGACCATAATAATGGTTACTATGTAAATAACATAACGGCAATGTTATACTTGAACTGTATTAATCTTATTGACAGTTACCAACGTAGCCATCAAAAGAAAAAATCTTACTAGGGTGTAAACCTTATGGTCAAGTTTCTATATGTGAAGCAATCCTGGCCATTTGATGCTTCATATCAATTGCCCTGTAATTAATGCATTCTCACTCTCTCCTATTAAGGAACACAGACGAGATGGCTTGGAACACAATTGTTGCCCTCAGTTTCTATTACACTCCTTCTGTAATGGACCTTGAGACAAATCTCAGAGAAAACTATGCCTCACAGCCAATGCATTTGCAAGAAAACTACTTGAAACCCAGCATGAAAGATGAGCTTCCATTTGGGGCTCCTTCCTCTCAGGGTTTCCTGCAAGATTTTCATCATATTGATCAGTTTCATCAAGTGAATGCCTCCTCATCCAACCCAGTTTTTGGGGTCCAAACTCCAAACTTTGATCCTTTTGTTAATATAAACTGTGGGTGTTCACAGGCAGATTTTGACGTTTATGAGTGCAAGCCTTTTGTTGAGAATAATGGTAGTGGCCATGCTCATGTTATGGACAATTTCCAATATGAAGGTTATAGTTTCAACCCCCCTCGGAGGAATCAACTGGATATGATGGTTGGAAACCAAAGTTACTTGGCCTTTAATCCTCTAGAAACCAAGCCTTTGAATTTTGTTGTACCAGATGAAGTCTCATGCATAACCCCATCAAATTATTACAGAAGAGTTGGCTTGAATAAAAACAATAAGGCATCTCCAACCACTAGAAGGACACTTAAAATTCGGAAGAAGTCCAACATAGTGAAGGGGCAATGGACAGAAGATGAAGACAGGTGAATAGTTAATTATATGGAATATATAATTTCCATTAAATATGTTATTTTTCATGGCTATTCATTCAATCTTGTTACATTTTATTTTTTGTTCACATTTTGGAATTCTGCATATTTCGGTTAAAAAACACATGTGTGCTTTGAGTGCTTTCACAAACAGATTGTTGATTCAACTGGTCGAACAATATGGAGTGAGGAAGTGGTCTCATATCGCTCAGACGTTGCCCGGAAGAATTGGCAAACAGTGCAGAGAGCGATGGCATAACCATCTAAGGCCTGACATTAAGGTTCCTATTTATTTGTCATATTATTATATATAAAAGCACATTAATGATTAATGCATGATCCAATTGTTGAAACTAGTTCCTCTCACTCTTATATTAATATAAGACAATGCTTTCACTTGATATGATACTTTTATATATACTCGTTACAAATAATAATGCCCTCTCTTCAACTTTTGTGCATTTTTGCAGAAGGACATATGGACTGATGAAGAGGATAAGATACTGATCCAAGCTCATGCAGAGATAGGAAATAAGTGGGCAGAGATTGCAAAAAGATTGCCAGGAAGGACTGAGAACTCAATCAAAAACCATTGGAACGCAACTAAGAGAAGGCAATATTCCAAAAGAAAATGTCGTTCAAAGTACCCTAGAGGCTCTCTTCTGCAGGAATATATCAAGAGCTTGAACTTGGACAAAAACCCACCAATAGACTATCGAAGAAGATCTTCTGCTAATGCCAATGCCATGAGAAACAAAACTAGCACAAGCAAAGCTGCAGCAGCAGCTCCTCCTCCTCAGCCCCAGACTGCAGATCAAGTTTGTCCCAATGACCGGTTGGTGCCAAATTATGACTTCAACGAGGTCCCAGATTTTTATTTCGACGATAATTTGTTTCAAGAGGGGTGTAGTATTGATTCTCTGCTAGATGATATGCCTTGTGCTCCTACTATGGATGAGAAAGATTTTGATGGAAAAATGCAATGTGCTCCTAATGTGGAAGGAAAACAATCTGATCAGGGAGGCATGCAAGTTGTTAATGTTGATGAGCATCACTTTGAGACAGAGATGATGGTGGGGATTGAAGTTAAGAAGGAGCTGGATTTGGTGGAGATGATGTCTCAGGTTAATGAAAATATTGATGTGTAAGTCCTTGGCAGCCATTATAATACACATACACCACGTTTAGTTACTTATTTATTTCAAGTTCGTATTCTTGGAGCATTTTTAGAAGGATGATACCGAGATGGAACTTGGACTCAAGTTCATTCAGTCACACTTATGCGTGCAAGCACAACAATGGAAGAGAAGAAAATGCAGAGATTGGCTACAATCCAGAAAAAGGAAGGAAAATAAATCGTAGTAACAATACAATAAATTAAAAAAATAATACTAGTAATATTATATATTTATGATAAATAAAGATAGTAGTTAAATATCGGTCCTTGTTTGTTTAAGGAGAACATTTCAAGTTGTCTACCGACATAAACAAAAATAAATAATGACATATTTGTTAGCTTTTATTCCACAGAATCTATAAAATTATATATGTTTATATACAGTCTTAAAAACGCAACAGTGTGACATTTGCACTTTTGGAATTAAAGTGATTCAGAAGACTAAGTACATGTATGTTTCTTATCCAGGATCACAATCCATGGAATGAGATTGATTCTTTTGTTTTCGTTTTCAGTTTTCTGTAACTTCCGGCCAGATGGGGGAAGGGGTAAAAGGGTAAAATTGGATAATAAGTCACCGAATAATGAGGTAACCTGTCTGTTACTACTGTAGAATGTTGGTCTTCGGGAGTAAATGATGTGTGTCACTGTAAGGAAACGTGTCTGAAGGACGCAGTTAAGATTGCGTTAATTAAGCTTTACTAAGAAATTTATTGTGTTTGTTTCTATTAAAATTAATTACAAACTTCATGCAGTAAATAATAGTGTACGGTGAAAACTCAGCAACACAAAACTGACTCCTGAGCGAAATGAAATATCTACAGCCGTTGAACAATGACAGTCCATAACGATACGAAAAATGCTATTCCCATACACTCCGGCTTTGAGGGGAGAAAAGAGAGGAAGAGGTAGAGAAATAGCCCGATCCCTTGTTTGATATGTATTTATGGATGGAAAAGAAAGGATTTGGTCTTACTATTTTTTCATCCCCCGTTGTTGTCAAAGAGAAAGAGCACTAGTAGAGAAATGCAGAAAAACGAAAATGGGGAGAAGAACACTACTACTGATTTCATTCGGCTGCTATATATAAATACAAAAGAGTATGATTACATAGTTATTGTGGTTTGAATCAAGTTAAACAACTATTACAAGTTAACTTGTCAAAAAGCTCACTTAAAAGACATAGACTGTTTTTATTATGTACCTAACCATCACTACCTAGACAAACATTACTTTTAAATGCACAAAAATAGAAGCTATGCTATAGGATTTTAGGAAAAATATCATAGTCCTAACATCCTCTCTCTTGCATAGAAAGAAAGAGAAAGAAAATGAAAAAAAAAAAAATTTTTGTATGCACTACTATATATTTGCATACACTTTTATTCATTTGCATGTACTTCGATTTTTTTTTATGAAATTAAATAAAAAAAGAGAATCGTCATTTGTTTTTAATTGGATAATTCCAAATAAGGAGAGGATAATTCTTCTACTTATTTATTTCTTTCCTTTCCTTTCTTTTATATTGTTTCACTTCTTTTCCTTTTACTTTTATAATACTAATCAGACCCTTATAATTACACACATAATCTTACATCTGCACAGTTTTTACCTTTTAATTACAGTTGATCCTACCTCAATTTATGCACACATACACTCTAATTCTGCCACGTGTGAGAGATATGAATCATAAAAATGTGCATCTAACATTTTTCTAACGATAATGGGGACAAAGGTAGTTAATACCATAAAAAAAATTTAGTACAAGGTTTTGATTTGTATGTTTAGTGTAATTTTTTTTAAAAGACAAATTCGATTCAAGTTCTCAATTTGGGAAGAAAATTTTTTTCTCAATGGATTCTCTAGTACTGACTGGTTCGTTTTTAATAAGAATGTCAAGAAGAATTTTAAGTAAAACACAAAGAAATAGAAATAGAAAATAAAGTGTAACAGTGTTGTAACAGTAAAGAACTGAGCAAAAGTAAAGAAAGCAAATAAAGTAGCAAAGATGCAAAGAAATAAACTTGCTCAAAAGTTGAAAGTGCAATAAAGTAAAGCAAGTAATTGAAGAAAAAAATGATTAATTTGAAAGAAATGTAAAATGCGGAGAAATAAAGGACAATAAAGTAAACATGATAAAAAATCAACTGTAGAATGATAAATAACAGCAATTAAAGGAAAACAATAATATAAATGCAGAAAGAGTAAACATGCGAAGAAGTAAAGTTAATAGAAAGATAAACTTGTAGAAGAATAAAGAAAGCAATTCAACAAAATAAGTAAAAGAAATCAAATGATCATAAGAAGATCACTTGATCAAGAGTAGAAGAGAATTTTGCAGAAATGTAAATGACTGGAAATGAAAATGAACTTGAATTTAATTTGTATTGGAATTGTAAAGTTTACAAAAAGGAAGTTGGATGGAAACTTACCTGGTTCTATCTCAGGTTGCTCGTTTACGTCAGAGTGACAAAGAGCATATTTAGAGATTATATAAGTGAATGAATTTCAACCCCTATATGTTTCTATACTCTTGATATTTATAGACAACCTAAGTAACTGCTCCATTTACAATATTCTAACAAGTGTCTAAAACCAAAATGACTACCTAATCATTATCAGCAATCCTCGTATGACAAGTAATTACCCAATCTTTGTCAGCAATCCTTGTATTATCTAGATCTTACACTTTAACTGTTGTTAACTTCTGATTTAAATTCAAATTCTATCTTATTTGAATTTAAATTTGAATCTTCAAGCGGCTACTGTCTTCTTGGTTGAAATCTTTACTTCTATTTTCAGAAAAATCTCCTAAGTGTAGTTACTGGCATTCTCAATTTCAAATTTCGAGATCAAGTCAAAATTTCAATTCAAATATAATGAGAGTGTTTCTAACTCATGATAACTTAGTGAATATCATTCATATTAAGTTTTCGAAATATACATTGAAATTATGTGAATTGAAACATGTTATTTTTATACCAACAGTATGTTAATCTATTTTCAAAATAAAATTTCATTCAAATTAAGTTTTCGAAATATACATTGAAATTATGTGAATGAAACATGTTATTTTTATACCAACAGTATGTTAATCTATTTTCAAAATAAAATTTCATTCAAAATTACCAATATATAAAAACCTGTGATCTATATAAAATTAAATTAACAACTATAATTAAGAATATGTGTGCGTATATATATAATGTTTTATCAATCCTATCACCTTTGATTTGATTTGTAAATTACCTTTCCAAAAATGAATTTATTTCATTTACGAGATTATTAACGCTCTCAATTATTTATTTACACTTCCTACTAACCAATCATAATTTTATTTTATTTTTAAATTATAAGTAATGAGGAGTGTGGATAGACAACGTGGAGTGCCAATAACAACACCCTTATTTCATTTCTAGTTAGTGTCACTATTTTTTTATTGCGGTCAAATGGTGTCTATACTCACTTACATACACCTCAACTAATCAATTATCCGATCTAATAAAAAACAGACCATCTATACTAAGATTAGAGAATTTACAAAAATATTTTCATTGTTAATGCCACTATAAGAATTTAGAAGAGACCATAAACGGTTCTACGAATAGAAAATTGGGTTTGCTGGCACTAGGGTAAAATAATTTGTTGTATTTACAGATCATCTATGGGATTTCATTCATTATGACAAAATTAGAGTTCAATTCATTAATTACAACAAAATATTTTCTCTTATTCGATGAAATATTTCAGAGTACATTTTTTTACTTAATGAAAAATCAAAACATAATATCAAAACCTTTTTATTTTTTTATTTTTAGTCTTTAATCAATTATTCATTTAATTTCGAGGTAGGAGTGATAATTAAATAAAATCAGATCTACAAGTAGAGAATTCGAAGTGCTGACATTATAGGTAAAAACCTTTTTATTTCACTCTTATTCTTTAAACATAATATCCTTAAGTCGTAACAACTATCGATGCTCGAGCAACCCTCAAGACAAGCAATTAGTGATTAGCACGTGATTGAAATTTCTTAGCTAAAAGTTCAGGGCTTCAATGTGTACAATTTTTTTTTTTTGGGTACAGTCAATGTATACCAAATTAATAGCTAAATGAAGTAATGGACATATGCTTCTTGATGGTACAAGCACCGACAGGAGGAGTAAACACTAACATGGTTTTATTAAAGCATTAAAACTAGTTTATTCAGGAAGAAAATCATAGGTCACTAAATAGAACAGAGTATAACATTGCAAGACTAGACCAAAGAGCACTACCGCAATGTGATATCACAGACATTCTTGCCGGAAAGCGCTCTCAGGATTTTTGTCATCAATTTTTGAGTGGTGAGGGAAATCCAATGGCATTTTATCAGCAGAAAGCCCTGCTTCATTGAACACCTTTATCACTTCTTGGTAGACTACTGCATTTCCTTCTGGTGTCAGGTGCAACCCATCACTGTAATAGTAAAACATCAAAGTAACATGACCCTTAATAGGTTGAATCTCCCATAAATTTCAAAAAAGGCAGTGGTGTTGATTTTACTAAATATAACCTATGCATAAATTAAATAGCCCCGAAATGATGCCCAGACACAAAATAAATCTCAAACTTATAATGCCCCAGTCCTCTCTCTTCTATAACTTCCAATTTTCATATATAGATAGAAGAAAGCAGTTTATTGCGTCATTAATTAGACTAAAATAAAAGCTAATCCATGATGCCTTTAACAAGAGAACAGGATCACATTCACATTATAACAGGACTTAGTCAAAGCTAATCCATGATGCCTTTAACAGGAGAACAGGGTCAAATCTATGTCATGGTCAATATTTCTCAAGGCCAGGTTGTAACAAACCTCAAAAATTTCTTTTGCCAGCCATCTGTTTCTTGCATCTTGGACCATACATTGATATACCACACACCCATTTCCTTAGCTATCTCAACACAAGCCTTTGCATATTGACCAGTTACTTCATTTGTTCTTTCTGGCAGTTTTCTAGCGTTCTCACCATATAAAGATCTGCAAGACCCGACGAAAACTTCTCAAACATGAAATTAACAACTGCTGAATGATTAGAAGCCAATGTAAGCTTACATTCTCTTGCTGTGCCAGAACATTTAAATTTTATGGACTGGCAAGTCTTAAACCCAAAAAGTAACCAGATAATACAATAGCAATAATGTGTACTGTAACGTTGCACAAGTTTTAAATACGGAAGCATTAATCACTCTGGGAATAACCACACATCAATGGAAGTTTAGCTGCGGTAGAATTTTTCTTTGATTAGATAATGATAGTAATAATAGTACACTATGAGGGCGTGTAGTGTAGCAAGAGAGTGCAACAGGGACGTGATGGACTTTAGATGGACATGATTGGAGGAGAAATAGTCAAATGGTGGCTGGGAAAAAATGGACGCAACAGTGGTGCTAAAAATAGCAATTATAATCGTTGTGGTGAATGAAGCAATTGTTGCATAAAAAAAAATTATAAAGCAGAAAGCAAGGAACAGTTTGATACTTTCATTTGATGATATCTGTAAGATGTCGTAAATAGCCAAATACATAATGGCGCAGTAAGACAGTGACTATAAAAGAATGCAGATTATGAATACTGAATCTAACAAGAGAGGAGGAATTTGTCATACCCTGCATATGCTTGACGCCCTTCCTCACAAACTGGAGGTGGAGTAATAAGCACAATTTGCATAGTTGGTGAGCATTCCTGAAACCAAATTATCACTTACAATTAATAACGGATAATATAACTGGCACTTAATGGTATAGGGATTTAATTCATCTATGCCCATAATTTTTACCGACAGGAAGTATTAAAACAACCAAGAATAGGCTACTCCTTAACCCAATGCAGAAGTTGACACAAGCAAAACAACAAAGCATGGAAGAAATCATGTGCCTTTGGAAGCACAAGGAACACGACAGAAAATAATCAGAATCATTATACTAATATTAGAGAATAATAACACAAAGTGCTTAAAATATTCAAATCTTTTTGACAGAACATTCTAGAAAATCAAGACCATATCATACAAAAGAAGATAATGTCTCTAAAATTACAATATATAAAATAAAAACACTTAAGACTCCAAAAAATACAGAGCTAAACCAATCCTGATATTCTTAATCTTCTTTCAGGCCATTGCAGTGCATTTAAGCAAGCAGGCCCAGCACTTATCCAAAATATTCACCTTAAGTAGGTAGTTCAACTAGCCATTAGCTGGGAAATCTAAAATAATAAATGGGATGTGTTGAAAGAGAGAGACATATGAAGAAAATCGTATGTCTAAACTACACAACGGAGGCTGAATTATATAGACCTATTATAATAAATACAAAGATCCTAATTACCATAATTACATGATTTGGTTATGATTTGGTTAGTCTATACAACGAATCTAGACACTATTTACATAATTTTCAACACTCTCCCTCAACCTGGAGCACATAGGTCATATGCACCAAACTTGTTACAAATATAGCTTATTCGAGGACTTCTCAAAGACTTAGTGAAAACATCCGTCAGTTGATCATTTGAATTGACAAAGCTAGTGGTGATGCCTCTAGATAGGATCTTTTCTCTAATAAAATGACAGTTTATCTTAATATGTTTGGTCCTCTTATGAAACACTAGATTGGAGGTAATATGCAATGCAGCTTGATTATCACAAATGAGTGTCATTTGCATAATTTCCCCAAATCAAAGCTCTTTAAGTAGCTATTTTAACCAAATGAGTTCATAAGTAGCTGAGGCCATCGCTCGATATTCTGCTTCGAAACTTGATCTTGCGACCACATTTTGTTTCTTACTCTTCCAAGATATCAGATTACCCCCGATGAATATACAATACCTAGAAGTGGATCTTCTATCAAGAGGAGAACCTGCTCAATCAGCATCTGAGTATCCAACAATCTGAGTGTAATCCTTATCTTCATAGACAAGGCCTCTTTCAGGAGCTCCTTTAATATACTTTAGGATTTGAATCACTGCATCCCAATGTGCATCACAAGGTGAATTTAGAAACTGACTTACCACACTAACCGCAAAGGAGATGTCAAGACAGGTAACAGTAAGGTAGTTCAGTTTTCCAACTAATCTTCTATATCTTCTTGGATCCAAGAGTGGCTCCCCCTGATTTGGTAGAAGTTTAGCATTCGGATCCATAGGAGTGTCAACCAGCTTTGCATTCAACAGACCTGTTTCCTCAAGAATGTCCATGGCATACTTCCTCTATGAAATTACTATACCATCATTGGATTGTGTCACCTCTATTCAAAGAAGTATCGAAGTTTGTCAAGATCTTTGGTTTGAAAATGATGACCAAGATATTGTTTTACCTGAATTATGCCATGGTGATCACTGCCAGTGATAACAATGTCATCGACATGCACAATCAAATAAATACACTCTTGAGCTGAATGACGATAGAAGACAGAGTGGTCAGCCTCACTGCGTGTCATACTGAACTGCTGAACTACAGCATTCAATTGGCTAAATCAAGCCCTAGGAGACTGTTTAAGGCCATATAGACATTTGTGAAGACGACAAACTAATCCAGAAGACTCCCCCTGAGCAACAAACCCTAGTGGTTGCTCTATGTAAACCTCTTCTTCTAGATTACTGATGAACTTTCAAAAATTCATATTTTTACGGTTCAAAAGTCTTGGGTTTTCATTCTCTTCTAATCTTTTTGATTGAGTTTGTCTCAAGTTTCTTTTATTTTTAGTTTTTCTAAATTATGTTTTGTGTGTTTTTATGTGTTTTTGATAGGTAATTATGCATGGAAAAAGACTAGACGATTTATGAGACAGAGAGGCGATTTTGCATTTTGGTGGTTCAGCGCCTAGGCGCTGAAGTCAGAGCGCCTAGGCGCTCGATATGTAAAACACCGTGGTTTTAATGGGCCAGCGCCTAGGCGCTAGTAACGTAGCGCCTGAGCGCTAGCTGTGCAGAAAGCCCACGTTATTTTCTTATAAATTCATAAGTTATGCCAATTTTAACACACACTTGGAAAGAACGCAGCAGCTGTTAAGAGGCACAAACCCTAATGTAGTGTGGGCGCAATTAGGCTTGAAGATTAGGGATTTTCTTCAACCTTTCCACCTTTCTACAATGGAGTTTGTCATATTCTTCCCTTTGTGTTCTTCTTTTTTCATGTGTAACTAATTTCCCTTTGTTAGGGGAATGATGGATCTTGTTCTTGGATGATGTAACTTTCTTTTATGGGTTTAATCTATGTTTCTTTTTCATAATTTACGTGTTTATCTCTATTCTTAATATTTTTCTAAATCTGATCAATTTGAGAATGATTTTTTGGGTTTATGTATGATTTGAGACAATTTGCATGAACCTAGAACTTGTGATAAACACCATAGTTTTTGCAATCGCTAGGAATAGACGTTGTGGGTTATGTGGTCTTTCTTTTAATTCCCTCATTCTTGATAATTCCTTTCTAATTGAGGTTAGACTAAGGGATTAGTTAATTCCAATCAGCGTAAGAAGATTAATATACCAAGGAATTGAGTATTAATTAATTTTGAGAATTGATCATAAATCATTGAAATAGAACATAGTTAAACTAATATTTGAATGTGCATCTAAAGAATTCAAGTGAAATCTGAACCCTAACGTTTTAACATCATTGTTTTTCATCCCTTTGATTTATTGTTTGCTGATTTTTCTTTTTCTTTTTAATTTAATTTTCAACAACTCTCTTTTCGTTAGCTTGAATAGTGTTGATTTAACGAATTTAGTAATTAATAACTTAATCCTCGTGGGACGATACTCTACTCACTCTTTATTACTTTTGTCGATTTGGTGCACTTGCCAAATATCTGCAACAAGTTTTTGGTGCCGTTGCAGGGGATTAGTTCTTGACAAACTAATCCAGAAGACTCCCCTTGAGCAACAAACCCTAGTGGTTGCTCTATGTAAACCTCTTCTTCTAGATTACCATGGAGAAAAGCATTCTTGATGTCCAACTGATGAAAGGGCCAATGGCGAATAGTAGCCATTGAAAGAAAAAGTCGAACTGAAGCCATCTTCGCCACGGGTGAGAACGTGTCCCCATAATCCAAGTTAAAAATACAGGTATACCCTTTTGCCACCAGACGAGCCTTGAGGCGATCAATCTTGCTATCAAGACCAAACAGTAGCCAAAAACAGAGATAACCACCACAAAGAATGCCAAACAGCCACGTGGAGGTTAGAGATGGTGTGGTGAGGCAAACGAACGGCTGAGGAGCCCGAAAAGAGGGTGAAAGAGCCATGGGTTAGTGTACAATGGCCAAAAACAAAAACCCCAATATACCTGAATGACTTTGCACGAGTGTACAAGTCTGTATAGAGGTTAATTGATGTAGGTAAGCTAAGATCCATGTAGAGGAGGCCGAGGCGAGTTGAACGAGACCGACAATTGCTGGAAAGGTGGCCGGACCCACCGTCACGCTTCGGAGGAAGGGGCGGTGCGTGAGTCTACATGGAGAGAGAAGAAGGCGCGCGTGGAAGCGCGTCAGACAGTCGCTGGAGCTGCGCCTTCTGGGGTTGGCCGAACTCTGGCCGGTCGTGTGACTGGTGAGGTCGCCAATTGAAAAAACTGACGGTGGATGGTGCCAGCGGATGATGGCAACAACGGGAAGAAACCAGAGGAGAGAGTACACGCGGAGGAGATGGTGTTTGCTAGCAAACCGGAGTGGAAACACGATTGGTCAGAAAAGATATAGAAAGAGGGTGCCGAAAAAAGAACTCGGCAACCAGAGGCGGGAATTCCAGATTTTTGGGAACTCGTCAGCGAAAGTGATGGGATAGGTCCCGGAGGATGGTATCGCTCTGATATCATGTTGAAAGAGAGAAAAGAGATAGACATATGAAGAAAACCATGCTTAAACTACACAACGGAGGTAGAATTATATAGACCTATTACAATAAATACAAAGATAATAATTACTATAATTACATGATTTGGTTAGCCTATACAACGAATCTAAATACTATTTACATAGTTTTCAACAAGATGGATGGATAAAAAAAGTATCAAATATGGACCTGAGGTTATACCCCAATTAAAAAACATCATCCTGCATTGTAGGCAAATCCAAGGGGGCACAACCTAGCAGATAATGCACATAAAAATTGGAGTTAAAATGTTGAACAGGTAATTAAGAAACAAAAAAATTTAACCTTCAAATGTAGAACAATTTTTCTGAGGTTTTCTTTGTACTCTTCAATGGGTACGTGTTGCCTTTCACTGGTTCTTCCCGACAAAGCTGCATCATTAGCACCAAAGAAAATTGTGGTAGCAAGAGGAGGTTTAGGTGAGTCCTGAAAAAGAAACCAGCCACACAACTAAACACTTGAAGCTCAAGATTGATAGAGCAACTTTCCAAAAATAAGGGAAGACTCTATATCTACTCAGGGAAGGATACAGGGGGGCAGCAAAGGCTCTGGCCCCAGTGTTCCAAAACTGTAATGTAAGTGTATGAGAAGTTTAATCTAATCACATTTGGTTTCCTAAATCTTCTAGTTTGGACCGAACACTTGAATGACATAAACAAATTTTTTTAAGTTGCAGATTCCAAAACTTCAACTAAATGCATATGATGTAAATTGTAGATTTCCTAGGATTCTTAATACAGAAAACTACCATTAAAACATAAAGATCTTAGTATTCATGATTCTCACAACAAGAATGTATGAAAACACTAACCTTGATCCATGAATAAATTTTGATAATAACAAACTGTGTTCCAAGAGTGTAAGAGAGATCTTCAAACTCACTTTCCATTCTTTTGCTTTCTTTTCTCTCTCTTCTTTTACTTTAGTGATGATGAGGGAAGAAAAAAACCCTTATGACAGGAACAGAACCTTGAGTTTTTACATTAAACTATATTTTGGCAACTTCCATCAAGTTGTCAGTTACTTTACTTTAAAAATAAACTACCCTTCCTTTTATCCAATAAGAATTTAGCCCCTTTAATTTACTTAATTATTTATTAAACTAATAAAGATAAATCACATGTCCAGCAAATGAGACACACTTAAGTTTCACATCCTCTTACTTGGCTCATGTGACATTATCTTTCTTTATAGTTTAATAAACCTGTCAAACATAATGCGCATTCATATTTCATACATATAGCCAAATTTTTCTATACATTAGATACATTATTCATCATAATTAAGAATAAGAACTAACATGAGTCACGGGGGTTTTATGTCATTTAACCAACATAGTCCCTTCTATGTACTACAGAGTTAGTTTTCTCCTTAACATGACCTATAAATGAGAAGCACATAATTGGTCTACCAATAATGTCTTTATTAAAGACAGAACCTGTTATCATCGTTTCTATTCAGTCATGTATACAAACTCAGACAATAGGTGAGACAGAAACATTCATTCATGAGCTTAGAGTGTCAAAGTACATAAAACATAAACATTAACATAATATACAATAAGGCCTACTTGGCAACACTACCTATACTTTCAACATGTCCACTAAATGTTTTGGGCGGTAACTTTTTTGTCAAAAGGTCAAATCATAAGGTCGGTGCTAATGTGCTCTATTGACACTCTATGTTTCTGAACTTCTTCTTTAACGGCAAAATATTTTAATTCCATCTTTTAACTTAGCTTAAGAGTCCCACATTTATCTTTCATGGGGATATAAAGCCAATCCCTCTTAATGCGCAATTGTTTTGTCGGAATGCAACATTTCGCCCAAGTCTGCGATCTATCCTAGTTTACCTCTAAAAAAAAAAAACATATTTTAATTCCATATGTTTAGCACCTTTAGAATACTTGTCACTTTTAGAAAAGAAGACAGCTGCAAAATTATCGCAATAAATTTTCAACGGCCTGATAATACTGTTAACTATTCCAAGTCCTAAAATAAAGTTCCGCAACTACTTAGCCTAAATCATGGTCTCAAAGCATGCCACAAATTCAGCTTCCATGGGGATCTAGCAATGACTGATTGTTTTGCACTCTTCCATGATATCACTCCTCCGGCTAAAAGATAGAAATAGCCAAATGTGGACTTTCTTGTATCTACACGACGCAAAGTCTAAATCTGAATATCCAACCACCTCAAGATGATCGAATCTCCTATAAATAAGCATGTGATCCTTCACTCCTTGCAAGTATCTTAAGATTTTCTTTGTTCCAACTTGAACATGAAAGTTTCAACAAGATTCTTTCCAATGATCCAATCCTGGATTACTCGTATCTACTACCAACAACAAATCCAAACTACTTTGGTATCTACTCAAAACATACCAATAATACCAACCGTATCTCAAAAGCTGATATTTGGTCTTGTACACGTTTGAGCATACATCAAACTCCCAACAACATATGCATAAGGAATTGCTTCCATTTGTTTCCGTTTCAAATCATTCTTTGAACATTGCATAAGACTTAACTTGTCTCCTTTTTGAATTGGAACGGGTGATGCTCAACATTTTCCATTCTAAATCTCTCTAAAAACTTTATTGATATATGCTTTCTAAGACAAGCCTAACAATCCTTGTGATCTGTCACGAAATATTTTTATTCCAATCACATAGCTTGCCTCTCTCATATCTTTTATTTTAAAGTTATTAGAGAGAAACTTCTTAGTCTATTTCAAAAGTTCTTGCAGAGAAATGATATTTTATCTCAAAGGTCATGTCCTTCCACACCCCAACAAAAAGTTGAAAGAAAAAATCGCCATCTTCTTGATTTGTCTCCTTATGTTGGAATCTCATCTCGGTTTTGGTGTGAAGCTCTCGGGTCAGTCAACCTTATTAATCGATCGCCATCATTAAACTGATTCTTCCTTTCTCCACTTGTTGGTCACAAACAACTTAGATAATATCAATTACATACCAAGATCATCTTGGTTATTGCAAGCAAGATGTCATCAACATACAAAATCAAAAAGATAAAGTTACTTCCACTGACCTTCAGATATATATATATCGATCAACAAGATTTTCCTTAAATCCAAAGGATACGATCGTATCATTGGACATGAGATACCGTTGTCGGGAAGCTTGCTTAAGTCTGTATATTAATTTCTTAAGTTTATACACCATGTGTTCTTTCCCTTCAACCGAAAACCTCATTGGTTGATCTATATAAACATCTTCCTCTAAATTCTCATTTAGAAAGACGATTTTCACATTCATTTGATGCAACTCTAGATCATAATAACTTACTAATGCCATGATAATTACGAAAGAATCTTTCTTGGAAACTAGTGAGAATGTTTCCTTATAGTCAATGCCATCTTTTTGAGTAAATCATTTAGCAACAAGACGGGCCTTGTATCGTTCAAGGTTGCCATGAGAGTCACGCTTAGTCTTAAAGACCAATTTACACCCAACTCTCTTACACTCTTCAAGTAATTTCACAAGGTCCCATACACCATTATGTTCCATTGATTTAAACTCATCTTTCATAACATCTAACCATTTATCAACATTATCACTATTAATGACTTGTGAAAACGAAACTGGATCATTGTCATTAATTCCCAAGTCATTTTCTAACTCTTGTAAATACAACACATGGTCAAGAAGCTGAGTGCTTCTCGTGGCACCTTTCTTTGTGTGTTTTGTTTGCTTTCCTTAAATGCAATCCACACAAATATTAAGGTCAGTGAAATCCAAATCTGGAAGGATGTCATTCTTTACCAACCTTTCTATTCTTTCTTTGGAAATGTGACCCAAATATTTATATCATAAGTAAGTAGAACGTTCATTTACTAAACTACGTTTAGTGCCAACATTATGATGTAAGGTCATAAGAGTTTCAACATATAAATTATCAAGATTCAATTTATATAAACCATCACAAAGTATACCAGAAGTCCAGAACCAATCATATAGGTATGCTTATACAAACTAAAACATTCATTACCAAACTTAAAAGAGTATCTAACAACATCAAGTTTAGACAAAGAAACTAAATTCCTAGAAATACTAAGTACATAAAAAGTTTCTAATAAATCTAAATAATGTCTAGTGTCTAGAATTAAATGGTAAGTCCCGATACCTTCCACTAGAACCTTCACTCTACTCCCCATGAAAATGAACTTCTCATTTGGGCTTATGGTTTGGATTGTAAGAAATCCCTGCATCGTATTAGAAACATGAGTTGTACATCCAGAATTAATCTACCAAGTATTATGGGAAACTTCAGTTAAATTTCATTCGAAACATACATAAGCATTAAACTTATCTTTTTTTTCGAACCAAGCCTTATGCCTTGGGAAATCCTTCTAGAAGTGTCCAGATTTCTCACAGAAATGACATCTATTATTGTTTGACTCTTTCTTCTAGATTTTGACAGAGGACTCACCAATCTATAAATGATCCTTTTTCCTTTCTATGTTTCTTTTCAGTTTTCTTTCCAGCTCCTTGATGGTTTACATAATGGATAGAGTGATTTCCTTGATTTTTAAGTCTGGTTTCCTCCTGAACTAACATACTGTGCAATTCATGCACATTCCATTTGTCTTTCATGATATTTTAATTCATTTAGAATGGACCATACTCAGACGGTAATGAGTTCATAATGAACTGCACAAGGAAATTTTCATCCACTTCTATTCCCAAAGACTTGAGTCTTGCTATAATGTTTGTCATTTCAATAACATGCTCATGCATAGTACGAGAACAATCAAACTTCATGGTGGTTAAAGTAGCCATTAATGTCCCAGCAAGAAACTTGTCAGTAGTTTGAGAATGCTCTTCCATAAAACTCATGAATTCTTTAGCACTTTCAATTTTGGGAAGAACTAATTTGATATTGTTTGCTATACTTATTCGCATAAACATCAGACTCAGTCTATTTGATCTTTCTCAAGCCTTATAATGAGCTTTCTCTTCATTGTTACTAACAGCAGTAACGGCAGCAGGCTTCTCAACTTAGAGTGCTAGATCAAGATCCATTACACCAAGGTGAAATTGAACTTGTTCACTCCAATCAAAGAAGTTCAAACTTATTAAAGACTGGAACAGACGAAGCAAGCGAATTTAAAATAATGGGGACAAATACTATAATAATTACATGCCTAACATTAATACTGAGTCATAAATTAACATACTATATAGATTCATACAGCAAATCACTTAAGCATTCAATGCATATCAATGTTCTCCTTTGGGTGATACATTAACATACAACAACAAATATAATGATGCTAACAAATTGAACATTATTTGGCAATGATATATGTACTAACTAGAAATGTTTATTATCTTTGGATATATAAATAAAATTAATAGTGCATTTACACTACCAACAATCATGTCCATTTATTATAAGGGTAGCTAATCAACCTTTGAGTGATCTATAAATGCCTTATAACAATGAACTTCAATTTACCCATACACAAATAGTCATCATGTCATTCATAGCATCCATTCTTTGGGTAATTAAAAAAAAAACTTTCATATAATTTGGAATTAAATCAACTTAAAGATTTAACCATTTTGGTGATTAACAAATCTCATATAATATCATCCCAAACTAATAGCATTATGCATAAAACTTGATCCATAAAGGAATAAAGTAGGCATATAAAACAAAGTGCAACATTTTGTAAAACCACGTTCATTTCACGAAAAGGACAAACTTGATCCATGTGCCACACGAAATATTATAGTCAATATATATATAAAAACTTGAGTAATGACTTTCGACATTATATCATTACATAAACAATTTGAAAAAGCAATTCGTAGGACATAATTCAACCCGTAAACAATTGAACAAAATCTCACATAAACATTATGCAATTGCAGTACGATTGATATAAAAAGGAGATGGCATGTGCGAATAGCTTTTAAGTGCTATTCATTGTGCAGCGGATAAAACAATAAAAAAACCCCCAAATTTTCATATTTAGGGTTCATACAATTATCATCAATGAAGAATCATAAATTCCACAACCTGTCTCTAATATAATATGTAAATTGTAGTTTTCCTAAGATTCTTGATACAGAAAACTACCATTAAAACATGAAGATGTTAGTTTTCATGATTCCCACAAACAAAAATGTATGAAAACACAAACCCTGATTCATGAATAAATTTTGATAACAACAAACTGTGTACCAAGAGTGTAAGAGAGATCTTAAAACTCATTTTTTATTCCTTTACCTTCCTTTCTCCCTCTTCTTCTACTTTAATGATGGTGAGGGAAGAAAAAAACCCTTATGACAAGAACAAAACCTTAAGTTTTTACATTAAACTATATTTTGCCAACTTCCATAAGTTGACAATTACTTTACTTTAAAAATAAACTACTCTTCCTTTTTATCCAATAAGAAAAGAATTTGGCCCCTTTAATTTAATTAATTTATTAAACTAATAAAGATAAATCACATGTCCAGCACAAAAGACACACTTAAGTTTTACATATGAAAATTCTAGTCCAAAGCAATTTTGGCTTTCTATCCTTCAAATATAGATGCAAGTGTGTGGGTATGCACACACTAACAGAATCAATTTTTCATCAACAATGCTAATCACACACACTTATACAAACCACCCCACATCTACACAGTTTTCACATCTTATTACAACTGGACTTTTCTGTACCCACATAGGCATAGGTAGATGTGAGAGAGATGTGTATCAAAGCAATGTGTTATTAGCATTTTTCAGTTGTCATATTGACTGTTTGATTTGGGTTAAAACAAAATCTCAATCTGGGTATGTCATTGTCAAATGATGACTTGAATTTAGGTTAGCATACCAGAGGGTGGTAGCATACCAGAGGGAAGAGGTGATGGAGTAAGAACAAAGCCCACCTAGTGTTGTATCCGCCATACCCACGAACAAATACATCAGCCTTCGCAGTTCACCATCAACAAAACAAACCCATTAATTTTTCTGATTTATTAGTTATAGATAGGAAATATGAAATGGATCTAAGAATCTAAAGTGAAGTGTTTTGGAGAAGAGAAGAAAGAAGAAGGGGTTTGTTTGTTTTACACACCTTGCGAGAATAGGCATAGGCAAGTGCAGCACCCCATCCACCCTCTCTGAACGATTGTTCCGTTATCGAATCCCCAAACAACACTATCTCTGGCCTCATCCTGGGGCTGCCCCGCGATCGCATCTTCACACTTCACCACTCACAACAACACTCGACACAAACACTGTCTCTTTTTTTTTTCTTCTTTTCTCTGACAATGGACCCATCACCCATTGCTTGATGGGCCGCGATGGGTAGTTTTCGATTATTACAAGCTAAAGCCATCTCTTTCCTAATTGAAAAATAATTTTTTCGAACCATATTTTTACAATTTTTAGTTACACTGTTTTATTGAGAGGAAAAAAAAAAGGAGAGAGAGAATGTGTATTAAAAAGTTTATTTTTCTTTTTTTATTAAAAAATAAATGGTGTAAAAAAAGTGAAGTGCAAATTACATTACCCTTCTTCCTAATTATGTTACGTATGCTTTTTTGTACATTTAGTTAGGATAGAGTAAGAATGAATAGATTTTTTTTGGTCCTTACGAGGGATTTTTTACCTCCTTTTGTGTGCGCCTAATCCTCGTTCAGTGAGATGGCACTTACACATCATATTTGGTTTGAGCATTTCCTTCCCTTAACACTATATTTGGTTTGAGACAAATGGATGAAATTTTTTTTAGTTATATGCAAAGAAACCAAAGAAAAGAAACCAGAGACTAACTTCTAACAAAGGCAATCCCCGTGGAGTCTGCTAAGAGATGACTACCAAGACCAACAGGGGGAACATTCAAAACCTTGAAAGCTTCAGTGCATCTAGCATCTAGCTCCCATTTTTGCAAGGAAGTCCGTGCTGCTATTTCCCTCATGGAGAATAATGCGCTGAAGATTAACTGTCCAATTCCAATCCTTCCCAAGCATCTCACTAATGTCAGCCAAAATTGGAGCATACTTGTGGAAGGTGGGGAAGGGACCCTTCACCAAAGATAATGCATCTGTGGAGTCTGAAAAACATACCACTTTACGTTCACCCATATCCCAAGCTTGACAAAGACCAAGAAGAATTGCAAGTAACTCAGCGTGGAGGTTATCAGAAATCCCAATGTGTCCTATGAATCCTCTCACCCAAGCTCCCACATGGTTCCTTATCAATCCAACGAATCCAGCCTGCCCAGGGTTCCCCAACGAGCTGCCATCAACATTCATACATATCCAGTCTTGTGGAGGAGGAAGCCAAGTAACCCAATGTTTGCGTAGCAGGGGTAGTTGCTTGGACCTGAAACACATGTTCAATAGTCTTGGACAACTGAATAATGGAGGGGATAATAGAAAGGATATCCATTTGGTCCTGTTGATCAATGCATTCCTTATTCCTAGAACGCCACACCCACCAGAGAGAAGAGAGAAAAATACTATAATTCCCTTGAATGCAATCATGGAGCCATGTCCGAACATCAGGCGCGCAAAAAATACTATAATTCCTGTTTTTTATGTTTGGTTACGTGTTTGTGGTTTTCCTATGTTTTTTCTTAGGTTTTGGTTTGGTTGGAGGGTGAAGGCTATGATTCACCTTCCTCACTTTGGGTGTACTATACACTTTATTTTTTATCTGTTATTGTAGGTTTTTTTTTTATAGATTAGTTTTTTTTTCAGCCAACCACTATTGTCGTGCACGTGCCTAGCATGATACTATTCACCGACAAAACAAGATGTCCTTAGGAAGCGGTTATTGTAATCAAGATAAACTAAAATTAATGATCACTTTTTTTATGAACAATGATTTTTCTTTTTCTGACATGAATAGCGATTTTTCGGCATGAACAATAATTTCTAGCATGTGAACAGTGATTTCCAGCAACATACACCTTGGTTGGACTCACCCTTGGTTGGAGTGCGCAGGTATGTTTTGCTCCCATCCATTTGGGAGAGTCTAATATACACCTTCTAAAAGAGAGTATATGATATACCACCCAATCCAAGCCATTGATTTATTTAAAAAACTTGCCTAGTAGATTTTTTTTTTTTTTTTGGTTTTTTTTTCAAGTTTTTTTTTTAGTTTTATATTTCTGAATTTTTTACATACTACTACCACTATCGCTTCGGTTGGTAGGAAGAAGTCAAGAAACTTCTTTTTATGTTGTTTGTTGGCCACCTTTAAACCTCGTTTTTTTTTAAAGTTATATAATCAGTATAAATATTATCGGTTAAAATTTATAAGATTTTTCAACAAATACGCAAGATTATAGTTTTAGGAAAACCTTTGGCTACCTCTAACTAGAATTTCTTTTTTTTAAGTTGTATAATTGTATAAATATTATCGTTAAAATTTATAAGATTTTTCAAGAAGAAGAAATTTATAGCTATAGGGACAAGAAAAAAAATTTTAGTATGTAAAAAAGGGCATGAAAAGTTTGATCAAACTTTAATTTGTGAATATGGTTTTTTTTTATTATTTATGATATGAAAAATTATAAAGACCGATATAATTTTAATCGATATTATTTACACAATTGATGTAATTTTTAAAAGTAAACAAGAATCATCCTAATAATTGTGCTCATATGCTAGAAATACTAATTGGATCGTTCACATGAAAATCATATGTTCATGCCTAGAAAATAACCAAAAAAAATCACCGTTAAAACCTTAATGGTCATACCGGAAATATCCATTGATTATGTGAAGTCGAAGTGCTTGGCCGATCCGAATTTTCATCGAGGGAAATGGGACTTGCAACGTTGATGGTAAGACTTTTATGAGTGGAGATCCCATGAATTCAATAACAAGTCACTTGTTAGCCGCAGCAAAAAAAATTGTGAGGATAAGCTATATGCTTTTAATGAATTTCACTTATGGGTGGTGTATAAAGTGGCAAGATACACTTGATGAAATCACCTATATGAGTGTGGGGGGCCGCTCCTAAAAAATGGCAAGTCTCTAGAGCAAAAAACCTACAATGGGAATTTACACGTAAAAAATAAGGTGTATAGTACACTTAAAGTGAAGAGGGTGCACCATAACCTTCACCCATCCTTTTGAATAGGGATGTAAATTGGTTCGGATAACCCGACCAACTCGAACCGAACTAATTAAGTTGGTTTGATTTGATTTGAGTATTTTAATTGATTCAGGTAAAATCCGAACCAATGAGAACTTAATTGGTTCGATTCTCGAATTTAAAATTTTAAATCTGAAAAACTACCCAAACCAACCACTACAGTATACAGTACAAAGACATTTTTCATAGATATAGTTGTAATAGTGGATTTGAATGGTGGAAATGAAAGATTTGGATGTTTGCGTAGTAGAGGGGAGTGGTGGAGGAGGATCAATGCATTTGTGTTGAGAGAGAGAGAAAGAGCAATCATGAGGGAAGAAAGAGAAGAAGTCCTAAAAGAAAGGGAGAGGGTGAAAATTCACCTTCCTCACTTTGAGTGTACTATACACTTTTTTTTTATTTTTTATTGTAAGTTTTTTTTTTATAAATTAGTTTTTTTTTCAGCCAACCACTATTGTCGGCGGTGACACTATTCACCGACAAAATGATTTCCTCCAACATAAACAGTATCATTTTCGGTATGAACAATGTTAATTTCTAGCAACATGATTTCAAGAACATACACCTTGGTGACTCACCTTTGGTTTGAGTGCGCAGGTAATTTGCTCCCATCCTTTGGGAGAGTCTAATA
This sequence comes from Ormosia semicastrata, assembly GCA_029884595.1. Taxonomy (NCBI): domain Eukaryota; kingdom Viridiplantae; phylum Streptophyta; class Magnoliopsida; order Fabales; family Fabaceae; genus Ormosia; species Ormosia semicastrata. The sequence continues at coordinate 12,280,161 of JAQQTO010000043.1, forward strand.
CACATCATACACACAAGCCATTTATTCAGTGGCTAGATATTGTAAAACTTGCCTAGCAAATTTTCTTTTTTTTTTTTTTGGTTTTTTTTTCAAGTTTTTTTTAGTTTAATATTTCTTTTACATACTACTACCACTATCGCTTCGGTTGGTAGGTGTTTATGTTGTTTGTTGGCCTTTTTTTTAATAATCTCACTAAAATTTATACTACCTAAAAGGCCAATTTTTGTGTTAAAAAATAATGATCAACAATCAGATCACTAAACCAAAAAAAACCGTTGCTCATACCAAACCAAACCAAACCATAAACCTACAATAACAGGTAAAAAATAAGGTGTATAGTACACTTAAAGTGAAGAGGGTGTTCGGATTGATTTGATTTTAATTGATTTATCAATGAGAACTTAAAAAAACAAGAAAATCGAACCAACCCGAACTAATTAATTTTGATTGGTTCGGATTTATTTTTCCTCAAAATCCAAATCAAACCACCCACTTACACCCTTATTTTTAAAGTTGCAATTAATGGCCACAAAAGGGTTAGCTTGGCTCATTTCCGTCCTGCATAAGACAAGGCAAAATTCATGTTAGGTCAGGTTAAATTTGTTCTCGGTTAGCAAAATACTAGTTTAGTAGATTGCAAGTTGGGCTGGCCTAATGGTCTGAATTCTTTTTTTTTCAATTTTTTTTATATATTTTTAATATTAATTTTTTTTTTATCTTTATGTTTTATTATTGTATTTTTTTTTGCATACTTCAAATACTAATAAACATTAAATAAAATTATATTTTATGATACAAATATTAACTTATATTAAAAAATAAAGATAAAATTCTTCATATATAATATATAAATAAATAAATAATTAATTAATTAAACATCAAGTCAGTAAGTTAGTCAAACTTGCTGTAGGTCAGATCAAAATTGGATTGATTGTCAAAATTATTTTTGTATCAAATTTTTTTAGTTTACTTTATCTATCTTATCAGATTATGTGCACAGTAATAAAAAAAAATTATTTAAAACATACCAAAAGTACTAAATTTTATTGGTCTATTTCATAACTAATTTATAAGAAAGTGATGGCACACGTGTTCCAGCAGCATATTTATATCACTTCCTTGAATCTTCTCTCTAATGAGTAATGACATCATTAGAATTTGATAGAACACAATTTCGGTATCTATGATAATGGTGATAATGGTGATACTAGTACTAGTACTAGGGCATATCAGAGACAGCGCGACGAGTGTATGATTTCCACTAAGTTATGTTTCTTATGTAACTACATGATGGGTCCCCAGGAGTGTCATGAATCCTCATCCCCTTCATTGAAACAATCTTTTCTAGTATCTCCAAGAAAACGTGTCTTTTTCAAATTAGACAACCGAAGTAATCATAATTCACTGTGGGCATTGAGGAGGACATTTAAAGATATTTAAATTTCATAAAGTCGATTTGTGGAATAGGCTTTTGTTAATAAGTAGTGTCTTTTTAAAGAATGAAAGAAAGAAAGTATTAAACGAAAAATAAAACTTTTTGAATTTTTAATGTATTAAATATTTTATTTTTTATTTAATACTTTTTATTATTTATTGATTGATTAAATCTACAGCAATTGAGGATAATCAATTGTTTTCCAACATGATTAAATCAATGATTTGTCTGCTGAGGGTCACCCACCAACCCAAAGGATAATATTAAGCACTATAGAATTCAGTTCACTATCTTGTAGATTTGTTATGAACCTAGCCCCTTACTCCTTTAGCCATTTAAGTTCAATAACCTCATCCAGCCATCAGCAGGGGCTACAGTATTCTTAGTATTTAGCAGTCATAATAGTCGCATAGGGAAAAACAAATTAGATCCACCGCTAAAAACTGTTTGACGCAGTAACACACATACAGATATAGCTATCCATGATTACGGGCATCTCTAACCGCATGCAAACAAAAGTTGGTGCTCTTATTAACTTTTCACTTACTACACTCAAGCCATTATTGAAAAGCAGAACGAGATGCAAGTCTGTCTACAGCTTTGAAAGGACAGCTTAGTGCTTATTAGGAAAAGGGCTTAACTTGAGATGACAGATGTAGGACCAGAGGTTCACTTGGATTACAAACTTGAAACTCATACTGTCAACACTTTTTTCTCCAACCACGAAAAGCAAACGCCTAGCTAAAAGCACGCATATCATATCGTGGTCTTGTGTATGCCTTCATCGTCACCGATAGCATAAATATTATATAGACATCTAAAGTCACCGTATTTCTTTTGAAGGTTACAGTCAAAGAATGAATAAATGCATGCTTGAAATTATGTACTAACAATTCCCAACATCAGTCTTCTTTTGCCAGAAAACAATAAATGTATAAACAAAAAGTAAGCAAATTGCTTGAAGCCCTTTAAAGTTTAAATGGTCTCTGCAATTTGGTTTTATAATTTTACATATGTCGCACAAAATATACAGTAAAATTGGTATAAAATCAGCAGAAAGGCAAGGTTTATGATTCACAGCCAACTATACATTATGCAGTTTTATTTAGCCAAGGACAGTAACATAAATATTTATCAGATTCTGTGTCCAAATCCCTTCATTGCTTTTAAATCACGTAAACTACATAAAAGTGAACCTAAGACAGAGTTAGATCCAAACCATCTACCCATCAACATGAAAATATCCCTGCTCATTTTGTATTAAGAAATAACGTTGTCAAACAACAAACTCTATGGTAAAAGGTTAAAAGGAAGAAAACAGACAGACATCTACAAGATGACTTCTGTTACATAAATCAAGCTCATGACCTCTAGAGCATCACTAACAACTATTTTCATCAGACTTAAATATACCAATTTTAGCTTGAAGTTGAACCATTGGTATCTTGTCCAAGAAGTGATGGCTGTGGACTAGTAGTTTGCTTTAACTTGATCTCCTTCATGATTGATCCTAGGCTGCTTTTCCCTCTCAATTCAGTTACTCGAGGGATGTGAATCCTTTGAGATATTTTCATAACCAGGTATAATATCTCCAAATGATGTTGGAGTTGAACTTCTTGATTTTGGGCTTTGAATGAGGCGGATCTCTCCATGACTCCTTGTAGTAATTTCGTCAAGAATTTCCCCACCATTAATATTGGCTGTAGTTGCCTGACTACTTGAATCCTGTCAGGTATATAAACATTGCTCTATGAACAAGAGCTTTGACAGATATATGTAATATAATGCTAGGTAGAATATGGATATTTTGTGGTCTGAGCTGGCTGGATTTGTACTCCACCCAACAACAGCCCAAAGAAAGCCATTTGCAAGGAAGAAAAATGATCATGTTTAAAAAAGGAAATCAATTATTGCATAAACCTAAATATAAGGATTAAACTTGAGCATGTTTTCTGTATTCCCACTTATAATTGGAGGGCATTATGCAATCACAAATCCATACCGTTTAGAATGAACAAATTCCATAAAGACTTACTTTTATACTAATTTGATAATGGTTCAAACTACCTACTTCGAATGACAAGTTGAAAGTAATAGCAGGCGCTTCCTCGTATGCTGCTGCATCCAACTCTTGAAGATGGGCTCCTTTAAAAAACTTAGGAAGGAAATACTGCCGTAATGGGATAAGAAGCATGATTAACAATGGGAAAAGGACCCCAGCAATTGGTATCCAGGTTAGACCAAAGCAGAGAAGCAAGTAAGCTGTCTGGAACAAGGTAAACATTGCAATTGTTTTGAAGGGCACAATCTCAGCAAAGGCTGCATGGTATTTCTCCAGCACTCTAGTAAAGTGAAAAAAAATAAAATAAGGATCATCATCTTCTTCAACCTAATAAAATGGAATGATAATTCTAAATGTGAGCATGTGTGAGCACACACACACACACATATGTTGATCTTAACATGGATATATATGTAGGAGTCTAGGCATAAGCACAATCCAAATTATGACCAACTTCCCATCAAAGTTTTTGAATAAGGAAAAAATAAATAAACAGGTAGTGGAATTCCGAAAAATGACAAAAAAAAACATGCTAGGACTATGGCAATGACAAAATTGACTATGAGCATATATATACTTGTATCTTCGACTTGGAGCAGTGAAAAGGTACAATATTCTCTCCCAAAACTGATTTCCAGGCAAGCTTTCAATTGCCATGAAAGCAAAGTAACCCCAAAGCACTGAAGTTGGTATCTTCTTCAAAAGAGGCATAGCAGCAACACAAGCCCCAACCATCAATGCCTGAAGCAGATTGCTGAGGCGCTGTTCTTTAACTTCAACCGGCAAAAGGTCATCAACATCCTTATCCACATCAAAAACAACCTCATCAACAGGGGCATCAATGTATCCATGACTTGAAGCCAGTTGGATGGTGGATTTTTTTATCTCTTTTAGCCCCTGCTTGAAGACCAAAATAAAGGATAAAGGCAAGGAAGATCGCAAATTTCAAATCAATTGGAAATCGTAGGATTATATTTACCCAGGCAGGTGGCATTTGGTGGGATAATGGAGTCTGCATTTGATCATATGCTTCTTGCATATTTTGGTATAACTGACTCACGTTCAGATTTTTCTGCTTGCTTTTTCGTGCAGTAGATACAAGCTTATTCCGCAAAAGCTATTCCAAACAAAACAAATATCCATGATATTCAATTAGCTTAGGTACAAAGGAGCAAAACTTGGCAAAATGGGCAATACAAGTTTGTCTGTACATAGAAATAAGTGAAACAACGATAGACAGGAATACAGCAAGAGGACAGAACGAAATAGTAAGATAGCTTTAGTTCTAAAATGGAGTTGGAAAACAGGTAGGATGAACAAGAACACTGATAGTTACTTTTCACTAGTAGCATGCATAATCAGATGAGCAAAAACAATATCCAAGACAATTCTGAATGAAGCCTATGAAAAAGTGAAAAACTAAAAGATAGTTAAATTCTGGTAGAGATAACTCTGCAAAAAAATAATTGTCTACCAAAATAAAACAAAGAAATTAGCAGGAAAAAAGCATTCATGATTAACAGTTGAGCTATGGTAGTATCCAAAGGTTAGTAAAAATTGTATTACCTGATGTTTTAGAGTAGCTAAGCTTTTCGTATGCATTGGAGATTGTGGAATCACACCGTTGGAAGGAGGGATTCCAATAAGCCCACACAATATGGTCTGACAAGCAATATGAATAAGATTTTAAAAGGAAACGATTGCTAGATGTCTATACACAGGTTATCTGTTGTCATTCACTGGTATTGCAATTTAATTTCCAAGTATTTCAAAGAAATTACAAACCAAGAAGCCCAAGAGAAGAAGATCATAATGATACGAAGAGGGTTTTCTTAGATTGAACTCCTTCTGCTGGGCAAGTTGCGATGCAACACTGTGATCAAAGTAATAAAGCACAGCAATCATAGTTGCTGGTATAAATGCCCCAATAATATAGATGGGAGGAACATTCAACATTTCCTGCAAAACCTAACAAAAATGAGCAAAGAGCCATGCTTTTTCAATGGGAAAAGGCTAGAATTTGGCTTTCCCTATAGCGAAATTATCCATTGTCTACTATGAGAATAATATACACATTAAATAATCAGAGACACCTTGATTACAGTCCAATTTGAGTATGCACCAGGAGACCATGGATTTGGACTAAAAAGTCGCCTTGGGATTCCCCTTGGAACCTTATTGGCTGGTATATAAGACACAGCAGTCCACACAAGAACCATTAGTGGGACTCCATAATCAGCTAGGAATCCCCGCAACCAACCTATAACATAACCATATTTATTAGAATGAAAATGTTGATCAGACAAGCATATTTTACTGCAAAAACTAATCAGCATAATGCTTAAGGAAGGCAGTTTTGAATTAATGGAAAAAAATGGAAACAGACTGGAGAACTAGCACCTGAGGACATGAAAGTGCTTTATCTAAGTCGCGTCACACTTGCAGCATATCTTGTAATGTGATAGCCGCCCTCCTATAAATAAGGTGTATGCTAGGAAGAAGACCCACTGGAGCAGGGAATCAGAACCCCAAATGGGCATGACTAGCATTGAATGTAAGCATAACTGCTAGCCTCTGTGGCATGGAGTTGAAGAGACAAGAGTAGGAAATCAATTAATGGCAGAAAATAACTGCCAGTTTAAATGGCAAGGAGCTCAAGGGACAGGAGCAGGAAATCAATTAGAGGCAGAGAATAACTGCCAAGGAGTTCAAGAGACAGAAGCAGGAAATTAATGAGAGGCAAAGAAGAATAAAAGGGGCAGGGAATGGTTGACTGGGGGAGGAGAGAACTAAGTAGAAGGAATTGGGAGGGAGAGACCAAGCCTCTCGAAAGTCCTGGGACTATCAGTATTTTCTTTTCTGTATCTGTTCACATTTTCTCTGTAATTTCCATCTCACTGATACTGATATCTCACCTATATCAGTAGCAGCAGAGGGTTATACATCAAATTTATACAGTTTCTCCTTGTTTTCTGGTCCAGTTTCTATCATAATGCACCAAATTCCCTACTGAATCTTTACATAAGAATTCAGAAGTAAAATCAATACCTGTCCCAAAACACCAGGATCTAGCCTTACGGCTTCTTAGTGCAGTGAACAGAAGGCCAAATGACAATACCAAAGCAAACATTCCATTGCCAAACAGCCAAGAGGATTGGAGTGCGATCTGATTGGTACCTTCTTTCTGGTTCTGGGGTACAGCAAACTCTTCCACGAGTCCCTTTAAGATGGAGATTATTAACCTTATTATTAAACTGGGGTTTCAATTTAGGTGACTGTGTGAATAGAGGATTCCCATATATGAACCAAATATCCAAGTTGCAGATTACTCAAGAAAAATGGTCTATGGTTGATGCATACTCACCCTTATAGCCTGCTGCATAAAGAGCATTGCAATTAGCAGACCAAATAGTTCACCAGCAAGGCGTGTGAATCTGTTGATTATGGAGCATGCACCAAGAATGGCCAGCATGAAGAGTAACAGGGCAGTCCAAACACACACCCTAAAAATCAATAAGGTGGAGGTTACTTCAAGTCAACAATAATTCCCTTTATAATAAATAGCCACTCAAGGAGATGGAAAGATACCATCCAGTCCAAGGCAGGAATAGTTTGTGCCCCAAATCCTTTCGATCCTTTGCAAAGTTGTACAGGAATGTGTACATCAGAACTGTTGGCTCGGCTACACCTAGTATGAGGAGAGGCTGCCCTCCAAAGATTGAGTGGACAATGCCACAGAGTGCTGTTGATGCAAGGGTCTGCACTGCAGTTAGAGTCCCATCTATAGAATATAACCAATGAAGCATTTCTTAGCAAACGACCACCTAAATACCAAAAAGGACACTGAACCTGAAAAATATTCTTGTACCAGTATTTCTCTCCAGTTGCTCCCCAAAAGAGATAACCGGAATTGCTGAAGCAAAGAAAATGTATGTAGTTGGAGCAAGGATCCTATATAACACAACATCAAAATTTAATCTTTGATAAATCCTCTTCCAGGTTTCATAAGGCAAACTTTAAGTTGTACCATTTGCAATTTTTTGGAGGGGGGCGGGGGGGGTTGCCTTTGGGTGCCAAACTTGAGGCAGCTAGTCAGATTGTAATATCAGAATCTGCAAATTTATATCACAAACCTGATGCCTGCCTTTAATCCACTGGTCCAATCTTGTTTGTAGCACAGAATTCTTCCTTTGAGGTCATTCTTGATCCCACGGAAGGGAACAAATGTTTCTTCCATGAAGGTCTTGGAATACCAAGGGATTAATGCTGATCTTAAGTTTTGGTTTATAGAAAAATGAAGCAGAAGATGTGACTGGAAGGTGATGAATCACTTCAAGGGACTCTACAGGCAAAATAGTGATTAAAGTTGCAAAAGTAGAAGTATCTACACAAAACTTTGGGCAGGGAGACTGGAATCCTAAATATCTTAATCTTCCAAAATAGGAAAGCAGGAAAAATGGATACTCATTTGTTGGATGTTGAAGCACATCTGGGCCTTGATGATAAAAATGAATAAATGAATCCAGTTGAAGAATTTACATTTCAAAGAACAATGAAGAATGTTTGGATATATTGTCATGAATGAATGACTAAAGAATGAGTTAGTATTTGAATAAAAAGAAGACTAGAGTTCAACCATGACAAAGCCGAGATACAAAACCTCTTTGAGGAAGGTAGACCCAGATGGTTTATCTGGCAAGATTAACGAGATTCCATGACTGAAACCATGATGGGAATGGTTCAGAACACTTGTGAGGAATTGGGCATTAATTTGTAAAGAGAAATGGTACCTTAATCAAAAATCAAAAATACTTTTTTTTTTTTATAACAAGGGAGATTGGAGGGGGCAGACCACGGTCACAGGAAGACGGAGAAGGAGGAGAAGAGATTAGAGTTACATTAAACTGAGGTACAAAAGAAGTGAAAACGGTAAGGGAGACAAGATTCAGACAAACACGCTAAGGCCATTTCAGCAAAGGAAGATCTAACGGTTCCCAAGGTAAGAAATGAGAGAAGCATGACAATATTGAATAAAGGAAGAGAGGATTTTTGTGTGACGGTGAGAATGTGCGTTAAGCAATCATGCATATATAGTCCTGACTCCTGATTCCCGAATGAAGATTGAAGTGGAAGTAGTAGTAGGACGAACTCAACTGTAAATGGAAGAGTGACACAGACACAGACACATATGAAAGTTGTTTCTGTTAACCATATTTTATATCCTAAAATAAATCAGATTTGTTTACCAAAAATAAATAAATAAATCAGATTTTTTCCCTAAAATATTTTGTTTAAAAAGGAGACGTGTCGCATTTATTTATGCAGACTCTTACATTTACACTTTACAGATATGGCAGACGATGTGAAACAGATAAACACTCAAAAAATCCTCCCTTCAATTTCCTATTCATTTTTTTACAATTAAAATGTGAGGTGTGTTGAATTAGTTCATTTTAAAAAATAAATTTACAATTAATTAATAACTTGTTAAGGAGGGTTTATGATTAATTATGTGTATAAATGATAAAATAAATAAAAAATTAATGAATTAAAATTTAAATTTATTTATTAATTAATAAAAAATAGAAATATATATATATAAAAAATTAATAAATACTATAAAAAAATAATAAATAATAATGATAAAAAATTACAAACCATATATCTAAAATATAATTTTTAAAATATTAATTAAATATTCAAACATAAATTATATAATATCAAAGAATTTTTTATTTATAATATTACTTATCATTTAAAAAAAAAAAAATTAAATAAGAAAAAGCCAATTAAATAATATTATAATGTTATAAAGAATAATAAAAAATATTGGTTCAATCTTTGAACCCAATAAAAAATATCATTGTTGAAGTTAAAGAAAGATTGATAACTAAGAAATATTTTCAATTCTTCAAACACATAAACACTGAAAAAATCCTCCCTTCAATTTCCTATTCTTTTTATTTAAAATAATAATCATCTTACATTATTTTTTAAAGAGAATATTAAAAATACATTTTTAACATTTTTTAACACATTTTTTTCTATTAGACCATATCACACACTAAAATACATAATTAATTTTGATTAATGTGTAATTATCTTGATTAGCATGTAATATTAACATATAATCAAATTTGAGTGTATGTTTTAGTGGATGATGTGACCCAATAATAAAGAGTATGTTAAAAAGAGTGTGTTAGAAAGTGTGTTCTTAATACTCTTTATTTTTTAATATCATTTTTTATACTTGATTAATAATATACAAATTTATAGTTAATCATATATATTAGTTAATTAATGATTAAATTCATAATTTAAGATTAAAACTTAGATTTACTTATTAATTAACTAATATACTTAATTAATTATGAATTTATACATCATTAATTAAATATAAAAAATTACGTTAAAAAATGATGTAACAATATAAGAGTTATTTTACTTATTATATGAGATTATCATATGATAGAGAGAAGGGAAGTGATGTTATCACATCATTTTTGACATTATATTATTATTTATATTATTTTTGAATTGTTATAATTAAGTGAGAGAAAATAATATAATTAATTATATAAAAAATAATGTGAAAAAAGTGATATGAAAATATTATTGTTGAAGAGAGAAAGACTATAACTAGGAGATGTTTTCAATTGGCAAATTGAGTTTTATACGGGCGAACTTTGTTGGCAATGCAGGAACTTTTATTTTTCTTGTTCTACTCCAATTGGAGGTTTACATAGTACGGTCAGGTGATAACGAGTATAACAAGAAATTAAGCCATACGAAAAGATCCATGCAAAGTTGGTTACATAACGAGTTGTGCCATCAAAATTAGGTAAGCCATACGAAAGTGAGATAGTAAAAATGAACCTCCAAATCCGAATATCTGATACGTGTCAAATCTACTGCTGAAAAAGCATATCATATAATCTGTGAAATCCTCGTGCCAAACTGGTATATATTTTTCTCTTGGATTAAATTATCCACAATTTTATATTTTAAACGCAACTAACAGGATTCGAGTTCCATGCAATCTAGAATTGAAATCTGTGGTAATTTAACTTTTAATTAGTAATCGACATATGTTTGCTTGGAAATCCTTTACCAAGTACCAACAGTGACATTTTAAAATAATTTAAGTTAGGCGACGATGTGCACAAGTACCAAAGATTTTACATTTTATAAATAATTTAAGTTCGGTATCTAATTATCTTTACGTACAAACAAAATTAGTGGATGCAAATGCAAGTTACTCTAGACGGACATTTTGAATCCAAGTAGCAAGTTTAAGAGCCTATTTGACATGTTGTAGTAGATTTAATAAGATAAATTAATATAATATATTATGATTTTATTAATTATTTAATATAAATATTATATTATATAAATTTATTTATTAATTTGTTTTATATATTAAAATAATAGATAATTTAATTAAATTTTGAAAAATATAATTAATTTGATTAAATTTTGATGTATAAGTTATTATAAAGATTTTTTTATTAAAATTTTAAATATTCGATATGCCACTGATCATTATATATTAGATCTTATACTATTAAATTTTGTATTATCAAATTTTATATTATCCTTTATACTAAACAGACCTAACTTGGCTGGTTCAATCAAGACCTTAAGATATTGCAACTCTCATAATTAATAAATAACTACATAAGTGAATTAGTCAATTTTGACTGATCGTAATACAAATAAAAAAATAAAACATAAAGATGGGGTATTTTTTTAGTATTAAAAATTTTTTATCTGAAAATTTAAAACATTAATTTAAATTTTAAAAGTAAATCTATATTTAATAAAAATAAAATATATTTGTATTAATACCTTGATGATGTCTTCTATTTCATTTTTTTTTCCGTCTTTAACCAACTCACACAATTTTTTATTGGAATGGTGTTTAGATTAAATTCTTTTCAAAATGAATAGCAGATAAAATTCACTTAAAGTAATAATTTATTTTTACTGCGACCAATTACTCTTAATTTGACTGTGTTGATTCTGTTAATTCAAGCAAACTCTCCAAAACTGATCAGCTGCATGTCGAGATATATAGTAGAAATGCAGAAGAGACACCCCACACATTCATGAGCAATTTCAGTTAAGATGTCACTAATAAGTGGCAAATCGAAGGTTTTTTTTTTAATTAATGAAAAGTTATAAGGTTGGTACAGATGAGATTAAAATGAATTTATGTTTTTTAATTAAAAATAAAATTTATTCTATGTTTGAATGTAATATTTAATTTTTTTAATATTTAAACAGTTTCTTCATCTCATAATTTAAAAAAAATAATTAAAAATCAATAGGAATTAATTACGGTAAAAGTGAACTATCTGCTAAATTTTTTTACAATATCATAAATTTGAATCTTAAAGTCGTTATTTTAAAGAGGACTTACTTAACTATCACATTCGACATGAAATTGTATAAATAATTTATTACATAAAAGAAATAAACTAAAAAAAGCATTAGTGAGCTTTTTTTTAAAATAATTCAACTTTTTTTCTTTAAATTTTTTTACAATATCAAAAATTTGAATCTTAGAGTCGTTATTTTGAAAATGACTTACCTAACTATCACATTCGACATGAAATTGTATGAATAATTTATTACATAAAAGAAATAAACTAGAAAAAAAAGCATTAGTGAGCTTTTTTTTTAATAATTCAGCTTTTTTTCTTTAAAAATATTTCATCCAAACACATTAAAATATAAAAATACTTTTAAAAAATGTTTTTTACCATTAATAAACAAAAAAAGTACAAACAAATATAAATATTTAGTATGTATTTGAATTAACTTATTTTGTGTTCAAAGTAATTTATAATAAAAAATCCGTAAAAGAGCTTTCAAAAAAATAAACAATTATTTTTTCTAAAATAATATTTTCAAACATATTATTAGATAATGAAAAAAGTAATTAGTAGATACATAAATGATAAATAATCCGAAAGCTTGTCATCCGAAAAGTTATACAAATTCATGAATACCGTTTATCATGATTTTTTTCTCTTTTTATATTAATTTTTACACTCCTCTTATTCGCCTAATTTTTATATGTTTAACTTTTTATAATTTACTCACAAATTTATTTTGTATTTTATAAAAATACTATAATTATATATAAATTAATTTAATATTTCACTCATATTAATATATAATATAAATATAATGTGCATATAAAAATTGTATAAAAACATTTCCCTAATTTTTATTTGTTTAAATAAAGTGGAACTTGGCCACATCATTTGTACACTTGTTGCTTTGTACTAAATAAATAGTTGTTCTCTATTACGTATTATTTCTTATTCATTAATTTTTTAAAGTACCTAACTCATACTTCATTCATTTACTGTTAATTAATTTGTGTATTTGTCCTTAAAATCCTTAAATTATTTTATATTCAATAAAAAATAAAATTATAAGAAAATATTAATTTCATAATTAAAATAATTATTTCTGCAGAAAAGCATTAGCTCAATTAAGTGGTACTTCACTTTAAGGTTGTTTGGAATCATTAAAAATTAAAAAAAATTATTTGATTTAATTTAATTTTAAATGAATTAATTAAATTTAAAAATCAACTTTTATGTTTAGAATTTATTATAAAAAATTAAATTTAAATTGATTTATAAATCAAATTTCATTCTTAAAAGGTATTAAAGATTAATTGAATTGATTTTATATTAATAATTTATTTTATTGTTCTTATTTAGAATAAGTTAAATGACTTAACTAATAAAAGCAAAGATGTCAATTTAAACAGTTAAAACTAAAATCAAATTAAATTTAAGTGAATTTCTATTTATACACAACTAAATTAAAAGAAAATTAAATCAAATCAAGTCCTTATTTTATAACTTTTCAAGCACAATATTTCATTCATAAATCAAATAAAATATTAATTTTTTTTAACTTTTATATTCTTACATCAAATAGTACATACACTTTTTTTCATACCTCATCTAATATCATTTATTATACATACTTTTTTATATCATTTTCTCTCACTCAATCACATTTATCAAAAGTAGTGTAAACAGTAATATACCCTTTTTTAGGAGTGTAAGAGTATCTTTTTCCTTCTTTTTTAGTTGCTATACACTAAAATATTTAATTATAAGCATACGCTTTCAGCCTTATTCTCAAAATATTACTAAAATCACTTTGCTTTCACTTTAGCATATCTTCCTCCTCCCCTCTTCCTCTTCCTCTTCCTCGTCATACTATACCTTAAACCTCATTTAAAAATAACAAATAAAAACAATAATAATAATAATAATAATAATAATAATAATAATAATAATAATATATATTATTATTATTATTATTATTATTATTAAATTTTTATTTTATTTTCTTTTGTTATTATTTACACTATTTACTCAGTTTAATTTTTTTAAATGTATTTTATTTTATTTCTCTCTTTATTCCTTTCTTTTCATGCACATGTTATGTGCACTTTTTATATATATAATAATTCTAACCTTATAAATAGGTATTTGCAAAAGGTATTGCAACACTCAAATAATTAACTATATTAGGCTTCAGAAAGAAAGCTAACTAGCAGTAGCAAATACTTGTAGCAAGGAAACACCTATCAGTAATGCATTGGTAAAACCATACACGCTTACATTGCTTGCTTGCTGATCCTAACATTTGGATAAGGCAAATTGGAGAAGCAAATTAAAGTAAGTATGTCACACACAGATACCCCTTCTCTTCGAGTTCCTGGGGAAAAGAACTCCAATTTTCGATTTCACTTGTTTTTTTACAATTACAAGAGTAGTCTTCTGTATTTATACATGATTAGATCCTCTTAAGCTAATTCTAATCAGTAACTAATCCTTCACTTAAACTGCCAATTAGTTACAATGATAACTACCACTACCAGTACAACTGAATGCCAACTGAATGCTATGTCAGCCAACTATCAACTGTAAAAGTCCTTGACCCACCCTGGTGCACCTTATAGCCTCTTTGTTCCTGAAACTTCCTCTCCTTCATTCATGACAATACCCGCCCCTTTAAGAACAACCTTGTCCTCAAGGTTGAGATGGGGAAAAGAAGCTTGCAAGTCCTTCCAATGTTCCCAAGTTGCTTATTCTCTTGGTTGTTGTTGCCACTCAACCAATACTTTAGTGATAAGTTGTTCCCCTTCCAAAACTTCTTGTTGATCAATAATGGCATGAGGAGCTGGTACAGAGTGGCTCTTCGGGTAGGGTGGGAATGAAGTCGGGCTTAGGTCCATGAAACCTTTTAAGCAAAGAATATGGAACATCGAGTGAACTTTGCAGTTGCAGGTTGTAAGCAACCACACCAACTCTCTCTATAACCATGTAAGGGCCAAAATACTTCTTGGCTAACTTAATGTTGAGCCGTTTGGCCAAGGACTATTGCTTATAAGGATGCAACTTCAATAACACCAAATCACCAATCTCGATCACCTAGTCCTTCCTGTTGCCATTAGCATACTTCTTCATACAATACTGAGCCTTCAATAAATTTTGCTGCAACTGTTGCTGTAATTCTTGCCTGGTTGTTATGAGATTCTAACTTAAAATCAATTGACATTAAGTAGAGTGACCCAACAGATATATAAACCGTACTCGAAAGATTGAGACACGCGATGTGGAACTCCCCTCCACAGATGCCTAGACGGAAAAGGCAAGCCTAGTGGAATAAGCAACGGAAAAGCCTAACAGAACATGCGGCAAAGAAGCCTAGCAGAATAGACGATGGAGATGGGATCTTAGCTATGATATCATGTGAAATTCTAACTTAAAACCAATTGACATTAAGTGGAGTGACCCAACAAATATATAAACTGTACCCGAAAGATTGAGACAAGTGATGTGGAACTCTAACAATTGTCATTAAATAATCAACCTCAGCTACAGGGGGGGTACCAGTGTGTAGCCAGGGATTGATTGGGGTTTGATGCCAAATAAGGCTTCACTGGGGGTCATGCCAAAAGCCGAGTGATAAGTGTTGTTGTAATGGAATTCAGCCCACACTAGAAAGGAATGCCATTGTTGAAGGTTGTCAGAAACAAAGATTCTTAAGTATTACTGAAGATACCTATTAAAAATTTCAGTTTGGCCATCACTTTGAGGGTGATAGGCCGAATTGAAATGGAGGGTGGTGCCACTGTATTGGAATAGGTGCTTCCAGAAAGAACTTAAAAAGATGGGGTCTTTGTCTAAAACAATAGAGCAGGGAAAACCAATATGTTTCACCACTGTGTTGATGAAAGTTGTGGCTATAGATTTGGTTGAGTATCCTGGCTTCAAGCCAGCAAAGTGAGCTATTTTTGTGAAACTATCCACTACCACCATGACAGCTATAAACCCTTTAGATTTAGGGAAGCCAACAATGAAATCCATACTAATGTCTATCCAAGGTTGAGTGGGGATAGGAAGGGGCTGCAACAACCCGAGATTTAGCAGTGGAACACTTGGCTATTTGGCAAGTACAACACTGAGCAACAAAATTCTGCATTGTAGTTCGTAGTCCAGGCCAAAAGAAAATTACAGAAATTCGTTTAAAGGTTTTAAGGGAACCAACATGTCTCGCTTGAGGAATGCAATGGAACTCATTAAGAAGTTGAGATCAAAAGGGACAACAGGAACGTAGAGCTTATACCAATAGAATAAAAGTCCATCCCTGATTCTGTAAGGAAATCCCAAGGACCCAGCTGCAACTTGCTGATGTAAGCTAATAACAGAAGGATCCTGTTGATTTAAAATTCTCAATTCCTCAAGTAAAGAATCCTGAACCGTAGAATAAGCATACAAACCAGAATCTTCACCCTTTGGCCGAGCCTCCAATTGTCTGGATAAAGCATCTGCTACTTGGTTATGTTTCCCAAGCCTATAGATTATCTCATAGTCAAACCCCAAAAGCTTAGTTAGGTAATATTGTTGCTCAGGTGTTTGGATAACCTGAGACATTAGCTCATTTAGACGTTGATGGTTAGCTTTGATGCTGAATTTCCTCCCTAACAGATAATGCCTCCATTTACACACTGCCTGTGTCACAGCATAGAGTTCGCTAACATAGGCTGAGGCCATAGCTAGTCTTGAACTGAGTTTTTTTTTACTAAAATACGCCACTGGATGGCCTGCTTGTGTCAGAACAGCCCCTATGCCTGTAGTTAAAGCATTAGTCTCCACCACAAAAGGCAAACTGAAATTAGGTAGGGCTAAGACGAGTTTGTGTCATTGCTTGTCTTTGTTTTTGGAAAGTTGTTGCAGCTACATCACTCCAAGTGAAACCTTGCTTTTTCAGTAAATCAGTAAGCGGGGAGGCAATTTTGCACAAATTTCTTATAGTAACCAGTTAAGCCAAGGAATCCTCCCAACTGCTTGACATTACTGGGTACTGGCCAATCCAGAATGGCTTAGATTTTTTCTTTCTGCATCCAGTTGAACTCCCTGTTGGCTGACTACGTAACCCAAATATTACACTTCAACTTCAGCAAACAAACATTTGGATAACTTGGCAAACATGCAGTGAGATTGCAAAGCTTCCAAAACCAAGGAAAAATGTTTGTGCTCAGATTCAGTCTTACTGTATATCAAATGTCATTGACATAAACAGCAACAAACTTCAGAAGAAATGGTTGGAAAACTCTTTATAATGGCCTGGAAAGTAGAGGGAGCATTTGTGAGGCCAAAATGCATCACGAAAAATTCATAGTGGTGCAAATGAGTTCTAAAAGTTGTATTATAGATGTCTTGTTCCCTCATCTTGATATGGTGGTAACCCAATCTAAGATCCAACTAGGGAAAAATCATAGAACCATGCAATTCGTCTAAAACTCATCGATGGTGGGTATGGGGAACTTATCCTTGATAGTAGTTAAGTTTAAAGCTCTATAATCAATACAAAACATCCAAGAGCCATCCTTTTTTTTTTACAAGTAACACTGGACTAGAAAATGAACTCTGACTTTCCCTTATTACTCCTGATTTCAGCATTTCCGCCACCTATTTCTCAATCTCATTTTTTTGAAAATGAGGGTACCTATAAGGTCGCACATTTACTGGTTTGGAGCCTAGTATGATGTGGATACTTTGTTGGGCGGTAAAGATGTTGACTCTTTGAAAACTGCCTTATATTTCTATAGAATCTCCATAACTCCCTGTTCTGAATCGGGTTCAGAGAGTACCTGAGGTAGGCACGTTACGGTGATTAGCGTGTTGCACAGGGGGTGGGTACCTGTAAAAGGACTCCAACGCTCAAGTCAGGCGGTGCACAAGAAGGCTTAAGAGATTGGATTAAAAGTTACCTTCTTAAGATGGCTCAACCATGTATTTATAGAGCGTATACAGAATCCTAATGGGATCCTTACTGAATGCAGGTAATTTAGGATTAGTATCCCGATGAGGATCATCTTTCCATTATTATAGGATACGTCCCTATAAATCTGGGATTAAGATATAGAAAGTATCTAGCCATCAAAGATATCTATAAATCCTATAATATCGTAAGTTGATGATTGACAGTTACGGATATTTAGGGATTCATCCTCTGCATGAATTTATCAACCATGATGTCATATCCCAACACCACTTGAGGGCCGTAATCCATGGTCCGGAATACGTTGTGAGTCTTCCTCTACGCCAGCTAGGTGGAGTCCGATTGTGTGCATGTCGGGTTGATCCTATAGAGCGAGATCCCGGATCACGGTCCACAACAGTTGCCCCCAGCTTGACTCTAGGATGAGACAGACCAGAGTCAAGTTTAGAATGGATCAACCATCATATGGCTAACGTGGTAATTCGACGAATAGGTGTTAGATCCCAGATTATTTCCGATGTCCACGTCCTATTCAGTTACAAGTAAAGATTACTGCCCCCAAGTAAGAGTACTAGGAATTCCTGGAGATATGTTCAACATAAGTTCTGAACGCGATCTCTGGTGGTAACAGACTGTGATTCTCTGGGAAACTGATACTTGGACTTTATTGGGGAGTAGTGATTCTTTAATTCCCAATGTCAGTTTCATACGGATTTTCTCAATTGCTCCCTATCTTTGTGACCAATCAGAGATTAGAAGTATTTATTTCAGTTGACTTCATGGGATCAGGTCACCTTTTACGGGACCAATCAGAACCCCTCATGCATGTTATAAGTAGAGAATACTTCTCCGTGAGCTTGCATTCCCTTCTTTTTCATTCTCGAATAGAAATGATTTCTTCCAGGAGAGTGAGTGTAGTTCTTTCTTCATTTTCCACTTTTGCGAAGAGAGCTTCATCGTCTACAGAGATTATACTTTTATTTTTTCCAAAGTTCTTGAAGATGTTTGATCTTCCCCGAGCGTTTTTTCCTTTTGACAGGGGCCTTTCTTTTTTGGCGTAAAACTGGGTTGCTATGCATTTAGAGAGGCGGAAGCCTTTCTCTCCTGGCGTACATGGCAGTGTCTGACCCAACGTGTTGCTAGGATGAGACAATGCCTTCGTCTGCTATTGCATGGGGACCCGACGGAGCGCACCGTTCATCTTTCCATCTTCTTGGCGGGCTATTTGAAAGCACATGACCGGTCTTCTTTGTAGTACAGCTGGATATGCAAGGATGCCGGGTTGAAGGAAGCGAGGACCCCCTTGGAGCAAACAAGGGTGGTCTGCTTTCTTTGACTTACTTTCAAGGAAGCAGCGGGTATCCGCTTCTGCCGTTATTCGTTGAGAAGGTGGGAGAGGAACGAGTGAGCGGAGGATTTCTACTCCGGAGTGGCTTCAGTCTGTTCTGGGGTAGAAAGGCCGCTGTAGCTGCTCCGTAACTTGAGGCAACTTGGAATGATTGATGCCAGCGGAGGATTCTTAAGCTAGAGAGGTTGTACCCCTTCCAACAAGCGAGAGAAGATTTCGTTCTTTAGTTGTATCGCGGAGAAGCAGTCCAAGGAACTTTGGTATTTTCTCTGGGATTATGATCCTGGTTTGCCAATGTTCTTCAAAGCTAATCCATTTTTTCAAGAGACCGAGGTTTGGAGATGTGGATGGGGTATGATTCAGGCAGCCGAAGATGTTTGCCCCCTTTCCCGGGATACCTTTATACATTCCATATCTCAATATTTTCTTTTTCATCCTTTTCGGATGTATGACGATGTATGGAATGAAGATGATTCAATAGACTTTACCTTCTCTGTACTTGTTAATCATTACATTTTTTTTTTGTCGAGGTAACGCTGCCGGGATGAGTCCAACGCTTATCCCGGTATAACCCCGTAAAGACATTACTGGGATAGGTCCAATGCCAACCCGGTATAATCACCACAACAATTGCACCTCGGCGTTAGTTCGTAGTCCATGTTGTCAATAGTGATTTGCAACTGAGATCTGCGGTACAAACCCGGGTTCTCTTTTAGCATTCGTACGACGCTTTGGATTACTGCGCAATCGTCCTTTCAACTGCCATTACAGCTGTGTGGGCCATGTGGTGCGATTTCATCGGAGAGACGTGCCTAGAGCTCCGTGAGTCATGATGAGCACCTTTTGAACTTGCATCGGAGAGGACAGAAATGTCCCTTAACCGTTCAAACCTTTATAAATAAGAGTCAAAGGTTCGTCTTCCTCACTATACTGTTTTTGGCCTCATTCACTGAAAACTCCGTGCGGAAAAAGCTTTGGCTTCTTTTGGGTGCTTTCCAACCACTCGCAGCTTCTCCATTGTTCTGGCACAACTTCTCCACTGTTCGAGCATTCTGCCTTTACATAGTAAGTAGCTTTCTCTCAACCTCCTCGTTATTTGCGCTTTCAGAATGTTAATAACTTTTTAAAGAGTAGAGTAGCTTTGCATTTTTGGTTTTGCTTTCTTTCAAGTAGACCTTAGTGATTTAGGTAGGTATTGTCACCTCCCTGAAACACCATCTTCGCTGCGCCATGCACGGCGGAGGAGTTCCCCTGAATGCTTTATTTCTGGTGGGACAGGAGGTCGGTAGGGGAGGTTTGGATTACTTCGCTCTCCCTGTGTCTGAATCCATGAGATTATTGATTCTGAAAATTGCTTACCGACTTCTTTGGATGTTCTCAGGATTTTCATGGCAAAGGAAAAAAGGCTAGGGTCCAGACCCCGCTCCACGGCGTCCGTGACCCAGCAGAGGACGAGTTGATTCGAATTCAGCGAGGTCCCGGGCTAGTATGCCCCTAGGTGGTGGACGACGTATAGAATCGTCAGTCCAAGTTTTTGAGCGAAGCCGTACTCCGAGAATCCTTATTTGCCTTGGAGTTAACTGTGAACAAAGCTCGAGATGACGAATTCTAAGTTGTCTGTCCAAGCTGGAGTGGGAGAGTGTGTTCCTGCCGAAAAGCTGGTTCACATTTTATGTTCCTGTATGAGCCCATTTTCCTCAAGTTGGGGCTTAGGATGCCGTTTTCTGACTTTCAAATGGCCGTCCTCCGTACTCTTCATGTAGTCCATTCGCAGATCCATCATAACGGTTGGGGCTACATCATCTCGTTCGAGATATTTTACCGGTTAATGAGCCTTAAGTGCTCAGTTAATACCTTTTTTTTATTTTTATACAAGAATAAACACCCAGGGGACGGTAAGGCAAACAAGTTGGCTTGTCATCCGGTCACAGCTTGGTCGTAAGTCCTTTGATGTTTTCGAAGAAAGTTTCAAAGGGTTTAAGACTGCATTCTTCAAGGTAAAAGCCAAAGAGGGATGTCAACCATTCTTCTTCAAGCCAGATGGGGAGCCAGAATTTTCGTTTTACTGGACGCAAGGCTGCTGGGATGTACCTATTGATTTAATTGAAAAAGAGGAGGGGGTCTCGACCCCGAGGAGCTCAGGTCTGTCAGGTTCATAACCCGGTATACCGAGAAGCATGGGAACATCAATATTAGAGATGTTCTCTGTACCCTTGGTGATGATCTTCTTTATGCTTTATTAGGTTGGAATTAGGGCGTTATTACCCTTAGTATCCCTAGGTGTTTGTTCTATCTTCATGTATCAACAATGTTTCATAATGTGCTGATTGTACTTGTTTCTGTTTTCTTTCAGTTAGCAACATGACTTCTGGATCTTCCATGGTTGCCCTGCATTCTTCAAGGAACCGGAGGAAGGGAAAGAAAACCGCGGCTTCTTCCTCCGTAACCGTTCCGGCTTCCTCCGACCAGGGTGTTGTTATCGGAGAAAAAGACCAGCCGGATTCCCCTACCCACAATTTTAAAGGGAGAAAAAGGCAGGCTGTCGAAGGGCCTTCTGAACACGATGGAAGGTCGTCAGAGGGCGGGGAAAGGGAAAGGGAAAGGGCGGACTTCTTGCCAATCATCACGGGGCACTCTGATCCCGGCCCCTTCATAGCTGGGCGATTTTTAAATGGCGAGGTGAGACAGCATATTGTCGAGTAAGGTCTGGCCCAAACTTTAGCTGCACTTCAGAGGTAAGCTATCCAGGCGGCGGCCGAGATCAGTGTAATCGAGGAGACTATAGAGAATGCTGATAGGCAGACGTCGGAAAAACTGAAGACTTTGAAGAAAGAAAAGGAGAAAATTGGCCAGAAACTGACCGCGTCCTTAAAAACAAACGAGGATACTAGGGCAAGGGTCATCGAACTGGAAAAGAGGGTCATCGAACTGAAAAGGCGTTGGTGGACTCTGAGGCTACCAGGAAGACCGAGAAGCTTGAAGCCGACAAAAGCATTGGCGCACTGAGGGCCGAGGTGACTGAGCTCGAAAAGGAGGTGGAGGAGCTGGACGAGGTATCTGGAAAGGTCGGGGGAAAGCAGATCCACAATGCCGTGGCACAAATCCAGCATTTCAACCCTGAGGTCGCCCTTGTCTTGGAGGGTCTTAGCCCGGATAAAATCTTTCATAACGGCCGACTAGTAGCTGCAGAAGAGTTAGCCGCGAATGCTCCTGGTGGCAACTCAGAGGTTATTCAAATCTCGAAAGGAGAAGAGGCCGGCGTTTAAGCTTTGTCTTGCTTCTTTCGTTTCTTGTCTTCTGCCCCCTGCGTGAGGTTTTATTACTTGTAAGGATAATTGCCCTGTGATTGAGATTTTATAATTAATTACTTTGTTTCACCGTTCATCCTCGTTTTTCATGGTCTGACTTAAGTCCAACGCCCATTTTTATAGTCGTTTTAACGGACTTAGAAGACTATTTGTCGTAGTAGAAAACCATGATCCAGGATCCTACCCTCATACCGTTAAGTGGATGACATTCCACTTGACTTAGGTGGGAATAATGCCTTGGTCTGTAATTAACGTTTATAACAATCAAACGTCTATGAAATTTTAGATTTAGGCAAAGTAAAACCTTAATCCATATTTCAATGCTTGTTATGGGAAGCGTTTGGCATTGCGGATATAGGTAAGAGTAATGCCCTGGCTCAGGGTATTTTACGTGAAAACCCTTTTACCTGAGGCACCAACATTATTTAACCTTGCCCGGGGCCCAACTCTAATAATCATATAGATTTTGGGACCCCTTCATGGTTTAGGTATAACGAAGGAGGGTGTACATATGATCCGCACTGCCTCCTATCCATTTGACATTTTAACAGTTAGTGCAGCGCGTTGGACCAAATTTGGTACCTGAATGATTATTTTATTAATGATATTGGGAGGACGAAAGTCCGTACAGAGCGTGTTTATTCAAAACAAGGACGAATCAAACATAATTCTACTAGAGGGCTAAGCCGCTACGGGCATTTAGCTGTAGTATTTTCTTAGTTTATCCGCATTTCAATAATTCTTGACTGGGGCTCCGGATAACGTTTCCAGGGTGTATGCTCCCTTACCCGTACTGGTGACGACACGGTAGGGGCCTTCCCAGTTAGGGGCTAATTTCCTTTGAGAGACATTTTTCCCTCCTATGTCGGCTCTCCTGAGTACTAGGTCGCCCGGTTAGAATTTTCTTGGGATCACTTTCTTATTGTACCTGGCCGCTATCTTCTGCTTAAGGGCGGCATCCCATATGTGAGCTACGTTTCTTCTTTCTTCGAGTAAGTCCAGGTCCTCTCTGATTAGACCGGGGTTACTGTCAGATGAGAACTGTTGGTAGAGCCAGCTGGGCTCCCCAATCTCCACCGGGATCATGGCCTTGCAGCCATAGGTCAATTTGAATGGTGTTTCTCCCGTGGTGGAATGGGGAGTGGTCCGATATGCCCAGAGAACATGATCAAGTTGCTTGACTCAGTTCCCTTTGGCTTCGTCTAGCCTCTTTTTTAAGCCTAGCACGATGATTCTATTGGCGGTCTCGGCTTGTTCGTTTGTCCTGGGGTTCTCAACGGAGCTGCAGTGGTACTTTATTTTCAATCCGGCTAGTAGCTCTTCAAAAGTTTTATCTTTGAATTGGGTACCGTTATCTGTGACGATAGATTCTGGTATGCCGAACTTAGTGATAATATGGCGCCAGGTAAACTTCTGAATTCGAGCCGAGGTGATAGTGATCAGAGGTTCAGCTTCGATCCATTTAGTGAAATAGTCTACTGCTACCACCAAGTATTTAAACTGCCCTGGGGCCTGGGGGAACGGACCCAAAATGTCCATACCTCACATGTAAAATGACCAAGGAACCGACATCGTGAATAGTTCTTCAGAAAGGGGCTTGAAAATGATTTGCATGGCGCTGACACTTGTCGCAAACTCAAACGTGTGTTTGAGAATCAGCTTCCATTGTCGGCCGATAGAATCCTGCCCTCAATACTTTTTGGGCTAGGGCTTTGGCTCCTAAATGGTGACTACAGCTTCCTTCATGAAGTTCAGCTATAGCGTATTCTGCTTTCTTTGGGGTTAAGCATTTTAGAAGGGGGGAGGAGAAACCACATCGGTATAGGCGGCCGTTGTAAATGGTGTATCTGACCGCGGTCTTTACCTATCTGGAAGCCTCTTTCGGGTCCGATGGTAAGTTTCCATGCTACAAATAGCCCAGTATAGGGGTGATCTAAGATGGCTGATGGTCCTCCACTTGGGATATGTTATGATCTGTGATGGAGGGTTGGGAGAGAGTTTCTTGGATTACAGACCGGTTGTTACTGAGGCTCTTCGTCTTTGGCCGGTTTAGACAGAAGGTCTGCTCTGGAGTTTGTTCTCTTGGGATGTGCTCTATCTTGACCTCCTCAAAACCTCTCAAAAGCTCCTGGACCTTGCTCAAGTATTTCTGCAGAAGGGGTTCTTTAGCTTGATAGTCCCCTTGGATTTGGGAGGTTACTAGCTGGGAATCACTGCAGAGTACGATCCTTTGCCATTAGCAAATCGGCAATGCAGGCTTTATACTCGGCCTGATTGTTTGAGGTTGGGAATTCAAACTTCAGGGAGTGCTCCAAGGTCAAACCCTCCGAATTTTCCAATATTACTCCGGCCCCGCTTCCCTTGGGGTTCGATGATCCGTCAGCAAAAATGGCCCAGAATGCTTTCTTAGGGTCGCCGTTGTCTGTTGCGTGTTCCGCTAGGAAGTCGGACAACACTTGGGCTTCTATTGCAAGTTGCGGTTCGTATGTGATTCCAAACTCTGAGAGTTCAATCGACCATGCAATCATTTACTCGGCCATATCTAGTTTATGTAGCACCTGCCAGATAGGTTGGTCCGTTCTTACCACCACTGGGTGGCATTGGAAGTATTGTCGAAGTCTTCTTGCGGTGATAATGAGCGCAAAGGTAACTTTCTCAACCTTTTGGTATCGAAGTTCGGGCCCCTGGAGGACCTTGCTTACAAAGTAGATAGGCTTCTGTCCTTCGTCAGTTTCCCGGATCAAGACTGAGCTTACGGCCTCGTCGTGAACGGATAGGTACAAGTAGAGTATCTCCCCGGTGTCTGGCCTCGTCAAAATAGGAGGGGAGGACAAGAGGTTTTTTAATGATGTAAAGGCGTCCTCGCACTCTTGGGTCCATTCAAAACTTTTTCCCTTCTTGAGCAATTTGAACAGGGGGAGAGACTTGTGAGCAGCTTTGGCTAAGAATCTTGTGAGGGCCGCTATGCGCCCCGTAAGCTGTTATACTTCTTTGACGTTCCGGGAGGACGGCCTGACATTTGTCCGGATTGGCTTCGATTCCTCCATGAGTTAGCATAAACCCTAAAAATTTACCGGCCTGGACCCCTAAGGTGCACTTTTCCGGGTTCAACCTCATGTTGTACTTTCGGAGTTGTGCGAATACTTCCTCGAGGTCTGTCGTGTGCGATCCGCTGTGCAGGGTCTTTACTATCATGTCATCTATGTAGACTTCTAGCATCTTTCCCACTTGGTTCTCAAAAACCTTGTTCATCATCCTCTGTTAGGTGACTCCTGCATTCTTTAGGCCGAAAGGCATGACCTTGTAGCAGTAGCTCGCCCTGCCAGTAATGAAAGCGATTTTATCCTCATCTCCGGCGTACATGGGAATCTGGTTGTACCCGGAATATGCATCTATGAACGAGAGCCATCTAAACCCCGAGGAGCCATCCACTAATTTGTCCATATTAGGGAGTGGGTATGGGTCCTTAGGACAGGCTTTATTCAGGTTAGTATAGTCTATGCACATTCTCCATTTTCCGTTGGACTTTTTTACCAGAACCACGTTAGAAAGCCATGTGGTATAAGAGATTTCTCTGATGAAGTTGCCATTTAGTAGCCCTTTAACTTGGTCTTCAATGACTTGCTGCCTCTCGGGTCCGACCTTCCTCTTCTTTTGTGCGACCGGCCTGGTGCCTTCTTTAATTGACAATCGGTGGCAGATAAAGTTGGGGTCGAGTCCGGGCATATCGGAGGAAGTCCAAGCGAAAAGGTCCTTATTTCTCAACAAGAGTTCTGAGAGTTGTTCTTTTTCTTTTTCACCCAGACGAGCTCTGATCTTGGTGACCTGTTCTGGGTTGGTCCTGAGCTAAAGAGATTCCAGTTCGCCTTCGGGTTGGGGTCGAGTACCCCGAATTTCTTCTCTGACGTCTAACTCAGTCATTAAAATGTTAACCTGATCGATAGCTGGGGTGGAGACGGAGGGGCTCAACCTCCGGGGCACTTTACAAATCTTCAGGCTTTCGTTATAGCATTTTCTGGTAGCAACTTGGTCGCCTTTTACAGTGACGGCGTCATTGTTTTTATTGAGGAACTTCATCACGAGGTGGGTGGTGGATACCACCGCTCCAAGGGTATTGAGAGAAGGACGGCCCAGGATAATGTTATAAGCCGAAGGGCAGTCCACAACCAGGAACTTTACCTTGACAGTCCTGAAGAGTTTAGATGATTCGAGGGTCAGGTGGGTTTCGTAATATCCGACCGGGGTGATCTTCTCACCGGTGAAACCCGTCAATTCTCCTACGTGGGGAGTCAAGTCAGATTGCGGGAGGTTCAACTTCTGATAGAGATCTAGGAATATAATGTCGGTCAAACTCCCTTGATCGATGAAAATTCGGCGGACCTCAGTATTAGAAATTACCCCGAAGATGACGAGTGGATCGTCGTGGTCCGGGATTATTCCGCCGTAGTCTTTGTCTGAGAAAGTGATGAGAGGCGTTTTTCTATTCTCCGCTTGTGTTCTTAGTTCTGAGTGGACCGCGCTAAAAACTGCCATTCTAAGGGCTTTCTTTCGAGCTCCATTGGAAGATCCCCTTTCGGCAAAGCCACCGGCAATGGTTTGGATCGTCCTGTTGGGCTCGGTGCGATGATCGTCGTTATCAACGGGGAGAGTGTACCTGGTCCGACCCTGCCGATCGCTGTTATCTCGGCGAGGTGGAGTCCGGGATCTTCTCCTAGGACTTCTTGTCCTTCTTCTGCGCGGAGGGGACGGACTTCGGCGCGGGGTACGTCTGCTGTCTCTGTGTCTTTTGTCCCCTTCGTTGTTTTGTACACGAATGATATATGCTGCAGGTGTCCGACCTTGATTAAAAATTCAATGGCATCGCGCAACTGATAGCAGTCTTCTGTATCGTGGCCATAGGCCTTATGCCATGTGCAATGCTTGGAGTGATCCTTCTGCTTGTGTTTCTTGATAGGGGGCGGTCTCCAGACGTTCTGAAACTCCGTGTTCATCACTTCCCTCAAGATTGTTTCCCGAGGTGTGTTCAAAGGAGTGTAGTCAGAATAATTCCTCCGTGGTGGGCTACCCTTTGAGGGTCGTGACCTTGAGGAATTCTGGTTGGGCTTGTGGTGAGAAGGCTTGCCTTTGTCCCACCTCCTGTGGTCTTCTGTTGCCTCCTCCAAGAAGATGTACTTCTCGGATCGTTTCTGGAAGTCGGTCATATTGCTGGTTTCTTTTTTGCCAGGGACTTGAAGAATTCGGAGCCTATCTGGAGACCGCTTCTGGCATAATGCAAGGCTATTCTGTCTTCAAAATTTTCTACGTTGGTGCAGGCGGCCATTAAACGCCTAACGTAATCCCGGAGGCTCTCATCCTTTCCCTGGCGAATCTTAGCCAGAGATTCGATGAATTTAGGTTGTCCCTTGCTCGTGGTGTATTGTAGCAGGAAACGCAATTTAAGGTCCGACTAATCCACGATGGTCCCCCGTGGTTGGTTAGTAAACCACTTGAGGGCCCCCTTTTTGAGGGAGAGAGGGAAAGCTCGGCACAACAATTTCATGGATCCGCCATAGAAACATAGGGACTGCTCGTAGGCATTTATGTGTTCCTGGGGGTCCGTGGTTCCGTCATAATTTCCAGGGTTAGAGGAAACTTGAAACTTCTCGGAACCCGGAACTCCATGAGTTGATCGGAGAAAGGTTGTTCCATAGTTCCGCGATTCCGGTTATTGTCCCCAGTATTGGGAATTCCCTCATCGTCGTGGGCCCTCCTTTTATTATTTTCCACGTCTGTCCGTCTATCACGGCGGCACGACTTTGGTTGGTTTTCATGCATGGCGCGCTGCATGTCTTCCAGCTTCCTGAATTGGTCATTGAGCAAATCCATATGTTGCTGCAACATATCTTGAAATTGGCATTGCGAACCCCGAGATTGATGTGTGCGTTCAGAGTGGGATGCACGATCATCGAACTCATTGTTCGGGATTCCCAAACGTTGGTGTACCGGAATCCTGCGCTCTTGAAGGCTCTAGTCACCTCTCTGGGCTGAGAATTCAAGTCTTTCCCTGACAGAAATCCTACGTGATGGGTTAGGAGACTCCTTAGAAAAGGAGGTGGAGTGCCCATCACGTCGGCTTCCTGATCCGGGTGCCTGATTTCTCACAGCGGAAGTTTGAGCCACAAGTGGAGGCAGTGGTGGTGGTGGACGTTGCATGTCAGGATCCTGTCTCTGGTTGACAGAGGTTTGTACAGCGTCTCTTCTCGAGTTTTGCCTCGTATTCACCATGATTGGGTGGGATTAGAATTTTATGGATCCCCACAGTCGGCGCCAATGTTCTGAATCGGGTTCAGAAAGTACCTGAGGTAGGCACGTTACGGTGATTTCTCCTTCGAGCAGCGGCTGAGCGTGTTGCACAGGGGGGTGGGTACCTGCAAAAGGACTCCAACGCTCAAGTCAGGCGGTGCACAAGAAGGCTTAAGAAATTGGGTTAAAAGTTACCTTCTTAAGATGGCTCAACCATGTATTTATAGAGCGTATACAGAATCCTAATGGGATCCTTACTGAATGCAGGTAATTTAGGATTAGTATCCTGATGAGGATCATCTTTCCATTATTATAGGATACGTCCCTGTAAATCTGGGATTAAGATATGAAAAGTATCTAGCCATCAAAGATATCTATAAATCCTATAATATCGTAAGTTGATGATTGGCAGTTACGGATATTTAAGGATTCATCCTCTGCGTGAATCTATCAACCACGATGTCGTATCCCAACACCGCTTGAGGGCCGTAATCTGTGGTCCAGAATACGTCGTGAGTCTTCCTCTACGCCAGCTAGGTGGAGTCCGGTTGTGTGCATGCCGGGTTGATCCCATGGAGCGAGATCCCGGATCATGGTCCAGAACACTCCCTCAGGTAATTTGTCTCCTTTGGAAATTATTGGCTGATCAGCCACGACTTGCAGGTGGTAAAAAGAAACCACATTGTCTGAGGCCACCATCTTTTGGAGGGATTTGCGACTGATAGCATCCACCTCCATTTATCTTCTGTGTTCTCTCTCCTTGTAATATAATGAGTCCCATTCAACTAAAATTCCATGGTCAATTGCCTGTAATTAGTATGTACATTGCTAAGAGTTTCCAACCATTGTATTCCAAGCACCATGTCACATCCATTCATTTCCAAATTGAAAAATTCCACTAAAACTATTTCAGTTTTAACATTACACATGATATATTCCCCACTTCCAACAAAGACCCTGAATGGTTTCACCATTTCTAGTTTTAAAGCCAACTTCTTAGCAATAGTAGCTTTAACAAAATTATGCGTACTTCCATTATCTACCAAGATGTGAACAATTTTTTCCTTACACCTACCCTTAACTTCAATGTGCTAGGGTAGGACTGCCTTGCTAGTGCATTGAAACTTATCTCTGGAGTCACTGTACCTTCTACCTCCACAACTTCAGTAGTGGCATTCTGATCCTGTATCCCACCCTCCTCTGCTAGCAACTCCTTCATGCCCTCCTCACCTATTAACAACAAGCATGAAGGTTTACACGTATGGCTCAGGGTGTATTTCTCATCACAGTAATAACAAAGCCCTTTCTATATTTTCTGCTTTATTTTAGCTGTAGTAAGTTTGCTAAATGTCGAGTTGGGACCAGACACAGAATTTTGGTTTGTACTTGAGACTGTAGAAGGGTTTGAGGGGTTAGATGCATTGCTACTTTCCATATTTGCTCCCTTAGGTGCCCAACTCCTAGAATTTCCAGCAACATTGGAATTGTACTAATTATTACTCCCCTTAAAACTTATAGTGCCACCCCTTCTACTCTTTACCTGTCTAGCAACTTGTTGTAACGACAATTGTTTTTGTTCATGCAACCTAGCTAACGTTGTAGCTTCTACATACGATTGAGGCTTAGCTATAAGTAATTCACATTTCAAATAGTCTTATAAACTGGCTATGAAAAAAGCAACGAGCCACTACTCAGACAATCTTATTACCTAATTCAAAATTTCCTCAAATCAAGATTAGTAATCAGGTACTTTTTGTTTCTTGCCTCAACTATTTCAAGGCTGCCCTCGGATTATGATAGAGATTGGCTCCAAATCTCAGCCTCAATGCATCCAAGAACCCTTCCAAAGAATACTGAAAGTCGTTGTTCACTATCCATCTGTACCAGGCTTATGCAGGACCTGATAGATGGAAAAACATCAGCAAAATCCGTTGCTCCACTAGAACCTCATAGATCTTGAAATATTCTTGAACCTTAAAAGTCCAATCTTCAACCTCGAAGTGGGGAAAAACCATCTTCACGCTTGGATACAATTGTCGTTTGTACCCATGCCTCTCTTCCTCCGAACTTTGATCAGTTCTTGCATCTGAATTCGCATCTTCATGCATTTGAACCCGATAATTTGATTCGACGTCATCTTCTTGAGTTGATCGATTTCTCTTCTCGGTACTCATCATTTCAATGAGTTTTTGCACCGATCCTTCAAGACTCTGTAACCTATTATCAAAACTGATAAACTTCTCCACAAAATTGCCTTCCATCAATTGCTAAAGCCTCCTCAATTCAATGATGGAATCTGCATTAGCTCTCCCAACTTCCTTGCTCAAGCCAAACGAGTTCCCTCTGCCATTGGTCATTGCTCTCAACGAAAGCACCAATGTGACACACACAGAGAACCTAAGAGAAAACACACACACACAAATACCATTTCTCTTCGAATTCAAGGGTTAAAGAACTCCAATTTCTAATTTCACTTCTTTTTTTTTCTTTTCTTTTTACAATTACAATGGTAGTCTTCTGTATTTATACATGATTAGCTCCTCTTAAGCTAATTCTAATTAGTAACTAATCCTTCACTTAGTCTGTCAGTTAGTTACAATGATAACTACCAGTACAACTGAATGTCACATCAGCCAATTGTCAATTGTAAAAGTCCTTGACCCACGCTGGTGCACATCTCATCCTCTTTGTTCGTGAAGCTTCCTCTCCTTCATTTGTTACAAAGTCATTTAAGGAAAGTAATTTAAGGAAAGATAAGGGAATTTTAATTCAATTAAACTTAGCGTGTGTTTGGATTAGAGTTGGTAAACTTAAGTTTTGTTAAAATTGCGTTTATAAATTTAAGTTTAATTAAAAGTGAAATTATAATAACGTGATTTATATTTTAGAATTTTTATATTAAAAGTGAGTTTTGATCAAATTTTTGTCTCAAAATTTAACATAAAAGCAAAAAAAAATCTTACTTTTGTACAAACGTAATTTGGAGCTCAAAAATGTGTTGTAACAAACGTAAAGTGAAATTATCAAACAAAAAATGCATCGTTAGAGGCAGCAAAAAACATACATTTAGAAGGTGCAACGGCAATCCAAACATACACTTACATTAGAGCTGGTAAAATGGGCTAACTCGCCCTGACCAGCCTCAACCCGTCAAAATACAGGGCAGGTGGGTTGGCCCGTTTTGAGAAATGGATTGAAAGAGTCAACTCACTCCGTTTTAAGGTCGGTTGATCCGCATAAAAGATAAAATGAGAAAAAGTAGATGAGTTGGTGAGTAACCCGCTTAACCCGCCTAAAAAACAAAAAAAAATATAAAAAACCAAAAAATACTATAAAAAATTTAAAAAAATAATAAACAATAATGTAAAAAATTATAAACTATATATCTAAAAATTAATTTTTAAAATAAGTCTAATTAAATATTCAAATATAAATTATATAACATCAAAGTTAATTTTTCATTTATGATATCATTTGTCACCTTTTTTTAAAAGAAAAGAAGTAACCCTGATGGACCAATCAGATCCCGACCCGCTTAACTCACAAGTTAAGCAGGACAGGTTATGCAAGATAAAAAAAAGTTTAATTCTTAAACTTAACTAGTCAAAAAATAATAGATTGATGAGTTAATCTAATAAATTGAACTTGTGTGGACAGCTCTAACTTACATATGCATCTTCACATGGTTAAGTTTGTTTTATGAATTATAGATTAAATATAGTCGTAATTGGGCATTTTTAAGTAACATTTAGCATTATATTTGTTTTAGACACTTTCCACCGCAAATTTAAATTCACAAAATTTCCAAGGCATTTTTTTACTTCCTGAGAGCATTTTGGCAAAGGAAATGTGAACATCCTATTATAGAATCCCGGTTGCGTTTGGAATTTAAACTACACATGCTGTAAGATGATGAGTTCCAGCTGGACCATTACAATCGTACTCGTCTAGACATGTTCATGGGATTAAGGTGTGACGATAGATAATAAATATAAATCTAAAAAGAACAGATAAAATTCATTTGATGTAACCTAGCTACGTTAACCAACGCGGATTTTCACACTATTTTTAACACTCTCACCTATTTAATCACGTCTCGCTCCCTTTACATTATAACTTCTAGCCGGTAATTGTAGTCTTCTTTTTACATTTTTTTCTTTTCTTATTTTTGGAAATTCAACCAAAACCCACTGACCTCCTTTTCGTTTTGTTCATTGAATTTAAAGTATCTCTCTACCTTTCTCTCTCTCTCTCTCTCTCTCTTTTTGTTTCACAATCCAAAAAACAAAAGCCTTTTTTGAAAAACAAAGAAGAAAAGGCTCTGTCGTGAATCACAAATGAGATCTGTTAATTGATTTTCAACTTTGTTTTGAAATGAGGAACACATGATTAGATTTGTGAGGAGCACCTAAGTTTCATCATTCGTGGATTCTGTTTTTGAGATGAGAGAGGGCTTTTCTCTCTCCTCCCACCATTGCTGTGTTGCAACAGCGTAGCATCTGTTTCTCTCAGGAAGCAAAAGAGAAAAGAATTATTTTACGCATCTTTCCCTGCATCCTTCTGAATTTTTATTTTTTAGCCCATCCGAGATCTACCGGGACCGTAACCATCGCCGGCGATGGGAACAGGCGACGGTGCCGGCATGGCGATGGAAGCAGACATTGACGACGTTAATTAGAGCTGCAAGTGTGTAGCAGATGACACAGCCTGAAAAAGGTCGAAGAAGTAAAGAATTTTTTTTTTTAATAAAGCAGTTTTGAGATCAACTTGTGCAGGCGGTAATCTTAGAGGAATTTTAAAAGATGTCACGTGGCTCAATATATGAGAATGTATTAATAAGAAGAGTATGTTTTCAGCGTTTCACTCTCTCAAACTGGTTAATAAAACCTTAATTTGTAATACATCCAATTGTCCCCAAATAAAAAAATAAAACTAAAAAAACTCCTATACACTCATGACTTCATCAGTAAGCCATCTTAAAATTATATTGCTTCCCGCAATATTTTATGTTTAGGTGTTATTGTGAAACTCATATTAAGACATATTTGAGATGGGGGATCACATGTCCAAATCTCCTACATGTTAATCAAAAAAGAAAAAATGGCAATTAAGTTTATCAAGTCATAAACCCATATTGCCTGATTAAGAGAGGATTTTGTCATTGGAGACAAAACATTAGATCCAAATGTGCTTCATTAATTGGATCTGCGTAAGCACAATTTCTGTATGTTTGGCAAGGCAATGAGTTCTTTTAATACAACTTGGTTGTGAAATTTTTGTACCATTATCTTATAGGACTGAGCTACTAGCAAATTAAATGATCAACTTTGCGATAGAGTTATTCACTCACTCTACAAGTTTCTTAAAAATTATATTTATTTGAACATGTTTAAATAAATCAAAATTTTACTTTATGAAATTATCTTTTTTCATAATATACCTAAAAAAAGTCGGTTCATTCCTATCATGGTGTAGACTTGCAGTTGCAGATGATGCTGGAGAAATAATTCAGAACGAAACACATCAATTTGGTTTAGTACAAAGCTTGTCTCTTGCAGTGAGTACGCGTTGATATTACACATTTGTCTTCATTTAGAATATTATCTAAGTAAGCACCAATATTCAAACACGATGATCAAACATGACTGCCTATTCATGAATTTTTTTGGGTACAAATATGCCTAACTTTCTTAACTATGATCCTTTCTAATAAGTGCTGTTTTTCCCCCCTTTTTTAAAACCAAAGAGTTTCAAAAGGCTAGTTAGCAATAATTTTAAGGATTTAATTTTAATATACTGATATAATAGAAGTCTTTTACATTATCATTTAATAATAAATTATTATATCATTAAAAAAATTAATTTTTATAATAATTATCTCAAAAATTACATATATAATAATATATGATTGATTAATAGTATAAAATATTTTACACGGATTGTGTATAAAAAATAAAGTCTTATTTTAATTACTTCAAGTAAGTAGTTTTGTTTTGTTCTGTTTTTTGTTTTTCGTTTTTTGCGTTTCTATTAACTAGAAAGCAACAACGTTTGCCTAATTTTTGCCCACTCTTTTGCGTTAGATTGGGCTTCATTTAGGTGGATGTCTGTCAGTATGGTTTCAGGCCAGATCCTTATCCATATCCGTGCTGTTTCCTGTTGGCTAGATCTTAGATTCCAAACAGGAAGCAAAGCCTGCTGCAAATAGGTCCACTAAGATAAATAGGGAAATTTAGTGGAGAAATAACTTTTTCTATTCACTTTCTGGTTGGGCATTAACATTTTTTTTTTTTACAATTTCCCATGCATAGTTGTGAATAAAGCAAGGCTTCCGTATTGTTGTACTAACCATCATATATTCGCTTGCAAGGAGAGAAAATTGGAAAAATATACACTCCATTATATGACATTTGTCAAAGCCAAATAACGTGGCTTCGATACAATTTTGTTAGTAGAAAAGGAAAATTTGAGCAGAATAACCTTTTCTTTTTACTTTTTTCATTTATAAAATTTAAATACATGTACATCTTATATGAAACTCTCGGGAAGACTCTAGAATGATAACTTACATGAACTAAGAAGTCATAGTCAGATAAATAATAGTGTTTTATTTTAGCAAAATAATGACTACATGATGTAATGCCGTATTCTATAAATTTAATGCGTAATTCTATGAAAATAGTGAAGATGTTTTGAATAAAAAGTTGATTAAACTCAAATGAATTACAATCATAATAATTTATTATATGGATGAAGTGGTTACATAATTAGTAAATAAAATAAAATACGATAAATGTAACTTAAGATAATAGAAATAAATTTAAAAATAAATCAAACTAAATCAAATAGTGCCATATTTTGTGGAAAAATATATAGTTCATGTATAGGTTGATGAGTTATTCTTTTCAACACTAGTAAGGTTCAACCATAACAACATTAGAGTGGAGACATCTTGAACTTGATTACAGCTCAATCAAACCATACTACGTTTAAGTTATGGTGGTGATTTTTTAATCTATCAAACAAAAGTATTATTATTTTTAGGTCTTATCATGGTAGTATATATTTGAGTATAACAGAAAGTGATGTAGATTTAATTTTGAGAACAAACGAAACGCAATTAAGAGTAGATTATAACCCAATTAAGACTAACCCAATTAAGTGATGTAGTTTCTAAAACTCTATTTGATGGACATATTAGGCTAAAAAAAATTGGGACATTTTAGCCCAATTAAGAGTAGCCCAATAATAGCGGCGATAAAAGAAGGTGATGCCATAATGTTTTTATGTTTTGTGATTGCCACATTTACATTATACTAAGCACGTGGCATATATGCCCTAGCTTGACGTATTATGTAAGAAATTTTTCGTCATTAGGAGTTGTGGCCGGTAAGAGTTATTTTTTGTTTTTAAAAAATACTCAGGCTGGTAAGAGTTTAGGCTATCAGTTAATTGAAATTTTATTTATTGTATAATTAAATAAATAAGTTAATCCTCCTGGCTCATATTGTATTGTTACATTGTTACTGTCAATGTCGATGTCATGTCATAACCATATACCATATGCCTCATGGACAGATTAAGAATGGAATAACGGAAGTGAACAGAACCCGATCCAGTTACTTTTAGGAAACCATTTTGGAACGTACACGTAGGAGAGAGAAGAGAAGTGTCCAGAAGAATCCCAACCTCCACGTCACCTAATCTAGAAATAGAAATAGAAATAAAAATAAATAACAATAGGAAAAAAAATCCTATTTATTTATGATTTATTATTTCTATCTTTCCTTTCCTGGCTCTACTGTAGTCTTATCTCTCAAATTCCGAAACCCAAAAAATGCTGAGGCTCGCCGCAAAGAGACTTTTGGGAACGCCCACGCCGTCGCTGGCCGTTAGGGTTCCGTCGCGCTTTTACCACGAGAGGGTTGTCGATCACTACAACAACCCCCGAAACGTTGGGTCCTTTGACAAGAATGACCCCGCCGTGGGCACTGGTTTGGTGGGGGCACCGGCGTGTGGCGATGTGATGAAACTGCAGATTAAGGTTGACCACAACACCGGAAAGATCGTCGATGCTCGCTTCAAGACTTTCGGCTGTGGCTCCGCCATTGCCTCTTCCTCTGTTGGTAATATGTTTTCTTATCCTAAGGGAAGGCTAGGGTTTCTTATTATTTTCTTTTTTTAATCGATTGCCATACAGATTTTTATCATTTTCATAATCATATGCTTTTGGATATCTGTTTCTAATTTATGGTTTCTCTCTTTTCAGCTACTGAATGGGTAAAGGGAAAGCAAATGGAGGAAGTTTTGTCCATTAGAAACACGTAAATGTCTCCCTTATTTAACTCATATGTTGCAATTGTATGTTACTTTTCAAAATGTCTATTTCTCTTTATAATTTATGTGAAACATGATATCTCTAGGCTAGTTTTGTGTATTGTGAGGGCTCACAGTGGTGAGAAGCGGTGGTGCCGGTAGTGACTCACCCTGCTGGCGCGGGATGGTAGCGCACGGTGGGGACGAACAGCCCTAAATCTCCATCTTCCTCTTTTGATAGCCCCATATGATTTTGTTTTCTCCCCAAATCAACAATTCCTTCTTTCTGTTCTTGCTCCTTCGACACACTCACACACAGCAGCATTTAAAAAATATTTATATTTTGGGTTGGGTGCTGCTTTGTTCTGCTCTTCGACTGCAACATTTGGTTTTTTAAATATATTTTCGATTCTCTCTTGCTTGGTTTGCAGTTGCACAGCAACATTTTTTTTAATATTTTAGGTGATTTGTTTTGAAATTTTGTCTGTTTTATCTTTTATATTATATTTTCATGTTTTATTTTATGGAATTTTAGTTTCTTTTATATATATATATATATATATATAACTTTTTAATAATTTATATTAATGTATTCATACCCAGTACCGGTACCTTTTAAAAAAAATAACATTTTTGGTGTAATGGTTAATGTTGGAAGATGTTTTGTTCTTTAATATATATCTTCTGCTTATCGTCTCCTTCCTAGATGCTGATCACTCTAATCTCTGCTTTTAGATTATTTCTGAATTAATTATATCTTTTGTTGTTTTATTTTGGAACTTTGGGTCCCTATCACATGCACCATCCCTAGGAGTTTAAGTTTTACCTGTTGATTGTAGCTTTGGTTATACTATCATGATTAATGGTTCTGCTCTGCTATTTTGAGTTTTCTAAGTGACAAAGACTATTTGATGTCCTGCAGCGAGATTGCAAAGCATCTTTCACTTCCACCAGTTAAGCTTCACTGCAGCATGCTTGCTGAAGATGCTATTAAAGCTGCTGTTAAAGACTATGAAGCTAAGCGTGCTAAGACAACTACTAGCGGAGAGGCAACAACTACAGAGAAGGCTGCCACTGCTTGATTTCGTCCATGTCTAGAATGATGATGAAAACAACCATTTGTTTGGTTTGCTAATGCTGTTAATTAGTTATATATCATTAGAACACCTTCAGGTCATACTTTTCTTGGTTGGAGCTAGTCACATAGACTGTATTCGCATTATGTTAAGTAAATACTTGTGGCCCTGGCTATGGTTTATCTGCATGGTTTGTTCTGTACTTAATAGGAGTCAAATCATGTTTTGGCCTTGAGAGTGCAGTTCGTATTACTATTATTAATTATGTACCCATACAAATAAAGCAGATTGGAATTTTTGGAAGTTCCACCATACAATGAAGTGAACAACATGATAATTTGATAAATTTTTTTACGGAAGTATGTTTTTTAGCCGCGGGGGGAGGGGGATTAATTTGTCTGTAATTACTAATTACTAATTAGACTTTAGTCTCTTACGATGAAAATATGGAGGCCATCAGTATGGAAGATGTGTCATTGACTTGGAAAGGCGAGGATTAAGAATAAGAAGTGCTCGAGTGGAGGGTGCATGCTAGGGGACGAAACTGAAGAATGTGACAACATAAATATTTGGGAGGAAGCATACATCGGTTTACGGTGTCGGTGAGGCTGTTGACCGGAAGAAGACTAGAACATTTTTTTTTTTTGGTAGCGAAGATTGCAGAAGATGAATGCTGCATGATGACAACAGCCACATGAGGGATGTGGAATTGTTCTACAATGAAGTGCACTCAACATGGCATAAAATTTTTATTTTTTTTGGTTTATAGTCGAATAAAATTTCATGGTGATTATCGATTTGTTGTAGAATAAAGCTTTACTCAAAATGCAGAAAAGCGTAGAACCAGATTCTGAAGTAACTCTGAATTGATGGTACTATCAAGAAAGACATGGCCTAGAAGACAAGCACCATCCTAACCAAAAGTAATGCTATTCCACGATTTTTCCTTCTTCAGTCACAAACAATTCTGTATTTGTCAAATGAGTGAATTTTCTAAGTGCTCCAATTCCAAATTGAAGGATTCATACCATTCTTATTATCAAAGCAAATGAAAAACGCGATGCATTCAACATCATAATATTGAACCACGTTTATGAATGGGCACTGCAGTTTGAGACTTGTGGAACTTCAAATGATCAATACCCTAATCAAATACATAAGGACTAAGGAGCAATGTC
Source organism: Ormosia semicastrata (assembly GCA_029884595.1). Lineage (NCBI taxonomy): Eukaryota > Viridiplantae > Streptophyta > Magnoliopsida > Fabales > Fabaceae > Ormosia > Ormosia semicastrata. Next base: position 12,319,494 of record JAQQTO010000043.1, read on the forward strand.
AAGGCATACCAATTAAAAAACATAAACAAAAATGATTAGACAATAGTGTTAATAACATTGACCTTGTAAGTTGTAACTCACCTAAGCAGTCTTTGAGTGTAAAGTATCCAACAAAAAATTCGTGATGAAGGGCTCATAAGATGGCAATTTTGCATACCCCGGAAAGTAATTGATATCAATAACAAGGTACCTTGTCCGATCTTTACCATCTCTAATCACATCAAAATTGAAAAGGTGAAGTCCCAAGGCCTCCTTCAAAGCTCTTGCCAACTCAGTTACCAAACTCTGAGGAGGCATTTCAGCTTTCTCAACGTTGCTGACGCCACCACCTTCCTCGTATCTCCGGTTCGATATTTGAGAAATCGGCAGCGCCCCCTTGAGCGTTTTCAGCTTCTCCTCGGATATATCAGGCAAAGACTCGCGCTTTACGCAATTCACGTGATGCCCAGCAACGTAAATCTTGAACACAACTCCACCGTGATTCACAAATTCTTGCAACACAATGGGAGTGGTCAACGCGTTGAGCCCGTCACGGTCGAAGACCAAACACAGCTTGTGAGAACTGGCGGTGCCGTCAGCCACCAGGGGCTTTGCAATGACGGGGAATTTCAACCCCACTTCTTCAATTGCGTTCTCGTCGCTGAAATTGAAGGCTTTAGAATCGTTCACGACCACTTGCTTGGGAACCCCGACAGTGGCGTTTTCGAGAGAATTTTGCAACTGGATCACCGCGTCGAGCATGGAATCCCGGTTGTGAAGGCGATCTACCAACTCGGGGGGATCGATGATGGCCACATTTGGGTGTTTGGCTGAGAATTGGTGCAAGTGTTTGGTCCATTGTTGGAGTCGCAATTTGTGGATAATGCAATGAAAAGGGCCCTGTTCAAGTAAGGGTATGGTGGGTTCGATTTGTATGAGATCGATGCCGTGTTGATTGGCGTAATCGATGAGGGACTGTTTAAGGAAGCTTTGAACTTTCTTGGGCTCGAGAGCGTAGCCTACACGATACCTCTGTGACTGAGCTGCTACTTCAGACATGTCTGTTTTTCTGGGAATTCTGTTCTGTTCTGTGCCGTGCCTGTGGAAGCTGCTAGCGCGGTGTGGCGATGCAAATGCAGCTTCGTTATGATTAGCGTTTTCGGTAAGAGGAATAAAGACTTTTAAATGTGTGTTTGGAAAGTCGTTGCAAACCGTTTGCAGCTGACAACGTAAGTTTGGAATCCTCCAACGGTGCAAAATTTTGTTTGGGTATTTGATGGTTTGCACTATTTTAACATATTTTCTATCTCAAACGGGCATTTAAATAAAAGTAATAATTTTGTTTGATGAAGTTAATTTTTTTTAATGTTCATTTTGTCAAACTTATTTTTGAGATAAAATTTTTTAAACATAAATCATTTTATTATAAATTCACTTTTAACTAAAATTAAATTTGAAAAATTCAATTGATTCAAAATTAAATTTATAAACTTTAATCTAAACATATCCTAAATGTACCTAAAAAATAAGGGAATGAAGCACATGGTAAATCAATCTGCTACAAATAATAATAATCGACGATTGGCATGTCAAAAAAGAAAAAAAGGATGAAGAAAGTAAATCATAGTAGGAAACTTTTTACCTCATTTTGGTTTTTCAGTAAGTACTAGGAAATCATCATTTTAATGCATTATATTCATTGGTCAGATTACTTCTTACAAAATGTTTGGCAGGTGGATCTGACCTTAATTTTTCAAGTACTTAAAAACTTTGTAGTTTTATTTAAAATATGTACAAAAAAATTTAAGACCGTGTCGGTCGTGGCATATCAATTATCAAAGATGGGAATATTAAATTTGTAATGTCTAATGTCTTATAAATAAACTGTTGTATTCATGCTGAAGTTCACAGCGCTTCTGCAATCTTTCAATGATAACACAATTTTCTTTGTTGGCCAGCTGAAGAAACATTTCTATTTCACATATTGAGAGTAGGACTTGAAAACTAATCTACAAGACAGAATGAAATACTGATACAATTACAGCTCAAATGACAGCAATATTTCGGCTTACATATTCTCAAATTACAGCAAGATTTCAAAATTGAATGAACCAAAACAGCTCTTTCATTGATCAATAAACATACGTATATATGAGAGGATGAGAGCATCAATCCTATGCCTGTAATTGTATAGATTCGACCTTGTTGTAAGCTACATCCTTGACTTTCTTATGGGAACCATGTCTTGATTTGTTTGATTTCCTTTTCTTTGAAGGAGCATTTTCTTGAGTATGATCTTTCTCCTCGATGCCATGTTCTTTGTCTGGAATGTCGATTTCAGACTGCAATGGAAACTCAGCCTTTGATTCTGTCTGTTGGGTTTCTGGTTCAATAACTGACATTCCTGATAGAATGTAGTCTAACAAAAATGTGCTTCTAACAAGTCTGTCTATCCTGCCAAAGTGCCTCTGACTATATGGGATAAGACCTTCAAGAACTTCACCAATCCCTTTAATCTGAAATGTCCCACAAAAAATGTCCCTCAAACATGAAATATTTTTTTCTTTTCTCCAAAACTTGCAATTTATAAACGATGAAAAAATAAAACATCCTAAGAAATTTAATCAACATACACATAGGCCAAAATCCTTTGAAACCAGTGTAAAACTTTGTTAAACCAATTAATAACTTCTAATATAAATATCTTTCAAAATCCGCAATAGTATTAAAAGTTCTCACTATATAGAATTCAATTTATATCAATTTATCCTATATCAACATAGAGTTTATCTTAGTGCCAGAATTCAATTTATATATGTCTATCATACATCAACAGAGTTTGTCTTGGTGCCAACTACCATATATTTCTAAAGATTTTCTCATTTGCATTAAAGCGAAGAATACAATCTGACCAGCAATAAACACAATATTAAAGTCCCAACTCAATACCTCAATCAGCATATGAAGTCTCTCAAATAGAAAGTAAAACCAACAAATGTAAGAAATCCAAAACCATATTCAATAATCCGCCCAAGCAATTCAGTCATAAAGCATCACAATATGCAAGAAATGCATGATCAGTTGCATAAAGCCTCTTAAAGAAGGGGAAAAAAAAGCACCTGAACAATATCTGTTGGAGGAAAGATATTGAAAACTCTGAAAAGCACGAAGTGTGAAACATAACAGAGCTTTGGTTTTGTATTCCATTCTCGAACATATCCAAATAATATTCGAAGCTCTTCATTGTCCAAGGCCTTAAGTGCTCTATCTATATGATCTTCAGCTCCTCTCTTCCTGCAGAAAACTCAGTCAAGTGTATGCCAATCGGATTCAGACAACAAAATAGATTACTGCTAACCTGCAAAGTTCTGCAAATAACTCAAAAAGCCTACGGGGCCTGCACAGTTCAAATGCAATTTGGATTGCTTTAGTATAGTCAGCATCTGAGACAGCATTCTCTAACTCTTGACCTTTCAAAACCCCCTCTTCCTGCATCAACATTAGAAATCACATTGCTTTTCTAATTCACAGGGCAGACGTGATTTGGAAGAGTATTTCTTTGAAAAAAAAATCCTAGAAGTTTACATATATGCAATAGGTCATATATCTGGACAATCTTCCACAATCTCAGTCATTTTAACTTCAGAAATAGATCTTTGTATAGACACATTTCTTGAATAAGTCCCTTCTTCTCCTTGTCACTAATATCAGTGTGCTTTGCTTCAAATACTCCATGATAAAGCAAAATAAAGTTGTCCATGACTGAAAACATGATCTAGAAGAAAAATGCCTACATGAGGGGTTGTCTGGCATTGTGCTTCACTGATTTAAAGCCAAGGTTATTTCACTTGTTAAACTGCATATAATAGATTATGTAATACCCAAGTCATCAAGAAACTATTGTGAAGATTAATAACCATTAGCTTACATTGCTATATGCAGCAAAGCAAACCCAGAGTACGATACATGTTTTGTTAAATGGTTGGAAAGACTAGGAGATTTATGATCCAATCCCCACACCACTCTTTTCCACTTTAAGATGGCATTGAGGTGTTGCAGTCAATTTTCCATAAAAAATATCCAGTGCAACTTTAGATATTCCACTTTTTGCAAGGTTGAGATTAGTTTAAAAAAAAAAGAGCGAGATGCACAAATCCTTGATGATTAAACAACTGATTTTGACTGATTGATGTTTCATACAGTGAGTTCCTAGATTGTGACTGATCTTGATTGTTGATTCTTGATTGTTTGTCTTAAATTCACAGAAATAGGAACAGAAATTTATGTAACAGGGAATAACTGTAGAAGGAATCTTTGTAATCAGTACATCATAAACAACCATGAAACGTGCCCCTTGATTTTGCCTCTGTATTAAGTGAGCACCAAAAATGTACTATCGGTCTAACTCACCTCTTTACGGAAAGCTTCTTCTTTGTCAGCTGCAGTGGAATCAAACCAGAGATTGACAACAGCATCACTGCCACCAGTTGCGAGCATTTCAGTCTTCCTACCTACAGCCAAGGCCCAAACCTGCAGGCCAAATTTTGTCAGTAAAAGAAAATATCATATTACATTAAAAAAATTTCCAGGGCATGCAACACATCAGAACACATTTCCAGGGCATATAGATCTAGAAACAGAAAATATTATATTACATTAATTTAAAAGAAAAAAAATCAGTAGAAGATAAGGAATATAACATAGGATCAATTGCCTACCTTGTCTTCATGATGATCATAAGTGGCAACACATTCATTAGTTTTTACAGTCCACAGCTTTACTAAACCATCAGCACCTGAAAACATTGATTAAGTTGATCACACATGCAATCAAAATGTCAGAAAGAACAAAATCAGCTACAGATAGCCTCATACCACAGGAAACAATTTGTGTTCCACGAGTAACAAACAATGCTCTTAACACACTTGAAGTGTGTCCTTCAAATGTCTTCAAACATGAGCCATCAGATATAGCCCATATCCTTATTGTCTTATCACCAGATGCTGTTACAACACATTGATCAACAGGAGAAAATTCTACAGACCAAATTCCCCTTTTATGCCCTTTAAATACAACTACTGATACAAGATCTGGAAGTCTCCAAACACAAGCTGTGCGATCCTGATGAGAGAAAAGTTAAAAAAAAAACAAAAAAAAAACTAATGGTAACTACAATGGAAACACCATAATTTTTTTTAAAAAAAGGAAAAGTAAAGAAAGGAAGCCAATGAAAGTAACTATTGGCTTTTCTTCACCCGGAATAGAAACCATAATCAGCAATAGACAACTAAGTGGGAAGTCCCTTTTTCTGCAAATAATAATTAGATTACTTAATTTAAAAGGCCAAAGAAAGCTGAAACTCATATATAATACCAACCTGAGAACCACTACATACTAAACTATCATTTGGAGCAACAGCTACAGAATTGATATCTTTATCATGAGCTGCAACAACAGCTTTTGCTTTTAAATTAATCGGCACTGTCATATTGTCTGAGAGACCATCCATACTCCATACCTTAAGAGTATGATCACTGATAAACATTGACACAGATTGGTAAGAAATACATTTGAACAAAGGATTCAACAGTAAATTCAGTAGCATATTACAACATTCCGTTCATAAAGCAGAAAGAACAGGGAGGTCAAATTTTGATGTTTGGGTAAAATGATCAATTGGTAGCAGAATATATTGATAAGACATAAATGCAGCTGTCTTGCATGATTGAGTCAAGAACACAAAAAGGAAAGGGACAAAAGATTAAATTCAACACAAATTTTCTAATATTGATTGATTCCAACACTGAAACAAGTAGAGGTGAATTCAATTATACTAGTAACCAAAGGAAGTTCACTGGGATTTCCATTTCCATTATCTTTAAGAGAGAACAACACTACATATAACGTCAACCATGACATTTTTTCTACATGTAAAATCTAATTATCACTGTTGCAGTGACATTAAAGGATTGTGACTTGAAGTTAGCAGGACAACAGACAGCAATCAACCTTAACAGCAAAAGGATTCTTGAAAATACTACTTTCTAACTAGTTGAAGTCAAGATTTCTTATTGGTGCTAAATTAAATGCTATTGTGAGAATCAAAGTTGTAACTGTCATGAACCATATCTCCCAAAAACTTAAACTATTAGGTGAAGGCACATGAATGACTTTTATAATATCTCTAACAAGCCCCCTCACGCAAGAGCCCTTTGGGATTGAAGCGTGGATAATGCGCAGGCCCACCTAACTTGTGCTGAAGAAAAATGGGGAAGGCAAGGATTGAACTCTAAACCACTTAGTCATAAAGGCTTTGATACCATGTCATGAACCATCTCTCCCAAAAGCTTAAGCTATTAGGTGAAGGAACATGAATGACATTTATTATATCTCTAACAGTAAGTATAACAGAGATAAGAGAACATATACTTTAGGCAATATGTTGCAGTGAAAATTACTTATTCTCTTCCTCCACTATATAACATTATCACTTGATAATTGACATAAACCTCATGGCATAACACATTTCTCGTTACAATTTTAATGCTTCATTTTATAGTAATTACTTTTGTGATTAAAATATTGAGCACAAGAAAAACCCACATAAGGGGAATCCAAAATGCAGGAACTTATGGAGAGTAAAAAAGTAAACAAGTGTTGCTTTTAAGAATAAAAATATAAATAAATGCATCAACGCTCACCTGCTACCACTAACAAAGAAGTCTCGCTTTCTTTTTGAAAAGGCAATGGCTCCGACAGCTCCCATGTGACCTATACCAACTCCAATGCAGCTTCTGCTTTCTGATTCCCACAACCTAACCTATACAGCGGGTGGACAAGCAAAAATTTACTATTCATAAGACTTGAACACAGTGCACTGCAAGCATAATATGAACTTAATGGAGAACCAGATGTTAACCTCAAGCACTAGTTCCCCTAGAAGAAAATTCAAAGTATTTACAACAATCTTGAGACCAAAGAGGAAACAACTTACGCTGTTGTCTTTACTTCCAGTTACTATCAGTGTTCTCCCAAAACTTGATACACAGGTGTCAAGACATAGAACAATTTCAGTATGACCGTCTAAGACATAGGAGCATGACATAGATGCAAGGTCATAAACCCGAACCTGCAAAGCTCCACGTAGGGTTATACATTAGAGATCAAACCTTAAACATCACTCTTGCTAGACAAGAGAACAGAAAATACACAACTTATTGAAGGGTAGTGAATCAAATCCCAATAACCAGGGTGTCAATGTTTTCTCTCTCATTTATCCTCCCCTTGTTTGCTAATAACTGTACACTTTTGATTAACTATAATTATGGAAGTTCAAAAAATTTGGACATATAGTTTGCTTGTGTGATATTGTGCAAGTTTTTGCAACATACTATTGACTAAGATTTTGTTTCTTATACCATTTTTCCTTTTTCTGTTCTTATTCTTTACCTTTTTCAATGATATGCTGAATCACTTAGATTAGATTCACTAAGAAGCTATGATTAGATTAATATTTGGATAAAGATAAAACATGTTTATCACTTTATCTAAATACAAGATATTGTAACTTTTTCAGTATTGATATGTTCAAATTGACTGGGTTGCTAAAAGGTCAAACTCTACTTGAATCACAACAGTTTACTGGTTTCTAGATACAAATGCGCATCTTCATACCTGTTCAAGATTTGTAGCCAGAGCAAGGAATTTTTCATCATCCCCAATAAACTTCATATCCACAACCTCTTCATTATATCCTACAAGTCTTTTGGTTAGATTTAACTTCAACAACTCCTCAATACATTCCAGAGAGTAAAACAGAAACTGCTGATCTGCAGTCACACAAAGCAACCCTTGATCTGAGGCAAGCATAACAGCAGAAGTAAAACCCCTTCGTGATCCATCTTCATCTATGCTGGCTGTAACATCTGAAGCCTTTTGCTCAAACATGCAAACTGCACTGTCAATATAAAAAAAAGAATGAGGCAGCACACAGATTCCATGTTGATTGACGTAATTCTGAAATTTTGAGATCCTTCAATTTTTTCAGTGTAAAATATTTACATCACAAATTTAAGTGTGTCAAATTATTTACAAGCTGCCCCCATCGGAATAAATCCACAATAACAAAACAAACACACATTCAGTTACCAAGTTTTGAACCCGAGTCCTTGAATACCTCCCAAAATTTAGAAGTCTTTCATTAACTAAGTGTAACTAATGCAAAACTTTATTGAGCTAGAAATATTTAAACTAATAAGAAATCCTCATATATTACCCTTCAGAACTCCATATGCGCACAATGCCTCGTTCACCAACTGTAACAAAATAAAATGCTTGGGAACCAGCTCGTTTTTTTGCATTTTGCCGATATGAATCCAGAGATGAAACAAAAGAACTCCCGGCACCAATTACACAAACAGCTTCAACTGCCTCATTTGTGATGACAGTCTTCTTGTTGCTATAATCATGAAGGTCCCACAATGTTACAACCTGCCAATAATCCACACACCAATTTGTCAATTTAGTAGACTAAATGCATTATAGTTGGCATATTAATTAAAATTTCTTCCAGAGAAATCATGCAGCATGTAAAATAATGGTTCATCTCACTCAAAATTCCAAGAATAAAGATAAATGATTAGAGCACTTCATATTCAGAAGGAGTTTTAAAAAATTTAAAGGAGACTCTGCTACTTCAAGCCCCAAAGAAGAGATGAAGGCACAAACTTGAAAATCCAAAAATGAATAAGTGAATAAAAGAGAAGAAAGAAAAGAATAAGCTCATCATGCAAAACTTATATCACAACTAAATTAAAAGAAAAAGCAAGATGCGAGATCAAAAAAAGAAAGAAAAAAAAAACAGGATGAAGCCTTCTATAGCCTGCCTTATCTCTTCCAGCACTAAGCAAAGTCCATCCATCCTCAGATACTGCTATAGAAGTCACTGCTGAGCGATGATTATCTAGTGTTGCAATGCAATTCTTTTTCTTGGTCTTGGAAACATCCCAAACCCTCACTGTTGCATGATCACCACCATCATCACTGCCTGAAAAAAGCTGTGGAAACCAATCACATCATGATCAGTTAAAGATGATAAAAAAAGGTGGAATCAACACTAGGGAATGGTGGAAAACAAGGAATAGGGTAAGGAGGGAGAAAAGTCGCATTTGCATTGAAAGGATCAGAAACACTTGTAAGGCAATCAATCATATCAATTTGTGTTGCTTTAGTGTTATTAAACCCCTCCCCCTTTCTGATGTTCCATCTTCTTGCACTTAAGAAATCATTAGTTGCAATTTAAAAACAAAAAATATAACCAAATGATAAAAACACGTTACATAACCATTAATCAAATTTACACTACTCTTGTCCCTGCCATCAAATCACTCTGTTTAGTACACTCATTTTACACAGTGCAAAAATCTGGCAGTCCATACCAAATGGTGTGTTGTTTTACACCTATGTGCTAAGATTTGCTTCTCTTTCAATTAATGTCAGATTTTAACTTGCAACTTATGATTTAATTTAATTCATCCCGTGCAAGCCTAACCTATCAACAGGTTCAGATAGAAAGTAATTCCATTCCATACCCGTCATCAAAATGCATACCTAATGCAATAAAAGCAAAGCAATAAGCTTTGGACTTACAAGTTGCTTCTCCGGATCGGGATGGAACATAATGCAAGAAACAACTCCAGCGTGACCTCTAAAGTAATGAGTGCAGAAGCCACCATCCACATCCCAAACCAGGACCTTCCTATCAGCTCCCCCTGTAGCAAGCAGTCCTCCAGAAGGGTGACACGCCATACACATAACCGGACCATCATGACCCTACCCAACCCCAGTAATAACTCACATTAGACACTTTCAAATTGAATTGAATTGAATGGAATCTGATTTCAAATTTTTACCTTCCAAGAGCGCACGCATTTGAGAGTAGATAAATCCCAAACTCTGATTTGGCGGCTGTGGGTGGAAGAGAAGAGTAGGTTATCGTTTGGGCTGAGAGCCATGGCGGTTACTGCTTCGGAATCACCTTCGAGGGTGGACCTGATTGATGCATTGGCGGAATCGACGATCTTGATGGAATCGGCACATGCGCAGGCGATGAAGGAGGCGTCGGAGGAGACGGCGAAGGGGCCGCCGGTGTAGAACTGCTGCAGCGTGGGAACGCAACTGTAATTTGCTTTCAATCGAAGGGGTTCCATCGTTTTAGCGCGACTGTGTCTGTGTCTGTGTGTCAGCGATGATCGAAATAGGATATTTAGGGTTTTTCTTCCCCGCCGAGGAAGCTAGGGTTTAAGGACCTCACCAGACACCAAGGTTTTGGTTTTCTTTTCTTTTTGTTTTTATTTAATTTCGTAGATAGTACGTCATTTTTGGATTTACAAAGCTGCCGCGGATGACATGGACCAATGGTGAAATGGACCACATGCAAGAAATGGGCCACGCTCTCTTTTTGCGCGTGCGCGTATAGGGGAATGAGAGTTTAGGGTCTGACCAAACTGATGGGGAGCTTTGTCAGCATGCGCCCACCAAACTCATACATAGTAGTAAAAGTAGATTTGCATTTCTGCTGATTTGTTTCCATCGTTCGAAGGTGGTCGCAAGGACGGCTTGGTTCATGTTAAGTACTGTTAGTTTCCTCTCTTCTGTCTTCACTTCCTCAAGTCCTTTTCACTTCTTCGTTAAATTTCATTTTATTATTATTATTATTATTATTTTATTTCTTTTTATTTGTTTCGTCTTTCTTGTGGTCTAAACTTGGCGTTGACTTAGGACTTTTCATTCATGTGGGGTTGATCTGTGATCTCATCTGAGCAATTTTGCTCTTTTTATCTTTGTAAATTTAAATTTGCCTTTACGTTGCCACAATGATGCCTACCTATTTCATCATCCAAGGGTTAAAATTCCATTGACAATTCTTAAAATGCACTCATGCATGGCCATTGAGTGGGTTGTTGAATTGAACTAGAATAATTTATAATTAGTTGACGTAAAATATGGCTTCACTTGTCTCATTTATTGTTTATTAATTAATTAAAAATAACTTGTTTTACCAGAAATTAGGAAAGGCTAAAAAATTTGTGTTTGTTTGTTTGTTTGTTGTTTCAGTGTAGGATTGACCACTGGACCAGTAGTCACTGTGATAGGCTTGTGATGCAGGTAGTTGGGTGGAGTGGACCCTGTATAAATGAGCGGCTTGGTAGATGAGGATAAAATTCTTGGACTTTGTAGTGTAAGGAGCAGGAGAGTGAGGGGAAGAACAAAAGCACTGTGAGATTGAGAGCAGTGGTGAAGGGGAGAGAAATATGGCACCCACAGGCAGCAATTCAATTCACAGGTCAAGTTCACGGCCTCTGCTGGATCTCAGCAAAGCAGAAATTCAAGCAAATGTGGAGGATAAGTATCCCACAATTTTGTTACCCAATCAATCTGATGATTTATCTCACCTCGCTCTTGACCTTGGAGGTATGGTAATTCAGATTAATATTTCATATTTCTTGGTGAGTTTTTTTTTTTTTTTGCGGTTTCCATTTTAAAATTACTTGCTATTACTACTTCTCAGTGATGGTGGTGGAAGCAGGATAGTGGCTTGAAAATAGTTTCTAGATTTTACCTATGCAACCCCTATATTTCTTCGATAATTTCTTTGTCAAAGGCTAACTATGTTTTATGACCATTCATTTTGTTGTTTTGTTTTTTATTTTGGGGTTGGGGGGGGGGGGGGGGGGGAGGCGGCTTTAGGGGGGTTATTTACCATTTCCTGCTTACTCACTGCCATGAAATTAGTATATGAAATGTATAAAACAACTTTAATGTTTTGCGGGAGCTTCCTCTCAACCAAAAAATGGTTCTTTGTACTCTTTCTTCTTCTGTTATATCATTCTTTCATGGGGGAAAAAAGTAAAGAGAAGAGGATTGAGTAATTAAGTCTAAACTTGAACCCCTATGGCGGTACCTATAGCAGTTTCTCCCTTTTTTTTGGTTTTTCATTTTGTTTGATATATTCAATGACATCTGACTCTTCAATTGCATATTAATTAATTTCAGGGAAAAGGTTGGTAGCATTAGAAATATGCCTGAAACTTAAGATTATTCAAATTATATGTGCAGGATCTCTGATAAAGTTGGTTTACTTTTCAAGACACGAGGACCAATCAGCCAATGATAAAAGGATGAGAAGTGTGAAGGATCGACTGGGACTTCCCAATGGTAACAGGAGAAGCTATCCTATTCTTGGTGGGAGGCTCCATTTTGTGAAGTTTGAGACAAGCAAGGTTAACGAGTGCTTAGAATTCATTTATTCAAAGCAGCTTCATTGTGGTGGTATGACTGTCTTGTTCAATATACTTCTTTTATCCGTCTCTTCTTACCACATTGGATTGCTAAAACAGTACTGCATGAATTGAATATCATTTTATAATTTTGTTGGTTCCTGTGTGTTAATTCAACTACGTTCAGAACTTAATGAATTAATGATTATGGACTTTTCTTTCTCATAGGATGGGAATCACATTATGCTGATGCTGTGGCTGACCGAAATGCCATAATCAAGGTAACGTTGATTCTCTGACTAGTTTTTACATTTTTTCAGAAGCCAGGTTCTTTTTTTCTCTCAGTTGTAGGGTTATTTCAAATCTCCAAATTATCAGTTATTTTATTTTAGCTTGCATGCATGGGGGGTATAATCTAGGTCCTGCTTATCACATTTGGAAGTATTTATTGCAAAAATGATAATTAGCTGAGTTCCTCTTCCCTTTTGTATAAAAACAACATTAAGGATGTCTCCATTTGTTTTATATGTTACTTTATTGTTTGTAATGATTTATTTTAGAAAGCTGTGATTATAATTAATTTTGTAATTCTTTACTGCTTGTTCTGTGTTAATGCCGTTGAAGTACTCCATTAATGCATTCATTTTGTGACAAAGGCTACTGGTGGTGGAGCATATAAATTTGCTGACCTTTTCAAAGAAAGACTCGGAGTTAGTCTTGACAAAGAAGATGAAATGGCTTGTCTTGTAGCAGGAGCAAATTTCTTGCTTAAGGTGGATCCAGTTTTTGAAATTATCTGTTTCTCTTGTATTTTGTTTAAGAATCATCTTGATAGTGACAAATCCTTGTATCTCTCTTTTTTTTTTTAAAAAAAAATGAAAATCCTTGTATCTTTTGAGTTGAAATGTATGTGCAAGTCTATATCTCATGCATTAAAGAAAGAAAACGTATTTGTCTGACTTTTCTTCTTTAGTCAGATTATAGTGTTTTCCCCTTGTTTAAGAAGGTAAAGAGCCAATCAATTGCCAATATTTGCATGCTATTACTTCCATTAGAGTGCAGTGGACAGCCATTATATAAAGTTTATACATACTCATTGATGCTCCATTTTATTGGCAAATTGGGTGAAGGAATATGCTTAAAGTTTAATGTGTCACATAATTTTTTATATGGCCATGGCTGACAGTTTTTTGTCTTTTGTTTCCTTCTTGCATTATATGTTTCTTGCTGTTAACCAAGATCTGATTGAGATCTATGTCTTAGCCCTTCTCTATTGAAAGAAAACAAGTTCTATCCTTTGGAACATGTGAAGGGCGTATTCTACGCTATTAATTCATTATTGCTGACTTATCTGTAGTTTTTATTTTTCACTGTCAATAATTGTTAACTAGATGTTCTACCACTTCTTAGTAGGCAATTCGTCACGAAGCTTTTACACACAAGGAGGGCCAGAAAGAGTTTGTTCAAATTGACCCTAATGATTTGTTTCCTTATCTTCTAGTTAATATTGGATCTGGTGTTAGTATGATCAAGGTATATTTGTCTTGTTTCCTTATTTTATTAAACTTCTGATCTCTTTGGTTTATGTTTCATAAAGACACTCAGGTGGCAATCTATAGTTTTAATCTGGGTTGACATAGGTTGATGGAGATGGAAAATTTGAGAGGGTTAGTGGGACAAATGTTGGTGGTGGTACTTATTGGGGCTTGGGAAGACTGTTAACAAAGTGCCAGAGGTTGTTTTCTGATGACTCCTTTTTTTTCTTTATCTACTGCTATATTTGAAATATTGCCTAAGGGTTTGTTGAAATGAATTCCAGCTTTGATGAGTTGCTTGAGCTGAGTCAGAAAGGAGATAATAGAACCACTGACATGCTTGTTGGGGACATTTATGGTGGTATGGACTATTCTAAGGTAAATTTTGTGGTTGATCACATTGCCATATAGATATTCATCCTATAGACAAAAAATTGCTCCAAATTAACTTCATATTTGGATTAGATCGATATGAATTATTTGATCTTTTTTAATCAATCGACATGACTTAGTATTCACTGGTACTAAATAACCCTAGATTGGCCTATCGGCTTCCACCATTGCTTCAAGTTTTGGCAAGGCTACATCAGAAAAAAAGGAGCTTGAAGATTATAGACCTGAAGATATATCACTCTCTCTTCTTCGAATGATTTCATACAATATTGGCCAGGTGAGCTGACAATTGTAATTTTATCCAACTCTTTTTTATATCAATAAATTCAAGCTGGAAAAGTGTATACAGTTCTTGAAACATATTGGTTAATGATTCTACTGTTTCATTCAGCTTATTCATGTTAATAAATTCATTAGTTGAATTCTCTCGAGTATCTGTTGGATAAGTTAGACTTGAAAAAATATGCATTTCTCTGTGTTTGGTTAATTGAATATTGTCGAATTTCACTTTAAATATACATGTATATGATTGAAAGAATATATCCGTTTTAGAAATTTTCCATAAGCATTTATTAAACATTTGATTTTTGTTGAATAGCTATTCATTTTATGTTGACAAAATGTTAATATTAGTTCTTTTAGAATTTGTGAACCTTTTTTTTTGGGGTTAAGATTTAAAATATAATATGCTGATTTTGAAATTCATTCTTTTCTTTAGAAAGATTTTCCAGAATTTTTTTTTCTTTTGATCCAAATACAACCTAAAAAAACATGGAGACACATCTCTAAGCAATGAAGATGATCTGTGACATAGTTCTGGATCATGCTTTGTGGCATTATCAGGATTATCTTCCTTCAGTAGTTTTCTTGTTCTGTTCCACTATCTGTTCTTCCAATGAGTATCTGATCAATTGTGTTCATTTTATCTCTCCTGTGTAGATATCTTACTTGAATGCATTGCAATTTGGGTTGAAGCGTATCTTTTTTGGAGGATTTTTTATAAGGGGTCATGCCTATACCATGGACGCTATTTCTTTTGCAATTCATTTCTGGTACATAAGTTGCCTAATGGTTTGACCTGGCAAATTTTTTTATATCTTTGCTTAATTTAGTTAGTATATTGTGTTGAGATTCATATATTTGTCATTTAGGTCTAAAGGGGCTGCACAAGCAATGTTCTTGCGACATGAAGGATTTCTGGGAGCTTTAGGTGCATTTATGAGCTATGAAAAGCATGGTTTAGATGACCTCATGGTGCATCAATTAGTTGAAAGATTCCCAATGGGTGCTCCATATACGGGGGGCAAGATTCATGGCCCACCACTTAGGGATTTAAATGAGAAGGCAAGTGAGAGGAATTGGAAAAATCTGATGTTTGCTGGTTACCTGCTTGAGATAAATGAACTAATTAAATATGTTTACTTAACTTTTCAGTTATTGTGTAACTCTGAAGCCAATTTAATAAGAATGATTCTTCTTTTTTGGTTATCAATTTCGTTACCATCAACAAGGTCCCACTTTATTGTGTTAGGGGTTTCTCTTGAAGTTGCAATAATAAAATTGCTAAAGTAACTCCACTAGTGAGATTCTCTGAAATAATTTGTCTTGTCATCCACTGGAAGGAATCATATTCAATCAAGTTGGAATAGTTGCCTACCAACTAAACACACAAAGTAGGGAATCTAGAAATGAATAATATAAAAACCTTTAAATATGGAGAAAGCAATTATAAAGTGAAAAGGAAAGAACTAAAAGATTGTAAACTGTGACAGCATCCTTGACAGTTTGTAAATATTTCAAACAAGTTGAACTTGTAAAACACACTCCTTTATATTTGCGTTATGTTAAACTTGGTTATTGATCTGTTAAACCCCTAAAATTCTGGTTATTACCATTTATGTGGTGGGTGTATTAGTTTGATTGGCATTTGTTTTCTTTCATTAGTGGTTCGACTATCCTGTGTTAATAATACTGTAATAATGTAGCGAGTAAGAGATCTTTGTTTTGTTATACTTCTGAAGTGCACCAGTTTCCTGTGCTTTGGTTTGTTTTGAAGCTTTTGAATAAAAGAAGCAATCAGGCACTAGATTTTGACAAACTTTGGATTAGAATGTATAGAAGGAGCAGTGGTTACATTGTACCTGACAAAAGTATGCATATGCAGCAAATGAGCATGTCAGCTAAACCTTGTTATTGCTTTTGAATTCTTGCTGGATTGATGGTGTTGACAGTGTATTAAACCGATATTAAACCATGTTTAATACTGTAAATAAATGCTGTAAATACTGTGAATATTCTGTTTCCTATAGCTAGCAAAGTTACTATATTTAGATTAGCAGTTTTGGTAGTATCCTTCCTTTCCTCCTTGATTGTAGTTTTCGGTCTGCTATACTCCTTCTATAAGAGGAGCCTTTTGTACCAATTGTAAAGTGTATCAATGAATACCTTTTACAAGTGATGGCATCATTTCACGTGAATTCTTTTAGATGTTTAGGACACCAATATGCCATCTAGAGTCAATTTTTCGTTCTTTTTCTTATGTTTGGAAACAGGTCAATCTTTTAGGAAATTTTATGTTTTTATTATTATATTTCATTCTGATTTTAGTGATTCCAGTGCAGATTTCGTGGATGGAGAAATTTCTGCAGAAGGGAACTGAGATCACTGCCCCTGTGCCGATGACTCCTCCTGGAACTACTGGACTTGGGGGTTTTGAAGTTCCTTTGTCAAAAGGAAGTACTCTGCGATCTGATGCTAGTGCCCTAAATGTTGGTGTTCTCCATCTAGTACCAACTTTGGAGGTGTTTCCATTATTAGCAGACCCAAAAATGTATGCATGATTTCTCAACATGGTGGCTTTTGTACGAGTAAAAATCTTTTCAGCTGCTCTTGTGTTGTTATGTTTTGGTAATTTAAATTTCCTAATGGCAATACATATATATATATAGCGTTCATATTTATTGCACTATAGTTTGCTTGCTTATTCATCAAAGTGTTTCATGTTATTACTTTCACAATATACTTTTATAAGGTGATTATCTGTTATCAGTATTCTATTTTTTAAGCATTAGTTGTGTCTCTACAGGTATGAGCCTAATACTGTTGATCTCTCAGATCACAATGAACTAGAGTAAGTACATTATTATAAATCGTAAACAAAATTTGACTTAATTGTCAATTAAGGCTTCAATTGTTTCTAGTGTTTTGCTTCTGTGGCTAATGCAAATTTTGTATCTGATGTAGGTATTGGTTCACGATTTTGTCAGAGCACTTGCCAGATCTTGTGGACAAGGTAATCATGTTGTCTTGAAACACCTAGCCTTCATGCATGTGCTTGTGTGTCTCTTCGTATGGTACAAACGCAATACAATTAGACACATCCATGCACATGATAAGAAATTAAAGCATGAAAGACTACACTAGCTTCTGCTTGTGATAAAGACAAAATCTCTTCCAGTAACCAAACTGGTATTGAATAAGTAATGATCATTTTTTTTTTACATATGTTAATATATCTTTATATCTTTATATATAAAAAATTATAAGAGAAGTACAAAAGCAGAGGATAAGGTGTCCTCTTTAAAGAAACCAAAAAACATAAACACCAGGGCAAACAAGAAAGACTAGCAAAGCTCGCCAGTCTCTCTGCATGTCCAACATTGAAATCTCTATAGAAAACCTGACAACCCTTATCTTAGCACTATAAAGAGGCCAAAAAGATCACTTTATCTATAAAAGTGGCAGCAAGAAAAATTTACTCTAAAAACATAGCTTTCCTCTCCAAGTATATGCACCAAATAATTATATATTTTGGAAACTGCCAAGTGCCAAAGAACCTTTCCCTCTTTACTTGTCCCAAGACCTCTCAACTGACACAATATATAGTGCTCAAAGCATACTGGATGAATCCAATATTTACCAAAAATACCAAAGATATTTCACCACATCTACCTAGCAGCTGGACAGTGTAAAAATAAATGGCTATTAATCTCAGAATCAGAGAAACACAACTCAAAAACTGGGAGAGAGAGCTTGCTGTGGGTTATGAACATAAATTATATTGAGTGATTGGAATTTTATTGCTGTTAAATATTGTTAGATTCCAACCTAAAATCAATTGACATTAAGTGGAGTGGCCCAACCACACTCGAAATATTGAGGCAGGCGATGTGGGACTCTTAACACCCTCCTCCACAGATGTCTGGACGGAACAGGCAAAAACAAACAAGTCTAACGAAATAGGCGGAAACAAGCCTAACGAAGTTGGCGGAAACAAAGATGGGATCTTAGCTCTAATATCATGTTAGATTCTAACCTAAAACCAATTGGCATTAAGTGGAGTGGTTCAACAGATATATAAACCGCACCCGAAATATTGAAGCAGGCGATGTGGAACTCTTAACAAATATCATATCATATAAGGTTTGACTTTCACAGTTTTCCTGACAATCAGATGAAGTGCATAGTATAGTTGCTCTTGTAGAAGTCTTTGCAGTAATGTACTGACCTTATTGATGGGAAACCCTTGCCTTATTTGGTTTATTGTTTTATTTTTACTGCCTTGTCCACCTTGTTTGAAGCATGAATGCATAATGTAGGGGGGAAATAGTTTGACATTATTTTCTA
This sequence comes from Ormosia semicastrata, assembly GCA_029884595.1. Classification (NCBI taxonomy): domain Eukaryota; kingdom Viridiplantae; phylum Streptophyta; class Magnoliopsida; order Fabales; family Fabaceae; genus Ormosia; species Ormosia semicastrata. The sequence goes on from JAQQTO010000043.1 coordinate 12,338,305, forward strand.
AGGCAGTATATGATTGTGAGGTTCTCAAGTAAAATAATGTAGGCTGTAGCAAGTGAAGGTGGGACTGATGATGCCAAAAGAAGGGGTGATGCTTTTGCTCGTGCATTTTCTGCCCACCTGGCAAGGTAATATTGACATGAGATTCCTGTTTTCATGGCTTACTGCTGTTATTGAAGCATGGCTATCTATCTGCTTATCCTGATGCAGACTTACTTATAAGAACCATTTGAGACTATTTAATTGTTTTATGGTTAATCAATTGCATTATGATAGGTACTAGTTCAGAAACACACACAATTGCTGAAAAAAAGAAGTATAGATCTCCTCTCCTGAGCTGATATCAGTATGATATCGGATCAGTGGGGACAAAAGAAAAATTACAGAATAGAACTCTCAATAAATGAAAAAGGAAAACTGATAATCCAGGCAATTCGAGAGTGCCTGGTCTCTCCCTCCCAATTTCCTCCTAACTCTCAGATACCCTTTTCTTCCCTCTCATCTCCCCTTTTATCCCCTCTTTCCGCTAACAGATTTCCCTTTCTCTCTCCTTTCCCCCCCACGTGTTTCCTACCACGTCAGCTGGCAGTTATGCTGCTAGTTGAGGCTCACGATCCATGCCTAAATGGGGTGATGATCCTTTGTTCCTCAGCGCACCTTTTCTCTTGTACACCTTTGTAATAGGTGGCCGTGTGCTAACACATTAGTTATAACTTTTTTGTGAGAATCATTTGTATTTGATCTTTGTTATGGTCAATCTCAATCAATTTGATTAGTTTTAACTTCTTAAAATAATTTTAGTGAGTCAAGCTCTTCTCCGGTGTATTTGATGGTTTTTGAGAAACTCAAATAAATAAAAAGAAAAAGTGTATGAGAGGCAATTTCAGTTACCAAATTCCTTGACTCTGCTTTTGAAAAAAACTGTCTTGCATGTACCTGGGATATATATACTGATCATGTCAAAATAGATCGGCTATACTTCAAAACCTTCGCCTACTTTGATTTTTCTCTACCCTGTCCCACCCTTACATTCTTCATTTTATAGTATATAACTCTTCCTCCAATGAAAGCCTGTGGAGAAAAAGACCTAGTTTATTAAGCGTGTAAGATGACAAGTTAAGGAAATTATATTTTTTAATCCATGACCTGCTATTTGGTTCTTGATGGTTAGTTTTCCTTACTGGTAAAATCCTAATTTTTTCCATATGATCACAATTTCAGTTTTAACTTTTCTTAAGCTTTCATGTTTATACTCCCTCAATGGCATTCTAAACATTGTCAGAACATGTATAATATATTCTTGGTTGTATTAAGATGATAAACTATGTGATTGAATTTCCATTTATGCTCCCTTTCCTTCTCTTTTCTTATTTTTTTAGTTGTGGAGAAGTTATTTTTCTCTGTTGTGTTATAATGCGCTTTTCAGGCTTTGATTATTTTACTAGTCTCAGAACCTCATACTCCTGTAGGTCAGGGCATATATGTCTAGCTGAAACATATTGCTCTTAAACTTCAGTTCCATTCAGATCAGTTGTTGTACCATTGTTGTCATTACAGTATTTGTTTGGCTCAATAAATATTTAAAATTTATTGATTCTAGTTGGCATACTCTTTTTTGACTGATTAACTTCCACACCAACTGAATAGGTTGATGGAGGAGCCTGCTGCATATGGGAAGTTAGGCTTGGCCAAGCTATTAGAAATGAGGGAAGAGTGCTTGAGAGAATTCCATTTTGTTGATGCCTATATAAGTATAAAGCAGAGGTAATTATGTTTTATCTTCATTGATCTGTATAGATGAGATCTTTACTTGGACTCTATATGTAACTAATTGCCTTTCGACCCACTATGTTACATTTGCAAATTTCACTAAAGCAATTTACTTAGATCAACTGATGTTGGCTAGTAGTGTGATAGGATATGCATTATTTCTAGCTCACTATAACATATGCAGAATGCATGGCCCACTTTGTGTTATTGAATGGTTATCGAAGGATATATTGTTAAACTTTTATTTCCACAGTATAATTAAAAAGAAAGAGATAATAAGGACTCTTGACTCTTCTGGTGTTTTTAAACATTTTTCAGTTTCTTACTCATTCTCCTAATTGGGAGTGGTTCCTTCTTGCAAGCCCATCTGGAAATCCAAATCTCCTTCTAAGGTCAAATTGTAAATTTGGACAGTGGTACTCCATAGGAATAACACCAATGGCATGCCCATTTGGAAATCTAAATCTCCTTCTAAACCCTATAAACCCATTTGGAAATCTAGATATCCTTTTTTTTGGTTGATCTAGGAGGCTTCCTCATCCTGCTTTCTCGTACTTCTGTAATCTGTACTTTGTCTTAATGAGTTTTTTTTTTTAATAAATGATAGTTCTCTTAATGGAAATTTGTTCGTTAGGATTTATTTCATTTATTGTAATTCTCCCAAAAAAAATATTGAAGAGTAATTTTTCTTTCATATACCCAACTCTGATATAGCCATCATGACAAGAGTAGTCATGAAAACTTGGTTTTTTTAATGTTTATATTTTATCTGAAGTCATCATAAAAGACACAAGCTTTAGATGTACAATTTGAATCTAAAATCAAATAAGAAGAAAACATCCTTGCCGTCAATTTGAACATAAGTTCATGTCATCTTTAGACCTATATTCTTCTGAAAATTTCCTTACTGTTTAGCACTTAAATTTGTTATTTGTGTGTATATATATCACAGGGAAAATGAGGCATCACTTGCTGTTTTACCTGATTTGTTGATGGAGCTTGATAGTCTGGATGAGGTATGCCTAACTGTTACTGTAATCCTCTGAATTTAACATGGTGGGAGGAGCCAATATTAATTCTTTCTCATGTAGTGTGTGTGACTGGTATATGCAATTAATATGTTATTCCTTTTTAAAGCAAATATGTGTTTGATGCATAAGTCAAGTGAATAAAAGTAACACTGTATGAGCGAGTTTCATTTTGATGCCATGTTGAGTCTAAACTTAGTCTTGTCACAAATATGTAGTCCTTTTGGTTCAACAGCATGCCTAAGCCACCCTAGCTTCTCATAAATCATGTTTGCAGGTAATCTGAAAGCCTCCTTTGTTTCAGGAAACAAGACTACTTACTCTAATTGAAGGTGTTCTTGCTGCAAACATTTTTGACTGGGGATCTCGTGCATGTGTGGATCTCTATCATAAAGGAACTATTATTGAAATTTACAGAATGAGTCGCAATAAAATGCAGAGACCATGGCGGGTAGGTGGAGTAAAACATATCCATTGATGAGGATACTTGATTTCTGAATTTATTTATCATGGTTGATAGTAGAATACTAAGCTAACTTTTTGTCATCTAGGTGGATGATTTTGATGCCTTTAAAGAGAGAATGTTAGGGACTGGGGACAAGAGACCGCCCCCACATAGAAGAGCTTTACTTTTTGTGGATAATTCAGGTGCGGACATTGTTCTAGGGATGCTTCCCCTGGCACGGGAGCTCCTCCGTCACGGAACTGAAGTGAGTTCACTTTCTTTATTGAAGAAAATTTGAAGTTACTATTTTGGGCTAAATTTCCCCTTAATAAATTATTTGATTTGAATTTCAGCTATTCATGATTTTAATAAATGGTGTTTTGGTTGAGGAAAGATGTTCTAGAATCTGAAGCATGGGGGAGGAGTACCAGTACCGGGTACGGGTACGTGTTGGGTACGCGTTGGGTACGTACCGGGTACATACCCAACTTTTTTTTTTGAATTTAGAGCTTGGGTACGACTCCGGTTCGGCTGGGTACGGCTCCGGTGCAGCTTGGGTACGGCATCGCTTGCCGTTCGCACAAAGCATCTCCCGTTTTCCGGTCGTTTCCCTGCGTAGAGCCCTCCGACGAGGCTTTTCCGATGACACCCAGTCGTTACCACCTCCATTCGTCTCGCTCCTAACCACCGTTTGGCTCTCAGAGCCGTCCACGCCATGGCTGCCGTTTTTCCGGTCATTCCTCGCGCAAAGCCCTCCGATGAAGCTTTTTCGATAACACTCACCGTCACCACCTCCATTCGTCTTGCTCCTAGCCACCGTTTGGCTCTGTCAGAGTCGCCACGCCATGGCTGCCAGTAGATGAAGTGTTGTATAAAAAGAAGGAAGAGGCAGAGGAAAACGAAAAGGGAGAGAAAAAGGAAAACGAAAAGGCACAGGCCTGCCAGGAAAACGAAAATGGAGAGAAAGAGGAAAACGAAAAGGTAGAGGCCTGCAGGAAAACGAAATGGGAGAGAGAATAGGAAACGACATTTGGTTTAAAAGAAAAATAAAAGTATAAATTTAAGAGTTGTTTACGGTTTGCATTTTTTTAGTACCGAGACACACACGTGTAACTTATATGTAAAAATTTAATATCAGTCTTTTCAAATGAATTAATTTACTCATTTATTTAAATTTTACTAATAAATTATTTGACATTAATAAGATATTTGACTTTAAAATATTAATATTATAATGTTTATAATGTTTTATTATGTAAAAAATATATATTTTATATTGTTATTAATAATTGATCATGGAGAAAATAGTTACAAATATGTAACTGAAATAGCTGAAAATAGTTGTACCCTAAGCTTATGTGATTATATTGTAAAGTAAAAAAAGCAGGAGAAGGAAATGCAAGTTTCTTTTTTATGTTTTATGTTAAAATTTTTTTTTTTAATTTTTATGTTATGTAGTAATATTTTATTGTGTGAGATTTTAGTTTTTATTATTATTATTATTATTATTATTATTATTATTATTATTATTATTATTATTATTATTATTATTATTATTATTATTATGACGTACCAGTATCCTAATTTTTTAAAAATTTTCGTACCCTGTACAGTATCGTCTGTACGGATACCAAGATCTGCACCAGAGTAGCCGTGCAGCGTAATTGATAAAAGTAAACACATAATCTTATTAAAATCCATTGGCAGCTGACAATCTCGTGAAATATGCCTGAGTTCTGACCACCCCAACCCCCCTCCCCCAAAAAAAATCCTGTGGTTTTTTGTGCACAAATATTATGATTTCATGCACAAGTAAAATTATGACTGCTAACATCAAGTAAATGATGAATTATCTGTGTTGGTTTGGCTGCTATGCAGTCAGAGTCAGTTGTTCCTATGCCTAAGAGTTGTGTGATGTGAACATGATAATAATGGATGAGTGCAGGTGGTTCTGGTTGCAAACTCCCTTCCTGCTTTAAATGATGTGACTGCAATGGAGCTTCCTGACATTGTTGCTGAGGCTGCCAAGGTTTGTGTATTTTCATGAATTTTACTTTGTTGGTCTCTGTAATATTTGTGATGTTAAGAGAGCCCCTTGTAAAATTCATCTGGATGTCTTTACCGTCAATCAGTTACCTCTCTTTTTGTGTTTTCCCCTTGATGGAAAATGTTGTGCTTGCTAAACTCCTAGTAAAAAATCCCCTTGCAAATAAATTTAACACCTCCCTACTGTAGTGCATTTAATGGAAGCTTCAGTACCTGTCGTATCATTGCCCTGATTTTTGTTCTAATAATTTCTTCCTTCTTCACTTCATGACCTTCCCTTTAACTTTGTGTATTCTAAAATCCAAATAAACCGCTGTGTGAATTTATGAAATGTAATAGTTCTGTTTTTTTCTAGTCTTGCAGACCTTCCTACCTTTAAAATTTGAATGATAAAGTAGTCTAGCATTCACTATGATTGCAAAGAGAAGGACTAGAGAACATTTGTTCAGTGTCAAGTATCTATTGTAGTATCTTTCGCAAAAGAAAAAGGTATCTGTTGTGGTATCTGATTAAAAGTGTTGTTGGGAAGATCCCAATATCATCGATGTTATGCTTCATGTCAAATCGTTTATTTTACCCTGACCACAGTATCCATGATGATCATGCATTAGTTAAAACAGTGGAACTAATTGTTCTAGCTTACAGCACTGTGACATTCTTAGGCGAGCTGCTGAATCTGGAGGCTTGCTTGTGGATGCAATGACTAATACCTTAGACAGTTCTAAAGAAAATTTGTCTTCCGTTCCCTTGATGGTTGTCGAGAACGGGTGTGGTAGTCCATGTATAGACTTAAGACAGGTCAGCTCTGAGCTGGCTGCTGCTGCAAAAAATGCCGATTTGGTGGGAGGATCATTCTGTTTATTTGATAACTATGGATTTAAGAAAATCAAGGAGAAGCATATTCTAATTAAGCTTTCGTTATTCATCAGATAATTTTGGAAGGGATGGGTAGAGCTCTTCATACCAACCTCAATGCTCGGTTTAAGTGTGATGCCTTGAAGGTAAGGTCATCTTGTTTATATCTGGTTTGCACTTTTCATCATTGTGTTTCGGTGTAGAGTTACTAAGCTGATGCTTCTCTAAGCTTTCTCGTTCTCCTTTCTATGATGATTGCCTTGTGTTGAAAACTCGACTCCTTTGGGTTACATGGATTCCTGAGCTCATTAGGATTCATCAAATGGATTGTCTTTCTCACTAGGCCATATCTGTGATTCTACGTGCACTGTTTTTTCTACCCTTTATCCTTATGACTTCTCATCATTTTAAGTACACCAATATTCTTTTTAATTTTTCTATTTGTGCACCTGTCTCTGTGCTGTATTCAATCAAATCATCGGAGGCAACCTTCTTGCACATTGTTGCAAGTTGACTTACCTGCAAGGACTCAATATTAATATATATCGTGGTAATTGTTTCTTCTGTAATTGCTAATGGGATTCTTATCTTTTCTTTACTAATTACTGGCGTCACGGATGTACTATTTTACTTTTATAACTATTCTATGTCAATATGAATGTGAAACTGCACTGTTTAATTGCTTTACATTTTTAATGAAGTCTATTTATTGTCCCTGCCTGCATGCCATTGTGTTGATGAGAAGCAATTAGGTATAAGTGGCTCATTTGACACATTTCTTCCCCTTCCTCTTCCTTTCTTATATATTTTTGGCAGCTTGCAATGGTGAAAAACCAGAGATTGGCTGAAAAGTTGGTTAAAGGGAACATCTATGACTGTGTTTGCAAGTACGAGCCTGCTAATTGAAAGATTCTATGTTCGAGCTCCTAAGTAATGTCATCAGCATCCTTGAAGGGGATCTAGATGAAACTTCTGGGAGCAATGCTGTGTTCAAATTTGACGTTACATTTTTTTTGTCACATTATGCACTATTTTTTTTCTTTATTTTTAGAGAGTTAAAACATTGCTTAATAGATACAAACGCATTTATCCATGCATGTGCCTTTAAACACTTTGGATGACGAAGATAGTGTAAAGTATACTTTGTTCATAGTTCATGTTCGTCCAAATTTGTTTTTCATGAAACTTGGCAGGTTTAGTAGATGGGAGTGGAAAAATTCTTTGATAGGCACTATCTACCCTAGGCATTATATATGACATAAACGTATCTAAAGTTATGTATATCATGTTAAAAATGAACTTTTCTATTAAAGGATGTTTTTTGGAGAGTAAAGTGTATGACTGTTAACGGAGTGAATTATCACATGTGTATGATTTATTATACAAGTGTTTGGATCCCATAAAGTCCTAGACCTTTGATTTTAGGAGTGATCATAGGTCGGGTTAGGTTAAGAGAAAAATATGTGTTCAAATTGATCAAACAACTATAGGTTGAGTTGGATTGAGATTTGAAAAAAAAAATCACTTAATTCAAATTGAATTAACTCGATTAAATTCAAGTTATTTCAGATTGGATTATCAAATCACACTTTATTATTATTTTTTTTTTTAAAGGAAAAAGAACCCTTGGCCAGTTTAGTTACACAACCTAACTCAAGTCCAATACTCAAATAGCTTTGTCTTTTGTTCCTGATTCTTAAAGGTGAAGAAATCCTAGCCACCAACCACCACTGCTGAAAGAAAGATGGCAATAGCCACCGCCATCGATCCACCATGCTGCCCACTAGTATGAGCTACACGATGTGACGCCACCAATGCTCCACTACAATGAGCACGAGCGGAGCAAAGACCAAAGTTGGTTTAGTCTCTTCACCAAACCTCAAAGAAACAAAGCACGAACGTAGCGAAGATACCAAAGCAGCATAACCAGAAGCACAAGCGAAGCAAAGACACCATAACCAAAACCATAATGAGGGTGAACTAGAAGCAAAATTGATCGTAGTGAGTGAGAAGGAAAGGAGACTGAGAGAATGTGAGACACAGATTTTGGAAAATTTTCTCACAAATGGTCATTCTAAAGAAGCAAAATGCACCCTTCAAGCTAGGAATATTAAGGGTACGGGCTAAGTTTGATTAGAGTTTGAAATCATTAACCTGAGACCCAACACAATGGTAATTGGATACATCATTCACCAACCTGAATTAACCTGTGAAATCGAACTAAACCAGATTTCTAAGGTTGAATCAGGTCGGGTAGGCCAAGTTCATGGGATTATCCGAACCTATGATCATCACTGCTTGATTTTCTTATTAACGATTAAAATCTTGCACTTTACCCTCTAAAATGCATTTCTCACTTTAAACGACCCAAATTCAATTTCTCCATGTGTGTGACATTTTTTTTAAGCCTTGATTTTGCAAAAAAACATGAATCATAATTCACATCTCTATGTAAGAAATGTGATTTTTATTAAGAATTATCATTCACTTCATCATCTCGTATCTAATGCTTATTTCACTACTTAGTTTTTTTTTTATTTTAATTTTATAAATTATGATCTTATGTGCTTTACAATACGAGAAATCTCAATATGCTTTTTATTTTTTAATCTGAATATGCTTTAAATGTAATGCATTCAAACCATATGAATTATGACAAGTAGACATGCATTAAGTGTGAAATGTTAACTATTATGAACAAATAATAGATGATGATGATGATGTGAGTATTACATGACTAATTAACATCTCTACCAGGACAGCTATATGATATTCTTTGAGTATGCGACTAATATCTTTGAACTCGGAGCGATATAATTAGAACTTCTTCACAAGTAGCATTTTTAAGATCTGCATGTGTTTAACCCCTCGTGTGTAAAAATGAATTTAATTGGTTGATAAACAACATTAGATACAACATGAAGCATATTTAGAGCTTGTTTGATTAATTTTGAAATTAAAAAAAATTATTGTCAAATAAAAGAATTTTAAAAAAAATTATGAGTTATTTGATTAAAGAACAAAATTATTTTTATATGACAACATGAGGAAAAAAAACTTTTGTTAAAAGATAAGTAAAAAAAATGATACTTCTCTCAACAAGCAAAAGAAAGAATATAACACCAGGAGATTAGTCTCTCAAATATCGAGTAAGAGAATACTTCAAGAAACTAAAAAATAAAAATAAAAGAAAGAAATATAATAATATTTTAAAAATAAATTTTTTTCTTTATAATAATCTTTTAATGGAAACGCTTTTTAAGAGAGCATTTCTTGAAAAAGCATAGATTTTATAACAAAGTTATTGATTTTTTAAGACTAAAGCTCTTTTTTTTGGGGGGGGGGGGGTAACACTCATACAATCATTCATCAAATGCATAGCAGTTCCGGTAGCTGGAGGTTTGTTCAAAATACATAAGGAACAAGTTTGCCTAGCAACTCGAGTTATGTACCATAGTTACACACAGAATGTCATCTGTTCTCCATTTATTTCAATTAGCAACCAAATAATGAAGTAAAGTAGAAGTCATGTGCGTGTTCCACTTTATAAGCCATGCACTACTTGTTTTGTTTTGTCCTTTGTTCTTTGTTTTGTTATTTTTAATCATACCGAGTACAACACATCTTTGATCGTAGGCTCTAGCTAGTGATGCAAGAAAAAGAGAGATTATATGTATCTATTCGACCATTCGGCAAATTCGCAGCAAAATCAATGAAAAGGAAAAGAAATAAAAGTATAAAACATTGACAGCATCTTCATCTACATAGAAATGCATAGTGCTAGACCCCACAATACAAAGTTTGTATTAAGTGGTATTAATATGTACATTTTGGTCTTATATATTCACTTGTAATATTCCATTTATCTTTTTTTTTTTATGTCTTTTAAAGTAGTTGAATAAGAATTAAGGTCATTAAATAGCTTCAATTATAAGTAAAAATAACTACATTTGAATGAATTATTCTTTATTAAAATATTCAAAATCTTATTATTAAATGAGACAGAATCAGAGTGTGAGTGTATAGTAAATTACATGGGACTAAGATTAAAGTATAAGTGTATAGAAAATGAAATGAGACAAACTATAATCAAATGATAAATAAAAATTGTATAAATTTGAGATAATATATGTGTAATTATTTGTATTTAGCATTATTCCAATTATATAATACTATGGGTAAAATTAAAAGAATATATTAATACTTTATTAATTTTATAAAATAATAAATAAAAATAAAAAAATTATATAAAGATATATAATAAAAATGGAGGGAGTACTAAAATAACGTATTCTCCCATAGTGTATACAGTAATTTTATACTTACATATACTTTATCATTCTCATGAACTCTTTACAAACTCTCATAAAAGTAATTGGGTAACACTATGGTTTAATTATAACTTTTTCAATGGTTCATATGAATCTATCTTAAAGTCTGTGAAAGGTCTGTGAGAATAAATTCTCTGCTAGTATTTATCCTTGCTAAAATTTATAGTGTCTAACGTGGCAACAACTTTGAAAGTTGAAGCTAAGTGAGCACACACAACACACATTCGCACAAGAGGGCTACAAATCGCTGGGGCTGAAGACAAAGTGGTTTGCACTTCACTTTTAGTTGTTCTACGTTTTTTCTATCAATCAAATTCAAAGTGATTTTCATCATAAATATTATAGTTTTTATCTTTTATTTTCCTTCTTAAATATTCAAGTTCTTACCAAAAATGGCTCCCAAGTGTTAAGGAATATTCGCAATCCAATCTCTGGATAACTGAAGTCCCACCCCATGAAAATTCTTGATCCCTTACTCACGAGGATTGCTATACATCAGGTAAGAAATTTTGTGAAACGACTCGTGAATGAAGTACAATGCATTTCACTCTTTTCATTTCGTTAACTAAAAGTTAAAAAAGGAAAAAAGAAAAACTATCCAAGTCCACTTTACCATTCTACGGAATAGGATTCTTAGGATTAATCATTACCCATTACTCAAATGTCTTACAAAGTGAGAATAAGTCAGAACATTAGTAATTAAGAACATATAATAATGTACAAAAAAAAAACATATAATAATAACCCCCACAAACAATGAGATAAGGGCTTCATAAAGATAATATATACTACTGCGCATTTTCTTTAACTGGAAAAGAACTACCATATCATCCTCGATGTTACAACAAAATCCTAAAGCTTTCAGAGATGTGCTGCACACAAAGACATGAATATATAAATCAAAAGGTAACGCACCAATTAAGGCAGTCGATTTGGACACTGAAGCTTCTCATTCACACTCTTTTTGTTAAGTCAATAGAAACTGCAGACCGACTTGGCAAGATTCAAGAAAGAAACACTACAAAGAAAAATATGAGGAACCCTCCCATCAAATTAAAGGCTTTATGAACAATATAATAATATTAATATATATGAGGACGTGATTGAGTGCTCATTGTTCAAATTAACCAAGCCAGGAGAGAGATGATAGCCGTTGATCATGATGAATGAGTAGTAAGAATAGTTCTAGACCAAAGGGTTTGTTGTGGAAGACCCATAGCCGTTGATGACGCCGGTCCATGATCCTGGACCGTTAAGATATCCAAATGACTCTTTTCCTGCATCAGAGCAACCTTGGTCTTGCCATTCAAGGGACAATAGCTTAGGGTTTGGCTTCACATCATCAATTGAACCTCCATTTTGGCTGTCACATGCATCATATGGCAACATCAGTCGCTGGCAAGTGTCCATTATGTAAGTTCCACCATTGTTCCCATCAAGGGACATGTCCCCAAATGCGGGAGAGCAAAGACCTTGATAATTTAGTGGTAAGCCATTGTAACCATTATTCATATCTCCAACCCCAACACCCACAACTCCCATATCACTATTTCCAAAAAAATCAAAATTCCTAGAATTACTAATTATACCCTCCGGCTTACTTTCCATGAAGTCAATAGGCCTAGCAGGGTTCTCTAACATACCCATATTATACTTGCTCTCCATGAAATTATTAGGGTTTCCCAGTGCCCCAGAATTAGTCCCAAGTAAATTGTTGAGGTGGGAAAATTGCACATCTGGGAAAGGAAGTTGAAGATCTTTGGGGTTGTGATGGTAATTAGAGGGTCCGGGCTGTGCTTGGTTTTGATTAATAGTTGATTGGTCGTTGGGTTTATTCTTGGCAGAAACTTTCTTGTTCTTTCTGCAACCACCACCAACAGGAATGTTCCTAAGAGTGCCTCCTTTGGTCCAGTACCTTCTGCAAGTCTTGCAGAAGTACCTGGGCTGGGAGAGGCTGTAGTTGTTGTAGTAGCAGAACTTGGTGTGGGTTGATTCACACCTGGGGCACTTGAGAGCTTGGTCATGCGGGGGTCTTAGCCTCCTCTCTATCATGGGCCTTGAGCATGTAAGCATGTCCCCAGATGGTGAAGAAGAAGAATCTATCCCAGACTCCTCGTGAATTGTGCCCTGACATTTTAGATAAAGAGACAAGAAGTGAATATATCCTAAACCGAAATGATAGTCCCACACACTATAATTACAGCACCTAAAAATTACTACTGTAATTACACAGAAGTCACACAAAATGAAAAAGTTTTGTTATATGATACTTAATGCTTAATTGAAGAAAGCACTAAATCTTTTATATGGCTGGCTGCAAATATTTTTGGAGTTATATACGTGTAAAGTGATGAATGAAAATTTTTCGTCAATCGATTTAAACACTGGTATTGAGCATTCTGTTTAAAAAAAATTATGTGCAAATATCTTGATCATGGTGAAAATGTGTTACTTACTGTCAAATTTGTCATTTTGGATTGTGTCCTTTTCTTTTATTCTTCTGCATCTCCTCCTTCTAAATATTCTTTCCCTTGGCTTTTTCTATTTTTTTCCCTTTTGAATAGCATAAAACATACTTACGTCGAATTTAGAAGAATGCAAAACAGATATTGCAGAGTGCAACATGACACTGTACTACTACTTTTCTTACTACTACTCTTCTTGATTAATATCTAATTGTGATATAGAAGCTTAATTTTGATAACTAATTATAAACCTTCAGCTAAAACTCTCTTATCAAACAGTCCGTTACTTTTATCACTGATTTCATTAGTGTGAGAGAAGTACAAGAGGAATTAATGGAGTTTAAATTCATCGATCACCCCCATCAAATTAAATTTGTACAGAAGCATCAATATGCTTCGGTGGAAGCCATATGAGAGTATGAGTTTGGAAAATTAGAGGCAAATATGTACATTTTCATATATATGTGCATGGCATACCTGCAGCCAATGATCTGATGATTCCATGCAGACGTGGAGAGAAGAGAAATCCATTCACAAGCAAATTCCAGCTAGTTGTACTGTGTGATGATCAGCATTGAACAGAGAATGAAATTGAAGAGGGTTAGCTAGGAAGTGTTAGGTGAAGAGAGTGAAGAATGTTAAAGTGTAGTTCAGTGAGATATGTGGGGGAGTGGGAGTGGTATGGTATGGTAGTATGTGACGACAATGTGTGTGTTACTTGGGACGGGACAGTGAATAAGAAGGAAGAAAAAGTTGAGCCTAATGAGCTGCCATGTTGTACTGCTACTGCACTGCACTGGAGAGTAGTGGGCCTTAAGCTGTCTCTCTAGTCTCTATGGTGACCCCATGGCTTATCTCAGCTTGACCAATTATTCACTCGGAAAATGGACGGTTTGATTTGGTCACAGTCACAACTGGTGGTTGATATAGGAGAAGCACAGCCGTTGATGATGGTTTGGTAGATAGAGGAGGGGCTAGTTCTAGTTCTAAATGTCAGCAATGCAATTGGAGGCAAAGATATGTCACACTAGTCCTGTCTAAAGTGACAGAAGCTGAGAATATTTGGGTACCCGATAAAGAACGCATACCGAAAGAGCACTCTACTTGCGGGTCCCAAACCAGTGGACCCACTCTCCCTCCTCCCACAAGCAAGGGATATATTCATATTCCCACACGCGCCACGTGCCTCTACTAGTTTCTTTCTTTTTCTTTACCTTCACATTCACCCCGTCCCCATACTCCAAATTCAAAGTTTTCATAGTTTCTTTCTTTTTCTTTACCTAGACACCGACTTTGCCCCCGTACTCAAAATTCAAAGTTTTCATTCCATGCCATCGTTGCATTGTAATTTTCTTTCTACATCCAATGATCTTGCTTAGGACTGGACAATTTTAAGGTTTTTTTTAAGAGTCAATATCTATCAAGTATTTTTATTATTTTAAATATTTATTATAAAATTAATATTCAATAAACACTTAAATTCATCTTAAATACCGTACTCAACTATTCTTCTTAAAATAACAATGACAATAACATTAATAATATAAAATGTCTATCTCTTTATTCTTGTTTCAAATTAATTAACCATCGTTAAATTCAAACTTCAAAGCGATATTCCACCACTAGGCGGGTTTTTGGGAACAAACTGACAAGCTTCTATGAGAAGGGTGACACCTGAAAGAGCAACGAGGAAGGTAGCTTTATCCACCAAGGCGAGGAAGAACATATATGTAGGAGCGAGATAGTTGGCGTGAGTAACACAGCCCACTCTACTACAGGACAGGACCCAAAGTACACGATGTGTCAGGTGAATAAAGTGAGTGTGTGCCCACGTTACCCTTGTACGCCTGACTGCGTTGCTAGGTTTCCTTCTTGTAATGAGTGTGCATTGTGGATGTCTTTCAATTTTCATTGGGTGGTCATTTTCTATCTGCTTTAGTACAAAGATAGATTATTGTTTCAATCATCAGCATGTCATCATTTCTCCTGATCCGTGTATGTCTTCCTTCTAGGTCCCTTTGTTACTTTGTTGGCTCTTGTTGTGGAGTGTCCAAACTTTCGAGTTACAATACTACTCTTGTGACTAATGAGGTGATTGTTGCCTGTTAGTGAAGTGAAGGGTCGCGTAAAGATGAAATAGTTAAGTCAGTTAGAGCCAAAAACACCAATTAGGGTGGACGGTTATTCTTCGGACATCTAATTACAACCACATAAGTCTTAACACTCTTAATCAAATAACACCATATTAGGGTAGGACGTCGCGCCAATCAATTTAATATTTTTTCTTCGGACATAATTAATTTTAAAACCTATAAAAATATAAGTGATTGAACACTCTTAATCTTAGAGTTTAATCTCTCTAAATATATATGAAATATGAATATAGTGATATCATATTAATTATTTCTCATGATCAGTTATAACTTATAAGCAAAAAAAGAGACAAAGTAGCAAGTATTCTTCGGACTTAGTAGAAAAATAATATTTTTTGTCATAAAATATTATTTCACTTCATCATGACATGTCCACAACTAAAGGTTTTTGTACGTGTGATTACAAATTCGATAATGCTGTAGTGATCTTGGCTCTTTGCCATGTGTTTATGCACACATCCATGTACATCAGTATGTATCCTGTAAATTAACAATAAGTATCCCCTTTTGAGATAGAAAGACTTGAAAACTGCCAACAACCTTCATTCTACAAGCTACGTATCTTTAATTACTACTGCACTTGCGTTGCTTTACTTTTTTTTTTCCTTTCTTTTCCTTGAAAATCAAATGAAAGTTCAGAAAAAGCCAAGCCATCACACAAATTTAAAAGCTGGAGTTTTCTGAAAAATATTTAAAGCGGGAAATTTTTTTAGGATGATTTTTTTCTTCCAAAAATTTGTAATCTTTATGCCCTTAATCATCTTATAATTTTTTTTCCGTTGCTTTTGGTTAATAATAGGTGCACCATATTAAGATAATTGGGCTCAGCCCAATCCCCAACCACCACCTTTCTAAACCACACCGGACGAATAGAAAGGAAAAAAAAAAAAAACCAACACCCTTTATAGCACCATATACAGCTCCTGATCCCACAGCCAATTAAGAGCAATACATTGCTTGGGGCTAATGTAAACTCCAAAGTAAATGAGTGAACTGCATAGTCATCTATAATGAATCCAGATTGTCTAATCCTGTTATGCATGTCAAGAGATTACGTATCTGGCTCTTTTGGTTCATGTGCTTACCCTCAAGTAAATTTCAATAGTTAGCTTTTTTTTTTTTTTTTAATTATGAGAATTTCAATAGTTAGCTGGCGTACGTAATATGCATATAATATGCGCATGCGCGACACTGCCAACGGTGACTGCGGCGCAGGGAAAATGGGTAAACCAAGGGGAATGAGGTCTGAAATAAATTCCGAGTTCGAAGAAGGTTTTGTTTTGTATAGATGGACGAATTTATGGGGCAGTGGGTGGACAATGGACAGGATCTTTATCCAGCACCACTATATTCTATTTTAGCGTTATGTGTCATGTTGTTTTGTTGGCTTTTTGTCCCCTGATTTGTTTTCTACCTAGCCATGGCTCAGCCAGAATGACTAGTGTTTCTGTTGTTTTGCTGCGAGATTGAATTTTAGGGAATGTTTAGATGGAGAGTTTTGGAAGGAAATGAAAGGAAATGTTATTATTTATTTATTTTTAAATTAAAAAATTATAAAATATTTATAAAAAAATAAAAGATGATTAAAAGGTTATGTGATCATATTTTATCTTATTCCTTAATTTTTAAAAATATCAATCATAGAGAGCTTTTATTCAAAATAAAAAATAAATTTTCCTTTCTTTTCCCTTCAAAATCCTAACTCTCACATATACCCTTAAAGACCCACCCTCTTCCATGGCCCTAATCAATTTATGTCCCTCAAAATTTTTCCTTAATTTAGTCCTTTAATTATACAAATATATATAAATTTAATCTCTAAATTCTCACAGGTTCATATACAAAAGAACATTTTACTTTCTATGATTAAGTGATTAAATTAGTATCAAAATTCTTTGTTCGATCAAAGTGATAACACTTATATTTTTAGAAGAATAAAAAGAGGATTTACTATTTATTTTATTTTATTATAAAATTATAATTACTTACACCTTTCAACTTTATTTCATATGTGGATTAGACTTTAAATTTTGAAAGGTGAAATTATCTTAAGAATTTTGCACTTTGAGCAAAAAATACTCCATTAAATAAATCATTAAATATTTGATAGATTTTTTTTTATTTTCTAATGTATCATCACACTTTTTGTGTGTGAGAATAATCCTCTAAATACAGGACATATGGTTAGACTTTCCTTATAAAAGTGACACCTTTAATGTTCGAATCTTTATCTTCCCTTACATAAATTGTAGATGGCAAAATATATATATATATATATATAATATATATATATATATATATATATATATATTGATGAAATTATAAATAAATGAGTCATGAGGATTTGCTCAACTAGCAAAATCCAACAACCCTCAACAAAAAAAAAGGTTGAGTTTAATTCATGCTTGTGGAATTTAATTAGTTGGACATATGTAAAGTATTAACATAAGCCTTACAGTTTTCATTAAAACTTATGACATGTCTTGACCTTAAAATTAACCTCCAACCCTTAAACTTAAAATTAGGACAAATTAGGTTTAAGTAAATAACTGGCATAATTAAGATTCGAATTGTAATTTTCATGGATGAAATTTGGTGGAGTAATTTGCATCCTTTCAAGCTGTAATGTATGATCGGTTTACAAATACACACAAATTACCTTTGATTTTAACGTCTAGAGATTTTTTTCAAAAACTTACTTTTAAAAAATTTAGATATACAGAGACAAAATGTGAATAGATAATTAAATTGATACATTAAAATGAATAATTTAATATAAATAATATTTGAAGAAAAAAAAAAGATAGCTAATGAATATGCAGAGTCATGTAATTATATGTAGATTTGTGTGGAAAGTTCTAATGTATCTATGTATAAAACTCTAATATAAATTTATTGATGCATAAATTAATATTAAATATTTCATAACATAAATTGTTGTTTATATAGTATTGTCCTTTGTTTATATATATATATATATATATATATATAAAAGAGAGAGAGATCAATTTATACCTATATAAGTGAAAGTCACTTTTACACTATTAAATAACTTTATCACAAAATT
Source organism: Ormosia semicastrata (assembly GCA_029884595.1). NCBI lineage: Eukaryota > Viridiplantae > Streptophyta > Magnoliopsida > Fabales > Fabaceae > Ormosia > Ormosia semicastrata. Next base: position 12,356,462 of record JAQQTO010000043.1, read on the forward strand.
GATCATTAGATTCAAATTATTCTCATATTCATCATATTTATAAAATTTCGCATTAATTTGAATTGTTTAATATATCATCAATTTTATCAAGATTAACTTATTATATATTTTTGAAATGTATGGAATAAACAGTTTGATTACATTCTTATTGATGTTTAATTTTTTTAAAATTTGACACAAATAATTAAAATAATAGATAGTTATAATCAACGGCTGGATCAATGAAAAAGACAAAATTCTACGATAAGTTATTAAGTGTTGTAAGAGCATCAAGTCTTACACTTGTGTCAATTTATCCTTTATATATATATATATATATATATATATATATATATATATATATATATCAAGTTACACTAATATATGTCAAATTATTTCTTACATAATTGAATAAAGTTTTATTAAATAATTAAGAGAAAATTAAATCTATTGTTAGATTGAAAGTTATATTATATAAAGTTACACTAATATATGTCAAATTCACTCTTACATAATTGAATAAATTTTTATTGAATAATTTTTTCATTCAATTTATTGTTAGATTGAAAGTTACTATTATATAGATCAATATATATATATATATATATATATATATATATATATATATCAAGTTACACTAATATATGTCAAATTCACTCTTACATAATTGAATAAATTTTTATTGAATAATTTTTTCATTAAATCTATTGTTAGATTGAAAGTTACTATTATATAGATCATATTTATAAAATTTTATATTAATTCAAATTTATTTAATACTTCATTAATATGCGTTAAGATTAACGTAATATATATTTTTGTAATATATGAAAATAAGAATAATTTAATTACATTTTTAATGATGCTTAATTTTGATATACTAACAATGTAAAAAAAATTTAATTATCATTTAATCAAATTGTCATGTCATTAAAAATATTTAACTTTCATGATAATTATTTCAAAAATAAAATATATGACGATATTAAAGGTGTGTCAAAATTAAACTCTTTAAAATTTAGGTCTCATTTAATACTGTTGTTAAATAGGGCTGGTTTATCTGCGCCTTCTTCCTTGTAGGTCCAGCCTTTAAAAAACAAGGGCTCAAAACGATGGCCCGACTGAAAAGTTTTTTGCAAGCTGAATGGATTGGTCTATCTGGACTAACTTTTTTCTTAGGCAACTCAACAAAGACATCTATGCATTGGGTCGGGCTAAAAGAAATTATTGGGCGAAATATCTCAAACCCAAATTAAGGACTTTTTTTTATCTAATAGCTATAGTTTGAAGTTGAATTTATCTAATAGATATAAATTAAAAATTAATTCTCAAAATGAATAATATTATATAATAAGTCATATCTCTTAACCACGATTTATATATAGATTATTATTATTATTATTTTAAAATAAGTCATAACTCTCAACTACGATTTACATTTTTTTAATTACACTAAAGTCATGCTTGTGAAGCACGACTTCTTTATTTTTTCTTTTTTTAAAGTGAAGTGAAGTGTGCTTCACTTCTTTTATTTGATTTGATTTTATTTTATTTTTACATTTTGACATAAGAATTACGAATTCTTGTCTTTTTTTAATAGGTGTTATTGTCTTAGAAGTAAAATCTTTATACTTGATCATGCTGCTAACATCATACTGTTGATTTTAGACCATTTACATACTGATTAAGTTAAATATAGTTTTCTATTTCTAACTTCTTTGAACAATATTTTGATAGCTAAAAATTAACAACTACATATATTTATCAATTTATATGGACACCATATGTCACACTAGAAATATAAGTAGTTGTTAATTTTTAAATATTAATTAATATTATTGCTCAAAGAAGAAAAAATAGATAAGTAAATTTAATATTATCAATATGTAAATGGTCTAAAATTAAGCTGTATGATGTTAGCAATATGACTAAGTATAAAGATTGTATTCCTAAGACGATAACACTTGTTAAAGAAAAAAAGACAAAAATTATTATGTCAAAATGTAAAACAAAAAGAAAAATAAAAAAAGTCGTGCATGTGAAGCGTGACTTCACTTCACGTAAAAAAAATCAAAGAAGTCGTACTTCATAGGCATGACTTCACTACACTTAAAAAAAAACATAAGTCATAGTTGAGAGTTACGACTTTTTTAAAATAATAATAATAATTTATATGCAAGTCGTGGTTAGAAGATGCAATTTATTATATAATATTATTTATTTTATACCATTTTGAGTATTAATTTTTAACTTACACTTATTTGATAAATTCAACTTCAAACTAGTCCTGTGAATCCAAATTAACACTCCTACTATTTAATGTGCTTGTTTGGGTAAGATTTTGGACACCAACAAATAACAATTGATTCCTCTATTAAACCTTTTGTTCCAAGGGGATGAGCCAAACCCTTAAATTGTTGGGATTATCTTCTCATATTTGTGCGCCTGTTCTTGCTTTCACTCATTGCCTTGGCTTCTCCTAGAATTAAAACAAACTCTTTCTTGTAACAAAAAATAATAATAATAAACTCTTTCTTTTCTAAGTTTATTTAAGTAGCAGTAAAAACCGGGCCAAAAAAAAGTTAAAAAAAAGTTAGTATATAAGTAATAATGAAAATGCTAATGTATCAAATCATCCATCATTATTTAAATACATAAAAAAATTCGCATTCTTTGTTTTATTTTTCATTTACTCATTTGATATTTATATTCAGTAAGCATGCCATAATGAAATATGAAGAAATCTATAATGTCTTTATGATGTGATATTCTTTCCCAAGATGCAGTAATGTTTATTATTAAATAATTATTGAATATTTTATTTTAGAAGTCAACAATCAATAATGCAATGACTATCAAAAAAATGTTATATATGTTTCTGTGATTGAATATTTTATTTCATAACTCAATATTCAATAATGCAATGACTACCAAAAAATTTATGAGTGTGTGCGCGTGGATGCGTGTGTGCGCATGTGTAGGTTGATTTATTTTAAAGATAGGACATGTCACAAAGTCCTAATGAAAGCTTATCACGTACAGTAAACTCATTTTTCTAAGAGTCGTGTATCTACCACCAACATGTTATTACTTTCCACCAAACTGAGCCACATCTTAACCACCGTGCAACCGCTAGTCACTTGGCCACTTATCAAGTATACAGAAAGCTCCATCATACTTCAAACTATTGTATTTCAAAAACCGCTCTTATAATATATGTAGACACTAAACACATATGATATATTTGGTCCTTATGAATTTTATTATTTTTAATTTAGTCCCTTTGCATTTTTAGTTTTGTTGATAAAGTTTTCTCTTTGTTTTAATTTTAGTCCTTATATTATTGTCATGGAATATTTATTTCGAATAAATAAATTATCCTCTCACATTTCTTTAAGAAAAAAGGAACAATATGTAACTCGTATCATTCTTAATTGCCCATTAAAAAAAAAATTCACCACTTTGTTGAAATGATACATTTTTTTTGGTACCTAAGCTTCCCAGGTTTAGGAGGAGACCCCACCACTGGAGTGGAGCCAATGGATGCCCAACAAAGGACCCTAAGGGAGGGAGAAAGAAAAAAGGGTGAGAGTGTATTGGCAATGGATCAAACTCCTACTACACTACTTACATCAATGCGATACAAACCACTTAGGTAAAGCCTCATCCACGAAATAATACTTTCAGTTTTTCACGAAACTCACTCTTAAAAAAACATTAATCACATATGAAATTTATTTTCTAAATTATGAAACTATTAATTAGTTCAAAATATATACCACCAAAAAGAACAATACATCCGAATCAGAGATACTTACAAATGAGTTATAAGTAGAAAGTCAAATTCAAAAACTTTTTTATTAACATGACTCCATCCTCATTTGAGTCAAGCCTCATTAGCAACCATATATTATTATTAAATCACAACAAAATCACGATAAATGGGACCTGCCACTAGAGCTGCTGGGCCGGCCCACTTTGAGCCATGTAAGTTTTAGGTTAGTATTTTGTCAGCTTAACTCACCTCTTTTTAATGTAAATGAGTTAAGTTGGTCCAACTCATTACGGGCCAACTCATTTAGGTCAGCTCATTCGAATTATTTTTAATTTTGGACTAATAAAGTCTATCCATTTTGTCGGGCTATTCGAGCTAACCCATTGAGTTCGACCTATTTTGACAGCTCTACCTGTCACCTCCTGAAGCCTATAAATTAAATACTAATGTTGCGGTGTGGCTTGGTGATGTGATACGCGATTCAGAGGGTAATATCATGGTCGCTGCTATACACTTTCTACAGGTGACTATGAAAGTGAATATGGCTAAATAGGGGTATAAATTGGTTCGGATAACTCGACCAACTCGATCAATTCGGACTAAACCAATTAAATTGGTTCGGTTTGGTTTGAGTATATTGATTGATTCGGGTAAAATCTAAACCAATTAAAACTTAATTAATTCGGTTCTCAGATTTGAAATTTCAAAACCAAACTATATATTTATTATTATTATTATTATTATTATTATTATTATTATTTTAAATAATGCTACAGCATTTATTGGCAACTACTTTTTTTGACTTTTTGTAATACCTCCACAGTTCTCAACTCCTAAAATGTCATTTTCGTCCAATGCAAAAGGCCAAAAAACTCCGTTGTCAAAACGTTCGGTTCTGCTCATCGGCATCGTAACTCACCGTAGGTTCTGCTCTGTCACAGCTCAGACCATGCTATTCGTCCAATGCAGAAAGTCAGAAAACACGTTCAGTTCTGCTCACCTGACAATGCAGCTTACCGACCACAAAGGTGAAACAATGGTTCTCTTATGCTTACTTTTGGATTTGACATTTAGAAAGAGTAGAAGACGACATTTTATGCTAATGTTTTCCATTTTTCTTTTTTTCCTGAATTAATATTTCTTTTTTATCTACCTAAAAATTGACTCTTTTCTATCACTTTAATGAGAGGTGATATGTCTCCTACCCTGCTTATCCTTTCTTTCCTTCACAAGCAAGGATAGTTCACCCTGATAAAAATCTTAGAGATCCCAGGGCTGCTAAAAATTTTCAGATAAGCATTATGAACTCATGTTTTGATTTCATAGTACTTCATGATATTAGTGAATTTTTATTAACAAACTTATTTACTTATTTCTTACAATTAGAGGTTTAGTTATATCTCAAAGAGACACTAGTGTTTTAACTCTACTAATAATAATTAGTCATAGTCTGCATAATGACTAATTTTTTAACTTATTTCATCATCAGTTTCTTAAATAAGTTAGTTGAATTATAAAATTAACTCTAGTCAGTATTAGACATAGTATATATTGAAAAATGAATAATTATTTTGTGACATCCCCAGCTCATTTAGGAAATGTCTGAGTTTGAAAATTTTGTTTTTGATTAGGAATATGCTATCAGGTGCTATTTCAAAAACTCTCGGAGAGGTGAGAGGCTTAGAAACTTTAGATTTTTCCTCCAACCAACTCTCTGGATCCATTCCTGTTGAACTTTAAAATCTACATATCCTCTAATTTTTGAACATCTCTTATAATGATTTAAAAGGAATCATTCATAGTGGTGAAGTTTTCCAAAATCTCTCTGCTGTCCATTTAGAAGGCAATAAAAAACTTTGCTTGCATTATGCATATGAGTCTCATGGCCATGGAAGAAAGCATGTCAGACATTACATCATCATAGTCACAGTGACAACACTGATACTATGTCTGACAATTTGTTTGCTACTATACATAAAGAATAAAAAAGTGAAGGTAAAAGTAATAACATTATCTGACCTTGGAAACAATGAATTGACTCTAAATGCTCTAGTATTGACTTTAAAAACAATGAATTTCTGCCTTTGATTTATGAGTACTTAAGTAATGGGAGCTTGGAAGATTGGATTAAGGGGAAGAGAAATAATGCAAACGAAAATGAGTTGAATCTTATGAAGAGACTGAATATAGATATTAATGCTACTTGTACATTGGATTACTTGCACAATGATAATGAAGTTCCTATTGTGTATTGTGATTTAAAACCCAACAACATTCTATTGGATGAATATATGACTGCAAAAGTTGGAGACTTTGGATTCTTTAGTTGCTGATTCAAAGTTCAACTAATCAAGTCTCCATTAACTTCATTTATGTCCTTAGGGGTTCAATTAGTTACATATATATCTCTAAATTAGTAGTCTCACAACTTCCTCTTTAATTGAATAGTAGTAGTATACAACTTGTCAAGTTAAATCTCTCTTAAAGAATATTTTAACTTATTCAAATATAATTTCTTAATACAAATATCAATATGTTTTTTATTCCCTCTCTATGAATCTTTTAATACATATTTTAAAATATAAATAATTATTAGTATTCAAATTAATAAGTTTGATTTTATTTTTTAAATTTTTTATAGGTTTATTATGTATATTTTTTGCTATGAAAAATTAATTATTTAATTAATTTTTGTATTAAAAAATAGTCAATTTGATCACTCAAACTAAACCAATTCATAAATATTCAATTTAATTTGATTTGAATTTGACTATTAAAAAATATAAAAACTAAACCAAATCAAACCAATAAATTCTAATTAATTTATATTTATTTTTTCTCAATAATCAATTTAAACCACCTACTTATAACCTATGACTAAATGCTTAGCATTGAGAATGGAACTCCAACTAGCCGAGGACCTTTGCTTGTTAGACTTGGTAGCTGAGACCGATTGTAGGGAGGCTTACGTCCTTTTGCAAGCTAGGAGCAGTGGGTTCACATATTTAGCATATGTGGTACAAGATTGCCTACTTTTAGCACAATCTTTTAGAAGTATTTCTTTTAAACATATAAAATGGGGTGCAACATGGTTAAGTCTAATATACAACCTTTGAAGATGTATGGTGATCTTAGAAATCTAAGTGATAAAAAAAAATATTTAAATAATTAATTTATTAAACAAGTTTTTTTTTAGATTTTTTTAAGATACTAAAAGTCAATGATAAATCATTGTATGTTGCTTGTTGGTCACCACCTAGGCCACTTTTAATTTTTTTAAATTATATAATATAAATATTAGTTAAAATATAATATTTTTTAACAAATAAAATTTATTTTAGAAATATCGATCACCTCTAACGATATACCTATAAATATTATTAGCACAATTTTAGAAGTATTTCTTTATGAAAAAATATATAATTTTAATTAGTATTAATACAATGGGGTGCAACATGGTTAAGTCTAATATACAACCTTTGAAGATGTATGGTGATCTTAGAAATGTAAGTCATTAATTTATTTATAAAATAAATCAATTGTTTAAATCAATTGTAAAAAATTTATTAAATAGCAAGATAGTTTTTTGTTTAGATTTTTTAAAAAATATTTTTTTTTTTATTGCATATAGTATTTAATTATAAAAAAAATTTTTTATAATATATAAAAAAAAAACATATATTTTTTATCACGAATTTTTTCCTATTGTTGTTAATTGGTAAATCATTTACCATGACGTCAGTTGCATTTTATATTTATTTTGTAGTAAAAAAAGTTTATTGTATTTGAAGCCTTATACTTATTCTATTGCAATTTAGTCCTTTTTTTAAATTGTATAATTATATAAATATTATCAAAGAGAGAGTTAAAATTTATAATATTTTTTAACAAATAAAATTATAATTTTAGAAAAATCATGTCAAAGCTAAATCGTAACGTATTTAACCAACGACAATGAAACATGAATCTGAACAAAATTTCTTATTATTGAATACTAATAAACATGCAAATAAAAAAATTATATGAAACATTTTATAAAGCCTTCCTTTTTCAAAGTTATAACTCTTCCCTTTCTTATCCCACAACCCAACACCTTTAAGAAAAAGTAAGAATCGCCCTCAACATTGTATGCAATGGTATTTATGTAAAAATGTAATATAAAAATTGATATAATTTTAATATTTGTGATTTTTGGTATTTATCGGAAATTGAATATAAATAAAAAAAGTGAGCGGGACAATAGAATCTTTTCCCGAAGAGGTGGTGTCAACGTGAGGGGATCTTACTAAACCCGAGAGAGGTGGTTTACGGTCTACATTTTTTGAGGTTTTGTCTAGTGTAATAAATCATCTATCGACAAGCTTACTATGACTTCATAGAGAAGCGGCGAAGCTCTCAAGGAAGCTTCTTCATTCTATTAATGACAACACATAGGTTGATTCATTTTTCATCCACACAGAAGATTCACTCATCTTTCTCTCTTTCCATTTCGATACCGAGCACCATCGATAATCACATTTTTATCTTCCAAAAAAAAACAAAATGTGGAGAAAAAAAAAAGAGGCAAAGCATTTTCTTCATCTTCATTTTCCTCCACGGTTGAAGCTTAAAGGTTGGAACTTTAAAAAACAAGTGTTATTGTAATAAAAATTTAGATAGTATCCATTTCAACACTTGATTCGATTTTGGTGAGCTTGAATGTTTGGATGATGGGAACCGAAAACGTGACGACCAAAAAAGGAGCGTGGAACATAGGGGTTCTTTATCAATGTTCTTAAATATGTTTGGATCTATGATAAATATTTGGATAGTCTCTTGTTAGTTAAAAATATCAGAGAGGAATGCATGAAAATTGTTGATAATGTTCGGGAAAATTGGAAAGCATGATACTTGGATGATTATTATTTTTATATATTGCATATAGTATATGTAATTAAAAATAAAAAAAATTACACATACTATATATAACATATAAAAAAAAACATATATTTTTTATCAAAAGAATTTTTTCCTATTTTTTGTTAACATGAGAGGATCCGATCAACATCAATGCTTCAGTAAATTTACCATGAGTAATTGGTTACTGTCGAAGTAATGCATTTTATATTTATTTTGTCAGGTAAAAAAAGTTTATTGTATTTGAAGCCTTATACTTATATCTATTGCAATTTAGTCCTAGATTGTTTTAACTATTGTGTCGCAAAGTAAAGCAAAATCAGAGTTAACCGAAGAGAGTTGAACAAAGAGAGAGCATAAATGAGCGAATACACTGTTGTCGTTGGAGCTGAAATCGGAAAATTGTAGTTAGGGTCTTATTATGAAGAAAAAGATAGAGGCACATGTCAAAGCTAAATCGTGCAACGTATTTAACCAACGACAATGAAACATGAATCTGAACAAAATTTCTTGCTTCCATCACACTGCTGAATACTAATAAACATGCAAATAAAAAAAAATATGAAACATTTACCTGATGTAACCATTGCCTTCCTTCCCTTTCAAAGTTCTAACTCTTCCCCTTTCTTATCCCACAACCCAACACCTTTAAGAACTAGAGTAAGAACTCGCCCTCAACATTGTATGCCAATGGTAGTTTTGGTGAGGTGAGTGACAGAGAGAGAGACGACAATGAAGGAACAACAGCTTTCGCTTCAGTTAGTAGCTGGTCGCCGGCGTTCTCGGCGGCTACGGCGTCCTTCTTTGGTAGGAAAGGCAGAGCCCTGTCACTTTTTAGGGATCGTTCAAATAGGACCTTTATGCAATTAAATGATTTCAATAAGACACAACATTGTAATTTTACTTTTTTCCTTAAATGACCTCCTAAACAAGTTACAAGTAAAAGATCTTAGCCATCCATTTTTATTATTTTGACATGGTTTATCCATACTCCAGTAGTTTTTTACGAACATTGAAGAAGAACCCGGAACAAAGTGGCACATGCCTTAGCTTCTCTGTCTTTCTCTAATAAGGATACCATATGAGTAGAGGATGCACCTTGTACAGTAAATAACTTAGTTATCATGGATGTGCTTACTTTGCCCTTCTGGTTTAATGTTATTCATGCCTTCCACGTCAAAAAAAAAAAATCGTGTTTATTAAATTATATATATAATATTTTCTTATAAAATCTATATTGATCACTCTTTTTCAGGAAATGACTACTCTTTAAACTATAATTATTAAATTCTTTATTGTGATTAACTTGTTATAATTTATTATATTCGAAGAGCAATTTTTTTAAAAATATTTCCTATCTTTCTTATGTTTGTTATCTTTTTACGATTACTTGCTTGTAATATTATAGTTGTTTTTCTCTACAAGTATAAAGTTTAATCCTACTTACCACTTAAGTTACTGAGTAAAAATTCAATACTTACCGAATCATAAGACTTGAACAAGATAAGTTTAACTTGAAGCACCAAAAATAATTCTTCCAAAAAATATAAATAGAATATATAAGGCATTTGCATTTATAGTAATAGTGAATAGTTTGATGGACATATCTTTCTTAAAACTTTGATGGCACAAGTATAAAGCTACTTAATTGTTACTGAGTAAAAATTCAATACTTACCGAATCATAAGACTTGAACAAGATAAGTTTAACTTGAAGCACCAAAAATAATTCTTCCAAAAAATATAAATAGAATATATAAGGCATTTGCATTTGTAGTAATTAATTAATAGTGACATAAAAAAGTTTGATGGCACGCAATTGGCATAACCCACAATTTATGAATGATACCCTTGAAATATAATTAAAAAAAAATCACGTGCTGTGTAAAAAAGTTCTTGCTAAGTTTTGTACCATAAAAAAAAAAGTCCTTGCTAAGTTTTGTACCATAAAAAAAAAAAGTCCTTGCTAAGTTTGACCTTTGCCTTATTGCGCAAGGATGCACATGCACGTATCATTGAACAAACCGCCCAATAACGGCATAAGGGACGGTAAATTTGTAATTTCACAAGTATATAGAAAAATAAAATAAAACAGTTGGCGCCTACCATCTGCACCGCCTCTTGCAAAATCCTATTTCTCTTCATACATACCTATATATGGCGGTTTCCGTTTATTTTAAAACACCTCTCTCTCTTTCCTTTTCTTCTTCTTATTATTATTGCTTTCTGACACGTTCGTTTTTGTAATTCAATATATACCGTTCCGTTGTATTTGTGTTTTCTTTCACGCCAAGTTTTTCTATTTCTATTCTATCTCTGTACACATGAACTTGTAAACACATACCACACCAATTCTTTCTTTCTTACTTGTTTTCCTCTACCATTCTTTCATTCTTTGACTTTGATTTTCTCCAATTTCTTCTTAAATCTTTCCATACAAAATCCTTTTTATTTCGTTTTCTTTGTTTGGCTGTTTCGGCATTATGGAGCGACCGATTTACGATTCCATCAAACAAGCGTCCGAGAGATTGGCTTACGATTCCGCCGCCGACGAAGAATCTATTGTTTCCGACTCCGAGAGTGGCGTTTCCGGCGGCGATACGGTGCAGCACCAGCATCAGCACCAGGTGTTCGACGAAAGGTTCGATAGACTTGCCCAAGGTCACAGGGTCCGCGACCTTATCGAGAGCAGATTCGTTCGGTGTTTGGGTTCGCACGGGTTGAAAACCGACGTCGTAGCGATTCACAAGAATGCTGGTTCAACTGTAATGGCGCAAGCGCGGGTCCAATCCTTTCAGATTTTCATGCGTGCAGTGGCCAAATTGCGTGACGGGAATCCCAACGTGAAGTATGCTTGGTACGGAGCTTGTAGTAAGGAAGAGATAGGTGAGATCGTTGAACACGGTTTTGGTGGGAAGCCTCTGAATAATGGACTGCGTTTCTCTCCAGATGATTCTCCTCTCGAAAGGTACGCGTGAAACTTACTTTATTATTATTATTATTATTATTATTATTATTTTAATCATTATTTAGTTCTCTTGTGCAATTATCTTGAATTGTGATCGAATCTGTTGTTTATGATTTATCAGTGTGAAAAGGTGTGTTGCTGACAAAGACGGTGTAAGGCACTTGTTGCTGTGTCGCGTTATCTTGGGGAGGACGGAGCTGGTGCATCCTGGTTCCGAGCAATGCCATCCCAGTTCTGAAGAATTTGATTCTGGGATGGTGGACAGTCTTTCGGCTTCCAAGGAGTACATTGTTTGGTGTAGCCAGATGAACACTCATGTCTTGCCCGAATATGTTATCAGTTTCAAGCTTCCTTCCTTCAAAGCTTTTGGTATGTCTTTGTGTTTAGTTATTTGTTCATGAGCTTTGTTTTACTATGGTATTTGCTAATTTTGTGATTCATCAGTACAGAGATGTTGTTCTGATCTGAGTTTCTGCATATATTCAATTTCGTAGGGCATGTGAAGATTGAAGAACCTTTGAGACCGTCTTCGCCTTGGATGCCATTCACAACTCTAATTTCTGTGCTTTCCAAGATTTTGCCTTCACCTGATATTGCCTTGATCACCAAGTATCACAAAGATTATAAAGTAAGTGATTCTCACTTGCTTCTGGGGTTTGAGACAGTCCCTCATTTTTCTTTAGCTGAAATCATTGTTGTCACTTTTATTGAGCTTCCTCTGTTTATCAGGAAAAGAAGATTTCACGACAGGAACTGATACAAAAAGTGAGAGTAATAGCAGGAGACAAATTGCTGGTTGTGGTCATCAAATCTTTCAGAGCCAAGGTACATCTAATCTCTTCCTGGTGATTTTGATCTTCATTTAGTTTTAGAATGTCTTGTTGATTAAAAACTATAATACTGTTCTGCTTCAATTTACACCAAGACAAGATGTCTTGCAGTATGCTTTCTGAATTTCAGTGCTGAGTCTTCATTCTTTGAAATTTCTGTGCATTCACTTCGTACCCAACAATTCTTTTTGAACTAATGATATGTGAGTTGGGGAACAGATATCATAAAGCAGGATTACAGTTTTCTTCAAGCAAAAGAATTGAGGTTTTGAAATGCTGGAGCAGCAAAATTGTCTAAATAATAGCAATAGATATGTGTAACCCTAATTGACATTGCTTTCTCCCAAGTGCTTTAATTGATGTGCATATTTTTACTGGTTATCTCTGAATCAATTGGGAGTTAGTCATTTTTACCTGCCATTTTATTGCGAAAATCAGAACATGGGAATTCATGGAAATATGAAGTTTGATCCAGATCTAAGCTGGATGTTAATGTGGCATAATGTTCTTCCTACTTCTGGATTATTATGGAAACCCTGGAAGTGAATTTAGCTTCTAAGTGAAACAGATCTCTTGTTTGAATTAACTTAACATTATTGTTAAATGAAGAGATAGGAGTAAGAATATGATTTTACCTGCTCATTGTGGGATTTGGTTTTCGCTAGTGTAAATTTATTTGCTGGTAGTCACTTTTCAGTGGTGTCAAATGCGTTTTTCTTCTATCTTTTTCTTGTTGGCTTTAAAGTTTAAATATCATCCTCTTGAAAGAAAGAAATATGACGTTGATTCCAAAATTGAAACCATAGTAGGTTTAGATGTGGTCCAGTTGATTCTGTTGTCTCCTTTATGAGTATGAATAACTGTGTGTAGTGTTTTGTTAAGAACAAGTGCTAACCTATGTCATAGGCTAATGGAATTGCAAGAGTAAGATGTTATCTATGTTTGGTTGCAAAATTTATGTAGTTTAGATAAAGCCTTTGACAGTATCAGCTGTATTTTTCATGTGTTTCCCTTTTGCCTTTTTCTTTTTCATTTGGCTATGTATTGCTTTTCTAATCTAACTTGGTGAGTTTGTTTATGTCTTCCAGAAAATACCTGCAAGCTTTAAGCAAACAAGATCAAAGAATGGCAACCGGACAGCCAGCAACGTGGACGGAATGATGTCCTTCATATGAGTTCTATTAGTTGATAAAGGAAGAGAGTAGAATACTGGAGGTGGCATAATGCTTATACTAACTTCATACCAAACTTACATGAGGATGCAAGCACTGCTTGAAAAGCAGTGTGGCATTTGAGACTTTTTTTTTTTTAATTGGTGATACGTGTTTTCTTTTGATGTTGAGAATATAATGTAGCAGAAGGTTTCTTTCTAGTTACAATTTACAAGTTGAAATGATATTCTTGCGAGTAAGGCGCTTATCATGAACATATTGAATGACTCCAATATGCCGTCTAAAAAAAAATTTAATGTAATTTTTATTTCATATATTTTCTTTGCACTTGGGCAGCGAAAGTTGAACATGATAAAAGAAAATGAGTAGCGGATATGAGACTGTTAAGGTGGATAACTGAATATATAAGGAAATGTGATAATAGACAACTAAGAAAAAGTTTGAGTAGCACTTGTTAAGTAGAAGAAAACAAAAACTTAGTTAAGGTGATTTGTTCATATGAAAGGATCAGTGAAGGCTTCAATAATAAAAGTGGATTAAATAAAAGAAAATGAAAAAGGAAGAAAGAAAGACCTAGAAAAACATTATGAGAAATTCTTCAAAAAGACTTTGTTCGAAATGATTTTATGGAAGTTTTTATTTTTAAATAAAGTCCAATAACATTTATTGAACCATGTAGCTGAAAGTGAATCCATGTGTTCCAATGTTATTGATGTAATTTGATTATTGAATTGAATGGAATATTGAGTTTGGATCAATTTTGTATTTAGCCAAGGCCATTGTACTTCTCTTATTGTTGTTTAAAGTTTTTTTTTTTGACATGTTTGTTTAGAGTTAATTTACCTAAAAATTGGAAATAAAAAACTTATAGATGAATGTTTTGTACAATATTTCAAATAATTTTTTATTTAAATTTTTCTCCTTTATTTATAAATCAATAACAAATTGATCCTTAAGATGACATTTACACAACAGTGAGTTTACTACGTTTCTTGGGTATCACTTCTAGGAGAAATTTGTGTATGTTAGTGTATATATGAATTTTTCCACTTTTGGTGAGTACTTAACTATCGTTCTGAATCTGAATCGAGAAGTTTCAAGTTTTACTTTGCAAATTTCAACCGCTTTCTTAACCACCCTATCAGGCATGACCAGACCATTATGACATTTAACATATTATTTTTATTAGGTTGCAAGGCTGTTTCACATAGCGAGTATGAGGTTCTTTCTTTTGCAATAAGATATATAGATACAAAATTAATCTATTTTTTAGTTATTAGATTTGGTTTAGATTTGTGCAGTGTCATAATAACATTGTACTTTGTAATATCTTCAAGTTTCCTACCACTTGAGGTCTTTTTTTTCTTTTTTAAATATATTTTTTACCAAAATTAAATGTTCATCTGACTATGATATTTGATTTTATTCTCTATTTTACCTATTATTTTTGGTACTATTACTTTACCTAGTTTTTGTTTACAAATTTTCTTGTAATTTGATTAGTTTTGATTCATTATTTTACAGCATAAAAAGAGGAGGTGCAATTGGAGAAATGCTAGACATATGTGTGTTCTTCTCTTCTACTTAGACTGATTCATTATTTTACAGCATAAAAAGAGGAGGTGCAATTGGAGAAATGCTAGACATATGTGTGTTCTTGTCTTCTACTTGACCTTCACACTATTTATTTGCCCTTTGTTTTGGTATGGGCAAGACCTCATATACTATTTTGTTGATAAGAAATTTATAGGTGTTCTTTAGTAAGAAAATTTTCTTATTTTTTATTATTGAATATATATTGTCTTAATTATAATATTAAAATGTAATTAAAGTAAAAAACTAATAGCACATATAACTAATATAATACACATTAAGACGGCATATCTAGTGAGATGAGTTTTTATTATGAGAGGAGTAAATCTTAATCATACAACCAAATATAAATTGTCAAGATTAAAAGTTACTTAAAGGTCATGTGATTACTTAAAAAAGTTATATGCATTTATGTTCTAATCTTAACTATTTATGTAAATTTCAATGGTTAAAATTCATTATTCTCACCTGATACGCTCCCTACACATTAAATAATATAAAATAAAAAATTTCTTATTTTTAGAGCTGCTAAAAGTCTCTATTTGTTAATAGACATTCTTGGTGCCCTTTACTTACTCGCAAAGTTTAACCAATGCCATGTCGTCACGTGATGATTAACCGAAATAATAAAAGTATAATGAATGATCAATTATAAGTGTAGATCTTGCTTTTCCATATGTTATTATTCTCTACATCAAGGATTCTTTTTCGAGCATTTTGTTGCGAAAGCTCCAGAGATTTCATTCGTGCATAAAGCTAGTTCGACCTTTTACCAATTCACTTCGACGCGCGTGCAAGATCAATAAATAAGCATATCCCTTTCCCATGCTTTTCTAGCATATTCATTAATCCCCATAATCATAATTCATAGGTTGCTTAATTTTAATGTGGTAAGCTCACATTGGCATGGCAAAATGACATCAAAGAGAATTATAAAGGTTGTCAGTCAATCAGACTAAGCCAAGCCATCTTTGTGGGTAAAATCATACAACTCAGGAAGCCAAGGAAAGGTGCAATCCTCTTGTGAGTCTCCTCACCCAACTTCATGTGTATGATCTTTCTGTATTATTTTGGGATATTTAAGCAAGTTTCCTTATTTTGTCTGGCACACGTTAATTAGAGGCTTAAACCAGAGAATTATCTTGTTTTGGAATATATTTTTTTTGAAGCTATGAATGAAGTGTTATATTATATACTTCAACTTCGTCCATCAACTTGCCTAAGGCAAAACCCAATATTTTCTTCGTATTGCATTTATGTGTTTGAAAATTTTAGTCTATTCTTTATCCATATGTATCTTATAAATTAGTTGACCTTATCCTACTTGCAGCATAAGATAATTGCATATGCGGGGTAATGCGGAACTTAATTTCTTTGAAGCTCATTATTAATATATACAGTCATTATATGTTTAATATATGATTCGCCTTATAGGAAAGATAATAGGACTGATGATTAATCAAAAGATTTTAAAGCTCATGTTTGAGTTTTTGGAAAACATTAAACACGAGTGTATGTGTGTTTTATATTAAGAATTATATTTTGATATTAAAACTTTTTGAATTTATTCTGAGATTCTAAAAGATAAAATTGTCATATTAGTTAAATTTAATATTAAAAACTTGTTTAAATTTATTCAAGAAATACTAATATTAAGAGAGAAGCCTTCTTTGGGTACAAATGATATTCCATCCGTTTCATAATATCTGTCGTTTGGACTATGTTTGAATATCTAATGGAATAAAATTATCATATAATTATTTAGATATTTTATGATAGAATGAAAAAAATCCTTTTATTATAAAGTGAATAAAATAATAAGAGTTATAAATTTATTTTGCTCATATTACCCTCATTTCATATACATTAAGCTTTACTTATTTATAGCTGAAAAAAATAAATATTATTAATTAAATTATCTAATGATGAAATATATTAATCAAATAATTGTTTAAAAAATATATTTTTGGTCTTTTTCTAGTATCACTCCTCCAAATAATCTGTGTTTTTCTTTTTTTCTCTTTTTTTAAGGCACCTTCCATATAGTTTGCGCATTAGCAAACTCTTTAAATAATTGAAAGACTACAATTTATAGGCTTATAGCTACTTTTAGAGTAATTTTAATGTATTATGATTAGTGTTGCGTATTCTAGCTATTATATTTACATGTCGAATTCATATCAACTGACGTAATATGTCATACAATACGAAGCATATTAGCAATGGAAAAGCATATAAAAATAAGGGAAATGAAACCACGATGTCACGTGTAGGAGGAGATTTGCTCATACGTGGAGCAGGTGAGCAACGAAATCGTAATCTACGCTTTGTTATGTTTAATAGATTAAGGATAAAATAGTAATTTAATAATTATATTAATAAACAAAAATTGTTTCATTCCATATTTTCCAAATTAGAGAAAAAAATGGTTGTATTGGATGGAATTGAATGAACTACATTCTACCACCTTATTTTATTTTATCCTAATTTTAAAAAGTCAAACGATAATAGTTAATATCATTCCACGTCATTTTGTTTTATTTCAGTCCATTCTACTAATTTAAACATAATTACATTAAAGTTTTTATAGGTAGATTAAAAAAGTTATTAAATACTTCAATTTTAAGAAAATATAATTCTATTTAATTAAATTACCCTCTACTTTTATTAATTTTCTTTTATTCTATTAATAAAAATATTCAGAGATAATCATAAATTTTAAAAATAAATAAATAATATTTTTAATTTTTAAAAATAAATAAAATTTATTTTCTAAAACTGACAGGTATTATAAAACAGAGGGTAGTAATTTGGAGTCTTCTCCTCTTGCAAAAGCTAAAAGCTGTATATACGAGGATGTTATGAAATAGAAGTTAATAATATTCTGGATCCATTTAAATGGAAAAGCTGGAAATTGAAGTGTTCTCTGCTGATGAATAAATTAACTATATAATCAGTTAATCACAAACTACATTCATAAATGCTCACAAACATAATAGTAATTTTGTTGAACCAAAAGCCATAATTTGTGGCAAGAAACAAATATTTTTCTCTTTCCACAAATAGCAGAAATTCATTCTGATGGTGATTTGCATTGCAATGCCGTCGATGTGGTGTACTTTACCTTCCTGTCTCATACGTTTATGGTCACTATCAAATGTATTAGGTGGCAGGACTGAAAAGAAAGTGAAGAATGCAGTTGATCACACGTCTAAGTGTCCTCCGAATCCCAGTGTTACCCAAAATCCGCGAACGTCGTTGCTTTTGGGTTCGCAGCGTTAGGAAGGAAAAGGAATAATTATGGTAGGGCGGTTGTTACAGTACATCTTTTTATATTTAGATGTATCATATATTTTTTATTTTATTTGTTATTGCATTTTTTAAAATAAGTTTCTATTTTTTTATGTTTTTTTTGTTTTATATTTTTTTACACGTCATTGCTATCACTATTATTGGTCGGTAACTGTTTACCACTGACTGGCCATTGTCTCCTGACCATCACTTTTTTTAGATTATATTATTTATTTTTTTAAGTTACATAATTATGTAAATAATATTAATTAAAATAATACTAATTAAAACTATATTAATCTTTTTTATAAATAATTTCATATATTGAAAACTCTACAGATTATAATGGTTAATATTTACACATAATAAAATTTATAAAATTTTTAGATATCTGTGATTATTTATAAAAAAAAATATAAAGACTAATACAATTTTAATCAGTATTATTTACATAATTATGTAATTTAAAAAAAATAATATAACCCTCAAAAAAAGTAGTGGTCGACAACAGCCAATGGTGACCGACGACGGTGGTAACAAATGGCAACTGGCGGTGGCCAATGATTGGTGGTTGATGGTGATCGACGGTGGTGGTCAATGGTGGCCAATGACAAACATGGTGATAGTCGTCAGCAGCAGTGGTGGTAATTCAAAAAAATAACTTAAAACTAAAAAAAAATCAACAAATTATAAATTATTAATCTTAATTGCTAATGTATTTTTAAATATAATTAATAATTAAAATTAATGAGATGTACCATATACCTTCGGTTAGGGGGTCTATATTAGAATTCGCAATTAAGATTGAGTTACAACTTCTATCATCATATCATACCCCGCCCTTTCCACCCATAGCCATTACTAGTCTTTTCTTTCATTTGGAGGGCATAACCCATGTACCTTGAACTTGATCCTCAAGTGTTTATTATTGGTAAGAGTAATTCTATATTTTTTTACCCAATTTTCTTAATAATTTTTTTAATATTAAATAAAAAAATATTAAATAAAAAAATAAATACATCTAATATTTTAAAAATATAAAAAATATTTAATATTTTTTTATTTAATAATTAAAAAAATTAATAAGAAAATTGAGTAAGAAGATAAATTATTTTTATATTGTTAATTAATGACTCATAAAGGGACTGAAGCGATAGTAGCGGGGCCCAAGTACATGGTTGGTCCTTCCTGCCCAATCCTAATATATCATCATCAACAAGCCGCGACCACATCATTTGATGTCATTGAGTTTTCTATTGCCAAAATAAATATAAATAAATAGATAAATAGAATTATTATTGATGAGCCCCAAACTCTTACATCATTGGTCACTTTCAAATTTCAATTTAAGGGTCTGTTAATAACATAATATGTGCCCTTAATTAAGATTTAATAACATTACATACATTTAACTTCAATAAAATGTTTTTAAAAATAAAAATTGAAAGCAGTTTTATAAAATTAATGTAAGCCAATGCAAAGATTATTATAAAAACATAGAATTCTTTATTCTTTAAAATGTTTATATTAACAAAAACCTAGATTTAATCAAACTTTCCAGAAATAAAATCGGGGTAATTATCTACTAGTCTACGTGTCTAACAATGCAGGCGGCAGCCATTTTTTGTGCTTTCATACGCACTAAACTTTAGGACCACCTTTAGTACCTTGCCCAATTTGTCATTTCTCTCACTTTTTATACATTTATACAAGGTAGAGGGAGGGAGATTATTCAATATTCCATAGTCCATAAAAAAAAAAATACAAAAGTGGGAGGAAAAATCTTAACACCACCACTCCCACCCTGTATATCTCATCCTTGAACCTCCCCACACATTTTCCTTCATTTCAACCAAACTCTCTCTCTCTCATCTCATATTCTCGTTGACGTTGTGAAGCAGGAGAAAGGAAAGTAAGTGCATGAGTGAGGTCCAAATCCAAATGATGGAGATGGAGACTCCCCAGCTATCATCATCTCCCAGTTTCAGCAGCTACTCCTCTGAGACCCTTGCTCAGATTGCCGCCAGAGTCATCCAAGAACTCCGCAGGGAACCCCATTCCCTCTCCGTCCACGACCACGACGACACCCTTTTCGACTCCTTGGAAGAAGAAAACGACAACAACGTCATTATTCAAGCCAACGACGATCATCACGACAAAGCCAACCAAAACGACGACGATGACTTCGAGTTCGCTTTCGTTTCCGGAGACCCCAACTCGTCTCCGGTATCCGCCGACGACATTTTTTACAACGGCCAGATCAGACCCACCTACCCACTTTTCGACCGCAATCTCCTCAACGGCGTCGTTTCCATTTCGCCGATTCCGACTACAAACATCGAAACGGCTGCTGTTGGGGAAAATCGTCGTCGTTTACCTCTGAGGATGCTGATGTTCGAGGAGGAGCGAGAGACGGGGTCGTGTTCGACTTCGACATCCGAAGCCGACGTCAGCAATGAGCTCAACGGCGTGACCGCAGGGACCTACTGCGTATGGACCCCACCGTCCAAGAAGAAGAGCAACTCCATGGGGTCATCGTCGAAACGGTGGAAGCTTCGAGACCTGCTCCTTAGGAGCCACAGTGATGGGAAGAAGGAGCCGCTCCTGTTTCTGGCTCCCACCAAGGTGGCGCCCAAGAACAGCTCCGCCGGCAATGGTGGCGCCTCCGCCGTCGCGGCGGCCAAGGATGGGGACCATACTAAGAGGAAGTCGTTCTTGCCTTACCGGCAGGAATTGGTAGGGTTTTTCAGTAATGGTAATGGAATTGGTCGGAAGTTGCAACCATTTTGAAACCCAAATAAAGCTAGTACATTAATTTTTGATGGGTCAAATTGAATTATACTAGATTATCTTTTGTGCTTTGCTGAATCGAACCTGTTATTTTATACTATTAGAATTTGATATTCAGTTCATACTTCTTTTATATCAATATTCGGTATGTTTATTTCATTTTGAAATATGATATATTTTAATATTCATTCACACTTACTTTAATATATAATATCAATATATAGGATATCAAATTTAATAGTGCAAAAAATACTTTTCTTATTGACTTCAATTACAGTTCATGGGCTTTCTTCTTTCTGTGGGAGGTATTATTAGTGTAATTAAAGTGAATAAATTAAAGTGAATAAGTTGTATGGATAAGATTCTTTTAAAGTGATTATTTTTTACTAATTATTCATTAAAATAATTTTACTTTTAAAATAAATAAATAATTATATATTTACTCTTAATTTAATAAAATATAAAGAGATCTTAATTTATTAAGTAATTTAAAGATATATATATATATATCTTTACTTAGTTATTTTAAAAGCAAACTCAATTTAAGAGCCTTATCTGTATTCTTTTCTTGTAAAATTACATGTTAATTCTAGCTATTTTGTTCTTTTATGTAACTATTTTTTCTTCTTTTAACAAAATATTCTTAACAAGTGTATTATACTTAATAATTAAAATTTTATTTAAAAATTAAAATTAGCCTAATAATATAAATTTAATTTACTTTTTAAAATTATATTTACATATTGTATTTATTAAAATAGTTACATCTTAACATCTTACTGACATAAAAATGAAAATTAGTTTTATTATATAATTCCATCATATATGAAACTCTATGAAAAGAGTAAAAAAAAATTATGAAACAAATATTAGACATTAAATGTATTATAGTAATGGATGTTTTTATACACCATAGCTCACAGATAAAATGAAATCTTGTAAAAAAAATTAGACTAATGGTAGATAAAAAAAATGGCAAAAGGGGGGGTCAGGCTCATGTTCTCATGTTCGCTCCCTTAACTTTGTCCCTGGTTATAGTCTTATAGATATTCAATCTCGTTATTTAAATACTCGATATTTTTTTCACATTTGTATACAATATATTTATTTTACTTTGAGATATGATATATCTTGACATCTATTTACAAAATATTTACATATAATATTTATGCCAGGTATAATACAGTAAGTGTTAAAAAACATTTTTCCTATAGATATTATTGTTGGGCACCGTATTGCGCCTATGGTGGGATTAGTTCGGATTTGAATATCTTTGTTGATGGAATTAGTGTAAATTAAGATGATGATAAAATATATGGTCTTCAAAGGCTTTCTTTCCTAATAAAATTACAACAGAATAACTAGTTTCTTAATATAGTCACAATTGAAAAGTATAAAAATAGAATACCAACAATAGTACTGTACACGAAACATTTTTCGATTTCCAAATTGGGAGAAGTAACTAAGAAGGAATAGGATGAAATGGCCGGTTGCGCCTGCATGGTGTGGTGACAGTATGTTCTGCACTTTCTTGGAAAGAAATCGTGTGGGTCTCACACGGCATAGACTTGGGTGATAATATATATCCCAAAGTTAAAGTAATGGTAATAATAGTGGGAATGTCTTTCATACTCATTGTTTAGTGCGAGTATTAATATTCACAAAATTTTAGATGTATTGATTACCATTAATATAATATAATAAAAAAATAAAATTAGCGGAATATATAATTGGTAACTTGTTAAGTAGGTAATAAGTATGATTTATATGTATATATAGAAAATTTTATAAATTTTAATTGATAATATTTATATATATTCAAATTTATATATACAATTTGAGATCAATTTTTTCCATAAATATTATGCTTATATAAAATTTTATAAATTTTAATTAATAATATTTATACATAATAACAAAATTCCAAAAACACAAAACTGTTATAATAGGTCAAAATTAAATGAGTATCGATACTCACATTCAAATATGAGTATTATAATATTCTCCAATAAATAATTTGTAGGGGAAGTGAGCAAGTCCTTGTCGATGGATAAATGACTTTCGAATTGTGAACTGGCGGAGTTATTAAAGCACGGAGCCAATAGACATCGAGAGTGAGGGGAGAGTGATAAATGTAACTTTGGCTTTAAACTTGAAAGGTCACATGGATTTTTTTTTCCATATATATATAGCGAGGGATTAAGTTATACTGGTAAAAATTAAAGTTATTTTTACATTATTAAATAATTTTTATTAAATAATTTTTTTATTAAATTTATTATTAAATTAAAAGTTTTTATTATATAAATCATATTTATAAAATTTTACATTAATCTAAAATTATTTAGTACTTCATTAATATACATCAAGATTAATATAATATATATTTTTAAAATATGATGTATATCAATAAATAACTAAACGATTTTGAATTAATGTAAAATTTTATAAATATGATCTATATAATAGGAACTTTTAATCTAATAGTAAATTTAGTGAAAAAATTATTTAATAAAAAATTATTCAATAGTATAAGAATAACTTTAACAAACTTGATCCATTCTCTATATATATATATGTATTGTTATTGCTAAATTTGATCCAGAACAACTAGTATTTAATTTTGATATCTTGTTAATATAAAAAATATTATATTAATATATTATTTAATAAATTTAATTATGTTAATAATTATATAAAATGTTAAAATTATTAAATAATGTACAATACATCATTAAATAAAAATATAAAACATTTTTATATTTATAGTGAATCAAAATTAAATTCAAACAAATATCTAGTATTAGCTAAAGGAGGACATTTGTTTTCATTTTCCTATGTTATACAATATTATACAAAATCGAGCATCTATTGGACTTATTTTAATTGTTGTTATTATTCAAGTATGTGTTGTTAAATTATTTAATAAATATTATATTTTAAATAATTATTATTATAATTAATTTTTTATTAAATAATCTATTGATATATAATTAGGTCATAGTATAAAATAATATTATAATACTAACAATAAAATAGAAATAAATTCGTTTTTAGTTATATTATGTATGGAAAAAAATTCAATCTTAAAAATAATGCTACATAAAAAGTGATGTGACAGTTAAAGAGGGTTGATTCGGGAGTGGCCCTCAATTAAAATAAGAATAATTTTTTTATTATTTAAATGGATAATTTTATAACAATTTAAATAAATAGTGAATTTCTTTAAGATAAGTAATTATTTTAATTATTTATGTGGTAATTTTTTTTGTTATACATATTAAGTTGAAATTTTAATTCATTACATAAGTAATAAAAATCATCACTTATCGCTTCATTGATCACCACATAGTGATCTTTATATAAAATGTGATAAATTCTAATTTTAACTCATTATATATAATAAAAGAATATCATTACATAAATAATTTGAATCAATACTTATTTGAGTTGTTTTAAAATTGTTCATTTTAAATTATACAAATAACATGATTGTAATAAAAAAACACATAATGATCACTCAAATTTTTGAAGGGGTGCAACTATGGAAATGTGTTACAAATCAATTTAAATATAATGCGCATTTTAAGTTTTATGAATTAATTAATCTCAACATTTCTTGTTTTATGAGGATTAAATTAATAATTTCTACTTTCATTTTTATCCTAACTTGAAAGTATAATTTATCTTTTATTTTTTATATTTAAAGTGACTTTTAAATTACACATTTTCTTAAAAAATATATATGCTAAACTTTTTTTTACCACTTGAAATATGTCTAAATTGCAATCTCTTATCATCTCTGATACATCACAAATTTTGCAACTAAAAAAGCTGAATCAATAAAAGAAACAATGTCCTAACAGAATTTTAAGGGCTTAAACAATTTTATACAAACAATACTGAGAAGTAGGGAATTTTTTGTGGTATCGCTTTTTTTTATAAAAAAATTGGTATTTAAAATGAATAGTTAAATATTATATTAGCTATTAATTATTTTTAAATTTATTATAAATTAAATATTTAAAAAATATTTAACAATTCACTCTGAATATTAAATTTATTATTTTACCATAGAAATTCTCATTCATTGAATGTTTTACATCTCAACCTTATTGTTGAATTGAAGAAACCAAGGTCTCTAAAAGAGTATTATTGCCCTATTAACTAACACCCTAACCTAACTTTAGACGAAAGAAAAGAAGGAGAGGTTATGGCTCAATTTACCTTCTAGAAAGCATGTTTCAACTTTGGACTTTTTTTATCGCTGTAACTGTCACGTTCGAATATCTCCCAACCTAACTATGCATCTTAATCCTGTGAATTTTAAGTGTTCAAAATTCATGAACTTATTGCATTACCTAATAGCTACGCTAACTTAAGTTCGAAGCCCTTCTTGCAAGTTGCCTGAATGAACCTCCCTTACCTGTGAAGTGCAATTTTGCAGGAAATTTTACTTTGTTTAGGAATTGTTCTATTTAATTTCTCCAATTTGTGAAAAATTAAACCGTATATAAAATTTATAATGAGATTTTTTTAAAAAAAAATTGTTTTATTGTTTTAGATAAACTTACACTTTGTCAATTGTGATCTCCATAAAGTGCGGGACAATACTGTTCTTATTTTTTTGTCATCTTCTCGGGGTGAAACATGAGAGTTACCAACTCCTAAATAAACTAGTGAAAAAAGCCAGACCAAGTCTATGGAATGTTCGGAAAAATAGAAGCAAAGCAAGACAAAGCAATGTGGTCTGTTTCCAATTTCATTAGTGATGTTATATAAATAATATTTATATACAAAATATTATACCTTTATTGTAAAATTTATTTTTGAATTTATGTAATATTAACTTTAATTTTTTATGATAATATATATAATTAATAATTTTATATATTAATTTTTTATGTGTGTCTTATAATTGTCTTACATTTCGCTATACATTGCATAATCTTCATATCCTCTAATTGGTCTTGGTCTTGGTTGGGTGACTCTGCGGTCTCCCTGTCTTGTCCTTTGAGCAAAACTTTCAACAGACAGTGGAAACGCATTAGTGAAAGACAGGACAGGCACTTTCATTTGCTTTTTGGAAGAAATAGCTAGGAGATAAACACACTA
Source organism: Ormosia semicastrata (assembly GCA_029884595.1). Lineage (NCBI taxonomy): Eukaryota > Viridiplantae > Streptophyta > Magnoliopsida > Fabales > Fabaceae > Ormosia > Ormosia semicastrata. The sequence continues at coordinate 12,382,870 of JAQQTO010000043.1, forward strand.
GACTTAGACCAGACCACTGGAAGGGTTTTTTTCTTCTGACTATTAAGCAGATATGCGGACACATATACGAGATATGATATAGACACAAATATCAAAATATATTAAATTTAAAAAATTATAAAATATAGACACAGTTGATATATATATATATATAATTTTAGAATTTTTTTATAATTTATTAATATTATTTTTATAAGTTTAAAATTTTATAATATTTTAATATATATCATATATACTAATTTTTGTTACCTAATAAGTTTCTTCTAAAAAATATAGAGTTAATTTCTATTGACATATTTTAAAAAATCTCTTAAATTAATTTTTTTAATATAACTAACTATGCACAAGTATATGTGTATCTAAAAAAATTAACTAAAAGAAATATTAGTGTGAAGTAAGTTTCGGTGACGACGAAGTAGACAGCTTGGTACGAGCAGAGGTAGAAGGAGCAGATAAAAATAGTAACATGTGAAAATATAAAACTTAAAATACTAGTATATGAAAATAGTGACTTGGGATGTCATTCATGTGATTGAATTTGGGTAGGTTACGAGCTTACTAATTAAATATTAATAATGAAAACTATTTTTTTTAAAAATATTAATGAGTCATGTTCAAGCTGTGTCCTAAACGTGTCTAAGCGTATTTGAGACGTGTCTAAGTGTGTCTGAGACGTGTCTAAGTGTGTCTGAGACGTGTCTAAATTAAAAAATATATATTTTTAATCGAACACATTCAAATACGCAAAATACATATGTCATACAGATATTCTCATGTATCTGACACAGATACATGTTCGACATACAAATACGCCTAAAAAATAACGTGTTCATGCTTCATAGGTCTTCATTAAACAAACAAACTGCAAACATGGTAATAGGTTATTACTAGCATGTAAAAAAAGTGTAATTATGTAATGCTTAATTATATTAGGTTTTACATCAAATCAATGAGTTTATTTTGTTGTGCAAGAGATTTACATGGCTATAAATTGTGAAAATAAATATAATAAAAAAATGAGGTAATAAGCTTTCACGCACAAGTAAGACATTGCTATTGCATGATCACTTACTAAACTGGGAAATGGGAACCGTTAATGAAGCTGAAACATGAAACACGCACATACGATCCATTTGTACCAGACAAACTACCGAGGAACAAAGTGGCAAATGGCAATTATCAAGCTATTTTTGTCTTTCTTTTCCCCTTCAAAGACCTTAATAACCTAGCCTCAATCAATGTTACAGTTTCATTGCGGATAACAACAATGGTAGTACTTCTTAGTGATAATTAAAAAGGAAAAGGGGTACTGGAAAATGCAAGGCTCCATAGGAGGTGGTTAAAGAGGATTAGTCAACCACTGAATACAACTCCTAAGTTTGTCGTGAACTATATGAACATAGAACTTTCCCATCAAGAAGAATGAGAAGATGGTGAGAATCGAGATACCTTCTGGCTGGCTAAGTGCGAGGTCATTCCTTTCACATTCTTAATTAGTACAAATTACTTTCATTTGAAGATTAGAGTTGTCAAGATGTGAAAGCCTGTTAGCGCTCAGCCGCTCACATGTGAATGTTGCTCTGTTGTTTTCTAATGTCTCAGTTTCTCGTGCTGATTAACTTCAATAATATTATTTTAAAATTATAACTAAACTAATATTCTACCAAAAGATATTGTTTAAAAACTATTTGCTTATATGCAATAGTAAATAAAATATGCTGATATGGTACTAGAGATTGGTTCTTACAGTTTGATTCTTACAGTCAACTTGTCTACAGTTTGATTCTTACAGGCTTTGATCTTGACATGAGACAACTTATATCCTTTTTAAACTTTTTATTACTATATATATATATATATATAATGTGAAAGGAAAAAGATATTAAAAAGAAGGACAAGGCTTAAGCGAAAGAATAAAATTAAAAGCATAAAAATATTTTGGCAAACAAAAATTACATATTGCAATCTGGATCTTGGGTCTCAAAAAATATAATCATGATGTAGCCATGAAAGATAATAATATAGAAAGTTTAATGAATTTATCAGTAGATGTAGCTTATCATTCATCTACAAAAATAAAACAATCATAAAAAACTTTGTCCGAAATTTGAAGGTTAGTCTTAACAAATGAGAGTAAAATGTTACTTAAAAAGTTGTAGATTCCTCTTATTTCTTTGTTCTCTTTTCCATCTCTTTCATTTCATGCAGATTCTGGCTGATTTCTCTCTTCTTCTTCTTTTTTTATTACGGTGTTTTGATTTTTTTTTTGTGGATGTATGAATAAAAAAGAGTTTCATGTTGAAAATGAATAGATAAAATAAGACTTTATAAGTAGAAAAATCTATGAACATACTGTTTTAAGATTTTGGATCAAAATAAAATCTCCAACCCACTATTATTATTCCACTTTAAATTTATTGAGCTATTTTGAACTCGCATTGATCTTTGTCCTTTTATAGGTTGCTATATATTTTTGAAGAAAAAATAAATTACATTTTCTTTTTGAGACTAACAATATAGGGAAATAACATATCTCATGTCAACTTTTTATATAATCTTGTCATATAGAGAAATATAGATACGAAAAATTTAACATAGGTCTCACATTTTAAGAGAGTCCTATTAGTTAAATTTTTTATATTTATCTTTTTTTCACATGATAATAGTATGTGAAAATTTAACATGAACATAAGATGATTCATTCCCAACAATACAGGTAGTTTGTTATTATGTTAGAAATATTATCTACCATATTATCAATAAAACTTAAAAATGAAATATTTAAATGCTCAATCATTAATTTTTTTTTCCAAGAAGAATCCTTTTGCCTGCTTAGAAACTATAACCTAAAGGAGTAAAAAAAAAATTATAACCTAAAGGAAATACTCTTGTAGATTAATTCAGCAATCCAAATGTTGCATTACAATCCATAAAGATGACGACATATATTCTTTCTAATGATTTCTTTATGTTACAGCTGCACCAATCTTTTTCTTACCTAATAACAAAAAGGAAGTATCAATGGAGCAAGAGTAGAAGATTATTGGGTTAACGATGATAACATCGAATAACGTGTTTGGTAGAATAAAAATATTGTGACATATATGCATACTATATAATATGGGCAACATTTTAAATACTCCATAATCAATGTGGAGTATCAATACTACATGTCCAATTTACCGTTGATATGGGTATAAATTTAATCTATAGCTGTTATTGCTTACCAAGAACGTGCCGTACAGGTGAGCAAAAATAGATTTGCTGAATTTGAAGATAGACCCCAGATTGAGTGGAAAATATGATGAGGTCAATATGATGAAAATATTGACCAAAGCCCTCTTCTGGTAAGCAACTTTATTTATATTCAACAATTAGAAGTTAATTGTTTAATATAATTGATAATGTCAAATATAAAAATTATTAATTAGAATATAAAAAAGTGTAAATTAGATTATGTCACGATGCAAGTATTATTCAAAAGTTTTTATTAATATGTAATTATAATTTGTATTCTATTTAATTGTTATTAATATCAAAGAATACAATTTTCAATGAAACATCGAGACTATTCAAATTGTAATATTAGTTCTCTTAATTATTTTTTTTACAAAAAAAATTAAGGGTGGGAGGAGACTCTTTCTATGCTAAAGTCGAAGTAAACTACCAGCCTTACTGAGATTACATATTACTTATTAATTAGGGATTCCATCAATTATTTTATTATCATTGAGCCTTAGCATAGAATTTAAATTTTAATCGACGATAAGTATATCTATTAAATATTCAAATTTTAATTCACTAGAACTTGATTAAGGCAATTTAGAAGTTCACTTGTGTTTTCAATGATTGAGCCAACCACTAACTTCATGAATATTTATAGTAAGCCTATCAATAAGGAGTCTTAAAAATTCGTACTTAAGTTATATAATTGTCATGAACAAAAACTCAACGATGAGCCAATCCACATTGGTTTTTATTTTATGATTTATAAATAATTATTATTTTTATCAAGTTGTTATATTCTTAGTATAATTTTTCAATGTTATAATATTATCATAACTTAATTTTTAGAAATCCAATATATTATTGAAAAATATTAGTATGAAAAACTTACTAATAATTCAAAATTTTAAGGTATTGGTGACTCACTTTATTTGGATGCATAGGAGAAAATGGTAAGAAATAAAATAAAAGGAAAGAAAATGAAAAGAAAATATTTCAATGAAGAAAAAGTAGAGAAAAACAAAATGAGAATACATAAAAAATAAATGTGTGTCGATATATATATATATATGCTATTTTTTATTTTACATATTTGTAAATCACTTTTTATGAGTTATAAAATTAAAAAATAATATTTTATAAAAAATTAGTTTGAAAAAATTGATTTATAATTTTGTTTAATTTAAAATATTGCTTCATTAATTATTTATAATTTTAAATAAAATATCAACATATAAAGAAAAAAAATCAAATAAAAACAAAAGATCAACCCCCACCCCACCTGCTCCTTCTCCATCATTCTTCCCCACGGCTATTGCTTTTTAGAGTTGAGGACTATGGATTTTGACATAGGTTGCTGGAAATTCTGATCTGATAGAGAAGTATGGTGTTGATTTGTTCTGTTATGGTTCGTGGGGTTATTGTGGTAGAAGTGAGGCAGCTACTAGGAAAAGGATTGCCACATATGGTGGAAGATGCCGCCACCGCCATAATGTCGGATTTGTGATCCTCTCATTGTTGACATCTCATCTTAGGTGTAGTGGAACTACTAACAATTTAAGGGCTCGTTTGGTACGTAGGATAGGATAATATCTGATTGTAGTAGGCTTAATAGTATACAGCTTGATAAAATTTTAATATTATTCAGTATTTGATACGATATTGTATAAGATACTGTGTTGTATAAGATAATATTATCATGTGTTTGTTGATATACTGTATAATATTGGATATAATAACAAATTAACACTTTTGACAAAAATACCCTTTAATAAAAAAATATTATATTCATTCAAATTTATCATGTTATACTAAGGCTGAGGCCGTGAAGGAGCAGAAAAGGGAGGAGCGAGAAGGTCTTCGAGGTTGTGAAGCCATATAAGGTCGTCGATTTTCTTTGCAACCTAGGGAATGCATAATGCCTCGTTGGCCCACCAAGATCAGGATCTAAACAACAATGATATAGGAAATGGCAGTGGCGGGTGGCTCGTCGACAACAAGGGGGACGTTCAGTTGTTTGGGTTTGGTCGTGAGTGAAGTTTCGGATTCAATTCGGACTAGTTGCATCGGATCCAACTCACGGTGATGGTGGACACAGGCAGCGGTGCTTCGGTTCTGACCTGAACGGCACGGTGGAACTTGTGACGATGGTGTCTCAGTGTGTGATAGTGGTTGCGGTGAGGACGATGGCTATATGCTGATTACCAGTAGTAACAAGGGTGGATTAAGATGGAGATTGATGATGAGTTTGGCTACTGTTTCTGGGTTTGCAGGAGCTGTTTTATGAAGGCAAAGTAGTTTGGTTTTGGTTAAGTGGTGGAAACCGATAAAATAACACCATTGTAAGACTAATCAACCATTAAAGCTTGAGACTGCAAGAGATTGAGAACTCATCTCATAAGAAGCTTCACGTCAGCGGCCACAGGAGGAGATAACGAAGGATTGGTGTTTGAGTGATAGAGTTATAATGAGAATATTTTCAAATAAGCTTATCATTCAAAACTTAATCAGGCTTAATCCCACCCCCTAAAAATTGATTAAGTTATACGTTATTTTAATGTATAAGAGGGATATGTTAGATAAACTTATACAATATTGTAATCGCACTAAATAATTGATAAAGTCATAATATATTGTATAAGTTTATCCTATCAAGCTTTATATGTCGTGCCAAACGTGTCATTAGAATTTTAAAAATTAAATAATAAAAATATCTTGAGTTTCGGTCACAATAACTTGTTATAATCAGTTCGATACTCCACATTATTGTTGGAGTATGTTGAAGTCCTCCAATAATATGCCCTTCTGTGTGTGATTTAGATCTTTCAATTTTTTTTCCCACATCCATATCATGTATTTTCTTTTTGGCCATTTCCATGTATCTTGTTTGGAGCACATTTACATATACCAAGTTAATTGAAGAGTTGTTATAAGAGAGGAGATGAATTTTGTAATTTGAGAATTAAGTTTATAATTTTCAGCTAAATTTAGTGAAACTTTTTACTATTATTATACTAAAAAGTATTATATTATTGTAGTAATAAAGTAATATGTTTACCAAAAAAAGTAATAAAGTAATATTTTTAATTCTATTTAATATTTTAAAATAACATTTTATAATTAATTGATAACATAAAGCTTTGTTAAACAACTATGATTTTCTCAAACTATTTTTCTATTACATAACTTTTTACAATATTTCTTATATTATTGATTACATCACTTTTTTTCTATCACTTTCCCTCACTTATTTACAACTTTTAAAAAATAATGTAAATAGTGGTGTGATAAAAAAAATGATGTGATATAATCATTTTTCTTTGTTAAATTATGAATGAATCAAAATCAAAATCATCTTTATTATGTTCAAGTGGCCCACTCAACTCTTTCTTATTCTCTTTGTTTATTATCTTTGTTCCTTTTAGTTCATTCCAGTAAATGAGGTTAACATCGTGCAGGTTAATGTTAAATGAGTATGTGATGTGTAGGTAGGTGTATAGTTATGAGTTTAAATATTGGCTATGCCAATTTCTTGTGGTCAATTAACAAAGAATATCTTTGCAAATTTTTAAATTTTGACATTGATGACTTATTTTGATCAAATTAAAAAAATAAATTAGTTGAAATACGTGTAAACTGGCTCAGACATCACTTGATCGCAATATCAAGAAAAATCCAATAAATGCAGTAGAACTTTTGTTTAGAAAATTCATAAAGAAAAAGAAAACCAGATAAGTTCATCAAAAATTATCATTCCCATCTGAAAACTATAGTGAAAGAGGTGAGAATCTTAACCAATTTTTTTTATGTACTAATTTTCGTTACCTCATAAAAATTTTGTTATAATATATCAGATAGTATGGGTAAGTACCAAGATGCAATGTATTTCTATATGGGTTAAAATACATATAGTTTCCTTTAATTATAAGTTAATTGTAGAATATTCGCTTATGCTATAAACTTATTAAGCTATCTAGAGTAGTATAAATTTAACCTCATACATATATAAAAAAACCTATAATATAGGGTTAATATATACGATTTAATAAGTTTAAATGGTTAAATTTTGTATCGCATAGATATTTTGTACAATTAACTTATTGTTAAAAGAGGATTCATTATACTTTAGCCTTTTATAATTTATACCGGGGCTGTTATTGTACAAAAGTTATATTGGGTTGGGTGGGCAGTACTGTTTGTGAAATGTGAATAGGTCATAGGTGGAGAGCCATGTCCAATTACAAGTTACCGCTGAAGAAGTGCACGGCCCACTTACGCGTATTCTTCTCTTATAGTTACCCGGTAGTGGCAGACAAAATTATTTATGTACTTGCCTTGCTTATCTCTACTTTTAACTCGCAACTGCTATAGTCAGGTACAGCATGTGTGAACCTCTCAATCAACCACCATATCTCTCCCCCCTCCTCTCTCTCTCTCTCTCTCTCTTTTTTATGCATAGAGAAGAAAATTTTCAAATCAAAACCATCCTCAGTATAGTATATACTAGATTTATAGCTGTTTTTTTAATAAAATAACTAGTTTAATTTAAAGAGGGGTGCCTCAATCTTAGATAGAGTTGACAAAACGAGTTCAACTCGTCAGGTTAACCCGTCAACCTGTTATTTTTTTGTGGGTTGGGTTCAAGGATTGAACCCATATTTTTTTTTCAACCCGCATAACCCACACCTCGCATAACCCGCGAGTTAAGCGGGGCGAAAGGAGTTGGCACTGCTGAGTTAATTTTCTTTTTTTTAAAACAAATGATAAGTAATCTATAAATACAAAATTCTTTAAATATTATATAATTTATGTTTGAATATTTAATTAGACTATTTTAAAAATTATATTTTAGATATGTGGTTTGTAATTTTTTACCATTATTATTTATTATTTTTTATAGTATTTATTAATTTTTTATATAATTTTTTTTTTTTTTTTTAGTTAAGAAAGGTTTAGTTAACTATTAACTCATCTATTTTTTCTCATTTTATCTTTTATGGGTTAACCCGCCACCCACCTTTAAAAGGGGTGGGTTAATTTCTTCCAACTCATTTTTTAAAACGGACCAATCCCACCCCATCCCGCATTTTAGTGGTTGAAGCGGGTTAAGTGCAAAGGCAAATTGACCATTTTACCAAATTTCTAATCTTAGAGCATGTTTAGATAAGATTTTTTCCGTCATCCAACAATTTTTTTCATTGTTTATGCATATTTGAGTAATTCTTTATAAATTTTTTATGCAATTTTAATATATTATAATAATTTTTTTATAAGTTTAAAATTTGAAGTTTATGATTTTATATTATAGATTATTTTAAAAATTTTGTAATATAAATATCATTTTATTTTCAATTAAATAATTTTTTAAATTATTTTACATATCTTTTAGTAATTTAATATAAAAAATATTTTTTATATAATCTAAACCAAATAAATTATTTTAAAATTATTTTTTAATTAAAAAATTTAAATATAAAATTAATTTTATTATAATTAATTATCTGATAATCGATTATTGAAATAATCAAAATTTTTATAACTAAATAAAAACACACTTAATGGACCAAAAGAAAGTGATTGTGACTATCTGTTGCCAACTGGAGGCGGCTCCAATTCTCTTTTGACCTTCTGCTCTGCTTAGGCTAATGGTTAATTGAGTATTCAACACTTCACAATTGAGAAATTATTATATGGCCATGGAACACTAAAAAATACGCCGAGTAGCAATGAATATATACTCTATGATAATCTCTACCATTGACTTCTTCTCAATTTCACTAGTTCTCGGCTACTGAATTTAATTAATTTGAATAATACTATCAACGGTGTATGTAAAACACTAATTCTGTTTAAACCTTGAGAGGTAAGGTGAAAGCTCTAGGATTTTATGTTTCTTGATGAGATGTAGTACAGCGGCCTTCTCATATACTCTAATAGCTATTGTATACAAAAAAATGATCATTCCAAATGTGACTGCTAGCAGACAACGTACTCATTACTCAACATGGAATTGAAGTAGCGGCAGTGGCGCATACAACTAGCTGCAGATAAACTTCAGCAAAATGCTATATGAACCGAAGACACTAACACAAGGTACTTGTACAACCATTAAGATGCAATTTTAAAATTTAAAATTGCTAAACTTTACTTTGAATGGGGATGGGGATGGGGATGGGAATGGGGATGTGGATGTTTAAGACCTAAGCCACAATGTGGCTGTTGACTTTCAATGCCTTATCCATCTTTGGTGAAGAAAAATAGACGTTTGACGCATTCAACGGTGAAAAGACAGGCAAAATGATTTTCAATGAAATTGCAATAAAACTGTTACGATCAATTAAAATGTGTTGAAATCAAAACATTCCATTAATAAAAAGCCGTTTCATTTTTCAATATCTGGGGAATGCATCATTCTAGATCATGGTGAAATATGGTAGCAGTTGGCAGGAATCAGCCACATCCACCAGTTCTTAAATCATGCAGGAACAGGAGTCAAGCTCGAAGGGCTTCCCAAACTAGCAGCATATTTTCGTGCCCACAGGTCAAAGTGAATAATTTCCTCAAGGGAAGGCGAGGTTACCAATTCATTTTGATGCTTCTCACATGTTAGCTCCACAACCTTGAAAATATCCAAATAGCCAATCCTGGAAACAGCAAAACAGAAATAGCCAGTCAGAGGAGAATTTACATTGATAACAAGACACCTATTGACTATTGTAGCTTATGAAGCACGGAGCACGGGCACATCAAAAGAGGAGCTGTGCACACACATCAGACTGACATGATACAACCTGACACAATTCCTAATGGGACACTTCATATTTTGCTTCAAATCTGTGTCCGTGTCCGTGCTTCTTAGACTGTAACAGAATTGAAAAATGAAGGTAAAGAATCAAAGTAATATGGCCACATAATCAAGGATTAAAGACCTTTAAAAATGCAATTAAATATCCAACAAAGGCTTTTAACCAAGGGACTTGCTACGAGTTGTCAAACATTTATTGACTACTTATTTCATAATAAATGTTTAAAAGTCAATTAAATATTACTAGCAGTCAATTAAAACAATGGGTACCAAACCCAAGAAAAAAATAAGGGTATTGGAGTAATGCCCTTTAACCAAACAACCAAATCACTTTATTATTTTAACTTTCAAATTTTCTATATAAAGAATTCCAATGCTTCATGTATGAAAGATTCCACAAGAGCCAATAGTATCTTCTGACAAACCTGAAAATGTGTCAGTATTTTGGGTTTTCAAACAAAACTTAGTGCGTGTAATTGTATGGATGATCATGTTGAGGCTATGGCGGGATGGAAGTAAAAATATCTTTTGAAGATTGTTTTATAACTGCAGTATGTTTGAAATGCACAACTTATTAGTGTTTTTTACTCCCCTAAGGACAAACAATTTGTGCAGCTTGTCAGCTCATCATATATTATTTTCGTTATCATCAAACAGTGGCAATTTGCATGACTATCCAAATGGTCATATTATAGTCATGCTGCATCCTCCTCAGGTGGTAAGCATAATGTGAGCCTTGGATGGTAACTATAGGCTCACTTCCTCCATCCCCACCTTGGCCACCCAAATAACATACGGACAATTCCAATGAGGTAGAAAATTCCGTGTAAAGATATAAATATACAGCGAAATTATTAGTGCAACACTTGTAATGAGGAAAATATGAAATTTTCTTACTTTTCATCAATAAACATTTCTACAGCTTTCTCATTTGCTGCACTAAGAACTCCTGTCATGGTGCCTCCAGCACGGCCAGCAGCATAGGCAAGATTCATGGATGGATACTTAACATTGTCAGGAGCTTTAAATGTTAGTGAACCAAGCCTGCATAATCACATTTCAAATTTGGCTCTGTCATACAAACTAACAACAAATTTTCTATGCCAATTTCAATTTAATTAAATGATTCAGCATACATAATAAAATTTCATGATTGTACACATAGTGGAATGGAAATTATAGGATCATAGTTTATGCCTTTCTCTAAATGCTGCTTGAGAATTAACCCATATGAAATATGAACCCAACTTAATATTCCTTCACAATATTCACAGGACTAAACAAGCTTGTAGAAAGCTACTAGATTTGATCCAATTCAAAAAAGCCAAGAAAGGAGGGGGGGGGGGAGGGAGGGGGCGGTTGAAGCAGATGACAATGCTGTCACATTGCTCTGAAACTCCAATCTACATTACATGGCAATACATGAAGAATGAAATATACTCCCCGCTGGAAGCTTGGCAAGGAGCCAAAATGGAAAAGAAAATGAAATTATCTAATCATTTATTCATTTGATAACTCAACTTAGACTTTATAAAATTCCATTTAACAAAAAAGGCTTCAAAGTTTAAAAACTCGATGTCAAGTGTATCTGTCTATTTTCTTCAGTAAGGACTAAAGAGAATTTGATGGAGTTGAAATGTGTAAGCTGCAGGGAAAAAAGATAGTACTTGCAAAGATCAAGGCGAGGCCAAGTTACTTCAGAACAATAAATTCTGTCAGGCCATGATAATGTATAGAGGATTGGCAACCGCATATCAGGCCATCCCAACTGTGCCAGAACAGATGAATCCTGGAATTAAGAAATAATTTAGTATTAGATAAAGATTAAACAATATTTAATGATATTTGTCTCCTTTGTTCTATTCCTTTTTCCATATTAATATATGACTACACAAGCTCACCCCACACCTTTGCTAATTTAGCCAAGGGCTGGGAACTTGTAGGTGCTATTGTTCATCATCTCTATGTATCTGAATATATGGATATTAAAAAGCAGCAGCCAACACAACACAGTATAAGGGTTAAACCTGTGTTTCAATCATTGAATGTATGATTGATTGTGGATGAATGACAATCTCAATATCATCATAGTCAGCTCCAAACAAATAATGTGCTTCAATTACTTCTAGACCCTGCAAAGTAGAAGAAATTTACCTTATAGCTAGGAAATTCAGACCACATAATTAGACCAATTCAAAAGAAGGCATTTTTCATCCAATATATTGACATCAGAAAGAAACAAACCTTATTGAAAAGGGTAGCAGAGTCCACAGTTATCTTTTTTCCCATATTCCAGTTGGGATGTTTTAATGCATCAGCAACTTTAACATCTTTCAGTTTATCAACAGGCCAATCCCTGTCAATCACCAAGAGGATGATACTTAAAGTCAGGTTGATTATATAGAGCCAGGAAACAGAACTAAGAGAGGAACAATTCAAGGTTTTCCATGATCAAAGAATATTGATTCAACAGATCTCAATCTTGTTAAGTTGACAGCAACCAGAAATTCAGACAAACAAAAGAAAGTTTAGAGTGCTATATATTCCCTTTCAGTTCCCTTCCATTTCAGAAAAAAGAAATGTTTCCAACATAAAAAGAAAACATGGAGCAGTCAAATCATGACTCTTTTGAACATGCAAAACAGCAAAAGTGCAGACACGTTAGGTTTATTTTACACACCTGAAAGCACCTCCAGATGCAGTTAAAATAATTCGCCTAAGTGCACCCTCTGACAACCCCTGGATACACTGAATTGAAGAATCCTTTAAGTGTTTGCAGCAACAAGTGGAGCAGGATGATAAAATAATTTGCTTGAGTTCAATAAAAAAGATAGAGGCCAGAGAATAATATGAGTAATAAATGACATGGGCGTATCTAGAGTCCATTGATCTTGTTGCACATACATAATTTTTAATAGATTATGTGCTTTTGTACCTGAAAAATGGCAGAATGTTCTGAATCAGCAGGAAGTATTTTTATCTTATGCTTCTGAGCAAGCGGAAGAACAAAAGGACCTCCAGCAATCAGTGTCTCTTTGTTGGCCAAAGCTATGTCTTTCCCTGCTTCTATTGCAGCAACTGTTGGCTAATAAAATAATGAAAGGTATTTCAGCTGCCTAATATCAGTTGTCTGATAAGTGATAACCAATACCATCTTTAATTTAGTGTCTTTGCTCTCTGATTAATCTTGCTGCAGATTTTGTTAAAATAAAAATAAATGTTCACTTATATGGGGAACAAACTAGCAATAGAGTTGCAACAGAAAAAAATTACTGGGTTCATGCAGTAGGGTATGGGCCATTGAATGCAATTTTCTTATACTTCTATTCTTCATTTATTCCTTCTATTTTGTCTCTTCTCTAACTGTTGTTTCCAGTACACAAGCTATATTATCATATATAGAATGACATCGATGAACTTTCAAGCTTTAATGAAACATTCTCCTCTCAAACAATAAATGCCCAAAAATTAAATTAATAAGCATGTCTCAGTATTTTACACCTAGTGGGATAAGGATTGGTTGTTTGTCAGACGTGATCAAGGAAATTAATATCAAAAGATATGTAGATGTGTGCACACAGAAGTCCTGGTTATATAGCAAATAGATTGGCTACCAAGAAGGGCCAAAAAAAATTTTTTTTTGGGGGGGAGGGAGGAGGTTACCTTGAGTCCTGCACAGCCTACTATTCCTGTGACTACACTGACTGCATCCGGGTGACGAGCAACCTGAGAATATATAAGATATAGCATATGAAAATCAATATTGGCTCTCTAAGCCAAATTACACCATATGAACAAACCAGATGTCCACCTCAATGACTCCCTGCTCTCCAGGGATGATCTCAGGTTTTTGTTCAACATCATTCAAAGCCTCTTCAAGTTCAGCAATTAGGGACTCATTTCTAACAGCAACAAGTTGAGGCTTAAATCTCTTTACCTGTGCAACATAAATATTAAAAAAAGATTATTATTTTTGTGGGTTGGTATACTGAAGGGAGTGAATAAATCAAGTAAATCCAATAAGGTCATGAAATTTCAGATTTAATTTAATGCTGGTCATAGATAGAAAGACAAATCAATTGAGTTCCGCTACATTCTTGGAGTGAATTATTTACCTGATCTGCAAGAAGAGTAACATTTGAACCAGCTGCAAGTGCTACAACTTTAAACTTATCTGGATTCTCAGCCACAATATCTAGTGTCTACAAAAGCATAAAGGGGAAAAGATGCACTACATCAAAGAATAGGAGACAAAGACAAGTCAAGCTACATCTACGAGAAGTAAACAATCAATTATTTCTAGTCATACATTCATTAATGGCCAAAAAAAAAAGTCATGTAATCATTTTAAAGATTTATAAGTGAGGACTGAAGCTCTAAAAACTCAAATTATTTCTGACAAATGTTTGCAAGCACACAGCATATTGCAAGTCCAGCCAACCATCTGCTTTGGATTATTTGTCATTCCAATCCAACATATTATTATACCATAGCTTGTTATGTTAGAGGGAGATTCAGATTCCATTCCCACTGATACCTGAGTTCCAATTGAACCTGTAGATCCCACGATGGAGATGGGTTTTGGCCCCTCCCAAGTCTTGCGACCTGGTTCCAGGACCGCTCGTCCTGGCCAGGCTGGTGGTGGTGGTGCCTGCACTGAGCAATAAACTCGTCTTCCAGCTGTTGCTCCACAATCTTTTCTTTTCAAAGCAACACCACCTGACAATCAAATGACCATCAAAGTAAACCTACTATGTTCTATGTAATTGACATTAAAACAGAACATAATAAATGTTTCACAAAACAAAACATCATAGTATATAACACCGTAGCATCAATATAGTACTCAACAATGGTTTATACATAACTCATAATAGGATATTCTTATCAGCATCAGCCAATTAAAAAAAAAGTAGAGTCATGGAAGGAAGAGCTAATGGGGGGTTCTCTATAAAGTTGTTGACTTTTGAATTTTCCCAGAAGAAACGAAGAAGGAACCATAGCCAGAAATGAGAAATGAAGAAAAGAAAGAACCTGGGAATTTTGCTGTGAGGGTGTTGGACTTGAAGGAATCAGTGAAAAAAATGGACTTAACTTCAGCTGGAGAAGGCAAATTGAGAGCCATCACAGAAAAACCCAACTTCAGTTTGAAGAAGAAAAGAGTTTGTATGTGGTGCAAGAAATGGCTTAGTTTAATTTAATAGCCAACAATGAATGTGGTCTCTGAAGACTGCGTTATTTTATTTTTTTCTTCTTCTTATTATATATATATTTGTGAAAGGAAAGAGAAAGGGAGATGGTAAAGGAAATGGGAAGTGGGCAACTTGGAATTTAGTGATTAACATAAGAGCACATAATGAAGACGAAATACAGATAGGTCGAGTGTGCAAAGTGTGGAATCAGCACCTGTCCTCCACTCCTACATTCTGTTGAGTGTTAACTAGATAGTTGGGTTATTTTATTTGCACTCAGAGTTAAGAGTTAAGGGTACCTATCAATTACTCTCCAGTGATTCTGGCATTGAACTTTTTACTTTGTGAGAGCATTTTCTTATAATAGTACATCTCTTTATTTATGTCATATTAATGGGTCTCGCTAATTAGTGGTCAAGAAATATTAAATATTTTTTATTAATTTTTTAATTATTTATAGAAAAATATTAATTTTTTAAAATATTAATTTTAGATATTAAATGTCTGTATTTTATAGAATGTTAAATTTTTAATTCCTTTTATATTTTTTCTTATGGTAATCATTAGAAATTTTTTATGAATAATGCTATATTCTTCTAATAAATCCTCTTACATCTTGCTCATTACTTAAAACAATAGGTATTGAATGAAAAATATAATAGTATTTAATGTATTAAGAAATTGAAAAATATTTATTTTTTAAATAATTATAGGATTATTAGAAATAGAATTATTCAATTTCCATATTAATTATGCGGCTTATTATTTTCCAATTTTAATCACTGTATTTGGTTAATGTGTTCCCTTAAAATATATTTAAGAAGCATTTATTATATTTAATTAAATCATCATAATTACTTAAATAAGAAAATATTGAATCTTTTTAGATTTTTGAAATATTAACTGTTTATTTCTGTTTTAATTCCTTAAAATGTGTTTTAAAGAAGAGATATTATATAAAAAAAATTCTAATCACGAAATTCAATTTTTTAAATCATCGAATATTTTTAGTTTAATTTCAAAATTCATGTGTATGAAAATAATACTTTTAAGAGAAGTTCTCACTTAAACATTTGATCGTCTTTGAGAAATTAATATCTTACCTTTCAGATAAAAAATATTCTAAAAACCAAAATATAAAATTAAATACAACCATCAAAGTTCAAATCAGCACGATTAAGATAATATTCTTATATTATATCTAAATATGTGTCATGTTAATGTAATAGTTAAAGTGAAATATAACTTTGTTAAAAAAAAATTAAAGTGAAGAGAAATTCTTTTTATTTTAAAGTTAAAGTAAATCATCAATCTCTTAAGATATTTCTTACTTGAAATAAATAATTATAAATTCTTCTAACCATTCATCTTATAATTATATTAATTATTAAATAAAAAGATTGAATATTTTTTATATTTTCAAAATAATAAATGTACTTATTTTTAATATTTTTATTATATATTAAAAAGATTATACAAAGCATGTTCTAGAAAAATTTAACAAAACTCTAAATGTAATATGTATTAATTTAAGTTCTTTCCAATATTTATGAAAAAAAAATCTCTCTCCAATAATTTATGCTGCCAAGTCAGAAAACAATAATTTATCCCCATAAAAAATAATTTTTTTAAAAAAAATACATAATTCTCATATTTTTACTGTCAAAAGTTAATTTTATAAATAATTTAAATAAATAAATCATATAAGAATATTTGATAGTTTAAAAAAAAGAGAAAAAGAAAAAGAAAAAGTCAAGAGCCGTTTGCTTCAGACAAAGAGGCGGCTGGCAAACACCGAAACAGGTGCACGTGCTTCACTTCACGGGTTTGGTTCAAGTGTCAGTCGCGTAATGACACCGTTCTCATGTAACACGTTCAAATTCTTCCGTTCTCAAGTCAAGAAATTATTATTCAATTATTAGACGAGTCTGAATAAACTTATTTTAAATGGATGGTAGGTGACGAAAGAAAAAGAAAAGAAAAATAATATTTTTTCAGAGTTTTAAAATATATAAAAATGAAACAAAATATATTGAGAATTTTTTTTATTTTTAAATGTTTAATTTTTATTTTTTAAAAAATTAAGATAAAATAAAAAAATAAAAAATAAAAAAGTTTATTTTTTTTCATTATTAATCTTTTAAACAAAAATAATAATAATTATATTTCATTTTTTTATTTTTTTATCCATTATTACTTAATTTATTCTGTTTTATTAAAAAAAATATTAATATCAAAATATTTTCTATGTAGTTATTAAATGTTCCTTTCTACTAGGTAAAAAATGCTCTTTCATTATGCTAAATGTTATTTCATTTGTCCTGTTGTATGGAGATCGTAACATTAAATTCCTTCTCTATTTTGGTTTTTAATCTTGATCCTTTTTTATAATAAAAAATGATAATAAGAAATGAATTGATTGGCTAAGGTGTATATATTAGAGATTTACAATTAAATCCATTAAATATAGATAAAGGTAAAACTTGACACTCACAAGTTAAACCATGGGATCTATTCAATTAAAAATCAATAAGATGCTTGGTCTTCCTAGTCTGGCATTTGATGAATGCAAACAGAGATGGCCTCTCAATTTTTTATATATATTTTTTTCTCTGTTTTTCTTTCGCTTGTGATAGAATCGACCAAATTTTGTCTCACAGTGTCACTTGCTTTCAAACTGTCAAAATTATCATTTTTTTATAAAGAAGGGAGGAATTAAACTTAGTAATGAATTGCACCGCACATATTTCAAAATTGAAACTTGAAATAGGCAGGCTACTGTTGCTATAATGCTATTAGCCATACTGAATTTCTTGATGAACAATCAATGTTTTTAAATGGCAGTGTTGAGCTTATAGTTCAAACGGTTTAATTACTTAGATTATGTAATTTTTTTTGTCAGTATAAAATACCAAACCCTGATATAAGATAATGTAAAGCGTGAAACATTATAATTCAAATCATGATAAAAAAAAATTAGAATTTACTTACGATATTTAAGGTTTGAAGTAAAAATTCACATTAGAATTCCTGTCTCTTTTTTTTTGGTACATCCTGTCCAACTTTTTTAAATCAAGTCCAATCAAGCCTAGCTTAAATAAAAATAACTAAATTTCTATTGTATTAGTTCTATGAAGTTTGCGTGTTTGACCAACAAATGTCACATATAACATATTAAAGAAATGGGACATGGTGTATCCATGTGAACCTTTATTTTTCCAATATTCATTTTATTCTTTATAAAATTCTTGTGAGCATTAAAGCTATTATACTATGTTGAGTTTTATTTTAATATTTTAATAGTTAAATTGGGATTGATTAGTCTGAAAATACGTAAAAAAATTAAGGGAAAAGTATACTACTGTTTTTAAATTAGACATGCATATAACCCAAAAGTCCATGTCATCGCTCTTCTTTGACTAATTTTGTTAGATTGTGCTTCTAATTGCAGCAACTGCAGGATTGCTCTGGAGAACTAAAGCGTCTGCATCTATAAAATGAAAAGATAGTTTGGGTAGGAAACTTGGTAACCATTAACCAACATCTCTCATTTTTGTCTATGTAGGACTCGGTGCATATATGACAGAATACATGAACTGAACTAATAAAATTACTATATGGAACAATTTTAGAGCTCTTCGAATGGATACAAATATGCAATGACAGCATTAGATCTCCAAGAAGCTAAACACGTAAAACTAGAGATGATGCAAACTAGCAACCTGAAACAAATGGCCAAAAATAAATTAAAAAAATCCACGTTCATCGCGAACGCGTTGAGTACAATCATAAAGCACAACATGATCACGTAATACACTAATGCAGCAAGATTAGGAACTTCAAAACATGGACCATAGTACTGGTGGGATACTTCAGGAAACAGTTTGAATATGGATTTGCCACAAGTCACAACAATTTTCATAAAAAAGTGGTTCTTTGAAACGAAATTCTTTGTAACACAGAAGAGACTGTTTGAGATCCTAAACTAACGAAAACATACCCTTCATTTTCTTTGCTCGTTAGATCATCTTTCTCGGATTTTTCCTTTGCATTGCTACTAGTTTGTTATAAATTTGCATTGCAACATTCTATTAGAGTATAATACTTCGTTCATTGTATTTTAAATATTTGAATACATAATAATATCATCGTATTCCATACCTGTATTTTACCGCTGCATGTAAAAATGCAACATATCATAAAAACCTAGAATAATGCATACAACCAAAAACACTATTTCTTCTTGTACAATATTCTTTCATAAAAAAGAAACGTGCATTTGCATCTAGTATTGATGCCCAGTTCAAAGTAAAAGGATACACGTGATTATGAACAAAGATTGTTTCAAGCTTATCCAGAGTTTGGGACTACTTCAAGTTCTATTTCCAACTTCGTGTTTGTTATGATGGATCATGATTCACCTTCATTTCTCTTCATATATGACTCCATGGTCTTCTCGTATCTCACCGGAGCTGAGAAGTGAGCTGATGCTGCTGCCCTCTATTGCACCTTCAGATTCCAATAGTTTTGGGATCCTATGCACCTCATCAGAGATGTCTGAAGAATGAGCTACTGACTGATTATCTGACGTCTGTTCCTTTTGGACCACCGGCTTTGGGCGTCTGATTGCTTCTGCGGCCTCCGGCATTACAATGGGGGGAGGTTGAGGTGGAACCCACACACGTTGGACTGGCTGCTGACTGGAAGCAGCACCATAAGGTGATCCATTATACTCATTTTCATTATCAATCTCTCTGATTCTTACATTTTTCCTCTGCCACCAGGGCACTGGGCCATCACCATTTAATTGAGTGGTATCTTGGACCTTAATATTCAAGTCTTCACCATTTACTTGAGACTGAAGTACTTGGGTAGACGTGTTTTGCACCTGACCAACCTCCCAAGGCTACCCAGGAGAAGTTGAAGCAAATAATCAGATTCATATGAATAATACCACTGAGAAAGGAATCTTAAGAATTATGCATAAATTACTGTTTCATAAAAAGAAAAATATGCATTTAATGTTTATATCATTCTTATGGGTTAATTAGAAGCCACAATATAACTCGATGCATATTATATCTTTCAGATTAAAAACAAGATAACCTCCCATTTAGCTTAGGTATCCTAACAAATGTAACATACAAATTATTACTTTTTCCACTTGCTTCAAATCCTTTTTCCTATCTTTAATATAAGATGTAGTGGCCCAGTATAAAAATCATATAGATCCACACACTTGAGTTCATTTCTTAAGAAAATAAGGACCTATTTAAACCTATTCCAAAATTTTAATTTGACAGTTTTTAAACAACAGTAGATAATTATAAAGTTGCCATAGAATACAGTTAAAGTTTCTGTAAACTTAAATTTAAATATTATGATCTTAGCAAAACATAATCTAGAAATGAAATTTATCACTAGATCAACTGTCTTTTCCTTGATGGTCCAATTGCAGGATATATCATCTTCAAAAATATGATCAGTAATCAGACAATTAAGATCAAGAAACCATCATGCTGCAGATGAGTTTATTGACAGAAACTCTTCAAAGATGAACCTAAATTAAGTTTAAAAAATTGAGACATATGTAACTTAGTCAAATAAAAAAAATCTTCATAAACCTAAACTTTTTAGGAAATGCAAAGCAAGCTCTTTGTAATAAACCTTGGATCTAGGCTTTAAGCGAGGATTTGATGGTTGCTGACTAGGGTTTGGCGGTAAATCATTTATATCCTGCATTAAAACCCAGTGTTTTATAAAAGTAACCGGGGCCGCATAAAATTGGTAAACCCAATATAGAAGAATAATCTTATTTGCACACCATAATCTTTTACCCCATAGTAACACCTCTCCTCACATACAACAACACCACTTCCTCTCCTACATATCAAACTTTAAATAACTTTAACTTCAACAATTTTTTTTATAATTTTATATCGATGGTGCACAAATACATGCATGATTTTAGGTGTGCAACTAAATTTATCCAGATTAAAAAGCATAAATGTTTACTCTAATGTTAGAAGGCCTCTCTCCTCTTTGGACCATCGCCATTATCTGCAAAAAATAATTGTAAAAGTCAAACAAAATCTTATAAGTATTAAGGAAGATAAATAACACTGCATCCATTCCATCAAATATGAAGAAAATATAAACAGTTCATTAATTACTATTAGGCAGTTGTCAAAACTGAGGTAGTAACATTTTCATGTACTACATGAGCTGCTGGGTATGAGAAAACTTTCAAATCTTTGCATCCGTATCACATGACAGACAAAAAAAAATTCATCATTTTGAGGGAATGTCCTTTTGAAAGTGGATGCAAGAGGCAGAAAGATTCCAAATATAAAACAGTTTCTCAAAAGCATGGTCGCATAACTCAGACTGGGTTGGCCAGTTCAACCTGTTGAGGTTTTCACCAGAACATTGCTAGTAAGTATATCAATTCAAGGTTTTCTGCATTGCAGGTCCAACATGAAATCCCCTGGGAAGTGTTTGCTGCTTAATGGGCATTGTCAAAAAATTGACTTCTCAAATTTGAAGTACAAGGTAAAGTGGGTTCAAACCTATAGGTAAATTTATTGTGTTACCACTAGAATCAATGTTTAAACAATTGGTAATGCCCAAAATGGTATTGGCAAGCTGGCAGAGAAAGTTTACAGAAAGCAAGGAAAAAATAAATTTGAGGCTTTTCTCAAAACTTCTCTGTGTTGCAGGGAGGAGCATGAGCCTTCGATTGCAGTCTGAACAAGAATAGCAAATCCTAATCAAGTTTCTGTTTTCACGTTTATGAATATGGTGGTCAGGACTCAGGAGTTCCCAGAAAAGCATCTAATATTCTAATGGGCTTTTGTTCCATCAATAGTCCCCTTTAGCAAAAACTATGAAAAAATAAAATCTGATTTTGGTTAGTTGTTCTTTTTTTATATAGAAAAAGAAATTATATTATATTAGAGACAGAAGAGAAGGTACAACTAGGAGAAAAATAAGATAACCTCCAAAAGAAAGAAAATAAAATAAAATCAGAGAACCAAAGAGGTTCAAGAATACAAGAAAATAATAATTTGAAGGAAATCGTTCTCATGAAGGATCATATGACTGAAATTATTTCTCAATCCAAATAAACAAAACACGGAATCTCATGGGAACCTATATTTTATCTTTTCTAAATACTCTAATCAACTAATAAGCAAAGCAAATAGAGTAAATTAAGCATCAACTATGCAACTGACACTCAAGCTTATAATAAGCAGTGCCAACAAACAAAAAAACAGCACAATAGACTAAAACCACAAATTCATCTTCCCTGTTGAAAATACTAATCATGCACACCCAATTAGCCGTGCTGACTTGGCACTTTCAGAAACACAATTCAAAACGACATAGGCCACAACAGAGAAGTAATGATCAATAGTCAAATCCCAAAGTATTTAACTCGTAAATGTTATCTTCTGATTATTATAATAGTGACCTTCAAGACATGATTGAAAACAACAAGCATTCAGATATGACCCACAAATAAAGGCATCGACTAGGGGGGGGGGACTAGAATTATAAAAGCAAGATAATTACTACCTCCATATATGACTTTGGATGAGGATCACTTGATGGTTCAACAGATGCAGGTGGGGATAAAGATCTCACTGCACATGATGACATTATAATTATAGGTAATAATTCAGAAAATATGACTAATTTAATTAAGAATTAATTAACATATAACAACCTGAACGCAAGTCATAGTCCGCCTTGCCATTCACAATCAGTTGCTGCATATGTTTTAAAAAATTATAGCCGTCAAAAGTAAAACTTATTTATTTTAGACAACTCAAATGAGGATCAGAAAAGGTGTGCCAAAATCTCATTAATGATGATGAGAAATTCCCCATCTAAGTCTATTTATATCTGACCTTTGAACTTGTTTGAGTGACTCTGAGATCTTCTTGCCCTGAGATAGAGACTCCATTAGAAGCTATATTTTGTTCCCATAATTTGAAAGAAACAGACATTCATAAAGAACTTAAACATTCTAAGTAACCAGTAAAAATCTTCAACATAAATGTGCTAGAATTTCTGACATGAAAAGCCACTAAAAGTTATCAGGAAGCCTCAAATGATTGTATGAAAGTCGAATTCAAGGGAATAATTGAGCTTCCTGAAGCTAGAAATCCAGTTAGAATACTTAAAATGCAAACAAAATTTGTCAAAACTCTTGGTCACTGATAGGTACTGGTTCAGAAAACACACCAAATACTGAATATGCACTATAAATCTCCTCTCCTGAACTGATATCAGTATGATATCAGACCCTGATATCAGACCAGTGGGGACTGAAAATGGAATTTACAGGATATTCTCTCAACAAAAAAATAAGAAAGAAACTGATAACCCAGGCAATTCGAGAGGCCTGGTCTCTCCCACCCAATTCCCTCCTCACTCACTATTTTCGTGCCCCTCTCTTCTTTCTCCCTCCTCATTATCCTCCCTTCCCCTAACTGATTCCCCTTTTGGCATTTCCCACACCTCTAGCCACATCAGCAAGTGGTTATTCCACTACATCCCTTATCACGTAATCAGCATGCATGACTCACAGGGGATTGTAATCCCCTACATCCCCTCTCACGCAGTCAGCATGGCTTTGGTGGGATTGTGATCCCCTACATTCTTCCTTTCTTTTCCTGTGATACACTTGGGTTATCTCAGGTTTCCTAACAATACTCCCCTCCAATAGTTTCACCTTGTCCTCAAGGTGAAAGTGAGGAAACTGGTTCTGAATTGCTGCCACAGATTCCCAAGAATTCTCAAAATCAGGTAGGTCCTGCCACTTGATCAAAACTTCAGTGGTGCCTCCCATAGACTGCCTGATGTTAAGTGCAGCTGCAGGTTGTACCCAAAGCTCCCAATCAGCTGCCAATTGCGCGGGTAAAGGTTGGCTGATAGCAGTGGGAGTGACGGATTTCTTCAATAAGGAAACGTGGAACACAGGATGAATGCGACTGTCTGCTGGGAGTTGGAGCTTGTAAGCCACCTGTCCAATTTTTTCAATGACCTGGAAGGGACCATGGAAGCGGGGGCTCAGCTTCTCATTATGTCTCTTAGCCAGGGAACGTAATCGATAAGGCTGAATCATGAGCTATACAAAATCTCCAATCTGATACTCCACCTCTCTTCGTTTTTTATCCACTAGGACTTTCATTCTATTCTGAGCTTGTACCAGATTCTCCTTGAGGTCATCCAGCACTTGATTTCTTTCAAGTAACATCTTGGAAATCTCCTCCACTTGAGATTGGTCTTCAGTGCTTCTGAACACAACAGGTGGGTCGCGGCCATAAAGGGCCTTAAATGGGGACAGTTTAGTAGAAGCATGGTAGTTGGTATTATACCAATACTCTGCCCAATTGAGCCACTTGGGCCACTGCCGCGGTTTAGTACCTGTTAGACATCTTAGATAAGTCTCTAAACATCGATTCACTACTTCGGTTCCATCAAATTAAGGGTGATAAGCGGAGCTGAACTTGAGGGTAGTTCCAGCCTGCTTGAACAATTCTACCCAAAACTGGCTGAGAAACACTCTGTCCCTATCAGTAACTATGGATGTTGGAAAACCATGGAGCTTAACAATGTCAGCAATGAACCGTTCAGCCACATCCTTGGCTGTGTAGGGATGACATAAAGCAAGGAAGTGAGCATATTTTGTCAACCTGTCTACTACCACCAGGATGGTGTCCACTCCTTGAGTCTTGGGAAGTCCCCCAGTGAAATCCATGGAAATGTCAGCCCATACCTGAGTTGGAATGGGTAAAGGTTGTAAAAGTCCAACTGCACAACTGGGG
The DNA here is from genome assembly GCA_029884595.1 of Ormosia semicastrata. NCBI lineage: Eukaryota > Viridiplantae > Streptophyta > Magnoliopsida > Fabales > Fabaceae > Ormosia > Ormosia semicastrata. Next base: position 12,407,928 of record JAQQTO010000043.1, read on the forward strand.
ATAAAGTTTGGTACTCGTTTCTTTGACAAACCTCACAAGCTGCCACATAAGACTGAATATCTTTCTTCATCCCTTCCCAATAAAGAAACCCCGAAATCCTTTTGAAAGTCCTGAAAAATCCTGAATGTCCCCCCACTGCAGAATCATGAAACTCCTTTAAAACAGCTTGGATCTTGGCAGATGCTTTAGGCAGCACTAGTCTATTTTTGTAGAGTAGCTTCCCTCCTTGTAACTGGAATCCAGAATGAGAATCCTGGTTGCTGAGCAGACCCTGCATAATAGAGCGCAATCTATCATCCACTTGGATCTCCTCCATAATATTGTCCCATTCAGCTAGCTGGACCGTGGATATAGCTGAGAATATCATCTTCCTTGAAAGAGCATCCGCTACTTTGTTCTCAGTTCCTAGCTTGTAATGGACCTCAAAATCAAACCCCATGAGCTTAGAAGTCCATTTCTGTTGTTCCTCTCCCATTAACCTCTGTTCAGTGAGAAATTTCAGACTCCTTTGGTCAATTTTCACAATGAAGTGCCTTCCCATTAGGTAGTGACGCCATTTGTTTACTGCAAGAACAATTGCCATCAATTCCTTCTCGTATACAGATTTAGCTTGGCCTCTGTCAGAAAGGGCTTGGCTGATATAAGCAACCGGTTTGTTATCTTGCATTAGGACAGCCCCTAAGCCTTTGCCTGACACATCTGTTTCCACCACAAAAGTTTTGTCAAAGTCAGGGACAGCCAAAACAGGTAAGGAAGTCATGGCTACCTTGAGTGTCTCAAAAGCTTGTTGGGCTTCATCTCCCCAAGCAAATTGATCCTTCTTCAGCTGCTGAGTGAGGGGTCTTACAATCTTGCCATAATTCCTCACGAATTTTCTGTAATACCCTGTAAGACCCAGGAACCCCCTCAAACTCTTCACATCAGTAGGAATAGGCCAATCTAACATAGCCTCTACCTTCTTAGGGTCTACTTGTACTCCAGCCGCAGAAACCAAATGGTCTAAATACTTAGCTGCATTTGCCCAAAGCTGTATTTCTTTTTGTTCACAACTAACTTGTGATCTCTTAAGAGTTGCAATAAAGTCTTCACATGTACTAGATGAGTTCCTTTATCCTTACTGTAAATTAATATATCATCAAAAAACACCAAAGCAAACTTTCTTAAAATTGGTCTGAGTACCTCATTCATCAGTGATTGAAAAGTGGATGGTGCATTAGACAATCCAAACGGCATCACAAGTGATTCATAGTGTCCCTCATGAGTCCTAAAAGCTGTCTTTACTATGTCATCCTCCTTCATCCGAATCTGGTGGTAACCAGATTTCAAGTCCAGTTTGGAGAATATGGTGGCTCCTCCCAATTCGTCCAATAACTCATCAATTGCAGGGATAGGAAATTTGTCTGGAACTGTGAGCTTATTCAAAGCCCTGTAATCTACGCAAAATCACCACCCTCCATCCTTCTTCTTTACTAAGAGTACTGGACTTGAGTAAGGACTCACACTTGGTCTAATAATGCCTGCAGTAAGCATCTCAGCCACAATTCTCTCTATCTCATTTTTCTGATAGTGAGGGTACCTGTATGGGCGTATATTAGGAATGGGAGCTCCTTCCTTCAATGTGATGGCATGATCTTGTCTTCTTTTTTGTGGTAACCCATAAGGTTCCTTGAACACATCATCAAAATCTGCCAGTACTTGCTCCAACTCTTCCTAAGTGGCAGGCTCCTTTGGTGGCTGAGATGTGAAAGCTTTATGTTCTATATAAAATCCCTGTCCCTCATCCTGAAGGGCCTTGATCATGGCTTTCAATGATGCTGCTGTTTTGGACAGTGAGGGTTCTCCTTTAAACGTCACCATCTGCCCTCCTTTCTCAACTTTGAGAGTCAGTTCCTTAAAATTGGCTCGAATTTCCCCCACTCCTTCCAACCAGTCCAGCCCCAGCACCACATCTGCTCCCCCTAAGTCAAACAGGGAAAAATCATGCTCAACCTGCACTCCCTGCAACTGCATAGAGATTCCTTTACACACTCCTTTGCTCTTTACCGTGTCCATCTCCTACCTCCACCAAGTACTCAGGTGTGTCAGTAATGGGCAGCTTCAACTCTTCCACTATCCCTTTGGAAATGAAGTTGTTAGATGCTCCACAATCAATGAGCACCACTACTTTCTTTTGTTTAATCTCTCCCCATAGCTTCAGTGACTTTTTAGAAGTCATTCCCATGATACTGTGGAGTGATAACTGCAAAGCTTTTCCTTCTTCTTCACAATCCTCAAATACATCTTGTTCCTCCTGTAATTCCCCTTCCTCTTCCTGCCTTACCATCATAAAATGGAATTGTTTGAATTTACATATATGTTCAGGGCTGTATTTTTCATCACACCTGAAGCATAATCCCTTCCATGATTTCTCCTGCAATTCAGCTTCTGTTAATCTTTTGAAGTTTCCACCCCTTCTGTTATTACTGCTACTCTCCCCTTGTCTGGTATCTGGTGAGAATCTGCTGCTGTTATTGAAACTCGTATGGGAAGCTCCACTGGAAGCCACGAAGGTGCTTCTCCCCTGCTCCTGGTGGTGGTTGGGTCGAAGCCCAGTATCCAGTATAGTGACCTTTGACAAGTAGGTCATTCTCGACTGAGGCCCAATTCTGCTACCAGTGGCTATTCCTCCTTTTCCCCATGCCCAGTCCCTTTCCTCAATTAGCTGGGCTTGATCCATTAACTCAGATAGAGTATCCAGCCTGTGAAGCCTAAGTTCTGCTCTCACTTGCTCCCGTAATCCATTCAGGAAGATTCCACGAAGCCAATGTTCCCCTGCATCACGCAGAGGAGCTGAAACCATCGTGAAGATCTCCCTATATTCCCCCACCGTTCCCGTCTGCCTCACGCTCAGAATCATTTCATGTGGGTTCTGGGCTAACGCCGACTGGAATCACCGGATCACTGCCAACCGGAAAGCAGCCCGAGTTGCATTTGAAGTTCGCACCTCCCACCACTAAAACCAGTTTAGTGCTCGTCCCTCCAGTGCAATCATCACAGCCGACAATTTCTCGTCATCGTGCATATCATTTACCTGGAAGTACCGCTCCATGCGGTTCACCCATCCGTAGGCATCACCGCCTAAAAAAACAGGGACCTCCAACTTCCGTCCTCGATCCTCATACACCCTACTCCGGTTGCTGACAGTTGGTCCTCTGCCATTCCCTTCACCTTCCAATTCTGACCCACGAGAAATTTCTCGGATTAGTAGTAGTAATTCTTCCTGTACTGCCTCACTCCTGCGCATCCGTGCTTCTTGCGCTTCCTCGTTCTTCCTCACCCGAGCTTCCTGTAGCTCACATTCTTCCTGCACCTCTAGCCTCCATCGTTCAAATCCCTTCTCAAGGGCCTCCATTCTAGCCTCCATACGTGTATTCACCATTCACAGCTCCCAGGATCGGGAGCTCTGATACCACTTGATAGGTACTGGTTCAGAAAACACACCAAATATTGAATATGCACTATAAATCTCCTCTCCTGAACTGATATCAATATGATATCAGAACCTGATATCAGACCAGTGGGGACTGAAAATGGAATTTACAGGATATTCTCTCAACAAAAAAAAAGAAAGAAACTGATAACCCAGGCAATTCGAGAGGCCTGGTCTCTCCCACCCAATTCCCTCCTCACTCACTATGTTCGTGCCCCTCTCTTCTTTCTCCCTCCTCTTTATCCCCCCTTCCCCTAACTGATTCCCCTTTTGGCATTTCCCACACCGCTAGCCACATCAGCAAGTGGTTATTCCACTACATCCCTTATCACGTAATCAGCATGCATGACTCACAGGGGATTGTAATCCCCTACATTCCCTCTCACGCAGTCAGCATGGCTTTGGTGGGATTGTGATCCCCTACATTCTTCCTTTCTTTTCCTGTGATACACTTGGGTTATCTCGGGTTTCCTAACGGTCACCATGAGCCAAAACATCAGTATCACATGCCTTGTTGCACTCTTAAGGGGTTACAAATACACAAGTCCCCCAATTACACAACCACATGCATTTTTGACAAATATACAAGCGTTATTGGCAAATCATAAATCAAACCCTTTATAAAATATTCAAACTTCAAAGCATTGGAAACTTCTCATATTAGCTCGATATATTAAATGGCAATGCTCAATTACCTTCCAATCTTCTTATTGCATTAGTCATTAACTTCATTTCTTGTATTTGCTTATCTAAAAGGCTCACAACTTCTACAAAATATTTCCTCTCTGCAAAGTATAAAACCAGATGCAGCAACAACTACAATCATTTCTCAGAAATAGAAGACATCCAGGGAAAGTGAGAGCATTAAAACAAGTCAAAGATATTTTAAAGCATGCAAATTAAAGTTCTATTATACCCACCTTCACCTTTTGAAGTCAGCATTTCTTGGCTTGCTCTAGCCACATCTGCAGCTGCAGCTGCAGCTGATTTTGCAGCTTGTGCAGCTTCTTCTGCCAACGTCGGTTTTTTGTTTGTTTTCTTTAATTGCTCATCATCTTCTTCTAAGACAACCTTGCGTATCCAAGATTTTAACCGAGGAAGAATGGAATTCTGAAACAAGGAGCATGCTTCCAAAGTTCAGTGAGAATCAAACCACAATGTGATAAAACTTGTGCACATTGCAAGATATTAAGTTATGTACAAGAAAGGATAAAAATGGCAATAACAAACTGAACATAGCACAGCAATATGCCCCTCATGCATTAACACACCAATTCAGATGGCATCACACAGAACAGTAGGTGTAAATACCTTAATTATTATAGCTGTTCCAGCACCTGAAGCAGCCAGTAATCCAACTGCAATAAGGGCATGGAACCAGCGAAATCTGAAGTGTGATAAGGTTCGCGATGAAGTATTAACACCACTAGAAGCAGGTAAACCTGGCTGCAAAGTTTGTGGTTGGGCTTGTTGTTGAATGTTTGATGATGACTTCAATTGTCCATCTGTTAGTATTACAATAAGGCATGTTCAAAACGTAACTGAAGCAGGAATCAATCCAGTTCAATTGAAAACAAAATTATATGGAGATTTCACTAGCAGTTTAAAGGAACCCAAAGGTAAAAACAAGAACACAGAAAACCAGTCTGTAACTTCAATATTAGACACTTCACCTTGATTTACACCAGCTGTCTGCACACTTGGAGGTGAATCCTGTGATTTGAACCAAAGGTAAGGATCAAAACAGATGAACATACAGGAAAGTGATAAACAGAGTTGAACTTAAGGATTTGTGAAATGCTTGAGTAACTCATCCACTCAGCAGATAATCTATTTATATACATGATCAATACAATTTACAAGAAGGGGAATTAATTCTAGCTTTAATTCTCAAGATACAATGAATCCTAAGTGTACAATGAATTCTAAGATACAATGAACTTTAATTAGTGGAATAATAATTATATCCTACTTCCAGCATAATTATCTATTTCCAACACTCCTCCTCAAGCTGGAACGTAGATATCAAAAGCATCCAGCTTGTTGCAGATATAAGCTATCCTTGGTCCCCGAAGAGCTTTGGTAGGCAAATCAGCCAATTGGTCATTTGAGTTGACAAAGGATGTGGTAATCTCCCCAAAAACAATTTTCTCACGAATAAAATGGCAATCAACCTCTATATGCTTGGTTCGTTCATGGAAGACTGGGTTAGAAGCAATATAGAGAGCTGCCTGATTATCACAAATTAATCTCATAGTTCCAACCTCACAAAACTTTAACTCTTTAATGAGCTGCTTTAGCCATATTAGTTCACATGTAGTGAGGGTCATAGCTCGATATTCTGCTTCAGCACTTGATCTTGTGACTACATTTTTTTTCTTACTTTTCCATGAAATGAGATTTCTTCCAAAGAAAACACAATATCCTGAGGTGGATCTCCTATCACATGGAGATCCAGACCAATCTGCATTAGTGTAGCCAATAATTTCCTTCTGCCCTCTATTTTCATATACTATCCCTTTTCCTGGTGATCCTTTAATGAACCTCAAAATTTTGATGACTGCATTCCAATGATCAATACGGGGAAAATTTAGGAATTGACTCACCACACTAACAGTAAAAGAGATGTCCGGTCTGGTAACAGTAAGATAATTAAGCTTTCCGACTAATCTTCGATATCTGATTGGATTTGAAAATAATTCACCTTTATCAGGAAGGAGCTTAATATTCGGATCCATGGGAGTTTCAACTGGTTTACAATTCAGCATTCCAGTTTCTTCAAGAATATCAAGAGCATACTTTCTTTGGGAGATAGCAATTCCCGATTTTGACTGAGCAACTTCAATCCCCAGAAAATATCTCAATTTGCCCAAGTCCTTTGTTTCAAAGTGATGAAATAGATGCTCCTTCAATTGCTGAATTCCAGCATGATCATTTCCTGTTATAACAATGTCATCCACATAAACCACAAGATAGATACACAAATTAGACGAATACTTATAAAATACCGAGTGATCCACTTCACTTCTGATCATTCCATATTTTTGTAAAACCAAGCTGAATCGTCCAAATCAACATCGGGGAGATTGTTAAAGACCATATAGGGATTTGTGAAGTTTACAAACCAAACCTGACTCCCCCTGAGCAACAAACCCAGGAGGTTGCTCCATATAGATCTCCTCAGTCAAGTTGTCATGCAAGAAAGCATTTTTGACATCTAGTTAGTGTAGAGGCCATTGATTCATGGCTGCCATGGATAGAAACACCCTGACCAAAGCCATTTTCACAACAGGAGAAAAGGTATCACCATAATATTGCCCCAAAATCTGAGTAAAACCTTTGGCTACAAGACGAGTCTTAAGACGATCCACAGTACCATTAGGGCCAACTTTTACAGTGAAGACCCAGCAACATCCCACAGGATTTTTACTCGAAGGTAAAGGAACCAGAGACTAAGTATGGTTGGATTCCAAAGCTTGCATTTCCTCAATCATTACCTGCCGCCATCCTGGATGGGAAAGAGCTTCCTGAACAGTTTTAGGAATAGAGACAGAAGACAAGGAAGAGGTGAAAGCATATTGAACAGGAGAAAGACGATGATAACTAACAAAATTATAAATAGGGTAAGGATTACGAGTGGAACGAATACCTTTACGAACAACAATTAAGAAGTCAGAAATGGGTAAAGGCGAATCCGGAGATAGTTGAGAAGCTGGTTCAAGCACTGAAACACCGGGCTCGAGATCTGGTGGAGATGTAGAAGGTTCATGATGACGACGATCATAAGTGACCAATGGACGAGAATTATCTTCTTGAGTGGTGGTCGATGGACTGAGAAAAGGAACAAGTAAAGAAGGAGTGACTGTTTCTTCCTTTGAAGTGAAGAATGGAGAATCTTCAAAAAAAGTCACATCTGCAGAAACAAAGAAACGATGTAATGAGGGGGAGTAACACCTGTAACCTTTTTGTACTCTGGAATATCCAAGGAAAATACACTTGATTACACGAGCAGTGAGTTTATCTTTTCCTGAAGACAGATCATGAACAAAACAAGTACAACCAAAAATGCGCAAAGGAAGTTTATATGTAGATTCATCAGGAAATAAAAACGAATGAGGAATCTGGTTATCCAACACAGAAGATGGCATCCTATTGATCAAGTAACCTGCAGTAAGAACCGCATCTACCCAAAATTTTAAAGGAACATTTACTTGAAGTAACAAGGTATGGGCAGTATCAAGCAGATGTCGATGTTTTCTTTCTACAACGCCATTCTGTTGTGGTGTGTGTGGACAACTAGATTGATGAATCATACCTTTTGAGGACATAAAAGACTTGAATGAGGTAAAAAAATACTCTTTAGCATTATCACTTCTTAAAATGTGAATTGTACGACCAAATTGAGTAGAAATCTCGGAACAAAATTTCTAAAAGTTTTCTAACAGTTCAGACCGATCTTTCATTAAGTAGATCCAAGTACATCTTGAGTAGTCATCAATGAAAGTTACAAAATAACTAAAAAGCCTAGAATTGAACTAGTGCGACTAGGCCCCCAGATATCTGAGTGAACTAACTCAAAAGCAGACTTGGACCAACTTGTTTCTTTATAGCGAAAGGAAGAACAAGCATGTTTGCCAAGTTGACAAAATTCACATTAAAGAAACTATAAATGAGAAAGACTAGGAACCATTTTCTTCAATTTATTTAAACTTGGATGACCCAGACGATTATGAAGGATACTTGGAGAATCAGCCACAACACAGATGGTTCAGGAAGAAGGTTGAAGGTAATAGAGCCCACGTGATTCAGAGCCTTTGCCAATCATCTGTCCCGTACTCCGATCCTGAATATAAAAAGAATCAGAAAGAAAGGTTATTGAACAATTAAAAGTGTGAGTCAATTTACTAACTGAGAGTAGATTAAAAGGACTGCCAGGAATGAGAAGAACAGAATCTAAATTTAATGAGGGAAGAGGAGAAATCTTGTCAATGCCAGTGGCCTGAACTTTCGAACCATCTGCAAGGGTTATTGAATGAGGAATTTTTGTAAGAGATAAATTTGAAAATAATGAAGGATTACCAGCAATATGATTTGATGCATCAGAGTCCAAAATCCAAGATCCAGAAGGCAAAGATTGAGAAAAACAAACTGAGGAATTACCAGATTGAGGTACTGAGGATAAGACATTGTTAGAAGCCGCCTTTAACTTGAGGTACTCCTTATAATCATTATCAGATAAGAGAATCTTATTTTCTTGTGGAGGATCATCTGTCTTTGCGGTATCCGGTGCCTGCATTTGTGACATATTGACAGTTTTTCCTGGAAAGCCATTCAGAGAGTAGCATCGATCTTGAGTATGCCCCATTCATTTACAATAAAAGCATTGTGGTCGATTACCACAACCACCTCTTTCACGGCCACGACCACGTCCTCCATGACCAGAATTTGTCAAGAAGGTTGCATAGTCTTCTTGAGGATCAGGTTTGAGAGATTCATTAGTCAATGGAACACGGAATAATCGATCAATCAGTTCATCAACAGTAGGAATGTTTGGATTTGTCAGGACTTGATTTCTAACATTTTCAAAGTCCTTATGCAAGCCATGAAGAACAAAAACCATGTACATCTGATCTAACTTGTCTACCGCCTTTTTAGGATCACTATCAGTTAGATGCATCTTGACTTGCTGAATTGTGGTGAGCTTTGTTCAAATAGGAAATTAAGTCATGATCCGCATTTGAAGAGTTGCCAAATTGTGGACAGAGTCATAGAGTTGCTGAATGTCATTAGCATAAACACTTTTAGCCTTCTTCCAAATATCATAACAAGACTTATAGGAATGGTAGTGAACCAGCAGTGATGGATCAATGGACAGCCAAAGAAGAGACACTAACTGATAGTCAACCTTTTGCCATTCATCCTTTAATGCAGCATCAATTTTCTCTACTTGAGTTGTCAGATGATCAGAAAGTCTCTGACCGAAGAACCAAATTTGACGGCTGAACACCAATCCATATAGTTTTTGCCATTAAGTTTCACAGAAGTAATTGAAGGAGTTCCGAAAAAGGCAAATGAGATAGGACTTTTCTGGCCCTTGATAGAACTTGTTGCTGATGCCATTTGGTAGAAAAGAAATAAGAAACAGAATTACTTAAAGAACCGAATGACAGAGGCTCCAAGAGCACTTACACCCAGTAACCAAACAGCAGAAAATGACCGGTCTAACCACCTAAACAGACAGAGGAGAGGCCGAAAAGATGTTCTGGACAGTCGTAGAAATTTTCCGGCTGCAGGAAGGTGGTGCGTGACCTACACGTGCCGGGAGGACAGAGGCGCGTGATCGGCGCATGGCGGTGCGTGCAGCGGTTTCCAGCGACGGCGGTTGGTGGGCAGGTTGGTCGGCGACTTCTGAGGCAATTTCCGGTGACGGTGGGAGCTAAGTTGATAGTGGTGATCACTTACTAAGAAGGACAGATTAGGAGAATAGGTTTTGGAGTTTTCTGCTGGACCAAATGGCAAAAAAACCTCCGAGGAACAGACCAGCAGGACGAACCTGCTCTGATGCCAAGTTGAACTTAAGGATTTGTGAAATACTTGAGTAACTCATCCACTCAGCAGATAATCTATTTATATACATGATCAATACAATTTACAAGAAGGGGAATTAATTCTAGCTTTAATTCCCAAGATAAAATGAATCCTAATGGTACAATAAATTCTAAGATACAATGAACTCTAATTAGTGGAATAATAATTATATCCTAGTTCCAACATAATTATTTATTTCCAACAAACAAGATAATCAATTGGTTGTTTGTAAATGAACAAGTGAAAGAGCAGTCTAGAAAATTGAGTGACTTGTAAAAAAAACTAGCTTACTGGCACACGCCGAAAGGCTTCATCTATCTCCTCCTTCGTAAGGCCCTTCTTCTCCAAAAATGATCGCCGGTAGATGACAGGGGAACCTGTAACTTTTGGGTGTGATAGAAATTTCACAGCATTCTGAACTTGTTCTTCTCGCAATGGTTGTGAGTTCACAAAGACTGATGTCGTTGAATTCTGTTTAACAGGGTCCTCTTTGGCATTTTGCTTATCCGCATTTGTTGGTTGCACAATTTCAGCACCTAAACCTCAAAAAAGAGAATCAGCAAATCAATTTTATCATGCCGAAAACAATATAACTTACAACTTAATTGAAACTTTCTGCTAGCAAATCCAAGCAAGCATGGAAACATTCAATGGCATTATGGCAAGCAATACAATATAATGATGAAAGCAACTATATCTTTGTCATAAGAAAAATAAGGAAACTGTTAATAAATATGATTTATTATTGTGTCTTCTTGGTTAAGTTAGAAATTACTAGTAGTGCACCCAGAGGTTACAAGTGTCTTTCCATGATATAGTTTTAGTATATATAGAGTTGTGATGTCAGGGTTTTGTATAACAATTATTCAGAGTCTCATTAGTAAAATATATTTTCAAGTGTATCTTCTGTGTCTCGCTGTTTTCCCTTTTCCATCTAATCCCTATGTAGGTTAAACATGTCTTAGAAAGTTACAATTTCTTTCGTTTTTAAAAGATACAATAAAATTCTAGCTTTGAAAAATGATACTTCACAAATTTTACCCTCACATACTCCTTACAGACACCTATGCAAGCCATTGGATAATACTTTGGTCCCACTGTAACTTTTCCTGAATGGTCCATATGAGTCCACCTTGGAGTCTGTGAGGATAAAGTCTGTGCAGCTGCAATATTGCAGTTGCGGGAGAGTCTGCAACCACATCACCCTGCAATGCAACCGCAACCATGCAATTTAAAACCATGCTCAGTTGCCTTGTGCCACAGCTACACGCAGCATTCAGAAAGCACGTTGTACTATTCAGAACTTGAGCACCAAAATTTTGAGGAGGAGCTCCGCCAGTAGGACAGTGAAGAGCTGAGAAGCCTTGGTGAGGGACCAAAAGGCAGAATTGTTGTGGCGTGCGGGGCACACGTGTGAAGGCATGTTGAGTGCCCAGAGGAGAGAATTGAGATACAGAATGTAACGTATAAGAATTATGCAAAATTATCAGTTAATATTGTGAGGGCTAACAGGGACAAGAGGATCTCACGAAAAAAAAGAATAAATAAAAAATTCTCGTAAAGTAATGGATAGTATATACCATACAAACATAATACAGATGTCACTCGAGAGGAACACAAGAAAGCAAAAGATGCTATTCAAATTTAACGTGAAAAGTAGAATCAACAAAAGGCTCCGGTTTGACTGCGGAGACAATTACAGCGATCAATAATAAGAAAGCTGAAATGAATAAAATAAGATTACGGATTGTTGACTGAAGAAAACATTGGAATTCAGATTGAGAGTAATTAATCAGAGCCAAAAGAGAAAGAAATAAAAACCTTGGTTTTCATCGGAAGCGGTGGGAGGAGGTTTTGATTGGGTGGCCATGTTTTTCATGCGCACCTGCTAGCTAGCTATGCTACTCCTTGGTTAGAATTCCTAAAGGAGACGACGAAAAATTAATTATATTTGATTTAGAGTGAAGAAAAATATAAGTGATTAAGGAGAAAGCAATGGAATCGACGAGATTACAGTAAAGATGACGATCAAGTGACTGGATTGGGGGTTTTAGTTGCTCTTCTCCAAGCGTATCATATCCTGTTGCTGCTCTCGTCGGGATACGAAACACGCCGAAACCCCAAACGATGCACATCTCACATGACTCGGGTACATTTTCCAAAGTTTTGTTATATTTTTTAAAAGCTTTTTTTAATAATTATCTTAATATTAAATAAAAAGTATTAAATAAAAAAATAAAAATATTTAATATTTTTTTCATGTAATAACTAAAAAAATTTATAAAAAAACTGGATAAAATGATTTTAAATTGTTCTATTTTCATTAGAGATTTTGACTTTACCTTTTTTAAGATTCAATTATTGTAAAAAATTTGATTAATTATTAATTATTTTTAAATATTTATTATGAATTTAACATACAATTAATACTTAATAATTTACACCAAATATTAAATATTAGGATATTATGAAAATTCCTTTTTCTTATACAATTAATTTTATCTAATTTTTCAATTACACATACTCTAGTTTTACTATGTCATATTGTCATTTAGGGCTATCAACTATTTAAATGTGTTGAACGTGTATAATAGTTCCTGCGCCTAAAAAAGTCGTGTGAGGTGATGGATCCGTCTGTCGTGCACCTTACAAAATAGGGTGCATCGGTGCACTTTGAATCTTTGCCATTAGTTTTGTATAAAAACATATCAACGGCCAAAATGAATGACTGAAGACTTATACAACCGGTGGCAAATGAAAAGGTTAATATGGATTAATTAATGACTTAAAATCTAGTAATTTAAAACAAAAGGGTGCACTCATTAATTTCATTCCCATGTTTTCAAGAAATAAAAGTATAATACATTGATTTAATTTAAATAAAAATTTATTTATCCAAAAATCATAATTTTAGTAATACCAAAAAAAAATTGTTTAATCACGAGAGGTTTCTCATAAAATTTGTATGGAACCTAATAATATCTTTTTTTGTTACAAAATCTAATAATATCTCTTACAATTCATTCTTACAACGATTTACATGATTCAAATAATCAGATAAAAAAAAGATTTACTGTTACTCAAAATAAATTATCCAAAACAAGTAAATTATTATTAATATTATAAATCAAAACTCAAACAAAAAAGGGGGGAAAAAAAACAGAGAAGAGAGATCAAAATTGGAGGTTAATTCTAACGGGTGATTCATGGATCAAAATCCCGGGAAACAAAGAATCAAGTTTAAGAGAAACTTTGCAAAGAAGATAAGTGGAGTAATTCGTGAACCACTTATCAATGCACTCTAACTTTTTTAATAACTAACATGGTATAACTGATTATGAGAAGTAAATAACGGGATGTACCAATGCTCCCTATTTTTTGGGAGTACCACAAAACGACCGTGAGATGATGTGTAATTTGCACTAAGCATTATTATCCTAGGGAACATATATCATGCACCATCCAAAATTAAGGTGCATCAAGTGTTTTAGCCGTTGATTAGTGTCAATTTTAAATCAATGACTAAAAATGATGACCTGGAACTTGTTAGATAGGTGAATAGATAAAAGGAAATAACTACATACTTAACCCCCACCCCCAATTCCAGCCATGTTCCCCATTTTTTCTGATGAGTAGATGTTGTGCAGTGACGCTGGTGTGGTATGTAATAATCGAAAGGATTTAGAAAATTGAAAATGGAAAATTAATTTGGGGAAATTTTATTTGAAGAAAAAATTGGAAAACTTTGAAAATCATAACTGGCGGTTATGGTTGTAATCAGCCATTAACCAAGGTAAGATTAAGTGTGCAAATTATTAAAAACCAGAATATTTATCTTTTTACAAAACATGTAATAAAAAAGGAAACCACAAATTATGTTGATGAGAATTTTTTATAACCCACAAGTTTTTAACTCAAAGTTTTTATTTTTTATAAAATAAGTGTGAGTGGTTGATTTTATTTAAAAAAGATTTTATTTGAAAGCGAATCCATTTTTTGACAATTAAGACTAGCTACTCAATAAACCCTATGATCCAAATGACATTAAAGAAGATCCGCTAGCATCAACAATTAGTTAATGGATCAAAAGATTTTTTTATCATTTTTTTTATATTTTAAGACAAACAAGTAAACATAATTTTTCATGAGCCAAGTAAATATGATGAAATAAAATAAAAGCACAACATCACAAAACATACTTTCTTTTTTTTTTTATCTTTAACATTTTTACTTTCTTTATATTTTTTATTTTTCTTCATTTTTTTTTTTTTTTGCTTCCTATCAATCACACAAAATACACAATTAAATTAAGTAAACACTATCAAACAAGTAATAATTCAAAGTAACACAACTAATTAAACTCAAAACATTTTTTTATTTTTTTATTTTTTATTCCTTTTTTACTTTTCGATTTTTTTATTTTTATTTTTTGCATTTTTTTTAACATTTTTGTTTTTTTTTTTTATCTTTACCTTTTCATTTTTATATATTAAAAAAAAAAAAAAGAAAAGAAAAAAGATACCACGTGAAAGTGGTATGACTTTCTTTAAACTCAAAAAAACTTTACTTTTTTATTTTTTACTTAAAAAAGAATGAGTGGAAGACAACCGTAAATGTGTCTTGACTTTTAAATCCAAACCTTTACCTTTTATATACATATATATATCAAAAGAGTCTCGGTCCAAAACAAGGCAATAATGCCAAATGATGAACTTTAATAATCAAACAATTGGAAGAAAAAAAATAATAATAATAAAATAAAACAAATAATAAACAATAAAAACACTTACAGAATTAGATATACCAAAGGAAGGAAAGACCAAGCCTTGGTCTTATTGTGAAAATTGAAGGGAACAGAGTCACGGGATGCGAGAAAATAGTGTAGAGATGCATTTCAAGGTGATAGAAATGGTTGCCACAAGGTCCCTTGATGTGTGCTTTCAATCCTCCCTTGCTTGTTGATGCTGCCTTTTTCTCTAAAAAAAATGATAGCAGGAGGGATGCCTAGGTGATATATGGTTGAGAATTTGAAGGGTGGTTGGATGGTTTAGAGGTGAGGGTTCATGGTGGAGGAATGTGAAGAGTGGTGGTTTCACGGTTTGCATGGATGGTGCATGGATGGTGAGGGTGTTGAGCTTCACGGTGGTGTAGGTTGGTTACGTTGGAATGGTGAAGATGAAGAAGATAATGGAGGGATTCGGAGGAGAAGGGTGCTGCCCTCAAAGTGGTCTCTCGAGAAGATTACGTATATATTGTTTTTAAGAGGTGAAGAAAATGTGTCCTGACGGGTGAGTGAACGTGAGTTGAGAGAAAAAAAAAGAAAAAGTGGAGTGAGTGGAAGTTAGTTGGAACGTGAGTGTGTGTCGTGAGTGAGGAAAGAAAAAAAAAAAAATGCAAGGTGAAAAGAAAGTGAATAAAATGTGAGTGGGTGCGCAGCGGGTGAGTGGACGTGAGTGAGGAGGAAAAAGGGAAAAAGAAAAGTGAATGTGTGTGAAGGAAAAAAATCGGATCGGAACGTGAGTGTGCGGGAGACGTAGTGGAATTGTGAAAGTGGGGTGGGGGTTTTTGGTGGGAACATTATGAGTAATATAAAAAAAAAAAGTGTGTTATGTGATTATTAAGAGGTTGAATGGGTGCAAAAATAAAAAAGTTGTGTTAGTGCTACGTGAGTGAAAAAGCAGGGAAAAAAGTGAGTCAATCGAGTGAAAAAAAATCTTTATTTTTGTTTTATTATTTTTAGCCTGGTCAAAATTGGGTGTTGATTGCCCTCTTTACTTGTTTCTTATTAGATAAAAGGAAAAATTGTAGTTTTTTTTTATCGTTAAAGGAGCGAGTAAAGAAATGAACTCCAATTTTGTCCGCAATGCATGAAAGGATAAATGCAAAATAAAGCGGGAACAACGATGGAAGTTAAAATGCAATGAGTAGGTGCGCAAAAAGTAAATGACAGAAATGCATGGAATGCATGGAATGCGTGGAGCCGATGCGCTCAATAAAAAGCTCGACAGAAAGTAAAAACATCATTTTTCGATGAATTTAAAAATGCATGGAGCCGATGCGCTCAAAAAAGTAAAATACATATTTCACACGTAAAAAAAATGCGAGGAGCCGTCTCAACAGAGATTAAAATGCATGGAATGCGTGGAGCAAATCGATGAATTTAAAGACAGCCGCCATGCGCTCAAAAGGTAAAAGACGAAATTAAAAGACAGCCATGCGCTCAAAAAGTAAATGACAGAATTAAAAGACAAGAGCCGATGAGCTCAAAAAGTAAATAATGACACCCCTCAAAAAGTTTGTTTTATACAGAGCCGATGCGCTCAAAAAGTAAATGACAGGAGCGATGCGATATATAAAGGTAAAAAAAACAATGGGAAGAGTCCCGAAATTTAAATGACAATGGGCAACATATGACTTTGAAAGAATGACAATATCGAAATTTAAAAACAATGGGCAACAATCCCCGAAATTTAAAAGAAAGTTTAAATGCGTCCCAAAATTTTAAAAGACAAGAAAGTTTTAAAACAATTTTTTTCTTTTTTCTCTTTTTTTTATTTTTTTTTTTTTTAATTTTAAAAAACAATGGGCAATCTGTCCCAATTTTAAAAGACAATGGGCAATCGAGTGAAATTTAAATGACAATGGTGGACGAGTCCCGAAATTTAAATGACAATGGACCACGGAATGAGAATTTTAAAAGACAATGGGCAATTGAGTGAAATTTAAAAGACAATGGGCAATGAACCAAAAGGATTTTTCTTCTTCTTTTTTTTTTTTTTTTTTTTTACTTTTTCTAAATTTTATTTAAAAACATTTGAACCAAGGACGACTTCGGAAAGCTTTGACCACTCAACTTCTTTCCTTCTTCTTCTCCTTTCTTTCTTTTTCTTTGTTTTTCACTTTCAACTCTCCTTTCAAGAAATGGGATGAACCATTGCTTGACTACAGTGATTCATGAGAGAAAATTTTGCCCCAGTGTTTAACCTTGTTTCTCATTTAGTTGATTCCTCGCAACCGCTTGATAACTCGTCCTTGTCTCTGCGTTGCTACTTCCTTCAATATAGGTGACTTCTCCTTAATCCTTCAAAATTTTAGTATGGCCAACTAAATGCAAACAAAACCCCTGTGTAGTGATCACACAAATTCAAAATTGCCCCGGTTTGGGTGCACCCTTCAAGGTGTTAAAGCCAACTTCCTCGAGATTTTGCCCATTCATTTGCCCAAACTTTTGTTTAACCGACCTTTCAGGTTTTCAGACTAACGGGCTCTTTTTCATTTTTTTTTTTTTTTTTAGCTCGGGTATCACCTCTTCCATCAATTGGGATTTTCAAAGATCTCTTCAATCTGAATTGGTCAATAAGCAATTACCATTAGATGGTCAAATCATGGTGTTGTACTCATGGTCACTTTACCTGAAGCATTATGTCAACACTCATGAATTCAAAAAGTATGGGAGAAACGAACAACCTCCATTGTTCTTAGAAGTTTGACTACGAAAGGATATTATTTACAACGGTTAAAGACACAGGAAATAAAATAGCAAGAAAATCAAAAGATTTTTTTTCGCTTGAGTTAAGATTCGACAACCTGGACATCATTAATTATCAAACACCCCCACACTTACTCTTTTGCACGTCCTCGGGCAAAACAGAAAAAAAACCAAAACTAGGGAACAAACAAAACAAACTCAAAAGGTAAAAACTCTAAAAGACTCAATGACATTCAAGAATGAAGAGCAATTTATAATTCAAGTAATTAAAACATTCATGAGACAACACATCTTCACATCTAAATCAACAAGCAAGGATACTTCAATTGAAAAACATGAGTAAAGAATGATAGATCCTCCCGAATTTATTCTATTTCTCTCAAGTGTTTAAAAGGTAGGTATTTCACTTATTCGACCCATGAAAATTGCACTACCATATGCTTGCTTATCTTCTACTTCTCCACTTTACTCAAAACACATGCACACACAAATCATGAGGACTTTATTCAAGGTTGTAGTGAGGTCAAGGTAAAGGTGAAGTAATATGGATATGTCAAGTTAAATACCAAAGAGAATAGAAGAGCATCATGATTTAGAGTGGAGAAGATGTTTGAGAACATTCATCTAACTTTCCTAAGATTTTCTTAGTTTTCTCTCATACTGAGGACAATGACCAATATCTAACTAATGTTTTGTTAAAGATCAATTGGTAGATTGAATTCCTTTAGGCTTGAACATTCTCCTTCTAAGTTATTTCCAATCATTCACCCTCATTCTAGGTATGAATATATCACATGGTGCATTCTTTTGATTAGTAGCAATAATTTCTCTCTCTCTCTTTTTTTTTTTATAGAAACATATTTTCTTTTTCTTTTTTTTTTCTTTTTATAGAAACATATTTTCTTTTTCTTTTTTTTTTTTTTTTTTTTTTTATATAACCAATCAAGCACATGCACCCCCACACTTGTTCAAGAACTCATCAAATAACAAAGTCAATGCTCTCTTATTCCCTAAGGTTAGTTAGAACATGGTTTTGCTTTTAATGCACATAATGAGTTCGAAACAAAGAATGGTCAAATAAGCTCAAAGGGTTAAGCAAGTGGAAATATGCAAGGTTGGCAAGAATGAAAATTTTCAAGAAGTCAAAAGAGTGCTTGATATCATATTGAAAACAAGGTTGGCTATTTGGTTAAACGGCTAAGAAAAGAGGGCCTCAATCATGTTCATGCATGCAAGTGAAACGTATTAAAAGAATCAAAGCAAGTTCTAGAGTGATCATTATCATGAGTGAAAATCACACAAGAAAGAAGAGGATGGCATAAATGTTGAATCCATCTCTTAGGCTCAAGATCTCAAGATATAGTTTATCATTCTCGAGTCCACCAATTCAACATCTATAACCAAACATATGATTTAAGAGTCAGAAGACAATTTACTCAATCATGCAAATTTTCTGAATTTCAATTGCCACTTCCACACAAACTAGTTATCTACCCCAACTAAAATGCGTCTCAAGAGTAAAATCTACTCCTACACGCCTTCCTTACTGGTTTGAAAATTCTTGACAAGCATATAAACATATTAATACATACACACACCTTTTTTGTTTTTTTTTTTTTTTTTTTTTTTTTAGGCACACAACGATCCTTCCCCCAATATCATAACATTGTCCTCAATGAAAAGAGATATAGAAAAGAGCAAAACAAGATAAGAAGTGAATCAACGCCAAAGAAATGAAAACACAATATCATCTATACGATAAGAAGTGAATACCAAAAATAAGCATGTCATGCCACATCACACCCTAAAAAGAAATCGAGATATGAACTTTAATACTTCCACAATTTAATACTAATTCATTAATCGCCACCAATTAAGATGCGTCTCAAGATAAAAACTACTCCTTATCATCCTTAATGGTTTAGAAAAGTATCGACAACCTTCAACAAACATCAACACTCTTTTTGAATATTTTGTTTTTTTGTTTTTTTTTGTTTTTTTTTTTTTGTTTTTTTTTGTTTTTTTTTTTTTTTTTTTTTTTTTTTTTTTCAAACCATCCTTCTAAGATCGTAACATTGTCCTTAATGTTAAAATATAGATGAGTAAAGGATAAAATTACTTATTTGGAGAAAGCTTGACACAAAATTAAACAGAAACAAAGTACAATAAAATCAAACCGATTAAAGAGAAAGTGTCATATAAATCTTGCTTCTCTTTTACTTCCTAAATGACCATCTTCGAGCCAATACCTTATCGGTACATACTCAAAAGCTTCCAATTTATCATCAATTGGTGAGATAAGAAAGTCTTGCCAAGGAGTGATAAATTTGTTCCAGCTTTGTCAAGAAAAAATAACAAAAGGTCAAAGAAATTATTAACATTCAACAAACCAATGGGTTTATGGTGGATGTATCAAAATAATCAATATTTGAAAAATTTCTTCCAAAGTAGTAAAACTTTTGTAAGACAAGAAATCTAGCTTTCACCATTATTTTTCAATCGAACCATGCATGGATGTTTAATTTCTTCTTTTGCCGGTGATTTTCGGCCTAAAGGTTTGAATAACACCAATAGGTTTTGCCTCCTATAAGAGGTGCAAGTGAAAAGCCCCATTTAAAGACAACCTCCCCATATACAAGATTGAAGTGCTCGACCAAGAATACTATTTGCGTTTAATAAACTCTAATCCCTTCCATAACTCGACCCACAAAAATTGAGACATTTCTTAGAAGTTACGAATATCGGGCCCCATTCTATACCCTTCTTCTCTTTGAGTGTTTCGAGTTGAAGATGAAGAGAAAATGGAGTGTTTAAATAAGAAAAAGAATGGAAAGGAAATAATTATAAATATCATTTCCAAAAGTTGAATTTAAGAAACATAAAATCTTTTTTTTTTTTAACTTTTTTTTTTCTTTTTTTCTTTTTTTTTTTTTTTTTTTTTAACTTTTTTTTTTAAGAAAATTATCAGGGTAAAGAAGTCTAGAAACCCCGAAGGATCCCATCCAAAAGATTTCCAAAATCATACAAAGATAAAAAAATTACATACCTTTATGTACGGGTTTCATGGCAGATCTTTATTTGCATCATGAGTGAAATATATGTTCTAAAAATTCAGCATTCTTTCCCTCCCATTATGGGATATTTTGGATGAGCTACGACGCCACTAATTAAAGTGCGTAAATCGACAGCTACCACCAACGAAGGTGAGCTATGAAGAGCCCATGGCATTAAATCACAGGATTCGGCTCGGAGGCATTGTCACGTGAGAATGCAAACACGGGATCGTCCATCAACAAAGCCTTTGGTTAAAACCAGGAATTTGCGCTTTTCTCTAGCAGAGCATGGCACACGAACCTTATTTAACCGGCGTGCGAAGGTCCACCCAGGAGTCAATGACGGTCTGCCCACTCCAGCGGGGGCTCCTAATCTAATTAAAGACCAAGTACAACCGAAGTTTCGCCCTCTTTTCATTTTTTTTCATTTGTTTTTTTTTCATTTTTTTTTTTTTTTTTTTTTTGAAAGATAAGATATACATGTTGTTGTGATTTGGCTCACATCTTCCTAGGGTTTCACGTCCGAACCGCTTAAACGCCTTCTATGAGTCGAGGATAGCTTCCCATCCAATTTTCTTATAAATTGGCAAACAGGTCTTTTTGAGTCGATTCCCAAGACCGTAACGCTCTTGTTCGTCCTTGAAGAGATTCCACAAACTAAGAAGTTCACTTTGCACAACTCCACAAGAATGCGTCTAGAGTCAATAAGATATTATCTAATGACTCTTACTCATCCATTCTTAATGAAGAATATTTTATCTTCTTATTTACGAGAAACCATCCCCAAAGATGACATCGCTTGTTGCAATTCCATCGTGCACACTTGTAACAAACTTTCATTATTTTTGCTCTTCTCCTTTTTGAAAAATTTTTCCAAGACCTAGGGCATGTATGGGAGAAATGAATCGAAGATTCACCACTAAACGAACCTTTGCTTCGATTATCCAACGTATATCTTACGGGATGCCCTTATACATTTCTCAATCTTTCACATCGAACTTTGTAGATTTTTCTCGAGCATTTTGAGGAAGAGAAGGAAAATATTTGCTCGGGTTTGAAAGAATGACATCCATTTTGAAAGAGAAGAAGGGTTCGGTTATTTTGGGAAGCGAAAGACAAAACTCGAGAGTCACAGAAGTGCAGATTATCCGTGTTTATCTAGAACAAGAGAACTTAACAACTTGATTTTCCGGGAATGGTGAGTCTTTGGTCATTAACAGCGCATTACCATTCCTAGGATTCTCAATATCTATGGCCCCACAAGATACGCGTGTTTGACAACAAAAGAACCGCGTCTCCTAGATCTCAATTTTCTAAGGAGTAGGTGCGGATGAGAATCTTAAAGCAAAACTTTATTGATCAATTTCATGCAACTTTTGCAAAATTCAGATTCACGGTGTAACAAACCTTGAATAAAGAAAGCCAATAAAATCCATACTTGCAAGATTTTTGCAGTTGTTGTCTCCACATGCTTAGATAAAGTTTAATGGCACTACCTACCTCATTTATTTACATATACATCTTTTTTTTCTTCTTTTTTTTTTTCATAATGCGGATGGAGAAGGTTAACCTTCAAGATTCTCGGAAGTTCTTGAAAGCTGTTTGAGACGGTGTCTTTTTCCTTAGTTGCAATATGCGAACAGTAAATGCATAAAATGAGATGAATGAAATGAAAATATTTTCTTTTCAAATGCATGGAATGAAATGCATGATTTATTTTTTATTTTTTTTAGAATGCTAAAGATGCCATACATGAAAAAAAAAAAATTTTATGAAAAATGCTCGATTTATTTTTATTATTATTATTTTTTTTTTAATGTTGAGGATGACATGAAAATACATGATTTTTTTTTTTTAAGAATGCTTGGAGTATCATGAAAATGCATGATATTTTTTTTTGAATGCTAGGAATGCATGATTTTCTTTATGCAATGTTATGAAAATGCTAGTTTTTTTTTTTTTTAATGCTAAGCATGTTTATGAAAATGCAAGTAATGAATAACTTCCTTTTTTATTCTTTTCTTTTTGATTTTTTTTTTGCAAGAATGAATGATATGAGAGAAGAAAAAAAAAAAAGAAAAAGAAATATCCCTTTTGTGCCCTAGCCAGTGGAACCTAATATTCGACATCACTATGCTCAATCTATCGGTCTTGGGATTTTCGGGACAGTCTAAACTTCTAAAAGT
Source organism: Ormosia semicastrata (assembly GCA_029884595.1). Taxonomy (NCBI): domain Eukaryota; kingdom Viridiplantae; phylum Streptophyta; class Magnoliopsida; order Fabales; family Fabaceae; genus Ormosia; species Ormosia semicastrata. The sequence goes on from JAQQTO010000043.1 coordinate 12,430,713, forward strand.
CATGGTGTGATTGCTTATCTCGAAAGACAAAGACCCAAATCATGAATTAATCACAAGTAGGGATAAACCCTCTCAATATGATTAGTTCATGGTATTAGTAACAACTGGAGTGGTGTCTCAACAAATGTCAAGTGAGCATAAAGCCCTCAATAACAAAAATCGAGACTCTTCTATTCCTCGGCCCTGCATTCGGGTATAGAGCCCAAAAGTGGAGGAGCATACAAATCTGTACAAAAATTTAAAAAGAAACTATCCCCAACCTCGCAAAAACATATATACAATAGTAGCAAAGAATCATCTATCCTAAAGTTTCAACAATTATTCACAATTAAGTACAAAACATATACAAGTATATCATGTCAAAACAAACACGGGAATAACGCTATCAAATATTTACATAGAACAAAATAAATAAAATCCATTTACAAACAAAAAGAGAACAAAAACAAGGATAAAAAGGGTAAAATAAATAAATGAAAATTATTAACAATTTGCACAACTAACACGACAGGCTTGACTCTCCAAATATCCCGATTGGAGTGCCATCCTGTCGCGAGGAGAATCGCGGCGGGGAACAGCAACTCGAAAGGATTTAGAAAATATGAAAATGGAAAAATGGAGTCGCCACCAATTTTATTTGAACTTGGAAAAAATTGGAAAACCTTTCTTTGAAAATGGTCTTTAGAACCAGATTGGATTCGGGAGTCGGTTATGTTTAGAGAAGGGTGGAAACTTAATCCCACAAGACTTTTCTAACGCCTTTCCTAAGACGGTACCTAAGATTAATTGTGCAAATTATTAAAAATCCTTGGGAATATTTATTTTACCCTTTTTACAAAACATTGTAACTAAAAAAGGAAACCACACAATTATGAAAATTTAATTTTGGCTTGACAGTAAATGAAATTACGCTCCTACGTATCCCAGTGCAATGAACTCAAAGTTACGTGTTCTTTATAAAATAAGTGTGGGTTGGTTGATTTTATTTAAAAAAGATTTTATTTGAAAGCGAATCCATTTTTTGCACAGATTCAAGTTAGCACTGAAAGTACTCAATAAACCCTTATGATCCAAATGACATTAAAGATAGCATCCACTATTCAATCAAGTCATTAGTCATTGCATGGATCAAAAGATTTTTTTATCATTTTTTTTATATTTTAAGACAAACAAGTAAACATAATTTTTCATGAGCCAAGTAAATATGATGAAATAAAATAAAAGCACAACATCACAAAACATACTTTCTTTTTTTTTTTATCTTTTAACATTTTTTTACTTTTATATTTTTTATTTTTCTTCATTTTTTTTTTTTTGCTTCCTATCAATCACACAAAATACACAATTAAATTAAGTAAACACTATCAAACAAGTAATAATTCAAAGTAACACAACTAATTAAACTCAAAACATTTTTTTTATTTTTTTATTTTTTATTCCTTTTTTACTTTTCGATTTTTTTATTTTTATTTTTTGCATTTTTTTTTAACATTTTTGTTTTTTTTTTATCTTTACCTTTTCATTTTTATATATTAAAAAGAAAAAAAAGAAAAGAAAAAAGATACCACGTGAAAGTGGTATGACTTTCTTTAAACTCAAAAAAAACTTTACTTTTTTATTTTTTACTTAAAAAAGAATGAGTGGAAGACAACCGTAAATGTGTCTTGACTTTTAAATCCAAACCTTTACCTTTTATATACATATATATATCAAAAGAGTCTCGGTCCAAAACAAGGCAATAATGCCAAATGATGACCGAACTTTAATAATCAAATCCAATTGGAAGAAAAAAAATAATAATAATAAAATAAAACAAATAATAAACAATAAAAACACTTACAGGAATTAGATATACCAAAGGAAGGAAAGACCAAGCCTTGGTCTTATTGTGAAAATTGAAGGGAACAGAGTCACGGGATGCAGAAAATAGTGTAGAGATGCATTTCAAGGTGATGGAAATGGTTGCCAGCAAGGTCCCTTGATGTGTGCTTTCAATCCTCCCTTGCTTGTTGATGCTGCCTTTTTCTCTGAAAAAAAATGATAGCAGGAGGGATGCCTAGGTGATATATGGTTGAGAGTTTGAAGGGTGGTTGGATGGTTTAGAGGTGAGGGTTCATGGTGGAGGAGCTGTGTGAAGAGTGGTGGTTTCACGGTTTGCATGGATGGTGCATGGATGGTGAGGGTGTTGAGCTTCACGGTGGTGTAGGTTGGTTACGTTGGAATGGTGAAGATGAAGAAGATAATGGAGGGATTCGGAGGAGAAGGGTGCTGCCCTCAAAGTGGTCTCTGAGAAGATTCTGTATATATTGTTTTTAAGAGGTGAAGAAAATGTGTGTGCAGCAGGTGAGTGAACGTGAGTTGAGAGAAAAAAAGAAAAAAGTGGAGTGAGTGGAAGTTAGTTGGAACGTGAGTGTGTGCCGGTGAGGGAAAGAAAAAAAATGCAAGGTGAAAAGAAAGTGAATAAAATGTGAGTGGGTGCAGCAGGTGAGTGGACGTGAGTGAGGAGGAAAAAGGGAAAAAGAAAAGTGAATGTGTGTGAAGGAAAAAAAATCAGATCAGAACGTGAGTGTGCAGGAGACGTAGTGGAATTGTGAAAGTGGGGTGGGGGTTAGTACTGGTGGGAACATTATTGAGTAATATAAAAAAAAGTGTGTTATGTGATTATGACAGGTTGGCAGAGGGTTGAATGGGTGCAAAAATAAAAAAGTTGTGTTAGTGCTACGTGAGTGAAGTGGGGTAAAGCAGGGAAAAAAGTGAGTCAATCAGAGTGAAAAAAATCTTTATTTTTGTTTTATTATTTTTAGCCTGGTCAAAATTGGGTGTTCACAGGTATGTAATAATATTTTTCATTAATTTGGGGAAAATAGCAACAATTAAAACAATCATAACTGGCTGGTTGTAGTCAGCCATTAACCAAGGTGTAGTGTGCTGAACCAGATATTCATCCTATTAATCAAATATGTTCGATTTTTTTGATACCCACAAGTTTTTAATGATTTTATTTTTTATAACTTGGAGTCTGATGTTACAATTGACAATTTCCCTAATGTTAAGAAGAAGCATAAAGTTAATGTTGATACGTACGATCTCTTGGTGTAAATAGTGGTAATAATGTAAACTCCATTGTTTCTGATCTTTACTGTACTTTCTGCAACTATCTCCAACTCATTTGGGTTTGGTGGACACAATTCAATAGTTGTCTTCGCCCCATTCAAGCCCCAAGTAGAATTCAAGCTCAACCTGAGAAATTCTTTTTCGTTTTTCCTTTTTCACATTGTGAGAACTAGTGACATTAATTCATATGGAATTATGGATTATGTACCGAAAATATCTATTTCATATGTTTTGAAGCATAACAGGGCTATGAAGGCAACACAAAGAAGAGGTGCGCATGCTGCATTGGCATGGAGGCTCCCGGTGTTGGTAGCGGTTCGGGGTTGCAGCACGGTGATTG